>OY728160.1:567326924-572326924 GCA_963277665.1 Viscum album
GAAAATAGAAAATAATGAAAATAATATTGATACAGGTGACAATAAAATATTTCAAATTGAACCATATGGATCATCCATAAACAATACGTTGGTGGGAAATCCAAGTCCTTTAATAGAGAAAATGAGAATTAGTACAAAATGTGACTATGAGACTACTCAAACAAACAAACTAGCCAAATATTCCTTAGAATTAATCCCCCTAAAATATAAATAAAAGGCATCAACTCATTGAGTTGGCTGATTAAAAATTTGATGAAATCAAAATTTTAAAGACATGATAGTGCCAAATACAAGGATAATTTAATCCCCATACTCTAGAGGTATTGAAAATAGTCACAATGTGACCATCGGTTGGTGTTTGAAACCTACTACCCTTCATACCATCCTAATATCAAATGGATGGTCCACCTAAAATTACCTTGACATAAGAAAGAACCATAATTGGACCCGAATACACAAGAAATAATTTTTAACCTTTACATACCCTTCAATAGATCCCCACAATTAGGGTTTAACCTAATTATATGATTATAAAAATTCAACCACTAAACTACTTAGGACTTGGTCACCAAACTCAAAAATGAGATCCAACAAATAGAAACCCAGGACATCATCTTGGTTCACATGATCCATTTTCATGTCGAAAATTTCACTAATATTCAACCCATAGACTTAAGGGTTAAGACATACACTACAAAATTGATCAAAAACTATAAAAAACTATTCAAAATAGTCCTATGTTTGGGAAAAAATGAGAAGACATAAAGAATAAACTTGAAATAACTCACTAAACATAAAGGGTAAGAGTCCTTCAGGTATCTAAGAAAAAAATCACTAATTTCTAAATCTAGGGACATAATTATGCACTTACCCACAACTTGAAAAAATTAAATGGAGTCTACCCATCCTAGAATAATCTGACAAACCACACCGAACCAAGAAGTTATAACCAAGGGGGTTCCAAAAAATGAAGGTATACTTAGTTACCAATTCTAACTAAAAAGATAATTCTCCTTCCAAATTCGTATCCAATCCTGGTTGAAAATATGAAAAAACCTATTGGAAGATATAAGAGTGACTCCTCAGTTGTAGTAATAAATTTGAAATTGAATTCTATCAACCACTACATTCCCAATATTATATTAAAGAAACTTATAAGGGAGCTAATATGAACAAGGTTAGATATTATTCAATCATAATTGAATATAGAGACCAATATAAACCCCATCATATCTTTTTAACTTTTAGGTTTCTTGATTTTCATCCCATGACATTCATTTCCATATGAAATACCCATTTACTATTTCTATTTATCTTGTCCACCACAGAATAATAACATCCAACTGTATTAGAATAAAAAAATTAGACACTACCAAAGAATAAAAAGAACAAAAATAACATGAGCATAATGAGTATGAAAATTATATAGATATAAAAAGTTTAACCAGTATAGAATAAAAACTAGTATATCATGTGTAATAAGGCTGGCTAGCATAGAAACCAAAAACAACACAATAATTTCCAAAATAAAAATATCATGAAACATATTTCCTTGACCTAGTAATTAACTAATTCCTATTATAGTGAGCTAACATAATATTTAAACCCAACAATTCACCACATTATAACAATATCAAAAACTGAATGAAATAATATCATGTTTATAAAACCAAATAAAAGGTTTTTATTAAACACTTCCTTATGTAAAAACCCATTTAAAGAAACCTTTTAAAAATTTGAACACCTATAAAACCATTTAAAATTATTTTTTATAAAATATTCTTAAAAACCAACATGTAACAATGCTAAATTTAAAAAATTAATCATTATATAAACTAGAATATTATAGATTTAAAAATTGTAAAAATATTTTATTTCAGTAGTTCATTTTCCCCAAGGCCCATTTAAAAAATGGATTTCAAATCCTTTTTCAAACAAAAAAAGACTAAACATTTTGCTAAAAAATTCCACAAAATTATTTTATTAAAAAAATTTAAAATAAAAAATATTTATATATAAAAATATTTCAGAGAAATTCCTTAATTTTAATACCTTTATATCGATAAAACATGGCCTCATTAACCATATTACATAAGCACCACCAAATAGGTCATATAACCATCAACAGTCTACAATTGAACAATTTTCATTGATTATTTCATATACATGAAATATTACTAGATTCCTTATCAAATCATTATAAATAAACATTTTAATACAAAAATAATTACATCATGATGTAAGTAAATATTAATATTATTTTTTTTATTTTCAACTAGGAAGTGAATAAATTTTTACAACATACATTGTATGGTAATATTTTATACCATGACATTAAAAGCATAAAAATATTGCCCAATAACATTTAATTACCAGATAGGAATACTAATTAATATAAAATTTAATAAGAAAAGATAATATGTTGTAGATTTACACATGATATCACAGTTAGTAATCTAATAATCGTGAATATGTCAAATAGATTAACCATCATAACATGATATTATTTTTAATCATTGTTCCATTTTACTTGTTATACTACTCCTTATACTTGACATGATTGAATTTCTATATATATAAACTAAAATAACACCTGTTATTATTTATTATGATTTTGAAATTAGTAAAAAATAGTTCAACTTCTTGTATTCTTTTTGTATAATTATAATCAATATATTGTATAATTTCAAATTACGAGGCTTAAGTCAAGGAAAATCATATCATGAAAACTTCCGATGATATTCTAAAAATGATTACTATATCACGTGAATGGTTTTTATATAGTATAGACCTGGAAACAATTTTAATGAAATAAAGATATTAAAAATAGAATTATGAATTTAAATACTCATTATGAGATTGAGGAAATTTTCTTAAAATTTCATTGAGTATGATTAACCTTTAATCAATTACATCTCATTAGAAACATAACCAGTTAAGTTATAGTTCCAAACAAATTTCATATTCCTTTAAACATTAAAACACCAAGAAAGAATAAGAAAAAATTAATTCTATAAAGAATCAACACATATCCTAGAGCCAAAACTCTTTTTACCTTATTCTAAAAACCCTTCCTTAGAAGCTCTATGTTCCATTCATAAGTAGAAAAAAATATTTCCAATAAAAAATATCAAGACATAATTTACCAAATTATAGCCAAAAAAATATCACATGAATGATGTAATCCAAGAGGGAAATATCTTCACTAATACATGATTAGACACTCCCATCAGTTAAAACCCCATCGATGAGGGGATAACAAGACTAGAAGTGCTTCACAACTCTTTTCAGACAAGAACCACCCTAATAAATTGAAGTTCAACATAATGAGTCCGACTATGTCATTTATGCTCTATATTTCATGTTTTGAAACATATTATATTCATGCCTACTATATCATTGAAAAATCTTACCAAAATGATACCATTTTTAACATAATGACCATGACCATTAGATCTAGAAAAAAAAAAGATTCCACTAACCTTTGGTGAAATTCCACAAAAACCAAAGGTTGGTAATAAATTGTTAGGGTTTAGTAAAATTATAGGGAATGTTTTACCCCCATTCATAACACCACATGAAATAGTCAAACTAAAACTATGTATAACACATGATGCATGATAATCACAATGATAATATTAAATATATATTACCAATAACAATAATTAGAATGTAACAGCTAATAAAAGTAAAATTATAATAGGATTAACTGAACCAAAAAATGAAATACATGGTTACCATATGGAACACTCCCAACATCCATAAGATAAATAAAACCAAGATTTCAACTCCATCCTAGCCACACCATCAATACATCCTAAAAGCATGTAACTGGTCCTCACCTTACCTATATCATAAATAATGATTCTTTAACTTGCACTAGGATAAATATATTGGGGTTAATAAATCAACTAGAAGGATCCCAGACATGCCATGTAAATAAGAAAAAGTAAGCTCACATTTATATAAAATAATAGGGAATTATAATATCACAAATAAGAAAAGGAAACCATATAAAGAACTAAAAAATACACATTACCTTTTAATTCCATTATTTACATGAAATAAACCACACACCAATTTCATGTATGAGACAACAATAACCATATACACCCAATGCATCTACTATTAAGAAGATCCTAAATGAATTGACCAGATCATGAGTGGAGATCTATTCATCTAGAACCAAGTATTCACTTTTAGGTATACTCTAGTGTGGCTTAAATCCATGTTAGGAAACCAATTCCAAACCAAAAAGGCCCTGTAAAAAATAGTATGAATACACCTCAACCCTTGATGAACCAATATAACCCAACTCCAGAACTGACAACTATGTCTAAACCAACAAGTACCTGCACATGAAAGTTATGAACACACACCAAAATCTATATTTCCAAACACATTTCTAGAATTATATTCCACCATTTCATGTAAAAAGCATTGAATACGATTTTTTTCTAACATGTTTTGGGTGTTTCTCATAACCTTCATACACAAAACATTTTCTCATGAAAAAAAAAATTCACTAAAGTGAATTATAAAAAATTTAATAGAGATCCCAATAAGCATTTTAATTTAAAATACACAATATTTCATGTTCTTAAAAAAAGTATAATAATTTTGGGTACAAAGAACTATCATATGGATATTCCCAACAAAATACTCGTAAAACATGACCTGGACACTAGATCGGGGAATCAAAGACTGATAATAGGGTACCTCCCTAGAAAAATCAAGAAGAGAAAATAATAGAAAGTTGAAATGAAACCCGTATAATTAATTCCTATGACCAACACATCAAGATTCAAAGAGATTGTAAATGGTGTGAAAAGAATCTCAAAAATCACCTAGAGGAATCCTCAAATTTTAGAGACCTAAAAATAGGAAGAAGAATGAGAATTATGGGGGGAAATATGTTTCAAATATAATTTTTTTAAAACCCTTTAATGATGCACATTGTATAGAAACACGGTTTGTAAAACCTTATGCCAACCATGTGAATTATCACTATCCAAAAATTCAAAATTCATATAGTTAACAAATGGTTTTCAAAAACCACATTCCTCTCCTTGGGTCCCCTTCCTACCTCACACAGTTTCATGGTAAAAATTTATGGTTCCCTAAATGTGTGATAACCCTGAACCCTTAAAAACTATTCCAAAACTTCCCAAAACGTCCAAAAGATCTTTAGAAACTTTAAAAAACCAAACCAAGTCATTCCATAACATATTATTACAAAATAAAACCTCAAATACCAAAAACAGGGGGTGTTTTATAAGATTATTATTAAGGTAAAATATCATCAACATGCCATCAAATCTTATATGATAATCATGTAAGAAAAACATGATCATGGGAGAGATATATAATTAAAAATAACATTGAATAATAATAGTTTCCCATAAGATAAAATATAAGAACCTGTAATATAAAAATATCAAAGAAATACCATACCATAAGAATATGAAAATATAATACAATAAACATGATCCATGGTGTGTATCTTTGTCATGTAATATAGCATAGAAATTTAGCATAAGAGTGTGGTATATAAATAATCATATAAAATCATAAAATTATAAGAAATGATAACTTTAAATAATTTTGTGAATATATCATTGAACATACCAATAATTTTCATGTAACATGTTGTGAACACCATAATAATATCAATGAATCATATTGTGTAAATAAAATTAATTCCCACACATTATATTGTGAACAAAATAATAACTAACATATATAACATCATTATATTTTGAGACATAAAACATTAACCAATGAATGAGAGAGATACAGGACCTCACCTGTCTCATAGATTTAATATACCCAACCTATCAAAGAGAGTTAACATACAAAACCCGACTCATAGATATAATGCACCTAACCCGTCATAAGGATTTAAGTGGCCCAAAACATCTTATGGATTTAACAGACCCAACTTATATGAGAGATTTAATAGACCAAAACTATCTAAAGTATTTAACATAACCAACCAATATCAAAATGATAAACTACATGCATGTGTGAAACATGAAACAAATCATACATCATATAATGAAAAAACCATGGAAATAAAATGGGTATATATCATTTCAAATGTTATCACATAAAAATCACATAAATAATTCAATTTTATGATAGAAAAATTTAATCACACAAGACGAGTATTTCAAAGGGGAATTTAGAGGGATATTCTAGAAACATAACTCAATAAGTGGAAGGTACTTTATATATAAGGAATAAAAAGTATAAAAAATTGAAAAAAAGATTCCTTAAAACATTTTCAACTTTATCACAAAAATATAAGGTTTAAGTAACTTTTAAAAATCCATTTAGAGAAATTATACATAAGATTTTTATTTTTGAAAAAATTATTTTTAAATATAAAAAATAATATAAAATTTTAAATAGATATAGTTCAAGTCATAAAATTTTTAGTGGATGCTAAAAGCTTTGATCATGAAAAGAAATAATTTTTTTTTTCATATTTTAAAATATCATTATTAAATCCCACATCAATTAAAAAAGTAAAAATACTAATTTTCGAAATAGGTAAAGTAAAATACGAAGGTCACATGAGATAATACATAATATGATATCAAAATAATAAATGAATCCATTTCTGGAAAGAAAGAATATAGACATGGAGGAAAAATATCATTAAAAAGGATAAAAATTAATCTTAACAATGTTATACTTTTATGAGAAATAAATTCATTAAGGAAGAATATTTGAATTTAAAATTTAATTTTCCTTATATATAGAAGTGATATTATCATATGAAAAAATGGAATAATATAGGGAACTTAGAAGCATGGAGTTCAAGAAGAAACTGTATAACTCAAAGAAAAGAATTTCAGAGAGAAAAATCCCTTACAAATTTGGTAACCTTTGAATAAAACCCATTTGAATGAGAAAAATAAACAATGGTTTTTATACCACTTTAAGTTTTATAAATAATATTACTGAATAAAACAATATGGAATTATATACACCATAATAAAGAAAAAATGTGGTGGAAAATGACACATATCTCAAAGAAATGAAATTGAGATGAAAAAACCCCTGTAAACATCATATTTTTGTAGTAATATTCATTTAAAAAGATTTTATGAGAAAGAAATGTAAATACCAAAAAACATAATATTAATTAAAATATAATTAAGTTATAATTTATAATTTACCCAACTTATAATAATGAATCTCAAGAAGAATTATCATAACTTAATACATACAAATTGAGTTAGCAAAGACCCTTACCTTTTATCCATACTTACACAAAATCATTTTAACCATATGTATAATAAATATAACTATATTAAAAAATATTTTACAACCTTATTCAAATATATTATAATTTATAATATTTAATTTTAATCATTTATTATATATTTATTAGTTGTTATTTATTTTTATCATAGGATGTAAATGATTTTGATTGTTTCACACATGATTTGTAATGTTGATGTCGATCCACATTATTTAATACTAAGTTCATAATTTATATATTATAAAAATTTGAGGAATATATTCCCCATAATGATTTATAAAGTTCTAATTTACTTACAAAAGAGTTTCATCTATGATTGATGAAGATGGAATCAATGACAAGGTTATTTCAACATTTTTTAGGGAAAAAGGTGGTATATTAATAATGTATTAGATATTAATAGAATGCCTAATTTATATTTATATTATAGTAATAATGTCATTAATATAATTTTTATTCATTAAATAAATTATTATAATCATCCATGTGGGGAGGTGTTGAAAAATGATATATTTCGTTTATGGAGATTGTAGTCCATACATAACAAAAGTGATATTTTCATTTCCCAATTGACGGGAGGAAGATAGATAATGGTTGTTCCATAAATATAATAATATTTAATTATACTAATTATAGTGATTTAATTATATTATTATGGTTAAAATAGGTTTGGAGGAGGGTGGATTACAAAAATAGAGAAGAAAATCTAAGGGAAGGGATACTACTCATGTTGAGGGCTTGAATTTTCTCTTTGAGAAACTCTTAAAAATAGAGGACTTGGGGAAATTTCTTTTAACCAGGGGCTAAAAAATATAGAATTGGTATCTTGGGTAATTAAAATGGGTATAGGTTCAATTTAATTTATAAGGATATGTGTGGATTGAAGTGGGATCCTTTATAGGTGAAAACAAGGGACATTTCCTTGGAAACTGATGCTAAGTAAAGGGTAAAGATTGAATCACGTGGTAATTTTGTAACTAAATATTACTAAGACATGTGGATATTAATTTTCTACCAAAAATGGTATTTTATATTGTTTAAGTCCAATTTGATTTAGTAAAATTTTATCCACTTTAAATTACCCATGTTTACTCTATTACCCTTGATTAAACTTTTAACTTGATAATTATTTTTATACTAAAAATATTATATGATCCCTAATACCTAATTTTGAAATTATAAATCTGAGTTAGAATTTTTTTAATATAATTAAGTTAATAAATATGATAAATTTTAACTTTTAAATTAAAACATAAGATATATAAAAATATGTTTTGTAATAAAAATGTATTTTTATACATTAAGTGTTTTTATTATTATTTATTGTCAATTAATAATTAAATGAGCACTAATATATTTTTTATATGTTTAAGAATAATATAAGATTCATAAAAAAGAATTAATTTTTTTAGATTAAAATTACACATTATTTATAAAAACAATTCTTTGAAAAATAGTTGTTTTATCTTGGTAACTAATATTTACTTTGGTAACATAATTTTTTATGTTATAACTGGAAATGAACTTTTTAACAATTTTGGATATTCTGATTAAAAATATGATTTTCTTATTAGAATCAAATTTTTTTGCTGATAAAAATTAATTTTAAAATAAGCGTGTATAACACATAAAAACAATTTCAGGGAAAAAATATATTTTAAGCTTAAAATGAATTTATTCTTATCAATTGTCTAGTAATAACTATTGTATGAATTTAAATTTATTTTATTATATATATTATCAATTCATTTCATTAAAATAATTCTTTAGTACAGATTAAATAAAATTACACAATACTTTAAAAAATAGTTCTTTGAAAAATATGACTTTTAAATTAAATAATCTTCAAAAAAATCAATTAGAATTAGTTATTTATGTTATAAAAATTCAATTTTATTTGTCTATTGATATTTAATTTTATAAATATATCGTATAATAATAATATTTAATGAATAAAAATATTTTCATAAATAAAGATTTTAATTAAATATAATTTTTTGGATTTATGTTTTTTAATTTTGAATTGTATTATTTCAAATTTGTTACCAACAATACCCAAATTTAGTATTGAACATGTTTATCTAATGACCATATTTCCAACAACCATATTTCTAGTGACCATATTTATAATAATCATATTTTACTCTTATATATAACATAACATACCTCACTGAAATCATTCATCCAATTGATTCACTTCTCTCTCAACATGCTTATAATAACTCTATTTCTTACCTTTCTTTCCATAATTGTGATAAGGTTCATGATATTTATTGCAAATTTCATGGATGAAATATTTATTTTCTTGGTTTTTTATACACTTGTGGGTTTATTCCTCTCATACTTTTCTTAATGATGTTTCTTATTGTATTTTTAAAATGTATTCTTTTTTATCATGTATTGTGATATTCTAACTTAATAAAATGTATGAGGGTTTGTTTTAGTTTGTTGTTTCATTTGAAATAAGCTATCAATTATATAAATTTTATTAAATGTAAATACATACTAAAATATCATGGTGTTACACACACACACACATAGATACATACATAGAGAAACACACACACACACAGACACATACTCTATAGAAAAAACTGGTATTAACGATGGGGTATTTGCGATGGGGAAGAGTCCCGTCGCAAATAATCCATCGAGAGGGACTATTAACGACGAGACCCTCTACCCATCACAATAGGTTTGGCACGAGTTTCACACCAAACCGTGGGAAAGGTATTTGTGACGGGCATAAAAGCCTATCACAAATACCCGATGGTGTTTTTTAGTATTTGCCATGAGATTTATCTACCGTCGCAAATAGTATATCAGTAGGTTGGCATTTTCGATAAGACCCATCACAAATACCTTTTTAACGATGGCCCCTAATTAATTAGGGGTTAGTATTAGTGACGGGTCCGATCGCAACTAAGCTAACCTATATACACCCCATCTGTTTTTTCCTCTGATTCCACTCCTTTCATTACTCCTCTCTCCCTCTCTACTTACATTTTATTTCTCTAATTTTTTCTACTTATTTTTTTTTAAATTGGAGCAATATTCGCGGCTTAAATCCTCCGAATGATTCAGTTTTTAGGTATTTATCTATTTCTGTTATTTTTTAGTTAATTCATTTTATTTGATATTAGTTATAATTATTGTTAATTAGCTGCAATTAAATTAAATTAGAATTATATCATTTTATTTTGCGTTATTTCATTTACAAAAACGCGTGATTAATATTAATTAATAGTTATATTATTTATTATTAATCAGTAGTTATTAGTATTAATTAAAAATTATTAATAATTTTTTATAATTAGTAATAATTAGTGATGATTTGTAATAATTAGCAATAATTAGTAGAAATTAGTGTTAATAAGTAGTAAATTGAAATAAATATTTATAAATAATAATAAACTGTAATAATTAGTTCTAATTGTTAATAATTAGTGATAATTAAAAATAATTATTAATAATTAGTCATAATTAGTTATAATTAGTAATAATTAGTAACAATAAGTAATAATTAGTAATACATATGATTAATTAGTATTAAATATTAATAATTTGTAATAATTAGTAATAATTAGGATTAATTAGTAAAATTAGAATTAATTAGTAAAAATTAGGATTAATTAGTAAAAACTAGGATTAATTAGTAATAATTAGGATTAATTAGTAATAGTTAGGATTAATTAGCAATAATTAGGATTAATTAGCAATAATTAGAATTAATTATCAATAATTAGGATTTATTAGCAATAATTAGGATTAATTGACAATACTTAGGATTAATTATTAATAATTACGATTAATTAGTAATAATTATGATTAATTAGTAATAACCAGGATTAATTAGTAATAATTAGGATTAAATATGATTAATAAGTAATAATTAGGATTAATTAGTAATAATTTGGATCAATTAGGAATAATTAGTAATAATTAGTAATAATTAGTAATTAAATATTATTAATTAGTAATAATTAGTAATAATTATGATTAATTAGTGATAAACACGATTAATTATAATTAATTAGTAATAATTAGAAATAATAAGTAATAATTAGTAATAATTAGTATTAATTAGGATTAATTAGTAATAGTTAGCATTAATTAGTAATAATTAAGATAAATTAGTAATAAACAAAAATTATTAGGATTAAGCAGTAATAATTAGGATTAAATAGTAATAATTAGTAATAATTAGTAATAAAAAGTAATAAATAGTAATAATTAGTTATAATAAGTAATAAATAGTAATAATATGGAATAATTAGGAATAATTAGGAGTAATTAGGAAAAATTAGGATTAATTAGTAATAATTAGTAATAATTAGAAATATTTAGTAATATTTAGTAATAAATAGTAATAATTAGTAATAAATAGTAATAAATAGCAATAAATAGTAAAAATTAGTAATAAATAGTGATAGTTAGTAATAAATTGTAATAATTAGTTATAAATAGTTATAAATAATAATAAGTAGTAATAAATAGAAATAAGTAGTAATAAATAGAAATAAACAATAATAGATATGAAAAAATAGTAAAAAATAGTAAAAAATAGTAATAAATAGGAATAAATATTAATAATTAGTAATCAATAAAAATAATTAGTAATAATTTGGAATAGTTACTAATAATTACTAATAATTAGTAATAATTAGTAATAATTTAAAATAATTAGTAATAAATATGAATAATTATTAATAATTAGGAATAATTAGTAATAATTAGTAATGATTAGTAATAATTAGTAATAATTATTAAAAATTATTAATAATTAGTAATAATAAGTAAAAAATAGTAAAAATATTAAAAACAGTAAAAATAGTAATAATTAGTAATAAATAGTAAAAATTAGCAATAATTAGTACAAATTAGTAATAATTATGATTAATTAGTAATAACTAGAAATAATTAGTAATAAATAGTAATAAATAGTAGTAATTAGGATTAATTAGTAATAGTTAAGATTAATTAGTAATAATTAAGATTAATTAGTAATAATTAGAATATAATTAAGATTAATTTGATATAATTAGAAATAATTAGGAATAATTCATAATAATTTGCAACATTTCGTAATAAATTGGTACAATTTACAACAGATTGGCGGTATTCTTTTTTCTCGACTATTCGTCTCCTTAAAACTTTATCTCACTGAAATCACTATGAAAAATCTGTTCCAACATACGTATATCCATTTTGATATTCACGAGAATTGATATGCGTACGTCAGAGTTAATTATTCATATTGATTTGAGTGAAAGAAAGTTTCAAGGAGATGAGCAATCTGTAAAAAGTGGCTCTTTTTCCTAACGACTCATCTTCTTGCAATTTTCTCTATCTGAAATCACTATGGAAAATCTTCTCTGAGGTACGGATATCCATTTTTGTATGCATCAGAATAGAGATCAGCGCAGTGAGGCCTCCCATCTCTCCATTCTCATGAATAAGAAAATAGATATTCATACATCGGAGTAGATGTTTTCATAGAGATGTTAGTGACATAAAGTTGAAAAGAGATGTGACGTTAGGCAAAAGAGCTGCTGCCAATCTGATGAAAATTATGCCCCTCGTAATTAGAAATAATTAATATAAATTAGCAACAATTAATATAAATTAGCTATAATTATTAGTAATTATAGGTAATTAGTATAAATTTTTATAAATTAGTGTAGATTAGTATAAATTTTAAAACAAATACTATATATAACTATCAAATAATAAAAATTATTATAAATTGAAAGAAGAGTGAATTTAAATTTCTTCTCTTTTTTAGATAGTGTTGTCTTATATCTAAATATTTTAAAAAAATTATATTTTATTAGAGAAATATAGGATAAGGAGGTCAAAAAAAATCATTATTAAATGAAAACTCTTAGATAAATCAGATCAGTAATCCAGACAGTTCTATTTTAAATCCTGTATTTGATAATGGTATTGAAGCATTCTAATCATTTTCATCATCAAAACCAAAATTTATTTCAGAAGGGAAAGTTATGTGTCCTTGAAAAAAGTATGATCTAAGGACATTTGACACATTTGAAACATTTGACAATGTTAGAGGCAATCTATTATGTTTTTGTTTTCAACCAGATTATGTTTTTTGTTATCAACATGGTGAACACAGTTCCATAAAAGATACAAATATTTTGGTTTCGGGTCCATCACAGTTTCAAATTTTAGTACGTGATGTGGCATGTATGTATTTTCAAAAAATATAAACTCAGGATGATATTGATATAAATCTTGTGTTATAACCATATCAATTTAATGAGTTTTTGAGGCCATCTAAGTAATACTTATATCCTGGATACAAGATAAGAAACTCTGAAGTAGTTAAAAAATTTATAGCTATTAAATAAGATAATGGAATGTCTAATAGATGTTTTGATCAGATATTATCTTTGGTTAAGAAACTATTACCTGAAATTAATGTTTTGCCTCAAAATTTCTATATTTGGAAGAGGTGGGATCATAATCTAGGTCTTGGTTATCAGAAGATTCATTCGTGTTCAAATGATCAAATATTATATTTTGGTGAAAATGATTCATTGGACAGTTGTCTGACATGTGGATAATCGAGGTATAAATAGGATCAAATAGTGATGTCTGAATTGATTCCTATAAAATAGTTTAGAGATTTCCCACTTACACCAAGTTTGTAACTTTATTTATGTTTTAGAACACAACAACATTGATGTCATGGCACAAAAACAATATTTCAATTGGTAAAAACTTAAATGATACCTCTAATGTTGATTTATGGAAACATTTTGACAAAGTACACCCATATTTTGTTTTATAATCCCGAAACATGCAATTGTGTATTTCTACTGACATTTTCTATACATTTGGTTCTTATGGTAGTCAGAATTCATGTTGGAATGTCATTATAACTCCATACAATTTACCTCATTGGATTTTGATGAAGGAGACATATATCTTTTTGACTTTATTTATTCCAAGACATCCAAAAAACAATATTGATGATTATTTGAAACCATTTATTGATGAGTTAAATTCATTATAGGGAATGGTGTTAGTACATATGATGTTGCTACGAAACAAAATTTTCTACTGAAAGCTACATTGATGTGGAAAATTAGTGGCTTACCAGCATATGAAATGTTATATGGTTAGAGTACACATGGTCTAAAATAATGTCCATATTTTATGAGAGACAACAACTCATTTAAGCTCTTCAATGAAAAAAAACTTTTTTCGACTATCATCATAGATTCTTTCAAACTGATCATCCTTTTCAGAGGAATAAATATCATTTCAAATAATGTACAATCGAAAGAGATGAACCTTCAAAAATGATCTTAGGTATAGAGGTAAAATCAAACATCTCTTCATTACCTCCAATCACATTTGGACTAATAATAAACCAATAAAAAATTGATGGATTTGGGAAAGATCACACTTGGATAATACCGAGAATTTTTTGGTATCTACCATATTGGTTTGATTTGTTAGTCTATCACATGTTGGATGTAATTCATATTGAGAATAAATGTTTTTAATATTTATTTCATAATGTTTTGGATACACCCGGTAATACTAAAGATAATGTAAATGCACAATTAGATCTTGTCCAAATTTTCAATTGACCAAAACATGAACTATTTAAAAATTTAAGACCACATAAGTTAATGAAGCCAAAATAATATTATACAATATCCAAAGAAAATTTATTTTTATTTTTTCCATGAATTAGATATTTGATACTTCTATATGATTATGCTTCCAATTTTGGCAGATGATTCAACAAAAGTCGTATTATCTGATTTAAAAGTCATGACTATCCATTTATGATGAGAAGACTTATGATGATTGTATTAAGAGGTTTTTTTCATTTTATTATTTGGGATGCGATAACTGACATATCATATTTTTTCCGAGATATTTGTGCAGGGATAATAGACTATAATGCACTGAGCAGACTGCAGGAAGATGTTGTCTTAATTTTATGTTAACTGAAAAAATCTTCTCGTCGACTTCATTTGACTCAATGGAACAATTGATATTGCACTCGTTGCATGAAGAAAAATTTGGAGGGTTGGTAGAGTTATGTTGGATGTACACATTCGAGAGATGCATGTAGAAATTGAAGAAAAAAGTAGGTAACAAAGTATCAGTTGAAAGTTCAATTGAAGAAGCTTATTAATTAGAGGAAATTTATTTTCATACTCTCATTATTTAGAATATGAATATCAATAAAAGTGGAACTACATGGGAAAGAGCAAGGGAAACAGTGATGATGAAATGAAAAAACAATTATCAGTTTTTATCAGCTTGAACTTGGATTCAGTGGAGTTCATGAATGATGGATTTGAGATGATGAAAATCACAGAGCTCGTACATAGGTTCTGCTCAAATATGAAAAAATGACACCATTTTTTTAAGTGATACTATTAATTATTATATAATATTTATTATAGTAAATTAATATTATTTTATTTATAGGTTATATGATAATCATATCTAGAAATAGATTCCACAAATTACAACTGCTGTTCTTGAAGAACGTCAGCAAAATAATTTTTTCCTATTAGTTTCATAAACCGATAACATAAATTATTTATGGTTTAATATATAAAATACATTTATTACTTATTATATTGATAGTTGTTTTACAAATTTTCAGGTATCTCAACATGATGATAAAATTGATAATCGATTGTGTGTCTTGAGTAACCCACCATCCAAAATAGTTAAATATTATAATGAATATGTCTTGAATGGTTTTTTGATTTCATATAAGTGTATATTGGGAATAAAAAAACAATGAATCGTGGTGTATTCTTGAGAGGATATCATCGTAGAGAAATTGAATTTTATTTTTTGGAATTATTGGAAGAAATTATTGAATTTTGTTATCTGAGATAGAACTACATAATGATGTTTAAATGTCCGTGGTTGGATATTGAGAGAGTCTTGCGTGTTCATCTAACCCCTGAAATCATTGATATTAAATATTAAAGTATTATTATAGTAAATAAATCATTTATATTGGCTCACCATTCACATAAAAGTTAATATATAAATTACTATGATACTTCAAAATAGTTGGGTGATTGGTGGAGTCTAATAAAAATTAAATCTCAGGAAAATTAGTTTACTCAAAGTGAATATGGTTCTGTTAAATTGAAAGAAATTTAAAATTTTCAAGAGAATGCTCCAAACCTATATTTTTTATGAGGAGACATGAATATCGATGATGACACCCCATAGTTTAGGGTCAATAGTGATGATGATGTTAATGATGTTACAAATTAATTCAAAATGACAAGAGATGATGAAATTGAAACTCATATGGAAATTGATGATGCTGAGGAGGAATATGAAGACATTGACATAATCAGATATGAAGATGAGGTTGAATATGAACATTGACGAAGTTAAATTCTAATTATAATAACATATTATATATATATATAATAGTTCTATTAAACTATTTTCTAAAAACAATCATTTAGTGATTCAGATAGATGAGGATCCGTTTCTTCACTTGTAGGAGGATGATCAACCTTTGGATGAGAAGAATGCTGGATCATCTAACCCTTAGATTTCTGGAGGTCCAGGGAGTACATGGAGGGAGAATGGTCTTTCATGATTGATGATTCTTGACCCTATCCTCAAGTGACGTCCACGTCTTGGATTTGATCCACACATGCAAAGGTATGCTTACCTGTGTATTTTTGTTAGATTTCATTAATTTATTTATATACTAATTATTTGATTATTTGTTCATTTTTTCCCCTCCTTTTTAACATAGCTATTGGATAAGGGAGTTGTATATTGTGAAATTATTTTTTTGAATCTTGGGTTACATGAGACGAGATTCCCATTGATATTCAGCCCCGTATGTTCGATCATTGGATGGTATGTAAATAAATAATATTTATTTTGAAATTTATTTAATTAAAAATTGATATTATAATTTATTTGCAGGGTTTATGGAATCATATTGATGAGAGAATGTATGATGCAATTTTGAAGGCATGGGAGGGGAGAATGCATGAGCGTTGCCGTCATTTTTTGCACAATTTAAGAATGAAAGCATTGATGATAGAAGGAGTGACCTAGTTTGATGAGTCTTATCACACCCACTAAACTGATTACGTTCCATCTCAGGTTTGAGATGAATTATATTCCCATGGGTTGGGTGGACTTTTTCAGAGGAGATCATCGGTAGGTTGAAAAAACTAGAGGAGGCAAAAGGTGTCACATCGAGCCGATAGTCGTATATTTAGTATGCACATGGAACATATGGTATGTATTTTTTAAGAATAATTTATATAACTTTAATTGCAAAGGTATATTTTTTATTCATATAGGCATTCGAAAAACCTGGTTTGATGAATTTTAATATTTATAGGAGGATGTACTATGATCCAGTCACTGAAGATATTAGAGATGATTGTCAGTGTCATATTGTGGTTAGTATATTTTTTTGAGTTTTAAAATTAACCGTAAATAATATTTTAACTATTTTAATTTTAAATTTCAATTGAAGGATTAATATGAGGACATGATGTCTCAAACACATACTGAAAGTTAGGCCAAGAACAAAGGTCAGACCAGTGCCCACCGATTTGATGAGGCAGCATGGATGCAGGTGACTGAGTATGCTTTCACTAAAGGCCAACTTGTTAGTATCAAATCTTGATTGATGCATGAGATTTATTATGGTATCGCTGTGATGTCGGCATCCAGATCGAGAGGATATCATGCAAAGTCATCATCATCTGCTGTATAAGAGCAGATGAGAGCTCAGAGTGAGCTTATAGAGAGTATGCATAGAGAGAAGGAGGAGATGCATCAATGGAAGAAGCAGGAGATGAACCAATGGAAGTAACAACAATAGGAAGAGATCCGATGATAGCAGCTATAGTAGGTAGTGGAGATGCGTCGATGACAGTAGCAACATCACAAGCAGATGGAGTAAATGCGATGTCTAACTCGTGGTTTGGGGATGAAGTTCTCTCCACCATCAACCTAACACCTTCAGAGGACCCCCCACAGTGATATATATTATATGATAAAACATTTGGATGCGTTTTTTTGGTAATATTAACTATTTACATTTCAATATAGTTTGTTTTTATATTGTTGTGAATATTGCATTTTTTATTTATTTATTTTTTATTTTTTATAATATTTAATTTTTCTATTTTTATTATTTATTATTTATTATTTATTATTTTTTTGTTTTTATTATTTTTTTATATTTTTATGAATATTTTAGTTTTTTTTATTTTATAATTTTTTATTATTTCACTAATATTAATATTATTATTTAATAAATATTAATATTATTATTATTATTATATTATTAATATTATTTTTTTATTATATTTATAAAATTATTAATAATTTGATTTTATTATTTTAATAATATTAATATTATTATTTCCTTAATATTAATAATATTAATAATATTAATATTGTTTTCTACTTTTTTATTTTACTAATATTTATATTATTATTTCATTAATATTAATAATATTAATATTAATTTATTATTATTATTATACAAATATTATTTATAATAATAATAATATTATTATTATTATTTTATAATAATGTTTTATTATTATTTTCTAATATTATTTTATATTTATTAACAATATTATTTTATTCAATTTATTTTTTTTCTATTTTTTTAAGATATTTTAAATTTCCAATTGTAAATAATTTTTTTAAATAATCTTAGGGAAACTATTTGCGATGGGTCCACATCCTATCGAAAAAATGATTTTTGGGACGAGACCCCGACACAAATAGTCCAATTTTCAGTAGTGATAGAAACACACTGAAACAAAGACATACATACACACATACATGTATACAAACATATATACACACACTCACTCACGCACAAACACAAACACATACATGCACACAGACACACACACACGCTCGAACGCCCCCCCCACACACCTGTTTATAGTATTTGTGTGTGTGTCTATATAAATATAGATATAAAATTAAATAATACATATATATATATATATAATTATTTTTAATTATATATAAAAATTATGTTATTTTTATAAATAAGGTTTATGTCTTTCTGACTAAAATAGGATGAATGTGAATCATAAATGGATGTATTCTAATCATATAGATCGGTAGTATAAGAATGGTGCCAAGGAGATCATCAAGTTTATAACATATTATGCAAATGAACCTACTCAAATCAAGTTTTAATGTTTATGTTGTTATTCAATATTAATTGGTCCATCTAAACTGGAGGAACAATTTTTTTACATAATTTATCAGATTTGTAAACATCAGACCAAATAAGATGAAGAAATAAATACATCTAATAAGTGGAATGACAATATAATTTATGAATAATCATATATTGGTACAAGTGCATATGATTATGTAGATTGTATTGAGAAAATATCAATATTGGTAGAAGATGAACTTGAAGATTAACTGAAAATGTTTGAGAAATTGATGAAACATACAGATATGTCATTGTTTGATGGTTGTATGAAATATAACATGTCATAAAAAATACTAATATTGTATAAAATAAAATTAGGTAATAAATAGATTGATTCTGATTCCATGGAGATGCTATATCTGTAGATGGATATACTCTAAGATAAAGAAAGATATTCCTTATTGAACATATGAATCTAATTGAATTTCATGTTTCATGGGTATATGTTAGGAAAATATACATGTTTTCCTTATTGACTTTGTGACATCCTTTTACTTTTTAGGTATCACTAAATCCCTCATTTTGAACTTACTTTGTTTAGGTTTCATTTGGGATTTCTTCAAGTGAAATTTTAAGTTTTTTGGAAATTTTTGGGCTAGTGCATGATTGGAACACTGTTGGAACACAGTTTTCCAAACCGCACAACCCCTCAATCAAAAAAGTGGAAAATTTTATACACAGTTTCAAAAACCCTGCACCCGCTTAATGAGAATAGTGCAGTCCATTTAACAAAGGCACTCGATCGGTGCATGGTTTGTCTAAAACATGCTCCTCTTCCCAAGAAACATTATGCCCGAATTTGTATTTAGCGACAGTTTAATCCACCGCTAAATCATTCTGCGATGGTTTTGGAAAATCGTCGCTAAATCGTGTGTTGGGAAATAATTAGTAGCGGTTTTTTAAAACTATCGTAGAATGATTTATTGTTCATTTAAACTGACTCTAATTCGTTTTTAATTTTTTTGAATTTTTTGAATTTTTTATTATTTTTATTTTTTATATATTAGTAATTTACTTATTTTTTTTATGTTTTCGTAATTTATTTATTTATTTATTTTTACCATGATTATTCCTATCTCCAAGCATAAGCCCATGCCCATGCACAAGTCCATGTCCATGCACATGCCCATGCCCACGCCATATATATAAATTCTTTATTGGGTGAGATTTGAACCCCTTACCTCTTGCCTATTTTCCAAAGACTTTACCACTTCAACATGCTCTTAATGTGGTCAATAAATTAAATTTAATATACTTATTCATATATATGTTAATTGAAAAAACAAGTAATACATAATAAATAGATACACACTAAATAATTATTAATCAATAATTATTAATCAATAATTATTAATTAAAAATCAAAAATCAAAAATGAATAATGAATAATTAATAATGAATAACGAATAATGAATAATATATAATATATAATATTTAATATTTAATATATAATATTTAATATATAATATATAAGACATCATATATAACACATAATATATAAGACATAATATAAAATATAAAATATAAAATATAAAATATAAAATATAAAATATAAAATATAAAATATAAAATATAAAATATAAAATATAAAATATATATTGTATATTTTATATTGAATAATATATAATATATGATGCATAATATATAATATATAATATATAATATATAATAGTTAATATATAATAGATAATAGATAACAAATAATAGATAATAGATAATAGATAATAGATAATAGATAATAGATAATATATAATATATAATCGATAGTAGATAATATATAATATATATTATATTATATATGACATATAATATATAAGTAATGTATAAATAAAAAATAAATTAAAAAATAAATTAATATATGAAAAATAAATAACGAATTAATAATAACTTAATAAATAGTAGATATATAAATAAATTATAAATTATAAATTATAAATTATAAATTATAAATTATAAATTATAAATAGTAAATTATAAATAATAAATAGAAAATAATAAATAACAAATAACAAATAATAAATAATAAATAATTAAAAATAACTAATAATTAATAATTGATCATTAAAAATTAAAAATTAAAAATTAAAAATTAATATTTAAAAATTTATAAATAATTAATAAATTAGTAAAAAATAATTAATTAATAATTAATAAATAAGGAATATTGAATAAATAAACAAATAATAAATAAATAAATAATAATTTAATAATAAACTAATAATAAATTAATATTAATTTATTAAAAATAAATTAATAAATAATAAAGAATAAAGAATAAAGAATAAAGAATAAAGAATAAAGAATAAAGAATAAATAATAGAGAATACATAAATAAATAAATAAACAAATAAATAAATACAAAAATACATAAATAAATAAATAAATAAATAATAAATAATAAATATTTAATATTTAATGATAACTAATAATTAATAATTGATAATCATAAAATTAGTAATTCTTAATTTTTAATTAATAATTAATATTTAATATTTAATATTCAATATTCAATATTCAATATTAAATATTTAATAAAAAAGTAATAAATAGTTAATATTCAATTAATAAATAATCAATAAATATTAAATAAAAAATAATAAATCAATTAGAAACTAATAATAAATTAATATTTATTAAATTAAAAAATAAATTAATAAATAATAAAGAATAAAGAATAAAGAATAAATAATAAACAATAAAGAATAAAGAATAAAGAATCAAGATTAAATAATGAATAATAAATAAATAAATAAATAAATAAATAAATAAATAAATAAATAATAAATAATTAATAAATAATAATAATTTTTAATTAATAATTAATAATTAATATCTAATATTTAACATTTAATATTTAATATTTAATAAATAAATAAATAATAAATAAATTATTAATTAATTAATAAATAATAATTAATTAATAAATAATGAATAAGAAATAAATAAATAAATAATAAACAAATAAATAATAAATTAATAATAAAATAATAATAAATAATTAATAGATAATTAATTAATAAATTAAAATTAAATGAATAATTAATGTGTACATAATAACTAAATAATAAATAACTAATATTAAATAAATAAATAAATAAATAATAGTAGACAAATAAATAATAAATAAATAATAATAAATAAATAAATAAATAATAAATAAATAAATAAATAATAAATAAATAATAAATAAATAAATCATAAAATGTTAAGAACCTCTCAAAACCCTAAAAACACTAAAATGACAAAAAAATATGATTCCAGACTCCTTTTTCAGTGCCACATCTAGTCAAATCAAAGATCATGAAATGAACTTCGATATGATATGTGGTATAGGCCGAACGAACACTTGGATCAAAAGTTATAACCATTTGGATTTTAAAAAATCAACACCTGCAACTAAAACCTCTGTTTCTGATGCATTCTGGGACTTTTTAGTGGAATAACAAGGGCTAAAATACTCAAAGAGTTGGTATCATACCTAAGAAGCATATAACTCATCACATGATTCAATTTGATATGTAGTAGAGCCAAACAGACACCCGGATTAAAAGTTATGGTCGTTTGAAGTTCGAGTCTGATTTTTGACATTTGAATTTTGAATATATTTTTTCCTTTGATTATCACATGATTTATATCTCACTTGTTTTTTGCGCATTTAATTAAATTCAATTTGACTGGTTATGGAGCTGAAAAGGATTCTCAGATCATAAGTTAAGGTCATTTGATACTGAAGTCTATTCTTCTAATTATTGAACATTTGTTTTCATTTTAAAAATATTATTTACTAAAAATTATAAATAATTTAATTTAAACATTATAAATATTTAAAATTATAAATAATAAGCTATATTTGATTCTAAAAAATTAAAAATAAATAGAAAATAATTTTGTTTTTAAATTTTCTTACATTTTGCGGTGGTTTTGAAAAAACCGCCGCTATTTTGCTGCGATTTTTTTAAAAACCATTTCAAAAAAAATCTATTTTTAGAAGATATTTTAAAAAAATTATAAAAATATTTTTAAAAAATATAGCTGTGGTTTTAAAAACTCCCGCAAAAAAATAGCTGCTGAAACAATGTTTTTTTTGTGGTGAAACCATCCAGACATGTTTTTCTTTAATCTGATTTTTGATTAAAAATCTCTAAGCCTCCCATTTTGGTCCCCGACGGACCACCTTTGACCTGAATCATTTTCTACTATCCTTAGAGATCTCAAGAAGCATTTTTTGTCCCTCAAATCCCTCTCAGAAAGCGATCTGAAGCTTGAGGAATGGATTTTGATCTTCTCACATTTAGTTTCCTTTTTTTCCGTTCTAATTCTCCCATGGTCTCTCTTCTCCTACCCAGGGTTCCTTGAATCCAAATGTTGGATTTTATATCTAAAATTATATTTTTTTCATAGATCCTCATGGTAGTCATTCACTATTGGAGCATTTTGTTTACGACTTTGTGATTTGAGATGCATTGATCTCAAGCTAGGTGGTTTTGTTAGGATGCCCAATTCAACTTAACTGTAAATTTCAGTTTTAAATTCAATTTATTATTTAAATGAAATTACATTATTATTGTCAAATTTCTTTAAAAGGTTTTATTAAAAACCCAATTCCATTAAATTGGGGGGTTTTTAGAAAAATAGGGTTTTGACATGAAGTTGGAAAACACCCACTTCCATTAAATTGGGGTGTGTTTATATAAATTTCTGAAATTTCAATTTTTTAATTTAAATTCTAGTTTTGATGGGAAGTGTTTCAATTAAAATTTTGAATTTAATTAATGAAATGTTTTTGATGGAAAATATTGAAAAAAAACCAATTCCATTAAATTAAGGGTTTTTATGAATTTATGGGATTTACCTGAAAATTAAATTGTTGAATTTAATTTATGAAAGTGGATTGTGACCTTGCATGAATAGGTTTCAAATCCTTTTTTGTGAAATAATGTCTTAAAAATGGTTTTGATAGAAACCTTATGGTCTTATATTGATGAAAATATATGTTTTTTTTACAAAACCGTTATGATTTTTAAAAGGAAAATTGGAATATTTTAAATGGATAATGATATTTAAATGTATTTTAAGAAATATGAAAATAAATTTCTCATTTTTGTTGTACTTGAGCACATGCAAGACTTAGGTAGTTGGTGAGTTATTTTTTGTGGTACTTTATGACTTACATTGTTCTAAAATCTCATATCATCACATCACACCCCTTTTGAATTTATATATTCCATTTTTGTAAACTAATTTACATTCCTTGTGAATTTATATAAACTATTTTATATAAAAGTTTTTATTTAATCCATTTTTTAAAAAGTTTAATTTAGGTAAATCACTATTTATTGAAAGATAAATCAATGATTTGGAAAAAATTTCCATTATTTGAAATGTTAAGTATGAATTGCTAAAGTATTTCCATGATTTGAAATGTAAACAATGATTTGTTTAAATATGATTTTAAAATGCCAAAACTGTTTGTTTTAAAAATTTAAATCATTTATTTGGTTAATTTGATATTATAATATTGCTATAGAAATTATGGTTGAAATCCTATTGGGATTTGAATCATAGCCTACTTATTCCTTCAGGTGTTTGTAGATTATCTCCTTCTAGTTTTTAGTAAGTAAAAAGGATCACTTGGAGGTGGTTCTAGCTGTTGAACCATGGACTTGGTGAGTTGCATCTGAGTTGAGACTTGGGAAGTTTTTTCTATTTTCTAGTACTTGGTTATAGTACCTGGGCTTTTTTTATTCATGTTTAACTTATGGTACGTTACTCATAGTGGAGTTTCTTTTGATATACATACCAACTTGTTTCTCTTGCTTCTCGATTGTAAGTGGAAAAAGTTTCCCACTATTATTCTATACAATGTTAGGTGCTAGTCGCTAACCTGTGGGGATTGGTAATTCCCTTTGGGATATGTAAGGATCTGTAATGCCTCGACCCCAGTTACCCAGAGTCGGTGAATTAATTTAATAAATTGGCATGATTACAAGGAATAAAGTCTCGAAAGACCGATCAGTTTAGCAGTCTTGGAAAATAGATTACATACATTGACTTTGCATTACACTTTAGAAAATAAAACACAACATAAATGATCCTTTGACTACGCCATTAATCTCCTTGCTTAACCCTGCTTATCAATCATAATGCACTTCTTGGAATCCTGAGAAAGTTAAAACATAGAAATGGGTGAGATCAAACGCCCAGTAAGTGTAAGTAATATAGCGAAAAATTACATAAATATTAAGCATGGTGAATAATTGAAACCACATTCCTTCACCAATAATAAACTAGAATACTTTTATGGCAAGAATACGAGCTGAGTAAATAATTCCATAATAAAACATAATCATGGGTATTCTACTAGACGAATGACCACATGAACCATCAATATTATTTCCATAACGAGGGAATGTATAATTCCAGACATTCTGAAACATTTTGTCAAGTCCTCGACCAAGATGTCTAAAAATGTTTAAGGCCTAGGCCAAAACCATAAATCAAATTGGGAAAGGGCCGCGACCAATTCCACATCTAGTTGTCTCATGAGACCTACCGATGCATCGAGGAGCTATAGCATGCTCCACTAATCACTTACTATGTCCAATACATTCCTCATATGAAAAGGTTGAAACATAACATAAACATTTGTATAAGAACTAGGATATGAAATGTCAATAATTTAACCATAAACCATGAATGGAATAAAAATAACACATCCACATTCAAACATATCACGAAAACTTCAATACAATATGGATTTTTTGTATCACAATAAATAAACTTCAAAACAAGTTTAAAATCCATTAATGGATTTGACATAGATGGAAATTATTTGTAAAACTATTTGATTGTAATATCCCTTTTCATGAAAACATTTAAAAGTCACACAATTTAGAAAGGAAGACATTTAAAGACATTTTTAATTCAATGTGTTCCATACCACTTTGAAACTTTTTAAAGTAATTAACATTTTAAAACACTAATTTACATTTAAATAAATCCTTAAAACCATTTTTCAAACATGGACATTAATGAGAATGGTTTAGAAGAATAAATCTTTAAAACATTTAAAATGATGTTGACATAGATGAAATCAAAATTATTTGAGAGAAATATCTCTTTTTTGAAATCATTTAAGAGTCACATAATTATAAAAGAAAACATTTTCTTTGAAAATATTCTTATAATCTTGTAATGAAATATTTGATGATTTTATAAGGGCATAAAATATCCGCACTCACCGTATAAGTTAAAAAAAGACATTCTTACCTTAATTTTTTTGAAAAGGTTTAAATGAACTTATTTGGAAAACGACGGAAATATTCCTTTATAAACATATTTTAAAAAGTAAAACAAGGGTATAAATTACTTTAACCCACAGTCTATAAAATAGCAATGATGATTTGAAATAATTTTTTTAAAAACATGGATGTGGATGATAAAGAGGTCCCAGTAGATAATTACGTATAAAAAACCTCGGATAATGAAGAGATTGTGAAATAAACCCTTACCAATTTGGTAACTTACGAAACATACACCCCATCAAAGAAGTATCATATGATGAATATGTAAATACACATAACATAAAGTGTATTACACAAATAATACAATTATGGATAGTACGTACACTACACAAAAAGTAATAGTGGGAATATGACATGAATCTCACGGGAATAAGGAGTGAGATGAAAACCCCTTACCTTGTAATTTTCCATTGTTGAGGGTAGGTTAACCTCCTTTATAATGGTTAAATAACTTTTATTAAATTATTCAAGAATAATATACATTAATATGATATCATATATGATCTTTTAACATTTCCTTTTTAATAATATCTTAGTATTATCGTTGTTTCAGGTGTTAACTAACTCGTTTTCTTTTATATGTTTTGTTACATAAGCCGTGTTTGTTATGGATTGGTTGTATATTATTAATATACATAATTATATCAAGTCCTTAAAAATTATTTTTAATAATCAAATGAGAATTAGACATGAATGGATATGATGGGGAATGAATCTCATCGCGTTCGTTGAGACGGTAGTCCGTACGTACGCACGAGTGACAATATCATTATTTTGATATTAAAATAATATAAAATTGGATGGTATATAATATATAAAGAATCATTATAATGTTATATTTATTATTTACATGAATTACACATCATTATTATACCATCAAAATAATAATGTATTTAATAACAATTACACCACGACGTGGAGGCGGTAGACTGTACGTACACACGTATGGTGACATTTCATTAAAAGGATGAATAGAATACTAAATATGATTGTACCATATTTATTATCACGAACCAGGCTGGGTCGCCATCCGACCCGGCGCCCGACCCGGTCCGTGACATGCCCCGAAGGGCGTTCCCGATCCCCACGGGCTGGCACAAGTTCCTGGGTATCAAGAGTAACCTGTGGGAACGGTTTACCCGAAATGGTATATGCAAACACCAACAAGATAATAAAAATGAAAATAGGAATCGACAACCAAAGAGACAATTAATCTGAAATCAAAATTTAAAGGTTTACAACTAGAACCAACATCAAAAAAATAAATGACAAAAAAAGAGACTAATACTATAACTCAAACCTCCAAGCGACAAGAGTGGTGTAGCATCCGAACGCCACAACACAAACCTGAATGATAAGGCCACTAAGAACTCAAACCACCACCTCTGAGCACGATGTCACAACCTAGAATACACAAGGAACAAATTCTATATACACCCGAAGGTGTATGCAGGGTGTGAGCGAAATGCCCAGTAGGACGTCACCCAATAAAAAGGTTCCATGACACAACAACAAAAGGACAATTTAATGTGCTTATTCAAGTTATACTATCGAAATACTTTTAAATAAAACATTTACAAGCCAAATTCTAAAGGAAAACACTAAAAAGAACTCATTTCACAAATACAATTTTAAAGAGGAAGATAAAAGTTCATTATGGGCACACTCACACACACACACACACACACACACTCACACCCAAGTGGTCCTCCATATGCCGATGGAAGGCACCACACCAAAGATGGTAGAGCACTAGGGGTAAATCCCCTAAGGTTCATCTAGCTTGAGTAGGACCCTAGAACCTCGTGTCTCGGTGAAACGTGGCTTAGAAGGCCACGAACCTCAGAAAACGTGGCTTAGAAGGCCACAACCCTCAGAACACGTGGCATAGAAGACCACGACCCTCAGATATCATATGTTTAGTTAGTTTTGTAGTCGTCAATCCAGCTAAGTGAAATAGGGATGATACCCATCCGGTTCACTAGCGCACTAGTTCTAGTCCTCCCACCTAGATACCTAGGATTTTCCCTTGTGCTCAATCAAGTTTCACATTCACATAGTAATTTTTTTTTCATATCGTAGACCAAACCAGATATTTCACAAAAAAGTCACCATTTGTATACCCAAACAACATTTCAAAAACTCACGCACACCCAAAATACCTTTCTAAAAATATATCTTTTATTACGTAATCATTTCGCAAACCCCCATTTGGCAACACTCAAAGAACACAAACAATTCGCACAACTTAGAAAGCATTATTTAAAGAACACAACAAGGGTCGATGCAAAAAAACACACCCAATTTCAAACAAGAGAGTTGTTCAATCCACTTGATTAATAAATTATCCTTAAAACTAGTTTCACACCAACCACACAATTATCGGGACCATCTGCACCTAGAAGCCAACTTAAAAACATTGCACCAAAACAACACAGATTTTCATGTGAAAATTCCATTTAAAAATAAATTTCACACTCAACTATTCTAAAACCTCACTTGCACCATATAAACAATTGATTAAACAATTTTAGGATTTACCCCAATAAGTTCGAAATGAAAAACATGATCGTTTCTAAAGAAAGAGAAATTTTCAAAACGCATACATGTCAAATAATTTCTTTTTTTAAAACACATTTCGCACAACCTGTAAAGAATGACCAACCATTTATACAACAAAAAACATATAAATAACAAGACCATACTATCTTGGTAATTCGATTTCATCAAACGAGCATGCCAGACCATTTTAAACATAGATCACATCACGCAATTAAGTCATATAACATATTAAATTAACTAAACAACCAAATTAAATTATCTAGAGGATGTTAAGGCATGGAACCACCTACCTCGAGACAATGGAGGATGGACAGAGGTGAAGCAAAACATTGCGATCTTGGCACGAAACACCCGCCGCACGACCATCGCACCTCAAAGGACCTCGCGCAAACCCAAAACACGAATTCAACAAAAACTTCAAGTTAGAACCATATAATCAAACCTTATATCCTTCAGAAAAAAACAAACTAGAACAACATAACTCAAAGAAAGAAAGAAATAAATAGTAATAAATGAATAATAATAATAATAATAATCAAATTAAGGAGCGGCTTAACTGGAGGGGCGGCCGCCGGATGGAACCCGGAAGTGGGAGGGGGTCCGGCGGGGTTCTAGGGAGAGGGGTGCGATGCGACGGGGTAAAGGAGGGGAGAGGGATGCGATAGGCCAAGGGGGATCCGGGGAGGGAGAGGTGAACCAGGGGGTGCGGGGGTTCGTGGGAAGTAGGAAAAAAATAGAAGAAGGGGCTACAGGATCCAGGGGTCCGGTAGACAATGTCAGCGAGCTGGGTGCGGCGGGATCCAGAAGAGGGGGGAGAGACAAAGTGAGTCGGCGGTGGTGCTGGATGGGTGGAGTCGGGCAGGCGGTGCGACGATGGACGGAGCAGGGGCGGCGGTTCGGCCAGTCGCCGGAGGAAGCAGGAGGGCCGGTGGAGTGTGGTGCATCGCCGGATAAAGGTCGGCCGAGGGAAGCAGGGGGGGGGGGGGTTGGGGAGTCTGCCGGACAGAGGGAGGGCCGACAAAAGGAGGGGAGGGCACGCCGCATAGGGTTTCAAGGGGGAGAAAAAGAATGCAAAAGAGATGGGGGAGGGATCTGATGGGAGAGAGTGAGGGGAGGGAGAAGAAAAGAAAGAAAAAAGAAAAAGAAGAAGAAAAGAAACCCTAAAAAAAACTAAAAGAAACCAATTAATAATAATAATAATATTATTATTAATAAAATTAAAAATATTCTTAAACTAAAACCATAATAATAATAATATTATTATTATCACTAAAACAAAACTTATAAAACAAAACAACTTATTAAACTATTAACACATTTTTCTCATCTTATTTTCATTTTTATTCTTCAAAACATTAAATTTTATTTCACTGTTATTAACTCAATTTATTTAATTAATTAGACAACGGGCGACCCACACGGTAGCGCTGACGAGTCCGTATGATATTGCAACTCCTCTTCACCCATGCGTCGCACGTTGTCACGCCCCGAAAGAGAAACTTGCTTATCGACAAAAACATCAAGTTCAATCGAGACTTAGCTTGCACCTTGACGAAACACTTTAAAACCAAATAAGATAAAAAAATAAAAATAAAAATTCATAGTAACTTAATTTTGTGTTAACGATAATATTAAATCTTATAATATTAATAACTTGATAAAATTTTCACTCTTTACATTATTAATTACAACAAAAATATTATCAAATAAGGTTATTATCATCCTTATTCAAATAGTCCCTTGAATCTAATTACACTTCTTTTTTTCCCTGCATTTTATTATTAATTATATTTTATTCATTTTACTTGAATATCGAGAAGTCCGTGCGGTTTAGACCGTGGTGCGCTGAACGATGTCAAGACTAAAATATGCATTTCTTTAAATAATAACTCAATAATTAAGTCGGGCCTTAACCCAGACTACCTGATGCCCAGAAAATTAATAAAATAAGTAATTTAAAAAAAATACGGGTGTGACATTTATAATAACATCACAGTATATAGAATATAATGGATTTATTATTTTATAATGGAAACAACAAAGAAAGAAGAAGTTGAAGAAGAAAGGAACTTGAAAAAGGTTGGTGAAAACATTTCCTCTTCTTTAGTTTCTTCTTTTTGATTTGATCAAAAGGGATCCTTAGGTTGGATTTCTGACTAAAGGAAGGCCTATAGTATTAAGGGAGGATAGTTGAGAGGGTATGTGGGCAGAGGTTGGCCAAACCAAAAGGCTTTTAAGGTATGAATAATTGGTTAGAAGTGTTGTCCTTTTATAAGGGGGAGGAGGGGCTCTTTAGAAAAAACTTAAAGTATTAGTTTATAATAATTTCATATTCAGTTTCTAATGGCTCCAAAGTAGGGTATTCAAAGTATAAGGTGGGTATGGGTCTAAATCATTTCATCCAATAGATTTTTGACAGGTTTTGGTCACTATATTAACCTTATCATTTATATTTAACTCTTAGTTAAATAGATTGAAATTTACCATGTCACTTTCTATTTTTATATTATATGGTTAATAAGTATACTATATACTTCCAATCGACCCCCAAGTGGTCAATTAATGATACAACTATCCTTATATAAGTCCTTTGGATGAACATTAGATTTTTAGGAATAGAATATCAATTAATAATATAATATTTGTTTAAAAAACTCATTTATTTGAATTTTGACAATATTTAATAGTTGATTTTTGTTAAAGTCTTAAAAACTTTATTAATTCTAAAAAAATTAACTTAATAAATCCTAACATTTCATATTAACTAATAAAATTAGTGGATGACATCAAAACTTTCAAATTATATTTATTCTAACATTTATAATACTAATTATTTGATTCTTTCATTAATAAAGAAAATACTGCATCATTATTGAGTCACAAATAAATTTAATTTTCAATGTCTAAAAATTATAAATAAAATACAATTATGTAGGAAATATTTTTATATTTCTAATTAATATTTATAGTCGAAAATATAACATATATAACCCTATGTAAATATTGTTTTTCTAAAAGATATATGCTAATGTCAATTTTGTATTTACTTTAACTTAATTAATATAAAGTGTCATTATCACTTAAAAGTTGATCCATGGGGTCCCGAAATCGACCCAAAGATGCCCATGGTCGTACATGTATCAACCAATATGGTTAGGACACGTTTTTATTTAATTTATTATTATTATGATATAATTTTTTACCCTTATTTACTGGATTTACCCTTTAACCATGGTAAATAAAATATTTACCGAAGTAATTATTCAAAATGTCAAAAAATAAAAGTTACCTATTTACACATTTTGGAACTCCTAATTCAAAATACGGAATCCATTTTTCTAAATTCAAAACATAGATGTGGCAGAAATTAATTTAAAACTAATTCCCGCTATCAAAACAGAAAGCATGTCTTTAAGAAATAATAACTATCAAAAGATTGACACCTGTTTATGTTCGGTTTAAATGTGAAATTACGTACACTGAATTTTTTTTATTAAGTAGTAAAAATATATTCTAAATATAATTTAAAACAACTCAAATTCAAAATTTATCATTTTAATTATTTTGATTAAAAAATTTGTTTTTAATTAAAATTTAGTGATTTTTTTCTATTCATAAAAAATTGAATATTTTCAGAAAAATACCAAAAATTAACCCTAAGATAATTTAGATATTATGAATCAAAAAATGAAGTCCATTTTGAAAGATAAAATGTATAAAATTTTAAAAAGTGGGTATTACTATTCATAACTGTTAGTTTGATTGGTTGTGGTGTGTGTTAGAACTCGAAGTTGCGCACAACACACGCTACTATATTATTCAAAGAGAAGTGTACCATGGAATATTAGGGTGTTAAATTCTCCCCTCCTTCAATAAATTTCTTCCTCTCAATTTATGTTCGATGTTGGAAACTTGGGGTTGACATTTCAAAATATCTTAGTTGAAATCCCACCTCGAAAAATGGATTAATGAGGCCTCTATTTAAAATAAAGGGTGGTAAGTATGAAGGTTACCAAAAATAACACATACTAGGGTTCCATGTAGGAAAACATGGATATGGAAGAGAAATATAACTATCAATATCTGTTGGAGAGATGTAGAGAACATGGCTATGAAAAGGCCAACAATCACAAGCCATAAATTTGTGATGATCTAAGGTACCATCTAGGACAATGTTTTTTCTAAGTTACTTTTCTTAATGTTGAGGAATTTATTTATGAGATTGGATAAGATCATAATGAAATATACCTACTTTATAAATAGAGTTTTATCCCTTAATAAATTTCTACCACAAACTCATCTTTCACTCCAAAACATAATACAACTCAAAAATACTCTATTTATCCTAATCGTATAGGGTTCCAAATATAATGAATTTATAATTCACATATTAGACCCTTTAAAAAAAAGAAACTACATTATACCATCCAGGAACATCACGCAGTCCAGTGGTAGGCGATAAATCCCAATCGCACTATGGTTGTGGATTCGATTCCCGGAGCTTTGTCCGACGCGACGGGTTGTCACACGGTCTGCGTGTTGTCCTTTTATGAAGATCCAAAAATAACCTTTCAAAATTAATCCATTACAAACTTTAGACTTATCCAAAATACTTCTATCCAATCTCAAAGTCCAAAATTTATATGGAAGTTAAAGACAATGAAGATTATTTTTTTTCATGTAATAACATGTGAACACCTTCATCATGTATTATTTTAAAACATGGTAACATAATGAATTACTATAAAACCTTATTGATTACATTCATGATCCCTTATTTTTTTATAGAATACTGGATGTACTCCTTCAATCCAAAAATGTTGTAAACTCCAATAATGAAAAAGCATTAATCAGTTTCAATGTAGTCAAGAATATTTAATATAATTTATTCAAATCAACCATCTCTTATTCCAAAATCACTACCACATTATTGGGACCATATTAAGGATCACCTTTCCTTCAACCATGTATTTTACCAAAAGTGTATATCACTATTAAGTCACTTTTCTTAGAACCATATGATCTCAAATCCTAAATAATATAGTATTTAAGTACAATCCTTATTTATCTCCATAATTCATATAACCAGTATATTGTTGATATAACACTCAAATGAAATAATCCAATAATAACAACATAAGAACACTAGTCATTCTTCTTCATCTGAGGTAGTATCATAACTTTATTATTATCCAATAGCATCATTTGGGGCATAATCTGATGATTTGGACTTTGGTTCGCATAGTGTCCCAACTCTTTACAGATGAAGCATTGTACATTTGAAACATTTTTATCACCCTTGCAGTCACGTACTTGGTGTCATTTTTCTCCACACTTATAACAAACTCTCATTCCCTTCAGGAAAGTTCCAGGTTTTTTCTTCCCACAGTTATCACATATGGGAAAATTCTTCTTTTCCCTCTTCCCTTTATCCATATTTCTCTCTTCAATCCTTTTCTTCTCTTGCTTCCCTTCAAATCCATAGGACTCAGAGAATTATTTACATATCTTATTAACACATGATAATATTTCTTCATATATTGAGAAAACATGAGAGACTATTTCCCTTCTAAATGTTGGATTAATACCGTGAAAGATAAGATCCTTCTTACTCTTTGGATCATATGTATTACTGGAGTTCGTATTTCATCTACTGGGTTCTATTTCTCGATAATGGCATATACTAGGTCTGTTTATGAATTTCAATGAATAATTCAAAACTTTTAAAATACCTAACGTAAATTGAATAGTTTATGGATATAATCCATAATCAAAAAAATGTTTTCTTTGAGTAAGTATATACTCATATTCCCTTCATAATGGTTTGTAAAGAAAATGATAATTATACTAAGCATATCCCCCGGGAGTTTCATAACCAAGAGTGCAGCAAGGCGCATTGTCATGCACCAGTTCCCGTTCAAGTCTAGCTCAAAGCAGTGTTTTCGGGTTTTACCCCTAGGTACATCTATGCCAGATCCGCCTCCACCTGCTCGTATCCAGACATGGATGTATTGCTCGGAAAATTCAGAAAATATATACATTTTTAAAATTCTAGTAAGTTCTTCTATACTAATCCTCAATGTCTATCTTAGGGTAATGTGCGCTAATCAGAGTTTATCTAAATCTAGTTTCCAAGGTTATTTCTAAACTTCCTCTGATACCAACTGTAATTCCCCGACCCCAGTTAGCTAGAGTCGGTTCAATATTTTAATACATTGGAAAGATTACAAGTAATCAAGTCCCTAATGGCCGATCAGTTTAACAGTCTTGGAAAACAGATTACATACATGGACGTTACATTACACTTTAGAAAATAGAACACAACATAAATGATCCTTTGAGTACGCCATTAATCCCATAGATTAACCCTACTTATCAATTATAAAACACTTCTTGGAATCCTGAGAAAGTTAAAACATAGAAAGGGGTGAGCTCAAATGCTCAGTAAGGGTAAGTAATACAACAGAAAATGACATAAATATTAAGCATGGTGAATAATTTAAGCCACATGCCTTTACCAATAATAAACTAGAATAATTTTATGGCAAGAATATGAGCTGAGTAAATAATTCCGTAAAAAAACATAATCATGGGTATTATACTAGTCGAATGACCACATGAAACATCAATATTATTTCCATAATGAGGGAATGTATAATGCCAGACATTCTGACACATTTTGTCAAGGCCTTGGCTAAGACGTCTAAAAATGATTAAGGCCTCAGCCAAAACCATAAATCAAATTGGGAAAGGGCCTCGGCCAATTCCACATCTAGTTGTCTCATGAGACCTACTGATGCATCAAGGAGCTATAGAAGGATCCACCCGTCTATGTACAATAGATTCCTCATATAAAAAGGTTGAAACATAACATAAAAATTCGTATAAGAACTAGGATACGAAATGTCAATACTTTAACCATAAACCATGAATGGAATAAAAATAACACATCCACAGTCAAACATTTCACAAAACCTTCAATATAATATGGAGGTTTTGTATCATAATAAATCAACTTCAAAACAAGTTTAAAATCCATTAAAGAATTTGACATAGATGGAAATGATTTGTAAAACTCTTTGATTGTAATATCCCTTTTCATGAAAACATTTAAAAGTCACACAATTTATAAAGGATGAAATTTAAAGACATTTTTGAATCAATGTGTCCCATACTACTTTGAAACTTTTTAAAGTAATTAACATTTTAAAACATTCATGTCCATTTAAATAAATCCTTAAAACCATTTTGAAAACATGGACATTAATGAGAATGGTTTAGAAGAATAAATCTTTAAAACATTTAAAATGATGTTGACATTGATGAAATCAAAACTATTTGAGAGAAATATCACGTTTTTGAAATCATTTAAGAGTCTCATAATTATAAAATAAAAAATTTACTTTGAAAATTTTCTTATAAGATTTTAAGGGAAGCTTCGACAATTTTATAATGGTAGAAAATAGCCCCACTCTCTGTATAAGTTAAAAAAAGACATTCTTACCTTAATTTTGTCAAAAAGGTAAAAAGGACCTTGTTTGGAAAACGAATGAAAGATTCCTTTATAAACATCTTTTAAAAAGTCAAAAAGGGTATAAATGACTTTAACCCATATTCTATAAAATAGTAAGGATGATTTGAAATAATTTTTTTAGAAACATGGATGTGGATAATAAAGAAGTCCCAGTAGATAATTACTTATAAACAACCTCGGATAATGAAGATATTGTGAAATAAACCCTTACCAATTTTGTAAGTTACGAAACATACACCCCATCAAAGAAGTATCATACAATAAATATGTAAATACACATAACATAAAGTTTATTACACAAATAATACAATTATGGGCTGTACATACACCACACAAAAGGTAATAGTGACAATATGGCATGAATCTCACGAGAATAAGGAGTGAGATGAAAACCCCTTACCTTGTACTTTTCCTTGGTTGAGGGTAGTTTAACCTCCTATATAATGGTGAAATAATTGTTATTAAATTATATAATAATAATATACAATAATTTGATATTATATATGATCTTTTAACATTTCTTTGTTAATAATATCTCAGTGTTATCGTCGTTTCGGGTGTTAACTTACTCGTTTTATTTTATATGTTTTGTTACATAAGAAGTGTTTATTATGGATAGGTTCTATCATATTCACATCCATAATGATATCAAGTCCTTAAAAATTATTTTTAATCATCAAATGAGAATTAGACTTGAATGGATACGATGAGGAATGAATCTCATCGTGTTCGTGGAGACGACAGTCCATACGTACACACAAGCGACAATATCATTCTTTTGATATTAAAAAAATATATAATTGGATGGTATATCATATATACAGAATCATTATCATGTTATATTTATTATTTACATGAATTACACATCATTATTATACCATCCAAATAATAATGTATTTAATAACAATTACACCACGACGTGGAGACGGTAGGCCGTGCGTACACACGTATGGTGACATGTCATTCAAAGGATGGATAGAATACAGAATATGGTTGTACCATTTTTATAATAACATCACAGTATATAGAAGATACTGGAGTTATTATTTCAGAATGGAAACAACAATGAAAGAAGAAGTTGAAGAAGATAGGAACTTGAAAAAGGGTGGTGAAAACATTACCTCTTCTTCGGGTTCTTCCTTTTGATTTGATCAAAAGGGATCCTTAGGTTATCTTTATGACTAAAGGAAGGCCTCTAGGATTAAGGAAGATATTTGAGAGGGTATTTGTGCAGATTTTGGCTGAACCAAAAGGCTTTGAAAGTATGAATAATTGGTTAGAAGTGGTGTCCTTTTATAAGGGGGAGGAGGGGCTCTTTAGAAAAAACTTAAAGTATTAGTTTATAATAAATTCATATTAGGTTTCCAATGGATAGAAAGTTTATTATTAAAAGTATAAGGTGGGAATTGGTATAACTCCTTTCATATAATATATTTTAGACCGGTTTTGGTCACTATATTAACCTTATCATTTATATTTAACTCTTAGTTAAATAGATTGACATTTACCATGTCACAATGTATTTTTATATTATATGGTTAATAAACTTACTATATACTTACAAGCGACCCCAAGTGGTCCATTAATGATACAAATATCAATATATAAGTTATTTGGCTGATAATTATATTTTTAGGAATAGAATATCAATTAATAATATAATATTTGTTTTAAAAACTCATTTATGTTAATTTTGACAATATTTAATTATTTATTTTTGTTAAAGTATTCAAAACTTTGATTCTTTCATTAATAAGGAAAATAATGCATCATTATTGTGTCATAAATAAATTTAATTATTCAATGTATAAAAATTATAAATAAAATACCATTATGTAGGAAATATTTTTATATTTCTAATTAATATTTATATTCAAAAATATAACATATATAACCCTATGTAAAAACAGTTTTTCTAAAAGATATATGCTAATGTCATTTTTGTATTTATAACTTAATTAATATAAAGTGTCATTATCACTTATAAGTGGATCCATGGGGTCCCAAAACCGATCCAAAGATGACCATGGTCGGACATGTATCAACCAATAGGATTAGGATACTTTTTGAGGTAATTTATTATTATTATAATATTATTTTTTACCCTTATTTACCGGATTTACCCTTTAACCATGGTAAATACAATATTTACCCAAGTAATTATTCAAAATTACTAAAAATAAAAGATACCTATTTACACAATTTGGACCTCCTGATTCTAAATATGGAATCCATTTTTCTTAATTCAAAACACATATGTGGACGAAATTAATTTAAAATTAATTCCTGCTAGCAAAATAAAAAGAGTGTTTTTAAGAAATAATAACTATCAAAAGATTGACACTTGTTTATGTCTGGTTTAAATCTGAAATTACATCCAATGAAAAAAATTGTATTAAATGGTAAAAATATATTCTAAATATTCTTTAAAACCACTAAAATTCATAATTTATCACTATTAATTATTTCAATTAAAAAAGTTGTTTTTAATTAAAATTTAGTGATTTTTTTTCTATTCATCAAAAATTAAAAGTTTTCAGAAAAATACAAAAAATTCACCCTAATCTAATTTCGATATTCTGAATCCAAAAATGATGTCCATTTTTAAAGATAAAATGTATAAAATTTTAAAAAGTGGGTATTACTATTCATAATGCCTAGTTTGATTGGTTGTGGTGTGAGTTAGAACTCAAAGTTACGTACAACACACACTACTGCATTATTCAAAGAGAAGCATACCTTGGAAGATTGGGGTGTTACAAGATCTGATTGGTTATTATGTTACCAGGGTACCTGGGATGTTTCTTGAAAATGTGGTATTGAAGGTGCGGGTTTTTTTAATCTTACATTGAAGTTAGTATGAAATGGGGAAATCTTATTAGGACTTAGGAGGTAGTTTCAATTGAGTTTCTGGCCAGTTCCCACCATAATGAACCTTAATTCATATAGGATGATTAGGTAAATACATCTTATGGATTATTTCTAGTATTCTACCGATTTTTATTTGGATATGTTGAAATCCAAATCATGTTTATTATATCTGTTGGAATTAAATTCCGTTATTTCTCTATTTGAGTGTAATATTATGTCTTCCTTGTTGGCCGCTTATATTTTGTAGCATCATGCCTATGAGAAGACATGAAAATCAGATCAAAGTGGAAGATACTTCTGAGCCTCAGTGAGTTAATCCTATTGTGGGATGATATCTCTATTGAATTTTTGGTTGGGTTCAATTATACTCATAGAAAGAAGATCTTGATATGGGTTGTGATTGACAGGATGTCGAAATCTGATCAATTTTTACCCTTTCATGATGAAACCAAAGTTAAATAGTTGGGAAATATCTTTGAGAAATAGATTATTCATTTTCATGGAGTTCCATATACTACAGTCTTTAATAGGGATCCTTTATTCACTTCTCATTTTCAGGGATGCCTTCAAGAGTCACTGGGATCTCACATCCATTCGATTATGGCATACAATCCATAGTTAGACGTCCAGATAGAAGGATCTGTACAAATTATTGAGGATATGCTCCACACTTGTGTTCTCAAATTTACTGAGGTTTGGGATTATGATTTGGTGTTGGTTGAGTTTGCTTATAAAAATAGTTACCAGTCCAATTTCAGGATTGATTCATTTGAGGCCTTGTATGGTCAGCCTTGTAAATCCCTATTATGTTGGTCAGTGATTTGTGAAAGTTACTTGATTGGACCAAGTTTTGTGATAGAGACAACAACAAATATTTAGTTGATTCATTATAAAAGGTTTATGACACAAAGATGATATGAATATTATATTGTTGATCGCCATAGACCTTTGGAGATTTCAATTTTTGACTAGGTGTTCTTGAAAGATTCCCCCCAGTTGGGTCATCGATGGATTAGGAGGAAAGGGAATCCTACTCATCATTTTGGTGGACCTTTTGAAGTTGTTTAAAATGTGGGAAAAGTTGATTATTGTTTATCACTTTCACCATAGATGATGTCGATACATAACATGTTACATGTATCTCAGCTGAAAAAGTATTTATCTAATCCATCTAACATTCTAAGTTGGTGTGATATTGAAGTTGAACCTAATTTATCCATGACTGAATTACTAGTCAGGATAATTGTTTCTAAAAAAAGGTACTTCATGGAAGTATTATACCTTATGTTTTTGTGCGATGATAGTAAAGTTGGATTTTTCATGAGATATGGGGGAGAGAGGTACTGATGAAAGAGTAGTGGCCTCATAATTTTGGCATGGAAGCTTCTTTACAGCCTTTCTAGGGGTAGAAAGTTTATATGGTGGGTAGTTTGTAACATCCTATTACTATTTTTAGGCATTTCTAAACACCTATTTTTGAACTTTCTTTGGTTGGGATTCATTTTGGGTTTCTTCATGTTAAATTTTAATGTTTTTTAGAATTTTTGGGCTAGTACATGGTTGGAATATGGTTGGCACATGGTTTTCCAAACTGTGCAACCTCTCAAGAAAAAAAGTGTAAAGTTGGATCGTGGGTTCTGCAAAACTTGAGAAAGGTTTCAAAAACCATGCTCCCTATTAATAAGAACCATGTTTCTCATTTAACGTAGGTGTATGGTCAGCACATAGTTTATCTAAACTGTGCGCCTCTACCCAGGAAACCATGCAAACCAGTTTTTCTTTAATCTGATTTTTGATTAAAAAATATCTGACCCCACATTTAGGTCCCTAAAGGACCTCCTTAATCCCAAATTTTTTTCTCCCATCTTTGGATCTCCCAAGAATCATTTTTTCTCCCTTCAACCCCTCCCAGAAGTGATCTTATGCTTAAAGAATGACCTTCGATATTCCCACAGTTAGTTTCCTTTCTTCGTTCTCATTCTCCTGCGGTCTCTGTTCTTCTCCCTAGGGTTCCATGAATACCAATTTTGTATTTTTGGATCTAATAACCACTATTTTGGAACTAAAATTATGGTTGTTTCATATATCCTTGTTTCTATTCTTCTCTATTGGAGTTTTTCGATTACGGATTTGGGATTCGAGATCCATTGATCCCGTGGTAGGTGGTTCTGTTACGATATCCAGTCACTCTTAAATCTAAATTGATATTTTCAATTCAATTGATGATTTAAATGAAATTACATGATTAGTATTAAATTTATTTCAAATGTTTTATGAAAAAACTAATTACATTGAATTGGAGTTTTTGGAAAAAATAGGTTTTTGGCATGAAATTGGAAAACCTCCAATTCCATTAAATTGGTGTTTGGTTAGGGGAATTTGTGAAATTTAATTTTTTTAATTTAAAGTATAGTTTTTATGGAAAGTGTTTCAATTAAAAATTTTAATTTAATTGTGAAAATGTTTTTAATGGGAATTATGAGAAAACCCTAGTTCCAATGAATTGGGATTTTGTTATGAAATTGATGAGATTTTCTTAAAAATTAAATTGTTGAATTTAATTTATTAAAGTGGATAATGAAATTGCATGAATTGGTTTCAAATACTTGTTTGTGAAAAATGGATTAAAAATTATTTTGATAGAAACCTTAGGGTTTTGTCTTGTTGAAAAGGAATGTTTTTTATTAAAAAATCATTATTGGGTTTAAAGGAAAAATTGGCATTTTTGAAATTCAGAATGAGATTTAATTCTATTTTAATAAATCTTAAAATAAATTGTTCACCATTGTTTTTTACTTGAGAACACTCAAGTCATAGGTAGTTAGTGATTTTTTTGGGACTCACTTTACGAATTATAATATTTTAAAATTTCATAAACCCATCACATCCCTTAGGTGGTTTTGATGAGTCCCCTTTTCCTTAGGAACAAAGGGCCATATGTTTATATTTTCCATTTCACAGTGTTGGGACCCTATATCCTAGAACTATCTTACCTATTTGTCATACAACCATGTTTCTATTTTTTTTAAATGTATATATTCAATTGTTGTAAATTGTTTTAAATGCCTAGTGAATTTATATAGAATATTTAATATAAAAGTGTTTATTTAATCCATTTTATGAAATGTTCCATTTTTGTAATTCTCCCTTTTTTAAAAGATGATACCATTATTTGAAAATTATTTCCATCATTTGAAATGTGATGTATTAATTGCTAAAGTATTTCTATTATTTTAAATATAAGGCATGATTTTTTTAAATATGATTTTGAAATTCCAAACTTGTTTTTTTTAAATTGAAAGAATTTATTTAATTTGATATTGAATTCTTGTTATGGAATCTTTGTGTGGGTTTTGGCTGAAAACCTACTTGTTCCTTCATGTGTTTTTATATTGTCTCCTTCCAAGTTTGATCAATGGAAAGGGGTCACATGGAGGTGGTTTTAACTGTTGAACCATGGACTTGGTGATTTTTGTCTAAGTTGGGACGTGGGCTGTTTTTACTATTTTATGGTACTTGGTTGTAGTACTTAGGCCTGTTTATTCTTTTTTGAATTCCGGTACATTATTCCTAGTGGAGTTTCTTTTAAAATGTATATTGACTTATTTATCTTTCTTCCACATTCTTAGTGGAAAAATCATTCACACATTTATTTTGTATGATGTGAGGTGGTAGTTGTCAACCTGTGGAGATTAGGAATGCCCTTTAGGCTATGTTAGGACTAGATCAGTTATATGGTTACTAGGGTATCTTGGTTTTTTTGTGACAGACTACATATTATTTTACAAAAAAGTGAAAATCAATATATAAATTCACCATGTGTATTGAAACATGATACAAGAAAAATAAATCAAGCCTATAGTTAACTGTTTGGTAATATAGTTGGGGTTTGTCTTTGTGGTAAGCACCCTATAATCCTACATGAAAAATGGTGGTTCAAAACCCATTGGGAACATGTATTGTAGCAGTACTGTAGCATACTGTAGAAGTAGTGACATTTTAGCAATGACATGCACTGTAGTGGTGGCAGGGGCACTGTAGCAGTGGCAGGTACTGTGTGGTACTATAAGAGGCAGGTACTGTAATAGTACTATTCACAGAATGGGCCTTGGGCCAAAAATTTGGGCCTACAAGCCATGTAAAGGGATAAATACCCACTGAACCTTCCGACTATGTAATAGGTCTCCCTCTACCTAGTTAAAGAGGTCTTTGCTTTGTTTAATAATAAATGAGGCTTCGGCCCCAACCTTTAAAAAAACCTGTTTGGTAATTTTAAGTTATTCGTATATTTTGATAACTATATAAAATTTTAGAGACTAATTTTAGTTGAAATGGAACCAAAATATAATAGTTTAGGATATTAAACTATAGAAAGTAATTAATGTATCTTAATGGAAGAAAATTTACAATGAACATCTCGAATTTGGGAATGATTCTTTCTATTTTTGTCTTGCATTATCTACGAATGAAATTAATTTGCATAGTGTACCAAGAAACACTCACAAAACATTGCTAGATATATTTTATTGTGGATAGGTATATTATGAAATATTTCATTAAATTATGTACTAAATACTTATATGACATGAATGGAATTTCCCCCCAAAATATCTCCATGATGGGTGTATTAAATTTGGTTCCCTCAAACCAACTACTATAGACATTCAATTACTAGAATATTCATGGTTTTTAATAAATTTCTTGTCAAATTATGATTATTCTTCTACGTAACATTGTATGTGATAATTTCATAAGGTTACTTGTCACACTGAAAGGTCATAGCCATTCCCTACTATAATGAGAACTTAGAAGTTATATTATAGTAGTCATAAATTTTTGTTATACGGTTGGATGATATCATTCTAAAGGAACAAAATGATATAGGCTATTAGGTGAGAGGAATTATATGACATAAATATACTTTCTCAGAGTTCACACCCATAGTAACCCGAATGAAGGAGGTTACTCGTACTTGACCTTTTAGTATAAAATTAACATTTATACGTGTATTTGGATGTTCCCATTTGCGAACATGTGTCATTAACCTTATAATTTAATATTATTATTAACTCATATTTTTATTTTCATACTTTTATGGGCTGAATAAAACAAAAATGACATATGTTTGAGGGAATTATGGTATGTTTGGTACGTCTTATGTTATTGTATTAATGAATGATTTAGGAAATTATTTTTCCCTTCTTTTATTTAATTGAATTTGATATATTAGGACATTTTATGGGAATGAAACTTCATAATTAAGTCTATGAATGTGACATTTTTTTGGAAATTTCATTTCTATAAAGTCAAATAAAGAGGCATCGTGCACATAGGATGATGACATGATTTTTCAACCTATTTGATTAGATATATCAAGATAAAGGGATTATATTATAGAATGTGAATTTTTATGTGGTTATTATCATTGAAGAATTTAGATTATTTCTATATGGATATCTTGACATGTTTCTAGACACCAACCTTATGCATTATGTGTAACAACATAATTCTATTGAGAAAGGGGCCTAGAGGGTCACAAGAGATGTGTGGTTGAAATTTTAGTTAAATTCTATATGAATTTAACATGCTGAAATATTAATCCCATACATGGTTTAATAATAATTCATATTAAGTTGATCACATATATTAAATCATTGGTTATTTTAAAGAATATTATTTTATTTTAATATTAGATAAATATTTATTTCATAAGTAATTATGTATTTAACCACATAAATATATCATTTATTTACCCTTTCTTATTCAAAAGTTATTTTTTTATTTGGTTGGATGAATATTTAAGAAATATTTATTCACTATTTTAGTGAATATAATATTTATTAATTTATTAGTGAATAATAAAATAATTTTTAATTATTTAAATAAATAATCATTATTCAAGGTTCAATAAATATTGAAGAGGATTAGAAGATCAAGTTAAATGGTATCATAAGAAATGATATATTGAATGTTATTTGAATAAATATTAAATTGTGTATTAAAGAAATTAATATATTTTATCTATGAGATTTAGTGCATGTAAAGTAAATAATAATAATATTATTATTTGGACATGGGGTTTGTTGGGGATTAGGAGAATAATAAGGGCCCATGTGAAATTATTTATTCTCTAACCCAAGGTCTATTAATGCCTGATTATTCCACTATGAAAACATAGTCATTCCATTCTAATCGTCTTGCACGAAAAACTATAGAGAGAAATATCACAATTTGTAGAGATATATTTCACTATAATTCTCTCAAGAATAAAGAGTGATTCTCCTCTTCCACCCGAGTTACTTCTTCTTGTCTCAAAGGATTTCACTACAATCAACAATAATAGACACAAGCATTATAACCATCTATAATAGCACCTGAAGTATTCTGCAAAGATTATCATAATTTTATGAAACATGTGGGTATCACCACTAAAGGTAATATACAGCTGATTCCTCTGATGTAATGATGGTAGGACAAGAAGTGTCAACTGAATCATAAATGAATAAATAATTCCAATGAAAGGTAATTATTAATCTAGACTCAAATTAATTATAAATTATATGTGATGATTATCTCATGTTGATTATGGGGTCTCAATTTCATTTATTTCTAAGTGTAGATCTAATTTATTTGATGAAAATCCATTATTTGGCTTGGACCCAACCATCCCCCTTTTCCCTAGAACCTTGATATAGTGTCAAAACAGTCACATAATAATTTGTAATCATTTTTTGTTCATTGATTTAAATGTTTGTTTGTTGTTAGTATTACATTTTTGTTAATTCGTTATTTTGACTCAAAAGTTGATATTCATCTTCATATGATCCAAAAAAATAAAGAACATATAAATAATTACAATAGGTTATATTAGGATGTGCTAAGGGTTTTGGCCAGATGATATAGTTACACAATGTGTTACTAAAAATTACACATTGTGGAAAAAGTTTCACCACATCAAGTTGATACATGGGATTGAAAAATCACCCATCTAGAATAAAATAATAGAGAAATTAATACACTACTTGTTGTCTAGCCATACTGTCATGTATATTTTCGTATTACATGCTGTGGAACCCGCTTACACACCATGTAGCCCTACACGGTTCACCCAAAAAATTTCACAAAAATCACGTGGTCAACATATGTGTTAGGAGATGTGTAAATACATAAATAAAATCAACCTATAATTAATAATATTAAATTCCATACACTAAAAAAAATCAGCAATTATCAGCAGTTTAAGAAACCACATCTAAAAAAATTGATAAAATATAGCGGTGGTTTTTAAAAAACCATTGCTAAAACCTTAATTTTTTATCTGAAATGTAACACTTATTCCCCAAACCTCCCTATTAAACTCAACACCCCCCCCATATCCCCTTAATACCTTAAAAACTATCCCCATTACCTTCAGGATTCTTTGACATCTGTCACCATTTGCCCCCTTCATTCCCTACTCCTCTGAATCATAGTCCTCGTTATCAGTCCCATTCTCCCCTGATCTCCCCAAGCCTTAGCCTAAGATGCTGACCCCTCTCACCCTCTAACCTTCACTACCACTACTCCACCTCATCTATGAACCTTCCCCATCATCGCTGCCCCTTCCCCCTTAATCAGGATCCCAAAACCATGTCCCTATGATTAGAAGATGAATGGAAGGACAAATAATATCCTTGATGATGGGTATTGAATTTGTATCCATGATTATATTTCTTCTATTTAATCTTGTTTTAAGTTGTATATTTATTATGTTGAAATTAATGAATTCTTTAGGGCCATCTAGCTGTATAGAACCGATGTGACCCCTAGATTTGTTTTCACTTCCAATATTTCTAGTAATCACACATTGTGTATGTTTATTACTATGTTCATGATTTATTGAACTTTGTTTGGTTGTCAGGTTGGGCTGCTTGGAGGAGTGGTTCAAGTTTTGTTTAATAGGTATTGTTTTTTAATTTTTTATATATTTTTTTAGACATTTATTCTCTCTTATAAAGAACCAGAACATTTATTTGTTTTGTTATTTAGTATAATGTGAAATTAACCAATTCAGTTACACCAGTTTAATCATATAGTGACAACATTATTTGTTTTCAAACCAATTGTTTTTGGTATTTGTCAGTTCATCTGTAATACTCATTGATTCCCATGTCAAAGTGTTGAATATATGAAAGAGATTTTTTGTTCACAGCTTTTAGAGGCATCTTGTGAATAGTTAATTAGAGAAACAATTAAGAGAAATTTGGAAACTGCCCTCATGTTTTGGAATGTGTATATCAAAAATAGCCATTAGAATCCCTCTTATTAGCATTATTTATGTATACAATAAGAATTATTTTAGTTTCAATTTCTTTTCCCATAGGTGTCACTGCCTAAACAACTCAGCCAACGCCTAACCCGACTTTGGGTGTTCCATTGGTTGATTCTTGGTGTATAAGGTTCGTGAGCCCTGATTGAGGCCAATACTTGTTATAATAATTGAAGGTCATGAATTTACATTGATTTTAGGTTATGTTTTGGTTCATTATCCCATTTGGATTGATTTTAATTAGGATTTTCTTGATATTTAAGTCCAAATGTTTTCTTTAGGGTGTCTTAGACCTTTTTAAGGTGGAATAGTGTCACCATTTTCAAAGACAATGAGTTTCAGGTAAGTGACCCTATATTTTGGGTCTTTAAATATTATACCATTTCTTGATTGTATTTTTAATCTTTCATTTGGATGTCAAATAATAATAATAATATTTTTAAAAAATAATTTGACGTGGAAACCAAATTTCACTTGATTTAGACTTCAGTTCTATGATTATTATCAAATTTAAAGTTTGTTAACATCCTACTTTAATTCTTTTTTTCACACAAAATGTTTTTTAAATGCCTGGAAAATATTTAATTAATAAGTTAAATGTTTTAAGAGAGGTTTTGGTATTAAAAGTGGGGTTATTACTTGTCCTAAGAATGTTTATTAAATTTGTATGTTTCTAAAATGTCTTTTAATATATATATATATATATATTGGTTCAACACATCTATATAAATGTACATATATGTGTTTTTGCATAAAAATTAACTTTAGAAAATATGAATCTGTGCAACGTGATATATGTATATACATAACTGTGTAAATTTAAATGAGTTTAATAATAAAGTAGTTACTTTTATCTTTTAGCTTGATTATTTCTTTGGTTTTCTAAATTATTATTTGCATTTTAAAGAGAATCGTTGATTTAATTCTCAATAAAATATTTTATGTTATCTATTTTTCTTGTTTGGTAAACCTTATGAGAATCCTATGGTTCTTGGGTAGGCTAGCCTAGACATGAATTGTTCCTCTACCACTAGCAATGCTAGTGATTAATTATGGGACACCCCCTCTTTCAAGAGATGTGTTAGAACTCTAAATCAACTATTATGGTGATAGAGAATTACTAGGTTCACCTATACTTAGTGACCCTAGGGTGTTTCTCCCATGATGACTATTTTAAATTAATGATTTTCTGATTTTTATTTTGATTCTATTTACATAATACTATCCATGATTGATTTCATTTTTTTTACTATGACTTTTTTAGTACTTATATGACTCTTATTATAACTACTTGGGTTGTTTTTTTCACTTCTATTTATCTATTAACTACTTAGAAATAATTATGTAGTTTAATTATTTTAATAAATTGTAGGCACATTGTGATATATATGGATAAAAGATGGATAACATTACTGAGGAACACAGCTCAGTATGCTAAGGGTTTGGAGGATTTTTTAGAATTTTCAATTTACAATCGATCTATTTATGAGAGAACAAGATGTACATATTCTAAATGTAAATTTAGAGGACGTTTGAAGAGAGATAAAGTTTATGAACACTTGTTATTTAATCAATTCCCTACTCAATATTTGTGTTGGATTTGGCACAAAGAATTGAACTTCATAGAAAGTTTGCGTACTAATGTAAATCCATAGAATGAGCTCCCACATTCATCAAAAATGAATAATGAAATAAAAAACATTATAAATTATGCATTTTACATTTAAATAAACCAACATCAACATCAAAACATATTAGAACAACCACTTAAGGGTGATAAAAATAGAAATTTGAAAAGTGATGTTTTTGGGAATATAGGACAACCAGATAAAGATTGTAATATATCATTATATACTACTATTGATTATGTGGATACTAATGTAAGAGATAACTTTTCTGAGAAGATAAGTGTGTTTCATGGTTTATTTGATGATATAAATCAACAGTTTTTAGTGGATGTTTGAAATATTCAAATCTTTCTTTTTCTGCTGAAGTTGTATGATATAAAATTCCTATGCGGAATTACAAATAAGGTGATGTACATGATATTGGAATCGTTGCATGATGAATTTCCTATAGAAAATATCCTTGGATATTTTTATGATGTGAAAATAGTTGTCAATAAGCTTGGTCTGAATTATAAAAAAATACATGTGTGTCCCAATGATTGTATACTTTATTGGGGAGAGGATTCAAGTAGATAGGATTAAAAAATGTTATTCTTCTATATGGGAGTCAATGGGTGAAGTTGGACGTTTGAATCAACTTAATATTATGAAGAATATGAAAAGGAACACACCTACAAAGGATTTTTTGTTACTTTCCTTTAAATCCTTGATTGCAATGATTATCCATGTTATCAAAAACCACAAACCACAAATCACATGAACTGGAATTCTATAGATAATAACAATTATGGGTTAATGAAACATTAAATGGATTCATAATTGGGGAATACATTTGCATCATTACATCCATATTTCTCATCTGATCCTAGTAATGTGTGGTTGGGATTATCTGCCGATGGATTCAAACCATTTGGGAATTTGAGCACCAGTTATAGCATTTGACCAGTTGTTTTGACCCCTTAAAATATTCTTATATAGATGTGTATGTAACAAATGTATTTATCATTTTAATGATTATTCCTAGAAAAAAATGGTTCAAAATTATATTGATGTATACATGAAGCATCTAATTGATGAATTATAGGAGTTATGGAACAATGATGTTGAGACATATGATGCATCTTTTAGAAAAATGTTAAAAATAAATTCTACTCTAATGTTGACCATTAGTTACTTCCCTCTACTTGAGAATTTTGTTGGTTAGAACACTTAAATGGGTTTTTCTTATCTTGTTTGTAACTTCTATTTTGATCCCAAATGACTACCTCATAGTAAATATTTTTTCTTCTTGTGTCATCAAATATTTCTTGATGCGTCTCATGGATTTTAGTTAAACAAGTTAGAATGAAATAGTTCTATTTATTATAGACCCCCAAAAAGTTATTAAAAGGTTTTAATATATTGTAATTTTTTTTAAATGTTGAAACAAAATTTGGGAAGATGCATAATTTGAATGTTAATGGGAAACAAGTTCACCATGCATTATTAAGTGAAATCAAAATGAAACAATAGAAGAAAAAAGTTATTTTATTCAAACTTTTGTATTGGGAATTTATTTTTTTGTGGAATAATAATGATGTTATGCATATTGATAAGAATTTTTGTGATAATTTGATCTTTACATTACTTAATTATCTTGGAAAATTAAAGGACCGTCTCAATGCTCGAAAAAACATACAAATAATGAGTATAAAGCCTAATCTCTAGCTAGATGAGAATGGAAAGTATGCTCCAGAAATTATTGCAATAAAAAATAGGGATAAAGATACATTACATATGATTTTAAAAAATGTGAAGGTTTCAGATTGGGTATTCAAGTAACATATCAAGGTGTGTTGAATTAAAGCATTATAGGTTACATGGATTGAAAAGTTATGATTCACATATTTTTTTACAACAATTACCTACATTGGAATTGCGTACATTATTACCTAAAAAGGTTACTGATATTGTAATCCAATTTTTCACATTCTGCAAAAAAACAAATGTGAGAAACCTCTACAACTATTTGATCTTATCAACCTTCTAGAGATATTTTTATTGAAACTTTTCACAATGGAGATGATCTTTCCTTCGTCATTTTTTCTATCACGGTGCATTTAACTATGAATTTGGTGAAGGAAGACAAATTTGGTGGCGCCATATATTATTGGTTCATCTATGGAATTGAGAGGTACTTTATTTATATATTTTTTCATCTTAATTAAAAAATTATTGTCACTTCATTAAATAACCAATTTTGTTTTATTTATTTTATTTATTATATATATTCAGCATTTGAAATCATACATGAAAAATAAAGCTCAACCTGAAGGCTATATTTATAAAGTCTATTTAGAATATAAATGTCTTAATTTTTTTTCTAGGTAATTAGATGATATTGAGAAAAGATTCAATCAATTTGGACATATTGACGACACATTTACTCAATCTCAACATCATAAGAAATCAAAAATCATCCTTGACATTAGCCAATTAGTTAGGAGGAGCTCAAATGTTACACTTTGATAAATGGAATTATTACAGGCACATAGATATGCACTTCTTAATAGTGAAATTTTAGATCCATTTTCTGAAGAGATCCATATACAAATAAAGAGAGAAATGAGAGGTAGAACACCAAATGTGAAATATATAACAAAAGTTTTAAAAAAATAGCTTGTAGAATGGTTTTCATGATGTGTAAGTTCATATTTTTTTCAATAAATATGAATATTAGGTTGATGTATAATTTTTTTAATTTAATAATGTATATTAATATTTTTATATCATGAATACCAATTCTCATGTTGATTTTTCTGAAGATATGATGTTTCTTTCTCAAGGGCTTCTAAAATTGGCTAGAAAGTTGAACACTTACAACGTGAATGGATTTAAATTTCATATAGTCGATCAAGAAGAGGGTTTAAAAACAAAGAACTGTGGTATATTTACATTTTCCAAAGTGGGATACTATAGAGAGTTAGTCGATATTATCAAATTAAACTACCACATTCATTTTTCAGTTTTTTTATTCAAATTCAATTGGTCGATATTATAAGGGGTGTTAAAATAGACTCCTTGCAATTTACTTTTGTGAAATTCTCTTTCTTGATGGATATTAATGACCATTAATTACATGATTTATATATATTATCATCGTAATAGAAAATTGTATATTATGGGGAAGATGTTGTGGATAAAGGTTGGAATGTAGTGTCTCACGTAAAACAAAGAGACTTTTCTGATATGGTTGATGATGTGGAAGATATTACCTCTGACATTGAATCCCATAAACAGTAAGAAGTGAACTTCTTTGTTTCTCATGAAAATGAAAATATTAGTCTTGAAAGGGTGGATTATATAGGTGAAGTAATAATGGAGTTGTAAAATGACATGAGTAAAGGAAAAAATGATTGTATATTCAATTATTTATTAATTTATCAACCACTTATGTTATTTGTGTAGTAGTTCATTATTATAGCTATGTTTAATTTTTTTGTCAATAATATGCATCTGTTATCATTTATAATTTTTTCCTGTATGATTTTTTTGAAATATATGTTCTGAAGTTAATTTTATTTGATTAAATTATAGGAATTCCATGAAAGAAGTTTTTTAGTGATCCAAGTCAATACTAAATCAAAATTACCTAGACCATATCGATAGATGATAATCCATCAGTCTCCCTCCATATAGCATCCAAGACACCCTCCTATTTCTCATACACCATCTCTCACACCCTCCATTCTGGGGTCTTTTAGCCCACCCTCTATCATCATCCCCTCAACATCTCAACCAACACCTCCCCATTCAGTAGGCTCAATAGCGATGGGGTAGTTCGTCACTCCTATCTCTTCGAGGAGATATTATTGGGTGATAATTATAGGTACAAATTTTAATATGAATAAATTTATTTCACTTTTTTTAAACTGCTAACAATTTTTCATTAAATATGGGAAAAATGATATGATGGAGAGAAATATGAAAAGTTTAGAGGTTTGGAATCTGAACAGACTAAATATAGTTGTCCCATTTGACTACTATGGGGTCCCTATTGATGATGAAACATGATTATTTGTTAATATTCTGGTACAGTTGGTAGTGGAGATGGTTACACTTCCGATTATGTATGCTGATTTGAGGCATATGCCTTAATCTGTGAAAAATGAAAATTTTGATTCCCAGATAAAGGTAAATTAGATACATTATAGGGTAATTGAAATTAATTATGTTATTAAATTTTAAAATTTTAAAAATGAATCTCTTTATATAGATGATTTTCCACTTTACTATTGCTGATCTTATATCACGAAAGTGGACATTGAAAAATATGTGTAAGAAATAGAAGGATTTTAAATATATGTTATGGAATGAATTCAATGATACTTCACTGAGCACTGAAAAACTGTTGGATAAGGTACTTGAAGGGGTACCCAATGAGAAAAGGAAGGTTTTTTTGATAGTATTTGTCATGAGAAGAACATGGTATTTAATTATATATTATTATATTAATATTATTTTAAATTTATGTACGCATATTAAAATAAGATGAAATTTCATACATTACTATTAAATTACATTTTATATATTTCATGATGTTTCAAGAAATAATTCATTGAGTCGAGCTAAGAAAATCATCACTCACACTGTTGGGTCAAATAGTTTTTCCAGAAACTGATCAACTCTGTTAATATTTTTATTAGTTTAAATGTTTATAAGACAATATTGTTTGTTTCATATATTAAATTCTTGATTCATTTTTCTTTAATGTATTCAAAAAATTTCGGGCACCAAGTATTCTAAATAGAACTGTGGTTGGATGTTCCTAAAAAATCTGATGAGCATGCCAAAAAAGTCGGGGTATAAATTAATTTTTCTTTGTAATAACTTATTTTCAGTTGTCACTTTATTAATATGTATTTCTTAAAATATGATTGATATTTTATATATAGGTAAAAAGTAAAGAACCTTGAGATATCAATCCCATGTACTCCTTCCCAGTCTCCCAAGATGACCCATTTGGTAAAGTCCTTCAGAAGGAGAATCTTGGTCGAGTGCACGAGATGAGTTTGGGACCATTACCATCTGAGGTATTTGGTAGGCCATTAAGGATTTTAACTGCTTCTACTACTAGTTGTTGTCACTCACTACCTTTATAGGCTCAGAGGGAGTTTGTTTCTATGTGGAAAACAATTTATGAATAGGGGTATTATATATTTACTTACAGAAATCATTGATTGATTTATATCAGAAGATAACTAGATATATCCCTGGTGATATTGTATTGATGGCCAGTGGTGAGCAGGTAAATTACACAACTTCAAAACCATTTAGTTCAAAAAAATTTATTTGTTTTAAAAATAAATATAAATATATAACACTGTTTAATTTTAAATATAACTGTATTGCAGGTTCCATTTGCAGGAAGAGGAGTAGGACGTGGAGATGGAGATAGAGAGTGTGTCCATAAGAGTTCATCAGGTAGTGATTAGTGGTATATTTAGATTCATATATGATTTAAAACTAAAATTATGATAAAGTAACACTAATTTGGTGATTCAGAAACCATGTTTTGATTTCTGGTAGGGATATCTGTATTTCCCTTACATTTTAGAACAACCTATTTCAGAGTGCTTATATAATTTCTAGAATATTAAGGGAACTGGTTAACTTTGAAATCTATGATATAGTTATTCATTAATTGTGAAATTAATATTTATATTGTTATTAATGGTGCTAAATTTTTGCGGGTGATGGTTTATATGTACTATTTCCACTATGCATTGTTTGTTTGTTTTCTTCTAGGGTTAAGTGTTGTTCCAAGGCTACAGATTCTGCAATTGCCTTTTTTTGAAATGTAGCATTTAGGTGTGGTTTAATCTACCACTAAATATTCCATAATATTGGTTATAAGTAGTTTAAACCATTTTTATATAATTATTATTTTTTAGCAGTAGTTAAAACTGCCTCTATATAAAGCCATTATTATTTAGAGGTGGTTTTTTCTGTTTTTGAGGTGATTTTCGGGCCATTTTCTATCTAAAAAAACTCAGGTATATGGTGGCCGTTTAAACAACCATCATATCCCTAATATTTTTATGCCTCGAAAACCACTGCTAAAATAAAAAACCACTGATAAATATATATTCTGCAATGATTACCAAAAACTTACACTAAATAGAAGGAACCACAACAGGTTGGATAACGACACCGAATTTAGCAAGAGTTATTTGAAACCATCATAGAAATAGGTGGTAGTGGTTCAAACCAACACAAAATAGAAAAAATCATCGCAAATAGGTGATTTTTTGGTTGTGATGTATCCCATATATATATGTGTAACTATTTAATGATTGCAAAGAATACACACCCAGTTCCCTAATCATGCACTACAGAGACATGAAATATGTTATTAATGGCATGTAGATCCAAAGTACACACCATGAAATTTCCCAGTAATGAATAAAATTAAATTTTATATAGACTTAATTAATTACATAATTAAAACTAAAATTCATATATAGAAGCTAGAGTGCTCTTTTGTAATAAGGATTTTAGAGTATTTGAATTCTAAATTAAATTTTTATAATTAATTTACCATAATTATTGATGTATTTTATGTATAAATTTATATTGGTTTATGTTTTTTGGGTCAAAGCATGTCCAATTATCATAAATTCCACATTTATAATGCAGTATTATGATGTAATGAATTTTCATGTTTCTTAACCATGTGTATTTACTTGTATGTTGATATGACATGTGAGTATTTGGAACAAAACTAAAGATGATAAAGTTGGTTACATGCCATGTTTCCTCTAAGTTATAATTGTGTACTTATTTAATTTCAAATAAAATTAATTAACATAATTTTTTTAATTAATATTTTGGAATTTGTAGGTCTATCCGGGCAAGATATAATAAATGAATGAATGGAATAATGATATAATTAATTGAATTGATTCATAGAAATTTTATATTAATAAAAGAATGAATTACAATGGATTGTAGTCGGTGCAAAAATATGTATTTTTTTCCTGTGTGGATGATCATGATCTTAGAACAACTAATGTATACACTATATTTGTTTTAATTTAATTATCATAAAATAGGTTATATAATCATTATTTTATTAAATTATTATGATGAGTTTCAGGCCACCCACTCCTCTATTATGCAATGGGTTTCATGCCTGATGTTTCTTTTATATAAACCCCATAACTAATCCTTTGGTTCCCCTGAATTTTATGTGAATAAAATATTATGTATAAGACAGAGACCCCATATGAGTGGTGGCCATTCAAGTTTAGATCAAAGATGAAACTAACTCAAGAGTTTCATTAGAGTAAATTTGAAATGATACTTCTTGAACCAAGCTATATTTCAAGATTTTTTCCAATATGTCATGGATTTGTTTATCATCTAGTAGATAAACCAACCATTAGATAAGCACATGATTTTTCCATATTTATTATTTTATTTATTTTATATATAAGTTTAATTTTTTTAGATTATTTATTATTATCACTTAACATATGAATTAATAAGCATGTAATATGAAATTAAAATGAATTATACTATGGATAAATTTATCTATACATGTTTAATTAGTTAATTCAAAACCCATGGGGCGCAGGATACTGTAGCAGCACTGTAGTGCTACTGTAGCAGCCGAGATACTGTTGCAATGGTGACATTGTAGCGGCGGCAGGGGCACTATAGCGGTGGCAGGGGCACTGTAGCGGCGGTGGGTACTATGCGGCACTGTAGCAGCATGGGTACTGTAGTAGTACTATTCACAGAATGGGTCTTGGGCCTAAAATTTGGGCCTACGGGCTATGTTATGGGCTAAATTCCCACTGGGCCTACGGGCTATATAATGGGTCTACCTCTACCCAGTTAAAGAGGTCTTTACTTTGTTTTAATAATAAGAATGAGGCTTCGGCCCCAACCTTTAAAAAAAAAGATAAAATGGTAAATTTTTGCATGAAGATAAGAAATAATTCAATAAAATATTATGTTGGAATATCCTTCCTTTACTTTATTTTGAATGTAAATGGTAAATCATCGTGTTTGATTTGGCCCTCACTAGGACACTACCATTTAATGGGGAAATCTAAAGAAGATTTTGGGTTAACTTAACCAAATTCAATTAATGTAATGTATCATTCAAGAGACCTGCTGTTAATTTAGAGTCAATTGTTAAGGAAATCCAAGTACATGATTTCATGGTTGAAGAGTCCACTAAATAGATCAAGTAGATATGAGCTAAAGTAGTAGAAAAAGTACTATCTATATAAGTGAATTTGGTTAATTAACCAACCCTCTCTTGGGTTATATGAATTTAAACATGGATCCTTTCCACTATAATATCCTTTTTAAAGGGCATTATGAAACCAATGGTGAGGGTTTTTGGGGTTAAATAAAACAATTGTATAATAATAAATTAATAAATAAAAGTTATTATGTCATATTTTTTCATAATAAATATAAAAAATAAAATATTATTTTAATTAATGTAGAATATTGAAAACAAAATCATCACAACACTATGATCATTTTGAAAAATATCGTGTCCTCACCAATATATATTTCCAAGGGTAGTGTACTTTTTTATAAATTGAAATAAAATTGTAAAATTTATACTATGTGATGGAATCCCCTATACTTGTTCAACAACCTCATTAATTAAGAGAAGGTGAAAGGGATTCCTATTGGAGGTATGTGACCACACTCTTACTATCTATTATTTTGGATATCAGTTATGTGTAGAGAACTGATAATAAAACATAAGGACATGGATTCTTGTATCATGATTTATCATGTCCTACCTCTCGATAATGATAAAGAGAGGCTTCAGGTAAATGATATCGTTACTTCATTATTTTAGTGTAAACTAGAATAAGGCATTTACCTAATGATATTTTCTTCAATTCGATAATGTATATTGACCAGTTAGAAAAGTTGTGCTTCTATATGGATAAATATCATCACTTAATCTCATAATGTCATACTTTCCTTCTAGGTTCTCCTAATTTATCTAGTATTATAAGATAAATAGTACCAATTAATGGATTTGTGATCTTTTATCATAGAATAAATAGGGTGACAAGCATTACAGGGAACTTATTTCCATAACATTTATTATAAATATTATAAAATAAATGTCTAAAAATCCCATGAATATTTTATAGATAATGATACTTTTAAAATTTATATCAATAAGAAAAAATATTTATATTTAGTGCAATGAATGGGATGGTATTTTCTTCCAATGTGGAAAAAAGTTTATTTTTGTAAGGAATTGTAGTAAATTGAAGAAGACACAATTAGTTTTATTAAATTTTGATAAATTCATCATAAAATGTAATTTGTTTTTATTTCACTTCATTGATTTTAAATATTAAATTATATTTAAATACTAAAAATACTGAAGAAAACATTATAAGATGTAATTTTTATTTTACCAAGTGTCGGGGAAGGGAGATTCGTATGTTACTCATGGGAAAAACATGAATTAAATAAATATAGATGAATTATCCTATAAAGTAAAAGGGTTATTCTTTGTTAGTAGTGATAATTTCAAAACTTCACATTTCCTAGTAAATATTTTCTAGTTGAAATATTATTTATATTAAGTGTGTCACCTATACATTTATGTAATTTTTCTATTGGACATTATGAAACATTATTTATTTTGAAAAATAATATTTTTATTGTATTCCAGAACTAAATAACAATTCAAAAATACTAGAATTATTGATATCCGTTGAAAAAAAATAATGAATATATATTATAAAACTCATACCCAATTGTGGAAAGATAATTACTTTTAAGTAAATTTAAATGTTTACCTTAAAGATATTTCCAAAAGGGAATTCAGTCCCCATGTATATAAAAAATTATAAGTATTATCGATATAAATTATTATTGAGTTTTAGAAATAAACCTTTAGAAATAAAAGTTTACCACAAAGCCTTCATAGTTAGTTCAGATACATAACATGAACTATTTAAAGGTGAACTTAAAGGTAAATTCATATATTTCATTAAATTAATTTAATAAAATTTAGGTTCAATAGATTAAATTTATGAATTCAATTGGTAAAGGATGGATGATTTATTGGGCTGGTACATTAGAGAATATCTTTACATTGTATTCAACAATCATTAAATGATGAGTGAAGATTTTCCTAAAATCATATTACCTTATTCACATCATAATGATGATGATAGTACATGATAGATCTATATAGATTATTATATATATATTTCAAGTCTTCCAAGATTCCTTTCTAGACACGTCTCAATATATAGTAGTGTAACAACTATTGATATTTCAAATAAATTGACTAATGGATTTCAAATAAGTTACTTTGGAAAACCAAATATTTAATACAAATTACTTCATGATTTATTATATAAAGGTATACTTAATATAACTCTATAAGATCATGAGGCCTAATGTTATTGAGAAATTAGGGATGCATTATAAAAACATGAAACATTGGTACAACAAAATTAATTAAAAACTCCATAACATTCCATTATTTTCCATCAATCTTTTAAAACTACACTGGATAACCAGGCGAGGTATATAAGTAAAAGGTGATATATAATGCCTATTAAGTGAATAATCAAAGCATAGAATAAGGTGATGTATTACGTTTAATTAAATAGGTATATCAAGGTAACATAAAATGGGTGAGAATTATAAACCCGAACCTTGAAGAATGATATAATATAAAAACATAAAGGAAACATGGGAACTTAGAAACAATATAAAACATGGTATCATTAACAAAAGTCAAAAATAAACACTAAGAAATCACAACATAGTGTTTTTAGTATAAACTCTCATGAAACATAAATGGTATCTCATGAGATAAAAACATCACCCAATGCATTAGAGGGCTATATAATCTTAGTCCTACCCACCACATTTACATCATGTACTTTCATAAGTGTTCCATGTATATCATAAAACATAAGGATGTATTTAATCTATTTTAATCAAATGAATAAGTAGTGTGGATTAAATAAATGGAAGTAAAAAATTAATTATGTATAGTTACATAATTTTTAATACACTTGAGTGGAAAATGGGTATTGGTATTCACTACAGAAATGCTTGTTATGGAAAATCGCTGGATAATTTCGGCAGCATAATGGGGGAATATAAATATTCATGGATGGGTTTAATGAGAGTGAAAGGGGTATATCATCACTTTAAAATCATATGTATTGTAATAGGGATATTAGAAAACATATCCAAATAGGAATTTTTTTAATGAAAATGAATAATATAAATAAGGTGCATGGATATAGTAGAGAAGGAGAGAATCCCTTACCATGAGAGGGAACATCTAAAAGCTCAGGAGAAGATTCATAAGAGCATGTAGGAACATTAATAGGGATATATAAAGGTAAGGGAAGATTAAATTTATGATATAAAGGTTTTGAGTGAATATTAATGGGAGTTTGGATGAGTTTTTATATAAAAGGGATGCAAATTTTTTATTAATTTCTAAATATAGGTTTTGGAATCTGTATGATAAAATAAGAAAAAACACATACCATTCCATGATTTTTGCACATGGTTTATACCAATGATAAGTGGTTTTCAAAATTTTATAAGTAATATAAGATAACTTCGTAAAATAATACCATTTTTTATGTGGAAGTGAGCCATGTTTATAAATATTTGATTTTAAAACATTAAAATATAATATAGGTTTTTGAGGATTCTTTGGGGGATTATAAAATTAATAAGAAAACTTCAGAAAACACATTATTTTAATTGGGAAACATGAATTTTTTCATGAATACTCTTTATAGTATTTATTTTATTACTTTAGAGCCTTTATGATTCCACAATACATAGCCTATATTTTTACTATTTTTAATTTTTACCAAAAAATTCAATTATCTCATAAAATTATGAAAAATTAACTGTTGAATAATTTTGAAGTTTTGTTTTAAAATATAATTTTTATTTTATAAAAATAATTCTCTAAATATGATAATTTAAACTATTAAATAAATATCTCTATTTATTGAAATATAATTTTTTTACAATAAAAGTTTTACAACCCTTATAAAAAGTACATTTGACTTCATAAAGTATATTATTATTTATATATAAATAAATATAATTTAATAAATATATTCTAATTAAAATAAAATTCATCAGAAAAATTATTTATTTCATCAAATTGAGTGTCTTTATTGAAACTATATATGTCCAAAAAATATATTTTACTTTTTATCGTATCAAAATAAAAATTTTATCAAACTCATTATTTAATCATTTATAAATTAAAAATTATGGCAGTCCAAGTTTCAATTTTTGGTGAGGTTATTTTATGGTTATTTTATCCTCTCAATTTAGAGGTGTTTTGGACTGAAAAGGTGAAATTTTGGGACATTTTCTAGGCGACAGAGTGAAGGCACACAATTAAACAAACTATTTTTCTGAAGTGTGCAGCCCATGGATCTCTTTGCTATGGAAATATTCACATTTATCACATAGTTTGTTTTACATGTGAGTAAAACATAAAACCCACTATAAGATGGGATTTTTTTGGTAATTTTTAAGTGGAGTATCTTTTCTTGTATTCCCCACTTATTTTCCTCCGATCGTGGTGCCTCTTCCATCCATATTTTACTCTCTAAGGTCCTCCAAGGTTGATTTTTCATTGTCTTCTTAGAGATTATTCACTAAGATTGATTTTTTAGGGTTTCTTTTTTAATTAATCTTCGGTTTTTACCTTTTCCTCTTCTATTATAACCCTATTGTTCATTTTTGGATGATTTTCCTGGTTATTTTTGTTATGAATTGGGGTTTTGGGTTTGTTTGGGTGGGGAGACATCCTATAGGACCTTATCTGGTAGATTTCATTAAAGGTTACATGATTCGACCACTATAGGTATGTATTTCATTTTAATTTAAACTTATTTATGAGTTAAATGAAATTTTTATTCTTTAAAAGGGTTTTTGAATTATATTAATGATGTTTATGATATCTATATTGGATATTTCAAAGTTTTATATGCTTGGGTGCATTTTTTTCCTTTTAAAAAAATTTGTGAATTGCTTTGTACTATCGAACTTAATTGGGTTTATAATGGTATTTTATGCATTAATAATGTTTGATAAAATTATGAAGAGGGTTTTCATTTAGAAATACACTTTTTTAATTGGGGTTTAAGTCAAATGGATTTTTCAATGTTGGATTCCCTTTTTATGTCTAAAGGATTTCCATGCTTTAATGGGGATGTGTGGTTTTATAAAATGAAATTTAGTTGGATTGACTTAATTGGTTGTTTTGGAATTGGTCATGATTTCCTTTGAAATTGTGTTTTTATTCCAAATTATTTTGAAAATGTATTTCAAATATATATGCTATATATGATATAAGTGTAGGCCCGATTTTATCATTTTGAAGTGATGTTGTTTGTTAACTTATTGAGACACTTTGTTTTGCTAAATATATTTATGATTATTCATGTGATGGATACATTTACAGGTGAATAATGCCATGTTTATGTTTTGGGGATCTTTTTAACAGCTGTGTGGGAGGTGGGAACGACATGATTGTGGAGTTATCCCTTGGGGGCTTTATCATAACATCCCAGGTAAATAAAGAATATAACATTTTCATATTTATTAAAATATGTGAATTAAATATTAATTTTACTTTAAAGGGGATTCTATGTTTGATGGAGTACCTGATACGCAGCAACTGGTTTCTTTGAAATCTTATGTTGTACACAATGTTGAGTTATACTGAAAAATAATAATGTAATATTATTTTAAATGTTAGTTAACGCCTAGACGTTGTATTGGCGGGAATGGACAGAACTAACAACAATATGAATATACATGTTTGTTAAATGTTTTTACATTTATCCAATAAATTTTAGAGGCTTAAAATAAGAAAGAATCCAATTTTAAGCATAAATACACTAATATTCCTTAAAAGGTCAATTTACCACCTTTTGATGGCGAACCCTCTTTAAATATAGTTTTGGTCACTTTTAAATGTTCTATTTGAAAAAAATAATATCCTTATTTATAATATGGACATGAAAATTTACTTTGGATAAAATTTATGTATTTTTCTGATAAAGTTCATTTTTTATGAATAGTGAAAAATACTGTATTTTAATTCAAAACTAGATTTTAATCAAATTTATTTATATGGTTATATTATCTTTATAATTTTTTTTAAAGTTTATTTAGATTATATTTTTACCATTTAATCCTATGTTGGTCATTGGATGTAATTTCACTTTGAAATTGGACATAAACTAGTGTTAATATTTTGATAGTTATTATTTCTTAAAAACACGCTTTTTGTTTTGACAACAAGAATTAATTTTAAATTAATTTATGCCAATTTTGTGTTTTGAATTTGGAAAAATGGATTCCATATTTTTAATTATTATTTCCAAATTTTTCAAATAGGTAACCTTTATTTTTGGACATTATGAATATTTAATTCATTAAATATTTTATTTACCATGGTTAAAGGGAAAATCTGGTAAATAAGGGTAACACAATATTATTATAATAATATAAAATTACCCTAAAATGTGTCCTACTCCTATATTTTGATATATTTAAAACCATGGTAATACTTGGGTCGATTTTGGGACCCCATGGAGGAACTTGGGAGTGACAATGACACTTTATATTAATTAATTTAAAGTAAATACAAAAATGACTTAAAAATATATCTTTTAGTAAATCAATTTTACATGGGGTTATATAAGTTATATATTCTACTATAAATATTCATTTTAAATCTAAAAAGATTTCCTACATCATAATATCTTTTTATAATTTTAAGATAGAAATTAAATAAAAATATTTTTGACACAATAATGATGCAATGTTTACCTCATTAATAAATGATTTAAATATATAAGATTATAAAGATTAAAAAAAACCAAAACCTGTACAATTCTTATTTTATGATTTTATTTCGAACATGAGTCATCTTATATTCATCTTTAATAAGTTTTTAACCTTTATAAACTGAAAATAATTATATAATAAAATAATATTTTTAAACATTCCTAAAGAGCCCCTCCTCCCCCTTATAAAAATACCTCACTTCTAACCCATTACTCAAACTTCTAAATCCCCTTGTCTCATCCAACCTCTACCCAATTAATCTCCTTAAATCCCTATCCTTCTCCTAGAATAATTCCTCTAGATAGAAGGCTATTCAATAAAACCCTTTGGTTTAAACCAAAGGGAGATACCTAATTTAAGGTACCCTCTTCTCTTTAGTTCTTTGCTTTATTTTTTTCCCAAACCTCATAAACTATTTTTATTCGTTTATTTTATAACAAAACCAGTATCATCAATATAATATGTTGTTTTTATGAGAATTATTCGAACTACACTTACACACACCTCCATCTAATGGTTAAAAGCATGCTGTTTCTGGGGACGACGAACAACTGCCTCATGAAATGATGATTGTTCAATTATCTCCTATCACCTCTCATGGTAGCCATTAATAAAGAACTTTATTTATATATGATATATATTATATTTATTTTTTTCTATGCTTATATATTTTTTATTTATAGAATAACTTTATGGTTTCTATAGTGGGTAAATATGATAATTTCATTTGAGGAAGTGCGGACTACCACCCTCTCAAAGTGATATGACTCATTCATGCCATACATGAAAAATATAAAGGATAGAAGTAATGAAATTATATATGATATAATACTGTAATTATAATATACCTATGCATAATTATGTTTTTATTTCCTTTAAATATGAAATAGAAATGTATGTAGTGTTCATGCGTACGTACGGCTTACCGTCTCCATGAATGGTGCATTTCATTTCATATCTCCAAATGTTATGTACTATTATAAATACATATATATACTGGATATATATGATATATATGATATCTAAATCATTAATATCACTCTTGAGATAATTTAATTTCGACCACATGGAAAATTTATAATTATAACAATTTCATTTTTAACTCAAGTTCCGAACATCGACAAAATGTCCGACATGAACTCAAATAATTAACTAATTTTTATAGAATGGTAATAATTGATATAAAAGGAATATTAAACTTGAAAAAGGTTATTAATAAAGTATAATTTAACTTTATTTTATTATTCAGTAGATTAAAGAATGAGCAATTCAAGTCGGACACGAGGTAAGGGGCTTCTTATCTCAATTTTAATTCTGTGAGATTTCCATTGTTCACCACTTATTTATGGAATTTGGTTTATTTTGTACTGAAATTTGATATATGTTATCATTATTATATTTATATTTAGGGTATTATGTGATTAATTTGGTGGTTATTAACTTTTTCTCATACGACTCGATTGATTACAACAGGATAAGGTGTTTTCATCTCACTTTTTATTCTCCTGTGATTCATGCTATATTTTCCACTATTTCCTTTTGTGTGGTGTATGTACTTCACATGATTGTATTAGTTGTGTAATATATTTTAATTTATTGGTATTTTAATCTTCATCATATGATCCTTATTTTATTTAGTGTATGTTTCAAAAGTTACCAAATCGGTGAGGGAATCTTTCACCCTCCTCTTTTTAGAAGACTTCATTTATGTTATGACTTTTAATTTACACTTTTTTTATGTAGGGATATGTCATTAAATATCCTTATTGATCTAAATTTTTTATCCAAGTGATTATATAACCTTTTATCTCTCATAAAATCATTTTCTTAATTTTAAAGTGACTTCGTTTGGCTGTCGAATTTCTGTAAGAGAACTTCTTAACCCAATGTAATTTTTTTGGGTTAAACTCATACTTCTTGATTATGTCATGAAATGAATATGTGTGAATGTCCTACGATTGTTTTAAACTTAATATCCACTTATCTTGGGTGTATTATTATTTTTCACAAATAATTATTTCATTGATTTGTCTTTAATCTAAGGATATGATCTTTGCAAGGGACTTTGTCTCAAATTACATTCCATTGAAAAAAATTTATTGTTATAAACCAATTCTCTTTTATATGGCGTATATACTTCCCTTTGATGTATTATATCATTAATATCTCTATTATCATGATATTATAACCTTTTATTGATGTTATTCCCCAATTATTTTTATTCAAGCGTCTCTGATCTTGTTAAAAACTCTTTAACTAAAATATCATTTTAAATATTTTAAAGATTTATTCTTCTAAATATTTCACATTAATGTATATGTTTTAAAAATGGGATTAGGGATTTATTTAAATGGACATTATTTTTTTAAAGTGTAAATTACTTTCAAATGTTTCAAAGTGGTATGGGACACATTGATTTAAAAATCTCTTTATTAAATGTTTTAAATGGTTTTGAAAATGGTTTGGTAATGATTTGTTTACTTCAATATCTTGATTTGATATATTGTAATTGGAATGTGGAAATGTTATCTTTCCTTTTATGCTTGTTTTATATGTTATGATTATGTTATGGTTATTGGGCATTGTTTTCGTATATAGGTGGTTCTGTGATAAACCTAGAGCAGGTGAACCCGAGATAGCTCTCTAATGCATCGGGTAACGTGACGGAGGTAAACGTTAATGTTTATCCTAAGAGATTTAGGGAATATACAATTATGGGTATTCCAAATGTAACTCCCTACATAGTTGTTAAATCTACAATGTAATTTTTCTATGTATGCCATAATTTACCTTTATGATTTATGATTTCTATGTGTTATTCATAAATCTTATGATTTCATAAGGTATGTTGTGATTGAAAAGTATGGTTTCATTTTTTTGTATTTATTGATGGGATAATGTTTTCATTCCTTATTTTATAACCCTTACTGAGCTTTTTATTCTCATCCAATGTTTTTGAAATGTTTTCCACAGGACTTGAAGATGAATAGGGTCAAGGATGGGATCAAGGAAAAGTCATGCTGTCTAAAACTTGGAACTAGACATGTTCTTTTTAAGTGTTTTTATTTTATAAAAAGATAGATACTGAGTAGTAGCGTCTACATGTAATTTTCTAGTAGATATGTAATATTTATGGCCTAATTATCTAAAAATCTAAACCTAAAAAGATCCTCAATGTGGATTATTCATTTAATTTAATATTATGTAAATGTTTAAGACATGGTCCTCATATTTGGTATCAGAGGTCAGTTTAGACAACTTTAGGGATTAAGAGTTTTCGTTAAACAGGTGGTTAGTCCCCATGTCTATTATTTTAGTTAAATCCTTGTTTTATAAATTTTTCAGATCAAGGAAAGTTGGGTACAAATGGAACGAGGAGGATCTCAAATGATATTTGTATATCTTACTAATGACATGATTTCAATAATGATTGAAAATTCATGTTTAGATGATTGTGAAACTTTTTCAAGAATACAACTCTCTTGAAAGCAATTTTTTAAGATATCAAACACCTCCACTATACCTCGATATCATCATGGATCATGGGTTGGATTTAATAAAATCCTATTTTATAAATAATCTCATATTATCAATAAAGGTAAATATTATCAAGTCATTTCCAAATATTTTTCATTATCATGAGATTTTGAAGCATATTATGATTTTGAAAAAGGTACTGAAGAAGGCGACCCTGGCACAACCTATTTATATTTTCTTTTATAATATAGTCTCTCACCACAAAATTATATTATTTTAAAAGGACCATTGATTGAAAGTTTCAACCCAAATTCGGTCTGAATGTTTTATAAAAATCATGTTTTATCAGATGTTTTGAAATTATATGTCATACATGATTATTTCCAAAACTATTTTTCTGTGAACACCCATTTGAACCAAGTTGTAAAAGGTGTATTTAGATGAAGTAAGCAAATGATTTTTAAGGATATCTAAATCATTATTTCAATGCATGGACCTTCCACCTATGTGAACAATATGATGATGAAACTATATAGACACCATGATTATGGTATTATGTTCTTTCTATTGGGAATAGTTTTATTTTATCATATAGAGGTGAAAAAATGGCAATATTTAAGATGTTGAGGTCTTAATTTATTGGGATGAAAATGAAAGGTATAAGAAAACCGTTGAGGTTAAAACATGTTTAGGTATTTTTGAGTTTTATAAAAAGGATAACCCATAAGATTGGTGACAACCTATCGCATCCATAAAGGCGATAAGAATCATTCCCACAATTGAAGGGCGATAAGGGCGCATCGCCTACCACTGTCCTACGTGAATTCCCCGGTTATTATGAATTATTATTTTATGTTAAATGATTTTATGAATCAAGAATATGTTTATTTAAGATCTTATGTTTTATCAAAGGTGAATCCTTAGTATAAAAAATGATTTTGTGATTAAGTAATAAAGGTAAATTTGGAAGACATTGTCTCTTTTGGGAACAATATATGCTTAAGGAAAATAAAATACTATGGGATTTAATTTGTGGAGTAATGGTTGAAATATTATTTCAGAAGATTATATGTTTTTATTGTGGACATAAGGTGATTTGGGTTATTTATGGAAATGATTAATCTATCATAAAGAATATGTGTTTAGGTTAATTACACTTTAGTATGATACTTTAAGAGTAATCTATGTTTTTGGAGATAAATATTAAGATTTAATGTGGAAGACTATATGATTAAATCCTTATGAGTTTTGGGTTTCAATATTAGATTGGATTTTTTTTAAAAATTTTAAGAATAATTGTATATTGAATGGTCTTTCTTGAACTTTGGTTTCTTTTTGTTTAATTTTGGAGATATTATTTCTTTTTTATAAATGATTATCATTTTGGGGATTATCTATTTTTGTACTAACCAATTTTGGTTTTGTTTAATGTCTAAAGATAGGGGAAATATATTTTTCATCTTTTTTAGATTATGTGATACTCTAGAAGTTTATTATAGCACTTTAGGTGTGACCAAGTCATCTTTAATACTTACAGTTTGGAGAAAAGATGATTTTGTGGTAAAATTTTATTAAAGGATGACACTCTACATGAAAAGTAAGTATATTTCCTTATGATATTAGTCTTGTTATTAATAAAATTATTCAACTCTATGAAAATTATCTTGAAGAAATAATGTTATAATCTCTCTTTTATCGTCATAATTTTACCCATCCACAAATTTATGGTATTATGGTGGTTAACTTTCCATGATCATGTTCAATATCACTCTCTAGTAATCTATTAGAGTTAGTTTATCTTTCATACCCATGTTTTCATTTAATCCTAGTATCTTTTGACTTAGGTGACCTTTGTACTTATCTTCCTTTATTTTAAAGTGATATTTTTGTTGACTCTTTTTCCGATATGGGACTTTCAATGAAGTTTCCAAGCCCAATTTTAAAATTGCAAGGATGAAATTTTCAAAATGTGGGAAGGATGTAACATCCCATGTAAATAAAGAATATAAAATTTTCATATTTATTAAAATTTGTGAAATAAATACCAATTTTACTTTAGATGGGATTTTATGTTCGATGGAATACCTGAGATGCAACAACGGGTTTCTTTGAAATCATATGTTGCACACAATGGTGAGTCATACTGAAAACTAATAATATAATATTATTTCAAATGGTAGTTAACACCTAGCCATTGTATTGGTGGGAATGTACAGGACTAACTAAAATATGAATATAAATATTTGTTAAATGTTTTTACATTTATCTAATAAATTTTAGAGTCTTAAAATAAGAAAAAATCCAATTTTAAGCATAAATACTATAATATTCAATAAAAGGCCGATTTACCACCGTTTGATAGAGAACCCTCCTTAAATACGGTTTTGTTAACTTTTATATGTTCTAATTGACAAAATAATATTCTTTTTCTGAATCAGGACATCAAAATTTATTTTCGATAAATTTTTTGTATTTTTTTGATGAAGTTAATTTTTTTATGAATAGTGAAAAATATTGTATTTTAATTCCGAACTGCTTTTTAATATAATTTATTTATATGGTTAGATTATATTTATGAAATTTTTTAAATTTTATTTAGATTATATTTTTACCATTTAATCCTATGTTTTTCCTCCAAAGTAATTTCACTTTGAAATTAGACATAAACTAGTGTCGAACTTTTGATAGTTATTGTTTCTTAAAAACATGTTTTTTGGTTTTGACAATGCAAATTAATTTTAAAATAATTTCTGCCACTTTTGTGTTTTGAATTTGGAAAAATAGATTACATATTTCGAATCACAAAGACCAAATTTTGTAAATAGGAAACCATTATTTTTGGACATTATGAATATTTACTTTAGTAAATATTTTTTTACCACGGTTAAAGGGTAAATATGGTAAATAGGGGTAAAAAAATATTATTATAATAATATAAAATTAACCTAACATGTGTTGTAATCCTATTGGTTGATAACTTTATGAACATGGCCATACTTGGGTCGATTTTGGGACCCCATAGAACCACTTTGGAGTGATAATGACACTTTATATTAATTAATTTAAAGTAAAAACAAAAATGACTTAAACATATATCTTTTAGTAAATTAATTTTTACATGTGGTTATATAAGTTATCTCTTTGACTATAAATATTAATTTGAAATATAAAAATATTTCCTACATCATGATATTTTTTTAATACTTTTTAGACATCAAATATATAAAAATATTTATGACACAATAATGATGTAGTGTTTATCTCATTAATGAATGATTTAAATAAATTATATTATAAAGATTAAATTTTTTTCCAAAAACTGTCCAATTCTTATTGTATGATTTTATTTTGAAAATGATTCATCTTATATTCAACTTTAATAATTTTTGTACCTTTAGAAACAGAAAATCATTATATAAAAAGTAATATTTTTAAACATTCCTAAAGAGCCCCTTCTCCCCTTATAAACACCCCTCACTTATAATCCATTCCTCACACTTCTAAAGCCCTATTATTCATCCAAAATCTACCTAATTAAGCTTCATACATCCCTATCCTCTCCCTATAAGCCTTCCTCTAGGTAGAAGGCAATTAAATTAAACCTTTTGGTTCAAATCAAAGAGAGATACCCAATTTAAAGGTAACGTCTTCTCTTAAGTTCTTTTGTTTTATTTTACTTCACCAACACCATAAAATCTTTCTATTCCTTTATTTTATAAAAAACAGTATCCTAAATATACTAGTATGTTATTATGAGAAGGATTATAACTACAGTTATACACACCTCCATCTAATAGTTAAAGAACATACTGTTTCTATGGACGATGAACTACTACCTCACAAAACGATGATTGTAAAATTATCTCCTACCACCTCTCATGGTACCCATTAAGATGGAACTGTATTTTTATGTGATCTATATTATATTTATTTTGTTTCTATGCTTCTTAATTTTTCATTTATATAATACCTTTATGGTTTCCATAGTGGGTAAATACGATAATTTCATTTGAGGAAGTGCGGACTACCACCCCCTCAAAATGATATGAATCGTTCATGCGATACGTGGAACATATAAAGGATAGAGTTAATGAAATTATATATTATATTATACTGTAATTATAATATAAAAATTAATAAGTATGTTTTTATTCCATTAAATATGAAATATAAATGAAAGTAGCGTTCATGTGTACGTACGACCTACCATCTTCATGAACAATGTATTTCATTTATTATCTCCAAATGTTATGTATTGTTATAAATACATATATATATAATGGATATATATTATATATATGATATCTAAATCATAAATATAATTATGGAGATAATGCAATTTCGACCACATGGACGATTTATAATTATAAAAAGTTCATTTTTAACTCAAGTTCTAAACATCGACAAAATATCTGATATAAACTCAAATTATTAACTAATTGTTATAACAAGGTAATAATTGATATAAAAGTAATAATAAACTTGAAAAATATTCTTAATAATGTATAAATTAACTTTTGTTTATTATTTTTTATATTAAATAACGATCGAGTCAAGTCAGACATGAGATAAGGGGTTTCTTATCTCACTTTTAATTCTATGAGATTTTCATTATTTGCCACTAATTTATTTAATGTGGTGTATTTTGTACTAAAATTTGATATATATTATCATTATTATATTTATATTCATTGTATTCCATGATTCATTTTCTTGTTATTAACTTTTGGTCATACAACTCGATTGATTACAACATAGTAAGGGGTTTTCATCTCACTTTTTATTCTCGTGAGATTCATGATATATTTTCCACTATTTCATTTTGTGTGGTGTATGTACTACCCATTATTGTATTCATTGGGTTATATACTTTAATTTATTGTTATTTACATCTTCATCGTATGATTCTTCTTTCATGTGGTGTATATTTTGTATGTTACCAAATGAGTGACAGAATCTTTCACCCTCCTCTTTTTAGAAGACTTAATTTATGTTATATATTTCAATTTCCACTTTCTTATGTCAGGATATGTTATTATATATCCTTATTGCAGTACATTTTGTTTCCATGTGATGATATAACCTTTTCTCTCTCATTAACCCATTTTCTTAATTTTAAATTGATGCCGTTAGACTGTCAAATTTCTGTAAGAGAACATATTAAACCAATGTCTATTCTTTAGGTTAAACTTATACTTATTGATTATGTCATGCTATAAATATTCTTGAATGTTCTATGATTGTTTTAAAATTAATATCCACTTATATTGGGTTTATTATTATTTGTCACACAAAATTATGTCAATAATTTGTCCTTAATCCAAGGATATGATCTTTGTAAGGGACTTTCTCAATTTACATTCTATTGAAACTTATTTATTGTTATACACCAATTCAATTTTAAATAGTGTATATATCACCCTTTGACTTATTATATCATGAATATCTCTATTATCATGATATTATAAGATTTGATTTATGTTATTCATCAATTATTTGTATTCAATTATTATTATAAGCTTTGATTGATGTTTTCTCTCATCTTGTTAAAAACTCTTTAACTAAAATATATTTTTAAATGTTTTAAAGATTTATTCTTCTAAATTGTTCACATTAATTTCCATGTTTTAAAAATAGTTTTAAGGATCTATTTATATGTACATGATTGTTTTAAAGTGTAAATTACTTTCAAAAGTTTCAAAGTGGTATGGGACACTTTGATTCAAAAATATATTTATTAAATGTTTTGAATGGTTTTGAAAATGGTTTGGTAAAGCATTGTTTATTTAAATATCTTGATTTGATATATTGTGATTGCAATGTGGAAATGTTATTTTTTATTTTATTCTTGTGTTATGTGTTATGATTATGTTATGGTTATTGGGAATTGTTTATGTATACAGGTGGTTCTGTGATAAACCTAGGGTTGGTGAGCTCGAGATTACTCTCTAATTCATTGGGTAACATGACAATGGTAAACGTTAATGTTTCTCCTAAGAGATTTAGGGAATATATTGTGATGGGTATTCCAAACGTAACTCCCTACATAGTTATGAAAGCTCCAATGTAAGTATGTTATGTATTCCATAAGTTACCTTTATGATTTATGATTTCTGTGTGTTATTCATAAATATTATGATTTCATAAGGTATATTGTGATTGAAAAGTATGGTTTCATTGTTTTGTATTATTTATCGGCTAATGTTTTAATTCATTTTTTATAACCCTTACTGATCTTTTTATGGTCATCCCATGTTTTTGAAATGTTTTCCACAGGACTTAAAGATGAATATGGTCAAGGATGGGATCAAGGAAAAGTCATGCTATCTAAATCTTGGAACTAAACATGTTTATTTTTAAGAGTTTTTATTTTATATATTAGTGTCTACATGTAATTTTCAAGTTGATATGTAATAGTTATGGCCTAATTCTCTAAAACTCTAAACCTGAAACTATCCTCAATGTTAATTATTCATTTGATTCAAGATTATGTAATGTTTTAAGGCCGGGTCCTTATATTGGTTATTTTCATGAGTTTATGTCATTATTTCATGCCCCACCTTTGTTATTATTCTATAGTTATATCGAGTATTCTATGTGGTAATGGTAGGAAATTGTTTGTATAGTTTAGGTTTAACATTTTCTAGTCCCCCTTAGTTATATTTAACACATGGATAGAGCAATTTTACTGAAAACATTGGTTATAGTGATCCGATTGATGTATGTGTGACCGTCAACCTACCAATAGTATGTCCACGTGTACATGTCCTGAGCTTTCGATTTAGTACCTGTAGTGTTTAATCATGCTATATATCTACGTTCTTTACTTTTTTATGTATTGAAACATGTGTTTCTTATATCTTGAATGGTCTTGTTTGATGTATTGATCCTCTTATGGTTTAGACTTTATGTTGAGATTTTTGGTTCCATTCATTTATTGGTATTATTTTTGAGATTATATATTTGTTATGTCTATATTGTTTGTATTTTTCCTTAATAAACATTGGTATGGGTGTGTATAAGATTTTAAATTATAGATGTGTAAATGGTGTCAAAGTTTTAGTTTTGGTTGTAAATTATTTGAAATGTTTTAATCCATGTGAGGGATTGTTTTCAAATGTAGAAAGTATTAAAATAAATGATTGGTTTCTAAAGTGGAATGGATTTAATAATGTTTTTAATAGAATTTTTTAGAAAAGGTGTTCTTTGAGAATGTGAATGATCCATGTTTTTTTACTCATATGTCATGTAATAGAAAACAAAAACACATTTTATACATTATTTTCAAACTGGTAGTTTAATTTTCTTTTATAAAAGGAATGAATTGGACTCATGGTGGTACCCTAATGGCTTCAGTTCATACCCTACATACTCATGTTGATGGGTATGCAATATTCATGTCTTTGTTTCGTCTATATTTCTTTCTGAGCTTAATTTGATGCCATATTCCATGGGAAGTGGTTGGTTATTTGGATTGTGGTGGTGAATTTTGAGTCACATGGAGATGGTTGCAAGTTATTCAGTTTCATGGAACTAGTTGGATCATGTTTGTTTGATTCTTTTTGGTATTATATTCTATTTTCATTTATCTTCCATTGTAGACCCATATTAAATTATAAATTTTTTTCACATATATTTATTGGAATTTAGCTTTGTATATTTATTATTATTCTATGTTTAGATGTTTATAGTTGGTTATTTTAGGGAAAAACATCGATAATAATCATGTTCGATACCATTGAAACTTTTTTTCAGATCTGGGGGATAAAATATGCTCATTAGGTATATGTAGGTTCATCTTGGGAGTCTTCTATATGTACATACCTTGTTGGTTCATTACAAAATGGTATCAATATACACTCTTTATTATTTGGGATATATCTGGGTATTCTGGAGATAAGTATTGTCATCAAAGATCTTGTGGAGTGTGTAGATAAGGGCCCATCCAGCTCTTCATCACACTTAATCTTGTTTTTCTATTGGTATATCAGATTGGAGTCTTTATCTTGAGTTCATATTTTGATGTTTTGAGATATTTTCAATTTTTTGAGAAGATTATTTAGATTCCCTTTAAGTGTATAAATGACTTTAGAGGTTGAATTGAGTTTCAGAGTCAAAAATGGTGAACTAAATATGGTTTCATGATTTTTATACATATTCTGTTAAACCGTGTGGGGTTAAAGTGACATGGTTCTATAACCATGGAAGTTCCTATTACATGGTTGGAACATGGTTTACCATCCCATGTACCCAAACCGTGCACTATAATATTTCCTATTAATAACTGTTTTAGCCTCTATTTATTCTTGGATTTACTCCAATGGAGTATGAAATTGGAGTAGTATCTTATAGATTATTTTTAATATGGATTTTTTTGGATATTGATACTATATAATGTGATTTTATATGAGATGTGTGCTGTTGTGCTTGGTTTTTTCCCTTGGGGACTTTGTTTTACAAGTTTGAAATTTAGTTTTTGAAATAGAAGAGAGGAACCTTTCTTTGGAAAACTATTTTTTAGTGGTTTAAAAAATAAGTGTGTTTTATCTTGAAACCAAGATAAGGAAAATTTTGGGAGTGAAATGAATTTTTATGAAATTGGAGTTTTGTGAAATATTTTAATTTTTAAAGTGGATGTTTTAAGAATTCATTTATGAATTTTTTTCCTTGATATAGTTTATTTCAAAGATTATTTTTATAATCATTTTATAAAGGAGTGTGAGGTTTCCCTTTTTATGAAAATTTATGCGATCCTTTTGAAAAATAAATGGGTTGAACCCTAGTTTAAATTATTTTTAGACCATTGGGTCTTAGTAATGGGATGAAGTTTTTAGAAAAGAGTGGTGTAAAATAATTGAGTTTTAAAATGGTATTTTTAAATAGTTTTAAAGTTTTTTTCAAAGGAATATTTAAAATAGTTTTTTGTTTGATTCCAATATTTATATAAATGCTTGTTTGGTTTTAGGAGCATGGGGGTTTAGGCTCATGTATTGTGTAGGATGATAAGTTCCTCTAAGAATAGTCTTGATGTAAGAGATTGAATTGTTCATAGGGTTTCTCCTTTGATGGCTTTGTTAAATTTTTAGGATTAGAACTTCTTCATTCATGAATTCACCACAAATTCATGTGGATTCAGAGGATCCCTTTAGTATTTTTAAATAAATATCAATTTTTTAGAGATTACATCTCATCTAAGTATCATTGAACTAGGGTTAGATATTTTTTCCTTCCTCGAGTGCTTTGTAGTTTTAAGAATGATATAGTGTTGAAGTTTAATCCTTTCATGTTGGGTTGTTTGGGTTATTAAAATGTGTTCAAGGTGAATTTAATTTTTTATCTTTAAATATATTTTTTTCAATTTAAATTTCAAGTGGGATTTGAAATGAAAAGTAATGTTTTTTTTAAAAGATTATTTAAAATTGGACATGGAACTTTAAATGGGTTTTGACCTCATCTTGTTTGTTAAATGAAATGAGAGGTATCATTTTCAACTTCTAAAGGGTTTTATTAGGTGATTCAATAAGTGATTTGAAGTTATAAATGATTTTAAAACTATTAGAAATTCGTTTTCAAAAGTGTGTGATGTTTTAAAATATTTTTACCTTAATTTCGTCATATTGTGGAATTTTAAAAGGGTGGTTTAATCCTGTTGAGGGTTTTAAATGAAAATTCTTTGAATTTTTTTTAAAATTTTCATCTTTGGATTTGTGAAAACTCATTTTCAAGATGTTTTAAAAAATATAGTTCAAGAGTTTTGTTTTTAAGGAATGGTTTTAAGTTGGACTTTAACCATTGAAAAGTGTAAAGTTTCATGTTTTTCTAAATGGAATGGGTGAGTAGTGTTTTAATTAATATTCAAATTGGATTTCAGAACATATTTATAAAGTGGTTTTGTAAAATATAATTGTTATGATTTGTCTTGTATTTGGGAAAAACATTTTGAAAGAGGCCAAAATGAGTTTTGGTTGGTTATTTGATTTTTAGGAAAGAATACTCTTTTGGTGTTTTTAAAAGTGGTTGAGGCCCTATAAAGTGATTTACAAGTGGTTGTTTATTTTTTCCAAATGGGATAGTATTTTGAAATGGTTATTCATATTTTTTTATTTTTAATTCTTTTAGTTTCTTTTCTTAACTTATGGTTTTTGAGATGTCTAGGGATTTAAAGCATGAGTGCATACCGTGTTGTTCATTTTTTTTATTCTTAGGTCTCCTGTGTTTTCCTATGTCATGACCTATTTTATGGTTAGTTTCTTTATAATGTGGTTTTAAGTGACCTTTGTGTTTATACATGGGTAATTATGATGATTTTTTTCCATCATAATTTGGAGAAATTAATTGTGCTAGATTTGGGGGGGGGGGGGGCTCTAGGGTGTTCTCTGTAGAGGTCCTAGTTTACCCCTAGAGTGTAGTGACCTAGGTCAGTATCCCATGAAATTTCTCAATATGGAATTCCTTATAAGTTATCCCATGGGTATTTGAGTGGTAATATTGTTTGTGGCTCGAGCATGTGGGTGTTGTGTTTCTTGAGGTTGTTTTTCCTTTGAGGAAGTAGGGATTTGTACTTAGGTGTTTCTTGGAACCTTCTTAGAGATAGTATCCCATATTGGAGGTCCTCAATTGAGGTTATCACCTTTGTAAAACCTTTCAATATATTTATAAATTGCGGGGATACCTGTTCATGGTCTCTATTTCCTTTTGGGGCCTTGTGCCAGTGAGAATGATTGTGTTTTTGTTAGAGGCATTTGATAGTTTGTGTATTTAGTGGTTTGGTTTTGAGTAATATTCATTTCTCATGAGTTTTTTCAATGGGAACTCTAAATTTGTTCATTATCTGACTCACCTCTCTTGATGGATAATGTTATTTAGTTTTTTCTTTTTTACTTATATCCTGATTGGGGACTTTTTGGTGGAATTAAGTGGAATGGTGGGGAGCTTATAACACCCCATGTGTCCCTTTTAGGTGGGAAAAATTGATAGAAATTTTATTACAAAAAGTCATAGTTGTTTTAGGATAAAAAGGTGAAATGTTGTGGAATTTTTCTCAGTCATACGGTTAAGGTTAATTGTTAAAAAAACATAAAGCCAAAGTGTGATTCCCATATAGCTCTTAGCAGTGGATACTTCCATGATTACCACATTTTTTAATCATGTGGGTAAAGCATGAAACCCACTCAAATAGGTGTATTTTTATCAGTTTTGGTCCTTTTATGTGGTGTTTCTTCCCTTTTCTTTCCCACTACTTTTTTCTCAACAGTGGTACCTATTTCAACTCTATTTAGCTCCTCAAAGCTACTCCAAGGTTGATTTTGTGATGTTTTCTTAGTGTTTATTCACCTGAATAGAAAGATTACGGTTCATTTCCTCTAATTATTAGGTTTTATCCTATTTTATTACTCTACTATAACCCAAGTGGTAATTTTTTACCAATTTGTTTGGCTAGGGTTGTTAACAATTTGGGTTTTTAGTTTCTTTTGGTGGTGATCCATCCATTGAGACCTAACCTGGTAGCTTTCATTGAATCCAACATGATTAAACCACTTGAGGTAGGTGTTTCCATTTCAATTTTTTTATTTAATATTTCTTTGAATTCTTGATACTTTAAAAGTGTTTTGGAATTTAAGTAATGATGTATTTGATATCTAGATTGTATTTTCATTTTTTTCCCATTCATGGGTTGGATTTTACTTCGAAAAAATAGATGAATTTTTTTTGAAAATTGGGTTTAAAATAATATTTTATTTATTATTCATGTAAAATAAAATTCATAATAGGATTTTCATTGAGAAATAAACTTATTAGTTGGGTTTTAATCCAAATGGTGTTTTCAAAGCGGGTTCCCCCTTTTGTGTCTAAAGTGTTTCCATGTTTGAAAGGGGTGGTGTGGTTTTATAAAATGAAATGGAGTTTACCTGGAATTATTTGGTTGTGTTATAATTTATTATTATTTCTTTTGGATTTTTTCTTGGATTATAATTTTTTTTAAATAGGTATTTTCAAATATATATGCTATATATGATATAAGTGAAGTCCTAGCTGCAAAATTTGGAATTGATGTCATTTGTGAACTTCTTAAGCCCCATTGTGGTGTGGATTATGTTTATGATTACCCATGTGATAGATACTTTGATATGTGATTCAAGTTGTGTTAATGGATTAGGGCTCTTTTTAAGGGTAGTATGGGTGGTGGGAAGGATGTGATTGTGGTTTTTGTCTTTGAGGAATCTGTTGTTCATATAAGATAATGTACTTTTATCATACCCCACATCCATTATTATTACATGAGGAGAGAAAGGATACTAAGTTGGAATTAGTGGGGTGTTGTTAGTATAGTTTATATTTATCAATGGCTAGTCCTCCCTAGTTATATGTAACACTTATCTCATGGGTTTTTACTAAGGACATTGGTCAGAGTGATTTAGTTGATAGATGTAAAACCGTTAACCTTCCGGTAGTAGGTCCACCCATTTATTAGTATTCTTTATGAGATTCTATGGTTGTGATATTGTTATTTTTTCTCTTATTTACTTTCTTACATTTGGTATGGGTGTGTATAATATTTTAAAGGAATGAATGGAAAATGGTTTGAAAGTGATAGTTTTGGTTGTAAATGCTTTGAATGTTTTTAATCCATGTGAGAGATTATTTTCTAAAGTGTAATATTTTAAAATAAATGATTGGTTTATAAAAAGGAATTGTTTTTGTAAAAAATATAGAAATGTTTTTAAAAATGTGTTCTTTGAGAACCTACATGATCCATGTTTTGTTTACTCATATGTGGTGTGATGGAAAATGGGAACCTATTTTTTTTTTCATTATTTTCAAAATAACGGTTTTGGTTTATTTTATAAAAGGAATGAATTTGAGTCATGGTGGTATCCTAATACCATCATCTCACACGCTAGATACTCAAGGTGGTAGGTATGTTGTATTCAGGCCTTTTTCGGTTTCTTCTATCTTGGATTTTGAGTTGGATCCAGTTACATATTCCATGGGAATCATTTAGTTGTTGGGATCATGACAGTAACATATGAGTCACATAGAGATGGTGGTTAGTCCTTTGGTTTCATAGAACCTGTTGGATTTAGTTTTTTCAGCATTTTGTCTTATATTTTGTTTCATTTAGCTTCCATTGTGGATCTGTATTAAATTATTAATTTTTGTAATTGTATTTGTTGGAATTTATCATTTTCCATTTATTATTATGACATTTTTGGATGTTTTTAGTTTGTTTTTGGAGGGTAAAAATATCCCGAATGGTTATGTTTGATACCCTTTATGCTTTTCATTAGCTTAGGGGGGGGGGGCTTCCTCAGGTAGGTGGTGGGCCGACTCTAGAGTCTTCTAGATGGACATCCAAAGTTTTTTTACAACAATAAAATGATAATTATAATAATTATTTTATAAAATTATAAAAATTAATACTTTTGGGTCTAGATACATAACCCCTTATTACACCAGAAGGTTCCCTAAGGGTAAGGTGTGTGATGGTTCCCCTTTCATGGGGTGGTTTTCTGAACATGTTTTGGGTTATGATATCGATAATATTGAACATATCCTATAAAAGGTTTCTATTATACTTTAGTTATTAAATATAGGATTGGCCTTATTCAAGGTAAAATACTAGTGATTATATCTCCATAAAAAGCATTGATAAATGATCTTTATAGGGCATGATCCTACTGGTTAATTCCATTTATTTTTTCATCTGTGTCAATTGGATTTATCATATCCTTTAATATATACAATTTATAATGATCTCTATATAATAACTATATCATTTATAGTTATTACGCATAATGGTATTTTGAATATGATAATATATAAATTATAATGACCCAAAATTACGAATGTATTGCATATGTTTTCTATAATTTTATATCTTTATAAGGAATTTAATTATTTAAAAAAATTGAATTTAATTTGTAAATTTTTGGTTCAATACAATCTCCCCCATTCAGAAATTTTACCCTTGAAATTTCATTTCATACACTAAAATATAAGAGGGTACTTCTATTTAATCACATTTTATAGTTACCATGTTGCTTCCTCAAAACTTTTTCTTTTACTACAACCCTTTGACCAGGTGAGTTTCCTAGTTTCATAGAACTTTGTATCTATGATCTAATATATTCAACATCTACACCTCATATGAATTCTATAATGGTAGCATCTCTAGATTCAATATATATGAGGCTTCTGGTATATACTTCCTCAATACTGTTATATATAACACATAATTTACATAAGATATGTTAGGTGGGAGTTCTAGTTTATATTAAACCACTCCAATGTGATTAAATATTTTATAGGGGAAGATGTATCTAAGAATAAACTTTCCCTTTTCCCAAACCTCATAGCTTTCTTCGACAATGATATGTAAATGAACAATTTATCTCTGATATCAAAATTCATGTCTCATCAATGATTGTATATATGTATTTTTAGAAAACTTTATTTATATTTAATATGGTGTTTAATGGTTTGAACCTTCTTTTTCATCTCTTGGATAAGATGAGGTCCCACTATCATACACTCTCCAACACCATCCTAGCATATCGAATTCTGACACCACTTCATATTAATAGTCTCATAAGGTTCTATTTAAAATTCATAATGAAATATGTTGTTATATGAGAAATATACTAGGGGAAGGTATTGATCAAAAAATACTTGGAAATACATTTAACATGATGTCAACATATCCTCTTGTGTTTTAATGGTTCTCTCAGACTAAACATCCATCTATGGGTGATAAGATATACTGAAAATCAGCTCCGTATCCAATTCTTGATAAAGTATTCTCTTTAATCTCAAGGAAAACCTCATATAATGACTATATATAATGTATATTGTAACCCCATACAATCTTACCACTTATCTTATTTATATAGTGGAAATTTTTTCAAGTGGAAATATTTTTTGATAGAATTGAAATGCATTAACTTTGTATGGTGATCAACTACAACCCAAATGGGTTTATTTAATTAATATGTCTTTCTTATTCCTATGATGAAATCCATGGTTATGTTTTCTTTTTTAAATACATTTATAGGAAATGGATTCTTCATACCCTTATATTTTTGGTGTTCAACTTAACTTCTTTGCATACCAAGCATCGAGATAAATTCTCCCTCTTCATGTTATCCCACCAGAAGTTTTCTTTTTATCTCTATAAATATTAGTAATTCCTAAATATATATCAAATGGTGAGCTATGTGCATCTTCAAAAAGTTACCTTTTCAGATCTGGGTTTTATGGGACATGCGACTGATTTCCAAACTTTATAATTCTTTATTTAGAAAAGTTAAACTCCAGAATATTCAATATATTTTTTTGAAACACCTCATTATATTTCTAGGACTAATTTATCTTATAAATAATGGATGATTAAGCATTTATTTGATTAATTAATTTTTAAGATCGTTTTATTATCCCCATTTCTATCTTTTGTATGTCCAAGAATATTGGATCCATTTCAATCCTCAGCATAAATCTCCCTCTTCAAGTTATCCCACCAGAAGTTTTTCTTTTTTATATTTATTAATATTAGTGATTCCTAAATAGATATAAAAGGGTGAGCTATGTGCATAATCCATAATTTACCTTATTAGAAATGGGTTTTATGGGACATGCATTTGAGTTCCAAACCTAATAATTCCATATTTAGAAAAGTTAAACTCTAGAATATTTACTATATTTTTTTTGTAATAGCTCATTATATTTCTAGGCCTCATTGATCCTATAAATAATGGATGATTGAGAATTTATTTGATTAATTAAGGATGAATATCATTTTATTATTCCCATTTATATCTTTTGCATGTACAAGAATATTGGATCCCTCTCAATCCACAACAAGGATAAGGTTTCTGGATCTTTTCTACTTAAAGAATCTACCACTTTTTTCACCTTCCTAGGATAATAATTGATTAAACAATCATAATCCTTGATCAAATCAAAACACCTTCATTGACCCATATTGAGACCCTTTTTTGTGAATATATATTCAAGGATTTTGTTATCCATATATATATGTCACACTTCTCACCATAGAGTTAATGTTTCCAAATATTCATCATGAAGATCACTACATCCAATTATAGATCATTGGTTGTGTAGTTTTGCTCATGGATATTTAATTGTTGGGAGGAATAAGCTATCACTTTTTCATATTTCATGAGTAAGAAACCCAAACCTTTTTTTGACGCATCACTTTTGATCACAAATCTGTACCCACTAGTGGGTAATGTGAGCATGGGTTTAGTGATAAACCTATTATTTAATCTTTAATGTTATTTTCACATTCATCAGTCAAGTAAAACATGACTCCATTTCAAGTTATCTTGGTTAGTGGGTTTGAAAATCATGACAGATTTCTCATAAATCAATGAAAACACCCATATAGTTTAAGGAAACTATGGATTTCTTGTCACAGATGTTGGTCATATCCATCATTTATTTTCCACTATTTTTGAAGGATCCATATATTTCACTTTGTTGGTGATAAAATTACTTATAAAGGTTGTTTTATCCATCTAAAAATTACATTTATTATACTTTTCATATATCTTTTCATTTAAAAAAGTCTTCAGTATAATATTCAAATACTCGTCACGTTCCTCCTATCTTTTTCAGTATATAAGAATATCATCTATAAAGAATACCATATATTTGTCGATGTAATACCTAAATAATCTATTCATAAATTCCCTAAATATTACTAGATCATTAATGGTTCCAAATAAAATCCCTATGAACTCATAGTGTCCATAAATTGTTTGAAAAGTAGTCTTTGGGATATCCTCCTTCTTTATCATTGCGTGATAATATTCTGACTTAAGATACACCTTAGAGAAGCACTAGGCTCTATGAAACTGATCAAACAAGTCATAAATTGAGGGTATGGGATTTTTTTCCTTTATCATGATCATGTTTAGCAAACAATAATCAATACTGAAGTTCATTGCCCCATCATTCTTCTTGATAAAATAATGAGTGAACCCCATGATGAATAAAATGAGCATATAAACCCTTTATATAAATTCTCTTATTGTAGTTTATTTATCTATTCAGGTTAAATGATGAAAATTTTATATAGAGTATTAGATATTTGAAAATCTCTATTTATACATTCAATTGAGAAATTAAACTCTTGATTAGGAGGAATACCATATGATTCTTTAGGGAATATATCATTATATTCCCTCACAATGGGAATGTAATTAAGGATAACATTTTCCTTAATCTCAATTATTTATTAGATATATTCTTACTCACAATGCAATAATATCCATGATTGAGATGATTATACTAAAAGATATTCAATATCCTCCTTACAATTTTGTAGAATCATAGGGTGATTTTTGATAAAAATGGTGATTTGATTCTCTTATAAATTAATGTTGGATTTATAGAAGGAAATACAATTTATTCCCAAAATTTAATAAAATTATTCTAAAGGGAATATCAAAAGTTTTTTTTTGGAAATTAAACTCCCACATTTTGATCGGGGATAAGTAGTTTTTTGGGTATGAAATAATTGGTCCATTAGATATGTTCACCAATAACTCAACTTCCATGATTTGAGGTGGTATTTGAATAGTTATACTAACTTAAATGATTTTTGAGAATGTGTAGAACTAGAATCAAATAGTACATTCACTATAATTGAATTGATAACCATCACATCTATCACCACTTCATTTTCTGGACCTAGCTTGGTAGTTAGGATGGCATAATATCTCCCTTTCTATATGGGCCTAGGAGGTTTTTGTCATAATTTATCATTGAAAAGCTTTAGCTCAGTTTATTGATTCACATAGTTTCCCTATTCCTTGAAGTTGAAACATTAGACTATAGGATGAGGGTTGACTAGATCATTACTTTATTATATCACATTGGTGGGTTTCTCTTATCGTCTGTTGCTAGCCAGGTACCCCTCTTTCTCATACCTAAATCATTTTATTATCCACTTCATACAATTTTCAGGCTATTCTTCCCATAATTTTAACCGGTGGGAAGTTTGAATTTATTGACCCCATGATATTTTTCCATCATACTACCAGAATTGAAATCCACTATCGTCTTATAATATTTAGAACCATGAGTCCCTTTAGATTCACTCATATCTATTTAGACTTCGAGGTCACATCCAATAGTTTCATCATTTTTTTCAGTGTCTTAAATCACTAAAAAATTTCATGGACTTGACTTTATCCCACCAAAGAAGAGTTCAACTTTATTTTTATGGTTAAATGGAAAAGTTCAAGGTGTATCATGTAAGTCTTGTGATGTTTTCCTTGTGCACTATAAAACATTCACCATACATTTAATTATGGAATAGAAAATCCCTATCAATTTCAGTTGAAATGTGCAAGGAAAATATTTATCAAAAAACATTTTACTGAATAATTTAACCTCTTCTGCTTCAATATCTTCCTCAGGTATTTTATGTGTTATCAAATTTAAACATTTATGAACTTCTCCTTTTATATGGTAAACATCCATCATGAAATTCTCTTACTCAAAGAATTGAAGGTTAAAGAAAATATTTTCAATAGATATGATAAAATGTTTTAAGGTTAAGTGATCAAAATATCCATTGAAATTTAGAGGCCTTTTTCATATAAAGGTCTCAATTGTGACTTTCTCTTTCTTAGTATGATGTGGGTTTCCCCCCAAATTAATTTGTATATCCAAATCTTGAGTTAACTGAGAAATTATTGTTATTATATTCTTGATTCCTGTTCCCATCGTGTTGGGCATCTCATTTGGGAAGTCATTGTAACACCATGAAGTGTCACTTTATTTTAATTATTTTTCTAGTTGTTTTTTCACAAGGGGTTTGGGTGTTCTAGGTTGAAATTTTTCTTTTTTTGGGGATTTTCTAATGGTTAATGGTTAAGGAGTATAGTTTAGAAACTATGTAGTATAAAATGTTCAGACTGTGTATTGGTAGACATAGGGGAACACATAGTTTTAACATGATTAATGAAACTATATGAGACCACTATGTGGGCTCTGGGGGTCATGTATAGTGGAAGACACACAATCTGCATAGGGTTTGGAGAAATGTGAAAGACAACCATGTGAACTGCCTAGTTTAGTTTCTTTTAGTATTTTCTTTATCTTTTTGATTGGGTTTTCAACCCCAAGCCTCCCTCATTTGGAATTGAAGATCCAAACACCTCTATAAGGGTTTTCTATCCTTCTTAAAACTTCTCCAAGTTGATTTCGAGTGGTTCTTTGGTGGTCCTTATTCTCAATAAAGAATTATGAGCTCCTCTTTTACATTTACCATTATTTACCAATTTATTACCATGTTTTACTAAACTTGGTGTCCATTTTGATCACTTTCCATGGTCAGGGTTGTGGGGAATTAGGGTTTTTTGTTTTTTTGGGCTGTGAGATATCCAAGTTTTATCTTTCCAATGGATTTTCTAAAAGGAAACATGATTTAAACCCATGAGGTATGTTTCAGATTCATTAAATTTTTATTTAATATTTCCATTGATAGTTGGTTTTTAAAATTAATTTTTATCCTAGATAATTATAGTGTGGGTTATTTAAGTTTGATTTTTTAAATATTTATATAAAAATCAAAGGGTTTTCATATGTAAAATGAGTGTGATTTTATAATCTAAAGGGAGATTTAGTTTTAATGGGTTTTACACATACTCTATAGGATTTTTAAAATTAAAAATATGGTTTTCTGAGATAAAAAAACACATTTTCTTTTTTGTATTAATACAAATGTTACTTTATAAATAGGCCTTCATTCCATTTTAAAAGGGATTCCATGTTTAAAAAGGGGTGTGATATTTTATATAATGTAATGATTATGAATCTAATTTTTTTTTGTGATTTGGTTTTCATTATGGTTTCTATTATTTTTTTGATTAAAAAATATTTTTGGAAGGAATTTAAAAATTTATATGTTATAATTAATAAGTGGATGGACCGGTTGACCCCTTGTCTAGTGATATTGATTGGTTGGTTTGTTGCGCCCTGGTTGAGAACCCCTTGATTTGTGACGATGCTTGTGTGTATCCATGTAATTAGTGGTTTATATGTGATTCATGTTATTATTATTTTCTATGGGTATTTCTATGGGAATCATGTGTGGTGATAAATAAATTATTAAGGTGTTAGACCTTGGGGATTTTTATTGTAATGTGATGAGATTTTTTTGTTCGTGGCCCACATCCTTTTATAATTCCATAAGGAAAGTTGGGTTTATAAATGGGAAGTAATGGGACATTTCTAGGATTATAGTTATTTACACACTAGCTAACCCCCTAGTTCTACATAACACCTAGATAGTGGGATTTTCACCAAGGACACTGGTTAGAGTGATATAGTTGACAGATGCGTGAATGCTAAACTACATCCATTAGGTCTCCTTTGTGTATCTTATACTATTCTGTTAATCTATATAGTGTTTCCTCATGATATTTGTCATATATTAATCCTTTTATAATATATATATATCTTTCAATGTGTGTGTTTATGATTTTGAAGTACATGTTTTGATACCTTGGGTCTCTTATGATTTAGTCTTGATGTTGGATTATGTTGTATCATCCGTTTATTGGAATATTTATTTAATGGTTGTTTCCCCTTATTATATTATTTTATTTGGTGTTGGGTGTGTTAGTCATTAAAAGAAAAAATGGGTAAGTTTTTTTGAAGGGATAGTCTTCATGAGAATTATTTTTGAAATGTTTAAACCATGAAGGTGTTTATTTTTAAATGTGTGACTTTTAAATGGTAAAGTGTTGGTTTTTGAAAGGGAATTATTTTGGATAAAAATATTGTGGTAAGTTCTTATAAAAGTGGTATTGTGAGAAAGTTATTGTTTCATGTTTTGTTTATTTTTATATTTTGGGAAAATGAAATGAAAACCTATTTTCGTATATTACATTCAAACTAGTAGTTTTAGTTTCTTATATAAAAGTAATGAGTTGGGATCATGGTGGTATCCTAATGGATTTTCCTAAAATCCTACATAATAAAAATGGTGGGTACATATTCTTAATTTCTTGTTTATTTTTCCCTCGGTCTTGGACCTTAGGTATGATCTAATAGCATCTTTTTTGGGATGATGACGGTTACCAAAATCATGGGGGTGAATTGAGATCTAAATAGAGATAATGATCATACATTTAGTTTTATGAAACTAATTTGATTGAGTTTTGGTTCAGCCACTTGGGTATTCCATTTGTTTTCCTTTTATCTTTCATCATTGTTTTATAATATTTTCAGTAGATGTTTATTTATACGTGTTGTCTTTTATCATGTATCCTTCATTATTTTAACTTTATTCCCCATATGGTTTTTTATTTGGGTTCTTGGGGGTGAAATAATACTCGATAGCTATTTTGATACCCTAGATATTTGTCATTATCCTAGGGGGGTTCAGGATGATTCTCAGGTATTTAGTGAGCTGGTTCAAGCACCAGTTATGTGGGGTCCAGGGTTGGTTCTGTAAGAAATGGTATCATACACTTAGGTTTCATGAAAATTGACAATGTTTTTGAGATTCACCTTCTTTTTATTTGTGGGGTTAGTGTTAGAAAGGATATAGGACCATTTAGAAATGGGTGGTGGGTTTGGGGAGGTGCTTGGACAACTCTTCCTTATGTTGGATCACATGTTTCCATGGGTAGTCGGGTGTTTTATTTTATGTTTTGGTTTTATATATGGTTATTTTTGGGAATTTTAATGTGGTGTTATATTACTTTGATTTGTAGGGAGATTTCTGGATATATACTAAGAAATTACTTATTTCAATGTGAATTTGAAAGGTTTCATAGTGTGCACAGTTAAAGCACATAGTTTACCAAACTATGTGAAGACCAAAAAGGTTATTTTGGATAACTTCTGATGGAACTCACACAATTTTTGTATGGGATGAAAATCTATGTGGCCAAACAATGAACAATAGATAATGTTTTTAAATATTTATGTTTTGTCTTATTTAATTCTTTTTTATTCTTTTTTCGTTTATGGTGTTTGTATTTGTCTATTTGGGTGGAGTTTCTTGCTTATAAAGTATTTCAAATCAGGTTTTAAAATCATTTTTAATGATTTTGTGGTTTGGATTGTTTGAATTTTTTTAGGTGAGTTACTTAATTTTTAGTAAAATCTTGTATTGTTAATGAAATTATTTTGAGAAAAGGAAAGTGATTTTGGGGTTTTTTAGTTTTCAAATTATTTGGGTGTGTGGTATGTAATGTTTCCAAAGGTTTTGGGAGAGAAATTGAAAGGGGTTTTGAGGCATCATTTTGGTTTCTTTGAGATTTGGTTTCCATGGGTGGAATTTTGAGGTGTTTTTTTTTAATTTTGTTTTGGTTTGGATTGTTTATAGCATTCTATTTATTAAATAATTTAAATTATTTTGACTCAGTATTTTTTTGTGATGTAATAGAATGAAACCTCGAAGAAAGGACAAGAAATTCAAGAAAGGAACGCTTGCGTAGTTTTCTTAGTGATCAATGAATTTTACTTCTAGTATTTGACCCTACCCTAACTTTTGATAGAGTGGTAGGGCCATGTACTTCCCATATTGTGGATTGTGAATGAGATTTTTTGAATTAGTATCCTCCCTTATTCTATGGTGATTTGGGATCTCGTGAGGTAATTGAATGGCTATCCAAGGTTGAAGTGACTTTCAACTTGCTACAAACTCCTTAAGCCTCTAGGGTGAGGTGCACCATTCCTTTGTTTGAAGGATTGGGTCTTAAATAGTGGAATTTCGATATATTATGCCAACCATTTTAGTATATCTCTTAGTAGTCTTAGAATTATTACTTACTCTATGTTACTGATCACATTATGGGGGGAAAAGGTGTCAAGGTGGGGAGTTTGTGACACCCCTAGGTGTTACTTTCGTGGTAGTATTATTTTGGTTGTTTTCCCCTTATGTTTCGGGTGTTCTGATTTTTTTTTAATTTTGGGTTTTCTAGGGGTGTGTGGTTAAGTTGAATGGTTTGGAAACTGGGTAGTAAAAACCTTGTGGCATGTGAAGTGGTGGAAATAGGAGAGACCATGATTAAATAAAACACTTGGGACAACGATGTCGCCTATGGGAGTTGTGTACAATGGGAGACACAAGTTCTAAAGATGGTTTAGAAAACCCTGTGAGAAAATTGTGTAAAATACCTAGTTTGGTGTATGTTATTCTTTTCTACTTCTTTTAAATATGTTATTATGACCCAATCCTTCCTCATTCAAACACAATTACCCAAACAACTCTCTAATGATTCTTCTTCTTTGTTCAATCTCCCCCAAGATGAATTTGATTGGTTCTTGGGTAGTTTTTTTAGATCAAAATATATGAGCTCTTGTATTCCCTTTCTCTTAGTTTCTACTTTTCTCCTAGTTACTCTATCCATTGTTTCCATGTTAAATTATTTAATTGGTTAGGGTTGAGGAATATTAGGGATTTTGGTTTATATAGGTTGTGAGTTATCCTTGGTGTCCCTTTCCAGTGGATTTCGTCGAATGCAACATGATTTCACCTGTGTGTTAGGTGTTTTTAATTAATTATCTCTTATTTATGATTTCTATTTTTGATTGGTTTTAAAAAATATTTTATGACATAGATAATTATATATTGGGTTATATAGGTTTGATTTGTTAATGTTTTACCTCAAATTTAATGGGTTTCATATGAAAACTGAGTGTGATTTTATAATTAGAAGGGTAATTTAGTGTTAATAGGTTTTACATGTGTTATACATGTTTGATAAAATTGAAAAGATGGTTTTATAGGAGAAAAACACTTGTTAATTTTGTTTTAAGAAAATTGTGACTTTAAAAATGGGGTTGCCTTCTAGTTTAAAAGGGATTCCATGTTTAAAAATGGGTGTGTGGTTTTATGTAATGGGATGGTTATTATTTTGGATTTATTTGGTTGTGATTTTTTGTTTATTGTGGTTTCTATTTTTTTATTCTAAATATTTTTTCAATGGAATTCACAAATTTATATGTTATAAGTCTTAGGTGGACGGCCCGGTTGGCACCATGTGTAGTGTTATTGATTCGTTGGTTTATTGTTACCCTGTTGATGCCCCTTGAATTGTTAAGATTCTTATGTGTAACCCTGTGATGGATGTTTAATATTTGATTCATGTTGTGATTTTGTGTTTGGGATCTTTCAAATTGAATTATGTTATTTGGGATGGATTTTATTGTGGCGTTTTACATGAGGATTATTATTGTCATGTGATTCCATTTTTTGTTCATAGAACACCTCTTTTTATAATTCCACGTGGAAACTGGGGTTACTAAATGGGATGTAGTGGGAAATTTCTTGGTTAATTGAGATTTATGCACTGGTTATCCCCATAATTGTACGTAACACCTAGATAGTGGGATGGTGACCAAGGAGATTGGTTAGAGCGATTTAGTTGATAAATGTGTGACTGTTAACCTTCTGATAGTAGTTCCACTTTGTGTATCTTATGTTAACCTGTCATTACCTATAGAATTTCCTCATGGTATGTATCATATGTTATTCATTTAGTTAAATATATATCTTTTCAAATGTGTGCTTATGGTTTGGACAAACATTCATTGATTCCTTGGTTCTCTCCTAATTTTGTATTGATGTTTTTTGTGTTATCCCATATGTTTACTCCCATATTGCTTTCATGATTGTTTTCCCTTTTTCAATGATTTTATTTTGTGTTGGGTTTGTTATGGATTTAAAAAGAAAATGCAGAATATATTTTCCAAGGGTTAGTCTTTATGAGAAATTATTTTCAAATTTTTAAATGATGAACGTTTTTTTCAAAGGTTTGATATTTAAAAGATAAAGGGTTGGTTTTGTAAAGGGAATTGTTTTGGATAAAACATATTATGGAATGATTTTATAAAATCGGTATTTTGATAAATTGGATGTTTTTGGTTTGATTTTTTTATCATGTGAAAAGGAAATGAAAACCTATTTAATTATATTACCTAAAAACTAGTAGTTTTGGTTTCTTATTTAAAAGGAATGAATTGAACTCATAGTGTTATCCTTCTAGATTAGGCTCAAACCATTCATACTCACAATTTTGGGTATGTAGTATTCAAATATTTTATAGGTTTCCCTAGGTCTTGGATTTTATGTTGGATCTGGTGTTTTCTTCCTTGGGAAGAAGATGGCTATTGAGAGCATGGTGGTGACTTGAGAGTTACATGGAGATGGTGATCAAACTTTTGGTTTGATGAAACTAGTGGGATCATGTTTTGATTCGGAATTTTTTATTTTCCATTTGTTTTCCTTTTGTCTTATATTAGAGAATTTAAATCTTTTTATTAGATGTTCATTTATATGAGATATTTTTTAGCATGTATCCTTGTTTCTTTTATCATTATTCCTTGTATGGACATTTTATTTGGGTTTATGATGGTAAAATCATCCCTAACAGTTATGTTGATACCCTGGATTCTTTTCATCAGACTAGGTGGTTTCAAGGATTCTCTTTAGGTATATGGTGCTCTATTTTGGGTTTTGGTTTAGGTGGCATCCCTAGTTAGTATTTTATAGGCATTACATTTCTTATAACATTATTTGTTGACTTAGTTACTCATATTCCAATTCATTGAAAAAAATATTTGGAAAATTAGGGATGATAATTTAAAAACTGATAAACATAAAAAAGGTAAATAAAGAACATTGTAGGGTTAACTCATAAATGACATATATTTATTAATATATGAATTTATAGGTTCCAATTTAATTTATCCATGATCTATTTCCTAATATAAAATCATATCATATTTTTTGTTCCATTAAAAATGGTTCATAATGACATTGTAAATTTACCCAAGAATATCTCTTAAGAGTGTCAAACTAGGTTTTTAGCAATGCCATTTTGTCTTGCATCAGGTGATGATCGAGTCCAGTACAATGCGACCATTTCAGGGTTATTACCCTAGGTTGAACTGTGCTAGATCTACATATACTTGTAGTATCGAAAGAGGGATTTGAATATAAAAAATCCACTTATTCAATATTTAACTAAAATTTAGGGATGTTTTCATATGTTTGGTCTTATCCCTAAGGCATTCACTGGGGTTTTATAATCCAAATCCCCAAAACAATTATACTTTCATTTAAAGTGACTATAATGACCCACATATTTAAAATGAATGATTTTATGATTTAAACATATCTGTACACTTAATAAAACCCCAAATGATTATGAGGCATATTATCTTTGTGAAATTAGGTACATAACACAAAATCCTAAAATATGGGTATAAAAGCGTTAATTAAAAACTCCAAAATATGTCCTTATTTTCCCTTAATCTTCTAATATAGCACACGATAACCTGGGAACATACATAAGAAAAGGGTGATCTATAAATCTAATTAACAAACTAATAAAATCATAACATAAGGTAAAGGATTACATGTGATTCAATAGGCTTATCAAGGTAACATAATTGGGGTGAGAATCATAAAATTGAACATCAAAGATTCATATAAGTTGAAAACATGACATCATAAACATAAGTCAAGGATAACCGCAAAGAGATCATAACATAGTTTTATTAAAATAAAATTTCATTCATAACACATGGTTTATCACGAGATAAAATCATTACCCAGTGGTCAATATAATTCTCGACCCACCCATCGCATTCATATCATGTACATGCATAAGTGCGCCCCATAGATCATGCAATATAAGGATGTATTTCATAAATTTTAATCCCATGACCATGGATTGTGGGTAAAATACAAGGAATTACCCAATAAATTAAGGATATATACTTCTAGGTGAATACCCTTGAGTAGAAATAGGGATGAGTATTCACTACAGAAATGATTGGCATGGAAAATTGTAGGATAATTTTAGAAACATAACATGGGTACATAATGATTCATAATTGGATTTAATGATAGGGAATGATGTATAGAATCACTTGGATATAATATTTATAGTTATAGGGATATGTGAAAACATATTAAAACATGAAAATTTGGGAATCAAAATTCATAATATAAATAAAGTTCTTGAATAAAGAGGAGAATGGGAGAATACCTTACATTGAGGGGGTTTTTATAAAAGCCTTAGTGGATCTTATTAAGATATTGGGGGAACATTGGGAGGGCTCTAGAGAGTCAATGGTTTTGGTAAATTCCTTATTTAAGGGTCTTTAGTGAAGAGTAATCTGAGGATGTGTGGTCTTTTATTGTAAAATTTAGGGGAATGCTTTATTAGTTTCAACACAAAGGTTTTGGACACAATATGGTAAAATAAGAAAAACCAAAAACCTTACCATTGTTTTTACCATTGTTTTCTACCAAATTTAAGTGGTTTTAAATATTTTACAAGGTAAAGAACTGAAAACACTAAAATAATACCATTGGTTGGGTGGAAGTGAGTCATGTTTATAAATAATTGATTTTCAAACCTAAAATTATAATATTGGATTTGTAGGATTCACAAAGGGTTTATAAAATTATTAAAATAGATTAAAAATAAATTCTTTTAAAAAATGTAAACATAATTGGTTGAGGTATACTTTTTGTACTATTTATTAGATATCTTTTGGGCCATTATTATCTCATAAAGTATAAAATATATTTATACATTATTTTTTTACCCAAATATTTATTGCTTCAGAAAATTTTGAAAAATAAATCATTATATAATATAAATTTTCCGATTTAAAAAATAATATTATTTATGAAAATAGTTCTATAACTATAAAAATTTATACTTTTAAATAAAAATTCCCCATTTTTTAAAAAATACTCTTTTTTACAATAAAATTTTTCTAACCCTTAGAAATTACATTTGATCTCTTAAAATTATATAATTATTTATATTTAAATAAATAATATTTTATAAGAATATTTTATAAAATATAGTGTTAAAAAAACAAAATATGTAGTAGTGACACTCCCCTTGGTATTTATGTGTAAAAACCTAATGTCTTCGAGAAAGGGGCCTGAAGGATCACACACTAACTGTTTTGAGAACATCCATTAAATTCTATATCAATTTAACAATAAATTAAAAATAATTACCATATCTGGTTTAATAATTTTAATATCTTTATATTTTAAAATTAATACCATATTTTATATCATACAAGATACACAATTCCAATCTCAAATGAACCATGGGATATTATTATTTAGTTATAACCATTATAACCTAGTCATTGAATTAGAGGGTATGAATAAGATTAATCAAATAAATCAATATATATTAAGGTTATAATCAATAAAAATGTCTTGATTAATTATTTGGAAATAAGAACTCAATTTTTAGTAATGTCATTTTATTCATCAAAAATAAGTTTTAATCCAAAATCCGTTTTATTTCTTATTTTGAGCTAATATTATAATGGATTTCTATAAATTTAAAAAATTTATTTTTATTAAAATGATATAATTTTTGAAATAATAATTACCATGTTATCTTTAAGTTATTTTTTAGGATTTTTTAGAAAATATCAATTTTCTAGTGCATAGTGAAAAAACTCATTTTTATTAAAAACTGTATTTTTGTTTCACGAATTTACAATGTCAAATTTTTTTTCAAAACTGTTTCAAATTAAAATTAGTTCTCATTTATAATTAATAATCTGATTCATTTAATTGTAATAAATTTTGTTGTTGAATTTGGTATAATTTTTTTTACACATAATATGCATTTTTCTAGAAAAACTATTTTTTGTGTGATTTTTATTTTTATTTTTAAATTAATTTATTCCATTTAAGTTAGTTGAATATTAAAAAATTTATTCTATATTTTGAATAAGTGGGTACAAATTGTTTAAATATGAATCTATTATTTATATTCACTATGAATAGTAACCATAGTAAATATTTGTCACCTAAATAAGGATAAATTGTGTAATAAAAATTAAAATCAATATGATGTGGACAAAACAATGACCCGAAAACATAACTTTATCCTATTATATGAGTTTATTTTATCCATTTTCACCAATTTTTTGAAAATATGTAAACATGGTTTCATATTTCTTTGATTTAGACCTCTATAATATTTATGTAAAAGATATAGTAAAAAAAATCACTTTCTTACCTGTAATACCGAAAATTTTTAGTGACAGGGATAAAAAAACCTATGTTATGGTATAATTATTTATTTTTAAAATAATTGTTTTTCATTTTAATTTAATTATATTTTTTTTATGAAATAACTACCTTCGTTGCTTACGCAATGCCAACAAGGGATTTATTAAATTAATTAAAAAATTTAATAAATGATTGTAAAAATATTAAAATTAATATAATTTGAATTAATTATTATGTTTGATGTATTTTTTTTGATAAATATAATATTTTATTTATGTTTTAATGGATTATATTCTAATTTTTGTGCTTTAATTTTGTTTTCAATGTCAAATTAATTTAATTATTCCCAAAATTCCATTATTTAAATTTTATAATAAATAATATTTTCTTAAAAGATTTAAAATTAATAAAAATCCTATATTCAATAAAGTACTTTTGTTTTTTTTTCAAATAAAAAAATGATTTATTTATAGACCAATTCTAGTTTTATAGTTATTATGTTGTCCCCTAAGGAGTAAAAAAGTTTGTTATTAGGGTAATCGTCAAGAGTTTTAACAGAGGATTAAAACAAAAAGATAAGGGTGAAAAATTCTCCACAAACTGTAAAATTAATATTAGATAATATTATTTAGAATAATACTCATATTATATATTATTTTTATTAATATGGATTCATTTTAGAGTGAAAATTAAATTATATAAATTTAATACTTTATGAAATTCCAAGAATTCTCTTCCCCTCATTATAAAAGGAAACCCCTCCCATCATCTCTATAAACTTCAACAACCATTTGTATCATTAAATAATTTCACAAATATCTTCATTAAATCCATAATCACATCTTATAGGCCTTTTAATTGATCAGAAATATAACCTAGGAAGGCTTTAGGTGTAAACCTAAAGATGTTGTCTAAAGAAGATGTATGGTTTCTAACGAAGGATTTTCATTTAATTTCTTATTATACCTTCTTAAAATATTTTCAAACCATTATTATATAATAAAATAATAATATTTAATATACATATTTTTTTATGTTAATTATATAACATATATCTATATCCTCTTCTATCAAATGGGAAACAAAACCTTCTTTCATGTGTACGAAATACTACCACTTAATGAACTGATGTAATTTGTTTTCTATCACCGCTTCTCATAGATATTTAGGATGATTAATTTAATGCGTGTGTATTTATATATTATATTTATTAAATATTTATTGTTCTATAAAATTAATATGTCATATATTTTCTTACTTTTCCATTCCTTGAAAAATGATAACGTCGTTTGTATGTACGTGTGGACTTACACCTCTATGAAATGGTATGATTATTTTTTTATTACCAAATAAAATGGATGATATATATAAGTATATTTAAATAAATAATGTGGTATTTATGGTATAATTATCATTATGTATAGATAAAATAAAATATACCTTCTTTCTATCTTGATCATTGAAAAATGGAAACATTACTCATGTGTACGTATGACTCACCCTCTCAATTGTTGTAATATAGTTTATTTTTGGTAACTATATTTTTTGAAATTTTATAAAAGTGTAAAATATGTATAAAAATTAAAATTTTGTCATTATTAGTATTCTACATATTGTGGAATAAGGACCTTATTGACCATATTCATCCAAAAAAGTCATTTTGGACAAATGAGGAAAATATTATCAAAGCATCTGACATGAACTTAAATTATTAAGTATTTGAAGATAACATTGTAATAAATAAAATTAAATGAAAAATAAATGTGAAATTTTTTCTTAAGAAAATAAATAATTAACATTAGTTTATTGTTTAGGAATATAAATAAAATATGTTATGGATGTTATTATATATATATGTATATAATAAATGACATTTTATGTCACTTTTAACATTTTTAAAATGGTTTTAAAAAGAGAATATTTTAATGAAACGTTTTTTATAAAAGTAAAAATGAATTTTTTATATTAATATTTACAATTTCAATGGTTTTTCCGCCACCATAACTGTACTTGGTGTTTATATTCCTTTACATTCATTCATGTTTTTAAAGAAATAATCTATTTTCCTTTGTTCTGGTTATTTTGGTTTTGAAAATTCCTATTTAAAATAAAATGTTATTTAAATACATGAAAGTGTTTTTAATATGGTTTTAACAGAGCGTTCAAGGGTTTTTTTAGAAAAGGTGTAAGAATAACATGTTTATTTCGTGGTTTGGAACTTGTGAGTTATATTTGATGGATGGGTGATCCTGATATAGCTTATTCGATGGGTGATCAAAATACATCTTATATGATGGGTGAGAACCAGTAAAGCTCTACAATTCATTCAGTAATGTTATTTGTCTTCAAAGGAAAGAAGGATGGATTTAACTGATGTGGTTGGTCCAATTGATTTAATTGGGCAACAATTATTTCAGATATGGTTTGTGAATATGATCCTCTAAGTCAACTAAAATGGGATTCTATTTTATTTCTATGAGTTTTAAATTATTTCTTTGAGAAAAAATATTTTTTTCATTTGGAAATGATTTAATTTATATGATCATAGAATAATGTAATAAATGTATGAATTTTATTGATTTTCATATTTTTAACTAAAGTAATATATTTATTATTATTTTTGTTTATTATTGTGATTTTTTGTCCCACATTTTCAAATATTTTTTATAGTGTTTTAGGTATGATTAGGAACAAGGATGAGGTTAATAGGAAAATTATAAATATAACTATTTAAAATAAAATGTGCTTGTTTTTAAAAAATTTATATCGGGGGAAAATGAAAATCGAGTAAAAGTTTCCACCTGTAATATATGGGTTTGTTATGAAATATTTACGACCCAATTCTCTAAAACTCTACAATATAAAGATTCTAAATGTATATAAGGTGAATACATGATTAAAAACTCAAGAGTAGTTAATTTTCTAAGCCCAAGTCCTTATTTTTGGTGTTAGAGGAAATTTTTATTCGACTTTAGAGATTAGGATGTTTTCATTTGAGGTTGACTTATGAGTTATGGATACCATTTTGGGTTCATATGTTTCAGGTAGATTATAAGTTCAATAACAAAGAAACCCATTTTATAGGATTTTTGTGATGGTATTTTTGGGTGATTGATGATATTTCGGGTATTGTTTTGTTGGGTTGAGGTAAATGTAACAATTAGGTTTAACATAAAGTATTATTTCATAAGAATAATACTATATTTTTGGGGATGTAAGATAAAATATATGAGATAAACTTTGAGGTTAAAATAATCATTAATGTTGAGGTATTAAAGTTATTTTTTAGGATGTTTTGATAACTTTGGGAATGTTATAGGAGTTATATTAATATAGTTTTATGAAAAGTACATCCCATAGGCTGGGCGAAAATTCTTCACATCTATTAAGGTCGTGGGGCTTGAACCAACAAGCTAAGGATGATAAGGGTGAAACGACAACTGCTAGCCTAAATGATCCTAAGTTAGAATGATTTTTTTATAAATATTATGATTATTTTGGGACCATATTTTTTTATGTATATATAACCATGAGATTGAAAAGTGATTTTATGATTAAGTGACTTATATTATTTTGGAAGAAATTCACTATTTTAGGAAACTTATTTAATTAAGGTAAATAGATATATTGATGGATTATATGGTATTTTTTTAGGAATAAAGGATAAATTATCCTTTGGAAACATTATGATATTAATGTGGATTTATGGTTTTTTAGGTCATTTTTGGATATAATTAGCATATTTTAGAGATTATATCATTAGGGAATATAAATTTTTACAAATATATAATGTTTATTGAGATAAATGTTAAATTAATATTTGAATAAAATGTGATCAAATACTAATTATTTTTAGGGTTTTAACTTGTTCAAAATAGTTTTGAAAAAAATTAAAGTTAATTAATTATTAAATGATCAAAATTGAACTTTGTGTGTCGAGGCTTTAAAGATTAATGTTGTATCTCATCAGATGAAGGTTTATTCATTTTAGAATTTATCTTATTTTTTGAATACCATTATGGTTGTGGTTAATGTTTAATAATATAAGGATTTATTTTTTATACTTTTGTAGAATTATATGATCCATTAGAAGTTGATTTTAGTTCATTCAGAATAAAAAATTCATCTTGAAAACTCACTGTTTGGAGAAAAATATTGTATTGTGGTGTAAATTTATTAAAGGATGAAATTATAATTGTAAAGTAAGTATAAATACTTAATTTTTTATTCTATATGGTAAATTAATTCCTAAAATCATAGAATATGATCTTGAAACAAAAATGTTATCCCATTTATTGTCAATGAATCAATTGTATTTTTCACTACTATTTGGATTATGGTTTTGTGGTTGTCAACTTTTTCATTATCATTCACTTTATTATGATAATTTTTCTTTATCACTGTCCATCATTATTTGGACATTAATTTTTCTACATGTCTACATTATCACTTACCACTAATGTTATCTTATTTAAAACCATATTATGGGTTATTCTTGATGACTTTATTGTTTCTATTTCCCTCTTTTCAAGAGGAAGTTTTATTAAACCTTTTTATGGTGTGGTATTTCAAATATGTTATTTTAAAATATCAAAACTTTTATCACTGAGATAATTTTAAAATTACAAGGATTTAATTTATTATGTTGGGGAGTGAAACATCTTGATATTTTAAATGAAAGGCTATGTTCAATTATATACATGATATGAAACACCGATCTTAAAGGATCCATGAAATATTATTATTTAATTTTGACTATTATAAACTTTATATTGAATTATTAGCTATAAATAGTTTTAAAAAAATTATGTATTTTATATAAAGGTTTTAATTATAAAAAATTTATAGATTTATTCTTAATAAATTGGTAATCAAAATTTTTATTTAAAAATAGGTTTTCTTTAAAAATTGTTTTATTTTTATTTTTTTGAGGATTTTTTTAAATTATTTTATGGAACTTATAGAAAATTTATTTGATGAAAATAATATCATTATTAAAATAATCATGTAAAAATTAAATTATAGTTACCTTTTTACATTTTTCTAAAAACATTAAATTACTAATGAATAGTGAAAAAACTCATTTTTATTAAAAGCTATATTTTATGAAGAATTTTAAAAGTTAAATTTTGTTTTAAAAATTTTTAAAGGAAAAATTATTTCTAATATATTATTAATAATTTACATAAGATTATATTAATCAATTGTATGGTTGAATTTGTTTTAAAATCATTTTTATAATTAAAGAGGTAATTTTATGAAATGTATTTTGCATTGTATTTGATTATACATCCTAAATTTGTTTATACCACTTATAAAAATTTATTTTTGAAAAATATATTCCAAAATTTTAATTAGTATTTCAAAATTTGGTAAATAGGTCTTTTTTTGTCATTATGAATAGTGATCGTAGTGATTATTTGTTACCACGATAATGGTAAATAAGGTAATTAAGGTTATAAAAAACATTATAAGGACTAAAAAATGATCCTAAAACTTTTATTGTTGTAGTTTATTATGGTATATATGATTTTTCCATAATTGTTTTAAAAATATGGAAACTAGGTTCCATATTTCTTTGATTTTGAACTTTATAATATTTAAGTAAAAGATAAAGTTTAAAATGTAACTTTCTTTCCTTTAATATCTATAATCTTTTTTGATGTGGATAAAAACAAATTATGTTTGGTTCAAAATCGTAACTTAAAATATAAATTATTCTTTATCATGGTAGTTTATTTATAATTATTAGTGATGAAATAATTACCCTTAATACTTACACAACATCGATACAGTATTTATTCAATTAATAGAAAAATAAAATAAAAGATTTTAAAAATATAAAAGGTAATATGATTTTATTGAATTACTATATTAAAAAAATTCTAGATAATTTTAATATATTAGATATGTTTTAATGTATTTTATTTTAATTCAATTTTTATAATGTTTTTTTCAAAGACAAAATAAATAAATAGTTTCAAAAATGATATTAATGAAACTTTATAAAAAATAATATTTTATTAAATAGTTTAGAATTATTAAAAATACTATATTCATCCACATTATTAGTATATAATTTAAAATATAAACTTTATTCGATTTTTGGATAATTTTTCTTTTATGGTAACTATATTGACCCTTAAAGAATAAAAAAATCTGTTATCACAGTAATCATCAGAAGTGTTAAGAGAGGGTTAATGCAAAAATATAATGATGAAAATATCTCATAAATTATACGGTTTATATTGTATTAGAATATTTTAATCATCATAACATTATCTAATAATTATACTAATTTTTAGCTATTTTAACAGGAAAATTAATTTATTTTAATATAATAATTTATGAAATTTCAAGAATGCCCTATCCCTCATTATTAAAGGGATCCCCCTATCCTATTCTATACACACAACAAGATACATTTAGATCATCCAATAACTGGCCAAATATATTCATTAAATCCCATATCACATCATAGGGGCTTTTTTTTTGTTCACAAAGACATCCTAGGAATGATTTTGTTATAAACCTAAAGAGTTTGTTAAAGAAGAGGTATTGTTTTTATCCAATAATTTTCATTTTATTTTTTCTTTTATCTACATAAAATATTCAAAAACCATTATATGATTATAAAATCATTATATTCTATACAATTTTATGTTTTTATTCTAATGGAATAACCTATATCCATGTCAAATTTTCTCAAATGGGGAATGAAACCATAATCCATATGTACATCAATCTACCACCTCGTGAACTGATGTAATTCATTTTCCACCACCTCCTGTCATAGTTGTTTATAATGGTGGATTTAATTTATATATGTTATATTCATGACATATTTATCATTCTTTAAAATAAATATATCATCTATTTTATTACATTTCCATTCATTGAAAAATGACAACATTGTTTGTGCGTACGTGTAGACTACCCCCTGTATGAAGCGATGTGATTAATTTTTCATCAACACATCACATTGAAAATATGTATAATGATATTTAAAGAAATAATATGGTATTCAATATATAACGGTTTTTTAAAGATAAAATAACACTTACGTTCTTTCCATCATGTTTATTGAAAAATGTGAAACGTTACTCATCCTTTAGTATAGCCTAACATTTTCATGATTGCAATGAAGTTAATTTTTCATATACCAATTCCATGATTTTTTTTAAATTATAATTGTTTTATAAATAGATAATTATGTCATCACTATTATTTTGTATATGACATAATAATTACCTCTTCGACTATAATCAATCTACTGAAGCAATTTTGGACATATGAGCTTAATATCGTCAAAATGTCTGACATGAACATAAATGATTAAGTAATTGAATATAACATGATAATAAATAAAATAAAAAGAATAAAAAAAATATTCTTAAACTAGTAAATAATTTTTTTTATTTATGAAGATAAAAATCATACATGGTGAGTTTGACTCAAGGTATATGACACTTTAACATAAATCCACATTTTAAATGTCTTCAAGATTAATTTTCTAAATATTTTTATTTAGGAAAATATTCATAAAATTATTTTATGGATGTTGTTATAAGGACATAAATTAATTAAAAAGGAAAATTTATTTCATTTTTTACTTTCTTTTAATGTTTTTCAAAATATAATGTTTTTATTAAAGTTTTGTTGACCAAAAAGAAAAAGGAATGTTTTATTTTAACGTATACAACATCGAATGTTTTTCAACCACCATTATCATATTTTGTTTTTTTATTACATTAAAATATTTCATAGTTTCTTAAAAAAAAAGTCATATTTCTATTTTTTTAGTTGTTTTGGTTTTTAAAATTGGTTTTTTATAATAAAAGGTTATTTTAATATTTTAAAGTTTTCTTAATACGATTTCAAAATAGTTTTTATAGGGTTTTACAATGAAAAGGTGAAACTATAAAATGTTTATTTAATTATTTGGTACTTGAGAGTTATATATGAGGAATGAGTGATCCAGATATTTCTTATGTGATTGCTGAAACTGATACATCTTATACAATAGGTGTATGATATATTTTATACAATGGGTGATCCCTATTATATCTCTCCAATGAATTTGGAAATGTTACTTTACTTAAAAAGAAATATGTATAGAGTTACTTATGGTGGCTTATCCAATGTATTTAACTATAAACTAGTAAATTATAACACGTGTTATGAATATGATTTTTTAAGTCACTTGAAATGGGTTTTTATTTTCTTACTGTGAGTTGAAAAAATTTTATTTTGTAAAAGCATGTATGTTTCTATGTGGGAATGATTTATTTCATGTGGTTAAAGAATAATGTGATAAAGGTAATCATTTTATATTTTTTTTTGTTTTTTCACTGAACTAATGAATTTTTTTTTTCTTTTTATGGCCCTTACTAATCTTTTTTTTCCTCATCCCATCGTTTCAAATATTTTTCATAGGTTTTAAAGGATGACTAGGGACGAGGTTAAGGTATATAGGAAAATTATAATGATATGTCATGAAAATAAAATTTATTCCTTTTTAATGTTTTATATTTTAGTAAAAATGGATACTAATTAAAAGCTTACACTTTGTAATATATGGCTTTATTATCTAAGAGTTATGAACTATTCTTTTAAAACTCTAAACCGTAAAGATCCATAAAAACAAAGCTGGTGAATTCTTGTTTAAAAACTCATGACTATGTAATTTTTTATGACTATATCCTTATAATAATTATTCATATTGAGTTGAATACATATATTCAATCACTTTTTTTTCAAAGGAATATTATGTGAGTTGAATATTAAATATAAATTTTTTACAAGTAATTATTTATTTAATTTTGTTTTGTTTATTGAATAGTTAAAAAATATTAATTTATTTTTTTATGTGAATATTTAATGAATTTATATTTTCTATTTTAGTGAATATAATATTTATTTATTTATCAATAAATAATGAAATTATATTTTTTTATTTAAATAAATATTCATTTTTAAGGTACAATAAATACTGAGGAAGATTAGAAGACAATGTTTAATGGTATATTGTGAAATGACATATTTAATATAATTTGAATAAATATTAATTTATTTATTCCCGAAAATAATATTTATTTATCCGTGTTCTATAGTTATTATAAATTAAATAATAATAATGATATTATTAACTAGACATGTGGTCCATAGTGTATTAGGAGAATAATAAGAGATATTATTTATTCTCTAACCCTAGGTTAATATATTCATTATTATTTCATTCACAAACATTGCTATGACATTCCAATAATTGTGAAAAAATAATTCAAGAGATAATTCTCTCAAACACTAGAGAGTTATTTCTATAGAACTCTCCATAATAAAGAGATATTGTCCTCGTCCCCTAGATTTACACCTTATCACCTTGGTGTGTTCTTATGTGATTAATAATTATTGAAACAAGATCTAAAACCATCTGTGATAACACTTTTTGGATTTTACTATGATAATTAGTGGTTCGTGAAACATGTGTGGGTCACTACTAGAGGTAATCTACCCCTGATTCCTCTAAAATAATAAAGATACTACAAGAATCATCAAAAAAATAATCAATGAGTACAAAAGATCAATATAAAAGATTTGATGAAAAACCATTACTAGGCATAGGCATGATTTCTTTTGTTGTGACCCAGGAACCTTTAGAGAATATTAAATGTAAAGGAATTTTAAGAAGATATATTATTACAATATCCATCATAGATTGGGAAATTCTCACGAGTATGTTCTGAATAATAGTATGAAGGTTTTTAAATATGTTAAAACTCTTGAGGAAATTATTAAGAATTTTAATCCAATAAAGGATGATGTTTGGATATCAAATTCACATAAGTAGAAATTTATTTTCCTTTTACCACATTTTAAGGAGTTATCCACACACACACAGTTCGTATATATAAAATTGTGATGGTTAACCAAAATATTAGGCCTTCATATATTGTCCTACAATGGATACATAATTAATAATTATTTTTCATATATAATGGAACATGATGAATGTAATAGGTTCGAAAAAGTCAACTAATTATTATGGATAAGGTGATGCATATATATAATGTAAATGATATAAATAAAATTTAAGAGAATAAGTCTTTTTTTTCCTAAAAAATATATGGGAGATGGACTATATGACATTTTATATTCCAAGATTTTAATAAATATGGGTTATAAAAATTATTTTAGTAAAATTTGATTAATTGGTATTCATAAAAATAAATTTTAGTTAGTTATGATACAAATATAATCCCGTTGTAATTATATCATAATAAGTGTAGATTTTTTATACATGTGAGTATATAATTTTTTTTTCTATTATTCTTTTGACAATGAAAGGAATTAAAAAATCGAGTTTCAATTCATTGGAGGAAGGTAATTTCCTATGTTAATCAAGAAAATTTCATATTGGACATAATAGAGATGATGTATTATAAGTTCATGATGAATCTAGAGAGGAAATTTGGATAATCGATAGAGGTGAAAAAAGATTCAACAATGAATGAAAAATAAGAGATTATAAAATGATGGTTTTCTATCATTAGTTATATATATATATTTCATTCCATTTATATGATTTGTGTTTAATATGAAGAAAATGAATTATAATTCATTTTTCTTATTTTTGTTTTTGATAATTTCTTATCTAACTTATAATACATCTCACCTCAATGTGAAATATTTAAATGGGCATGAAGGCAAGGAACAAGTTATTCCAGAACAGAAAAAAGAAAATAAGAGTGTCATCATATGAATGTTTTAACAAAAAACAATTAAATACAAAAATAACATAATGAAATTTATGACTCTATGGAATTAACATGGTGAACCCATTAACCAAAAAAATGAACATTTATTAATTATATTGTTTTCAACACAAAATTGAATGTGGTAATTGATATTTATATTTAATATAGTTTAATACCTATAATGAGAACATCATTTTAGATGACATTATGGAAACATATTGTTACACTTCCTCTTAATTTTACTTTAGATCATTTATCAAAATATTGATTTTTTTCTTTTAGAGTGAAATTTTTTATTGGATTATTTTATAATTTATTTTGTTTTAAAAGATATTGGAAAGGTTCTTATTGGTTTTAAAAAACTACTTTCTACAATGTATATAAGATATTATGATTGTAACATCAATCCTCACCCACAAACATCATATTCCATATTTATCTCCTAAACAACATGGAATTATTTCTATACTAGACAGGAGGAAGTTAGTTTTTTGTAACACCCAAAAAATTATAATACATTAAATTTTTGATATCTTATTTTATACAAAACACTGAATGGAAATGATCTATGTTGAAATTAAAATATGATATGTGTAACATAACTATAGAATTTGTTGGTATATATAGATGTAACCATATTAATAAATAAATACAGATAGTAGAATAAATGGCATCAACTAGTAAGAGTATTTATTATGAGGTTCATTTTTCTAAACTTGGAAGGGAGGTAGCTTCACTAGGGTTTTCCCTTTCCCCAGACCAAGCTGAACTCCAACATGTGCGACTAGAGTGGAATTATTTACTAAATAAATTCAAGATTAGGTAAATCACTATGAGATCCAGGTTAGTTGAATGTCCACCCATGACTACCACTTCTACATATCATATACTTAGGTCCTACAAAAAAATCACGAGGGGTTATGTAAATAGAATTTAGTATGGTATAATCATGTAATTATTAATAAAATTTATTTTTCTATTATTTTTTGTATTTTATATATTTTTAGTTTCCAAAAAAATTACTTTTAAATAATGAATTAAATTAAATCAATAATGGTTTTATTTAATATAATTTTTTTGATAAATTTTAATTCTCATTAAAAAAGCAACCAATCTTAGAGAATTTGGTCTTAATCTCATTTTCAGGGGCGATTTTTTGAGTTGGAAGAAGAATCTCTTTCTTACGGTGAAGACAACCATCTCACAAAATTTTAAAAGATTCTTGGTGGAATTTAGTGATGAATCTCCTTTGATCTTACCTTCTGTGAGTTCATGGAGTCATTTCATCAGGATTAGGATTGCTCATTTAAGGACGTGGTATGTGAGTCTTATGAAGGAAAAAAGTAACCTAATGAAAACCTATGTGTTTTCGGTGCTAGAAAGATAACCAAAGTAAAAGGAATATATTTTGTGGAGGCCCTTTATGGTGTGCATACTTCCAAGTATGAGCTTCCTAGCCCTTCTGTCCTTTAAATATAGAGGTTGGTAGCTTCTTTGTTGTTGCAGAGCTGGAATCACTTTATAAATGAATTGATTTATTAAAATCCTCCCTTCTTGTTCATGTCATGTACTCGAAGGGATACAAACCACGGTTTTCTATATATATTAAATATAGGATTGTGCATTTCTGGTGAGGTAGTGAATAGAATATAATCCTAATTAGAAGAGTTTTTTTACATATAATCATGTGGAGTAAATTTGAACATGATTCAATGTGGAATATTGGGAATGTTCATCTGAAACCTTTAATTTTGAGAATCTTTGAAAGGGTTATTAATTTAAATCCCTTCTACCAAATGAATTTAATAGACCAAATTTGGGATAGAATAAATGGTCTAAATTAGGTGTTTTGGCATCCGAAAATTCTAAATGACCTTGATACTTACATTGGAATTACTCAGAATCTGGACCATCATACCCTTAATGGTGAGATGGGATTTTTTTAGAATCTTGTTTGATGCCTTTTTTGATTAAAATATTCTATATTTGATAAAATTAATTTCCAATGAATAGAAAACTAAAGTAAAGGTAGAGTATGAATATATACCCCCTTTTTCGAGGTTTGTAGGATTGTAGGACGTTCCATTTATAATTGTTGAGTTATCTAGAAATAATTGAAACAAACACATGATGTTAATGTATGGAAGGATGTTAATTGAAATAAGAAAGTAGTAGATACTATATTAGATGAAGGTGATCTTATAAGAAAATATGACCTTGGGAAATGGATGAAAAGGAAATCAAATACCTTTGACATAAATAATACCTGTGGAGAATATTGGGCTTATCTTTTGGATGAAGAAGAAAGGAAAAATGAATTACCTGGGACTTCCACGAATATAAATAATACTGATATACCTCTTAGTGGAAGTATGGTAGATAATGGAATTATATACAGTGAGGATGGAAGTATTTATCTTGAAATTCCTCATGAAATTAAGAGATTTATTGAATCTCTGCAAGCTAAGAAATTCAGTAGAGCCTTTGAGAGGCATGATTGTGATAAAATATATCTTCTTACAATAATTCAAAATATTTATCTACCCATGAAGGCATGACCGTTGATAACACTCATATCAATACTCCCATGGAATCTGCTGAAGGCATAAAAAAATATTCTATAATGACCCAATGTTTTTAGTAATATTTGATTCCTGAATAAATGTGTGTTGTATTATATTATATAATATTATACACATGAAAAATATAGATTAACAAATAATTCCTTTGTATCATTTCAAAATACAATTACATTTATCATCAATGAAACCAATTAAAATTCCAAAAAAATAAAATGAAAAAAATATCAAATAGAAAATCTAATATGGGAAAATATGGAGCACCGTAATATTCTAAAATCACCAGCCTCATTGCCAACACTATATAAAAAGAAAAACAATATTAGTAAACCATGAAACATTATAAAAATAATATTATTGATCCTTGATATAAATTTATTTGAATATTGATTGAAAGAATTAATTAATATTTATAGGAGGCAATGTGACCATTGTAATAGTAACCTGTCAATGGGGAATAGTAACCCTACCTTGGGAATAGTAACATGACTAAGGGGAACAGTAACCTGACCGTTGGAATAATAATTTCACCTAAAAATAATAAATTTTGATATAAATAACATTTTTCATATCATAATTCCAATAAATAAATAAATATCACGATTAAAAAACTTAAACAAAATATAAGCACATTTTTAATCAAATGTATTTTAAATTATTTTGTAAAAAACATTATTTTTACCTTAAAATTTAAAATTACCTTTTTTAGAAATTTATTTTTATAAAATAGATATCATTTTTGAAATCATCACTTCAGAATTGTCCAAGGGTGATTTTTTTGGCAATTTTCTAAAATACTTCAAATTTCATGTGAATAGTAAAAATAGTATTTTTCATATAACTAGTGTGTCTTAAATTACATCATTAATGATGTCATGTTGACATATCAATTTCTGAAAGATGATTTTATTCAATGATATATTTTATTTCATAAGTTATTCATTATAATATGATAAACTTAATTACCAAACAAAAAGAACTTCCAAAACCTAACGTCAAAAGTGATTTCTTAAAATACATTTTTTTCTTTCAACTTTCATTTTTAATAAACTAATGAATTATAATTATAAACAGGATTTAAAGGATTAAAACCAATATAAAATATGTATCTATTAATTATAATGTCAAAAATTCACTTTTAAAAATTTTACCTTGATATATTTTTTTATTCTAAAAATTCCCCTCCCCTTAAGTATAAATAACCCCTCTCCGTTCTCCTAGAAAACCACTCCTACCATCCATTAAAAAGAAAAAAATCTACCCAAATCCTCCCCCTCAAGCTCTATAAAATACTTTGGGACATTATGGAAAAATCTAACTCAAATAACCAATTAGTTATAGTGTCATACAAGATAACCTACACCAAGGATTAAGTAAGCTTGATCTACTTCTCTCTCTTTTTTTTCGTCTTCCTCATGTATTTATTTTTTTCCACCAACAATTTCAAAAAAACCATAAAATAATTAATTATGTATTAATTTAACATTATATAAATTATTTTATCCAACTATAAGTTTCATACTATATATATATATATATATATATATCAATTTTTAACATCTTCTTCTCGCTCTCCCGACAAAGTCCCATCAAAGGCCTGTTATCCACCTATGGAGACATTTCCATGTCAACACATATAATCATCATCATGTATGAATATTATAAAATATATAAAATTTATAAAAATGTAATTATATTTATTATAAGATTCTAGAATTGATTATACTAATGTATAAATTACCTTTAAGAAAATAGAGAAATCAATGTGAAATGAGAAATTTTTAAGGAAAACATGATATCAAAATGATTCAATTTCATCGATAGAAATTAAAAAATATAATACAATGATTATAACTGAAAAGTAGTTGTATATATTAATATAATTTACTTCTGTACATTTTTTTTCATAAATATATGTTTATTTTTTAAGAGGTGAAAAAGTGACGAAATAAATTGAGAATAAAGGTCAAGGGATTTTAGAGCCCAACCCTATTTATTTGGATTATCATTATTTCATGAAAAATTTGGTATGAATATTACTCTAATGTCCCTTAAATGTAATTTCACTATTCTTCCCATTTGATTTGGGTATATACATGTTTTTACCTAATTTTATGATAACTACAATGATTTTCCAAAAGCACTGTTCTTTTTAAAACACATCTTTGCCCCTGTTGAGTTATTTCTTCTTTTCTCAAGAAAGATGATTATTATAAAAAATATGTTTTCTATTTCCAACCACAAAATTAATCCCTAAATGTATTATTTCTGAAATTCTTATGAAACTCATTCCATTCTCTGGTTTATTTTTTTATTACGAAAACAATACGTTCTATATGGAATGCATGATGATGTAAGTGTTATGTTGTGATGAGGGATACCCGAATTATATAACACTTCATTGCATTGGGTAATGTGATGTATATCCGGAGATAATGTGAAATATGCATGAACATGATGCTCTATTTTTTCAAAATGAAGATGTTATGATTATTCATATATGTTATGAGTGAACATGATACAAGATTTATTCACAACTATGTATAGTATTTGACCACTAAGACAAGATATTTTTTTTTATAAATTTACAAATTATATTCCTTTATCCATTTTTCCTACCTCATATTAATTATAATCCTATGCTTATGTTATGATGATGATTATTATTATTCTCACCCATGGTATATTTATTCATGTCCCTTATTCATCATCTTATAGGGATTTTAGCTAACCCCTTTAATTGATTTATATCCTCAGGCGGTTACTTGTAGTAAAAAGAATATGAGGGCCACTAAGATGATATAGAAGAATTAATTAAATACTATTTTGTTTTTATTATGTAAAAGTTATGTATAAGCCTAATTTTACCCGGACACAAAACCTTTTGATCCTGGATTTGTAATGTTATTAAATTGTTTATCTTTAAAATGATGTAATAGTCATGTAAGAAAGGTAGGGTTTCTATAGTTTATATAATGTCACAATTTAGTTAATTTGGGAATTATGATTATAATAAAATAGTGAAAACCAAAGTATAAGTCAATATATAGGTAAAAAATCCTAGAATAATATTTTTAGAAAAAGATAAACACATGGATTCCATAAGATATGACTTTATATATTGTAGTGTCCTGGAAATTAAATATTTATTTTTTCTTTTTTATTGGTTACAAGGAATTATTTTGAGACCGTGAAATCTAACATTTCCCGATTCCGAGGCCTAGAGTGCCTAAAATGATCTGTCGAAGTTTTGTTAAGATTTAATTAGTGCCCTTAAGAAGTTTTCCTGATAATGTATAATTACTCTTAAACTGTTACTCAGATCAGAAATCTGAAGGCACCGTTGCGCTCAGGATGGCGGGTTTACCTTAGGTATGACTTAAGTTTAGTCGGCGTGAGCCTCTTATGAGAAAACCTGAAAATGGCATAACCATAAATAAAATAATTAAATAAAATTATTTTATTTTTCAAATTATTATAACTCATTAATGGTAACTCAGATTAAAAATCTGAGACCACCAATGAAATAATAAGGGTATTATTTCTTAGGAAGATACTAACATTTTCTGGCGCAGGCCACTAGTGAAAGTTAGTTTTTATCTTTTTATAAAATAATTAAGTGACAATTATTTTATTTTAAAATACATAACTTTTAAATGGTAACTCGGATCAGAAATCAGAGAGTACCGTTGGGTTAGTTGGGGTGTGTTTCACATAGGTAGAGCCTAACCTTGACCATCACGGGTCGAGGGTGACTGTTAATAATTTTCCAATATTTTTTTCTGGTACGTTCACTAAACACTTGAGAAGCCTTTTCAAACATTTGAACTGTTGCTTAGATTAAAAATCAGAGGGAACCGTTGAATCTGCAGAGCTGACATTTTCTTAATGGAGTATAAATTCACCCGTAGTAGGTCTGGTGAAAAAGTTATTTTTGTGGAATTTTGAAAGATTAATAAAATAAAATGTTTTGTTATTTTATTTTCTTTCTTTCCTCCAACAGATGAACGACGCTGGTGGGATAAACAACGTCTCAAGACAATAAATGGTTTGACTCTTATTTTCCTGTAACCGCACTGTTGGAAATTAGGGAGGTTCATTAATTAAATGAACCTCATTAATTCTCAGAGTGTTTCACACTCCTTATCCTCTTCTATTTATATGGAGCTTGGGGAGGGGTGTTGGCACAACATCACCAAGCGACGAAGCCCTGGCAAAGTACCGTGACTCCAGCCACCTGGAGGACGATACTGGTTCCAACGAGCTGTGACGAGTGACACCGAGTCACGAACCGACGAAAATGATGAAGGAGGTTCTGTCGACCTTCATTAGAGGACACCTCTTCCGTGTAGGGGGTTTAATTAATTTATGCATTCATATGATTTTACTCTTCTCCTTTCTTGAATAACACAAAGAACATGGGTCAACCGACTAACGGGTTGACCCGCGATTCATTCATCTTTGTGGGAGGTTATGGCGGGAAATATTTTGGGTTAATCTTCTACCCAATACAACTGTTTATTGAACTCCTTTAATATCCTCCATATTACGAGCTAACATAGAGGGTGAAATCTTAACAAACCTAGCACGAACCCTCTGCTATCTTTCTTTCCTTGCGCCACCTCGGAAGACCTCGAGCATGATGATGCACGCCGCAAGAGGAGGGTCACAGCTCGTCAGCCACGATGAACGGAGGAGGAGAACAACATGATGATCGATCATGGGAAGGAAGGTGACATGACCACCATTCCATCGATGAATGGAATCCACGATCGAAGCCGCGATAGAGGCCAAACCCACCTCCGGTGGGTTCTGCGGCGAGCGAGCGGCGACCACGCGACACCGCCTTCTCTCCAACCGAATGACCTTTGGGCCATTCGGGAATCTGGGTGACAGGGGGGTTACACCACCCACATCGGACCAAATCATGCCGCTGCCCTCGGACCGGGATGTAACCCTCACACTGGGACACCACCCTCGGATCGGGCAGCTGCCCTCATACCGGGCCGCCGCCCTCGGACCGGGCTGTCGACCTCAGATCGGGCCGTCGCCCTCGCACTGGGCCGCCGCCCTCGCACCGTGTCATGACTCTCACACTGGTTTTCCGCCATCAGACTAGGCCACTACCCTCAGAGTGGGACCCCGCCCTCGGAGCGGACCACCTCCCTTGGAGCGGACCGCCGCCCTCGGACCGGGCCGCCGCCCTCGGACCGGGCCGCCGCCCTCGGACCGGGCCGCCGTCCTCGGATCGGGCTACCTCCCTCGGACCTGGCCGCTTCCCTTGGACCGGAACACTACCCTCGGACCAGACCACTGCCCAAGAGGGCTGTCACCTCAGCAGGCCACTTCCCCAGACCAGGCCGCTGCCCTACTGGGCCACCTCCCCACACGGGCCGATCTACCACCTTGTGGGCCACCCTATTCTGGTCGGGCCACCCTTGCGGGATGACCCCCTTGTGGGCCGCCCTATTCTGGTTGGGCCACCCTTACAGGATTCCCCTATTATAGGATAGACAATACATTATCCCAGCGAGTCGAGTCCACCCCAACCTAGCCCCGACTGAGTTGGGCTTGGACGGTTCGACCGGGTCGGACCGGACCCGAGCCCAACCAGACCCTGAAACACTTAAAGGGGAATATCATGAGAACCAGACATCTGTTTGATGAGACATCTATAGAATTGGGATACTTGGATCAAGATGGTCCTTTTGGTATACTCCACTTGAGATTTGGAGAAAGTTGGAGTACTACCGGGTTGGATCAAACCCGAATCCAACCAGGCCCTCGAAGCTAAAATGATTATAACTCACAGATCGAGTGTCTGATTGTCATGCCATCTTTCACGATGGAACCCTTTCAACATGTAGGTTCTTTAGGTGACTCCTTTTTGGATCTTAGTGGTTGTCTAGGTATGAACAATATATTGATGGGCATATTCTACGGAACTCGAGCGCACTATGTGCGAGGAAACCTATGGCAGGCTAAAATGTAAAGAAAGAACATCAATCCTATGTGGGTCAGCTTCTATCAATCCTATGTGGGTTAGATCTTGTGTGTGTCAGCGCTCAGCGATCCTATGTGGGTCACCACATACCGATCCTGTGTGGGTCAGATCCTGTGTGCGTCAGCGAGGGTTAGTTACCTATCGATCTAGTGTGGGTCAGTGAGGGTTAGTTACCTATCGATCCGGTGTGGGTTAGCAAAAATGCTTCTAAACAGAATAAGAAGATCTAGTTTACTTCTAATCATCTTTACTTCTATACTTAAGTTATACCCAATTGTGAGATGAGTATTTTACCTTTTTGGTACTTTTATCTTTGCGGTGTTACCTGTGTGGTACTTCTATCTTCGTGGTGATACCTGTGTGGTACTTTTATCTACATGGTGTTACTTGTGTGGTACTTCTATCTTCGTGGTGTTACCTGTGTGGTACTTCTATCTTCATGGTGTTACCTATGTGGTACTTATGCCTTTGGGTTATTTTCTTCACGGTGTTACCTTGTGGTATTTCTATCTTTTTGGTGTTACCCATGTGGTTCTTCTACCTTCGTGGAGTTACCCTCATGGTGTTATATTTGTGGTGTTACGTATGGTGTACATCTAACTTCGTGGTGTTACCTATGTGGTGTCTTTCCCACATGTATGAGATGTGTATATATTGAAAACTTTGGTATATGTATGGGAATATACCTAAGTAGAGTTGATGTATTTCTTTTCGGTTTTTCCTTTGGGGTTCTCTAGGAGACCTACAGTGGTCTTGGGGTCCCCATTGAGTATTGTTATACTCACCCCTGCATGGGATTCACCCGCAAATTATTGTGTCTGGTGCAGATGATGTATAACACTGATCGAGGATGAGGGAGGTAGGACTGGATGGTGCTCAGAGGTGGACCATTCTATGTGATTTGATGCAGAGAAGATTGAAAGACATGGAGTGTAGAGGAGGAAATCTGTACGTTCCCTATAGGTAGGAACCGCGGAGGATGACACAATATCTGTTTTCCTTTTTCTTTTAGTTGTATTTTACTTCCATTCGTACTAGTACTTTTACAGTTGTGCTTGTATTCTGACCCCTTTTAACTTTCATCACTCTTTTACTACAACAGTTTACTTTGTGGTTGCATCTTACTTCATTCTTGTCCGTGTGGTTGCTTCATGTTGTGTTCTTGGACTGTGTGTCTATACAAGTTAAAAAGCCATTGCCTTCCCGTTTAAGGGATACGCCTTTCCAGTGCTAGTCACCAGCCCCTGGCCTACGGAAGGCAGGTTTGGGTAGTCATGACATGGGTCCCAAGGGACTAGTAGTGACATATATAATGACATAAAATAATAAACTATTATTTATTTGTTGTCTTAATTTTTGTTTAAAACTTTTCTATTTTAGAAAATTGTTGTAACCAGGAGAAACTAGGCCAACAACCCATGTGAGGGACAATGCAATTTTTTTTTGAAATACATCCCCAATTCCTTGGGAAGTGGAGTTAAAAATATTATGGTGATGATAACCCAGTTATCTAAGGTTATGAATAATAACTTGAATCTTGTGGAATGTCTTCTTTCACCCATGAATGATCATCTAGCCATTAATTTCTTTATACAGAAATGGCCACTAATGTTTATTGGAACTTTAGATCCACTTGTCACTAAATCATGGGTCAAATCAATGGAAAATATCATTTCTAAAAACCATTGTTCTTTAAAGGTGTAGGAGACTCTTATCATCTGTCATTTAGATATAGAATCCAATCAATGGTAGGAATTGATAAAGAACATTGGTCCAAAGGATAAAATAGAATATATGGAGTGGGGTGAATTTAAGGAAATATTTCTTACTAAGTATTTCATTGAAACTATTCAAAAAATATGGAGATAGAATTTAAATAGAAAAAGAAAAATCTAGGTGAGTATATCAGAATTAATGAGTAAAATATCACAAGGATTAAAATATACTCCACATGTTTTTTTATCAGAAATGATAAAAAATAAATTTATTCTTTACTGGTTTGAAACCAAACCTTCAAAATTCTCACGCAATCCCAAAATTTTGGAATTATTTAGAAGCTTTTTCATGTGATATCAAAGTAGATATGAAGTTTAAATAATTATACCATGGTTATAAAGATAATAAGAGAAGAATGGAGTTTTAAGATGGCGGGTCAAATTAAAAATGAGTAAAGAGGATCAAACTACCCACATTTCAAAAATGTGGAAATAAAAACTGAGGAAATTGACTCAAAGGGACGAGTAAATGATTTAAATACTTGACAGAAGTACATAAAACTCATTACTGTATAGGAGACATGAACAAGATGATCAACATGATAGAAGAAAAGAGGGAACCTCCTAATTCACCACCTATGGTTCAATGCTTCAACTGTAGGGAGCATAAAACTATGAAATCTAGTGCACTAAACCATGTTTCTTTATGGATAATTATCATAAATTCTAAAAAACCCAATGGATAAATGGTAGTATTATTCCATCACTACTACTAAAGTGGAGCATGAAAATAAATTCATAAAAGGTAGACTTCCTATTCAATCAGGAAAGGAAAAAGTTTTTATTTGATTCTTGTTCAATGCATTCGTTTATATCCAACATGTTTTCTAGGAATATTGAATCTAATACCCAATACATTTAAGTAGAGATATCTATAAAAAAACTGGTGCTATAATAATTGAAACACAAGTGTTGGAATCTTCTCATATAAGCATCTTTGGGAAGATTCTTCAAGTGAATCACATAATAATTTCCTTTGTTGAATTCTATAATATACTAGGAATGAATTAGATCCCATTATATAGTGCACACTTCAATAATCAGGAAAAGGATATATCTTTTCACATTCAGAACCATCATATTATTCTCTTAAAATTAAAGGAAGATCATGTATCTCCTTTGGAAAATCCCTCAACAGTGTGGTTGTTTATACCCTAGGAAGAGGCAAAACTTTCCTAAATGATTGAGTCAAAGGAAGGCATGAAACTGAAGGAAATTCCCAATTTTATTAAATACATTGATATATTTCCCAAAGAGTTACCTGAACTTCCCCCAGATCCTGAGTTTGAGTTCCCAATAGGGCATATACCCAGAGTTACTCCTATTTCAAAATTCCCCCATATGATGGCTCAAATTTTACTGGAGTTAAAGAAGAATCTGTAAGAGAATTTGTAAAAAGGGTTCATATTCCCAAGTGCATCACCATGGGCTTCTCTAGCTATATTTTAAAATAAGAAGTATGGATCAATATAGTTTTGTATCAATTATTGGGAGCTCAACAAGATCATTATAAAGAAAAAGTATCCACTACCAAGTATTGATGACATGTTCAATCAACTATGAGGAGCTCAATACTTCTCAAAGGTGGATTATCCTTATGGATATAATCAACTGATGGTGAATAAGGAAGATATTTAGAAAATTATTTTCATACAAGTTATAGGAACTATGAGTTCATAGTGATTCTCTTCAGATATACTAATTCCCCAAAAATATTCATGGATTTGATGGACAAAGTATTTATTGACTAACTCATCAAATTTGTGATAGGGTTTATTGATGACATCATCATTTACTACAATAGAAAGAAGGAACATAAAAATCATCTAAGGATACTTCTAGAGACATTAATAAATGTGAAAATGTTTTCTATGTTTAGAAAATGGACTTTTGGATTCAATAAGTCACATTTTTTCAGGAACGTGATCACAAGTGAGGGAATTTCTATGAACCCTAAAAAATGGAAATTGTGGAATGAACTATACACACTAGTGTCATAGAAATCAGAAGTTTTATTATCATAGAATGTTTCTACTGATGTTTTTTGATAAATTTCTCATAATTGTCAAGCCCGCTATCTAAGTAAACACAGAAAGGGGTGTATTATGTCTGGATGGAATAATGTGAGGAAATCTTCAAGGAGATAAATAAGAGTCCAACCACTACACATGTACTCACACTACCAATTAGTTGATAATGTTTTGTGATATAGTAGGATGATTAGAATAATTCATTGGGTTATACACTCATGAAAAATTATATATTGATAGCCTACACCTCACGAATGTTGAAGATCCGTGGAAAAAACTGCCAGACACATGATCTAGAGATAGTAAATGTGATTATTTCATCAAAAATCTTACAAAAATATCTCTATAGTTATAAGAGTGACATGTATACCTATTATATTTTATAAAGTATATATTCATATATACTGATCTCAACATTAATCAAATAATACTGTTAGATCTAATAAAGGACCATGATTACTCTATTCATTACTGTCCAAGAAAGCTGAACAAGGTAGTTGTTGATCTTTGCAGAAAATATTCTGACACTTTATCCATGATGTGGTTTGATAAAAACTATATCTTCATGTTAATGAAGAGGAAGGATCTAGAAATAATAATGTTTGGGAATACATCCCATATTACCTAAAATATTTCGAAAACATCCTTCCAAATGAAGATCAAGGAGCACAAAGGGATGACTTGGAGCTAAAAAAGATGGTGAAAGCCATAAAAGATGGGAAGATACATGAGTTCCATACCAATAATGATGTTTTGATTCAATTTTTAATGAGGCTTTGTGTTCCTACATCACCTGATATAAAGAAGGAGATATTATATAATGACCATCACTCATCTTCCACTATCCATCCTAGAAGTACCAATGTTTATCACAATCTTTAAGAAACATCTGGCCGGGAAACATAAATAAAAAGATTAAAGAGTACATCTCAAGGTGTTTGGTATGTCATCATGTTAATGCGGAGAAACAAAAGTCCAAAGGGATAATAGAAACAATACATATACCCATTGGTTAATTAGTGAATTTCACTATAGGCTTTGTCACTGGTCTCCCAAAAACATCCAAATGAAATAATACGATATGGTTTGTGGTAGATCGACTCTCCCAGAATTCCCAATTTATTACTATTGAAGAAGATTTCTTAGATGAACAAATTTCTAAGATATAAGTGAATGAAGCGGTGAGGTTTCATGGGGTACAACATTTGATCATCTCTGATCAAGATCTAAGGTTAACTTATAAATTATAGAGAAGTCTTCAACATTATTTGAGTACTAAATTGATTTTTAGTAGAACCTGTAACCCACCAAACTGATGGTTAATCTAAAAAGAAAATTAAGACATTTGAGGACATGATAAGTTCCTACTCAATGGAATTTAAAGGAGGATAGGATCTCTATCTCCCATGGGATGAGTTCTCAAACTTCCACTCAAGTATTCAAATGGCTGCATATGATGCTTTATATTGGAATTATTGTAGAACTCTAAATCTTTTAGATGAAGTTCATGAAGTAAATCTACATGGACATGATCTTGTGAAATAGATTATAGATAAGGTTTAAGAAAACCAAAAACATAAATTTTTTTTCTCCAAATTGGAAAAAGTTATATGCTGACAATCGTCAAAGGGACTTGGGGTTTGATATTGGAGACAAAGATTAACTTTGAGTAACACCATGGAAGAGAGTCGTGCAGTTTGGAAAGAAAGGGAAGCCAATTCTAAATATCATTTTCCCCTTTGAAATCCTTGATCGCATAGTTGTAGTGTCCAATAATCTTTCACTTCCACCAAATATGTCTCACATTCAAAATGTGTTCCACATATCTCTCCTAAGGAAGTACATACCAGGCCCTTAACATGTACTGAATCCAATGGTGATACAACTAGAGAATGAACTATCATACAAAGAATTATCGGTGAATATCTTGGATCGTAGAGGCAAAGTTATAAGCAACAAGACTACTCACCTTGTTAAATTGTTATTTAGGAACCCTAAGTTTGAAGAAGCGACATTGGAAATAAAGGAAAAAATGAAACATATGTACCCTCATCTATTATCAACCTAGAATATGATTTGAACTTTCTAGGAAGAAATTTATAAAGGGGGTAAGTATGTAACGAACCCCTGTTTTTAGTAATATTTTTTTCCTAAATAAATGTTTGTTTTATTATATTATATAATATTATGCACATAAAAAATATAGATAAACTAATAAATAATTTTTGTCATTAATGAATTCTATTTCATTAATCATCAATGAAACTAATTAAAATTACAAACATTATAATTTGAAATATAATAAAATAGAAAAGCTAAAATGGGAAAATATGGATCTCCCCAATCTACTAGAATCATCACCTTCACTGCCAAAAACATAGAAAATAAACAAAAAATTATTAAACCATGAAACAATATAAAAAATGGAAATATATAACCTTGAGTTAAATTGTGTTAAATATTTATTTAATGACTGAATTGGTATTTATAAGATCTAATGTTACTATTGGAATAATAACTTGGCTGTGTGGAATAGTAACTTAGCCATTAGGAATATTAACCTGAGCGTTGGAATTGCAATTAATTTTACCTAAAAATAATAAATGTTTATATAAATAATATTAATCATGATTAATTTAAGTAAATATAAATTTTATAATTCCAAAAATAAATAAAAATCATGACTATAAAACTAATAGAAAATACAAGTATATATTTAATTAACTGTATTTTAAAGCATTTTGTAGAAATCATTATTATTTATTAAAAATTAAAATTACCAACTTCATAAATTTATTTTGATAAAATGAATATGATTTTTGAAATCAGGATGTCAAAATTTTTTAAGGGTTATTTTTTTGGTAATTTTTAGAAATACTTCAAATTTCAGGTGAGTAATGAAAATATTGTTTTTCACATAACCTGTGTATCTTAAATTACATCATTCATGATGTAATAATAAAATAGAAATTTCTATAACTTGAGGTTTGATCATTATATATTTTATTTCTAAAATAAGTCATTAAAATATGATAAACATAATTTCTAAACATAAAAACAACTTTCTAAAACTTAAAGTCAAAAGTGATTCCTTAAAATAACAAATTTTCTTACATTCCACTTTTATTTTTAATAAAATAATGAATTAGAATTATAAAGGGAATTTAAAGGCTGAAACCCATTATACAACATTGATATATTATTTATAATGTCAATAATTCACTATTACAAGTTTCTCCTTTGATATATATTTTTTAGAATATTTTATTCTAGAAATACCTCTCTCCTTATGTATAAAAAACTTCTCTCCATTCCCTTGGAAAACCACTCATCTCATGCATTAAAAAGCCCAATATCTACCTAAATACTCCCTTTCAAGAAAATTAGAACCCATAGGGACATTCTGGAGAAATACAACTCCAATCACCATGGAGTTATCACGTCATACACGAGATTTTACACCAAGGATTAAGTAAGTTCTGATCCACTTATCTCTATTTTTTGTTTCTTCTTCCACTTATCTTTCTTTTTCGCCCCTTTCATAACCAAATATTAAAATAATTAGTTAGGAAGTAATTTAACATTATATTAATGAAATCAACATACTGTAAGTATAATACTTCTATATATATAAACTTATTCTTCTTGTTGTCCCGACAATATCCTTTTAAAAGCCGGTTGACCACCTACAAAGACATTTTCATGTCAATACATATAACCATAATCATGGATGGATATCATAAAATTGATTTAATATATAAATATTTAATTATTTTAATTATATGATTCAATAATTAATTATGCTAATGTATAAATTTCATTTAGGAAAATAGATAGATCAAAGTGAAATAGGAAATTTTTACCAAAAACATGACTTCAAAATTCTTCAATTTAATCTTCCAAAATTAAGAAATATAGAAAAATTATTATAATTTATACAAATTTTAATATATGATTATAATTAAATTCTATATCATTTTTTAATAAATATAACTTTATTATTTTGGAGGTGCAAATTTTTTGAAGTAAAGATAGAATAAAGGAAGGGGGTTCTCGAACCCAACTCCTTTTCTTTGGGTTATCCCTATTTCATGAAATAGTTGGTATGAATATTACTCTAATTATCCTTAAATATAATTTCATTATTATTACTTTCTATTTCAGGGATATACATGTGTTCTTCATGATTTTATCTTAAATACAAATATTTTCCAAAAGAAATATTCTTTAAAAATCACATCTTTGAGTCATCTTGATTAGTTTATTTTTTGATCAAGAAATATGATTCACATAAAAAATATAATTTTCCCTTTTCAAAAACAAAATTCATCAATGAATTTATGATTAATGGTAACTTTATGAAACAATTTACATTCTATGTGTTATTTCATGATTATGATTGTAAAATATTCTATGTGGAATGCATGATTATGTAAATGTTATGATGTGATAGGTGAGCTAGAAATTTTATATCCCTATAATGAATTGGGTAATGTGATGCATCTCATGAGACAATGTTCAATATGCGTGAACATGATGATAAATTGTTTCACAATAATTATGTTATGATAATGAACATATGTTATGCGTGAACATGATGCTATCTTTGTTTGCAACTATATGTAGCATTTGACCACTAAGACATGATGTTTATTTTTTATGAATTACCATATTACATGTATTAATCCATTATTTATCTAATTACATTGATGATAATCCTTTACTTTTTTATGATGATGATGATTTTTATTCACTACCAAGTTATATTGATTCATGTCCCTTATTCATCCTCCTAGTGGGATTTTATCTCACCCATTTCATTGATGTATATCATCAGGTGATTACTTTTACTAAGGAGAACACGAGGGACACTAAGAAGATATATAATAAGGAACTAAACAATGTTTATGTTTTATAATTTAAAACATATGTATAAGAATAATTTTCCTAAGACACTAAAACATTTGATCCTAGATCTGTAATGTTATTATGTTTTTTTCTTTAAAATGATGTAATAGTCATGTAAGAAAAGTAGGGTCTCTAAAGATTCTACAGGGATACAAGCTTCCAATATACCTAGTCAAAATATTATATATTTGGATTCAGAGAATGATTGTGAGATAAAAAATTCTTATCCTTCACCGGATAGATCCAAAATATCTTCACCTACTCATGAAAAAAATATATCTTATGAAATTATAATAATGTTCTATTTTAATTCTATTTGAGAAACTAATAAATTCAATTCATAAAATCATGGGAAATCTACTCAAGATTCCATAAAGCACACTTTTTTTCATTGTAATAATGATTCAATGAATTATTACCACTCAAGGAATATTTATAACAACCCTACTATTTATTTCACATTAATATATTTCTTATTACATAAAATCAAACTTAATACAAACAAAAGAATCGAGAAGTCTAGAATATTTGTTAATTAGGTACATATCATAACGACTTATAATATGAGATAAAAAACATTATTGGACACTTCTTTGACATGATCACAATATTGAAAAGAAATTAAAACTACATGGGATATCCTGGGGAAAAACACAAGTAAGGGTTGAGATATAAATCCCAGTAAGGGAATAAACAAGGAATAACATGAAGAAGATTATACATGTTAGAAAACATGCATATCAATGGATTATAAATGGAACATAAATAATAAGGAAAGATACAGCTTGATAATAATAACATGGTAAATTTGCAAAAAACATAAAACACTGAATCATCAACATAGGTCAAGGATAAAACACCAAGACTTTGTGGTGGAAAAAGTCCCATAAGATAATCAGTTACACCCATATCATAATATGAAAAATCATTATACTGAACATTAACCAATTAATTAGAGTTCTATTTGGGCACACCCATCATATTCATTTAATTCTCATGCTTAAGTGTTCCGCATAGAGCATACAACATGGGTTCATTATCATAATAATCTAGTCCATGATTAAGGAGTGTGTAATACATATAATTAATTCCCAATTCAATAAATATATGTTCATAAAGTTGAATATCTTTGATATAAAAATGGGTATGTAATTCACTGCACAATTGATTGGATTAGAAAATCATGGTGAAATTTCGGTAGCATAACATTTTTACATAAAAATTCATAAAAACAGTTTATGAGAGATAAAGGGACTCTCATAATATAAAAATTAAATGGGTAGTAATGGGGATATGTAAGGACATATCCCAACATTAGGAAATGGAAATATAATGCTTTAGTTCATAATGAAACTTGAACAAAGAATTGATGTTGAGGATCCCTTATAGAATTTTGACATAGTATCGACTTGGGTAAGGGTCAAAATGGGGAGGATAAATAATCCCTCATTAAAATAAAATCAAATAGATAGTATGTTAATGATTATAAACTAAATAAAGTATAAAAATTTTAAATTACAAGAACTAATTTCAAAGAAGTTACTTGAATTTAAAAGGAGGAGAGGAAGGTCCCTTAAGAAATTTTAGCATGGTAATATGTGAATATAATGGTTAATAAGGGGGGATGTATGAGAGTGAAAGGAAGATATAATAATTTATAAATGAAATATATAGTGAGGGGAAAATAAAATATCATATCCCATCATAAAAAAATAAAAACAAGAAGACATAACATAAAAGGAGTGATTAATAAGAGGGAAGAGTGGAAGATCCCTTAGTTGAGTGTGTGACTCCAAAGGCTTGAGAAGGGATTCTTTAAAGCTTGGGGACACATTGGGAGGAATATAGGTTGTGTATGGAATATTATTGAGATGATCCAAGGAGTTTTGGTGAAGAGAAATGGGATCTTGGATGTGTTTATTTGGGAAAGGAGGGGGATTTCTTTATTATTGAGTTTTTGGAATCTATATAATAAAATATACAAAAACACAACCCCTATCATGGTTTTTCCAATGGTTTCTAGAAAAGAGAAGTTGTTTTTGTTATTTTATAAGGACAAGGTTCTAAATTATTAAAATATTACCCTTGGTGATGTGTAGGTTAGTTACACTCTTAAAGAAATGATTTTAAATTATTCCAATATATTATAAGTCTTGGAGGATTCATAATGGATTTAAAAAATAAATAAAATTAAATTCAAACCACATTATTTTAAATTTAAAACATATATTTTTTCATGGATACTGTTTATATTACTTATTAAGTCACATTTAGGTCATTATGATGTCATAAAACACAAAGTATATTTATATTATATTTAATTTTCACCCGAAAATTCGGTTGTCTGAGAAAATTATAAAACATTCACCAGTGAATAATTTTGAAAATACAATTCAAAAAATAATACTAATTTTATCTAAATAATTTTATAAATATGTGAATTTTTACTTTTAAAATAATGTTTGACATTTTTTGAAAATGATGGGTTTTTGACAATAATAGTTTTTAGACCCTAACAAAAATTACATTTAACATTAGAAAAATTATATGATAATTAATATTTGATAAATATTATTTAACCGTAATGTTCCATTAGAATATTATTTATTTCAAAAATCCTTTAATTCATAAATTTAGTATATGAATCTTAATATTAATCAAAAATATAATTTGTGATTTATCAAAATAAAAATTATTTACCAAGTTACAATAATAGGATGAAAATATATTCACTACTCTATAAAAAATAATGTACAAACACATATTTCTAGGATATTGATACATATTGCTTTTATACACCATTATATGTCCCAAGAGTAAGATACATGATGGTGTGTCTTTCATGGGGCTATTCGTAGAACATGGTTTGGGCTGTGATGTCGATGTGTTTCAAATTATCTCGTAAATATTTTCTACCACACTTAAGTTGTTGGATCATTGTTTGGGATTTTTCTAGAGAAAAACACAAAAATTCTATCACCGTAAGATGATATGTTAAATGGGATTTATAGGGTATGATTCTATTGGTTTGGGCCATCACTTCCTTTGTCTGTGTCAATTGGATTGGTTAAAAATCTATATTTATACTAGTTATGTGATCATGGATCAATGAATATATAATCAACAGTAATGATACTTAATGATAATTTAAATCTAATTAGATATAATAAGTCAGACGAACTGCATTTGTTTTCTATAACCATAATAATTTTAATTAAATCAAAAATTGGAATTATATTCATAACATTTCAGGTCATTACAATCTTCCCCCATTTAGAAATTTCTCCCATGAAATTTTCTTTTCCCATTATAAAATAGTTGTGGGTAACTTTGCTTCATCAACTCCTCCGGTTCCCACCGTGCATCTTCAGACTTTTGGTTTCTACACAACACTATTATGAGGGGAATTATATTATTTTATAGAAATTTTTCTATATGATATAATATCTTCACCAAATTCTCTTCATAGGAATGATCATTCTCTAATGGTACCCCCTCTAGATTGAGTATATGTGAGGGGTATGGTATGTACTTTCTCAATGGAGATACATAGAATATGTCTTGTACTTGAGATAGTTTCATTGGGAGTTCTAGTTGATATGCCACTACTCTGATGATATCAAGGATATCAAAAGGATGATGTACCTTGGAAAAATATTTCCATTATTCCCAAATCTCATCACTTTCTTTAATAAAGATATACAGAGGAATACCATGTCTCATAGATCAAAATTTATGTCTCATCAATGATTGTAAACATAAATCTTCAGTTAACTTTGACAATACTAGATGTGCTGATGAATGGTCTTAACCTTTTCCATAATTACCACAACCATATTAGGATCTTGATGTTTTCATTCCCCAACTTCATTCCAACATGATGGTGTTCTTCACCTCTTCCCATAAAAGGGCTTCAAAGGGAGCCATTTGGATGCTCGAGTGGAAACTATTGTTGCAATAGAACTCAAACAAAGGAATATGTTGATCTCATACACTTTTAAAATCCATATAACATGCTCCCAACATGAGTTCTAGTGTATAAATAGTCCGCTCAGATTTTCCATCAGTTCGAGGATGATTGGCTGTACTGAAATTCAGCTTAGTGTTTAGAGAATGATAGATACTTTTCCAGAACTTGGAGTTGATTCTTGGATCATGATCTGATAGAATCGATAGTGATACTCCATGTTGCCTTAACACTTTTATGATATATATATATTTTACAGTTGATCTAGTGAGATATCTTATCGAATAGAAATTAAGTGTGCAGTATTTGTAAGATGATCAACAACAACCGAGATAACATTATTTCGATTAGATGTGTTTATATGTCTGATGAAAATGTCTATGGTGATTTTTTTCCTTTTCTATTTCATTGTGAGTAAGGGTCACATCATCCCATTAAACTTCTTTTCATTATCCTTTCCTTGCTATCATATCAGGCACATTGATGTATATTCAGTGATCTATTTATCCATGTTTTCCCACTAATAGTTCTCTAATAGATCTTGATACATCATTGTTTTTCCTAGGTGAATGGAGAAATTCAATCTATTTGAATCATAAAATAGTTCCTTCTCTAACATATAATTTTATGCAACACATAGTCTTGACCCAAATATGACAATTCTTTATTCATTAACATTAAACCCCATGGATTTTCCTTTCCTTATTGTTTTCTCTCTCTTCTGAATTCCCACATCATATATTTGGGAATCCTTTAACCATTACAAAAGATATAGTTCAAAAATAATCTATGGAAGGATTGATGATATTATTTTCTTTATGATTCCCATGTTTTTAAATTTTAAATCCAATAAGATTAGATCCTTTTCATTTCTCATCAATGATAGAATTGTTGGGTCCTTTCTACTTAGAGCATACACTACTTTATCTACTTTACCAAGATGGTAGTGAATTGAGAAATCATAGTCCTTGATCATCCCTAACCATCTATGATGAATCATATTCAACTCTTTTAGTGTGAATATATATTTGAAACTTTTTTGATCCATATGTATTTCACACTTCTCCCCAAAGATATATTGTTTCCAAAATTTCAAAGTGAAGATCATTTCTTCCAACTCAAAATCATGTGTGCGATAGTTTGGAACATGAATTATCTACTACCTTGAGGCGTAATTATTGAATTTTTCATTATGTATTAACACACATACCAATCCCTTATTTAAAGCATTGTTGAATACTACAAAACATTCTCCACTTGTAGGTAGTGTGAGCACAAGGGAAGTGTTAATCCTACTTTTTAACTCCTTGAAGCTTCCTTCACATTCATATTTCCAAGAATACATTAATCCATTCTGAGTTATCTTAGTAAGAGGGTTTGAAAATCATGATAAATTTCTCACTAATAAGTGATAATACCCTGCTAACCCAAAGAAAATATGGATATATGACAATTTTTTTCCCTCTACCGTCCTTATATTTCTATTATCTTTGAAGGATCCATAGATATCATATTTCTTGCGATGATAAAGCATAATAAAGAAACTTCCTTCAACCATATTTTTCACTTTTTGTTCTTGGAATAAAGATTCTCATTTTGAAAGGTCTTTAGGATAGTGTTCAAATAATCCTCAAGCTTCACCTTGATTTTGGATTATATTAGAATATTACCTATTAAGACTACCACAAATATTTGAGGTAGTCTCTATATACCCTATTCATTATGTCCATGAATATTTCTGGGGGATAAGTGAGTCTGAATGGTATTACTATGAACTCATAGTTCTCGTACCTCATATGAAATGTGGTCTTGGGGATATCTTCCATCTTCACCATTAAATGATAATACCCCCACTAATGACCAACCTTGTATATATATTGTTCTCCATATAGATGATCCAAAAATTCATTATTCTTTGGTAGAGGATACATTTTTTCCATCCTGATCATGTTGAGTTCATAATAATCAATGAAAAGTTGCATTGACCCGTCCTTCTTCTTGATGAAGAGGACTGGTGCACCCCATGGTGAAGCACTTCTGTGTATAAGACCCTTATATAGATTCTCCTATATTTGTTTCATTAGATCTTAACATTCCACAAACACCATTATATAGAGTCTTGGATAATAGGAATGCATCAGGTATATGCTTGATTGAAAATTCAACCTCTCTGTTTGGAAGAAGACAGGACAATTCGTCGGGAAACACATCCTCATATACCCTCACAATAGGCATGTCTTTGAGGATGGTTATTTACTTAGATATAATCATTTTATCAAGATAGGATTGCTAAAATGGAAATAATATATATTCTTGAGATAATGGTGCTAAATAAGTTTCATCTTCCTCCATTCAGTTGTACAGAATTGGGATTCAATTCATAATATAGAGAGGAATTTCCTTCTCTCAACAATTTATGTTGGCTCTATATTTGGAAATTGAATCCATGCCCATAATTACATAAAATACCACCAAATGGAGACTTATAATATTTTCAACAAAAATACCACAAACTTTAACAAGTGATACAATAATCATTTATGTTTTCCTTGATGATTTAATATCATTGTAGGTGGGGACTCTATGTTTTTAGAAAACATCAAAGATATGATGATAGGACATAAATTGTAATGAAATATTACATAAAATAATTTGATGTAGTGGTTAAATGTAATTTATTCAAAATTCTCCAACTCATCATATGACTTTCCATGCTCTCTTGATCTTGGAAATTGTTGGTGCTCATCATACTTGTCCACCATTTCAATAGGGAATTATATTGGATAATTACTGACTTCTCCATATTTATGAAATAGAACTGTATATGATTCCTTATGTTGGAATTTGTTTCCATCCATTACATTATACGTTTTTTCATGGAAACTGGATTGTTTGTACCCTATCTTTCCAAAAATAAAACATCAACCAGTGCCACTTTGAGACTTCCCTTGGTGCCTCTTTCTACACTTTTTGCACAAAGGAAATTGGGACTTCTTTCCCTCATCAACTTTATCACATGAAATCCCTTGATACTTTTTCTTCCTCTTCCTTTAAGTATTTGGTCATTAAAAAAAGTTCCAGTTTTTAATTTTGATTTTTGATAACTGGTTTGGCATGAACACAATATTTCCATCTTGATCTCTCATCCGATTGAGCATCTTGTTAGGGAAATTATCACATTGTTCTTTGCATTTATTTTTTACCTTATTTATCTTATTTCTGAACATTGGATATAATAAAATAAAAATTGGGAATGAGTATCTTAAACTATTAAACATATAAATGGTAATCCAATTACAATAAAGGGATAACTTATAAATTACATTTTTTCCTTAACATATGAATTTTGAGGCCGCAATATTTTATCCATAATCTATTTTCTAAAACATATTCTTATGGAATTTTTTTATTGACTTAATAATTGTTTATATTAATCTTATTAATTTTTCAAATAATATCTCTCGAGAGTGTCTAACCAGGTGTGTAATAAGGCCCATTGTTGTGTACCAGATTAACCCATGTCAGGCTTGAATCATCTTATTGGAGTTGTTACCCTTAAGTACATCTATTCCAGAACCACATCCACTTGTGTTATCCAAACATGTATTTATTTTCTGGAAAAACCAATCAATATATACTAACAAAAATATAGGTATGTTTTCTTATATTTAGTCTAATCCCCAAGTCTCTATCTAGAGTTTTCTAATCATTATCCAAAAATAACAAAACTTTTCCTCTAATACCAACTATAAAAACCCTGATCTTTATGTCACATTCATAAATGTTTTATTACATAAAATTACACTTATATATTCCAAATTATTGATAAATATAGTGCCTTTGGGAATTATGAGCATAACATAAAAACTTATTACATGGGATACAAAACATTATTGGACACTTCTTTGACATGATCATAACATTCCAATGAACTTAAAACTGCAAGGGATATCCTGGGGAAAAACATAATCAAGGGGTGAGCTATAAATCCCAGTAAGGTAATAAACAATGATTAACATGAAGAAGATAATAAATGTTAAACAATAGTCATATCAATTGAACATAAAAGGAACCTGAATAATAAGGCATGATATAGCATGATAATCATAACATGGGAAATGTGGTAACAACTTAAAACACTGAATCATAAACATATGTCAATGCTAAATTACCAAGAATTTATGGTGGAAAAAATTCTATAAATGAATCAGGTACACCCTTGTCTCAATATGATGTATCATGATACTAAACATTACCATATGCATTGGAGTGCTATCTGGGTGCACCCATCATATTCATTTCATTCTCATGATTAAGTGTGCTATATAGATCATACAACATGGTTTCATAAATCATCATAATTTATTAAAAGATTAAGGAGTGTATAATACATATAAGTAAGTAAAAAATCAATAAGTATATTTTTATAAAGTTGAAAACCCTTGATAGAAAAATGGGTATGGTATTCACTACACAATTGTTTTGGCATGGAAAATCATGCTAAAAATTTGTCAGCATAATGACATTACATAAAAATTCATAAAAATGGTTGATTTGAGAGAAATGGGTCTCTCATTATTTAAAATATAATGGTAAGTAATAAAGATATGAAATGACATATCCTAACTTTAGTAAATGGAAATAGAATTCATATATTCATAAATAAACTTGAAAAAAGAAAATAAGGTGATGATTTGTCGAAGAATTTCCACATAATAATAGCTTAAGTAAGGGTCCAAATGATAGAAGATAAATGATCCATGTTTAAAATAAAATCAATTTTATAGTAACAGAATAATTAAAAATTATTACAATATAAACATTTTAAATAAAAATAACTAATTCCAAATAAGTTTCTTGAATTTGAAAGGGGGAGAGAAAGGTCCCTCACAAAATTTTGACAGGGTAACGAGTCCACATAAAGGTTTATAGGGGGATAAATGAGAGTAAAAATAAACTATCATAATTTTTACATTAAATTTATAGTAATTAGAATATGGAATATCATATCCTATCATAAAAAAATGAAAAGTAAAAGACATAACACAAAAGGATTTCTTTATAAAAGGGGAGAGTGGGAGATTCCTTACCTGAGTGTGTGCCTCCAAATGATTGGGAGGGTCTTCCTATGTAACACCCCATGATTTCATAGTTCGTTAACTCATTAATGTAATTAAATAGCTTGCGTAACATGAAAAACTCAGTTAGAGCGCACCACAAGTTACCACACTAGCCGTTCAAAAAGCGGCTATGAACAGTATTAACTACATTTTGAATCTTATATACTCTATATAATTTTGACATCCATATTATGTGTTTTTAGACAAAATATAAGAAAAAATTCATTTAAAAATTTAGTTTGGATATATTTTTGGTACTTTTTTGAAAACATTCATATTTTGAGAAATAGTGAAAATACTATGTTTTAATTGAAAAAAACTTTTTTTAATCGAAATAACTTATAGCATAAAATTATGAATTTGAATGTTTTTAAATTATAATTAGATTTTATTTTTATCATTTAATATAATTTATATCATTATAAGTAATTTAACATTTATATTTGACATAAAAACATGTCAATCTTTTGATAGTTTTTCTTTTTAATAACCCACTTTTTGGTATTTAGAACGAGAAATAATTTTCAATCAATAAATGCTACTTCTATGTTTTTAATTTGGTAAAATAGACTTCGTTTTTGGAATTTGTAATATCAAAATTATCTTAGGGTAAATTTTTGGTATTTTTCTGAAAACATTCAATTTTTGATAAATAATAAAAAACACTATATTATTATTTATAACAGACTTTATTTAATTAATTATTTATTTTACTTAAATTTATTTTAAGTCAAAATAGATATATAATACCTATATAAGTTCAATGTAATTCATTAGATTCATTTTATAATAAAATTAGATGTATAAAATTTTATAGAACTTTTTAACGTTTTTACCCACCTTCTAGGGGCATTTGCAAATTTGCATAAAACTTAATTTTACCATTTCTGTGAGTTGAATTTCAAAAATATGAGAGACATGGTTGACATAAGTAAGTAAAATGTGGTTCAATAAAAGGAAAATAATTTTTTTGTGAATAGTAACTTTTGACTTTCATTTACCGCGATTAAAAGTAAATAGGGTAATTAAGTGTAAAATTCGAAGTAACAATTTCCTTTATTATTATTTTATTTAAAGAAGAGTTAAAAGTTTTAAATTCTAAGTTTAATAACTAAACCATTTTTTATATAGGGTAAAAAAGAATATAAATTTGACTATTAATATTCATTAGAAAGCTAAAAATATTTCCTACATAATGGTATTTTATTTTTAATATTTATACATTAAATAATATTATTTATTTATGACACAATGATGATGCCTTAATTACCATATTAATGAAATATTAAAATAATTAGTATTATAAATATCCAAATAAATGTAAAGTGAGACTTTTGATGAATTACAATAATTTTATAGGTTAATATGAAATATTAGGGTTTATTAGGTAATTTGTTTTCTAAGTGATAAGGTTTTTATGACTTAAAAAATACCAAATAATGTCAAAATTGACACAAATTAATTTAAAAAAAATACTATATTATTGGTTGATATAATATTCATAAAAATATAAAGTTTGGCGAAAGGTATTAAATGATATTATATATTTCATTAATTAACCCCTTGAGGTTTTCTTTTAAATTTAGAATAAGTTTATTAATCATATAGTGTAAGAATACAAGAAGGCATTATAAAAGATAAACTATTTAACTAAGAGTTAAATTTAAAATATAAGGTTAAAATGGAATCCTAGACTTTTTTAAAACATATTGGTTGACAGGATATCAACCTATAACCACATAAGTCTCAAAATAAATCATTTTCATCCCTCAGAAAACTAAAATTATTTTATTATAACATAATATTTTAATCTTTTCCTAAAGTGACCCTCACCTCTCTTATAAAAGGGTACTTCCCCTTCTCTTAATTTCGCACCTCCAAAGCCCATTGGCTCGGCCAAAACCTGCCCAAATATCGTATCAAATATCATAAATTAAACCTATAGGCCTTAATTTGATAATAAAGACAACATAAAAATCCCTTTTGATCAACTCAAAAGGAAACACCCGTAGAAGAGGAAATAATTTCACCACTCTCTTTCAAGTTCTTTTCCTCTTCCACTTCTTCTTTATTTGTTATTTCCATACTAAAATAATAACTCTATTACATTCTAAAAACTATGATGTTATTATAAAAATGGTACAACCATATTTTTTATTCCATCCATCCTATAAATGACAAAGTCACCACACGTGCGAACGTATGGCTTACCGTCTCCACATTGTGGTGTAGTTTGTTATTCAAACACTTCATTATTTAGATGAGTATAATAATGAGTATAAATGATGTAAATAATAAAAAAAATATGTTCATGATTATGTATATATTACATACCATCCAATTACATATGATATCACCATCAATATAATGATATTGTCCCTCGTGCGTACGTATGGATTACCGTCTCCACGACGCGATGAGATTCATTTCCACATTCACCATTCAACGATGATTATACAAATATATATTATTAAAAATTATGTAATATGTTACATAATAATTATAATTAATATATCTATATATATGTACTTACACATATCTTATTCACTTTCTTCCATTCAATACATTATGAAAACGGAAACAACTTTTATGCATACATACGACCTACCATCTGCATAAATAGTGTTTTCCATTTCATATATATATATATATATATCTATTATACATATTTATATTAGAAATATATATGATATATAAATCATGTTTTATATTCTTGAAGTATTTAAATCATGGTCTAATTGATACGATCAAGAATAACAAGTTAAACCACGTATGATACAAAAAACGATTATTACCTGAAATGTTAATTTGACATGGAAATCATTTTTAAATGGGTAGTATAAATTCATAAATGAATCATGTATGATAAAATAAATATAAATATGGTTCTATTATAATTTAATAACATACTATGGTCATTATATAGGAGGTTAAATGAACCCTCGACCAAAAGAAAGTTCAAGGTAATGGTTAACTTCACAATCTCTTTATTATCCGAGGTTGTTTTTACAAAGGTATCTACTTGGAAATATTTATTATCCATGTCCATTTTTCATAAAAGAGTTTTTAAAGGGATTATTTTTATGGTAATTGTTTCTAAAACATCATTTTAAATGTTTTAAATATTTATTCTTCTAAACCTTTCTCATTAATGTCTATGTTTTCAAAATGGTTTTTTGGATTTATTTATATGGACATGAATGTTTAAAAATGTTAATTCCTTAAAAAGGTTTCAAAGTGGTATGGGACACTTTGATTAAAAACTATATTTTAAATGACTTCATTTAAAAATTATGTGACTTTTAAATGATTTCATAAAAAATAGACATTTCTCTCAAATGTTTTTACTGATCATTTTCAACTATGTCAACATACTTTACATGATATTATTCTTTCTCAAGGTTGATTTATTATGAAACAAATTTTCCATTTTGTATTTAAGTTTTTGTGATATATTTGATTGTGGATGTGTTATTTTTATACCATTCATGTTTTAGGGTTAAAGCATTGAAATTTCTTATGCTAGTTTTAATACGAATGTTTATGTTATGCTTAAACCATTTCATATGAGGAATGAATTATACTTAGTAAGTGATGAGTGGGGCTCGCTATAGCTCCTCGGTGCATCAGTATTTCTCCTGATACAATTAGACGTTGAATTGGTCGTGGACTTTCCAAATTTGATATATGGTTTTGGAAGAGGCCGAAATCATTTTTATACGTCTTGGTCGAGGCCTTGACAAGATATTTCAGAATGTCCGACATTATACATTCCCTCATTATGAAAATATTTTTGAGGGTTTATGTAGCTATTAGACTAGTAGAATACCCATGACTATGTTTTATTGTGGCATTATTTACTCATCTCATATTCCTACCATAAATTTTTCATGTTTATTAATTTTAAAGGCATGTGTTTTAAATTATTCCCCATGCCTAATGTTTATGTTATATTGCACTGTATTGCTTACCCTACTGAGCGTTTGAGCTCACCCTTTTCTTATGTTTTCTTTTTCCAAGATTCTAAGAAGTGTATTATGATTTATAAGTAGGGTTAAGCTAGGTGATTAATTGAATTATAAAAGTATCATTTTCGTTGTGTTTTATTTTCAAAGTTTTAATGTTACATTCATATATGTAATATATTTTCCAAGAATACTAAACTGATTGGTCTTTTGGGACTTGATTCTTTGTAATCATGCCAATGTATTAAAATAATGCACCAAATCTGGGTAACTAGGGTCGGGGCATTACATATTGAAATCTTGGGGGAACCTTGGGAGGACTATATAGAGTGTAGGTCATAGTTTGGACGTGCTAAAATAATTTTTAGTGAATATAAATGGGATCATGGTGGGTTAATATAGGGAAGGAGGGGGATTTCTTTATTATTTATGCTTTAGACTCTACATAATAAAAATATAAAAAAACACAAACCATGTCATGGTTTCTTCCCCTATTTTCTGAAAAATGGACTGGTTTTTAATATTTTATAAGGCCAAGGGCCTAAATCATTAAAATATTACCCTTGGTGATGTGCTGTTGAGTCACACTCTTAATGAAATGACTTTAAATTCATAAAATATATTATAAGTCTTGGAGGATTCATAATAGATGTAAAAAATAATTCAAATAAAATTAAAAACAACATTATTTTAAATGTAAAACATATATTTTGTTGTCTATCTGACTTATATTACTTATTACATCACATTTGGGTCATTATTGTCACGAACCAACCCGAGTCGACCCTGAACCGGTCACCCAGGCCAGCCCGCAACAAGTCCCAAGAGGCGTTCCCGATCCTCCCAGGATGGTGACAAGCACCAAGGGCATCAATAGAGTACACAAGGGAACGACTTCGCCCATATATAAACAATCAAACAAACAACGGAAATAAACGGACAGCCCAAAATGAATTTATATAAAAATTGAACTAAATATTATTTGTACAAGAAAATAAAATTAGAACAAAACCAACAACTCAAATGAACAATTCCGATGAAAAAATAACTCCATGTGACACTTCTGGTCACTCTCCAACACAATGATAAAAAGTCTCCCAAGGTGATCGAACTAAAGATGAAACCTGCACAAGGGCTAAAAAAAGAAGAAGACTATAGGAGTGAGTATTAAAACTCAGTAGGTTAGCCCGGTATTCTATTCCCAATGCACATTACTTTAAAATAAAAGAAACATCAATTTATAGTTTTAAATTCAAGATTTTAAAGTCTGGTTTTCAAATGAGGTTTCATGCTATAATAATTATCAGACAAAAACATGCAGGTTTAATAAACAAAAATGCAAGTAACAATTATTTTCAAAGAGGTGAAACTTCAAAATGAAAATAGTTTTCAAGAGGGCTGATTTAAATAATTTTAACATTCAAATAAATAACACATACTACTGAATTTACCAACCAAACACACCGTATGCCGACGGTGAGTACAAAATAGCCAATGAGCACTAGTCACAGGAATACCCCTAGGCACTAGTTAGTTGTGAGCCCCAGGTACCTCGTATCTCGATGAATGTAACCATAATAAATATACGTTCTCGTGCACGAGCCACTAGTAGGGAACATACCCATAACCTAGTGGTCCCCAATCATCAATATCATCATAGTTTAGTTAGTGTTGTCATCGTCAAACTTGCTACGTGAAACAGGGGCCAACATCCACAGAATCACTAGCATACTAGTACACGTCCGCCCACCTAGATACCCGGGATTCCCTTTAGTGCTCAATCAAGTTACACATATTATCAAATACAAATTTCACATCCCATTCCATTCCAAAACCATAAAAACACAAACATCCCATAATCATTCTTCACATTTCTTACACTAATCAACAAACCGCTAAATACTTCGGTAAAACAATTTCATGAAGTGTATTGAGGATTTGCAAATAAAACTCTTTCAAAAACACTATTTAAATTATAAACACACATCATAACCGAACCAAATCATATTTGTCAGCCCAATAAACATTTAATAAAATCATTTAATGGACCATAAAACAATCCCAATTTCACAACTTGTTATATACAAGTAAAACACTCCTTCATTAGGAAATGCCAAACGGGCCTTTAAACATTTTCTCAAAACTAACCTTTGATGAAGGTATGCATTTTAATTTTATTAAGGATCTATATAAACATCATTTACAGCAGTAAAACTCATTCATAAATCTCTTATAATACTTAGGTTAAATATTCAAAACACAACCATTTTCATAAAGATGTGAAACGGTCTATTTTTGGGCAACTCGGGCCAAAATATGTTGTAAATCAAAACCCACTTGTTTGTAAAAACAAATCCAAATTGGAAATCAATATAAGTTCCCAAAAATACCATTTATAATTCTTCCAATTCCTTTATAAATCCAATCAAGTAACTTTTAAATCACACATCACACATAAAAGCCAACCGGGCAATTTACCGAACACATGACATGCCCTTTTTAAACAAAACAATTTATTTTATGTACATGAAAAGGAATAAAACACCAATTTAAAGCCATATTTTCATTCAAGATACTGTAACATGTTAAAAATACCATATAACAGATTATAAACCTCACAAAATATTTTTAAAAGATAACGGAACATTTAAACAAACACTTGTTGAGAACTTTCATGACAAAACAACACTACCGTTCACAAACCAATGATTAAACAACCACTTTGAACACCAATAAAATTATCCAAAGGATGAAAAACAATAATAAAAATATATATCTGGTTTTAAATATAATAAAATGATGAAACTTAAATAATAAAGTCATGTGCATGGGGTATCCTACCTCAAATCTTTGGCGTAATTGAAACGCACACCCGAAATCACCCGCCGCGGGTTTATAAACCCTAAAACTATAAATACCAGACCTAAAAAAACATAAAACCCATCAAGAAACATGGTATAACAAAACCCTAGGTCTATCAAGACTAGGGTACAATATAAAACCATGAAATAATGAAAGGAGGGGGAAGAGGAAGGAGAAAGGAGAAGGAATCTCACCTTTCATCCTAGAAAACTCTTCGTATTCCATTAGATCTGCAACCCTAGAGGGAAGGGAATGGCTTGAAAATTCATGGAGATACTCCTAAGATCTGGAAGAACCATGGAAAGAAAATTGGTGGCCAAAATAGTTCGAATTGAATGAGTTATGGGTGAAACAAGTTACCTTCTCAATTGTGGACGTTTTGAGGAAACCAGAGAACATTCTCCCTAATACGCGACCAATATGAGCTCCAAAGTGGTAAAAACGATATTGGGGGTGAGGATAGGGATATTGGCTTCGGGTGGGAGGTGGAATCACCGAAAAAGATTAAAAAATGAAAAAGATATAAATGAAACAAATTATTTTTTTTAAAACAGGAAATGGGCCCATGGGCCGGCCCAATACCTAAATAAGTGACCCAAATTCGCCTGGCTTATGAATTTCTAATGGGTCCAAAAGGATAAATAAATTTTAATATATCAGTATAGGATAAGTGGGAAGTTGATTGGGTGAAAAAGGATGAAAAACAAAAGAGTTATAAAAGAAAGAAATTCAGTTGTTAAAACTGGGAATGGGCCGGATCAATACAAAGACAAAAAAAAAACCGTGTGTGACAATTCTCCCCACCATTAAAGCTTTCCGCCCCCGGAAAGCCATAACACTTTCCAGCTGAAAAAAAAACAACACATAAGGATTCCAGAATGTACCCCCCACCATTAAGAATCAACTATCCCTAGAAATGTTCTTAGGATGAAAATCCAAGAGACCCATGGTGGGTCTCCCCACCATTAGAAACCAACTAGCAATGAATAGACAAGAATTGAACATGAGCTAAAATTGGGCGTCACTCATAGAAGCCCAAAAAAAACCCTCCTAGAAAAACATAATATACCAAGTTAATAGGATTACAAAATGAACATATAAACCACCCACTCCCGAACGGAGGGGACAAGAACTTGGCCAACACATTCAGCACAATTCTGGACCCCCGTCACTTGGGGATGGGAGGGAAGGGGACCCAATAATTTGGCCACTGAAACAACAAAAGAAACAATGAAACTACCCAAAACTCTCCCCCAATGAATAGGTAACACCAAGACTGCATCTGAGTTTTACAGGTGGTCCACACAGGGACATTGATTGAAAACCCACATCCATGAAGGAAAAACCATAGACACTGTGTGAGGGGTTAAGTCCACCACGCTTATTGCGACAAAGGGAAATTCATAGAAATGAAGAACCAAAACATTGACATAGTAACTAACTTACCAAAACAGAGGAGTAAGGATCATAATCTATCACTCCACACCTCTGTTGATTTCCTGACTGCGTGAAAAGCTTCACTCCGAGGCCTATGGCTGGAGCCCTGATTCTTGAAGCATTTGCTGCACCGCAGTCAGGTGATAAGGATCACACCACTCAAAAAACCCACACTGGATCACAAAAAAAAAACCTTCATCTAAATAGGAAATAATAGATACATATCAAAATTCCTTATCACTCCAAATGAGGGGCATAATGGACAAGGAATTAGACGAAACACATCAACATCACCGAACACAATTGCTCTATCCAAAAGAATTATCATGACTTAGAAGCACTTTTAATAGATCCCAAACATCTCTATATTCCAACAAACAGGTTGAGGCATCATAAAAAGAGGTGGATTTAAAATTTGAAAGGAATCCGTAGGTTGATCAGTAGGAAAGATTTCCAACGGAGAACTATCACTAGCCACATCACAACATCAAACACATCTTTAGAAACCCAATGAAAATTTCTCCAAAACCAAGACACCAACAAGATATAATCTCAAGATACAACAAGAGTATGAATTCTAGATCACAAGGAAGCTTACTGAATAAACAACTCTTCTACAACATAGAAAAATCAAGCCACATAACCATTGGTTTTAAAAAAAAGGGCCACAATTTTCAGCTCAAAACAATTTTGAAAAATCAAACTAACTTGGTGGGTTTCCACATTCACCAATGGTGTTTCATCAAGTCTCACCCACATGCACATTTCCATGCCACCCCTGACACCCAACCACCATACCATATAGGCCATACTTCCAAATATAAATAAAACCATGCATGTGAGCACCCATGAAAACACCAAAGGCTAAAATTAAACATCATAATTAAAAAAAAACAATTTACCTTCAAAAGGAACACCAACCACCAAGTCAAATTTTTTTTTCATGTTTCACAAAAAAAACCACAATTAATTAAGAACCATTTTCTTGAAAACCTACCCCTTTTCATTTTTAAAAACTTTTTAAATAACCAAGCCACTCCAAACAACCCCTTCACATTATTCTTTTTTTAAAAAAAAATCAACATTGTATATTTTCATAATCTGAGGTCCATTGAGACCAATAACATTTCTAGTAAAAATAACCAACCGATCAAAACTAATTTCCAAAAATAATTTATCCGATTTAAAAAACTTTTTTAACATCCTAAAATACCCCATTAAAAAAAAAGATCCAGAATCACTTTAAAATGATTCACAATTTCAAAACATTTTATTTCAACAAACCACAAGTTTAGATTATGGATAATCCAATCCCTTTAAATCATTTCTGCTTCCCTCCATTTTTTTCACAAAAACACAACCTTCCTAAACCATTCTTATATTTAATTATTGAAACCCCCTTTTTTTCACTTTTCAAAATCTAATCCTTACATTAAAACCCATTTCCACAATTCTCACACAAGGATTTTAAAAACAAAAATTCAGAATTCAAGAAAGGTTCAAGAGACCCAAGAAAAAGGGAACTAGTGTCGGTGGGTGACTTGACCATATGGTTGGCGGCCATATCCCAAACACAACACCAACACAGAGAGACTTATTAGGACCATTCCCCAGCTCCACATGGCTTGCCAGGCCCTGTGAGCTCAAGAAGGCCATTGGTCAGACTCCCCTTGTCATATCCCAATATAAAACAATCAACTAGAACAATGGACACTAATAAAACCGGACTTCCATGGAAACCTGAGGATTAGAACAAGAAAGAGTTCGCGACGCTCTTCTTGCACTTACCCCTCAAGTCCCAACAATCCTACTCCATCTACATTGACATCCCCAAAATAACAAGGGCGCTCTAAAAAGAAAGGTCCGCTAATAGCCAACCTCCTCTGATACCATTTTGTCACGAACCAACCCGAGTCGACCCTGAACCGGACACCCAGGCCAGCCCGCGACAAGTCCCGAGAGGCGTTCCCGATCCTCCCGGGATGGTGACAAGCACCAAGGGCATCAATAGAGTACACAAGGGAACGATTTCGCCCATATATAAACAATCAAACAAACAGCGGAAATAAACGGACAGCCCAAAATGAATTTATATAAAAATTGAACTAAATATTATTTGTACAAGAAAATAAAATTAGAACAAAACCAACAACTCAAATGAAAAATTCCGATGAAAAAATAACTCCATGTGACACTTCTGGTCACTCTCCAACACAATGATAAAAAGTCTCCCAATGTGATCGAACTAAAGATGAAACCTGCACAAGGGCTAAAAAAAGAAGAAGACTATAGGCGTGAGTATTAAAACTCAGTAGGTTAGCCCGGTATTCTATTCCCAATGCACATTACTTTAAAACTAAAGAAACATCAATTTATAGTTTTAAATTCAATATTTGAAAGTCTGGTTTTCAAATGAGGTTTCATGCTATAATAATTATCAGAAAAAAACATGCAGGTTTAATAAACAAAAATGCAAGTAACAATTATTTTCAAAGAGGTGAAACTTCAAAATGAAAATAGTTTTCAAGAGGGCTGCTTTAAATAATTTTAACATTCAAATAAATAACACATACTACTGAATTTACCAACCAAACACACCGTATGCCGACGGTGAGTACAAAATAGCTAATGAGCACTAGTCACAGGAATACCCCTAGGCACTAGTTAGTTGTGAGCCCCAGGTACGTCGTATCTCGGTGAATGTAACCATAATAAATATCCGTTCTCGTGCACGAGCCACTAGTAGGGAACATAACCATAACCTAGTGGTCCCCAATCATCAATATCATCATAGTTTAGTTAGTGTTGTCATCGTCAAACTTGCTACGTGAAACAGGGGCCAACCCCCACAGAATCACTAGCATACTAGTACACGTCCGCCCACCTAGATACCCGAGATTCCCTTTAGTGCTCAATCAAGTTACACATATTATCAAATACACATTTCACATCTCCATTCCATTCCAAAACCATAAAAACAAAAACATCCCATAATCATTCTTCACATTTCTTACACTAATCAACAAACCGCTAAATATTTCGGTAAAACAATTTCATGAAGTGTATTGAGGATTTGCAAATAAAACTCTTTCAAAAACACTGTTTAAATTATAAACACACATCATAACCAAACCAAATCATATTTGGCAGCCCAATAAAAATTTAATAAAATCATTTAATGGACCATAAAACAATCCCAATTTCACAACTTGTTATATACAAGTAAAACACTCCTTCATTAGGAAATGCCAAACGGGCCTTTAAACATTTTCTCAAAACTAACCTTTGATGAAGGTATGCATTTTAATTTTATTAAGGATCTGTATAAACATCATTTACAGCAGTAAACCTCATTCATAAATCTCTTATAATACTTAGGTTAAATATTCAAAACACAACCATTTTCATAAAGATGTGAAACGGTCCATTTTTGGGAAACTCGGGCCAAAATATGTTGTAAATCAAAACCCACTTGTTTGTAAAAACAAATCCAAATTGGAAATCAATATAAGTACCCAAAAATACCATTTATAATTCTTCCAATTCCTTTATAAATCCAATCAAGTAACTTTTAAATCACACATCACACATAAAAGCCAACCGGGCAATTTACCGAACACATGACATGCCCTTTTTAAACAAAACAATTTATTTTATGTACATGAAAAGGAATAAAACACCAATTGAAAGCCATATTTTCATTCAAGATACTGTAACATGTTAAAAATACCATAGAACAGATTATAAACCTCACAAAATATTTTCAAAATATAACGGAACATTTAAACAAACACTTGTTGAGAACTTTCATGACAAAACAACACTACCGTTCACAAACCAATGATTAAACAACCACTTTAAACACCAATAAAATTATCCAAAGGATGAAAAACAATAATAAACATATATATCTGGTTTTAAATATAATAAAAGGATGAAACATAAATAATAAAGTCATGTGCATGGGGTATCCTACCTCAAATCTTTGGCGTAATTGAAACGCACACCCGAAATCACCCGCCGCGGGTTTATAAACCCTAAAACTATAAATACCAGACCTAAACAAACATAAAACCCATAAAAAAACATGGTATAACAAAACCCTAGGTCTATCAAGACTAGGGTACAATATAAAACCATGAAATAATGAAAGGAGGGGGAAGAGGAAGGAGAAAGGAGAAGGAATCTCACCTTTCACCCTAGAAAACTCTTCGTATTCCATTAGATCTGCAACCCTAGAGGGAAGGGAATGGCTTGAAAATTCATGGAGATACTCCTAAGATCGGGACGAACCAGGGAAAGAAAATTGGTGGCCAAAAGAGTATGAATTGAATGAGTTATGGGTGAAACAAGTTACCTTCTCAATTCTGGACGTTTTGAGGAAACCAGAGAACATTCTCCCTAATACGCGACCAATATGAGCTCCAAAGTGGTAAAAACGATATTGGGGGTGAGGATAGGGATATTGGCTTCGGGTGGGAGGTGGAATCACCGAAATAGATTAAAAAATGAAAAAGATATAAATGAAACAAATTATGTTTTTTAAAACAGGAAATGGGCCCATGGGCCGGCCCAATACCTAAATAAGTGACCCAAATTCGCCTGGCTTATGAATTTCTAATGGGTCCAAAAGGATAAATAAATTTTAATATATCAGTATAGGATAAGTGGGAAGTTGATTGGGTGAAAAAGGATGAAAAACAAAAGAGTTATAAAAGAAACAAATTCAGTTGTTAAAACTGGGAATGGGCCGGATCAATACAAAGACAAAAAAAAAACCGTGTGTGACAATTATGATGCTATAAAACATAATGTATATTTATACAATATTTAATTTTTACCCAAAAATTAAACTGTCTCGAAAAATTAGGAAAAATTCACCAGTGAATAATTTCATCATTATAATTTCAAAAATAAAATTCAATTTAAAGAGATAATTTTATAAATATATGAATTTTAATTTTTAAAATAACTACTGACATTTGTTGAAAATTATAGGGTTATGCTAATAAAAGTTTTTGAACCCTAATAAAAATTACATTTAAAATCATAAAAATTATATGAAAATTTATATTTAATAAAATATTTTTTTAAAATAATATTACATTACAATATTATTATTTTAAAAACTCTCTAATTCATCAATAGAGTTTTAATATTAAAAATATATAATTTGTTCTGTATCAAAATTAAAATAACTTAAAAAGTAACAATAATAGGATGAAAATATATTAATTACTCTATAAAAAATAATGAACACTATAATATTGATAGGGTATTAATCCATAATCCTTTAATACACTAGAATACACCCTAAGAGTAAGGTTTGTTTTAGTGGGGCTTTCATGGGGTCATTCGGTGAACCGGGTTTGGGTCGTGATCTTGATGAGCTTGAACATCTCCTCTAAATGGGTGTTCCATGCTTATGTTTTTGGATAACGACTTTGCAATGGTCTAGGTAAAAAACTAAAAATACTATCTCCATTAGAAGCTCTGATAAATAGGATTTATAGGGTATGAAATTACTGGTTGAGGCCATAACTTCCTTTTTCCATGTCGATGGGATTTATTAAAACCCTATATTTATACTAGTCATGTGATCAGTGTTCAATGAATATAGAAGAAACAAAAATTAGTAATTAGCATAGGTATTTTAAAAAACTACTGCTAAAACTTTTATTTTTTTTAAAACATGGAATTTATTCCCCCCAACACACCTCACCCACCTCAAACCCGACATCCCACCCTTGAGCCCCCCTGAGTCCCCCTAAGTCCCCCTAGCCCGCTGCCATTCCCGATCATGAGCTATCGATACCCCCTTCCCCCATAAACACCCAATTCCGATCTCGAACTGCCAACACCCATTCCCCTTCTGACCCCTACCCGATTTTGATCTATCAAAACCCCCTCACCCCCACCCCCTCACCCCCGACCCGGGTCCCTAGCCATAGAGTTCTCTATCCCCTCGAACTGTCACTGTCCTTTCTCCCCAAGTATCCACCCCACTGCTGGTCCCCCTCATCCACTTTCTACTATAACATCCTTCTTCCTCATTTGTTTTAGATAACCACTTTTACTTATTATTATACAAGTCTTGAGGTATTTGTATTTATGGAATCTATTCTTATTTTGATTCCTTTACGAATAGTATTATAATTTATTCAATTTGAGATTGGTCAAGCCTAATTTATTTATTTTTAAACAAAAATGACCCATTTTTATGAAAATTGAGTTTGGAATGGATATACTCATATAGTGATTTAATCCTTTATTATGAGATTGTATCCGTTTTTTCACTAATCTCGGTGGATTTGGTTATCAAAATATAAATTTTACTTTTAATAAAATTATGTTTATTCACTAATGTTAATTCCAAATTCTTTAATAGGAGTTTATTTCCTTTAAATGTGGTTTGTAATTATTCAAAGAAAAACATTCAAGAATTTTTTGAATGATTTATCATATGGTATTTCGAAACATTGAAGCTATTTCAAATAATTTTTATATTCTATTCTCAAAGGCCCTTTAAACACATTAAAATTAGTTTTAAAGGAAAAAAGTATGATAAGGTTTTATAAAATTAATGGTTGAATGAAATGTTTTATTTTGTTGATAATGTAATTTTTTACCAACATGGTTTTTACATAATGGACCATTTGAAAAAATTTAATGTAAATTATCTTATTTGATAAATTCTGGATGAATCCTTTACTTATGATTTTCTTTGATGGATAGTTCTCAGTGAAAAAGATAATGGTTATTGAAATAGGGGTTTTGGTCATTTAGTAATCTTGGGGGTGGGGAGATATGGGAACTTTGTATCCAATGGAATGTTGATGGTTCATGTTTATTCCTTTGAGGATCATTATTGGGATCCCTGTTTCTTAAAATATCATTCAAAAATTTTATTGTTCTAGGGGAATCCATGATGGAATGATGATAAAGTGTATATTTATTTTAGGATTTTACACCCTCACACCACAACTATAATCTAACTAGAAATTTGAATTTATGTTAGGGATATTCAATGAGGAAATAGGTATGCTCTGAGTCAGTAAGCTTGTGTACATAGTAGATACAAAATATGAATGTAGAAAGTCATTGTTATATTTTTCTTAACTTTGATGGTGTCACTAATATAACTATAACAATACAATGTTATACGATTTCAACACTCAACATTGGTAATTTTTATGTAACTTTGATCACTTGATAGTTACTCAACACTAGAATGTCAAAACTTGAACTCCATTATTATATCTATTTGATTGTTATGAGGTACATTTTTTTTACCAATTTATCTTCATTAATTTGATGTATTCATTATAAATATGTGGTACATACTCATACAATTAATAAAATTTATTAACATTGGATTGCGATAAATTTTTAATGATTTTTTAAAACAATTTTTTTTTATTAGAAATGATTTTCAACAAGCATTTTTCCTCTAGGGATTCATAATGGTTTGTAAATGAAAAATGTAACCCTGTTATGAATTATTTTCCTCACAACTAGAATTTATGGATGTAAATAATCCTTTTAAAAATGATTCATTATTCATCATATGTATTTATATAAGAAATACTTTTTTAACATATTCATATTTTTTTCAACTAGTATATATGAATCTCTTAAAAGATAAATTCCATAGACTACTTGGTGGGATAAAAATGGGCTCTATTTTCTCACAAAATTAAATACCACTTGATGTATGCAGCTTTCATCATTTTATAATTGGATTTAAAATTCTCCTCACCCAATTATAATGGGTTTTTTGTTTGTTAGATGACGGTAGGTGTCTAGAATAATGGTGAGAGTTTGAGGACCACTAGGGAATTGGTTATCATGGTTATGTTTTCCTTTTATGTACCTGGGATGTCTGTATATTTTATATGGGTGTATCAGGATGAATTGATTGTTATAATTCTTTATATGTTTTTTTGTATCTATTTTCTATATTATCTTTTTTGGGGTGATATTATTCTTAAAGGATGTTTCTTGAATCCTGAGTCCTTGTCTTCATCCCATGGTGATCAGGAAAACCCTTTTGACTAGTGGAAAATGATACCAATTAGAGTTCAGATAGTATTATGGATCACTTTATAACATAAAAAAATTATTAAAATAAAAAAAATCCAAATATATTTATTTATCTATAAAATAACTTAATTCTTAAAATTTAAATAAATTCTCTGTTTATTTAAAATTATGGGGTCTTTAATACTAATAGTTGTGACTAAATATATATCTGAATTTATTTTCATCAATCATTCAACAATAACTATAGGTATCAAGAAAATTAATACCACCCCCAAATCTTAGAGTATTATATAGTTAATTATATATTCCATTTCAATAAAATCCTCTAACTAAGTATGTTAATATATATAGGGTCACATAATACTATTTATTGTTTTAGAATAGGAATACTTAATCATCCTGAAAATAAATTATCATTAAATAGACATTAGACATTACATCCCATTTTGTTGTATACGTTGAGGTGAATCTATTTGATCGACATGATAAATTATTGATATTTTTCTTCAACATCATTTTCTCTCAAATAGTAATTATATTGATTTTCCTCGTGGAGATGTTAATTATGTAGATTTAGAAAAATCATCAGTTTAGGATGATATTTATATACATATTTCAATTTAATCATTGAACCTACAATAATGATATTTGACTAGTTATATTCATAGAGGTATTTTTTATAGAATTGAATATAATGAAAGCATAATTTACTAAGTATTAAGTTATCATATTATGATAAGTTCTATATTTAATAATACAAATGTAGTAGAAGAACATCTTGTTATGTCTATAGGCGATTCAATGAATACTAACACAAGGTAGGTTGTTAAACTAGAAAATTTAAGTGATTTATTCCTGAGATCATCCACCACTAGCAATTCTAGTGAAACATTATGTGACATACCCTCTAGTAATTATATGAATCTTATTATATGAATCTTATTATAACTATTTGAGTTGTGGTTCTTTCACTTCCATTTATCTATTTTTCTATTTAGTAGTAGTTATTTGTTTTAATTTTTTTTAATAATGTATAGGAACATTGTGATATATATGGATAAAATAGGGATCACATTACCAAGGAACACACCTTATTATGCTATGGGAATAGTGGAGTTTTTAGAATTTTTAATTTCCCATTGATCAGTTTATGAGAGAATAATATGTTCATTTCTTAAATGTAAATTAAAATGTTGTTTGAAGAGAGATGAAGTTTATTAACACTTGATATTGAAGAAATTCACTGCCCAATATTTGTGTTGGATTTGGAATAGAGAATCGAACATTATGGGAACCTTGAGCATTGATGTTGGTCAATATAGTGAGCTCCCAACTTCATCAATAGTGGAAAATGAAATGAAAAACCTTATTAATGTTGCATTCGGCATTACAAGACATCAATACCAACATCAAAACATATCAAAAAAAAATTTGAGGATGCTACAAATAGAAATGTTATTGATGGTATTTTTGAGACTATAGGTCAATAAGATCAAGATTTTAACATATCAATGGATCCTCCTCTTGATTCTGTGGAGACTAATTTAAGAGAAAACATCACTAGGTAGACAGATGCATTTCATGGTTTAGTTGATGGTGGAAATCAAGAGTTTTTTAGTGGACGTATGAAATATTCAATCTTTCATTTATACTGAAGTTGTACCATGTAAAATAACTATATGGAATTATAAATAATGTGATGTCCATGATAATGGAATTGTTTCATTATCTATTTACTGAAGAAAATATTCTTGATTATTTTTATTATATTAAAAAAGTTTTTAATAAGCTTGGTATGTATTATACAAAAATACATGTGTGTCCCAATTATTGTTTACCTTATTGGGGAGAGAATTGAATTAGACAAGACCAAAAAAAATGTTCGTCTTCTAGATGGTAGTCAATGAGTGATGTTGGAAGTCTGAATCAACCTACTAATATGAAGAAGAAGAACAGAAGGAACACACCTATAAATGTTTTTAATTAATTTCCTTTAAATTCTCAATTGAAAAGATTATTCATGTCATAGATAACAGACGAGCACATGAAGTGTCATTCTATAGATAATAATAATTATGGGTTAATGTGACATATAAGAGATTGAAAAATGTGGAATAAGTTTGATTCATTACATCTAGATTTATCATCTAATCTCATGAATGTTTGATTGGGATTGGCTACGGATAGATTCCACCCATTTAGGACTTTGAGAACCATTTGTAGAATTTGGATGATTTTTTTTCTTTACAATTTGCCTCAATGGATGTGTATGAAAATAAATGTCTTCTATTATTTCGATGATTATTCCAAGAAAAAAAAATCCTGGAAATGATATTGATGTATACTTTCAAACTCTAATTTATGAATTATAATAGTTATGAAGAAAAAATATTGAGACCTATGATGAATCTTCTAGAACAATGTTCAGAATGCAAGGTGCTCTAATGTAGACCATTAATGACTTCCATAGACTTGGGAATTTAACCGGTTCGAACACATACATAGATTTTTCTTGTTCTTTTTGTAACATTGATTTTGATCCTGAAAAAGTACCTCATAGTAAAAAACGGTGCTTCTTTTTTTCATCGAATATTTCTCAATGCATCTCATCAATTTCAATTTAACAGGTCAAAATTTAGAGGTTCTATTGATTTTAGACCATCTCTAATGTTGTTCATAGGTTCTGAAATATGGAAAAAACTTGGAAATGTTGAAACATAATTTGAGAAGTTTCATAATTTAAATGATCGTGGGAAATAATTTCCGAGTGCATCATCAAGTGAAATTGGAACACAACAATGGAAGAAAAAAAGTATATTCTTTAAAGTTTTGTAGCATGAATTTAATTTATTGTTGCATAATCTAGATGTTATGCTTTTTGAGAAGAATATTTGTGAAAATTTGATCTTCAGATTCCTTAATAAGAATGAAAAATTGAAGAACCATCTCAATACTCAGAAGTACTTAAACACAATTAACATAAAACATGATCTCTAGCCAGATGAGAAAAGAAAGTATGCTCCAGAAAAATTTTCAATGAAAAATAAGGATAAAGATACATTCTATTGAATTTTAAACCATGTGAAGGTATCTGATTGGTATTCAAGTAACATCTCATGGTGTGTTGAATTAAATCATTATAGTTAACATGGATTGAAAAGTCATGATTCACATATTTTTTTTAAATCAGTTGAAACCATTGGCATTGCATACATTATTACCTAAAAAGCCTATAACTACTGTACTCTAATTTTTCACATTATTTAGACAACTATGTGGGAAAAATCTACAACCATTTGAGATTTAAAACCTTCAAGAGATATTTCTATTGACCCTTTGTGCAATGGAAATGACCTTTCCTCTGTTGTTTTCTTATTTTTATGGTGCATTTAACTATGCATTTGGTTGAGGAAGCTAAATTATGAGGCCCCATACATTATCGATGGATGTTTCCAATTGATAGGTACATTATTTTTTCTAATTTAATTAAACAATTCTTAGAACATTATTAAATACAAAATTATGTTTTTTTAATTTTATATTACATATATCTTGGGCATTTAAAATCATATGTGAAAAATAAATTTCAACATAACGACTCTATTTATGAAGGCTATTTAAAAAAAAAATTTCATACCTTTTGTTCTTGATCCTTGGATGATATTGAGACAAGATAAATTCAAGTTGGATGTGTTGATGAAACATAGATATGTGTTGATGAATAGTGAAATTGAAGATTCATTTATTTAATTGTTTTGGATAAAAACAAAGTGACGAATGAGAGGCCACACACAAAATGAGAAAGATATAACAAAAGTTTTTAATAAATAGATTTTATAATGGTTTTCATGATGTGTAAGTTCATAAATATTTCAACAAATATTGATATTAGGCTGATGCATATATTTTTTAAATCAAATAATGTATATTACTTTTTGTAGATCATGAATACTAATACTTGAGCTAAGTTTTCAAGAGATATGATGTTTCTTTTTCGAGTCCTCTAAAACAGGCTTGAATGTTTGATGCTTACAATGTGAATGGATTTAAATTTTGTACAATCGATTGGGAAGAGGTTTTTAATAAAAAGAACAATGGTATATTTATATTTTTCAATCCATTATACTATTGAATGTTGACTGAAATTATTTAATTAAAATACCATGGGCATTTTTCAGTAATTTTATTCAAATGTAATTGGGTCTATATTATTAGGAGTGTTAAATGAGATTCCTTACAATTTACTTCTTTGAAATTATCTCTCTTGATGGATGTTGGTGGCCATTAATTACATGATCTATATATCTTATCATCCCAAGTGAAAATGTTATATTATGTGGAAGATGTCGTGGATCAATTGTAGAGTGTAGTTTCTCACACAAAACAAAGAGACTTGTATGATATCTGTGATGAAGTGTAAGATTTGACACATAACATGGAATCCCGTCGACAGATTGGAGAAAAATAATTTTACATCATGATATTGAAAATATTATTCTTGAAAGGGTAGATAAAGTAGATGAATTAATTATGGAGTAGGATAATGACATGATTGAAGGTGAAAATGAGTGTATGTGGAATCATCCATTTATTTATGAACAACTTATTTCATTTGTGCAATCATTCATTATCGTAGTTATATATATTTTGTTTTTTAGTACTATCCATATGTTATCATTTCTATTTTTTTCTACTTGAACTTTTTGAAATATTTGTTATAAAGTTAATTTTATTGGATTAAATGACAGGAATTCCAAGGAGAAAGTGTTATAATAATGTCTGTCGACTCTCGGTCAACATACCCTCAACCATACTGATAGATGATTATCCATCTTTCTCCCTCCCTACAACATATGAGACACCATCCACTTCCCCTAGACCATATCTCACACCCTCTGTCAGGGTCCCATTAGTAGATCACCCGAAATTTCCCCATTCAGTAGCCTCAATGGTGGGGGAGAGGGATGCCACTCCAGATTCTTCATGGAGATATTGGAGGGTGAATATTATTGGTACAAATATTAATTTTAATAATATTATTTTACTTTTTTATACTACTAACTATTTTGTCATAAAATCTGGAAACAATGCTACTATGAATAATAATATGAAAAGTTCATATGTATGGAATCTAAATAGACTAAAGATAGTTTTACCATTTTACTGATATGGGATCCCTACAGATGACGCTGTAGAATTTTATGGCTAGATTCTAGGCCAGCTGGTGGTGGATCCAGTTACCCTTGCAATTATGTATGATGATTAGAGGCATATGCCTTCATCTTGAAAAAATTATGTTTTTCATTCAAATATAGAGTTAATTTTAATACATTACGGTGTAATTGAAGGTTATTATATTATTAAATTCTAATATTTTCAAAATGAATATCCTTTTACAGATGTTTTTTCACTTTTCCATTGCTGATATGATAGCATGAAAATGGACATTGAAAATTTTGGGTAAGAAATGGAAATAATTTAAATGGAGATAATGTAATGAATTAAATGATACTTCATTGAGCACCTAAAAACTACATGATAAGGTGTCCAATGTTTTACCTAAAGATAAGTGGAGTGTTTTTACTAATAGCCATCGTGATTAGTAGCACATGGTATTTAAATATATATTATTATATTAATATCATTTTAAATTTATACATGAATATGAAAAGGTGATGAAATTGCATAAACTACTATTAAGTTATATTTTATTTATTTCAAGATGTTTCAAGGAAAAATGAATTGAGTTGGGTTTTAAAAATAATCCCTCACATTTCAGGGTCAAAGAGTTTTTCTAGAAGCCAATAGATTCTGGTAATCTTTTCATTAGTTTAAATATTTATAAAACAATATTATATGTTAAATATATTAAATTGTTTATTTATATTTATTTAATGTATTCATAGATATTAGGGCACCAAGAATCATGAACAGAAGTATGGTTGGATGTTTATAAAAAATCTAATGGGAGTTCTGTTAATGAGCCTACTAAAGAAGTTGGGGGTATCAATTCATTTTTCATTATAATAAATTAATATCAGTTGTCACTATGTTAATATATATTGCTTCTAATATGAATAATATTTGATTTATTGGTAAAAATTAAATAACTATGGGATTCCAATCTCATGCATTCCTTATCAATCACAAAGGATAAACCAATTGGTAATGTCCTTGGGAAGGAGCATCATGTTAGAGTGCGTGGGATGGGTTTGGGACCATTACCTTCTGAGATCTTCGACAGGAAATTGAGGATTGTAGTTTCATATAATCCTAGTTTTAGTCACTCACAACCCCAAGATACTAAGGGAGAGAGTTTTTTTTCTATGAAAAGAACAATTCCAGAAAAGGGGGCTTAGATAAATGATTTATAGAAAATGTTGGTAGATTTATAACAGAAGACAACCAGATCTATCCTTGGTGACATTTCATCGATGAATGGTGGTGAGAAGGTAAATCACACAACTTCAAAATAATTTAGATCACAAAATATTATTGATTTTATGTTTAAATATAAATAAACAACATCGTTTAATTTTCAATATAATTGTATTAAAGGTGCCGCTAGTAGGATGTAGAGACATATATGTATATGGTAAAGATCAGAGTTTATCAGTAGGTAGTGATTTGTGGAGAGGGTTTGTTTATGTATGATTAATGGAATATAGTGGACCATGTAGAGTGATCTGGTATGTGCATTTTTTATGCGTACTCTTCTTATATGATAGTGTAACTTTCCTTATGTGTCTATATATTGTGTTTCATTTGTTATGGAATTTTGTTATCAATTTATGTGTACTATGATTATAAGATATGTAAATTTTGGAATAATTATATCGTGGAATGATATGGTCTATACATTATTTGTTTTTTTGCAGGGTTTATCTGGGGTTGTAGGTTATGGGTCTGCTGATTCTACACATCGTTTTTTGGTATTTCATCATATAATGACGATTTAAACCACTGCTAAAAATATTTTTTTGCTGTAGTTTAAACCACCTATATATTATGATATTTTTTTGTGGTAGTTAAAATCGTTTCTAAATTTGAAAATATTTTATTTAGTGGTCGTTTTAACCACCAATAAATTCTTTGCATTTATTTATCCAAAAAACCATATATAAATCACAAAAAATTGCCACTAAATACACATTCTAGAATTATTTCTAGAAACTGCCACTAAATGGAAGGATCCACATTATATTGTATACCATCACCAATTTTAGTGGTGTTTTATTGGAAACCATCATAGAATAATGTGGTGGTGGTTTAAACTACCGCCAAATAAAAAACTCCACTGCTACATAAAGATTTTATTGTGGTAATATTATTCACAGTAATGACATTTAACAGTCACTTATATATAAATGGATATAAAAAAACCAAATAAGTTCATGTGTTTTATATAACCACAACACATTAAATTAAATTAAAAAGTCGAATTTTATTCATAATAGATCAAGTCTTTATAAGTTTCTTATTCCTTTGGTAAATATTTCTACAATTATTGTAAATAAAGTTTTGGATGAAATCATAATCTTTAGTTTTGAAAAACATGATAGCATGGAAGACCCCACCTCCCAGTACAACCAGATGATACTTTAATGAGTCCTACAAATAACCAAGAAGTCTTGAAATATGAGGACATTCCAATAATGAATTTACAATCTCCAACTATTAATGATTATTAAAATTAAAATAAGGGATTGTGCTCCTTTAGTACAAAAAATCCATGCAAAGAAAAATAATATAACCTTGGAAAGGATGGGAAGAAGGATGTCATCATCAAGAAATTATATAGGAATAAACATTCTAGTGAAAAGAAACAAAGGTGCGCTAACTCCAAACAAAAATTTAAATAAGGATTACGTTTTGTAAATTTTAAGTCCTAAACAAACCTGATACAATTATCCCTATTAGGATTTTTATCAATAAGAACAAGACTGAACTGCTTGGTATTTCAAAACCAAATAGTATTTTTTTGAGAGGGTTTCTTCTCTTGACAAGATAAGCAACCACGTTGTAGGCAATAATCAGTTCAGTAATGACATTAAAAGACTTTGTGTCTTAGATCATTATAGTTGGGATGGAATAATTGCTTTCAATTATATAGAATGGATCGTCACTCTAAGTTATAATTGTATGTTAATGATTTAAATTTTCAATTTAATATATTCTTATAATAGATAACGATAGATAAGGTAATTATGGAATAATGTATAGGTTTTGATAAGCATAGTTAATTGTTCTTAGACTCATATGGGAGAATTTCCTACCATTATCAATCCAATTGAGATAATTTTCATACTTATATATTCTAATTAAACCAGAGATTTTATGGTATGTACTGAAAATATCATCCAACCCGATGTTAACCTTGTGGGTGGTAAATATACTTCGTGCAAAAGTAACTGTAATAAAATATTGGCAAGTAAATTGGATATGGTTTTTTTCAATGACGCAACACATGATATTTGAGACTCCATATCTTTCTTCACTTTTGGATGATTAAATTCTGATCATCATACTATTTTTTTAAATCTTGTCATTAGATAGATTAAAAAAACCTTTCCATTCAGATTCAATAATACATGGACCTTGCATCCTGACTATAAAAAAGTGGTTAAAGACACCTCAAACTCCATAAATTATAAGAATGATACATTTTATTGTATTATAAATCTCAAAATGATTAAGATAAAGATTAAGGTCTAGATTCAAGAGTGATTTAGTCACATGGATGAAAATATTTCTCATCTTGAATCCTTGGTTCACATCATACAAGATAATTACACAGGTTATTATTTTTTCACAGGTCTTTAATAGGAAAATGTGATTAATCATGACCTCAATAACCTTTAAAACCATAGAGAATTTATATAAATAGAATATTTTAAAGTCAAATGGGTTATAGAAGGTGACATGAATTCCAAAATTTTAAACACTCTTCAAATAGTTAGGAAACTCAAAAGACCCTTGGATATTCCCAATAATAGTGGGGTGTTTTTTGATAAATGATAGGATTTTGATTCTCAAGTTGACTCTTAATATAAGATACTCTTTGATGGAACCAATACTAGAATTGACCTAATGGATGAAATCATTCCCAGTCTTTTGAATGATAATGATATCTCAATTTATTCTTCTATTCCCATTGAATTTGAGATCTAATATGTTATCTTTGGTATACATTATTATAGCTCTCATGGACTGGTTGGGTTCAATAACTATTTATTTCATACCTATTGGGAGAATATTCATTATAATATTTTTATAATTATCAGTCATTTTTTAAGGGTGTCCAGCTGATATATGGAATTTATTCTTAGTTTCTCGAACTTATTCCCAAATTAGATAATGAAAATGAGATTCACCTTTTTAGATATATGGATCTTGTCGACAATATATACAAAATTATTATTAAAATTACTACTAAAATTATATTTAACATTTCCAATAAGTTTGTGTCTCTTAACGAGTCTAGTTTCATCAATGGTAGAACTATTCAAGATTTCCTTTCTAAAACTTATGAATGTGTTAATCTTATTAGGAAATCCACTAGTGGAGGTAACATCTCTCTTAAGATTTATGTTAGAAAATCCTTTGATACATTATATTGTTGATTCATTTGAAAGATTATAATTAACTTTGGATTCGATGAGATATTTATTAAATGTATTAGAACTCTTTTGAGCTCATCATATATCTTAGTGATTATCAATGGATCTCATGAGAGTTATTTAGCATTCTATAGTGGTATTAGATTAGTTGAACCTCTCTTAGCCATTATTTTCTCCATTATTAAGGATTACTTAAGTAGGATTCTTCTCAACATGGTAAATACTAAAAAAAATAAGTCCATAAGAGCTACGAGAGGCCTTTATACCCCCAACCATTTACTCTATGATGATGAAATTATCATATTCACTCAAGATGAAAAAAGAAACAGTAAGAAAATTAGAAATAATATCCTTCATTATGAATAAGTCTCATGGTATGAGATTAATTAGAATAATTCAATCTTAATATATGAAAAAATATTCATGGAGCTACAAAAGTGGAGATTATAAATGATCTCTGAATCAGAGAAGGAGTAATTTCATTCACTTATAATCGTGTCTCTGTGTTTTGGGTTAAATTAAATGTCACTAATTTTTATCACATTGTGGGATAGAATAAAAATCTATTATCTTCCTATAAAGGTAAAAAACTCTCGATGGTTGGAAGGGTTAGTCTTTTCAATGGTTTTATCATCTCAAAATTTATTTACTCATTTATATTTTATAAATGGTTGGATTACCTCATTAATAATAGTAGAAAATATATCAAAAACATTGTATGGAGTGTAAGAATTATTCATAGAATAATTGTGATTATCCTATAGAAACAATGTTGTAAAGAAATTGAATATAGTTGGTTGGAATTAAAAATATACACAAATTCAATATATCATTGAAGGATAACATAATATTAAGGATAATCAAGGATAAGTTGAATGATATTGAGTTTTTATGATCAATATTTTTTTTAGGCTCAAAATATTAATTTTAACTCTACGGATCCAACCATTTGTCATGAACTCAAGGATTATTTCTCCATAATATCTTTAAATTCTCACATTATAGACAACATGATTTCACCCCAGAATTTATGGTTAGGTAATGGGATAGGTATAACTATTATTAACATTGTATAATATTCTGACTAATCACCAGCCACAAATATACCATACAAAGAGAAGATGTATAATTCCTTGGACATGATTCCTACTGAAATCAAGGAATTTGTTTTGAAATACAACTTAATTAATATAACTGATAGTATTGTTTGGGAATATACCACCAATGGGAGGCTCTCCTGAATGTATTTTTACTAAGAGGCAGTGCATGGGCATATGAAAAATTTGGTAAGTTATTGAGTAAAATCTAGATTCTACTATCCAGATTCTCTAAAGCATGTATGGAAATTTACTATAAGATTCCTACTAATGATTTTATACATGGTGTTGTTATTAATCGATTATTAAGAGTTTTCGAGTTTAACAAACATAAGGGTGAAATTGACCACCTATTTTTAAGATGTGTTACTACCACTTCACTCTAGATAGTTGTAATTGACTTTTTTAAATTCAAAATCCTCTGTACAACCAGCATCCGAGAGATACTGTATGCATGTATTAAGATAAATCTTTCTAAATAGCTACTAAATCTCTTTTTACGGTAAGTTCTATGTTCATTAATGTCATATGGACCAACCATAACAAATTATTATATGAGATAATTGCCTACTGTCTACAATCGTCTTTGTGTCATGTAATTTCTTCTGTGAATTATGAAAAATTCTATTCAAAATGGTTTTTGTGATAACTCAATATATGATCTTACCATGCTTAATAATTTTGGAATTATAGGTAAATATCATCCTCCTTATGCAATATTGGAAGTCATGTCGAATCATCCATTTCCAGGTTGGTTGAAATGCAACACATATGGATCCTAAATAGGAAATCCAGGCTTTTCTAGACATGGTGTGATTTTCAGAAATCACTGTGGTTCATCAATGGTATGCCTCTATGGTCCTTGTGGAATCACTAAATCTATTGAGGTTGAAATTCTTGATATAATTAATATAGTAAAAATTGAAAATAAATAAGGTTTCCTAAAATATTTTCTTGCATGTTAATATACCACTCTTATGAAAGATATTAGAAATGAAATTATTCATCTCTCATGGAAGATGATTATTAGATTGAGAAACTACATGGACTATCTATCATCCATGAATTATATCATCACACATGTATATCGTGAAGAAATATATTTAGCAGATGGGATTTAAAATAAAGGTGTAACTACTCTTGAGTTTATATGGCTCAATGACGTACTTGGTGTGATTTTCTCTTATTGTCCAAGGAATTATTGTAAAAACCATTTCTCAGACTTTTGTAAGTTTTCTGTTTTTTTTCAATAAAATATATTTTTTATTTTTGGGAAACTTATCATTCTAGCCTAAAAAGTCTTAAATAATTAGGAATAAAATCATTTAATGATAAAAAGACTCGTTTTAATGAATTATATTTTTACTCTATATTGTAAATTTTAATATTAATTGATAACTATTAATAATGATAAATGTATTAAAAAATAAATTAATTTTCATATAAATATATTCACTTGGAAAGGAACATGAATTATTTTTTATGCATTATAATGCATTTTCCTAAAAATTGTTTTTATGTTTTATCCATTTTTTAATTAAAATTACACTTTACCACTTTTATAAACAGAATTAAATAAAATATATTTTTTATACAAAATCATAATATCCAATTTTTTTAATAAGTCCATTTTCATTTTTTAACAACTAATTTTCCATGATAAATATTACTAACTAGGGTAAACCATTTATTTATAAAATATTTCATTTTTATAAGTATTTTGTGTTTTTATCTCAACAAATTTAATTGATCACTTTTAAATGGTGAATATACTATAATATTTCAATTCATAAAAAAAATCAACACTCATTTAATTTTTAACTTAAAGGACATAAGAATAACAATTGTTAATATTTAATATGTTATTTTTTAACACAATTTTTTTATATATTGTAAATAAATTAATTTAAAAAGAATTTTTATAATATTTAGAAATTAAAATTGATTAACTAGATTCTAAATTTATAATTAAAACTAGAGAATTTGATAAATAAGGTCATATAATATTTTTAGTAAAAATATAATTAACATAATAAATATTTAATAAATGTTAAAGGGTAAATAGAAGGTAATCTACAATGGATATGATTTAACTTTCTCAAAATGACACTTCTATATTCTAGAATACCGTTGTTATGTTGGAAATTTAATACCGATTTTCTCTCCATGATTTCCTCTACTAAATCCTAAGTGGTTCTTTGAATGTATTTAATGAATAAAAATGTTATTTAAAAAGTGATTAATGTTAAAGAACAAAAATTTGTAATTCTGTTGATATCTAACTGATAATTAATATATCATCTTTTGTTCATTAAAAATCAATGAAATAATATCCTTACTAATTTTTCCTTCATGAATTGTCAGTAAAACTCCCCTGGAATGAAATTTGAATTTTAAAAATCATTATAGAAATTCTATCCCTATACTTTTAATGTTATTTTATATTATAAATTTGGTTTTTATGGAAATACAAAATTGAATGATCAATATAAAATATATCATTATGATTAATAAATTCCTCAAAATGTGTTCGTTATAGATTCCAATCTCACAACCCATATCCATTCCTTATATAAAAATGAATGAGGGACTACATAGACCATTAAGAAACCATGATTCCAATAAATTTAATAATTAGTTAGCTATGAAATTATTATTAGAGAATGATGCAAGATGCTGAAATTAGGAAACTTGTATGAAAAAATAAAAGTTACTAACATTTGATGTAAAAATAAAAAAATAACTAACTGATAAATGTATAATAAATGATTCCAAATAAAGTGAAAAATAGAAATAGATTTTAGGAAATGTTATGAAATAATTAATTAAGATGGGTATGTTTATCATACAGGAATTTAAAGCATATCTAACCAAGACGAAATCCAATATAAGAGTTCCATTTAAATTTCCCATCTTTTTGGCATGTTTTTATATTTTTCACATATTATTTTTTATTTGGGTTACTTATTAACATAGTTGGATTCTATTATTATTTTTTAATTTTCTTTCATGGGGTTTACAAGTTTTTCGTTAACCCCTCCTTTATATTCTTCTAATTTAAAATTTACCAAAGTAGAAAGAGTTTGGTTCACTCAATCTCTTTTTTTTTGATTCATAGTTTTCTCCCACGACTATGTTCTTATAAATTTTGTTATGCTATTCAATTTATTTATTTTATATTAAATTTCAAATTTCCTTCTAATTATGTTACCCTTTTAAATCAAAAAATCTTCTCTAAATGTATTATTTCATTATTAAAAAATATTATGGTAATGAATAATTCCCACCCCATCGGATATGATGTTTCTCATCTATGTCTATATAATTTATATATATAAATGTTTTCCTTTCTTATTTTGAAATTTAAATTTAAATTATTTCTTATGATCTCAATATTTCAATTTATCACTTTTCAAAATAAATCTTTCTTTCTCTTTAAATTATGTGGGTTTCAATAAAGAAATTAAAAAATATTAAAAAGGTATTTATTTTCATGATCACACCTTTAATATTTCACTCTATTTTTGTAAAATCAACCATTATTTATTTTAAAGTTATATGTTTCATTAGGGAAAGGCTGAAACAAAGAACCCCCATTGAGGTGGGTTTGGTTTGGCATAATGGATAATTGTGGGGGTTTTTTGCGTGCACAATTATTAACATCAGGTTACTATTTTCACTCTTAACAGAAAATCCAAATATTTCTCCATCTGTAACTGGGTACAGACATAATTTCCTAAGGTAGGCAGTCACATGGGATTTCAGGCCCAATATAACTTAGGGACTCACATTGCTCAAGAGTATGGGAGGCCAGACTTATCACACCCTTTTGGGGGGAATTGTTTCCTACTTCAAAAATCTCTTATAGATTTAATATATGTTTTTTAATCTCTTCCTAATATTGATATGAGACCAGTTTCCGTAACAAAATTATTATGGGTTAAGTCACTTTTATGTGAATTAAAAGAGGATATGATCTATGAAATCACCTATATTTATCTAAGGTTCTTCATCCATTTCTCAATAATGGATATATGGTTATGTGTAGAAAACATATAATGAAACTCTTCATAATTTACTGCTACACTGGGAGGGATTCAAAATTCCAAGGAGGAGATTTATCCATTATGAGGAATCCTACATATCATGGTAATTTCAGGAATAAAAAATGATGTAGTTCATTATAATTGTGCAGTTTAAGATCATATAGAAAGGAAATATATGAGTGCTTTGAGGCACTGGGTATTCAAGCTCTAATCCTAGGGAGATGTCATACCTATCCTGATTTTAGATAGAATCAAAGTTTTCATATTTTATTTGGTTTCTCAATCCTCTAACGAATGAGGTAGAATTATTACCATGGGAATGATTTTGGAACAATGGTTGATATTTTGGAGACATGGGGGTACTTACACGAGAGTCAATGCCAATTTATGCTCAGGCCTTAGAAAGGTGTCCTACAAATTCAGTTCATGGAATGAATCAAAGTTTTCATAGTTGAATCACACCCTTGGGACTGTACCAAAGGTAGATGACCTCATATGTGGGAGGTTTATATCAAGACAATTATTTGGGTTTATATACTAGAACAACCCTAGTTAGTGGAGATTCACAATGAGAATGATGTGAATTTTGGAACACCCAAATCCCACAAGATCTGTGCTAAGTGTGAGAAACAAGGGATAACAAGTATTCAATATCATTATATTTGAATGTGGGTCTTATGTGCTGGGCCTACTCTTGGGATATTTAATATTTAGCTTGTGCCTTAGGGAGGCATCCTATGTATCCTAGTTATGGCCAGAATCTAAGTCATTGTATTTCATTAAATATCTCAATCCATTGAGGGATGATTTAGAGTGATTGTGTTATAAGATTGATTAGGTCCCGATGATTGGAATTCCAGAGATATGGTGGGAACCACTCTGTGGTGGATTCCCATTTGAGTTTAAGATTATGTCTCTGGGACATGTAATAATTATCCTGGTTATGATAGGAATAAGAGTCCTCACATTTCAACATTGAGGGCTTACCCACTAGAATTTCCCTAGTCTTTATAGAAGTTTATGGTGCAGATGATATGATTATTGAAAATACATAAACCCACATGATCTATGCTCATTTTGATAAAAAATGTATGCAATATAATCAATGTCATTGCTTAAGGATGTGGGACTTATGTTATGTGACTTTCCTTTGGGTTTTTTAATATAGAGATTGAGCCTCAGGGAGGTGTCTTTTGTATCCTGATTTTAAAATGAATTAGGGCCATCATAGTTTCTCTAATTGGGGCTTACACACAGATTTTTCCCTTATATTCGAGGCTTATAAACCAAGGATGGAAACAATCATCAAAGCATGGGATTCCCTTTTTTACTTGACCTGATTTCCTTCCTAACATGCATTGATTATTCACTAGATATGCCTTGATTTACTACTCGACTTGTCAGAGAGTGTCTATCTGACATGTCCCCAAGAAAATCATAAGATCCAGTAGACTTATCTAAATTACTTCACATAATTTGGATGTCATGTAAGAATGTTGTTGCATGATCAAGATAGAATTTTATTGAGGATATCGCAAGACCTGAATGGTTTTACCTGGAATCCATTGCATGACCTCGACTAGCTTTTCTAGAAGGGGTCACATGATCTAGATTACTCGACCTCATTTCATCGTAAAGATGGCAGGCACACTTAGAGGGTGTCATGAGAGTCAATGTAACCTGTATTAATGGGTGTCACATGTTTTGTATAGCATGTATGAATGACATCAAAAGACCTAGATGGAGGGCTCAGAGGGTGTCACATGAGCTAGTTAACATGCCCTGGTGCTACTATGAGTCTTAGCTAACATGAGCTGGCATAACCAAATGAGTCAGGTGACATGTATGAAGAGCACTAAAAGGTTTGGATGATGAGCCTCTAGGGCTTCACGAGATATGGTAAGAATACATGGGGGTTCCATGTGACTTTCTTTGATAAGTCTATAGGACTTCACATGATCTAAATAGTTTGTTGATCGAGTGTGGTGTGATCTGGGAGCGTGTCTTGGTGTTTTCAGATGTCCGAGGTGTTTCATATGAAGAAAATGAGGATCATCGTATATGTTATTTTCTTAAGTCTCTTATATCCAGTCATTGTTCTAGCCTTTATATAGTGAATGCCTTAGAATTATTCAATGTTATCTTATTTTAAGTCTCACATGATCTAGAAGGTGTGTGGTATGTTCTTCACATGTCCTACCAAAATTCATTTGTGTGATCTATGGGTGATCATGGAAACAACCTATTCATGTTTAATGATTTCTCTGGTTGATCGCAAGTACCTTACTTTATGAGAATATTTTCATTCATGAGATCATGTAATTCAAGAAATCTTCTCTAGAACCAGTGAAATTGGAATAAAAAAATTATATCCTTTCATCTCTAGAGTAGTAGTGAATTTTTCATGTTTGGTTGGGAGATTCATAGGCATTTCCACCCTAGTATTTCACCATCTTTCATGGAATGTATTGTACAAGTCCAGGCTGTAGTCGAAGAAGGGATTCAACATCATGTTTCTACATGATTCTCTATCTTGGATCACTCTAAAGGCATCACCTAATTTTTAGCATCCATGTTTCCCTCCCTATAAATCCTCCTTTATTAGATTATTTATAATTTTAGTGGACTTGTTGAATCATGTGGGCATGCTGAAGAACTTTCATATTGTCATATTTACATGTACATGGTTCTTCACAATATCAGGTTGCCTATTATAATCCTTCACATGATCTCAAGTCAATTGTCTGGGACCTTTTTTGAGACAAGGATAGCTTATCCAGGGGACTTTGCTGGATCATTACAACTTGTGAATAAGTCTTGCAAGACCATTCTGTGGACATCCTTAGTGTGTCACAAGAGTTTTATGACCATAATAGGGTACCAAATGCTTTCATTTTTATTTCCTTAATTTATTTTAGAAAGTTTGGGAGTTATGTGAGATTAAATGAGTATTATTGAGGACAAATAAACTACCTTTTGGTGATGTGTTTCATGTCCAAAAAGTTAATATGGAGATGTACGAGCAATTCATAAAAAATTCCATCCATTTTCCCTTATGGATCCAAAAGGGGAGTACATGGTTTCTTAGACATACCCAAGGCTCTTTGAGGGATGAGGATGATAAGACCAAGGTATTTTTCGAGATGATGTGAGCACATCGCTGGGTTTTTTTTGTTTCTTGCAGACCATCAGAGGATAATTTCATGTCTTTTATGAAAAAAGAGGCCCCCACCTGCTTCCTTTTGTTTCCCTTTTTTATTGTGCAATGGTTATGAGAATCATGGGTTTTCTTGGACGTTGTTAAGGATAATCATCCTCCCTGTTAGTGATACATCACATTAGTTTTACGACCCAAAGTCCCCCCCTCATTTTGGATATTGTTCTCATATTTTCGATGGATTTTTATAGGGGGTTTAAGGGTCATGTGATCATATATCCATGGGAGGTTCACATGATCCATGGGTCCCAACTACATTCTTCCTCCTTTTATTTCCTGGGGAAAATAATACCCATATCCTAGTATTTCTCAATTTTTGGGTTTTTCTATGGTCATTTGGAGAGCGTAAAAAAATTTCCCCTAACAAGTGTTATTTAAAAATGGAAAAGGTTTCAGTTTTGAGGAATGTAAATGTATGCCTAAGCCTTAGGCACTATCTTGAATCAGTGTCTTAGGTGTTGTTTTGTCTTTAGGGGGATGTTTGTTATTTCTTGAGATTCCCTACAAATAGGGGAAGAGAGGGATTAATTTCATTGGATACTCATACCTCCACAACACTCTCTCATTTATTCCATCATGTTCTATTTTCATTAGACTATTTTGCAAGATCCCATCACGATACCTCTCTGTGATCCTATTTTGTGAGAACTCCACCGCAATACCATTTTTTCTATGGTTCCTGTTCAACCCAACTATGAAATTTACCTTAGGATACTTGATTGTCTTAAAAGTTTCATAGGATTTGTGAGACTTGATTTTATGATCCTCTAGCCATTATGTGGCTTGTGTGAGCTTGTCCAGGTCACACAATCACGAGTCTTATAGGGGTCATGTGATTGTGCAATTCCCTACAGGTGTGTGCGACCTACAAGATATATAGGGCTCCGGAGATTCACAATCCCTTTAGGATCTTCTTGAATTTCTTTGTTGATCCATGTGGTGTGCTTGATGTTGTCGGTTTTGTCATTCCTTTCTTATGAAAAGATATTATTTTATCTGTTTGACATATGTCACTTAATTCTATTCAAATGGATTATAGTTCTCATTGATCTTTTTTTGGACAATCAAAGGTCCATTATTGACATAAACCGAAATTTTGACACTCGATATCATGTGTATATTGGTAACAATATTATGAATAGGCCCCTCTCATCTGAGCCTCATGATTATCCTCTATATCAATGGATTTCTTTATACGGGTTCGGTTAGTTGGATGATATTGTCGTCCCTCCATAAAATTACAATATTCCATCTCTTTAGGTTTCAACCTTTTCTCATTTTATTTAGATGAAAATTATCGAGAAAGGAAATATAGACATAGATCAACCCTAGGGTTTGTCTTATATGCTGGAAAACTCTCCCTTAGTTCAAGATGGCTATGATTTCACTCATCAACTGATTTATTAGAATTATTCATGTCTATTTTTTTCCTCTGTAAAAAATCTAGCTAGTAGATAGATCTTACAATGGGATTTCTGTCATAGAGGTAATTTTTATGATGAATGGGAATGAACCTAATGGTTCAAAAAAATTTTTATAGAGTTATCTAATTATTTATATGGTTAATATTTATAAAACCATATGGTTATCCAAATTTATTGTCTACTACCAGCCCAATCCTCTTCAAGAACTAGTCAGCTATTGGTGTCCTAGAACCAACCCATTCCAATTGTCCCATGGGGAAGTTGACATCAACCTGCTAGAAATCTACCAAATGGACATGATTCATACTCTCTAAGATATGTATCATGAGTTCCTCTTTGACACAGATGTTTGTAATGACCCTTTCATACTCCAGTTTTAGCAAACGAAATGCTTACTATTGTGAGGAAAAAACCGATGAAGGAGTTGATGAGGTGCTCACTCATCTATTTGATGTAATGGATAAAGTTTTTACTTTGACATAGTGGGCTCAGTAAAACTTCCATATTCACCCATTAGTTCCCTTATTAGTAGGTTTTCGATAGTGTTGACTCGTATTGGGCCATCTTAGAAGCTGAGGACTATACTTCATGGGTATAACGATTGAACTCATAGATCACTCTAAGACTTAGTTTGGTAGTTTTTATGGCCATGTTTTTGAATTGATAGATTTTCCCGTATAAGGATGTATATTCATGGATCTATATCAGTATGTTAGTGATAGTGGTGTGGCTTGAAAAAGGAAAACACATCAATTTGGAAGTGTTGGTCCTTGAACAACTTTATCAACTCATGGGACATATTTTCCAAGGAAACATCCCATACAAGATCGGTTTTCTTTTCCACATTTTTTTGGTTGGATAGGGGAGTATTTCCATTGTTATAAATAATAAAATTCCACTAGGATCCCTAATTATTTATCCCATATCTGTATTCTAAACATATATGGGGTTGGAACTATGTCTTTAAGCCCTTTAAAGGTTAGGGATGCATTGATACTATCTCATATATTTTATTTTAAACCTTACTTTTCACCGTCTAGGATGATTATTGATAATGAAAATGGTCCACTTGACAAAAGGTCATATATGATATCTCTTTGGGATGGGGTTCTTATAGTTAGAGAAGAAAATTTGATCTTATCCGAGCCTTATAAACCTTATAAATTTTTTCATTAGTGTGGATGTACACAAAGGGTTTCCCCTCTTATGTTGGCTAGAATGTGAGGAGAGCAGAACCCTAGGGTCATCTGATAGTTTTGGATGATACTGGCATGAGAAGGTACTGATGCAGAGGTAATTCTTAAGCCTAATGATTCTCCCTTCATCCTTAACCAGGATTATTCCTAGGATTGGGTAGTAGCTTATCTAGATGGTGTTCTAAGCCAGATGGTTCATCATGTGGATATCCCTTTTACCTCACCGACCCCTATATTTTTGGTGATGTTGGAGTTGGATAAAGACATAAGAGACACATAAAGTAAGTTCCCTCATTCTAGTGGTGATTAACTTCTTAGTGAGATAGAATATGATGAGGAAATTATTCTTCTGGAACAATCTATAGCTGATATGATTGTTGAGAGAATAGAATATAAGGCTTATTCTTCTGCTTCCTTATTAGATCAGCTGGTGATTCTTTCTCCTATCGTACCTTATCCATCAGTCATAGAGGATCAGACACAACATAGGTTGTCCGGGAAAAATATTCATTCTTTGATTACTAATACTCATTTGGAAGTATTCCATGACTAAGGGGAATGTCTTCATCAGTTATTTCAGGATTTTGGGGCAGGTGGTTTTGATCAAAAAACATTGTAAGAAATCTTGAAGAAAATTCTTCTGGCTCAAAAATTTTGGACAAAAATGTGAGGGAACTGCAAGATTTTTCATATAAGGCTCCCCTTGTTGGGTATATAAAGGATATGTATAGGGAATTGGATCAGGGTTTCCAATTAATATCTAAACTTCAAGCTCAGATGGATGTATGGACCATGAAAATATAGAGGCCTAAGTAAAGCATACCCCGTATCAGGATCAACCTTTCAATATTATAATCCTCATTTGAAACCACTAAGAATACTGTTGAGGAGTTGACTAATTCAGTCCAAACAATCCATCTTAGGTAAGAAGTAAAAGTGGTGGGGAGAGTGTCACTATAGCATTCAATTGACGCTTCCCACTAGACTCTATCAACATGGCCAACTCAATTGATCAAATTTTATTATAGTTCACTCATTGAAATGTATTCTAATTTTGTTAATATCCTCATATAGACTCCAAAATGTGGATATCCCCCCCAAATGTTTTGAATATTATCAATGAATGAACTTTCCATACATTCCATGTTACTGTTCAGCTTTCCTTTTATAGGAATTTTGCTACATTGATATTATATGAATTTCCAAAAATACCCATCCTTTTCATAATATCAAGTAAACCTGAATTATTTGAATTGAATATTGAAATTATAATATATTCTTATTGATAAATTATCATTAATTCCCACCAATATGAGACTCTTTATTGAATAATCTATTTCATGAATCTTGAGATCACCTGATTTACAAAAGTTTTTCTTGGATATGATATAAGTCATGGGAGAGAGAACTCTTTAGTTTGCTGAAGTTGATAGACTTGGTGAGTATATATTGATATTTTAAAAATCCATATGGTGGGACATACAAGATTTTATATTCTAGTAGACTAGGTTGATGTTGTGATATAGTTTAATGCATTTTAGCTCAGACCTTCTATCACTTCATTTTAGGGTCTTTTAGCTCAAACCTTCTATTTTTTGTTGTTTAAAGTCTTTTAGCTCACACCTTCTATCACTTTATTATAGAATATTTTATCTTAGACCTTCTATAACATTAGTTTAAGTTTATTTATCTCAACACTCCATACGTATGCATGTGCGGTGCTTTCATTTTTCATAGGATAGATAAATGGTGGTATATGGTTATACCATAATAATATCTCAAAATACATATGATAATGTGGTTATTAATTTAAAATTTAATCAAAATATGAATAGGAAGTTGAAGAGAAAATAAACATGAAAGAGTTGATAAAAATGATTACCTCTTCTTCGTTGTACTTTCATTGATATAATTTTAAGGATATAGGATTGATATTTTGGAAGGAATAAAATGTCTAGAACTTAAATAAATATGTTTAGAAGAGAAATGGATAGATTTTTTTTTGTAATAGATGGCTCAAAATGGTGTAAATAAGTGAGGGAGATGGTTCCATTTTATAATTGAAGTGAGGACAACTTTTGGAAATCCTCAAAACATTAAAATATAATAAGGATATTCTAGAGGCAAATAATTTAAAATGGCCTATAAATGAATAGGAAGACATTTTCAACAATATTGTATCTCCTTTTTTATTTTTAATCCTTAATTTTATTTTTAAATATTTTAATTACATATCTATTCAATAAAATATCATTATTGTCAAATTTGGTACTATTCATTTAATTTGACTTAAAATACATCAATAAAAATTGGGAATTAGAATATAATTATTTAAAAAATATATAATATATATTATAAATCTATAAATTTCATTAGATCCATTAAATTTTCCCTAATATATCAAACATAATTTTTTTAATTCATTTATTTTATTTTTCTCTTAAATAAATAAATATTGTTTTATTATCTCCCAAGAATTTAGAGTAGTTATATAATTTATAAAAAATAAAAATAAATTTATAAAATGAAAATTAGTTTATAAGATAAAAATATACATTTAGAGTCATTTGTATCTTGATTTTTGTCTTTTGTGGACACATAGAGTGACATTTTGTAACTATATTTGATTTAAATAGTATATAAGATATTTTCATAGAAAAGGGTCGATTAAACAAATCAAATTAGATAATAATGTGTTAAGGGTCAAATATTATTCATCCAATAAATTGTTTATTAGGTTTTGGTCATGTTTATACCCTTATTGTTTGGTTTTAACCCTAATTTAACCCATTTAATTATTACAGTGACCAACTGGTTTTCTTTTCTGTTCGAGGGTTAGTAAAGTTACTTTAAAATGAAAAAAGAACCATAAATGAATAATTGATGAATTTTTTTATATTATAACAATAAATTTTCAAAATTTAATATTTTTATGAATTTTATATCATTTAATAAAATATTATTTATTTTAAAATATCATTAATGTCTATTTTGACATTATTCATTACTTTGACTTTTAAAAATATCAATAATATAATATATAGTCAAAAAAAATATTTTAATAAATTGATATAATTTTAAGGTCATATAAAAAATTTTTTATGACCTAAATTATCTCAAATTATTTTTATTTTAATATTTTTAATGCCATTTATTTGATATTTTAAATAATTAAAACATTAGTGCATCATCATTGTGAAGACTTTATGGTAATTACTTCTTTCCTAAGATTAAAAATAAATTAAAATGATGAAGATAAGTATTTTATATTTCAAAATACTATTTATCATCAAATATATCCTAAAGGTAACCCCATAATAAAATATTTAACTTGTTAAAAACAAACATATGACAAGTTTGACTTTTCTTTGAATAAAAAATTATAAGGGATATATTCTCATCCAACTGGTCATAAATGGCCACTTAACTGATAATTTAATGATTAGGGATTAAAAATAATCATACAATAAATTGGGTGATGTGTTAGGGTCATTTTTTAATATTTATAATATTATTTTTACCCTTAATTGCCTCATTTATCTTTAACTATAGTAATAAAAATTACTTTGTTTTCTATTATTATTATCCTAGAATAAAAGCGCCCTATTTACTAAATTTTATCTTTATGATTACAAATAAATAATACGTTTACAAAAATTCAAGATAGATAATTGGATAAAATTAATCTCATAGCTGGGGCATGAAACCGAGTTTTTAAAGTGAAAATGTGCGAAGGTTCGAAATGTTTTTATATCCATATTAAATATAAAAAAGATTTAAATGAAATTTATTTAAGTAAAATATTTATTATTGATATAATTTTACATTAAAACTATTTTAATATATAATTTAACATCATAAATTATTTATATGAAAATCCATTTTCAATTTAAATGCAATATATTTGTACTATTCATCAAAAAAGAAATATATCAGAACAAAACCAAAAACTGAACAAAGTAAATTTTGATATTCATATTTCAAAAATGAATATTATTTTTTCAAATATAATTTTTAAGTGTCAAAATATAATTTTAAAATAAGTACACCATTAAAAGGTGAAAAAACTGCCTATAATAAAATATAGCTTTTTATACATGAAATTGAATTTATTATTATCTTATTACTTTAAAATCTATTGAATGTATGTAATTTTTTTTATTAAATATATTATATATAAATTTCATAATATAGTTAATAATATTAATTTCTACAAATTTAATGGAAACACGAGCACAAAACGGGGCAAGGGAAGTGCGTCGTTTTATTAGTTCTATACAGAAAGCCCTGATAAAGAGGGGTCATTATCAATGCTAGCTAAAAGCTCTGATAAAAGTTTTTAATGATAATTTATATAAAATTATTATATTTATATTAAAAAAATGTTTATTTATATATATTATATAAATAATTCATGTCTATAAAAAATTTATATATTTTAGTAATTCAAATTATTATATATATATAATGTTTTATAAAAGTAAAATATTATAATTAAATATATATGTGTTTCCAATGGATTTGGTTAATTAATATATTGATCATGGATGCATATATGTTATGTATCATCATGAAAGTTCATTTATACATTACACCTTTATTATTATAAATGTTTTCCATTGGTGGCTCATTTTTTATTATATATATTTTACTAGGTGTATGTGATTAATTCATGTTACCCATAATACTATATTATGTTATCAATTCTTATAAAATTACATTAAATATATTTAAATAATAAATATAGTTTTTTTGAGAAGAATAACGAATAAATATAGTTATTATATTAATAATATATATTTGTTTAGTAATGAATGGGAAACTTACCTGATGGAAGAATGTCCAAAATTAGCATAAATATGAGACCTTTATGACTCGAGGTGTCTATTTTTTTTAAATTGTTAGTATTAATAGTAAAAAGAAAAAGTGAAATACTGAAAACTAATAAAAAAATAGGATTGATTTGATACTTTAATAAAATGACACATAAGTCATTTGGGACATGTAAGATTAAAAAAAACCTAAATCGGACACATGGTGTGACTGTTGTTATTTAAGTGTGTATTTTTATATTAAATTTGCAATAAATTTAGTAAAAAGAACAAGTGACATTATAAAAACTAAGAAAAAGCATTTATTCTATTTTGATACTTTAGGACATCGATCCATTAGTCATTTTTGATGTGTAGTAATCAACCAAACCTCAATCAGATGAATAGTGTAACTGATATGACTAAAAGTGCATGTTATCAGTTTAAAATTGACAATTTAGCTCAAAACATGTCACTCACTAAAAACCAAGAAAACTTTCTCTCATTGTCTTTATAATTTAATACAATGATACATAAGTTCTTTTTGACATTTATGATGTAGTCTCATATCAAACCGATGCATGATATGACTGGTATGACTCAAAATGTGTGTTTCATGTTTGAAATGATATTTTTGTAAAAAAACACAATTGATATAATAAATACCGAGAAAACATGTTAATATTATTTAGATACTTTAGGAAAATGATCTTCAAGTCATTTTTAATGTGTAGGAATCAACTGAACCTCAATCTGATACATGATGCGACCAATATGACTCAAAGTGTCTCTTTTTATTAAAAATTGACATTAATTTCAGTAAAGAAATACAACTAGCATATTGAAAAAATGAGGAAATGCATTCGTAATAATTTTTTAATTTATGAAAATGATCCATGAGTCATTTGTGCAATTTAGGAAATAACCCTATCTTAATACAAAACACTATTTGATACGTATAAATCCAAATGTGTATTTTTAAATTAACATTATTTTTAGTAAAAAAGAACAACTGACAAACTAAAAACTGTGAAAATGAGTTTTTATTGTTTTTATAATTTAGGAAAATTATATATGATTCATTTTTGAGGTTTAGGAATCATCTGTACCTCAATATGACGCACGATGTGACTAGTAGGACTAAAAGTGTCTGTTATCAGTTTGAAATTTACATTTTATCTCAAAACGTGTCACTCACTAAAAACCAAGAATACACTTTCTGACTATCTTCATAATTTATGACAATGATTATTAAGTACTTTCAGATGTGTATGAAGTAGTGACATGTCAAATTGATGCACGATGTGACTGGTATGACTCCAAAAGTGTTTTTATGGTTTGAAATAAAATTTTAGTAAAAACAGACAACTGACATACTCAAAACTGAGCAAATAAATTTGGATTGTTTTTACAACTTTGAATAATGATCCATGAGTCATTTTTGATGTTTAGGAATCAACCACAACTCACTTTGACGAATTATGTGACCGGTATAAATATAAATGTGTTTTTATTTAAAAATGACATTAATTTATGTAAAAAGAACAAGTAACATACTAAAAACCAAGAAAATGAATTAAATTTGTTTTTTTAATTTATGAAAATTATCCATGCGTCATTGTTTATGTTTAGTAATCAACCACACCCCAACCTAACGCATGGTGTGATGAGAATGACTAAAAGTGTCTGTTATTAGTTTAAAATTGACATTTTAGCTCAAAACATTTAAATCAATGAAAAAAAGAAAACACCCTCTGATTATCTTCAAAATTTAAGAAAGCGGTAAGTCATTTGTGATGTATATGAAGAAATATCACCTCAAATAGTTTCATGATGCGACCAGTATGACTCAAAATGGGTGTTTCTAGATTGAAATGATATTTTAGTACAAAAACACAACTATCATATTAAAAAATGAGAAAACCCATTTGGATTGTTTTGATACTTTAGAAAAATTATCCCTGAGTCATTTGTGACATGTAGGAATCAACCACACCTCAATCCAGTGAATAATGTGACTGGTATAAATCCAAATGTATCATTTAAATTTGATATTATTTTTTGTAATAAAACAAGAGACACACTCAAAACCAAGAAAACCCATTCAGATTGTTTTGATATTTTATGACAATGATTCATAACTTATTTGTGAAATTAAGTAATCAACCCCACCTCAATAAGATGCATAGTGTGACCTGTATAACTCCAAATTATTCATTTTTATTAAAAATCGACATTTTATTAATGTATTTGTTCATATTAATTTTTAATTTATTTATTTATAGTATTACTAATATAATATTTATTTTATTATATAGGTGGAACCTTTTTGATGAGTTCGGATTATTTTTTCGACAACTAATCCCATGGGCAGACAGTTTTGAGAGGGGATCATGGATGTCAAATGATGAAACATTAATGTTTTTAACTATTTATAATGACCCATACTTTTTATACATTGTTAATACTTCAAAATTGAAGTACACTTATTACAATATATAACAAAACCATGAAAGGACCGTATAAGTATAGTGTCTTTAGAAACTGGGAAACATAAAAAACTGGTTCATAAATCAGCTACATTGTCTCCCATTTATTTAATCATATCTAGAGTCCCTTTTTGGCATATCCTACTTAATAACCTTCTTCCTGACCTGGGGAAAGAAAAAATAAAAAAGGGTGAGCTCAAATGCTCAGAAAGGGTAAACAAAATAAATATCAATCACATCATATTCATAAGAACATATCATTTTGGAAATCTTAACCTGCAAAAGAGATCATAATTTCATAACATGTGATAAATCATAGTAGTGAAATGTAATCCCAATAATCATAACTTAAAACCTGAAACTTTTTGGCATACACACATAATCATAGAGAATCATTTCTTAGTAGTCAAGACTCATTTACAAGACTATATTAGCAGACAAAGTCCATTTCTGAACCGAGTTCACTCCTCATTTTAGTCCTGTTTCACTGAACCAGATTAACCTGCCGTTCCAGCCATGTCTATCTCATGAGATATAAATCATTACCCAATGCATTGGATGGAGATATAGGTCCCACCCATCTCAAAATGACACCATTCTTATGTGTGCCACAAATCATAAATCATACATCATAGCATAACCCATGTAATAAAAATGGGATTCTTAATCATCATGTCATCATAACATAATCCATATAAGATAAAAGGACATCATAAAAATAATTCCATCATAAAATAATCAAAACAATGTAAAAATAGGGATAGAAACAGAACCCTATATTATCTTAGATGGAAAATAATTTTGATAAAACACTTGAACTCCATTCTTGAGGAAAATATCCTTTCTACTTCAAAAAGATTTTCCTTTCTTAACATGTCATATAATTTTGAACTAAAAGAATTTGATTAAAAATAAACTTGAAAACTTTTAAAGTAAGCTTCATGGAAATATTGTTCTAAAAATCCATTCATGCCGTATAAGTTAAAAAGAAACTCTTCTCGTACTTTGGTCGGAAAAGTCAAAAAGTACCTCGTACGAAAAACAATAAAATATTCCTTTCATATCATTTACTAAAAACTGACCGAAGGGTAAAATTGGATTTAAAAATTTGTAGGAGTATAGAAATAATATTACATATTGAAGAAACATGTATGTGGATGATAAATATTCCCCAGTAAATTCTGAAATATAAACACTCTCGGATAAAAATTGAGATTGTGATATTTTACCTTACCTTAGGTCCAATTTGCTTCGTAAGTGTCCAACCCTCCTGTATAATGATTTAAATAATGTCATTGACTTATTACAGAATCATAATTATTTTTATGATATCATATATTTTCATATTCTTAGCTTCTTATTAGTAATATTTCTTTGCTACTTGTTATTCAGGTGTTTATTACTTTTTGTTCTTATGCGTGTTTTGTCGAATAAATTCTTATTATTCTTTTTAGGTTATAGAACGAGTCACATCACATCGTGGAGATGGTATTCCGTACGTACGCACGAGCGATGATATCGTTCCCATGATTGTGGTATTGTATTGGAGTGTATGTATACTATTTCAGAATCAATATAAATTTACAATAATCATATATATTTATTCGTTACACCATTATACCCATCCAAGTAAGGTGGTGGTGGAAAATAGATTACACCACGACGTGGAGATGGTATTCCGTACGTACGCACGCGTGGTGATTTCGTTTTCCGTAGGATGGATAGATGGTGAAATAGGGTTGTTTCATACTTATAATAACATATCAGTATATGAGTTATTCTGATGTTATTACTTTATAATGAAACCACTAAAGAAGAAGAAGTGGAAGAAGAAATAAAGTTGAAAGAATCGGTAACAGACATTACCTCTTCTTTGAAGCGCCTCTTTGAGAATTCCTTTTAGGGCAATAAATTGGTCTTTGAAGAAGACCAAGACCTCTAGGATGTTTCTATGGAAATGGAAAAGAGAATTTGGCAGGGGTTGGCCGATCTTGAAGGCTCAAAGTGGTGTGAGTAAGAGAGGGAGGAGGTTCCATTTTATAAGAGAGGAGAGAGGCACCTTTAGAAAAACTAATTATTATAAAGTCATATTCGATTTTTAATAGCTCCAAATTGATTTATTAAGAATCTAATGTGGGGATGGGTCTAAATACCCTCATAAAATAGAATTTAGACAATTTTATATTTCTATTTTAACCTTATCATTTAGATTTAACTTTATGTTAGATAATTTAATATTTACCATGACTTCTTGTTTTCTGACACTATAATGTTAATAAACTTACTATAGAAAGACAAAAGAACCCCAAGATGTTTATTATTAATATATATAACCTTATCTAAGTCATTTATCTGATCCTTAGATTTTTAGGAATAAAATAACAATTAATAATATACTATTTGTTTTAAAAACTATTTTGAATCATTTTTGACACTATTTGGTAATTGTTTTTTGTGAAAATCATAACAGAAAGATTAGTTCAAAATAAGTTAATTAAATAAATAATAACATGTCATATTAACATATAAAAGTATTTTAATTCATAAAAAGTCTCAAATTACATTTATTTGGGTATTTATAACATCAATTATGTCATTATTTCATTAATAATATAATTACTGAATAATCATTGTGTCATAACTAAATTAAATTATTTAAAGTCTAAAAATTAAAAATAAAATACCATTATGTAGGAAATATTTTAATATTTCTAATGAATATTTATAGTCTAATTTATCTTATGTATAACCCTATATTAAAAATTATTTACTTATTAAACTTTGATTTTAACTATTTTAACCCTTCTTTAAATAAATTAATAATAAGTGTCCTAATCTAATTCAAGTGGGCCTAAATGGTCATATTTTATTCATAAGTTTGTTTTTGGTCGAATTAAACTTATCCAATAGAATTAGGACATGTGTTAGGGTAATAATAATATCATTTTTACCCTTAATTACTCTATTTACTTTTAACAGTGGTAAAAAAAAGTAAAAAGTTACTATTCACCAAAAATTATTTTCATCTCATTGAATCACATTTTAGTCCTTGATATTAACTGTGTCTCTAGGATTTTTGAAATTCCACTCACAGAAGCAGTAAAATTATGTTTTATGTGAATTTGGAAATTCTCCTAGGAGGTGGGTAAAAGACCGTGAAAATTTAAATAAAATTTTTATATATCTAAAATTATTATAAAATGACTCCAATGAATTGAATTAAACTTATATAGGTATTATGTATCAATTTTTAACTAAAATAAATTTAAATAAAATAAATAATTATTTAAATAAAAAGTTGGTTTTTAAATAGTAACCCATTATTTTCACTATTCATAAAAAATTGAAAGTTTTCAGAAAAATACCAAAATTTCACCCTAGGATAATTTCAATATTCTGAATCCAAAAATAAAGCCCATTTTGAAAAATAAAATTTAAAAAATTTCAAAAAGTGGGTATTACTATTCATAACGACTAGTTTTAATAATATTTGAATAACATATCGTTGTTTAGTGAAACTCGGTATTGCGTACGACACAAGCTATCAAGGAAGGTCGCGATTGTGTGTAAAGAAAGCCAAGCTAGTGTTGTGTGTAGTGAAGGATTCCTTTGATGATTTATATAAAAACAAAATATTTCTCATAAAAGTCTCAGGTGTTACATTCTACCCCCCTTAAAATGAATTTCACCCTCGAAATTTGTCACTTTGTAACAAACAGATGAGGATACCTCTCCCTTATCATATCCTCAATCTCCCATGTAGCTTCTTCTAATTGGTGGTTACTCTATAAACCTTTCACCAAGTGAGTGGTCTTGTTCCGTAAGACTTTTTCACTACGATCGAGAATCTCTATCAGCTATTCTTCATAAGAAAGATCTTGCTCCAGCGGTACAACTTCTGAGTTGAGTACATGTGAAGGATCAGGTATTTACTTTCTATGGAGAGATACACGGAACACATTGTGAACTTGAGAGAGATTAAGTGGAAGCTCCAATCGGTAAGCTACCTTCCCAACACGATCCAATATTTCGAAAGGACTGATATATCTAGGGCTCAAATTTTCCTTCTTTCCAAATCTCATTACTCTCTTCGAAGGAGATATTCGTAAGAACACTTTATCACCCACTTCAAACTCTAGGTCTTTTCTTCGGTTGTCGGCATAACTTTTTTCCTAACTCTGAGCAGCTCTAATGTGTTGTTGAATAGATCTGACCTTTTCTGCCATCCCATCAACAAGATCAGGTCCTAATAGCTTTCTTTTCCCAGCTTCATCCCAGAAAGTTGGAGTTCAACATTTCTTTCCACAGAGAGATTTATAAGGAGCCATATGAATGCTGAAGTGAAAGCTATTATTATAAGAAAATTCTACCAAAGGTAGGTGTTGATCCCAACCACCGTTTAAATCCATAGAGAAAGCTCTCAACATGTATTTCAAAGTTTGAATTGTCCTCTCAGACTGACCATCTATCTGAGGATGATAAGCAGTGCAGAAACTCATCTCTGTATCTAGATATGCTGAAGACTTCGCCAGAACTTCGAGGTAAACCTCAGATCCCGATAAGATATAATAGAAAGTGGTACTCCATGAAATATTACCACTTCCTTTACATATATCCTAGCAAGATAATCCAGAGTGAAATCCTCTCTAATAGCAATGAAGTGTGCCGACTTTGTAAGACGGTCAACTGTAACACCCCGAGATTTTATGAAAAATATTCTTTTTAATTTCATTGATGTCTTGTGTTGTTGCTACACCAAAAGAAGCTTGAACTACACGCATCCATGACATGGCTTTATTTATACACAATCACGACCTTCCACAATAGCGTGTGTTGTATGCAATATCGAGTTTACTAAAAATGATATGCTATTAAAATATTATTAAAACCAGTCGTTATGAATAGTAATACCCACTTTTTTTGAATTTTGTAAATTTAATCTTTCAAAATGGACTTCATTTATGGATTTGGAATATCGAAATTATCCTGGGGTGAAATTTTGGTATTTTTCTGAAAACTTTCAATTTTTGATGAATAGTGAAAACAATGGGTTACTATTTAAAAACTGACTTTTTATTTAAATAATTATTTATTTTATTTAAATTTATTTTTGGTAAAAATTGATACATAATACCTATATAAGTTCATAGTAATTCATTGGAGTCATTTTATAATAATTTTAGATATATAAAAATTTTATTGAACTTTTCACCGTCTTTTACCCACCTCCTTGGAGAATTTGCAAATTCTAATAAAACTAAATTTTACCGCTTCTGTGAGTGGAATTTCAAAAATCCGAGAGACACGGTTAATATCAAGGACTAAAATTTGGTTCAATGAGATGAAAATAATTTTTGGTGAATAGTAACCTTTTACTTTTTTTACCATGATTAAAAGTAAATAGGGTAATTAAGGGTAAAAATGATATTATTATTACCCTAACACATGTTATAATTCTATTGGATAATTGTAATTAGACCAAAAACAACCTTAGGAATAAAATATGACCATTTAGGTCCACTTGGATTAGATTAGGACATTTATTATTAATTTATTTAAAGAGGGGTTAAAATAGTTAAAATCAAAGTTTAATAACTAATTTTTTTTAATTTAGGTTTATTAATAAGATATATTCGACTATAAATATTAATTAGAAATATAAAAATATTTCCTGCATAACGGTATTTTAGTTCTGATTATTAGACATTAAATAATTTAATTTATTTATGACACAATGATGATACAGTAATTATCTTATTAATGAAATATTGATATAATTAATGTTATAAATACCCAAATAAATGTAATTTGAGACTTTTTATGAATTACACTAATTTTATGGGTTAATATGACATGTTATTATTGATTTAAGTAACTTTTTAGAACTAATCTCGTTGTTATGATTTTCACAAAAATCAAATACCAAATAGTGTCAAAATTGACATAAAATAGTTTTTAGAACAAATATTATATTATTAATAGTTATTTTATTCCTATAAATCTAAGGTTTAGCCAAATGACTTAGATAAGGTTATATATATTAATAATAAACAACTTGGGGTTCTTTTGTCTTGTTATAGTAAGTTTATTAACCTTATAGTGTCAGAAAACAAGAAGACACGGTAAAAGTTAAATTATCTAACTTAAAGTTAAATACAAATGATAAGGTTAAAATATGTACCTAAACTTCTCTAACTTCTATTGGATGAGATTATTTTGACCCATCACCACCTTAGATTCAAAATAAATCAATTTGGACCAATTAAAAACCGAATATGACTTTATAATAAAACAATATTTTTAGTTTTTCCTAAGGTGCCCCTCTCCTCCCTTATAAAAGGGAACCTCCATCCTCTTTTCCTCACACCACTTTGATCCTTAATTATTGGAAAACAACTGAAAAATTCTCTTCAACACTTTCCTAGAAACATCCTAGAGGTCCTGGTATTCTTTAAAGACCAATTTTAGTACCCTAAGAGGAGGTCTCAAAGAGGCGCTTCAAAGAAGAGGTAATGTCCGTTACCGATTCTTTCAACTTTATTTCTTCTTCTACTTATTCCTCTTTAGTTGTTACATTATGAAGTAATAAAATTAGTATCACTAATATAATGATATGTTATTATAAGTATGAAACAACCCTATTTTACCATCTATCCATCCTACGGAAAATGAAATCACCGTGCGTGAGTACGTATGGAATACCGTCTCCACGCCGTGGTGTAATATGTTTTTGAACACCACCTTACTTGGATGGGTATAATGGTGTAAATAAATAACTATATATGATTATTTCAAAGTGATATTGATTCTGAAATATTATACATACACTTCAATGCAATTCCACGATCATGGGAATGATATCATCGCTCGTGCGTACGTACGGACTACCGTCTCCACGACGCGATGAGATTCATTCTCCATGTTAACCATTCATGAATGATTATAAAGTATATATAAAAAGTAATAATGAAATATATGGCATAAAAATTATACTGGATTTATGTTCATATATATGTATTTCATCTACTTAATTTCATTCAATTAAATAAGGAAACGAAAACAACGTTCATGCGTACGTACGACCTACCGTCTCCATGAACGGTGTATTTCACTCCATTTAATAGATCTATCATATATATATGTATATACTGAATATATATTATATATAAGTCATTTTTTACATTCTGGAATTAAGTAAATCTTGATATAAGTAATAATATCAAGAACAACAAGTCCAAACACGTACGATAAATAAAACGATTTTACCCAAAACACTGCTTTAACACGGAACTTTCAAAAGAACGGGTAATATAAAGTCATAAGTGAACCATATATGATATCATAACAATGAATCTGATTCTGTAATAAGTCAATGACATTATTTAAATCATTATACAGGGGGTTTGGATACGTACGAAGCATATCAGACCTAAGGTAAGGGATAATTTTTCAAATCTCATTTTTATCTGAGATTGCTCATACGTAAGTACTTACTGGGGTTATTGTTATCATCCATGTCCATGTTCTCTAAAAGTGTTTTTATGTATGTTTAATATACTTTTTACCCATTTTGACTTTTACTACATGGTATTTAATGAATTTGTTTTTACGTTACGAGGTACTTTTTGGCTTTTCTGACAAAATTACAAGAAGAATGTTATTTTTAACTTATACGGCATGAACAGATTTTTACGGTTACAAAACGCCTCATTTTCATGAATCTTACTCAACAAGATTTTATGACTATTTTAAAAGAAATACTTTTATTTTAAAAGTGCATGGAATTTTGTGAAAAGAAAATGATTTTGAAGAAGAAAGGATATTTTCCTCAAGAATTCATATCAAATGTTTTATCAAAACCATTTTCCATATAATACGACATTATTTCATATGTTTATGTTTCAAGTTTAATGTCTCTATGATTTACATGGTTTCACTTTTCTTATGATGAAATGTCCATTTTTTTTATACGGATTATGAGATGATGGGATAATTTTTATGAAACCCATTTTATTCTTTGGGTTATGATGAATGTTTTAAGTTTATTTTATGGCACAAGTAAGTATGATTTCATTATGAGATGGGTGGGACCTATATCTACCTCCAATGCATTGGGTAATGATTTATATCTCATGAGATAGACATGGATGGAATGGTAAGTTAATCCGGTTTAGTAATAAAGGACTGGAACGAGGAGTGAACTCGATTCAGAAAGGGGCTTTGGCCACTAAGATGGTCTTGGCATCAATGCCTTGGCTATTATGGAAATCATATCATGTGATTAATGTTTTTACACAATTAAAAGTTTTATTTACAAGATATTTTATCACGATTGATGTTATATTTTGATCTATGCCTTATGTACTGTCATGTTTTATGTCATTGCTCAAGATTTCGATGTTTAAACATTATGTTCATGTTTTTATGTTAAAATGTATATGTTTTGTTTTATTTTCTCCATGATTACCGTTACTGAGCATTTGAGATCACCATTTTTTATGTTTTCTTTTCCCCAAGTTATAAATAATGGTTTTAGGTAAGAAAAAAAGGGGGAAGATCTTTATGGGAGAAGTTGAAGATCTTTCACCACGATTAGAAGATTACATTCCAAGTTTCCAAAGACACTAAAATATTATGGTCCTTGTGTGTCTGTTTTTGTTATGTACTAAGTATTTCGCAAAAGTAATGTAATGTCCATGTACGTCATGCTTTGGGTCTCTAAATTTGGTATCAGAGGAAAGGTTTAGTTAAACATTGGAAAATAGGATGCGAAAACGTTAGTGAGATCCCTAGAGATATTTCTAAGGTTTGTCTAGGGATATCCTTGAGGTTAAGTATACATATAGGATATAGTCCTCGAACTAAGTTAATGATCATAGAATTTAACCTAAGATGTTAGAAATTGATAGTACTCCCCCTTTACTATGTTGTTTTCCCTAGCATGGTTTTTTCATCACAAACTATTCTTTTTGGGTTTTAGAAAATGGCTGGAAACATGAAGATTCACGATAATGGGGTATATGATGGATAATTGAATGATATTATTCATGAGAAATAAAATGAAATTGGATCTAGAGGTCCACATATCATTATTATTCCTAATCATAAATCTCATAATATGATCAATAATCTCAATGTTGGTAAGTATCCCGACTCAGCTAATAAGAGAAAGATGGAGTTTCATGATGATCATAGAGGAAAGAAAGTTCAATTCCCCTCATGTAAATCATGTGGGAAGAGGCATCAAGGAGAATGTTTCAAAGGAACTGGAAGATGCTTTGGGTGCGGAAAATAAGGACACAAATCCAGTAAGTGCAAAGGAAAAGGTTCAGTTAACACCATGGAGAAGGATAATGGTATTGCTACGACATCAACAATGATTAGATGTTTTAAATGTGGAATGTATGGGCATTATGCAAACCAATGCCCTAGGGGAAAATCTCATGAAGAGAATCAGAATGGTCATATGGGTAGTATTTATGTGGATGATGATGAGGAGACTACAAATGATATATGAGATGAAAGAAGTGTTGAAGCTTAGTCAGTTGTTTAAGAAGTTAGTGGAATGATTGTATGTTTATCAAGAGTTATGTTTTATAGTTAATGGTACTATGGAATAAGGAATCATCTAAGGACTGTTAGACTATTGTTTTTCCTAAAGTATTTGAAAGTATATGTTGAATGGTACTGGTAACCATGAATGGTTATTCAGATATTTTTGAAGGAAGTTGATATGCGGATAAGAAGAAAATAATATGTTTGATAGTATTCATGAGCTCATGATTGATATACGAACTCTGTGAAATCATGGTTTTATTATATAGAATTTTTGGATTTTTGGATGTGGAAAGAGTTAACTTTTAACAAAATTCATGTTTTCACTAAGGTTTAATGGGTATTAATTCTTCAAGAGAATACATGATTAAGGTATTCACATGCTTGTAATTTTACCAACAAGATATATCTTATGATATATGGGGGGTAAATGATTTCATTCACGTGATTGTTATGTGACATTTCAAGTAATCATTTTCTTTATACTATGAGCTTGGACTGAAGTATTTTATATAAGACTAAAGATTGGAATGGATTATATTGGACATAAGTTAGTATTGTTTAAGGAGATAACTTTTTTTGATATTATTGATGGAATGTTATAGTAATGTAGTTTTAGAAAAATATCAACCAGCAAGACGGGCGACATCCCATCGCGTCGGACAAGGCTGTGGGAATCGAACCCACAACCGAAGTGCGACTGGCCTTTATCGCCTACCACTGGCCTATAGGAAGTCCCTGGTTAGTAGAAACTAGTTTTATTTTATTAAGCAGTATGATATATTAAGTATAAGTTGATTTTTGGAATCGTATACTATTAACCTCACCATAGAGGGATTTATGTATATTTGATAACTTTTGCTAACCTTTTGTTTGAAATAGATGGAATGACCCATCATTCTATCACATGATCGGTTAACACTTCACGAATAACAAATTCAACTTCATTTCTTTGAAAAATTAAGTGGAAATTGTTCATGGAACAAACAATGGTGAGTTTGTAACAAAATCAAGTAAGTATTTCTTTTGATTCGAATATTTTTCAACTTTATGAAAATGATCTTGAAAACCAAAAATGTTGTCCTACTATCCTCATATATGATGAATCAGATGGTACCTTAAATCTTCACAAATTTATCGCTTTGTGATTGTTGGATTTTTCATAGCCATGTTCTCTACCACTCTCCATTAGAACATGATGGTTAGATTTTTCTTCCATATCCATATTTTCACCTATGTTGTCCTATGTGGAAACCCAATGCTGAGTTACATTGGGTGACCATTATGATTCTAACTTCCCTTTTTAAAATGAAGTACTAGTATTCCTTTTTACGATGTGGGTTTCTATGAAAGAAACTTTCAAGTAGTAAACCATTTATAACCCCGATGAATTTTGAGGGTGAAATTCATTTTAAGGGGGATAGAATGTAACACCTCGAAATTTTATGAAAAATATTCCTTTTAATTTCATTGATGTCTTGTGTAGTATGCTACACTAAAAGGAGCTTGCACTACACGCATCCCTGACATGGCTTGCTTTACACACAATCACGACTTTCCACGATAGCGTGTGTTGTATGCAATACCAAGATTCACTAAACGACGATATGATATTAAAATATTATTAAAAATAGTCATTATGAATAGTAATAACCATTTTTTTGAATTTTTTAAATTCCATCTTTCAAAATGGACTTAATTTTTGGATTCGGAATATCGAAATTAGCCTAGGGTGAAATTTTGGTATTTTTCTGAAAACTTTCAATTTTTGATGAATAGTGAAAACACCGGGTTACTATATAAAAACTGACTTTTTCTTTAAATAATTATTTATTTTATTTAAATTTATTTTTGTTCAAAATTGATACATAATATCTATATAAGTTCAAAGTAATTCATTGGAGTCATTTTATAATAATTTTAGATATATAAAAATTTTATCGAACTTTTCACCGTCTTTTACCCACCTCCTAGGAGGATTTGAAAATTCTAATAAAACTTAATTTTACCGCTTCTTTAGGTGGAATTTCTAAAATCCGAGAGGCAGGGTTAATATCAAGGACTAAAATTTGGTTCAAAGAGATGAAAATATTTTTTGGTGAATAGTAACTTTTTACTTTTTTTTACCACGATTAAAAGTAAATAGGGTAATTAAGGGTAAAAATGATATTATTATTACCCTAACACATGTCCTAATTCTATTAGATAAGTTTAATTCGACCAAAAACAACCTTAGGAAGAAAATATGACCATTTAGACCCACTTGGATTAGATTAGGACATTTATTATTAATTTATTTAAAGAAGGGTTAAAATAGTTAAAATCAAAGTTTAATAAGTAAATAATTTTTAATATAGGGTTATACATAAGATAAATTCGACTATAAATATTCATCAGAAAGATACAAATATTTCCTACATAATGGTATTTTATTTTTAATTTTTATACTTTAAATAATTTAATTTATTTATGACACAATGATGATGCAGTAATTATATTATTAATGAAATAATGGCATAATTGATGTTATAAATACCCAAATAAATGTAATTTCAGTCTTTTTATGAATGAAAAAAAATTTATATGTTAATATGACATGTTATTATTTATATAATTAACGTTCTTAGAACTAATATTTCTGTTATGATTTTAAAAACAATCAATTACCAAATAGTGTCAAAATTGACATAAAATTGTTTTTTAAAAACATATTATATTATGAATTGTTATTTTATTCCTGAAAATCTGAGGTTCTTAAAAATGACTTATATAAGGTTATATATATTTATTAAAAACAACTTGGGGTTCTTTTGGCTTTTTATAGTAAGTTTATTATCCTTATAGTGTTAGAAAACAAGAACTCACGGTAAAAGTTAAATTATCTAACTTAAAGTTAAATATAAATGATAATGTTAAAATATATAACTAAACTTGTCTAAATTCTGTTGGATGAGAGTATTTTGACCCATCCCCACCTTATCTTCAAAATAAATCAATTTGGAGCTATTAAAAACCGAATATGACTTTATAATAAAACAATATTTTTTGTTTTTCCTAAGGTGCCCCTATCCCCCCTTATAAAAGGGAACCTCCTTCCTCTCTTACTCACACCACTTTGAGCCTTCATGCTCAGAAAAACCCTGAAAAATTCTCTTCTACACTTCCCTAGAAACATCCTAGATGTCTTGTAATTCTTTAAAGACCAATTTTAGTGCCCTAAGAGGAGGTCTCAAAGAGGCCCTTCAAAGAAGAGGTAATGTCCATTACCAATTCTTTCAACTTTATTTCTTCTTCTACTTATTCCTCTTTATTTGTTTAATTATGAAGTAATAAAATTAGTATCACTCATATATTGATATGTTATTATAAGTATGAAACAACCCTATTTTACCATCTATCCATCCTACGGAAAACGAAATCACCGCGCGTGCGTACGTACGGAATACCGTCTCCACGCCGTGGTGTAATCTGTTTTTGACCACCACCTTACTTGGATGGGTATAATGGTGTAAATAAATAACTATATATGATTATTGCAAAGTGATATTGATTCTGAAATATTATACATACACTTCAATGCAATTCCACGATCATGGGAATGATATCATCGCTCGTGCGTACGTATGGACTACCGTCTCCACGACGCGATGAGATTCATTCTCCATGTTAACCATTCATTAATGATTATAAAGTATATATAACAAGTAATCATGAAATATATGACATAATAATGATACTGGATTTATGTGTATATATATGTATGTCATCTACTTAATTTCTTTCAATTCATTAAGGAAATGAAAACATCGTTCATGGGTACGTATGGCCTACCATCTCCATGAACGGTGTATTTCATTCCATTTAATCGATCTATCATATATATATGTATATACCAAAAATATATTATATATAAATCATTTTTTACATTCTGGAATTAAGTAAATCAGGATATAAGTAATAATATCAAGGACAACAAGTCCAAACACGTATGATAAATAAAACGATTTTACCCAAAACACTGCTTTAACACGGAACTTACAAAAGAACGGGTAACATAAAGTCATAAGTGAACTATATATGATATAATAAGTCAATGACTTTATTTAAATCATTATACAGGGGGTTTGGATACGTACGAAGCATATCAGACCTAAGGTAATGGATAATTTTTCATATCTCATTTTTATTCGAGATTGCTCATACGTAAGTACTTACTGGGTTTATTGTTATCATCCATGTCCATGTTTTCTAAATGTGTTTTTATGTATTTTTAATGTCCTTTTTAACCATTTTGACTTTTACTACAGGGTATGTAAGGAATCTTTCTTTTGTTTACGTTACGAGGTACTTTTTGACTTTTCCGACAAAAGTATGAGAAGAATGTTATTTTTAACTTATACGGCATGAACGGATTTTTACGGTTACATAACGCCTAATTTTCATGAAGATTACTCTATAATATTTTATGACTATTTTCAACAAAATACTTTTATTTTAAAAGTTCATGGCATTTTGTGAAAAGAAAATGATTTTGAAGAAGAAAGGATATTTTCTTCAAGAATTCATTTCAAATGTTTTATCAAAATAATTTTCTATCTAAGACGACATTATTTCATATGTGTATGTTTCAATTTTAATATCTCTATGATTTACATGGTTTCAATTTTCTTATGATTAATTGTCCATTTGTTTTATAAGGATTATGAGATTATGGGATATTGTTTATGAAACCCACTTTATTCTTTGGGTTATGATGAATGTTTTAAGTTTAGTTTGTGGCACAAGTAAGTATGATTTAATTATGAGATGGGTGAGACCTATATCTCCCTCCAATGCATTGGGTAATGATTTATATCTCATGAGATAGACATGGATGGAATGGAATGTTAATCCGGTTCAGTAATACAGGACTGGAACGAAGAGTGAACTTGATTCAGAAAGGGAATTTGTCCACTAAGATGGTTTTGGAATCAATGTCTTGGATACTATGGAAATAATATCTTGTGCTTAATGTTTTTCCACAATTACAAGTTTTATTTAGAAGCTATTTTGTCATGATTGATGTTCTATTTTGATCTATTCCTTACGTACTGCCATGTTTTATTTCATTACTCAAGATTTCAATGTTTATACATTATGTTCATGTTTTTATGTTAAAATGTATATGTTTTGTTTTATTTTCTCCATGCTTACCCTTACTGAGCATTTGAGCTCACCCTTTTTTATGTTTTCTTTTCCCCATGATATAAAGAAATGTTTTAGGAAAGAAAAAAAGGAAGGAGATCTTTATGGGAGATGTTGAAGATCTTTCACCACGATTAGAAGATTACATTCCAAGTTTCCAATGACACTAAACTATTACAGTCCTTATGTGTCTGTTTTTGTTATGTACTATGTATTCCGCAAAAGTAATGTAATATCCATGTACGTCATGCTTCGGGTCTCTACATAAACTATAACCCAGATAGCATTATTGCCTTTGGATGTTTTAGGAAGTCTGGTGACAAAGTCCATAGTGATGTTTTCCCATTTCTATTCTGGTATGGGTAATGGTTGTAACATCCCCTTAGACTTTTGTCTCTCAGCTTTAACTTGCTGACAAACCAAGCATTGAGAGACATATTCAGCAACATCTCTTTTCATGTCATCCCACCATAAGTACTCTTTCAGGTTCCTATACATCTTCGTGCTTCCAGGATGAATAGAGAATGAAGAACTATGAGCCTCATCCAGAAGATCATTCTTTAATTATGGGATGGGAGGAACATAAACCCAATTCCAGAACTTTATTATCCCATCACAATGAAGGTTGAAATGAGGAACATTTCTCACCTTATTTTGTAACTCTATATCTTCTTTCTGTGCCTCTTTAATCTTCACATGTATAGATGGTTGAATATTCATTTGACAAAGATAAGATTTTCCCCTTCCATTATAATTCCAAGATCCGTCCTTTGTAAATCCATAAATATTGGATCTTTTGTGATCCTCATCATAGATAAGCTAGCATGGTCTTGTCGACTTAATGCATCTTCCACCTTGTTTTCTTTCCCAGGGTGGTAATGAATTGAGTAGTTGTAATCCTTAATCATCTCCAACCATCTTATTCGGTGCATATTCAGCTCCTTTTGTGTGAAAATATTCTTTAAAATTTTATAAACAGTATAAATACCACACCTTTCTCCATAAAGATAATTCCTCAAAATATTTAATGCAAAGATTACCAGAGCTAACTCCAAATCATGAGTTGGGTAATTTTGCTCATGGATTTTCAACTGCCGTGAGGCATAAGATATCACCATATCATTTTTCATAAGAACACACCCCAGCCTCTTCTTGGATGCATCACTGTTGATCACAAACCTTTCTCCACTACAAGGAAGTGTGAGTACAAGTGCAATGGATAACCTTCTTTTCAACTCCTTGAACTTCTCTTCACATTCCTCCATCTAAACAAACTTAACTCCTTTCCGAGTCAATATGGTGAGTGGATTAGATAATAGTGAAAAATATTTCACAAAACGTCAATAATATCCAGCCAAACCAAGAAAACTTCGGATCTTGGTTACTGTTGTTGGTCTCACCCATCTTTCGATAACCTCTGTTTTTGCTGGATCCACAGATATCCCCTCTTTTGAGATTATGTGACCCAAAAATGAAACTTTTTGAAGCCATAGTTCACACTTGGTAAATTTGGCATAAAGATTCACCTTTCTCAGGGCCTTCAATATAATTCTAAAGTGATCTTCATGTTCTTCATTGATCTTTGAATATACAAGAATATCGTCTATAAAGACTACCACAAACTGATCAAGATAGTCTCTAAAGACTCTATTCATCAGATCCATGAAGATAGGAGGGGGATTAGTAAGAACAAATGGAATCACTATAAATTCATAGTGTCCATACCTTGTACGGAAAGCTGTATTTGGTATATCCTCCCTTTTGACCGTTAATTGATGATACCCTGAAAGAAGATCAATCTTGGAAAAGTATTTAGCTCCGTGTAGTTGGTCAAATAAGTCATCAATGCATGGGAGAGGATATTTGTTCTTGATAGTGATCTTGTTAAGTTCTCGATAATCAATGCAGACTCTCATTGATCCATCTTTCTTCTTGACAAACAGAACATGTGCTGCCCAAGGTGACGCACTAGGGCGTATGAATCCCTTATCAAGATTATCTTGGAGTTGCTTCTTCAATTCCTGCAACTCAACTGGGGCCATTTTATAAGGTGTATTTGAAATAACTAAAGCACCCGGTACGAGTTCTATTAAAAACTCAACTTCACAATTTGGTGGAAGACCCAGTAATTCCTCTGGAAAGACCTCATCAAACTCTCGTAAAATGGACATATTCTTAATAATGAGTTTCTCACCAACAATTTGAGATAAATAACCTTCATTTAGTGGAATCAAGACCCATAAGATGGAAGAAATTTCGTCTGGAAGGTTATGTTCATCCTTGCATCAATAGATGATCATAGATTGATTTGGAATATGAAATGTGACTTCCGTTCTTTGGAAATTGATATGAGATCCATATAAAGAAATCCAATCCATGCGAATAATCACATCAAATTCCAATATAGGAAGGATCATAAGATTTACAGGAATCACTTTCCCACAAACTTCAATGGGAGAAGAATTATAAACTTTTGATGCGACTGTTGTGCCATTAGGGTTTGTCACAGCTAACTCAACATCTAATTGTTGAGGTAATATGGTGATACCCTTATAAAATTCTTCAAAAATAAAAGAGTGGGTGGATCCAAAATCAAATAAAACATTTTCTACTTTAGAGTGGATGGTAAGTGTACCTTTCACCACTTCGTTATCGTACTCTACAACGCTGATAGAAATTGCATGTGACGTTACTTTGTCTTTAGCCTTAAGAGTTTGTTGACGTCGATCATCGTCAACAACCCTTGGATCAGGGCATTGATTAGCATAATGCCCCATTTCCTTGAACTTGTAACATTGAAGTGTAGGAGGTGTACTCTATGTATCCTTTTTTTGTTCACATCACTAGACATCTTCTTCCCATCATTACAAAATTCAAATGCCTGATGACCTTTCTTTCAACATTTGAAACATTTACTTGTCCCTTTAAGACAACTCACTCTATGTTTCTTTCCACACTTTGAGCATAAGGGAAAACTCATCTTCTTTTCAGTGTGCTCTTTAGATTTTCCTTTGAATTACATTTTCCTCTTCTTATCAAACCCATATGACTGATGGGTTACTCCAATCTCCATCACAACCTTGAGAGCATATCGAACTATTTCCTCATAACTATTGAATTCCCTTATGGATAACACCCTTAGAAGACTTGGTTTTAAGCCACTAAAGAATCGATCGATCTTACTCTTAGGTTGGATAATAATACCAGAAGCGTACCATGAAAGTCTTGTAGAATTTGCTTCATATGTACCAAAAAATTCATCATCCTTTTTTTAGTTCAAGAAACTCCTTCTCCAACTTTGTTCGGAGAATAAGAGGGAAGTACTTATTGAAAAATAAGTTCTTAAACTCGTCCCATTCCACAGACTCAATTTCATCCATCTGCTTCGTATTATTAATAAGATTCCACCATTGATCAGCTTCAACTTCCAAATGATAAACTACTAAGATGAATTTATCATGTTCAGAACATTGAGGAGATGAAAATATCTTTTCAGTAGTATTGATCCCTCGTTCAGCCATTAATGGATCAGTAGACCCGTTGAATGAGGGTGGACGCTGCCGCATGAAGGATTCGACAGAATTTTTCTCCATACTTTTCTTTTTTGGAAGTCCTACATGATTCATTGCTTGAGAAAGTTGTGTGAGCATGGAAACAAGATTTTTCATTCCATCTCCCATAATGTTTGGTTGCTCAGGGGGACAATCATTGCATTTCCCGTCGCATTCCGCACTAACACGGTTCCTTTGAGTTCCATCCATTAACTAAAACCAAGAAGAATAGTGTGAGCAACACTAATTATAATAGAAAAAACACATAATCAAGAATAAAATTTCACACTTAAGGTCTTATCATAGGTTTTTCATGGCCATTTCTAAAACACTAAGATTGTGTTCTATGCTTAGACATATCATTAGGTTTCTTACTAAGGCTTTCACATCCTAGTTTCCAATGGTTGACTATACCTTTCCTCTGATACCAACTTTAACGACCCATAATTTACATTCATTGTTAATAATTATAAATTGAATTACACTTATTAAAACATATAACAAAACCATGAAAGGACCATATAGGTATAGTGTCTTTAGAAACTGGGAAACATAAACAACTAGTTCATAAATAATCTACGTTGTCTCCCATTTATTTCATCATATCTAGAGTCCCTTTTTGGCATGTCCTACTTAATAACATTCTTCCTAACCTTGGGAAACAAAACATAAAAAATGGTGAGATCAAATGCTCAGTAAGGTTAAACAAAAGAAATATCAATCACATCATATTCATAAGAACATATCATTTTGGAAATCTTAACCTACAAAAGAGATCAAAATTTCATGGCATGGGATAAATCATAGTAGTGAAATGTAATCCCAATAATCATAACCTAAAACATGAAACTCTGTGGCATACACACATAATCATAGAGAATCATTTCTTAGTAGTCAAGACCCATTGCCAAGACTATCTTAGCGGACAAAGTCCATTTCTGAACCGAGTTCACTCCTCGTTTCAGTCCTGTTTCATTGAACCGGATTAACCTGACGTTCCAGGCATGTCTATCTCATGAGATATAGACCATTACCCAATTCATTGGAGGGAGATATAGGTCCCACACATCTCATAATGATACAATTCTTATGTGTTCCACAAATCATAAATCATAAATCATAGCATAACCCAGGTTATAAAAATGGGATTCTTAATCATCATACCATCATAACATAATCCGTATTAGATAAAAGTACATCATAAAAATAATTCCATCAAACATAATCAAAACAATGTAAAAATAGGGATATAAACAGAACCCTATATTATATTAGATGGAAAATAATTTTGATAAACACTTGAACTCCATTCTTGAGGAAAATATCCTTTCTACTTCAAAAACATTTTCCTTTCTTAACATGTCATATAATTTTGAACTAAAAGAAGTTGATTAATAATAAACTTGAAAAATTTTAAAGGAATCTTCATGGAAATAATTTTCTAAAAATTCATTCATGCCGTATAAGTTAAAAAAAACATTCTTCTCGTACTTTGGCCGGAAAAGTCAAAAAATACCTCGTACGAAAAACGACAAAATATTCCTTTCATATCTTTTACTAAAAACTGAATGAAGGGTAAAATTGGATTTAAAAAATTGTAGGAGGATAGAAATAATATTAAATATTGAATAAACATGTATGTTGATGATAAATATTCCCCAGTAAATTCTAAAATATAATCAATCTTGGATAAAAATTGAGATTGCGAGATTTTCCATTACCTTAGGTCCGATTTGCTTCGTAAGTGTCCAAAACTCCTGTATAATGATTTAAATAATGTCATTGACTTATTACAGAATCATACTTATTTTTATGATATCATATATGGTCATATTATTATCTTCTTATTAGTAATATTTCATTGCTACTTGTTGTTTGGGTGTTTATTAATTTTTGTTCTTATGCGTGTTTTGTCGAATAAATTCTTATTCTTCTTTTTAGGTTATAGATACCTCATTTATATAATGGTATTAGTGTAATATATATCATATTAATTCATTCAATTCATTTATATAATCATTATTCAATGAAGATCAGGTAGAACGAGTCGCATCACATCGTGGAGACGGTATTCCGTACGTACGCACGAGCGATGATATCGTTCCCATGATCATGGAATTGTATTGGAGTGTATGTATACTATTTAAGAATCAATATCACTTTAAAATAATCATATATATTTATTCTTTACACCGTTATACCCATCCAAGTAAGGTGGTGGTGGAAAAGAGATTACACCACAGTGTGGAGACAGTATTCTGTACGTACGCACGCGCGAAGATTTCATTTTCCGTAGGATGGATAGATGGTGAAATAGAGTTGTTTCATAATTATAATAACGTATCAGTATATGAGTTATACTGATGTTATTACTTCATAATGAAACAACTAAAGAAGAATAAGTGGAAGAAGATATAAAGTTGAAAGAATGAGTAACAGACATTACCTCTTCTTTGAAGCGCCTCTTTGAGACCTCCTTTTGGGGCACTAAAATTGGTCTTTGAAGAAGACCAGGACCTCTAGGATGTTTCTAGGGAAATATAAAAGAGAATTTGGCAGGGTTTGGCCGAGATTGAAGGCTCAAAGTGGTGTGAGGAAGAGAGGGAGGATGTGCTCTTTTATAAGAGAGGAGAGAGGCACCTTTGGAAAAACTAAAAATATTATTTTATTATAAAGTCATATTCTGTTTTTAATAGCTCCAAATTGATTTATATCGAAGGTAAGGTGGGTATAGGTCGAAATAATCTCATAAAATAGAATTTAGACAAGTTTAGATTTCTATTTTAAGCTTATAATTTAGATTTAACTTTAAGTTAGATAATTTAACTTTTACCGTGTCTTCTTGTTTTCATACAATATATGGTTAATAAAATTACTATAACAAGCCAAACGAACCCCAAGTTGTTTATTATTAATATATATAACCTTATATAAGTCATGTTCCTGAACATTAGATTTTTAGGAAAAAAATAACAATTAATAATATAATATTTGTTTTAAAAACTATTTTATGTCAATTTTGACACTATTTGGTAATTGCTTTTTGTGAAAATCATAACAGAAATATTAGTTCTAAAACAGTTAGTTAAATCAATAATAACATGTCATATTAACATATAAAATTATTTTAATTCATAAAAAGTCTCAAATTACATTTATTCGGGTATTTATAACATCATTTATGTCAATATATCATTAATAATATAATTACTGCATCATCATTGTGTCATAAATAAATTAAATTATTTAAAGTATAAAAATTACAAATAAAATAATATTATGTATTAAATCTTTATATATTTCTAATGAATATTTATAGTCGAATTTATCTTATGTATAACCCTATATTAAAAATTATTTACTTATTAAACATTGATTTTAACTATTTTAACCCTTCTTTAAATAAATTAATAATAAATGTCCTCATATAATCCAAGTGGGCCTAAATGGTCATATTTTATTCCTAAGGTTGTTTTCGGTCTAATTACACTTATCCAATAGGTTTAGGACATGTGTTAGGGTAATAATAATATTATTTTTACCCTTAATTACCCTATTTACTTTTAACCGTGGTAAAACAAAGTAAAACGTTACTCTTCACCAAAAATTATTTTCATCTCATTGAATCACATTTTACTCATTTATATTAACAATGTCTCTATGATTTTCGAAATTCTACTCACAGAAGCGGTAAAATTAAGTTTTATGTGAATTTGGAAATTCTCCTAGGAGGTGGGTAAAAGACGGTGAAAAGTTCAATAAAATTTTCATATGTCTAAAATTATTAGAAAATGACTCCAATGAATTGAATTAAACATAGATAGGTATTATGTATCAATTTTTACCTAAAATAAATTTAAATAAAATAAATAATTATTATAAATAAAAATTCGGTTTTTAAATAGTAACCTAGTGTTTTCACTATTCATCAAAAATTGAAAGTTTTCAGAAAAATACCAAAATTTCACCCTAGGATAATTTCGGTATTAAAAATCCAAAAATGAAGTCCATTTTAAAAAATAAAATTTACAAAATTTCCCAAAGTTTGTATTACTATTCATAACGACTAGTTTTAATAATATTTTAATAGCATATCGTTGTTTAGTGAAATTCGGTATTGCATACGATGCAAGCTATCGAGGAAGGTCGTGATTGTGTGTAATGAAATCCAAGATAGTGTTGTGTGTAATGAAAGATTCCTTTGATTATTTATATAAAAACAAAATATTTCTCATAAAAGTCTCGGGTGTTACATTATTTGTTGGATAATTGTAAATTTAATTATTTAAAACATTGTTTGAAATATATATAGCATTGTTTTAAAAACCCTCGTGAACAATTATTTTTTTTGTGTGCATTGTTGTGTGCACTGCTTTGTTATTGTGTGCATTGTATAGGTGATATTTTGTGTAGGTGGTGTGTGTGTGCTCTGCAGGTGCTACTGGTGGGAGTTCTCTTTATATGTGAAGGTGCTACTGGTGCGTGTACTATAATATAAACAGCACATCACAGGTAGCTAGGAAATTATTAGTGCAATTTCAAGTGCTGATTATGTTCCCATGTATTAGTGGTATTTAGAGCGCTAATAAAGTTCCAATTTATCTATGCTATTGAACTACTCACGTAATTGAAATAAATGAATTTAAATAGAGAAATAGAAGTGTGGTGAACCGGTCTACAAGGGTGGTTTTGGTAAAAAAATGTATCTTTATTCACAAAATAATTATACAAAATAGCTGCGTAACCAAATAGTTTCATTGATAGAAGACATGTTCATTCCCTATCAAATTACCCTAAAATCATAAATTATCTTTGTCAGAAGAATAATAATATCTAAAGTTTATTTACTTAAGATTTCCAAAAGTAGAAGATTAATTCATTTAAATGTTCATGAATAAAGCATCTCAATCATGTTGTGGTTCTTTTATTATTGAAAACTTTTGATGCATGGATCAATGATGAATAAAATAGACATGAAGGCATAACATGATACTATTTCATGTAATTATCATTACGAACAAAGGTAAATATATCAGTGATGGTACACAACCCCTTTTATCGATCCCACCCCCCATATAGGTTTATCCAATCATTAGTGGATGGTTACCGATGATGAATAAACCAATACCCATAGTGGAGATATTAGAAAGGAAGGGAGAAGAAGGAGAGGGAATGAAAGGAGAGATTGGAATTAAACTAGAAATAATTTAATGATTACATGAGATAAAATAACAAAAAACATAATAAAAAACCTATCTACGTTGGAATCCTACAGCAACTCCTAGTTGTTGCGCCTGTCTCCGAATGAATGAAATGATCTTCCACATCGATTTATTTATGAGAGTATTTGACCCCCATGTGTACTAGAGGTACATGTTGTGTATAATTGATCTGTATAGATTTCCGCATATTTGGGATCTACCGCATACCTCACAAGTATCTGGCCTATTTATGAAGTTTTACGGACTAGACATCGTGTAGTGAGTGTTCACTACATGTACTATCCTCCAACTATTCCTCTACGTGGATTTCTATCAAATTTCTCGGTAACTAATTTGACTAGAATCAGGTCGTGTATGGGGAATTCATGACATGTACTGGTTTTCCTTTGCTAGCTTCTTGGCTTGGTCATGACAAGGATTCAAAACCTAGGGTAAGCTGTGAACCTCCAATACATGACATATAAGGAATGTACATGACATCTACTGGGAAATATCTGCACTTTTCTACCTTTTTTCCTTTGAATCTCTTAACGATTTATTACTAAAAAACTAAACATATACCACTTTCATTATCATGTAAATCAATGAGAATATATAGATAAATGACACCAAAACGCATTTACAAATCTAGGTGATCAAATCCCCCCACACTCAAATCTTTTCTCATCCTAGAGTAAAACCTCAACATCAAATTCCCAAGTATCTACACATTAATAAGGGAATTTTCAAATTATTATGATCATAAAAACAAATTTTAACATGATAATTTTGAATCACAAAGACTATCCAACAAATAATCCCCAAAATAATGCTTCATTTAAAATGTGAAATTCATGACATTTCAACATTTTCACACATTGTTTTCAACCTTTCATCAAACCGTATTCCATTTATGATTTACCTCACCAGAAAGTTTTCCACTCATCACTCAAAGTAACAATTCAATAGTGTTATTATTATAACTCAAGTACATGTGGATAACCATAGGATTTTATTGAATCTACTTTCTCCACCCCATAAATAAAAAAATCACAATTAATCATGAGGGATTTAAAATAAGGATCATATGACTTTATGTCAGAGGGTAGGTTGGTATAATTTTGAAAATCAAGTTAGGATCAAGTAAGGGGATAAAATATATTGTACATTTCCTGATTTTCAAAAGACAAGCTCAATGGATTTTTCCTTCACAATAATGTAATTCCATCACAAACACTCCCCAAAGTATAGAGTGAAGGCTCACAGACAAAGTAATCATAATGGAAAATAAACCACTCTTGTTGTTATTTTTTTTTCATTCTCGTTTTGTTTTCTGAAATTATTGATCGGAATAAATCTCACATCCACCACCTAACTACATATAATAAAAATCATCGGTCTGGAAAATGGTGATTTTTTATTCTCCCAAATCACAAATCATTTTTTTCATCATTTTGTATTCATTTTTTGTAACAACATGAGGGACATACAATGGAATATAATGAATGTAATTATGATCCTTCCCCAAAATCCAATGAAAACACCCTGTAGTATCCCCTAAAGATTTCAAATCCCAAATCCACCATAAAAAACCTTCCCCCACACTCACTCAATGCAATATCCAGAAAAATATAAAGAGATGGGTAGGAAAGTAATTACTGGCTAGTAACATGGCTTAATCCTAATAAGTTCATCCATGGATTCTATAGGGTAAATACATGTCAATGTGCAGGTGGGTCTTGGGATAAAAGTAATCATTAATAAAATGCCTCAATCATTTCAAAAGTGAATTTTTTTAGTCATATCTTTGACAAGATAATAATGCAAGTTCTAGTTATTTTACATTCCCCATGTATTACTCAAGACATATGCTCAGAAAAATAAGAAATATTTGATCTAGAATCCTTTTGGGAATGGGAATAGAATATAAGTCTATCAGGTCATGGAATGAAAATAAATAATCAGTTTACTCAATGCTTGTTTGAAGGAATGAACATCATGCAAATAAAGCTTATCCGCAATCATTTTCAGGAAATTGTAAATTACATTAAGCAACTGCCTTCCAAAATTTCCATTTATATCTTTTCATTTATGGTCATCATATATCAAAATTTCTAACATGTTGAAATATTTATCCTCAATGATGATTTCTCCGAGATCAGTGAGTACAAGACAAATAATTCTGAATTTTTTTTGGGGGAATATAATTCAATTAAATTCATACACAAATTCAATTTATTTTTAAATCTTGTGATAGAAAAATATAGGTGTGCAATGGAATTACCAATTAGAAATAGTACTCTCCTTCCATTGATGATTCTGAATGAGTCTCTTAGGTTCTATCTAGCAAGGTACATGATGTTTATTTTGGTTACATGATGTGAAATGTTCCAATATCTAACTCTTAAGTTGCTTCTTGCTTCTTCCTTATAGGGACCGGAAATAAAAATAGACTATGAAAGTACATAGCATTGAGAGTTTAAAATTTCTGGATCATGTAGGTAAAGAGACCAACCATAGAGATATTTATTTAAGATAATAATAAAAATATAAATCTAATTCCTAGGAATCATTTTTTTAAAATTCCGGGTTGCCTCCCAGTATCTGCTATTTTTATTTCCACTCAACTCGACCTTTTACGTTTTTTGGATAAATGGAAAATGGGACAAAGATAATAGTCTTAGATTTAACCACTCATGACTCTGTTGTGTATCTGGGGTTGCCTTTTTCTTCCTCCTCTGTTGGTTTATCTTGAATAATAATGGGATTCAGGTTGAGGAAAGATGTAATGAAAATAATATGAAATTGAAATTTGAATAAATTTTGTATTTCACCTTCCCCAGCACTCCTTTCTCTTCCATTGGTTCACATTCAATATTGAATTCTTCATTTGTATTCTCTTTGGTCTCCTCATCATCTTGGAATTATAGGAGGGAGTCCCATTCATCTTCAGTCTCAAGAACAAATGTGAGGTCAATGGATGTTTTCTCATTTTCATCTTCCATCACTTTTTCTTCAACCATCATTAATTCATTAGATTGTACGTCCTTGACATCCTGATCCTCTTCCTTTAACTCTTCTTATTCCTCTTCTCATGGTTGAAAAAGTACATTACTTTTTTATTTTTTGATCTTATTTTATGTGTTGAAGTGATGCCTCAGGGTTTGAAACTTCTTCAAAATTCCAAGGTTCATCACTTTTAATGATCTCATCATCCTCCAAGAATCCCTCCTTGATAGCCTCTTCATAATTTTTTTTTGTTTTTCCTTAACTAGTTTGGAAATCTATAATTTTATTCCCCTCATCATCATGTTTATAATACTCAATTACTAAATTATAATTTAATGGTAGATTATTCACAACGGGAATTAAATTTGAAATAACTTGAGACTAGTGAGTAAATAATTATCCCTATTCACTGAGTTGGGATTCATGATCATCCATCTGCTTATCTATCACTTGAATAACATTTCTGAGAAATGTGGCTAGTCTCTCATCTAAATCATTTTCTTGAGGTTGGTGGAAGGAATTTAATTCTTGAAAGTATTGATCTTGAGGTTCCTTTATGTCAACAACTCATAAATCCTCCTCCACTTGATATAGTTCTCCTTCAAAACAACATTTATCTATACTAGAAACTATTCATATGAGAAAATTAAAAATTGAAATCATTTGGGAAAGGTGAGTAGTCAATTCTCCGAGCTATTTTAGTTTAGGATCCTTATTTTCCATCCTCTTTTCCATCACTTCAATACTCAGGGTGAGCAATATAGATAGTCTTTCATCAGGATGAAACTTTTGAGTTTGTTGAAAGTAGGAGTTGTAATGGGTGTATTTCTTGGACCAAAAATTTCTTTGGTGGCACTGATAGTCAAGTGATCTTCCATCAGGTTGATAGTAGGTTTCATTCCACTTTTTTGGTTAGAAATCAACGTACTCATGAGAACATGACTCATCCTAACCATTTTCATGCTTTATCCACCCTTCTGAATTCAGTGATTCCCATACCGTTGGATACTCCATATATTCAATATCTTCTGACGGTGGTGTGGAAGAATACTAGTTCATTTGAAAACTTATCATGAAAACCATGAAACAATACCAAAAGAATAATATATGATAAAAAAATTGTCCAAAAAATTAATTAACTAAACTAAAATAAGTAAATAGTAATGGGATAAGAATAGTCTTTAACCGAATCAGTCAGTCTCAAGTCATCTGAAACGCTCCACTGCTCCCTAGCAACGACACCAAAATTTGACACACCTGAAAGGAGTCATTAGTTCTTCCAGGAAATTGTCAAATTAGAAATTTATATAATCCTGATCAATAATAGATACAATAGTATAGCATAGAAAAATTGTGGGGTCATACACATAGAGAGCGGGGAACACAACAATGAAAACACTTAACTAAAGGTTAGGTCGCTCAATTTATTATTGATTATATTAAACTACTTGCATAATTGAAATAAATTAGTTCAAATAGAGAAACAGAAGAGTGGGGAACCAATATCTAGGGGTGGTTTTGGTAAATAAATTAATCTTTACTTAAAAAATAATTATACTAAATAGCTGCATGAACCAACAGTTTCATTGATAGTAGAAATGTTCATTCTCTATAAAACTACCCTAGAAAACCAATTTATCTTTGTTAGAAGAATAAAAATATGTAAAGTGAATTTAGTTCATATTGAAAAAATTAGAAGAGTAATTCAATTCAATGTTCAGGTATAAATTATCTCAATCATGTTGGGGTTCATTTGTTATTGAAAACATTTGGTCCATGAATCAATGATGAATTTAATAGACATGGATGCACAACATGGTACTATCACATATAATTATCATTAAAAAAAGGTAAATATATAAGTGGTGGTACAAAACGCCCTTGACTGATCCGGTTCTCCCTACAGGTTGAGCCAATAATTGGCGGGTGGTTTCCAACAATGAATAAACCAATACCCATAGTGGAAGTATAGAAAAGAAGGGAGAATAAGGAGGGAGAATGAAAGGAGATATTGGAATTAAAATAGAAATCATTTAATGATTACATGATATAAAGGAAAAAAAATAATAAAAAACCTATCTATTGTGGAATCCTATAGCAGCTCCCGGTGGTTGTGCCTCTCCCCGAATGAATGAAATGATCTGCCACAACACAATATTTATAAGAGGATTTGGTCACAATGTGAACTATAGGTACACGTCATGCATTGTGTATCCACGTATATTTCTGCAGATTTTGGATCACTCATGTGCCTCACACGTATTTGGACTATTAAGGACGTTTGACTGACCACACTATGTGTAGTGAGTGTTCACGATGTTTACTGGCCTTGTGACAACTGGGTCTCGGTGACAACACAAACACCCCGCCTTAACATGGTCGTTGGGTCCTATCCCGCCAGGTACCAACAGTTTCTCCAAAAACATGTGGTCTTCATCCAAGGGTCCACCCACGTTCCTGAACATGGTCTTCTGACTAATGACTATCCTCACAGGCCATAACATGTCCTTTCCAATGTGATTTGTCTTCACTGGCACACACCTAGGGAAACTTCCCAGAAGGTCACCCATCCTAATCACTACTCCAGGATAAACATTCTTAACTGTGGAGTTCTAATCAGGTAGGCTCCCGAAAAGGCAGGTGCAACTTGTTGACATGAGTCATATCATATAGTCATTTAACCCTTTTTCGTTATGGGGTGTTATAGGCCTCCAATTATTTTTTTGCACGAATTTCCCAAAGATTTCTCGGTAACAAATTTGAAAAGAATGATGTCATGTATGAGGAATTCACAATGTGTATTGGTTTTACTTTGATGGATTCTTGGCTCAGTCATGACTTGGCTCTTGACTTGGGGCAGGCTGTGAACCTCCAATACATGACTTGTAAGGAAGGTACCCGACGTGTACTGGGAAATTTATGCACTTTTCTTCCTTTCTTCAAATGAATCCCCTAAAGCTTTATTCTTCCAAAACTGAAAATAAACCACATGAATTATCAAGTAAATCAATGAAAATCTATAGATAAATGGTAGGAAAATGCGTATATAAATCCGTCTTGTCAAATCACCCCATACTCAAATCATTTCTCATCTTCGAAAAAAACCTCAACATTAAACCAGCAAGGATCCACACATCAATAAGGGAATTTTTAAATTTTGATGTTCATAAAGACAATTTATAACTGTAGATTTTGGAAGCACAAAGACTACCCAAAAAATAACCTCGAAAATCATGCTTCATTTAAAATTTTCAATTTAAGACATTTTTACCTTTTCACACATATTTTTAATCCTTTCATAAACCCCATGCTATTTATGATTTACCTCACCATAAATTTTTGCAATCATCACTGAAGGTAAAAATTTTAAGGGAGTTACGCGCATACCTAATGTTCATGGGGTTAACCATAAGATTGTATTGAATCTTTTTTCTCCACCCTATAAATAAAAATATCCCAATTAATCATGCGGGCTTTTAAATAATGATCATATGACTCTATGGATGAGGGTAGGTAGGTATAATGGTGAAAATCAAGTATGGTTCAAGGAGGGGGAAAATATCTAATGTACAATTCATGATATTCAAAAGACAAGATCAATGATTTTCTCTTTAAAAACATTGTAATTCCGTCTCACACCCCCAATGCATAGAGTGAAGGCTCATAAACAAAGTAACCATAATAAAAAATAACCTTCCCTTATTGTTATTTTTTTATTTTCTTTCTTTCTCTTTTTTTTATAAAAGTCATGATTGGAATAAATCTCACGTTTACCACCTAACCACATATAATAAAAATCATCAGTCTGGAAAATGGTGATATTTTATTCTCCCAATTCACAACCCAATTTTTTCATCATTTTTATTCAATTTTTTGTAACAATAAGAGGGAAATACAATGGAATATAATGAATGTAAATATGAAGCTTCCCCACAATCCCATGAAAACACCCTACAGTCTCCCCTCAAGATATCACATCCCATATCCACCATAAAAAACCCCTCCCCAACACCCATTCAGTTGAATATCATAAAAAATATAAAGGGATGGGTAGGAAAGGAAATATTGGCATGTAACACAGCTTAATACTAACATTTTCATCCATATCATCTGTGGGATAAACAAGGATCAATGTGCAAGAGGGTCTTGGTATAAAATGTCTCATTAATAAAATTCCTTAATCATTTCAAAAGTTAATTTGTTCAGTCATATCTTTGAAAAGATAACAATAAAAGTTATAGTCAGTTTACATTCCCTAAGTATCACTCAAGCAACATGCTCATAAAAATATGAAATATTTGTTCTAGAAGCCTTTTTAGAGTGGGAATATAATATGAGTCAATCTATTCATGGAATTAAAATCCATAATCAACTTAATCAATGCATGTTTCGAGGAATCAATATCCTGAAAAGATGTCATTTTTAAGAAATTCCATATTAAATTAAGCAATTGGCTTCTAAAATTTCTATTTATATAATATCATTTATGGTCATTATATTTCAAAATTTCTGACATGTTAAAATATTTATCCTTGATGAATATTTCTTGTAGATCAGCGAGCACAAGACAAATAATTCCATAATTTTTGTGGGTGAATCTAATTCAATTTATTTCATGAAAAAATTCAATTCATTTTTTTAATATTGTTCTAGAAAAATCTAGGGGTGCAGTGATATTAACAAGTAGAAGTAGTACACCCCTTCCATTTATGATTCTGAATGAGTCTCTTAGGTTCTTTCTAGCTAGGTACATGACATGTATTGTGATTACACAATGTAAAATGTTTTAGTTTATAGGTCTTAAGTTGCTTCTTTATCCTTCCTTCTAGGGACCTAAAATAAAAATAAACAATGAATGTACATGCCATTGAGATTTTAACATTTTTGGATCTTTTAGGTAAAAAGACCAACCACAATGAATTTTTTTTAAAGACATAAAATAATATAAATCTAAGTCCTAGAAAGCAATTTTTTAAAATCTAGGTTGCCTTTCGATAGCTACTCTTTTTTATGGTCGTTCACCTTGGCCTTTTACCTTAGTTAGCTAATTGGAACATAGAAAAAAGCTAACCATCTTGGATTTAACCACTTATGACTCTGTTCTGTATCTAGGATTATCTTTCTCTTCCTCCTCCTTTGGTTTATCTTGACTAATTGTTGGCTATAATTTGAGGAAAGATGTAATGAAAATAATATGAAATCAAAACTTGACCAGATTTTGTACTTCTACCACTCCACAAATCCTTTCTCTTCAATTGGTTCACATAAAATAATGAATTATTTAGTTGGATTTTCATTGTTCTCCTCATCATCTTGAAATTTAAGGAGGGGGTCCCATTTATCTTTAGTCTCAAGAACACTTGTGAGGTTGATGGATGTTTTCTCAATATCCTATTCCTTCACTTTTTCTTCATCCATATTCTATTCACTAAATTGAACCTCCTTGATTTCCTTCTCCTCTTTATTTAACTTGTATTTTTTCCTCTTCTCATAGTTGAAAAATAAACTCCCTTTGTTATTTTTGATATTACTGTATGTATAGAAGTGATGCCTTAGGGTCTGAAACGTTTCCTAAATCGAAAGGTTCATCACATTGAAAGATCTCTCCATCCTCCAAGAATCCCTCCTTGATAGGCTCCTCGTTAATTTTTCTGTTTGTTTCTTCAATAGTTTTTGCATCTTAAATTTGATTTCCCACATCACCATCTTCATAATACTCAATTACTACATTATAATATAATGGTAGATTATTCAAAATGGAATTTAAATTTAAAATAACTTGAGAGAGGTGAGTATCTAATTCTCTATGTTCACTGAGTTGGGCTTCATGATCATCCATCAATTTATCTATAAGTATGATGAAATTCACTAGAAATGTGTCTAGTCTATCATCTGAATTATTTTCTTGATGTTGGAAAAAGGAATAGTATTATTTAAATTACTACTCTTGAGGTTCTTTTATGTCAACAACTTGGACATCCTGCTCTCCTTGACACACCTCATCTGCAAAAAAACTTGTATCTGTATTAGAACCTATTTCTAGGCCACAATTAAAATTTGAAATCATTTGGGAAAGGTGAGTAATAAATTATTCCTTCTCATTGAGTTCAGGATTCTTCTTTTACATCCTATTGTGTGTCATTTAAATACCTCGGGTGATCAATCCAGATAGTCTTTCATCAGGATAAAACTTTTGAGTTTGTTGAAAGTAGGAGTTGTAATGATTGTACTGATCAGAACAATAATTTCCTTGATATAATTAATTGTCAGAGGATCCTCCATCAGGATGATAGTCAATGCCATTCCACTTTTGTGGTTGGAATTCATCATACTCATGAGAACTTGACTCATCACGACCGTTATCATGCTTTATCGATGCTTCTGAATTCCGCACTTCCCATACCATTGGATACTCAAGATATTCAATGTCATATAATGGTGGTGTGGAATAATACTGAAAAACGCATCCTTCAGACCATGTAACACTACAAAAATAGTAATATATGATCAAAAAAATTGGTTACAAAATTAATTAACTAAACTGAAATCAGTAAACAGAAATGGGATAGAAATAGTCTTTGACCTAATCAATCAGTCTCAAGGCATATGCAACACTCCACTACTACATGGAAACAACACCAAAGTTTGACACACCCAAAAGGCATAATTAGTTCCTCCAAGATGGATTCAAATTAGAAATTTATATAACGTCGAACACTACTAGATACAATGGAACAACATAGAAAATGTGTGGTTTCGTACACATAGAGATTGGGGAATGTAGCGATGACAACTCTTAACAAAGGTTAGGCAGTCCAATTCTTATTGATTCTATTTAAATACTTGGAAAATTAAAATAAATGAGTTGAAAGAGAGAGATAGAAGAGAGTCAAACCAATATTCAGGTGTGGTTTTGGTAAATAAATTTATCTTCACTCGCCAAATAATAATACTAAATAGATGTGTCCCCAAACATTTTCATTGATAGAAGAAAAGTTCATTCCATATGAAAATACCATTGAATACCAATTTATCTTGTTTAGAAGAATAAAAATATCTAAAGTAAATTTTGTTCAAATTTCTAAAAGAAGAAGAGTAATTCAATGCAATGTTCATGAATAAATTATCTCAATCATGTTGGGGTTTATTTACTATTGAAAATATTTGGTCCATCAATCAATGATGAATAAAATAGACATGCAGGAAAAACATGATACTATCACATGTAATTATGATTATGAAAAAAGTTAAATCTATCAATGATGGTACACACCCTCTTTGACTAATCTCACTCCCCCTACAGGTTTATAAAATCATCAACATGTGGTTGTCGATGATGAATAAACCAACACCCATAATGGAGAGATTAGAAAATAAGGGATAAGAAAGATAGGAAATTAAAAGATAGATTAGAATTAGACTAGAAATCATTTAATGATTACATGAGACAAAGGAATGAAAAAATAATTAAAAATCTATCTATGATGGAATCCTACAGAAAATCTTAGTAGTTTCACCTCTCCCCAAATGAATTAAATTCTCTAATAAAGTATTATATTTATAATAAGATTTGTTCATGATGTGTACTAGTGGTACACATTGTTTATATTTGATCTGTGTATATTTTCACGTATTTTGGATCTCTCACATGCCTCACGTATATCTGGCCTATTTATGAAGTTTGACTTACTACATTTCATGTGGTGAGTGTTGGGGATGTGTACTGGCCTCCTGCTATTCCTTTGCATGGATTTCTCATAGATTTTTCGATAACTTCTTCGAATCGCATCACGTTGTGTACAAAGAATTCACAGTGTGTATTGGTTTTCCATTTCTGATTTTTTGGCTTAGTCATGACTTGGATTCACATCTTGGGGAAGGCTGTGAACCTCTAGTACATAATGTGAAAGGAAGGTACACGACGTGCATTGGGAAATTTCTAAACTTTTTAACCTTTATTCCATTGAATCCCCTAAATATTTATTCCTCAAAAATTGAACATATACCTCATGAATTATCAAGTAAATCAATTAAAATCTATATATAAATGACAACAAAATGCATATACGAATTATACTTATCAATTAAATTTAAATAGAGACATTATATAAAATATTGGGGTGTTATACATGATATATGTTAAATTGAAAATTCAAATGACATTCAATTATGTCCATTACTCGATACAATTATTCAATATTTTTAATTAATATTAATTTTTAATTCTAAACCATTTTAAATAAATATATGACTTATTTAATATAAGCGTAAATATTTTGTATTATATTAATCAATTTTTAACCAATCTTATATGAATTCATATATATATATATATATAGAAATAAATATGAATATATTCTTATAATAAATGTATTAATGAATAACAACGTATAAAACTATTAAAAATGAATAAGACATTAATACATCTTTAATTATTACATTTTTTTCTTTTTCTATATTTTTGTTTAATATTTATTTTTATTACTATTTATAATTAATATATAAATATATATATATATCAATCTTATTCATTTTTATTAATAATTTTTACATTATTAATTTTTTTTAATTATTTTATAATTTATCCATTTATAAATTTTTTTATTTAATTAGAACAATTTATTCATTTTATATATCTATATTTATTATATACTATTTATTATTATTTATAATCTATATATTTATATTAACTTTATTCGTTTTTATCAATAATTATTTAATTAATAATTTTTTAATTTTTTTATTAATTTGCTCATTTCTAATTTTTATTAGTTTAATTATTTCATTTTATTCATATCATAGACCTATATATTTAATATATATTATTTCTTAATATTTATAATTTATATATATGTATATTAAATTTATTCATTTTATAAATAATTAGTTAATTAATAAAATTGTTTATATTTTTTTAATTTACTCATTTTTTGTTTTTATTTGATTAATTATTTCATTCTGTTCAGGATCTTTATCAGTGCTAAAAAAGAACTGATAAAAGATACAATTTATTAGTGATAAAAATAAATTGTATATATAGGGTACCCTTTATCAATGCTAAAAATAAAGTACAGATAAAGGGTGCCATTTATAAGCGCTAAATAAAAGCACTGATATAGGCCAATATAATTAAAGGTCTGTTTTGTAGTAGTGGGTGCCTCTAAGCATTATAATTATAGAATGAAGAACCTGTACTGACTGACTATCCCCAAGGAAATCTATATATTAAAGACATTCTTGGGATACTTTTAAGAAACCACAACACTCACTTTCTTTGGGTCGACACACACTCATGTCTTTGAGGTGATTCGACCTAGGAAGTGACCTTTCTCTATCCATAACTAAAATTTTATGATATTGTAATATAACCACTACTACCTCAATGTATTCAGAATTATGTTACGATATTTGGCCTGATTGTGTCCAGTATGATTATTGAATAAGATTCCATCCACAAAAACCACCAGAAAAGAATATAAATACGAGTTGAAAACTCGATTAATCAAAACCATGAAAACGATCAGTATGTTCGTAAGACTGAATGAAATTACTAGAAAATCATATTGACCATACATGATATGAAAATATGTATAAGTTATTTCTAAAGTTCAAACATCCACCAGGTGAGAAACTGACTCGAAATCAATTTTTGAGAAAACCCATGCTCATCGAAGATGGTCAAAGAGGCCATCAATATATGGTAAATAATACTGATTCTTAAATATCTAATGGTTCTATTTCTAGTAATCCACATATAATAGAAGGGTTCTATCCACCTTCTTCATGAAAAGGAACAGAGAACCCCACCAAGATGCACTGGTTCCTATAAACCCCACTACTTCTACGTCCTATAGCTGTCTATTGAGCTCTTATAGCTTAGTAGTGGAAATCCTATAAAGAGGAATGGATAGTAGTCATAGTAATGGAACCATCTCAGTAAATAACTCCACCTCTCACTCATTATGTAAAATGGAAAATTCATTTGGGAAAATAACCCTAAAATGATCTAATACGGAATGGAATTCAGTCTTTTGTATTCCCTAAACATCTATAAATACACTCTCAATCTGGACTATCATGCCTGTATCCTGCAATGATTTGGTCTGGATCCACCAATATTGAAATCCCACTCACCCTTGTGGATAAAATCCCCTCACTTTGTTGATTTGAAAGTCATGTTATAATGATAACAACCAACATGGGCATGCTTAGAAACTACATAGTCTATCCCGAGTATGATGTCAAACCCTGTCTTCTTGGGGATAAAGTGATTCCATAAAATGTGATACTACACTATCACAAGGAGGACTCTCTAAAATGGTGTACACCTTTCTAATCAACTACCCAATGAATTATGATGTGTCATAACACCATTATAAAACTACACATTGAGCCCAAGGATCTCTACAACATGTACATATATGAAACTATGAGAGACACCTGTATTAAAAGGGTATATACTAAAAGAGAATCTATTATGATCGAACATCTCAATGTAAATGTACCAATGTTATGATCCTCGGGTATAGGATACAATGAATATATTTGGCATGATCTTCTACCCTGAAATACAACCTAACAACCTAAAGTAGACCCACTCTACTATTGAGGTAAAACTGGTGTCTAGCTCCCTCATTCACGACCACATCCTTGGCTTGAACAATCAGCAACACTCTAGCACCCAGCCTAATTTAGAGATATTAATCCCTATTCTGAATCTTGCGTTATTTTTGACACCCTCCTACTGACCGATGGAGTAAAGGTCCTGCATAGATGGTTTTTATGGTCCATCCTGTTGTAATCTCAGTACTCGACTAGGTCTCTATCAAACTGGTTACTCATGTGTCCTCACCTCCCACACTAATTATAGGAGATAGAACTACAAGAACTCAAACATTGTCTAGTATTCCTCTCATGATTATTCTTGAAACATCATTTCCTACCACTAGACACTGAACAACTTGGTCGAGAAGTAGAACTAACATGCTATGGCCCCCCAACTTCTCTCAAGTAATGATCATTAATAAGCACCTGATTCGCTATATCAGCTATGATATTAAACCAAAATACATTCAATTGTTATTGAACAACATGATTTAGACCTTACTCAAAGTGTCTTGCCTTATACGAATCATCATCAAGATAGATAGAAACAAAGAGCTGAAGCTCGGTAAAGCGAGATGAATACTTTATAACAGTCATCACACCCTACTATAGACCAATAAATTTTTAATTCAATAAGGTTTCCTTATGTATTATCAATTCCCCTATGTTTTTAAAATCATAAACATATTTTCATAAGGAAAATTATCTTTCTATAAGAATTATTTTCTTAGGGAAAGTTTTAATTCTCTAATAAAAGTTTTATGCTTACCTTTGTTTTCAATGTCTCTTCAAAACCAAGTCAATTTTTTATTAAGTTAGAAATTCAGATACTTATCTAAAACCTCATAATTATTTAGTTCCTTGGATATAAATTCATTCTCTTTTAAGACTCCGAATTCTCTGAAATTCAGACTTTGAATTCTCTGAAATTAAGACTCCCAAATATGTGAAATTCGAACTCTGAAATATAGGAAATTTAGACTCGGAATTCTATGAAATCCTAACTCTGAATTATCTGAAATTCAGACTATAAATTTTCTGATATTCCAGCACCTAATTCTATGAAATCCAGATGCTGAATTCCTTCTAATTCAAACTCTTAATTCCTCATAATTCAGACACCGATTTCCTCAAAATTTAGACTCCAAATTCATTAGAATTCAAACTCTGAAATATCCATTTTTCTAGAAACCAAATGTTCTTATATTTAGGCTCTGGATTCTATATTTCATAGATTATGATCATTAAATTTTGTTTAAGATACTTTATTTTCCTTACATATTATTTAACTATTAATAATGATAATTTTCCCATGTTTTTCCTATATAAAATTATGTCATACAATCTGTTTGTAACTAAATTTTGGTTGAGTGACATGTGTATAAGTCCCTTAAAGATTCAAGGAAAAATATGAACATTGGAGGAGGGAGTTGACCGTTGAAATATTTCTTATAAATAGGATCTCATTCGAACAAGATCATCATCATTCTATGATCTTAGAGATTACATGTTGTCAATTGATTGCTAGGGAGTGAAATACTCTCATTCCTTGTGTGTTTTATTAACATCTTGTTTAACCATGAAAATCTTGTTTGTATTTCTTTGTGTGAATCCGATTGTTATTGTGTACAATAGATAGCTTCTAGGGATAATAAGATAGAGGTGAAGACTACCCTAATGTTAGAGGGATTCCAGGTATATGAATACAGAGGTGCTAACTACCTTAAAGTTTGAGAGCCTCTAGGGATAACATGATAAAATATAATATTCTTTTCGAGGGCTTACCCAGGTTTGGGTAAGACAAAAATTCTTAAATGTATAAATCAAATCACCTTTGTCCAAGTTTATTACATACCCTTATATTTGGGTTAAAATATTTCATACTTGTTTACTTTATTTGTTACAAGTTTTATTTCCACTAAAATTTTGATTAAAAAAGAAACTATAAATTTCTCATACATTTTTATACATGTACACTCTGATAAATAAGATTCTATATGATTTAAGGTAGAATACTTCGTTTAGTAAAATTTTATTAAATTTCTTTTTTAGATCCATATTTCTTGATCTTAAGCAAGTTAATTTTTTAGTTGAGAACTAAAGAGATTTTTGGAATCCATCTTGTTTAACTTTATTAAAATATATTTCTTTTTAGGATTAAAAAGGGAAATATTTTAAACCTACAATTAACCCCCTCTTGTAATTGAGCATCTACATATTCTATTTCAAGCCAACATAAATTCACTAGACTGTAAAAATTTTAAAGTATTAGGAATGAATTAGCTATGAAATCTAGATTAGAAATCCCTCCAAAACCTTATCTCAAAGCGTATCATCCTATTTCCAAACACTCCACCAACACTTAATGGATTCTCGAAGCATATATGTAATGATCTTGACTCTCCACTCTAGATGAGTCTCCAAGTGCTCGAATATTGAAAAAATAGTATCAATCCATAGTTTAGTAGCCGGTAAATGATATCCCTTAGTGTATGTTACTACTAGAATGCATGAGTCATCTCTGTCAAAGTCGTGATAGGCTGTGGGACTCCCTGAATGGTCTGTATAAGGAACATGAAACTCTAAAAAAACTGGGCATCAACACCCATATCTGGAACAATATGTGGTGCTATAAGTGGAACTGTTGTAGGTTCTATTGGTATCTTAGGGCCCACCACCTCAATAGAATAGTCATCTCTACCCTCCCAACATACAAACATAGGCCATCATGGTGGAATACATCCACAAATTCTGAGTACATGCCTTAAAAAATATTTTTTAGCAACAAGATCACAAATATGCAGATAGGATAAGTATTAGAATTCCTATGACCAAGATACACTCCTATGACTTATTCTAAAGACAAAACTTGGTGGAAAGAACACCCAGATAGATCACCAGAGGCACTACTTACTACCCAATACTAATGCCAGGTTTAGGTTAAGAACTATGTTTTTCTACTCGGGTCTCAGTATATAGATTTTAAATTGAAATTGAAAATTCCATTTAATGAAAACCTTTTCAGTTTATGGTTCAATTTCATTTCATTTTCATATTTATGTTACAATTCTATTTATATGGTCAAATTATATAGGTTACCATTCAAAATTTATAAGGGCCCATACACCTTATAAATTGAAGTGTGTCATCCATTTCAACCCAACCATAACACATTTCAACCCATGAAACCAATGGTCTATGACTCCACATGACATAACTGACTGCTTAAGTTGTCTGTTGTAGCCTATAGAGAAAAACACTATTTAGGTCACAATAGGAACTGGAAGTACCAATTTTGTTCCTAAATATCTTACAATAAATGTTAGTGGATAACAATTATATAACAAAAAGCACACATAATAAATGTCATGCAGTTAATAAATTCATCATTTACATCATGGAATATGTATAGAATGTGAATCTTATAAGGTTCCTAAAATTATTCATTGCAAGATTTAACCATTTTGGATGGTGGGTTATTCAATACACACAATCAATTTTCAAATTTATCAGAATGTTGTGATACCTGAAAAATTGAAAAAAAACAATAAAAAAAATAATAAATTGATAGTATATGTTAAAAAAAATTACTTTAGCAGTTTCTGAAACCAGTAGGTACTTTTTTTTCATTGGCATTCCTCAAGAGCATTCAGTGTAATTTTTTAAAACTATTTCTCAATATGATTATCATATAATTTACAAATAAAATAATATTAATTTATTTTTTAAAAAATAATTAAAGAATATATGTTATTATAACTCACTCTACAAATCATGGAAGTTCTTCACAATTGAGAAAAAAATATGCATGAGACCTGTGATGTTCATTTTTTGAAATCTATCATTCATAAACTCTACCAAATCCAAGTTCATGCTGATTAAAAACTAATAATTGAATTTCAATACATCTGCAACATTTTCCTCAATATATCCCATTTGGTTAAGTTTTGATAGATAATCAGGTTATAAATAATGGGTGTGGAAAAAAGAAATATCCTCCTATAAATAAGCTTATTCAATTAACCCTTCAATATATGATTTGTTACATTCCTTTTTATTCAGTTTCTGCATGTCTATTTTTTATGGGTACATCCATCAAAACTATACCGGCCCTTTATATTTTTCTTTATCTCAGAAATTTAATTTCAAATTTTCTATTTAATTAAAGAGATTTAGAAGATATTTTCTTCCATCTTACATAAAATTAAAACAATTTCTTCTTACAGTCTACTATGTGAATCATAGTCTATTGTCTCAGTACATATGTCTTAGAAAAAATATGTTATTTCTATTATTCAATCCCAAATTGAGGAATTCAACAAACCTCTAAATCCATTCAGTAAAAGTCTTTCCAATATAACATGACAATGATGGATTTTTAATCCGGTAATATTATTGTTTCTTAAACATCTAGCCAAATTGGAAATATAACCATCCAGTAGTCTCAAATCTTCAATTCACTGACAAAATAACAAAGGGTTATATTTGGAAAGTATATGAGTCCCTTTTTTCTTTCTTAAATTATTTGATATGTCACTTTCACACAACCCAAGTTTTGGTTTCCTACAAATATGTTCAAGATCTAATCATGACATTACAATATATTTGTTCTTATAAGGTGTATGAAAAACCTTACAAATTATATTATTAAAACAGTTCTTCTCAATTTTCAAGACATCCAACATGTGATAGACTGACAAATCAGACCAATATGGAACATCCCAATAAATAATTCAATTAATCCAATCATGATATTTACTAGAGGGATATATTTTTGTTAGTTTATAGTTGGTTCAAATGTAATGGGAGGAAATGAAGACAAAATTTATTTTAAATTAGAACCTGAGATAATTTCTGGTGGTTAATCTCTTTCAATTTTACCTTTTCTAAAATGATTTTACATTAATATAAGATGGTCAATAGGAAGAAATATTTAATGGTAGTAAAAAACAACCATTTCTCCCACTGATGAACATAAACACTTTAATATCACTTATACAGTATGAATATGATTTTGAACCATGTGTACTCCTTCCAGATAACATTCCATATATTGTATAGTCACTAATTTTCCACATTAATGTAGCTTTAATAAAAAAAATTTGTTTTGAAACAACATTAAATGAACTAACCCCATTACCCAAAAATAATTTTAACTCATCAATCAATGGCTTCAAATAGACATCGATTTTCATTTTTGGATGTCCTTGAATTAATAAGGTCCAAAATATATATGGCTTTTCCTAAAAATATAAGGAGGTAAGTTATATAGAGTTATAAAAATGGGACAATAAGAATATTGACTATCATAAGAACTAAATGGATAGAAACCATCAGTAGAAAGATCTGATCACACATTATGGGAATCTGAAGTAAAAAAACAACATACCTAGTCAAAATGTTTCCATGAATCACCATCAACAGGATGAATTAAGATTTTTCTCGTTGAAATATTGGTTTTATTCCATGAAATCAATTAAATTTTGTTCTGAGACATAAATGAGCACTGCAATAGGGGTATAAGCGAGAAATACTTCAATTGTTTAACATGAATCAATTCAGACTTCCCATGTTGAACCTCTTTGTTCCTCAATTATCCAAATTTAGGACAACTAACTAATGACTCATTTTCACCATAATATAAGATAAAATTATTTCAATATGCCGGAATCTTCTAATAACATAGACCCAAATTACAAATCAACCTCTTTCTATCATTGAAATTTATAGGCAACACCTTTCCTTCAGGTAATTGTGATTTAACACAATAGCATATTTTATTAAAATAATAATTTGATATTATATTATTTGATTTAAGAGACATAAATTTTTCAACTAAATTAAACATTATTATCTTTTAAATAGGATATAAGGCATCATTAGTAGGATTCAAAAACTCATAAAATAGAGATGGTTAAAACTAAGAAGTGAAATCAATATCATCCTGAGTTTTATTTTTTTAAAATGAAAAACCAACAACATAAAGTGCTGTAGTTTATTACCACGATGGATCTAGAACCAAATTATTAATATTGTATCTAGAACTACATTCACCATATTGAAACTAATAAACACAATCTTTTCAAAAACCAAACAGAAATAGATCACCCCTAATGTTTTCAATTATGTCAAATCACCTCAAATAACATATGTTACATAGGCATATAATTTCCCCTTCTGATAATTTTTTGTTTTCATGATACAAATGGTAAAAAACATCAACACCATAAATATATACAGGATTTATACTAGAAACTTTTGGATTCCTATAATGATTTATCTATTCATGATCATATAATAAAGACTGTTGTTGAATTCCTTATTCCACATTTATCTAAAAAATAAAAAATTAAAAAAATATGAATAACTTGATATAAGAAAAATATGATCCAAAAAAGATTATAAAATTTAAAAATTATAATTTACTTGCAAATATTATAAAAATTTTCTATTTACCGTTGATTTTTAAAAATTACCTCTAATTTTTTGTAATTATCAACAATTTTTGCTAAGTGCCTCTTATTTTTTCTATGTACCTCTAATTTTTTGTAATTACATCTAATGTTTGTTAATTAATACTAATTCATAGTAATTACCACTAATTTTTAGTAATTACTGCAAGGTTTTAGTAATTATCACTAATTAGAGCTAATTATTACTAATTACTAGTAATTATCGTTAATTATTACTAATTATTGCTAATTATTACCAAGTATCTCTAATTCTTAGTAATTACTACCAATTATTACTAATTGTATCTAATTTTTAATAAGTATCACTAATTACTGGTAATTTTTACTAAGTATTTCTAATTACAACTAATTTTTACGAAATTCAAGAAATTTATTGTAATTTTCCCTAATTTTTAGGAATTACTGCTAATTTTTTGTAATTAATGCTAAATTTACTAAGTATCACCATTTTTATCTTATTACCACTAATTTTGAATAACTACCTCTAATTACCACTAATTTCTACTAAGTATCACTAATTGCCACTAATTTTTAATAATTATCACTAATTTTTACTAATTACCACAAATTTTAGTAATTACGTCTAATTATTGCTAATTTATACAAATTAGTTCTAATTACTACTAATTATAGCTAATTACAACTATTCACCACTAGTTTTTACTATTTATAGTTAATTCACTAATTTTTAGTAAATACCACTAATTTTTACGAAGTACAACTATGTTTTACTAATTTCTACTACTTTTTTTTATGTACCACTAATTTTAACTAATTACCGCTAATTACCCCTTATTTTATTTAATTATCGCTAATTTTTAGTAATTACTGCTAATTTTTAGTAATTATCACTAATTATCACTGAGTTTTACTTATTAGAACTAATTAATACTAATTACCACTAATTATTACCATTTACTACAAATTTTTACTATTTATTCCTTATTTTTAGTAATTAAAACTATTTTCTAATAATTTCCGCCGATTTCTAATAATTACCACAGATTTCTAATAACAACAATGCATTTCTAAAAATTACTGCTCATTCTTAATAGTTACCACTCAATTTTAAGAATAAGCGTACATTTCTAACAATTATTCATTGATTTTTAATGACTATCACTAATCTGTACTTATTATCGCTAATTTTTACAAATTGTTTTAAAATTATTAATATTTACCTTTAATTGTTAAAAATTTGTATTAATTACTAAAAATTATTAATTATTAATTTCTAATAATTAATACAATCTATATTAAAATATTTTTATTTATTACTATGATCTATATGTTATTACTAAGTTATTTTAATTCCTGCTTATTTTCATTAATTTTTACAAATTCCCAATTGTTACAAATAATTTTTACTAATTGTTAGTATTTTAAACTAATTATCGTTAATTTATAATAATTATCCCTAATTTCTAACAATTACTGCTAATTTTTTATAATTAGCATTAATTACAGATAATTAAAACTACATAATAATAACTAAAACTAATTACTAATCATTAAAACTTAATACTTCTAATTAAAAATAATTATTAACAATTAAAAGTAAATACTTCTATTTAAAAATAATTACAATTACTTAAAACTAATTACTGAAAAATAAACTACATAATTCTAATTAAAACTAATTACTGCTAATTAATAATTTTTACTACTAATGTAAAATAAAATAAAAAAATTAAAAATTAAAATATTAAATAAATATATTAAAACTGAATCTTTTAGAGGATGTAATGCTGAAAATTTTCTTCCCTATAAAATTAAAAAAATTAATGTTTGAGCAAAATAAGATAAAATTAGTGGAGAAGAGAGGTGTTGAGAGGGGAAGAGAATTAAAAAAATTCAGGTGGGAGGGTATATATAAGTTATATAATTTGCGATTGGTCCTTTCATAATTAGTACCCACCATTAATAACTATGTTGATGGTAAAAAATGTATTTACAATGGAACTTATCACAAATAATATTTTGCTGATAGTTTGTTTGTGCTGGAACAAATCCTCATCGCAAATAAAAATAATGATGAAATTTATTTGCGATGATAATAAATTCCCATCGCAAATACTTTTCTTGGGGTTTAGGGCGCATCCCACACCAAATATATTTGATATGAGAGTGTTTTCCCACCAATTTTTTTTATTAAGAACTATGTGCGATGGGAAATGAAACTTGTGGAAGAGAGGCCTTTTTGAGGGACTGTTTTCGACAAGCGTTGGGCCCGTCACAAGTTTCCCCTCATAAAATATTGTTTTCCCATAATGAATAAAAAGGAGAAATAGTAAAAATTGAATGAACGTGTAAATATACATAGTTTACCAACAGTAAACTCATATACATACCCATGATATTAGTAAAACAAGCCAAATAATCCACCACAACCATGCTATACAACCAACTATAAATCACTACCACAACCATGTTGTATAATCCAGTATACCACATTCATCTTGACCTTGTCGTATAATCAAGTCATCCATATGGCCACACTATATAATCAAAAGTTTCAGACCAGAAAGGGATGGATCTAATGTATTGATTTCTAAGGCATCCCCATTGATTCCCAGGACCATCTTAGTGGAAACTCAATAATGACTTGGGTGGGGTTCATGGAGAATGTCACCAGACCATGTCCAATGTGACCCTAAGCAAGCTAGATCCAAGTGGTATCAAGGACCCAAACATCCTAAAAAATCAATACCAAAGGTGAAAACATGTCCAAGGTGTACACTATCTCAAACAAGATCCATGGGATAAATGACCATTGAATCTAATTGAATTAAGATCCACTGTATATGAACAAAGGCATCCACTACCATTTCAACTCATCATCTCATTCATTCATCATTTCCTATTCAATTACATCCCATGAGATCATCCAAGTCATATAAAAAAATACTATAAAAACCATTTAAATAATTAAACCAATTCACATCATGTCATCACATGGAAAAGAGGCATAACTCTCCCTTAACATTCAATGAAATTCAATTAAAGGGATTACTTTAAGTACGCAATCACACAAACATGCCCCCCATGTGGTATAAGAAAAGAAAAATACAATGGACACCCCATGGGTGGCCTAGGATGGGAAAACAACCTACAACAAACTGAATGGTACTCAAAGGGATACCAAACAAGTTTCAATTCATCCCATTTAATCATTTAATTAATTAAAGGGGTGTTGTTTGAAATTATGGAAGACAACACAATGGAAACTATGCTTATAAAACGCCAAACACCAAGGGAATGATATTGAACACCTACCATATCCCCATAGTAGAGCACACATTTAGTATCGATCTCTAATTCAGTCCAAATATAGGGAAAAATGAAGAACAAATGAAGAAATTGGTAATAAAGCATATTATCTTGAACTTAAATAACTCTGTCAATACCATGAAAAAAAAATAATGAAACAAAAGGAATGAATAACTCACCAATGTGAATCGAAAAATACAGATGACTTTCAATTCTGAGTTTGGATCAATAAATAGGGGAAAATCCTAGCAATTAGCTTAGAATAGGAGATCCCAATGTTAAGAGGTTGTTCATCGATGGTAATAGAAAAGTATTGTAGGTTTTAATAGATTTTTAGTGGAAAAAGTTAATTTAACTATTTCTAACTGGGATACTGGTTGGCCAAATTGTGCACCAACCGTGTTCCCTTCACCTCATCAAGGGTTACCTCACACGGTTTCATGAACACAGTTTGTGAAACCATGTGAAAACAGTGTCTCAACCACTGTCAGAAACTACAGATCCCATCGCACGGGCATGCACCTCCTTCAGCATGGTTTCCTTAAACTTTGTAACTCTTGATAGAGGTATGTACTACCTCACATGATTAAAATTACCCATATATAATGTCCTGAATGGTTTCCTCTAATCGTGTGACCTATATATATTTTCCATAAAATCAGGGTCTGGGCTTCGAATAAGCCCTAGAAACCCCTATACACCCATAACCTCAACCTGTACCCACAATAGACCATAATAAACAATTAAACCAAAAAAATATCCGTACCTAATAGGAAGATAAGGGGTTTTACGGTGAGGTTCTCTGATGGTATAGTGGGGTGACTATACCCTTATAATCAAAGTTTATCACGTCGACTAAATCAAAAAAATAAATAGAGAAATCATAATATAAGTCAATATTAGTAGTAAATAAATATCAAGAAAAAAGGAGTAATAAAAATATCCAAGGCATAATTATATACAAAATTATTAAGTCATGCCTCTATACAAAATGGAATGAAATACAAGGAAATATGTACCCATTACAATACATTTATCAAAATTAAAAAAACAACAAAAATGACTATCTCTAAATAGAATCACAATTATAGATTTCTCTTGTTCTCCCCTGCTCCTAACCATAATCAATCAAGCATTGAAAAGGGGGTTCATTCCTTGGTCCCTACCCGCATCCATGAAGTTTGTATAGATACCCAACGATTGCCTGAATAGTGTGTGTGATAACACTCTATCGGCTACCACCAATGGTGTCTATAAAAATTCTAGTATGTGTATATAAGAAGATACAATATTCAATATATAATAGTAATATAAATGTATAGGCATGAGTGATACATGTAAATGTGATAATATCCATCCTACAATGGCTCAATGCAAATGATAAATCATAACTTGGGATTTATTTAAAGAATCATAAATATCCACTGCGAATTATGCCGATTATTCTAGGGACATGCCTACAAGGGCCGAATCCAAGGTATAAATGAACATGGAATCCTCAATGGACTATACCTTGTAATCAAGTGTTAATACTACTTGGGTCAGATCCAAGGTATAAATGACCATCTTATCCCCTCGAGTCCATGGATAATCTCTATAAAAAAACTCAATAAATAATTGGGAGGAGACCAAGGAGCTTGTCCATAGAGCATGTCCATGGTGATCCAAGAAATCTGGGCTAAAGGAGTAGTAATTTACCAGGAATCGAATGTAATCTAGACCCAAGGATTATAAATGTCTTTGGAATCCAATGTTAGACCCAACGAGATGGATCCAAAGACTATAAATTTCTTTGTTATCCATAATAATCATAACCATTTCATTAACACATTTCATAATCATGTGAATCCATGAGTTTATTGGAATCATTCCATGTTTTCCATTTAAGCCAGTTCTCCATTTTAAATCATTTCAAAACATTCCTAGGGAGGTGATATCCCTCTCCTAATATCTAATTTAATTTATTAAATACCCTCTACTATAGGTGAGGTAACACACACACAACTGGGTGGTATAACATGGGGAAGATATATAAACACACCTCACGGGTGATCAGGGTTGAGTTTTATAACCTCCAACCATATAATTGAGATAAGTTGGTAACCTATCAATGTTTTAATAATTTAATAAATTAATTTAATTATTTTAGAAGTATCACTAGAATTTCTGACATGTGGCATAATGATAAGGATCTATAAAACAACTAGACTTTGTGATAAAAATTATAAACCACCTACCTTATTCCCATAGTAAAATAGTTAGTAAGTATCCACTCTTTAATCATCCTAGATTATAAGAAAAATAAATAATGGAAAAATAACCTAGAAATAGGGCATTTTAGCATTCACTAAAATAAATCTACCTAGAAAAAGTCAAATGACGTAAGGTGAAAGATGAATAGATAAATCACCGATGAAGATCCAACAAGACTGATGGTTGAAGAATCAGAGTCCAGATTGGGGAGATATCACCAAGACTAGGAGGATCTTTAATTGAGATTCTATGTGGGAGAGAGAGGGGATGACCACTAGATAAATAATAAAGACAAAGGGGTTTAATCATTTAAATAGTTAGGGTATAAATATCATTTAATCTTTTTTAACTTGGTCACATTGTTTGGTGGCACGGTTGACCAAATTGTGTACCAACCATCTTCTTATCTCTTCCTCAACACCCATCTCACATGGTTATGGAGTAGAGTTTGGAAAACCATGTGTTAACAAGGCATTTTTTCCTCTACTAAAAATTATAGGTGGTTTGAAAGATCATGCGACCTTGGCTATATGGTTTTACTAAATTACCTAGCCTTAGAGAAAGCCTTAGAACCCCAAACCCAGTTTACTTAAACCATGTGGCCTTGGATAAATAGTTTCTTCTAACCATTTAGCCCTATTTTCTTTTCAAAAAATGATGGATCTTTGATTTGAATAATCCATGGAACCCCTGAAACTCTCGTTACCTTATTAGAAACACACATTAGTTCAAAATAAAGGATTTAAACTAAAACTAAAAATATCTGAACCATAAGAAAAAACCCAAGATCTTACACCACCCATCACTTACATGTTTCCAATTCATTACTATGATATTGAATGATAAAAATAATCATAATTAATATTCCTTATAAATCCAATAATTTTCATGTTGAATCAATAATATATAATAATTATAATTTCCCTGTCAATCGAATAACACTAGTAGTATGTTTATTCAACTTAAACCATTTATATAAATTATATATGTTTAGACCATAAACATATCCATGTTTGAAAGGAATATGGATATAGAGGAAAATATAATATGAAACTAATTATTGACAATGTTAGAGATCATGATCACTAGAAAGTGAATGATCATGGGGAAATCAATGACAAAAAAAGATTAAATAATAAAATATGAAATAAGACCATACATTCATAAAAAAATTAGCGGTTTAACTAAAAATATTGTTTTAGAAAAGATAGAAGAAAGCATAATTTAAATTTTTCAAATAACTTTCCATAAAACTTTTGTGACTCTGTATAAATATGAAGTTATAAATTACTTCCAAAAATAGTTTTCAAACATTAAAATATAATAATTTGTTTCTAAAAATTAACCAAATAATGGGAAAATTATTTTATATGAAAATTTACATGGAATACTATAAAGTAATATTTAAATAAAAGTATGGTTAAGATGTTGGTAAATGTTTTTCATTCATTAAATGTTAAAATTAAGTTTTCATTTTCATTTTTGATAAAAAGTAAAAATATTTTTTTTGGAAAATAACAAAATATTTATTTAACACCATTGTAAAGAATACCAAATATTTTTGAAAATTAATTTTGAAATATAATTTTAGGATGTATAAAACATATTTGAAAACAATTTAGAAAATATGGTTATGGAAGAAAATGCACTTCGACTAAAAAGGAAATAAGTTCGATATTTCATAAAAATGTTATTTCTCAATTGTATTATGTTCAAATAAAGGTAAAAAATGGAACTATTTATTTAAAACCACATAAATAACCAATGAATAATAAATAATAATGTATTTTTTAGAGGGATCATATAATTTTCTCATCAGAAATTTATATATAAACAATCCCTGGTAAAAAAAGATATTTTAACATAAAATTTATCACTTTAGTATTTTGGAATCTAAAATAATTAAAGTAATTAACATGAAATGAAACATTATATACCATGAAATAAAAGTAATTCATGATATTAAATGAAAAACGGGTGGTATATAGCCCATTAAAATGAAAATAGGTGAATATTTAATTTGTTTCCCAATGGAGTTACATTGAGATGAAATTTCCTTAAAAAGCTAATACCATTAAAGTTAGAGTTAAAAAATTATGTAATTATGTGTGAAAAATGTAAATCCACATAATAAAATAACTAATAAAACAAAGAAAAATTAAATTTTACCTCCCATATAATCTTGATATAATATAATCAACGAATAAGTGACATAATCCAATGAATTTAAATTGAGTTATGAAATCCATTACATTTATCTTTATGTCTACTCGCTTCGATTGATATTAAGTACCATATAAGAGATGTCTATGATAAACCTAGTGGATAGTTAACATGGGTATATATGTTAATAGAGTTTTTAGGGTATATTATTTAGAGAAAAATCTTTTTTTCTTTGTGTGGAAATACATTATTTGAGTCTCTTTTTTTCATAAATAATTTCTCATGTCTGTGCAATTTTTCAAAATTTAGGGGTCATAAAGGTTATTCTATAAATAAAAAGTGGAAAAAAGAATGATTAGGAATGATATTATAAAAAAATTATTATCTATATATTTCATTATATATTATTTATAGTTTTTTAAAAATTTATATACAATTATTAAACATTAAATATTATTTAAGGTGTTTTTCATCACTATTCACAAAAAATTGACGTTAAAAACATCATCACAATAAATTTTTTTCAATATAATCCCTTCTATAATCACATATCTTTCCTAAATATTTATAAAATTTTTGGGATATTGAAATTATATAAATATTATCATTTTTAATATTTTTCAAATTAGTTATTTAATTATTTTACCATTTTCATATATATCGCACCATCACACATAAGTGTTTTAAAAAATTATAATAATTATAATAATTAAAAAAAATTCAAACATAATTTTTTTTATAAATAATTTTTATCATTTATATTAATTCCCAATATATATTTTTTCTCATTTATATGGTGCTAACATATTTTATATGTTATTTTGACTTTTTCCAAGTTGTACAAGCATTTCACTATAATTTAAATCTTATTATTTCTAGATAACTAATGTTTTATAAAATATAAATAATAATAATAATTTATAAATAATTTGGAATAACAAAGTTGGTAAAATACTTTTTACTTATCAATTATTATCTTTTGGACACCAGATTTGTCCTTTCCAATATTGTGCAAGCACTATATTGACATTAAAAATTATTTTCATATTTGTCTAGAAATAAATTATAATTTATATGTTTTGAATTATTTTATAATGATATTTCTAGTATATTATCATGCATGATTCATTAAAGAAGTTTCATAAATTTATATATGATAATTTTATATATCAAATTCATGTTAGGATAAAATCATAAAATATACGGTATCTCATAAAAACTTTATTTTTCACGACTCATTTTTTTTAACTTTAATGAAATAAAGATAGTAATGGAATTAATATATAAAATTTTAACACATTAAAAATATTTAATATTTAGCTAATTTTCTTTGTATTTCAATAATTCATCCAAATTAAATTCCTTTTAATGTTTTTAAAATATTTTACTTGATTTTTCTACAGCCTGCACAAACATAGTGTCAATGTTGTATAATCGTTTATGTTAATAATAAAATCTCTAAAGATTAAAAATTAATTAATATCATGAAAAGTATTTCTTTATTATAAAAAAACCTTTAATATTCATTCAGAACTTATTTTTATCCCTATGTGGACATATAATCAAGAGAGTGACATTTTATTACTTTTCTTTGCTTAAAGTAATATATAGGTCACAATCAAAGATAAATGATAATAAAAAGTCACATTTTAGATTTTTGGATAAATATGGATTCAATGTACTCATACAATGAAATATATGAAATAATTTTAATTAACTTGATGCTTTCTCACACTAGTTTTAATATAGGTTTACCTGGATTACACTTTTACCACAATGATTTTTTAATGTTTTTATTATTCCTTATGACAAAAAAATTAAACTGAACTTGTTAAATAATATTAATTATTATGATTTAATAAATTTATAAATTTTTTAAGATTCCATTTCTATAACTGTTAGAAATAAATTTTAACGTAAATGCGTAAATCATGATGAAAAACAGTTTTTAGAAACATGTGTTCTTAAGCCAAAAATGAACTTATACCCAAATAAAGTATAATTTTGATTCTAAAGTAATTAATTAAATTATATATAATTATATTATATTTAATTTAATTTAATGATCAATTAAATTCATAATGGTTTCTTTCAACGAAAATAAATGACAGTTTTTACAAAAATTGATATTTTCACTATTCACTGAAAAATCAGTTTATCAAGAAATACCCCAAATATAAACTTAAGAAAATTGTGATATTCTAAATTAAAAAATGATCTCATTTATATAAAATTAAATTTCTAAAAGTGTAATAAATTTATTATAATATCCCCACATAAAATTCTATAAAAACAATTCTTTGAATAAAACATAAATTTGAAGCATAAAATGACTTTTCTAAAAATTGAGTACTTATTTCATAGGAATTCATCCATAAATATATATTAATTAGGAAAATTATAAAATTATTTCATAATGTGGCTACCCATGTTCAAACATGTTAATTCAATGGATATTTTATGAGGTCTTATTTAAATAATAATATTTTTATAGTATATCACAATTTTCTTAAAGCTTGGTGTTGCATGTTAATCATGATATAAATCATAGAATTATTTTGACTTAAAAATTTGGGGTGTTACATCACACCCCAATAAACTAAATTGTTCCATCACACTTTTTTTCAGACATCAGAGGATCAATATTCAAAAATACCTTTGTTGAAAATTTACATCGTACAAAGGGATAATAAAACATCGTTTAAAAAGGGAAAGTGAGAAACATAATGTTACCTGAAGCAAATCATAATCAGGTTACTAAATAAGTATAAAATTAGTGGGAAGTAAAAATATAGGCGTGGATGAGAAAAATAATTTTTAAGAACCAATGGATAGTGATAGAGAACATGGTTATGAGATAGTTAATGGTGGTAAAACAGGAGGAAAATGGTAGGTAAAAATGACTATCAATTCATGAGAAATTATTATAAAAAGGGAAATTCATTTTCAAGATCATTTCCTAGAGTTAAGGGATTATTTTACTGAAAAATATAATGGATTTATTTAAATCAATAAAATTAATTTCATCCTTTAGTTTTGTATTTCAATTATCTTCTTCCTATTTCTGTCCCAAACTCAAATGATGAATAGAAAACATATATTTTCAAGCCCAAATCACTAAAATAAACTTGTAATGATATAGAAAAAGTTAAAAGTCATTCAACACACCTCTATTCATTTACTAAAACAAAAAATGGTTATAACATGGTAAGATAATACCCAAACTAGATAAACTTTCATATGATTAAATAATATATTTATCTCCAAAATTTCCATATTAATACCCAAGGTTCTTGTAAAATCATTCCATAAATTACTACCACTATATCCTAATTAACCTCATTAACCTCAACATTAAACAATTTATTAAAGTCCAAGGCGATATTATACCTTCCAGCTTACATCCAAAAAAATATTTATTGCATTATTCCCAAATAATCTCTCAGATCAAGTCAAATATTAAACCCAAGGGTTATATATACCTCAACTTAATTAAACATATACTAAAATAACATTAATAACCATGATAAATTAGTAGAAAATATTATATTCTAGTGAAATTAACCAAAATATCACAAATAAAATTTAGATACTAACTTGAAAGGTAATCCTTAGCTTGATCATAAATATATTTGAAAATATTGTCTTGGAAATGAATCAATATTCAAACAAGAAGGTTATTTAAATCCCAATGACTAATATAGTATAGTTTTCTAAAAATAAAATCATATACTAACCTAAGAGGTAATTTAATCATAAATGTAGTATTATTCATAAAACACATTAAAATTTTTAAATCCCCTCATGGTATAAAAAATTATTACTATAAGGAGATAACTTATACAATTGAATTGGTTCTTAACCATAAAACTTTTCACCCTTGATAGTATCCATAACTCTTAGGTTGCCTCACATGAAAACAACATAATCAATAATGTTATATAAACCATTCTATGATACCAACTATGTCAATAATAAATCCTCACCCCTATAATTCGATGCTTAAAAACATAATATTTATATTTTTATATTTGATACTGATAAATGTGACACAATTTTAATAATAAAAAACATTCAATATCAAATATAAATTTGGAATACTTATATACCCAAGGACTTTTTAGATTTAGAGTTTAAAGGGAAAACACATAAATAATAATACCCATTTATTTAAGTGATCATTCTTGTCACTATACCCAAATTTTCTTATTAAACTTCAATTCTTCAACATCTCCCAATAAATTAATTACACATGAAAAATTTATAGACACAATTCATTTAACATAATTCTTTATAACATGTGGAAATGGTAAACAAAATAAATGGTGATCTAAGATGCCCCGTAATGATTGCATACAATGAAATCTATCATGAGTAAATAAGGAATAATAATATAGAAAATTTAATAAGAAATATATGTGACATTTAACCAATAACATAAGAATATATTATTGCCATGGATGAAAGTAATCACATGGAAAGTAATAAATGAATTCAAAGCAGAGGAAATAAAAAATGATGGAAATTGAAGATATTACTACAAATGGCCCATGAAAAGACATCCATAATTTAATCATCAAGGCCACATTCCAATTGACCATCACTAATGGGTAGGTATACATAAGATACCGAAATTCTAGGACATGATCTTACAACTTCAGCCTATACATGATGTCATATTGTTTCATCTCATGAGACTATCAATGCATTGAGGGATTTTCTATAACTGGGCCCCACTGTTCCCTTTCTAATGTCCAATTCATTACAGCTATATCAAATGATAAATATAATTCATAATTAATATTTATTATCAATCAAAACATTTCTATATTGAATCAAGAATATAAAATAATAGTAATTCTCTAGTAAATTGAATAAATTTCATGGTAATCTTCATCAACTTACACCATACATATAAGTGATATACATTTTAGAAAATAAAAATATCCAAAATATATAATAATATTGATATTGAAAAAAATATAATATTCAAATAATGATAGAATGTTTTAGAGAACATGATCACAAAAAAGTGAATGATCATGAGAAAGTCAATTACTATAGAACCTCAAATGAGTTATAGAGGAAGGAGGAAAATAAATTTATCAAAAATAGAGGTCTTTTATTAATGGAATTTATTTTTGAAAACATAGAAGTGAATGGAATAAACAAACTTAAAATTATTTTCCTTATAACTTTTACTTCTTTTTATAAATATGAAGTTATAAATTGCTTCCAAAAAAAGTTCAGATTGTTTTTGAATCTGATATATTTATCTAAAAATTTAATAAATAACAGAAAAAGTATTTTTATTAAAATTAACCATGGATACTTATAAACGAATCTTAAAATTAAATTATGGTAATAACACTGGGAAAATTCATTCATTTGGTAAAAATTTAAATAAATATTCCTTATACATTTAACTAAAAAGTCAAAATTACCGTTTTTGTAAAAAAATATTCCTTTAAAATCTTTATTAAGAAAATAAAATATTGTTGAAAATTATTTGAAGAAAAACAATAGATAATGGTAAAAAAATTAATGAAAACATTTTTTAAAATATGGATATAGAATAAAATGTTTATATCTAAAAATGAAATAAGGCCTCCATTTATTTAAAATTTTTTTTATCAATATTATTAAGTTCCAATGGTGGTAAAAATGGAAAAAATACTTGAAAACCTCTGAAATAACCAAATTTGAATAAAAAATATGGTATTTTATAGATTTATCATATAATTTACTCATTAATTATTTATGTGTAAACAAACACTGGTAAAAAGTGACACTGTAAAATAAAGTTTTACAGATTATGTAACTATTGAATCTTAACCTTAAAGAAATTAACTTGAAATGAAAAAATATTTAACTTAAAATAATGTTAATTAATTATACTAAAACTAAAAGGGAAGTATATATTTAATATAAATGAAAACATATTGAAAATATATATATTTTCCCAATTTAGTGAAATTTAGAAAAAAATCCCCTACACAGATCATACCGTTGAAGTGAGAATAAATCAGTAAAGTAATTATGTGAGAAAAATTTAAATACAGAAAAATAAATTTGGAAATAAAACACATAAAAATTATATGATATTTATCACATAATCATGGCATAACATAATCAATGAATAAGTGGTATAACCAAAATAATGGAAATTGTGTTATGAAATTCCTTACATTGTTCTTTGTGTTGACTCCCTTTGAATAATCTTAAGGCCTTTGGAGGAGAGGTTTATGATAACCACAATTGATATGAAAAAGGAGATATGTTTTTATATAGGGATTTGTATAGATGTTTGAGAGGAAAACCTAGTTGGAGTTGTTTTAATTATGTTGAAGTGAGTGCATTTTACTGGAAACTTTTACTAGTGTTTTTGAAAATTTTCCATATTTATGGGTAAAAAAATTAATTATCAAAATGAAAAGTGGAAGAAATAGGTAATAGGAATTATATTTTAGAAAATTTCATATCTAGATGATTCATGATACAGTTTTGTAATTTTCTAATGATTTAGAAATAATTCTTATGCATTAAATACTATTTAAGGACTGTTTTATCACTATTCAAAAAACTTGATTTAAAAACACCATAAAAACTAAAAATTTGGAATCTAATATCTTATATAATCACTTATAATTCATAAATATCAATAAAATTATTATTATATTAACTATAATCTAAATATTGCAATTTTAAATATTTTTAAATTTTTTTATTTAATTATTTTACTATTATCATTGACATCGTTCCATAACAAGTAAGCGTTTTAGACAATTATAAAAAATTAGAAAAATAAAAATAAAGTATGAACATAATTTTTTATAGATATTTTTTTTCATTCATATTCATTGATAAGGTACATCTATTCTCATTCATATCATGAGAACTTATTTAATATGTTATTTATACTTTTCTCACATTGCACAAGAATTTCAAAAACATTTAGGTAAGATTATTTTTATATAAATTTAAACATAAAAATATCAATAAAAATCATAATTTATACATAATTTTTACTTATCAGGTATTTTCAAAGATTTTTCCAACTAAAGTATTTTCTTTTGGACACCAAATTTGACTTTCCCAATGCCGCCTTTGCACTACGCCAACACAGAGAATTATTTTTATATTTAACAAGAAATAAACTAAAATTTGTATGTTTTCAATTATTATTTCATATATTTTTTGTATATTACCATACATGATCCATTTCATAAGTTTATAAATTTATATAACATATTTATGTTACGATAACATCAAATAAATATATCGTATCTCATAAAATTAATATTTTGTCACTATTCACCAAAATGAAACTTTAAAGGCATGAAAATATTAATGTAATTTGAATGTGATCTTTAAAGAAAATATTATATATTTTTCTAAGAAAACAATTTAACTCAATAAATCATCCAAATTACAATACTTTTAGCATTTTTAAAATCATTTACTTGATTTTCTTCTACTTTCAAAAGTATGGTGTCAGTATAGTATTCATATTTAAAGTAATTATATAATCTCTAAAAATTATAAGTAAATTACCATAATGAAAATAATTTAATTATTCTAAAAATAACCTTTACGATTATTTCAAAACTTTTTTTATCTCTGTGTGAAGATATATGTGATATTTGAAAGCAACAGAATGTCATTTAGTACATTTATTTACATAAAGTTTTATATTGGTTATAATCAAATAAAAACAACAGAAATTGTGAAATTTATAAATATTTCCTGGTTATGCATTAAATATGATCATCCAATGAGACATGGGAATGTTTTTAATGAAGTAAAATTAGTTTTAACCTAAGTTAACCTAGATTACCTATTTACCATTGTGACAAATTTTTACTATTTTTACTATTTATTATAACCAAAAAATAAGTTGAAATTTTATAAAATATTAATTTTTTTTATTAAAAATATAGAATAAATTTTTCAATACTCAGTTTATTTAATTGGAAAAAGTAATTTTTAATATAAATGCATAAAACGTGATGAAAATAGTTTTTAGAAAAATATATTTTTAATCCAAAAATGAACTTATTCTTAAATCTTGTACGAGGATGATTTATTTGTAATTAGTGTGATTATATATAATTAAATTATAATTATATTAATTTGAGATCAAATTCATATAATAATGGTTTCTTTAAATGAAAATAAATTATAGGGAGGAAAAATTAAAGCATGAGATCTTCCCCTTTTTGAATTGAAAATGGAAGTTTATCATTCTGCTAAGATTATAGTTTATTCATGGATTTGTTTCAACCTAAATGGTAAGGTTCATTTAAAGACATTTTAAATTATTCTTCTATAATAGGAGTTTTGGAATAATTTTATATAAAATAGAAGGATGCTTCAAATGACAGTTCAATTAGAAATCATAAAAGTATATAATTTTTGGAATTTAAAGATAGATTGGGTTCTGATATGGATGATCTTAACAGGCCTACCATCATAAAAAAATCAGAGGATGGTGCTCTCTAATTTTTTAATGATTCTTATTCACTTCAAAAAAGGCTTGACCTTTGTAAAATTTCATCCTCTTTTGTGTATATTATTTGAATGGTGACAAACCCCAGTCCCACTATGATCTCAAAATGAGAACTTCACGTTGTTGGAACATTAAAAATAGGAGGCTGATTAGAAGTTTAAAAGGATACTTTCACAAAATTTTGGAGAGATAAGAATATTTTAATATAATTTTAAATGTTGGTAAATTAAATATGAATCTAGGAATCTTGTTTATATTTGAATGGATTTTCAACTTCAGTCCCTTTAACCTAAAACATTATAATGCATAAATATAGGCTAGGATGTATGGTATTCCTTGGGACTTATGGAATCCCAATACTTGCAATGATTTATTAGAATATATTGAAATTACTTTGAAATTCAATCATCACTCCCTTAATAGGGATTTGGGTCTCTATGAAAGTGTGCTCATTGATATCAACCTATAAGTATGACCTCTAGAAATGACTAATCTCATTAAAAAGGACCAAAAAATTGAGGTTATGGTCAAGTATGACCATGTGTTACATTGTTGTGATGTTTTCAAGATAGTGGAATATGCAATCAGAACTTTCAGGGTGAGCAGTTCAAACCTAATCCTTACACCAAAACATGGAAGTAGGTTTTAAAAAACCAAAAGAATAAATCTGTTGAGACTAAAAAAGGTAAAGGATCACAACATGGTAATTTGGTTAAATGGGATAATACTAAATCTAGTCCTAGAACCCCATGTAAAGAACATACTAATGAGCGAGATCACCAACAAAGTGTCCCTTTCTTAACTAAAAATCCCAATGACAAAAGAATCCTGAGTCAGACTGATAAAGATTTAATTTCATCAAAAGAAGACTCATATTCTTTCCTTATTCCTAATTTTTCAATTATTAATCTTATAACATCTATACAACATAAGTAATTCTTATCCTACATGGGTAATGTTGGAATTTATACAACCATTCAAATAGACCAATTTTTTGGAGATTCACATAGATGAGATGCAACAGGGTCTTTCACTCATGGAAAACCACTGAAAATTATAGATTCCCAATTTTATACTTGTACATGGAAAAAAATATACCTTCCATCCCTTTTAAATGAAATATAGGTGTGGTGATACCCGATTACAATCCTCTTATTTCTAATATCAAGGAATCACTCTTAACTTCAAACTCCATAAGTATAAAAGAAATCCTAAAATTAGAAAGAATAATAAATATTGACGAAAACGAGAATGGGGAATGAACCCCTGCACCATACTCAAATGAATGTACTATTCAGAAAATTTTATAGTCTAACTAACCATGGAACTTTGAGTTCCCTCGAGCTATTTTTAAGTAAGCATAAACCCGATTTGATTGGTCTGTCTGATATGAAGAGATGTTTTTCTTATCGAATTTCATCCTTTGATAAAAATGGATATATTTTTCTTATTACAAATTAGATCTTCTATATAACTAGAAGGTTTTGGATCCTATATCATAAGAATGTTGAAAATCCATCAGTTGAAAGTGCAGGTGTGTAGATTGTCACATGCAATTTTTTAGGACAAGAAAGAAAATATTTTGTTCTGTTGTTTATAATTTCAATAGTTACCTTGATAGAAGGTCAATTTGGATGGAAACCATAACTCTTTATAGTAACATCTATGATACTTGTATCATTAATGGAGATTTTAATACAATAATACACTCTAATGAAAATATTTTCCTAGTTTTTTATTCTCTCTCTTTTAAGGATTTGAGAGACTGTATTGAAGAATGCAATATTCTTGAGATAATCCTTATTAAATCTAAATTCACCTACTTCATAAATCATTTAAATATTATAAAGTCTAGTAGAATTGATAGATCCTTTTTCAATTATCCCTACTTTAAAAGATTGAGATCTATATCATGTGTACCTTCGAAAATGTTTAATTCAGATCAACAACTAATCCTTGTTAATTTTATTAACAAGTAATGTATTCCCCCACTTCCCTTTAGGTTCAATAATTCTTGGGTTACTCAACCTAAATTAAGAAAACTTGTTTAGGGAACCTGTACCTTATCTGATTACAAATACAATGCTTTGTCATGCATATTCAATAATAAATTGATAAAAATGAGAATGAAATATTATATCATAAAGTGATTAAACTCTTAAGATAATGAAATTGACTCTTTTAAGAAGCCTCTTCACATTCTGTAAGATTCTATTACTAAGAATCACTTATTTTGAATCATTGATCAAGAAGCTAAAATTTATTAAAATATTAATAAACATGTCATGCTTAGGGCTAGTGTCCAGAAAAATCTTTTTAAAATAAAAATACTCGTAGATGGGGATAGAAACACAAAATAATTCAATTCTCTTCTTAGATATAGAAGGTATAATATGCATATATCTCTAATTAAGAATTTTGACCAGATCTTGGATGATAGAAATTCCCTTTTCAATCATGTTATCCCTCTTTACAAGAATCTTCTTAATGGATCCCCCACTCATGTGGGATTTATATAAGTAATCCTTCCAAAACTGGTAAGTGATGAAGGTCATCTCACGCTCACCTCAATTATTTTTATTTGGAAATTAAGCAGGTGATATTTGGCCTAAATAATGAGAGTTATCTTAGTCCGAATGACTTCAAAAATAATTTTTCCAAGATCATTAGGATGTCATTCAACATGATGTATGAAATGTTTTCAATCATTTTAATGGTTTCCCTCTAACATAGGGTATCAATTCCCAATTCCTTAACTAGATTCCAAAAGTGAAAAATACTGATGATATAATTTAATTCTGGTTGGTTTATCTTTTCAATACTATCCATAAAATAATGGAATAAATAATTGTTAATAAAATTTACATTTTTTCAAATAGAATCATTTCATGGAATCAATTTGGTTTTATAAAAGGTAGAAACATTTAAGATTGTCTCATCATTGACCCAATTTTTTTTAATATGTTCTATAAAACCACAAGAGGGGGTAAAGTTATTTAAATATTTATGTTAAGAAATGCTTTGTGACTGTAGATTATAGTTTTATTATTATGGTCAAAAATGAATTTTTCTTTGATATAATATTTGTCCATTTGATTAAAGACCTTCTTGCATCATCTCAAATCTTAATTATCATAAATGGTTCTCCAAAAGGTTATTTAACTTTCTACATGAGGTCGAGTAGGGTGACCCCTATCTACCATTATATTTTCGATTTAATAGGACTATCTTAGTTGGATTATTCTTTATATTATGAGTAAGGGTGATTTGAAGACCATCATGGATAGAAGTGATATATCTACTCTTTAAAATTTATTTTATGCTGAGTGTATTATTATCTTTACCTAGGGTGAAAAAATAAACATAAAAAAACAACAAAAAATAACCGTTTCATTATGAATTTTTTTGGGTCATGAGATAATCTCGAAAAAATATTTTATTTATTTTGGTAAAAGAATCACTACCACTATGAAATTGAGTATTAATAATTACATTGGAATCAGAGAGGGTATTATTCCTTTCATATATTTAGGTGTCCCCATATTCTGGAGAGAACCTCATACTGCTTACTTCAATCATATTTTGGTCTAGATTTGAATTCTCTTTGCCCCATTGAAAGGAAAATATCTCTCAGCGTTATAGATAATTTTAATTTTTAACCACATTATTGTATATATGTTTTTCTATTTTTTTTGGTTTATAGATAAACTTCCACCTTGCTCAAAAGTATTAATACCTCCATAAGGAATTTTTTTCTTGAGCAAAAACATTATTAAAAGAAAAATTTTCATTGTACTTTTCATGTAATGTTCTAATTCATTTACCGTTGATGATTTCGGAATCAAAAATATTTTCCTTTTTAACCAATCTCCCCATGACCAATTTAAATAGAGATTTTTCAATAACAAATCATATTCCTTGGGAATTCTAAGATCTTGAATCTTGGGAAGAATGAAAGCTGGAATGTTAAATTACATTGATTCTTCCATTTGGACCAGACTCAAATACCTCTTTATAATAATACATTTGAAATAAAATTGGATAGATAACATAAATATTCTCTTAGATTCTGGTAAAAAAATTAGGTAGGTACTCCATTGGTGAATATGCCTAACTCCTAGGATCAATCGACAAATTCCAATATCAAAATTAGGGATCAAATAACCTTCCTTGAATCACTTTTAGAAGATGTAATATCAACAATTAATAATAAGGATTTTTTGAATTAGGAGAATATACGTATATGTGAACTGGTAATTAATGGAATGATTGACTCAAAACTACTTTATTATCATGAGATGCAGGGTGTGCTCGACTAGATTAGATCCCTCAATAAAAAATTGATATTTCCATGAAGATTTACCCTGTTATAGAGGATTTCCTTTTCTTAAATTCCATCTGATTCCAGCCTTAAGAAAGTGGGAATATTACTTTATTTGATATTAATCATCAATCACCATGGTATAGAGGATCTGGATCATATTGTTTTATGTTTTCATACAACATTTACACTATGGAATGCAGTTCTTGACATTTTTGAGATCCACCCATTGACTGATAACCTAGTCACAAACCACCGAAGTATTTCTTCAAGATCTCTATATCTCAAAAATAGAGGAATCTATTCCAGTTTTCCAATGTGGAACTCCCTCTAGTGTGGAAGGAACAAGATAATCCATGAACATACCTCCTTCAGCATCTATTCATCCATTGCTGATATCATCATGGAAGTGAAAAATTCTAACTAACTGTAAAATGGATTCTATAATAACTCTATATATGACTTTTTGGGGTTAATACATTTGAAATTTTAAGGTACCCCGACCCTCATTTGGGTACATTTGTGTTTTTTTGATATTTATCTTTCTTTAGTTAATATAAATGAAATTATGATGGTGATTTTGGAAGAAATCATGGACATATAGGATTTGGGGAAGTTTATAGAGATTATAATAAAGATGTTATGGGTTGAATTTATGGACCCTGTTCTTTCCACTTCTTTGCAATCCAAAATACATGGTTTTATCAAATTAGTAGACATGGAAAGTCAAAGGAGTTGGAACAATTTATGGTATGAGTGTGATTATACCATGATTATGTAGGCTATTACATCTCAAAACATACATCTACCCTATAAATCGACTAAAAATAGTGTAATTACTTAGAAAATATCTCCTCAATGAATTATATTAACACATATGTGTTTTATAAATCTAAACAAATTGATGATGGCCATGAAAATAATGGGGGTGAGTGGTGATGCTTGCATCTTTTATACACCATCCACATTGAATTGCTTCCTATTTTACAGATAGAAAATTTAAAATACCTTCCTTTATAACATTTTGATTTTTTTATAATATTTGGAAAGATGTTAACATGGAATTTGTGTCATATTCTCCAAAAAAATTACAATTTTATAAAAATCAATATTATTCTCTATTAATAAAAAAGTCAAAATTTTCAGAGAACTCCCAAAAATTCAGCCTAACCTGATTTTGATTTACTAATTTCAAAAATGATATTTATTTATAAAATTAAATTTATAAAATTTTTAGAAATTAATTATAAAATTCTACCACAAAATTATATAAAATACTTTTTTTAAGAAAATATGTTTCTAAAACATAAAATGTAATTTCTGAAAATAGAGTACTTATTTTCTAATAATTAATTAATTCATTTTTATTAATTAGGAAAATTACATATTTATTTCATAATGAGGTTACAAATATTAATTCCTGCCGATTTAATAACTATGTTAAAATTATCACACTTAAATAATAATATTTCTATATAATATTGTTGTTTTCTTAAAGCTCGGTGTTCCTTTTTATGAATGCTGTTGAGCATAATATAATTTTATATTATTTTTTCTAGTTGTTATAAATTCAACTCAATTTGATTTATGAGTAGATATACATGATAAATATTATATTGAATTTATCACTCTACCTAATGTGTTTGAAATTCTATAGAATGACAAGTTAGGAGTCTATGACATAAATTTTATTTGAGTTATGCTATTAAATTATTTATTTCCAATTTTTATTTTACTATTTATATTATAATTATAATGGTGTGCATTTTATTCAAGATTTTTATTTTAAAATTATATAGTTTCTGAAAAAGTTGATTATATTTTCTTATTTATAATACCCCATATTTAAGTTTTAGAAGAAATATCAATGAATAAAAAATTATATGTTTAAAGAAAAAATGGAAAGAGTTTTGGATGAAAAGGAAACAAATGATCAACTATTTTCAATACCAGCCATGAAATGGAATAACTATATACAATGATAGGTGTTACAATAATTTTTATTTTTGAATATTCATTAATAAATAATATTATATTTTTTCTAGGATTGACTATATTATAATTTTGATAAATACCTTTAATCCAATGATATATTTTTTGGATCCAATTAATATATATTCAACAAATTGATCACCCATAATCTCCCTTTTTAACTAGTAAATAAAATATTATTAATATTTTAAGGGTTTTTAATAATATTTTATATAAAATGAATAAAATATGAAGTCACACCTTTTAAATACATGAATTTTACATAAATCCTCAACAAAATATTACATTAATGAGATCTATGTATCTTTTTTGGTCTGGTGACTTTGAAATTCGGTGCATATTACATGAATAATATAAGGATGTCATAAACATAAAAAATATTCAATTATTTTCGGAGGATCCCTTGTTTTTCCATAATAATTCACCTCATTGCAAGTCATGTTTTGGGGACATACAAAAAATAAAGGGTTGATTATAAAGAACTACAAGGGAATAAGCAACAAAAATACTTATCATGTGAGTAAGAGTCATATCGATAAGGAAAAATCATATGAACAGGAGTTATATCATAATAAAAAGAACATGAACCATAACAAGTAAATGTGGATACAACATAAAAATTAGATATTCATAAAAATATCACCATAGATCATCCCTAAGGTGTCATAAAACATATTACCAAGGCATTTGGCCAATTTATATTTACTAAATGCATTGGCCTCATTGGGGTAACTTACTCCGGTTTCCTCTATCACGTTACCCATTTCATTAGAGTGATATAAAGGATAACCCTTCATATTTTTTTTAATTTATGTGATCCAAAATGATAATAATAATACATTTCATCAATAACATACAGATAAAATGAAATGGGTTTTATATAAAAACATCAAGTACATAAGTTCTTAAAGACTTGTAAATTAAATTATTTTTAACCCATGAAAAGGGAATAAAGCTTTAATAAATGTAAATACCCAATCATTAAGTAATATTTACATCTATTAAAATACCCATTTAAAATTAAGTGGATTGGGTATTCATAATATATAAATATTTCATGAAATGATTTCAGCAGCATGATGATACATAACATTGACAAAGAAAAAGAACAATTGGTGGGAATTGGGGTCTCTAAATTATAAAAAACTACTTGGTAAATATAGGTAAGATACAAAGTTCCTAAAAATAATTAATATTTTATACTAAGTAAACTCACAAGAAGGAGCCAGTAGAATGTAAATGAAGAGGAGGAGAATTTCATTTGCTTCGACATAGTGACGACTTAATAATATGTTATAATAAAAGGGGATAAATGAAATATCATCGTTAGAACATAAATTGGATAATAAATGTGTAGTTACAAATATATTACAACATATAAAATTGATATTAAATTGGATAAATACAAATAAGAATATTTAATGGAAAATGGGGGAGAGAGAGATCACTTACTAAATTTGGATACCATAACGAGGGTACAAAATGAATCACGAGAGGGATTAATGATATTGAAAGGGGTCAATAATCACTATTAAATCATAAGGGGGGTAATTGGTATGTGTAATAAGCATATCAAATAAACAGGATTTGTAATAAAAAATTCATTACACAAATATAGTGCTTCAATAATGTGGAGAATGAGAGGATCCCTTACCTTGGATATTTTCTTCCTAAAACTTGAGAGTGGAGCCTTGGAACCTTTATGGAACCTTGGAGGTAATATTTTAGTGGAAAAATTACCAAAATTTCATGGATTACAAATTATTATTAGAGCGTCGATGTGGGAATGGGGTGTTTATTCTTGAGGAGGGGTGTCTTTAAGTGAATAAATATTGATTATTTCTTATTTAAGGATCACCATTTTTGGGTGTCATTAATTACAATGATTTTTTTAAAACAAAATGTTTTAGGATGTTTAAGGTCTTAAAAAACATAAAATTACCATTTAATTTTATTTTTTTAGGTATTTTAAGGTTTTACCTTTTAATTTTAACCTGCTACATTATTTTTCTTATACTGAAGTGACCCTTTTTTCCCTTTGATAGATTTTTTATGTATAAAAATTAAATTAACCATATTTCCAAATTTGGGACTTATAGTTAAAAATATTAAAAATATTTTATTTTATTCAATTTATAAATGTGATGAAAATAAATTATAAATATTTTATGCGTATAAATCATAATTTTTTTTTTAAAGGTTTAAAATCGTGATTTTCAAAAATGTTAATTATACATTTTTAAATATAACATATTAGGTTAAATTTTTATCCTTAAATTATTTTTGATTAAAAATAATAAGTATTTTTTTTTAAATATTGATTATATTATAATAATATTATAAGAGGATTTGTATTTTGTAAAAAAAGAATATTTTAACTTTTTAACCCAAAATTACACTTTTTTAAAAAGATAACATAAATTCAACCAAAGTTAAATTTAATTTTCTAAGTCTAAATAGTTTTATTTCATGAAAATAATTATCTTATTATGATAATTTTAATGTTTAATTAAATAATTTTTAATGAAAATTCACCATTTAATACAAAAATAATCATTCTGACCATTATAAAAATTACTTAGGGATCTAGTAAAATATATTATCATTTTAATTTTTTTATAAAATTCATTAATGAAATAAAATTTTATTTAATACTCCCATATAAAAAATATTGTAATTTAATGTTCTTATATTCTTTGAAAATCACATAAATTTTCTTATTAAATAATCCCTCTGATCATTTAAATGCAGCGACACAACAAACAACAATAATGACCAACTATTGTATTGACTAATAGTCATAATATCGACCAAATATATTAGTTGGAAAAATAAATTATAATGATCATATTTTCTAAAAATAAACCATTATTGTTACTCATCACCTTTAACATCAATTCAAATCAATGTTAAATATCATTTCCAGCAATGAATATTGTATTACTAACTCTTTATTTGTTTGCTATAGTTCGGTTTTTGAGTGTGATGCTTATAGGGGATTGAGGTGACCCAAATATTTATATTTTACATCATTTATTACATTTTAATCTTCCCATTTTATTGATTGGATTAATAACAGAAATAATTTAGACTGAAGGTAACATTATTAAATAAAGGAATAAAATTCTTTAATTTTACTAGTAAGTGTTTTATATGATTTTAATATTAATGGTGATAAAATTTAATCTCAAACTATGATAAAAATAGTTCTCCTAAAATATAAAATCTTTTATATGTTATTATATTGTAAAACATGATAAAAATTTACTGGGAAGAAGGATATCCATTAATAAAATAAGAACATTTGTTAGTTCATTACATTCATCCCCCCTTAAAGAAATTGCTTCCTCACAATTTTTATCCTACCTAAAATATAAAGAATACCCTGGAATCAATTCAAATATCTCAAATTTATATTTGGGAACTAGTTTATAAAGTAACCCTTATCACCAAGATTGAATAAATTCACTAATAGATGTGATTATACTATCTTTCCATTATTTACAGCATTAAGAGGTTGTTGATTTTTTTACACAATAATTTCAAGAAATGTGCCCTGTTTTCCTACATTTGTAGAGAAACCCACATCCTTGAATATAATTCCTTGAGTTTCTTTTCCCAAAATTATTTCAAAATGGATTTTATAGTTTATTCCCTTATTTTTCAGGGTTTGGGTCCTTCCCAATGTTCCTATCAATATTTTTCTTTTTATCACTCTTCCCAAGGGCCCACTAGGAATATCTAAATACCAATTCATCCTTCTCAGTACTATAAACAATCTCACAATATATTTCATCTGATTGATATTCTAAATTCCTCTTAATTTTGGGTCTCATTCCATCAAATAATTTACCAATATTTCCATTTGGATCAGCAAAAAAGATATAGGTGCGTTGATGATGTCTTATAAAGTTTATTTCATATATTCCCACTGATTCATTTTCCTTTCAATTCAGGTCTAATAATTCTGTATCCATTTTTATTTCAGTAGAATGGTGAAAAAATTTGTTGAAATATTTTCCATAAATTCTTCCCACTCCCTAGAACCAATATCCCCTCTTGGTTTCGTGTTTTAAATCACTCCCCCACCATTAATCAACTTCCCATTCTAAGTAGTATACTTACAGGATCGATTTTTATCTCTCTTTACAAAAAAGTACATAAAATATCTTTAATATAGAGGTAATCCATTATATAGTTATCAATTGATTGGTATATCCACTAAAACAAGGTGGTTATTTATGTATGAAGGATTCAACAACAAGTCGTTACTTCCTTGGTTATGTAGGATACTCCACAAGGTTTTGGTTATTATTCATTACTCAAGCTAACTGATTCATCATCATCATGAATTTTTCAATTATATATTCCCCCATAATGGTAATTCATACATCACCTTGTCTATTTCATCTGTTGTTTGAAATATTCCCTTAATTTTATACCATTTTTTTCATATAAGTATAAAACCTAAGTGAGGGATGTTTTATTATTGAGAATCTTATAAAATCAATTCTAAAGGAAATATTAATCTTAAGAATTTTAATATCGGTCTTCTAGGATGATATACTGAAATATTAATAAATTTTTTAAATTATATTTATATCCGTGATAATGGTTTGTACATGATTGTGATTAACCAATGGATATCACCCATGAGTTTCATACCAGATTTGCAGCAATACTCATTTCCATGAACCAATTCCCGTTAGAGTATTTCTCAATACATTTTTTAGATGTTAACCCTAGGTAAATCTATTCCAAATCCACATCCACTTGTTATATCTAGTAGGGTTTTATTTTCTTGGGAACCAGTTACTTAAAACTCTCCAAAATACCAAGATGTTTTTCTATATTTATACTTCCCTTCAGGTTTTTTACTAATGTTTTCAAATCCAAATTTCGATAAATAATTAAACCACCCTATGATACGAACTATGGTGACCACATTTTAAATACACAACTATTATGTAAATCCTTAACAAATTATTACATTAAGGACCATGATGTATATTTTTAGGTCTAGTGTCTTGGAAATTAGGTATATATTACATTAAACTAAAAAAGGATAAAATAAACATATACATTATAAAATAATTTTTGGAGACTCATTTGTTAATCCATATAATTTCACCTCACTGTAAGTAGTTTTTTGGGGATATAGTTCAAAAAATGGGTGAGTATAAATCCCAGTAAGGGAATAAGAAAAATAAATAATTAGCATATCTGAAAGTGTCATATCAATAAGGAATGATCATATGAACATGAGGTATATTATAAAATAACGAATATGAATCACATCATGGAAATTTTCCTACAACATTAAAATGAGACATTCATAAACATATCACCATATATCATATATAAGGTTTTGTAAAACTTATTACCAAGGATTTTGACTAAGGTGTCATTACCATATGCATTAGTATCTTAGGAATAACTTATACCAGTTTACTCTAACACTTTACCTATTGAATTAGTGTGATATTAGGGCATGATCTTCATATGTGTTAATTAATGTGATCTATAATGATCATAATAAAACATTTCATCAACACCCCAAAGAGAAAAATAAATGGGTTTTGTATAAAAACATTGGGTTCGTAAGTTCTTAAATACATGTACATTATATCATTTTTAATGCATGAAAATGTATTGTGGGTTTAATAAATTGAAATATCTTAAAAATAATTAATATTTATATATAGTAAAATACTAATATAAAAGGTTGTGTATTCAGTTTTCATAATACTATAATATTTCACTAAGAGGAGAAAATTTCATGAAATGATTTCGACAGCATGAATGTATATAACATTGAGTAAGGAAAGGAATAATGGTTAGTAATTGATGTATGCCATTGATAAAACACTACATTGGAAGTATATGGAAGATCATAAGATCATTAAAAGAAATAATAATTTATATCATGTGAACACATGAAAAGGAGGCACTAAAAACAAACCGATGAAGTGGAGGATTTTCCTTACTTTGGCCAAGTAACGACTTAAAAATATGTTTTAACGAGAGGGGATAAATAACCTATAATACATAAAATAGAAATTATATAGTAAATTGATATTTATTATGACATAAAATCATAGAAAAATTTGATTAAAAATGCTAAAAGAAAATAATAATATTTAATGAAAAATATTAGAGAGAGATCCTTTAATAAATTCCGGTAACATAATAGGGGTACAAAATGAATCATGAGAGGGATTAATGATAGTTAAATGGGTAAATAATCACTTGGAAATTAAAAGGTTGGTAATAGATATATGAAACATAATATCCCATAAATAATAATTGGAAGACAAAATTCATTACATAAATAAAGTTCTTGAATTATGTGGGGAAGGAGGGGATCCATTACCTTAGATATTTGCTTCCAAAAACTTGAGGGTGGAACATTGACACCATGATGGAACCTTTTACAGAATATTTTTGAGGGAAACAGATCATAACATCATGTATTTTTAATTTTTAGTGGAAATTGTGGGTGAGAAGTGGGTCTTTATACTTGAGGAGGGGTGAATTTAAGTGAATTAATAATGATTGTTTTGTATTTAAGGATAACCACTATTGGGTGGCATAAATTCTAGAAATTTTGTTTGAAAATTAATGTTTTTAGGTCTATTTATGGTGTTCCAAAACATCAAAAACTCATTTAATGTTTTAGTTTTTAGGTATTTTAGTCTTTTACCGTTTAACTTTAACCTGCATTATTATTTTACTCATACTCCAACACCTCTTTTTTTAACACAATAACTATTTTATGTATAAAAATGAAATTAATGATGTTAAATAATTTAGAAATTATGATTCAAAATATTCAATCCATTTTAATTTATATATTTTACAAAAAAGAAAAAAGCCAATTCAAAATATGTCAGTGTATAACTCATAAAAATAGTTTTTTAAAAGGTTAGAAATCATGGTTTTAAAAAATGTGAAGCATGTGTTTCTAAATATAAACAATTTTATACAATGTTTTTAATTAAATAACTTTTGATAAAGAATAAGGATTAATTATTTTAAAATATTTATGATATCCAAGTTATATCATAAGTGTTATCATATTTTGTAAAAACAATATTTTCATTTTTTAACCTAAAATTAATTTTTTTTAAGAAAATTACTTAAAATTCAACCTAGGATAATTTTGATGCATTGATTCCAAAAAACATATTTCATAAAAATAATTCTCTAATTATGATAATTTTAAATTTTAAATAAATTAGTATTTTAATTAAAATCAACCATTTAGTAGAAAAATAAACATGTTGACCGTTATAAAAATTGTATAGGGATTCTTTAAAATAAATTATCCTTTAAAAGGAACTTTATAAGATTATTCCATGAAAAAATGTTTTTTTTAATACACCTAAATAAAACATATTTTAATTTTATGTGTTTATAGTCTCTGAAAATAATAAAGTTTTTCATATTAAACAATCATGGCGGTCATTTAAATGCATGAATGTAACCATTAACAATAATGAAAAACTGTTTTATTTACTAAAGGTCGTAATGTCAATAAACTATATTAGTTGAAACAAATAATGCTTTATGATCATATTTCAATATAAATACACTATCTTTCTTACTTTTTAGCATTCAATTTAATTTGAATCAAGGTTTAATATCATTTACAATAATTAGTATTGTATTACCAACTCCCGATTACTTTGTTTTAGCAAAATTCATGGGTTGTATGATTTTATGGGTTCATGGATACCCAAATATTTATATTTTACTTTATTTATTCTCTATGACTCTTCCAATTGCAATATTTTTATTATGATAGGAATTTTTTTAGGTTAAATGAAACATAATTAAATTTTATAATAAAGTTTTTTTAGTTTTCTAGTTAGTGTTATCTATCATTTTACAATTCTTATTTGTAAAATTTCATCTCAATGTGTGAGGAAACAAATTCTCATGAAATATAAATTCCATTCTATGTTATTTTATTATAAATCATAATAAAAAGTTATTTGGAGGGAAGAGATCGAATAATAATAAAAGAACATTTTTCAAGTCCCTACATTTACTTTCATGTTTTATTTTATAGTGTTATTATAATGGATCAATTAGTAAATCATTTAAGGAAACTGAAAAACCAAAAATAAATGATGAACAAATATTGATGAAAATATATTATGATATATAAACTAACAATTTAGTGTTAATAAATTGTCCAAAATAATTTTATAATTTTTTATATTATTTTACTATCTAAAATATCTAAATTACTAAGATAATGGTTACAAAATTTTTAAATTTATAAAAGATAACATATTCTAATAAAAAACTGAAATTACATTACGGGTAATTATTATATGTTCTTATTTTGGAATATATAAACTTTTAATTGACATATTTGTTACCCATCTCATAATTTATTTGTTTTTATTATCCAAAGAGTGATTTTAATACTTTTATATAGAATGATATAAATAAATTTAAAGAAGAATATGCTGGTCATATTGTATTACAATATTCATAAAATTATTATATATATATATATATATATTTTTATTTAATTTTTTTATTTAAAAAAGAACATCAATGTTGATTACATAACCATGATTTAAAAATAAGTATCACCAAAAATGATAATAAAATTGGAGAAATGAACCAAAACATTAATTCTATGTGATTGAAGATTTATTTTTCATATAACATTCTTTTGGTATTTATTAGGTTTGTTTGTTACAATATTGTTATTACATTCAAAGTAAAAGTTATAAGAATAAATTTAATCACAAGAATATAAAATCTTGGCTCTTTAATTATCTTTTAGTAACATATATATAGTGACCTTTATTATAGTTCCATGTTATAGAATTGTGTGATTCCAATACATTAAAAGTGATAGTTTAGTTCAAAATGTGAATCACATATTCAAAATCAAGAAAACAAGATTATATGTTAATGAAAATATAGTAATTGTTTTTATTCTTTTGTGATCTTTAGAAACAAATCGTAAATAAATTTGACTTGTAATGTGGTCAAATTTCACTAAAGTGCAATTTTTTTCTATTACAAGTGTCATAGAAGCTTGAAATGGATATCATATTACTGGTATAAATAAAATTGACAAGAATATTCAGGAAACTCTTAGATAATAATTTATGAATTATATATGACATATAAGAATACACCATGCATAATGTTTTTGTGTGGTGTGATTGAAATGGTTTATAATGCATGTTTTTAATTTAAAATTAATATTTTACTTCAAAATGTGTGTAACATGCACAAAACAAATAAAATAATTTCATATTGTCACAAAACTCTTGGAAAATGATCTTTGATTTTTTTTGTAATTTTATAGTAACCCCATGTAATTTTGATTTGTTTTGTGGTCAATGTTACTAAAAGAGTATGATTTCAATTTGAAAGTCATAGTTTAGTTCAAAACATGTTTCATATATCCAAAATCGAGGAAAAAATCTTGGTTTATGATAAAAATCCTAGAAAATATCATTGATTCATTTGTCTATTATAAGAATATAAGTAATTTCATTACAACATGCAACATGGCCAGAATAACCTAATTTTTTTTTAATTTTATATATTTGAAAAGTTCAAACACACATCATTTACTCAAAAATAGAGCAAACATTATCATATTATTATAAAACTGTAAGAAAATGATCTTAGAATAATTTTTAACATATTGGATTGAAAAAAAATTATGATCCACTAAATTTCTATTATGACCATACATTTATGTTTTCATTTTAAAAGTGATATTTTAGTTCAAAATGTTCATAATATTCTCAAAACTAATAAAACATGATCTAATTATTATAAAAAATTTATTATAATGATCTATTATTTATTTTTAACATATAATAATGAATTAATGTTAATTTAGATTCTAGATGGGGTTAGAATAACAAATGGAATGATTTTTTAATTACGAAGTGATATTTTAATTTATAACATACACCGCATGCTCAAAATAGAGAAAACAGTTTGGGATTGTCAGGAAAACATTTGATATTGTTTTTCTAAATTATTTGTGTCTCATATGAATAAAACTGATATAATTCTATCATGTGTCATCATTAGAGTGTATTATTTTTTATTATTTTATTTTAATAATTAAATAAGTCCAAAACATGTTCCACATACTTAAAATTGAATAAAGTACTAACATTTTCAATACACTTTATGGTAGAGATCATTGATTCATATGTGACATGTAGTAATTAACTACATATCATTCTTATACGTGGCGTGTTGATAATAATATATTGTAAAACTTTCCATATTTAACTATTTTAAAATTTATTAAATTCAATTTATGATTTACATATTGTTTATTTTTTTCTTTTATATTACTTCTCCCAAATACAAGTACATTTACTTAGTAAGTTAAAATTCAAATGATTGTGGATTCATCAACTTATTTTATGAATTTCTTCTTGTTATGTTTATTTTTCATTTATAATTTTTGTAACAATAACTAAATTTAATAATATGTTGATAAATAATGAAATTTATTTATTATTTTTCTCCGCTCAATTTTGGTATGCATCATTTCGATTTTGTTACTCATTTTATTTTATATTTTTAGTTTTTTGGGCTATTACAATAGAAATTTTTGGTCTTTCTCAATGATCCAAAAGCACTGAGAATGCATCTCTCTCTTAGCACTAAAATGGGATTATGAAATGTTGAATTTCCTAGCACTAAGAAAGTATCTCTTTATTAAAACAAACTTTTTCAATGATTTTTAAGTACTGAGAAATCCAATTTTGTGTGCTGATAGGGTAATATTTTTGCATATTATTTATATATCAAATCATAATTTTGAGAGAAATATTTCCAGACATATTGAATCACTATTTTTTTTCCAATTATCGAACCTCCAAGGTCTCTATATAAACCATTATGAGTCACTATTATCCAATGATGAATACTAAATTTATTCTCCTAACACTTTTTAAATATACTTACTAGGATGGTGAAAAGGAATAAAAAATAGTAAAACTATATTTCCAAAATAATTGTTCTATGAAATAATAAATTATTTATAAATTATTAAAATAAAAATTATTCTGATGAAATTATCTAATTTTTAAAGGGTAATTTTGATGAATTTAATTTCAAATACATGGATATGGAATTAAAATTTCAACTTAATTTTTAAAATAGGACCACCCATCTATATTAGTTTCCATATTTCTTTTCACAACAATAGTCATTCATTTTGATTATCAAACATAATTGCGTCAGACCTATGATTATAAAATCAATTTTTGTGACACCTATAACTATAAATAGGGTGACATGTTTTTAATGTCATGTTGAACATTAATAAATTGTTTTCTATTTTCATTTGATTCAATAAATGAGAAAATATTTGTTTTTTTTCAAACACCTATAAACATGTTTTTTGTATGTTCATGGTAAGAGGAAACAAATAGTAATATCTTATCCTAAAAATTGTATAAAAAACATCCAAACATTAAAAATAAAATAATATTGAGTAAAATTATAAAGAGAGAATACATATGAATAAAAACTTCCAAAAAAATTGAAAGGATAAATCTCATTGAGGATTCCAGTCAATATATATGACTAAAAAATTGATCTATATAAACTTTAATTGATTAATATAAAAAACATTCATCTATAATTAATAATTAAAACAACTACATACAAATCCATATTGAAAAAATTTACACTTAATGAGATTATAAAATTAGAATAATTTTTTTATAGGAATAGGAAAATTATTCTTTGCATCTATATATTTAGTATAATGATCATTTAGATATTTAAATAATGTTTCATTAAGGTTCATTGACACCAAATATCATGAAGTGGATAAAAAAAATAATTAATTCCTTAGTCAAAAATAGAATTAGTAGTAACCATTGGGATTTTATTAAAGTGGAGTAAAAAACTAATTGTAACTTTTTGAGGTTAGAAAGATAATATGATTTTAATTTGTTTGGTTTTTAAAAAAAAGAAACCAAGGAAATAATTTATCCTAAAATATTTTTTATGAGAAATTTTATTGGGACATGTTTGTTTATATAATTATAATTCTATCATATTCCTTATTTACTATTTCTTATTCTTATAGTTAACAAATGACTGAGATGATCTACAACTATTTCCCCTCTCATGCATGGATGATTGTTTTTGTGAGGATTAATTTAACAAATCATTTTCTCAGTATATCCTTTTTCATATGTGTGTAAGTGATACTAAAAATAACTCTTAGATTAGTTAGAAAATACCTAACCAGATGTTGTACCTCCCAAGAAATCCAAGAAAAACTTTTGTCCCTTCCATACATGTATGAAACTACTAAGCACTTCACCACTCATCTTAGACTATTGTGGAATATTTAAATTAAAACCTAGTGGGGGGGGGGGTGCTGTATCTTTGACTAAGGAGATAAAAAATAAGTGTAATTAAATGAACCAAAAAAACCTTAAAAAGTAATAATTTCTTCTCAATATCAAAATTAGTTAACAAGAAAGAGAGTGTTTATTCATTAAAATGCACAATCTCAAGAATTAAAAAAGGAGAACCTTCCCTTCCTCAATTACTCAGAATTTAAAACACCATTGAAAGGGTAGAAGAGATAAATGTATATTAATAAATCATAAAAAAATTAAAAATTAAAAAACTATCAAAATGAAAAATGAAATCACAGTGTATAGAACTTATGACCAGAACTCCCTGAACTCATTCTTCCTTTGGCCAGTTACACTTTTTATAGATCTGTAGTTTTTTTGTTCTTTTACCATGTCCAATCCTTTGAGATCCCCACTTCATGATTTTTTTAATGTTTTCTTCTTCCTCAAATTTTTTCCCAACTATAATTTTTTATTCCTTGGAAATACCCTAGTTACTTGTTTGAGTTCAATCTAAGTATCATACAAAGAAAAATCCTTGTTGAATCATCTAATTGGTTGCATTCATGTTGATGTGGCATACCAAGTCCTCAAATTCCAACACATTGGAATACTGTAGATACTTCTTGTGATCATCATTTGGATTGATTTTACAATGTTCTGAAGTGTATGAAGTCATAGATGACACATACAGAACCTCGAATAACTCATATACTGATGTGAGGTGACACATTCATTGGTGAAATATTCCACTTACACAGAGGTATATTGACTCCTATGTATCGGAAAATTTACACCAATGTAGAATAGTGGCACTTACATAGATTGAAAATGAACCATACACAGAGAAAATTATTATTATGATCAAGAAAAGTGAACCATATTCACTAATTACCTTAGAATTTCTTCATAAATTCTTATGGAAAATGAGTCCCTGGAAATCCTCCAAGAATTACCACTTTATTTTACAACTATCTTATTAATCATGAAATCCAATGTCCCATCTATGATCTAAGTCCTTTATAATAGTAAGATAAAGGATATATAGTCACCAACAAGCCATTTAAATTACTACAAAAAATTAATTAAGTAAATTAAATTCCCAATATGACCTTTTTAAAAACTATTCTCATAATAAAATAATTTGAAACATTAATTATAAAAATCATTATAAATTATTGAATAAAAAAATTATGTGGGAATAAAATGAATTAAATATCAATAAAAGTTCTGAAAATTATGAACGTTTTCAATTCCCCTATACTTCATCCTTGTACTCCTGACCAAGTGAACTCTAAATATATTACTTAATTAAAATTCAAATACTAGTCATTAAAAATTTCTTTTTGAACACTATGGTTCTAATTACTATTATAAATCCTTGTTTTTATTAATTATATTTTTATTATTATGTACATTCAATTTATTTACACTTATTTCATCCTCTCATTCACACTTATACATACCTTTTTTGGTATATTTTTTTCTCAAACCTCTATTTTGAATTTTAAGAAATTTTTTTCTTAATTGATGATCATGTATGGGTAATTATTGGCTTGAAGAATTTTTCCCTCTCCACCTAATTAGAAATGTATATCAGCACATCAAGTGTTATTTTTTGGGTTGTTATGTGACTTATGTTGTGGGTTTTATATTGATAAAATTCTAAGGTAGAAGTGGGGGCTTGACTCTTTGTTTGATGAAAAATACACGATTTTTTGTTTCCTTTAGAAATAGATAATTATTTTCTCTCCACCATCTATTATATCTACTTCGCCATTATAAATTCTTAAGAAAAAAATCAATCCATTATGGAATTTAAACAAAAAATAATATCTTGTCTCTATTTCCTCTATTGGGTTTTGATTGGTGATTATTATTTTTACTTGGGTTCCACTTTTGAAGGTGGATAGGGTCCTTCAATACAAAATATTTGACTTTTTCCAAAAGAAATTTTATAACAGATAATATATCTGTTGGTAAAAACGGGTAATTCCGATAGATATTAATTTCTATTGGTATTAATTTTGACAAGAAAAACTTCTTTTTACCAACAGATATATCCATTGATATTGGTGGTTCAATATCAACGAATATTTTACCAAAAATTATATTTGTTAATTTAACATATGAATACCAGTATTTTTTTACCTACACAATAATCTATTATTAATAATATCTATTACCATCAAATCTATTTCTATTAATAAAAATTGTGAGAACCACCCTTTAAATGAAAAATATTTTATTAAATACCAATTTAAGGGAAACATATTATGTAGATAAATTGTTATTTTTATAACCAAAATCAATAACTAATCAATGGGGGTTATATTAAAAACATCACATTAATTTATTTCAATATTTAATTTTATCAAAATATTAGTAGTGTTTATATTTTTAAATTTTATCCACTAAAACACATCACTGACATTTTTTTCTTCCTGTCCTTATCACCTGTGATGCCGCCACCCTTCGTCAAAGTCACCTATGACCCACATCACCGCTTATCCCATCCTCACATCACCATTGATGAAATCCGCAGACCTAAAAAATCACCTGCATAAGATCATCCATCTTCGTCCACTGTCATCACGAATCACCTGCACCGAACACGCGACACCACCAAAATTCTTCAAACGTCACCAGAAGCAATATAAGTGTCACTTAGTAGGATGTTGATATTACATATGAAGATCACATTAAAATTATGTCTTTGAATTCTAGTATCTTATGAATTAAATAGTCATGCTGTTTCTTGATTTTCTTTTCAGATTTTTATATTCCTCATAGATTATTATAATATTTGAAAACATTATTTTTTATGTCATAGTATTTGGATCTACATTAATGGTGATTCTAAATGAGAAAAACTAAAGAATAACCTCATGCATTGGTTTTTATCACATGAGAGTTGTGTTGACTTTTGACAAGCTATTGATAACATGCCTAGGGAGGTGTATATTTTGGCATTGAATGACCTTGATCATGAAATCCATAATTTTCATTAGGGTTTTGACACAATCCTTTAGCTGGATAGAATGACTGTCTTAAATGAAAACCACCATGGTGTGTTCTAATAGATGTATAACATTATTTCATATTTATGTATTCTCTATGGTGAATTACAAATGAATTCCTTATAATCCATACACACAGAAACACATTTGAATTAATTGTTTTTTTTGTTTTAGATTCTCTTACTGTAAAACATCCTTTGATTTTCTAAACATTTATCCTATTTTATATGTTGACATGCAACAATTATTTAGGTTCTTTATGCAAAGTATAATATTTTATATTTTCTATATAATAGTAGACGGTTCTGCATTAATATCATATTAAGATAGTTATGCATTAATAGTCATGTATTTGTGGTGTAAATGCTCTATAAATTTTAATTGTATTTGTGTGTGTTTTATGTATTGTAAGAATCATAGATAAACTCTTTTAATAGTATCCCTTGGACTCTACCTATCAAAATACTTTTATATTTTTTGGGTTTCACCTCAAAGAACATTAAAAAAAGTCTTCATGTTATTTACTAGTTGGATTTTCATTTCGTTTTATCTATCCCTGAACATAATTTATTTTCAAAGGTTAATTTCTTTATGAATTACCTATTATTAGCCTTCAAAATCATGTGTTATATGTGCTTTGTCATCATTTTTTTTCAATTGGATATAAATTATTTTTCCAATTATTATACCGACTCATATACCACTTCATCAGATCAAAATGTGTATTGGATAAATCTATTCAGATAATTAGAGTCATTAATGTAATACCATTTCCATTGTGATTAAATATTGTGTCATGCATTAATTCACCATGAATCAGTGAGGTGGCTATGAAGATAATGAATTTATTATGAGTGATATATTTATTAGTGCCACTATTTGTTTGTATGACCATTTTTCATTCTAACCATGTATAGGATTCCCTTTTATACCAGCATTTTGGGTTGAATCTGTTTACATATTTTTTTGGATACACCTTCTCACTATAAGAAAATATACCAAATTAAGTTATTAATAGTCACACTATCACTCTTAATTTCTGATAAACATTATAATAAGGTCCCCTCTTTAGTGAAATGATCCCCTCTAGAAGCCAGTATTGTGAAATGCATGTAGATATTGGTGGTGGGAAAGGGGATATTAGTAAATTTCACACCCATACATGCTTAGTTTGAAACTGATAATTTTTTTCCCTACATGATTCCTAGAGTGAAGTTCATTTCTATCAGGAATAAAGAAGTTAAATTGAATAAAATAAGGCAACATAATGACGGTGTGCAAGTGGATGTAGTTCCCAACAATGGTTATTGTTTCTAAAAGTATATTGATTAAGATAAAAGTAAAGATCATGTTTAGGTTCATCCATATCTGACTCTGAGAGTTGTAGTCAATTTGGTAGTGTTGAAGCAAGAAATTTGATAGGTTGGTCGTATCCTTTTTACTTCTTCCCCTTTTTGTCTTTTAAACTGATGGATGAACAAATTTTTATATGTTGAAAAGTGGATATTGAGTACAGACTTATAAGAGAATTATATTTTTTTTGAAAAACTTCCTTGAACATAAATATTTACACTGTAGGTAGTACTAATTCCAATACTCATTTAAGAAGAAATGTATATTACCTTGTAGATGTTTGTAATATGAGCTTCTACAACTTCTAGGAAGAAATTGAAAGTGGGAGGTTATTATTTATTACAACAATTTGGGGTTGGGTACTCAAATTTCCTATCCAATGGATTTTCCGCTGAATAAATATCTTTTATTTCATGGTTAAAACATAGAAATGAAATTTTTTTGAATTTTACTTGTGTGTTTAGATCTTAGGTATGATAATTTGAGAAATTATTGGAAATTTTTTAATGTATCATTTAGGTTTTCCATAATATTCATGTGTATATTGATCCACTATTAGCGATGGAGTATTTTTCAATTTGATTTGGTGTTTTTTTAGGATTTCATGTGTAGTTATATTCCAAAATCTAGTACATATTTGAACACTACTTACACTGAAGGATAACCTCAAAAATGTTGTTATACCCAGTTTTATAATATGGATAAGTCAAAGTAGTTTGTAGGGTAATATCTTTATTGTTTAATTTGAAGTACAAATTAAAATCATGATAAAAAAGTTCTCTAGCACAACATTTACTAGAGATCTGTTGGTGTATGTTTATACTAAGGAAATCAAAATTAATTTTATTTTTGGGTTTTGGCCTTTCATATTTTTCAGCAATCATGCACTCATTGAGAAACCATTTCCATCGAATGAGCTTCTTGAGAAATGGTTTTCCCAACTTATCCTTTTAAATCAGAGATAGTTCATCAGCAATGGTTTTTGTAATCATTAATTTCAAAAAGTGATTACTCTTCCCTCTAAGTGCTGCCTATTGAGACAGGCCTGGATTAATCACAACATTTTTTTGAGAGCCTATATTGGATCTTTTTCCCCATCTGACATAGGAGGATAGGTCTGCAGTTCATTTTTTTTAATTTTTTTGTCATAAATTACTTTGAACTAAATTTACGATTATGTTATTGGTATTTGAACTTTAAAGGAGATCATTGTTCCTTTGAAAAATAAATTACAAACACCGACCGATCTTATTTCCAAAATTCATGCAAAAAACCTTAGGTTTATTTTTTCAATAAAAGTTTTATATTCATTTTTTTCATTAAACTTTCATAGCTTTGAAGTCTGAAATTTGGTTCTTTGATTGTGTTGTAGTAGAACCTTTATACTTGAAGGAATGAGAGAATGTTCTTATGCTTCTCCTTATATCAATACCCATACAAGAAATTTTATTACTAGATAAAAAATATTGCATTTGATGGACTCTTCACAGATTACATAGGCATCCTCTACAATTTCCATATATCGAGAACTTGTAAGGAGTCAAAAAACTATTTTCTTTGGACTCTTTCATAGATTTCATAGTCATCCTTCATAATTTACATGTATTCAATGCTTGTGAAGAGACTCAACAAGGCAGTTTTCAAAAATTACTAGAATTCAATTATTGAGTAAACAATGTTGGAGTTAACAGACTCATACAAAAATTGATGAGATTTTCATTCATATTCCCCTTTTCTTGTTATTATATAAAAAAATTAATTTAATTAGATTTAGATGTGAAGTTTTAGACAATGGTTGTTTTATATTTTATTTTTATAGAGTTTTATATTTATGAAACATTCATGTATTGATGATGCGATGTATCTTGGAACCTGCATCTATGATTTGGGATGACTCATGTCATACTACCATTGTGAGGTATCGATGATTGTCACCATCATGGTAATGTTATGATTGAGTGAATTGAATTCTTGGACTACGATGCTAGTGTAAACAACGACAGTAATAATTGATGTGAGATATACCATTACATTTTATTCCAAATGCTTCTCATAAGTAAAAATTTCTAGTCCCATTTTATTAAGTGTTTCAAATAGAGAAGTGATTCTTATATTTGAGTCATTCAGACTATCGATTATTGAGATTTCAATTGGGTTGATGCAAAATTCTCACTATTCAAATGTTTTTTTATACTTCCATTTATTTCTATTTTTGTTTCAATTCTTGTAGATATTTTACACAGATTTGTGGTTATATCTTTTGGTTATTTGTGATGTAGATATTAAAGGTGAAGGGTGTGATGCTAGTACTGGAGCTGGTACTGGGGATGGGGCATGGATGGGATGCTCGCTGGAGTTGTTCTCTAGGGCATAGATGAAGTTGTTCATTGGGGCATGGATGAGCTGGTCACTAGAGCCATTCATTCACAAGGATGAGCTGGTCGATGGTGTTGGGGAAATGATGAGGGGTAAGTATGAGCTTCTCAGTGGAGCTGAGGAATGGATGGGATGTTCGCTAGAGCTGTTCGATGATACCAAGGCATTGATGAGAATTGATGGGTTTCAGGGTAGGTGTGGGGATCCTATTGATGTTGGGGGGGGGGGGTCAGGTGTGATGGACTGGATCTTGTTGATCATGTGTTTTTCTATTATTAAATTTTTGTTAAATTTCATTATTAATATAATTTTTTTTGAATATTTGTGCTTACTATATATGATAAATTAAAAACAATAATATGAAACCATACTACAAATAATAATTTATAGTTTTTATTCAAATTTAATTTATAAATATAATTTTTTTGTTGGTAATAATATTACCAACACAAAAAATTTTCAAAATTATTTATTGTTAAACACTTTAAAAAACAAATATTTTATCTATTGGTATTATAATATTTGTAATATAACTATTTTACCTGTCACAAAAAAAATTTATGATAGAGTTTTTACAAACAATCTAGTGATGGGGACATATATGCTGGTAAAACATTTTACCAACAGAAAATGTACTTTTACCAATAGATATGTCCCTGTTGAAAAAAGATAAATATTTTTTAGTTCTTTAGTTTATTTGTGTACGTTTTAGATATATATTTCCCTAGTTGAGGATGTCTTTTTTCTTCTATTATAATGTAATCTAGGGATTTTGTTTATACAACTTATTAAATCATCCAAACACATCCTATATGGTAGAATTAGTATAACTTATTTCAAAGTAGATTGTATCTTTGAAACCACTCCAATGGTGAAAAAAGGGGCACTCTTGAGAGCTCCTCTATTAGGAGTGCCCTAGGGTTTTCCCTCTGGAACTGATAGAAGGATTTTTGGTAGTGTAGATAGGGAAGACACTTGCTGTTAGTAAGGGAGAGTCCAAGGCGGTGGCTTTTTCAAGTTCTGTCTTTGGCTGGTTCAATATTTTGGAATTAATATCTTTTATGTTTGGTGGATTTGTGTTCCTCTCGTCTCGAGAATTCAGATGACGTCCTCTATCAATGATAGAATGGGTATTTCTCATCTCATTTTTAGGCTCTATACAACATCGTTCTCGGCTTTCAGCATTCTACGGTGGCATGGGGCGACGTCGTCTCTCAGTGGTGACTAGGTGTTTTGTCAGCTCAGTCTCTAGATTTCAATGAAAACTTCCTTGGATTTTGGATTTTAGCGATGACATGGGTGTGATTTCGTCTCATATTTTTCCCTCTAGTAGTGGTGGGTTAGTTTCATCACCAAAGGGCTCGTCTTTTCTTCAGCCACACGTTGATTGGCATTTGGGGCATCTCATCGTGGGTGTTTCATCTTGAATCTTGCTTGGTTCTATGCTCTTGTACTAGAATTCCTCCAAGATCTCTGAGGTGGAGTAGAGTAGTGGTATTCTAGTTACTTTGAGATGTGAGTTGGGGTAGTCAGTTCAGGGAAATTGACGGTGATTAGCACACTCTACAAGGTTCACTTCCAGATGAGGTTACAAAGCAAGAATCATCCATCTATGTTTGACGATTCAAATTTGGATGAATGGGAGGGTATGGCCTTGCCGTCGGTATTAGGCCTGTGTAACTCTGCATGAGACATCTTACTGAGTGGTCATGTGATGTAGAGGCTTAGAAAAACGATGTATTTGTTGGGGTGGTGTAGTTACTTTTATACTTGAACTGGTTATTTTCATTTATCAGGTTTCCTATATTTTCCTCAAAACTGCATTTCAAATAAAAATAATAATTTTCAGTTAGAAAAACCACTCCAATTATTTAACATCATAGATAATACACCCAATAGAAATTAAAAATGAATAATATATATCTCCTTAGTTTCCAACTTTGAATCACCTTTTCATCTTTAATTAAAATATTGAATTTGGTGTAGAAATGATTTTTTAGGGAAATAGAGATAGATTTCACTTCAAAACACTAGCATCATTCCATGAATATATTTGGAGGACATACATTCCATCTTCCCATTATTCTTAAGAATGATTTTTCTCAAAAATAATCAGCAGAAAAGTTTCATCACATTTTTTCTTCAGTTCACACATATTCTGCAAAACTACTTTCTTTAGATAAATTTCTCCCTTACCCTAAACTTAAACTCAACCTAGATCATGTATCACTTTCTATAAAATAGTAAATAGGGATTTTTGGATTGTAATGTGGCTTCCTATAAGAAAATTAACTACTAATAAGGTCCATAAAGGTTAAATATATATGCATTATTAAAATTAAATTTTATTTTAGAGGGGAATTTAAAGTCAAAATAATATCTCAGTCATTTATAGCACAATGTTCATATGCTCCACGATATTTACTTGATTACTGAGAAAATTATGGTTATTTATGAATGTATTGGTTCTATCAAGAAATTTTTAACTATAAAGAATATTTAAAAATTGGTTTATAAGATTTTCATGTAAGTGATTAAAATGTAAGATAATATTTTATTAAATGAGTCTTGAAAATGAGTGGTTCTTGCATAAATTTCCCTTACATAAAAATTGAAAATAAATTCAAATCATCATTAATATATGGTGATTAAATGAGGAAAATTTGATTCAAATTATTGGAATAGATTTAATTTTTGAAACAAAATCCAAATTAATCTCAATATTTTTAAAAAATACACTAGAAATAGAAAAAAATCAAAATCATAAAAAAGATACAAAATTATTAAAAAGAAAAATAAAATTTGAAAAGTTGTAAACTACAAAGGTTACCTATACCTTAATTAAATAATGCATTTTAATCAATTTATTCTAACATATTCATCTAAGAAAAAATAATATAAATATATTCACAATAATAAATCTAGTTTTAAAGAGAGGTGAAACCTGATGGGTATTCTTTTATAAACAGGTTGGAGGAGTGTGATATCCTCCACTCGTTGTTTTGGAAAGCTTCCATGTAATTTTTTCAGCCTGTTCCCACTAAAAGCAAATGGGGTTTCTTCCCATTCCTTTATAATAAAAATACCACCCAAAGGATATAAATGTGGTATTATAAATGAACCTTCCCATCTAGAATGAATATTTCTTATTATCATCTAGAGTCTTGATTTTTGAAGAAACACTTGGTCTCCTTAATGGAAGTATTATTATTAAATTACCAGGTTATGAGGCACTATATTAATTTTTTTATAAGTTATTTAATTATAATAATCATCACTTATAATCTATTTTAACTTATATAGTTGTACTTTTATTTATTTTCTAGCTGTTTCTCAGTCTATACCTATCTCTCTCACTTCTAATTATGAATTTTTCTCCAACACCATAGGTTGGTGAAAACTAATATCATAAATTATCATATATAAAATCATTCCAATGGGTGTGGGGGTTTTATGATTTTAAAAAATCCCAAAAGATTTATTCTGACCTTCCCCTCTAATATTTAAAATTTGGTAAAATATATTTATTTAAAATCCCTTTAATAAATTTGTCGAAAACATCAGATTGAACATTTTTTAGAGATTTTAGGGTTTGGATGACTTATGATATACTTTATATTTCCTATAAAATCCTAAAAAATTAAATTTCAATTTTTTCCCTTAATCAATGATGATTGGTCTTGGAATTAAAAATATAAAAATGATGTTAGATCTGAAAAAAATCACACAATAAATTAGAATAGTCAGTTTTGGTGGCCCTGGATTCCATACATTTTGAAATATAATCAAATATATTCATAATGTAAGAATTTATGAAAGGCATGGAAAAGGTTCCTGCAAAATCTATTCCCTATAATTTAATTTAAAAAAAACAATAATAAATATTTGGTGAATTTTTATTCTTTTAGTGATGTTTATATTGAATTGATATTTCCCATATTAAAAAAATATTTTCATCCTAGAATAATGTTGGCCAATAAATTAATTATTATAAACAATTATTAGCTTTTATTTGGGATACAAAGTGTCCTCCACAAACTAAGGTATGTCAAAATTAACAAAGAGATTAGATTTTACTTCCAGTTAATCACATTCTTATAAATTGATCATTATAAATTCTCTAACAATATAGATCTTCTCAAATATAAATATTTGAGCCATATTTGTGTCTTCAATTTTTTTTGGGGATTTATGTTAGATGATACTTGAGATACTACTAGATAATTTACCAGCATACCAAGGAACTTCTTTTTCAATCATTTATAACAGATCTCGTAGAATTTTTTCATAAAGTGATTCTTGATCTTGAGTTACTACTTATGAAATGTCAGGAAATTAACTTATGAGATCAATCACTTTATTCTCAATTCCATTTTTGTTTTTATTTTATATATTTAACTCCTTAGTAACACTATCCATCTAGAAATCATGGTTTTTTACTTCATCCTTCTTTATCAAGTATCTAGGAGCTACATGATCCGAAAAAACTGTGACATTAGTCCCAATTAGGTATGATCTAAATTTTTATAAGGTAAGGAAAACTATTAGAAAATCCATTTAAATGGTTGTTTTATTATGATGATAATCATCTAAGGTTCTTAAAACATTGTAAATGACTTAATATATCCCATAAATTCATATGGAAAGAGTCACTCTTACAAATTTGAGGAAGAATCAAAAAGTAACTCAAAATTTTTCTCTTGGTTTTGTGGGTACATCACCGATGGAGTGAATAATATTATCTTCAACTCATAAAAAGTTCTTCTAAAATCATCATCATAATAAAACTCATTTTCTTTTAGAAATATCCTGTAACTGGGAATATATATATTACTAAAATCTTTGAAAACCTTTATATAAAAGCATGCATGTTCAAGATAACAGCTAACAAGTTTCAATCTAGTTGGTAAGGAAAATAATTTATCACTTAAATTTGTTATTTAACCACTTACATACTATTTTATGAAATTATATACCAAAAAACTATTCCCATTCAAACCATAAAATGAATATTTTAAAATTTATAATCGAATTATTTTTAATGAAAATTTCCAAATATTGTCTATATTTTTTAATCAATGATCAAAATAATTTCACAAAACTAAGAAATAACCTAGAAATACATCAAGTCAATCCTAAATTTATTATAGAAAAAACACTTACCATAAACCTATGAAACTTACATAGGGTATTGCACAATCTAAATAGAGTCTTTTTATAACCAATGGTTCAAATGGATACTTAATGGTTCTCTTCTATTATTGATCTGGGGATATTGACACCTATATGTAACCTAAAATTCCATCTAGAGAATAATAGTGAGTACTATATAATAATAACTATAATATTTGGTAATTTTCAATGACTGAAAATTTTATAACTAATTCCCAAAATTTTTCCTAAAATCTGGACTATTTCTAGAATATTCTATTTAAAAATCTCAATCAATGTATGTTATCTAATTTTGGATATGTTTTTATAAATTATAAATGGTAGTTTTTCTCCTTTCCTGAGGTATACATACTTAAAATCAATGGGTAGGGGTTTTAATTTATGATTTATTGAATTATCTAATGATTAAATTATATTGGGGTTTATAATTTCTGGTTATTTAATTTATGATATAAAATTTGTAATATTATTTTCTTCTTCATGAAACAAACAATCCAATCCATCAAAAAACTCAGAGGTTAATTTTTCCTCTAATATGGATATACATTTTATTGATTTTTAAGTACCTTCATTATTCATTGGATTTTCAATCATTAAATGTTTCCCTAGAAAAAATAAATCTTATAATATACCTTGATCTTTATTATATTTAGTTTCTTAAATGTTGTAAATTTTAACAAGTTAATGATCTTATGATGAGTTCTTCAAAGAGTTAAATATGTTTAAGTTTACAATGTTATCTGCAAATCCCATGTGAGAGTTTCGTCTTGTAAATTTATGATGATCTTGAATACATTTAATAATTATATCCACATGATTATGGATGAGTGGGATAGTGCAATATCATTCTCCAGGTTCAATACATAAAAGTATGATGGGATCGCAAAATTTTAATCTCTAACTAAAAAATCCTCTAAGACTCATATTAGAAAAGTAGTGGATCTATTTAGAAGTTTCACTCCTACTCAGTTGGGTTTAATTATCACATATATAGATATATAAATGCATAGTGAGGCTTAAATTTAAGGAATCTAAAAAAACATAAATAATCAGTTAAATTCATGGAACCATTAGTGAAAGGGATAGAAAACATCCCTATATATTAAACTTTTATGTGTATTTTTAGTGTAATTAAAGCTAAGAAGCTTGTTCCCAAGCTATACTTTTCATTCCATTTAAGGATCCACCTTTTTTTGAAAATATATTTATGAAATTTTAATAATTTTAGATTTATTTAAGGGGTTAAAAAATGGTATGATGATTTATAATTAATATAAAGTTTCTAGAATATTTCTTTGAAGTGAATCCTCCTAAAAATTCTAAGATTGGATCATTTCTATGGGTAAGGGATGTGGTAAGCCCTTATTCTCCTTCTAATACCTTTGAAATTTTGAATCTTGTTTATTTTTCCTTGGTCTGGCCTTATATTTATATTCATTCTTTTATTCTTATACAGATTAATTTTCTAGAATCATTCCAAAATTTTCATAATTTTCAACTTCATTATCTTAAATTTCTCATCATGTCTAATTGGGTTATTTTATGTATTGTGATTAAATTTCATTTCCACTTTAAGTTTCATTTATTATAAAATTTCCATTGGGATTCGGTATTTATTTAGCTAGTAGTTTTACTAGGTTTTTGGGTATAATTCCCACATGATTTTTGATCTGATTTCTTAAATCCCACAGTTTATTCCTTCACTTCTCAACTTTTTGATATTATTATTACTACCGAGGTGGTTTTTCAATTTTTTAGGTTTTTAAGGGGTTTGGTTTTCTTAAAATGAGGTGGGTGTTGGTAAGATAGTTTAGTGTAATTTTTCTTATATGGTTTTTAGAAGGCTGGTAGTTTTTAAAATTGTTAATAATAAGTTTCTTTTTGTTGGAATTGTGTTTGGAAAGGCGGCCAGTATCAGTTTCATAGATTCCAAAAAAACATATTGGAATTGGAAATTATCTCTCTATAATTTATTATGTTGATAAAATTTCATTTATTGGAAGGTTTATAAGGAATGATTGATTCCCTTTAATTGAATGAACTAGCCAGTAAAATGGTGTGGGGATTAATATAAACCTTATACCTTGACATGTTCTTATTTCTAACTTTTTTTCTTCAAATCCATTTGTCTTACAATCGTATTCAAAACATACAATTTATATTCATGCAATAGAGATGATTTATAACTCCTTACCTCATTTATAACTCAAGTAACAATACCTTTTTTTCAAACTATTGTGTGTTTCGGGAAATATTCTCAATAAACTCCTATGATTATTGAAGTCATTTGTTTATGATACCTATTTGAGATGATTCATCCAATAGGTTCATGTTATTTTCAAACAAGATATAATAAAATAACAAAAATAATTGATACTCCTATATAAATTGATGTGGTAAAATAGAGTATATTTTTTTAAACCTCTCATAATTATCATAAAGAGTATTTGTAGTAGCTTTTCTGATGGAATATACGTCCTTTTGGATTACTGTACTCCTATAGGTTGGGAATAATATCTAAGTTAAATATCTTTTAAGGTGTCCTATTCATGGAATTAACCTGGTTGTAGGATATATAATTAATCCTTAGAGGCTTATTCTAGCTAAAATTGGAATGCCCACAATATGACTTATTCTTCAACAACTCCTCTTGCATTCAAGGTAGTGTGCACTAGGGTAAAATTCCTAATGTGTTTGTTTGGGTATTCACCTAAAAAACCATGTAACATCAACAATGATTATATTTGACCTATTTTTAATTCAATGTGTTTTTATAAAATATGCATGGATATTTGGTTGTTATGATTTGAAATTTATGGTGCACATAAAATTATCAATGTTTGATTTAGATTTCCTCCCATGGTGGAAGGCGCATAAGAAAAATTTGAAGTTCCACCAGGGTCTATTAGAGAATTGTATAAAAAATATGGTTGAATTTAAATATATTAATCTAGTTAGTAATTTTTTTTAAATCTACGAGTCAAAAGGTATTTGTTAGTTTTTAGAACATATGGTCACAAAATTATTATGACAGGCTTCCTAAAAATGGAACCATGTTTATAAAACCACATTTATCATTGTGGATAAAAAATATAATTGTTTTCTAGGTTAATTTTAATAATTTGTTAACCATAGGGTTTTCTCCATATAGGATTACAAAAAATTATTTTTCACTTTTTGGGTTATAAAGATGGGTTGTTTTTAAATTTTTTGATTTTGATAATAAATCTATATAAGGAAATAGAGTATCTTGAAAATAATATAATGATAAATTTTATAAGTTTGGGGTAAAATATCGAATTTTAATTCTATCCCAATCATTAAATTAATGATTCTTATTATTCTTCTAAATTTATGAATGAGGGGATGTACAAACGTTTCACCGCTCACCCTTGATTGAATGGTTTTTATGAGGATAAAATTAAAAAAACATTCACTTAGTATAACCTCTTTAATATGTGTATAAGTGATTTGAAAAATCCATCCTAGAACAACCAAAAAAATAATTAATATTATTTTGTGTCTCCCAAGAAATCCAAGAGTAACTTTCTCCCTTTTCACATATTCCAGTAACACCCAAACACTTTACTACTCAAATCAGACTATTCCACCATGTACAACCAAAAACTAAGGGGAGAGATATTATTGATAATATTTAAAGGTGATAACTAATAATAAGAAATAAATAAAACCAAAATTCATTCAAAATTATGAACCTCTACTGATTAACAAAACCCAGTGATAGGAAAGAGTGAGTTTCTTCATTAAAGTGAATAGACTGCATCATTACAAAAGTAGAATATTTTATTTCCTGATCACTCAAATTTTACCACTCCATTTTAATGTTATTTGACATGAATGGATAACAATAAATCAGTATATAACTAAATTAAACTTAAAATAAATGAAAAAAGTGAAAAGTAGCATATGTTTATAGAACTCCTAACTAGAACTCTCAGAACTCCTTATTCCTTCAAACTCAGCATATTTTTATTGATCCTTGATTTATATCATATTTCATCTTAGTCAAAGATATTATATCTTCATTTCAATCTTTTTAAATTTATGTGTTCATTAGATTTTTGTTTCAATCATGATCTTACTTTCCCTAGAAATTTACCACTTCCATCTTTGGTCTTAATCACAGTATCATGCACATAATAATTCACACAACCACCTATGATTTGTTGAATGAAAATTGATTTGGAATCCAAATGCTTCATCATGAATGATATTTTAATCCCCAAAATTATACTTGTGATCATCATTTGACCAATTTGACAAAGTTATGTCACATATGTACTAGAAGATAACACATACACAGCTTCAAATGAATCATATATAGGTTGAAGATAACACATATGCCAGCATAAGATGAAACTTACATAGAGATTTATTCACACCTATACAAGGAAATATTCCCACCAATATTGAGGAATGACACTTACGAATGTGTAAAATTACTCATAAATAGAAAAAATGACTCATACACTTAGGGAAATGACACATGTCTTTTATATTTTGTCATGATTTCTTGAGTAAAATGTTTCCATAACAATCATCCAAGAATGACCACTTTTCAAATAGTTGTATTATAAAGCATGAGAACTAATTTCACATCTATTCTTTATATCCTTTACAATATAAAGATAAAGGATAATCAATAGAACGATATGCACATTATTCCAAAAATCATGTAATTAAAATAAATTCCCAATTTGTCCATTTTAAATAATATTCACACAATCAAATGATTTGACCTGTAAATTAAAAAATAAATAAATAAATGAATAAATAATTATGATGGAATTAAATGGATTTAATATCAATAAAATTAGATCAATTTATAGACTATGTTACTCATATTCTATATAAACCTTAGTTTAATCCTTATGACGTGCTTCCTTATTGTGTAAATTTTTCTTATCTTACATGACCTAACATATGAAGGCCCATATCAGGTAGACAATAATTCAAGTATTCTACACCAAGCCTAGCTCCAATAGGCTATGGGAAGGTTATTAGCACCAAGTAGGCATGACACATAATACTGAAGGAATTAGCCTTTATTACCCTAAAACAAACAGATATCTCTAATGCATGATATAAGTAGTATCACTAGAAGAATATAAATAAATAAAGAAAATATATAAAAAACACATGATATAAAAAAATATTTTTACAATGCCTCGTAGAATTTTTTTAATGGTCCTCATATCTAATAAGCCTATAAATCTAATAGATACAAGACACTTAAAAACCTATCCTCCCTATGTGTACTCCTGTAATGGTCTACAACAACAACTATCACCAGTACTATAAAGAACTAACATGATATATCATGTTTCACCAAGAATCACCATGAATCGACTCTGAAAAAGACACACTAGGTCCCCATATACTAAGACCATCTCCAAACATGTGAATCATCTGTACAAACCCAACATATGTGGGCATATGGATTGTTTAATGGTTAGTAAAAAACACTAGAGGATTCATCAAAACTAATAAGTAAAAACCAACATGAATCTCCATATAAAACCCCAAGTATAAGTGAGTAACTAGGATAAACATAATAACAAATAATCCATATATATTTTATAACTAGAATTATGAGTGCATATAGAAGTCCCATTCATCTCAGCTACAACCAAAAACGACTCCTATTAGAAACAAGATATACTCAAATTACTAAGAATTATATGAATTATAATGTCATTGTACAACTATATATTGAATTAGAAAGGAAAACCATGGGGGTGATAATGATCCAAAATCTCCAAAGAATTATGTTCTAATCAACCATTCTGATTACTGTACTACCACCAAAACCAATGAAAGGGATCATACATACCACTGAATCATGAACATTAATCGAGGGAACATTACACTCTCCATTAAATCAATAGCATACAAGTAATGAAGCATAAAAATATTAGATATCATAAACATGCCCACACCCTAGTATCCACATATTTCCCAATGGTTCTAGTGCACCGGTATCCAGATTATTCTCAGGGGACTTGCACCCCGGTAACAACATAGTTCCCCGGGTGGTTATCGACCCCAACAATACCACCATGGTATGAACCTAGTTCCCAATGGGTCTTATTACCTAGAATCCACATAGTATCTAGGAACGGGGTTTCTAGAGATCATTACCCAATAATCCCACATATCAAAAAAAAATTTATTTCTCCCATCACTAGAAAAAGGTATATCTACTAGTTTCAGTATTCAACCCTGAGAACACATTGATCATCTCGCCCAGACCCAGTCACCGGGCCTATAGAGATTTTTGAAATTTATTCCTATCTTTTCATGTAAATGACCTCATATGGATAAATGAATAAAACAATTTGGATCTATGAAATATAAGAAAATATATTTATTTTTCCAAAACAAACTTCTGAAGGAAATTTTATGAAAAACACCACTCAAAGGATAGAGAGGGCCATATGAAATACCTCAATCATTCCATATAGTATTCTAGTGGTAGGTTTCCTTTACCAATATGTGCATTTCCCTAGGTATATAGTTATGAATGAAGATATTCTTCCCTTGGAAAATGTGTGTTGGATAATTTTGAACCACCCCACCATAGGTCAGGTAAGATGTATATGACATAGATTAAGTGGTCTAGGCCACTAATCCCATTAGTCTACTTGGCATAATCACCTTCCACATTTTAAGTAGGACACCATGTTAAATAATGGAGATCAGATAACTAATAGTGAGGGGGTGATAGTCTACCCCCCCAGTATGATGCATTTCACATGTGCTGCGGTGGGAATCGATCCATAGAGTGCTCCACTTAGGGCACCACTCAGTCTATTGGATCACATCATAAGGCATATATTATGGAACAACATCACATATCCTAGGGGACCCATCATGGGATTCGTTCCACTCCACTATGTTCTATTACAACCAACCTTTTTTTTGGTTATCCTCTACGACACACCTATCATGTTTTCCCAACCTCATTCCATGACATTGACTCACCGATGTTACCTATGATACATTGAATTATTTCAACCTACATATATATTTTCTTTATCTACCACCATTTAATTTTTTGGTGATTAATCTATGGTCAAACCCATGTGTGTGAATAGGGGAAGATGAATAATGAGAGGAATGGTTCAGAATCCATGCATCATGGATTATTATCAAAGGTATTAAGAAAGGAAGTAAAATAATTAATAATAAAATCATGAGGGATTCATTAACCACAAAAAAATGAAATAATAATTGTATTATTATTAATATTATGATTTCCCATTATTCATTCCAATTAAAATAAACATATTTTGACCAATAATTTATGGTTACAAAGGATAAATATAAATAATTAGTTATTAGTAGTAATAACCATGGTATCTAAATTCTAAATAAATTATTCTTTAAATAACCAAGGAATTAGAATCAATGTTAATTTTCTACATTCATTACAAATTACATAAAAATATGTAGCCACTAATATATAATTGTTTTCATTTTAATACAATCAAATGTTAAAAAAATAAAATATTCTTAATTCTTAATTTCATTTGTGTCACCGACATGAGAGTTTAATGAAATTCACCAAAGGAAAATAAATTATTAAAACAAGGTATTAAAAATAATAAATACATACCTTTAAAGAGTAAAAATCATTGAATAAGGTTCCTCATAGGTTCATTATCATAGATGATCCTGGTGAATAGTTCTTTTATTCCTCTAAAAAAATTTCCCGCTTTTGGCGCTCACAATCCCTTGTTTCATGCGGATCAAAATTCTTTAATGTATCAAACTGAGAGTAAAAATCACACCCTAAAATCAATATAAACATTAGATAATTTTTAAATATCATAAAATAGTTTTAATTTAATATTTTTACTTTGGGAGGTCCCTAAACTCAAAATCAAATTAATTATTGACTGAGAAAAGACTAGGTAAATACATCCTATGCACCTTAATCCTTTTTCATCCCCAAAAAGGAAACAACCAATGCTGTTAAACAAGGAATATTAAAAAACAATCTCATGTGGGAACACCCCACTATTTCATGCACCTCATTTGCCTACTACATTTTGATCTCTAAGAGAACTACATAAAAACTATATAGGAAGAAAACACATTGTTTTATCATTGAAGATAATGGCTCCAATTTATCTTAAATAAAAACCTTAACGAAACAAACATCTGATCTATTTGTGTCTTTCCAAGACTCTTCCATGGTTGTGAATGGTTGGTGCATCTCACTCCCAATATATATAGAGTGTTTTAGATGGTTTTAATGTAATAGAAACCTATTTATGACACACTCCAACCCTGATCACCTTTCCAAAATTTTCACTGAAAGCTTATGAGTTGTAAAGAAACATGATCATATTAACAATCATCAGCCCCTCTTACATCACCCGATGCCATGCCCAAGTTCTAGTTTCACTAGCTTATGGATAAAACGTAGTATGAACCTTATACCTCAACCTATTTATAAAAATTCAATGGAATCCCCTATCTGTAACTAGAATTCAAAAAAACTCATACCTATATTAAAATATGACCATGTTGTGTTGTGATTGATCTTTTACAAAATCGATCAAAGATCACATTGGGGACAATAATTCCCACATCCATCTGCATGACTACACACAACTGCCCATTAGGTGAAAAAATCTACCAAAATACAAATTTGATGGTCTTGACCATTTAGAAAACCCCAGTCTATCGACCATATACCCAAAGATAACACCTAATCAAGTGGAAGGAATCGAAAACCTTCTTGGAAGAAATCCTTGCCCAGTATATAGTTCAAGTTTCTATATAATAGGTACACCCAAAAATATCCACTAGACATTCCACATTTAGGATCATGTTCCATTAGGGATTCCTCCACTAAATATTTATATTATGGTTTTAAATATGAACACCAATGAAAAACCACTATCCTCCTAGAAAAGAGGGAGATATTCTCCCTATCTTAAAGAAAACCTTTTGGTATGACACCTAAGAATGTCCAGTCATATTCATTCATGAAATTGAAAATAACATTTTGGGACTCTCTCACATAAGGTAAGAGTTTGAGACCACCACTATTGATTTATTATTATCGCATCTCTCTCTTTAGATGAAATAATCACATCCCCAAAAGTAGTTACTCACTCATCCCCTCCATGTGTCATATATAGATCCCTTTTCATGGAGCATAATCCATAACACCATTAATAATTCACTAAGATTCCATAAACTAACAGAACATCAACTTCATGAAGATTGTTACTAACCCTTTGAATTGAGATCCCATATTATAATAATTTACCACAAAACTGGAACTCTCACTTAACATAAGGGGAAATTCATTGAAAAGTAATAGGTTCTTCAAGAAACCAATCTTTTAAAGGGTCTAATTCATATTCCCATAAATTATATACATCAAACATCATTTTAATTAGAAACACCTAAAAAATAAATAAAAAATGTATGTTTTTTCATGTTTCAACCTCTAACTATGCGCTAACTATGGACCACCCTTCAGGAGAATCCATTCACTCCTCGATATTCATTTGAATTTGATCTATCATCTATGAAAATATTATATAAGGTTATCCATAACATCTGATGGGTAGTATAATCTATATTTAAGAGGGATAGTTCCCACTCACTATATATTTAAAGTGATAATTCTTATAAAAAATATTGGTGTGCACTCTTTATCAAGAAACTTGTATTCCTCAATGATCTATTCAAGTATGACATTGAAAATGTGACTAAATTGTGAATCACATACCCCATCCCAGAACATGATGGTATATCTTTACTGGAAGGGGTGGGGTAGAGTGAAATTTAGTGACCATAAATGAAAAATATCTATTAGATAAGGTACTTTTCTAAAGGTTTCATTGGAATCTATAATTCTGAAACCTCTAGTGTAATAAGAGGAACTCCCACTGGTTCCCTCGAAGATAAGGTCCTCCAGAGGGTGGAAGATTTTCTACGTAAAATAGAATTTATTGATGCCTAACAATATCCATCCATTATCTGATTATTTTTATATCTCTGATATATATATATATCATTTTCTGTGTGATTCGAATTAAGTAAATGTGGTGTTAATAGGAGAGTATTGATGCATCAATAATCTCCAAAGGATCTTATACCCCCAAAAATTCCACACACAAAACTATTTAGTAGGAAACTGGGATTACGATAATGAGGGTTGATAATATCAATGTTATATCAAACATGTAGGTCCACCTTTGACATCACTCAGGATATCATAGGGAAATTATTTACAACCTCCACAACTAGGGTGAATTTCATCCAGAAATATTCAATCATCCAACATTAATTCAGGAAAATCTAGCACTACAAGTTTTGGTTGAAAAGAAAACAAAATCTAAAAACTCCTTTTATAGATTCCCTACTAGAACATCTAATATTAAAATAACCCATTAAAAATATTTCTAGGAAATACCTTACATGATTCATCCACATTATATTATAGTTAACTGGAATCACACTTCCTTACTGAGGTTACAATATCCTAAATTAATAACTAATCATGGACAAGGGCTCGAACTACAATTACCATAAAGAAGTCACATTGTAATTTATAAAAAATGATGATCACTAATGGTTCATAATGATATATTAAAATATCATTACAAGAATTAATTTATTGTTAGTAAAATTATGAGGTAGAATAAAATTAAATCCTTAGACTCCACCCAAACCTATGTATCCTAAGGGTAAGCCTCACCTCATGAACTCTTGTGGACACTGCTTTTAGAATTCATACAACATTGCCAAAACCTTGGAAGTATCTTCCAACTTATTAGAAACTACCATGTAACATACCTAACTTTAAATCCACTAAACTAGTACTCTGGTCCAAGTTGCCACATGAACTTAGGTTCGCCTCCCCACACGCTAGAGGCTACTGACTAGTAGTGGGGTCCAAATAGGTCATAGAGGGAGACTATAAAATCTTTATCGAAGTAATTCACAAAAAATAACATATGAAATAATGGAAACAATAAACAATAAGAAATGAACATTCATTACCAAATATTCTGAAAACTTGTTAAAATCCCACAATCGAATATTAAATATGTCATGAAATGTCCTGTAATCCCAAGTGCAAGGATAACCAAAAATAATGATAGTATATGAATATGTTAAATGGGTCCCAACTCAATGATCAGATCCCACATCCATGAACATCTCGTGCCCAAGTGAACCCTTTAGTATAGAGACTTTTCCCTTGTCATGATTTGGAACCATGAAATCTACTTGGATACACAATGGAAGCCGAAGTAGTGTGTGATTACAACTCAGTAGACCCCCATTAATGGCGTCTACAAAATATCCAGTCTAAACAGATAGTGTATGCAGGTACTAAAAGAGTATCCAGAAAAAAAAGATAAATCAGGTGCCATTAGTTAATAATGTTTACTTAAACCATTTACATCATTTAATTCATGGGTTAGGCAATTTATTTATTGTACAACGACCTATGATTTCCAACTACTATGCATAAGGGGATAATACAGGTTCTCTATCTTACTAGATTAACCATTTAGAAATAAATTTAATCACACTAACCTTGGAGCTTTAGTTCAGATATTCTCATACAATTTCATCACACTTACCTTCTAGCTTCATTCTAGGTAGTATCATATAATGAAACCATTAAGGTCCTAGAGAATCATTCCAAATCTCTAACCCGTGCATTCTAGGTGTGGGGTTTAGAGCCTTAGTCTGACCCAAACCATGGGAGGAGAATCAGTCCAATATCCCACATACCTCCAAGCCATGTGCGCATGCTTCTTTAACCATTTTCCACATATAACATTTCACAAACCATACTCAATCAATACACCTAACATTTATAAATCATTTTTCATTCAACTCATAAACCATTATTATGTATAATATTGTCTACAAATTCTCATTATTTGGCATTAAATCAATTTCATATTTCCATTAAAACCCATGAGTTATTTGTCATATCCACTTTAATTCATTTAACCCATTCTCAATGTTCCAAAAAACACCTTATTCCATGTAAAAAACTTCACTCAACCACCGCTAATGCTTATCTATAATTCAACCCAACATTTCAACACAATCTTCAATGGATATAATTCAACTAAAGTCAATTCTCTACTAATCATCAAAATGTTACATGTTAAAAATGGAGGCACACCCCACGGGTTGCCCTATAGCCTGTTTAATCAACCTCAATGAATCCCATGGGGAACATGACTGGTTGAATTACTCATTTAGATAACAATTTTACCAAATCATACCAATAGCATCAAAGAACAAAAAAAAGGAACCATAGAACAACCACATTCACATAAACCAAACATCAAGGATATTGGATAAAACATGTAGACAATGTACCTCGGTTCTAAAGATGAACACTCACTTAACTTGAGATTTGGATTTGGATTCAAGAACCCTTCAAAGACCCAACCTATGATCCATTAGAAAAAATGATTTTAGGGACTCAGAAGAAGAAGATTCACTTCACAAGCCGAAATGTGAAAAAGAGAGAAAAGAGGAGTGTTAGTCTTTCCAAAATCTTTGATTTATAACCAATAGTGCTCTGAACGACTTATAAACGAGGGATATTGATCCTTCAGAAGCTTGGGGAATTATGGTTTGTCACTAGGTTTATATAAGATAGAATGGAGGTGAATCCCGTGTTGGAACACTTATGTCCTGAGAGGAAAAAATCATAAATTTCCACTTTTTAAGGGTCACATAGTTTGGATGAATGGTTTTCCAAACCATGCACCAACTATGCACTACCCTCTATCCAAGAGGGGTCTATCCCACATAGTTACCTGGGGATCTTGGATGGTTTGAAAAACCTTGAAATCACCATATGGGTAGCTCTATCTGAGACCACACAGTTTTTACTCCCCCCATGAATTGTTTCCTTCAAACTTTTCACCCCTCCATCATATATGCATGGTTTGGGAGCATTGTTAATACTAACCATGCAACAACCATACAATATGCACAGGATGGCCCGATTCTCCCTTCCTTCATGTCATGAACCCCCAGAACACCCCCAAGCCCCAACATAGAATTTTAAAACATTTATTTAACCATATTAAGGTGTTTTAAACCATAATTTTAAATAATATTGTACTAAAAATAAGTTATGGATCTTACAACCTCGCCACCATATAAAGGCGCATCCCTGAGCCACACCCTCAAGCATCACTAAGCGTACAATGAAAAATGATTAGGCCACTAGGCCCACATATATGTCTCCCTCTCCAATGTTTCTTCCTAAAAATTACCATGATGCCAAAATACATGAACTAATGGAAATATTTCTCTGAAAAACTTTCTCTCTATGATCCATAATACAAACAAGGTTCTCTTTAAAGGACTAATCAACCCAAAGCTCAACATCATCAACATCAATCACATGAGATGGTTCAGGGTAATACTACTAGAGATGCTGTAGAGACCCGAAGCCTGACGTACATGGACATTACATTACATTTGCGGAATACTTAGTACATTACAAAAACACACACACAAGGACCGTAATAGTTTAGTGTCTTTGTAAACTTGGAACGTAATCTTCTAATCATGTTGAAAGATCTTCAATATCTCCCATAAAGATCTTCAGTTTTTTTATACCTAAAACCTTTCTTTATATCCTGGGGAAAAGAAAACATAAAAGGGTGAGCTCAAATGCTCAGCAAGGGCAAATAAAGGAAATAAAAATCATATCATATCTTTTTGAAAATCATAACCTTCAAAAGAGATCATAATATCTTAACATGGAACAAATCATAGAAGTGAAAATGAGATCCCCATAATCATAACATGAAACTTGAAATCTTTGTGGCATGCACACATAATCATAGAAAATCATTTCTTGTTAGTCATGACTCATTGCCAAGACTATCTTAGTGGACAAAGTCCCTTTCTGAACCGAGTCACCCTCGTTCCAGTCCTGTTTCACTGAACCGGTATAACCTACCGTTCCAGCCATGTCTATCTCATGAGATATAAAATCTTTACCCAATGCATTGGAGGGAGATATAGGTCCCACCCATCTTATAATGAATCCTTTCTTATGTGTGCCACATAATCATAAACCATACATCATAGCGTAAACCATGTAATAAAAATGGAATTCTTAAAGAACATGACATCATAAAACCATTCATATAAGATAAAGGAATTCATAAAAATATTTCCATCACAATATAATCAAATTCATGTAATAATAGGGATAAAAACAGAACCCTTTTATTATCTTAGTTTGAAAATAATTTTGATAAAATACTTGAACTCCATTCTTGAGGAAAATATCTTTTCTACTTCAAAAACACTTTTCTTTTCATAACATGTCATACAATTATAAACTAAAAGAAGTTGATTAAAAATAAACTTGAAAACTTATAAAGGAAGATCCTTGGAAATAATGTTTAAAAATCCATTCTTTCCGTATATGTTAAAAAAACATTCTTCGTACTTTTGTCGGAAAAGTCAAAAAAGTACCTCGTATGAAAAAAAAACGAAAAAATATTCCTTTCATATCTTTTACTAAAAACTCACCGAAGGGTAAAATTGGATTTAAACAATTGTAGGTGGATGGAAATAATAATACATATTGAGGGAACATGGATGTGGATGATAAAATACACCCCAGTAAATACTAAAGTATAAACAATCTCGGATAAAAATGAGATTGTGATATTTCCCTTACCTTATGTCCGATATGCTTTGTATGTATCCGAACCTCCTGTATAATGATTTAAATAATGTCATTAACTTATTACATAATCATATTCATTGTTATTATATCATATATGGTTCACTTATGACTTTATATTACCCGTTCTTTTGTAAATTCCATGTTAAAGAAGCATTTTGGGTAAAATCGTTTCATTTATCATAGGTGTTTGGACTTGTTGTTATTGACATTATTATTACTTATATCCTGATTTACTTACTTCCAGAATATAAAACATGATTTATATATCATATATATTCAGTATATATATATATATATAATAGATATATAAATGAAATGAAACACACCGTTCATGGAGACGGTAGTCCGTACGTACGCATGAACGCTGTTTTCCTTTCCTTATTGTCTTGAATGGAAGTAAGTAGATGACATACATATATATATATACATAAATCCAGTAGCTTTATAATGTCATATATTTAATTATTATTTCTTATATATACCTTATAATCATTCTTAAATGGTTAACATGGAGAATGAATCTCATCGCGTCGTGGAGACGGTAGTCCGTACGTACGCACGAGTGATGATATCATTTCCATAAATATTGAATTGAATTGGAGTGGATTATAAAATATATCAGAATCAATATGATGTTGTAATAACTACGTATAGTTATTCTTTACCCCATTATATCCATCCATGTAAGGTGGTGGTGGAAAATAGATTACACCACGGCGTGGAGACGGTATTCCGTACGTACGCACGCGCGGTGATTTCTTTTTCCGTAGGATGGATAGATGGTGAAATAGGGTTGTTTCATACTTATAATAAAATATCAGTATATTAGTGATACTGATGTTATTACTTCATAATGAAACAACCTAAGAAGAAGAAGTTGAAGAAGAATGAAATTGAAAAGATCGGTAATGGATATTACCTCTTCTTTGAAACGCCTCTTTGAATCCTCCACTTAGGAAACTAAGATTGGTCTTTGAAGAAGACCAGAACCTCTATTATTATTCTAGGGAAGTGTAGAGGAGAAAATGGCAGGGGTTGGCCGAGCTTTAGTGCTCAAATTGGTGTGAGGAGGAGGGGGAGGAGGTGCCCTTTTATGAGGGAGGAGAGGGGCACCTTAGGAATATCTCAAAATATTATTTTATATTAAAGACAAAATCAGTTTATAATGGTTCCAAAGGGTCTTATTTCTAAGCTAAAGTGGGGATGGGTCTAAATCCTATCAACCAATAGTATTTAGACAAGTTTAGGGTATTATTTTAACCTTATCAATTAGATTTAACTCTAAGTTAAATAATTTAACTTTTACCGTGTCTTTTTGTTTTCTTTCACTATATGGTTAAAACACTTACTATAACATGCCAAACTAACCCAAATTGTTTATTATTAATATATATATATCCTTATCTAAGTCATTTGGCCGAACCTTAGATTTTTAGGAATAAAATAACAATTAGTAATATAATATTTGATTTAAAAACTATTTTGTGTCAATTTTGACACTATTTGATATATGATTTTTTGTGAAAGTCATAACAGAATTATATGTTCGATAGAAGTTTATTAAATCAACAATAATATATCATAGTAACCTAGAAAATTAGTGGAATTAAAAAAAAGTCTTAAATTACATTTATTTTGGTATTTATGATATCAATTATGTCAATATTTCATTAATAAGATAATTACTGCATCATCTTTGTGTCATAAATAAATTAAATTATTTGATGTCTAAAAATTACAAATAAAATACCATCATGTAGTACATATTTTTAGATTTATAATGAATATTTACAATAGAATTTATCTTATGTAAAACCCTATATTAAAAATGTTTTAGTAAATATACTTTGATTTTAACTCTTTTAACTCTTCTTTGAATTAAATAATAATAAATGTCCTAATCTAATCCAAGTGGGCCTAAATGATAATATTTTACACTTAAGGTTGTTTTTGGTCGAGATAAACTTGTCCAATAGAATTAGGACATGTGTTAGGGTAATATCAATATCATTCTTACCCTTAATTACCCTATTTACTTTTAACCGTGGTAAATAAAAGTAAAAAGTTACTATCCACCAAAAATTATTTTCATCTCATTGAAGCACATTTTACTTACTAAAATCAACCGTGTCTCTCGGATTTTTGAAATTCCATTTACAGAAGCGGTAAAATTAAGTTTTATGAAAAATTCAGTTTTTTAACTACCACTAAGTAGTTTCACTATTCATCAAAAATTGATGTTTTTCAGAAAAATGCCAAAATTTCATCCTAAGCTATATTTCATATTCCGAATTCAAAAATGAAGTCTATTTTACCAAATTCATAACATAGGATTTGCATTGATTAATTTTATAATTAAATCCCGCTGTTAAAACAAATAGCGTGTTTTTATGAAACAATATCTATCAAAAGATTGACACTTGATTATGTCTGGTTTAAATGTGAAATTACAGCCAATGACCAACATTGTATTAAATTGTAAAAATATATTCTAAATATACTTTAAAACCACTCGAATTAATAATTTATCACTATTAATTATTTCGATTAAAAAAGTTGTTTTTAATTATAATTTAGTAATTTTCACTATTCATCAGAATATGAAAGTTATCCGAAAGGTACCAAAATTTCACCTTAGGCTAAATTCGATACTCCGAATCAAAAATTAAGTCCATTTTGAGAGATAAAATTTCTAAAATTTAAAAAGTGGTTATTACTATTCATAACGGCTAGTTTTAATAATATTTTAATAGCATATCGTTGTTTCGTGAAACTCAGTATTGCGTATTACACACGCTATCGAGGAAGGTTGCGATTGCGTGTAATGCAAGGCAAGTAAAAGATGCATGTTGTGAAAGATCCTTTTGGTGTAGCGTACAACACAAGACACTAATAAAATTAAAAAGAATATTTTTCATAAAATCTCGGGCTGTTACATTCTACCCCTCTTAAAATGAATTTCGCCCTCGAAATTCGTCGGGGTTATAAATGGTTTACTATTCGAAAGTTTCTTTAATAGAAACCCACATCGTAAAAAAGAATACCAAAACCAATATTTAAAAACAAAAGTATGAAACGTAGTGGTTACCCAAATAAACTAATCCCTGGGTTTCCACATAGGTGAAAATATGGATATGGAAGAGAAATCTAACCATCATGTTCTGATGGAGAGTGGTAGAGAACATGGCTATGGAAAATCCAGCAATCACAAAGCCATAAATTTGTGACGATCTAAGGTACCATCTGATTCATCAGATATAAGATCACTAGGACAACATTTTTGGTTTTCAAGATCGTTTCCCTAAAGTTAAAGAATTTGAATTAGAATAAATACTTACTTTATGTTGGTAACCTCACTGTTGTTTGTGCCTTTAACAATTTCCACTTCATCTCTTAAATAAATGAAGTTGAATTTGTTATTCGTGAAGTGTTAGCAGATCATGTGATAGAATGACGGGTCATTCCATCTGTCTCAAAAGGTTAGCAAAATTTATATACATAAGTCGATCTATAGTGGGATTAATCATATATGGTTCCTAAAATGGACTTTATACTTCATATATCATACTGTTTAATATAATAAAACTAGTTTCTAATAAACAGGGACTTCCTGTAGGCCAGTGGTAGGCGATAAAGGCCAGTCTCACTTCGGTTGTGGGTTCGATTCCCACATCCTTGTCCGACGCGATGGGCTGTCGCCCGTCCTGCAGGTTGTCCTTTTTCTAAAACTATATCATCCCATCAATAATATTGAGAAAACTTCTATCCTTAAACAATACTAACTTATGTCCAACATAATCCATTCCAATCTTTAGGCTTATCCATAATATTGCAGTCCACTCTCATAACATAGTGAAAACAATTACCAGAGAATTAACACCATCGTCGATCCCCATATATCATAAGATATGTTTTGTTGGTCACATTCCAAACATTCAAAGGCTTTAATCATGTATTCTCTTGAATAACCATTGAACCATAGTGAAAACTTGAATGCAGTTAAAAGTTAACACTTTTCACATACCAAAATCCTCAAAATTCTATATACTCAAACCATGATATTCCCTTAGTCCTTATATCAATCATGAGCTCATGAATACTGTTAAACATTTCGTTTTCTCGTTTTCCATTCATTATGCGCATATCATCTTATTTCCAAAAATATCTCAATCACTTTGAATACCACATTAGACCAATACATAAATATTCCAATACTCCATGATACAACATTATTTTGGAATCCCATTACATAAACACTTAATCATTCCACCACATCATTGTCATATTCAACATCACCAATAGTGATCGCATGTGACTTCCCTTTGTACTTTGCCTTCAGTGGTTGCTCATGTTGATCATCACTAACCCTCGGATTAGGGCATTTATTAGCATAATGACCCATTTCCTTGCACTTGAAGCATTGAAGTGTTGGTGGTGCGTTCTCTACAGTGTTTGCTTTATTCACATCATTAGAAACCCTTTTTCCATTACTTCGACACTCAGCTATTCGATGACCTTCTTTTCCACACTTAAAACATTTTCTAGTCCCTTTAAGACAATCTCCACCATGCTTCTTTCCACACTTTGAGCATAAGGAAACATTCATTTTCTTTTCACCATTATTCTGAGATTTCTCCTTGAACTCCATCTTTCGTTTTTTTTCAAAACCATGAGATGGATATGTAACACCAACTTCCATTTCTACCTTGATAGCACAACACACAATTTCTTCATAGCTACTGAAGTCTCTTATAGCTAATGCCCTTCGATGACTTGGTTTTAAGCCGCTGAAAAATCGATCAACTTTACTTTCAGGTTGGATGATAATGCCAGATGCATACCTTGCAAGTCTTGCAAAATTCGATTCGTATATACCAACAGATTCATCATCCTTTTGCTTTAGTTCAAGAAACTCCTTCTCCATCTTTGTTCGAAGAATACGAGGGAATTACTTACTGAAAAACAAGTTCTTGAACTCGTCCCATTCCATGGACTCAATTTCATCTCTTGGCCTCGTATTCTTGATAAGATTCCACCATTGATCAGCTTCACCTTCCAAACTATATACTTCTAAGATGACTTTATCATGTTCAGAACATTGAAGAACTGAAAATATCTTTTCAGTGGTACTGATCCATTGTTCAGCCACAAGTGGATCGGAAGTCCCACTGAAAGAAGGTGGACGTTGCCTCATGAAGGACTCAATAGAATACTGTTCCTTTCTCTGCTCATTTGGAAGTCCAGAATGATTCATAGCTTGTGTAAGGATAACAATAAGATTTTGCACTCCATCTCCCATAACATTTGTTTGTTCAGGAGGACAATCATTGCATTGTCCATTGCATTGATCAACACGGTTCCTTCGGGTTCCAGCCATCGTCTAAAACCCAAAAAGAATAGTGTGAGAGGCAAAAATCATGCTTAGGGAAAACAACATAATAAAGGGGGAGTACCTTCAATATCTAACATCTTAGGTTTAATTCTATGATCGTTAGCGTAATTCTAGTACTATAACCTATACGTATACTTAGCCTTAGGGACATCCCTGGACATACCTTAGAAATATCTCTAGGGATATCACTAAAGTTATCGCATCCTAGTTTCCAAAGGATGACTAAAACTTTCCTCTGATACCAACTGTAGAGACCAGAAGCTTGACATACATGGACATTACATTACATTTGCGGAATACTTAGTACATTACAAAAACACACACACATGGACCGTAATAGTTTAGTGTCTTTGGAAACTCGGAACGTAATCTTCTAATTGTGTTGAAAGATCTTCAATATCTCCCATAAAGATCTTCCGTTTTTTACCTAAAACCTTTATTTATATCCTGGGGAAAAGAAAACATAAAAGGGTGAGCTCAAATGCTCAGTAAGGGAAAATAAAGGAAATAAAAATAATATCATATCTTTTTGAAAATCAGAACCTGCAAACGAGATCATAATATCTTAACATGGAACAAATCATAGAAGTGAAAATGAGATCCCCATAATCATAACATGAAACTTGAAATCTTTGTGGCATGCACACATAATCATAGAAAATCGTTTCTTGTTAGTCATGACTCATTTCCAAGACTATCTTAGTGGACAAAGTCCCTTTCTGAACCGAGTCACCCTCGTTCCAGTCCTGTTTCACTAAACCGGTATAACCTACCATTCTAGCCATGTCTATCTCATGAGATATAAAATCGTTACCCAATGCATTGGAGGGAGATATAGGTCCCACCCATCTTATAATGAATCCTTTCTTATGTGTGCCACATAATCATAAACCATACATCCTAGCGTAACCCATGTAATAAAAATGGAATTCTTAAACAACATGACATCATAAATCCATTCATATAAGATAAAGGAATTCATAAAAATATTTCCATCACAACATAATCAAATCCATGTAATAATATGGATAAAAACAGAACCCTTTTATTATCTTAGTTTGAAAATAATTTTGATAAAATACTTGAACTCCATTCTTGAGGAAAATATCTTTTCTACTTCAAAAACACTTTTATTTTCATAACATGTCATACAATTATAAACTAAAAGAAGTTGATTAAAAATAAACTTGAAAACTAATAAAGGAAGATTCTTGGAAATAATGTTTAAAAATCCATTCTTTCCGTATATGTTAAAAAAACATTCTTCGTACTTTTGTCGGAAAAGTCAAAAAAGTACCTCGTATGAAAAAAAACGAAAAAATATTCCTTTCATATCTTTTACTAAAAACTCACCAAAGGGTAAAATTGGATTTAAACAATTGTAGGTGGATGGAAATAATAATACATATTGAGGGAACATGGATGTGGATGATAAAATACTCCCCAGTAAATACTAAAGTATAAACAATCTCGGATAAAAAAGAGATTGTGATATTTCCCTTACCTTATGTCCGATATGATTTGTATGTATCCGAACCTCTTGTATAATGATTTAAATAATGTCATTAACTTATTACATAATCATATTCATTGTTATTATATCATATATGGTTCACTTATGACTTTATATTACCCGTTCTTTTGTAAATTCCATGTTAAAGAATCATTTTGGGTAAAATCGTTTCATTTATCGTAGGTGTTTGGACTTGTTGTTCTTGACATTATTATTACTTATATCATGATTTACTTACTTCCAGAATATAAAACATGATTTATATATCATATATATTCAGAATATATATATATATAATAGATATATAAATGAAATGAAACACACCGTTCATGGAGACGGTAGTCCGTACGTACGCATGAATGCTGTTTTCCTTTCCTTATTGTCTTGAATGGAAGTAAGTAGATGACATACATATATATATATATACATAAATCCAGTAGCTTTATAATGTCATATATTTCATTATTATTTCTTATATATACCTTATAATCATTCTTAAATGGTTAACATGGAGAATGAATCTCATCGCGTCGTGGAGACGGTAGTCCGTACATACGCACGAGTGATGATATCATTTCCATAAATATTGAATTGAATTGGAGTGGATTATAAAATATATCAGAATCAATATGATGTTGTAATAACTATGTATAGTTATTCTTTACACCATTATACCCATCCATGTAAGGTGGTGGTGGAAAATAGATTACACCACGGCGTGGAGACGTTATTCCGTACGTACGCACGCGCGGTGATTTCTTTTTCCGTAGGATGGATAAATGGTGAAATAGGGTTGTTTCATACTTATAATAACATATCAGTATATTAGTGATACTGATGTTATTACTTCATAATGAAACAACCTAAGAAGAAGAAGTTGAAGAAGAAAGAAATTGAAAAGATCGGTAATGGATATTACCTCTTCTTTGAAACGCCTCTTTGAATCCTCCACTTAGGAAACTAAGATTGGTCTTTGAAGAAGACCAGGACCTCTAGTATTATTCTAGGGAAGTGGAGAGGAGAAAATGTCAGGGGTTGGCCGAGCTTGAGTTCTCAAATTGGTGTGAGGAGGAGGGGGAGGAGGTGCCCTTTTATAAGGGAGGAGAGGGGCACCTTAGGAATATCTCAAAATATTATTTTATATTAAGGTCAAAATCGGTTTATAATGGTTCCAAAGGGTCTTATTTAGAATATAAAGTGGGGATGGGTCGAAATCCTATCAACCAATAGGATTTAGAAAAGTTTAGGGTATTATTTTAACCTTATCAATTAGATTTAACTCTAAGTTAAATAATTTAACTTTTACCGTGTCTTTTTGTTTTCTTTCACTATATGGTTTAAACACTTACTATAACATTCCAAACGAACCCAAATTGGTTATTATTAAGATATATATCCTTATCTAATTCATTTTGCCGAACCATAGATTTTTAGGAATAAAATAACAATTAGTAATATAATATTTGATTTAAAAACTATTTTGTGTCAATTTTGACACTATTTGATATATGATTTTTTGTGAAAGTCATAACAGAATTATATGTTCGAAAAAAGTTGATTAAATCAACACTAATATATCATAGTAACATATAAAATTAGTGGAATTCATAAAAAGTATTAAATTACATTTATTTTGGTATTTATAATATCAATTATGTCAATATTTCATTAATAAGATAATTACTGCATCATCATTGTGTCATAAATAAATTAAATTATTTGATGTCTACAAATTACAAATAAAATACCATCATGTAGGAAATCTTTTTAGATTTCTAATGAATATTTACAATAGAATTTATCTTATGTAAAATCCTATATTAAAAATGTTTTAGTAAATATACTTTGATTTTAACTCTTTTAACTCTTCTTTGAATTAAATAATAATAAATGTCCTAATCTAATCCAAGTGGGCCTAAATGATAATATTTTACACTTAAGGTTGTTTTTGGTCGAGATACACTTGTCCAATAGAATTAGGACATGTGTTAGGGTAATATCAATATCATTCTTACCCTTAATTACCCTATTTACTTTTAACCGTGGTAAATAAAAGTAAAAAGTTACTATTCACCAAAAATTATTTTCATCTCATTGAACCACATTTTACTTACTGAAATCAACCGTGTCTCTCGGATTTTTGAAATTCCATTCATAGAAGCGGTAAAATTAAGTTTTATGAAAAATTCAGTTTTTTAACTACCACTTAGTAGTTTCACTATTCATCAAAAATTGATGTTTTTCAGAAAAATGCCAAAATTTAATCCTAAGCTATATTTCATATTCCGAATTCAAAAATGAAGTCTATTTTACCAAATTCATAACATAGAAGTTGCATTAATTAATTTTATAATTAAATCCCACTGTTAAAACAAATAGCGTGTTTTTAAGAAACAATATCTATCAAAAGATTGACACTTGATTATGTCTGGTTTAAATGTGAAATTACAACCAATGACCAACATTGTATTAAATTGTAAAAATATATTCTAAATATACTTTAAAACCTCTCAAATTAATAATTTATCACTATTAATTTTTTCGATTAAAAAAGTTGTTTTTAATTATAATTTAGTAATTTTCACTATTCATCAGAATATGAAAGTTATCCGAAAGGTACCAAAATTTCACCTTAGGCTAAATTCGATACTCCGAATCCAAAAATGAAATTCATTTTGAGAGCTAAAATTTCTAAAATTTAAAAAGTGGTTATTACTATTCATAAAGGCTAGTTTTAATAATATTTTAATAGCATATCGTTGTTTCATGAAACTCAGTATTGCGTATTACACACGCTATCGAGGAAGGTTGCGATTGCGTGTAATGCAAGGCAAGTCAAAGATGCATGTTGTGAAAGCTCCTTTTGGTGTAGAGTACAACACAAGACACTAATACAATAAAAAAAATATTTTTCATAAAATCTCGGGCTGTTACAGATGCGACACATGAAAAACATCATTCATTCCACTAAACCATTGTAGAGGGGAAAATTTATATGCCATAGGTCTGATCCTCTCCAATAACTCAAAAAACCCCATGTGCCTAGGCTCTCACTTTCCCTGCTTTGGAATCTGATGGTGACCCAAACATTCGGACACTCTAAGAAACACTAGATCACCCACCATAAACTCAATAGGTATAATAAGTTGATCCGCATAAACCTTCTACCTACTCTAAGCTCTATCCATTCATTTCAAAATCAACTATACCTATTGTAATGTCTCCTTCATGAGACTCAGTTATAGAAACTCTAATTCCCCACCCTCTATCTAAAATAATGGTGATTTGGATAACCTACCACAGAGAACCTCATATGGTTCTATATGAATAATTTTAAGGTAACTATTTTTATATGAAAACATGAAATGAACAGAATAATTATCCCAATATACAAAAAAGTCTAGGACATAAGACTTCAACATGTCATCTAGTAAATAAATGGTATGATTCAATTTTCTATCTGTCTTTGGGTGGAAAGCCGTACTCAAAAACACATGGATAACTAGCACCTTCTGTAACCCCTACCATAAGCACAAATTAAACTTTTATCTAAAATATAGTCCTCAGAACTCCATGAAACAACACTACCTCTCAAACATTCAACTCTCCCAATCAGTCAATAGTGAAGCCTCTTCAAATTAGTAAGAAATGTGACACCTGGGACAACCAGTCCACATCAACCCAGATCACATAATTATTTTGAAGTGTCCTTGAATTTCTAAATTTAAAATCCATAATTTAGTCATATAATTTACATTCAGTAATAGTAAAGAGTTTCAAAAAACAACCTAGCCACTGATGCTCGACCTTCATTTGCTGACAGGTATAGCATCGCATCACGAAACATGCAACCTCTTTCATCATCCCTAGCCACTAACACTATCTTTGAAGATTATGATACATTTTGGTCAAGCTATGATGTGGATCCCACGTTGAGGCATATAACTTATGAATAAACTATTCCCAAATACATGTAGGCCTGAAAACACACTACAAAAATAAAGGATATCATCATCACCAACAGTTCAAATGGAAGGTGACTCCCCACCTACAAGACTCTTCCTCAAGGACAATTTCTCCATATCCTTATACTATCTCTCATTGATCTAGCTAAAAAGGGTAGAATCAACTACCAAGGATGCAATATTTATCTTCCCTAGTCTATCATGCACTTCTAGTTGCATCACAGAAAACAATATCATCATTCTTTACTCTTGTACTACCTGATTTTGAGCACTTCAAATCAAATTATCTGTAACAATTTTTTTATTTCTCGACATGTATAGAAGTTCAAAATAAAATAACTTTATATGATCAACACATACAACCTGCCAAAAAATTCAAATCATGATGATAGAATATGTACTTAAGGATTTTATGATTAGTGTACACCATAAACATATATCCTAACATGTAGTGTTTCCAATAATTTATAATTTAAACCATAATGGCCAACTTGAGATCATGTGTAGGCAAGTTCCATTTATGAGGCCTTAACTACCATGAACAATATGCCATAACCAGATCATTCTTCATCAAAACCACCTGAAGACCAACTCTGGATGCAACAAAAAACATGATATACTCTTTACCCGCCTGAAGTATGATCAAAATTAATGTAATAGTTAGTGGATAATTTAACTCCTAGAAGGAATTATCACATTCCCTAGACCATTCAAAACTGATTCCCTTATTGGTTAAAATTGAAAGTGGTGCTGGTAAGTGGGATAAATCCTTGATGAACCTAAATTAATGTCCTAGTAAACCCAAGAAATTTTTAATATAAAGAACGTTATTGGGTTGTTCCCATGATACGATGGCCTGTACTTTCTCTAGGTCCAATAACACTCCATCCTCGTAGATTATGTGTCCCAAGAAATGATCCTTTTCAATCCAGAAATGACAATTGGATTTCTTGGAAAATATCTTATGATACATTAGGGTACTAATGAAAATTTCATAATATTTGGTATGACTGGAATTAGTTTTTGAGTACACTAATAAGTCATCCAAAAACAAAACAACAGTCTGGTTTAGGTACAAGTGATAGATTTAGTTCATTAGGTCCATAAAAATTGTCTGTACATTATTCAACCCAAACAAAATCCCAAAAAACTCATATAAACCATAATTGCTTCTCAAGAAAGTCTGTGGTATATTATAATGTCTCATACTCATCTAATTATACCCTGATCTCATATCAATATTAGAGACACAAAACCACCAATCCATTGTTCAAAAAGATCATCAATTCAAGGAAGATGGTATCAATTCATAACTATCATATGTTTCAACTTGGTATAATCGACACATAGATGTAAGGATTCCTTATACTTCTAGGAAAATAACACCATAGATCTATAATTTGAGTTACTCGGATGAATAAACCCATTATTCTAAAGTTACTTCAATAGAGCTTTATGTTCTTGGAGTTCTGTATGTTCAATTTTATATAGTGGGATAGAAACTAGTTTTCCCTCAAAAATAACTCAATCCAGAACTCAACATATCTCTCAAGTATTATTCCTGAGAATTTTTCAGGAAACACAACCAGAAACTGATACACCCACCACAAAAAATATGGCCTTTATCAGCACTAGAAAAGTTGATTAACAGCACTAAAAAAGAACTATTAATCGAGGCGATGATAGGGGGTCCCTTTTATCTGTGTTCAGAAAAGCGCTGATAAAGGCCCCTTTTATCTACGCTTTTAAAAAGAACTGATAAAAGATGATAAAATATTAAATTTTATTTTTTAATTCGGGGGTGCTTCAACAGTGCTTGAAGCCCCCCTTTAACAGCGCCCATCACCCATGGTAGCCCTCATATGCCCCTACCAACTCCACCCAGCCCCACCCCCTTTAACTTCATTAGGTAATTCCCCCCACCTAAGCGCGCAACCTGCCACCTCCAGGATTCGATCTTGAGACCTCCTGCCTGCGCGCCTAATCCTTTACCACTCCACCATATTGGTTTTCTCTTCATTTATTAATATATCTATTTATTTATATATATATTTCGTTATATTTACTCATATATTAATATATATGTATATTTAGTTATATTAATATATATTTATCCGTATATTAATATATATATATAAATTAACATATATATATATATATATATTTATATGAATTTATATATTTATTTAGTCATATTAATATATACACATAAATTTAGTCATATTAATATATGCATATATTTAATTATATTATTATATAAATATATCCATATATTAAGATATATTTATATATGTATATATATATATATAGTTAAAAAAATTTATCAATATATTTATCTATATATTAATATATATTTATAAGATTATTTTTAAATACATTTATAAAATATGTTTTACTATGTGTGTTTTTATAAAGTAATACATACATACATACATACATACATATATACAACACAAACACACACAGATATATATTATATGTATATATGTAGGTATAATTATACATATTTATATATATTTACAAATATAATATATTAATATGTATATAAAAAAGTGCTAGAAATGGGGTCTCAAAAAACCTAAGAAATCACAGTCACAGGAAAAGGTATAACTTTTTCTCAAGGAGTTTGTTTTAGCTCTTTGAAAAGTAAAACTGAATATCATGGAACAAACTACGATAAAAAGGTGGTGGAGGCCGAAATAACCCACAAATTAGAAGTTAGGATAGGTTTAAGAAAAATTTGACTGGGGTCCGGACACAGAAACTGAGTTTTGGATGCCTTCTGGTGGATTTTGGGGTATTTGGTTCCCAAAAACAATGGAGACAATGTCTCAGTCAATTATCTGGATATATTTATCTGCTTCATTCGATTTTTTATATGGTAGATCCCAAAAGGACACCCATAGCGAATGTTATGGCTGTTTGAAGTTGGACTTTTTTTAGAGTGATGTAACTGATATATCTTTCATTCCTCTGATCTTATATTGGTTTTGACTAAATGTGGTCGTCACTCATTTCAAGAGCTATGATTTGACTAGTCACGGTGCTCACATAGACAATAGGAGAAGAAGTTATGCCCGTTTTAGTGAGTTTTTGGTTTCTTAGGTTTTTAGAAGATACGAGAGTTCCAACATTTCAAACGTCAATAACTTTTGCTCCTAGTGTCTGTTTTGGATCTACCACATATCATACCGAATATTGAGAAAACATACACACTCTGATGATCTCTAAAACCCCTTCTTGCATTCTTTGTGGTTCAAGAAGGATAAAAAACCCTCTGCACGGTCTAAGTTTGGCTCCGGGGGTCCGTTTTTCCATAATTTCTGCTCCGGGTGTCCGTTTTGCCTCAACCACATATCAAATCAAATATTATGACCAGACCCACACTATAGTGACCATTTTAACAGCTTCTCAAATTCTTCAAGTTAGAAAAAGGTCCTTAATCCCTACAAATGACCATAATTTTTTCTCCGGTGTGTCCATTTTGGACCTATGACATATCAAATCGATATAAAACATATTTTAAAAAATATTTATTATATTTATATTAATATAAATATATAAATATATATATATATCAATATATTATTATTTTTGAAATATATACGTTTATCAGCGCTAGGAAAATGGACATTGATAAAACCCCCTTTATCAGTGCTTTTTTTTACCGCTGATAAAGTGTGGCGCGACGGAAACCCAGTTTTGTGGTAGTGACCATGGGATGAAATACAAGATACACTACTCCCCCATCAGTACGCATAAAAAAATCCACTTGGAATGTGATTTCACCCAACTTCTTACTGACTGGCCCTACACAGCCTTCTCAGATATGAAATTCACCATGGTGTACATGGGTATTACCCTACAAGGAAGTGAATGTTACCTTATAGTGGTAATAATAAATATGGTCCGGGTACAACACTATCCATTAAATTCCAAATACCAGGATAAAAACTGAAATCTCAAGAACAAACAAGTCACAGAAAATGATACCCACCAAAATCAATAGCACACCACTTACATTGCCATATATTTTCTGTTCATGTCCACAACCGTGCGACAATCAACATAAAACCACACATATGTTCCAATACCTAACCCAAAACACTTTAAAATTTGGTATACGTAAAATAATGCAAGGCACTTGTATCAAATAAAATAATTCCCAGCATGGAAGCTACAAGAATCATGCCTCAAACTATATAATGGACAACCTCACTAGCTCTAGATGATGGATAAAGTATCATTCCTATGACATGGGCCACGATCTGAGTTCCTAGTTCTGCACTACCCAAGGGATGATGATTCCCCATATCCTGGGGCACCATTCCCACTGGCCCAACCAATACAGCCGGTAGAGATCCTACTTCTTTTCTGATATAAGGTAACAGAACCCCTGCCTATACTCTGTACTAGAATTGGTCCCCCATCATCACATAATTATCAGGGGTTCTTATAGATCTTCTATACTTGCCGCAACCTTTTTCATTCTCAACACTCAACTGGTGGTTAGGTACACTGACCTTGCATGTGTCCCAACCTGCGACACTGATAAAAAAAACTCAATCACTAACCTAAGAGGCTGTTTTATTTTCTAACTACTCTATTCTCCATTTCCCGGGTGGAGAGTCTTAAAGAGTCACTTCCTACTATCAAAATTTTCACCACTAGATCACCCAACTAGAACCGCATTCCCAACACAAGAAGCCTCCTTGAGATTTTATTCTAAAATAATCTCCAGATCCACAACATTGGCAAGCCTCTTTAAACAAAATATATCCACCTAAGAAATAATATCATGTATAGTTCTATCCTGAAAACAATTCTTCATAGACGCCTCATCCCTTGATGATGTTGGAACAAAGATTTTTCAGTCAATGAAGTGGTCATCATAATCCATCACTATTAAAGTTCCTTATGTCAACTGATAAACACTACATGTTTCTGCTGCCTCATGGTCTCTGGGTAGAAATGTTCTAGAATTTTTTCCCAGAAACCCTTCCACTGCATACCCTCTACCTATCCAATCTAAACCAAAAATATCCCACCAACATGTTGCCTATCCTCACAACATGTATGACACCAACTTGAATCTCTTATCATAAGAAGTATCTAGGTGATCAAGAATCATATGAATGGATTCTATCCAGAACTCATCTGCATTAGGTACAACTTATCTCATAGACATTTGGGGGTGTTTCAGTTGACACACTCTAGTCATCTCAAACATACTCGACACAACCCACCCTAGGCCCCATTCTACAATCTACATAAAATGAGTAAAGTTCTCATGGAAATTATCATATAATCTATTTCCATGGATCACTGGGGTGTCTTGATCTAATTCCAGGGGATAATTCTCTGAGATATCCTCTTATCGCCCAATCAACACTCATAGTCCTAGTGGAATTTCTCTACAATGCGAATTCCACATCTCAGAACACAAAACATAAAACATCCATAGTCCGTACAAAATGAGGCTCTGCCCTAACCACACAAAACCCGTTTAACATACACTATCCCCAACACACATCATTTCATCTCTATCTCCACCCTTATCAATCCCTACCATGGGACATGGTAAATAGTGTAAAAAAACTTACAAAACCAAAACCCCGTTTCATTAAACATCCTTTTTAACCATTTTCACTTTCACAATAAATTTTTTCCTATTTTAGTCACCCTTCCATCTATAAAAACTATTAAAACCAAAATTTTAACCCATTTATAACTTCTCAATAGTCACTATTCTTTAATATTTTTTCAAATTCCTTCCATTTACCCATTTTCATAATCTTTATTAGACACCGTTTCATTAATTTTTTCTAATAAAAAGAATATAATTGCATTCCTAGTGTCCCGCACATATTCCCTATGTGTGCCTATAATGATGCATGCAACCTATAACCCTGGGTGCCTACAATTATGCATATCTACACAACCCCATGCCACTATGCCATGAGAAATATATAATAAAATAGTCATATCAAAAAATAAGTGCATCACTAAATGGTTAAATATCATCGAACCGAAACCGCACACTTCAAGAAAAACCACTCCACAATGGGTACTTTGGTTTTCCTCCGTACATGGGTTAGCTACTACCATGCACGATCTCATTTCCATGGCCTGAATCATCCGAGTATCTTTTATACCATCCCCAAACTGTAAGACCACATAAAATCACCCACTTTGATACTATTTTATAATGTCCCCGACCAAAAATCCACTAAATCAGTGCTCCATGTTAGGTCACCATCTGACCTCAGCCCCACCTCCCTATTTGTCAAAGGCTTACGACAAGCATCGAGGGCCTAATAGGTCACATGGGGAGACTATTCCCTCTTTATCAGAGTAATCCACAATAGATTAAATACAAAATAAAAGGAAACAATAAACAATATGTAATGAACAAGAATTACCAACCATTCCCAAAACTGGGTACATTCCTACAACTGAATAATAAATACGTCATGAAATGTCCTACAATTCCATGTGTAAGAAAAACCCAAAATTAAGATAGTAGATGATTCCCTAAAATGGGACACAACTCCAATTCTATATCCGTTATCCACGCACATCCAATGCCCATGTAAACCCTCTAATAAGGTCATTTTCCCTTTTCCTAACAGGAAACCATGAAATAGTCTCGAGTACCAAATTGAAGCCCAAGTAGGCTGTGAGTACAACTCATTAGGCGACCACCGAAAATGTATACAAAATATCAGGTCTAAAAAGATAGTGTTAGCAAGTTAAAAATCAGTAAAAATATAAACAATGATAAGCTGGGTTCTCATAATTAACAGTGTTTACTTAAACCATTTATATCATTAAATCAAAGGTTAAGGCAATTTATTTATTTCAAAATGACTTATGTTTGTCAATTAATATGCATAAAGGGATAACCAAATTTCCGTATATTACTTGGGAAACAATTTAACAATCAATTCCCCCACACTTAACTTCGAGCCTTAGTCTAGGTATTGTCATCGAATTACTTCACACATACCTTGGAGCCTCAGTATAGGTAGTATCCTGTAATGAAATAATTAGGGGCTTAGAGCATCAGTATGACTCCCTAACCCATGCATTCTTGGGGTGGGGTTTAGAGTCTCAATCGAACCTTACCCATGGGAGGAGCCTCAATCCAATATCCTACAATCCATCAAGCCATGTTCACATGCTTCTTTAACCATTTACCACATATACCATTTCAAAAACCATACTAAATTAAAACATAGAAAATTCACAAATCATAGTTCATTCAACACATAATCTATCCTTATACCTAATCTTGTTTACACATTCTAATTATTAGGCCTTAAATCATTTCCATATTTCAATTACAATAAATAAGTTATTCAACACATTCACTTTAATTCATTTAACCCGCTCTCAATGTTCCAAACAACATCTTATTCCATGTTGACAATTTGAATCGACTAGCATTAATGCCTTTTTATAATTCAAGCCATCAAGACAACACAATCCTTATGGAATCCAATTCACCACAAGTTAATTATATTCTTATCATCAAAATTTTCCATGTTTGGGATGATGGAACATCCCATGGGTGGCCCTATGATCAGTATAGTGAACCTCAATGAATCCCACGAGGATTAGGAGGGGTTAAATTCATCATTTATCCATCCAATTTACCAAATCCTACCAATATCATAAAATCACAACAAGAAGGTACCATATTACAACCCCATACACATAAACAAAACATCAAGACTGTGGGATAAAACTAAAAGACCACTTATCTCGGATTTGAAGACAACACTCACTTAAACCTAACCTTTCATTCGAATTCGATCACCCTTGATGCCCTGACCTTAGATCCATTGGAAAATGGGTTTTATGGCCTCAAAATAAGAATATCAACTACAAAATACCTAATCTAAAAATGAGATCAAATAGGAGTGCCAGACTCACCTGGATCTTCGATTATTGACAAAAAAACTCCAAGTAACATATAAATGAAGGAGATGAATCCTTGTGAAGCCTGGGGGATTTTGGTTCATCACAATAGATGTATGAGGAATAATAGAGGTGAATCTGAAGTTAGTACATTAAATGCTCGGGAGGAATAATGTTAAATTCTTACATTTAGGGGGAACATGGTTTTTCTTCATGGTTCACCAAATCACGCACCATCTATATGCCAGCCTCTATCGAATAGAGATCCAGGATACACAATTACCTAAGGATACTGTATGGTTTTACAAACTTTATGATGAATACGTGGGGTGGCTCTGTCCAAGACCACACATTTTTTCCTCGCCCCATGTATGGTTTCCTTCAAACTATTCTCCCTTCTCCAAACATGAGTTGTTTGGGAACAAAATTAATACTAAACGTGTGCAAACCATGAGACATGCACTGGATGGCCTAATTGTCCATTATTACACGTACAAAACCCCCTAAACACCAATAATCCTCCACATATACTTGAAAACATTTATTTAACTATCTTAAAAGTATTTAAACTAGAATTTTATTCAAGAGTTTACCTCAAAGAAGTTCAGAATCTTACATACCATTAATTCTATAAGAAATAGAAACACTAAGTATAATGTGGATATGAAATTTAATGGATCATGAATCAATAATATCACTCAATCAAGTCTTGGAAACAATGCATCATCACCCATTAACTAGTGGAAAAGTCCTATCTACTAGAATGGGAACACCATGAACTTTCCAATGCATACTAACTAGATATTAGTGGGTATCACCCTTCATTTTATAGGATGAACCCACAAGGATTATATTATATTGATTTTAGATGAAACATAGAAGATATAGAAAATCATTATTAACCCCATTATGAAGCATATACTATCTTTATTGTATCCTACAACCAATGGGTTAGATATATGAGTCAACTAATAGATTATTAGAGTCTAGGTGTAAGGGTATTTCAATTGCCACTCCTAAATTGGTCTCTTTGGTTGTTTAATTTAAATTAAGACCTCCTTTAACATAATTTCCCAAAATTAATAATCTAGTTATCACAAAAAGGCCAACACCAAAATATATCCTTAGGAAAACCCCACTTTAATATAACTATGGAACTGCTATACCCACTGGGGCCCCACCCAGGCTTGTGGTTAGCTATGTGTTCCACCCCAAGACCACTTCCAATAGGCCAAGTGCTAGTGACAAGCAAAAAGTGGGAATGACACACAATACGGTTGGACTTTACTTATATCAACTTGCAACTGACATATATCTCCAACTCACTTCACAAGATGTATCAATAGTAGAATATATAAATATATATATATATATATAAACTATATGAACCACATGCATGAAATGAGAAAACAATGGTACAACACCATGTAGGAAAAATTAAAGGATCCTTTTATCTGAAAAGATACTTTATCCAATAGATACAAGGAACTAGAAAGATCCACCTCACTATCTTCACTCGTGTAAATATCTCCAACCATGACTGTTATAGCTATCCTTACGAACCTCCAAGATCTATAATGTATTTCCAAGAATCACCCAATGTTAGATTTAAACAAGACCAAACATGTCCCCATAAAAGAAGACCATATCTAAACCAACACAACTTTTGAAAAGACACAACACTTATGGGAACAAGATCTATATAGGGGTGAGTACAAAAAAACATAGTATTATGCAAAAAAATTATTAATTAAAAATGAAAGAAAATTTTCAACTGGAACCCCTGACATAAGTGAATTAGGTCAAGAATCATAAGAAATAATAATTCATATATCCTCTACAACTAGAATTATTTTGGAATAGATATTTTTATTAATATCAAATCCAACCCATAATAGATGAATACCATGATAAAATTGGGATTCTTGATGTATAGGTAAGTCTAAAAAGATTGAATTTGATAAAAAGTTGTATATTAAATTATAAATATAACCCATTGGGAACCGAGGATCTAAAATCCCTAAAGAAATTTATATTTCTTAGCCTTTCCAACTATATTACTATCTCCAAAACACCATAAAAGGGCGTACTCACTGTGGAAGTATTCACATTAGTAGAGGGAGCACTGCAACCTCTAGTATATTAATATTGTACCAGTGATGAAATACCAAACTCCAAAATCTCATATTGAGGACCATAACCTAGTATCCACATGGTTCCTAGGTGGTCTGTTTCCCTCGTATCTGTAATGTTCATAAAGAAACCCAAGCCATGGTATCCACATAGTTCTCATGGGGGGGGGGGGGAGTATGGAGCCCATCCAAACCACCATAGTATCCTCATAGATCCCAGGGGGTCCCACACTAGGGGATCTATATAGTTCCCAAGTTGAGTTTATAAAGTGATTATTACCAACTAATATTATAAATTTGTGAGTCATCCCATATCTCTCATCATCCATAGAAGGTCTATCCATAGGGGTGAACAATGTTCCACAAGAACACTTCAATCTTCTATCCTAAACACAATCATTGAACATGTGGAACTAAATGAAAAATACATATATCAGTCCAAAAAAATTGCCTCGTAAGGCCAAATATACTTAATAAATTTATTTACATAAAAAGTACTCTGAATAGGATATTTATTTTTCCAAAATGGAAACCCGATTGAAAAATTAAAATAACACACATTTTAGGAGAGAGTGGGCCATGTAGTGGGCCTCAGGTTTTCCATGTTTTGACCAAGGGGTGGGTTTTCAGGACTACAGGTTTTCCAAAATTGCTACACATACACCATCTCACCCCAGGTTGGGTCAGGCAGACCCAACTCGAATCGGACTACTCGGCCTGCCCACCCACTGTGTGGCAGGAATACCACCATCCAATCTCATGGATATTGGACGGTTGAGAAAACGCGGTGGGAATACTCGACTCTACATCCCATGTAATGAATGTGGCATTATGAATTCCACTACCCTAATACACTTTTTCTTGGATTCAACTGAGCCACCATCTTCCATCACATCATGGCCATTATGATCCGGAGATCTTCTCAACTAGGGGTGCTACATTAGGCCCCCTCTAACATCAATATCCATCGCATCTAAGCTCTATGACTCCCTGATCTTACAACCTCAGCTTTATACTAGTTTTTAATAATCTGAAGATGCCTCTTTCACATCATCTACTATCAACCACACCAATATCACCAACACTTTTCACCATCTCCCACCATTGCATGTTTGGGTGAAGAAACCAGGGTGAAACTAGTGTTGGAGATATGGGGGAGATGAATAAAGATAGAAATGGTTCACTGTTGGCCAACAATGGATTATTATACAAGGTATTATTAAATAATGTAAGAACATTGGTACTCAAACCTCATGGAATTCTTTAGATGCAAAATATAATGAAATAATAATTATGTTGTTTTTATTATTATCATTTCCTATTATACATGTACGTTAAAATAAGAAAACAAAGGATAATAATTTTTTAAAAAATGTGGATAGGAATAATTCTTTATCAATAATGGTAATGTTGATAGATAATTTGCACATAAAATTCCCTTTAGAAAACCAAGGAATCATAAAATATTCAAATTCAAAAAGTAAATCACATCCTTCACAAAAAAATAAACACCAGGTTATAATTTTTTTGTTTTAATGTAATTGAATATTTAATTAATAAAAAATTATTAATTCTACTTCTCTTTTGTGTCACAATAAAGAGGGTTAAAGAAATTCATCAAATGAAAATAATCGGTTAGCTGTGAAAATTAAAAATTAAAAATACCCTACCTTTAAAGTTAATCAATCATTGATGAATACTGCACCCACATTATTGGTCATCATTGATCTCGAAGAAAAGTTCATTGATTCCTAACCTACATTGGTGGTCATAATTTCTAGGGTTCATGAGGTTCACCCTATTAATTATGGTAAATATCATTATACATATACAATTATTGGGTTCAAACATTTAATATCCCATTAAAAATTATAAATATAAATAAGAATGTATATTTTTTGAAAAAAATGTTAATCTTCCAATAATGGAAAACTCCCTGGGTCATTGATATTAATAGTAGTTATACTACAACTAAGAAAAAATATGTGTTATAGATGCAACCATGGTGTTAGTTTTCCCATATGATGTTTTCTAGAAGAAAATTTATGATTCTGAAGAATGCATGTGTGCAAGAAAAAAATTAAATTCTTATAATTAAAATATTATTCTTGAGTCCATCTCATGCCCAAATTTCAATTCCATATCAGAAAAAGTGTGAACACTAAACCTTGTAGTTAGAGGAACCATCAGATTATTTTTCTAATATCATATTATAGGGTAAATTTACCATTTTACTCATAGGGGGTCTTGAAAATCAAAATCAAGTTAAGTATCATCCAATAAAAATATGGGCCACTATATTATAATAATATTGGGAAGATATATTTATTTTTATAATTGATCAATCATTATGTTGTCATATATCATTCACCATAATTACTGTAACAACATCCATATGAACAAATTTATTTTCACTTTTTCACTTTACCTATTAAATTTATCTTCATCTTATTCTATCCTAAAGTAATTGTTATTGGTTGAGTGTTCCTCAATAATTTTAATATGGGTAGTATAAAAAACTAACCTTGATCTGACCTATGTTTTAATCAAATGAAATTTCACTATAGTAATAAATTTTACTTTCTACAAGATTTCAACAATTGTTTTCCTTGCATATTAAATGTTTCCAGACCTGGTTCCATCATATTAATTTTTAGAGGTGATAAAATATTTAGTCAAAAAATAAATAACGCTAATATATATCATTTTTTACTACTCCATAAGATATCAACAATTAATAATTTTCAATCTATAAAGGAAGGAGTTTTTGTCATTTTATAATCCCCTATCACAATTTTTATTTTTCATTTTCTCTTAAATAGTATATAATATCAATATCCATTTTGAACCTATTGGTTGAAAATAGGTAATCAAGATAACCATTTTTCATAAATAATAATAAACATATAGTTAAAACCATCCTTAAATAAAAACCACGAAACTTCAAGATGAGATAGAGACACATTTATATCAAATCACAAACATATCCTATGTGAAATGATTACCAAATAAAATTCTATAATTATCTCAATGAAAACTCATGATTTAGTTTCTAAAAAATTAATGAACGCCCCAATTATTATATTGAAAGGGAAAACTAGAGAGATATATTGAAATCACATGCATGGAAGAACCTCTCTTCTCATGAAAAGTAACTAACAGACGCATAAGAAGGAACCAATAAGATTCAAATGTTCATTTAGATCTGGACTGTGCAATGGAAAAATTATTCACTTCATTAATCATAATAAATGTAATATTTGTCTTTACCATTCCAAAAGTTTCTTTATCCTTTAAACCCAATTTTTTTAAAGGTTGGGGCTAAAGCCTCATTTTATTATTAAATCAAATCAATGACCTCTTTTAACTGGGTAGAGGGAGACCCATTACATAGCCCGAAGGCCCAGTGGTCTTGTAGCCCATTACATAGCCCGTAGGCCCAATGTTTGGCCCAATTTCCATTCTCTCAATAGTAACCCACATGATACAGTGCCCGCACATTACCACCGCTGCTATAGTGTCCCGTCGCCTCTACAGTAACCACCGATCAATAGTATTTCTACTGCTATAGTACCTTTACAATACTTCTAAAGTAACCTATTCCCAATGGGTTTTGAACCCCCTTTTTTCATGTAGGATTATGGGGTGATTACCATTAAGCCAAACCCCAACTACCTTTAAACCCAATTCTTAATTCATATTTTTATCGAAATCATTTGAAATTCTCCAATGACTTCGTAATCTTATGAACAAGGTACATTCATGGATCATAAATTATTTAAAAAACTCTAAGAATGAAATATCAACTAATTAAATACCTCTAATATTATTGGAATCAAAATGAATCAATTTAATCATCAAAATAATATACAAAATGTTTTATAAGGTAAATAAATATAAATCATTAATATAAAATTTCACAATCAAAGCATATGTTCACAAGGGGGTTTCCTGAGAACCCATTCCCTATACTCCCCATTCCCCTATTATCAAAAGATGTGGGGATAAGGGAAATAAAAATGAGGTGTTTCTCAGGTGATATCCACTTATATATGTACACATAAATGTTTTTTCAACTCATTAATACATGTATTTATTTTTTATAAGATTTACATCCCATCAAATGGAATTATTTAACTATGACTATGATAAATCTAATTAATTCATAGTTTTAATGTTTTAGACTAATATAATTAATTTATCATAATTAAATATATAAATAGTTTGGATTAAATATGTTCTATACACAATATATTAATCCAAGATTTTTTAAAATTAAATTTAAATTATTTGGATTTTCAATTAAAATTGGATTAGTTTCTTGTGAAACCTTATGGGCCATAATATAATTCACAATGAACAAGAATATCATTCGTATTCATCTATAAAAAGAAAATTTATATAAACACATAAATTATTTAAAATGTATGAATAAAATTGATAATATAATCAACTACTATGTTTTCTAGGTATTTATCTTTTTATGTAACATCAAGATTATATACATGGCATTGATAATTCATGTAGTAACCCTAATTTTTTTCATTATTTTGTTTTTATTATTATTATGTATAAATTTAATGGTTAAATAATTTTGGAGTAAGTGTGTATGAATGATATTTAGGTGTATATTATATTCAGATATGATTATTATTTTAATATATTTATTGAGATTTTAAAATAAATTTTTGGATTATTAAATTTGTGATTCAATTGGGTTTTAATAAGAATTATAAAAAACTATTTTATTAAATTTTATAATTTGTAATTATATTTAGTTTAGTGTATTAATTTAAAATTCAATGTGATATATTGTTTAAATTTTTTAATTGTGGTTAATGGTTGTGTGTGTCAAAGTTATGGGTGATGATGTATATATGAAGGAATTATTGTTGGTGATTTATGAATACATTATGATCTTTTAAAATTGTATATTTATTATTATTTTAGTTTATATAAATTTTATGAGTTATTAAAATTACATAATATATGTTTCAAGTGGTTGTAAAACTTATTTATGACCAATAAAGGAGTTTTAAATGTGTTTACTAGAGTCACATATAAACCACACAATATAAATAACAAGAAACCAGTGTTTGTATTGTGATATTTATACAAAAATGATGGAACAATGAATTAGGGAAATGAGAATAGGATATATTTTTAAGGAACATCATGATATTAGTGGTTCTATGATCAAGACATGTTGGTAAATATTTTTGCAGTGTTATTAAAATATGGAATGTTATGCACATTATTTGCTTATTTAGTTTACATTCTTATATCCGTGACTAGGTAAGAAAATTGTGTTTAATTTAGATGTCATTTATTTTGATATATATTTCATGGATATTTACTGTAAATAGTACATCTATGGTTCATTGTGAATATGAAGATATAATTAAATATTGATGTCTTTTTAGGATATCATAATAAAACATTATTTAATGAAGGGTTATGTTAGATCAAGAATGTGGTAGACCTTAGGATCCAAGGTGACTAGAAATTATTTAGTTTCCTTATTTATAGATAATAAACTTCTAGTATAAAATTAATTCATATTTTTAGTGATAATTTATTTTATCTGATACTTGAAACTGAAAAAAATTATCATGTCACCATTAATATATGAAAATAATAATAAAATTGATTTTGTGGTGTTTTATATGTTTTATAATAATATATAATTCTACATATTATCACATCATAACCATATAAATGATTTGTCTGAAATGATGAATTTTTTATATATTTAATATACAGGATGTCTCCTATGATGTAATATGTTTTGAAAAATATTGTTTCTTAATGTTGGTCCCAAACAGGTTTAATACCTAATGAGAAGGGGATGGGTGAATTAGTGTATATATTTTTTGAAAATATTCCATTTAAAATGATCTTATTATGAAATTATTAGGAACACTTATCCTAATTTCTCTCCCTCATTAATTATATAATTTTCATTAACTGTAAAAGAAGGTGTCATAAAATTTTATTAGGTTCACCCTAACTAGGAAAATCTATGAAGCATGAAAATATATATTGATAATGTACCTAAAGCACTAAAGATCCATACTTTATTACATTATTAGAGAGGATTCAATAAAACTACAAGTTTATAACATTTTTAATGAAGATATCTCACTAATCTCATGTTCTTAGGTACCACAATACTCCTCAAAGTGTTTCCTACTTCAATATTCATGAACATTGAGTGATGTATCACCAATGGTGGTGACTAAATTTTACCCACCTCCTTTAGTTTATTTAACTTCACAAAAATTTAAATGAGACGTCTCCAGAACACCTTCCATTTTCTACTTATTCTTTATAGTCTGGATGTAGAATTCTTTACCACTTTTTTTACATTTATCTTTATGTTCTTTATAAATTAAGTATTAATAATAAAATAACTATAATAGATCGTACATTAATTACGATCTTAATGTAAATGATTTAATTTTCTTACATTCCAATGATAATTTTTTTAGTGTTTTAGATAGTAAAGAAAAAATATTACATATCAAAACCATACAAAAAAATTGGACTCTTCTACTCAATATCAATTTTTCCTATAAAAACATGGTTCTTAAATTTGAACTATCATTTCCATCAAAACACATTCACTTATTTTATGTAATATCACAATAGAAGAAGTATATATGTTGTTATAGTTACTAATCACCCTTATGCCTTTTGAAAAACATTTGAAAACATTCGATAAAAACAAAAAAACATATTAATGGATAAAAAAAAATAAATAAACTCAATAGTGTAATTTAAAAATAATGAAATCACCCAAAAAATGGGTATTTCATATAATTAATATTTTCCAAAAATTAATAATTTACTTAAGAAATTAGCGTAACTTCCAAAATAGTTTTTTAAAAAATGTAATTTGAAATCATAATGGTAAAATCATAATACTAAGGGTTTATTTTAAAACATGGGTACTCATGAAAATATTTTCTTAAAAGACATATGTTTCAACCGTAAAAGGGTAATGAAAATTCATTTAAATGTAAACTCATTATATTAACTTATGAAGTAAAAATAAGTCCATGGAAATTCATTTCAAATCATATAAGACAAAATATAGGTATCTTGGGGAATAATCTTCACATCACTCTTATAATCACTCTTATAAATACTGTTACAAATGGAATAAACTACTTTGTTAATTTCAACATATATTCCCCAATGAAAAACATCACTACCCAATGGATTGGGAATATATGTCAAGTTCTCCCGTCATCATTAAAAAGTTCCTAATTATTTTAAAATATATATAAAAAATTGAATATATATTTTCTATCATTAAATATCATAAACTATTTCATTTAACATATATGTATAAACACTTTTAGGATTCATATAAAAATTATGATAAAAATCCTTTTTCTTTTAAAGTTCTTAAAATAAAAATTTCCCCAAAAAAAGAGAAATAATATTTTAAATATAAAATAAAAAAATTATAGTGATATTCTTAACTAATAATATTTATGAATGTGGGGAAATTTTTTCATACAATAAATGTTAAATACACATCCTTTTTCACTTTGGTAAAAAGTGTCAAAAGTTACTGATATAGAAAATGTTTGAAAAGATTTCGTTTTAATCCAATGAAAATAAATTCAAATATATTTATAGAGTCAATTTAATAAAAAAAATTATTATAATAGTAACATTATTTAGACATTTTAGTAAAAATTAATATGTAGTATGAAATATAAAAAGAAAAATTTAAAACATTTTAAACAATGTTTAAATGAATGTCTATATCCCAGAGTCTAAATCATAAGGTACGTACTTTAAATCCAATAGAATAAATTTATATTAAATATTTACTTTATTACAAACCTTTTTAGATGTATTAAAGTATTATTAAAAAATTTATTTCATTTATTAAAATGTCATATATAGTTTCTAAATCAGTTAAGTACATTTCAGACATTTCGAGGACATTTAGTTTGTCATCCCAATGAAACTTCAATAGGTAGACCATGGTCAAAGGTGTCATTATTACATCATCTAAAAAATTTTAATCACAAAATAATTACCTTTATTATATATTAAATAAAATTTTAAAATCATCCATGAATGGTGGAAATAAAAAATTAATCACATAACTTTGTGGAGGCGAAAGAGCACACATATGTTTGAGTGACATTATCATTTTTCAATGGATTAAGGGTTATGAAATTAAGTGACACACTATCTTTTAAAAATGAAAATTACATCATAAATATTATATATTTTTATTTGATACATCATTTTTACCATCCATATGATTAAATAAAAAAAATGAAACACATATTTTCATGGAGGTGGAATTCCAAATGTATGCACGAGCGATATTTTCGTTTCTCATGGGATGGAAAAACAAGATGAAAAAGCATTTTGACGTAAACCTAATAAAATTTTATTACTTTGGAGACAATTATTATATTATATTATTATGGTTAGTATAGTTTTCAAGGATTTATAATAATATATAAACCAGAAATAACTCGTTTATGAGTTATACCTCTTCTTTGAAAATCCTCATTTACCTTACAGCATAATCCTTCTTGGTCTGTATTTGGTTGATGAGAAGACCTATATGATTTCAGGTTGTATTTCAGGTTTTTTTTGGTCGGTACATGTTAAAGATAAATGTAAGTACCATCTTTCTGAATGATCCTTGAGATTATAAGAAAAATTGCATTTTGAGGTTGGTGGATGGGCCATTTTAAAACTAAGTGGCAGATCTGGGATTTGAGAGTTATAAAATATTAAAGGGTTATTTTTTGGTGTGTTTTAAGGCATAATAGGTTCCATATGTTATTGGTTATGTCTAATAAGTTTTTAAGTTTGAAATTTAATTTTTGGGGGAACATATTGAGGAGAATGTTTAACACAATGTTAATCGAAATCATTGACCCAAAAAATATAGATTATTTATATATGAACATAGATTTTTTAAACTATGTATAGAAAAAATGGGTACCATGTGACCTTTTTATAAGGTTTAAAAATAATTTCATGAGGTATGCACATTGTTTTTCAAATTGTTTGCACAGACCTTATGGGAGGAGGGTTCCACAGATAGTGAAGTCTGCACGATTGGTGAAAATTTTGGAAATTTATATGGCCTAACCATGAAAATATTTAAAACCGATAAATTAAAATTCTTCCCCTCCAAAATTTTATGGTTTTAACCCCTATTTATTCTCTCCTTTGAATAATAACCCCATCAATTGACATTATCATCCTTCTCCTCTTCCAACATGTGAATCTTCCTTGTTCCTTGGAAAAATCAAGTTGCATCACATGTTTTGGAGTGTCCTCATTGATTATATTACTCCTATTACTCATTTTATTGATTTATTTTATTATATTCATCTTTATCACATATTATGTATAATATTACCTATTTTCTGTGTATTTTTGTAGTTTTTTAATGTCTCCCTTTTAGGCTGAACCTGCAGTTGATATCATATTTTCAGACTATATTAAGTATAAGGTTTTTAGTCCATTACATTTATCCCATATAACTATGTTGTTTCTGAGATCATTCTTGGTTCAGTCATGCCTTATATTCGACACATTAACCTTGTATAAATTAATTGATTTAAAATTTTGGTTCTATTATTTAAATGTATCTCTTTACATAACCTAAACTTTAAGAATGAGAACTCCTACCAGAGACCCTTATAAATTATTTAACCTTATAAATGGATAGAGAAATTGTATATTTGTTTATGTAAAATTAAATTGTATATGTTAAAAATACACTTATGAATGAATTAGATAAATAATAATTAGGGATTAATTTAATGGTTGTGTAATGTAATTTTAGAACCATAGATGTCACAATGGATATAGAACCATAAATAAAAAAATGAGTTTCTAAATAGTAAGACCATTTTTATAAAATGTGATATAGTTTTTAAATTATTTGGTTTTGCAAAGTGGTAAATTATATACTTCTATTTTTTGGTTATTAAAATGTAAAATAGTTATTATAGATCATTATAGATTGAGTAAAATAAAAATTTATGAATTTTTTTGAATAAAATAAATTGATACCTTATAAAGTTAATTAATGATTTAAATTATCCATTGAAAACAGTAAACATGGATTGTGAAGTTTTATTACTGAGAATGTTGGTATTGGACTCCTTGGATTTAACTTGATGTATTTCATGTTGGAATATTGGGATGAGCACCAAGATTACATATAGAAATTAATAGTTTGGAATTAGAAGATTACAATTGGGATTCTACGTGTATAATAATGACTTGGGAATGCCAGGAGAAGTTCCTAGACTATATGATTATAGATGACTGGGAATGGAAAGATGAGCACTCAAATTCAATAAGTATTCTTGTATTATAATCTATAATTCATATGATGACTAATTATTTGGGTAATTCTCGGTTGAGATCCAAGATTCTATAGGAATGTTTGTGGGAGTGGTAAGATTCTATATGATACTTATGAATACTTAGAATTCTATTGGGAAAACTGTATTCCTTGTGGTTATTTATGACTTGCATAATCACCAATATGTTCTTAGAGAAACCCTAAAACTGGATAAAGTAGGTAGGATTGATCATGGTTATAGACCTAAGTATTGAAAATGTTATAACTTACCACATATTTAATCGTGAACTCAGCAAATTAGTGTTATTTATTTCATATATATAATTTTTCTTATAATTATTAAACTATTTACTTTTAGAACTTCTATGTGAACTTTTATATCAGGATGGTTAATTTAGAGATTTCGTTGGTGGTTTCCTACTATAGTTTACTCACTCCCTACTAGAGAATTAATGGAACTCAGTTACCATAAAAGATATCATTATTTTTTTCATAGGTTATTTGTCTATGGAAATGCCTGATGTTAATATTAGTTAGATCAATATTTAAGTGTGTGTTACACCCTTAGAAATGTGTGAATTAAAATAATAAATGTTACTACCCATTTCAACATCGTGAACCTTTAATTTAGTGAGCCTACCTGATTAAAACATCATAGTTAAGAGATTTAGGCCTAGAGTAGTGTTAGTATTGGTGATCTCCTAGGATGTTTCCTGGTATGTGAATGAGAGAGTAAAAAAAACATAAAAAGAAAAAATTTTTTCCTTTGGGGAAATCATTAGTCTGATTAGTCACCTTAGTGGGTAATAACCTATGGTGTTATAAGAAGTAAACCAAGGTATTATAGGATACCCATGGGGATAGATGAATAATTTCATAGACCAAGGATGTTGGGTCATGAAAAATTGTATCATACCTAATACCTAACCAAAAGTGTAGTGTAATTACCTAGGTTTAGATTATGTGGTCTATAATGAAAACATTATTCTTTAAAGGTGGATGAGGGTGTGTAACACCCATTTATAACTGAGTTTTAACTAAATATTACTACCCTTGTCAAGAAGGTGTTTCTTTATTTTCGGAATCTTAGCTAATTTAAACTTTATATTTATTAAAGCTTGGCCTAAAGTAGTGTCGGGATGGGTGACCTCCTAAGATGTTTCCTAGGGTCTATGTTAGTGAAGAGAAAACACACTAAATGAAAATGTGTTGGATTGTGGGTATGGTCATTAGTCAAATAATTGACCTCGATGGGTAATAACTTATGGTGTGTTATGAAGGAAACACAGGTATTGTAAGAGATCCATGGGGTTAGATGGACAATTTCATTGCTAAAGGAGGTTTGGTTATGGGATTTTGGGTATGGATGATGGGACCGAGCAAGACTCTGGATCATTTTGGGAGGATTTATTAGTTTTATTTTCATTTTAGTTATCTATTTTCGTGTATGTGGTCTCCCATTAGGGCTCCTTAGCATGTATGTTGTACTATATTAAAATAACATTTTGATATTGTCATTATTTTTTTAACTTTTCCTATATCATATATGATCTTTATTTTTTTTGATTTACATGATTGGTATTGATTAATCTATTTTAAAGACTCTAATAATGAGGGAATATGCTCCCCACTATATCCTTATAACCCCCTAAACTAGTAGGTAGTCTATAGAATGCGGTGTGTACATAAGTCCTTATGGTGTGTTTGACCAAGGAATGAGTTCAGTGTATTCTAGGGTGGGGTATTAAAAAGTTGTATGAGATCTTATTTTTATTTGGTTTTACAATTTTTACATGGTATATAGAAGACTAGGAATGTATTGATACTTGGTAATGAGTTAATGCCTTTTAGTGGTCAATTCCCATGTTTTATATTAGGGATAAGGGTTCTGGATATAGATTATATAATACTCATGGATTATATTAGATTATGATTATTCTTTTCTGATTATAGAATTTATATTTATATCTACTAGTGGAATATAATTTTTTGGTACTAAGAGAATTGGTATTTAAAATGTATGAAGCATTGTATATGGGGTTTTTCATATATGGCTATGGTGTTTTCCATATATGGCTATGGTATCATACTGTTTGACGAATTCCAATTATTATCTCTATATATAAATTTATCTATTGTAGTTTTGGTTAAATAAGGTTATAATAAAAAACCAATAAAATGTTTTCCTTTATAGAATTTGAATGAAATTATATTTAACCAAACCTTTGGAAACAGAATCTTATTGAATTGTGAACCCTATGGGTTAAATAATAATGAAAACCCCTTGAAAGAATGGTTGAAATACAATATGATATTGATACCTCAAACCCTCGTATATGTGTAAGGATAAACCATTTAAAAGAGTTTTTTGGGCTACAATGGGCACACTAGTTTTGAGATCCCTATTGAGAAAGACCCTTTTATTGTGGTGGATCTTGGGTGTGCTATAGTTTTTTGTTCTCTTATAGGTCATTTCTATAGTATGTGATGTTGTTTTAGATGTGAAAACCCTAATTTGGATGTTTGGATAACTAGTTGTTGTGCGATAATGTGAAGAGAGTTATTGTCATCCTATGAGTGGTGAATTTAGTGAGACATTAATGGATGTACTTTGTGGAAGACCCTAGTGAACCTTGAGATAAACTCATGTTTAGCAAGTTTAGGACTTGTTACTATTGAGAGTAACCTATGAGAGGGTTAACATGTTCTTATGGCACACACTTTAGAAGGCTAAGCAATCATAAATGCTTCAATTTTTTTATAGGTTAATGTTTAGTTCATCCTATTTGGATAGGGTTGTGGTTGATCACCTTGAGTGCTTATACCTAATGTTTAGGTAATTTTGGAAGGAATGAATCACGTGGATGCTTGGACCATATTGGTGAAAGTGCTTTTGATTCATGGTGGTGCTCAACTCATTAGATAAGGAGTCATATTATAAAATTGGCCAAAGTTGGGCATACAACCCTTGGGTCTTTGTGAGATCATATAGTATAAGAATTTGTTATTGCTATCTATATGGAATAAAAGGTGATGTTATATCTTGTATTAGTGCATGTGGGGTGTGTATTAGTGTATTCCATTTGCGGTGCAATGGCTTTGATGGTTTTAAAAATGAAATAATTTGTTAGTGTCGGTGCTTGGTATCAAGGTTTGGAATTTAGGGAAGGTTCAATTATGTTCTTATCCCAATAAATTTCAGGATATGATTCTAGTAGATTTATGTGAGTGAGGGTAGGCTCTTGTGGTTTTTAAATGACACGATTTGATGTACTATCATGTCTTAGAACATAGGACATGTAAAGTGCCCGTTCTTGAAAAGGAGTATCAAGGGTACTCGAGGTTATGAAATTAATACCTATGAATGAGTATGGTTAGTGGTTTAGGCACAAGAGAATGGTTTTGAATGTGATGTGACTCATGGGAGCTTGAGTCGGGCTATGTGATTTCTTGGTAATAGATAATACACCTGATTGATTCAAGGGTTTTAGGAAATACATGCTAGTAAGTGTAGTGCCTATCAATCTTTAGATCAGTGAGAAGGGTTGTTTAAGTTGTGGGATGATAACCTTGAAGAGATGTTATAGGTAAATGTTCCTTAGTTTTGGGAAGAAAAATGAGGGGCCTTCTATTTATAGGGGTGGTGTTGGCTTGGATTGGGGTTCTGTGACACATTCGATTTATTAGATCTATCATTGTCACGTTTTGATAACATGGTGGGAGTGTCACATAAAGAGACATACACATTTGATAAAGAATAGACCAATTCCTAAGAAACAATCAATGAGTGGTGGAGGGGAATAAAAATGGTGGGTATTCTACCATAAGTTTTGGAGGGAATAACATAGTCATTAAGGGAGTTTTGAAAAGTACTAAGGGAGATGTCCGTTATCCTGAAGCAAATTGTTTTTGGTGGTTGATAAGACACTTGGGTTTGATCATATATGTCCAAATCTGATCAAGGTGTTAAGTAATTGATGGGGGTTTGGGTTTTTAATATTGAGGTTTTGACCAATATAATGATGAAAATGACACTGGTATTTTGGGGAGTGTTTTTCATTCATGGGTATATGATACACGTGTGAGAAAGGTTGTTGGAGTGTGTTACAGGTATTTAGACTATTGTGATGGAATTAGACACTAGTGTGTATGATCTTTTGATGTAATTAGTATTTCATGAATCATTCTAGATGAAGGTTATTAATTGATTCTTATGGGATTCTAATTGTTCATTAAAGGTTCAGGATGAAATGGTGTACTATATGCTTTCTTTATCATTGTGGAATGATAGTGCTCAGGTGGGAGGATGGTGTGTAGTGTGGGTGGTTAGTGTTTCAATTATAAAAATGTACTGGGAGGTTAGGGGTAAACCCCGTTGCATTGGTATGATCATGTGATTCCACTAGTGAATAAATCCTCACCCTCTAGTAACATGAAGGGGTGTTGGTGGTGGAAACTAATCATTCTTAGAGTGGGTTAGACGGGTGGTGTATGAACAGTTGTTTGGCATGAAACTTGATACAGTGGTCTCATAACAGTATCATTCACATAATTAGGGATCCAAGTTAATTTCAAAGATGATCCACATGTTCGATTTGTGCATGAATATTGGAGGTATAAGTACCCATCCTTAAATGTTACATAATATTGAGTTTTAAGACACAAATTAATTTTATTACATTTGTGCATCTTTTTCTGAAATATCTTCACAATTTTTATCTTGACCTTATCCTTGTCTTTAAATATCCTTAAAACCATCTAGAATTTTTTTTAAAAACTAATCTGAACACAAAACTCTTAGTAAAGGATATATAAAAATAAAAAAACCATTTATTTCCTAAATAATTATACAAGATTTTCATTTTTCAAAAATTAATATTTAGACTCGAAATAATCATTTAATTACCTAGGAAATCATTTTTTCTACCCAAATATTTTCATAAAATATTTCTTAAGAAATATTAATGTCAAATTAAAACTATTAAAGGTTCATTTTCAATCATGAAAAACATAAGAACAAATTTCAAGATAAGTTATAAATTTCACACTTATAAAGCTTCATATATGATCCATTAAACATAAGGTCATGGGTAATCACTTGGGAGAAAAACATAGAAGATATGGTATCATAAGATCATGGAAATATAGGATATTTTTTAGCAACACAAAAAATTAAATAATCGTAAGGCAAGGCTGAAGTTCAAGAAAGAATCACATGGTGGATAGAGTCCCATGTTGTATTAGGTTTACTGCCTTGTCCCATGCATAAACTCTCATGAGACAAAAGTTTTTCAAAATGAATTGGAACACTATATGGGAAAACACATCATAACATGTTTATGATTATGTGTGGTACAAAAATAAAATAAATCATATGGCATAAACATAATAATTACCCATGGAAAGAAATGAGTTTTTTAATCTCACCTCATATCAGAATCAAAATAGATTTCTTAAATAAGATATTTGATAAATGATTATAAATAACATATTACCCCATTAACGAAAGGTAGAATAATCAAGGTATATATTTGAGAGACATATATACAGAATTTAGAATCATTCCATAACATTAAATAAAGAGTAAAATTAAGTTATATAGATAGATAGTGGTTATAACTCCAAGAAAAATGTGGTTCTGAGAGACCCATTTCACCCATAAGAAAAATATCTCCACATAAAAGAATATTAATTACATTTAAAACCATTTTAAAAATACATAAAACCAATTTAATTGGTGGTTTTTTCATTTAAGAATACACGGAATCTTATAAAGGGCTCCCAAATATCAAATAGTGGTTCTAATGCAAATAAAAACAATTGATGATGAATACATTAAAATAAAACACTACTATTGCCTTTTGTAAATATATTCCCAATGTTCTATAAAAATATAAAATTTTAAAATCCTTTGAAAGATAATAAAAATTTTATTTATAATTCGTTTATTTTCTAATAAATACATCTATAAAATTAATTTAATAATATTTACATGGAAGATTTTTTTTTGAAAACAAATGTTTAAAAGATTTAAATGTAGGTTTTAAAGTAAAATACCCGTTAACCTGAGCATGAGTCATCAAATTCTTTCATCGTCTTCCCAAATAATAATAATATGTTTATAATTTAATTAAAAATCAAAAAAAATCTTTTTTATTATTCGTTCTATTTAACATATTATCATGTTATATACAATTACTTAACAAAATAAATTTATTTCAGATGTTTTGACGATATTCAACACATTTTTTCTGAATGACTTCAATAGCATGATTATGGTCAAATTAGACATTATTATATCATCTAAAGAATAAAAAAATGAAACAGTTATAATTTTTATTAATCAATTATACTTTTATGACAAACCATACAATATGTTTATGAAAAATGAACTATGTTACTATCATGGAGATGGTATATCATACATACACTGGAGTAACACTTCCATTTTTCAATGATCTTGAAGGAAATAAGGTAAGTGTTATTTTATTTTTATATAATGATGATCATATCCAAAATATATTATAATTTCTTTAAATACACTTATGTATATAATCCATGTGATATGGTTTCCAAAAATTAATCACATCACTTCGTGGAGGTTGAAATCTACACGTACGTAGGAATAACGTAATTGATTTTTGATAAATGGAATTATAAGAAAATTTATGATTTATTATATTTTAAAAATGATAAATATGTTATGAATATCTTATATAAACACTAATCCTATCATTATAACCAGTTGTTAGAAGTGGGGATGGAAAATGAATTATATCACTTTGCGAGGCAGTAGTCATCCATACAAACAAACGAAGGTTTCATTTCCCATTTGATAGATGAGGAGATAGAAATAGGTTATGCCCAAAACAAACCTAGGTTTACGTTGAACAGTTTACTTGATACGATCCATGATAAGACCCAAAGGGTGTTCCCAATCCCCATGGTTTGACAACTAGTGATGGGAATCAAAATAAAGTAGTTGTGACCGATTTGGTCCACAACAAAAGACAAACCAATAAATAAAAATAAAACAAAATAATAAATATAATCACTCAGGGAAGTTATAAACAAACTACAACACACACCTCTATGTGACCATATAGGTCACCACAAAACACATAACCATGTTTTCTCTAAGAGTGATCTAGACCGGAAGAAACTGAAACTGAAATGATTGAGTCGGCATGAGCACCGTAATGCCCAGTATGAATGCCAAAAATAAACCACACCCGATTCTACACCTCTAAAGTGAAAAAATTTCATTCTTGTTTGAAAATAAATCATATAAAAATTATTTTTTCCATATTTTTATGAAAACAAGTATTGGGTTGATATTTTTATGAAAAAATCCTTTTTATTTCAATTTCCAAAAAAATTTCCAAGACACATATGTCCTTTCAATAAAATATTTAAAAAAAACTAGTGATAGAATAGTTATTTTAATATAAAAACTAGATTAAAGTTTTACTAAGATCAAATAATGAAAAGTTCCTTGAAATATAATGAGAACATATAAGTATGTAATCATGGGTGGTTTCTATAATCTATAGAACCAATCGCGGGAGGTTCTTAGTTCAAAACCACCTATCGACGTATGGTGAAACTCTATAGTCAATAACTATCTAGATTCCCTATACTGTCTAATGTAGTGGCACATCCCATGTATCCTCTCAACTAATCCAATGGTTACCAACCTATCTAATTGGGGATGATAAGAAATTGTCACTAGACCCCCTAGATGATGCAAAAGAATAAAATTATGATATTAGTATTATTATTAATAATAATACCTAGGGAACTGTGGTATAGAAACAAATGAAAATGTTTTTCATGCATGATACACAGAAGATAATATCATCCGAAATTCTATTGGTCTCAGATAACATTCTAATCCATACTATAATACAATTATCACAACTCACATGGGAAACCAATTCTTTAACATGTGCTAATCGGGTCGTCACATCATTTGAGTCTCAAAACCATATCTCAAAACACACCAAGATGTCAATAATGAATTTATATTTGTGAAACCATATTCATTTCCAAACATTAAAAAGTTAAAACTGAGCTTTTACATCATGTATTTTATGAATACATTTAAAAAACCTTTACAAACCATTTCTAAAACAAAATAATCAATAAACATAATGTAAAAAAGGTGCCAAATGGGCCAAGAATTAGATTACTCATTCAACCAAATCCTTTAAGAACCAAAAAAATACTCTTTATAAGCTAGTATTGTTTTAGGAAACTAATCTAAAACATGTAGGATGATTCCCATTCAAAAGAAACCTGTAAACAATATTAGACAAGTTTTGTAAATAAATGTGAAACCAATTCAAATAGGCACAATCCAATTTTACCAAACCTATATATATTCACATATATATATATATATATATAAATACCACCTACAAATAAAAAATACACTTCTAAAATACTAAGTAATAAGGAAACTCAATTTAAAGGTGTTGGCATAAGGAACCTCCCTCAAAAAGGAAGATGAACAATACGAAATCTTTGGCACTTGAAAAATTTGGTGGTGACCACTTAAATCCACCCTGTAGTTGCACACACACACACCCTTATATATATATATATATATATATATATCCTTTATTCCAAACACATATTTCCCTTTCCACGAGGGAATACACCTATGAGAGATATAAATAAATACCTATGTGTGTGTGTGTTCTACCAAGGATGATTAAAACTCTCAATAATCATGTTTAGGGAGTCAATACACCTTAATACCATCAAATTAAGAGAACAAAACAAAACAAAAAGTTTAAAACCGTACCCTAATCGATGATTGTAAGACAAACCGAACCGATCTGCCTTGCCTTCGGTGATGGATTCCATATTACGGACCCAAGGGTACCAAGGAAGCTTTCACACATCCTAAAATCAAAATAACGTAAATATAATTTAGTTTAATGCTAACATAAGGGTTCTGAAAAAACAAATGTGGAAATAGGGAGACCTAAATCGGCCAAAACAAAGAGGAGAAGGATGGATATGATCTCACCTTGATGATCCATAGAAGATTCATGAAGAGACAACCTTGAATAGGCCAATATAGAGTAATCCTAAGTAGGGATCGAGCTTGTGCGAGCAGGGGGAATATGGGAGGTGTCGTGCAGGTGAGATGGAAGGGGGAGAGAAATGAGTTAAAAAATGAAAAAAAAAGAAAAAAAATAAAAAAATAAAAAAATAAAAAAAATTAATATTATGGGCGATCCTCACAGTTTACCAGACTGTGCACTAACTATGAGCTGATCACTGCCTAGTTCAGGCACCTTCACCCGGTAACCTGAAGGAAAATTCATGGATGAAAAAACCACGCTCCAAATGTTCCAAATAGAACTCTTACAATGATAGAACCTTATGCATGGTTGTCATACGATTACTCTTAATCATGTGCAACCCGTGTGCAAGACCCCTCTTTGCTTGAAAATTTTAAAATTTAACCCAAACTGACCCACAATCAAAAATGGGGACATAAATAATTTAATTAATTAAATTCCTGAGGTTGGATTATGACAATTATCCCCACCATAAAAACATTCTTCCCCCAGAAAGTAACCCAGTCAAATGTGGAATGAATCTCAAGATCGAAAATGAACAGGTCCAACAAAACCACGAACTCGGTGTTACCTTTCATTATACCAGTCACACCCAACCACATCTAAAAGAAACTGCAAGGATAAGAACCATGAGGGGAAGAGGATGGTTTTACCCACCATAATAAATTAGTTAGTACCAACAAACACAAGAATAAAAAATAGTTAGATCCATTTGGGAAAACCCGTCTACACGATGTGTGGTTGAGGGAACACATGTTTTGTGTTCTTCCTATTCAGGGTAGATGAATTATAATAATTACAATCCACTTATGGGATTTAAATTCTATGTACATGAACTCATTCATGTATCCAATTACCTAGCCATGTTGTCTATGTAAGGTGAATATGTCATATAAAGTTACATTGATAGACCTCATGTGGGTTTCACACCATGTTGATGTACTTGGACAGGTGATATACATGGCCATACCATGTGAGTTACATGGGAAGATACCCCTTGTAGGGTACACATCATGTACATGGATTACATGCCATATACTTGGGCTTTTACACTCCATGTCTGGCTAGAGTACATGCCCAAGTAGGGCCCTGAGAGTACACATTGTGTACGAAGAAAAACAGGTCATGTACTTCTCCCATGCTACCCTTCTTAGGGTTTATTATATATTTTCACCTAGGAATCAGAATTGGACCCATGTATAGTCCATTATGAGTATATTTTTGTTTATATCACAATGGTGAAACCCTTTTTATGTTTCAAGGACTCGATGTTTGCATTTAAAGATTTTCTTAAATGGGGAGGTTCTTCCTACTGTAATCGAATCAAGTAGCCTCTTGAGGGTGAGACCTTGATCTGATATGGGATATGATCCATATCCAATTACCTTTTCTTGAGTATATTTCTCTTCATGGATTTATCCCTTGTGATATTTTCCCCTCTATCCCAAGAGACTATGAGACTAGTTGTTTTTGAGGATCCCTTATAGTATTTATCTTCTTACATATAATGACCCATACTTTACATACATTGTTATTACTTCAGTATTGAAGCACACTTATTTCAACATATAACAAAACCAGGAATGGACCATATAGGTATAGTGTCTTTAGAAGCTGGGAAACATAAACAACTGGTTCATAAAGCTTTTACAATGTCTCCCATTTATTTCATCATATCTATAGTCCCTTTTGGCATATCTTACTTAATAACCTTCTTCCTGAACTGGGGAAAGAAAACATACAAAAGGGTGAGCTCAAATGCTCAGTAAGGGTAAACAAAATAAATATCAATCATAAGAACATAACTTTTGGAAATCTTAACCTGCAAAAGAGATCATAATTTTATAACATGGGATAAATCATAGTAGTGAAATGAAATCCCAATAATCCTAACATAAAACATGAAACTTTTTGGAATACACACTAATCATAGAGAATCATTTCTTATTAGTCACGATCCATTTCCAAGACTATCTTAGTGGAAAAAGTCCATTTCTGAATCGAGTTCATTCCTTGTTTCAGTCCTATTTCACAGAACCGGTTTAACCAACCGTTCCAGCCATCTCTATCTCATGAGATATAAAATCTTTACCCAATGCATTGGAGGGAGATATAGGTTCCACCCATCTCATAATGATACCATTCTTATGTGCGCCACAAAATCATAAACCATACATCATAGCATAACCCATGTAATAAAAATGGGAATCTTAAACATCATAAAACAATTCATATAAGATAAAGGAATTCAAAAAAATATTTCCATAACAACATAATCAAATCTATGTAATAATTGGGATAGAAACAGAACCCTATATTATCTTTAGATAGAAAATAATTTTGATAAAACACTTGAACTCCATTCTTGAGGAAAATATCCTTTCTACTTCAAAAACATTTTCCTTTCTTAACATGTCATACAATTTTAAACTGAAAGAAGTTGATTAAAAATAAACTTGAAAACTTGTAAAGTAATATTCTTGGAAATAATGTTTTAAAAATCCATTAATGCCGTATAAGTTAAAAAAACATTCTTCTCGTACTTTTGTCAGAAAAGTCAAAAAGTACCTCATACGAAAAACAAAAAAAGATTCCTTTCATATCTTTTACTAAAAACTCACCGAAGGGTAAAATTGGATATAAAATATTTTATAAGGATATAAATATTACATATTGAGGAAACATGGATGTGGATGATAAAATACACCCTAGTAAATACCGAAGTATAAACAATCTTGGATAAAAAGGAGATTGCGATATTTTACCTTACCTTATGTACGATTTTCTTCGTAAGTGTCCGAACCTCCTATATAATGATTTAAATAATGTTATTGTTTATTAAATAATCATACTCATTGTTATGATATCACATATGGTCATATTATTATCTTCTTATTAGTAATATTTCATTACAACTTGTTATTCGGGTGTTTATTACTTTTTGTTCTTATGCGTGTTTTGACGAATAAATTCTTATTCTTATCTTTAGGTTATAGATACCCCATTTAAAGAATTTTATTAGTGTAATATATATCATATTAATTCATTAAATTCATTTATATAATCATTATTCAATGAATATCATGTAGAACGAGTCGCATCACATCGTGGAGACGGTATTCCGTACATACGCACGAGCGATGATATCGTTCCCATGATTGTGGAATTGTATTGGAGGGTATATATACTATTTCAGAATCAATATCACTTTACAATAATCATATATAGTCATTATTTACACCATTATATCCATCCAAGTAAGGTGGTGGTGGAAAATAGATTACACCACGGCGTGGAGACGGTATTCCGTACGTACACACGCGCGGTGATTTCGTTTTCCGTAGGATGGATAGATGGTGAAATAGGGTTGTTTCATACATATAATAACATATCAGTATATGAGTGATACTGATGTTATTACTTAATAATAAAACAACCTAAGAAGAAGAAGTGGAAGAAGAAATAAAGCTGAAAGAATCGGTTACGGACATTACCTCTTCTTTGAAGCGCCTCTTTGTGATCTTATTTTAGGGCACTAAAATTTGTTTTTGAGGAAGACCAGAACCTCTAGAATGTATCTATGGAAGCGGAGAAGAGAATTATGTAGGGGTTGGCCGAGCTTGAAGGCTCAATGTGGTGTGAGGAAGAGAGGGAGGAGGTTCTCTTTTATAAAGGAGGAGAGGGGTTCCTTTGGAAAAACTAAAAATATTATTTTATTATAAAGCCAAATTCGGTTTCAAATAGCTCCAAATTGTGTTATTTAGAAGATAAGGTAGGGAGGGGTCTAAATACTCTAATACAATAGAATTTAGACATGTTTAGGTTCATATTTTAACCTTATAATTTAGATTTGACATTAAGTTAAATAATTTTACTTTTACCGTGTGTTCTTGTGTTCTTACCATATAAGGTTAAAAAACTTACAATACGAAGCCAAACGAACCCCAAGTTGTTTATTATTAATATATATAACCTTATCTATGTCATTTGGCCAAACCTTAGATTTTTAGGAATAAAATAACAATTAATAATATAATATTTTTTTTAAAAACTATTTTATGTCAATTTTGTTACTATTTAGTAATTGATATTTGTGAAAATCATAACAGAATGATTAGTTCAAAAAAGTTAATTAAATCAATACTAACAAGTCCTATTAACCTATAAAATTAGTGGAATTCATAAAAACTCTCAAATTACATTTAGTTTGGTATTTATAACATCAATTATGTCAATATTTCATTAATAAGATAATTACGGCATCATCATTGTGTCATAAATAAATTAAATTATTTAATGTCTAAAAATTACAAATAAAATACCATTATGTAGGAAATCATTTTATCTTTCTAATGAATATTTATAGTCGAATTTAATTTATGTATAACCTTATATTAAAAATTATTTACTTATTAAACTTTGATTTTAACTATTTTAACCCTCTTTAAATAAATTAATAATAAATGTCCTAATCTAATCCAAGTGGACCTAAATGGTCATATTTTATTCTTAAGTTTGTTTTTGGTCGAATTAATCTTATCCAATAGAATTAGGACATGTGTTAGGGTAATAATAATATCATTTTTAACCTTAATTAACCTATTTACTTTTAATCGTGGTAAATAAAAGTAAAAAGTTACTATTCACCAAAAACTATTTTCATCTCATTGAACCACATTTTACTTACTGACATCAACCGTGTCTCTTGAATTTTTGAAATTCCACTCCCAGAAGCGGTAAAATTAAGTTTTATGAAAAATTCAATTTTTTAACTACCACTTAGTGGTTTCACTATTCATCAAAAATTGAAAGTTTTCAGAAAAATACCAAAATTTCACCCTAGGCTAATTTCGATATTCTTAATCCAAAAATGAAGTCCATTTTGAAAAATAAAATTTATAAAATTACAAAAAGTGGTTATTACAATTCATAACGTCTATTTTTAAAAATATTTTAATTGTAAATCATTGTTTAGTGAAACTCGGTATTACGACGATGCAAGCTATCGAGGAAGGTCATGATTGCGTGTAAAGCAAGCCAAGTAAGTGATGTGTGTAGTGAAAGATTACTTTGATAATTTATATAACATAAAAACAAAATATTTCTCATAAAAGTATCGAGTGTTACATTCTACCCCCCTTAAAATGAATTTCTCCCTCCAAATTCGTCACTTTGTTACAAACAGATGAGGATACCTCTCCCTCATCATATCCTCAAGCTCCCATGTAGCTTATTCTAATTGGTGGTTCCTCCATAAAACTTTTACCCAGCGAGTGGTCTTGTTTCGTAGGACTTTTTCGCTACGATCCAAAATCTCTATCGGCTATTCTTCATAAGAAAGATCTTGCTCCAGCGGTACAACTTCTGAGCTAAGTACATGTGAAGGATCAGGTATGTACTTTCTTAGGAGAGATACATGGAACACATCATGAACTTGAGAGAGATTCGGTGGAAGCGCCAATCGGTAAGCTACCTTTCCAACACGATCCAGTATTTCGAAAGGACCGATATATCTAGGGCTCAACTTCCCCTTCTTTCCAAATCTCATTACCCTCTTCCAGGGAGATATTTGTAAGAACACTTTATCACCCACTTCAAACTTTAGGTCTTTTCTTCGGTTGTCGGCTTAACTTTTCTGTCGACTCTGAGCTGCTCTTATGTGTTGTTGAATAGATCGGATCTTTTCTGCCATCTCATCTACAAGATCAGGTCCTAATAGCTTTATTTCCCCACCTTCATCCCTTCTAGTTGGAGTCCTGCATTTCATTCCATAGAGAGCTTCATAAAGAGCCATCTGAATACTGAAGTGAAAGATTTTATTATAAGAAAATTCCACCAAAGGTAGGTGTTGATCCCAACCACCTCTGAAATCCATAGAGAAAGCTCTCAACATATCTTCTAGAGTTTGAATTGTTCTCTCAGACTGACCGTCTGTCTGAGGATGATAAGCAGTGCTGAAACTCAACTCTGTATCCAGAGTATGCTGAAGAATTTGCCAGAACTTTGAGGTAAACCTCGGATCCCGATCAGATATAATAGAAAGTGGTACTCCATGCAATCTTACCACTTGCTTCACATATATCCTGGCAAGCTGATATAGAGAGAAATCCTCTCTAATAGCGATGAAGTGTGCAGACATTGTAAGACGATCAACTATGACGCAGATATCATTATTGACTTTGTATGTTTTAGGAATTCCTATGACAATGTCCATAGTGATGTTTTCCCATTTCCATTCGGGTATGGGTAATGGTTGTAACATCCCCTTAGACTTCTGTCTCTCAGCTTTAACTTGCTGACAAATGAAGCATCGAGAGACATATTCAGCAACATCTATATTCATTCCATCCCACCAGAAGTACTCTTTCAGGTCCCTATACATCTTCGTGCTTCCAGGATGAATGGAGAATGAAGAACTATGAGCCTCATCCAGCAGCTCCTTCTTTAATTCAGGGATGGGAGGAACACAAACCCAATTCCTGAACTTTATTATCCTATCACAATCAAGGTTGAATTCAGGAATATTTCTCACCTTCTTTTATAACTCGACATCTTCTTTCTGTGCCTCTTTAATCTTCAAATGTATAGATTGTTGAATATTCATTTGTGAAAGATACGATTTTTCCCCTTTCATTATAATTCCATGATCCATCCTTTGTAAATCCATAAATATTGGATCTTTTGTGATACTCATCATGGATAAACTGGCATGGTCTTGTCGACTTAATGCATCTTCCACCTTGTTTTTTTTCCCAGGGTGGTAATGAATTGAGCAGTCATAATCCATAATCAGCTCTATCCATCTTCTTTGGCGCATATTCAGCTCCTTTTGTGTGAAAATATACTTTAAACTTTTATGATCAGTATAAATATCACACCTTTCTCCATAAATATAATGCCTCCAAATCTTTAATGCAAAGATTACCGCAGCTAACTCCAAATCATGAGTTGGGTAATTTTGCTGATGGATTTTCAATTATCGAGAGTGTAACAGCCCAAGATTTTATGAAAAATATTCTTTTTAATTTTATTAATGTCTTTTGTTGTACGCTACACAAAAAGGAGCTTGCACAACACGCATCCTTGACTTGCCTTGCATTACACGCAATCGCAACCTTCCTCGATAGTGTGTGTAGTATGCAATAACGAGTTTCACTAAACAGCGATATGCTATTAAAACTAGCCGTTATGAATAGTAATAACCACTTTTTGAAATTTTGTAAATTTTATTTTTCAAAATGGATTTCATTTTTGGATTCGGAGTATCGAATTTAGCCTAAGGTGAAATTTTGGTACATTTCGGATAACTTTCATATTCTGATGAATAGTGAAAATTACTAAATTATAATTAAAAACAACTTTTTTAATCGAAATAATTAATAGTGATAAATTATTAATTTGAGTGGTTTTAAAGTATATTTAGAATATATTTTTACAATTTAATACAATGTTGGTCATTGGACGTAATTTCACATTTAAACCTGACATAAACAAGTGTCAATCTTTTGATAGATATTGTTTCGTAAAAACACGCTATTTGTTTTAATAGCGGGATTTAATTATAAAATAAATTAATTCAACTTCTATGTTATGAATTTGGTAAAATAGACTTCATTTTTCAATTCGGAATATGAAATATAGCTTAGGATGAAATTTTGGCATTTTTCTGAAAACTTTCAATTTTTGATGAATAGTGAAACCACTAAGTGGTAGGTTAAAAACTGAATTTTTCATAAAACTTAATTTTACCACTTCTGTGAATGGAATTTCGAAAATCCGAGAGACACGGTTAATATCAAGGACTAAAATGTGGTTCAATGAGATTAAAATAATTTTTGGTGAATAGTAACTTTTTACTTTTTTTTACCGCGGTTAATAGTAAATAGGGTAACTAAGGGTAAATATGATATTACTATTACCCTAACACATGTCCTAATTCTATTGGACAAGTGTAATTCGACCAAAAACAAACTTAGGAATAAAATATGACCATTTAGGCTCACTTGGATTAGATTAGGACATTTATTATGAATTTATTTAAAGAAGGGTTAAAATAGTTAAAATCAAAGTTTAATAAGTAAATCATTTTTAATATGGGGTTATACATAAGCTAAATTCGATTGTAAATATTCATTAGAAAGTTAAAAAGATTTCCTACATGATGGTATTTTATTTGTAATTTTTAGACATCAAATAATTTAATTTATTTATGACACAACGATGATGCAGTAATTATCTTATTAATGAAATATTGACATAATTGATGTTATAAACACCAAAATAAATGTAATTTGAGATTTTTTATGAATTCCACTAATTTTCTAGGTTAATATGATATATTAATGTTGATTTAATCAACTTGGTTCGAACATATAATTCTGTTATGACTTTCACAAAAATCATATATCAAATAGTGTCAAAATTGACACAAAATAGTTTTTAAATCAAATATTATATTATTAATTGTTATTTTATTCCTAAAAATCTAAGGTTCGGCCAAATGACTTAGATAAGGATATATATATTAATAATAAACAATTTGTGGTTCGTTTGGCATGTTATAGTAAGTTTATTAACCATATAGTGAAAGAAAACAAAAAGACACGGTAAAAGTTAAATTATTTAACTTAGAGTTAAATATAATTGATAAGGTTTAAAATAATATCCAAACATGTCTAAATTTGATTGGTTGATGAGATTACAACCCTATCTCATCTAAGCTTCGAATATGAGTCATTTTTGGAGGTTTTTAAGTGGGGTTAGATTTATTATAAATTAATATTTTTAAGAATTCCTAAGTTGCCCCTCTCCTCCCTTATAAAAGGGCACCTCCTACCCCTCCTCCTCACACCAATTTTGAGCACTCAAGCTCGGCCAACCCCTGCCATTTTCTCCTCTCCACTTTCCTAGAATAATCCTAGAGGTTCTGGTCTTCTCCAAAGACCAATCTTAGTTCCTTAAGTGGAGGATTCAAAGAGGCGTTCCAAAGAAGAGGTAATATCCATTACCGATCTTTTCAATTTCTTTCTTCTTCAACTTCTTATTCTTTAGTTGTTTCATGATAAAGTAATAACATCAGTATTACTTACATAATGATATGTTATTATAAATATGAAACAACCCTAATTCACCTTCTATCCATCCTACGGAAAAATGAAATCACCGCGCGTGCGTACGTACGGAATACCGTCTCCACGCCGTGGTGTAATCTATTTTCCACCATCACCTTACAAGGATGGGTATAATGGTGTAATGAGTAACTACATATGATTATTATGATGTAATATTGATACTGAAATAATATATATATACTCCAATACAATTCCACGATCATAGGAACGATATCATCACTCGTGCGTACGTACGGAATACCGTCTCCACGATGTGATGCGACTCGTTCTACATGATCTTCATTTCATAATGATTATATAAATGAATTGAATGAATGAATATGGTATATACTACACTAATACCATTCTGGAAATGAATTATCTATAACCTAAAGATAAGAATAAGAATTTATTCGACAAAACACGCATAAGAACAAAAAGTTATAAAGACCCTGAGTAACAAGTAACAATGAAATATTACTAACAAGAAACTAATAATATGACCTTATATGATATCATATCAATATGTATGATTCTGGAATAAGTCAATAACATTATTTAAACCATTATACAGGAGCTTCGGACACGTACAAAGCTAATCGGACCTAAGGTAAGGGAAATATCACAATCTCATTTTTATCCGAGATTGTTTATTCGTAAGTATTTACTGGGGTGTATTTTATCATCCACATCCATGTTCCCTCAATATGTAATATTATTTCCATCCACCTACAATTGTTTAAATCCAATTTTACCCTTCTATGAGTTTTTAGTAAAGGATATGAAAGGAATCTTTTTTTGTTTTTCATACGAGGTACTTTTTGACTTTTCCGACAAAAGTACGAAGAATGTTTTTTTTAACTTATACGGCACGAACAGATTTATACTGTTTTATAAAGCCTTATTTTCATGAATCTTCCTCTAAAATATTTCATGACTATTTTCAATAAAATATCTTTCTTTTAAAATTGCATGATGTTTTGTAAAAGAAATTGATTTTGAAGAAGAAAGGATATTTTCCTCAAGAATTCAATTCAAGTGTTTTATCAAAATTATTTTCCATATAAGATAATAAAGGGTTCTGTTTCTATCCATATTTTTACATTGATTTGACTATGTTGTGATGAAATTATGTTTATGAATTCCTTTATCTTATATGAATGGTTTTATGATGTCATGTTGTTTAAGAATCCCATTTTTATTACATGGGTTATGCAATGATGTATGATTTATGATTTTGTGGCACACATAAGAAAGGATTCATTAAGAGATGGGTGGGACCTATATCTCCCTCCAATGCATTGGGTAAAGATTTTATATCTCATGAGATAGACATGGCTGGAACGGAAGGTTATTTCGGTTCAGTGATACAGGACTGAAACGAGGAGTGAACTCGGTTCAGAAAGGGACTTTGTCCACTAAGATAGTCTTGGCAATGAGTCATGACTAACAAGAAATGATTTTCCATGATTATGTGTGCATGCCACAAAGTTTCAAGTTTCATGTTATGATTATGGGGATCTCATTTTCACTTCTATGATTTGTTCCATGTTAAGATATTATGATCTCTTTTGCAGGTTGTGATTTTCAAAAAGATATGATATGATTTTTATTTCTTTTGTATACCCTTACTGAGCATTTGAGCTCACCCTTTTATGTTTTCTTTTCCCCAGGATATAAAGAAAGGTTTTAGGTAAAAAAAATGGAAGATCTTTACGGGAGATATTGAAGATCTTTCACCAGGATTAGAAGATTATGTTCCGAGTTTCCAAAGACACTAAACTATTACGATCCTTTAGTGTGTGTTTTTTTATGTACTAAGTATTCCGCAAATGTAATGTAATGTCAATGTACGTCAGGATACGGGTCTCTACAGTTGGTATCAGAGGCAAAGGAGGTAGGAATGTATCCGATCCTTGGGAACTCTCACATGTGAGCGTTGGACGAAGCATGGCTCTCCGCCCAAGGGCTTCATGAGGAAATGGCTGCCACTGGGGATGGTGGTGTGTCCCGCCCAGGGGGTGTAGCCGCCCATGGAGTGCCCTGATAGGTATCAATTGTAGTCCACTGGAAGTAATTCTAGACCGCTACAGTTGGTATCAGAGGAAAGGTTTAGTCAACCTTTGGAAACTAGGATGCGAAAACGTTAGTGAGATCCCTAGAGATATTTCTAAGGTATGTCTAGGGATGTCCCTAGGGATAAGTATACGTATAGGTTATAGTAATAGAATTACGCTAACGATCATAGAATTAAACCTAAGATGTTGGATATTGAAGGTACTCCCCCATTATTATGTTGTTTTCCCTAGCATGATTTTTGCCTCTCACACTATTCTTTTTGGGTTTTAGACGATGGCTGGAACCCGAAGGAACCGTGTTGATCAATGCAATGGACAATGCAATGATTGCCCTCCTGAACAAAAAAATGTTATGGGAGATGGAGTGCAAAATCTTATTGCTATACTTACACAAGCTATGAATCATTCTGGACTTCCAAATGAGCAGAGAAGGGAACAATATTCTATTGAGTCCTTCATGAGGCAACGTCCACCTTCTTTCAGTGGGACTTCCGATCCACTTGTTGCTGAACAATGGATCAGTACCACTGAAAAGATATTTTCAGTTCTTCAATGTTCTGAACATGATAAAGTCATCTTAGCAGTATATCGTTTGGAAGGTGAAGCTGATCAATGGTGGAATCTTATCAAGAATACGAGGCCAAGGGATGAAATTGAGTCCATGGAATGGGACGAGTTCAAGAACTTGTTTTTCAGTAAGTACTTCCCTCGTATTCTTCGAACAAAGATGGAAAAGGAGTTTATTGAGCTGAAGCAGAAGGATGATGAATCTGTTGGTATATATGAAGCGAATTTTACAAGACTTGCAAGGTATGCATCTGGCATTATCATCCAACCTGAAAGTAAAGTTGATCGATTTTTCAGTGGCTTAAAACCAAGTCTTCGAAGGGCATTAGCTATAAGAGACTTCAGTAGCTATGAAGAAATTGTGCGTTGTTCTATCAAGGTAGAAATGGAAGTTGGTGTTACATATCCATCTCATGGTTTTGACAAGAAACGAAAGATGGAGTTCAAGGAGAAATCTCATAATAATGGTGAAAAGAAGATGAATGTTTCCTTATGCACAAAGTGTGGAAAGAAGCATGGTGGAGATTGTCTTAAAGGAACTAGAAAATGTTTTAAGTGTGGAAAAGAAGGTCATCGAGCAGCTGAGTGTTGAAGTAATGGAAAAAGGGTTTCTAATGATGTGAATAAAGCAAACACTGCAGAGAACGCACCGCCAACACTTCAATGCTTCAAGTGCAAGGAAATGGGTCATTATGCTAATAATTGCCCTAATCCAAGGGTTAGTGATGATCAACATGAGCAACCACTGAAGGCAAAGGACAAAGGGAAATCACATGCGATCACTATTGGCAATGTTGAATATGATAACGATGTGGTGGAATGATTAAGTGTTTATGTAATGGGATTCCAAAATAATGTTGTATCATGGAGTATTGGAATATTTATGTATTGGTTTAATGTGGTATTCAAAGTGATTGAGATATTTTTGGAAATAAGATGATATGCGTATAATGAAGGGAAAATAAGAAAATGAAATGTTTAACAATATTCATGAGCTCATGATTGATATAAGGACTAAGTGATATCATGGATTGAGTATATAGAATTTTGAGGATTTTGGTATGTGGAAAGTGTTAACTTTTAACTGCATTCATGTTTTCACTAAGGTATTCAAGAGAATACATGATTAAGGACTTTGAATGTTTAGAATGTGACCAACGACAGTATTAAATCTCTGGTAATCGTTGTCACTATATTATGAGAGTGGACTGCAGTATTATGGATAAGCCTAAAGATTGAAATGGATTATGTTGGACATAAGTGAGTATTGTTTAAGGATCGAAGTTTTCTCGATATTATTGATGGGATGTTATAGTAATATAGTTTTAGAAAAAGGACAACCTGCAGGACGGGCGACAGCCCATCGCTTCGGACAAGGCTGTAGGAATCGAACCCACAACCGAAGTGCGACTGGCCTTTATCGCCTACCACTGACCTAGAGGAAGTCCCTATTTAGTAGAAACTAGTTTTATTATATTAAGCAGTATGATATATGAAGTATAAGTCCATTTTAGGAACCATATATGATTAATCTCACTATAGATCGATTTATGCATATAATTTTTTCTAACCTTTTGTTTGAGACAGATGGAATGACCCGTCATTCTATCACATTATCTGCTAACACTTCACGAATAACAAATTCAACTTCATTTATTTAAGAGATGAAGTGGAAATTGTTCAAGGCACGAACAACAGTGAGATTGTACCAAAATAAAGTAAGTATTTATTCTAATTCAAATTTTCAACTTTAGGGAAATGATCTTGAAAACCAAAAATGTTGTCCTAGTGATCTTTACCTGAGGAATCAGATGGTACCTTATATCATCACAAATTTATGGATTTGTGATTTTTGGCTTTTCCATAGCCATGTTCTCTACCACTCTCCATCAGAACATGATGGTTAGATTTTTCTTCCATATCCATATTTTTACCTATGTGGAAACCCAACAATTAGTTTATTTGGGTAATAGTTACATTTCATACTTTAGTTTTTAAAGCCAAGTTTTGGTATTCCTTTTTACGATGTGGGAAACTTTCGAATAGAAAACCATTTATAACCCCGACGAATTTCGAGGGCGAAATTCATTTTAAGGGGGGTAGAATGTAACAGCCCAAGATTTTATGAAAAATATTCTTTTTAATTTTATTAATGTCTTGTGTTGTACGCTACACCAAAAGGAGCTTGCACAACACGCATCCTTGACTTGCCTTGCATTACACGCAATCACAACCTTCCTCGATAGTGTGTGTAGTACGCAATAACGAGTTTCACTAAACAGCGATATGCTATTAAAACTAGCCGTTATGAATAGTAATAACCACTTTTTGAAATTTTGTAAATTTTATTTTTCAAAATGGATTTCATTTTTGGATTCGGAGTATCGAATTTAGCCTAAGGTGAAATTTTGGTACATTTCGGATAACTTTCATATTCTGATGAATAGTGAAAATTACTAAATTATAATTAAAAACAACTTTTTTAATCGAAATAATTAATAGTGATAAATTATTAATTGGAGTGGTTTTAAAGTATATTTAGAATATATTTTTACAATTTAATACAATGTTGGTCATTGGACGTAATTTCACATTTAAACCTGACATAAACAAGTGTCAATCTTTTGATAGATATTGTTTCGTAAAAACACGCTATTTGTTTTAATAGCGGGATTTAATTATAAAATTAATTAATTCAACTTCTATGTTATGAATTTGGTAAAATAGACTTCATTTTTGAATTCGGAATATGAAATATAGCTTAGGATGAAATTTTGGCATTTTTCTGAAAACTTTCAATTTTTGATGAATAGTGAAACCACTAAGTGGTAGGTTAAAAACTGAATTTTGCATAAAACTTAATTTTACCACTTCTGTGAATGGAATTTCGAAAATCCGAGAGACACGGTTAATATCAAGGACTAAAATATGGTTCAATGAGATGAAAATAATTTTTGGTGAATAGTAACTTTTTACTTTTTTTTACCGCGGTTAATAGTAAATAGGGTAACTAAGGGTAAATATGATATTACTATTACCCTAACACATGTCCTAATTCTATTGGAAAAGTGTAATTCGACCAAAAACAAACTTAGGAATAAAATATGACCATTTAGGCCCACTTGGATTAGATTAGGACATTTATTATGAATTTATTTAAAGAAGGGTTAAAATAGTTAAAATCAAAGTTTAATAAGTAAATCATTTTTAATATGGGGTTATACATAAGATAAATTCGATTGTAAATATTCATTAGAAAGCTAAAAAGATTTCCTACATGATGGTATTTTATTTGTAATTTTTAGACATCAAATAATTTAATTTATTTATGACACAACGATGATGCAGTAATTATCTTATTAATGAAATATTGACATAATTGATGTTATAAACACCAAAATTAATTTAATTTGAGATTTTTTATGAATTCCACTAATTTTCTAGGTTACTATGATATATTAATGTTGATTTAATCAACTTGGTTTGAACATATAATTCTGTTATGACTTTCACAAAAATCATATATCAAATAGTGTCAAAATTGACACAAAATAGTTTTTAAATCAAATATTATATTATTAATTGTTATTTTATTCCTAAAAATATAAGGTTCGGCCAAATGACTTAGATAAGGATATATATATTAATAATAAACAATTTGTGGTTCGTTTGGCATGTTATAGTAAGTTTATTAACCATATAGTGAAAGAAAACAAAAAGACACGGTAAAAGTTAAATTATTTAACTTAGAGTTAAATATAATTGATAAGGTTTAAAATAATATCCAAACATGTCTAAATTTGACTGGTTGATGAGATTACAACCCTATATCATCTAATCTTCGAATATGAGTCATTTTTGGAGGTTTTTAAGTGGGGTTAGATTTATTATAAATTAATATTTTTAAGAATTCCTAAGGTGCCCCTCTCCTCCCTTATAAAAGGGCACCTCCTCCCCCTCCTCCTCACACCAATTTTGAGCACTCAAGCTCGGCAAACCCCTGCCATTTTCTCCTCTACACTTTCCTAGAATAATCCTAGAGGTTCTGGTCTTCTCCAAAGACCAATCTTAGTTCCTTAAGTGGAGGATTCAAAGAGGCGTTCCAAAGAAGAGGTAATATCCATTACCGATCTTTTCAATTTCTTTCTTCTTCAACTTATTCTTCTTTAGTTGTTTCATGATAAAGTAATAACATCAGTATTACTTACATACTGATATGTTATTATAAATATGAAACAACCCTAATTCACCTTCTATCCATCCTACGGAAAAATGAAATCACCGCGCGTGCGTACGTACGGAATACCGTCTCCACGCCGTGGTGTAATCTATTTTCCACTATCACCTTACAAGGATGGGTATAATGGTGTAATGAGTAACTACATATGATTATTATGAAGTAATATTGATACTGAAATAATATATATATACTCCAATACAATTCCACGATCATAGGAACGATATCATCACTCGTGCGTACGTACGGAATACCGTCTCCACGATGTGATGCGACTCGTTCTACATGATCTTCATTTCATAATGATTATATAAATGAATTGAATGAATGAATATGGTATATACTACACTAATACCATTCTGGAAATGAATTATCTATAACCTAAAGATAAGAATAAGAATTTATTCGACAAAACACGCATAAGAACAAAAAGTTATAAAGACCCGAGTAACATGTAACAATGAAATATTACTAACAAGAAACTAATAATATGACCATATATGATATCATATCAATATGTATGATTCTGGAATAAGTCAATAACATTATTTAAACCATTATACAGGAGCTTCGGACACGTACAAAGCTAATCGGACCTAAGGTAAGGGAAATATCACAATCTCATTTTTATCCGAGATTGTTTATTCGTAAGTATTTACTGGGGTGTATTTTATCATCCACATCCATGTTCCCTCAATATGTAATATTATTTCCATCCACCTACAATTGTTTAAATCCAATTTTACCCTTCTATGAGTTTTTAGTAAAGGATATGAAAGGAATCTTTTTTCGTTTTTCGTACGAGGTACTTTTTGACTTTTCCGACAAAAGTACGAAGAATGTTTTTTTTAACTTATACGGCACGAACGGATTTATACTGTTTTATAAAGCCTTATTTTCATGAATCTTCCTCTAAAAGATTTCATGACTATTTTCAATAAAATCTCTTTCTTTTAAAATTGCATGATGTTTTGTAAAAGAAATTGATTTTGAAGAAGAAAGGATATTTTCCTCAAGAATTCAATTCAAGTGTTTTATCAAAATTATTTTCCATATAAGATAATAAAGGGTTCTATTTCTATCCATATTTTTACATTGATTTGACTATGTTGTGATGAAATTATGTTTATGAATTCCTTTATCTTATATGAATGGTTTTATGATGTCATGTTGTTTAAGAATCCCATTTTTATTACATGGGTTATGCAATGATGTATGATTTATGATTTTGTGGCACACATAAGAAAGGATTCATTAAGAGATGGGTGGGACCTATATCTCCCTCCAATGCATTGGGTAAAGATTTTATATCTCATGAGATAGACATGGCTGGAACGGAAGGTTATTTCGGTTCAGTGATACAGGACTGAAACGAGGAGTGAACTCGGTTCAGAAAGGGACTTTGTCCACTAAGATAGTCTTGGCAATGAGTCATGACTAACAAGAAATGATTTTCCATGATTATGTGTGCATGCCACAAAGTTTCAAGTTTCATGTTATGATTATGGGGATCTCATTTTCACTTCTATGATTTGTTCCATGTTAAGATATTATGATCTCTTTTGCAGGTTGTGATTTTCAAAAAGATATGATATGATTTTTATTTCTTTTGTATACCCTTACTGAGCATTTGAGCTCACCCTTTTATGTTTTCTTTTCCCCAGGATATAAAGAAAGGTTTTAGGTAAAAAAAATGGAAGATCTTTATGGGAGATATTGAAGATCTTTCACCAGGATTAGAAGATTATGTTCCGAGTTTCCAAAGACACTAAACTATTACGATCCTTTAGTGTGTGTTTTTGTTATGTACTAAGTATTCCGCAAATGTAATGTAATGTCCATGTACGTCAGGATACGGGTCTCTACAGTGAGGCATAATCTATCACCATATCATTTTGCATAAGAAAACACCCCGGACCCTTCTTGGATGCATCACTGTATATCACAAACCTTTCTCCACTACAAGGTAGTGTGAGCACAGGTGCACTGGATAACCTTATTTTCAACTCCTTGAAATTATCTTCACATTATTCCGTCCAAACAAACTTAACTCCTTTTCGAGTCAACCTAGTGAGTGGATTAGATAATCGTGAAAAATCTTTCACAAAACGTCGATAATATCCAGCCAAACCAAGAAAACTTCGGATCTCGGTTACTGTTGTTGGTCTCGACCATCTTTCGATAACCTCTGTTTTTTCTCAATCCACCGATATCCCCTCTTTTGAGTTTATGTGACCCAAAAATGCAACCTTTTGAAGCCAAAATTCACACTTGGTAAATTTGGCATAAAGCTTCTCCTTTCTCAGGGTCTTCAATATAATTCTCAAGTGATCTTCATGTTCTTCCTTACTCTTTGAATGGACAAGAATATCGTCTATAAAGACTACCACAAATTGATCAAGATACTCTCTAAAGACTCTATTCATCAGATCCATGAAGATATAAGGGGCATTAGTAAGACCAAATGGCATCACTATAAATTCATAGTGTCCATACCTTGTACGGAAAGCCGTCTTTGGTATATCCTCCATTTTGACCCTTAATTGATGATACCCTGAACGAAGATCAATCTTGGAAAAGTATTGAGCTCCACGTAGTTGGTCAAATAATTCATCAATGCGTGGGAGAGGATATTTTTTCTTGATAGTGATCTTGTTTAGTTCTTGATAATCAATGCAGAGTCTCATTGATCCATCTTTCTTCTTAACAAACAGAACTGGTGCTCCCCAAGGTGACAAACTAGGGCGTATGAAACCCTTATCAAGATTCTCTTAAAGTTGTTTCTTCAATTATTGAAACTCAATTGGGGCCATTCTATAATGTGCCTTTGAAATAGGCAAAGCACCCGGTATGAGTTCTATTGAAAACTCAACTTCACGATTTGGTGGAAGACCTGGTAATTCCTCTGGAAAGACATAGTCCAACTCCCGTACAATGGGCATATTTTTAATCGTGAGTTTCTCACCAACCATTTGAGATAAATAAACCTCATTTAGTGGAATAAAGACCCATAAGATGGAAGAAATTTCCACTGGAAGGTTATGTTCATCCTTGCATCGATAGACGATCATAGATTGATCTGGAAAATAAATGTGACTTCCCTTCTTTGGAAATTGATATGAGCTCCATATAAAGAAAGCCAATCCATGCCAAGAATCACATCATGTAACACCCCGAGATTTTATGAAAAATATTATTTTAATTTCATTAATGTCTTATGTTGTATTCTACACAAATATTACCTTGCTCTATACGCAACACCGTATTAGCTTGCAGTATACGCAACACTATTCTTGGACCGTGTTACACACAATTTTGATAATAGTTATTCTATGAAACATTGAGTGTATATATATATATATATATATATATATATATATTAAATGTATAAATGAAATATGGTTGGATTCTGTTATACGAAACAACGAAGGATTCTTTCACAACATGCAACCCTGACTTGGCTTGCATTACACGCAATCGCGACCTTCCTCGATAGCGTGTGTTGTACGCAATACGGGGTTTTAATAAACAATGTTATATTATTATAATATTGTCATGAACTAGCCGTTATGAATAGTATTAACTAAATTTTGAATTTTATAACATTATTATTCATCTTACACATTTCTAGAACATTGTATAAGAACAAAATAAATTTTTCGGGTAAAATAAGTATTTTTCAAAAAATGCAGTTTTGCCGCCTTTTGATGGCACACCCACTTTAAATCTGGTTTTTGACATGTTTATAAGTTCAATTTGACAAAATAAAATTCTTCTTTGGAATCAAGAAACAAAAATTTACTTTAGATAAAATTTTCATATTATTCTGGTAACTTTCACATTTTAATGAATAGTAAAAACACGCTATATTTTAATTAAAAACAACTTTTTTCATCGTAATATCTTATGTTGTTAAATTATAATATTGAATGGTTTTAAAGTATAAATAGAATATATTTTTACCATTTAATATAATGTATGTCATTAGCATTGATTTTACCTTGAATTCTTAGGTTAAATCAATTCAATCTTTTGCAATGTTTTAAACAAAAACCCGTTTTTATTCGACAACGGGGTTAATTTTAAATTAATTTCTGAAACTTCTGTGTTTTGAATTTTAAAAAATGGATTCCATATTTGGAATCAGTGGGTCCAAATTATATTAATAGGATAATTTTTATTTTTGGGAATTATGAATAGTAACTACGGTAAATTTTATTTACCATAGTTAAAGGTAAATCGGGTAATTAAGGGTAAATATAATATTTTAAAATTACCCTAAAAAATGTAAAAATCCTATTGGATGACTAAAAAACGACCCATATCACCTAAGGGTCGGATTAGATTAATTTAATTAAATTTTTGCAATGAAAATAATTTAATTATTATTAAAACCAAAGAATGTGACAACATGTCACTTTCTTAAATCTTATAAGTATAATAATTTTAATCTAGTGATAAACTTCATGAAACTTCGAACATGAATAGTCTCCAGAAATCTAATACAATTATCTACATCATAGGAATTTATTTAGAATTTTTAGGGATTAAATAATTATCATTTATTATGACAGAATGATGATGCAGTAATTGTCTTATTAATGAAATATTGACATAATTGATGTTATTAATGCCCAAATAAATGTAATTTGAGACTTTTTATGACTTACACTAATTTTCTAGGTTAATATGACATGTGTTTGTTACTTTAAGTAACTTGGTTCGAACTTATCATTCTGTTATGAATTTCATAAAAATCATGTACCAAATAGTGTCAAATTTAACATAAAATAGTTTTTAAAACAAATATTATATTATTAATTGTTATTTTATTCCTAAAAATCTAAGGTTCGGCCAAATGACTTAGATAAGATTATATATATTAATAATAAACAACTTGGGGTTCTTTTGGCTTGATATAGTAAGTTTATTAACCATATAGTGTAAGAAAACAAAAAGACACGGTAGAAGTTAAATTATTCAACTTAGAGTTAAATCTAATTGATAAGGTTAAAATAATACACTTAACTTGTCTAAATCCTATTGTTTGATAGGATTTCGACCCATCCCCACTTTATATTTGAAATAAGACCCTTTGGAACCATTATAAACCGATTTTGACTTTAATATAAAATAATATTTTGAGATATTCCTAAGGTGCCCCTCTCCTCCCTTATAAAAGGGCACCTCCTCCCCCTCCTCCTCACACCAATTTGAGCACTCAATCTCGGCCAAACCCTTCCTAAATCCCTTCTCCACTTCCCTAGAATAATCATAGAGGTCCTGGTCTTCTTCAAAGACCAATCTTAGTTCCCTAAGTGAAGGATTCAAAGAGGCGTTCCAAAGAAGAGGTAATATCCATTACCGATCTTTTTCAATTTCTTTCTTCTTCAACTTCTTCTTCTTTAGTTGTTTCATGATAAAGTAATAACATCAGTATTTATTATATACTGATATGTTATTATAAATATGAAACAACTCTAATTAACCTTCTATCCATCCTACGGAAAAAGGAAATCACCGCGCGTGCGTATGTACGGAATACCGTCTCCACGCCGTGGTGTAATCTATTTTCTGCCACCACATTAATTGGATGGGTATAATGGTATAATGAGTAACTATATATGATTATTATAAAGTGATATTGATACTGAAATAGTATACATACACTTCAACACAAGTTCACGATCATGAGAATGATATCATCGCTCGTGCGTACGTACGGACTACCGTCTCCACGACGCGATGAGATTCATTCTCCATGTTAACCATTTAAGAATGATTATAAAGTATATATAAGCAATAATAATGAAATATATGACATTATAAAGCTACTCTATTTATTTATATATGTATCTCATCTACTTACTTCCATTCAAGACAATAAGGAAAGGAAAACAGCGTTCATGAGTACGTACGGACTACCGTCTCCATGAACTGTGTGTTTCATTTCTTTTATCTATCTATTATATATATATATATATACTGAATATATATGATATATAAATCATGTTTTATATTCTGGAAGTAAGTAAATCATGATATAAGTAATAATAATGTCAAGAACAACAAGTCCAAACACCTACGATAAATGAAACGATTTTACCCAAAACGCTTCTTTAACATGGAATTTACAAAAGAACGGGTAATATAAAGTCATAAGTGAACCATATATGGTATCATAACAATGAATATGATTCTGTATAAGTTAATGACATTATTTAAATCATTATACAGGAGGTTCGGACACTTACGAAGCAAATCGGACTTAAGGTAAGGGAAATATCACAATCTCATTTTTATCCGAGATTGTTTATACTTTGGTATTTACTGGGGTGTATTTTATCATCCACATCCATGTTTCCTCAATATGTAATATTATTTTCATTCACATAAAATTGTTTAAATCCTATTTTACCCTTCGGTGTGTTTTTATTAAAAGATATGAAAGGAATCTTTTGTCGTTTTTCGTACGATGTACTTTTTTAACTTTTCCGACAAAAGTACGAGAAGAATGTTTTTTTAACTTATACAGCATGAATGGATTTTTAAAACATTATTTCCAAGAAGCTTCCTTTACATTTTTTCATGTTTATTTTTAATCATCTTCTTTTATTTTAAAGTCGTATGACATGTTATGAAAGGAAAAATATTTTTTTGAAGAAGAAAGGATATTTTCCTCAAGAATGGAGTTCAAGTGTTTTATCAAAATTATTTTCCATCTAAGATAATAAAGGGTTATGTTTTTATCCCTATTATTACATTGATTTGATCATGTTGTGATGGAATTATTTTTATGAATTCCTTTATCTTATATGAATTGATTTATGATGTCATGATGTTTAAGATTCCCATTTGTATTACATGGGTTATGCAATGATGTATGATTTATGATTTTGTGGCACACATAAGAATGGTATCATTATGAGATGGGTGGGACCTATATCTCCCTCCAATGCATTGGGTAAGGATTTTATATCTCATGAGATAGACATGGCTGGAATGGTAGGTTATACCGGTTCAGTGAAACAGGACTGAAATGAGGGTGACTCGATTCGAAAAGGGACTTTGTCCACTAAGATAGTCTTGGCAATGAGTCATGACTAACAAGAAATGATTCTCTATGATTATGTGTGTATGCCACAAAGTTTCATGTTTTAAGTTATGCTTATTGGGATTTCATTTTCACTACTATGATTTATCCCATGTTATGAAATTATGCTCTCTTTTGCAGGTTAAGATTTCCAAAATGTTATGTTCTTATGAATATGATGTGATTGAGTTTTCTTTTGTATACCCTTACTGAGCATTTGAGCTCACCCTTTTATGTTTTCTTTTCCCCAGGATATAAAGAAAGGTTTTAGGTAAAAAAAATGGAAGATCTTTATGGGAGATATTGAAGATCTTTCACCACGATTAGAAGATTACGTTCCGAGTTTCCAAAGACACTAAACTATTAAGATCCTTGTGTGTGTGTTTTTGTTATGTACTAAGTATTCCGCAAATGTAATGTAATGTCCATGTACGTCAGGCTCCGGGTCTCTACAGTTGGTATCAGAGGCAAAGGAGGTAGGAATGTATCCGATCCTTGGGAACTCTCACATGTGAGCGTTGGACGAAGCATGGCTCTCCGCCCAAGGGCTTCATGAGGAAATGGCTGCCACTGGGGATGGTGGTGTGTCCCGCCCAGGGGGTGTAGCCACCCATGGAGTGCCCTGATAGGTATCAATTATAGTCCACTGGAAGTAATTCCAGACCGTTACAGTTGGTATCAGAGGAAAGGTTTAGTCAACCTTTGGAAACTAGGATGCGAGAACTTTAGTGAGATCCCTAGAGATATTTATAAGGTATGTCTAGGGATGTTCCTAAGGTTAGGTATACGTATAGGTTATAGTACTAGAATTACGCTAAAGATCATAGAATTAAACCTAAGATGTTAGATATTGAAGGTACTCTCCCTTTATTATGTTGTTTTCCCTAGCATGATTTTTGCCTCTCACACTATTCTTTTTGGGTTTTAGATGATGGCTGGAACCCGAAGGAACCGTGTTGATCAATGCAATGGACAATGCAATTATTGCCCTCCTGAACAAACAAATGTTATGGGAGATGGAGTGAAAAATCTTATTGCTATACTTACACAAGCTATGAATCATTCTGGACTTCCAAATGAGCAGAGAAGGGAACAATATTCTATTGAGTCCTTCATGAGGCAACGCCCACCTTCTTTCAGTGGGTCTTCTGATCCACTTGTTGATGAACAATGGATCAGTACCACTGAAAAGATATTTTCAGTTCTTCAATGTTCTGAGCATGATAAATTCATCTTAGCAGTATATCGTTTGGAAGGTGAAGCTGATCAATGGTGGAATCTTATCAAGAATACGAGGCAAAGTGATGAAATTGAGTCCATTGAATGGGACGAGTTCAAGAACTTGTTTTTCAGTAAGTACTTCCCTCGTATTCTTCGAACAAAGATGGAAAATGAGTTTCTTGAGCTGAAGCAGAAGGATGATGAATCTGTTGGTATATACGAAGAAAATTTTACAAGACTCGCAAGGTATGCATCTGGCATTATCATCCAACCTAAAAGTAAAGTTGATCGATCTTTCAGTGGCTTAAAACCAAGTCTTCGAAGGGCATTAGCTATAAGAGACTTTAGTAGCTATGAAGAAATTGTGCGTTGTGCTATCAAGGTGGAAATGGAAGTTGGTGTTACATATCAATCTCATGGTTTTGACAAGAAACGAAAGATGGAGTTCAAGGAGAAATCTCAGAATAATGGTGAAAAGAAGATGAATGTTTCCTTATGCACAATGTGTGGAAAGAAGCATGGTGGAGATTGTCTTAAAGGGATTAGAAAATGTTTTAAGTGTGGAAAAGAAGGTCATCGAGTAGCTGAGTGTCGAAGTAATGGAAAAAGGGATTCTAATGATGTGAATAAAGAAAACACTGCAGAGAACGCACCACCAACACTTCAATGATTCAAGTGCAAGGAAATGGGGCATTATGCTAATAAATGTCCTAATCCAAGGGTTAGTGATGATCGACATGAGTAACTGCTTAAGGCAAAGGACAAAGGGAAGTCACATGCGATCACCATTGGCGATGTTGAATATGATAACGATGTGGTGGAATGATTAAGTGTTTATGTAATGGGATTCCAAAATAATGTTGTATCATAAAGTATTGGAATATTTATGTGTTGGTCTAATGTGGTATTCAAAGTGATTCAAATATTTTTGGAAATAAGATGATATGCACATAATAAAGGGAAAACGAGAAAATGAAATGTTTAACAGTATTCATGAGCTCATGATTGATATAAGGACTAAGTGATATCATTGTTTGAGTATATAGAATTTTGAGGATTTTGGTATGTGGAAAGTGTTAAATTTTAACTGCATTCATGTTTTCACTAAGGTTTTCAAGAGAATACATGATTAAGGACTTTGAATGTTTGTAATGTGACCAACAAAACATATCTTATGAAATATGGGGATCGATGATGGTGTTAAATCTCTGGTAATCGTTTTCACTATGTTGTGAGAGTGGATTGCAGTATTATGGATAAGCCTAAAGATTGGAATGGATTATGTTGGTCATAGGTTAGTATTGTTTAAGGATAGAAGTTTTCTCGATATTATTGATGGGATGTTATAGTAATCTAGTTTTTGAAAAAGGACAACCTGTAGGACGGGCGACAGCCCATCGCTTCGGACAAGGCTGTGGGAATCGAACCCACAACCGAAGTGCGACTGGCCTTTATCGCCTACCACTGGCCTACAGGAAGTCCCTGTTTAGTAGAAACTAGTTTTATTATATTAAGCAGTATGATATATAAAGTATAAGTCCATTTTAGGAACCATATATGATTAATCTCACTATAGATCGACTTATGTATATAAATTTTGCAGACCTTTTGAGACAGATGGAATGACCCGTCATTCTATCACATGATCTGCTAACACTTCACGAATAACAAATTCAACTTCATTTATTTAAGAGATGAAGTGGAAATTGTTAAAGGCATGAACAACAGTGAGGTTGTACCAACATAAAGTAAGTATTTATTCTAATTCAAATTCTTTAACTTTAGGGAAACGATCGTGAAAACCAAAAATGTTGTCCTAGTTATCTTATATCTGATGAATCAGATGGTACCTTAGATCGTCACAAATTTATGGCTTTGTGATTACTGGCTTTTCCATAGCCATGTTCTCTACCACTCTCCATCAGAACATGATGGTTAGATTTCTCTTCTATATCCATATTTTCACCTATGTGGAAACCCAGTGATTAGTTTATTTGGGTAACCGTTACGTTTCATACTTTTGTTTTTAAAGATTGGTTTTGATATTCCTTTTTATGATGTGGGTTTCTATTAAATAAACTTTCGAATAGTAAACCATTTATAACCCCGACGAATTTCGAGGGCGAAATTCATTTTAAGGGGGGTAGAATGCAACACCCCGAGATTTTATGAAAAATATTATTTTAATTTCATTAATGTCTTATGTTGTATTCTACACAAAGATTACCTTGCGCTATACGCAACACCGTATTAGCTTTCAGTATACGCAACACTATTCTTGGACCGTGTTACACACAATTTTGATAATAGTTATTCTTTGCAACATTGAGTATATATATATATATATATATATTAAATGTATAAATGAAATATGGTTGGATTCTGTTATACGAAACAATGAAGGATTCTTTCACAACACGCAACCCTGACTTGGCTTGCATTACACGCAATCACGACCTTCCTCGATAGCGTGTGTTGTACGCAATACCGGGTTTTAATAAACAATGTTATATTATTATAATATTGTCATGAACTATCCGTTATGAATAGTATTAACTAAATTTTGAATTTTATAACATTATTATTCATCTTACACATTTCTAGAACATGATATAAGAACAAAATAAATTTTTCGGGTAAAATAAGTATTTTTCAAAAAATGCAGTTTTGCCGCCTTTTGATGGTGCACCCACATTAAATCTGGTTTTTGACATGTTTATAAGTTCAATTTGACAAAATAAAATTCTTCTTTGGAATCAAGAAACAAAAATTTACTTTAGATAAAATTTTCATATTATTCTGGTAACTTTCACATTTTAATGAATAGTAAAAACATGCTATATTTTAATTAAAAACAACTTTTTTCATCGTAATATCTTATGTGGTTAAATTATAATATTGAATGGTTTTAAAGTATAAATAGAATATATTTTTACAATTTAATATAATGTATTTCATTATCATTGATTTTACCTTGAATTCTTAGGTTAAATCAATTCAATCTTTTGCAATGTTTTAAACAAAAACCCGTTTTTATTCGACAACGGGGTTAATTTTAAATTAATTTTTGCAACTTCTGTGTTTTGAATTTTAAAAAATGGATTCCATATTTGGAATCAGTGGGTCCAAATTATATTAATAGGATACTTTTTATTTTTGGGAATTATGAATAGTAACTACGGTAAATTTTATTTACCATAGTTAAAGGTAAATCGGGTAATTAAGGGTAAATATAATATTTTAAAATTACCCTAAAAAATGTCAAAATCCTATTGGATGACTAAAAAACGACCCATATCACCTAATGGTCGGATTAGATTAATTTAATTAAATTTTTTCAATGAAAATAATTTAATTATTATTAAAACCAAAGAATGTGACAACATGTCACTTTCTTAAATCTTATAAGTATAATAATTTTAATCAAGTGATAAACTTCATAAAACTTCGAACATGAATAGTCTCCAGAAATATAATGCAATTATCTACATCATAGGAATTTATTTAGAATTTTTAGGGATTAAATAAGTATCATTTATTATGACAGAAAGATGATGCAGTAATTGTCTTATTAATGAAATATTGACATAATTGATGTTATAAATGCCCAAATAAATGTAATTTGAGACTTTTTATGACGTACACTAATTTTCTAGGTTAATATGACATGTTATTGTTAATTTAAGTAACTTGGTTAGAACTTATCATTCTTTTATGATTTTCATAAAAATCATGTACCAAATAGTGTCAAATTTAACATAAAATAGTTTTTAAAACAAATATTATATTATTAATTGTTATTTTATTCCTAAAAATCTAAGGTTCGGCCAAATGACTTAGATACGATTATATATATTAATAATAAACAACTTGGGGTTCTTTTGGCTTGATATAGTAAGTTTATTAACCATATAGTGTAAGAAAACAAAAAGACACGGTAAAAGTTAAATTATTTAACTTAGAGTTAAATCTAATTGATAAGGTTAAAATAATACCCTAAACTTGTCTAAATCCTATTGGTTGATAGGATTTAGACCCATACCCACTTTAGCTTCTAAATAAGACCCTTTGGAACTATTATAAACCGATTTTGACTTTAATATAAAATAATATTTTGAGATATTCCTACGGTGCCCCTCTCCTCCCTTATAAAAGGGCACCTCCTCCCCCTCCTCCTCACACCAATTTGAGCACTCAAGCTCGGCCAACCCCTGCCAAAATCCCTTCTCTACTTCCCTAGAATAATCCTAGAGGTCCTGGTCTTCTTCAAAGACCAATCTTAGTTCCCTAAGTGAAGGATACAAAGAGGCGTTCCAAAGAAGAGGTAATATCCATTACCGATCTTTTTCAATTTCTTTCTTCTTCAACTTCTTCTTCTTTAGTTGTTTCATGATAAAGTAATAACATAAGTATTTATTATATACTGATATGTTATTATAAATATGAAACAACTCTAATTAACCTTTTATCCATCCTACAGAAAAAGGAAATCACCGCGCGTGCGTACGTACGGAATACCGTCTCCACGCCGTGGTGTAATCTATTTTCTGCCACCACCTTAATTGGATGGGTATAATGGTATAATGAGTAACTATATATGATTATTATAAAGTTAAATTGATACTGAAATAGTATACATACACTTCAACAAAAGTTCACGATCATGAGAATGATATCATCGCTCGTGCGTACGTACGGACTACTGTCTCCACGACGCGATGAGATTCATTCTCCATGTTAACCATTTAAGAATGATTATAAAGTATATATAAGCAATAATAATGAAATATATGACATTATAAATCTACTGGATTTATGTATATATGTATTTCATCTACTTACTTCCATTCAAGACAATAAGGAAAGGAAAACAACGTTCATGCGTACGTACGGACTACCGTCTCCATGAACTGTGTGTTTCATTTCTTTTATCTATCTATTATATATATATATATATATATATACTGAATATATATGATATATAAATCATGTTTTATATTCTGTAAGTAAGTAAATCATGATATAAGTAATAATAATGTCATGAACAACAAGTCCAAACACCTACGATAAATGAAACGATTTTACCCAAAACGCTTCTTTAACATGGAATTTACAAAAGAACGGGTAATATAAAGTCATAAGTGAACCATAACTGATATCATAACAATGACTATGATTCATTAATAAGTTAATGACATTATTTAAATCATTATACAGGAGGTTCGGACACTTACGAAGCAAATCAGACTTAAGGTAAGGGAAATATCACAATCTCATTTTTATCCGAGATTGTTTATACTTTGGTATTTACTGGGTTGTATTTTATCATCCACATCCATGTTTCCTCAATATGTAATATTATTTTCATTCACCTAAAATTTTTTAAATCCTATTTTACCCTTCGGTGTTTTTTTAGTAAAATATATGAAAGGAATCTTTTGTCGTTTTTCGTACGAGGTACTTTTTCAACTTTTCCGACAAAAGTACGAGAAGAATGCTTTTTTAACTTATACGGCATGAATGGATTTTTAAAACATTATTTCCAAGAAGCTTACTTTAAATTTTTTCAAGTTTATTTTTAATCAAATTATTTTATTTTAAAGTCTTATGACATGTTATGAAAGGAAAAATGTTTTTTTGAAGAAGAAAGGATATTTTCCTCAAGAATGGAGTTCAAGTGTTTTATCAAAATTATTTTCCATCTAAGATAATAAAGGTTTCTGTTTTTATCCCTATTATTACATTGATTTGATCATGTTGTGATGGAATTATTTTTATGAATTCCTTTATCTTATATGAATTGATTTATGATGTCAGGATGTTTAAGATTCCCATTTGTATTACATGGGTTATGCAATGATGTATGATTTATGATTTTGTGGCACACATAAGAATGGTATCATTATGAGATGGGTGGGACCTATATCTCCCTCCAATGAATTGGGTAAAGATTTTATATCTCATGAGATAGACATGGCTGGAATGGTAGGTTATACCGGTTCAGTGAAACAGGACTGAAACGAGGGTGACTCGATTCAGAAAGGGACTTTGTCCACTAAGATAGTCTTGGCAATGAGTCATGACTAACAAGAAATGATTCTCTATGATTATGTGTGTATGCCAAAAAGTTTCATGTTTTAAGTTATGCTTATTGGGATTTCATTTTCACTATTATGATTTATCCCATGTTATGAAATTATGCTCTCTTTTGCAGGTTAAGATTTCCAAAAGTTATGTTCTTATGAATATGATGTGATTGAGTTTTCTTTTGTATACCCTTACTGAGCATTTGAGCTCACCCTTTTATGTTTTCTTTTCCCCAGGATATAAAGAATGGTTTTAGGTAAAAAAATGGAAGATCTTTATGGGAGATATTGAAGATCTTTCACCACGATTAGAAGATTACGTTCCGAGTTTCCAAAGACACTAAACTATTACGATCCTTGTGTGTGTGTTTTTGTTATGTACTAAGTATTCCGCAAATGTAATGTAATGTCCATGTACGTCAGGCTCCGGGTCTCTACAGTTGGTATCAGAGGAAAAGGAGGTAGGAATGTATCCGATCCTTGGGAACTCTCACATGTGAGCATTGCACGAAGCATGGCTCTCCGCCCAAGGGCTTCATGAGGAAATGGTTGCCACTGGGGATGGTGGTGTGTCCCGCCCAGGGGGTGTAGCCGCCCATGGAGTGCCCTGATAGGTATCAATTATAGTCCACTGGAAGTAATTCCAGACCGTTACACATCAAATTCCACTATAGGAAGGATCACAAGATTTGCAGGAAGCACTTTCCCACAAACTTCAATCTAGAAAGAATTATAAACTTTTAATGCGACTGTTGTGCCATTAGGGGTTGTCATAGCTAACTCAACATCTAATTGTTGAGGTAATACGGTGATATCCTTAAAAAATTCTTCAGAAATAAAAGAGTGGGTGGATCCAGATCAAATAAAACATTTTCTACTTTAGAGTGGATGGTAAGTGTACCTTTCACCACATCGTTATCATACTCCACATCACTGATAGAAATTGCATGTGACTTTCCTTTATCTTTAGCCTTAAGATTTTTTTGATGTAGATCATCATCAACAACCCTTGGATTAGGGAATTTATTGGCATAATTCCCCATCTCCTTTCACTTGAAACATTGAAGTGTAGTAGGTTCATTCTGTGTGTCCCTTCCATTGTTTGCATCATTAGACATCTTCTTCCCATCATTGCGGCATTCAAATGCCCGATGACCTTCCTTTCCACATTTGAAACATTTACTTGTCCCTTTAATAAAACTCTCTCCATGTTTCTTTCCACACTTTGAACAAAAGGTAATGCTCATCTTCTTTTCAATGTGCTCTTTGGATTTTCCTTTGAATTCCATTTTCCTCTTCTTATCAAACCCATATGACTGATGGGTTACTCTAATATCCATCTCAAATTTGAGAGCACATCGAATGATTTCCTCATATCTATTGAAGTCCCTTATGGATAAGTCCATTCTAAGACTTGGTTTTAAGCCACTAAAGAATCGATAGATCTTACTCTCATGTTGGATAATAATACCAGAAGCGTACCTTGCAAGTCTTGTAAAATTTTCTTCATAGGTACCAACAGATTCATCATCCTTTTTCTTTAGTTCAAGAAACTCCTTCTCCATCATTTTTCGGAGAATACGAGGGAAGTACTTATTGAAAAATAAGTTCTTGAACTTGTCCCATTCCATGGACTCAATTTCATCTCTTTGCCTCGTATTCTTGATAAGATTCCACCATTGATCGGCATCACATTCTAAACGATAAACTGCTAAGATGACTTTATCATGTTCAGAACATTAAAGAACTGAAAATATCTTTTCAGTAGTACTGATCCATTGTTCAGCAACTAATGGATCAGTATACCCGCTGAATGAAGGTGGACGCTACCTCATGAAGGATTCAATATAATGTTGCTCCTTCCTTTGCTCGTTTGGAAGTCCAGCATGATTCATACCTTGAGAAAGTTGTGTGAGCATGGCTACAAGATTTCTCATTCCAGCTCCCATAATGTTTGGTTGCTCAGGGGGAAAATCATTGCATTGCCCGTCGCATTCTTCATTAACACGGTTTCTTCGGGTTCCAGCCATTGACTAAAACCATGAAGAATAGTGTGAGAAACACTAATTATAATAGGAAAACCACATAATCAAGAATAAAATTTCACACTTAAGGTCTTATCCTAGGTTATTCATGGCCATTTCTAAAACACTAAGATTGTGTTCTATGCTTAGACTTATCCTTAGGGTTCTTATCAAGGATTTCGCATCCTAGATTCCAAAGGATGACTATACCATTCCTCTGATACCAACTATAATTACAAATACTTTACATACATTGTTATTACTTCAGAATTGAAGCACACTTATTACAACATAAAACAAAACCAGGAAAGGACCGTATAGGTATAGTGTCTTTAGAAACTGGGAAACATAAAAAACTGGTTCATAAAGCTTCTACACTGTCTCCCATTTATTTCATCATATCTATAGTCCCTTTTGGCATATCTTACTTAATAACCTTCTTCCTGACCTGGGGAAAGAAAACATACAAAAGGGTGAGCTCAAATGGTCAGTAAGGATAAACAAAAGAAATATCAATCATAAGAACATAACTTTTAGAAATCTTAACATGCAAAAGAGATCATAATTTCATAACATGGGATAAATCATAGTAGTGAAATGAAATTCGAATAATCATAACCTAAAACCTGAAACTTTGTGGAATACACACATAATCATAGAGAATCATTTCTTATTAGTCAAGACTCATTTCCAAGACTATCTTAGTGGACAAAGTCCATTTCTGAACCGAGTTCATTCCTCGTTTCAGTCCTGTTTCACTGAACCAGTTTAACCAGCCATTCCATCCATGTCTATCTCATGAGATATAAAATCTTTACCCAATTCATTGGAGGGCGATATAGGTCCCACCCATCTCATAATGATACCATTCTTATGTGTGCCACAAAATCATAAACCATACATCATAGCATAACCCATGTAATAAAAATGGGAATCTCAAACATCAAAAAACAATTCATATAAGATAAAGGAATTCATAAAAATATTTCCATCACAACATAATCAAATCCATGTAATAATAGGGATAGAAACATAACCCTATATTATCTTAGATGGAATATAATTTTGATAAAACACTTGAACTCCATTCTTGAGGAAAATATCCTTTCTACTTCAAAAACATTTTCCTTTCTTAACATGTCATACAATTTTAAAGAAAAATAAGTTGATTAAAAATAAACTTGAAAACTTGTAAAGGAATCTTCTTGGAAATAATGTTTTAAAAATCCATTCATGCCGTATAAGTTAAAAAAAACATTCTTCTCGTACTTTTGTCAGAAAAGTCAAAAAGTACCTCGTACGAAAGATGAAAAAAGATTCCTTTCTTATCTTTTACTAAAAACTCACCGAAGGGTAAAATTGGATATAAACTATTGTATAAGGTTATAAATATTACATATTGGGGAAACATGGATGTGTATGATAAAATACACCCCAGTAAATACCAAAGTATAAACAATCTCGGATAAAAAGGAGATTGTGATATTTTCCCTTACCTTAGGTCCGATTTGCTTCGTAAGTGTCCGAACCTCCTGTATAATGATTTAAATAATGTTATTGACTTATTCCAGAATCATACTCATTGTTATGATATCACATATGGTCATATTCTTAGCTTCTTATTAGTAATATTTCATTACAACTTGTTATTCGGGAGTTTATTACTTTTTGTTCTTATGCGTGTTTTGTCGAATAAATTCTTATTCTTCTATTTAGGTTATAGATACCTCATTTCCAGAATGTTATTAGTGTAATATATATCATATTAATTCATTAAATTCATTTATATAATCATTATACAATGAAGATCTTGTAGAACGAGTCGCATCACATCGTGGAGACGGTATTCCGTACGTACGCACGAGCGATGATATCATTCCCATGATTGTGGAATTGTATTGGAGTGTATATATACTATTTCAGAATCAATATCACTTTACAATAATAATATATAGTCATTATTTACACCATTATACCCATCCAAGTAAGGTGGTGGTGGAAAATAGATTACACCATGGCGTGGAGACGGTATTTCGTACGTACACACGCGCGGTGATTTCGTTTTCCGTAGGATGGATAGATGGTGAAATAGGGTTGTTTAATAATTATAATAACATATCCGTATATGAGTGATACTGATTTTATTACTTCATAATGAAACAACCTAAGAAGAAGAAGTGGAATAAGAAATAAAGTTGAAAGAATCAGTAACGGACATTACCTCTTCTTTGAAGCGCCTCTTTGAGATCTCCTTTTAGGGCACTAAAATTGGTGATTGAGGAAGCCAAGAACCTCTAGGATGTATCTATGGAAGTGGAGAAGAGAATTTTGAAGGGGATGGCCGATCTTGAAGTCTCAAAGTGGTGTGAGGAAGAGAGGGAGGAGGTGCCCTTTTATAAGGGAGGAGAGGGGCTCCTTTGGAAAAACTAAAAATATTATTTTATTATAAAGCCAAATTCGGTTTTAAATAGCTAAAAATTGAGTTATTTCGAAGCTAAGGTAGGGATGGGTAGAACTCCTCTCATAAAATAGAATTTAGACAAGTTTAGGTTCCTATTTTAACCTTATCATTTAGATTTAACATTAAGTTAAATAATTTTACTTTTATCGTGTCTTCTTGTGTTCTTACACTATAATGTTAATAAACTTACTATAAGAATGCAAATGAACCCCAAGTTGTTTAGTATTAATATATATAACCTTATCTAAGTCATTTGGCCGATCCTTATATTTTTATGAATAAAATAACAATTAATAATATAATATTTGTTTTAAAAACTATTTTATGTCAATTTTGACACTTTTTAGTAATTGATTTATGTGAAAATCATAAAAGAATTATTAGTTCGAATAAAGATAATTACATCAATACTAACATGTCATATTAACCTATTAAATTAGTTTAATTAATAAAGAGTCTCAAATTACATTTATTTTGGTATTTATAACATCAATTATGTCAATATTTCATTAATAAGATAATTACTGCCTCATCTTTGTGTCATAAATAAATTAAATTATTTAATGTCTAAAGATTATACATAAAATACCATTATGTAGGAAATCTTATTAGCTTTATAATGAACATTTATAGTCGAATTTATCTTATGTATAACCTTATATTAAAAATTATTTACTTATTAAACATTGATTTTAACTATTTTAACCCTTCTTTAAATAAATTAATAATAAATGTCCTAATCTAATCCAAGTGGGCCTAAATGGTCATATTTTATTCCTAAGTTTGTTTTTGGTCGAATTAAACTTATCCAATAGAATTAGGACATGTGTTAGGGTAATAATAATATCATTTTTACCCTTAATTACTCTATTTACTTTTAACCATGGTAAATAAAAGTAAAAAGTTACTATTCACCAAAAACTATTTTCATCCCATTGAACCACATTTTACTTACTGACATCAACCGTGTCTCTCTAATTTTTTAAATTCCAATCACAGAAGAGGTAAAATTATGTTTTATGAAAAATTCAGTTTTTTAACTACCACTTAGTGGTTTCACTATTCATCAAAAATTGAACGTTTTCAGAAAAATACCAAAATTTCACCCTAATCTAATTTTGATATTCCGAATCCAAAAATGAAGTCCATTTTGAAAAATAAAATTTATAAAGTTTCAAAAATTGGTTATTACTATTCATAACGGCTAGTTTTAATAATATTTTAATAGCATATCATTGTTTAGTGAAACTCGGTATTGCGTACGACACAAGCTATCGAGGAAGGTCGTGATTGCATGTAAAGCAAGACATGCAAGTGATGTGTGTAGTGAAAGATTCCTTTGATGATTTATATAACATACAAGCAAAATATTCCTCATAAAAGTCTCGGGTGTTACATTACATATGACCTAGAGGATCCCAGGTAGGTTACATCTATCTTCTTATTGCTACCACGGATCCCATATGGGATACATTTAATTACATTCTAATATATGGAATCTTTAATATGATCCCTTTAGTTGAGTATCATTCTAAGGATCCCTTGAAGGATTCCTCCTTTTACAATTTTATCTTAGGATCCCAAGTAAGATTCGTTCACTTATGTGTAGACCTCAAGGATACCACGTAGGATTCCTCTCAGCGTTTTACATGATGGGGCTAGTAGGTTATCAATGTTTTATCGAACCCAATATTTTACATTGGGTTTGGGTATATATGGAAGGAGGTGTCACCATATAACCCATACCAAACTTGTAAGCCCATGGGGTTGTGGTAGCAGTGTTGGGTTTAGGCATTCAGCAACCCACACTCCATTGATTATTCTTCCACATGTTTATTGATGACGTGATGATGATTACCAGTGGTGATTTGTGGTCGGTGGTTGTTAAGAATAACTTGATGCATCTTTCTTTCTCTTTGGGATACCAAAATATATTTCCTAGGATCCGGCTTCTGAGCCATGTTATTTTCATATTTATTTGTATATGCAGAGGTACTACCTAGGATCTAGCTATTGAGATTGTATATTTGATTATTATATTATTCATATTTTTCGAAGTGCTTCCAAGGATCTGGATGTTGAGGTCACTACTATGATATACAGGCGTTGAATTCCTAGTAATGATACTCATGGATGATTACTCTCTCCCGAGTGACAAGGATGATTATGATCTCCCCAAGTTGTTGTATGACTAGGATGATTACCCTCTCTAAGGCTCATGGGTCAAATGAGGATGATTACAATCTCTTTAACATGGGGTTGTTGGTGGATGATTACACTCTCATAAACTTGTGGTCTGTAGAGGATGATTACTTTATCCTCGATATGTGGCTTATGGAGGATGACTACGCACTCCTCAATTTTTCATATGATGAGGATCTATAGAAGTTCTCTATGAGATCTTGTTTATGAGACCTTTTTCATCATCACTATGAACTACTGGAAAAAAGGCCTATACCCACGGTTCAAAACCGTGGGTATAGCCCCCAAAACAGTGGGTATAGGCTATACCCACGGTTTTGGGAACCGTGGGCTGGAACGCCGTCGGTATAGGTCCCCAGTCTATACCCACAGTTATCCAAAACCGTGGGTATAGGTGTTCTGCCACCGTGCCAACAAAACATTCCCAATTGCCACGGTGTCAATGGCTTTTACCCACGGTTTCAAAACCGTGGGTATAGATCCTAAAATAAAGCGGCAGGTGGGTTTCGATCCCATGACCTCTTCGCTGCAAAGTACCGCGTCTACCACTAAACTACTATCAATTATGTGTATATATATATATATAGTTAAATATAGTTATATAAACTGTGGGTATAGAGGGAATAACCGTAGGTATAGGACTCCCGCCAAAAAAAAAAATCTTTCCCGCGGAAATTTTTTTTTTCCCGCGCACACATGGGAAACCTATACCCACGGTTTTTCAAAACCGTGGGTATAGGTTTTTTATCCTATACCTATCCCCACGGTTCTCCTCAAAACCGTGGGGATAGGTACCCCTATACCCACGGTTCTTGAAAACCATGGGTATAGGTCAATTTTCAAGACCTATCCCCACGGTTTTGGAAAACCGTGGGGATAGACCCCCTATGCCCACGGTTTTTGAAAACCGTGGGTACAGGTCTTGAAAATTGACCTATACCCATGGTTTTGGAAAACCGTGGGTATAGGGGGTACCTATCCCCACGGTTTTGAGGAAACCGTGGGGATATGTCCATTTTCCAGTAGTGATGGTTTATCATCGTGTCTCCCACCTATGATTTATGTTGTGAATTATGTCCACATCTGAATCTTGAGGGGTGGGCATGATGTCTCTCAAGTGATCTCTCTCTACAGATCACCTAAGGGTCAAACCCTTAGGATTCATCTGAGTCTCAATGTTGTGACCACCTATGGACTGGTCCGTAGGGCACATATATTGAACTGGATTCACATAGAATAACCACAAAGAATCCATATCAGTGGCCATTTATAGGATATTGGATGTACTTCCTTAGAATCCTTCTTTATAGTGATTGGAGGTGAGTATGGGTGAACCCAATGCTCGGATGTGTACCTCCCTATGGTGACGTATTTTTATTGGAGACATTTATGATGCTAGGAAAAGTAGGTATATTTCAATTAGGATTACAAACCCATATATTTAATTAATTATACATGACTTGAGTGCAAGACATACAGCTCAATTACCTTACAATGGATGTCCATGCGATTGGTATTACGGACCAGAGGAATGACTATTGATGGTTTTATGTTATTTCATTCAAATTACTCATGTATAGTCATATATATATATATGTGTGTGTGTGTATAGGTGTGGTACTATACACATAAATGAATATGAATATGGATATCCATGATATCACATTCTTAGTTGACCAAGATTATGGGCCCAAGGATTGAATGTGGTCTCACGTTTATTTATTTTACGTGTCTCTTAAGTTGTGTCTTGGATAGGATGAGCATATTTCATGAGCATTCACTTATGGAAACATGTTTATAGTTTCATTATTGGGGTGTCCTACTAAGATTATTTATCACCTCTATATGTGAACTTCATTGTGTGTATAGATGTTTTGTATTCTTTTTTAGGTTGAGAATAGTTTCATAGTTGATTGGGTTGAGGCCTAGTGTTGTATGATTGAGTGGAGCTTCCCTTGTGGGTTCTTTTGATCAGTCTGGTGTAGTTTGATTGTGTATAAATACTTGGAATGTATTTTGGATTAGAGTTAGTAGTAGAGCCTTTTACTTTTATGTTATTTTCTTTTTTATTCTTGTATCTATATGGTAGGCCCAATGGGTGACCAGTGTTGTATATATGAAACAATTGTTTGGTATTTTTTAGATTTTTCATTTATTATTATAGCATGTTCTATTTAATTTTATTTATTTATTTTGAACTTTTTTTGTTAATATAGTGTATGATACTTAGAAATTTCCACCATGTTACTCTGATATGAGGGTATAATCTCCCCACTGTACCACATTTAGACCCTTAATAATTGTTATCAGCCTATGGCATATGGGGAGGCGTGTTTGGGGCTTAGAATGAACTGCATCGGAGCATCAGTTTACTGCCATCTAGGTTGGGATGTTACAATGTGGTATCAATGGTGTTCCTTTCCTTTTATTTACTATATGGTATATGGTAGAAAAGAGTATTAGGAATGTGTTTGAACCTATTATGGATATCATATTTTTTCTTCAAGAACACTTGTTTTAGTAAGAAGTACTGGTTGTCAGGGGTATGGGATTTCTATTCATATTTCCAATATTGTAGTTGTATATGATTTTCTCCTTTAGTGATAAAAATTTTCTGGGTATGTTATGATTTATTATTTATTTTTGGATCTTTTACTATTGGAAAGTGTCCAGGGATGGATTTTGACTCTTCGCCAGTTAAGGAAAGAGGAGTCTCATGCATCATATTAGGCATATTGGATTCACATTATATATGTCTTCTAGTGTCTGATTTTTCTGATAGTACATTCCAATTGTTTAATGTTTCAATAAAAAATAAATTGTGTTTTCCCATATATGTTTTTTGGTTAAATTCAACTAAATTAAGCCTACTTTAATATATATATATATTTTCTTCTGATGGAATTTATTTTGAATCAACATTAAGGTGTTTGGTGGTGAGTTCGATGACCCAATCATCATGCACAGGAGGTGCAACTCCCCTTGTAGGTCGATAGGGAACATGATGACCATGTCTTATACCATTTTAGGGTGTATTTTCACAGGTAATATTATTTAATGTTTTAGTAACAATCTATGATGTTTTTTCCTGCTAAAATTTGAATGAAATTATTCTTAACCAACCATTATTTATGGTTATTTAGTCAAATCTCTGAATATGATACCAATGCATTCCAGGACATTTCTCTTAAACTAGACCTATAGGGTGTTTTACCGTATCTGGATTCTTGGTTTCTTTTAGTTTAGTATATCATATGTGTTAGAAACATGACTTCCAAGGATCAATTCCTCACATGGATTCTTAGTGAGGATTAGTCCCTTATAGGTTGTGTTGGACGTTTTGACCCCTGTAGGTCTTTATGATATTTTTCTTCTTTAGAGAGTTTAGATATTTTGGGATAGGATGTTAGACCTTGTGATCCAGTTGCGAGACATTCTTTGTAGGGCTAGGTGGGAGACCGAAGGGCTTTTAGTCTTGACTTAAACCCTTATAGTTGGACATCAAATTTATTCAAGGGAACCCCATTAGTGAGGTTGGGCCAAGTTTATGAATTATTTTTTATTATGTGTGCTTGGTTATGTTCTCTTTTGAGATCGATCCATAGTTCGTGGTTGAGTTTTTTGTTATAGTCATGTTGATGCCCTCGACTTTTGGAAAGAACTCACGGTTTTTTGGTATCAAAACTATATTCGATGAGAATGTCTATTTAGGTTCCTAGACTAGTTGATCTTTTTTTCAATTGTTGCTAATATAGTAAGAGTATGGTTATATTATTATGACGAGAATGACACTGACTGACAACCATCCATGGAATAAATCATGGAACAAGTGAGGCTCTAGATTTTAAAGAGGAGTTCCAATGGGAGATTCTGTCTTAATGAAGCTGGAATGTAGGGTATGAAGGTCAACTTATCATTGTGTTGGAGGAATCACCAGAGTTTGAGTCAGGTGATAGAGTACATGCCAGTTATGAATGGTTCCATTAAATCATAAATTTTTGAGTATTCGGGTGCAAGCTAAGGACCAATGTTTTCAAGACTTGTTGTGGGCATGGTCAACTATGAGTTTTGGTTAAAATGATGAATATAACTTAATTGTATAGGTGACATTAGGAATAAATTTGGAGACATAAAGTAGTTGACACATGTTTGGACATGGAAAGACGTTTTTGAGAGACGTGGTGTCAGGTTTTGGTTAAAGGGAGTGTAGTCTATATTGATATGTGTATAGATTGAGGGATATGTACATGCCTTTAAATAAAATATTAATATAATATTTGTTAGAGACAGTCATGCTCTATCTTTACATCATCTTGAGTATACTAGGAGACCGTCAACTCTATGACAAGCTTCTTTTCTTTTAAATATCTTCCTGGATTGATGAAGAAACTAGTTGAGGTTGCACTCGATGAGTAGTATAAGGTAATCCATATGGTGGGGAGTTCACCATTGGCTATTTGAGGGAGGCGATCCGTGTTTTTAGTTAAAACATGGTTGTTTTTTTGGGCCTTTGGGCTTGGAGTTTATTTCTAAGATAAGGATAAGGGTATTTCTATAGTGGGGAGTACTGGATCAATTTTAGTTAAGCATCTCCTTTGTAAGATAAAGTTGTTGACACTATGAGACTAGTCATTGGACTATACGAATAGCTTTTGATGAAGATGCTCAAGTTTAGAGAATGGTTCCTATTCTTCCCAATAGGATTATTGGGGACAATGTGTTTTTATAGTGAATATATATTAAGGACCCATGTTTTTTCAGACTAAAAATTTGAGCAGAAATTTGTTTCTTTTTTTAGATGATTGTAAAGGAAAAAATGGTCACTTCCCCTATCAAATGATCATAGAAAATTTTTATAACCTCTTTTTTAGTCCTATAATAGGGTTTTACCCTAGTATAAGAGTTTAGTATGTTTTTGGAGCTATTAAAATTTTAGTGAAATGGTTAATAAATAATATTTGATAAATTATATATTAATTTATTTGGAATTTTTTATGTTTTTGTGTAAATACCAATAGTTTAATATTTTTCATGTTTTAATGACTTATTATGATTTTGTGGTACCCATGGTTGGATGATCTAAACTTTTTCTAGAGAAAATAGGGTTTTAGGGAAATTTGAGGGGTTTTCATTCGCGAAAACTCATCTATACGGCGTGTGGTTCCAGGAACACATGATGTGTTTTATTACTATTTTCAGAAGATGAATTCTAGAAAGTACAAGATGTGTATGAGATTTAAAATCAGTGTACAAGGACTCCATCATGTAGCTGATTACCTAGCCAAGCTTTCTATGAACATGGCACATGTCAGGTATATTACACAGCTGGACTCTCTGTGGGTTGAACATCGTGTCGATATACATGGACAGAAAATACAAATGGATATTCCATGTGAGGTACAAAGGTAGGTACCCCATTTAGGGTACACACTGTGTATAGGTCCTACAACCCATGTAATGTAGCTTTTACAGGCCATGTATGGCTAGATTACATGCCCATGTGGGTCCTTGAGGGTACACATCGTGTACTAAGGAAAACACGTTGTGTACTCCTCCCGTGCTATCCTTCTTGGGGGTTTCATATCTTTATTATCTAGAGTTATAATTAAACCCATGATTAGTTCATTATGAGTATATTTTCACATATATCATGATGGTGAAACCCTTTTGGTTTTTCATGGACTCCCAAGTAGAATTTCATTCTTTTTTCAAATATAGTGTTTCTTCCTCTGATAATCAAATATAGTTGTCTTTTGAGAGTGAGATCGTGATCATATATGGTCCATGAGACATCTCCCATGACCTTTTCCTATGTATATTTCCCATATAAGATGTATCCCTTGAAATATTTTCCCTGCAGTCCAAATTTTTTGTGAGAATAGTTGTTTATAAGGATCCCTTGTTTCATTACAATTCTTATGTATGTCCTATATGATCTTGGACAAGTTGCCTCTATCTTCTTACTGCTACCGAAGATTATCTATGGGATTTCATTAATTATATAGAGCCATAGGTAATTCCTAGTAGGATCCCATTACTTGTGTATCATTTTGAGTATCCCATGTTGAATTTATCCTTTTCGATTTTCAGCGAAGGATCTCATCTATGATGCCTTCACTTTCGTGTAGACCTCGAGGATCCCATGTATGATGCCTATTAGTTTTTATTATGAGGGACCATGTGGGTTCTTGATGTTTGAACTACACTGAGCTAGTATATAAATTTTGTGTTGAGATGGCAGCAGGTATCAGCTTAGAACTCATTTCTATCTTTTAATCCCATGGGGCTTCAGAAGCATTATTGGGTTAAGGTGTTCAACCACACTCACTACTTTACATATTCTTTAACATTTTTATTAGTGATGCAGTGATGATTACTGTAGATGATTCATGGTTGGTGGTTATTAAACATGATGTAGTGCATCTTTATTTATCTTTGGGATGCTCAAATGTATTTATTAGGATCTTGATTCTAATACATGTTATTTTCATATTTATTTATATACCTAGAGGTACTATCTATTATCTGGATATTGAGCCAATATATTTTGTTATTATATTATTGGGATTTCTAGAGGTGATTCCATGGATTCAGATGTCAAGCCTAATATTATAATATACAGGCATGGTATCCCTAGTAATGATACCCTTGGATGATTACAGTTTCACATGTAATAAGGATGATTACTCTCTCTTATAGTTGTCATATGATGAGGAGGATTACGGTATCCTCAACTCATGGGTTAAATCTAGATGATTACCCTCTCCTTAACCTAGGGTTTTTATTGGATGATAATTCTACACCTAACTTGTGGTCTATAGTGGATTATTACTCTATCTTAGACCAATGGATTATGAAGGGTGACTATGAACTCCTTAATTTTTCATATGATAAGGATCTACAGACATTATCTATGAGATATAGCTTATGAGACCTTTTTCATTATCTGGTTTCTTGAGTTTGGTGTCTCACACCAATGATTTATGCTGGGTATGAAATCCACATCTTGATCTCTTGGGGTGGGAATGAAATATCACTGGGGAGATATCCTTGTTGATCGTATATGGGTTAGACCCTTAGGTTCCATCTGAGTCTCAATGTTGTGACCACTAATGATCCATAAACAAGTGATCAGAAACTACATTTGATTTACATTGCATGAGTGCAATGAAATCCATCTTAGGGATCATTTATAGGATGTCCATATATACTTCGCAAGAATCCTTCTTTATAGTGATGGAGATGAGTACAAGTGAACCTAGGGTTTGGAAAAGTATCCCTTGTGGTGTCATAGATTTATTAGAGACATTTTTGGCACTGGCCGAATCAGGGATATATCGATTAGGATTTTTTACCCAGTGATAGAATTAATGATACATAGCTTGATTTTCATGACGTTTGGCTCAATGACCTTTCACAATATGTCTTTGAAATTTGGATTACAGGCCTAGGGATCAACAACTGATGGTTTTATGTTATTTAATTAATATTACTCATGTATACTCATACTTATGTAGATATGTATAGATATGGAACTATACAGATATATCCAAAAATATATATGGATATACATGATAGAACTTTCCTAATTAACCAGTATTACGGGCCCATGGATTGACTATGGTTTCATGTTTCTTTTTTTACTTATCTTTTTTGTTGAGACTCGGTGAGGCTAATCATATTTAAGGAGAATGAACTTATGGAAATATATTTATAGGTTCATCATTGGGTTATCCTACTGAGATTATTTCTCACCCCTGTACGTGCACCTCGGTGTGCATATAGACCTTATGCCTACTTTTCAGGTTGAGTGTAGTTGCATGGTGGATAGGGTTAAGGCATAATGTTACTTGATTGAGTGGAGCTACCCATGTGGTTTATTATGATCAGGATACTATAGTTTTATGGTTTCTGGTGACATAATATGTGGTTCTTCTTAGAGTTAGTTTTAGATCCCTGTACTTTTATTTCAGTATCTTTTGTATTCTTGTATCGGTATGGTCGGCCCATTGGGTGACCAGTGTTGTATGTATGACAAAGTTATTCATGATTTTGAATATTTTTCCTTTATTATTACAACATGTTATATTTAAGTTTATTTATTTCTTTAACACTATTTTTATTAATATTGTGTATAATACTTAGCTATTTATTTTGTGTTACTCAGATATGTGGGTATAGTCGCCCCACTATACTACCTTTATACCTCCACTGCAAGTCGGCAACCTCTGACATATAGGGAGGTGAACATGAGGACTCATAATGAACCAGATCAGAGCACTAGTTTAGTCTCATCTGGGTCAGAATGTTACATTAAAGAATATTTGTAGAAAGAAGAATAAATTAATCCAATACATTCATTTAAAATCTATACCTCTTATTTGGAAAAAATCCATTTTTTAATGGATTAAGCCCTCCAAGGATGGTTTTATGCCAAAAATAATACCTCTAGAAGATGGAGAGGGATGATAATAATGGATTTGGGATCTTATTTTAGGAATTAAAATTATTTTTAACTATAAATAAAATAATATAGTTATTACTAATCTATAAGAGAGGGGTTGGGTACTCTTGATTTCTCATAAACTGTTAAATTAGTATAAATTATTTGTCATTGAAAAATAGTAAAAAAATATTGAATTTAAATATATTATGCGGGTGGGACAAAATAATATCATCAAATAAAATTTGGATAAGTTTAGACTATCTTTTTACCCATATAGTTTTGTTTTAACCTCTTATTAACTATTTTGACAATTACGATGATGACAAAAAATTTTAATCTTTAGGGTATAAGATATTTAATATTAAAAGAAAATTGGAACATTAATGGACCATGGTTGATATTTCTAATATATCCAAATAATTTGGTTTAAGATTATATTTTAATGAATTTTAAATAATTTTATAAAATATTATTTATTATAAAATATCAATAATTTAAATTCTAGAACAATTCATTTATTTTGACACTGAAAATGGCATGAAAAAATGGAATTCAAATATAATGCTTTTAAACATTAATTTTTTTTATATTTATCTAAAAAATTTGGAAGAAAATATTTTATTCACCTCATATTACTTTTAACATTTTGAAAATCAATTATTTTATTTTTAAATTAATTGAATAAATACAGTATCGGAATTCCACAAACTTTTATGGTATTTATTTCATCACTAAAAATTGAAAATAAATAAAAATGATAAAAAAAAATTTATAAAAAAAATTAACATTGTGAACTAAACATAGCCTTTATATATCCTTATTTCAAAAATTTAGAGATTGAAATTTTTTACTTTTTTTTACATAAAATAATATAAATGAAAAAATAAAAGGAATATGGAATCATTTTTCCATATTCTTAAAACATGCATGAAAATAAACAAACTCAACACATAAAATAGGATAAAGGAAAGTGTTAGGTTCATTTTTTTCCTTATAATATTATCTGTAACATTAAATACTTTTATATAAAATATGTTTTTCAATAATAATTGTATTTTTCACTCTTAATTGAAAAATAAAACATTTTAGAAAAATATTGAAATTTCACCATAAACTAATTTTGATATACTGATTTCAAAAAAGATATACATTTTAAGAATTTTTTTCTAAGATTTCCATAAAAAAATTATAATATTTTCTAATAAAAAACAATAAAAACCATTTTTCAAGGAAAAAAATTCTTTGTGAAGAAAATGACTTTACTAAAAATTTGAGTGATTATTTACTAAGAGTTTATCAATAATTTTTAATTTATTATGAAATTTATATATATTTCATAGCTTGATTAATCCTATTCATACCTTCCAATCCAATTGACCTAATATAATAGTCACATTCAAATAATATTTTTACAGTGTGTCCAAACTTGTTTAAAGATTGGTGTTGTGTGTTAAGCATGATATCGAGCATAATATTATTTTAAAAGATCAGAGTCTCACATTCTTCCTCCCAATAAAATATTGTGTCCTCACAATTTGAATGTGGGCTCAATAAATACGGGTTTATCATTTCGTAATACCTTTGTTAAAATTGGATATCATGAAAAGGGTTAATAAAACATCCACTTGAATATAGGGAAAGGGAAATATGATGGTCATTTGAAATTACAATGAAAAAAGGTTTCCAAATAGGATAAAATTAGTGGGAAGTGAAAATATAGACCTGGAAGAAAAGTGTAATATCAGTATAATGATTGAGAGTTATAAAGATCATTGATCACATGAAATTGATCGATCATGAGAAAGTTAACGACCACAAAACCATAAACCAAGGAGGTCTAAAAATGATAATAAATTCATCAGAAATAATTGTAACAGGATAATTTTTTTCAAAATATTATTCATATATTTGGGGTGTTAATTTTAATTATAGACCCTGAACTTAAGAAATTTTATATTCTTGAAAAGTAGAATTACATTCTTTAATCAATTTCCACCACAATCTCATCTTTTTCTCCAAACTATGAGTGTTCAAGATAAATTATTCGAGCCTAAAGTACTAAAATAAAAATCTAATGGAACACATAATTCCATAAAAGTATGACATTATACTTATACTATATTTATATATTAACCAAACCCAAAATGGTTGTGATAAAGTAAGATAATTCCCAAAATAAATAAAACATTGATCTCCAAAGATTTAAAAACAACACCTAAGTTTTAACTTAGATCATTTGATAGATAATTAACCTTAAAATTAATCAAAATAATCGTAAGCATGTTAGAAACCCAATAATCAAAATTATTTGACCACATATTCTTCTTAGATTAATTTAACTTTTATCTTTTATCGAAATTAGTTACTCAAAAATTCATATACCAAAAAATGAATATGCCCTGATCATATAATATTTAAAATATGTTTATTGTTGACATAAATAACTTATATAACCATAAATCCACATTAAAATAATATATAATTCAAAAAGATACAATTACCTATATTCCTTTAATGAAACCTTAATTATATAATTTTCTCCATAATTATAATAATCTTCTTCCAAAATAACATTAATCAGTTTTCAATCTAATGGCTATCTATATGATAAAAAAATGTTCCCTAAAGCATTATAAAAATTTTCTATAATATTTTTTGAAAACATTATATACTATCCAAGAGATCATGTAGGCTATTGGTTGGAACTATAATCTTTTCTCCCTTAAGTTATTGGTTCAATCCTCGTTCCCTTGCCGTATGTGACGTGTTATCCTTTTACTAAAACTGTATTAATATAATTTCTGTAACTTTCCAAAAATATTATGAACATCTATAATAAAAACCACAGTAATTTCAATAATATAGAATGGATTAACCTAAAATTTTCTTTCATACCCCTGACCTTACATCCAATAAAACCTCAAAATATTAAAATATGAGAATCATATTTGATAGTGTGAATGACACACAATAATAAGTAGAGAATGGAATATAACATCCTATGAATTTATAAAATAATTATTATTTTAAATAAATTCAGTACATCATATATATCTTATTTCATTAAAAACTATGTTTAAATTGAATTACACATAATGGGTTTTTTCGATAGATTGGGTTACACACAAGACTGAGTTTTACAGAATAACAATATACTATTAATATCATTATTTAATACAAAAGTTATTACCTAGATGATAGAATATATGGTATGAATAAAATTAAATATATATTAAAAATATATAATTTAGAAATATTTATTTATTTTTATGTTGATTATAATCAATAGTAATAATCATTTAGAATAAAAAAGAAAAGGTTTTTGGAAAAATCATATTTTCCTAAGAGATGGTTTAGTCAGGCTTGGCGCACATATTTTAAAGTGACGTTTTAAAAATTATAGAAAATTTAGATGAAAAATAAAATTAATTTCTAAAATTGTAATAACCAAATTATATTTGGTTGAATTTTTTGGATTTATTTGAGAAGTTTCATTTTTTGATGAATAGTAAAAAAACAAATGATATTAATTGAAAACTGACTTTCCATTTAAATAATTTAGAATTTTAAATATTTTATATTATTTTAAAAGTAAAATTAAAAAAAATTATAAATTAATTTATTTTATTTCAATAGAATCATTTTTATATTTAACTTGTAAATAATAACGTAGTATACCTTTAAACCTTTTCACTTTAAAAATCAACTTTTTTGTCACATCTGAGGGATTTATTTTAAATTTAAATTTTACAATTATCTGAATTGAATTTGGTAAAATGTATTCCATATTATGAATAATCATAATTTATAATTTAAAAAAATTACAACTTAATTTTTTACCCATGTAATTAGTAAAATTATTTAAAATTAACTACAATGATTAAGGTAAAAAATAGATTATCAAGGGATTAAACATTAAACATAAGGGTAAAAATGAACTCGAAAATTGTCCAAATCCCATTTTATGGACATATTTCGAAGTTATATGATATATTATCTATAATTTACCATTATTAGGTCCTTTTACATGAAAAAATGTGAGTGGAATTCACTCATTGAAAAACTTATAACTGTGACACTCAGCCTACTTATAAAAGGCCACCAACTATCCTCCTCTATTCACACATTAAAACCAATTTGGTTTAGACAATACATATCCAAATAAATTCCTAATTTAATTACCCTCATGCAAGAATCCTTATCATAGGAATAAATCTAACCTAGTAAGGGTTTAGTGAAAACCAAAAGAAGATACATGATGGAGAGGTAATGTTCTTCAACAAGCATGTCTATTTTATTTCCTCATCCACCCCCTTAAACTATTTTAAAACCATGATCATATAATAAAATTATTATTTTAATTATATTGATATGTTTTTATTACAATTTTATGTCCTATAACTTCAAATAATTCCATTAAATGGGTTAGAAAATCATTGTTCTTGTACACGACAGACAAAGACATCACAAACCGATGTCGTTTGTTTTTCCCCTTCCACCTATCAAGGTTGGTTATGATTATGGATATAATGTATATATATATGATATTTATTACATATTTATACATATGTATTCACTATATCACATATATATTTTTATATTCTATTCAATAAGAGATACTATTACTTCGCTCATGTGTACGGAAGACTACCGCCTCGCGAATCGATGTGATTCGTCTTTCACTAAAACTTCACATGGATGGTGATAAATATAAAGATAATGATTATATATTATATAAATGAAATAATTATGGTATTAATTTTATATTTATAATTCTTTAAATATAATACATATCATTTTATTTCTCTACTTTTCACTCATGTAAAGATGATAACATCTTTCGTGTATGTGTGGACTACCAACTTCATGAAGAAATGTGACTCTATTATATTTACCACACCACATGGATGACATATATAAGTATATGAAATGGTATATATTATATCATAATAATTATTTAAAGATAATATATAAGTTACTCCCTTTCCATAATTGTCATATAAAAATTGAATATGTTACTTCTGCGTACGTATGACCTATCGTCTCAATGATCATAACATACTTCATTTTTCATAACCATCATTTTTGATTAGTTTTAAAATTAAAATTGATGAAACAATATGATAATTATTTAATTATTATTATTCTTGAGATTGTATAAATATAAAATATAAATATTAAGTAGACATTTCATGATGGAACACGCATGAGAAAACTAAGGAATTAACACCCTAAACAATTAAAATAAGGAAAGATTACTAATTAATAGGTAATAAGATGTTATAAAAAGACAATATATGATATAATAAATATTATTATGGTTTTAAAATAAGTTAATATATTTTTTAAACCACTATACAGTGGGTTAAATCATGTTCAACCAAAAGGAATCATAAGGTAGGGGTTTTCATCTCAATTTTATTTCATAGAGAAAAATTGTATTGTTATGCTCCTAATTTCATTTATATTTTGTATATAGTACCCCTTTGATATGTAATATAATGAATAATTTATTATTAATGTTATTTTATGTTTCAATTTTAATTATTTTATCAAACTATTTTTGAATTAAAAGATATCAATTGGTAAGGGATTTCTTAACTCCATCTCCACTCATTGGGTTATAATTATATTTCGTTGATTATTTAATTATAAAATTATATAAGTAATGAATTTATATTATATTATAATTTTTTCACTTGTTTTATGTGTATTTATAGTTGATAAACATAATATATCCATTGATTAACTCCCACTTCAGTGTTTTTTTATCATTTTAAAGGTTTATTTCACAATCTCATTTTAATCAAGATTGTTTATTCACGAATTTAAATTAAGATAAATTATATGATAATTATATATAAGCCCTTTAATTTTATTATAATTTTGTTATTTCTAATATTTTTAAAGTTATAGTACCATTTTCACTTTTTAGTACTTAATATTATTGAAAAAATATTATAACAAAATCCGAATTCATTTCTCTCTTCAGATGGGAATATATTTTCTTAAAAAACTACTTTTTCTAAAATTGTTTCCAAAATTTTTTATTTAACCTTTTAAAAATGGTTTATTAAAAAAAAAATTCCCCAATTTTTATTTTTTAAATGTTTTTAAAGGAATTATATTTTCACTTTCTGAACAAGGCACATTATTTTCATTTTTACCATGAAAAACAATTGTTTTTTTTACTTTAATACCATGTATGGAATTATACACAATCATGAAAATAATTTATTTGAAGCATAAATTGCAAGTTTATGAGGTTATTTTAATAGAGAGTTTTTAAAAGTGATTTTAAAATAAAATTATTTTCCAAAAAAATCAAAATGAAAATGATATTTTCCACAAGAATGTTTTTAGACATCATTTAATGGTATTTTTGTTCATCAATGACCAAAAACATTAATTATTTGTATAGTGGGTAAAATTTTATATTAAAAAAATCATTATTCTTTCTCTGTATGGTTTATGATCATTTTTACCAAATTTAGTATCAATATTCACTTATTTGTTTTATTTTTTTGGTCATTAAATTTCCCAAAAATATACACATTATTTATCATCGATGTGATTATTTCCAAAACCATATTCCATTTTTATATATAGTGTTTAATTTGAATGTTATTTTATTAACTTGAAGAAATATTGAAAAATGCATATTATTTAATCGATACAGATATTTGTCAAGGCACATTTTTTATAATTTAAACCGATTATTTGATATAGGTTGAATGACTTGGACACATATATAATGGGTGGGGACTAGTAATATATACCCCCTAGATGCCTCGGTATTTTAATGAGATGAATAAATTGGATAGGATTATTTAAGTGGGTTTTCACCAAGCATTTTTAAACCATATTGTGAAATATCTTAACGGTAAAGGTCACATGTACCAGGAAAACATAAAATCCAATAATTAAGCACATTCTTCATTCAGTATTTAGTTATTACTATTCAGGAGATTCTCACTATGATATTATCTCTTGATTCATTTTACTATCACTTATTTATTAAATGGATTTTTTTCAGTTATATATCATTCAATATTGATTATGACTGATTTACTCATACAATCATGATATTTAAATAGATTATGTGCTTATTTATTTTCCATTCCTTATTGATTGTTCTCTTTCCATATTGATTATTCTCATTAATTCATGATTTCTTCCACTATACATAAACATTACTTATTATTTCAGATATCACTTATTTTTCTTCATTTCTCTATGTTTCCATGAAGTTTACAATGACTGGTATACATGAATATACTATATAGATTTAATTTCTTCTTGAATAAAAAAAATTAATTATGTTTTGATTTTTGTATTCAATTTTTATTTGTGAATCATGTATGTATCTAGTGTACCAAAACTACTAATCTTTTGTGTACTTCAGGATATGATTAAATTTAACTTTTTCTAATGTAATGAAGTACGATATTAGATCTGGGCTGTTGGGGTAAGGGTTTATACACATCCCCAAAAAATCAATAACATTATTTCGAAATTATCCTACATGTTAACCCTAATGGTTATATATACCCCAACTTAATAAAATACCTCCCAAAAGTATGATTATTTTCTATAAAATATCACTACTTAAATACCCAAAGGAATATATATTCCTTTGAACACATTATCAACATAGAATTTATAATCCTATGATGGTATCCATAACATTTATGTTAATAAAACATTAAAACATACTAATCTCTAAAGATATATAAACCTTTATTCTGATGCCAACTTAATGAACCTACACTAATCAATTAAATAATCTTGAGTTTTAAGTAAATAATTAATTTTCTTATATTTTTGGATCTGTATGGTTTATTATTTTAGGTAATTTGTCCATCAGCCTTATATAAATAAATATTACATCATAATGTGTACATTTACACTTAGTATCCATTTTTTACACAAAACCAAACTTTTATGATATTAAAATATTAATTTTCAACACATACCTTCAAATTGTTTCTCTTAGACTCATCCTTATCCCTAATCATCCATAAAACCCTATGGAAACATTTTTAAAATGTTTCAAAATTTTTTTATAAGTTTCACCCCTATGAAGTCGCATATATTTTTCCTTATACATATTCTCATGAGTAATCACATGAGAGCATTACATAAATAGAATGGTATCATAAGATCATAAAAAAATGAATTGTTGAAACAAGAAAAAAAATTCCATAAGCATAAGTTAATGAAAAATACAAATACAGCATCTTATAGTATTCAGATTACCTTAGTGTATTATATTTACTCTCTAATCCCATACATAATGTCTAATGAGAAAAAATCTTTTACCATTAAATTGGATCTCTATCTAGAAACAACCAACATAAATTTTTCATGATTATGTGTTCCCAAAAATAGATATCACTCATAGGTCATAAAACTAATAATTACCCATTGAAGGAAAGGGTTTTCATAATCATTACTTATATCATAATCAAATGAGACATATTAAAGAAGGATATTGAGAAATGATCATAAGTCATGTATTACCTAATAAAATTAAGGGATAATAAGATAGATATATATATATATATATTAGAGACATATATAAATAATTAAGAATCATCCCGCAACATTAAGGATAGTGATAAAGTGAGTTATACGGGGAGAGAGAGAGGTTATAACTCTATAAAAATAATGGTTTTGAGATATACCTTACACCCATAAGAAAAAAAATTGGGATATCAAAATATCAATTCAGCAAAAAATGAATTTTGTAAATATATAAAAAAAGGAAAAGTGTTTTTTTTAATTTTATAAAACATGTAATATTATAAATTAATCCCAAACATTAATAATGGTTATGAATTTGGGAAATACTATTTATTCCATATATGTTAAAATAAAACAATAATTTTCTCTTTTATAAAGAAAGTCAAAATATTGTGCAAAATTTTTCTTTTTGAAAACCATTAAAAAGTGTATAATTTTTTTAAATTATTTTATTTTCATATAAGTTAATCCATGAAATAAATTTAATAATATTTACATGTAAGAAAAAAATTTATAAAAAATGTTTAAAATATTTAAAATTAGGACTTAAATGTAAAGTGTTGTTTATCGTGAGACCAAATCATCACAAGCATTCCTTATCTTCTTGATTAATAAAATATGTTAATTATTTAATTTCTTGAGAAAATTCTTCAATTTTTTTGTTCCTTTTATTTTAGTTATTACCTTATAATATATTATTATTTAATCAATTGAGTTCACATTGGATGTTTTGATGATATTTAGCTCATATGTCAAAAATAACTTTATTAGCATGATTATGGTCAAAAAGTTCAATATTACATCATATCAAGAATAATAATAATTAAATAATTATCAATTTTTAAATAAATTATACTTTAAAAACCAACCATGAAATACGGTTATGGAAAATGAACTATGTTACAATCATGAAGATAGTAGGCCGAACATACACAAAAGTAACGTTTCCATTTTTCTGTGATCATGATGGATATAAGATAAGTGTTATCTTATATTTAAAGATGTATTATTATATCCCAAAAATAATATAATATTTTAAAAACAATTATTTATATATCATTCATGTGTTGTTATGACAAATTAATCACATCACTTTGTGGAGGTGGTAATCCACACATACACACGAACGATGTTATAATTTTTCAATAAATTGAAAATTTAAAAAATATATATATAAGATAATATTTTTAGAATGATAAATATAAATCTAATATCTTATATAAACATTAAATAAACCATTATAACTACCCATGAGTTGTTTTGATGTAAAATAAATTACATCAGTTAGGGAGATGGTAGTTCTCCGTACACACAAATGATAGTTTCATTTCCCATTTGATGGAAAAGGAGACAAAAATAGTGTAGTAAATTAAATTAAAAACATATATTGATATGGAATATACTAATGTTATTATTTAATCATGTTTTAATAATATTTTAATATTTAATAAGAATAAATAAAACTAAAATATTTAGTTAGTGTTATACCTCTTCTTCGAATAACCTACTTCTCTTTACACCTTAAGCTCTCTTACATTAGTATTATTCCTGAACTAAGACCTAAATAATGTTGGTAGGGATGTTAAAAATGTATTTTGGAATGTATTGGATGAAATAAAATAATTTTTATGTGTAACTTAAAAAGGATAGGACATAACCTTATATAAGAGAGGGGAGGGGTACTATTGGAATTTCCTAAAGTATTAAATTAATATAAATTATATCTCATGAAAAAATAGATCCAAAATGATATATTCTAAATATAGGATGAGTATGTGTCTAAATTATATCATTAAATAAAATTGATACTTTTTTAGATTTTGTTTCAACCCTTATTTTTTTGTTTTGACCCCCATTACCCTTTTTGAAAATTATGGCGATTACAATATTTTTATTCTTTAGGGGATAAGATAGTTACTATTAAAAGGAAATTGGGAAATAAATAAACCATGGTTAATAGTTTCAACAATATCCAAATATGACAGTAAAATGTGAAACTTCTAATAATTTTAAATCATTTAATAAAATATTAGTTAATATTAAAAATCAGTAAAGTCAATTTTTGAATTATTTATTTAATTTGACTTGGAAAACAACATGAAAACAAGTGAATTATAATAGGATAATTTAATAAATCCATAACAAGAATTATTTATCTAAAAAATTTATCAAATAAAAAAATTTATTCATTTAATATCACTTTTAATATTTTTGAAATCATTTATAATATTTCTCTATTAATTGAATACATATTGTGTCTACGTCACATAAGCATTTAAGGTCACTATTTCATCATTAAAAATATAAAAAAATTATTATGATAAGAAAATAATTTTTCTCTCAAATAAAAATTTATAACAAAACATATCATCTGTTTATCCCTATTCTAAAAACTTATAGATAATAATGTAATGAAAATAAAATTTATGACTTTTCTTTTCATAAAATAATATAAAGGTTAAAATAAATTAAATATTCCATAAATTTGCCATTGTTTTGAAACATGGATGGACATTGATGAAATAGACTCATAATATAGTCTAACTTATAATGTTAGGGGAATTTTTTATCCTTATCATATTATTTTTAACATTAATTACCAGATTTACCATTACCACTGTGACAATTATTTACTATGATTACTATTCATAATGACAAAAAATAAAAGGGAACTATTTAAAAAATTTGGAAGTCATGATTAAAAATGTATTATTAATTTTTCAAGATTTAATTTCTATAAGTTATAAAAGTAAATTTATAATTAAAACAAAAAACAAAATGAAAAAATAGTATTTCTGAAAAAAATGCCTTTTGAAGTATATAAATGTTTTTATACCAAAATAAAGTATAATGTAAATTCCAAACTATATGACTATAATTTTTTAATAAAAATGAACTAATTAAATTTTAAAAATAATCCATAATTTTGTTTTAATTTTTAAATTTTTCAATGAAAATACAGTTTTCAATATATATTAGTATTTTCCAATATTCACTGAAAAATAAAATTGTTCAAAAAATATCAAAATTTTACCATGAGATTATTTTAATATTTTGATTTCAAAAACTATATCCATTTAATCATATAAAATTTATAATTTTTCCAGAAATTAAATATTATATTTTGTCACAAAAAACAAAAACCCATTTTGATGAAAACATATTTTTTAAAGAATTAAATTACGTAACTAAAAAATTGAGAGACTATTTACTAAGAATTTATAAATAAAATTTTATTAATCAGAACATTTATATATATATATATATATTTCATAATGAGTTTAATCCTATTCATACCCACCAATTCAGTGTAAATATTATAATGGTCACATTTAAACAATATTTTTATATTATATCCAAAATCATTTAAATCCAGGTGTTGCGTGTTAAGAAAGACATCAAGCATAGTACTATTTAAAAAACATAACGTTTTATTGGAGGTACAACTATTTGTATTCGATGGTGAAAATGAGACTTGATACCAGCATTGACTAGTGATATTTCATATATTGTGGTATGATGCATCAATAACCATGATGAGAGGGTTGGTAGACAAATGAGAACATGATTTGGTGGGAAAATTCTAATGTTAGGAGGCACCAAGGATTGGAATGGGAATTATAAGAAAATCCATATATTGAGGAAAACCGTGGGATAAATAATCAACTGGATGCTGGTGTGATGGAGTCTCAAGAGAGATGAATGTTTTCAAGCTTCATCTCTATGGTTAATGATACTGAAAAAATTATATCATGTTTGAGTGGCTTTGTGTCATGTGCTTAGAGATGCACTTTAGAAGTGTGTTTTCCATCTGGAGAAGGAATAGTGTTGTTGGGAAACATTTGATGACACACATAAGTGAGGGTTCACTCTTGTATAATCACCATGACTTCTTGAGGATGATAAGTGTTATTATGGAAGATTTTATATCCTGGGTGTATGGAAAATCATTATGATTGATGGGAAATTTTCATTTTGAGGTTGGTAGATGACATGTTTTTTAAATAAAGAGTCAAATTGGGTATTTTTGAGTAACATATCATAAAGTAATTTCTTTGAATTTTTTTTGGCTAGATAGGTTCCATGATTTCCTAGAAAAATATTTAGAACTTTAGAGTTTAAAATTTTAGTTTTAAGGGAAAAAATTATGGTACACGATTACTACATGGTTAGTGCTAACCATGCCCCCAATTTTTATACTTGGTTTTATGGGTACATAATTGTTTTAAATTATACATAGAGCTTAGAGAGACTAGGAAACCTTTTTATAATGTTGTAGGTGAATTTCACTTGGTTTTCACTTAGTTTTTCAAATGGTGTGGACTAACCATGGGTCAATCTCCCTTATTCCTTTCTTGAATCAATTATTATCACATTAATTAAAGATCCATTAGTGATTCAATAACTCCAATTTTTCTTTTTGTTGATTCCATTTTCTTTCTATTTCTCTCACTATTTTTATCTCTAATATGACATATTTTCAGGGTGTTTGTTTGGTTTTTCAATTTCTCCCATTTCAGGCCCAACCAACATCCGATTTCAAAATTTTTGACTCTCTTAATCATGGGTTAGGTAGTCCCTTATATTTATCCCATAGTCTTAACTTGTGTTTATGTTCATACATGGTGAGTTCATGATATTTATTCCATGCCTTGAAATCGATTAAATTAATAGCTTTAAAATTGAGGTTTTTCTATTTAAATACTCCTCTTTACATGCATGGAACATTATAAATAGAATGCCAAGAAGATACCCTTTGAATTGTGATAACCTAGGAATTGGCTACGAAAAATGGTGTGTTTTTATTTATAAAAATGTAAATAGTATATGTTAATGAGACACTAGTGTTTGAATTATTTAATTATAAATTATAGATTAATTCCATGGTTGTGTTATATAATTTAACAACCACTGATTTCACAATGGATCCAGAACACTAAATGGATAGATGAGTTGGTAAAAGGTAAATCCTTTTTAAAAACAATTTATGTTAATTTTAGAATGATTTGGATTTGAAATGTGGTAAATTATGTATTATTTTTGTTTTGGATATTAAAAAATGAAAAATTGATTTTGGATCATAATTGATTAGGGAAAATATAAAATAATTAATTGTGATGCATGATATAAAGTGATGCCATATAATGTGAATTAATGATTCAAATAGTATATTTAAAATGATAAACTGTAGTTGTGATGTGTAACGATTGGGAATTCGAAGATGATCTCCTTGGATTCCACCTGATGTATGTTACCATGGAATGCCACGATGAGTGCCAGGATTCCATATAAAAATCGATGGTTGGGAATGTAGGGTTGAATGATAAGATTCCACATGCTTAATATAAACTTCATAAATATAGGTGGAGTGACTAGAAAATATGATTATTAGTCATTGGGAATTTGGGGATGATCACTTGGTTTCCATTGTAATGTTATTATTATAATGGCCAAAACCCTCATGACCCCTCCCTTTGCCAAATTCTGGCACGACCGATCAGCGAGACCGATTGGTTAGACCAATCAGTGGGACCAATCGGAGTGACCGATTGGTGAGACCGATCGGCGAGACCGATCAGTGAGACCGATTGGTGGGACCCATTAGTGCCACCCATCCATGGTGGGCTTTTCTTCTGAAGCCTCCCCTATAACCCCACTTTTAGGACTTTTTAACTTCTCGAAGCGTTTCAAGGATGTTTTTAAGCCCATAATTAATATCTAAAAATAAAATAAACCTCCCTACTAAATAACAATTAATCTCGTCGTGTGTAACCAACCAACCACGTGGAAGAACCTCAATTCGACTTCCAAGTCATTCAAATCTCTTATCCCAAGACAACGGGATTTTATCTATATATCACAGAAGAAGTTCTTCCCCTCTTCTTCCTTTTTGGCCTACTTCTCTCCTCTCCCTGGTGCGCTTGAATTCCCTCCTTCATGAGACTTGTGGTGCGCGTAGGCTCAAGTCGTCTGCTCGTCCTTGGAGATCCCGACGTCCCTCCCCTTCAAATCGTGCATCCCCTGTTCTTGGAACGTGGAGAAAAACGTCGATCCTTGATCAATCATGTAGGGGTTTAACCTTCATATCTCCTTTATGTGTATCTTGAGGGGTGGGCGTGCTACTGCTTCTGTACAATTGGATGATCCAAACTTAAATGAAGATAATAAAAGGATTCTAAAGAATGAAGGGGAGGGGTGCGATTGATGATGCTGCTCTATTTTTATCCTCTTTCATGATTAATGATTTATGAAGTGTACGGGCTTATGCCTACTAAAAAGCATGGACGTTGGTGGTATTTCCTTGTATATTAATAAACCATTACCCCTTGTGATGTTTAAATGGATTTTAATTTGGTTGTGAACCTTTTGCTATGTAAAGGATATTGGTTAATTATGTATATTCGGCTAAATAAATTGGAAGGAATAGGATCAACTCCTTTTTTATGATAACCCCGGTTAAGCCCAGTGGAATTGAAACCATGGACTGTGTTTAATCTTTTAAATATGAAAATACCTACATGGGCTTGCCTTGTGTTGGTGGTAGTGGTCTGGTTGTTTTCCTTCACGGGCCGTTTGCGGTTGACCTAATGGTTTTCTTGGATGGTGGATTAGATTGATGGAGCGATGTGGGTGGTGATGTGATCCCCTGTTGTTATACATTGAGGTTGTGTGATTACTCTACTTATATCATGAATTGGGGTGGGATCCTATGTTGTTGAGAAGCCGTTGGATCCTGGATTTTGGGGACATGGGGTTCTATCTTGGGGTTTTATTTGGTTCTGCTACTTCAAGGGATCTCCTTATCCCTTTGTTGTTGTGACTTTTAATAGAACCGGGTGTGAATACTTAAATTGCTGTTGGATATAACTTTTCCATTGGTTTGTGTTTATGCTTGCTAGTTGCCCAAGTAGGTGAAAAAACTTATTTAAACATTATTACTGAACATGAATGCAAGGATGGGACATTGGGTTTTGGTTTGGAGTGAGTTGTGACATGGGAATGGGTGGTGTCCTCTTCTCTTATGAATGAATAGTAAGGATAGTGTTCTTTAGGTTGGCTGAAGAAAAACCAAGATTGGGTGAGTGCTTATTGCCTATAAATATACTTGTCGTTTTTGTGTTTCTTATTCACGCCCCACCCAAGTTGAGAACTTAGTGCCAAACACCCCCATTTCATGGGGGGGGGGGGGTTTCCAAACACTCCTATTAGTTTCTGGTTATTAGCTCCTTTATGCTCCCTTTCCTAGATATACCAATTATCTTTGGGCAGGATGTAATGGCCTGAAGTCCATTATTAGCCCAAGAATCTTCGGACAGGGTAGTGTGGTGGTTGGCAAAGGTGTGTGTGGGCAGGTGGTATCCCAAGTATCTTCGGGATGAGGCCCAGGTGTGTTCGGGCGTGGAAATAGTTCTTCTAGCCCAGGTGTCTTCGGGCTTGGAAGTAGTTCTTCTAGCCCATGTGTCTTCGGGCGTGGCAGTGGTTGTTCTGGCCAAGGTGTTTGCAGGCGTGGTTACGTGTGACAGTTGTGGCCCTGATGTCTGCGGGAGGGGTATGGCAGTGGGACTGAGATGAGAATGGCGGGATTGGTTCGATGCATAGGATGTCTTCAATAACCAGAGTGGTGTGGGGTACCCAAACATCGATGTGCTATTACTATACATTACTTGACATGTGTTATTTGGGGAGTGTGCCTTGGTGAGGCTTGGGTGGTTAGTTTCCTTTCTAGGTTCTTGGTTATATTTTTTCTCATAGGGCATTAGTATGCCTCCCCACTTGTGCACGATAGTCATTGGTTTTTCTCTACTGAGTATACTTGTATGCTCACCCTACGTATATAAAACTGCTTTCAGGTTTCCAGGAGGACTTTGGGGATTGTTCTGGACTATACTAGCTCAGACCTTGTGTCAGATCATTGCAGTTGCTATTTTTCCTTATTTTGGTATTTTTCTTTGTAGTGTCCTTATACATTGTGGATTTTACTTTTGTAACATGCATTGGGAATGGTTCTTGGCTTTACTTGTACATTCAGTTTTGGTGTTGTGGGATTCACTATCTTACCTCCCGATCCTATTAAAAGGAAAAGGGAAATTCCTTCAATTTAGTGTGTGACTTTATACCGTTGGTCCTGGTCTCCACTCCGGGACCAATTGAAGGTGGGTTTCGGGGGTCATTATCCCTCCTTCAACTTAAAGAAGGAAGTGCCTGGCAATCTGCTGACCCTTCCCTCCTTTTGGTGAAGGCGGGTCGTGACAGAATGGTATCAAAGGTGCAGGTTGAGAGATAGGATGGAGTCTAGAGTTAGGAATAGTAAGTACTGCATGGGATGGTAGGGAAACAATATTGGGTGACTTTGATGCGTGAATTAGGCCAGGGAAGACCGGCTAGGACACAGGATTTTAGGGGGCCCCGTGATTCGATGTAAGGACTCTGGACCTACCAAATGACTAAGTGAGGATACACTGATTGTAGGGTAGGGACCCTATTAAAGGTAAATGAATCATAATGACATGTGTTATCGTGTTTCTAGGTGTTTTGGGGATTCAAAAATAAATAATGAAGTCAAATAAACTGCAAGACCAAAATTATGCACTACTTGGGCTTAAGCATTACTTGTTTACCTTGCAACTATGGAACCTGGGAGACGACCATGAGTTGTACGGGTGACCGAGTCCCAGGAGGTTGACTTGTACAATCAGAAAATGGCTGATCAAGAGGAGGAAGATGATCAGTAGAAGAAGATGCTTCGAGCCTTCTAGCGATAGACCCTTGAAAAGTACGAGGGTGGAACCTCTGACATGAGGATGGAGGGCTGGCTAGAGGAGCAGGTGATGGCCTTCGTCTTGATCAGGGCTCCGACCGAGTACTGGGTTCCTCTGGCCATCAGCCAGATGTGGGGAGCAGCATGTTAGTGGTGGAAACTCTACCTGGGAGAGAGGAGAGAGGCTGAGGTGGCATGCACTGATTTCAAGGAGTTCTGGGCGGAATTACTCTCTTCTACCATGAAGGCAGAGAAGAGGCAGGAGATAATCTCCCTCCAACAGGGGATTATGTCGGTGATGGAGTTGGGGATTAAGTTCAAGGATCTCCTTCACTTTTCTCCGGACCTCTTTCCAGATGAGGAGTCTCGGGAGAGACTTTTAGTGGAGGCACTCCGACCCTCCCTCCAGTATGCTGTTACCCCCTTCACCTTGCCAACATATGTGGAGGTCCAGAAGAAGGAAGAGGTGGTGGAGAGGATTCACACGCTGGGTGGTGTGTCACGAGAGGGGATTCATCTAGGCCCGTCAAAGGGAAAGTCCGTCAGTACCAGACCTCCAGCATCGGGGCCCTCTAGGTTCCGACCAACAGGGAGTAGGCCGCAGTAGTTCCAGTTCCGGTCCACCGGTCCACGCCCTTTCTCTTCAAGCCTAGGATTGAGGTGTTTTGTTTGTGGGAGCCAAGGAAATATCCAGAATCAGTGCCCAGACCATGTTTAGTACGGCAGTGGCAGACATGCCCATCACCCACCTCACCAGCAGCTTCTAGCTAGGCCCTTCCAACAGCAGCAGCAGGGGCAGCGATCTCGCATTCCTCCGAAGGAAGACGTTGCAGGGGGAGGCCGACCTCAAGGCGCACTTCAGTGACCTCGAACAGGGTGTGGTCGGGGAGGTGGCCGACAACCGAGGGGCAGAGGAGCTGGGCGTGGACAGTTGCATGTCACAAAGGCAGTAGTTCCAGTGGGACCAGAGGTTGTTCGAGGTACGATCAGTTTTTTCAGTACCCTCACTTATACCTTGTTTGATAGTCGATCTTCACAATCCTTTGTTGCACTCGGTCTGGCCCGTGCTCTTGGTCCAGATGCTGAGAGACTTCCAGTGCCTCTGGTGCTGAGCACACCAGTCGGAGGTCAGATGCACTTGTTATATGTTTGTAGAGGATGCAGACTGATGATAAGGCCACATCAGTCAGTCAGGGATCTACTACTGCTACAGAAATAGCCATACGATGTCATCCTAGGCATCGACTGGCGGTTCTATGTGTGTTCCATCATTGACTGCTTCTGAGGAATGGTTGTGTTCTCAGACTTGGGTGGCTGACGTGTTACTTTCACTGGGGAGTAGAGTGGACAGAAGGGTAGCAGACGAGAGGAAGCCCTCCTCTCTTTGTTAGTCGAGTTGTCAGTAGAGTCAGTAGATGCTGAGATGGTGGAAGTACCAGGGATTGTTAGTGAGTTTATGGATGTCTTCCCTGAGGATGTGACAACTCTACCCCCTCGATGTGCTATCGAGATTGGGATTGTCTTGCAGCTTGGTTCTCATCCGATTTCGATGGCTCCCTACCGGATGGTGCCTTCGGAGCTACGGGAGTTTCGGATTCGGATCGTTGATCTGATGAAGAACGGTTTCGTTCGACCAAGAGTGTCACTATGGGGAACTCTTATGTTATTTGTGAATACGGTGGATGGCGGTCTAAGGCAGTCCATAGACTACAGTAGGCTGAATCAGGTAACGGTCAAGAATCACTACCCTCTTCCAAGGATAGACGATCTCTTTGACAAGCTTAATGGTGTAGGATGGTTCTCGAAGATCGACCTATGGTCTGGATATCACCAGTTGACGGTGAAGAAGGGAAATATCTTGAAGATGGCCTTCAGGGGAAGATCTGGGCACTTTGAGTTTGTGGTCATGCCTTTCGGCGTTACGAATGCTCCGGATGTGTTCATGGTGATTATGAACTACGTCTTCCGGGAGTATCTGGATCGGTTCTTAGTCATGTTCATTGACGACATCCTGATCAATTCCATGTCAGAGGAGGACCATGTGGAGAATCTGAGGATAGTTTTAAAGGTCCTCCGACAACACCAGTTATATGGGAAGTTGTCAAAATGAATGTTCTGGATGCGAGAAGTACACTTCCTTGGGCACGTAGTGTCTGAATAGGGGGTAGCGGTGGACCCATCAAAGGATGAAGCGGTTATTTCTTGGGTAGAACCCAAGAATATGGCAGAGGTTCACAGTTTACTAGGGATGGCAGGTTACTATCAGAGGTTCTTACCAAACATCTCCTGAGTTGTAGCCCCTTTGACTGCCTTGACCAAGAAGGACCAGGTTTTCATGTGGAGTGAGCAGTGCGAGGCAGCCTTCAGCTATCTGAAGGAGAGGTTGGTTAGTGCCCCAGTTCTGACACTACCAGAAGAAGGGGTGGCGTATGAAGTGTTCTGTGATGCTTCGGGACAAGGCCTCAGGTGTGTGTTGATGCAGTGTAAAGGGGTGATCTCCTATGGGTCTAGGTAGATATGCCCTCATGAGCGTAATTATGCCACCCATGATCTGGAACTAGCAGCGGTCGTTTTCTCACTGAAGTTATGGCGACATTACCTCATTGTAGAACGCTTTGTGGTCCTCACGGCTCACAAAAGCATGAGGTATTTCTTCTCCCAGTAGGACCTAAACTTACGTTGGTGAAGGTGGATGGAGTTCCTCCAAGATTACGACTTCGAGATATCCTATACTTCAGGAAAAGGGAATTTAGTGGATGATTATTTGAGTAGGAGGTCACAGAAGGATGTAGTCCGAGAGTCGGTAGACTCTTAGAAGGTGATGGAGGAGTTGGATGCCTTACACCTAGATGCAAGGAGTGATAGTGGAAGAGGTTTCCTGTATTATATGATAGTGTGGTCTTCTCTTTTGCAGAAAGTGGAGGAGTCTCAGTGGGGAGACCCAGAGTGCGAAGTGATATGCGACCGAGTTGACCAGGGCAATGCTCCGGAAGGGTGGAAGAAGGATGGTCGGAACCAGATGATTTTCTGAGGGAAGTTGTTTGTTCTAGAGGTGATGCGCAGCCAGGTTCTTAGTAAGTTCCACAACTCACCCCTAGCAGTGCACCCGCAAGTTTCCAAAATGTACCAGGGTCTGAGGAGACAGCTTTGGTGGCCCGGAGTAAAGCAAGCAGTGGCAGAGTTTGTGTCCAAGTGCTTAGTGTGTCTGTAGGTTAAGGCTGAACACCATGTTCCAGGAGGGTTGTTGCAATCTTTAGATGTCCCCGAGTGGAAGTGCGATGACATCTCGATGGATTTCGTCACGGGACTACCCAAGGTGCAAGGGGGTTGCGACTCCATCTGGGTAGTGGTGGACCGCTTGACAAAGTCATCTCACTTTCTGGCGATCAAGGAGTCGAGTTCAGTAGATGATCTAGCATGGAAGTATGTGGATGAGGTAGTGTAGTTGCATGGAGTTCTGAGTTCCAAAGTCTCGGACAGGGATGTACATTTTACCTCACGAGTCTGGAGGGGATTGCAGCATGCTTTTGGCACCCAGATATGTCATAGCACTATTTTCCACCCCCAAATAGATGGAGAGACATAGCGCACCATCCAGACCTTGGAAGATATTCCACGAGCATGCATCCTAGACTTTGGGAGATCATGGGTGCTACACTTTCCACTGGTAGAGTTCACCTACAACAATAGATACCACTCTACCATTAGTATGACTCCATTCGAAGCTTTGTACGGGAGGCTGTGTCGCTCACCCATGTGTGGGATAGAAGTCAGGGAGCCAGATGTTTTTAGCCCAGGGGTGGTGCAGAGCACGATAGAGAAGGTTCAGCTTATACAAGAAAGGATGAAGGCGTCTCAGGACTGGTAGAAGTCATATGCGGATGATAGGAGAAGGCCCCTGGAATTCGAGGTCGGGGACCACGCGATCTTGAAGGTCTCCCCTCAGCGTGGGAAGCGAAGGTTTTGCAAGGGAAGTAAGCTCTCTCCCAGGTTCGTCGGACCCTTCGAGGTGTTGCACCGGGTCGAAAAGGTGTCTTATCAACTAGAATTGACACCATACCTACAAAGGGTGCACGATGTATTCCATGTGTCCCAGCTTCGTCGATATCTTCACGATGACTCCCATGTCATCGATTGGGAAGAGTTAGACATCTAAGACGATGAAACCATAATGGAATGGATAGTGATGATCGACGGTCGAGAGAAGAAGGTGCTTCGTGGATGAGCCATCCCATTGGTTCACATGTTATGGAGGCATGGTGGGCTTGAAGAGAGTACCTGGGAGAGGGAAGCACAGATGTGTGATGAGTAACTAGAGTTATTTTGAGTTTTATCCTGTTTTTTCTGTACTTGTTTTCTATGTAATGCTTTACCTTGTTGACTAGGGGATGTGAAATTTCCTTTTCTATGAATGTGTGTGATCTTTCCTAAAGGATAGGTAGGGGAGGACATGATTCCTAGTTAGGACACATTAAAGTGGATGAGCCTAAACTTGTGCGGGCGAGTCAGTGCCACCCAAAGCGGATAGTATATTAACACTAAGAAAGGGAAACCCCTCTCCCACTTGGCTGGACGGTTTAGTCTTTTGTTTCGCGTGGTTTCATGGGGAAAGGAGCGGCAGGTCGTCCGTGGTTGTGCATGAGAAAAGGTGATCCTGTGTCAGAGAGGTTCACTCCGGATAGGTATCTTCTGGGGTGGTTGTTCAGACCCCCCTCTTTCCTTTGGTTCTGGTTCTGGATTCTCGATGGCGAGAATAGTTTGAGAGGTATCTGATGTAATGGCCCAGACCCTCATGACGCCTCCATTTGAAAAATTCCGGCACTACCGATCGGCGAGACTGATCAGAATGACCGATCAGTGGGACCGATAGGTGGGACCGATCGGCACGACTGATCAGCCGGACTGATTGGTGCGACTGATCGGTGTCACCCAGCCTTGGTGGGATTTTCTTCTGCAGCCTCCCCCATAACCCCACTTTTAGGCCTTTTTAACTTTTTGAAGCGTTTCAAGGCTATTTTTAAGACCATAATTAATATCTAAAAAGAAAAGAAAACTCCATACTAAATAGAAATTAATCCAGTTGTGTGTAACCAACCAACCGCGTGGAAGAACCACAATTCGAATTCCAAGGCGTTCGAATTTCTTATCCCATAACAACATTATTTTATCTATATATCACAGAAGAAGTTCTTCCCCCTTCTTTATTTTTAGCTGAATTCTCTCTTCTCGATGGTTCCCTTAAAGTCCCTCATTCCTGAGACTTGTGGTGCACCTAGGGTGAAGTCGTCTTCTCGTCCTTGGAGATCCCGACGTCCCTCCCCTGCAAATCGTGCAACCCATATTCTTGGCGTGTGGAGAAAAATTTCGATCCTCGATCAATTAAGTAGGGGTTTCACCTTTGTCTCTCCTTTTTGTGTATCTTGAGGGGTGGGTACACTACTGCTTCTGTAGAATTAGATGAACTGAACTTAAATGAAGATAATAAACGGATTCTAAAGACTGAATGAGAGGGGTGGGATCGATGATGTTGCTCTGTTTTTCTCCTCTTTCATGGTTAATTATTTCTGAAGTGTGCGGGCTTACGCCAACTGAAAATCATGATCGTTGGTGGTCTTTCTCTATGCATTAATAATCCCTTACCCCTTGTGATGTTTAAATAGATTTTAATTTGGTTGTGAACCTTTTTCTATGTAAAGTAAATTGGTTAATTACGTATATTATTCTAAATAAATTGGAAGCACTAGGATGAACTCCTATTTTTATGATAACACCAGTTAAGCCTAGTGGAATTGAAACCATGGAGTGTGTTAAATCATTTAAATATGAAAATACCTGCGTGGGCCTGCCTTGTGTTGGTGGTAGTGGTTTGGTTTTTGTTCCTTCACAGGCCATTTGCTGGTGACCTTATAGTTTTCTTTGATGGGGGCTTAGATAGATGGGTGATGCGGGTGGGGATGGGATCCCCTGTTGTTATACATTGATGATGTGTGATTACACTACTTATATCACGAATTGGGGTGGGATCCTCTGTTGTTGAGAAGTCGTTGGCTCCTGGGTTTTTGGGACATGGGGCTATATCTCGGGGTTTTCGTTGGTTCCAGTACTTCGAGGGATCTCCCTTATCCCATTGTTGTTGTGACTTGCAATAGAACCGTGTGTGAATGATTAAATTGTTGTTCGCTGTAACTTTTCCTTGGTTTTTGCTTATTCTTTCTAGTTTCCCATATAGGTGCAGAAACTTATTTAAACATTATTACTGAACATGAATGCAAGGATGGGACATGGGGTTCTGGTTTTTTGTGAGTTGTGACTTGGGAATGGGTGTTGTTCTCTTCTCTTATGAATGAATAGTAAGGATAGTGTTCTTTAGGCTGGTTGAAGAAAAACCTAGATTGGGTGAGTGCTTGTTGCCTATACATATACTTGTAGTTTTTCTGTTTCTTATTTGCGCCCCACCCAAGTTGAGCACTTAGTGCTGAAAACCCCCATTTCATGGGGGAGGGTGTTTCTTCCAACACTTTTATTAGTGGCTGGTTAGTAGCTTCTTTCTGCTCCCTTTCCAGGATAACCCAAGTATCTTCGGGCAGGCTGTAATGGCCTGAAGTCCATTATTAGCACAAGAATCTTTGGGCAGGGTAGTGTGGTGGTTGGACCAGGTGTGTGCGGGAAGGTGGTTTCCCAAGTATCTTCGGGATGAGGCCCAGGTGTCTTTGGGTATGGCAGTAGTTCTTCTAGCCCAGGTGTCTTCGGGCATGGAAGTAGTTATTCTTGCCCAGGTCCCTTCAGGCGTGGTAGTGGTTGTTCTATCCTAGGTGTTTGCAGGTGTGGTTACGTCTAGAAGTTTTGGCCTAGGTGTCTGCAGCCAGGGAATGGCAGTTGGACTGTGATGAGAATGGCGGAATTGGTTCGATGTGTAGGATGTATTCAATAACCAGTGGGAAAGTGGCGCATTGTACCCAAACATCGAGGTGCTATTACTATACATTACTTGACTTACGTTATTTGGGGAGTGTGCCTTGGTGAGGCTTGGTTGGTTAGTTTCCTTGCTAGGTGCTTGGTTTTCTATTTTCTCACAAGGAATTAGTATGCCTCCCCACCTGTGCACGAGAGTCTTTAGTTTTTCCATACTCAGTATACTTCTATGCACACCCAACGTATATAAAACTGCTTTCAAGTTTCCAGGAGGACTTCGGGGATCGTGTTGGACCGTACTATCTCAGACCTTGTGTCAGATCATTGAATTTTCTGTTGTTTTTTATTTTAGTATTTTTCTTTTCAGTCTCCTTATACATTGTGGATTTTACTTTTGTAACATGAATTGGAAATGGTTCTTGGCTTTACTTGTACTTTCAGTTTTGGTGTTGTGGGGTTGACAATCTTACCACCCGATCCTTTTAAAAGAAAAAGGGAAATTACTTCCATTAATGTGTGACTTTATACCCTTGGTGCTGGTCGCCACTCCGGGACCTATTGAAGGTGGGTTTTGGGGGTCATTATCCCTCCATAAACATAAAGAAGAAAGGGCCTGGCAATCTGCTGACCCTTCCCTCTTTTTGGTGAAGGCGGGTCATGACAATGATCATCATTGAGATTTTGTGTGACGATGGATGATTGGGGGAATATTGGGATGTGATTTTGGATTCCATGGAAATTTTGGGATAAGTTCTCATATTCCATCTTCTAATTCGGGATACAAGGAATGCTAGGTATGACCCTAGACTCTATGTGGTTATTTTTGGATGGAATGTTCATTGATACTTGATCGGAGACACACCCACACTTGTCAATGTAGGTAAGGTTGATCATGGTCCTAGGTCTAAGGATCGACAATGGTATATCCAAATTTAGGTGTTATTGTGATCTTAGGGAATTAGTTTTTCTTGTTTATTTTATATAATTTGGTCTATAATTGTTAAAAAATTTACTTTGAACACTTCCAAATTTACTTTTATATCATACTATTTAATTTTGGGATGTCGTTAGTGATGGCCTACCAATGTTTACTCACAACCTTCTTGGGATTCCCAGACACTTGGGTACCTAATAAGATATCACTATTTAAATATAGGTTATAAGTATAGGTAAAAAATCGATGTTAATGAAAATTGGATCAACATACCTATCTGGATATGAATAAATGGACCATCAATGACTGATATTTAGTTTGGGAGGATTTCTGAGTTTCATTTTAATTTTGGGTATTTATTTTCATATATATGATCTTCCAAAGGGATCCTTAACATGTATTGAATACTCTATTCCTAAATAATATTGATACTTTAGTTATATTAATAACATTTCCTTTCTTATCTATGATCTTAATTTGGATATATTTATATGTATAGTATTACTTCCCCTGTTATAGCCACTCTGATAACAAGATCATAATCTCTCCTTGGTAATGTCATAGGACCTTGCTGCTATTTGAAAGCCTCTAGAATATGGGGAGGTGTGGCTGATGCCTTATGATGTGGCAGACCAAGGAACCAATTCAATGGATTTGGAGGTAGGTAATTACACTAAATAGTTTAATTTATTTGTATAAGAGATAGAAGGTTGTTTCCTTATATATGTGAGGGGAGTGTCACTCTTGTAATTATTAAAAGTTATAAAATAATATTAATAAAACCTCATGGTCATGTGGCACTAAAATAATTATTTTTTCAAAAATATTGTAATAATTTCTGAAACAATCGTATCCATTGATATTAAAGATAATATTTTCTGACCCTATCACATAGTTTTATCATTAATTAACCTGTTCTACCCTTTACCATGAAGATATCTTTTTTTAACCATGATTATTGTTCGTTATGAAAAAAATGAAAATCATCTTATTACTATATTTCAACCTAATTATTATCAATATGAAATGTAATTTTTATGATTCAGTTTCTAGAGGTTAAAAAAATCTATTTTTATAAAAGTTCAAAAAACAGAATGAAAAAGAAATTATAACAAAATTAAGCATAAAAATGATTTTATACCAAAATAATGTATTATATTGATTCTTATGACATTAATTGGATTATGTTTAACAAAATGGGGCTTATTTCACTTTAAAACAAACTCAAAATTTAATGGTAAATTGTAAATACTTGAAAAATATGATAATTTTTTAAGAAATCCACATTTTTAGCATTCAATTAAAAATAAATAACTTTAGAAAAATCCCAAAACATTGCACTAATAAAAATTTGGTATAATGATATAAAAAAATAGGTCCGTTTAATCCATTTAAAATTCTAAAATTATGAAAATTAACTTTTTTATAAAACTGTATAATTCATGGAAGACAATTTAGTTTGAATAAAATTATATTTTTTTGATTGAAAAATCTATTAAAATTAGTATAGTTAATATATATACTATAAATAGAAGCATTAATATTATTAATTCATGAAATTGATTTATTTTTCATACCACCTAGGTTTTTAAAAAAAAAATTCCATTTAATTCTCCATTTTTAAATCACTTAAGGTGTCTTCAATCCACTCATTAACCATCCTTTAAATCGGAAGTTTTATTAATCTAGTTCTACCCAATAAAATTATTGTGACAATCCAAGATTTTTTAGAATATTATAACCATGCAATGTATTCAAAATCACTAGGACATAGAATTCATCCATTAAGTAATCCCTCTAACATAGGTTTCAAAATTCTCAGCTATTCATGTTTCACAATCTCCAAAAATCCAAATGATTGAACAATCAACCTCAATGACCTCTAAAATTATTGTAGTGTGGTAGCCCATTTTACACCAGTATTTTGAGAATCTACCAATGTAACCCCCATCATGTGGTTGACTTACTCTTCCCATTTTGTGTTCTCCAAGTCACTATGTAGTTTAGGCATCTAAAACAGCTTCTAGATAGACCACAAACACCAAGATTCGTAAGGTGAAACCCCCCGTGCTATAGAGGTTAAATTCTAACTAAAAAACCATACTATGTAGAATAATAAAGAACATGTGGTGAATTTTACCCTTCCATGATCATGATTTCTTTCCCTATTTATATTTAATAGTTCCACAAATAATTTTTCCCATAATGGAATTTTAGACAGCTTGTGGATTTTTAATCACATTAAGCACGAGAGACTAGTTCATTAACACTTATGGTGAGGCCAATCACTATAAATATTGTTCTATCATATTACCATACCACTCTAACTATGTTTTAATTTTTATAGAGATTCCAAATGCTAGTTTTTCTTTTCTATAATCCATACTAGGTTTGGTTATAGATATTTATTTATCTTAAGTCAGCCCATACTATAGCTGGAGATGGATAGGTGTTGGAACATTTTATTCTCTTTTAATTTGAACTTCTCAAAAAAAAAATTAATTTATCATATCCTACATTCACGGTCACCAAGACTTGAAAAACACACCTATTTCCCCCCCCCCCATTTTTCATAGTGATTTCTGTTACCGTTTCATGATACACAACAACCATTATTTATAGTTGGATTTCGTAATTTAAATTCCCTTTAAAATGGACACTATATATAAAAACCTATTTATTTAAACATATATATGGATATAACTAAGACTTGTTGTTTACTATTTTTACTAACTAACTAGTGAACTTCTAATTTTTAGAAATAATTATCAGACATATAACCCCTTTTAACTTATACACACCTTTTAAATCATTACATGAAGATCCTTTAATAATTTGTTTAAAAAAACACAACCCAAAAATTAATAGAGGGTATATTCTATAATAATATCCACCTTTGGGTTCATTAATAATCCCAAAATAGATTCTAAAATACTTAATTTAAAAAAATTCCTAACTAATAAGATATGATGTATTCCATTGTTTGGACATATTAACTCTAAGGAGTGTATCAAGGATTAACCATGGGGAGTGGGGGTACCTTATCTAGACAATTTAGTTAGAGGGAGTTGGTTAAACTATAGGATCCAACCGATGCATTTGAAAATCTTCCTTGGGTAGTTCCTATTTTCATAACATCTAAAACATGATCTATTATAGACACATAATCTATATTCACTATCCCTTTCTAAAATTTATTTGTGTTGAAGTGATACTTTACCTCAATGTGCTTTATCCTTTAATGATAGAATATATTTTTCAAAGGAATACTAGAGATTGAGTTATCACTCATGATACTAATATATTCTTTCAAATAAACTCCAATATCCTCAAGATTTTATTCCATGTAACGAAATTTTGTACAAGATTACATAGGTACTATATTCTTATACATCACGGTGCGGAAGAAAATTCAATTATTCTTCATATCGATCCATGAGAAGAAGAAATTTACAATATTAAAATCACCACTAGATATTGACCTTAGATCATCATCTCATCCTTCCTAATATATATATTTAAATCCTTAAAAAATATTATAAGATATAATATGATAAAAAACCTGAAATGAATTGTATTATTGACATATTGAAGTACCCTTTTTTACATCTAGTATGCAAATCTACTTTGGAAATATTTGGTAGTGATAATCTTTGCTTGTGAAAAAAACTATATCAATTCATGTGGTTATTAGATATAATAAACTCCAAATAACCTTTTTATACTCAATAATATTAACCACTTTACCATTCTCATCCGTCCAAAATATCATCCAGGTAGACATAGTAGTTTTCATTGGACTCGAATCCTCTATAGGGAACCTTTTTAGAACTTCCTTGGAATATTTTATTTGAGAAAAAAATGTTATACTATTTTTTTGAGCTACCTATAAGGCATGGAAACATATAATATCACTAATCAAAGAAATATATAATTCACACTTAATTTAATCTAAAAATAGGTTATATTGTGCCTCATTTGAGCATCCAAAAAATTATAGAATACACATATATTTGAATCAGCATCCTTTTTTAAAATTTATTATATTTTTGATGGTTATGATTAACCCCTAATATTTGAAATAAAATCTTTTTTACATTTTGATCAAGTCAAGATCACCAAGGATGTAAAGCTTGTTTCTATCCACACATTTCCTTCATCAACTGAAACACATTACTTATTTCTCTATCCCTGAAAGAGGCATCTGATTGTTCAATTTAAACTTAATCCTCAACTAATTAATTATGTAATAATTAATTGGTTTCAAATTTATACACTTTAAACCCCATTTAAACCATGATAGCTAAAAAAACTATATAATCTCTAATCAATCCATCGGTATGATAAACCATATCTTTAATATACATTATTTCAGGATTTATTACATAAAAGAATGCATATTACAATCTCATAAAATCATGAGACCAAGGGTATTTTATAAATTAAGTACATATAATAATAACTTGAAATATGGGTACAACAAAATTATTTTAAAAACTCCACAATATACCATTAAAATTTAATTTCTCTTTTAAAACTGCATGAGATAACCTGGGGATATACATAAGAAAGGGGTGAGTTATAATGACCAATAAGGGATTAATAAAAGAATATCATAAGCTAAATAAGTACATGTTATCCAATTGGTATTTCAAGGTAACATAAGAGAGGTGAGAATCATAAATTGAAAGATTGAATCATGACATTGGATAATAATACAAATGAGACATTGGAACGTGGAAACAACATAAAACATGACATAAAAAATATAATTAAAGGATAACCATAGAAAATTCATAACATATTGTTCTTAGTATAACCTTCCATGAACCAAAAATTGTATATCATGAGATTAAAACATTACCCAATGTATTGGAGAGTTGTATAATTCCAGGCCCACTTGTCACATTCATATCATGTACATGCATAAGTGTGCCATATCGTTCAAGAAAGATAAGGATATATTTTATCATTATAAATCTTGAAAAATAAAGAGTGTGGTATATATACATGGAAATCTCGAATCAATAAATAATAGATACATCTAGTTGAATACCATTGAGTAGAAAATGAAATGGGTATTTACTACACAAATGCTTAGTATGGAAATCCGCAAGATAATTTCAGCAGCATAATGAGCATACATAAAGATTCAAGGAAGGGTTTAATGAGAGTAGAATGGGTATTTTATCACTTGGAAATAATAAAAACATAAGAATTTTTTTTGAAAACATATACTCACATTAAAAATTGAGAATCAGAAGGCATAATATGAAGAAGGTTCTTGAATAAATAGGAGAAGGATACGATCCCTTTTCTCGATATGGAACATGTAAAATATTGGTGAGATTTTATTAAGAGCATAAGGGAATGTTGTGTGGGGGGGGGGGGTTATAGAGGTAATGAAGGATTTATTTTTTCTTATAATGGTTTTTAGGGAAGAGTAATGGGAGTTTGTTTTGTTTTTTTAACAAAAGGGTAATTTTTTTATTAATTTATAAACATAGATTTTAGACTCTATATGAAAAAATATTCAAAACCAAAAACCTTAAAATATTTTTTTCCCTTGTTTTCTTCGAAAGTAGAGTGGTTTTAAATATTTTATTAGTATAATAATCTAAATAATTAAAATAATACCATTGGTAATGTGGAAGTGTGTCATGTTTAAAAAAATCATTTTAAAACCATAATATTTAATATTTGTTTTGAAGGATTCATTAAGGGATTATAAAATTAATTGAATAACTTCTACACAAATTATTTTAAAATTGAAACACAATTTTTTTCATTGATACTATTTATAATTTTTATTACATCACTTTTTTTCCCTTTATGATGTCATAATACATAGCCTATATTTATATTACATTTAACTTTTAGTGAAAAATTCAATTGTCTTAGAAAATTATGAAAAAAACACTATTCTATATAATTGATTTTTTGATTTAAAAAATAATATTTTTTTCTTAAAAATAATTCTCTAAATATGAGATTTTACTTTCTAAAATAAATAAATACCCAATTAATAAAAAATCATATTTTCTTGTCAATAACTACTTAATAACCCTTATAAAAATTACTGAATTAAAGTTAATTTTTTTTCCTATTGGGAGGTAAAAAACAACCAAGCCAAAAACCCTCTCATGGAGGGAGAAAATGACATAGACCCAGGGAATCCCCTTGAATGATATCCCTAGGCTCAATAGGAAGAGAACTGAAACTATAATAGATAGAAATATCCCCATCTGGTCTTCCCATATGGGACAATGTGTCCATTGCAAAATTAGACTCCCTATAATGATGATGACCTAGCTACCCTTTATCGGTCTCCAAAATGCATCTGCAGATCTTATAGACCAACTCCCAAGGCACTGCATGACGACCCTAAGTAGCTCTCACCAGAATATCTAAATCCGAATCGAATTCAGCCACCAGAAGGTCACCTCTCTTTTAGACCATCAGACTGGACATAAGTTCCCTCACCTCCATATCCAAGGAGCTTCCCAGACCACAATAAGCACTCAAACCCATATGAAATGAACCCTAAGAATCTATGTGTACGCCACCACCCCGTAACACACCATTCAAATAATATCCATACACATTTATCTTCAGACCACTGAGAGGAGGTTCCCACTTGATCTAACACACACACTTCCTATCCAGTATGCAAGATTTGTTGAGAAAACTACAGACCGTAACGGACCATTGACCCCCATTCAACAACAAACCCAAATCAGGGATGAGCGACCTCAACCGCATCTAAAGGAATATAAGGGACATATTGTAGCTGAGTGTTGCATGATTGTAAGCTTCCCAGATGGTCCATCATATGGAAACAAGGATAAGTAGCGAGAAGCCAAGGAAATTTCTTTCCTTTGAATTTTATCATCAGTTGGAAGATCATTATTCCTGTTGTTCCAAACTAAAAAGTTCATTTTTATAAGAATCTCATTGCACCAAAAATTTGGATATCATTCAACTGAGGCATTTTCTACATGAAGAAATCTCTTGTATTTCCGATAGACGAACCTTCCTGATATGGATCCAATAAAGCAAAATCTGTCAATTTAATAATTTAACTAAAATACAATTTTTGTTTTATCATATGAAAATCTAATTATTATCAAAATTATAATTTTACTATTTATAAATTAATAAAAAATGATAATTATAGTTATTATAAAAATATAAATGTTCATAATATTTGGGTCTAGATACATAACACCTTATTACACCGTTGTATTATTTTAGGGTAAGGTGTATGATGGTGGAACCTTCTTGGGGTGGTTTCGAAAACAAAGTTTGGTCCATGATATCAATAAGATTAAACTTCTTTTATAAACATTTTCATGCATGCTTTTGTTGTTGAATATTGTATGGGTATTGGTCAATATAAAATCCCAGTGATTCCATCTCCCTCAAAAGATTCAATAAATAGGCTTCATATGGTATGATCCTTTTTTAAGAGAATTATTATTTTATATGTTTCAATTGGATTTATTATAACACTTTATATATACAACTTATAATGATCTCTATATAACATTGATTTTATCAATGGTTATGAAGTTTAATGGGATTTTAAATCTGACAAGATATAACTTATAACATCCCAAAAAACCAAATTAGTGATTGTATTTTATATAATATCACTTCTTAATAAGTTGTTCATTTATTTAAAATGGGAATTTAACTTTTAAATGTTCACGTCATTATAATATTCACCTATTTTGATATTTTTCCATCAAAATATCATTTCATACTCTAAAATAGATGAGGGTACTTATGTTTCATCATCTCTTCAAGTTCCAATGTCACTTCCTCAAATGTGTGGTGCCGCCACAACACATTGACTACGTGAGTTGTATTATTTCATATAACTCTATCTCTATGATCTAAGTTCTTCATTGGTTTCAACTCATATAAAATATCATTATCCAATGGTTCCACCCTAGTATTTAGTACATATGAGGGTTCTGGTATGTACTTCCTCGAGAAGAATACATGGAATACATTATATGCTTGAGATAGGATAGTTGGGAGGGAAAGTCAATAGGCAGCCGCTCAAATGTGATCAAGGATATCAAAGGGGATAATGTAACATGGACCAATATTTCTCAACTTACTAAAACTTATGAAATTCTTCCACAATGAGATATAAAGTTTCACATTATCTCTGACCTCAAACTCTATATAGATTTACAATTGAATATTTATATATTTCATATGAATATTAATGGATTAAACCTTCTATATCATCTATTAGACATGATCAATCCCCATCAACTTCCATGCTCTAACATCATCCTGGCATGTTGGTGTTTGACACTACTTCCCCTGCATAGCCTCATATGGTGCCATTAAAATTCTATAATGGAAACTATTGTTATATGAGAACTCCAGTAAGGGAAAGTTTTGATCAACAAATCCTTGTAAATCCACTGAACATGATCTCAGCTTATCTTCTAGGGTATGAGTGGTTATCTCAGACTGATTATCCATCTATGGGTGATAAGTAGTACTAAAACATAGCTCAAAGTCTAATTTTTTTTAAAGTATTGTCCATATCCTTGAGTTAAACCTCAGAGCTATATCAGATATAATAGAGGGTGTAACTATATAAAGTCTTACCACTCATCTTATGTATATATTAGCATGTGGGTCAGGATACTAAGCTTTCCTTGATAGTAATGAAGTACACTGACTTTGTATGGAAGTTAACTAGCATACAGATAATGTTATTTCTTTTAAATGTCCCATGGATCCCTATGATTAAATCCTACGTTATGTTTTCCCATTTCTATATTTTTAAGGGAACCTTTTCAATCATACCCTTACAATTCTTTCATTGGGCCTTTTATTATTGGTATATCGAGCATCAAGATAAATATTATGCAATCTTCCTCTTCATGTTACCCCATGAGTTGTTTTTCATTAGATCTATATACATCTTAGTTATTTTTGGATGAATAGAGATGTAATATATTTTCCCTAATACATATGTTTTCTTTTAAAATATTGTTTTTATGGGACACATATCCAAGATCCAATTCCTATAAATTCATATTTTGAATTTTTGAATTTTGTAGTATTTTCAAACCTTTGTTTTAAAACTTTATCATATTTATAGAACTACTTTATCCACTAAAAAATAGGTTATTAATAAGTTATTTGATCAAGGAAGGATAAATATCCTTTCATTATTCCCATATACATCATTTTCATGTATAAAAATATTTGACCACTTTTAATCGTCATCATGGATAAGGTTGTAGGATCATTTCAACATAGAACATCTGCAAATTCGTTCACCTTCCTATGATGGTAGTGGATTTAAAAATCATAATCCTTGATCAGATTTAACCACATTCACTGGCACATATTGAGCTCCTTTTGTGTGGATATATACTGTATGATTTTATAATCTGTATATATGTCACAGTTCTCCCCATATAGATAAAATCACCAAATATTTGACAGAAAGACTAATATATCCATTTATAGATAATGATATGGGTAGTTTTTCTCATGGATATTTAATTGGTTGGTGGCATAGGTTATCACTTTTTCATGTTACATTAGTAAACAACAAAATCCTTTTAGGATTCATCTCTATTGATCATAATTCCTTCCTCACTGGTGGGTAATGTGAGCACAAGTGCAGGGATTATCCTCTTATTCAACTCTTTAAATTTCCCTCCATGTTCATTAGTCTAAAAAATATGAATCCCTTCTGAGTTGTCTTTGTCAGTGCGTTTTAAAATCATGAGAAGTTATTCATAAATCGATGATAGTACCCAACTAATCCATGGAAACTGAGAATTTTCATTTTAAATATTGATCTAATCTATCCTTAAATTACCTTTGTTTATGATGGATACCCAAATATCCCCTAAATAGTACTAATATATCCCAAAAGGTTACTTTATCATTCCAAAACTCACATTTAATATAGTTTACATTGATCTTCAAGGTCTGTAATACAGAATTCAAATCCTTCTCATGTTCTTTTTAGCTTTTAGATTATATAGTAATATCATCTATAAAGACTATTTTTTTAAAGTAATCCTTAAATACTTTATTCATAAAGTCCATGAATATAGTTAGAGAATTAGTGAGTCTAAATGGATTCAGTATGAACTCGTAGTGTCTATACCATGTATGGAATGTAGTCTTAGGGATATCCTCCTTCTTATAATTTATTTTATAATATCCGGACCAAAGTTCTATCATAGATAAGTGATGAGATCTATGTCAACAATTGAACTGGTCCTAAATCAATAGAATATGGTATTTGTTCTTTATTTTAATCTTGTTGAGTTCATGATGATCAATTCATAAGTTCACTATCTCATCCTTATTATAGATGAAAAGAACTAGTGCACCCAACAGTGAAGTAATTGGGAATATAAATTGTTTAGAAAAATTATCCAGTAGTTTCTTATTTATCTCTTCAAGTTCAATGATGACCATTATATATGGGGTTACAAATATTGTAAAAGGTCCAAGAATAATTTTTTTTTGATAATTCAACCTCTGGACTAAGATAAAGATCATGAAATTTTCTAAAAACCACATCATCATATTCCCTCATTATGGATATTTCATCAAGGATGATATTTTTTTAGTCTTAATCATTAAAGCTAAATATGATTTCTCAATGTGAAATAATATCCATGCATCAGATGATGACAAAAATGTAAATTCATCAACCTCCTTTAACATATAAAGAACATGAGGAAAATTTTCGATAAAGAGGTAGATTTATTTATCATGTAAATTTATGTTGGCTTTTTCAAAGTAATTAAAATACACACCCAAAATAGAATAAAATTATAATAAAGTGAGTATCACAAGGTTTTTTTGGAAATTCAACCCACAAATTTTGATAGGGGATGTGTTATTTGTTTGGGATGCAACAAATAAACCATTCACCATCTTCACAAATTACTCAACTTTCATGTTTTATGTGGTTTTTATATAGTTCTACTAAATTTTTATGATATTATGTAATGCATAAAACATGGATCAAATAGTACATTTGATATACTTAAATGAATAAAAAAATACATGTTACTACTTCCTTTTTGGTATCCAACTCAACAGTTGTGATGGAATAATATATCCCTTGATCTCTAGGCCTGGGAGGTTATTTTCATTAGTTTTCATCGAAAACCATTGGATTAGTGCATTGATTAACATAGTCTCATTGTTACATTAAATTGAAACATTGGAAAATAGGTTGTTGGTTTACTAGAGCATTCCTTTCATCTATCACATTGGTGGTTTACTCCCATCAGTAATAACTATCTAGTTTCTCTTCATTCTTTTACCTAAATAATTTCTTTATCCCCTTCATGAAATTTATGGGATGCTTCTTCCCACAAATTTGAAAAGTGGTTTGTTGGAATTTGTTTCCCGATGTGATTTCTTCATTATACCAGCACAATAAAAGTCAATTCCTGGATACTTATCTCCATAATAATGAGACTGTTGAGATTCAATGATCTCTATTTTGACTTTGGGGGCACATTGAACAATTTCCTCATAGATATAAAAGTGTTTTACTTTAAATTTTTTTTGTAGACTTGGATTTACTCCACCAAATATGGGGTTAAATTTACATTATAGGGAAATGAAAAATTTGGAGGCATATCATTCAATCTAGTGACGTTTCCCTAATACTCCCTAATGGATTCATCATAATTTTTCTTAAGACTAAGGAAATCCCTCTTTATTTTTCAATTGAATAGTATGAGGAAAATATTTTCTGAAAACATTTTTTGAAATGTTTATAGACCATATCTTTGATATCTTACTCAAACATCATTTTTTTATCAAAGTCTACCATTAATAAGAATCTTATTCCATGTGAGAAGAATCCAAAAAATATTATCTTTATCAAGGAATCTAGTTATATAGAATATCATTTCAATATAGTTTATCTATATTTCTATGATTAAGAGATTATAAGGTCCACTAAATGTCTAAGGGAATCGTCACATAATGCTCTCAATTGAAAATTTATCTTTCTTAGGGGGGTGGGGATGGTGTTCCTTAAAATTCAACTTTATATTAAAAACATAAGTTAATTGAGAAATTATAATCCTGAATTTCTCTAATCCTACTCCCATTAGGTTGGGTGTCTAATTTTAGAAGTCTTGAAATTAACCCTCACATTAGATTTTAAATCGGTTCCTCCTATTTCGAGCCATTGACTCAAATAAAGGGAAAATTATGGATGATAATTTTTAGACTATTAAACACATATATGAGAATCCATGAAAATTTAAGGGATTACTCATAAATAAAATATATTCTTTAACCAATGGACTTTAAGGATTTAATCTATGTTATCCATGATCTATTTCCCAATATAAAATATTATGGGTATGTTTCCCCTTAATAATAGTTCATATAGATCTTGTGAGTTTACCAATGTAATGAATTGGGTTTTCCATGTATTATTTTTGAATATTATATGGAATATTTTTTAGACCAGGACCCGATATGTAGTGTGATTTTGAGGCCCGGTGTTCCTGGAATTGATGTTTTAAATATATTAAATATTTTAAATACCATGCACAATAAATTTTCATGAAAATTGGAATAACTCATGGATGTGGGGAATGATATATTAGAAATATGAGGGAATAGATGAGTTCAGAATGCAGGTTTTTCCCAAAGCATAAAATAACATTTTTTTGGCACAAGGCTATTTTGAAAATTAATCATCGATGTAAATGAATAATATAAATTAACTTCTCTTTTTATTTTATTTTTTTGATGTGGTGAAAAATATCTCCTGTAAATACATGGTTATATATTGTGTCTCAAGGGAAACCTATAAAACCTGGTGACCTACATGGACTGTTGGAGAGTGTTCGTGGTGAGCAAAAATGGATCGAGACTGAATAAAAGATCATTTCACCAATAGATTTCATTGATATCATCAACAACATTAATTTAGAAATATTCTTCATAAAAAATTGTTTGAAAATCTAATTAGGATGTTTTATTTGTAAATTTCGATCACTTTATTTTATCTTGGTTGAATATGGATCAATTCAATGAATAGAATTGATTCACACATTGACAGTAAACTAAATTGATGGATATTAATTGTTTATTGTGTTTATCTTCTCTTAATATATATATTAATATGATAATAGAAAAAGAATGAATTAAAAAATTCTATGGTTTTTCCCTCAAATTTGATGGCTTTTGGGCTTCTTCCCCCATTCTTCACACATTCATCGCAGACAATTTCTTTTTCACATGGAATGATTAATACCTAATATTAGATTATTGTGTGAGTATTATTTGATGCAATAGATCAATACCATGGGTGTGGTCCATTATTGATGGTATGAAAGAGGTTGAATGATGATGTAAGAAAATTAGAGGCAACCTAGACAAATCTCCTGGTTCTATTCCTTCCCGATTTTGACAGATAGTGATGTGTGAATCAATATTAGCATTTTCCAAGAAGATCAAAAATTGGATCCTGGTTAGAGATAACGACATGGGTCAACCAACCCCATATCTATGATTTATAGTGAGTATGGTGGCTCCAACAATGTGTAGGATGATACAGAGGAATATCCCAATGGATCAAGAAAATACTAGTTTACACGACTTGTAATCCAGAGTTATATGCCCTATGGGACCCCATGGATGTGGTGCTAGGGTTTCTATAGAAAGTTAAATAACACCGGTCATGTGACCCTTCTCTAGCTTCTTGGTGTGTACTTCAAAGGGTACATGGACATGTCCATGAGTACATGGGCTCAAAAAAACTATACACTCAGACAAGGACATGTCCAGGTTTACACATGCATGGCCAGAGATATAGAAGCATGGCCAGAGATACACGGGAATGGTCAAAAGGCATGGTCACGGTTTCAGGAGACCTCTACACACCATGTGTGATCACTTACATGTCATGTGTAGTGTAACTACATGGGAAGACTAATGGATAGTTGTACAAAATTTTACCACCAAGTACACACCATGTACCCCAATTGAGTGTGTTTATTTCCCTACATTTAATTAGTCTAGACCAATCATGGTTGAGTACGTACCCTTGGTCCATTCTCTCAAGGGTATAGTGTGGAATTATGTCCACATCATAGGATTGTGATCATCTCTAGAGGATGAGTCTCAAATAGAGTTTCTGAATTCCATCTGTGATACCAAAGTGTGATCCTCTATCATTTTACACCCTATTTGGGGTTTGTGGAAATTGAGTGACCTCCAAGAGAAGAGTGTTGATCCTCTATCTTTCAGGATGCATCGACAGGGTTTGCAGTATCATTGGAATATGATCCCATACATAGCGGGCTGATCCATATTGGGTTCGTGGTGTCCCCCCAGTGATCCTGGGTGTAACCCCCTATCTGAGTATCATGGTATTTTTTACCAGTGATATTTCATGGGCAGGGACCAATGATCTTAACGTCTTGGATGAGTGTATCTGGTGTTTTCATGCCTCGTGGAGTGGGATCTCCCAAAATGAGAATTTCTTCCAGCATAATCCCATGGCTCGTAGTTAATTATGACTGCCTAGTTACACAATGTCCTTCCTATGTATATCTGAGTCTTATCTCTTATTTTTATTCAGTACTGTATTACTGTGATGATATGAATATTCTTAATACGTCGTGTTTGGTGTTTTTTGGGTGTCCTACTCGGTATTGTTATACTCACCCCTGTATGGAATATACCAATATGTGTCATTTCTTACGCTGACAACAACCCTTTTGATGGTTCCTTGATAGAATGTGGAGCAGGGGAGGAATAGATAGAGCTTGACATAACGATCTGTTTTTCAAGAGTTTTCATTTGATCATAAACCCCTCCCTTAGAGTAAGTTAGACTCTCTATTGTTTTTGGTTGGTCTTATATTTAACCCCTTTTACACTTTCAGTACCTTATTATTATACTCTATTTTTTTAATTATAGATGTATGAATGCATTTGTTTTAGTTGTTTTAAATTTCATCATTATATGGGCACGGAGATGACTTCGTGAATATATGTACATTAGGATAATGCCTCCCATTTTCGGGGTATTCTAATTTGGCACCAGTTGCTATCCCCTAGCATATTGGAATTGGGCATGGGGTAGTCACTGGTTCAAACCTGGTGGGTTGAGTCCTGATATAGTGCTATTATAGTAGTCGGTTGTACCTTACGACCACAGTCAATGACACTGCTTTAGGGAAACTTTTTTATGTGTTTTGAGTTTGCCTTTCCAGCCATAGAATCTAATTTTAGTTCAATAGCCAATGTATCTATACACCAGGACATTGATTGCTTACCATTCAAATCAGAGCATGTATAATTTTGGTTTTGGGAAAACATTGTTAAATGAATCATGTAATAATATTTTTTGGTTTCCATGTCATTCTTAGGCTATCTCCCTAGATATACTCTTTAATTGTGGTATACCTTCTTTATTTTAAGAGTCCTCCACAAAGACATCCATCCAAGATTCCACTTTTTGACCACAAGGATGATCGACTGAGTAAAGAAGCTTCAATACAGAGGGTTATACTAGAGATATCCCCTCTATATGTTTTACTAGTTATACAACCACCCATTGAGTAATATCTGGCACTCGAAGAGCCAGCTGAGGATGATCACCTGATAAGTGCACTGCAGAATTTCAAGAGGTAGAGACCTCCTAGGTTTAGGGGTGAGCTAGGCCCCCAGGTGTCTGAGAACTGGTTAGAGGCATTCACTCATGTAAATCCCCATATGAATATGCCTATAGATTAGATGATGGTCCATAAAGAGAGTCTCCTTCAGGGATCAACTGGGAGATAGTTGAGTTTTGTGACTGAGTCATATAACAAGACTACTATCTCATGGTTGGACATTAAGAATCTATTTGGGGACTCATTTTATCTATAAACATTTTTATCAATTCATATTTAGGATCTTATGTATCTGTGATAGGGTGGTTTGAACCTAGTAGAGTACTAAACTAGGTTTACTAATATCTTATGATTCTTCCTTGATATAGTTATTGATATTATATTTAGAGAAAAAACCTTTGAGAAGGGCTAACATTGGGATATCTGGTATTCAGTTTTATCTTTCTATATTCCCACCTACTATGGAGTGATTAAGTGGGCCTTAGTTGTGGAGAGATTCCTTGAAGAGAATACAGCAGTAGTTGATGCTGGTAGCAGGCACCAAGGAACTCAGACCTCTACAGTAGGTAGCCAATGGCATCTTCAATGATACAATCATGTCATATCTTTCATGAGACGATTCCCAAACACATTTTCAGTGGAACATGGCACTCAAGAATGATTGAATCATATAAGGGTGAGGTGGGGTATCTTCTATGATGGCCAAGGACATCTGGCTGGGGATTTTCTGACCAACCGTAAAGCTGAGTGAGAGATGGTCGAGGGACCACCAAGGCAAATACATATTTAAGAGAAATGTGTTTTTAGGGTGTAAAATGTGGAATATGTATCAGTAGAGAAACATGAGGTGGTCCAAGATTTGATTTATTACCATCACCACCCCTAGGTGGTCTAACCCAGGCTCAAGGAGCTTGTAGTCAGGGACAAGGCTAATTATATGCTATGGAGGCCTATGACCCCAAGGATATATGGATAGTACGAGGTATGATATATTGATTATATAATTTATCTGTAGTATTAATAGAAATATGTGAGATTCATTCCATTCTTTCAACTTCTCTAGTTTGAGACATAGATATTACATTTTAGACTTTGAATCGACCCTTACAGGTAGAGACTGTAATAGGGGGTGAATCAGTGATTGGTAAATTTTGATGATAGAGTGACCTAATTCTTGAAGGTGAGATATTTGAATGGGATTTTATTATATTTGTGATGATTCCTTTTGACGTCATATTAGGTATGGACTGGCTATGCATGGTTCATGGCCATACCAACTATTTTAGGTAGGGGATGCAGTGTCTCTAGAGTGATGGGATGTGGTTTTTCTTTTTCGTTGAAAAGGAATCATTGGTGTAGTAGGATGCGCTTAGGAATTGGAGAGTCCATTTTATTACCCACTAGTTGAAAAGAATGATTCTTGGAGCACTAGATGCTGTGATTATCCAATTAACTATAGTAGTGATATAGTACGAGGATATTTTTTCTAATGACATTCCAAGATTACCTCCCCTATATTTTCTAGAATTATTATTATAAATACAATATGATATGACCCCAATATCTGTACCATCATATCAGATGGTTCCCACAATGGATTGTGAGATGAGGGTGTAGTTGTTGGAATTAAAGGAGAAGGGCTATGTGAAACCCAATGTTTTCACCTTGGTAGCCCAAGTGTTGATTGATAAGAAGTTGGGTTGTAGATTGAGGTTATGTGTAGAATAACGATGCTTGAACTAGGTGACTATGAAGAATAAGTATCCACTATAGAGGACTAATAACTTCTTATATTAGTTTAGAGAGATGTGATGGTTCTTGAATATTGTCCTTAGATCATGATATCACTAGCTATGAGTAAGGGATGGGGATATAAAAAATATGGTATTCATATGTCCCGATGGTCACTATGAGTACTTTGTGGTTCTCTTCATTATGATGAATGACCCAATAGTGTTCTTGGGATTCATGGACTAGATAATCTATCCATTATTATATCGGTTTATGGTGGTCTTCCTCAATGATATTTTAGTATACTCAGTGTCTGAGAGAGAGCGCACAAGACATTTGAGGATGGACATTGACAAAATATGATACTACCATCTTTATGAGAAGCTCTCGAAGTTTGAATTTTGGATTCATGGGGTCCACTTACTAGGACATATCATATTAGATGCAGGAGTAGTAGTGAACTCTATGAAGGCTAAGGTAAAAATTACTAGGAAGTCACTCAAGACTGTTACTGAGGGGAGGAGTTTCCTTTGTTTGGTAGGGTACTTTCAGAGTTTTTAACTGATTTATCTAGATTAGTATCACCCTTGATATATTTGACCTAGAAGGGGAAGCCTTTAGTGTGGATAGAAAGGTGAGAGTAGTGCTTTTAAGATTTGAGGCAGATGTTTATGAGCACTTTCATCTTGATATTACTAAAGGAGGGTGTTTAGTCACAACTAGAATGTGGAGATATCTCAATTCCTCTATACCCATGGTATTCTAGAATAGTGGGTATAGAGCTCCTAGATCTAGGCTATACTAGTGGTTCCTTAAAACCGTTGGTATTGATATAGATATTCCAATGTTTTTTTAGTTATTGATATTGGTTGGTTATACCAATTTTTTTAAAAAACTGTTGGTATAAAATTTGCACATATCAGGCCACTCCCATCCTCCCCCCATTCCCCCACAATCCCCATCCCTAATTTCCCTCTCTCCTGAGTGAGAAACCCCTCGAGAAAATAGAGAAATCCCATATCCTCCATAAATCTCCACTGTTTTAATAATTTTTTTATTTGAATCTTCTTCAACATCACTTAAGTGAGTTCCAATTATTTTTTATCTTATACTAAGTATTATTTTCATTTTTTTCTATGTCATCATGTGATCAATTTAATAAAATCATTTTTTCATTCTGGTTAAATATAGATTTAGTGATTTTTGTTTCGTGTTTTTTCATTTTATACATAATGAGTTATCATTCATAGTAATTATAAAATCATTCCAACTCTTTTAAATTTTTCTGGATGTGTTTTGATGTTTTATTAGTTTCATAACTTTTGATGGTTTCCCTATTTTTTCTTATAATTATAGATGTTTTTAGTAATACTTCATGGAGTGGTGGTGTGTGTGGCAGTTTGAGTATAGGTTTTCACCTTGTGTTTTTTTGGATTTTTTTGAAGTTTGGTTGGAATTTTTTGTGTCTTTATTGTTGCAAGGGTTCCCACTATACCCTAAAAAGTGTCTTTCATTCAAATAAAATGTTTTTATTTTTATTTTTTATTTTTCATTCCACAAATAAAATTGATTTGTAACAAAGAATTGATGTCCACTCCCATGTTATGCCATGGTTTATCTTCAAGTCATAATGCTCTAGTGAACATGAAAATAAAAACAGATTCTATAATATTTTATTGAATAAATTTCATATTTACTTCCCATGGGAACCATGTTCAAAATTAAAATAATCGAGGCATGTTAAAAAAATTATCATCAAGTCTGTTGACAATGAGATTCGTTTTTAATATGGAATGACATATGCGATTAAAAATATTTATACATGGGAATATATATGGTTGGATATTTTAGGTTTATTATTATAAATATAATAGCTAGACAGGATAATGATAATTTTATTATTGTTTAAATCATTTATTTGAGGATGAATGAGGCTAATGTTTTTTTTGATAAAGATTTGATTACCTTGATAAATTTCCCATATTTTTTTTGAAATTATGTATCGGATAATTCATTAAATATTAATTTAGGATCTATATATTAAACCCTCCATATATATGTTCTATCAAAAATTATATATGTTTTATTTAATCTTTTTTTCATCACCCTGTCATATATTTCTGATATGGTGGTCTTTATTTCTTCCAAACATGTGACTAAAGAGGGATTATACTAGTGTGTCTATGGATTTTTATTTAATTCATGTTACATTTCCGGTTCAATTTTCTCCCCTCCCTCTCTACCTTTTTTTTATTACATGACCATTTTGTTTCTATTAAGGGAGTGTTTTATAATGTAGTTACTAGAATATTACTTTCTCTATAACCATTGGGTATGATAGGTTCTTCAATTAAAACTATTTTTTTATTTCCATTATCACCGATGAACCAAAGTATATGACCAGTAAAAATAGGAATTAAATAGAGAGTGAGATTAAATAACTTGGAACTGGGTGGGGGTGACTTCGACATAATTCAAATTAAAATAAGAATTCACTACCGTCATGTTGATTGAATCGTCATGGTTAAAACCTTTGGTAGAATTTTGTAGTGTATTAAAGTTATTCAATTTATCCACCATGATAGTTAATTCCTAAATTTCATGAATAACAACCTTGGTTTATTATTTTTAGTCATGTATTATGGAGTATGTTATTTATCTCACTCATTGTTTTTCTAACTATAATTGTGCTTTGATGACTTTCATATTGAAATTTTTTGTAATGAATTTTTTAATTATGGTTTAAAATTTTGATTAGAACATATCTTTTCCCCCTATAATAGAATGGATAGAATCTAGATGTATCATATCAATCATATTTCAACATAGTTCCAAAAGAATTTTGATTTTTTAGAATTTTCATATAACAATGCAATATATAGAGGTTGTCCAAAATGCTCATGCTATAATTGTGTTAGAATAACATGGTTAATCTGGGAAGAATTTAGCTACCATATAAAAAATATGGATTTGAAACAAACTAATATGTCTGGTATCACCATGGAGAGATTAGACAATCTTCTATTGTTCATGAATGAAAAGAAATAACTGGTTTATAGAATTTGATATTTGTTCAGTTTCAATTTGTGTATCATCATGAGAGAGATAGTACACCAATTAAAAATGGAAATGATATCAATACCCATGAGGAAAATACTAATTATGATGATGTTGAGAAAGTGAAAATTTTAATGGATGATGCCATAACACGAGTATATCAGAAATGCACTAAAATGACAAATTTGTAATTTTTATTGTTATTATATCAGGGAAAACCCATGTATGGAATTTATAATACAACGATTAATTATGTTTTTAAAATTTTGAAGTAATTTATTTCTAATGGTTTAGATATTCCCTCAAATCATTATAAGGCAGAGAAGTTATTTAAGTAGCTTGGATTTTCTAGTAAAAAAATTCATTTTTTTCTAAAAGATTGTAGTTTATTATTGCCGGGAATAAATGACTTTAATGAATTTAAATAATGTTTTATATCTTTATGGAAGGTAAATATAGATGAAACATCATCTCTTGTTCGACATATATTCAGGTTCACTTTCCATTGATTCCAATGCTTTAAAATATATTCATGTTTATTAAAATTTCATCCAAAATGAAATGGAATGATTTTAAGATAATTAAAGGTAATGACGAGTTGGTTCAACTAGTATATAGATTAGCATTGAGGGAATATAATGAAAGACAAACTAATTTTTAATTTTAGCTACATATTGTCAGGTTGGATCTATATTGTGATGGTTTTAATCGGTTTGGTTAGATGCTTACTGCTCATAACACATGGCAAATATTTATTCACGTTTGTAATCTTCTTTTATCGATATGTATGTAAAAACATATCACCTTCTTATGAATATTGATATCTTTAATTTATAATCCTTTCAATGATATAGACATCCACTTGTAACCTTTAATAAGAGAGTTGAAGTAGATTTTGGGTTTGGGTGTGATCCCATTCAATGCTTCTTTTAAAAAAATATTTCAGATGTGTGCTAACCTTATATGGACAATAAATGATTTTTGTTATTATGTAATGATTTCTGGTTGGGGTATGAAGGGAAAACTGTCATGCCCTTTTTTATGATGAATACATGATTTAGAAGGCTTAAATAACATTGTAGTTTCAGTTTCTTGGGGCATCAACGATTCTTTCCAATGCAGCATCAATACAAGAATAATCATTAGAGGTTTGGTAATACTATTTTCATTGAACAACCACATAAATGTATGTCAAGAACTGAAGTGTTTAATTTTTTGAAATATTTTAGTTTTCTATTTGGGAAAGGTCAGATGAAATCTAAAAAGTGGAATAATATTGACACTGAATCCACTTACAATTGGAAAAAGATAAGCACTTTTTTTGAGTTTCTATATTGGTCTACTAAATTGTTACGTTATTATATAGAAGAAATTCACATTGAGAAAAATATATGTGAACTTTTGCCTTAAATTCTTCTAAATATCATGGGGATGACCAATTATGACTTTTGTTCTCATCGGGAATTTTTGGATTGGGATATTCGACTGGAACTACATCATATATGATTCGGAGAAAACAAATGAAAAGTTCCTCATGTTTTTTAAGTGATGGAACATTTAGAGAAAAATCAAATTTTGGAATTTTTAGAGAATATCAAGGTTCATAATGGAAATTACATAAATATATCTAAATGAGTCAAAATAAGGGATTTGAAACTAAAATCCATGAAAAATCATGATTATCACATCCTTCTTCATGAATTGATTCCCATAGAAATACAGAATTTTATATCCAATAATATAAGGGAAAAGTGAATAACTTATGAAATTTTTTAGAGACCTTTGTGCTAAAATTTTATCCGAGTCATTATTGATAAAAAGTCATCAAGATACTCTATTTATTTTATTTGATTTAAAAAACAATTCCATTATTTTTTACCCGCACACTACGTTTAACAATTCATATTCCAACTGAAACACTTCTTGGGGGACCCGTTGGTTTTTTGTGGATATATCCTCTTGAAATAATTATTTTCCTAATAAATATTATGTCTAAAACAATAATGATTCTGAAGGATTTATTTTGATAGCTTATCTAACTTAAGAATGAATGGATTTTTGTTCAAAGTATTTATCTAATGTGAGCATAATAAATAAATGGAAAATGAGAAATTAAGATGAGTAGTATGGGGAAATTGAGCACTAATTTCCATCTTCTCCTGAAATAAAAGGAATTCCTGGGTCACATACATTTGCTACATTTAGCCTTGAAGAGTTGTATATGGCTCATTACCCAGTCTTTTTTTAACTACGGTTTGTTCGATGACTATATCAAGTAATTATTTTGTATATTTATATATTATCTCATAATATGTCATTTGAAATTTACCATAAACTATTATTATCATTTTATGTTGGGAACATAAAAAAATTATATGTAGATTTCATTAATATTTTCATTTGATAAGGTTAGAGCCTTTGCATAGCGAAGAGTTTCCTACTTAGTTTAAATAAAATGTAGGATCAGTGCTTTAGTTTACAAAAAATATTGATATTAATTTAATTGTATTATTCATAAATATCTCAGTTATTGAGTTTACTTATTGATTTTTTTCTCAATAATTAAGATCGTTTGCTTTTGGTTCTAATTATTTGGTTTATGAATAAAAATATTTAATAATCAATGAGTATAAATTTGTTACAACTAATCGAGTAGTGAAAGTGAGAACATATAATGATGTAATTGTGTTAACTGCTACAATCGAATGTTATGTCAGTGCATCAGATAGTCAGCCTTGATATGAAAATGAGTCTTCCTATAGACTTATTAAGAAAATATTGTTATCAGATTACTACTCTGATGGTCGAGTAACTATGATGAAATGTAAATTGTTTGATTAAATGACTTGACATGGTATAATTATTTATGAATGTGGATTCATAGTTATTAACATGAGTTGATTCGGGGATACTGATAAACCATGAATTTTTTGATCAATGAAAAAAATTATTTTTTGTGAAAGATCACCGGATACCTAATTATGATGTCATTAATAAAGTAGTATGAAGACATATTTTTCATGATGCTAGGGAATAAATTGACACAATTGACACCCCATTAGTTTTGACCAAAATATTGAATTTGATTACTAAAATTTTCTCATTGTGAGAGTTTATGTTGAAGCTGGTGGTGAGTAATATATAGGAGAAACCATATATCTTCATATATTATTTAGATTACCTTGACATGAGTTTCTTAGGATTGTATTGTTGTAATTACTTTAATTTAGTTTTAGTTTGGGATGATATATATTTTGGGTTCATTGCATTTAATTATACTTATTCCAATACAGAAATCTGTGTTTAAAACCTGTTTTTAGAAAATGAAAAACTTTGTTTTAAATTATTGTTACTAAAACATGTTATGACATATTTTATGAATCCTTTGCTTTTAATTTGTATGCATGTTTTTTAAAAACTGTTTTTAAAAAATGTACATTTTATTATTATAATTATTATGAAAAATACTACAGAAGTTTGAACAAAGTGATTATTTGATGCAGATTGATAGACATGCAAGTATGGGTTACCTCATTTTATTACCTTAGTGAGTATAATAATTGTAATATTTTTGTTATAAAATACATATAATGTCACATTAATTTCCATTATCAATATTTTTTAGGTACATTAAATTCCATTGGGGTTGACTCCTCTTCATCATACAAGAATGAGTCTAAGCATGGATGCTCATAGACATAGATGGAGCACCCATCATACCCATTACTACCCTAAACCACTAGTGGAAACCCCATCTACCACACCATTCCATCCTCCTCTTGAGCCTCTAGGGTTATCCCGACCCATTCCTTCATCATCATCTCATTTAGCCTCTTATTACCATACCATGTCTATACGGCCTCCTAGGATGTTCCCACCCATGCCTTCATCATCATCTCATTTAGCATCTTATTACCATACCATGTCTACACTACCTCCTAGGATGTTCCCACCCATACCTCCATCATCATATAATTTATCCTCTTTTTTTCATACCATGTCTATACTACCTCCAAGGATGTTCCCACCTTTACAATATTTAAATCCTTTGATGTATCCACAACCCTAACACCCATATAATATTATGTCTACATCACCTCCGCTTCCCAACATCCATCCAGGATCTAATGATTCTATTCCTTCATCTTCTACTCCAATACATATAATTAACCCATACCATGCATTGGAATAGACACACCCTTTAGTGGCTACTATTCTATGATAGCCCACGGATCCATCAGAGCCTATTTAGTAGCCTGCATCGAGTTTTTTTATTATAACTATGTAAAATTATATTACATAATTTTTTTCTTATTGTACCATGACTTAATTCTTCTTTTACCCCTTTTATGTTATTCAGTGGGATTTTCTCATAGGTTATGTGGCCACACCCATATGGTGGAATCCTAGTATCGCCAAACATAAGTAATGGTGGATTAAAATGAAGAAAATTATATTTCTGGAAAAAATATCCGATTTTGAAGAATTTTCATTGAATTTTTTTCCATGTAACAAAATTTCATTCGGATAGAACCGGTCTCATGGAGACATATTAGTAATGAAATAATGCATCTAGTTTTTTGTTGCATTATGTGATCTAGAAATCCATTTAATTATTTTTCTTCCATGGAATCATTTTCAACTTTTATAGATGTTGAGAAGGCCTAATTGAATCTAAACCTATAATAAGATTTTCAGCCTTCACCATAACTTTTTTACACAATAAGGGGTGATAAAATATGTTCCCACTAATCACTATTAACATAGAAAATCATAATCAAATGTTTCATTAATTGATTCTCCATATTTTTCATTAATTAATTCCAAGAATCTAGACAGTATAGTGTAAAGTAAGCTATTAATGGACAACTTCTTATACACATGGAAGCATAATTTTTCCAATTAATCTATATAAATGAAAGCATGATGGAATAAAAACAAGATATGAACATTTCTTCCATTTTATAGTTGTGATATGAAATGAAAATATCTTTAATCCTAACCTATACTTTCTCTAATTTCAGTTCTTACTGATGAGTTATCATGGTGTATGATTCCTTGTCTTTTTGTTTTATATTTTTCTATATATAAATAGATTATTAAATTAATTAAATTACAGTTTATGGACCAGAGATGCATCAAATTTATCCATACTTTTCAACTTCAATCGCTCACTGAGTGTAACAACCTAAGTATTAATATAATAATTTGTTTATTATAATTCTTGAATTAAATAGTAATTCTAAAAAATTAATAATTTATTAGAATGTTATTTATTTTAAATATATATTTTAAAATTATATAATTTAAATTTTAAAAAAATCATTTTTGAATTTATCATGTTGATATTATCTTGATATGAATTTTTAATAATTTTCTAAAAATGTTTAATTTCAGGTTAATTGTAAAAAATTTCATTTTTATATGGTATTTTTATATGACGTCACGAAGACATAATTGTCATATAAAATTTATTGAATTAATTGAATAATGAAATAATGAAATAATAAGACAAATATTTTACATAAATAACTTACAATAAGACAATTTTATTTTATTCATGATAAGTATAAAAATTATTTTCAGTGCTGACGTAGTGCATGTGAAAGACTGAAAATATTAAATTTGGTTCTTTATAAATAAAAATTGAGTGCTAAAAATTATCTTAAGAAATTTTTTAAATATTAGGTATTATTGATGTTTTTATATTAATTTATATCTTTATAGTTATATAAAATTAATCTTATCCATATTCATATGGAATAAGTTTGTGAGGCCAGGAAATAAAAAATAAAAAATTGAAGAATTTTTCTTGACATATATATAAGTTATTATAAATATTGAATAAACCTACATTTTCATTTTTTAACCTAATTAACATATATTTATGAAATTAATTTATTTTTAATTTTTATATATCAAATAATTAACATTAATGCTTGTGCAATGCTGATACAATTCTTGTGCAACGCTGATACAATGCTTGTGCAAACCGAATAAAACAAATAAAATGTTTTTATTAAAATTATAAGAATTATTAAACGACATAAATTTTGGCTAAACTGTTTTCTATAAGAAATTTTTTACCGTTATAATTTTTTTATTCGAATTTGGGCCCATTTTGGACCCACATAAATCACTTTAATGGATTTATAATATTTTAATTTAAAAGTAAGTCAAGTGGTTAAATTATAGTTTTCAATTTGTATAATGTTTTAATGTATGGGTTTTAAGTAGTGTTTTCAAGGATAAATAGTTTATTTAAATATAAAATTTGATATTCTTTGTTAAATTTATTTTAAATTTTTAGTGAATAAATAAATCCTTTAATGGATTGAAATTTGTTGATATAATAATTATTTAATTAATGAATAAATCAAATTAATGATATTAAAAATATCTAATATGAGATTTTTAATATAATAAATGTTTTTATTAGATGAATATTTTAATTATATGATATAATAAAATGTTTCATTTGAATTTGAAACTATTTTTTAATATGTATAGTCTTAATTATGAATATCGATTAATTTGAAAAAAATATTTTTCCTGAATAAAATATTTTATAAAATTATTTCAGAAATAAAAAAATTATAATAAGGCCAAATGGGATGATATTGTGTCATACATGTAATCCCATTTAGTGTTTATTCCTTTTGGAATTCTTAAACCTAGTAATATATTTATAATATTTTAATAATTTGAGAAATTACTAAGTTACCCCTCACCTAAATTTAAAAAAGGGGATCATTACTTCACAAATTTCATAACCGTAAGACTTCCTGTTCAACCAACCTCATAAAAAATTTCATCCTACTAATCCCATACCACACTCTTGTTCTTCTATACTCACAAAAAATACCACTTGAAAGATCATTGAGATGGTTTCAGGGAGATTTTTTCTAGAGGTAAATTCCTTTTTTTTCGGTTCAAAATTTATTTCTCATTTATACCATACCCCCACATATTTTCATGAAAACTCTAGTATCAAATATATACTGCCATTGTTTTTATGGTATACTCATGATAACATATCTCATCTTATCCATTTACTTTTAAATAATGAAATCATCATCTGTGGTGCGTAAATTCACCACCTTTATGGACGATGATGTTTTGCTTCACTTTTACCGAAATCCTAGAAAGTTTAAATTCACATGTAGTTGTTTAAAAGTAATTGTATGTATTTTATCAATTACCAATTATTATTTCATTTTTAAAAGGAATACTAAAAATATACCGACCTTGAAACTATGAAAATAATGCACCCGAAATGATGAAAATAACATAATATTGTTAATAAATGTATCGAAAATGTTATAAGAAGTGATTATAAGTTATTATAAATAGAATTTTAGTTCTATAATATATTAATAACACTATTCACACCATTATAAAGGAGTTTTGAAAAAAAATTAAGAAATATGAACCTGAGGTAAGGGACTCTTTGACTAAAATATTGTTTTAAAATTTTTAAAGATTTATTTCTATAAATATTTCTATTTTTTGTATATATATTCAAAATAGTTTTTATGAATGTATCTATATGGCTATTAATTTTTTAATTCCTATTAATTTTTTTTGAAAATGGATCTTTTTCATGTGTTATTTAAGGTACTTTCGTTTTAAAATCATTTTAAATGTATCTTTTATGAAATTCAAAAATATTGTTTTTTATATATAAGGAATGAGTAGTTTCTCCTACTTTCATGAATCTTTATTATTATAATTTTTTTTCTTAAATTTTTTCAATTTTATTTTTTTAGAATATTTTTTCATTTTTATTTGCACGGCTTTAAAAGTGATTTTAATGAGAAAATTGTATTTTAATATCAGAATGTGTTTTTCTCACAGGTTTAAACGATATATCAAGGGTTTTATTCATGGTATGTTCCTTAAAGATTTTTTATTATCATTTGAGCCCATTATAGATCATGATATGTTGGTTTGATCCCAGTATAGCTCAAGATATGATGGGTGGACCCCCATTAGAGATCAATATGTGTTGGGATGATCCCATTATAGATCAAGATATAATTACCGAACCCTATTATAGATCTCCAATGCATTTGTTACTATGGATTTGGAAGTAGACTGAAAGGTTATTCCATTTGTAAGGATAAATGTAAGCATGATATGGTAAATATGTTCTATGTAAACATTATGATGTTTCTAGGAATGCTAATGGGTTTTTTATTAAAAGGGTTCAATAATTTTTATGTTTTCACTAGACCAACAATTTATTTCTTTATATCCCCTTCTGGATTTTGGTTCTCATACAAAGATTTTAAACTTTTTTAATAGGTTATAAGGATGGGTAAGATAAAGAAGGATGTAATGATGAATGTTTTGAAGATTTCTCAAACAAATCATGTTTTATTTTTATTGTTTTATATTTTGGATGAAATGGATACTAATTTTGTAGTATCGACTTTTTATGAATATAGAATGTTATGTATGTATTATGTTGAAATTCACTAAAACTCAAGACCATAAAAGATCTAAAATGTGGAAAATGTATTTTCTTTACTAAAATTAAATATTAATTAATGTTTTGAGGCTGGGTCCTTATAATTATTATCAGAGGATCGCTTAAACTACTTTTGGGGTTAGGATAATGTTAATAGCATACCGTAAATGATTTTTAATTAATAGTTAATTAAAAATGGTATATAATTTTAAGACTACCATGTTTATTTGTCATAGATATTTTTATTCAGAATGGTTCTCAGTTGATGAAATATGGAAGTTGAAGTAGGAGGGCATTGAGAAGTGGATATCCTTCTAAATCTGTGGCCTAGAATGTGGGGGCATAGGAACCAAGAAGTTTGTAGCAGTAATGGACCAGTTAACTCAGGCGATAAAAACGTTGTGGTATCTAAGCTAGAGAAGAACCTAGTCTACCATGTAGAAATATGAATTTTTTTGATCAATTTATGTTACAACATCCACGATCTTTCAGATGAATTGTTAATCCAGTGTTAACCGAAAGATGGATCAATACTCTAAAAAATATATTTGATGTCATGGGATGTTTGGAATTCCAAAATTTATTACTATCCATTTATCATTTTGAAGGTAAATCCAATTAGTGGTGGTCTCTATTTAAGAATAACAAAAAAATATAATCTTTATATTCTAGAATGTGATGATTTTAAGTTTCTTTTTCTAAAAAAAATATCTTTCTAAAATGGTTAAACATAGAATGGAGAAACAATTCTTGGAAATAAGGCTGAAAGATGATTATTTTGTATATGCTTATGTATCTAATTTTACAAGACTGGTTATGTACATGTTGGATTTTAATCTGGATTTTGATCATAAAATTAATAGTTTTCTCTCTAGTTTGAAACCATTTTTAAAAAGTGATTTGGCTTCCCGGGAGTATAAAATTTATGAAAAACCTGTTTGTTGTGCTAAAAATGTTAATATGGATTTTGGTTACATGTATTTTCCTTATGTTGATAAGAATAAGTAGTGTTCAGTTTAGAATTCAGTGGGGAATAATTCATCAACGAAATATGGGTATAAGAAAAATAAATTTCCCATATTGTGAAAAGTGTTGTAAATAGAATATTTGGGAATGTCTTTTAAAATCTAGGAAATGAAACCTATGTGGAATGTTTGTACACATGTTTCATGATTACTGAGAAAATTATTAAAAAATTAAATAGAATTCGATGTTAAGATGCTTTAATATTAAGAAGTTAGGTCATTTCTCTAATGTGTGTTAATTTGTAGTCACTCTGGTAATAAATCAACAATATTGGTAACAGAATGGAGTGAAAAAATCCTTTGAAACTACTTCAGAATATGTTGAGACATCAAATGAGGTTTTATTAGGTACATTGGTTATTTTTACATATTTTTACAGTTTATTTTTTTTATTTCAGGTCTATATATTCCTTCATTTTTTATAAATTTTCTACTAAATTGATAATTACACCTCATGAAATGAATCCTGAAATCATTCTTAAAAACTCTTTTAGAAAATATTAAGGCCAAAATAAATTATAATAATATAACAATATTTGTCTATTGAAATAGTTTAACTGCAAAACTTGTTGTATTGTCTCTAGTAGATTTTGATGTTATTCTGGGTGCTGATTGGATTAATTTTTATTATCCTATGGTAGACTGTATAGAAAACAATTTTTTTTAGAAAGAGTTTTAGTTTGTGTAAAATAATGAACCCTTACCATTGATAACATATCGGGAAGCTATCAAACTAATAAAATCTAGAAATGTATGTTATCTTTCACACATTATTGAAAATAAGGGAACCATTCATATTAATGATGTTCCAGTGGTAAATGAGTATCTTGAGGTTTTTCCTAATGATTTTCTTGATTTTATTCCTCATTGATAGGTAGATCTTACTATTGAATTAGATCTTGATGCTAATTAAATTTCTAAACCCCCTTATCGAATAATTCAAATGGAACTTTCAGATTTTAACAAGCTGTTATAGGAATTATCAGATAAAGGATTCATCTTACCCAACACTTCACCATGGGGTACTCCTATATATTTTGTTAAAAATAAATATGATTAAACGAGGCTTTTCATTAATTATAGAGCCTTGAATAAAATCATTGTTAAGAAAAGGTATACCTTTCCTCATATCAATGATTTTTTTTGACTCTAGGGAGAATGATATTTTTCAAAGGTTGACCTAAGGTCAGGGTACCATCAGTCAAAAGTAAGGGAAGTAGACATTCTGAAATCGGTATTATATACTAGATATGGGCATTATAAATTTGTTGTAATACCATTTGGGTTTACTAATGCACCTATTATATTCTTCGATCTTATGAATATAATATTTTCTCAGTTCTTTGATAAGTTTTTGGTTGGTTTTATTGATGAAGTTATAGAATATTATAAAATTAAAAAGGAGTATGAAATACATATAAGGGTTATTTATTCAAACCTGAAATGAAAAAAACCATATAGAAAATGAAAAAAGTGTGAATTTTAGATGAAACAAATTTCTTTATGTGGTCACATTGTTTTTAAAGAAGATAACTATTGATCCTACTAAAATAATAGTCATTGAAGAATGGATAAGACCGAAAAATATATCCTGTATTCGTAGTTTTCTTAGTTTGTTATATTATTAATGAAGGTTTATTGAAATCATTACACGGTTATCTTGACCACTAACTAAGTTAACTCATAAAATAGTTAAATTATTCTGAAAAAAATGAATGTAATTATTTTTTTTGGAATCGAATAGAAGATTGGTGAATGCTTCAGTTCTGACCCTACCGTTTGGAAGTGGTGACATTTTCATCTAAAATTACTCTTCTTTAAAGAGACATGGTTATGTTCTGATACATAATGATTAGGTAATTGATTATTTTTCATGTTAGTTGAAACCACATGAGTTAAATTACCATACACTTGATTTGGAATTAACTACTGTTTTTTTGCATTAAAAATTTGGAGGCATAATTTGTATGGTGTAAAATGTGAAATATATATTTATTATAAAATTTGAATTATATATTTACTTCTAATGAATTGAACATGAGACAGATAACATGAATAGAACTAATCAAGGTTTATTATTTCACGATTGATTTCCATCCTAGAAAATAAAATAGAGTGGAAGATGTATTGAGTAAGAAAAATAATGCCACATTAACCATGGTACAATTGGCAAATGATCCTTTGGTTAATGATTTTATAAATTTTGTCTTGGAAGTTGTTTGTATAGGAAATTCCTATGTTCTGTTTCACGTTTCAGTGTAGTCAGATCTCTTAGATAGAATTAAACTAGCATAATAGGAATACCCTGTGTAAGAGCCCAAATCTTTGTTTCAGGTATGTTTTTTCTTTTTCTGGTCGTTTTTGAAGAAAAGAGGAAAATCTAGAAATTTTCTAAGTACACACCATGTACTTTATAAGTACACGACGTGTACTTTGATCCCGCGTGAGGCCATGTGCTGGCCATGTCCGGGCCACACACACAATGTGTAGGGGTGATGTGGATGCCTCTTAATGCGGTGTATAGAAAAGGCGAGTACACATCGTGTAGTCAAGAAGTACACGCCGTGTAATTTTCTTTTTATTTCATTAAATGGACTGGCATCCCGTCTAATCCATTTTTTTTCTTCTTATTCACTTAATTACGACCAGAACATCCGAGGAGGCAGAATATTCTCTAAACCGATGATCCGTCACCAGTTATCCAAATTAAACGTCGTCATTTGCAATATAATCGCAGTGGTGAGTTCTTGGTTCTTCTTTATCCATGTTTCCTGATTCTTTCTCTTATAAGAGTTATCTGATGTTGAATGTTTTATATGTTTTTGCAGATATTCTATGTTCTAGTCCTAATCACATTCCAAGGTTCAAGTATATAGATCTCCTAGGATCGAGGTAGGTGGTTTGTTGCCCTGCGTTGAATGTCTTTGAGTTTTTGTGCAAAAAGTGTCGGATTCCCATGTATCAGGTATCTCGAGTTAGGGTCTTGAACATGTATTATTATCTTCCTCAGATTACTGGTATGCTTAATGTTATTAGATGATTAATAATTTCTTTTTAGCTTGTTTAAGGATATCCCCATGGGTGTTTCCCTTGTTTTGGATGTTTACCGCCATTTGGCTAGGTTGCCTGTGAGGCATACCTTGTTGCATTTATCGCCTGCCTTGAAATACTTTTTTGCATGTATTACCTACTGTATATATGCTTTTTATGCATTGTAGCTATTATCCAAGTAGTTGTTGAACTTACTTAGGGCTACTAACAATCGATTACGCACGACTAGACTGCTCAGGGCTGTGTGAACCTGGTGCGGTAGACTAAAGAGGTAATTGATGATTAAGGGATTCCCTATAGAGTGTTATAAATTAGTATCGTTCGAAGGACCAGTATGAATTATAATTTTTGCTACCTCATAGTGTCCTTAGTTACGTATTGAGACTATAGGGGGAATTAGATGAAAGTGCTGCCACACAGAGTCTATACCTATCGTTGCAAGACCACAAAGGAATTGACGGTGAGTGCTTCCCAGAGTGTCTATGCCTTTGAATGATTACTTGACTATAGGGGTATCCCTGTGTGAGCCACCCAGATAGTCAGTGTGAATATTGTTTGGTTGGTTGTGACATGTCCATCAAGATAAAGATCAAGCTTGTGTTTTGATCTTCTTTTAGTTTAGGTAGTCTGCTGAGATACATGTTGTGTTACTTGCTATGCTTTGGGAATATAGAGCTGTTACTAGATTTCATGGGTGATAATTAATTGACTAAATTAAATTCCTAAATAAATGTGAATGGAAATTTGTAGTATTGTTTACTTAGTGTACTCTTGTTTCTCTGCGGCATTTATTTAATTTACTTTTTTTTTAAATTTCTCCCTGACAGTAGGGCACAAATATTTTGGTGATTGCCTACTAGGATTAGTCTCACACCCTGTTTGGTTCATGATTTTTATCCCAAACAGGTTATATGGTTTCAGGTGTGGATAGGGATTGTGGCCCTTCTACTTCAGGTACATGGTTGCTGGTTGGAGCTGGAGAGCATAGGACCGAGCCTAGACTTGCGATGCTGCTGGAGTTTCTGTTTACTTTTAGGTCTTGTTTCTCAATAGTATTTCTGCACATTTTTGTGTTTTCTTCTTTCCTTAGATACTTGTACCTACTGTATCATTATCATCATTACTATATATATTCATTGCTTCCGCTGTTTAGTCTCAGTTATTGTATGATGTTTACTGTTTCTGCTATTGACTGCTATTTTTTTTCTATACCTTACAAAATGAGGGCATAGTTAACCCAATGACTCACCAAGGCCCTCTTAGCTAGTAGGTAGCCTCTGGCATTTGGGGAAATGCGCTTGAGGTTATGTGGAGAACCAGGTAGGGGGCACCAGTTGGGTGGCTCTTGATTCGGGTCATTACAAAGTGGTATCAAAGGAGTTCTTTCATTTTCCATTGACTTACTATTTAGAGACATTAGATATGGATAACAAAAAATAGGTAAATGGTAAATAGTTATTCCTAGGAGTTCTAGAACCTGTGTACAGGGAAAAAGATAGATTACCACGAATGTTGCAATTTTCGAGTTTTGCAGATGTTACAGTTTACTTAATTTCACCATTGGGTGCTGTACTTGTTTTGTGTTGTTACTGTTTATATGGTTGCAGTTCTATTTTGTTGCAACCTGATGAGATGATGTTATTCCATCTCACGCATCATATAAGCACTTGTTAGAAAATCACATGTCATGCATTTTTCCATGCCATCTAGATTACATTAGAAAATGAATGCTATTGTGATAGAATTTGTGACAGAAAATGAATGTTTTTGTAATAGATGTTGTGATAGAATACCTGCCATGTTGATATGGTATCTTTTTTAAGAGATTCTTCATCATGGATGCCAAACATTGGTCATAGAGGTGTTATGGGCCCTCGAGGATCGAAATTTGGTTGGTCGTGAGTTGTTATACTGTTTACTTGTTATATGCATTGTTATGATGACATGCTTTGATTTGCAGGGAGTATGGCCCCCCACAGATCAGAATTTGGCACCTTAATTCTTGTTTTTATGTGTTTTCTGGGCTCCGGTGTAGTTCTGAGGATACTATCTGGAAAGACCCAGAATACACAATGAGTACTTTATGAATACACGCTGTGTATTTTTTTAGCCGTGTCGCTGATTGTGTGGACAGAGGAACATGCCATGTACTAGTTTACATGCTGTGTAGTATGACTTAGGAATCTGACCATGTCCCGAACAAAACAGGTTGGGGTTTCCTTCAAGTACACACCGTGTCCGTCTGGAACATGCCATGTAGGGTCGGCCGTGTGTCAGGCCGTGTTGCTAACTACATGGTCCAGGTAAGGCTTGTCTAGTACACGTCGTGTCTACTTTGAAAACACCATGTAGTTTTGTCTTAGGGGAGCCGTGTGACCACGCCGTGTAGCTGAATACATGGGTTGGAAAAATACGCAGGGAGACATGGTGTGTACCATGTTGACCCGCCATGTAGTAGTGGTCTGTGTACCAGTCCGTGTGACTAACGACACAGACAGGGGGAAAAATCTTAAGGAAACGCCGTGTAGTGGACAAACACGCCGTGTAGGTTCTTGCTGGGATAGTCCATATTCCTAGCCCTGTAGGAGTGATCGAGAAGGACGAAAAAGGGCTAATACACGCCATGTAGTTTGAGAACACATCGTTTAGAAGGGTGGTTTACACAACCATGCATTGCCAAGGTACACATACAGAGTAAAATTTCAGGAAAACACGCTGTGTATTGGTGCTACACGCCGTGTAGTTATGTTTTTCCCAATTTTAAAGTTTTTCAATCCTATTCCATTTTACTCTCTTATGTTGCAACCGTGTTTGTCCTTAAAGAATCTGTGCTTTTGAGTTTTCAGAAATATGGCACCATGACATCCTCTCGTTGCATGTCAGGAACCTGGAAATGACAATGCGCCAGATACGAAAGACCAGGGACTACCTATAGTTCCACCTATCATTCCAGAAATGGAACCTACAGTGATTCCAGACAATGGTGACGACACTCAATTCAGAGAGGGTTTCATTAATTTCATGAAGACCTTCTAGGAATCCCAACATCTTGCCCCGTCTATGGCCGAGCAGACGTGGGTTTTTCAGCAGCAGCATCCTCCCACGTTCGCAGGGGATGGAGGACCACAGGCGGTGGAGTCTTGGCTAGAAGCCATGATATCCATCTTCGAGCACCTGGAGATGCCTTCGGAGAAGATATTTAAGCTCGTGAATTATATGCTGTGAGATTCTGCCAAGAGATGGTGGGATGTGGTTTCGCTGGCAGGGTGACAACAGGTAATGGCATGGTACGAGTTCCAGCGTACGTTTTCTGACTCCTTCTACCCAGTGAAGCGAAGGGATAATAGAGCCAGAGAGTTCATGAACCTTCAACAGGGTAATCTAATAGTTATTTAGTATTCCTCTCGCTTCACAGAGTTACATCATTTCACTCCCATTCTGGGGAATGATGAGCTGTTTTAGCGAGGAAGTTTGAGGAAGGACTCTGACTGGACATCAGATCATAGGTGAATGTCTTCTAGTTGACTTCTATTACTCTAATAGTTAACCAAGAACTTATCATGGAGAGAAAACTGAAGGAGACTGGAGATGTGGACCAGGGTGGTTCAGCTTCCAGGGATGAATATTTTCAGGTAGACGAAAAGAATCTCCACTGAAAGTCTACACGAGGTGACTCGAGGAAGAAAGGCATTCCTTCTGATAGATGAGATCATCCTTCTAGAAACCAAGTGGTGTGCTATCAGTGTGGTAAAAATCATCATAATAAGGCTGAGTGCCCGAGAGACCCAGTGGAGTGCCGATCATGTGGCAAGATGGGCCATCTGCAACGTTTCTGCAAGGTTCTTCTTCCAGCAGCTAGTGAAGAGGATCAGTTTCGACTCCGCTCACAAGAGAAGGATTACCACTTCCACAAAAGACTGGGGGTATAATGTTATTAAGGTATTCTAGGTAAGGGTAGAGGCTGTGGACGCAGTGTTCAGGCTCAGGGAGGGTGAGCTCAGGGATCTCAGGCTGCTACACAGGGCCACGGTGCAGTCCAGACTTCTTCGGTAGAGCAGATTCATCTCGAGCAGGATCCTGGACCTTCTACTGTTCGAGGTATGATTTTAGTAGCCTCTCTTTAATCCTCTAAACTTTTCGATACAAGAGATTCTCATAACTTTATTTCTGTGCATACTTTGGAGATCCTTAGACTTACTATTTATACTTCTGAGGATATGATGATGCTAGACACTCCATTATGAATTAGAACTGCTAGTGTGCGTCAGTGCTTAGACTACCCCCTTGAGGTTGGTTGGTGTCATTTTTCGTGGAGTCTCTATGTTTTGGAAATGACAGGCTATAATTTTATTCTTGGGATGGACTGGGTAGTTACCTTATAGGCCTTTTTCGATTGTTATCGTCATAGGGTGAGTTTCACATCACCGAAGGGAAGATCTTTTCTTCACAAGGGAGAATGGAATGTCCAGGCTAGCAGAGCTCGACCAGAGCATCATGGGTTGGGTGGTCTTACGGCCCATATTTCTAGCTTATATCTGGATGACCATGGGACTTCTCAGATAGGTTTTTCTTCTGTGGTTAATTACCTTCCAGATGTCTTTCCAGAAGACTTTTTAGGTTTTCCTCCGGAGAAATAGGTAAAATTTTCTATCGAGATTATGCCAGGAGCTGCACCGGTGTCCATTCCACCTTATATGATGGCTACACCTGAGTTTTTAGGAGCACAAGATGCACTTGGAGGAGTTGTAGGAAAGGGGTTTTATCAGACCCAGTACTTCTCCTTGGGGTTCGCCTGTCCTGTTTATGAAGAAGTAAGATGACACCCTTAGGCTTTGTGTGTATTATCAGAAGCTGAACTAGTTGATGGTTAAGAACCGATATCCATTTCCACAGATAGATGATCTCTTTGATCAGATTTGAGGATCCAAAGTGTTCTCGAAGATAGACTTGAGATCCAGATATCATCAGTTACGTGTCAGACCATCTGATATACCTCTTACAGCATTCCGAAGCAGGTATGGTCTATATGAGTATTTTTTTATGCTGTTCGGTCTCACGAATGCACCAGCTATTTTCATGGCACTGATGAACATATTTCTCCATGCTTAATTTTATTATTTAATGGTGGTTTTCGTGGATGACATCTTGGTGTACTCTCACCCTCGACACAACCATGCTACCCATCTTCATATCGTTTTTAGTACACAGAGGGAGAATTAATTATATGTTAAGCTCTCAAAGTGCCACTTTTGGATGGACGAGATTCAATTCCTAGGTCATGTCATCTTAGAGACAGGAGTATCAGTAGACCTAGAGAAGGTGAGAGAAGTAGTTACCTGGGAGAAACCGAAGAATGTCTTCGAGGTATGATGTTTCTTAGGGTTGGATGGTTACTACTGGAGGTTTATACAGGACGTCTCATGCTTAGAAGTGCCGATGAAGAGCATGAATAAGAAGGGGGTGAAGTGTGTTTGGTCATAAGCCTACAATTCAGCCATTCAGGAGCTGAAGGGGAGATTGACTTCAGCACTGATTCTAGTTCTGTCAGAGCCGGGCAAGAGTTATACAGTTTTCTGTGATTCATCTCACGTCGGTCTTAAAGCAGTGCTTATGTAGGAGGTCCATGTTGTTGCGTACAGATCTCAGTAGTTGAGGTCACATGAGTGGAACTATCCTACACACGACATGGATTTGGGTGTAGTTTTCCATGCTATGCGTTGTTGGAGACATTATCTTATGGGAGAGAATTTTGTGGTATATACTAACCAAAAGTGCCTCAAGTATATCTCCATGCAGCGTGACTTGAATATGAGAAAGTGGAGGTGGGTTGAGTACCTATAGTATTTTGATTTTGATCTTGCTTATATTCCTGGGAAAGGCAACGTTGTGGCAGACGCATTGAGCAAGAGGACACAGATACAGGAAGTGTAGGAAGCCAACAACGAGTGGAAGCTTATGGCTTTGTTCTCTGAAATGTGTTTGGAGGTGCATGATAGATAGGTCCAGACAATTCTTTCTTCTATAGCTGTTACCTCTACCCTTCTTGACGGAGTTAAAATGAGGACACTATCATATTCCGAAGGCCTAGTCCTATGGGAAAGAGTGTAAGGAGATAACCCTATTCCTGGATGGACCGTATGCGAGAATGAGATCTTGCGTTTCCAAGGACGCATATGGGTGCCAGCAGACATATGCGAGGAGTTGATGTGAGTCTTTAATTCCTCAGTTTGGTCAGTCTATCTTGGCATACCTAATATGTATCATGATCTACACCACCAGTATTTTTATCCAGGTATGAAGAGAGATGTTTCATGTTTTTTCATGATATGTTCCATCTGTCAGCAGGTGAAGGCATAGCACCGGTGACCAGTAAGGCTTTTGTAGTAGCTACCCATTCCCGAGTGGATGTGGAATGATGTCGTGACGGACTTCATGACAGGGTTACCGAGATCGCCTCGAGGGAATGACGTGGTATGCTTTGTCATTGACAGGCTCACGAATGTTGCTCACTTCTTGCTGATTAAGGAGACCTTCGGTGTTGATGAACTTGGACGGTTGTACAATAGTGGGATTTCACACTTGCATGGAGTTTCAAGTACTATCATTTTAGATAGGGATGCCTGCTTCACGTCACATTTTTGGCAAGGGCTACATAGGGATTTGGGTACACATGTACTTCAAAGTACAACATACCATCCTCAGACAGATGGCCAGACATAGCGTACAATTCTGGTGCTAGAGGACATGCTACGAGCATGCATCCTCGATTTTGGAGGTTCTTGGGAGAAACATATACCTCTTGTGGAGTTTTCCTACAATAATAGTTTTCAATCAACTATTCAGATGGCACCTTACAAGGCTTTGTATGGTTGGTCGTTCCAATCACCCTTGTGTTGACTGGAGGTAGGAGAGGAAGCTATGATGGGACCTCTTCTAGTTAAAAAGACTAGAGAACAGGTGGAGTTGATTCGGAAAAGGATGGCTACTGCACAGTCTCGACAAAAATATAATTTTGATCAACAGAGATGACTTTTGGAGTTCAAGGTCAGAGATTAGGTTTCCCTACGTGTTACCCCGAGGTTGGGACACAAGAGGATCAGAAGACAGGGTATGCTTTCACCGAGATATTTCGTGTCATTTTAGGTCCTGGAGAGAGTCGGGCTGGTTGCTTATAGGTTACAGTTACCTCAGAGGTACCAGGATACACTAAAAAATAATTATCTTTTTCCAAAATGGGTATATCTGTTGGTAAAAGTGCATTTTCTGTCGGTAAAACGTCTTAACAACAAAAATTTTCCTGTCACTAAATTGTCGGTAAAAACTCGGTCACTAAATTTTATTGCGACAGATAAAATATTTCTGTTACTATTATAATTATACCAACAGATAATATATATGTTAGTCAAAGTGTTTAGTAATGGATTTATATGACAAATATATTTTTTAGTAAAAACATAACCAAGATATACTATCTGTTTATAAATTTCATTTAAATACAAATTATAAATTTTTATTTCTATTAAAATTTCATATTATATTTATTAAATTATCATATATAGTAAACAAATTTTAATTATCATGCTGAAGACGATTTTAACACACGTTTAAACATAAAATGATTAATTATATTAATAATATAATTTAATACAAAATGAATCAATACATAATTGAATTTGATTGATAAGACCATAAAAACACACACAAAACAAAGATCCATCAGTGCAGTTGTTGTCACCGCTCCCCCACCACCCATGTCATCTCTTGATCTCAATCCTCCAGCACTTTCATCTCTTGAATGCAATCCTCCATCAACCATCATGGAAGAAGAATAGTTTCTTCTCCCAAAGATCTTTTATCACCACCCAAGTAGAAAACTAGAAGAGACAAACCAAATCAACCTCATTACCATTTTGAAACCACGAGTCAATGTTATTTCACACTCTTCATCTCCAAAATCTACACCGCATATAATCCAAAAGCATACCCACAAATCAGAGAAAAATATCTACATGAATTGAAACCAAAAAAATAATACAGTATAAAAAAAGAAAGGCATAGATTTAAGAAATTGAGCAGGAAAAAAAGGTAGAGAAAAAAAACAACTCCCCAAAGAAGTCTAGCTTTGTACTCCGGATTGAGTCAACAACAACATCCACCCTTATCTTGAAAGAAAAAACTTGTTTGCTTACTTTAAATCACCTACACAACAGTGTATTGAAAAAAGAAATTACAATAATAGTATTCTCATAAATAAATGCATGAAAAACCAAAAATATCACAGGTGTATCTTGGTAGTATCTAGGGATTGATCACAGAAGTTGTCAAAGTTTTAGGAGGGACACTTCTAATAGAAATGTATTTTGTTACAGGAACTAGATTTCTAAAAAGGGGAAATTTCCATCAATATTTTCAATCAAATACATTGAGCTCACAATAGTGGATACCCTTAGTATGATCACTATGATCCGTAGTTTCCCTATAAAGAGGCACGACTATAAGATTAGCTCGAGAATCCACTCTAGGAGAGAAATATGCAGAGAATAGAAATCATACTTGAAGTTGTGCTTCCAGGCGCACCCATGGTGCTAAAGTTTGAAGGTCCAAAAAAACATTATTTTAATGAAAAATGTTAAACATTATGTTCTTGTAAAGTAATATTCAAATAGAACACCAGCTTGATTTTTTTTAATCTCAAGAGAACATTAAAATAAAATCAAAAGCATGCGAAGTATCTCTTAAGACAGAACACAAAAAGAATACCAACAACTCAAATAATGGAGACAATAAGAATATTTTAGTACAAACATCAAAAAAATGTAACCAAAAATCAAAGCATACAATCTACTATCTAACCACGCATAAAGAAGAAACCATCATAAAAATCATACAAACAAACTAGTATGAAAATCAAGATAGAGCCAACTAGAAAATTTCCAACAGACACTTCACTAAGTTAACCAGCATGAAAAAAGAGTGATAAAAACGACATTCATTTTAATCATATATTCTCTAAAAACAACATGAAAACAATATAAATAGATTACTCTCCTAAAATGTTCATCTTTCATCAAAGCACTGGGTTGTTGTACTTCAATTTAATTAACTACTTTTTCAATAAGTTTATCATCAATTTTAGAAAAAGGGAATCTACTAAACCCATCAACATTTGAGAAAAGAATCTAAGGATAGTATTGCATGTTATAATTACATCTCATGAGTATATCCAACAAGCGGAGCTGCTGGTGTCGATTGCAGATCAACTGAAAATTGGTTTTGGAGAACTTTGAGATAATCTGGAGATCATGCCTTGAAATTGAGCCTGGATTGACAGTGACAATGATTTTAATGGCAGTCTATTGGTGATTTTTTGGAGATGTTAGTAGTGGAACCTAGGGAACGGGATCTGGAAGCTATGAAGATAGTAAACAATCTCAGTGGTCGGTTGCAGTAGAAGTGAATTCAACTTCTCGAAACTGATGTCTCTACATACACGTGGTTTGAGGGAAGAACTGTGCTTATCTTTGGACCGACTGATCTTTTTTTCTGTAGAACCATACATGGGAATATAAGGATGGTTTATTCATTGGACTAGACTCCAGATAGGATTATAATTTCTAGTTCTTCTCAAGATGGCTGATTAATAATTTGGAATGTTCTAACTAGCCGGAAAGCTCATGCCATAATGCTAACCTGTGTGTGGGTCATGATAGTACTAATGGCCTCATAACCTCTTTTTTTGGTGTTGAATTTCAATCTGTCCATACTGTTGAAGTGTTGTGTGTCTCAATTAGTAGAATAAACTCCATAATGTTTCTTTCTGGTTCATGTGATACTACTTCCCAATTGTGGGACACATGAGTTGCAAGATGGGAAGTCTGTAAATTTCATGCACATAAAGGATATGTGAATTCTATAAAGTTCATTCCTGATAGGGATTGATTTGGAACCTGATCGAATGATGGACCCTATAATCTATTTGATATTAGGATTGGGTACCTGCTTCAAGAATACTATCAGCAAAGTGGTGACATTGATGTCCCCCATGTCACCCCATTGCATTATCAATATAATGAAGGCTTTTTTTGCAAGATATTCGAATGGTGAATGTTATGTGTTAGATGTTTTACTCACAAATATGGTCTTGAACTCGAGATTTCCCCAAAACACCAACAGGAGCGACACAAGTTGTTAAGGGTTGTCTGCTGAGGAAAGTGGCTTATGTACTGGAATTTTGGAGACAAATTTAAAGGTGTGGGCATTTGGAGGGAATCTGGAAGGCACAAGAGGGCATCTAATCCTGGAAGAACAACGGAACATTTCAGGTTTATTTACTACTCAAGTTATTCTTGTGTTGTACATGGAATCCTACTACCTTCTTTGCATGGGTATCTTCTCTTCCTGCCATATGATCACTCTAGATGGTAAAAGATGAATATCATTTTTAATGGAAGAACGATGGTTTCCCCAAGAAGATGACATATTTCAGTTAATTGCAACTTCTTTTTGCTTTTTCCAGTGCACCACCCCACTAGTTTAGGGATTTCCTAGGTATTGTTAGTACCTTGTTTGGTATTATATTAATTTTACTACTCTTGGAATTTTTTTTGCTGGGATCTCTGCCCTAGTAATATAAAATAAAAAATCTATGATGGAGTGTATCCAATAAGAATGGATTCATCATGCAACAAATTTTATTTACCATACAAGTCATATTAAATCACCTTGTAACAATTCTCTAAAAGTATACAGGCATGTATTTCAGTGTACAATATTTTAACCAATTAATATTCAATATGATTTTCAACAAACCCATGGAAAATACATGTCAAAAAAACACCATCATTCCTTTAGACACAAATATTAGGAACTAACACATGGCCATCATAACAAAGTGGGTTTCGACGCGTAACAACATGAATGATAAGTTCAATTCAAAATAAAAAATTAATGAAGAAAGTACTTCCCTAGAATGAGATGGTGTTATCCTCTATCAAATGATGAACTACCCATACTTCTCTATTTAAATTGCACTCAAACTGATTTTTCTCCTTTAAGTACCTATAAAAGAATCAAAATTAACATCAGATTGAATAACTTTAGTTCAATAAAGATAATGATGGAAATACCGACACCGATTGGGGCTGGGATGACTGCCTTCATGACTTAGTGGGGCCACCGAATAAGAAAACTAAATCCACCCTTAATGAAGACTGTCTTTGAGATATTTTCGCTGAAACAGGATACAAAACAAGGAAATTGAAACCATCCTAAGCTTAAATAGACATACCAAATAGTGAAACAGGGAGAGGGAAGATCAAATTAGTTTGGGGTCAATCTGAAATGATGGTGAATAAACCCTAAAGAGGAAACATCAAAAGATATTGAAGAAACACTGAAATAATTATACAAGACTAAACTCGTAGAGTATCACAACCAGAAGAAGAACACCACTGAATGTGAGTGAAGAGAGAACCGAGGAGGTAGTGCGATGCATGCCGAGATAGGGGTGATTAGATGTGAGGTGGGATGATGGGAGGTGAGGCCGGAGTAGGGTAGGGTGGGATGGGAGGTGGGGCGGTGGGAGGCGACGCCAAACTAGGACCGGTGCGTGGGCGGCGATAGCATTGAAGAACAGTCGCCAATTAGCGTAGTGATTTTTTTATAAAAATTAATTTGATGTTTATTAAATAAGTGATATTGAAAAATATAAAAACAGTTAACATTTAGAGAAAATTTCATAAACAATATTGAAAAATATAAAAATATATAATATTTTGAGAAAGTAGAAAATTAAAATCAGTTATGATATGTTTTTAATAAAATCTCAGGAAATAAAAAATTACTTGGCCGTAAAAATAATATATATTTATACAAACTGTGTTTCTCTTAATTGGTTATTTATAAAATATTTTTTTTATTATGTGTTTTTTCTTTGAATTTTTTATTGACGGTAAAATATTTATTGATAATAGTCTTTATTAATAACAAATTATTGTGTTAGTAAAAAAAATGTTGGTATTAGTATGATGAACCAGTAGATTCAACTGTTGGTAAATGATATGTTGGTATTAAACAGTAAATAAAAACAGATATATTTGTTGTTAAAATGAAGTGTTGGTATTAAAAATTAATAGTAATGAAACATTATATATGTTGGAAATTCTAATTTTTACCAACATATATATTATCTGTCAATAAATTTCTGTTGGTATAAGCCATTTTTTTTGTAGTTCTATGCATGACGTCTTCCATGTTTCTCAGCTCCAACACTATTTCTCAGACCCATCTCATGTCTTTCAACCCGAGGAGGTTGGGCTAGATCAGGATGCATCATTTGAGGAGCATCTTATCAGGATTGTTGATCATAGTTCAAAGGTACTCCATGGCTGATCTGTTCCTCTGGTATGGGTGCTATGGCAGCACGACCGTGTGAAGGACGAGTCTTTGGAGAGGGTGGCCGATATGCGATCACAGTGGCCGGATTTGTTTGAGGTTTCTTATTTGCCACCTTTTTAGGGAAATTTGGGGACAAATTTTTTTAAGGGTAAAGTTTTTAAGATCCCAAATCTTTGTTTGAGGTATGTTTTTCCTTTTCTATCCATTTTTGAGGAAAAGAGAAAAATATGGAAATTTTCTAAGTACACGCCCTGTACTTTATAAGTACACACCGTGTACTTTTCTCACGCATGAGTCCGTGTGATGGTTGTGTCCAGGACACACACACGGTGTGTAGGGGTGATGTAGAGGCTGCTTAATGCAGTGTATGGAAAATGCGAGTACAAGTTGTGTACTCAAGAAGTACACACCATGCACTTTTCTTTTTATTTCATGAAATGGAATGACGTCATGTCTAATCCCTTTTTCCATCTTCTTCTTCGCCTAATTACATCCAGAGAATCCAAGGAGGCCGAATCTTCTCAAATCCACTGATCCATCACCAGTTATTTGAATCAAATTCCATCAGTTGCAATAGAAGCGCAGCTGTGAGTTCTTGGATCCTCTTTAGCAACGTTTCCAATTTCTTTCTCCTATGAGAGTTGTCTGAGGTTGAACTTTTTAGACATTTTTGCAGATCTTCTCCATTCTAGGCCAAATCATAGGAATAGGTTCAACTATATCGATCTCCTAGATTTGAGGTAGGTGGCTTGTTTCCCTACATTGAATGTCTTTGAGTTTTTCTGCAAAAAGTGTCAGATTCCCATGTATAAGGTATCTTGGGTTATGGTCTTGAACCTGTATTATTATCTACCTCTGATTTCTAGTATGGTTAAGGTTATTAGATGATTAATAATTTCTTTTTAGCTTGTTTAAGGATCACCCCATGGGTGTTTCCCTTGTTTTGGCTATTTACTGCCGTTTGGATTAGGTTGCTTGTGAGGCATACCTTGTTGCACTGATCGCTTAACTTGAAATAATTGTTTGCATGTATTGCCTGCTATTTATATGCTTTTTATGCAATGTAGATATTACCCAAGTAGTTATTTAACATACTTAGGGCTTATGACAGTTGATTACGCATGAGTAGACTGCTCAAGGCTGTGTGAACCTGTTGCGGTAGACTAAAGATGGAATTGACGATTAAGGGCTTCCCTAGAGAGTCTGTTATAAATTAGTATCATTCACAGGACCTATAAGAACTGGACTTTGTGGTTCCTCTGAGTGTCCTTAGTTATGTATCGAGACTATAGGGGGAATTTGACATAAGCAATTCCTCAAAGATTCTATACCAATCGTTGCAAGACCACATGGTAACTGACGGTGAGTGAGTCCCAGAGTGTTTGTGCCTTTGAATGACTACTTGACTATAGGGGTCTTCCAGTATGAGCCACCCATAGAGTCAGTGTGAATATTGTTTGGTTGGATGTGACGAGTCCACCAAACCAAAGAACAAGCCTGTGTTTTGATCTGCTTATAGTTTAGGTAGTCTGCTGAGATACTTGTTGTGTTACTTGCTATGCTTTGGGAATACAAAGCTATTTCTAGATTCCTTGGGTGATAATTAAATGACTGAATTAAATTACTAAATAAATGTGAATGGAGATTTGTAGTATTGTTTACTTTGTATACCCGTGTTTCTCTTCTACTTTTATTTTATTTACTTATGCTAAATTGCTCACTGACAGTAGGGCACAGATCTTGTTGAAATGTATAATTTTTGGTGAATAGTAAAAAAATATACTTTTTTAAAAAATAAGGTATATTTTTAGGACGCTATCAAAAAATAATTTTAATGTATAATTTATTAAATTTACTGAATAATTTAATAATGATATAATAATAACAGTATTATATATACAAAACTTAGAACATGAAAATCTTATTCTATTCATGATAAGTATAAAAATTATTGTCTGTGCCGACGTAGTTTCGGCGCTGTATTTACAATGTTAAATTTGGTTCTTTATAAACAAAATATGAGTACTAAAAATTATTTACAAGACTCCTTTATTAATTATTATGTATTATTGATTTTTTTTCTATTAATTTATAACTTTATTGTTATATAACAATAATCTTATCCAAATTCATATTCTATAATTGTTCTGGGAAAGAAAAGACGAAATAAAAAATTAAAGAAGTTGAACTGACATGTATATATATAATTATACATAACAAAAAAATAAATAATTTTTTGACCTAATTAAATTATTTTTATTAAAATAATTTATTTGAAATTTTTATATATTTAATAACTAACATTAATGACTGTGCAACACCGATGTAGGTCTTGTGCAAGCATAAGAAAAATAAATAATTTTTTCATTAAAATTATGAGAATTATTAAATGACCCAAATCATGGATAAAACATTTTATATAAGAAAATTTTGACCATTATAATGTTTTAATTGAATTTGGGACCATTTTGGACCCACATTGAATCAATTCAATGCCTTTATAATATTTTAATTTCAAATTAACTCAAGCTGTCAAATTTTAGTTTTCAATTTTGTATAATTTTTTAAAGTATGTTTTTCAAGTAGATTTTTTTAACATAAATAGTTTAATTAAATATATAAAATTTATCTTTTTCAGGGATTTTTTTTAATTTTTAGGGAATAAAAAAATACCTTAATGGCTTGACCAATTATAATGTAATAATTATTTAATTAAATAAAAAATAAAACTAATGATATTAAAAAAAGAAAATAAATGTAATTTGATGTTTTTAAGATAAATCATGTTTTATATATATGGACTGGATAAGTGTATGATATAATAAAAAAAATTATTCGAATTTTAAACTTTTTTTAATATATATAAAGTCTTAATTGTGAATTGTGTTTAATTTGAAAAAATTATTTTTCATGAATAACATATTTTGTTAAATTATTTTAATAATAAAAAAATCTATAATAAGGCTAAATTGGATGATATTATATATACCATGTGATATACATTAGTGTTTAGGTCTTTTCGGAAGTCTTAAACCCTATAATATATTTATTTTATTTTAATAATTTGTGTAATTCATAAGTTACCCCCTCACCCCAATTATAAAAAGGGGATACTTCTTTCACCAATTTCATAATGTTAAGCCTTATTGTTCATCCAAACTCGAAATATTTCCCTCCTCCTCATCCCTTACCACATTATCAAGAAGATTGTTTTGTAGGTAAATTCCTCTTTTCTCTTTTAAATATCTCTCTCACTTATACCTTATCCCAACCATTATAAAATGTTTAATGAAAAATAAAATATCAAATATATACTAGATATATTTTTTTGGTATGTGAATAATAAAATATCCCATATTTCCCTTTTACTCGAAAATAACGAAATCGTCGTCTATGGTGTGTCAGTTCCCCATCTTTATAGAAGTTGATTTTTAGATTCCCTTTCACCAAAATCACAGAAAGTTGAAATTGACACGTAACTGTTTAAAATGAAATAAATATATATATGTTATCACTTTGGCATTATTATTTAATTTTGATAAGGAAGACCATAAATAAACTGACATTGGAAACCATGAAAATAATACACCCAAAACAATGAAAATAACAAAATATTATTAATAAATGGGTGGAACATGTCATTAGAAGATTACGTAAGGTATTATAAAGATGATTTTATCTCTATAATATATTAATAAAACTATTAAAACCATTATATAGTAGTTTTCATCACATTTTAAGGATTTCAAACCTGAGGTAAGGGATTCTTTAAGTAAAACATTATTTTAAATCTTTTAAAGATTTACTATTATAAATATTGATATTTAATTTTTATGTCATAAAAATGGTTTTTATGAATGTATATATATGTTTTTTAATGTTTTAATTTCTATTATGTATTTTTAAAATTTATCTTTTTCATGTGTTATATAAGAGACATTCCTTTTAAAATCCCTTTGAATTTATCTTTTATGAAGTTCAAAAATATTGTTTTTTATATATAAAGAATGAGAGGCTTCTCCTTCTTTCATAACTCTTTATTATTATAATGTTTTAATTATATTTTTTCTTATTTAATGATTAAGAATATGATTTCATTATTATGTTCATGGTTTTAAAATTGATTTTTATGAGAGAATTTTATTTATATATTTAAATGTGTTTGGTTCATGGGTTTAAATGAGTTATCATGGGTTTTATTCATCATATGTTCCTCAGACAATGTTTATTATGTGTTTGTCCCATTATAGCTCAATATATGTTTGGTTGAACCCATTATAAGTCCATATACGATGTGTTGAGCCACATTATTGCTAAATATATATTGGGTTGAGCCCATAATTTCTCAAGATATATTAGGTGAGCCCCATTATAGTTCTCCAGTACATTGGGTACTCCAGATTTGGAAGTTAACTGAAAGGTTATTCTATTTTTAATGGTTATTCTAAGAGAGATATAGTAAATATTTCTAAATAAAACTTCATAATGTTTCTATTCATGCTAATGAGTTTTTTTAATGTTTTATATTTTGGATGAAATGGATAATATTTTAGTATTATCCACTTTTTATGAATGTGGAATGTTGTGTACGTATTATGACGAAATTCTCTAAAACTCTAAACTTGAAATGATCCTCCATTTGAAATAATGTAAATTATTGACAAAAATTAATGATTTTGTAATGTTTTATTGGTATGTACTTATACAAAGGCTACTGATTTGGATTTGGGGATTTCCTCACTTTATTGAAGTATCAATTTAGTAGTGCATTAAACGAGAGACTACAACCCTATTCCAAATTTGTTCTACTGTTGTAATATTCATTTTCAATGAATATTGGTAGTGTTCACTTGGATTTTATTTCCATTTTCAGCACTAAATAATATATTATATTTATGGAATGTTTATAATGGGTAGCTAAAATTATATAGTGTTTATGATTAACTTTAATTTATGAATTTTCCATCAATTTTTATCACATGTTTAAATTTATAAATTGTTCATTCATTAAAAAATTATACCATTATATTATTATTAAATATTATAAAATGTTTATACTCTAAATATGTTTATACTAATCAATTTCAACTTCAAAAAGCAGTATTGGGCATCAAAGGTCATGTTCCTTGATTAAAATTATTTTTATCGAGTAGGATGAAAAAGGATGGAAGTGCATTAAATGAAAAAAACATAAGAAAAGATTTTATCTATTTTTATTTATATTTAAAATATTTATACGAAATTCCTTATTAAATATCTTTTTTATATTTTCAATAGTCTTCCTCGGAGACCCTCTATGAAAAATAATATGACAATTTTAGGAAAATGTTCATTTGATTCAGGTATTAGGTGAAGAGAAATAGAGGAGAGTCTGATGTAGACCTGAAAAAACATCATACCTACTTTTTATTGGTGGGATCCTCTCAAACCTCTTAGACCCATGAGATTCAAAGCACTCATATAGAAGCAGCTGAGGAAAAAATGAATAGTTTTATAGGTGTATGAAATAAGTAAATTGTTCACCAAACATTTATTGAAAGTTATATCGGTTACTTGTAAATAACTTACATCAGAGGTTTATACTACTATTTATTCATATATTGCATTGATTATATCTTCAAATAATGCCTAAAGTGATTCCAAAGAGGGTCCTAGTGGTGGTCGAGGTGATGGTGAGGGTGGAGGTGATGTTGGTGAAGTTGTTGATGATGTAGTTGATGATGATGTTATTGAATACGATGTTGTTTCTACTCCAGATGATTTTTTTCGTGATGAGTATGATGATTATGGTGATTAGGATGATGTTGTTGGTTATGGGGGATATATTTATTCCCTAAATTTTTAACATAGAAGTAAGGATACATGTGCATGTTTTTTAATGAATTGAATTAATTGATTTTATGGATGTATATGTATGTTTGCGTTTTGAAAAGGGTTTGAAAATTATAAAAAGAAGTTGTTTGAATGCTAAATATACAATATTTATACTGAATTGAATGTATACAGTGTGTTTTATTTTATTTACAGGTTCAGGAGCTAGAAGATGTGTTGCGGATACCAAATGGAGACAACTACCACTTCCAATGGTTTGGAAAATCATGGGTATAGGTTCTTTTCTGGGAAAAGTTATACTTGTGGTTTTGGTTAAACTGTGGGTGTGATAAAATATCTAAGGCCTATACCCACACATCCATTATCCATAGTTCTAAAAAATTTGGGTATATAATATACCCATAGTTTTAGGGGCTATAACCACGATTTAAAATTGTGGGTATAGAGTGTCATTATAGTAGTGAGTATGTAGTGTTATTTGATGTATTAGGGACAAGGATTAGTTGTGTTCCAATGTTGAATAAGGATATCATTTCATATGCTTCATGTCATTTGAGACTAAATGAGAAGTGCTATGTGACCCACGAGCTTGAGCCAGTAATGGTAGTCTTTTCACTAAAGATGTGGTGACACTACCTTATGGGTGAGTGGTTTATCATCTACAATGAACATAAGAGTCTCAAGTATATATTATCTTACAATGATCATAACTTTTGATAGAGGTGTTTTATTGAATTCCTCTAGGCATATGAATTTGAGATTGTCTATACTCTAGGGAATGAGAATGTGATGGAAAATGCTCTCAGCAAGAGATATTGTTCTCAGTTGTTGGACTTTGGGCCAGAGCTGTTATGTTCATTGAATTTTCCTTAGTGGATAGGGATGTTGTTTCAAATATACAATTGACGGTTTTCCCCCTACTATTTTAAAGTGAGTTATAGACATTTAATATTAAGTTACCAACTTTGAGACCTTGCGTACTTAGATATCCATTGGACATGAACCTGATGGATATTTCAATGGTGGGGAGGATTCTATCTTCTTCAGAGGACATATTATTGTTCCATTGACATTTTGGGAAGTGGTGTAGCTAATGTTTCATACATCCCCATTGAAGATTCATCTAGGTGTGGAAAAGATGTACCAGGACCTCTGACAATAGTTTCGGTATCCAGGAATGAAGTGTTGTGTTGTCATGTTTTTCTTTCGATGCATCACTTAACAACAAGTCAAGGATAAGAACCAGGTTCTAACGGGTTTATCTCAACAACTTGTGGTTCCATAGTGTATATGGGATGGGATATATATGTACCTCATGATGGGGTTACCATGTACATATAGGATACATGATGTCATCTTGGTGATCATAAAATGACTCACCAAGTCATCCCTCTTCCTAAATGATCAAGAGCCAAGTTCCGTAGAGATGTTAAGATGACTATACATGGAGGAGATAGTTTGAATCCATTTAATTCCCTTGACAATCATTTTGGACTATGATTCTCACTTCACATCACAATTATGGAGAGTATTATAGGCGACCTTTGGGACTCAATTGTGCTTGATGAAAAAATTTCACCCCTAGACTAATGGCTAGATTGAGTGGACCATTCATGTCTTGGAAGGAATACTATGGGATTTCATGTTTGAATTTGGCCATATTTGGGAGGATCATCAACCATTATAAGTGTTTACATACAACAAAAAATACTATTCGGCCATTGGTATGGTGACATTATAGAACTTTTATAGGTTACCCTATAGGTCTCCACTTTTTTGGACTGATCTAGGGAATTCCACATGCATTGGACTACAGTTTGTGTGAGCTACTGAAAAGAAGGTTTAGATCATCTAGGATTATATGAGTACTGAAAAAACCATCATAATTCTTATATAGACCAATCATAGAGACCTTTTGAGTTTAAGGAGGTATATCATGTGTTCCTATGGTTTTTACATTAATATGGATTATAGATATTTGGTTATGGTAGTAATATTTCTAGGAGATTCATTGTCCCTTTCCAGATACTATAAATATCTATAGAGGTTTCATACCATTTATCTCTACCACCAAAATTAGATTGGGTACACGATGTCTTCCACGTGCCACAACTGAGGAGTTACAGGCATGGCCCATCATATTTTATCGACTGGGGTGAGATGGACATTGTGGATGGATATACCATTTTTGAGTAACCTATAGAGATTGAAGATCAGCATGAGATGATACTTCATGGGAAATTTATTCCCCTTGTTCATGTCTAGTGGAAGCACAATAATCTATTAGAGACGACCTGGGAGTTGGAGACCCAGAAGCGAGCATAATATCCTCTAATGTTTTAGTAGTTTTTTCTCTTTTTGGGATGAAAATCCCTAAGGTGGGCATAATTTAATGAATAATATTTTCTATGTATTATTTTTTAATATTATATGAAATATCTTTGAGACCACTCATTGAGAATTAATGTGATTCTGAGGCCCTGTTTCCCAGAATAAATTTTTAAATCATATTAAATATAATAATTATCACGTGCTTATAGTTTTTGTAGAAAAGTGAAAGAACACCCAAACTAGGACCTGAATCATAAATCTAAGGTGAAAATGATTTCAGAACATAGTTTTTATCCTAGGAATGACATAAACTTTTTTGGTGTGATGCATTTGTGAAAATGTGGTCGTGGGTGCAAATGAATAAAGTAAAATATTTTTTTTACTTTTTTATTATTTTGAGATGGGGAATAATGTATCCTAAAAATACATAGTTATAGAGTTTTCCTCAGGGTTGTATTCTAAACCCTAGATACATTGATAGGCCTTTTGAGAGTGTTATTTGAAAGTGACAATAGATCACGGATGGATTGAGGATCGTTAAACCAATGGAGTTTTTGGATCTAATCTGTGATAGAAACACCAAACTATTATTCATTAAAAATCGATTGAAACTCTAGGTGGGATTTTTGATTTGTAAATTTCAATCATATTATTTTATCTTGGTAAAATAAAGATCTATTCCATGAACATAATTTATCCGCACATCTATGATAGGTTACATTGACATATTTTATTTGTTCATTGTGTTTTTCTCATATTAATTTGTTCATTGTGTTTATCTCATATTCATCTATCTGTTTCTATGAAAATGGATCAAGGCGAAATGAAAAAATTCTATGTTTTGTTCCTCATATTTTATGGCTTATGAATTTCATCCCTTATTCTTCACATATCTATCATGATAAATTTATTTGTACCGTGGTTTGATAAATATAAAAAATTTGATCATTGCACAATTATTATTCAGTGAAACAGATCAGTACTACAAGTGTGGTTCATGATTGAGCATATAATCAAGGTACGATGATGATTGAGGATGACCAGATGTGGCTCAAATGTATTTCTCAATTTTTGTCCTATCTAGTTTTAATGTATGTTGACAGATGGCTCAATAGTGCTGTATTTCTGAGAAGATTCGATACTGGATCCCAATTATCGATGATGGCATTGGTCAGCCGATTGTGAATATGTGATTTCAGTGGAGGGTGGTGGCTCTGATGACAGTGAAAATGATACAAAGGATGATCCCAATGGATATGTAAAATCATAGTATACAGAGTGTGTAATTCATTATTATGTGCCATGTGAGACTCCCTAGCCACAGTGCTAGGGGTTTTTCAATAATTTTAATATCACACAATGTATGAACCTTCCTTGGTGGATCAACATGTACCTTGGATGGTATAAATACACAAATAGGAGTAAACGAACTCACACACAGCATGTACTCAGACAGAAACATGACTAGGATTACATGGACACATGCAGAGATACATGAGCACAACCAGAGATACTTAGTCACGGCTAGGCGACACATACAGGGTGTCGGGAAACAACTACACGCCATGTGTGATCACTTACACACCATTTATGTTGAGTTTTACATGTCATGTGAGGAATTACCATATATTCTTACTAGGGAATAGTTTTAAATGATATATATCCCCCAATACACACAATGTACCCACTTTTAGGGTGTTTGTAGCCCTTTATTTCCTTAGTCTAGAATAGTATTGGGTGAGTCTTTTCCCTTGGTCCATTCCCTCAAGGGTACAATGAGGTATTATGTCCACATATCAGGATTATGCTCCCCTCTAAAAGATGATTCTTTTATAGAGTTTGTGGAGTCCCTCCAAGATACCATATTGTGATCCTCTATCACTTTATACCCTAGGTGGGATGGTTTTGGAATCAACATAACCTCATTGAGGATGGGGTTGATCCTCCATATAGTACATTGTGTTGGTATGGTTCACATTACCATTGTTATACAAACCCCAATGTAGAAGGTTGATCCAGATTGGGTTCATGGTGTCCCCCTACAATCCTAGGCATCACCCCCTATCTGAGTCATAGGGTCTTCTTGACCAGTGATATTTCTTTTGTAGGACCCAGTGATCCTGAACTCTTGGATGATTGTATCTTGTTTTGTAATGTATCATGGAGTGGTTTCTCCTATAACAAGCATTGCATCAAGTAGAATCATGTGGCTAACAGTTTTTTGTGACCTCCTGGTGACATGGTGTCCTTACAGAGTATATCTGGGTTTTATCTATTATTTCCATTTAGTAATATTTTGTAGTTAAGATCTGAATATTCTTGATGCTTTTGGATTGGTGTTTTTATGGTTTAACACTGGGTATTATTATACTCAGCCCTATATGGTATATTCCCACACATGTTGTGACTTTTTTAGATGACAGACCTTTTGATGGTGTTCTGGGAGGACATGGATAAATTAGATCATAGATAGATTTTGATAGACCAAAGTGTTTTATAAGAGTTTTCATTTGATCATAGTTCTTAACCTTGGAGAAGGTTATACTCTCTATAGATTTTGGTTCAGATTTTATTTGTCCATGTTTTTGCTTTCATTAATTTACTATCATAATCTGTGGGATTATAGATGTTTCCATGCATTTGTTTTATATGGTTTACATTTGAGAATTGTGTGGGATTTTATATGTGTGTGTGTGTGTGTGTGTGTGTGTGTGTGTGTGTATAGGTACATTATTATATTGCCTCCCATTTTTGGGATATTCTAATTTAGCATTGGTCGCCAGCCCCTGGCCAACTAGAGGTGGGCTTGGGGTAGCCATGGTTTGGACCCAGGTGGGTCAGGTCATGAAAACTAAATCATATCCCATGTTAGTGTGAAACTAGGTGTGAAGCAAGGCCTCTTTTTCATTCTCCAGGTGGTGATTGATTAATGCCCAATTCACCCTTTTCGGGGTTATTAACCCTATGTACAACTGTTCTCGAGCCACATATAATCATATTATCTAGAGAGAGATGTATTTTATTGGAATCCACTTGTGATATACTATACCAAAATATAAAGATGTTTTTCTATGTTTAGTCTTATCCCAAAGGCTTTAACTATGTTTTCTAATCATAATATTCAATATAACCAAACTTCCCCTAATACTAATTATGAAAACCCATATCTTTAATACAAATTTTTTGTTGATTTATTACTTAAAGATACACATAATATAATACCCTGAGATCATGAGGCATGGTGTCTTTGGAAAATTTGGTAAAAAGTAAAATATCTTGAAACATGGGTACACTAATATTATTTAAAAAACTCCACAATACGCCCTTAAAATTCCATTTCTCATCTAAAAATACATGAAATAACTTGAGGATGTACCTAAGATAGGGTTGAGCTATAAATCCTAGTATTGGAATAATGAAGGAATAGAATAAGGTAAGGAAGAACATGTGATCCAAGAGACATATCAAGGTAATATATGAGGTTTGAGAATCATAAACCTAATGATAAGGTCATGATATAGAATGATAACATAAAGAAAGCCTGAGAATGTGGCAACAACATAAAACAAAAAGTTATAAATATAGGTCAATTCTAACAAATGATATATGATAATATTGCATTATTAGGATAACCCCAAGTGGACCATACATTATATCTCATTAGATAAAATCATTACCCAATTCATTATAGGGATATATAATTCTGGGCTCATCCATAACATTCATATCATGTACATGTATAAGCCTGCCACAAAGATTATACAACATATGGATGAATTTATTCACTTTTAATCCTAGTACTAAGGAGTGGGGTTAAATAAATGGAATTCATCTATCAATGAAATATTGGTACTTCTTGGTCAATACCCTTGTGTTGAAAATAGGATTTCTATTTATTACACAAATTTTGGGTATGGAATATTGGAGGATAACCTCAACAAAATAATAGGGGTATATAAAGATTCTTGGAAGGGTTTAATGAGAGTTAATGGGGTATCTAAACAATTGGAAATATTAAGGATATTAAGAGGGATACATGAAAAAATATCCCAACATGAACAATTTGGAATTAAATGGCATGATATAAAGAATGTTCTTGAATAAGAAAGATAAGAGAATACCTTACCTTGAGAGTGTACTACTAAATACATTGCGGGAGGTTTTAAAGATATCGGGGGAACCTTAGGATGGATGTAAAAAAGTAAAGGTATAGTAAATTCATGCTCCAAATGTTTTTAATGATGAGTAATAAGAGTTTGGATGAGTTTCTATATCCAAAGTTGGGGTAATTCTTTATTAATTTGTAAACATATGGTATGAACTCTATACGATAAAATAATAAAAACCACAAACCTTAACATGGTTTTTACCCATGGTTTTTATAAATATTACTGGTTTTTAATATTTTATATTCCATGAAGCCAATATAATTAAAATAATACCCTTAGTGATGTGGAACTGAGTCTTGTTTATGTTTTGTAGGATTCCTTATGGGCTGATAAAATTAATAAAATAACTTCAAATATGCATCATCGTAACGGGGAAAAAATAATTTTGGTCATATATAACCTTTACGGTATTTATTTGATCACTTTTCAGACTTTATTATGTCATAATACATAGTGTATATTTATATAATTTTTAATTTTCACCAAAAAAATGATTTTCCTATATAGGTTCCATATATGTTCCAAAGCTTATCATATAAAGTTTTAAAAAAGATAGGTTTTCTTGGATAAATTTACTATAAAACTTTTTTTATAACACAAAAAGATCAAAAAACATACAACTTTCTAATAAATTATATATTATTATAATTTATTTAGTCTTATTTTTCTTTAAAATAATAAGGAAGTTATTATCATAAATACTAAATTTTAGGATAAGTTATTTTAATTTTAATAATATACTTATTAGGATATAAATTGTTAAAAAATTTAATAGGAGAAGAGGAGGTCTAATGTGATTTTTTTATTGGATTCAATAAATAATTTTAAATAAATGATGTTTACTTTGATGCTACATGGTTACAAATAATTTAGTTTTCACTAATATATAGGGAAATTTAACTATTGAATTGTATAACTCCAATGTTTATTAATATATGGCTAACAGTGGATTTTTTTAAGATAACCCTCTAGTTATGGCTACAATTTTTTGTAATAAAAAATAAATATTTTTTCTCAATGATGTTGAAATTTTATATTGTGATTAGATGTAATTCAGTGTGAAGATTTAAACATTTTCCCACAATGGAATTTAAATTACATAGAATTTTTTTACCATATACATTGACATAACATAAAGTAGTTGAGTTTTCCAAAATTATTCATTATATATATGATTCATGAGGAAAGCACAACATAGGGCACAAAACATTATGGTAGATTAATCATAACTCGATTTCAATAAATGATATATAAGACCATAAAGTGTATGGAATTTTAAGTGGGTGTTACATGAATATGTGAAACTTAATTAAATAATATATCTAAGAATATTGACTGTATATATTTATAGATAGGTGTATCTTGCATGAAGGGTATTTTATAGATGTGGAGTGGATAATGAGAGTTAAAACCAAAGATACCATTTATGAAAACATTAAGGGTTTCAATCTAAAAGGAAATCAATTTAAAAAATAATTAAAAACATGGTAATTAGTGGTATAAAACTAGAAAAAACTATGGTAATGGGACAAGATACTTGAAGAAACTAAGGTTCACCTGGTTATAGATTCTATAATCAACCTCTATGTCCCATTCCAAATTAATTAAATTAATAATTTTGAAAATATTTAATAATTAGTGGGGAGATAACCATATCTTAAATACATGATTAAAAATTAAATTTATAATTTTATGAATTGCTCAATCCCATAATTCTTTTCTCCAGAACCAAGAGGCATCTATATATAATATATATTTTTGATATATAAATTTAGAAACATAAATTTTTTAGATACCATAACTTAAAATAAATAAATGAACCAACCAAATAAGGTTATGTGCTTAACATTAAAAGGTGGAAATTGGATAGATAGTGTATGGAAGATATAGAAAAAATATGGAAAATCTAAAAAAACCATTTACTAGACTAATCAACAGATAACAATTCATAAAACTGTACATATAATTTTAAAAAGTGAATAAAAATGTAGTTTTTTGTAGTTATAGATGTAATGGTGGGAAATAAAATAATTGATAGGTCTTTGCCCCAAAAGTTCTTTTGTATATTGAATAACAATAACATGGATATTTAGTTATTGAGTTTTTTATATCAATATCATTGATTTAATAATAATATTACATTATTTTAGTCTATCACTAAAAATTAATATAAGATATACTTATAAAGGCACTCTTATAAAATAAATATACATAACATGATATAATGGATTTATGTGAAGATTTATTTTTGGTAGTTTTAATAAGATCCTATTCTATGTTATAATATTGAAAGAGATTAATTATTCCCTACAAATAAAAGTCCTAGTGAATTTTACATGAAAATATAAAACTTGAGAGCTAGTTTCAATCTAATTTTATCAGGAAATATTTGAGAAGGATTAGAGGAGACCATTTCAATATAGCTTTCTTGGAAGTTTTAAAAATTTAATTATGTATCAAATTATAATTATTAAAACACCTTAGTAAAAGTTAAAATTTATTTCATGGTAATTTACACAGTGGATAACTGAAACATGACCTTAATTTTACAAAATAATTTCTTTTGTTCTCAAAATAGTCCTTGGATAAAAAACTGTAGTATTGATCTAGAACCTTTTTTCATGCAACTTAATCAAAGTAAGTTTGATCCTCCTCTTTTTGGGAGATATATTATTTTTGGGGTTCATTTTTTGTTGTTTTTCTTCAAAAAATGCAAAATAAATGTATTCCCAAAGTTCAGTTTTTTCATAAAATGATGCTTTTTAAGTTAAAAGGAGACCGTGTGATTCATTTTTTTAGGCAAGTTATCTTTCTTACTACACCCAATTTTATTTAATTGGGAAATTATTCATTAGATGACATTATATTTATATCCTCATCAATACATTAAATTGTATTTTTTTATGAATTTCTTGGTTAGATTAATAGATTTAAATAAGGGTTTTCTAAAATTCTAATTCAAATGAGGTTATATTAATTTATTTGATAAAAAATAATAATATTAAATTCTTAATGAAATAAAAAATTGATTTGTTCACAAAATTTTTATCCATACTTCAAATATCCATTGGTATTCATTTTGGTCTTATTTTTAGGTATTCATATTTGTCTCTTAAATTAATGAGCTATAATGGGGCTCTCAGGGCTATTGTGTCTCCCTCCCACATGTATGGTTTCTTGTGCTTTTTCCCAGTGGTGTTGGATCTCTCATGTGGGAATCCATTCCAAAATATGATAGAGATGACCCCAAGATTCTGCTTGTTTTTTATGATGACTTTCATCATAATTTCTTTTACTAGTAGTGCCTTCTCATTCTAGGAAGCATCCTACTAATCCAATCTGGAACATGGGGGTTTGACTCGGTGTGCTCCAACTTCAATGTGGCCTTGTTCCTTGGAAACCGTGTTGAGGGGTGCTTGCCGATGTGACTTGGTCCATCATTTCATGAGACATTTTTTTAGGTCCCCAAAATAGGGGATGTTAAGCTTGTTTGAGTTTCCACATCCCCAGGAATGGTGGCTCTTGTTGGTTCCCCGGAACCAATTCTAAAGAGGTTTTGGAAAAAAAGTAACTAAGCACCTTATGTCCTAATATTTGTTATTATATTGTTAATGTTTATAAATATAAACCTTTAGTTTTCCTTAATCATAAATCTTTCATGTTTTTTGAGACTAATGATTTGTATCTTACTTCAGGTTATCTTCCATAATTTAAGGGTTTCATTTCCCAAGATATCTCTTTGAGTTTGGATCCTTCTACCATACTTCTATACATATTTATACTTATGAACTTCTTGTTAGACATATCAAGGAAAATGATCCTCTTTATTTGTTTTTGCTCTTTTTAATTTTGGAGAGTCTATTCTTAATGAACCTGAACTCTAAAAGTCACGTTGAGATATCCTCTATTTTAGATAAAGATAAATTTCTTGTTAATTTAAATTAAACCTATGAAGAATGATTCATCCTTGTTAAAAATAGAATAAGAGAATGAATAAACATTCTTACCAATTTTATATCTAAACGTGAAGTTGAGGATATAGCTAAACATTATTTCCTCCCTCATATCTCTCTTAATATATAAGATATTAATATGGAGTATTCAAAGGGTTTGATCCACCCTCCACCATCTTCTAATGATGATTAAAAGTGATAACATCTAGACTGTTACTATCTTGTAATCGATGGTTTCATTTTTTGAGATAGATGATATTTCTATTAATATTTCACTAAACATTATTTCCTCCCTCTAATGTCTATTGAGTTTTATATGGTGACCAATTTCTAAATAAATCTAGGTGTTTGTGAAAAATTTTCAATGTATTGTTTATAAAAATTTATGTTTTTAAAGGAATCATGTAATTGTAAATGTTTTCTAAATTGTAATATCACATGTAACCTAGTTTTTATTTCCTATTAAATGGTATATTTTAAAAGTTGGATTGATTTTTATTGATCATTTAATCTCATTTGCTGTAATATTGTAGTTCTTATAACCTATATTGTTTTCTATAATATTTTACTATACCCTAAATGATGTTTGGGTTCTATTTTTTTGTTGAATATTTTAATTTTTATCTTGGAATTGAAGTTTATTTTGGTTTAAAAGGGGTTTTTTTATTGAGAATTGAATAGTGTTTAATTTTGAGAAGAATTTTTGATGTGTTGAACTATGTGTGAAATAGTTTAGTCTCACGGAAACAATTAAATGAATTTCGGGTTTTAGTTATCAATGAGTAATCAAAGTCACAATTTTAATTTTATAAAAGGAGTTTGAATTGATCCCCTTTTTTATTATTGTGTTTCAGCATGATGGTTATATGAAATGAATTTTATTTTGAGGCATAACTATTGTTTTAAATAAATAGTTATTTAAGAAGAAGAAAGGTATTTGGTTATAAGTTATTAGTGTTATATGTGATTGATTTTTTGAATTATTTACACACCTATTGTTAATTAATCATAGGAACTATAACTACTTAGGTGGGCAGTCTAAGATAAGCACCAATAAGAATTGATACACCCTACCTAACCTTTTATTATACCAAAAAAACTAAACTACAATGATATGTTAGTAGTGCATCTATTTGGGAATTTCCATGACACTAGAAAATATGTTTTTCAGCTTAATGTCCCCCTTTTAGTTGGATATGATTGGATTTATCATTGAAAATGTTTTAGGATTTTAGGATTACTTAACCTTAGATAATTAGATATATTCCCATGACATTGATTTTCATTCTTTTATTGAGTGGATGTTGTTGATTCTTACTTTTAGTTATCTATATTTTATCTAAGTTTATATTATTGTATTATTTAATTTAATGCAATAGTGGTTTTCATGTGGTTCAGTTTATATATTTCTTGTCTAGAATATTTCTGTTGTGTACACTATGGTATCATTCATTTGTTATTTTGATAATGAATATATGAAATGTTTTTTAAGTGAATCGATAATGAAAGGATTAAAACTATGTTTTTTGTAACTTCTATGGTTTGAGTGTATTTTTATATTTTATTTAGGTGGGGTTTTAGAGTTAATTTCTTAGGACTAGTGATTTTATGTAAATGATATAGTGTGGGATTTAAAAGGGAATGTTTGGTTTTAATTATATTAGTTGGTTTACCCAAAAATTTTAAATGATATTACATTTATTAAATTTATTTCAAACTGGCATTAAGAGAATGACTTATTAATGAAATCACATTGATTGTTTTCTTTAGAGGAATTGTATTAGTATTTTTGTTCACACACTACTTATAAGACCTGATGTTTAAAGAGTCGGTTCCTTTTGATGGTTTAGGTCCTCCGAGAGTGCATACATTTAGAAAATTTCATTCACATTTTACTTGGAGTGGGTTTTGGTGATGATGTTGGTGGGTGAACTTGGGTCATGGGGTGACTAATAGTTTTTTATTTTGGGATTATTTGGTTTATCTTTCTATGAATGCATTAGTCATTTTATCCATCTTGTATTATTGAATCTTTATTGAGTTTTTTTGTATCTATTTTATGTTATATAGGTATGAATTGGATTGTTATTTTGAGCTAAAACTTGTTTAGTTTGTTTTATTTTGAAACTAATAATTCGGTTCTAATAGAAGTATGACTTATTCACGAGTCATGATGGAATATAATTAAGTTTTCACTATGAATATATTTATGTTTAGAGAAAAAAATTGTCCTCAAGAGTGTTTCCTTGATTCCTACACACTAGGTACAAGATTTTGGGTATTGCGAACACCTATTAGACCTTAAAATATATAGACATAAGTGTATGTTCAAGAAAACCTAGATTGGATTATGAAAAACGGCATCAAAGGGCGATGATTTTTTATTTAGAAATTAATAGTAGAAAATAGATAGGAGCACTGGTACTTGAGAGGTAGGTTCCAGAAGATTTTAACCAGTACAGTCTCGTTTGGTGTCTCAATTTACCATGGGTCTATATGTTGAATTACAAAATTCAAATTCAAATTTCATTTATCATGGAATGTTATGATATCTATTAATGTTTATTTAATTCTATAGAGTCCAATATACTTTTTAGAGATTTTTCATGTTTTTGGGAAAAATTGGAGAACTAAAAGTGCACAATTAACTCCATGGTCTGAGGAACCATGATAAATTCATTCTTATAGTTCTAATAAGATCTTATAGGTAGTATCTCGGTCGAAACATGGTCTACTAAACCATGTTGTAAAATTATTCACAACCACTTCATATTATTTTATTATGTTGGGCCTCATTCATTTCTAGGCTGCTCTTTATTATGTGTGTTAACTCTTTAGGATTAATTAAATAGAGATTATATAATTTTTTTCATTTGGTTGAATTTTAATAATTATATGAGATGGGAATATTGGCCCAAGATATAGATGACCATAACACAACAAGTGGGGGGGAATTTTAGTTTGAAAATAAATAAGAATTTTCATCCTCATGTATTAAAATATATCATAAATATAAATATTTGATATATTAAATTTTATTTGAGTAAAATCAAAGTAATAACTATAGTAATAGAAAATTCAATATTTCAAAAGAAACTATAAAAATAATAAACATAATGGAAAATTAAACTATGACAGTTTTATCAATTATTGATAAAATAATTAGTGTAATAGATATAATAAAGTACTGAGGTCTGATTTACCAATAAAGTACCACATAAAGGATATTATTAGAACTATTCTTTTGAAAAATCATAAGGGGAAAATATTGACCTGACTCGAGGTAAACTCAACTATCAACCTATTGAAAGGCCTATCTTCCCAATTTGAAGAATCCCTCAACTATAAAACTATCAGGATGTATCAGTTCTACAATATATAAGATCAATTTTTTTCTTCTTGATGGATTCCCTCAATTGAAACCATTAGTAATTAATCTCTTCTATAAAATAATAGCTCGACATTATGTTGTGAACATGGAAGCCCATGACTCAATGTCAGGTAGTACGAAAATTAAAAAATTAATAATAATTTATCTTACGTTGAATCCTCACAATCATAAGCTCTTAGTAAAAACAGAAAAAAAGCAATTAGAAGCCCACTAAAAAATATTCTATTAAAGTTTCAAGCAACTTATATCTTTTAGAGTATCCCTATAGTTGTTCGTATAGTCCTTCATGTTCATTTGTAATGACATCGTTGACAACTTTATTACTTTCCGATGAACATAGCATCTATCCACATCTCTCGATGATGTTTTTTCGAACCACTATAGTGATTAGATAGTCCTAATTTTGTTGTTCTAGTTACTGGTTTTTCATAATGGCTGAGACTATCGGTATTTAAGAATTTCTTAGATTATAGGATTTTCATAAATCCTCAAAAAATTAGTATTTTATAAAGCTTCATGTTATCAATACTTTTTGTAATGATTTTTCAATCTTTATACATGAAAGATGAAACAAAAAATATATGTTAAATAAAATACATAATGAAGTGTATTGTGATTTATAAAAATAAAAGATAAAGTGAGTCTTTTACTTAAAAATATCTCTTTTTTTGAAAACAAAAAAAACACATGAAAAAATTAAATCTATTGTAATTTTATAAATAAATACTCACCCTTTTGAGATAAAATATAAAGTGTGACTTTGACCAAATAATATTCTTCTTTTTTATAAAAACAAACATGCCTGGAAAAATTAAGCCTATCAGAATTTTAAAATTAAAAACATTGTGATTCCTATATATTTTGATTGCTGTAAAAAATCACCCTCAATGAAACATACATCCTTTGTTTTGTAGTGATCCTCTATTCATTTTTCACCCATACATCACTTTGTTAAAATGATTTTTTATTATAAATTCCTAAATTAATAACAATTTTCACTTGATGTTTGTTAAATTATTTTGTGTTAATCACTGTTAAAAAGGGTAATTTCACTTCTTTGGATTATTTCATTGTAGGTGGAGGTTATTTAGAGGTCATAAGATGAAGTTGAAGAAAAATTATCCAAAATGTGAAAGATTACAATAACACTAGTGGACTCAAATAGAGATTCTCGATGATCTGTGCCTTCAATTAGGATGAAATTTGGTGAGATGATTCAAAATTCATTGGGATACAAATCTTATGAAGATACCAAATACCAATTCATCCATTAAAGGTCCAAACAATCTCATCTATCTATGCCACCAAATCTTCAATATGTCAAAAGTGGTTTGCTACGTTTCATCCATATATAGAAATTCTGACCTCCAAATGATGCCAAAGTTTAGGTGGAGATAGATAAGAGGTGGGTAAATAACTTTGAAGCTTTCTTAAAATTGAGATAAATCCATCTAGATGTTGAAAACCCGGGACAATGTTTCTGTTTACAAAATCAATGTCCCAAAAACCACCTTCCATTTTTCCCTATAAATTGGCTCCTTGGGCACCTCATTTGTATGTTATACCAAGGAGAAAAGTGCGTCCATTTTGGTGTTCCATAGGTGTCCTCTCCTCATCCTAGATGTTATGAAGCCCCTATCTACATAGGGTGATCATGGATAAAGAAGGAGATCCATCTGAGCTTTATCCTCCTCTCAATGACGGGCTAAACAATGGGTGCTTGTTGTGAGGGAGATACACACATGTCAAGGAGTTCAAAAACAGATATTATCTACTGTTTTGGAGTAATTTGGGTGTTAAAACATTTAATTCCAGGTATATTACATTATCTCATTTTTGAATTATTATTTTGATGCATGTGATCGATATGCTCTTAAATTAAAACCGATCAATGTGAGGTTTTGAGTGCGTGACTTGTGTTGTTCCAAATGGGAAACACAAGATTTATTTTCTTACCCACATTCTTGAGATTTCAGTCTACTTAGGAATCTCTTATTCCCTGCATAAGTGCTAGATCTTGGAAATATAATTATTATGTCAAGGTTTGATTCTTCAAGCATTTAAATAAATGCTTAGGAATTAATCGAGATTTAAATTAATTTCAATTAAAGAATTTCTCTAATTATGAATGAATGTAAAAGAAAAATGAACGTGAAATGTATGTAGTGAAATTAAAAATAACCCTTTGTCTCATATTTTTAATAATTCACTTGGTTTTAAATTATAAAACTCTTTAAATTAATATATTTTTTAAAACTATTTTCAAAATCACCCCAATTTTAGTAAATTTTATTAAAAATACAGACACTAAACCTATCTATTACCCTTGACATACTACCTAGGGTCTTTTTTATAATATAAGTCAACTATAAAAACATAATCAATTTGGCATGTCCTGAATACATGGTTAAATTGTGGCGCTGTTGTCAGGGAGCAGTTTTGTTTTTAGCGCATGTTTTTGATAAGATATTTGTAATTTTTCTTTCATATTTATTTATTTTATCTTCTACAGAAGTATGTAGGAAAGTGAGAGGCGGAAATTGATGCCTCCTGCAAAAATCGATGCCCTAAATTAGTTGAGTGGCATGAACCTACACTCGTTTGATCAAATTCACCACACAAATTGGATACAATCGTCGGCTATTGAAAAAATAAAGGGTCCTGATAAAGAGGTTTTGAAAAATCTATCCAATTTTTCTTATTTCTTAAGAGGTTCATTCATCCCATTGGAAAATAGGGCACCACATCGAATCATCAAAAAACTGGCAGCTGCGCATGTCTTAGCCTCAAATGTCGCAATCTCAGTGTGTATAGATCTGCGAAAAAATTCTATAATCACTTGAATTACTCTTTTTAAAGGTATGATACCTTGGATTCTTGTTGATATTATCTCACATTTATCCTGAATTTGTGGATTTTAGACTTCAAATGAATCTCTCTAAGATTAGATTTCTTTCATATATTTTTCCCTTCTGCTGACCTCAAAGAGCACACATGGTGCATCGACTCAGTTACCTTATAGCCTAAAACACTGCGACTGTATGAATGGAATCTAGATTTAAAATTGAATTATTTTTGAGAGACTTATTCACAGTTATGGATCAAAATATGTGGTTTAAACTATGTTTTATGGCATGCTATGATTCTGTATGACATAACATCTATGATTGGGTTCCCTATAAGTATGGATTATTCCATTGAAACCGCTAGTTATGGTAACTTTTCATGCATATTAGTAGTGGTTGATCTTAGTTCCACACTAATAGATATGGTGATCTTACCTACACCAAAGGATGAGATAATTCATCAGAGAGAATTTGAAAAAATGCCTCCATTTTGTACTCACAATCAAATTACAAGACACTCATTTGAGAATTATAGAAACGATATAGTTTTCCCAAATTGTCATAATAAAGGACATGATCAAAAACATTGTCGATGGAAGCTTTATCAAATAACTCCTACCATAAAAAATAATGGCTTTATATCTACTATTATTGATTCTCTAGGACTTATTCAAGACACTATTTCTAGTTTTGTAGAAACTTCTTGTATGATTGCACCTGAAATCTCTCTCCCTAAAGATGAAATCATTGACCATCATACTATTATCTATCATTCCCCTATTAAAATGAATGAAAAAACACACATAACTTGGTCTAATCTTATGGATGATAATGAAATGGTCACTACTTAAAATAATGGTTTTAATAGAGTTTCTTTTAAAGATATTTTAGCCAAATGCATAGAGGTTGAAAATGATGGATAATAAGATGATATTCAAGATATCAGAGAATGATCTTCTCAGACTGAAGTTGACCATAGCTTGTGGTAAGAGAAGATTGTGGTTAATGAAAGAAATAGAAAGGGTAAAGATAAAAAGGATATACAAATATAAAAGAGGCCTTAAGTTGAAGAGGTTAACCAAAGATACTGCAGAACTATGACTGCGTCAACCAATGGCTGTCTTGGATTTCTAGACTTGACATGTGAATGTGGTGCCTCTTCAACACCTTTCATGGATGTTGTTTCAAAAAAAAGAAATCTGAGTAGAACTATTGGTGATACCCCTACTGATAATGAAAAATTGTTGGATTATATATCGTAGGTTATAAATGTTCAACAGAAGGATCTTCTCTTAGAAAAGTGTAGATGCTTTGATATTAAATGGACCAAATCCCATGATATAAATTTTTCTAATGAAATGAATATTCATATTTCCAAACCTGGTAATGATATGCATGCTATTTTTCAGTTAGATAGTGGTAATACATGTCCAAATGTGCCTGCTCAGGTGTATCCTATAGAGCTGGTAGTGGGGGTTGATGGAGACAAAACAACAACAAGTGTCTCTTCTAAACCTTTTTCTGGTAAGGCTAACATAAAAATTAGTATTCAGAATTGACTTTATTTAGTTACACTGTCCAGTAGTGATGATGATGGGAAAAAGAGTGATGATGCATATGGAATCGAATCCGTGGAGAAAGATATTGTTGTTGAGCTCTCGAATGACGGTGGTGGCCTATGGACACATGTCAAGACTTGGAGGAGGAGGATAAACCCTCGTGGAATAGGTGGTCAAATCATTTGGCACATTTTGAATACATTCTTTCTCATGGGTTGATGAACATGTGCTCCGTGTTTTGTTGTGGTCCTTTTTGGTTTCGTTTTTTCCTTCACTTTTTGTACTCTTTATTTTTCAATAATGAGGCCTTTGAGCATAAACCCTTTTAAAAAAATTATTTTATCATCGAACATTACATATATTTTTGTGTTTTGATTTATTTCTTGTGTCGGTTGTGTGCATGATGTGTTCTACTCATGGATATTTACCTTCTTCAGAACCCAAACCAAATGGGATTCTACATCAATGACACCAAGACACATAAGACAACCATTTGTAGGAGGACACACCACATCTTGCTAAATTTTTAGATCCCTCTTCATCTATAACTAAAATAGAAACTAAACATATATATTATAACATGGCTAGAAATAATAGATCTCTTAAATAAATAACTTTACTTGATGTTGATATCCATCCCACTTATAATCAAATTCAAGGAGAAGCATCAGATTTTAAATTAAAATCCATTCTAATTCACTTATTTCTATTATTTCAGGGACTTTTTATAGAAGATGAAAATAAGAATTTAAAAGAGTTTCATACTGTGTGATCTATATTAAAACCTTTCAATGTTGATAAAGAAAAAGTAAAGCTTAGAGAAATCTCCTTTTCATTAGAACACAACAAAAAATATTGGTTATATTATGTTAATTTTACTATTAGGGTTTGGGAAGACATGAAACTTTTTTTTTGAAAAATATTTCTTAACTCTCGAGCTGCAACAATAAGGGGAGAAAGTTTTGGGATAAGACAACAATAAGTGTAAACACTTCATGAATGATTGGAAAGATTTAAAAAAGGCTTTGCTCAAGTTTCTCACACCACCTGATAACTGATCAACTATTAATACAATTTTTATATAAAGGTTTAATTCATATATATTGAAATATGAATGATGCTACTACAGGTGGTGTGCTAGTTGATGAAACCTCAATCATTATAGGGAAACTCATTGAGAATAGGGAAAAAACACTCAACAATTTGGTTCAACATCCACTATAACTATTTTAGGTTTCCATGAGGTGAAATGTTATGAGTTTGAGAAGAAGGTGGACACAAATATTGAAGAGTTAAGTACCCTTCTCTGACAATTTTCTCTTTACTAAGGGAAATCTCAATCTTCTCAAAATCCATTGTGTCATCTATTTTGTTCACACCCACTATTTTGACCGATGCCCTCAATTGAATGAAACTTTTGAGGGTTCTGAGGAAATATATCCAGGCCACCCCTATAACCAACCCATTAGGTAAGAACTATATTATCGGTCCAACCTTGAGTGGAAATAAAACCAATATTATAGGAAAGGAGGGTATTTAAACCAACCTCAACAATCTTGGAACCACCTGGGGCAGAGTAGTCATCCCCCACCACCATGAAATCTCCAACCACCCCAAAGGACATTCCAAAAACCACCTCTAAAACCCTAACATATCCTATAATACATGATGAAAAAATGGATTCCAATAATATACAATTCTAAAAAACAACCAAAGCACCCATACAAGACCGAAAAACCCAATTAATCCAACTATCCAACTCAGTGGGGAGAAATCCAAAGGCATGGGATGGGTAAACTAATCTGTGAACCACTATTTAACCCTATGTATAAGATGATTGTTAATGAAATAACTATTTGAAGTGGAACCTAACTTAAAAACAAAATAACTGTCCATTAAGGTCATCCCCTCCTAGGGAAACCACCCTCCTATCCACTAAAAATGATCCAAATTAGAAAAAAATTTGTCCTGAGAGAATATTTAATAAATAAAAGAGAGTTTCATTTAATGAACCACTAAGAAAAACCCTTAATCTTCCATTTTACAAAAGTACAACTGATCAAAAGAAAGAAAAATAAATTTAACTATTTCCAGAAATATTAGAATCTTTCAAAAAAGTGTTGGTTAACAAGCCATTGATTGATGATGTGAAGAATGTTTTGTGATCTGAAAAGTTTCTCAATGATATGTGTGAAGAATTATGGAGACTTAGAGGTGATGAAATGGTTATATTGGAGGGTAACTTCTTAGAATTGATAGAGCCCTAACCTTCCACCAAATTTAATGATCATGGAACATTATTGATTCAGTGCACCATTGGGGAGTATTCATTTTTCGATGCTATGATTGATTTGGGTTATTCTATAAATTTAATGCCAAACTCCAGTTAATTTTCATTGTAGGTTAGGGAACTGAATCCCCCATGAATTTTTGTACAACTAGGAAACTGGTGTATTGCATCGACCATTTGGTTGTTAGAGGATGTTCTGGTGAGGGTGAAAAATTTATTTTTTCATACATATTTTAATGTGATTAAAATGGAAGATGATAGGATGAATGAACATAATCTAATTATATTGGGGATAACATTCTAAAAAATTTCCAAAACCATAATTATTTTCCATACTGGTACATTATCTATGGCATTTAGTGGTGACATTGTACACTTCGACATCCTTGATTCTAGGAAGCTCCCCTCAAAAGAACATTCCCCTCTCTCAATGTTAATTTAATTGATGTACTCTCATCCACCATAGAAACTTATTTTCTCTCCCATGATCTTTTTATTTGTTTTCATCATCAATAGACATGCTAGAAAATGAATAATTCATCGAATGATGTAGTGTTCTAGAAAAATTTCACACATTTTTGTTAATTGAAAATTTCTTGAGCACTGAGGATCCCTGACCATTGGTGATACTGCTAAGCTTGTAAAAGAGAATTCCTCATATAAGGATGTTACCATTTAGTAGTGAGATGTGACCAGTGACCTCTCACATTCAGATTCACTCCTATCAATCCAAAATCCACCTTAATTGGAAATGAATCCATTTTCTAAAAATTTAAAATATTTACATATTAAAAATGGAAACCAGCTGCCTTTCCTCATTACTAGTTCACTCCCTCCAAAGCATGAATTGTAGTTGCTTGAACTTTTGAGGGAGTAAAACAAGCATTGGTATAGAAACTTATTAGCATTCATGTTATTATCCAATCAATTTTCACACTTCATATATTGTTAAATGATGAGGATAAACTAGTGATACAAACACAATGTAAATTGAACCCAAACATCACAGATGTAGTTAAAGAGGAGGTAAAAAAATTGTTGGTTATTGGAATGATTTAACCCATATATGAAAGAAAACGATCCAGTCTAGTATAATTGGTTCTTAAAAAAATATCCTTACTATAATTAAAAATGAGAATAATCAATTGGTTCATACCTGGGTGTAGAATAGTTGGTGTGTTTGTATAGACTATCATTTACAAAACCAATACATGAGGAAGGACCATTTCCCAATATCATTCATTAACCAAATACTAGTGAGGATATTAGGGAAGTCCCATTTCTATTTTATTAATGGTAATTATGGATAATTTTAGATCTATATTGCCATCAAGGATAAAGAAAAGATGACATACACTTTCTCTTTTAGAACATTTTCATATAGGAGAATTCCATTTGGTTTGTGCATGCTCCAGTTACTTTCCTGAAAATCATGATTAGTATTATTTCAGATTACTCGGAGGATTTCTTGGATGTATTAATGGATGATTTCACTATTTTTGGACCATGTTTTACTGAATTTTTTAATAGTGTTGGTTCTGTCCTATGTCATTGTACTGAAAAGAATCTCGTATTAATTTATAAGGAATGTAATTTCATGGTGTGATAGAGTTTAGTTCATGGACATGTCATTTATGGGGATAATATCCAGGTTGATAAATCAAAAGTCGATGTAATTTCTTCCCTATCATTCCCAAAAAATGTACAGGATTTGCAGTCTTTAATAGGTCATGCTAGATTTTACCATTATTTCATTCGTGAAGTTAATAAAATTTTACTTACCCTCTCCCATTACTCAAAAAAGTAAAATATTATTTTTGGTAAATAATGTGAGGAAGATTTTGAATCACTAAAAAGGAGTCTCACAACACCCCCAGTAATCCAGCCAGCTTGGTGGGACTTACCATTTGAGATCATGTGTGACCCCTCTAACTATGTTGTTGGGGAAGTCTTATCACAATGGGTTGATCATGATCCAAATGTCATTTCCTATGCCTCAAATAGACTTGAACCTACCCAAGAACACTACACCACAACTAAAAAATAATTCAAATCCATTGTGTTTTATTTGGATAAATTTTTGCCACACCTTTTTGGGTCAAAATTAATTATGTTATCAGATCTTGAAAACCTCACGTATCTCTATTAAAAAATGGAATCCAAACCATGTCTCATTCAATTTATGCTAATAATTCATGAATTTAATCTATAAATTAGATATAAAAAAGGACTATAGAATGTGGTGGATGACCATATCAGTAGGATCTTCCCATCCTCAGACATTAACTCATCCCCCAATATTCCCATCAATGACATGTTTCTTGATGAATAGTTGTACTGAGTGACAGTGTAGGATCGAAATAGTGATGTAGATGCTCAATATACAAGAGGGGGGGTGAATTGTATACTTTAAAAATTCCTTTGGAACCTTTAAAGTTAGTTAAGAATAACTATGTTTTCCTTAAGCAAAGGAAAAGGCCATGTTTAACAAAGTTAAACTAAGCAAATTCACAACACCTCTAACACCGAATGCAAACTAGGAAAGAGATTCCGAACGAGGGTTCCGGAAATATGGTTCCGGAAATTGAAACTTAACACAAGATTACAATATGAGATTCTACCTTAAAGCGTATAGAATCTAAATGAAACAGAGTACAAATAAGGAAGTATAAGAAAGTTATACTTTCCTTACAATACAAAATGCAGCGGAAATAAAACAAGTAGTTAAACTACAAGTAACAAGATATAAGTCTTTTATCCCAAAGAGAAGAGTATCCAACAACCTTGGATAAAGGTCCCTTGATTTATACTTTCAAGCAAGTCTGTCTTACCCACACCAGGGTAATCCCTCGATACGAAGATCGGAGTCTCTGTCTTGATATCCCCACAAGCCCTCAACTTCAAGGTAGTTGGAAACCTCTGTCTTCCTCAGCAAGGAAGCCCTCAAACTTCAAGGTAGTCGGCACCTCTGTCTTCCTCAGCAAGGAAGCCCTCGAACTTCAAGGTAGTCGGCACCTCTGTCTTCCTATCCCCGGAAGCCCTCGAATGTAATCACCAACATTCGGAGTCGCATGAAGCTTTGAGAGTTAATAAGATCCTCTCTCTCTAGAAATCACTTCAAGAAAATTAGTCAGCCTTTCAGCACTTTCATCTGCTATCAGCTTTGAGCTCTTTCAAATGAGCTCCTATTTATAGGTAAGGTAGGATCCTTCTCCAACGGTCATATTTTCCTTAAAGATTGGAGGGACATGTACACGTGTCACTTAGACAACGGTTAGTTTATAACAAAACAGACGACATCGTTTTATAACAAAACAAGTGTAACAGAATGTATGACATCGTTTTAAACTCTAACATAAAAGTTCGGAATGAAAGCTTTGGAGTGAAGGTTCGGAGTGTAAGGAACAATAATAAAGAGTAGACAAATTATAGAAATGTAAGTAATATAGAAGTTCTGAGTCTAACAAAGATATTTTTCAGAGTCTGAATTAAATCAGAGTGTATAAAACAAAGATACTCAAATTCTGTTTAATAGGTGAATTCGGAATGAGAATTCGGAATAGGAATTCATCATCAGAAATCGTAATGAGAATTAATCATCAGGATTCCTAATGAGAATTCTTCATCAGAATTCGTAATGAGAATTCATCATCAAGATTCGTAATGAGAATTCGTCATCAGAATTCGTAATGAGAATTCTTCATCAGAATTCGTAATGAGAATTCTTCATCAGAATTCGTAAAGGGAATTTGGAATGAGATTTCTTCATTAGAATTCGTAATGAGAATTCTTCATTAGAATTTGTAATGAGATTTCTTCTTCAGAATTCGTATCCTGAATCTGGAATAGAACTTAGTCAGAGTTCATATCCGGAATTCGGAATGAAACTTCCTTATAGTTCTTATCCAGAATCCGAATCCTAAAACAGAATTCTTAATATCAATGTTTCAACTATTCCGAGAAAATGAATCCGAATCTCATACTTAAGAAAAATATGGATGAAAATATGATAAGGATAATTTTTCTTATAAAAGCTTTTTTCCTTAAGAAAGAAATTTTCCTTATAAAAGAGATTTTCCTTAAGAAATCAATTTTTCTTATAAAAGCAATTTTCCTTAAGAAGGAAATTTTTCTTATAAAAGAAATTTTTCTTAAGATAAGGTGTTTGTGATTTTCAAAACAAGAAGGAATGGAAAAGTCATAAGGAAAACCTTATTGACTCAACAATCTCCCCCTTTTTGGAAAGCACAAACATCCTTACGAAAAAGAAATTCTAAGAAGAAAGAAAAACATTAAGGCTTATCTCCCTTTTCTTTAAGGATATTGATGAATACGACTAACTCCCCCTTAGGCTTTGAAACTCTAAGGATCGTATTCAGATTTCCGGAGTGATATATAAGAATGTCTACTTTAACGAAAAAGCTCCCCCTTAAACAAAATCTTATTAGAGTTTTTCTTTTTCTTAAGGATCTTTTTCTTCTCCCCCTTTGATAAACTCTTATTAGAGTTCTTCTTTTTCTTAAGGATCTTTTCCTTCTCCCCCTTTGTGATTTTCAAAAAGAATTGGAGGGAATGGAAAAAATAAAAAAGTACCTGAAATATTAGTAATGACAACAAAAGAAACAAGAGGCACAAGTTTCATTAGGTTTGAAATCTCGACAACAAAGAAAAAATTACAACAAAAAGATCGGATTTGGTTATTTCGGATCTTTTTCCTTTGACATGAGCACCTTTAGAATAGTCTTGATCTTCTTCAGGTCTTTATGATCTTCTTCATCTTTCTTATCTAAGACAACTATTCTTGTGGACTGAGCTTCAATTTTTTCTTCCTGGGCTTTTAGCTTTTCTTCCTGAGCTTTGATCTTTTCTTCCTGAGCCTTCATCCTTTCTTCAAAATCAATCCGATGATCCCTTTCAAACTTTCAGTTTTGATAAACGGAATTCCTCTTCCCATTCAGATCTCTCACTTCTTGAATCCGGAAGTTCTTTTCTTCTGTCAGCTTCTGTTCAAAAGATGTAGTTAACTCATTTATCTTCTTGTCCTTGGTTTCAAAAGCATCTTTAACATTGTCTTGAAACTCATCGAACAACCTCATCTCTTCCACGGTCTTCTTCGACCAATTTGTCATCCTCTTGAAAGATTTTCTATGAGCTTCGTAGCCAACGAAAAATGTTTTAAACTGAGCCTCTATTTCAATGAACTTGTCCATAACCATAGATATGGAGCCAGTTTTCTGATTCAACGCATGTTGGAGCATCTGGCATCTTGAATCAATACTTGAGAAGGTCGGAATGGTTCCCACCAACTTCTTCAAAGACTGAACAACAAAGTCATGCCCCACCGAAGATGACTCCGAATCTGAAACTTTGCTTGGAGAAATTTATTCTTCAACAAGTTCAAGCTTTCTCTTTAAAGAGCTACCAACTTCCTTCCTCTTCCTCACTTCTGAGCTCAGAGTATCAGCAATAATTTGCTTTCCCTTGTATTTTTCCGGAATTAAATCATGTTTCGGAGTTCTCTTCTCACTATCAGAAACTTGAACAACATTATCTTCTTCATCAGCGACTTCCTGAACACGAACCCCTATGATTTCCTTCTGAGCAACATCAAGTAAAATATGTTCTTCTTCTCCATGATAAGTAACTTCTTCTTCTAATTTCTCTTCTTCCATTGCTGGAGTAACTAGCTTCGAAGATTCAGCTTCTGAAGTTCGGAGTGATAAGTGTTCTGAAGTGTCCCCTTGTAATCAGCTACTTGTTTCAGCACATCTCTGGTTTCACCACTTCCTTCAGCATCATCTTCTACTTGTTCCACTTGCTCAACTTGCTCTACTTCCTCACTATTCTTAGAAACAGCTTCTTCCAGAGCAACAAAATTTCTTCTCAGAGTCTCAGGTAGAGATTCCAAGGAGAAAGATCTCGGAACTGGAATAGTTACTGAAACCATATCATTGAATTTCAACAAAGCCTGAGCTACCTCAGCCTCAGACATTTTCTTCTTGAGCTTCTTTTGCTTTGCTTTTTTTTCATGCTCATCAGCAATTTTCTCCTTCAAGGCCTTAGCCTCCGCAGGGTCTAATCCGAATTGCGGATCCCCTTCTTTCCTTTTCTCTTTATCTGCTCTCCACTTTGTAACAACCTCATCAGGATAGGCTTTCTTATTCTTTGGTTTTGGAGGTGCGTAATGGACTTCCTTATACTTAGGATTCTCTGCTTCTACTTCCACTTCTTTTAGCTTTCTCTTCCTTACTGGCTTAGATGATTTCGGTTCAGCAGCCTTCGGAGCCGCTTCTTCTTGATTTGGAAAATCGAAGAACTCACCAGTTTCCTTGTTGAAGGCCACATCCATCCTCTTAAGAGTACCATCACTGACCAACATGATCTTGCAAACTCTTGGCTTAGATTTGCAAGCCTCCTTGAAAGACTCAAGGCACCGAACAATTAACTTGGAGAGGAGTGCTGGATACATAATAATCTGAGCTCTTAGATTTCCTTTCTTCAAATTCTCAATAGTAATAAGAATGTGCTTCATCAAGTTAAACTTCCTTAGATTTATCAGGAAATCTAAGATATAGATCTCACTTTTCTTCAAACTATCTTTATCACCTTTCCTCGGTACGATAAGCCCTTGTACCCATAACTCCAGAATCCGGAAATTTGTAGATAAACTAGCAATCGTCGGAGCCTTGTCATCAGCCAGTCCGAGAGTTTCTAAGGATTTTTCCTTGTCGAAGCTAACCTTAGAGTTCGGCAACACATGAAAAATAAATTCGACTTCTCCTTCATAAGACAGTCCTACCAAGCTTACAGCCTTGGTGTGAGAAATCTTGTAAGTCTTTCCATAAGACTTAAAAGAGAACTTCTCCCTATTATCTTCCTTAAAGAAATAAACTGATTCATAGAACTCAACAAGTATGTCTGAATACAATTCATCTTGGTTCCCGGTTTTTGACACCGCAACATCTTCCCAGCCATTCAACTTAATGTTCTTTGAAATAAGGGAATCATAGTTGTTGAAGAAATATGGATGGACTAACCTTTCTCTGTAAACTAACCATTGCGAAATAGGCTTAGTGGATGACATTTCTTGAGATGCTAACTCCGCAGACATTCGGATCTGAAGTCCTCTGGGAAGCTCGGAACGGAGAAAACTGAAGTTCGGAACGGCCTTAAAACAGAGGGGCAGAGCTCTGGGATGCGAGATATTGAAACCGATGTGGGACAAGTATTTGGGTCCCCTTTATATAGGCAACGAGATGACGGTTCACCTTCCACAGTTGATCTAACGATTGGAATAAGCTGAGATCAGATCTGACAGTTGAAATCTTGAATCCGATCTTTTTGAGGTTTTATTAGAACAAGGAATTAAGAAAACTATAATCCGAAAACGTAATACAAGAAAATGCCAGCAAGTAAAGTATGACTACGAAAACATGAGTAAGGAAATCATACCTTTCGGATTGGCTGAGGAGGATTATTTTTAATGGATAAAATAAAAAGATTATTATGGAAAAAAACTTTATTATGAATAGGCAAAGTTCTCAAAAATTTACTTCGGAAAACAATCTCATGACGAAAAAAAACTCAGTACGAAAAAGTCAATAAGAAAAACACATTACGAAAAAAATCGGTAAAAAAAATCTGGTTATGAAACTGCCAGTACGTAATTTTCCATTCCGGAAAGTTTTAATATGAACACTTCCATTCCAGAAGTATTCTATACGAAAATGTCCAATCTGAAAATTTGTAGTTCCGAAAATTCCATTCTGGAAATTTTCTTTCCGAAAAGTTTGAAAACAATTTTTTTTTTAAAAAAAACTTTGTTAAACTAACAAACAAATTTACTCCCCCTATGAAAAGGAGTTTATTGTTGTAAGGAGATTTTTTTCAATAGAAAGTTACTTAAGGAGGATTACCTTACGGTTATCATCCCTAACTTCTATTTAATATATTCAAATCTATCATAAGGAAAAGATTTTGTGAAAATATCAGCAAGTTGATCTTGCGTTCCGATAAACTGAAGAGTAATATCTCCTTTAAGTGTGTGATCCCTAAGAATGTGATGCCTAATATCTATGTGTTTTGCACGAGAGTGATGTGCATGGTTTTTACTTAGGGCAATGGCACTTGTGTTATCACACAAAATTTGAGTTTTAGTAAAAATCAAGCCATAGTCTGTGAGTGTGTGTTGCATCCACAACACTTGTGCACAACAACTTCCAGCGGCTACATATTCAGCTTCAGTAGTGGACAGTGCTACAGAATGTTACTTCTTGCAGGACCAAGAAACTAAATAATTTCCTAAGAAATGACAGGTTCCGGATATACTTTTTCTATCCATTCTACATCCACCAAAGTCATCATCAGAAAAGCTTTTTAGAACAAAATCAGTTACAGAAGTATAAAATAATCCTAGATCCATGGTTCCCTTAAGGTAGCGAAAAATTCTTTTTACTGCCTTTAAGTGAGATTCCTTAGGATTGGATTAATATCTTGCACATAAGCATACTGAAAACATTAAGTCTGGTCGACTAGATGTTAAGTAAAGTAGACTTCCTATCGTACCTCTAAAAGATGTTTGATCTACTGGGTTCACAGCTTCATCAAGATCTAAAGAGTTTGAGGTACCAATGGGAGTACTTATACTCTTAGTGTTGTCATAACCATACTTTTTAAGAAGATATTTAATATACTTATGTTGAGATATTAGGTTCCTTCTGGTTTTTGAGAGATTTGAAAACCAAGGAAAAAAGTTAACTCACCCATCATACTCATTTCCAACTCAGATTTCATTAGACTTGCAAAAGAGTTAGTCAAAGATTGCTGAGTTGAACCAAATATAATGTCATCAACATAAATTTGAACAATCAAAACATTTTTCTTATCTTTCTTTATAAAAAGGGTTGGATCTGCATTTCCCTTAACATAGTTGTTTTGAAGAAAAAATCCAGTGAGTCTATCATACCATGCTCGTGGGGCTTGTTTAAGGCCATACAAAGCTTTGGTAAGTCAAAAAACATGATCAGAATGTTTTGTATCTTCAAAGCTAGGAGGTTGTTCAACAAAAACATCCTCTTGAACATAACCGTTAAGAAAAGAACATTTCACATCCATTTGGAAAATATTGAAATTAAAGAATGCTGCAAAGGCAAGTAGAATACGGATAGATTCAAGTCTAGCTACTGGAGCATAGGATTCTTCATAGTCTATTCCTTCTTGCTGATTATAGCCTTTAGCAACAAGTCTAGCTTTATTTCTTACTATGATTCCATTTTCATCACATTTATTTTTGAAAACCCATTTTACTCCAATAAAAGAAGTTTCCTTAGGTCTTTCAACCAAGGTCCAGACTTTATTCCTTTCGAATTCATTTAGTTCATCTTGCATTGCTTTGATCCAATCATTATCACCTAAAGCTTCATCAGTGCTTTTGGGTTCTAATTGGGAAAGAAATGCTAGATGTTCTACTTCATTTCTTAAGGAACTTCTAGTCCTTACAGGTTGATTTACATCACCAATGATACTATCACTGGGATGATTCTTATGAAACACCTGATTTGGGTTTTGTAGAACCTGTTCATCAACATAGGGTAGAAAGTCTTCTGGGGTAAATGTTTCAGAAGTATCTTCTAGAACATTATCCTTATCAAAAGGTTCTTCTATCAAAGGTTGATAATCAGTTTTTGAAAACACATCCGAAGATGTAAGTTGAGATGGTTTAAAAACAAAAGGATCTGACTCATCAAATTTTACATGTACAGTTTCCTCAACAGTACAAGTATTTTTATTAAAAACTCTATAAGCCTTAGAGGTTGTGGAATATCCTAAGAAAATTCCTTCATCAGACTTTGGTGCGAATTTATGTAAGTTATCTTTAGTATTCAAAATGAATACTTTGCAACCAAAAACCTTGAAGTAGGAAAGTCTTGGTTTTCTACCATTCCATAACTCATAAGGAGTTTTATTAAGAAAAGGTCTAATCAAAACTCGATTTATAGTATAGAAAGTAGTACTTACAGCTTCAGCCCAGAAATGTCTAGCTATAAAATATTCAATCAACATGGTTCTAGTTATTTCTTGAAGAATTCTATTTCTTCTTTCAACTACAACATTTTGTTGAGGAGTTCTAGGTGCTGAAAAATTGTGAGTAATACCTTTTTTACTACAAAAAGTTTCAAAATCAGAATTTTGAAATTCTCCTCCATGATCACTATGAATAGTTTTCAATGGAAGGTTTTTCTCATTTTTAACTTGAGCTCTAAATCTTTTGAAATAGGAAAAAGCTTTAGATTTCTTTGCTAGAAAATAGACCCAAGTAAATCTAGTGTAATCATCAACTAGAAAAAACACATAGTATTTTCCTCCAATACTTCCAGTTTGTGTTGGACCAAAAAGATCCATGTGTACTAACTGTAATGCATCTGTTTTTGAGACTTCACCTATTGAATTAAAACTAGATTTATGTTGCTTGCCATATTGGCAAGGATCACAAACTTTAGAAGAATCAAATCTAAGCTCCGGTAGATCCTTAACTAGTTTCTTCTTAGAGAGTTTACATAGGTTCCTAAGATTACAGTGACCTAGTCTTCTATGCCATAACCAAGAATGATCTTCCATTGCACTTAGGCAAGGTAAATCTTGGCTCCTGAGGTCTTCTAAGTTTAGAGTGTTAACATTCTCTTGCCTATTAGCTGAGAGAATAAATTCTTCCTTGGAATTGTGAACTAAACACTTATCATTCCTAAAATTCACAAGGTAACCTTCATCACATAACTGACTTATACTAATGAGGTTGTTCTTAAGACCTTTAACAAAAAGAACATTTGAAATCAAGGTTTTACCAAGAAAAATAATATTTCCAATACCAACAATCTCTCCCTTAGCATTGTCTCTGAAAGTTACCTTTCCTCCTTTCGTTTTGATAATCTTTTCAAAATAGCTTTTGTTACCAGTCATGTGCCAGGAACATCCACTATCCATGTACCATGTATTGTTGCTGGTACTTTCTTTATTTTCCTGAAATCAAGAAGAAAATTAGACTTTCGGAATCCAAACTTGTTTGGATCCGAGATTTCCAGAAAATAAAATTTTAGGAACCCACATCTTCTTAGAAAAGCATGCTTTGTGAAATACTAGAGATTGGGTTTTGTTTAAGGAACAATTCTTTGCCTAGTGACCACCACATTGACACTTGGTACAAAATGGGGCACTTTGAGGAACAAAATAATTATTACTGAAAATAGGTTTTGCATGGGTATAGCCAAATACGGATTTATTTCTTAAAGGTCGTATTTGGGAATACATCTTATCAAAATATTCTTTACCATGGGTAAAGTTTGATAAACACTTCTTTAAGGAAAAAATTTTGGACTTGGTTTTTACAACCAAGTTTTTATCCTCAAAATTATTAGTTTTTGAACTAGAGTTAGGCTCGAAAACATTTTTATTAAAAATTACTTTTTCTAACTCTTTAGAAAGTTTGTTCTTCTCAGAACTTACTTCCTCAAGATTTTTTGAAATACTTTCAAAATTAGAATTTTTCCTATCAGGATCATTAGAAAGATCTGATATCTCTTTTGTAATAATAGAATTCCTAGAGTTTGCCTTATCAAGTTTCTTATTGAGTTTGGAATTCTCAATCTCATGAAGTTCAGCAAACCTAGAGACTTCTTCATAAGTAGGTAAAGTATTTTCCTCATCAGAAGATTATTCTTCATTAGAAGAGTTATAATACTTACTATCATTAGAATTTAAAGAAACATTTGTCAGTGATTCATAATTTCGTACCTTAGCCATAAAACAATGATTATCAATTGGTAATCTGGCTATAAGACCAAGATTCTTATGTCCTGAAGATTCATAATCAGAAGATTCATCTGAAGAGTCACCACCACTGGCACTCCAGGTGTCATTAGCTTTCAGAACTTTCTTAGCTTTAGCTTTATAATACTTCTTCCTGTTTCTATATCAATGTATTTCCTTCATTTCTTTCTTTTTGAGCATTGGGCAATCTAGTCTAATATGTCCAGCTCTCTTGCATTCATAACAAGTAACTTCTCCATCTTTCTTATCTTTCCTTTCCTTTTTCTTATACATAGATTGAAAATTTCTCTGTCCAGCTATCTTGTTCATCCTTCGAGTGAGATTGGCTAATTCATTTTTTGAGACTTCACTCTCACTAGATTCGGATTGGAAAATAACTTTCTTAGACTTCGATATGGTTACTCTCTCAGGAGTCTTAGCTTTCATATGATTTGAAGTTGTAGTAAAAGCAACAGTACCATTTCCATTCTTCTTCTTGTTGTTGTCAGCAGCTCTCTTCATTCTTGTTTCATGTTGTAGAAGACTTCCAAATAATTCATCAAGAGTAATTTGAGTGACCTTCCTGTTCTCATCTATAGTTGTTCTCTTGGATTCCCACTCATTGGGCATAATATCAATTATCTTGCCACAAGAGCTTCATCATCTAAACCTTTCTCTCCCATAGATTGTAGGCTGTTGACGATAGTCATGAATCTCTATTGAACTTTACAGATAGGTTCTCCGTAAAGAATGTTGAAGCCATGATATTCAGCTCTAAGCATAGCTCTTCTAGTCTCAATCAATTTAGAAGTCCCAAAGTGTGTAACTTCCAACTTCTTCCATATACAGTTAGCTGCTTCACAAGAAGAAATTTGGATATATATATTTTTAGTCATTGAACATAGTAAAGTATTTCATACCTTATAGTTGAGTTGATATTCTTGCTTTTCCTGGTTAGTAAAAGTTCTAACTTCCTTGTCAGGAATTTTATAATCACCAGTAAGCATAACAAGGTTGTGTACTCCAGTATTGATAACAAAAGTTTTCATACGATCTCTCCAGTATTCATAATCATTACCATTAAAGATAGGTGGTCTTGTCGGATTCAGATTATCAATTGATCCAACATTGATTCCTGCCATACATATAATAACTTTGCACACAAACTTGTTAGTAGCAAAGAATCGTAATAACAAAGTTCGGAATGAGAAATGTTCCGGAATGGGAAAGTTCGGAATGATAAAAGTGAGCAAGAAAAACTTGTATGTGAGTACAAGTATTTCAGAGACCTGCTCTGATACCAAATGTAAGATTGGTATAGAGTAAGAGGTTTCCAACCTCTGATACCAACTGTAGGATTGAAATAGTGATGTAGATGCTCAATATACAAGAGGTGGGGGGGTGAATTTTATACTTTAAAAATTCCTTTGGAACCTTTAAAGTTAGTTAAGAATAACTATGTTTTCCTTAAGAAAAGGAAAAGGCTATGTTTAACAAAGTTAAACTAAGCAAATTCACAACACCTCTAACACCGAATGCAAACTAGGAAAGAGATTCCGAACGAGGGTTCCAGAAATATGGTTCCGGAAATTGAATCTTAACAAAAGATTACAATACGAGATTCTACCTTAAAGCGTATAGAATCTAAATGAAACAGGATACAAATAAGGAAGTATAAGAAAGTTATACTTTCCTTACAATACAAAATGTAGCGGAAATAAAACAAGCAGTTAAACTACAAGTAACAAGATATAAGTCTTTTAACCCAAAGAGAAGGGTATCCAACAGCCTTGGATAAAGGTCCCTTGATTTATACTTTCAAGCAACTCTGTCTTACCCACACCAGGGTAAGCCCTCGATACGAAGATCGGAGTCTCTGTCTTGCTATCCCCGCAAGCCCTCAACTTCAAGGTAGTTGGCAACCTCTATCTTCCTCAACAAGGAAGCCCTCGAACATCAAGGTAGTCGGCACCTCTGTCTTCCTCAGCAAGGAAGCCCTCGAACTTCAAGGTGGTCGGGACCTCTGTCTTCCTATCCCCGGAAGCCCTCGAATGTAATCACCAACATTCGGAGTCGCACGAAGCTTTTAGAGTTAATAAGAGCCTCTCTCTCTAGAAATCACTTCAAGCAAATTAGTCAGCCTTTCATCACTTTCATCAGCTATCAGCCGCGAGCTCTTTCAAATGAGCTCCTATTTATAGGTAAGGTCGGCTCCTTCTCCAATGGTCATATTTTCCTTAAAGATCGGAGGGACCTGTACACGTGTCACTTAGACAACAGTTAGTTTATAATAAAACAGACGACATCATTTTATAACAAAACAAGTGTAACAGAATGTACGACATCGTTTTAAACTCTAACATAAAAGTTCGGAATGAAAGCTTCGAAGTGAAGGTTCGGAGTGTAAGGAACAATAATAAAGAGTAGAAAAATTATAGAAATGTAAGTAATATAGAAGTTCAGAGTCAAACAAAGATATTTTTCGGAGTCTGAATTAAATCAGAGTGTATAAAACAAAGATACTCAAATTCTGTTTAATAGGTGAATTCGGAATGAGAATTCGGAATAGGAATTCATCATCAGAAATAGTAATGAGAATTCATCATCAGGATTCGTAATGAGAATTCGTCATCAGAATTCGTAATGAGAATTCATCATCAGGATTCGTAATGAGAATTCGTCATCAGAATTCGTAATGAGAATTCTTCATCAGAATTCGTAATGAGAATTCTTCATCAGAATTCGTAATGGGAATTCAGAATGATATTTCTTCATTAGAATTCGTAATGAGAATTCTTCATTAGAATTCGTAATGAGAATTCTTCTTCAGAATTCATATCCTGAATCTGGAATAGAACTTAGTCAGAGTTCATATCCGGAATTCGGAATGAAACTTCCTTATAGTTCTTATCCAAAATCTGAATCCTAAAACAGAATGCTTTATATCAAAGTTTCAACGATTCCGAGAAAATGAATCCGAATCTCCTACTTAAGAAAAATATGGATGAAAATATGATAAGGATAATTTTTCTTATAAAAGCGATTTTCCTAAAGAAAGCAATTTTCCTTATAAAAGCGATTTTCCTTAAGAAATCACTTTTTCTTATAAAAGCAATTTTCCTTAAGAAAGAAATTTTTCTTATAAAAGCAATTTTTCTTAAGATAAGGTGTTTGTGATTTTCAAAACAAGAAGGAATGGAAAAGTCATAAGGAAAACCTTATTGACTCAACAGACAAATGTTATTCCTTGGTATGCCAAAAAATGTAAATTATTTGGAAGCATCTTACATTCTTATTTATTTAAATAAAAACTGAGAAAGTCATCTAAAACATGAATTTCATTGGTACAATTCGGATAACCCCTTCCTTGCACACACATGTTGTGACCAAGTACTCAGTGATTGTGTTCCTGATAGCTTTATTCAGTCTGTCCATAGGGTTTTCCACACTCATGATTATGGGGGCCACTTTGGCCCCCAATGGACTATTCGTAAGGTCCTCGATTGAGGTCTATTTTGGACAAAATTATTTCAGGAAAATAATGATTTCTATAAATCTTGTCATCTTTGTCAAATAACGGGGAATGTATCTAAAAGATATTAAATTACACAAAAACCCTTTCTATTCCATGGCATTTTTTATGTTCGGAGCATTTTTTTATGAGACAATTTCTTAGTTCTTTTAGAAAATGGTACATTTTTTTGGAAGGTGATTACATGTAAAAAATGGTAGAGGCATAACCACAAGGAGTGATGATTCTAAGGTCGTTATGTGATTTTTGAGAGCCCAAATTTTCTGTAGGTATGGAATAGTTGGTTCATCATTCATGACTAGGGTTATCATTTCTACAACCAAACAATAAAATCACTTTTACATTGGTATGATGTCAGACATTGAGTGTCTACTGCAAATCAAACACAACCAAATGGTCAAGCTATGGTGTCAAATAGAGAGGTAAATTTTTTTTGAAAAGCAGTCCAACCAAATAGAAAATATTGGACTCTTAGGCTCAATGATTCATTATGGGATTATTATACTACATTCAAGACTCCCATTGGAATGTCACCTTATCTTCTTGTTTTCAAAAAAAGTTGTCTTCTCCCTATTGAGATAGAGAATTGGGTATACTTGGCCATAAAACAATGAAATTTGAATATTTTTGGTTTAGGTTCTCAAAGGAAGCTGTATATTCAAGAGTTTGAGTAAATGTGTAAAGATTCATATGAGAACTACTGAATTTATAAGGAGAAAACTAATACTATCCATGGCCTACTCATACTTCATCGTCAATTCCACATTGGGAAGAAGGTCATCCTTTTCAATGAGAGTATTAGGTTTCATCCAGGAAAGCTTCATTCCTGTTATTTTGGTCCATACACTATTAATAATTTTTATCCATTTGGTTTTGTTTAGGTTACAAATGAAGAAACAAAACAAACCTTCACTGTCAAAGGCAAATGATGGAATCACTTTCACGAAGCCATTTCAGAGTTCCCAATGGGGGAACTCTATGTTCAAGAAGAAAACTACCAATGATACCCACCGTGTTTTATCCTTTTCACCCAAAATATCTTTTATTATAGTTAAGTCACTAAGTAATCTAGGTGTGGGGGATGGGTATATTCATGGTTTAGTTAGGATTTTTCAAAATCATTATTCTTCTTCTCATTTTATATTTCTGGATAGTTTTGTTACTTCCCCCTCCCCTACCCTCCCCCACGCTTTTGTTCCACAATATACCTTTTGATTCCCACTAAATAAAGGAAAATGAGGCCTACATAATCATGGGAATTATTATAAATTAATTAGTAATTTACTTCTATCATGTTTTTAATTTTTTTTTTAAAATCACTTTTTGAATATCTATTTTAGAATGAATTCAAAATTGAGGAGTGATATTTCCTAGAAAATTGGTTGTTTTTCAATGATATAAGTGGTTGCATGACTTTGAAACCTTTTAGAAGAATGGTACCCTTTATTTGAGTAGTTTGTGGAAATATTGTTTCACTTAATATCTCTTCACATCTTTTAACCCAACCATGAAGTGTCAAATTTTCCTACTCAATAGAAGGTGAATATAAGTTAGGATAATATTTATCATCTTTCCAAAATGTTTTTTCCTTATATTTCGTTCCTTATCTAATTTTTTTATTACTGTACTAGATTGACCTATGAATTTGTATCTGTTATCCAACTATTGTACGCCCTCAAAACAAAAAAAAACAAAAAAAAAAATAATATGCTTTTTCCCTTGGACAGATTAAAAAAATTTCCTCAACCTTTGTTTATGTTATAAGTATTACAATTAGTGTCATGAGGATATTAAACAAGGTATGAGGGATGAGTGTGAGATTTATTTAAGTTCAACTTTTGAAAAAAAATAAAAAGATCAATAAATAAGGGAAGTGATGAAATGTACAACATATGATGATATTTAGGTCTGGAGATCACTGTTTGACTTCTAGAATTTCTTAAGTGAGTGGTTCTTGAAATTTTATTGCAAAGAATATAGGGAAGGTTTGGTGGAAAAAATCATTTGAACAATTTTTTTAAAATAAATTATATTTATGAGATAGAAATTGGAAAAAATTGAATGAAATGGTTGTCACACACACATGTGGAGAGTTAGTGAAATTATTGAATTTTGAATTATTTTCTCAAATTGGCATCATCTAACTCCTTGAATTTCATTATTATACAATTTATGAGACATCTTTTCTCCATGATCACTGAGAATAACTCCTTGGTGTGATATTTTTTCTTTGATCACATTGCTATCAACAATTAAAATTGCAATGTTAAATATTCCAGAATTTGGGAATATGTCTGTCAATATATTTTGCAAATGTTACTTTTCAAGGAGTCAAATTTTTCGCTGTGGGTGCATGATCTTTTAACAATTCACTATTAATTTTCACCCTTACAACACTGTCTTAAACTAATTTTGTAACATAAATTATAAATTTAATGAAAATTTTGAAATCAATTTTGATTCAATTATTTCTTGTTAATCACTTTTAAAAAGGTTAATTCACTTGATTGAATTATATAATTGTAGGTGGAGGTAATTTGGAGGGGGAATATGAAGTTGGAGAAAAATGGGCCAAAATATGCAAGATTTCAAGATCATTAGTAGACTCAATTGGAAAATTCAGCTTTTATATGAGTTCAATTGTGCTGAAATTTGGTGATCAGATCCAAAATGAATTAGGATACAACATTCCTAAAGATACTGAATCTCAATTCATCTATTAAAGGTCCCAAACAAAATTTATCTCTCCCTGACACTGAATCAACACGAAGTCAAAAGTGGTGTGATGTGTTTTATCCATATCTCAAGTTTCTAACCTAAAAATGATCACAATTTTTTTGAAGATAGTAAATAGGTTGGAAAAAAAATTTAGTTTTGTCTAAATTTAAATAAGACTTTCTGGACGTCGAAAACCAAGGGCCAAGTGGTTTATAAATATATGTGTTCCCAAAATCACCTTCCATTCTTCCTATAAATTGGCACATTGGAAACCCAATATGTAAGTTCGACCCTTGAGTTATGTGATGGAATTTTAGAGTTATAAAGTAGTCCTATTCACATCCTAGATGTTTTTGAGGGCCCTATTCTCATTGGGTGATCACGAATAAGAAGGATATCCACCAGAGTTTTCTCCTCCTCTCGATGATGGGCTAAACAATGGGTGTCTGTTGTGAGGGAGATACACACATGTCAAGGGAGTTAAAATGCATATATTAACTACTATTTTGGAATAATTTGTGAATTAAAACAATTTATTCTATTTATCTTACATTATTTCATATTTTAATTATTGTTTTGATGGATTTGATTGATATTCTCTTAATTTCTAATAAACCCGTTTGAGGTTCTGAGTGCATGAATTATGTTTTTCTGATTGAACAATACAAGAATCCATTTATTACCCAATTTGTTGGGGTTTTAATCTACTTTTCAAGCTCTTATTCCATGCATCGGTGTTGTACATTGAAAATATGATTGTTTTTCCAATGTTTGGTTCTTCAAACATTGAAATAAAATCTTAAGAATTAATTGGGATTCCAATTAATTTAAACAAAATAATTACTCCAAACCAGAATGAATCCCTATGAAAAATGAAAATTAAATATTTGTAGTGAAATAAAAAAGACACCTTTATCTCATATTTTTAAAAATTCAATGGTTTTTTCAACTATTAATATCTTCAACGTAAGTTATTTTCATTACACTATTTTCAAAACCACCCCATCTTTTAGAAATTTTAATTAAAAATGCACACTCAAAAGCTATCAATTTCCCTTGAAATATGACATAGGTTCTTCCCTAGACTATAAATCAACTCTAAAAAATATAATAAATTTGACGTGACCTAAATACGCAATCAATTACTCATTGAAGAAAAGCATGACCATTAATTTTTTATTTTAAAAACTTCTCTAACATTGATAATTTCAAAAGTACATTCAATAAAATGATAAACTAAGTAAATCTCCCCCTCTAGTTGAGTTGTTCTAACTTTTAAGGTATATTTCTATTTTATTTTAACTTTATATCTATTATCACCATTAATATAAATTGATTCAACATTAACATTAGAGATATTTGAGGAAATATTCAAGATTTATTTCATTTATGTGATTTATTTCCTTACTTATTTATCAATTTTAGATAAATAATCAACATTATTTTCATATAACGCTTTAAACTCCTAAAGTAATTGCCTAATTTATTTAGATGTAACTTCTAAAATTTCATCTTTATGTTCTTTTCTCATTTTTTTTCAACATCTAATATCTTCCTAAGAAATAATTAATTTAAATTTATAAATTTCTAAAAATTATTTTCTATAGTAAGATATTTTATTTTTATTTGAGTGGCAGTAACGTAATTTATACAGTTTTTCTTTACTCTCCCCACAACACCAAAATTTGATACTCTTTTTTCTCAAGAAGTCTAAAAAACAGTACTCAACATTCTTTTATATGGTAAAATATTTAATTTAACATTATATAAATATAATAATTCAACATAATACCAAATAAAGTTCACAATATTTAATTTCCATGTTTTCTAATGTAAATCTCGAACAAAAACATTGAATTTTTACTATATCCTTACGCACATTTATCATAATAAGAAAATCATGAATCCATTGAAAAATAATCATTACCTCAAGAAAAAAGACAGTTTATCATGTGTAATTTCTCTTTAAATAAAAATAGAGAATATGAAGCCTAATTCTTACTAATGTATTTATATGCATTTTGAATATTATGTTAGATAAACATAGTCTCTCCATATAATGGTAATTTGATTAATTCTGCTAAATCATTCAGCATCAAAACATATTCATGATTTTGAAGAGATAAATTAACATTCATAAAACCATTTGTGTCATGAAAAACCATTTATCTATAAAACTCATGGAGTAATGGAGAATAATAACATTGATAGATCTCACCAGATAAAACTAGTTCTTCCAATCATATTAAAAAAATATCTTCTCCAACAAAGAATCATAATTATTATACCTCTCATGGCTTATCAATAATTCATGATTTTTTTCTCATAGATAGTTCTATGTAAGATTCTATATCATTAAAAATTATGTCTTAAAAATAAATAGAACTTCATTTTATAAACAAAAAACAAACATTGGGTCCGCGATGAAGCTACCAGATAGGATCAAGACCACTGAGGGGGTGGCGGTGAATTATTGGTTCTGTTTTCTTTTTATAAGAATTTTTTTAAACTATTTTAGAAATCATTTTTAACCTATAAAACATGTCAGAGTTACGTTCCACTCATATATAATTCTTAAACCCACCTTTCACATGCAAAAATATAAATAAGGAGAAACACATAATATTTACAATGTTCGGTAAAAAGACATAATCTTTGTAATATTGGATAGTCTCGCCAACATGGATTCTCCCAATAACATATTTCTGAAATATAATGGTAAAAACATCAAATAGTTTTACAACCCATTTATAATCTTTTTTACTATACTTGGTTATACCTCTGACTATGGTTTTTTGTATCTACTTCCCCCACAGCTAGTTATAATCCCCCAAAACAACCCTCTTTAGAAACTGGTTATACCCCCCTGCTATAGTATTTTTCCAACTTCTTTTATGATCTACATCAGAAAGTTATTCACTTCCCCCACATGTATGCTGGATTAAATTCACTGATGTACATATTCATGAACTTCAAAAATTATCTTAAGAACCTATTGGTATTGAAATTTACTCCACATATTCATCAAAACTTAATATTATTAATCTCAATGTTTCCAAAAATTCTATTTGAAAAAATTACTTAACAATAGTCATTCTAATTGAACTCTTTCCAGTATCCTTTTTCTGATGGTCTATGTCCAATTTTGCATATACCTTTCCTCCTTCAAATGAGTAGAAAATCAGTCAGAAACTCACAGTCTCTCCATCTAAAGGAACTCCATATAATTGGAATTTTCCCTAGTAGATATTTCCTTAGTAGATCTCAATTTGGTGGATCTCACTCTAATGGTGCTCATTACAATGGGAGTCACTCCGGTGGTCTTCACTCCGATGGGAGTCGCTTGGATAGAACTCACTCTAATGGATCTTACTCTGATAGAACTCACTCTGAAGGGACTTTGATCTGATGGATCTTGCTCTAGTAGAACTTAATCATCTTTAACCTATTTCAGTTGAAACAAATCATTCTGTCACAAACATTTTTGAGAATCAGATTTAAACACACATAAATAGTGTTAAATTATGGATTTATTTTTCTCCCTATTTATAGGAATCCTAGAATTCAATAGGTATTAAAACCAGTTATTCTTCACTCTCAATGAAATTCATAAAAATATTAATTTCATGTTCATTTGAACTTCATGTTTGACTATTTCAACTCTTCTCAAATTTTTGGGGACTTCATGAATCTTCATCAAAACATCTTACATCCTAGAATTTAAAAACTATTCTTCATTCTGATGTTGTGATTTTGATATTTTTTTGCCTTGTGACTCTGATTGAGCTTTAAATTTTATATTAAGTCTAATGTAATTTCATAATGGAATGACATATTTTGGTATTTTGACTTTATAACATCAAACTATGCATTCTTTTATCTTTACCCAATTGTAAATCATTAACACATATTCAACTACTAAACATAAGTAATTACTCACTATGATTCTCTAGGATAATTTAAAATTGGTTAATACATTGTTTCAACTTCTAATGACTTTTATAGCCTACAAAAACTGTAGTACCAACTCAAAAATTTCTAACAGCTTCTCTAATTAGAGACTCTATCTACACATATGCATTTGATCACTCAATTTCCAATATTGTATGTCTTGCGGATACAGTTCTATGGAACATTATCTCAACCTTTTTCTTTTTTGAGGTACAATAGATCAATGTCAGTAGCTCTTCTGTCAGATTAGTTTCAACAAATTATATATCGAATTTAAAATATGATTCTGATAGAGTATCAATGTGACATTAAAATGCATCTTTGATTTCTCTCATTATTCATTTCTAGAGGATATTAAACTTTCCAATCAAAACTGAATCTTATGATGCTTCTAATATGATTAGAATCTTTGGAATCTAATGTTCTAAATCTAGATGACTTTACATTTAAAGAATTAGAAAATTTTATTTCTCTTTTCTTCTCTTTTAATACTCATTATTTTTTATGACTTATTCATGATGTGTCAAACTTTAATATATTAGAAAAATATTATCATATTTTCTATGGATGTTCTAAAAATAACCAAAAATTTAAAATATAAATAATTCTATCTCAACCATTTCTGAGAAAAATTATTTATGAGACCAATTTCCAATAGCTTCATATTTTCCATCAAAATCTCATTCTGATGGTTTGTATATGTTATCTCATACTGATAGACTATGTCTGATAGAGGGTCTGATTGATAAATTTAAAAAAAACCCATTCATCATCCATATTTCTAGAAACTTCTCAATGAAAAGTTTAATTACACACCATTCTCACATCCATCAAAATATTATTCATATTGATATATTGAAAACAAATACAATCAATGAATAAATTTGGCCTAAAAACCTCCCCTTCTTCATTTTCTATCAATACACATTTTAAAAAAACTCACTTAAAAAAACTTCAGCATCAATATGTACACTCACAATCTCTTACTTCTCTTACAAGTATTCTCCCCTTTACATATCTTCTCCCCCTTTCATGTATTCTCTCTCTTATTGAAAATAAAATTGAAAAGGGACACTAATGATTATTTTTTTCATTTAAAATTCTTAAAAACCTTATTTAATAAAACATTAGTATCATATGAGTTTCTTAATAAAGACCCACTTAACTGAACAACTCTAAGTATATATGGGAGAACCTATTGTAGAAAAAATTAGTGTATATACAAGGTGATCAATGTTGTCTGTAAAAAAAAGATTCATGTAATAACTTCCTCAATATTTTTCCAAAATTGTCATGTATTAGGAAATATGAGATGTTTTTTAAGTAAAAAACCACCAGAACCTATCTCACAAAACCTGTCAGAAAGATCAGGTGTATAAAAATGGCATTGAAAAAAATCATGTTTTGTAACCTCATTACTTTTTTTGAAATAATAGTAAAAGACCCACACACCCCTTCCATATTTCAAATCCTTCTATTCCCATCAAGTTAGCAAAAATGGACAAATATTTTTTGAATAAGGAGGAACCTCAATTGTTTCTTAGAAGAAATGTTTGGACTGAGATTCTTATCTCAGTATTGAATTTTCCTTATTTTTCCTAGATTTTGGATTGTATATGATTTCTTTTTTCTGGTCATCCTTATCATATTTTGTAACAAGTGTCTTCTAATCTGCAGAATCTTTATACAAATGCATCAACTTATCTTCGAATTTAGTAACCTTTTTGTTATAATGAGTTTGTAACAACTTCTTTATTCCTTTATTTTGTTCTATAAATATAGTCATACAACATCTAGTAACATGCCTATATTGATCACATCTCTTACATATTTTCTAAATATTAAAATCAAAATATGTTGATATATTTTTATCAACTTTTCTCTTATATTTAGAAAGCTTTTTATTTATATTTTCTTTAGATTATTTTTGTTCTTATTCAAACATCATAGTGATGTAAACTGGTTCCCACCAAATTAATAATCACAATTTATTATCTTTATCAGAATGTTTAAATTTCTCAACATTCTTGATGTACTCAACTTTCTTAAGTTTTTCATTTGTATTTGTTTAATCTTGAACATTATTCACTATCTGAATTTCCTTTTTCTTTTTTATAAATTGTTTCAGAAATTTTTTTCTTATTTTCTCATCTAAGCTGCCCCTTGATTCATACTGGTTTAATGGTAGAGAAATACTTTACTAGAATGAAAATTATATATTTTTTATAATTCCACAACAAAATAGTGACGCCTTAATCTTAATCTTTTGAACTACTAGTAAACCTATCCATAAATCTGGTGATGTTGTTTCTTCATAAATCAAGGACCACTTTTCTTAGAGTGACACTTTATTGAAGAATTCGTCTCTTTCTTAGTGAAAGATGTTTTCTCACAAATCTTTATCTATAAACCTGCTTTTCATGATCATTAGAATTTTCACATTCAATAATAACTACCTTGGTGAATTTTCCTATGATATTTATTATCTCACTTTGTATTGTAATATGCGGTGATTTTTCTTCTAACAACTCATTTTTTTTTCATCCAAAATAATTTTTAAAACATTCATCATCTTTTCATATTCAGAGATCTTCAACTTGATCTTCTTAATTTCTTTAATATGTGCATATTCTATCTTGTTGAGATTCTCATTTCTAGCTGATTTTTCTTCATAACTTTTTAGTTTTCTTTCTATCCCACCAATATTAATTATTTATGTTCTAATAAAATTAATATTTTTAATCTCTTTATTCATCTAATTAAGAATATCAAAAGTTATATATTTAACATATGTCTTCAACTTAATTTTTTCATTATTGATTTAGTATTTAGTTTACATGCTCTTTCCAAATACTCTTGGAGAATCTATTCCATTTATGTTATCTCTTCACCATTATCGTAACTAATTTATTAAATAATTCCATTTATAACTTGATCAAGGAAGTTGATTTTATGAATTGAGCCATCATTGGAAAAGTATTTATCCTTCTTTATCCTACATAGATTAATTTTCTATGTCTTTTTATAAAGAAATATTTCCTTATATTTATTCATCTTTTTTATGATATTTATTTTCATATTATTCTGACTAAAACTCTTCTATCTTACTCCACATATTTTTTGTGCAAAATAATATTTCCCTTCACAATTCCATCACTTGAGAGAATTTTTGCCTTTTCTCTTCCAACATCCCTGGTTGTATCTTTTAGAAAGGAGGGATACAATTGTGAGGAAATCTTCAGTTTCTTCCTATACATCTAAATAACTCTATTCTTCAATAAATTCGTTGTCTTTGTTTTTTCCTTTTAACAAAGATTTGAAAGAAATATCATTATCAACCCTTTTATTAAAATAATAATTTTTTCCCTTTTCCAATTCTATAAGAATATTCTAATGATCATCCAAAAATAAATCTTCATGATCTTATAAAGTTGGAACATTGGTGTCAAACCTATCTGGAAAGTTTCTCATCAGATTCTTAAAAATATAAGAATCTTGCAGCTTCTCACCATAATTTATGATATTTCCCACAATTTCATTTTTTTCATGTAATGTAATCCTTAATACTTTCTTCGTCATCAATTTTTATATATTAAAATATAATTCTCCATGTTTTAAAATTCCTTCTTTAATGTTCTCATTTCCTTCACAACTACTTTTCAACTTATCCTACATCTTCTTAGATGTTGTCAACCATTTTACATTTTCATAAAAATATTTGGTAAGAGCCATCAACAAAGATTTTTATGCTTTTCCATTAACTTCTAAAATTCTCTTATAAGTAGTTGTTTTATAAACTTCATTGATAAGAGTAAATCCCACTATTGTTGCATCTCTAACTTCAATGCGAAGAGGTAAAAGATAAGGTAATATCTAATTCTTCTATATGTGATATTGTTTCCATAAAAGACTAGAAAAACTCATTTATCCACTGAATTAAAATTATTAATTCTCAAAGATGGATCCTTCATAGGAACTTAACTCTGATACTAATTGAACTTCCCATATTGGATTGAGGCCACTAGGGGGTTGAATTAGTGGTTCCTTTTTCTTTTTATAAAAAATATTATTTAATAATTTAGAATACTTTATTATTCTATGAATCTTGTTTGATTTACAGTTCATTAACTATAATTAACAAACTCACATTTCTTATAAAACAAATATAAATAAGTATCATCACATGATTTTGACAAGGTTCATTTCAAATACCTACTCATTTTCATGTAGGATAGTCCCACCAACAAGGATTATTCCAGAAAATTATTTTCAGAATAAAAAGACACAAGATACAAATAGTTCAACAACTTAGTCATATACCTTTCTACTATAGTGGGTTATACCCCTAACTATCCTATTCATATATTCTTTCCCCATAATTGGTTATACACCACAGAAAATAAGCATCTTCAACAACTGTATATACCCTCCAACTACGAGATTCTGCAAATTTCTTTCCAATTTTACTTCAAAAAGTTCTCCACTTCCTGAAAAAATAAGTGAGATAAACTTCAACTATTTACAATATTCAAGAAATTCAATAATTATCTTAATGCCTTGTTGGTCTTAAAACATCCTACTGATTTTTAGAAAACCTGAATATTCTAAACATCAATATTTCCAAAAATTATATCTAGAAAACCTACTTAACAAAAGATAGTCTGATTGGACTCAATCCAGTAACCTCTGTCTGATGGTCTGTAGCCAATTTTTTCTATCAAATTCTTCTTCTACCTTTTGTTATTTAACTGAGTAGAAAATATGTTAGCAACTCATCGAATCTTCATTGAATGTAAATCTTTCTAATTTTACTTTTCTATGATTGGATCTTTCCCCAGAAGATATCACATTAATGGAATTCACTCCAATGATACTCTCTTCAATGGGAGGCACTCCAGTGGATCTTTCTCTGATGAGAGTAATTCTGGTGGAAATCACTTGATGGATCTTGCTCCGACAGAAGTCACTTTGATGGGACTTTGATCAGATGGATCTCTCTTTGATGGAACTTCCTTATCATGAACTTGTTTTAGTTGAAACAACTTTTTCGGTCAAAAAAACATTAGAGCATCAGCTTTCAGTGCATGTGAATAGTGTTAACATACAAATGTATTAAGCTGTCTATTTATAGGCATCCAATAATTGAAAAAGAGTGAAAACAAATTCTTCTTATCTCTCAATTAAATTTACAAATCTTTGACTTTCATATTTTTTTGAGCTTCATATTTCACTATTTCAAAACTACTCAATTTTTATGGGGACTTCTTGAGTCATATTTAATATTATTCAAAACATTATACAGATTATAATTTATAAACTATTATTCAAAATGATTTGTTACACTGATTAATCTTTATACAACTGTTTCATTATGATGGACTTTCTTTTTGAAACTGCATTTGATGGACTTTGTACTTCACAAATTGGATCTCTCCATTATTTATTTTTACCCAATTGTAAATAAATAAGACATATTAAACTACTAAAAAGAATTAATTTCTCACTATGATTCTCTGGGACCATTGAAAATGGTTGGCTACATTATTGCAACTACTAAAGTATTGTGTAGCTTACAAAAACTGTAGTTCCAAATCAAACATTTATTACAACTTATTTATCTAGAGTATCTGTCTACTGATCTGCATCAGATCACTTGGCTTTTAATCTTTTCTATATGGAGGATTGAGTTTGATGAAACATGATCTCCCCCTTTATCTTTGCCTAGGTATAGTTTGGTCAGTGTTAGAAACTATTCTGTCAGATCAATAGCAGCAACTTCTGCATCCAATTGAAATTCTGATGCCAAGGGAGTATCTATGTGACTTAAAAACACTACTTTTATTTCTCTCATTATTCATTTATAGATTATATTTTTATTTCCAATCGAAACTAAATCTGATGGTTCATCTGATCTGATTTTAAACTTCTACATCCATTTCTTTGAATCTTGAAGACTTTACCATCGAAGACTTCAAAATTAGCATTTATCTTATCTCCTCTTATAATAATAATCCTTTATCATGACTTCTTCATGATTTTTGAAACATTGAGAGATCAAAAAATCATCGTTATATTTGGTTTGGATGTTATAAAAATTCCCAAAAACAACTAAACAAATTAAAGTCTGAGTCAACCACTTTGGAGATTAATTCTTTCTGAGACCTATTTCACGAATATTATGATTTCCCATCAAAATATTATTTTGATGGTCTAGATCCAATATCTAAAGCTGATAAACTGATTCTGGTGACAGGACAAAATGGAAACTTTTCAAAAACCCCTTCATCATTCATAATTATAGAAACTTCTTAATAATTATGTTGTTTATATAATTTACTCACCCTCAATAACATATTCTTCATATTTATCTATTGAAAAAAAATAGAACAAAAATATTGGTCCTAGAATATGATGAAATATTTATAAGGGTTTTTCATAACCTCTAAATCAAAGGCCCTGATTCAAGATAAGATGATGTCAACAACTTCTAAAAATGAATATAAAAAATTAATTCTTCAAATCATCATTTATAATTTTTCTTTTAAAAAATATATTAAAGAAGTTATTAATTAATTAAACAATCCTCTAAAAATGATTGATATGTTAAGTATACATGTTATTATTTTCTGAATGTTAACTACCGATAGATTCAGCTTAAAATTATTCTTTCCAATATGGTTTTAGGAAAAAATGAACTAGAAATATATAAACATACTTTAACTACAAAATTGATCTTTTTAAAAATCTATCTGAAGATAATAACAACAACTCACCAAAAATAAAAAGATTTAATGCCAAATATTATGTAAAACATAGAAAAATATCAAAACAAATATTACATGAATCATTTCAAACAAAAAATATATTTCTATTAAATTGAAAAAGAAATATGAGGCACTATGGAAAAAGGTTTGTCTCCCAGGGTGGAACACCATCATGTCTTTGGAATTAATTCTTTGTAAGATAATTCTTTTTAGGTCAAGAATTATTTTCAAACATCTCCCTCATAAGACAAACTTATTTTTTTTGTGCTTGAAAACTACCATATGTCTAAATATAAATGATTTTAATCTTCTAAAAGATTTAATTCTACTAAATTAATAGTTTTTCATTGAATATACTACTCTATTATGTTTTTTACAAAATTTATATTGACTTGGAAAAAAGTAATTTTTAAATATATTTAACTTTTTTTGCATTTGAAACATATATAAATTAAATTTTTGTAGGTTTTTACTATCCATTCATATTTTCAAATTTCATTATTATAGTTTGAAAGATAGTCAATAGTGTTTTTAGACTTTATATTTTTTATTTTTTGTTTATAGGATCATTTTTATCTTGAGAAAATAATTTGTTTTTCATTTAATTTTAATTTTTTTTCGTTTTCCAATCATTCAATTACATATGCTTTACCAATGAATTGAATTTTACAGTGCTTCATGAGGCAAAAACCACAATGCGGACGATCAATGTTACAGTGCTTCCACAATGTGGACGATCAATGTTACAATGCTTCATGAGGCAAAAACCACAAAAATTCAATGGAAGCACAAATAAATTAGTAGCTTAGCAATGGATAAATTTATTAGAGAAAATATTTCACGCTTTGGGGAGTAGCGAAAGGGAAACAAATTTCATGGATGTTTATCGTCTCATTAGAGATGCAGATCAGTGGTGGTCATTAATTCAAAACAAAAAGAAAGATCATGAAGTATCAAATATGGAATGGATGGAGTTTAAATAGTTTTTTCAAGACAAATACTTTCTTAATGAACATCGAGTTGATATGGAAAGGCAATTTTTGAGTCTGAGGAAAAAGTAGGATGAGTATGTCACAAAGTACGAGGCTAACTTTTCAAGGATATCACGACATGAAACAAATTATATACATAACCCAAGGAGTAAGACTGATTGAATATTTGATGGGTTAAAACCATTTCTCCATTGAGAATTAGTCTCACAGCCCTTCTTATCATACGAAGATATTGTGTCATGCGCTATAAAGACAGAAAAGGAATTCTCGAAGTCTTACGACTTTAAAGAAAAGAAAGAGAAGAAGAGATATGATGAACACTCTGGAAATGGAAATAAGGGGAATAAGGTAATAGTTGAATATCCATCCTATAGTAAATGTGGGAAGAAACAACCCGGTACTTTCCTAAAGGGAATGGGAGTTTGTTACAAGTGTGGTGAAAAAGGCCACCAAGCTCATGATTTCAAGGGGAAGAAAGAGACTATCAATGTTGAATGATATAATTATAGATAATGGGGGATATATGAAAATTAATGTCTTAAGGTCCAAAGAAAATTACATTAGAAAAATCCAATGGATCATGGCCAAGTTTATGCTATCACTACTATTGAGGTTGAAGCTCTGAAAGACATCACTACTATAACTTGGACTTTTATCAGTGCTAAAAACCGACATTAACAGCGCTAGAAAAGTGCTGTTATTACTGGCATAGATAAAGGGGGTCCCCTTTATCAGCACTAAAAAATCGATGATAAAGGGCACCCTTCATCAGCGCTAATAGAGGTCTCCTTTATCGGCACTTTTTGTAGCACTGATAAAGGGGACCCCCTTTATCTACACTAGCATTAATAGTGCTTTTCTAGTGCTGATAAAGGGGTTCCTTTATTAGTGCTATATTGAGGGCTAATAACAATCCCCTTTATCAGTTCTCTTTTAGCACTGTTGAAGGTGGCATTTATCAACGCTCAAAAAAGCGCTGATAAAGGCACCTTCCCCTGCACTTGCAGAACCCGCACCTGCACACCTGCACAAACCATCCCCAATACATCTGCACAAAATAGCACCTATACACCTACACAAATACCACCCGCACAAAATATTTTGACAAACAATGCTATATAAATTTACTTAACATCATGAATACAAAAAAAACACTGCTACATATATTTCAAACATTGTTTTACATGGTTACAATTAAAATTATACAATAACAATTATAAACATTAATGTTTTATCGTTTGATATCTGTGATCCTCTCTAAAAAATTTTCGTCCATGGTATTTGTTTCCAAACAAAGCATCTGAACTCAAGGAAAAAAATTCATTTATGTAATGACTTGTAAAATTCAAGGGAAATTTTTTCTTAATTTTCTTTAGGATTTTATAAGAACGCAGTTTCTAATGGCAGCTAATTCTGAGGCCCGGTTAGGGGAGAATCATTTTCTGATGTTTAGCTTGGGTACGTTCAGTGAACGAACGAGCGGGTTTTTCTAACATTTGAACCGTTGCTCGGAATCAAATTCTGAGGGCACCGATGGAATTGCAGCGCTAGTAATTGCTTAGAAACACCATTTCTAGAGTTGCTTTTGCTCAGGTGTGGTTTTAAATTTTTGGGGTTAAGTTAAGGAATAAAATAAAAGTGGTGCGACAATTTATTTTATTTTACTTAAAGCGGCTTAATCTAAGTTAACCGGATAAGGTGGGACCCACAATATCCTACACACTTGGTAGGATATTTGTGAGGTGGGGCCCACACGAGCCTCACCATTTCCTTCCTTATAAGTAATGCACCCGCACCCCCCTTTTAATAAAGTCAAACCGTGCTTTTATTCTGGTTAAGAAACCCCTCATTAATTTGGGCGGTTAAATCGTTACAATTAATTCATTGAATTAATTGTTCGTTTCATTTCTTTTGAAATTCAAACGTGGAATGTGTGTTAATAAAATAAGGCAACTCTTATTTTATTTCTGTTGGAACTTGTTGCATGGAGAGGATTTGGAAAATTCCTTCTTCTTCGATGAAGAACGCGAAGAACGCAAAGAACGCACCGACCTCCGATGAAGAACGCCAAATCCTCAGAAATCGACTACGCGATGCCGTGTACCGCGACGCCAGCAACGCTTCTTCCGTGACGCTTTTCCGCGACGCGACGATCCTTGCTCCACGACGCCTTCTATCATGACGGTTGTTTCCGCGACAAATCCTCGCTCATCAAATTCGATGAGGTAGGAGTTTATTTTGTGATTACTTTCGTCGCCTTCTTCCTTTTTTTGACCCACCTGATATCGCAATAACGGGAGGAGGTCGGACCACACGAACACGACTGAACCTCTTCCCCCTTGTTGGTTTGATTTTGATTGTGGCACAAGCAAGGCAACGCGGTGCCGAAGCACCGCGCAGAAAATATTAATGAATGGGAAGAAGCGTATCGTCGTCGCACCGCACCGTTGAAAGCGAACCAAAGACGCGGCGCTGTCGCGCCGCGCTGGAGGACCACAAAAGCACCGCGACCGGAGAGGGGTCGCGGCGGAGGGGCACGGCGCCATCGCGCCGTGCCAGACAAACCAAGGCCGCGGGCAGTTCTGGGCCGCGGAAGAGCAGGGGAACCGGCAGCCGGTACCGGGCCGCCGGCATCGGAGTAGGGGGGACCGGCTTTACCGGTCCCGTGGCGGCAACAGCCTGCCGGATGGGGTGGGCCGGCCGGACAAGGGAAAATCTGGGGGTTACAAACCCCCGGCTGGCCAGCTGAGTGGCCCCATAATGGGGGAAGCGCTCCCCCCGCCCTCTTCGCTCGGTCATAATGGCTGAGCTGGCCGCCTGGCCTCCCGGCCACCGCTAGCGCGCCGGGCCGAGCCGCCCAGGCGGGGCCGGGCCGTGCCCAGGGTGGACCAGGCCGCCCCCTGGCCGGGCCAGGCTGTGTTTAGGCTGGTTCGGCCCATGCCCATGTGGGCCGGACCCGGACCCGGTTCGGGTCGACCCGGTTCGGGCCGACCCTGGGGGTATCGGGCCGGGTCAGACCGGGCCCAAACCCCTTAATACAGAACCTCATTCGGTCCGTCGCCCATAACATGAGCTGCGGACCTCCGATCGATGCACGGTCAGTTGCGTAGAGATCCTTGGATCGGGACAGTCGTTTCAGTATAATAAACTCAAGGTTTCGGAGTACTTTTAGTTCAGCCGGGTTGGTTCGTACATGAAACCAACCGGGCCCTCGGAGCGAAAATGCTCATAACATGAGCTCCGGACGTCCGATTGACGTGCCGTTGACTTTGTTGGATTCCTCTTGATGAGACCGAATTTTTGGCATGTTTCTCCTGAGTTTTGGATGTAGTTGGATAATATCCGGGCTGGATTGTACCCGAAATCCAACCGAGCCCCTAGAACGGAAAGGCTGATAACATTCAGACCGGACGTCCGTTTGACGAACCGTAAGCGGCTTTGGTGATCACGTTGTGAAACAGTCCCTATGAGCATACCCTATGAGAGTTCAGGGTACAGTTGAGATACATCCGGGTTGGTTCGCACACGAAACCAACCGGGCCCCTGGGACAAAAGGCTAGTAACTCATAGACCGGGAATCCGATTGACACGCCATCTTTTGTGTTGAGACCCCTATAACGAGGCGGTAATTTGAGATACTTCTTGATGGAACATTGTGGTACTTGGAGTATCGACATGTAGCTCATGGAGAGGACACTTCCGGTGACGAGCTAGCAGAGTGCAGAGACCTAGTGGCTGGCTGAGACTTGACGACTGTTGATCTATCAACTCTTTGTGTTTCGGATAGCCCAATGTGGAGTTCTTGGTTATAGTGGCAGACCCACAGTGGAGGAGTGCTTGGTAGTAGCGGAAGACCCGCGGTACTCAACAGAAGGAGTACCTCTGGAGGCTATGAGGGGGAGCGCTTGGTTGTAGCGACATACCCACGGCGGAGGAGCACTTGGTTGTATCGGCTGACCCGTGGTACTCAACAGAAGGAGTACCTCTGGAACCTATGCAGAGGAGTACTTGGTTGTAGCGGCCGAACTGCAGTACTCAACAGAAGGAGTACCTCTGGAACCTGTGAGGGGGAGCGCTTGGTTGTAGCGGCAGACCCATGGTGGGAAGCGCTTGGTTGTAGCAGCAGGCGCACAGTACTCGACAGGTGGAGTACTACATCAGTCCAAGGAGTCTGACGTGCTTGGTTGTAGCAGCAGGCCCTCTGTACTCGACAGAGTAGGAGTTTGGAGCACTTGGTTGTAGCGGCAAACCCTCTGTACTCGATAGAGGAGGAGTTTTGCGTGCTTGGTTGTAGTGGCAGGCCCTCTGTACTCGACAGAGGAGGAGTTTGGCGCACTTGGTTGTAGTGGTAGGCCCTCTGTACTAGACAGAGGAGGAGTTCGGCACGCTTAGTTGTAGTGGCAGGCTCACTATACTCGACGGAGGAAGAGTTCTCCAGTAGCCGTGGTTTTGACGTCATGAATAAAATCCTGGTTGAGCTGAGTCTGTAATCCTTGTGTTACCTCAAGATTGAGATGGGTTACTTGATAACTTGGGTATATGTATGGGCATGAACATAAGTAGAGGTTATCTGTTGAGATATTCTTGTGGTCATCCTTGTTGGATTTAGGGAGACCTTGAGGGTCTCGGGGTCCCTACTGAGTATCGTTATACTCACCCTTGTACGGGCTATGCCCGCTCCTCATTGTGTTGGTTGCAGACGATGGACAATGCAGACAGAGGCTGAGTGTTCGAGGACTGGATGGTACTCGAAGGTGGACCTCACGATGAGACAGTATCTGGTGGTGGACTTTACGACGAGGCGACGCTCGGAGGAGGTTGACGGGTGAGAGAATTCTAGAGGCTATTTGTACCTACCCTTCAGGTAGGATCCGTGGGGGACCATCCAGGAGCTGCGCTATCTGTACCCACCATTCAGGTAGGATCCGAGGTGGACAACCCAGGAGCTTCTTCCTTTATTCCAACTGTTGTACTTTCTTTCAGTTGTAGCTGTACTTTCGATTGTTTTTGTATTCTGGCCCATTTACTTTTTAGCACTTTTTTTTGTACTTGGTGTTTTACTTCCGCTTGTACTCTGTGGTGTTTTGTTACTTTTATAAAGGCAATTCCTTCCCAGTTATAGGGATTTACGCCTTTGGTGGTAGTCGCCAGCCCCTGGCCTATGGAAGGTGGGCTTGGGGTAGTCACGACACGGGCCTCGAGGACGGGTCGTGACAAATTGGTATCAAAGGAGTTCGGTTCTACCACATAACTCAGGAATCTGATCTTTTTATATGTGAAGCAATAGTGTTGAGAGTATTGAGTGTGGTTATCAGTCCAGGGAGTCCAGTGTTGGTGCGGCGGCCGACGTATCCATACAACAGGACCCTGACTTCTGATTTCCGACTTAATGCATGAAAACATTGATTGCATGTGTGTTTCAAGTTTTCTTTGTGATTACTTTGTGTCAGCTCACCGGGTTTACTATTTAACCATGGAGCATCTATTTCTTTTCAGGATGTCCCCATAATGGCAGCCAGCTATGGTTCCAAGAGTTGTGCGGGACGACAGCCCACCGAGCGACGAGGCCTTGGTACAGGGCCCTTTGACAGCAGAGGCACCGGCGGTACCTCTACCCGCCGAGCCACCGATGATACCAGCCCCAGCCACTGATGGTGCACGTCGCCTTAGTGCACTGCACGAGTTTCAGCGTCAGCGACTGCCCAGGTTCCGTGGGGAGACGGACCCTCAGGCAGCAGAGGATTGTCTGGAAGCTGTTGTATGAGTTTTCCGTTTGGTAGGGACACCAGCTGACCTTATGGTGTTCCTTGCAGCAAGCCTCCTACACGCAGCAGCAGGCAGATGGTGGAGCTTGATGCTCTAGGTGGACGATGAGGCATCTCTCCTTTGGACGGAATTTGAGTGCCTTTTTTGCACAGAGTTCATCCCAGCCCCCCTCCGAGCGGTGCGCATCCAGGAGCTACTACAACTGCGGCAGGGAAACATGATAGTAGCCCAATACGCGGTGTGGTTTACCGATCTCTCGCGCTATTCCATAGACATGGTACGAGACCCATTCATCAGGGCTTGAACCTTCGAGCAGGGTCTCAGGCGAGAGATCAAATCTTTAGTTGTTTCTCACAGCATTCTGACATAGACAGGGGTGTTGGAGCGAGACCTCTTTGAGGATAGTTTCCTTGCTGAGCAGTCTCTAGTAGCAGGAACCACCACTAGCTGGCATGCAGCAGAGTCTTCTGCAGCAGGCAGTAGACAGATGACGCAGATGTCCAAGAGGACTAGACCTATAGGTGGTCGACCGCATGACACATGATCGTTTGTGCACGATACCCGGGGTGGAGAATGACTTACCATGCGTGGAAAGTGTTACTCCTGCGGCGGGGATGGTCACATGGCTCGTGACTGTCCAACCAACCATAAATATGTCCAGCAGATGAACGAAGGACCTCCCGGGCAGAGGCAGAGGTTCGATCGAGGAAGACCGCATGGAGCGGGAGACCGTGGCAGGGGATATGGCCCTGTAGGTGGAGGTGGACGACGCTTCGAGGTGTTGCCACCACCACCACTAGGAGGTCCACCCCGACCGCAGGGAACAGATGGACGTGGGAGAGCTGAGCTGCAGGCAGCTGAGGCCTACGATCATAGAGCTCCAGGAGCAGATGGACAGGAGCAGGACTAGCTCCAGACCTGGAGACTTTTGTTCATGTTGCTTCTATCTCTGTTGATGTTTGTTTGTTGATGCTTTGTGTCTTTGTACTTTGAGCTGCAGTAATAAAAGACACCTTTCTTGTGGAGTTTATCTTCCTGTCCTCTCTCTATGTTGTTACTAAGAGGTTCCAGTTTAAAAACCATTGACTTGACCCTCACTTTGAGATACCTACTGGAGGAGACCCAGTGACCACACACTGATGCCGATAGTGTGGCTCAACCCTTGGAAACGAGAGTAACAGTTGGATCTCTGGGTAGTAGCGTCGAGGCCTTACGACATCATCTTTGGTATGGGTTAGTATCATACATGTCGGGATTGACTGTATTAGGCGAAGAATGTGGTTCATCCAGGGGATGAGACCAGATTTCTCTTATTGATAAAGAAGAAATTTCAGCAGCTCTTGTAGGACCAGAAAGGTCCAAGTCATCCAAGACCAGATGAGGATAGCTCAGAGCTAGAAAAAATCTTGTGCTGACGGGGGGGCGGATACCACTAGAGTTCAAGGTTGGTGACGACGTTTCCCTATGGGTCTCACCTCGATGTGAGTTACAGAGATGTGGCTGAGGCGACAAGTTATCTTTGAGGTTCAATGGAACTTTCTAGGTCCTCAGTAGGGTAGGCGAGGTGGTTTACCGATTGACCCACCCACCTCAGTTGCACCAGGTGCACAATGACTTCTAGGTATCTCAACTGAGGAGATTCGAGCTCGACCCTTCGCTTTTCATAGACCATGAGGAGCTGGACTTGGGCGATGGAGTGACCCTCATGGAGGTTCCAGTGGGTATCGAGGAATGACATGAGCAGGTCCTACGAGGACGGGTCAATTCCTCAGGTGCGCTTTCACTGGCAGTATGGGAACCTCCTGGTTAGCACATGGGAGCGGAAGGCTCAGATGCGTGCTTAATACCGCTTTTTTTTCCCTAGTTTTTTTATAGCTTTATGGGGACATAAATCACTGAGGTGGGAGTAAGGTAATGACCCATAAAAATCAAGGGAAATTTTTTCTTAATTTTCTTTTGGATTTTACAAGAACTCAGTATCTGACATCACCTGATTCCGATGCCCGGTGTGCGAGGAATCATTTTCTGAAGTATAGCTCAGGTATGTTCAGTGAACAAACGAGCGGGTTTTTCTAACTTTTGAATCGGTTCTTGGAAATGAATTCGAAGGGCATAAATGGAATCTCAGTGCCGGTAATTGTTTAGAAACACTTTTTCCGGAGTTGCGTTGGCTCGGGTGTGGTTTTTAATTTTTGGGGTTATGTTAAGGAATAAAATAAAAGTGGTGCGACAATATATTTTATTTTACTTAAAGCGACTTAACCTAAGTTAAACGGATAAGGTGGGACCCAAAATATCCTACCCACTTGGTAGGATATTTGTGTGGTGGGGCCCGCACGAGACCCACCATTTCCTTCCATCTAAGTAACGCACCCTCACCCCCCTTTTCATAAAGTCAAACCATGCGTTTATTCTGGTTAAGAAATGACTCATTAATTTGGGCGGTTAAATCGTTACAATTAATTCATTGAATTAATTTTTTGTTTTGTTTCTTTTGAAATTCAAACATGGAATGTGCGTTAATAAAATAAGACAACTCTTATTTTATTTCTTTTGGAACTTGTTGTGTGGAGAGGATTTGGAGAAAAGCCTTCTTCTTTTCCGAAAAATGCGAAGAACGCGAAGAACGCGAAGAACGCACCGACCTACAACGATGAACACAAAATCCTCAGAGATCGACTATGCAACACTATGTACCATGACCCCAGCAACACTTCTTATGTGATGCTTCTCTGCGACACGAAGTTCCTCCCTCCGCGACGCCTTCTTCCGCGATGGTTGTTTCCGCGACGAATCCTCGCTCATCAAATTCGACGAGGTAGGGGTTTATTTTGTGATTACTTTCGTCGCCTTCTTCCTTTCTTTTTGAGCCACCTGATATAGCAATAATGGGAGGAGGTCGGACCGTATGAACATGGGAGACCCTCTTCCCCCTTTTTGGTTTGATTTTGATTGCGGCATGAGCAAGGCAACGCGGTGCCGAAGCACCGCACAGAAAATATTAAAGAAACGGAAGAAGCGCATCGCCGTTGAAAGCAAACCAAAGACGCGGCGTAGTCGCGCCATGCCGGAGGACCACAAAAGCACCACGGCCAGAGCGAGGCCACAACGGAGGGGCGTGGCACCATCGCGCCGCACTGGTCGAACCAAGGCCGCGGCCAGTTCCAGGCCGCTGCAGAGCAGGGGAATCGGCAGCCGGTACCGGGCCGCCGACGTCGGGGGAGGGGGGCCCTGCCTTTCCGGTCCCGTGGTGGCAACAGCCGGCTGGCAAGGGTGGGCCAGCTGGACAATGGAAAATCCGGGGGTTACAAACCCCCGGCTGGCCAGCTGAGCATCCCCATAATGGGGCCACAGTTTCTCCACGCGGGGGCAGCGCGCCCCCCTCCCTCTCCGCTCGGCCGTAACGGCCGAGCCGGCCGCCTGGCCCCCCGGTCAACGCCAGTGGGCCAGCCTGAGCCATCCAGGCTGGGCCGGGCCACGCTCAAGTGGTCCAGACCTGGACCCGGTTCTGGTTGACCTGGTTCGGGCCGACCCTGGGGGTATCGGGCTGGGTCGGACCAGGCCTGAACCCCTTAATACCAAACCTCTTTCGGTCCGTCACCCATAACATGAGATTCGAACCTCCGATCGACGCAACGTCAGTTGCGTAGAGATCCTTGGATCGATACGGTCAATTAGGTATACTACACTCAAGGTTTAAGAGTATTATGGGTTCGTCCGGGTTGGTTTGTACACGAAACCAACCGGGCCCTTGGAGCAGAAACACTCATAACTTGAGCTCCGGACGTCCGATTGACATGCCATCAACCTTGTTATATTAATCTTGATGAGACGGAACTTTTGGAATGTTTCGCATGAGTTTTGGATGCAGTTGGATAATGTCCGGGTTGGATTGTACCCGAAATCCAACCGGGCCGCTAGAACGGAAAGGTTGATAACTTTCAGACCAGACGTCCGTTTGACGAACCGTCAGTGGCGTTGGTGATCACGTTGTGAAATGGTACCTATGTGAATACACTATGAGAGTTCGGGGTACAGTCGAGATACGGCTGGGTTGGTTCGCACACGAATCCAACCGGGCCCCTGGGACAAAAAGGCTCGTAAATCATAGACCCGACGTTCGATTGACGCGTTGTCTATTGTGTTGAGACCCCTATGACGAGGCGGTACTTTGAGATAATTCTTCATGGAACCTTGTGATACTTGGAGTATAGACCTATAGCTCGTGGAGAGGACCCTTCTGGTGACGAGCTAGCAGAGTGTAGAGACCTAGTAGCTGGCTGAGACTTGACGACTGTTGATCTATTGACTCGGTGTGTTTCAGATAGCATAGTGGGGAGCGCTTGGTTATAGCGGCATACCCATGGTGGAGGAGAGCTTGGTAGTAGCGGTAGACCCGTGGTACTCAACAGAAGTAGTACCTTTGGAGGCTATGAGGAGGAGCGCTTGGTTGTAGCGGCAGACCCACAGTGGAGGAGGGCTTGGTTGTAGCGGCTGACCCGCGGTACTCAACAGAATGAGTACCTTTGGAGCCTATGCAGAGGAGCGCTTGGTTGTAGTGGCAGACCTGTGGTACTCAACAGAAGGAGTACCTCTGGATCCTATGAGGGGGAGCGCTTGGTTGTAGCGGCATACCCATGGTGGGAAGAGCTTGGTTGTAGCAGCAGGCCCACAGTACTCGACAGGTGGAGTACTACAGTAGTCCAAGGAGTCTGACGCGCTTCGTTGTAGAGGAAGGCCCTCAGTACTCGACAGAGGAGGAGTTTGGTGCGCTTGGTTGTAGCGACAGACCCTCTGTACTTGACAGAGGAGGAGTTGGCGTGTTTGGTTGTTGCATCAGGCCATCTGTACTCGACATAGGAGGAGTTTGGCGCACTTGGTTGTAGCGGTAGGCCCTCGGTACTCAATAGAGGAGGAGTTGGCATGCTTGGTTGTAGTGGAAGGATCACTGTACTTGACAGAGGAAGAGTTCTCCAGTAGCCATGGTTTCGACGTCACAAAGAAAATCCTAGTTGAGCTGAGTCTGTAATCCTTATGTTTCCTCACGATTGAGATGGGTTATATGATAACTTGGGTATATGTATGGGCATGTATCTAAGTAGAGGTTATCTATTGAGATCTTATTGTGGTTATCCTTGTTGTATTTAGTGAGACCTTGAGGGTCTCGGGGTCCCTACTGAGTATCCTTATACTCACCCCTACACGGGCAATGCCCGCACCTCATTCTGTTGGTTGCAGATGACAGACATCGCATACAGAGGCTGAGTGTTCGAGGACTGGATGGTACCCGGAGGAGGACCTCACGACGAGACAGTATCCGGTGGTGGACTTCACGACGAGGCAACGCTCGGGGGAGGTTGACAGGCGAGAGAATTGTAGAGGCTATCTGTACCTACCCTTCAGGTAGGATCCGTGGTGGATGATCCAGGAGCTGCGCTATCTGTACCTACACTTCAAGTAGGATCCAAGGAGGACAACCCAGGAGCTGTTTCCTTTCTTCCAGTTGTTGTAATTTCTTTCAGTTGTAGTTGTACATTCGATTGGGTATGTATTCTGGCCCATTTACTTTTCAGCACTTTTTTTTGTACTTGGTGTTTTACTTCCACTTGTACTCTGTGGTGTTTTGTTACTTTTATAAAGGCAATGCATTCCCAGTTATAGGGATTTACTCCTATGGTGCTAGTCACCAGCCCCTGGCCTATGGAGGGCGGGCTTGGGGTAGTCACGACATGGGCCCTGAGGATGGGTCGTGACAATTTATATAAGAAAAAAATATTATGTTAGTAATAAAATAATGAAATAAATTAAAACATTAATATGAAAGAATACATTAATATGGAATTATGAAACTAAAATATGGAAATGATAAACTCAAATTTCTTCATTCTGATAACAATGAAAGTGAATAATGTAAAATCAATATGTTTTTGGATGATTTATCTCATTTAATAAATACTGATTCTTTATCTAATGAAAAGATTTACCAGTCACACCATACATTGGATTGAGGTGAGTTTTATTCATAAACATCAAAAATGACTCATGGATCATTTTCCTAAAGTATCAAAACAATCTGAATGCGTTTTCTCGGTTTTTCGTCTGTCACTTGTGTTGTTTTCTAAAGTTTATGTCAATTTGGAACTGATTTCAGACACTTTTATCCATAACAGTCACACCGTGTGTTGGATTGAGGTGCAGTTTATTTTTACACGTCACAAATGAATCATAGATCATTTTCCTAAATTATCAAAACAATCCGAAGGTGTTTTCTTGGTTTTCCTTATGTCAGTAGTGTTTTTTTCTAAAGTTAATGTCATTTTGAAACTGATATGAAACACTTTTAGCCATATCTGTCACCCCGTGCATCAGATTTAGGTGTGGTCTATTCGTACACATCAAAAATGACTCATGGATCATTTTCCTAAAGTATCAAAATAGTCCGAACGTTTTTATTAGTTTTTCATATGTCACTTGTGGTTTTTTCTAAAGATAATATCAATTTCAAACCAATATCAGACACTTTTAGCCATATCGGTCACACCGTGCGTCTGATTGAAGTATAGTTGATTTTTACACATCACAAATGACTCATGGATCGTTTTACTAAAGTATCAAAACAATCCGAATGTGTTTTATTGGTATTCTATATGTTATTAGTGTTTTTTCTAAAGTTAATGTCAATTTCAAACTGATAACTGACACTTTTAGCCATACTGGTCACACCGTGTGTCGAATTGAGGTGCGGTCAATTAGTACATGTCACAAATGACTCATGGATCATTTTCTTAATGTATCAAAACAATCCAAACATGTTTTCTCAGTATTCCATATGTCAGTATTGTTGTTTTCAATAGTTAATGTCAATTTCAAACTGATATGAGAGGCTTTTAGCCATACCAGTCACACCGTGCATCAGATTGAGGTGAAATCGATTCGTACACGTCAGAAATGACTCATGGATCGTTTTACTAAATTATAAAAACAATCCAAATGCGTTTGATCTATATTCCATATGTTAGTAGTGTTTTTTCTAAAGTTAATGTCAATTTCAAACTGATATCAGACACTTTTAGCCATAACAGTCACACCATGCTTCAGATTGAGTTGTGGTCAATTCATACACGTAAAAAATGACTCATGGATTTTCTTCCTAAAGTATCAAAACAATCCAAACGCATTTTCTCAGTTTTCCATATGTTAGTAGTGTTGTTTTCTAATGTTTATGTCAATTTGAAACTGATATCAAACACTTTTAGCCATACCGGTCACACTGTGCATTGGATTGAGGTGCGTTCGATTATTACACCTCAAAAATAACTCATGGATTGTCTTCCTAAAGTGTAAAAACAATCCAAATGTATTTACTTGATTTTTTTTATGTCACTCGTGTTATTTTCTAAAGTTAATGTCAATTTCAAACTGATATCATACACTTTTAGCCATACCGATCACACCGTGAGTTGGATTGAGGTGTAGTAGATTCATAAATGTCAAAAATGACTCATTGATCAGTTTCCTTAAGTATAAAAACAATACGAATGCATTTTCTCGGTATTCCGTATGGTAGTAATGTTGTTTTCTAAAGTTAATGTCAATTTCAAACTGATATCAGACACTTTGAACCATACCGGTCACACCGTGTGTTAGATTGAGGTGTGGTTGATTCGTACACGTCACAAATGACTCATTGATAATTTTTCTAAAGTATCAAAACAATATGAACACATTTTCTCGGTTTTCTGTATGTTAGTAGTGTTGTTTTCTAAATTTTATGTCAATTTGAAAATGATATCAGACACTTTTAGCCATACCGATCACACTGTATGTTGGATTGAGGTACGGTTGAATTTTAGACGTCAAAAATCACTCATTGATCATTTTCCTAAAGTATAAAAACAATAAAAACATGTTTCTTTAGTTTTCCTTATGTCATTTGTGTTGTTTTCTAAAATAAATGTCAATTTGAAACTGATACCAGACACTTTTAGCCAAACCGGTCACACCATGCGTCAGATTGAGGTGCGGTTAATTCTCACACCTCACAAATGACTCCTGAATCATTGTCTTAAACTATAAAAACAATCCAAAAGCATTTTCTTGGTTTTTCGTATGTCACTTGTGTTGTTTTCTATAGTTAATATCAATTTCAAACTGATTTCAGACACTTTTAGCCATACCAGTCACACCGTACATCAGATTGAGGTGCGGTTTATTTTACACGTCACAAATGACTCATTGATCTTTTTCCTAAAGTATCAAAACAATATGAATGCATTTTCTCGGTTTTCCGTATGTCACTTTTGTTGTTTTCTAAAGATTATATCAATTTGAAATTGATATCAAACACTTTTATCCATACCAGTCACATCGTGTGTCAGATTGAGGTGAGGTTGATTCGTACAATCACAAATGACTCATTTATCATTTTCCTAAAGTATCAAAACAATCCGAACGCGTTTCCTCATTATTATATATGTCAGTAGTGTTGTTTTCTAATGTTAATGTCAATTTGAAACAGATATCAGACACTTTTATCCATACCGGTCACACCATGCATCAGATTGAGGTGTAGTCGAATTTTACACCTTAAAAATGACTAAAGGATAATTTTCCTAAGGTATCCAAACAATTCGAATGCATTTTCTTGGTTTTTCGAATGTCACTTGTGTTTTTATCTACAGTTAATGTCAATTTCATACTAATATCATAAAATTTTAGCCATACCGGTCACACCGTGTGTCATATTGAGGTGAGGTTGATTTTTACATGCCAAAAATGACTCAAGGATCATTTTACTAAAGTATCAAAACAATACAAACGTGTTTTCTTGGTATTCCGTATGTCAGTAGTGTTGGTTTCTAATGTTAATGTCAATTTCAAACTGATATCAGGCACTTTTAGCCATACCAGTCACACTGTGCATTGGATTGAGGTGCGGTCAATTCATACACGTCACAAATGACACATGGATTATTGTCCTAAAGTATCAAAACAATCCAAACATGTTTTCATGATCTTTTTCAAACATGATAAACTCTTTCACGCCTTCTTCATACTCTTTTGTCAACCGATTGGCATTCATCAATTATTTATTTATATTCATCCTATTTCAAATCCAAAGGATGTGTATATAGGTTACGGGAGAAGGAATATGTGTATAATATAGATAAAAAACTAGATACTTTAAAAATGGTGGGGGTCGTGCTCATTAATAGCAAATCTTGGGTGGTTCTTGCAATTCATCACTTCTCTTTTTTCTCTTAGATCCCCCCTGATGAGGGGTGGTTATTGGGAGTTTTTTATAGTGTGTTAGTGAGTTCTTCCCTCATACTTCCTCCATTAGTTTCATCATTTATTTCCCTATGATTTGGGATGATTTTAACTAGGATTTTTGTGATGATTTCACTATATCATCTTCAAATCAATTCAGATGATGTAGATTTTGTTTGTTTTGGCTAGAGGTTATCCTGGTATGAAGAATACACCCTGTTTTGTGTGGTTTAGGTGGTGTTATGTTTCCCAATGAGTTTTTAAATAATTATTCCAAATTATATTAATGTGAATAAATAATTATATGTTTCTATAATTAATTATTTGGGAATTGTGCCTTGAGATTGGGTCTCAATCATTGGTTCAAGATTAGATAAGGCATGTATAGTCTTGGTTGAGGATGAGTTGATCTTGGTGAGGGGGTTACTCCATTTTTTGAGGTAGGTGGACCCTATAATAAAAACCCCTGATCCAATTTATGCATGATTGCACATTCATGCATGAGTATATGTGTTCCAATGAAATGGATAAAAAACAAGAGGAATATAGGTAAATAAATAGGGTGTTTTTGATCCACCAAGAGATAGAGTGAGGGTTATATTGAATGTTTGGGATTTTGTGATCACCCATAGATTATGTCTCCATAGAGGTGAGGTTTCTAGTTGTGTTTATTAGAGGATCAGGTTTGGTAAGAGATTTGTATAGCCTAGTTAGGTTTTCTAAGTCTATTTGAGTAGGTATTAGAGTCATAGGCCTAAAGAAGATGGATAATATAGTTTTATATATCACATATGATGGGGAACACCCTATTAAGGATATATAAGAGTCATAGTGTGTTTGAAGAGTAGGATATTCCATATAGGGATTGGTGAAGTGTGACATAGAGGATTTCCTCCTTATAATTGGATTAAGAGATCTCCCTCCCCTCCTGGACACCCCACTCATGGACACCCCCATGGACACACCCCCTCCCTCCCCTCCTGGACACCCTCACACCTGGAAACCCCCTCCCTCTTGGACACACCCCCTCCTAGTCACCCTACTCATGGACACCCCCATGGACACACCCCTTCCCTCCCCTCCTGGAAACCCTCACACATAGACACCCCCTCCCTCCTGGACACCCCCTACCAACATATAAGGGAAACTAAAATTAGAAAATTGAGAATCCAAGATATTGGTTCCCATCAAGATTTTAAGATGATCATGAGTGAACTGAATGACTATGCATTGGTCGACTTCCACACTATCGACCAGTGTAGTCCAATGAGTTATGCTTTACTAGAAAGAAAAACCATATCTAAAACCATTCTTCATAACCTAAGTATATAAAACATAATAAAGGGTGATCATATATTCTCAATAAGTGTAAAAAAGGGAGATATCAATGATCATATACAGATAACATTAGTAGGAATTAACCTTCATCCTATTTGTGTACAATCTTCCATTAGGTATATTGCCCATTAATTTCTAAACACATCTATATCATCTTCTGAATATGAATTTTTTCAACAGTCATGGTAGTACTGAAAAATATAAATACCCAAAGGATTAATAAATATTTTAAATGAACTCGTAATTATTTTCGAAAATACCTCATCAGGGATGCTAGTTTGTTGATGAAATGTGATATTTTCATAAATTTACAAACATAATAACCACAATCCTTTCCGTTTGTTTGTTTTAAACACTAAATAAACATCGACAAAAATAAGTAATTTGTTTTGAATTGTGTTTAGATAGTGAAATGTTATTTTATATACCCAGATAATTTTCAAGTTGTAGATCTTATAGGCTTGCTCATCTTTATTTCCTGGATTCATGCCATGCATTAGACAATATTGATGCACTGCCCTATCATAACAGAATACTCATTAAAAGATAACATAAATTATATAACTAGATGTTTAGTTTTAAAATTTTGGATCTAGGGTATTACAAATTAACAAACACCATCATGCATGGTTAGTTTGATGGATATCCATGTGTTGAATCCTAAAAACAAATATTTGGTGTATCCAAATTGACAGAAATCAACATCCAATACTCCCTAAAAATAAAAAAAGGAATAAGTAAATAAAGAAATTAAAATATAGATGATATGATTAAATTTTATAGTTTTACCCCTACATCATTGGTATTTAAAAGAGTATGTCATCCGTATTTTTGTTTTCAAACAATTTGAGCTGGGATTACATTATTATAGCCTCTTTATCAGAATCTATTTCTTCTTTTGAAGAGGTGGTGTGAGGATTAACAACTCTAAATTTTTGTTCTTGGGGAAATCCCTTAAATTGTTTTTCATATATACGCCTGCGAAAAATATAAAATGTATTTAGTCATAATTATTAGATTATATCAGATTTTGTAAAATCAAATCATGAAAACATACCTCATGTATACATTTACAACTGAGGTTCCTAGCCATTCATACTTGAGGATTTCATTTAAATTTTCAGCACTATTGAAATAGGATGTTTCCTCTCAATACATATTTTTTTCAAAATCAACTATATGATAATTGCTATCTATCAACATTGTATCCACATGAGCCTTCAATGATATTAACTGTGGATAGAGAATAGCTGGGGTGAAGGTGCTCTCAGTAGATCATTTCAATTGGTTGGTTGATCCTTGAGATAGTTTTGAGTTGATATTTCTTTTCAACCCTTCTGTTTTTCATTCTGTAATAACATTCATCTGTCCAGACCTTTTTTCATTAAATGATAAAGGTCCAGCTTGAAAAATAAATTGGAAATGGATACCTCCTTGTCGACATGATTTTTTAGAAGAACTAACAGCCATGCGATGAATATTCTAATAGCTTGTTCAATCATATGAATGTCGTCATCATCTTTTGGAATAGGTATCTCACCACTCGGCTCATTCGCTATGTTAATTAACACTCTGAAATGATCTGTTAGAAGCTGTCTGTTGTGTAGCATGTAATTCTGCGTATTGAAAATTGTATCCCTCGCTATAATGTGATAGGTGGGAGTTGATAGATATATATCACAGTCATTTTCACCCTATTGAATATTAGTAAAATAAAGGTATTAGTGTCTATGTGAATCAAATTTCACATAAACAATTATTAAAACATTTATTACCTCACCTAAGTAAGGTTTTTTAGGGGCATGGCTTGCCTCAAGGCTGGTGGGGGGGGGGGATCGTCACGCATGGGATGTTTATGAGTTTTTTCTTCTCTTTACCTCTCCCCTATAAATTTTGCTATCATCTCTCTCTAGTATTGTAATTATTCTTAAAAAAATAGGTAATTTTTTTACAGATTTTCCATTTTTTTCATTTTGACCCTTCGCTTGTTTTTGTTTTTGAAAATATGTTAAGGGTGTCACCCCAAAACCTGCACCTCTGATGCGGCCACACTGGTCTGGCTACTTCAAGGATATTGAATGTATTTATGCATCTGGTGTGAGTGTTGTTGATTCTTATGACTATGTAAAATAGAAAATATAGAAAAATAAGTATTCATTTTAATGTAATAGCGATTTAAAATAAATCAAATTTATATTATATCATACTTACACATGTTTCCCACACTTTTTGTGTGTTTTCATCTATCAGTATCCCCTATTTATTTACACGAGCCTCCTTCTATAGAACATGGCATGGTATGGATATGGATTTTGATTTAGATTCATCAATCTGTATATAAACATAGAAAAATGGTTATAGTGTTTTTATTTGTCACATATAAGTAGTACGACCGATTTAAAAGACATACCAATTTTTTCTCAAGTGAAGTGTACACCATCTTTGCTTTACGGTAAGGGTACGCTGGTTCTGCTGTGCGTTTTTTTTCAGCACTCAGTTGATGTTTCATAAATAAAAAAATATCAATCAAAGTGATGAATACAAGAAACATCAAACAATGTATTACCCTACACAATGTACATGAAAAGTCAACTCCCCACGATGGTTCCTAAACACATCCCACACTCCTTGGGATATCAAGGGTGCATAAAGGGGAGGTGGGTGCGGCTTGATTTTTCCTTCAGCATCATTAAGATGATATTTTGTTAAAATTGTGTGGAATCCTCTATGAATCCTTCATGAAACTCTTAATACATATTCCTTGGGCAAGGCATCTACTATAAATGCACGCTGCAATGGATGATGAAGAGTAAGTAAATGTTTTGGTATTTTATTTTGATAAATTAAAAAAATGATATCATAATGTTACCATAATCTCTTCCAACTTTAGTGTATTCATACCGGTGACAACATGGTTCCACAACTATACATCAATCAACACACATTTCCGAGTGAATATTTCAATGTATCTACTAAATATTGCTTTGTTAGGGTTTACATGTTGGCCTCTCTTATTCCATACCACCTCAAATTTGATGCCTTTTGCTTTTTCCTTGAGGATTTTGGATAACACTATCAAACTACATTGCTGTTTTTCTTTGCACTTTCAGGGTTTCATTTCCTACCAATTCCTCATAAGTATCATCAATATGTTTCTTCGGAGCACTACCATCTGCACTGGGACTAGCAGTAATAGGTTGAGAAACCTGTTGTACCACATCACTGGGACTAGTAACAACAGTTTGAGAAACTTGTTGTTGCTCTGCACTGGGACCACCAGCAGTTGGTTGAGAAACTTATTGTTGCTCTGCATTGGGACCACCAGCAGGTGGTTGAGACACCTTTTGTGCCTCGGTATTGAGCGCATCAGCAGGTGCAGAAGTCATTATCTGCAGAAGTGGTTTAACATTTAATTTATATTACATAAAAGCAGCAGCGAATAGATAATAAAATAATGTAACAAAATGTATATTATAATAAACAAATATCATGATTATTTTACTCTCTTTTTTCTTTAAAGGCTGAAGTTATTTGAATCCTCTATCGACTATGTAAATCCATTCATTGTGGTCTCCTCTAACATACATAATGCCATCAACATTTGGACCACTGCGAAATGATTGTGAAGTCCCTATAAAAGGGTCATCCTCCATTGAAATTTCATCTGACCCTTCAGTTGTTTTGGTCGATAATAGAACAATTGACCAATTTCAGTTTGTAGGGTCTGGAACATAAAATACGTGTACTACCTGTGATGCCATTATAAATGGTTCGTCTTTCTCCCCTTCATTACAGAAATCAACTTTCAAGAATCCTAATTCATCTTTTTTAACAACACTCATGTTATCAACCCACTTGCATTGAAAAATAGGCACTTTGAATTTCATATAATCCAACTCTGATATTCATTTGATGATACCAAAGTATGATATATTCGTAAAAATTATATTTTTGTCCTTAGCATCAGAAAGATGCATCACCTCAGCTACAAGTGTTACCCCACTATTCTGCATGGTACTATCTTCATCATGTTCATTAGTATAGAATGTATAACCATTAACTGCATAATCATTTCAAGTTAATACATACACATTTTCTCCTCTGGCTAGCCAACAAAGTCGTTCGAAAATTGAGTCTGTATTTTCATCTAACTTCTTCAAAATATGGTCCTGAAACCATCCTGTAAACTGCTGATTATGTGTATCTGATATCCATTTTCAACCATAGATGGATTCAAATGCCTAGGAATTGCTTTGAAGGTTTGAACATATGGGTCAACGTCAAAAATGTTCTGAAATATGTAAAGGGGATCCTGCTCCTGATTAGTAATATTGATTGTGACAACCTCTCTTCCATAAATTCCTTCACCCTAAAGCTGCTCAGTGTGATGCGATTTAGGTAGGCCAACATTTTTCACACCAGATAGGTGTTCGGTACAAAATTCAACATCTTCCTCAACAATATATTACTCCGCAATACAACCCTCTGGCCGAATTTAATTTTTGACATAACCTTTCAAAATCTACACATACCGTTAAATGGGGTACATCCATATATAATGTACAGGACCACATAGTCGAATCTCTCTCACAAAATGAACCCTAAAATGAACCATCATATCGAAAAACTTCAGCGGGAAAAAAATTTCCAATTCACATAATATGACGGCAATTTCTATTTCCATAGTTGGCAATTTCGCAGTGTCTATAACTTTTCTGCATATAGCTTTGAAGAAGAAATAAAGCTTCATTAATGTATGGTGGACATTCTTGGAAAACATTCAACATAAAGCTATAGGAATTAGATCTTTCATTAAAACATGGCTGTCATGTGATTTCAGACCCTTTAATCTTAAATCTCTCATTGACACGATGTTCTTGATATTTGATGAATACCCCTCTGGAACCTTTACGTCATTCAATAAGTTTCAAAACTGATATCTCTCTTTCCTAGAAAGAGTGTAAGTAACAGGAGGAAGAAATGATTGTTTTTCACCATTCACTGGTGCCAACTCTTCTCGTATTCCCATATCAACCATGTCCAATATAGCCTTAATTCCATCCTTCGTTTTTTCGGGTGCATGATGAGACTATCACATACATTTTTTTCAATATGCATAACTTCAAGAAAATGACTGGCATACAGACAATTCCAGCATGGTAATTCAAAAAAAAACTGATCTATTTTTCCTAAATGTTTTCATAAGGTTTTTCAAAAACGGTTTACCAAAAGTAGTGTCCAAGTCTTTTACCTTCTCAAAAAATTGATCACCTGTTAGGGGAGATGGTATTGTACATTCTTATGAACTTCCGTCGAATGATGTCATCCAAGATCAGTACTTATGCCATTGGGGTAATAATCTACGATGTCATAAAAACACTATTTTTGATGAATGTTTCAACCTAATTGACTGTGTACCTTGTTCACAAATGGGACACCCTTGAGTTCCTTTAATGTTATATCCTGCTAAATTTCCATAAGCAAAAACGTCATTTATTGTCCCTTACAACATGTATTTCAAAGTGAAATCTTCTTTTTTGTAAGCATCATACAACGTAACACCTAAATCCCAAAATATTTTTAAATCATAGAACAATGGAGCAAAATAAACCTCAATATCATTACCCGGTTGTTTTGGTCCTGATATAAGCAAAAATAACATGATGTATTTTTTTTCATGCATAACCACGGTGGTAAGTTATAATTTACCAACATAACCGACCATGTACTATGACTACTACTTTGAAAACCAAAAGGATTCACCCCATCTGTAGATAATGTCAGATGAAGGTTTCTCGGATCATTTCCAAATTCAGGATACTTTTGATCAATTCTCTTTTACTTAGGAGAGTCTTTCAGGTGACGTAGTTTCCCATCTTTAATTCTTGTATCTGCATGCCATGTTAATTGTATTGCAGTCTCCTCACTTTTATATAGGTGCCTAACCCTTGGAAGGATTGTAAAGTGCCATAAAACATTCGTAAGACTGTAATCATCTTTCTCGTATCGAGAAACACCACACATTGGGCATTCTTTTAGTGATTTGTGGTCCTTGCAAAACAATATACACTCATTCGGGCAGGCGTGTATTCTTTCAGAAATCATACCCATCGATCGTAGCATTAGTTTGGCATCGTATGTTCGGATTGGGAGTTCATTATCTTATGGGGGAATGTCATTCAAGAGAGCATGTAGTTCTGTAAAACTGGTATCACTGCACCCATTTCATACTTTCAAATTATACTGCTTCAGTACGACTGACAAAGCTGTATATTTAGTGCAACCAGCATACAATGGAGTTTTTTCACTACTATCTAACTTTTTAAATAATTTTGGGCAATCACGAAGTTCCTCTTCAACTGTCCCTATCATTTCCTCAATAGGATCTTCATCATCATTTACATCTGTAATCACACTCTCCATACGATCATCTTCACTGTTCACGTTTGTAATCATATCAGATCTTCCATAAAACGTCGTGTTATCTAAGCCACTACCTACACTTGTTTTCCCCATGTTTATTCCAACATGTATAACATAGATCTATTCTGTGACAGATCATGTGTTCTTCTAACTCCTCTGGACTAATTTGTCTTGAATAACAACAGCGTAAACACAGACAAAGGATTTGAGAATGGTCACATGCATGATCTTTTGTGAACTTAATAAACTCTTTCACACCATATTCACACTCTTTTGACAACCGATTAACATTCATCCGTTCTTTATTCATATTCATTTTCTTTATGGGTTCGATCTTGAACTTGACTAATATTATATTTTAATTAATCAAGTAGATTTGTTGTTGTTTTATAAAAAATCATGGTACAAATTCCTCTATAATGAAATAGAAGAACCTACCCCAAAACATGTGAAAGTACTTGAACTCTATCTATATACGGGGAACTATGCCCTGTCTTTTGTATATATCCATGGAGTACCTAAAACCTATACTTGGAGAAATCTTCACCAAAACATGGGGGAGTTCCATAATCCATATTTTCTCCAAACATCTCACTTTTCACTTGTTAACTCTCAAGTAGAGTGAAGATAATTAAAATATCCAAACCACATCCTGTGCAATTTACAATGAATGAGGGAATCATTATATTGTGATCTATATGAGAAGATATTTATAATGTGCTACTCATACATGAAATATTATCATCTAAGTGAAAAATAAATAATAATAATGAAATTAACATAACACACAATTTTTTCAATGGATACGAAATGTGTATGGTTCTCAGTCAAGGTTGGATGTATACTACCATTTCTAAACTCATATGAAATCCATATACATGGTGTGTCCAGTAGAGTGAACATCGTCTATGGATAAGATACATAATTTAATCTGATATATATCAAATTAATTCCAAGTTAGTCTTACAAATATTGCATGATGCCTTCGAAAATACATGACATATAGAACAACTTGAGCTAAATGCGTGTAATTTTGATAAAAAATGAGTCACTTCACCAGCTATGCATCACATTTTTGTGGAATACATAGTGTGTAGTCCTTACATGACCACTAGGGTTGTATAGTCTACACACATCAAGTTTCTATGGTATCTATACATGGTGGGAGTGAACTAAAACACATATCATATGGTTCAACCATTATTTCATGCCATGTTCATGGTTTCATGCTGAAGTATATGTCTTGGAGATACATTGTGTGTGACCTACGCTAACATGACATGTAACATCTAAAATAGAACTTATTATACCTTTGAGTCAGAAGATGAGTCATTTGGTTTAATTTTGGAGATAACTATTGTCTGGTATTAAAATCTATATGAAATCCATGAATGGTGAAGCATGTTCCATTTAACAAGACTACATACAATGTATTTTAAAAATATATAGAATCTTAAAAACATCATCTTCACACCATAAAGTGTCTTATAGAGTCTTCTAGAAGTGGTTTTTTAGGATTCAGTGAAATTGCACTAGTAACAAAGTGGTGGTGACATTGAAATGGGTACAGTTTGGATTGATATTGAATGGTGGAAGAACTGAAACATGAAAAAATGGCATATCAATCATGCCAAAAACCACAACACCATACAAAAACACAATCGTGCTCACAATCGCAACACTATTAAAAACAAACAATCACAATTTTAGATTTTACAAAGCATCCCTTATTCAATTTTTTTTGTCAATTCAGGGGTTATCATAGAAGTTTTATCATCCTGGGGAATTCATTCATAAGTCAAGTATACATAAATTACCAATTTTTATATTCAAATGTTCAGCAAGAACCAACCAACATTAAATTCATTTAGTGCGCAAACAAGGACCACAAACGGCCACAATTTTTAGCAGGACGTTTAGCCCATACATTTCACATTATAACCATCAATATCAAATAGTAATAACATGTGAACAAGAAGAAACCAATGAGTAACAGGAGAAAACTCACCGTGAAGGTGTCGTTAAGCACACAACAGAGGTGCGTTCATGGAAGAGGAGAGGCGCACAACATAGGATATTTACAACTGAAAAGAAAACATAAAATAGGGGAAACCCATGAGAATAAAATAATCTAAAACCGAGTACACCATTTACCACATCCCATAAACACCAAGAAACCACTAAAACAGAAATCAACCCACACCATGGTTAAACATACCTTATGATAACAAGAAATTATAGAACCCACCTTTGATAGAACGAGTTCAATAGACTTTTTAAAATATAAAAGATGAACATAAAATGGGAAAGCCCTGACCAATAGGTCTTTTTTACTAGGTATAATGACCATGTTTATTCTAGATAGAATATCCCAAATGAGTAATCACTGATCAATCCTCTGTTATCACACCTTTCACGACACATACAGCATAATCGCATGACTTTAAACTTCATGGTAAAATATTTTCAAACAACCTTAAACTATTTCCCTTAAATTAGATGTTCCCATGCTTCAATTTCTTCCAAATCTATGACCACCATGATCCAAAGGAATACATCACCTATTCGGAGAACTCAAAACTAGGTGGATGACATGATGGTAAGGGGGTACCACTAACACAGTATCGTCCCTACTAATGAAGATTCATATGAGGGTCTTCACTTGTTGAAGCCTCACAACCCACCCCATTATAGGGAAACTATAATAAAGCAACTGCCACTTACCACCACCATTAACTAATTCAAAATTATATCCCTAGTGAATGATATTCATTATATTCCTTATCTTAGGAAGGTGGATCAAGAAGTCATACATGACTTAAACTATGTTCAAGGGTCACCCAGTAGGGCTCCTAACAATCACCACTATCGCCAACATCTTGTGACCACTAACCATTAGAAGCCTTTTTAGGGCACTACAATGCAGACCCCTACCGTAATATCTTAGATCCAAGATGCTATGATATCTCTCTAGGAATTAAGATCTATTGATCATAGGGAGAAGGTTCATATCCCCACTTCTCCATAATAAGTTTCCCAACACTACATGTGGTATCTAGTGAGAAGGATCGTATCCCTATTCAAACTCAATGATCCTACCCATACATCTTGACAAAAATTAGGGGGAACACACGTATTTCCAATGGGGAACCCCTGGTACTCTTTTCCAATCTTAACATCACACCATTCCAAAAATCACCACATGATCACCAGTTACCCAACATTATTCCAAAACCAAATGAATATTCCCATGCTTCATTACGCTAAACTCATCAATCTAGGTTCAATAATGATGGTCACATTAAAACCATGATATGAATAAATAGGGTTAGTAATCCAAGTGATCGTGTCCCTCAACCCATTCATAACACCAAAACTCAAGAATAGAGAGTGCATCCCTTATACAAATCTAAGGCATGACCATTCTTTCTCTATCAACTTGATAACACTTAATATGCATCAATCCCTAATGTCAAATAATTTACCCTAGATTTATGTATCTAAGGTATTCATAACACCAAGATAACCCCACTCATTAGTCTCCCCCAACCACCAAAACTCAGTAACTCTCTACCATCCCGAGTCTCATGCTAACGACCACTAGGATCTCACACAAACCCCTTACATTAGTTCTTACACAATCCTTAGCCCATGGGTGCCACTCTTATCCCCACATCAAAACACACATCATCTAGTGAACCAAACCAACCACTTACTATAGGTTCTCACTGTAACGCCCCGATCCCTATTACCCAGAGTCGGTGTGTTACTTCTTAACATTGGCATGATCACAAAAGATCAAGTCTCGAAAGACCGATTAATTTAGTAGCCATGGAAACACTAGATAGATTCATAAATGTCACATTACATCATAAAGTGACAAAATACAATAACATAGTCTCCATAGTCCACACTCATATCCTCTTCTGACTATCCCTACAGATCATTCATAAAATACTTCTTCACATCCTGGAAAATATTAAAACATTGAAAGGGGTGAGCTCAGATGCTTAGTAAGGATAACAATATATAGGAAGCTTTCATAAATAAACATAAACATTTAAGGCAATGTATAACTAAAACAAAACCCTTTTAAACTTGATCATCAACATAATATGGAAAAAGTAAAATGAGATAATTCCATTTACTTATTCACATGTATATTCTAAGGGTCAAATAATCACATGAAATATCAATTACCACTTTCATAATGATGGAATGCATAATTCTAGACTATCATAACCACGTAACCAAGGCCTCATGCCAAGACCACAAATAAGATTTTGTCAAGCCCTCGTACCAAGAAACTAGTTTGTCTCATGAGACCAACCGATGCATCGAGGAGCTATAGAGGGCTCCACCCATCACTTATTAAGCCCAATTCATTCCTCGTATGAACTGGTTTAAACATATCATAAACCGTAACATAATCGTATCACATAATACATGCATAAAGGAAACAGAACATTTCCACATTTCAATAAAAAGATATCAATATAACACATTGATATAATAAAAGCACATTCAAAACAATTTTCAATACCAAAATTAAAGAATTTTAAAACATTGTAATTATTTTTCATTAAAAAAAGTTATAGCTTGTAGAGGAAGCCGAAACTCAAATAATGGTTACGGCAGCGGAGAAGTCATTGTCGCCGCATACGTACGGAAAGAAAAACATTCCTTTTTGTCATTTAGTAAAATGATTCATATAAAAAAGATTCCTTTTGAATAAACATAAAAGTCAAAGGGGTTTATACACCATATAAAAGAATATTGTGTATAAAACAAAATATGCCTCAATGAAAGGAGATTGAGACGAAGACCCTTACAAAGATCATTTTTTTAAATTAAGTAGATCTATTATGTGTATTCACTATATGTACACCTAAATAAAGTACAAATACAAGATAGGACACAATAATATCATGACATAATTTGAGAGTAATAGATTAACCCAAAGAATAGAAATTGGGTTAAGAAGTTCCCATTCCTCGTGTCCGAATTCACTCGACCGTTCTTTGATCTCCTGAATAATAAACTAGAGTTAATCTATACCTTCTTAATAACCTCTTTCAATTTCATTGTTCCTTTTATATCACTTATTACCATGTCATGAACATTAGGTAATTATTGAAGTTTATAACGGTCGTTTTGTCGATCTTAGGTACTTGAGTCAAAAATAAAATTCTTATAATTACACTTTGTTCATGTGGTAAAATATCCATTATATCCATAATTATATTGATGATTTATATATCATATAAATCATATATATCTATTATATAAATTCATTTATAATATTACATAACATTTAGAGGTAAGAAATGAAATGCACCGTTCAAGGAGACGGTAAGCCGTACGTACGGGTGAACGCTAATTTCATTTCTATTTTGTATTTAATGGAATGAAATTATAATTATATAAAGGTATAATATAATTACAGTATAATATACTGTATAATACCATTTAATCCATCCTTTATAAATCACACATATGGCATTAATGATTCAAAACACTTTGAGGGGGCGGTAGTCCGCATTTCCAAAAATGAAATTATCTCGTTTACCCATAATGGAAATCATAAAGTATGCCATAAATGAGAAATAAAGAAGAATAAGGAAAACATAAACATAATATATATATAATATATGAAAATAATTTCATCAAAATGGCCACCATTAGAGGTGTTAAAATAATATTGAACAATCATCGTTTCGTGAGGCAGTATTTCTCCACCCACAGAAACAGTATGTTCTTTAACCATTAGACGAAGGTGTGTGTAAGTGTAAACAAAATACATATCATAAAAACATACTAGTATATTTTAGATGCTGTTGTTGTTACAAAATAAAGGAATAAAAAGAGTTTAAGTGGTTGGAGAAGCAAAATAAAACAAAACAACATTTGAGAAGACATTACCTTAAAATCGGGTAACTCTTTTTGATTTGAGCCAAAGGCTTCCTTGGGAAGACTTCTGGAAAAATTTAGGATTCTAAAAGTAAGGGAGGGAATTTGGGAGAGTATTTGGGTAGAGTTTGGCCAAGCCAAAAGGCTTTTATAGTGTGAGTAAGGTGGTAGTGGTGGGGGCCTTTTATAAGTGGAGAGGAGGGGCACTCTTGGAATGTAATGAAATGTTACTTTATTATACAATGCTTTTCGGATTCTAAAGGTCCCACACTTATATAATTAGTGGCTAAGTTGATAAGGGTTCGAAATATTCTCATAAAATAGGCTTTGGACAAGTGTAATTCTTAGATTTTAGATTATCCTTCCATTCTATTAAAATCATTAATAAATGAGGTAATCGCTGCATCATCATGGTGTCATAAATAATTAAATTTATTTAATGTCTGAAAATTATAAAAAAATATCATTATGTAGGAAATCTTTTTATCTTTCTAATTAATATTTATTGTCAAAAATATGACTTGTATAACCCCATTTAAAAATTTGTTTAGTAAAACAACTCTTGTTTGTGACCTTTTTATTTTAACATTAAATAAAAAGTTTTTTATGACATTTTTCTACCAAAGTGGCTCCATGGGGTCCCCAAGTTTACCCATGGATTTTCTTGGCCAGCCATGACACATCCAATATGGGTAGGACAAGTGTAAAGGTCATTCCATATTTTTATAATACTATTTTTACCTTAAATTTCACTAATTACCTTTAATCGCGATTAATTAAACTTAAAAGTTACTATTCACCAGAAAATTATTTTATTCCCATTGAACCAGATTTTACTTCATAATGACAACCATGTATGTATTATTTTTGAAAATCACATCATAGAATTGGCAATGTTTCATTTAAATGAAAAATCAGTTTTCTAACTACCACTTAGTGGTTTCACTAATCATAAAAAATTGAAGTTTTTCAGAACAATGCCAAAATTTCACCCTAAGATATAATTGATATTCCGAATTCAAAAATGATGTCTATTTTAAAAAATTCAAAACATCAAAGTTTCACTAATTAATTTTATAATTAATTCCCGCTGTCACAACAAATAGCGTATTTTTAAGAATCAATATATATCAAAAGATTGACAATTGTTTTTGTCCAATTTCAAACTGAAATTAATTATAATGAACACCATTGGATAAAATGGTAAAAATATATTCTAATTATACTTTAAAACCACTCAATGATATAATTTATCACTATAAATTATTTTGATCAAAAAAGTTGTTTTAATTATTTTTCACTATTCATAAAAAAAATGGGAGTTCTCAGAAAATTACAAAAAATACAACTTAGGATAATTTCAATATTACGAATATAAAATTAAGTCCATATTGAAATATAAGATTTCCATAATTTTAAAAAGTGGGTATTAATATTCATAACAGCTACTTTGATTAGTCGCGGTGTGTTAGAACTCGAACTTGCGTACAATGCAAGCTATTACATTATTGAAAGAGAAGCGTATCGTGGAAGCTCAGGGTGTTAAATTCTCCCCTCCTTCAATAAATTGCATCCTCCCAATTTGAAAATTTTCTATGAAAATAAAAGGTTGAAAATAGAAAATACCATTGTGGAAAACCCACATCAGAAATAAGGTTAATAAAATTTAGCCTTAATAAGAGGGAAAGGGAAATAAAAAAGTCACCACCAAATTATGATATCGATAAAGAGAACATTGGTGGCAATTAGAGACATATAATTGGAGGAAAAACGTAAATATTTGTAGGGAGTGATTGAGGTCATCAATCACAAAAAAGTGTAAAATTGAGGGCCTCAAATCCTTCAATCTATGTTGATTTAAAATATTATCAGTTCAACAATACATAAGGTATTAGGATAACACATTTTTTGTTTTAATATCACTTTACTAAAGTTTAAGAATTAATTTATTCATAGAATAAGAGATAGGTATATATATATTTAATCTTGACAAGTAGAGTTTCAACCTTCAACTAATTTCTACCAAAAACTCATCTTTTACTCCAAATGGTAACAAAACTCAAAAATATTCTATTTATCTTAATTGTATAAGGTTCTAAATATTACCACATACAAATTATATTAGGAAACCTATTTTGTAATAACGAGGGACTTCCTGTAGGATAGTGGTAGGTAATAAAGGCATGTCGCACTATGGTTGTGGGTTCGATTCCTACAGCTTTGTCTGATGCAACGGGTTATCCCCCAACCTGCAGGTTATCCTTTTCTTAAAACTATAGTATTATAATATTCAAAAAATAATCTTCAGAAATGTTTTAACCTTAAAAAATACTATCCAAAGTTCAACTTAATTCATTCCAACCTTTATAGTTATCCAAAATACCTCTATACAGACTTTCTCTAAAAGGTCTCTAAATTCCAAAATCAATTGTAACATCAGATTCCCCAAACAATGTAAAGTTTCTATTATTGTCACATACTAAAAATATTATTACCTTCATCATATTAAAACCTTAATGAAAAAAACAAGTACTGTTGTACAATCCTTATATATATCACATTGTTCTTATAACCAGAATATAACCCTTGAGTCCAAAATCACCAATACATTAATTATTCTACATCAATTGTAGTAACAGTATAAGATTTTCCTTGATCCCTTGGCCTTTTCTGAGGTATGTTTCCCTGACGCTTAGGACATTCATTTGCATAATACCCCATTTCCTTACAATTGTAGCATTCAACATTGATAGCCTATTTCTTTCCCATGCAATCACACGCCTGGTGACCTTTTCCCCCACATTTATAACAAACTCCCATCCCTTTTAGGCAGGCACCGGGGTGATTATTCCCACAATTATTGCATAATGGAAAATCATTCTTTCCCTTTTTCCCTTTCTCTGTCTCTTGTTCCACCATTCTCTTCTTCTCTTGCTTTACTTTATTGTCATAAGATTTAGAGAATTCCTTTTCTGTCTTAATAGAACACGCGACTATATCTTCGTACGTTGAGAAATATTGTGATACTAGTGCTCGATGGAGAAACGGTTTTAACCCATCAATGAAACGATCAATCTTATTTCTTTGGTTACATATATAATATGATGCATGCCTCGCTAACTGTGTAAAGTTAGACTCATACTTTGCGACATTCTCATCCTCCTTCTGCCTCAGACTCAGAAATTGCCTTTCCATATCTTCTCTATGGTCACGAGGAAATTAATTTTCTAAGAAAAGATCTTTGCACTCCCTCCATTCCATACTTGATACTTCTTCATCTTCCTTTGTATTTTGAATCAGTGACAACCATTGATCGGCATCTCTAGTGAGGAGGTAGAATTCCATGACAACCTTCTCCCTTTCGCTACTCCCCTAGGTGTGGAATATTTTATCTAAGGAGTTTATCCATTGCTCAGCTACTAATGGATTTGTACCCCAATTAAATGTTGGTGGTTGTTGCCTCATGAAGCGGTCTAACATTGATCCTCCACATTGCGGATCAGGGTGCTCCATACAAGTAAGGTTATTATTCATAACCTGAGTCAGTTGTCCCAGTATGGTAATAAGTTGATCAGCACCAGTTGTATCTCCAGATCCACAATAATTATCTTGGGCAGGAGGGAAATCCCTACACGGAGTGCGGGCATCGAAACAGTTTCCATTCCTTCCACTAGGCGCCATTTCTAAATAATGGCATAAACTAGATTAGTTTTTGAATCAAAATACATAATTCTATACTTGTAAAATACTTAATATAAATTGAACTATTTATGGATATAATCCATAAAAATGTTTTCTTTGAGGAAGTATATACTCATAACCCTTCATAGTGGTTTGTAAAGAAAATTATAATTATCCTAAGCATATCCCATGGAAGTGTTGTAACAAAGAGTGCAGCAAGGCCCATTGTCGTGCACCAGTTCCCATTTGAGTCTAGATCAAAGCGGTGTTTTCGGGTTTTACCCCTAGCTACATCTGTGCTAGAGCCGCCTCTACCTGCTCATATCCAGATAGGGATGTATTGCTTGGAAAACTCACAACATCTCTATAATACCAAAATTCTAGGAAGTTCTTCTATACTAATCCTCAAAGTCTATCTTTGGTCTATGTGCTCTAATCAGAGTTTATCTAAATCTAGCATCCAAGGTTAGTACTAAACTACCTCTGATACCAACTGTAACGCCCCGACCCCAGTTACCCAGATTCGGTGCGTTACTTCGTAACATTGGCATGATCACAAAACATCAAGTCTCGAAAGACCGATTAGTTTAGTAGCCTTGGAAACACTAGATACATTCATAAATGTTACATTAAATCATAAAATGAGAAACTACAATAACATAGTCTCCATAGTCCACACTCATATCCTCTTCTGACAATCCCTACAGGTCATTCATAAAATACTTCTTCACATCCTGGAAAATATTAAAACATTGAAATGGGTGAGCTCAGATGCTCAGTAAGGATAACAATATAGCGGAATCTTTCATAAATAAACATAAACATTTATGGCAATGTATAACTAAAACAAAAGCCTTTTAAAGTTGATCATCAACATAATATGGAAAAAGTAAATTGAGATAATGCCATTTACTTATTCACATGGATATTCTACTGGTCGAATAATCACATGCAATATCAATAACCACTTTCATAATGATGGAATGCATAATTCCAGTCTATCATAACCACGTAGCCAAGGCGTCGTGCCAAGACCACAAATAATATTTTGTCAAGGCCTCGTGCCAAGACACTAGTTTGTCTAATGAGACCTACCGATGCATCAGGGAGCAATAGTGGGCTCCACCCGTCACTTATTAAGTCTAATGCATTCCTCATATGAACAGGTTTAAACATATCATAAACCATAACATAATAGTATCACATAAAACATGTATAAAGTAAACATAACATTTCCACATTTCAATCACAAGATATCAATTAATCACATTGATATAATAAAAACACATTCAAAACCATTTTCAATACCAAAATTAAAGAAAATTAAAACTTTGTATTTATTTTTCATTAAAAAAAGTTATAGCTTGTAGAGGAAGCCGAAACTCAAATAATGGTTATGGTGGCGGGGAAGTCATTATCGCCTCATACGTAAAGAAATAAAAACATTCCTTTTTTTTGTTTAGTAAAATGCATCATATAAAAAATATTCCTTTTTAATAAACATAAAAGTCAAAGGGGTTTATACATCGTATAAAAGAAAGTTGTGTATAAAACAAAATATGCCTCAATGAAAGGAGATTGAGACGAAGACCCTTACAAAGATAATTTTTTTTAAATAAAGTAGATCTATTATGTGTATTCACTATAAGTACACATAAATAAAGTACAAATACAAGATAGGACATAATAATATCATGACATAATTTGAAAGTAGGATATTAACCCAAAGAATAGAAATTGGGTTAAGAAGTTCCCTTACCTCGTGTCAGAATTCACTCGAACGTTCTTTGATCTCCTGAATAATAAACTAGAGTTAATCTCTAACTTCCTAAGAACCTTTTTCAAGTTCATTATTCCTTTTATATCACTTATTTCCATGTCATGAACATTATTTAATTATTTAAGTTTATAACGGTCGTTTTGTCGATCTTAGGTACTTGAGTCAAAAATAAACTTCTTATAATTACATTGTGTTCATGTGGTAAAGTATACATTATATACATAATTATATTCATTATTTATATATCATATACATCATATATATCCAGTATATACATTAATTTATAATATTACATAACATTTAGAGGTAAGAAATGAAATGCACCGTTCATGGAGACGGTAAGTCGTACGTACGCGAGAACGCTACTTTCATTTCTATTTAATATTTAATGGAATGAAATTATAATTATATAAAGGTATACTATAATTACAGTATAATATAATGTATAATACCATTTACTCCATCCTTTATACATCCCACATATGGCATTAACGATTCAAATCACTTTGAGGGGGTGGTAGTCCGCACTTCTTAAAATGAAATTGTCGCGTTTACCCATAATGGAAATAATAAAGTATGCCATAAATGAGAAATAAATAAGCATAAAGAAAACATAAACATAATATATATATATCATATATGAAAATAGTGTCATCAAAATGGCCACAATTAGAGGTGTTAAAAGAATATTGAATAATCATCGTTTCGTGAGACAGCATTTCGCCACCCACAGAAACAGTATGTTCTTTAACCATTAGACGAAGGTGTGTGTAAGTGTAAACCAAATCCTTATCATAAAAACATCATAGTATATTTTAGATACTGGTGTTGTTACAAAATAATGGAATCAAAAGAGTTTAAGGGGTTGGAGAAGCAAAATAAAACAAAACAACATTAGAGAAGACATTACCTTAAAATCGGGTAACTCTTTTTGATTTGAGCCAAAGTCTTCCTTGGGAAGACTTCTGCCCAAATTTAGGCTTCTAAGAGTAAGGGATGGATGTTGGGAGAGTATTTTGGTAGAGTTTGGCAGAGCCAAAAGGCTTTTATAGTGTGAGTAAGGTGGTAGTGGTGGGGGCCTTTTATAATTGGAGAGGAGGGGCACTCTTGGAAAGTAATGAAATTTTACTTTATTATACAATTATTTTCGGATTCTAAAGGTCCCACAATTATATAATTCGTGGATAAGGTGATAAGGGTTCGAAATATTTTCATCCAATAGGCTTTGGACAAGTGTAATGCTTAGATTTTACATTATCCTTCCATTTTAATAAAATCGTTAATTAATGAGGTAATGGCTGAATCATCATGGTGTCATAAATAATTTAATTTATTTAATGTCTAAAAATTATAAAAAAACTATCATTATGTAGTAAATATTTTTATCTTTCTACGGAATATTTATAGTCAAAAATATGACTTGTATAACCCCATTTAAAAATTGTTTTAGTAAAACAACTCTTGATTGTGACCTTTTTATTTAAACATTAAATAAAAAGTTATTTATGTCATTTTCCTAACAAGTGGCTCCATGGGGTCCCCAAGTTGACCCATGGATTTTCATGGTCGGTCATGACACATCCAATATGGTTAGGACAACTGTAAAGGTCATTACATATTTTTATAATACTATTTTTACCTTAAATTTCACTAATTACCTTTAATCGCGATTAATTAAACTTAAAAGTTACTATTCACAAAAAAATTATTTTAATCACATTGAACGAAATTTTACTTCCTAATGAAAACCATGTATGTCGTATTTTTGAAAATCACATCACAGAAGTGGTAATGTTTCATTTAAAGGAAAAATCAGTTTTCTAACTAACACTTAGTGGTTTCACTATTCATAAAAAATAGAAGTTTTTCAGAACAATGCCAAAATTTCACCCTAAGCTATAATTGATATTCCGAATTCAAAAATGATGTCTATTATAAAAAATTACAAACATATAAGTTTCATTAATTAATTTTATAATTAATTCCCGCTATCACAACAAATAGCGTGTTTTTAAGAAACAATATATATCAAAAGATTGACAATTGTTTTTGTCCAATTTCAAAGTGAAATTAATTCTAATGAACACCATTGGATAAAATGGTAAAAATATATTCTAATTATACTTTAAAACCACTCAATAGTATAATTTATCACTATAAATTATTTTGATCAGAAAAGTTTTTTTTAAGTATTTTTCACTATTCAAACAAAATGGAAGTTCTCAAAAAATTACAAAAAATGAAACTTAGGATAATTTCGATATTACAAATACAAAAATGAAGTCCATATTGAAATATAAGATTTCCATAATTTTAAAAAGTGGGTATTAATATTCATAACGACTACTTTGATTAGTCACAGTGTGTTAGAACTCGAACTTGCGTACAATGCAAGCTATTGCATTATTGAAAGAGAAGCATATCGTGGAATCTCGGGGTGTTACACTCACACAACCATATACATATAATCATTGAGTGCTATATACTTAGGGAACCAACTATGGGTATTAGACATAAAAATGTTTAATTTCAATCAATCGTACACACTTTCGGGCCAGACATGGACTCATAAGGGTCATAAGTAATCATAACTCAACATAAAATATCATAACTATTAGTGTCACTACTCAAACCTAAAATTGATCACGATAGCATCCCGCTATCTAAAACAACCTACAATACAATGGTCTCACCACCTGGGCTCTCACTCTTGGCCCAAATACAAATACATTGGTTCAACTCACTTATAAAAGAACTATAAGTCATCATAATCATTCATGGATTATCATTTTTCATTTATATTAACCTAAGAGAAGGAAAATACTCTTACAATGACTAGCGGCGGTGGAGGTAGTGGTGGTGGAGGCAGCGGTGGTGGAGGTAGCGGTTGTTGTGGTGGAGGAGGAAAACCCAGCAGCGGTGGAGGCCGCGGCGGTCGAGGCAGAGAAGAAAAACCCAACGGCGGTGGAGGTAGCGGCGGAAGAACAAAACTCAACGGTGGTGGCAGAGGAGGAGGAGGGAGAGGAGGAGGAGGAGGTGGACAAGGACACTAAAGAGGAGGAGGATGAGGAGAAGAGGTCGAGGCGGAAGAGGGACCTAGTTCAGCTTCCGCGAAAGCTTGACTGCGTGTGAGAGAGGAGGGCCTGTTGTGGTTATTAAATAGAAACAACTGGAACCTTTATCAGCCCTTGTTGAAAGCGCTGATAAAGGTATATTTTATCATCTATAAAATAAAAGTGCTGATAAATATTATAATTTTATATAAATTAATAATAAAAACATTTATCAGCACTAAAATAAGCGCTGATAAATGTAACATTTTATCAGTGCTAAAAAAGGTGTTGATAAAGGGTATACCTTTATCAGCACTAAAAAAGGCGTTGATAAAGGGTATACCTTTATCAGCACCTATTTTATCACTCATAAAGGTTAGATTTATCCGCACTTTTAACTAGCACTGATAAAGTCATACCCCTTTATCAGCGCTTTCTGTTTAGCGCTGATAAAGGGTAGTGCTTCCCTTGCCCTGTTTTGTGGTAGTTCATGGTTGTAGGTAATTTAATGGTTTCCGCATGTTTAGAAAATTATTTATTTGATTCTAGATCATCGCATTATTCCATATCATCCCATTTTGTTTAGAAAAGTATATATTTTCAATTTGACTTAACAAGGGAGTGGCCAGTCATAACACCTAAGGGAAGTATCATTGCAACAAAGTTTTGTGAATCATTTCCCATTAGGTCATATAAATGTTCTTTATCTACTAATCTCATTGTCATACCAATGATTGAATTTGATATAATCCTTGGTATGGATTGGATTTCATACCATGATGCAAAAATTTATTGTAAGAAGAAGGAGGTAACAATTCTCGATGATGATAAAGAGAACCTTATCTTTAAACCAAAAAAATCACCACATAATTCTTATCTAGATCGACCCCCAGTAGCTCAACTAAATTCAATTATTGGGGAGGAAGAGAATGAAATAACTTTGAGTGAGGAAAAGGAATGTTCAAATAGGGGTACCTTTAGTGCAAGAATATGTTGACGTGTTTCCAAAAGCTTTACCTGGACATTCTTCAGAATGATAAATTGAGTTTTCCAATGATTTATTTCATGGTTCAAGGCCCATAATGAAGACCCCTTTTAAAATGGGCATTATGTAATTATTGGAACTAAAGAAACAACTTGAGGAATTGAGTAATACATGATTTATTCACCCTACAGTTTCTCCATGAGGATCCCCTATTCTATTTGTTAAGAAGAAAGATGTATCTATGAGGTTGTTCATTGTCTATAGGGAGATCAATTCTATAACAATAAAGAAAAAGTATCCCCTACCTCGAATTGATGATTTATTCAACAAACTTCATAGGGCTAAATATTTTTCAATGATTGACCTTTGATCTGGACATCATCAATTGTGTGTGAATAAGGATGACATTCCAAAAATAGCATTTCGAACCAGGTACGGGCGTTACGAGTTTATAGTAATGCCTTTTGTATTGACTAATCCACCCTCTATCTTCATAAATATAATTAATAGAGTTTTAAAGGAATATCTTGATGAATTTCTAGTGGTATTTATTTATGATATCTCGGTATACACTTAAAGCTATGAAGATCATGAAAATCACTTGCTCATTACTCTAAAGACTCTTAGAAGAAATGAATTATATGGGAAATTTAGCATGTGTGAATTCTAGCTTCAAGAGTTTTATTTTCTTCTCCATATTATATCTAAGGAAGGAATCTTTGTTGATCCTTAAAAGACCAATGAAATCCAAGAATGGCCACCACTGACAAATAAAACAGAGGTACACATTTTTGATGGCTTAGAAGGTTATTATCGATGTTTCATCTAGAATTTTGCCCGGTTGGCTAACCCATTAACCAAGCTCACACGTAAAAGGGTTAAATTTTTCTGGACAAAAGAGTGTGAAGAATATTTGAAGAACTTAAGAGAAGATTAGTCAATGATTCTATCTTGACTCTACCATCGGGGAATGGTGGGTTTGTTATTTATAGTGATGGTTCATAGATAGGACTTGGTTGTGTCCATATTCAGAATGATAGAGTTGTTGCCTATGCATCATGGCAGCTAAAAATTCATGAGAAAAACTATCATACTCATGATCTTTATTTAGTAGCTATAAAATTTACTTTGAATATAAGAATACATTATCTCTATGGTGAAAATGTGAGATATATACTGATCACAAGAGTTTAAAGTATATTTTCTCATTGAAAAAACTAGACATGAGGCAAAGAATATGGCTTGAACTACTCATGGATTATGATTTCATAATACAGAACCACCTGGGGAAGGAAAATAAGGTGGCAGATGCTTTAAGCAGAAATGAACATGGATTTTTGAACAAGATGAGAGTTGAAAAGTATCTTATTTTCAATGATCTATTGAAAATGGATATGGGAATAATCATGGAAGGTGAAACATCAATAGTTCTTCAAATGGTTTCCAAACAATATTTACTAGAAAGTATAAAAAGTTCTCAGGTTGATGATGAGGAGTTTTAAAAGAAATTTAAAGCTGTGAACGATGGGAGACTAAGTGACTTCATATATGAAGATGGAATTTTGAAATATGGGATGAGACTTTGTGTTCCTAACATACCTGATCTAAAAAGGGAATTATTGGATGATGATCATGGGTCCAATTTCTCTATACACCCTGGTAGCACTAAGATGTATAGAAATTTGAAGGAACATTTTTGGCGGGACAACATGAAGAGGGAGATTTCTGATTTTGTGTCAAGATATATGGTTTTTCAACAAGTGAAAGATGGAAGGAAACAACCTAGAGGAGTCATGCAACCTCTTCCCATACATGAGTGGAAATGAGATAATATTACAATGGACTTTTTCATGGGGATACCAAAGACACCTAGAAGGAATGATGCAATATAGGTCATTGTCAATCGTCTTAATAAGTTAGCACATTTTCATGATATAAGAGAAGATTTACCACTTGAACGTCTAGAAAATATCTATATTAATGAAGTAGTAAGACTTCATGGAATACCTCTATTGATTTTTTCTGATCATGATCACCATTTTACATCAAGATTCTGGAAATGTCTTTAGAAAGCCCTGGATACTGAACTTGGTTTGGGAACTTCCTACCACACTCAAATTGATGGACAATAAGAACAAACTATTCAAACATTAGAAGACATGTTGAGATCCGGATCAATTGACTTTCATGGTATGTGGGGTCAATATTTACCTCTGGTAGAATTTTCCTATAACAATATATTCCATTCAAGTATTCAGATGGAACCATTTTAAGCGTTATATGGCAAGAGATGTCACACACCAACTTGTTGGGATGATGTTGGTGAATGAAAACTCGTAGGCCTAGAACTTGTTGAGGAAATGATGGAAAAGGTAAAGGTTATCCAAACCCACATTAAAGCATCACAATGTAAGAATAAGAGCTATGTTGATAACTAAAAGAAGGATTTGGAATTTTAGGTAGGAGATCATGTTTTCTTAAAGGTATCTTCACGGAAGAAAGTTATACTATTCAGTAAGAAGGGTAAATTAAGTCCTAGGTACATCAGACCTTTCAAAGTTCTATAATGAATTGGGGTTGTAGCTTACCATTTCTCAATGCCGCCAAGTCTCTCTAAGGTTCACGATGTGTTCCACGTATCACTATTGATAAAATACATGCCTGACCCAATGCATGTACTCACCTATGAGGAAATTGAACTGGAAACTGATCTGTCTTATTGTGAATAGCCTCTAAAAAATCTTAATACTAGAGAACAAGTTCTGAGAAACCGGATGACTTGTCTGTTAAAAGTTCTATCGAGAAACCATAAGATGGAAGAGGCAACATGGGAAACTGAGAAACATATGATGAAGAACCACCCAAATATTTTTATGCAGTAATATTCTAGAAATTTTGAGGACGAAATTATTTGAAGGAGGGATGAATGGAACACCCCAAGCTTCCACGGTATGTTTCCCTTTGAATAATTCAATAGCTTGCATTGTACACAACTTTGAGATTCTAACACACGACGACCAATCAAACTAGCCGTTATGAATAATAATATCTATTTTTTGAAATTTTATAAATTTTATCTTTGAAAATGGACTTCATTTTTGAATTCATAATATCAAAATTATCTTAGGGTGAATTTTTGGTATTTTTCTAAATACTCTTTATTTTTTCATTAATATTGAAAAACATACAGTTATTGTTTAAAACCGACTTTTTATTTAAATAATTATTTATTTTATTTAAATTTATTTTGGGTCAGAATAGGTACATAATACCTATATATGTTCAATGTAATTAATTGGATTCATTTTATAATGAGTTTTGATATATAAAAAAGATTATTGAACTTTTTACCGCGTTTTACCCACCTCCTAGGGAATTTGAAAATTTTCATAAAACATAATTTTACCGCTTCTATGGGTTGAATTTCAAAAATACAAGAGACACAATTAATATTATTATTTAATATGTTGTTAAATAAGATGAAATTGTTTTGGTGAATAGTAACTTTTTACTTTTATTTACCATGGTAAAAAGTAAATAGGGTAATTAATGGTAAAAATGATATCATAATTACCCTAAAACACGTTATAATTCTATTGGATATATTTAATTTTTCCAAAAACTACCTTAGTAATAAAATATTATCCTCTAGGTCCACTTGAATTAGATTAGGACATTTATTATTATTTTATTTAAAGAAGAGTTAAAAGAGTTAAAATCAAAATTTAATAAATAATCCATTATTAATTTAGGGAAATATATAAGATAAATTCATAATTTTATTTTATTTTTAATTTTTAGACATTAAATAATTAAATTTATTTTTGACACAATGATGTTGTAGAAATTACTTTATTAATGAAATATTAAAATAATTTCTATTATAAATATCCAAAAAAAATATAATTTAAGACTTTTTATGAATTACAATAATTTTATAGGTTAATATGACATGTTAGGGTTTATTAAATTAATATTTTTTTAAGTAATAATTCTGTTATGAATTTAACAAAAACAAAATATCAAATAGTGTCAAAATTTACATAAAATATTTTTGAAAACAAATATATTTTTATTAATTGTTATTCTATTCCTAAAAATATAAGGTTAGGAAAAAGAGTGTAAATAATATTATATATTTCATTAATGAACCATTTAAGGATCTCTTGGAAGTTTATATTATGTTTATTAACCATATAATATAAAAATACAAAGAGACATAGTAAATGTCAAACTATTTAACTAAGAGTTAAATCTAAAAGATAAGGTTAATATAGTGACCCAAATCTATATAAAACCTATTTTTTGAGAGGTTTTAGACCCATACCAACATTATCCATTAAATAAATTGTTTTTTAGATATTTGAAAACGAAAATTATTTTATTATAAAATAATATTTAAATTTTTTCCTATGGTGCCTCTCACCCCTCTTATAAAACGACACTTCCCCTTCTCTCAAATTCAGACTATCATAGCCATTTTTCTCAGACAACTACTACCCAAATAACCTATAAACTTCCCTCCATTCATACTAGATTCCTTAATTTAGTCATAAATCCAACCTAAGGAGTCCTTTTGATCAAATCAAAAGGAAGAACCTGAAGAAGAGCTAAATATTGGGTCACCTCTTTCAAGTTATTTTCTTCTTGCACTTCCTCTTTCTTTGTTGTTTCCATTATAAAATAATAACACTAGTATATTCTATAAAATGTAATGTTATTATAAAAAAGGTACAACCATATTCATTATTCTATAAAACCAATAAATGAAAAATTCATCATACATGCGTACGTACGGATTACCGTCTCCACGTCATAGGGTAGTTTGTTATTCAAACACTTCATCATTTGGACTGGTATAAAAATGAGTACAAATTATGTAAATAATAAATATAAAATGATAATGATTCTTTATATATGATATACCATCCAATTATATTTGATTTTAATTTTAAAAGAATGATATTTTTGCTCGTGCGTACATACGGATTACCGTCTCCACGAACGTGATGATATTCATTTTCTACTGTATCCTTTCAAGAATAATTTTAATTTGGTGATTAAAAATAATATTTAGATACATAATTTCATTCATAATATGATTAAGTTACATACTATCCATAACAAACATTACTTATGTAACAAATCATATAAAGAAAAATGTAACAGTTAACACCCAAAACGATGATACTACTGAAATATCAATAACAAAGAAATATTAGAAGATCATATATGATATCATATTTATGTAAATAGTTCGTTTATAATTTAATAACAAATATTTAACTATTATACAGGAGGTTAATGTACCCTCGACCAAGGAAAAATACAAGGTAAGGGTTAATTTTACAATCTCTTTATTATCCAAGGTCGTTTTTACACAAGTATCTACTGGGACCTCTTTATCATCCATATCTGTGTTTTCTGAAAAAATGTATTTCAAAACATTTTTTCTAATTAATAGATAGTGTGTTAATGTCATTAATACCATTATTTGACCTTATATGTTTTAAAGGAATCTTTCCTTCATTTTCCTAACATGGTACATTATAACATTTTCGATAAAAGTAAGGTAATAATGTTTTTTAACATATACGGAGGGTGCAGCTATTTTACACCATTATAACATCATAGAAGATTCGCTTAAAAGTTTATAAGAATATGTTTAAAATAAATGTTTTCTTTTATAAATATATGACTTTAAAATGATTTCAAAATAGAATAAGATATTTCTCTAAAAAATGTTTTGATTTCATCTATGTCAACATCCTTTGATAGATTTTAAGCTTATATGAAGTTGACTTATTATGATAGAAAACATCCATATTGTATTGAAGGTTTTGTGATATTATTGACTATGGATTTGTTATTTTTACACCATTCATGGTTTATGGATAATGTATTGACATTTTTAATGCTAGTTTTAATACGAATGTTTATGTTATGTTTAAACCTTCTCATATGAGGAATGCATTGGACTTTGTATGTGACGGGTATAGCCCATTATAGCTCCTTGATTCATTTGTAGGTCTCATGTGACAAAATAGTGTCTTGGTACAATGCATTCACAAAATTGTATTTGTAGTCTTGGAACAAGGCCTTGACTATGTGGTTATGAAGTCTGGCATTATGCATTCCATCATTATGAATGTGGCTATTGATATTACATGTGATTATTCAACTTGTTGAATATACATGTGAATTAGTAAATGGAATTATTTGATTTTATCTTTTCCATATTATTATGAAGTTTATGTTTAAAAGGATTCTATTTTAGTCTTATACATTTCCTTAAATGTTTATTCTTATTTATAAAACTTTCCGCTATATTTTTATCTTTACTAAGCATCTGAGCTCACCCTTTTCTATGTTTTATTCTTCCCAAGATGTGAAGAAGTATTTCATGGTTGACCTGCGGGGATAGGCTAAGGATATATGTGTGTTCAAAAGGGGGAAAATGTTGTTGATGGTTTTTTTTTCATGATGTAATGTAAAACCTATGAATGCATCTAGTACTTCAAGGCTACTAAACTAATCGGTCTTTCGAGACATGATATTTTTTTATCATTCCAATGTTATAAAGGAGGTTAATGTACCCTCAACCATGGAAAAATATAAGGTAAGGGTTAATTTTACAATATCTTTATTATTCGAGGTTGTTTTTACATAAGTATCTACTGGGACCTCTTTATCATCCACATCCGTGTTTTCATAAAAAATGTATTTCAAAACATTTTTACTATTTATTAGAAAATGGATTAAAGTCATTCATACCATTATTTGACCTTATATGTTTTGAAAGGAATTTTTCCGCTACTTTCCAAACAAGGTACTTTATGATCTTTTTGACAAAATTATGGTAATAATGTTTTTTTAACTTATACTGTGGGTGAGGCTATTTTCTACCATTATAACATCATCGAAGCTTCCCTTACAAGCTTATAAGAATAATTTCAAAATAAATGTTTTCTTTTATAATTATATTATTTTTAAATGATTTCAAAATATAAAGAGATTTTTCTCTAAAAAAAGTTTTGATTTCATCTATGTCAACATCCTTTGATGGATATTAATATTATTTGATGTTGATTTATTATGATACAAAACATCAATATTGTATTAATTTTTTTGTGATATGTTTGATTGTGGATGTTTTATTTTTACACCATTCATGGTTTATAGATAATGTATTGACATTTTTTATGCTAGTTTTAATACGAATGTTTATGTTATGTTTAAAAATTTTCATATGAGGAATGCAGTGGACTTAGTAAGTGACGGGTGGAGCCCGCAATAGCTCCTTGATGCATCAGTAGGTCTCATGAGACAAACTACTATCTTGGAACATGGACTTGAAAAAAATCTTATATGTAGTCTTGGACCAAGGCCTTGACTACGTGGTTATGAAGTCTTCCATTATACATTCCATCATTATGAAAGTGTATACTGATATTTCATGTGATTACTCGACTTATAGAATATCCATGTGAATACATAAATAGAATTTTTTGATTTTATCTTTGCTTTATTATGCTGAAGTTTATGTTTAAAATGATTTTGTTTTAGTGTTATACATTTCCTTAAATGTTTATTCTTATTTATGAAAATTTCTGCTATATTGTTATCCTTACTGAGTATTTGAGCTCACCCATTTATATGTTTTATTTATCCCAGGATGTGAAGAAGTATTTTATGGTTGACCTTTATGTATAGGATAAGGATATAAGTGTGTTCAAAAGGGGAAAAAATGTTGTTGATGTTTTTATTTCATGATGTAATGTAAAACCTATGAATGTTTCTAGAACTTCCAAGTCTACTAAACTAATCTTACATTTTAGAATTGATATTTTGTGATCATGCCAATGTTATGTAATAATGCACTAAATCTAGGAAACTAGGGTCAGGGTGTTAAAGTGGGCCCAATAGATGCACTATCTCACTGGACCCCATCTACCCATAGGCCCGAAAAATACATTATACCAGGGAAAACACTAAAGTAACTGGGGTACCACTGCATCCATGGAATAAACCTATAGCTAGGGTAAACACTCAACTAGATGTGTAAAATCATTCAAATAATCCATTAGCTCCCTAACACCATAAAAAATATCCAACCAATGAATGAGGGGACCAGATCAAAAATCAAGTCTAATTCCTAATCCAAGATACCCCAAGGGCCTTGTCCACATATGAATGTCTTGACCATAAACTACCTCAAACATCATGGATAAAGGATAATTAAATTAGGTTTGGTCCAACTCTCAATCCCACCATCCAAACAGTTGAACGTGGAGCATCGATCAACTATTGGAAAACAAATCACAAGGCCACGTTCCCCACTTTAGATCTCAACATCTGAAAAATTGGGACAATAGGCTCTCACTGACCTCCCTTAGGGTCAAACCAATAATCAAGGATTTCATAATCCCCAGGTTCATAGAACAAGGAAACTTCCTAGCAGATACTCCCCTTCTATAACCAAGATCTCATTACATGCCTGTAGAACAACCTCAAATGGCCATAGAAAGAGAAGTGAACCCTATGAGGTGTTCCTTTATCTCATAATAATCATGATATATACCTAGTGGTGAAACACCCCAAATGGACCACAGTGGCCCCCAACTGATCCTTGAACAATAATTCACCCATAAGGCTACCCATAGCATGAACAAACCAATCAAAGAATTCACAACAGTCATTGTGACAACCTCAAAAGTAGGACCCTTCAAGGGCTCCTCATCCCAAGACAAACCATGCCACATGACGTTATCAATTGTTGACTATGGAAACCCTTGATCAATCAATTAGTAAATAGACCAAAAGTGCATCATCAAGAGATCCTTTTACTTGTCTCAATAGTTTAATGACACCTTTCCATAACCACTATCCTAAAATATCAAACAAGCACAAAGGCTCTAATAGATCTGGAACTCCATCATAAGATCTGAAACTCAACTTCTCTAACATTGAGTAATTTCTCCCATAATGCATGAAATAAACAATATTTTCATTAATATACCACTCGATCCAACCTTCTAAGATCCTTACAAAATATATTTAAAACAAACTGACATAGAATATAAAAGCCTAATCCAACTAATGATCTCACTACCCTCACTAGTGTCTCATAGTTCACAACCCAACCCATTAGAGGATTCTGGATCCCAACCTCAAATAAACCCTCTTAAAAACACTCTCCCATAAAATACATCATTTCAGAATTATCTAAAAACCAAAAGGATTCTACCATAACAATCTATATGAAAAAATACATAGAATTGACTACTCACAAAATCAATTCCTACACCAGATCAAAAAACAAGAAAAATATGCCAAGGTAGAAAATCACCCAGTGTGTACTTCTGTTACATAGAGTATATATATAGAGGTAATATTGATAAATGTTCCTGGGCCACATGGAATATAATTTTACAAAGATCATAGAGTGTTGACTTTGTGCAAGATATATACCCTCGTATGGGTACCTACTCATGTAACTCAGCCCCCCACTCAGTGTGTACCCCACCCAAGTACATGATGTCCCCCCTTGGTACATAGCATGTACTCCCACAAGGGATACCTATCCATGTACCACACATAGAATGGATATGTTTTCTTCATGACCATGTACACCTATACAAAGTGAATCTCACATATGGTCTACTCATGTTCCCTACACTTGGTGTATAACTGAGAACTCAGACGCACCACCAGATGAACACTAAATAGAATATACTCCAAAGAAAATGGTCTATTGTTCTATAAAATCATCTTCACCAATACATAAGACCACATAGTGCATGTTCTGTAAACAAAATTCAGTGTATATGAGTATTCCTGAATAGAAACTCTTCCAAAAGGCCCAGAATGATTGATTTCTCCCCCAAAGCTACATATCGACCCCCCAAGTGGTCCCCATCATCCCATAAAACGATTTAAAAATTTAGAAAAACTAAACTATAGGAAGTTATGGTAAAAAATATAAATAGGTATACCTATGGGAGGAAACTACCAAATCTCCCCACAGAATCTACCACCCGTAACTACCACATGCTGATCCTTGCCTGAAATGAACCCTTGATGGTGCTTTCTCCCTCTCTCACTCCCTATTATCTTCCTTTCATTGTCTTGACTGCATGAAGGGTATCCCATAGGGTTGTTCATGGAAATAAAAAGGGTAGAAATGGGAAAAGTAAAGGGGAAAAAGAAAAAGGGAAGAAAAATGAAAATGAAAAATAAAAGGGGCCCAAACAAGACCCTAGTCCCTTATGTAAGGTTGTTACTTACCTTGGAAACCACCTGTTCCAAAACTCAACCGCAAAGACAAAATTTGAAATTGACATGGAGTTTAAATGTTATCACATAATGAACACATGTGAATAAATTAATTTTTAATTAATTATATTTTAAATATTTCACCAAAATTCGAATGAATTGGATTTCCACCAAACTCATGTCTTAGTGTAAACAATCTATTCTATGACCAATAGAGTGGTCATACAAATAATCTAAGATCTTCCCATAGTATAAATTAATCTTTTCCCTTGAAACACTTTATAGAATAGAAATTAAAATTTCCATTGATTTTCACAACCCATGAGGACATGAGGCATCATAATCTCCAATCAAAAATATATTTTACCCTCAAGAGGGCTCAGTAAAAAACCAACATCCATTCACTCCCCAAGAACTGGCATGATAAAAACTATCTCAGCCACCAAATGAATGATATTACAACTTCCAAAACAATCTAATAACATGAGATATATTTAATTGTGACTGATCTGATTCTCCACACCACAAGAGTATCATTGTTTTCTTTCTACTACCCAAATGGAAGGAAAGACAACCCATGCTATGTCCATCTCTAAATTCAATGGATAGATGCATCCAAACTGCTCATACCCAATCTCCATCATGAAAAAAACTACAAAAATGACTTAAAAAAGGATTAACAACTCCAATGACATTCACTTAACTCTCTAACACAATTATTTCTACAAAATACAATAGAATGAGAACCATGACTCATGCGTTTGTTGGAAAAGTCTGAATAGAACTAGGTTATTGTGTCTAAAATTGAAAAACATCATCCTCATGCTAGCTAGTTCTAATAAACCAAAACACCGTTACCAATCCTCTTTATAAATAAGGATTCTCTCTCATACTCTGATCAACCACATGACCATCCTCCACTTGAGTGTTTATCTAAAGACATAAACATATAATAATTCTCCCACCACGCTACCTAAAGCACAACCAAAACCAGCAGGGTTGGGGATCCAACCAAACATTCGTTCATAAGATAGCCATGAGTTAGAGAGAAATCCTAGTGATCCACTACATAGAGAGTATAAATAACCATGAATAACCCCATATTAGTGAGATCAGACCTTAATGAACAAACCAAATAAGAACAACCACACCCATTTAATCCATCTATGATAATTGGAACACAAGCCCCACTATTAGACCGGAAAAATAACAAATGTAAAGAGAAAATAAAACCCCCAAAAAACTATGAATTTAGGGTAAACCACTTCCTTAGTTCACGTAGAACCCAATCCAAGGATACCTCAAGCATCCTTTCCCTCCTCGAGCCACAAATAAAGAACCCAGAGCCTATAACTGGCCCACAAGAGGACCCATACATCCCACAAAAAGGGATTACATCTTCATCACTATTAAACCACTCACCATAGGATCTATATGATGTGTAATAATAATGATATTTATAAATGTGGTTCAGTTGGGTATAATTCCATAAATTGATTTTATAATAAAACACTATATGAGTAGTTACTGACACATTAAAATACTAAACCTCCATTATTAGAAAAATCAATATAGAAAATAATATGCCTCATCAATCCTGAATTCCTAGAATGATTTATGAACACTGGTCCATTTCCCACAAGTCATGTTATAAAAAAAAATAAACCAAAATTCCTCAAACCCATGTTCATCAAAGTATGTGAAATAAAAAAAACTATAAAAATGGAGACCAATAAGACTAATAAAATTTCATAGAATCACGGTATTCCTATTAGAAAAGTTATTCATGACACGACTATCTAAAATCCATAAAAATTTCTGACACATTCCTTCGCCACCTATCTACCAAATAACCAAATCATAAGACCATGAAGCTTTGATAGTATTTTTAATGAACCTATCCAGGTTGAAAATACACACCACCCAATATGGCTCACCACAAGGCCTCATGTGTACCTCCCTGAATTGCAGAGGATGTTGACTATTGTTGAGGGTATAAAAGATACAATGGGGGGCTATAACCTTTGGTCAGAGTGCAATAACAATGTAAAATAAACCAAATAATTCAAAAGGATGTGTATTAGGGTCATAATAATAAATAAATAAAATGAAATTCATGTTATAATAAATTAAATATGCTATACAATCATACAAACTAACAATTTTGAAAAACATACAACATAAGGTCACCCACTGGGATGGAAAATAAATAAAATAAAAAACTTAAAATAAAGTAAACATTCTCTAATGCCAACACCAAGACAAACCAAATATCGGTTCTTCAGGATTCTTGGGCCTCACTATCCTGATCCTGAGAGAAGACATGTGTAGATCCACTCAAACAATAAGCATATGGACGTGGCACCATCCACAATGAAAGCTATGATCCAACCTAAAAGCAGACATCAGGTCTGCACACACACCGAGGTGCATATATAAGAGGTGAGAAATAAATCTTAATAGGAAACCCTAATAGTGGACTTATAATATGTTTTCATAACTTGTGAAAGCAAACATGATATAACCAATAAAGAAAAAGAAAAAAAATGGCATAAATGAAAAAATTCTTAAAGAAATGGTGAGAAATGAAAAAAATAGAAAACAACCAAACACGGGTTCTAGTATGACACCTGAGGTAAATCTACCCCTACTCTATTCCCTACCAGATAATTTACAGTACATAGCTCACCTTTCCCCAAGACAATCAACACATCTTTCAGATCTATATAGGAACTCCAAGATGTCTTAATGTAATGGAATGAATGCCATACCCTTGGTCATAATCATATGCATCCACCTGATGAATCAAATCTACCAGGATTTAGGACTCTAATTACATGATCCAACTAGTGATAGATATCCACTCTACACATCTATGAAACATTCATATCCAAAAATACCTATAGAAAAAATAATCCACTAATTAATAGCCTCGTAATATAAATTATCCCTAATAAAATTATCCAAAGGTGGGCCTGAAAGATACTTTATCCCAGGGATTCTGTCCACCGATGGGGCCATAAAATACACTCTCCTAGGAATCCAACTCAATAAACTGGGATCCCCCCACATCTATGAAATATTACCTCTATATAAGAAGAAAACCCAATTAGAGTGGTGAACTAATATAAATCATCAATTAGTTCCCTAATTCCATATAATAAAATCCATACAATTCAAGAGAGAGGTAGATAAAAACTCAATGATAATTCCCGATCCATGATACCATAGGACTCCTCCCAAAACCAATGTCTAGAGTATAATCTGCATCAATCATCATTGAAAATTTACATCTAAATGTGGGTTGGTCCAACTCTCTAACCCAATATCCAAATAGCTAAACTAGTAGTGTAGATAATCTCAAGGTAAAAAAGCATAGGGCTTCATTGATCATCCTAGATCTCATCATCCAATGAATAACCACTGAGGTCTCTCATCATCCCACCTCCCGGTCAAACCAAAAATCGAGTCTCCCACAGACCTGAGGGTCATAATATGAGGTGAAGTAAAACTTTGGAATCCCCTATTAGACTTAATATATTGCTCCATACCTGAAATAAAATCCTAAAATATAAGAAAGGCCATAATACAAGTAGGACACCCAAAAAGGTGTTCCTCTAGCTTATCCAAATAATGGGACACGACTATTATGGAAACAGTCTAAATGGCCCTCAGTGGCCCCCAAATAATCATTGATTAACAGCATACCCACAAGAGAATCAAATGAATGAGAATTCCATCCATGTTATTCACAACAGTACTTATAACCAACTTAAAAGAATAACCATACACGGGATCCGTGGAAGAAGAAAAATAATGACACATATGCATTATCAACCGGTGACTATGTAAACCACTGATCACTCAATCAGTAACCAGCCCACTAATGGATCCTCAAGAGTCCCTCAGACTCATCTTAACAGATCAAAGACACCTAACAATATTTTCCATCCTAAATCATCATCCCATCCAAAGGTCTCCAATAGATATGGTCCTCCAACCCAAGTTTTAAACCTCAACTTTTGTAGAATCCATCAATTAGTCTCATCATGCAGTGAAAAAATAATATCTCTCTAGAGGTACCACTCAATACCACTATCTGAAATCGATATAAAAAAACCTCAAATAACACAAAAATGGATTCCAAAATCCCATTCATACTAATGAAATCACTAACCTCACTCGGGTCTCACAACTCATAACCCTATAGTTTGGAGAATTATTGAACTAAACCTAGAAGAAATCATCCTAAGAGTTTTTCCTATCCAAAACACCATCCTAACAACCAATTAGTGTTAAAACAATTCCACCATCATGATATATGTGTAACAATTATCAGAATTGACTACTCATAAGTCTAATTTTGTTAGTTGGGTAAAAAAATGCAAAATTGTTCAAGGAGGAAAAGTACATGATGTGTAATTTGGGTAAATGGTATGTACTCATAGAGGTCCTCCCTAGAAAAATTCCCCATTACACATGGTTTGTAATTTTACAAATTATAGGGCATGTGAACCTTATATATGGTGTGTACCCCCATATGGGTGTCAGCTACTATACCCCAACCCCCACTTAGCATTTACCCTACCTAATAACACAATGTTCTCCCTTGAAACTTGATGTGTACTACAACATGGGGTACCCATCTATGTACTATAATTGGTATGTACATGTGTTATTCCTTTTTATGTACACCTACATGACTTCCATCCTAAACGGGGTCTTCCTGTGTTCCCTCCATGAGGTGTGTATCCGAGAACTCATCTACAAACCTAGAAACGCACTACATAGTGTGTACTCCAATGTACATAGAGTATAGTCCTAAAAAATTATCTTCCCCAAAATAGAAGAACATAATGTGTCTGATCTCTTAACTAAATGGTGTGTACATGATTATTCTTGAATGGAAACCCCTCCAAGTAGCCTAAAATTACATATTTTTCCTCCAAAGACACCGATTAACCTAGAAGGGATCCCTACCACCCCATAAAGGCTTTAAAATTTTCAAAATACTAATATACTTTTATTTAATGTGAAAAACTATAATGAGCCTATATCCTACCATAAATTATGGAAGCTTCATAAAAAATTTGTGACCCTCAGCGACCGCACTCCGATCCGAGCCTCAGAAGAACCCCCCGAGAGTGCCTCCTCCCTCACCCTATCCCTATTATCTCCCTCCCCCTATCACAACCACATGAATAGAATACCATATGAGTGTTTATGGGATTCTAAATGGGAGAAATTAGAAATGGAAATCGAGAAAATAAAAAGGGAAAAAAACAAATAGGAAAAGAAACGAAAAGGGTCCCAAGCCTAATCTCAGTGTCCAACACAAGGTTTTTAATCATCTAGAAAGAACCCATAATTATAGACTCAACCAAAAAGAAAAAATCTCATTCCAATGATCCATTTTAAGTATTCAATCAATAAAAACACATGTATAAATTAACATTCAATTAATTATATATTTAGAATTCTATGAATATTTGAATGGATCAGATTTACACTAAACTATTTTCCTAGGGTAAAAACCATATTTTGAGACAAACAAAGTGGTTGGAAAAATTATGCAGAATCATATCATAGGAAAAAGTACCATTTTTCCTGAAACAATCCTAGAACAAATTTTAAATTCCTCTTAATTTTCATAACCCATAATGACACGACGTATCATATTTAACATTTTAAAATTTATTTTTATCCATTTTATAAAATTAATGTAATAAAATATATTTAAAATTGGAATCATTAGGTCCAAATTATATAATATTTATCAATTTATTTTTAATCATAATGAATAAATTACATGTTTAAAACATGTATGGTAATAGACAGTTGATTCCTTGAAGGAACTTATACCATGAACTCTCTATTATTTCCCAATATTGGAGAAATTTTCTTTGAGAGTGTCTTCCCATTATTTAATTTTTTTGGGTTATTACAAAAATACCATCACTTTTAACTTATAAAAGGGAAAATCCACTTCTAACTTACCTACACACAAAAAAACACATTCGTTTATCCCAAAATATACCCAAACCTATTATAAAATTTATTATACACTTTTAAAAGGTACTATTATTCTCAAATTGCCATCCCTTAAAGGATTAACCATCATTGAAAATGAGGTAGTCCCATGAGTGATGTAAAAATTTCTTACCACTCATTTATCATTTATATTTCTTTATGTGCACTTGTTCATATGAAAATTTAATTACACAATATCAAAATAATAATATAATAATTATTATTATAATGTTATATTATTAAAATTATGTTATAAATATTAACATACATTCCATTTTCTATAATTAAAAATGAAATCATCATTCGTTTGTTGTGTGGACTACCACCTCCACAGCACAAAGTGTTTCTTTAATTACTTCTCCGCATTAAATTGATTTCCCTAATAGGAAATTTAATATATAAGTATGATATTTATTAATTATTTTGTATTCTTAAATGATAAACTATATTTCTCATTATACCTATTCTATGGAAAATTAAATCATCATCCATACAATCATGTGAACTACGTCCACCATGGAAAGACTGATTTTATTTTTTATTATAATAATTGACTTTCAAGTATTGTTCTAATAATGCATTTAAATGATATATATTATTTTCATATAACTAATATAAAACCCAAACCACTCTAGACAAGAGCCGATGCATTACTTGTTATATAGACATGGATAGAAGGAATGAAAAATACAGAAGGAATGATAAGTTTAGTAGTATTGAAGAAACTAGATACATATATGTAACACAAATTTCATTGAAAAAGGTTAAAAAATACAATACATAACAAAACTAAAAACTATAACCACATGAACTCAATAAATGACATTCTCTTCATCACCTGTTAAAGGTAAACAATGAAAGGGGTGAGCTCAAATGCTTTGTAAGGGATACAAATAGGGGAAGCATCAATATAATAATAAGTGAATCATAATCAATCTGACATAATCAATATGGAATGGCGAATAAATGAAAAACTAATGCCATTAATAAACTGGGAATGAAACTGCATCCAAAGATTTTTTAATGTGAAAACCTCATGGATATTAATAATAACTAATAATGAATAAAGAGAATGCTTCCTAATTAGACATCATGTATCTGGAATATAAAACCATAATACTGTAAAAATGGTTTAGTTCTATTGGAAAAAACCCATCTAATTTTTGGAAGCAAACATAAAGGGTTTTTTCCAACTAATTTGTCTCATGAGACCTACCGATGCATCGAGGGTCTATAGCGGGCCCCACCTACCAGTTCATGTCCAAATAATTATGTATAAATATATTCAATACAAGAGAAATACGCCTTTTCAATATCCGTATAGAGTAGAGTATACATATTCATATATATTTCCATAATTAAAATAACTTTCGAAATAAACACTGCATGTAAAATGGTATTAGGTTTAGACAACAAACATATCCATGATACGAGATTATGGATATTTAATATAAATATAATTTCAAATGAAAATTGATCTCAAATGTGTAGTAGGTACACTACATAAGGATTATTAGGTGCATAATACAAAGATGGTCACAAAAAAATTAGTTGAGATAAATTCTCTAACCAAAATGTAATCGGTCTAATAATATGACCAGAACTTAATAACCCTCCAATGAATCATTGAATAACATGAATATAATGTAAATCATGTAATAATATATCAAATTGAAGTACAAATATACCAAATTACTTGTGATATTGGTATGGATATAAGGATTGGAAATTCTTGAAGAAACGATTAGTTTAGTAGTCTTGAAGAAACTAGATACATACATGTAACACAAATTTCATTGAAAAAGGTTACAAAATACAATACATAACAAAACTAAAAACTGAAACCACATGAACTCAGTAAATGAACATCTCTTCATCAACTGTTGAAGGTAAAAAATGTAAGTGGTGAGATCAAACACTCAGTAATGGTTAAAAATAGTGGAATCATGAATACAATAATAAGTGAATCATAATCAATCTTATATAATCAATATGGAATGGTAAATAAATGAAAAACTAATGCCATTAATAAACTAATAATGAAAATGCATCCATAGATTTTTTCATAAAGAAAACCTCATGGATAATAATAATAACTGATAATGAATAAATATAATTCTTATTAATTGGACATCATGTATTTGGAACTTGAATCCATAATACCATTAAAATGGTTTAGTTCTATGGGTAGAAATACGTCTGATTTTTGGAAACAAACTCGATGGGTTTTTCGCCAACTGATTTGTCTGATGAGACCTACCGATGCATCGAGGGGCTATAGCGGGACCCACCTTCCACTGCATTTCCAAATAATTATTTATATAATGATTCAATACAATATAAATATTCCGTTTCAATATCCGTATAGAGTTGAGTATATAGATTCATCAATATTTCTAAAATTGAAATAACATTCCAAATAAACACTATATGTAAAATGGTGTAAGGTTTAAAAAAGACATACCCATAATATGAGATTATGGATATTTAATATAAATATAATTTTAAATAAAAATGGATCTCAAATGGACAGTTGTTACACCACATAAGGATTATTAGGTGCACAATACAAAGCTAGTCACAACAAAATAGTAGCTGAGACAAAGTCTCTTACCCCAATGTAATCGGTAGAATCATATGACCAGAACATAATAAAACTAAAATGAATCATTGAATAACATGAATATAAATATTATCATGTTATTATATATGAAATGGTAGTACACATATACCACATACAAGAAATATGTGGCGAACAATGAAAATATCACAGAAATGAAAGTGAGATGAGAAACCCCTTACAAACATTTCAGCATGTTAACAAGAGTTATTGTGAGGTATTAATGAGATGTAAAAGGATATTACATTATTTATATGTCACAAGGGCAGTATGGGGGAGGTGAAAAAACATACCCCATCATTGGAAATTAAAAATTAAAGGGCACAACATAGGGGAGATTCTTGAACAAAAGTGAGAGAGATGATGCCTTACCTTATGCTTGAAGATGTTCTTGACTTGTTTATTAAATACATGAATAAAAAAATTAGGCTTATTAATTCATAATTATATAACCTCTTATATAGTCAAATGATTTATTATAACCCTTTTTAGTTCATTTAAGGCCTTTTTGATTAGTTATAGGGTTCAGATTCATTATTCGGGCTCGTTTGATCACTTGGTGTTAAAAGATTGGTTCACTTATATTCAAGTTCAGATAAATATTAAAGATAGAATTTTTTTCCATATATTAATTTTTATTCTATTATTAAAAATCCATGAGATTACATTATTTTAAATTTAATTAGGTTACTTATAGTGAGTTCGAATTATTATATATATAACCTTAGTGACAACCTTTTTGGTTAATCGGTGGGTTTGATTACAAAGAACATGTTTTTCATTATAATTTAATACCATTTGTAAAAAATGATTACAGAACTAATATAGGATATATTATATATATAATAATCTGGTTCAACCATAGCACAAATGGTTTCATGACCATAATTAATGATTATAATAGAAATTGGTAAATCGTTGTCCTTGAATGTGCTAAATTAGCACATCTAAAACGGTGCTTTCATTTCATCCAGATAAAGGGTGGGGAATGGGGAGAAGATAACGAAATATCCCATTAGCATAAAAACATTCTAGTAAATTTATTTTACTGGAGTTATCATACTATTTGGTTGAAGGTAGGTGAGGAAAGAAACAAAAATAAAAGAACTTAAAATAAATGAAGGAATTCTAAAGAGGAATTTACCTCTTGAGACTTACTCCTTTGAGAACCTAATAAGAGAAGAGGTTTTTTGATGATTCTAGGAGATTTTTTACATGAGGGATGATCTTGGGAAGATATTTGGTTAAAATATTGGCAAGTTACAAGGTTTGAGAGGATTGAAGAAAAGAGGGTGTGAATGGGGGGTTTTATAGTAGAGGAGAGAGGGAATTTCTCAATGTACAATTAATTAATTTACTATTTCTCCAAAATACAAGTAATAGTGATTCTTATATGAACAAGAATAGTAATTTTATCATGTGAATCCGAATCAATTGATCTTACATCAGCAGATAATCATCAATGACTCAATTAATCCATTATTTAGCATTTATTGTCAATTATCGGATTTTACGATTCATCAAAAAAATCAAGTATTTCAGAAAAATCCTAAAAATTTTCTTTTTCATTTTAAGGTGCCTAAATTCATTTATACACTCAATGGTATGGATAACATTCATAAGAGTAATATTAATATTCATAAGGGTAAGTAACTATTCATAAGGGTAGGTTACTATTCATAAGAGGAGGTTACTATTCTTAAGGGTAGGTTACTATTCACTGAAAATGGATTTTTCCTTATCAGACTCCAAATAACTTATTGATCGCTACCATGTATGTTAGATTTTATAAATTCCCATCATAAAAGTGATTAAATTAGGTTTACTTGGCTAGGTTATGGATTTCACTTATAAGTAACCATGATTTGTTCCATAGAGGCTCAGTGATTCATGAAATATATGCTAGAACAAGAATGTATTTAACAGAAACATACCATGAAGTGTTTGGGGTGCTACATTACTCCCTCCTTCATAAATTTCATCCTTGAGATTTAATGTATGAAGCTCACCAAAAAGATGTGGGTGATTCTTTTTCATAACATCGTCAGGTTCCCTTGTTGCTTCCCCCATATTATGGTATTTCCTAAGAACCTTTACTGAACGAGTTGTTTGATTTCTCAATACCTACTCCCTTGTGTCAAAAATCCTGATGGGCATTTCAAAGTATGAAAAATTATGTTCCAGTTCTATTTCTTCATACGTGAGTATATGCATTGGGCCTGAAATGTATTTTTTTAACAATGACACATGGAACACATCATGATCTCTAGAGGGACTTGGATGCATTACCAAACGGTAAGCTACAACTCCGATTCTTTCTAGGATTTCAAATGGTCTGATGGACCTAGGACTCAATTTCCCTTTCTTACTGAACCTTAAGACACCCTTCCATGGAGATACATTCAGAAATACATGATCTCCAACATGGAATTCCATATCCTTTCACAGGTTGTTAGCATAACTCTTCTTCCTACTTTGGGATTCTTTAATATGGGCGTGTATTGTCTTCACCTTTTCCATGGTCTCTTCAATAATTTCTGGGCTTATATGTTTCCTCTCACCAACATTATCCCAACAATTTGGAGTTTGAAATCTCTTTCCATATAATTCCTCATATAGAGCCATTTGAATACTAGAATTGAAACTGTTGTTGTAGGAAAATTCCACCAAAGGCAGGTTTTGATTCCGCATACCTTGGAAGTCAAAATAGCATGACCACATCATGTCTTCTAGTGTTTTAATAGTCCTTTTAAGACTATCCATCTGTTTGTGGGTGTTAAGTAGTACTCATATGAAGATCAGTATTCAGAGCCTTCTGAAGACTTTTTCAAAATTTTGATGTAAACTGGGGATCTCAATCAGACATAATCGATAGAGGTGCACCATTAATTATTACAACTTCATTAATATAAAGTCTTTCCAAGAGCACAAGAGGAAAATACTCTCTTATAGGAAAGAAATGTGACGATTTTGTGATCCGATCAACAATTATCCATATTGCATCGTTCCTTCTAGGTGTCCTTGGTAGTCCGGTGAAAAAAGTCATCATAATGTTATCCCACTTCCACATAGGAATAGGTAGAGGTTGCATCACTCCTTTAGGATGTTTTCTCTCAGCCTTCACTTGTTAAAAAACTAGACATATTGACATGTATTCAACAATTTCTCACTTCATATTATCCAACCAAAAATATTCCTTCAAATCCTTATAAATCATGGTGCTACCTGGGTGTATAGAAAAATTTGAGCTATGAGCTTCTTCTAATAGTTCCCTTTTTTGCTCAGGTACTAATGGAACACATAATCTCTTCCCAAATTTCAGAACTCCTTCTTCATTCAGGAATTCAGCCAGTCTCACATCCTTAACTGCATTAATTTTCTTGTGCGGATTATCATCATTAGATTGAGATCTTTTTATCTTCTCTAGTAAAGATGGTTTATCAATAATTTGAAAGAGAAGTGATGTTTCCCCTTCCTTAACAATTCCCATATCCATCTCCACTAGATCCAAGAATATAATATCTCTTTCAATCCTCATTTGAGTCATAAGTCCATGATATTTCCTACTTAATGCATGTGCCACATTATTTTCTTTTCCTGGGTGGTAGTGTATTGAAAAATCATAATCTTTGAGTAACTCAAGCCATCTTCTTTACCTCAGGTTGAGTTATTTTTCTGTGAAAATTTATTTCAAACTCTTATGGTCCGTTTGAATCTCACATCTCTCTTCATAGAGATAATGCCACTATATTTTCAGAGCAATGATTACGACTGGTAACTCAAGATCATGAGTTGGATAGTTTTTCTCATGAGTCTTCAACTGTCTTGATGCAGAAGAAATAACTTTATCATTTTTCATAAGGATGCAACCCAGTCCATTCTTTGATGCATCACTGTATATTACAAATCCATCACTTCTAGATGGAAGAGTCAAAATTGGAGCATTGGCCAATCTTCTTTTCAATTATTCAAAGCATTCTGTACATTATTTTGTCCATACAATCATAACTTCTTTACATGCGAGTTTTGTTAGCGGGATAGACATTCGTGGAAAATTTTGAATGAAATGCCGATAGTAACCTGCTAATCCAATAAAACTGCATACCTAAGTTATGTTTTTTTGGTGTAGGCCAATCTTGGATTGCCTTTGTCTTCATATGATCAACTAGTATTCCATCCTTAGAGACAATATGTCCTAGAAAAGAAATTGATTGAAGCCATAATTCGCATTTTTTGAACATCCCATATAATTTATTTCTTTTAAGAGTTTGCAGAATAATACTAAAGTGATTATCGTGGTCTTAATATCTTTTTACGTACATGAGGATATCATCTATGAATACCACAAAAAAGTTATCAAGATTTTCCTTGAAAACTCTATTCATTAAATCCATGAAAATAGAGGGTGCATTAGTCAATACAAAAGGCATCACGGTAAACTCATAATGCCGATACTTGGTTTGAAATGATGTCTTAGGAATATCTTCCCTCCTCACACGCAACTAATTATATCCAGATCGAATTTAGATCTTAAAAAAGCATTGAGACCCATGAATTTGATAAAATAAATCATCAATCTGGGGGAAGAGGATACTTATTCTTTATTTTAATAGCCTCATGGGTCCATCTTTCTTCTTGAAAAAGAGGACAGGGGCTCCCCATGGAGAAACAGAAGTTCGAACAAATCCTTTTTCAGTCAATTCCTCTTGTTGTTACTTTAGATATACTAATTCCACAATGTCCATTCTATAGGGATTCTTTGATATTGTTCTTACACCACGAATCAAATAGATCGAGAACTCAACTTCCTGCTTTGGAGGATGTTCAGGTAAATCCTCTAGAAATACATCAATGTACTCTTGCTTAATGTGCACATCTTCAATTTGAATATTTCATTCCTCACCCATAGATATTAGCTTATCTTCCTCTCCATGTATTTCATTTAGTAGAGCTACTGGGGGTAGTTCTAGATAAGAATTAGGTGGAGAGGTTTCTACTCTAAATATAAGGGATTCTACACCATTTTAAAAAATTGTAACTTCCTCCTTCTAAAAATAAATATTCACATCATAATTTGATAACCAATTAATACGATGAATTATATCAAAGTCATTGGTATGATGGCAAGGTTAGAAACAAAAACATGTTTTGATGTCTGGAGGGGGACTAATAGACATTACATTGTTGCAATGATACATCCCCTATGAGTTTTGACTGAAAACACCTTTATTAAATTAAATTGGACATATCTAACTTTCTTGGAAAACTAAGAAGATATAAATTAATGTGATGATTCAGAATCAAATAAGTTGTTGGATAAGTTTGAGGAAACAATTAATGTACCTGTCCCCGCATCATTAGGAACATCAACCTCTATGGTTGTAATGACAAAATCTCTCCCTTTCTCTCTTCGACTTTTCTAAGTCAATTTTCCTCAATGCTTCAGACACTCATTTTCACAGTGTTCCATATCTCTATAATTGTAGCATTTAATATCATTGAATTATATCTTCCCCTTGAATTCATCAGATATATGACCCTTTTCTCCGCACTTATAAGAGTCATTCATGCCATTCAATCATTTCCCAAGATGATTCATTCCACAGTTCTAAAATAATGGGAATAGTTTTGTTCCCTTGACCTTTTTTGGTTCTTCCCCTTTTCCTTTGTTATTATAGTAATGCTTCTTATCATGGTTTCCCATGAACAAATTTTATCTAGAAAATTCTTTATATGTTTTGAGGTCACATGATACAATTTCATCATATGATGAAAATGATTGAGAAGCTAGTGACCTTAGAAGACTTGTCTTAAGACCATAAGTGAAATGATCAATCTTGTCTGCTGAGTCACGTGTGTAATCTACAACATACCTGTCTAGCCTTGTGAAGGTAGCCTCATACTCTACAACACTGTCTTCCTCCATTTTCTTTAATCCAAGTAATTTCCTCTTCATTTTGGTTCGTTGCTCATGTGGGAAATATTTTTCAATGAATACTTCTCTAAAAGTCCTCCATTCCATATCTTCTATTTATTCTTCGTCTATGGTATTCTAGATCAAAGACCACCATTGATCTCTATTAACCTTGAGATAATATACTGCCAGCACTACCTTCTCATTATCATTGCTTCTTAATGCCGTGAATATCTTTTCAAGTGACTTGATCCACTGCTCAGATACCATCATATTAGTAGTCCCACTAAAATATGGGGGATTCTACCGCATGAAATGATACAACACAGGTGTAACATGGTTATTCCTCACAACCTGAGTATGTTGTCCCAATATGGTCATAATCTGATCTACTCCAACATTGACTGTGTTGACTTGCTCAGTGGGGGAATCCCTACATTTCCCACGAGTATTGATTCCACTTATTCCACTATGCGGCATTTCTAATTAATGTCACACACTAGATTAGGGTTTTAATCATAATGTATAATCTTAAAATAAAAAAATACATAGCATTAACCAAGATCCTATGCATAGCTAATCCCATAATAAAAAAATGGGTTCTTTGAGGAATAATTAACATTTCAATCCTTTATAATGCCTTGTAAAGAAAATATGATTTATCCCAAGCATATCCGTAGGGAGTTTTGTAACCAAGAGTGTAGAAAGGACCGTTGTCGCGTACCCGGATACCCCAGGACAAGCCCGAAACCTTTTGTCATAGTTTTCACTCGTAGGTACATTTGTGCCAGATCCACCCCTACCTACTCGTATCCATACATGGATGTATTTGCTAGAAAGATTCATAAAATCTATTCCTTTCCAAAATATCAGCATATTATTGTATGTTTACCTTAAAATACCACTTTAGGGATTTGTTTCCTTTTATATATTTCCTACTCTACTTTCCAAGTTTCCTACTGAACTTCCACTGATACCAACTGTAACACCCTAACCCCTCTATACTAGAGCCAGTGAAATACATGTGATATTGGAATGTATAGAAGGAATAAAAAATCCCAAAGGAATGATTGATTTAGTACTCTTTCAAAACCTAGATACATAGATATAACACAAATTTCATTGAAAAAGGTTAAAAAATACAATACATAACAAAACTAAAAACTGAAACCACATTAACTTAATAAATGACCTTCTCTTCATCACCTGTTGAAGGTAAACAATGAAAGGTGTGACCTCAAATGCTCATTAAGGGTTAAAAATAGTAGAAGCATGAATACAATAATAAGTGAATCATAATCAATATGACATAATCAATATGGTATGGTGAATAAATTAAATAATAATTCCATTAATAAACAGAGAATGAAACTGCATCCATAGATTTTGTCATTGTGAAAAACTAATGGATAATAATAAAAACTGATAATGAATAAATAGAATTTTTATTAATTGGACGTCATGCATCTAGAACATGAAACTATAATACCGTTAAAACTGTTTAGTTCTGTGGGTAGAAACCTGTCAGATTTTTGGAAACAAACTCGAAGGGTTTGTCGCTAACTGATTTGTCTCATGAGACCTACTAATGCATCAAGGGGATATAGTGTGCCCCACCCACCACTGAATTTCCAAATAATTATTTATATATTAACTCAATACAAGAGCAGTATTCCTTTTCAATATCATTATTGATTAGAGTATACAGATTCATCAATATTTCCATAATTAAAATAACATTCCAAATAGACACCGTATGTAAAATGGTATAAGGTTTAGACAACAAACATATCCATGATATGAAATTATGGATATTTAATATAAATATATTTTCCAATGAAAAGTGATATCAAATGTGAAATAGGTACACCACATTGGTATTATTATGTGCACAATACAAAGGTAGTCACAACAAAATAGTAGTTGGGACAAAGTCTCTTACCATAATGTAATCGGTCGAATCATATGACCAGAACTTAATAACCCTCCAATTAATCATTTAATAACATGAATATAAATAGAATCATGTTATTATATATAAAATTGTAGTACACATATACCACATTCAAAAAATAAGTGGTGAACTCTAAAAATCTCACATAAATGAAAGTGAGATGAGATACCACTTAAAAACATTTCAGCATAGTAAAAAGTGTTATTATGAGGACATAATGAGAGGTAAAGAGGTATTCCATTATTTATATGTCATAGGGGAAGTATGGGGGAGGTGCGAAAATATACCCCATAATTAGTACTTAAAAATAAAAGGGCACAACATAGGGGAAATTCTTGAACAAAAGGTAAAGAGAGGATCCATTTCCTTATACTTGAAGATGTTATTGACTTGGTTATTAAAGACCTAAAAAAAATTAGTCTTATTAATTGATAATTCCAGAACATCTTATATATTTAAATTATTTATTATAACCCTTTTTATTTTAGTCAAGGCCTTTTTGATTAGTTATAAGGTTCAATTTCATTGTTTAGGATCATTTGATCACTTGGTTTTAAAATATCGGTTCACTTATATTAAAGTTCAGAGAAATATGAAAGATAGAAGTGTTTATCTAGAAATGAATTTATAATCTTTTAGTAAACATCCGAAAGATTACATGGTTTAAAATTTAATTTTGTTACTTATAGTGAGGTTAAATTATTATATATATAACCTTAGTGACAACCGTTTTGGTTAATTAGTGGGTTTGGTTATAATGTTCATGTTTTTCTTTATAACTTAGTAAAATTTGTAAAAAAGGATTACAGAACTAAAATAGGATATATTACATATATAATAATCTAGTTCAACCATAATGAAAATGGTTTCATGAAAATAATTAAAGATTATAATAGAAATTGGTAAACCATTGTCCTTGGATGTGCTAAATTAGAACATCTCAAACGATGCTTTCATTTCATCCAAATAAATGGTGGGGAAAGGATAGAAGATAATGAATTGTCCTATTAGCATAAAAACATTCTTGTACATGTATGTTACTGAAGTTATCATTCTATTTGGGTGAAGGGAGGTGATGAAAGAAAAAAAAAGAAAAGAACTTAAAAGAAATGAAGGAATTGGAAAGAGGAATTTACCTCTTTAGACTTCTCCTTTGGGAACCTCTTAAGAGGAGAGGTTTTGGTATTTTGTAGAGGCTAGGACCTTTTGTACATGGGGGAGGGTCTTGTTAAGATATTTGGGCAGAATATTGGAAAGGTACAATGCTTGAGATGAGTTAAGAGAAGAGGGAGTGAAGGGGGGTTTTATAGTGGAGGAGAGAAGGTATTTCTCAATATAAAATTCATTAATTTATTATTTCTCCATAAGACAAGGAATAATGAGTCTTCCATGAACAAGAATAATAATTTTATCATGTAAATCCGAATTAATTGGTCTTACATCAGCAAATCATCATCAATGACTCCATTAATCTAGTATTTAGCAATTATTGTGGATTATCAGATTTTACTGTTCATAAAAAAATTCATATATTTCAGAAAAATCCAATAAATTCATCCTAAAATTTTTTGACCTATAAAATCCAAAAATAAACTCCATTTTTCAAAAATAATTTTTTATATATGATTAATTAAATATTAAATTAAAATAGTTATTTAATCGACAAATATAAACACTTTTCATCTTCATTTTTATGGTGCTTAAATTCATTTATACACTAAATGGTACGGATACCATTCATAAGAGTCATATTACTATTTATAAAGGTAAGTTACTATTCATAAGGGTAGGTTAATATTCATAAGGTTAGGTTTATATTCACTGAAAATGGATTTTTCCTTATCAGACTTCATATAACTTATTGATCGCTACCATGTATGTTATATTTTCAAAATTCACAACATAGAAGTGACAAAATTAGGTTAACTTGGCTAAGTTATGGATATATTTTATAAGTAACCATGTTTTGTTCCATAGAAGATCAGTGATTCATGAAATATAGGCTATAAATAGAATGTATTTAAGATAAACATACCATGAAGTGCTTGGGGTGCTACAACAAATATGGTTTAGTTAATAAAAAATGAGATATATATTAATGATATTAAAAATATACAATCGTTAAAATATTTACTATCTCAAACCACCAAAATAATATGAAAACAATCACTTATTTCTATTTAATGACTTTATATAAAATATTTTATTCTTATAATTATTTATAATTCATATTTATAACACTAATAACAACTAAATAATAAATTATTCTTCTATTATAATTGTTTTAAAAATAAATCACATCATAATCATTCATTAATTTTGGTATGATCATGTTTGCGCCGGTTTAACAACTAACTTAAAATATAATAATCATTAATGACTATAAAGAATATATTTACTAGTATAATATGATAATTATAAGTAAATAATGAATTTTTTGTTCTTTAATTACAAAATTTTTATTGAAATCATTAATTATGAAAATACAAATCATTTTTCAAAAGTCACAGTAACATAATCATCACCAAATTTTTCTTCATGGATTATAATCAAAACTCCCATATAAATTAAATTATATATTTATAAACTATATTGGAACATATTTTATAGTTCCTAAAATTATTCAAGAATTATATAATTTGGAATAATAATTAAATTCATCAACACTCCTATAAAACTATTACAAATGACCAAAATCATAACACCTGATACTGAAAATAGGTAAAAACTAATTAATATATATATAAGTGTGTATATAATGATTATAAATGAGGATTATAAATGGTTATATTTATGTATAAGTTTTTTTCTTATGTATTTATTATACATAGTTTAATTATTCCGGATGTTTAGGGAATGTGTAAAATGAATTATGATGAAGGTAAGGGTTTTCATCTCAATTTCCTCTCTTTTAGAAATGTTTAGTTTTATAAAAATAATTGTATTTATGTTGTGTATATACTATATATTTGAGATATTATTTTTTGATATTATTTTTATTCACGGTATTTTAGGTTCAATTTAAATTTATATATCTTTCCAATGTTTTTAATGTTACACAAGCTGTAAGGATTATTTGTCTTTATTTTCCATTCTATGAGACATGTATGATATTATGAACCATGTCTCCCTTTTATATGATGTATATAATTCCCCATTGTCTAATAATATCTTAAATTATTTATGGTACTATAAATTTCACTTCCATTTATTCAATTCTTACTTTGGATATTGATTGAAACCCTCCTAATAAATGTAAGGAATTTTGGTAACTCAAATTTCCATATATTGAATTACATGTTTTATCTCTAAATTTTTTCTTACATTATTTGGTTATTCTATAATAATATTTTAATATATGTTATTTTAGATTATTATTTGAATAAATTATGTATTTAAATACAAAATTTTTATAACTCTTTTTAAAATGTTGGTTCTCGTCAAATAAATTTTCTCAAATATGAAATTTTTTTCTCCCATTCACTTTAATATGATCTTTCTTCTTCTACATATTAATATAAGATAAAATATATTTATTTTTTGGACCAATTAATTAATATTATTTTTAAAAAGAATGTTTTTCCAAAAAAATTAACTTCAGTATTTGAAATATACTTTTTGAAGTCATCTATAACTTTATCTTTTACAAAAATGTTAAATATAATTCCTAACAACTATTTTATTTTTCCACTTCCATTTTAATTTTTATATTAAAAAGCATTCACCATCTTTGGATTTATGTTTCATCATCTAAAATATTATTTATATTTATCTTTTTGGGGATTGAAATCATAGTACCAAATAATCTAATTCTTAATCCCTTATTGGGTAGTATCATTCCAGAATTATATTGGAATGATTTTTTTCATCTGTATCACCATGATTATATGTTTTATTTATAACATTGAGGTTATGTTTCTTAACTATGAAAATTATTTATCAATATGGATAATGATCCTGTTATTTCACTATTGAATTATCCATATAATTTTTATTAAATACTATGGGAACATCATAGTGTATATAATTCATATTTAAGGATATTCACGTAGAAATATTGTTTATTCATTTTATAAGGATTTATTGAAATTATAAATTATTATTGAATTATTGGGTAGGTTGATTACATATTGAAATTACATATAAATCATTGTGTATGAATTGGTGTTCAATATTTTTAGTAGTTCTATATGGATGATTATTTTCAATGTACATTTATTCATTACAAAAAATGATGAAAATCATAAAACTTATTCAAGTTATGGGTCGAGCATAATATTATATAACCCCTAGATGGGTAGATAGGTATCATGAGACAAAAATTATATTGGTATTAGTGTATTAATATCCCTATATCATTATAATGTCTGGTCTTAAGGCCTTGGAAACATGTTTTTGATATATGAAATTATGCTTTCCATAATCAAGTGATCAATAATTATTATTAACCATTTTTCATTTATTATCGTAGATATAAGCTACTATTTGATTAATTTGATCAAAAAATTATTATAATGATTTATTCCAATCTTATTATTTATATCATTCTTTAGCTTTAACAACTTCATTTATTTGTTTTCCAAACTAAGTGTATGATCTCACCCAATCCAATGATTCCATTTCCCCAGTTATGATGAAATGTATTATACTTGACATGTCTAACAGAATAGATTGTGTGGAAAATTTATGGAAAATATTAAATAATTATTATTTATTGATTATTTGTTTATATAATAGAGTAAAATGACCACTATTTGAGGAATACATGATATTTATTAGTTTTTTATTTGACTTAATTCTATAAAGATCTAAATGTAAAATTCTTTGGGAATCTATAAAAATAAATATTTTAATTATGTTAAATAATAATGGTATATTTATGTTTGTTAATCTGGAGATAGTATTGAATCTTGTGTGTAAACTATGTGTTTTAGATATTGGATTTGGGGGTTCACATATAGGGCATCAGAATTGGTATCAAAGTAGGGTTTTTTCGACTTTACTGATTGAGATGTTAGTTGAGGATAAATTAAAAAGTGATAAGTTATGTTTGATCATAATTTCTATGGTTTAGATAACAATTTTCATTGAATGAATAGATATTTAATATTTTAGAGATCAAGATAAGATAACATCAGTGAAAACCCTAATGAGAAGTCTAAGAGAGAATTATAATTATATGAAAAATTGATGAAGTTTTTATAAATTAGATATTATATGGTTTTACAAGAAATTAAATCCCTATCTAGATATTTCAAGTTTATGTAAGACATGACACATATATAACTAACAGTAGTAACCCTAAAAACGTTATATTGGGTATTAACTCAATCATCACCCAATGCATGAAAAAGATTCCGTACTGAATACCCAGTTTAATAATTATTAAAGACACACTTTAGATGAACATAGTATATTTAAATTCCAACTAAAAATATTTATTATGTTATGGAGTTAGGTTAATAATTATAAGAGAACACAATTTATTACAACCTAGGTAGAACCATGACAGTTATATGGTGAACCAAATGTGAAATATTTAAAATGATAGTTTCATAGGTTTAAATGAATGTACCATTGTCTAATATATTCAATGATTGAGTTTTTATATACATATGATCATTTAATCTAATTTTATAGAATATTATCATTATAATTTCATATTTCATATTTATTTGAAAGTAGATCATGAATATGAATTTGAGAAAGGTATGTATTTCAAAATCGATATTTCTTATAAATAAAAAAGGTAACCCATATAAACGGTTGAGATGTTTAGAAAAATCATATTATAATAGAAAAGGTGGCTATCCTTGTCTTCTTTGAGGCAATGAGGATTATTTCTTAATAAAAATTATTTCTTGAAATTTTTATATATTTTTCTAGCGTGAGAAGTTTAGTATTGATGTTTTTGTATATTCTAAAATTATGATAATTACACGAAAAAACATAGGATAATTATCCAATAATTTTTTTACTTAATGTATTTGAAACATTCGTTAAATGGAATCAATAACATTAAAATTATATTTTATTACAAGGTTACATTTTTCTGGGATGACTATTGGAAAACGTAAGACAGGGTTATAAATAACTCTTAGGTTTAACATATGCTTGATATTAAGGTAATAAAGGGTTAATTGATTTTTGAGAAATGTTAGTTAGATAGTATTAATATCCTTGGAATTTGTTATTGATATAATAAAGAACTAACTCATTATATTTTTAGTGATGTTCATCATATTTGTAGGATTGTTGTGTGTAATGGACGGTGTATGATTTTCTACTTTTTAAGGGCTAAATTTTGTGTTAATTTCTAGATGGATATACGATTTAATTTTGGATTAATATCATAGAGATTCAAATGGTTTTAGGAAAATTATGTTATAGAGATTATATGATTAGGGAATATACACACATGGGTATTTGATTACATTAACTGATAATTTTTTTGAAGAATGTTAAGTAACTAGATATAACATAGTAGAGTAAGGTAGATACCATATTAGTAGTTATACCCTGAATTATGAATATGATAACAATATGATCACCTACTTTATTTAATTAGTAAAAATTAAAATAATGAGGAAATAATTTATTTAATGGGGGAGAATGTAATGAATCAATATTTTTATATATATTTTCCTCAAATAAACAATGTTTTTGATAGATTACTCCAAACACAACACCGAATAAAAGATAAAATATGGTATGTTTAGACAATTAAAACCTAGGTGTTGAATTACAAGGAATGAATACGTATAACCAATTTTTGAAAATGATATATAGAGGAAATAAAGTCTTCTTTTAATATAAATTAAATTCAATTGTTAAAGATGAAATGATTAATAAGATCATTTTTAAGATTACATTTTTCTTCTTCTAAATATTACGTTTATATGTGATATGAATTTTTATTTCAATAAAAGTGAGACGAATGATTATAAAATATATTTTATAGGAATAATTACTTAATAATAATTTAATTAATAAATGATGGAAAATATGAATGAGAATGGTTAATATTCTAAAAATATATATTCATATGAAAATATTTTTATCATTATATTTCATCATATTATTTAAGACTAAATTTTTTATATTTTTGAATTTGAATTTGAAAAAATTATTATTTTTATTCATCATAGTAATATATATATATATTTTTATTTTTTTGTGTTTTTTAAAAAGATTGTTTTGGTGAATATTGAAAATAGAATTCATAAAATTAATAAGACTTTTATGAAATTATTAGGGTATAAATATGAATTTAAAATTCATAAAACCTTTTTATAAAACCAAATAATTAATATTAAGAGAATCTATAATTTTAAAACTATATTTTTAATTTAAAACCTCATATTTGAAATTTTATAAAATTTGTAATATTTTTCAACAATAGTTTTAAATACATTATTTATTTAGTATTTTAAAATTTTATTATATCACTTATATAAAATTAATATAAAAATAGATATGAAATTTGGAATCATTAGTTCTAAATAATTTAATATGGAAAAATTTATTTTTAATAATTTCTAATAAATTACTTTGTTAAAAAATAGTTTCCTGAGTAAAAATCAAAAGGGGTAATAATAATTTAACCAAAAGTGAAAGACTAAAAACATGTTTAGAAAACATGTGAGAATGAATATTTAAGGCCCTTATAAACATTAAAACTTCTAGTATCAATTATTTCCCATTTTTATCTTCTTTACTTGAGTGGGACTTCCCATGAATGAAAATATTTTGTTATTGATAAAAATTTAACACATTTCACTTATAATGATTGTACTCTTATCCTCACTTACTATCATAAAAAATCCCCATAGTTCATCAAATAAAATGACAAAACCTATCCTAAAAAATTCGATCAACATTAAATCAGTACTTTTAAACACAAAATACCATCCCTTAAAAGATTAACATCTATTGAAAAGGATATTACCAAAGAAGTGAGGTATAAATTTCTAACAGCCCATTTCTCATTTCTATTTCTTTATGTGAAATTATTCTTAAAAAATTTGAAGAAAACCATCTTAAAATTATAATTAAATTATAATTAGTATACTAGTATGTTATTATAATTATTTTACAATCTTTAACTACCTTTTCATTTTCTATTAAGAAAAATGAAACCATCAATCGAGATTTCAGAGGACTACCAGCTCCAGGATGTAATGAGTTTAATTTTTATTCATCTCATTAAAAGGATGGTTATATTATAGAATTTAAAATATATGTATAATAATTACGAGATAATTTATTTTCTTAAATGATAAATCATATTAATCATTTCCCCCATTTTATGGAAAATGAAATCAACATCCATACGTACATGTGGACTGTTACCTCCATGGAATGATTGATTTCTATTTTTCTTTTCATCACAAATATTCATGTTTATTTATAAGAATGGTTTTAAAGGAAAAAATATTATCTGTATATACCTATTATGGTTATTTTAAAATAAATTGAGAAATCTAATAATTATAAGAACAATATACAATCATTAGAAAATTAACATCCTTAAACAAACCAATTTAACAGGAAAAAAATCACTTATTTATATGTAATTACTTTATATAAAATATTTTTTCTTTACAATTCATTATAATTATGATATATCACATAAATAAACACAAATTAATTCCATTAATCTTTTCTGCAATAGTACTGTAATTAAATAACCTCATAATCATCCATCAATCATGGTATATTCATATTTGTGTCGATTTAAGCACATGATTGAGAAATTAGAATCATGGATGACTATGGGAACATAGTTACATGGATAATATAATGTAAATTATTAAATAATTATTTTTTATTTTTTAATTATGACATTAGCATTAAAATCATTAATTATGAAAAAATTATTCATTCTTTAAAAGTCACTGGAACATAATCATCACGATTAAAATTATCTTTATATATTGTAATCAAACTTCCCATGGCATGAATTTATATATTCACAGAATATCTTGGAAATTATATTATGCTACTATAAATTATATAATAATTATGGAATTTGAATGGACGATTAACATTGACAATGCTCCTCTGAAACTAGTACAAACGACCAAAATCATAACATCTGATATTGAAAATAGGTAAATAATAACTAATACATACTTATTAAATGATTATAAATAGTGAGTATAAATGGTTATAATTAGGAATATGGTTCCTGGATATATATTTAATAAATTTATTTTTAATTATTTAGGTTGTTTGTAGTAAGTGTAGAATGAATCAACACCATGGTTAGCGTTTTCCTCTCAAATTAACCTCTTTGAAACATTTTTGATGTTATCAACTTAATTTCATTTATGTTATTTATACAATACTTCTTTGAGATATTATAGGATAAAATATCTTTTATTCATGGTATTTTAAGATAAATTTAAATTTCTCTATCTTTCTAATGGTTTTAATGCAACTCAATTTATAGGGGTTATTAATATTTATTTTCAATTCCACGAGACATTTTTAATATTGTACACCATGTTTCCCATTTATAGGGTGTAAATACTTCACCATTAACATATAACATTCTAAATTATTTTTGGTAATAAAAATTTCACTTTAATTCATGATCTTCCATACTTTTAACATTGAATGAAACCCTTATGAAAATTTATAGAATTGTTATAATTTTAATGTATATTCAATGAGTGACATGTTTTATCTTATAATTAATGATTTTCAATGAGATTTGTCTTTATTTTTTTTATTTTTAAGGAAATGACTCATAACATCAACATTTATGAAAATGTTAAAAATGTTTTCTAAAAACTCTTTTATGTTTCCACTTACATTTTAAATTTAATATTCAAAAGAATTTACTATCTTGGTATTTTGGTTTCATGATCCACCCTCTTATCTGTATATTTATATTGGGGGATTGATCTCATAGTACCAAACAATCCATGTCCTGATCCTTTATTTAGTGGTATCTATCACATCCATTTCCTTAATTTTTTTAAAAATATATTCTAGTCATATATTATATTTCCCCTAGGTTTCCCTCAGCCCCCCTAAAATTTGGAAGTAATGGGCTGTTTATGGGTGTCTAGAACATGGAGCATGATTTGTGTGCACGGTTTACTAAACCGTGCATAGGTTTCTAGGTCTTAAATATTTTTTATTTCAATTTTTACCTAACATAATTAATCATATCCCACCCATTTATTCCCCTAGTCGACCCTAGCATTCATAGAAGGCTCCCAAGATCCATAAATCTCACTTGTAACCCAATTTTGAAGTGGTTTTGGTGGGGAAACTTTGAGATTAATCAAGTAAGTGAGTCCTCCTTCGTTTTCTTACTACTCTATAGGATTTATTCAATCATTATTGAAGTTCCAAATGTCCCAAAACAATTTTTTCATACCTTGGGTTAATTTTGAGATTATTGGTTCAATCTTGTTGATTAGATGTTTCTTTCACTCACTTGAGGTGCGGTTGAAGTTTCACAAAAAAATGGTGTTTTTGAAATATAAGGTATTTGATTCCATGTGTATACTTTCTTTGAATAATTTATCTTTATTTATTGACTTGTTTTTCATTCTTCACAAAAATTGTGTTTGGTGTGAAAACCATTTTTTGGTAGCATTGATTTAGTGGTTGATTTTATAGAATCGTTTTTATTAAAATAAGTGTTTTTCATGTGTATTCCTTGTTTTGTGTTTTGGGGTTATTTTATGACTCATGGAATTGGTTTAGTATATATTGTTTTGACTACTAAATCTAGTTGGGTGTTTGGCCTTATGGAAAGGATGTTTGAATTCACTTTGTGTGCAAACCCTTACCTTACCTCTTGATCTTGTTTTATATACTATTTGAATGGCCTAGTAAAATACATTGGGGGTGTGGAATAGGTTTTTGTACTATATGTGGTGTGTCTGATTCAGAAGTGGTATTTATATGTGAAAATGGTAATTTCATGTTCAATTGGTATTTTATAACCTGTGGAACTTTATTAAGCTCAAAAAGGGAAAGCTGAGTATCTATGTGGTTGGACTTGGACTAGTATTCTAGTTATCCAATTGTGGTATCCTCCCTATTTCACTTATAAATTTTGATGACAATAACACTAACTAAACATTGATGTTGTTTGGGGACCACTAGGCCATTAGAGATTCCCCTCTTAGTGGCTCATGCATGAGTAGGATATTGGTTATTATTACTTATTCATCGAGATACGATGTACCAAGGGCCCCACAACTATCTAGAGACGAGGAGTCTCCCCATGACTTTTTCTCATTAGTTATATCATATTTACCATTATCATATGATGCGTTTTGGGGGAAAATTCAGTAGTATGTGTATTTTATTTCAATTTGTACATTCTACCAAGAACCCCTCTTGAAAGATATTTTTATTTAATGTTACACCTTTTAGAAATTGTTCTAGCGGTTCTTGTTTATAAAAACATGAAATATTTTTATTTTAAAATGTCTATCATATGTAATATTTTTGGGAAGTTTCTTATTGGGATTAGGCTCACACCCTACTTACACCCTTTAGTGCAAGTGGACTTGATAATGATTGACATAGATAAGGGAAAGGTCCTTGGTGATGATAGTTTAGGTTGTTAGCCTCTTTCCTCAGCACGTTGCTATAGAGATGTCTTACGGGTCATGCACCCTTGATATGTGGTGGTTCTTGAGTTGTAATTTATGCTCTTTCCTAGTTGTGTCACCTTGAATCTTATTTAAACAATGTATTTTAGTTCTAATTTTTTTATTAAAATCTTTCTAGATTAAATTTCTAAACTAGGTTTATTTATTATTATTTGTTGTTTAATGATTATAAACATGGGTAAATCATTACAAAACATTTAATTATGACACCCATGAACTTTTTCCAGCTCTTGGGGATAGAAAATTTCTTTTTGGTTATGCCACAGACCAGGTTTAGAGATAGTTTGTATGGTGAATAGATCTGGTTTGTAGAAAAATGGTATCAGAGCATGGTTAAGATCCATGGGTAATATTATTTTTGGATGAGTCTAATTATATATAAGCTAGGACTTCTGGGACTCGGAGTTCTAGATGTGTGTATGGTGCCTTGCTAAAACCTCTCATGATAGATATCGAGTTTTCATGGGATGCTGGGTTTTTTTTACTTCTATTCGAGATGGGATTTGCGGGCTAAAGAATGGATGTGGAAATTGTTTGGGGGAGAATTAGTTGTTTGTTTCATTATTGTGATGGGTTTGATTTATTTATATAAGATTCTATTGGAGTTTTTTTTTCAGAATTGTTCTGCTGTGGTTTTCTCATGTGAATATTTCCTTTTTGTAGCAACATGATTTCTCATAAAGCTACAATGCACCAATGGGATGAAGCCATAGAGATTTATCCCTCACCGCTTAATCAGAGGTTGGTAGAAGCTATGGTATGGGCTTTCCAGGCTCTGGGGATGGGAGTGGGTCCTTCTTCTACATCAGTTAGAGAAGATGAACCTGGTCTTAGGAAGGAAAAGTCCCAAGAGTTTCTGAAGAACAATCCTCAAAATTTCTGTGGTAGCATGATGCCATAGGAAGTAGAGGAGTTGCATTAGAATATCGAATGAAATTTAAAGTCCCTTGACACAACTTAGGAGGTCAGGGTGAAATTTCATCATTTATGTTAGAGGTTATCAATCGTAGGGGGTGGAAATCTGTGCTTCAAGCTATGAAGAATGAGTATATGAGCTGGAATGTCCTCAAGGTTACCTTCAATGACCATCACTATTATGAATTCTTCACTTATGAAAAATCCTGGGAGTTTATGGAACTCATATTGGGAGATCAATTAATGATGCATTATTCCAACCACTTCACCGATCTAGTACGATATTCACCTAAAATAGTCTCCAATGAGAAGATATAGTCCCAAAAGATCAATAGGGGTTTGTGGTTGGGGATCTATTCTCAGGTATTCCTATTCAAGTTGAAGACCTATGTAGAGGATTTTGATCATGCTTGTATAGTGGATATTGATCGTAAGGGAAGGTCTGGTTTCTTTGGGATGATATCGATGATGGGTAGTGGTTGTTCATCTGAGAAGAAAAAGAAGTGAGAGGAGAAGGGGAAGAAGTGAGTCAGTAGTTCAGGCCATCCTCCCGGGATATTCCCATATGTGGATTCTGATGCAAGGTCTATTTTGTTCCACCAGTGTAGCAGTCTAGGGAACACTCAACCTGCATGTATATCTCCTAAAAGGCCCTTTTATTAGCGTGTATCTATGGATAACTTGAATCAATTTTTCAAGGTGAAACGTCCACTATAGAGTGGGGTAGGATCAGTGGATTCTAGGGTAGTGTCAGTTTTTCTAGAGCTGTCTAGAATAGAAGGATCTCGATTTGGTGGTCGTGGAAGTAGGGAAAGATCATCTTCTAGGGAGATTCATTTTAGGGAAGATCTATAGATGAGTGACCATTCTAAGGTAGAGACAAGGCATCTCTATGTAGTGGATCAGGCACTAGTGGGATCAAATGTAGGGACTCTAACAGTTCATGGTACCATTTTGATTGAATCTTCTTTATCTAACTTTCTCTTTAAATTTTTTTCTATTATTTCTTTTATCTCTAGTTGTACTATGAACCTGTTGAATTGTCCAACAGAGTTGTTGTATTTTGTGATGGAGTTGGTGACATAGTTGGGTAACAAGAAGAAGCAAGGTCTCAGGTTCCCATCATGTGCACTTTCTATGTTAGGGGTTGAGATTAAATATGACCTCCTAGTCTTTGATATAGAAATTTTTGATGTAATCATTTGAATGGATTGGATGGTTAATTTCTAAGCGCATGTCGATTACTATAGATGGTCGATGAGTTTCAAGGAACCTTAATAGATTACTTATGTTTTTCTTGGGGAATGGGATCCTCTGTCAGGTTATATAGGACCACTACTCCTAGAATAGGGAAACCATATCTCCCATCTCTCATCACTCATGCTATAGGACAATGGTCTTTATCCTAAATGTGTATTACCACATGTAGTAGATGATTAACCATATGTATTTTCAGATGAATTTTCAGGATTTTTCCTAGAGTGGGATGTGGAGTTCTCAATTCATTTGTCATCAGGAAGACATATGATATCTATTTCCTCATATAGTTTGGCCCCCACAATGTTGAGGGAATTAATGATATAGCTGGATGATTTGCAATCAAAAGGATTAATTCGTCTGAGAATCTCTCCTTGGGCCACTCTTATTCCTTTTTCATTGAAGGCTGACGGGTCCCTTCGGTTGTGCATTGATTACCGGAAGCAGAATAAGGTCACCATAAATGAAATGTTCTTCAACCCAAATATATTAATTTTCTTGATTATTTGATTGGGGAAAAGTGGTTTTCCAAGATAGACCTATGATCGAATTACCACCATGTTAGGGTGAGGGAGGAAGATATCCCAAAGACAGTACTCCGAAGCAGGTACGACAACTTTGAGTAATTGGTCATGCCCTTCAGATTGACCAATACTCTAGCAGTCTGTTTTGAACTCATGAATAGTGTGTTCCACCAAAATCTTGACTCTTTTATCATGTTATTTGTGGATAACATTATGGTTTACTCTAGATCCGAGGAAGAGCATGATCATCACATCAAGATCATGTTGGGAACTCTGTGAGATTATTGCCTTTATGAAAAGTGGTCTATGTGCACTTTCTGAATTAGGGAGGTGAATATTTTCGTTCATTTAATTTCAGAACAAGGGGTTTTAGTAGACCCTGAGAAGATCAGTGTTGTTATGTTTTGGGAGAAGCCAACGAATGTTCTTGAGATCAGGAATGTTTTTGTCCTACCATGTTACTACTGGATGTTTGTTCGGGATTTCCATAGGCTTTCTTCACCCGTGAACACACTCACTCGGAAAGGGATGAAGTTTGAATGGGGCCCATATTGTCATGAATCCATTGAGGAGTTGAAGTGGAGGTTTTCTACTGCCCCATGTTGATCTTGTCTTAATTTGGAATGGTCTATGTAGTATATTTCAATGCTTCATGTATGGGTCTTGGGTGTGTGATTATGAAAGGTGACCACATGGTGGCATATGGTTCTTGACAACTCCTACCACATGAAGAAAATAACCCAACCCATTATTTGGAATTGGTAGCGATTATTCATTCTTTGAAGACGTGGCATCACTATATCTTTTGGGGGATGTTTTTTTCTAGTTTGATCATATGATATTGGCTTACATATTCTAATAGAAGGATCATAATCTGAGGAAGAACTATTGGATAGAGTATTTGGAGGGGATTGAATTTGATATCATCTATACCTCATGAAATGGTAATGTTGTAGCTCATTCCTTAAGAAAGAATGTTCTAGTGAAATATTTGAGGAAGTACAGTGATGAGTGGAATCTGATGGGCCTTTTTCCCAGATGCATATAGTAACCAAGGATCATAGTAGAGATACTTTTCTAGAAAGTGTGTATTTAAAATCATCTATTTTATAGTTTATTTAATAGGAGAAACCCAGTTTTGAGATGTGTCAGTGGTATATGTAGTTTCTTCATGGTGGAGAGATATCTTCTGACTGGATCACGTCTCTCGAATGAATATTATTATTTAAGAGCTTTTCTATAGCACTGTTGTCTATGGGGAAAGTGGTGATTTATGATTACCACCAATCTCATTGGGTCATTCATCCTGGAGCTAAAAAAATGGATTATGTTGTTCGTCAGTAGTTCTGGTGGCTAGGAATGTGGTCAGATATAGTTGATTTTGTATCAAGGAGTTGTACATGTCAACTGGTGAAAGCATATCATCAAAGGACCTATGGTTTCTTAATACATTACCTATTCCTACTTGGAATTGGGACGTAGTCTCCATGGATTTAATTATTTTCCTACATCGTACACCTCAAGGTAAGAATGTTGTTTGGGTAGTGATTGATCGTCTGGCCAAATCATCTGACTTTATTCTGATCAGAGATACAAATAAAGTGGAAGATATTGGATGATTTTAAATTTAATAGTCGGTAAAGATCCATGGTGATCCATCATAAATTTCCTAAGATAGAAACCCCAATTTTACCACTTAGTTTTGGGAAGGACTTTAGAAGGCTTTGGGTTCATAGATTATGATGATATTGACTTACCATCCTCAAATAGATTACTAGACGGAGTGAGAAATCTAGATTCTAGAGGACATTCCTCATGCATGTGTTTTGGACTTCAAATGTTCATGGGATATCAATTTTGGATTGTTCAAGTATTCTTGTAATATTAGTTTCCTATACTAAAATAAAATGGTGTCTTTTGAGTCACTCTATTGTTGGCCTTTTCAGCCCCCCCTGTGTTGGGCTGAGGTAGGTGAGACCACACTGTTGGGGATGAGTATTGTCCAAGAGACATCTGAGAAGGTCAAGTTTATCAGGCATCCATTATTGATTGCTCAAAGCCACCACAAATCTTATGCTGAATAGAGGAATCGAGATCTTGAGTTCTCTATGGGTGATAAGGTATTCTTGAAGGTGGCCCCTCGTCTAGGCCATCTTCGTTTGGGGAAGTAGGTAAAGTTAATGCTGAGTTATGTCAGAACTTTTGAGATCACCAAGAAAATTAGAAAGTATGAATACATGTTAGATTTTCCCTTTCAATTGACATCTATTCATGATGTATTCTATGTTTTCTAATTGAATTAGTACTATTTGGATCCATCTCTGATGTTGAATTGGGAAGAGTTAGATATAGAGTCTGATTTATCACTATTGGAATGGTCAGTGTGAATAATGGATTCCCAAGAGAAGGTGATTTAGGGAAAGTCTATTCCATTGGTATGGTTCTTATGGAAGCATCAGAATGATGTGGATGAGACAATGAAGCAGATGTCATGGGTTGAGAAAGAGTACCCATTCTTGTTTTCCGATCAAGCTTCAGGCTGACTTTCTAAGGTAGATTGTTTTCATTGTCAGAATAAATGTCACATCATTGTCCTTGTTTTTAGGTTCTTATATATATATTTTTGGTCTTTCTTTCACCATAGGTTTCCCCTAGGCCCCCCAAAAATTGGAAAAAATGGGTGGTTTGGGGTGGCCAGAACATGGCGCACCATTTGTGTGCACGGTCTACTAAACCGCGTAGAAAAACCGTGCACAAGTGTCATTGTCAATTTTTTTTTGTTATTTCAGATTTACATTTTCATTACTAAATCTATATCACCCCTTTATTCCCCCATTTGAACCTAGAATCAATAGGAGTCTCTCAAGCTCATTTAATATCCCTTTGAACCCATTTTGAAGGGGTTTTTGGTGGGGAAACTTTAATATTTTTCACGTAACTGATTCCTCCTTCATTTTTATTCCTTTTTTCTCGGGTTTCATTCCTCCTTATTGAAGTTCCAAATATCCAAAAACTAGGATTTCGTACCTAGAGTTTAATTCTGATCTTCTTGGTTCTATCTTATGGATTAGGGTTTGCATTCGCTCACTTATTGTGCGGTTACATTGTAGTGGAAGTTTCAAACAAATATTTGGGGTTTTGACATCTATGGTAGGTTATTCTATGTGTATACCTTCTTTTATGAACATATCTTTCCTGATGGTCCTGTTTTTTATGTTCCTCTTCCATTGTGTTTGGTGTAAAAACCATTTTTTGTAGCACTGATTATGTGGTTAATTTTAAAGAAGAATTTTTGTATAAAGATGATTGTTTTTAATGTGTATTCCATGTTGTGTTTTTTGGAGTTATTTTATGACTCATGTAATTAGTTTTTTAAATATTGTTTGGGATTACAAATATAGTTGGGTGTCATATTTTTGGGATTTTTTCCCTTAAAATGTATTTTTGAATGGATTTTTTGTGCAAACACTTGTCTTACCTCTTGAAATTGTTTTATCGAATATTTAAAGGGCTTACTAAAATAAATTGAAGGCAAGGAACATGTTTTTAACTATTTGGGCTGTGCATGATTCAGAAATGGTATTTATATGAGGAAATGGAACCATCTCATGAAATTATTATTTTATAACTTGTGGTAGTTGATTGATCATAAAGAGGGAAACCTGTGTATCTAGGTGGGAGGACTAGGACTAGTATGCAAGTGATTCGGTAGTGGTATCATCCCTATTTCACATACATAGTTTTACTATGAAAAAACATACTAAACATTGCATATTTTTTTGGACCACTAGGCGATTAGGGTTTCCCATCCTAGTGGGTCATGCACGGGAAGGATATTGGTTATGGTTACTTATACACCAAGATACATTGTACCCAGGTCTCCACAGCTAGCTTGTGTTGAGTGGTGTTCCTATGACTAGTTCTCATTGGATATATCATATTTAAAATTGACGTATAGTGTGTTTTGGTGGAAAATTGAGAAGAATGTGTTCTTTATTTTAAACATTACATTCTTCCATGTTTCCCTCTTGAACATTGTTTTCATTTAAAGTTTCACATTTTAGAAAATTTTCCAACATTTCTTATTTATAAAAACATTCATGATTTCTATTTTAAAATATTTATCACATAATATATTTCTAGGTGGAATCATATTTGTATTAGGATATCATACTACTTACACCATTGGGTGTAATTAGATATGGTAATGTTTGACACTGGTAAGGTCAAGGTCCTTAGTGATGGTGGTAGTAGTAGTAGTTCATTTTTTATTCAAAAAGAAATATAGAAAGGAAACAAGACCCCTCAAGGGGGACGGAAATGGTGAAGACCAAGCACATCCCCCAACACAAAGGAGGCACATTCTAAAGGGAGAGAGAGGGGAGAGTTATAGAGAATGAGAGGGTCATCTTGTCTACCCAAGAGGGCAAGGGAATCCGCTGCGAAATTAGCCTCCCTCCAACTGTGAGACAAACAATCCCCAAGTGAGGCTTCCATTATGCACCTTCTGATAATGTACGTGAGTTCCCACGGAACCCCACACCACCCTTTCGTGATCTTAATGAGGATATCTGAGTCCGTTTCAATTTCGGACATGACCAGCTTAAGTCTTCTGCACACCAACAGGCCTGAAACTAAAGCCTGAACTTCCACACACAGGGAATTGCCAGGCCCATAAAATGCACTGAAAGCGATGAGAACCGATCCAGAGGAATCTCGTAGCACGCCTCCCCCCTCATGATCCCTCCCATGCAATAACCATCAACGTTACTCTTGATTCCCTCAACCAGTGGATGCCATTTAACCCAATGACCAGTCCCCTTTTTGCGAAAATAGGGGCGATTAAGGAGGTGGTTAATCGCAGCAGACGTCACTCCACCTCTTATCTGAGAAGCAATATCAAAGATGGGGGACTTGAGGATAACCTGGAGGAACAGTAATGCATGACTCTCACCTCTCCAAACCTGATTGCGTGCCTCCCAAAGAACCCAACATAGAGCCACAAGGATGATCGTTCTAACCAGCCGCTCCTGATCAGAAGAACCCACACCAGAAAATCAGCACTCCACATAATCCTGTAACGAGTACTCTCCAATGCCTCTACATGGATTATACATGAACATGGACCAAAGATGAAGTGCCCATTGGCTTTGAATGAACAGATGTTTCGCTGTTTCACACGTGTGATTGGTGCAACAGAAGCACCTCGAGGCCAAAGCAACACCCTGGAGTTGAACGTTGTCCTCTATAGGTAACACTCTATTTCTGATCCTCCAGAGTAAGAAATTCATTCTAATGGAAATATCTTTACACCAAAGCGCTGGAGCCCAAGCATTGATGATGCTACCTGCCTGGACGATACTCCTGAAACCTTGTGAGGAAAACCTCCCTAAGCTAGAGGCCGAGAATCAACATTTGTAGGGTTCATCACTCATGACAATATTCTCGAACACAGACATCTGATTAGCATTCAAAGAGGTACTTATCAAGTCGAAATCCTCTCATGAACTACTGAAGGTAATATCCAGAGAAGGACAGCCGGGGTAATGCAAGGGCTCCCCCGACCAACTAGTATCCCAAAAATTGATATTTCCAACACCGATGATCCACCTCGCATGACCTGACAAAGTGTCAATGAGGTAAAACATACATCTTGCCAGCCTCGTGGAACTATATAGACCCCTTTCTTCAAGCCCCAGGTAACGTGCTTTGAAGAACTTCGCCCACAACGAATCCCCGACGATAATATCCCAAGTGAGACGTGCCTACAGACGTTGGAGTGTACCCTATATATCACATAATCTAACACCGCCTGCCTCCATTGATCTGGATAGACGCCTCCAAGAGGCCCAGTGAAACCTTCCCTCCTCCTTGGCGTCCCACAGGAAGGAGTTGAGGATGATTTCCATCCTCTCTACCGTACCCTTAGGAGGGTGGATCACCGAAAACACGTGCATGGGAATAGACATGAGTACACTATTAATCAATGTAATCCGTCCGCCAAAGGAGAGAAGCTTATTTTTCCAATTGTAGATTCTGCCCAGTATACGATCAAAGATCGTAGAGAAATGAATCTTATTAAAGTGGCCACAGGAGATCGGAACCCCAAGATAGAAAATGGGGAATGGCCGTCTACAACAACCCAGAGTTTTTTGGAACTCCTTTAATCTTGATGCTGGGCATTTATCAGAGGTGAAGAAATGACTTTTAGCAGGGCTGACGCACTACCCGCTCCATCTGCCGTAAGAAGATAAGGAGTCCATGAGAAACTTCAACGATCTCTTCCTACCATTGATAAATATCAAGATATCATCCGCAAACATAAGATGAGAAATGAAAACACTATTCCTCCCCCAGAAGGGAATCATGAGATCTGTGTCCATCCCATGCTTCAAGTTTCTTGAGAGTGAAACATGGGAGATAACAAAAAGAAGTGGGGACAAGGGATCCCCTTGACGAACACCACGTATAGTCTTGAAGAATTCAAAGGTCTTTCCCGTCAAAGCAATTGAAAGACATGGGGAAGCGTAACATCTAAAGCAAATATCACAAAAAACCTCCCTGAACCCAAAGTTCTGCATGACCCGTATGATGAAGCTCCACTCCAGCGTGTCATATGCCTTGTTCATATAAATTTGGAAGATGACATTATGACCAACCAATTTCCTGTTGATGTCCTGAACCAATTCATTAGCAATGCCCACCGCACCCTGAATGTTGCTGCCCTTGATGAAGCCATGCTGCTCTATTGAGACTAGACGCAGGAGAATCTTATCCAGCCTACTAACAATAACAGAGACAAGAATTTTATATGCAACGTTGCAAAGACAAATAGGCCTGTATTGGCTAATGAGAGTAGGGTCCCTGATTTTTGGAATAAGAACCAGTATTGATGCGAAGATGCCCCTAATGAGCAGACCACCCTTGAAAAAGTCCTGCATTTACTCCACAACAAGCTGGTCAACAATCTCCCAGGCGAAGCTGAAGAAGCAGGCCGGGAAACCATCAGGACCAGGTGCAATGTCCTGGGGCATTTTCCTGACAGCCATCCGGATCTCCTTAGCCGAAGGAATGGAGGAGATAGTAGAATTGTCCTCCTGGCTAACCGTTGAACGAATAAGGCTGAAAAAGTCCTCCGAAGCATGAAACCCCTTCACGAAGGAAGAAGCAGGCTCCCCTGCCAAGATATTCTCAAATTAATCTAGAGCAATCATCCCCGCAGTGTTCACATCTGAAGTGTAGTCCCCGTTTTCCATTCTCAGGTTAATCTTTGAACTTCTCCTCTCTTTAATGCAAGCATGGAAGAAAGCACTGTTTCGATCCCCTTCCTTAGTGATGGAGGTTCAGATTTATAGCCACTTTTATTAGGGAGGTGTGATGGAGTAGGATTAGGGGTGATATAACCTTACCGTGTGGTGGTTCTTGAGTTGTAGTTGATACTAATTTCTAGTTTTTCCCCCTTGGGTCTTGTTTAAACAATGTATTTGAATTCAGAATTTTTTATTAAATTCTTGTTGGATTTAATTTTTAGACTTCATTTATTTATTATTTTTTGATTTTAATGATCTAAAATCAGCTAAATTGTTCCCAAACACTTATTTATGGTACCCAAGAACTTAAAATAACCCATGGGGATAGGGAACACCCATTGGGTTATGCCCCAAATCAGGTCGGGTGCTGGATTGTATGAAAACCAGATCTAGTTCGTGATATTATCATTCGAGCATTAATTTTAAAGGATTTGTCTTCTATATAAAGTTCTTATATATTTCCTTTATTAAACCAAGGTTATGTTTTTTAATAAAAATACACCTTTTTTATCTAGATGGAATATGATCATCTTATAATGATATATAATTATTCATATAATCTTTCCTCTATTCAGGGTTGAAATCTTAGTTTACATAATTCATATGGGAGGATGTTCACTTAGAAAGATATTTTACATATGGGCTGGTGATTTATTGAAAATCTTGATGATTAAAGACTACAAAGGTGAGTTGATTATGTATTTAAATTTCATTTAAATGAATGGGGATATATGGAAACTGAAAATTATTTTATTTTTATATAGATTGTTATTATTATATATTATTTAATCATTTTATAAAATTATGAATTAATTGGAATTAATCAAATGATAGGTGGGGAAAAAAATATTTATCCCCTAGATACATCAATAGATATCATGAGACCATAAAACTTGCATATTGGTGTATTCCTCTCCGCACAACAGTATAATGACTTGGAACAAGGCATTGAAAATATTTTTTTGATGAACAACATTATGTATTCCATCAGCATGTGATCAATACTTTTTTTATCCTTATTTTCGTTTATTATCATGGATATAGTTTTTTCTCTAATTCAGTTGATCATTGAATTATTATGATTCTTTTTTCCATCAATATTATTTATATCATTCTTGTGCTTTAATAGCTTCAATTATATGTTTCCCTTACTAACTATTTGATCTTAGCCCTTATATTGTTTATATTACCCCATATTATGACGAAATGTATTACACTTGATACCTCTATCATAATAGGCTGTGTGGAAATTTTTTTGGGATATGTTAAAAAATTATTATATATTAAGTAATTTTTCATATAGTGGAGGAAAATTTCTATTAGTCAAGAAATACATGGGATTTATTTTTATTATGATTTATACAAATTCATTAATGCTCTACATATTAATTCTCTTTGGAATATATATAATTAAATATTTGAATTTAGCCATTTAATTATGGTATAGTAATGTATAGTAATATACTATTATTATTGAATCCAGTATGTAATGTATGTATTTTAAGAACTGGATCTAGATGTGCAGGTTTAGGGAATCACATGGGGAGTGAAATGAAAATTGAAATGAAGAGGATTGTGGAGTGACCAATTTGTTGATGTTTAGTCTTTAAATACAGGTCTAAGATTTTATGAGCTTGGGGTATGGTGAGATTAGAACATTTCATGGGATATTAAGAGTATTAATTGATGTTAATTGAGTATGAATTTGATAGTGGAATGTATTTGGGTAGTAGTTTACCAAGGAGGTGAGATGTGATATTTATACTTGAAGGGGAGGTGTATTGTTGGTTAAAAACATAATAAAACAATATTTTGAGGCTATGTATTAAAAATGGTCTTCATTTATTCAATTAATAGTATATTATTAAAATAATTATTTTAATAACTCTAAGGCCATTAAAAAAATATTTTATTAGTTTTTACTATTTTATATAATGGAATATGAAAAAATAGTTTTGAAATGTAATTACTTATTTTTATAATATTTTGAAATTATTTTTTAGGTTTAGAAGTTGAATTTATTGTTTGAAAATATATTATATATATTTTTAAGCTCATTTTGTTTTGATAAAATTCATTGAGAATTTATTAGATCATTATTAAAACAATATTATTCCATAAAAATGTTCTATTTGAAAAATAAAATTTTACTGTTTACTAAAAAATTCTACAATTTTAAAAAATAAAAATAAACAAATCATAGTTAAATTATAATCATTGATTCGAAAAATGAAATTATTTTTTTCAAAATAATTTTCTATAATTTTTGATTTTAATATGGGATTATTAAAATTAAAATAAATATTTTCAAAAAATAATTTAAGTCATACTTTAAAAATGAAACACCCAAATATTTCATAGTATGTTATTTCTTCAAAGTAATTCAATAACATTCACTACACACAACACTGAGTTCAAGCGCACCACAACTTACCAAGATAGTCGTTCAAAAGCAGTTATGAATAGTATTAACTAAATTTTTAACTTTATATAATCCTTATAATTTTAGAATCCTTATTATTGGTTTCTTAGACATAATGTAAGAACAAATTCATTTTTTCAGATTAAAGAAGTACTTTTCAAAAAAATGCAATTTTACCACCTTTTAATGGTGAACCATTTTTAAATAAAATATTTGAAACTTTTATATATTCAATTTTACAAAATAAAATTCCTTTTTTGAATCAGGACATAATAATTTAGTTTCAATAAATATTTGGTGTTTTTTCGATAACTTTCATATTTTGGTGAATATTGAAAAATACTATATTTTAACTGAAAAAAATTTAATCAAAATAATTTATAGTGTAAAATTATAAATTTTAATGATTTGGAAGTATAAATAGATTATATGTTTACCATTTAATCTAATTTTATTCATTAGAAATAATTTCACTTTGAAATTGAACATAAACAAGTATTAATCTTTTGTTAGTTATTATTTTTTTTAAAAACACGCATTGTGGTTTTACCATGGAAATTAATTTTATATTAATAAATGAAACTTCTATGTTTTTAATTTGGAAAAATAGACATTATTTTTCAATTCAGAATATCAAAATTATATTAGGGTGAAATTTTGGTATTTTTCTGAAAACTTTCAATTTTTGATGAATAGTGAAAAACCCTAAGTTATTTGTTAAAACTAATTTTTTTAAATAATTATTTATTAAAATTTATTTTTGGTCAAAATAGATACATAATACCTATATAAGTTCAATTTAATTCGTTGGAGTTAGTTTATAATAATTTTAGATATATATAAATTTTATTTAACTTTTTACCGTCTTTTCCCCACCGACTAAGAGCATTTTCAAATTTACATAAAACATAATTTTTCCGCTTCTATGAGTTGAATTTAGAATATCCGAGAGACATGGTTAATATCGAGGATAAAAATGTGGTTCAATAATATGAAAATAATTTTTGGTGAATAGTAACCTTTTGCTTTTATTTATCACGTTTCAAAGTAAATAGGGTAATTAAGGGTAAAAATGATATTATTGTTACCCTAACACATGTCCTAATTCTATTCTATAAGTATAATTTGACCAAAAAAACCTTATGAATAAAATATGATCCTTTAGGTCCACTTGGATTAGATTATGACATTTATTATCATTTAATTCAATGAAGAGTTAAAAGAGTTAAAATCAATGTTTAATAACTCAAACATTTTTAATATAAGGTTAAACATAAGATAAATTCGACAATAAATATTCATTAGAAACCTAAAAATATTTCATACATAATATTATTTTCTTAATATTTTTTAGACATTAAATAATTTAATTTATATATGACACAATGATGAAGGAGTAATTACGTAATTAATGAAATATTAAAATAATTGATATTATAAATATCCAAATAAATGTAATTTGAGAATTTTTATGAATCAAACTAATTTTATAGGTTAATATGACATATTATGATTCTTAAGATGAATTTTTTCAGAGTAATAATTCTTTTATTAATTTAGAAAAAACAAAACACCAAATAGTGTCAAAATTGACATAAAAGATTATTTAAAACAAATATTACATTATTAATTGGTATTCTATTCCAAAAAATATATGGTTAGGAAAAAGGAATTAAATACTATTTTATATGTCATTAATGTACCCCATGGGTTTATCTTGTATGTTTAGAGTATGTTTATTAACCATATAGTGTAAGAATACAAGAAGACACAGTAAAAGTTAAACTATTTATCTAAGAGTTATTTCTAAAATACAAGGTTAAATTTGTAACCTAAACTTGTCTAAAACCTATTGGTTGAGATGATTTAGAACCATAACCACATATTTCTTGAATTAAATTCATTTTGATCCATTATAAACCGAATATTATTGTATAATAAATTAATACTTTAATATTTTCCTAAAGTGCCCCTCACCCCTCTTATAAAAGGGCACTTCCCCTTCTCTAAAATTCACACCTCCAAAGACATTTGTCTCATCCAACCCCTACCCGAATATCCTCCAAACATTCCTAACTTTATCTTATAGGCCTTAATTTTGTCATAAATAGAACCTAAGTATCCCTTTTGATCAAATCAAAAGGAAGAACCCGAAGAAGAGGTGATGATTTCACCACCCTCTTTCAAGTTCTTTTATTCTTCCACTTACTCATTCTTTGTTATTACCATACCAAAATAATAAATCCAGTATCTTAAATATAATATAATGTTATTATAAATATGTAACAACCATATTCATTATTCTATCCATCCTATGAATGATAATGTCCCCATGCGTGCGTACGTACGGCTTACCGTCTCCACGCCGTGGTGTAATTTGTTATTCAACACTATGTTATTTGGATGGATATAATGATGAGTAATATGTATATAAATAGTTAAAATAAAATTATAATGTCTCTATAAAATTAATATACCATCTGATTCCACACTTTTATAGAAATGATATTGTCGCTCATGCGTATGTATGGATTAACGTCTCCAAGACACGATGAGATTCATTTCCATGTTCACCATTCATCGATGATTATAATAATATATATTATGAATAAGTATGTAATATATGAAATAATAATGATACTTGAGATATATATATATATATGTATGTATTTAGGAATATTTTATTCAATTACTTCTGTTCAATACGATATGAAAAAAGAAACAATGTTTATGCATACGTATGGCTTACCGTCTCCATAAACGGTGTTTTCCATTTCATATATATATCTATTATAAATATATATATTCTAAATATATATATGATATATGAATAAAGTTATTTATTCTAGAATTATTTAAATCATGATCTAAATTATATGGTCATGATTGACATGTTAAAATACATACAATAAAGAAAGTGATTATAACCCGAAATGTTAATTTAACATGACAATAACTATTAAATGGGTAGTATAAAGTAATAAATGAATCATCTACGATATAATAGATATTTATATGGTTCTAGTATAACCTAATAACATACAATGGTCATTATACAGGAGGTTAAATGTACCCTTGACCAAAATAAAGTGCAATGTAAGGGTTAATTTCAGAATCTCTTTACTATCCGAGGTGGTTTTTACGTAAGTATCTACTGGGAAATATTTACTATACATTCCCATGTTTCAAAAAAGAGTTTTTAAAGGTATTATTTTTAAGGTAATTTTTCACTAAAACATCATTTTAAATGTTTTAAATATTTATTCTTCTAAATCATTCTCACTAATGTCCATGTTTTCAAAATGTGTTTTAAGGATTTATCTATATGGACATTAATGTTTTTAAAATTTTAATTACATTGAAAAGTTTCAAAGTGGTATGAGACAATTTGATTCAAAAAATTCTTTAAATGTGTTCTTTTCTAAACTGTGTGACTTTTAAATGTTTTCATGGAAAAGGGATACTTCTCTCAAAGAGTCTTACAAATCATTTTCATCTATGTCAATATCGTTTGATGGATTTTAAACATGTTTGATGTTAGATTATTATGATACAAATCTTCCATGTTGTAATGAAGGTTTTGTGATATGTTTGATTGTGGATGTGTTATTTTTATACCATTCATGGTTTATGGATAAAGTATTTATATTTCATATGCTAGTTTTAATACGAATATTTATGTTATGTTTAAACCTTTTCATATGAGGAATGCATTAGAATTAGTATGTGATGGGTGGAGATCGATATAGCTCTTTGATGAATCAGTAGTTCTCATGAGACAAACCAGTGTCTTGGAACAAGGCCTTGACAAAGTATAATTTTTAGTCTTGGCACAAGGCCTTGACTATGTGGTTAAAAAGGCCTGGCATTATGCATTCCATCATTATGAAAGTGGCTATTGATATTGCATGTGATTATTCGACTAGTAGAATATCCATTTGAGAAAGTAAATGGAATTATTTTTATTTATATTTTCCATATTATAATGAAGTTTATGCTGAAAATAATTTTGTTTTATTTTTATACATTTCCTTAAATTTTTATGCTTATTTATGAATGTTTCTGATATATTTTTATCCTTACTGAGAATCTGAGCTCACACATCTCTTATGTATTATTTTCCCAGGATCCAAAGAAGTGTTTAATGTTTGAGATGTAGGGTTAAGATAAGGGAACAATGTAATTCTCAAAGGATTATTTTTTTTGTGTTGTATGTTAGAAAGTGTAATGTAATGTTCATGCATGTAATCTATTTTCCAAGACTGCTAAACTGATTAGTCTTTCAGGACTTTATTTCTTGTAATCGTGCTAATGTATGAAAATAATGCACTGACTCTAGAAATCTAGGGTTCAGGCATTACAGTTGGTATCAGAGGAGGTTTATCAATTACCTTTTAAACTAGATTTAGATAAACTATGATTAGAGTAAATTACCCTAAGATATACTTTGAGGATTAGTATAGAAGAACTTCCTATAATTTTGGTAAGGTATAGATTTTGTGAGTTTTCCATGGAATACCTCCTTGTCTGGATACGAGCAGGTAGAGGTGGCTCTGGCACAGATATACCTAGGGGTAAAACCTGAAAACACCGCTTTGAGCTAGACTCGAACAGGAACTGGTGCACGACAACAGGCCTTGCTGCACTCTTGGTTACTACACTCTCAGGGGATATGCATAAGATAAATCACATTTTCATTACAAGACATGATGAAGGATTTAAGAGTAAATACTTCTTCAAAGAAACCATTTTTATGAATATACATTATATCCACCAACTGTTCAATTTACGTTATGTATTTTACAAGTTTGGAATTATGAATGTCAATTCATAAAATCTCCTAGTGTATTCCATTGTAAAGAAATGGCACCCAGTAGATGGAATGAGAACTCCATCAATACGTATGATACAGAGAGTAAGAAGGATCATATATTTCATGGTATTGAGCCAACATTTGGAAGAGAAATAGTCTCCCATGTATTCTCAAAATATAATGAAATAATATCATGTGTTAATAAGATAAGTAAAGAACTCTCTATGTCCTATGGCTTTAAATGGAAGCAAGAGAAGAAAAGGATGGAAGAGAGAAAGATGGATAAAGCGAAGAGGGAAAAGAAGTATTTTCTCATATGTGATAACTATGGAAAGAATCACCTTGGTAAATTCTTGAAGAGAATGGCATTTTGTTATAAGTATGGAGAAAAAGGACACCAAGTACGTGATTTCAAGGGTAAGAAAAAAGTTTCAAATGTACAATGCTTCATCTACAAGGAGTTGGCACACTACGCGAATCAATGTCCAAATCATCTGATTATACCCCAAATGCTGTAATTTGATTATAATAAAGTTATGATTCTGCTGAAGATAAAGTGTAATGATTAGATTTCTTACATTGTTATTAATGTATTGTGTCATTTGAGTATTATATTAATGATTTATATGTTAAAATAATTATAGAGTATATAAGGACTGTATTGAAGTACTATTTCATTAAGGACTTGAGATTGCGTGGAACCAAGAAAAGTGACTCAATAAAAGGTTAAATTTTTGGAAAATATATGGTTTAAAGAATGATAAACCATAATATGGTTCGGATACTAAAGTTGTGATTTTTGGAATAATACATGATTGATTTGGATAAATTATATTAGATATTCTTGACTACCTAGAAACTGATTAATGATTTGTATATTCAATCATTGTTGAAGTTTACAACATTTTGGGATAGAAAGAGTATATCCAGTATTCTATAAATAATAAGGGAGCATGAATGTAATCAATAAGGTTTTATAGTAATTCATGACTTTGTAGTGTTTTAAAAGAATACATGTTGAAGGTGCTCACATGTTATTATGTGGAAAAAATTATCTTCATTATGTTAACCTTTCTTATAAATTTTGGATAGTGAGTTTGGACAGAAGTAATTTGGATAATTATAGTTTGATATTATTTTTGGATTTCCATAAAAAGGACCACCTAGAAGTCGGGTGGCAACCCGTCGTGTCTGGTAAGGCCGTGAGACTTGAACCTGCATGCAATGAGCGACAAGTGTGTTTCACCAACCACTGGACCATGTGATATCCTGGATTAAATAATATAGTTTTTTTTGAAAACGTCTAGTAGATGAATTATAAATTCATTTTTTTTGGAACGCTAAAGGAATAAGATAAATAGAATTTTTTAAAGTTCTATTATTTTTATAGTGAAAGTTGAGTTTGTGGTAGAAATTAGTTAAAGGATAGAACTATAATTATCATGTATATATATTTTTTCTTCTCTTATTCTATAAAGAAATTAATTCTTAAACTTTAGTTAAGGAATATTCAAACTAAAAATGTGTTATCCTAATACCTTAAGTTTTTTTGAACTGATGATATTTTAAATCAGCATATATTGATGGCTTTGAGGCCCTCAATTATACAATTGTTTGTCACTGATGCCCTCAATCACTCACTATAAATATTTATGTTTTCCCTCCAATTATGTGTATCTAATTTCCACCAATGTTCTCCTAATCAAGATCATAATTTTGTGGTGACATTTTCATTCCCCTTTTCCTCTTATTAAGACTAAATTTTATTAACCCAATTTCCAAGGTGGGTTTTCCCACAAAGGTATTTTCTATTTTCAACCTTTTATTTTCGAAGAATAATATCAAATTGAGAGGTCTCAATTTATTTAAGGAGGGAAGAATGTAACACCACAAGATTTCATAGTATGTTATTTCTTCAAAGTAATTCAATAACTTGCACTACACGCAACACTGAGTTCAATCACACCAGAACTTACCAAACTAGTCGTTCAAAAGCTATTATGAATAATATTAACCGAATTTCAATCATTATATAATACTTATAATAATAGAATCCATATTATTGGTTTCATATACATAATGTAAGAACAAATTCAGTTTTTAGATAAAATAAGTATTTTTCAAAAAATTCAATTTTACTGCCTTTTAATGGAGAACCCTTTTTAAATCCAATATTTGAAACTTTTATATATTAAATTTTACAAAATAATCTTTTCTTTGGAATTGTGACATAAGAATTTACTTTCAATAAATTATTTGGTGTTTTTCTGATAAGTTTCATATTTGGGTGAATAGTGAAAAATATTATATTTTAAATAAAAAGAACTATTTTAATCAAAATAATTTATAGTGTCAAATTATAAATTTTAATGATTTGTAAGTATAAATAGAATATATTTTTACCATTTAATCCAATTTTATTCATTAGAAATAATTTCATTTCGAAATTGGACATAAAAAGTATCAATCTTTTGTTAGTTATTTTTTTTAAAACACGCTTTTTGGTTTTACCATGGAAATTATTTTTAAATTAATAAATGAAACTTCTATGTTTTGAATTCGGTAAAATAGACTTAATTTCTGAATTCAGAATAACAAAATCAGATTAGGGGTGAATTTTGGTATTTTTCTGAAAACTTTCAATTTTTAATGAATAGTGAAAAACACTGAGTTATTGGTTAAAAACGACTTTTTATTTAAATAATTTTTTATTAAAATTTATTTTATGTAAAAATAGATACATCATATATATATATGTTCAATTTAATTCATTGTAGTTAGTTTATAATAATTTTAGATATATAAAAAATTTATTTAACATTTTACATAAAACATAATTTTACCACTTTTGTGAGTTGAATTTAGAATATCCGAGAGACATGGTTAATATCAAGGAGTACAATGTGGTTCAATAAGTTGAAAATAATTTTTGGTGAATAGTAACTTTTTACTTTTATTTACCATGACTAAACGTAAATAGGGAAATTAATGGTAAAAATGATATTATTATTACCCTAAAACATGTCCTAATTCTATTGGCTATGTATAATTCGACCCAAAATAACCTTTGGAATAAAATGTGATCCTCTAGGTCCACTTGGAATAGATTAAGACATTTATTATTATTTAATTCAATGAAGAGTTAAAAGAGTTAAAATCAATGTTTAATAACTCAAACATTTTAAATATAGGGTTACACATAAGATAAATTCAACTATAATTATTCAATAGAAAGATAAACATATTTCCTACATAATGGTATTTTATTTATATTTTTTAGAAATTAAATAATTTAATTTATATATGACACAATGATGACTCAGTAATTACCTAATTAATGAAATATTAAAATAATTGATATTATAAATATTCAAATAAATTTAAATCTGACACTTTTTATGAATTAAAATAATTTTATAGGTAAATATGACATATTCGGGTTGTTTAGATGAATTTTTTTGGAAGTAATAATGCTGTTATAAATTTAGAAGAAACAAAATACCAAATAGTGTCAGAATTGACATAAATGGGTTTTTAAAACAAATATTATATTATTAATTTTTATTCTATTTCTAAGAATATAAGGTTATGCCAAAGGGCCTAAATAATATTATATATTTCATTATTGAACCAATTGGGGTTCTCTTGGGTGTTTATAGTATATTTATTAACCATATAGGGTAAGAATGCAAGAAGACACGGTAAAAGTTAAACTATTTAACTAAGAGTTAAATCTAAAAGATTAGGTTAAATTTGTAACCTAAAATTGTCTAAAACCTATATGTTGAGTGTATTTATACCCATAACCACCTATGTCTCGAATTAAATTCATTTGGATCCATTATAAACAAAATATTATTGTATAATAAATTAATACTTTAATCTTTTCCTAAAGTTCCCCTCACCCCTCTTATAAAAGAGCACTTCCCCTTCTCTCAAATTCACACCCCAATGCCATTTGGCTCCTCCAACCCCTGCCCAAATATCCTACCAACATTCCTCACTTAATCCTAGAGACATTACTTTGGTCAGAAGGCCAACCTAAGGATCCCTTTTGATCAAATCAAAAGGAAGAACCCGCAGAAGAGGTAATGATTTCACCACCCTCTTTGAAGTTCTTTTATTCTTCCACTTACTCTTTCATTGTTATTAACATACCAAAATAATAACTCCAGTACCTTATATATACTACAATGTTATTATAAATATGGGACAACCATATTCATTATTCTTTCCGTCCTATGAATGATAATGTCACTATGCGTGCGTACGTACGACTTACCGTCTCCATGTCGTGGTGTAATCTGTTATTCAACACTATGTTATTTGAATGGATATAATGATGAGTAAAATGTATATAAATAATGAAAATAAAATTATAATGTATCTATAAAATTAATATACCATCCTATTCTACACCTTTAAGGAAATGATATTGTCGCTCGTGCATATGTATGGATTACCGTCTCCACGATGCGATGAGATTAATTTCCACATTCACCATTCATCAACGATTATAATAATATATATTAAGAATAAGTATGTAATATATGACATAATAATGATACTTTAGATATATATATATATATGTATGTATGTATTTATGTATTTATGAATATCTTATTCACTTACTTCTGTTCAATACGATATGAAAACAGAAACAATGTTTATGCGTACATACGGCCTACCGTCTCTATAAACGGTGTTTTCCATTTCATATATCTATCTATTATAAATAATTATATTTTAAATATATATATATATATATAATATATGAATAATTTTTTTTATTCTGGAAGTATTTAAATCATCATTTAAATGATACGATTAAGAATAACATGTTTAAATGCGTACGATAAAGAAAGCGATTATAATGTGAAATGTTAATTTAACATGACAATAACTATTAAATGGGTAGTATAAAGTAATAAATGAATCATGTATGATATAATAGGTATTAATATTGTTCTCGTATAATATAATAATATGAAATGTTCATTATAGAAGAGGCTAAACGTACCCTTGACCAAAGGAATGTTCAAGGTAAGGGTTAATTTCACAATTTATTTATTATCTGAGGTTGTTTTTATGTAAGCATATACTGAAAAAGATTGACTATACATGTTCATGTTTCATAAAATAGTTTTAAAATGGATTATTTTTAAGGGACTTTTTTACTAAAACATCATTTTTAATGTTTTAAATATTTATTCTTCTAAATCATTCTCATTAATGTCTATGTTTTCAAAATGGTTTTTAAGGATTTATCTATATGGACATTAATGTTTTTAAAATATTAATTACTTTGAGAAGTTTAAAAGTTTTATGGGAAACATTTATTAAAAAATTTCATTAAATTTCTTCTTTTCTAAATTGTGTGACTTTTAAATGTTTTCATGAAAAAGGTATACTTCTCTCAAAGAGTTTTTCAAATCATTTTCATCTACGTCAACGTCCTTTGATGGATTTTAAACTTGTTTGAAGTTGAATTATTATGATACAAATATTTCATATTGTAATGAATGTTTTGTGATATGTTTGACTGTGGATGTGTTATTTTTATACCATTCATGGTTTATGATAAAGTATTGACATTTCGTATGCTAGTTTTAATACTAATGTTTTTGTTATGTTTAAACCTTTTCATATGAGGAATGCATTGGACTTAGTATGTAACGGGTGGAGCCCTCTATAGCTCCTCGATGCATCGGTAGGTCTCATGAGACAAACTAGTGTCTTGGCACAAGGCATTAACAAAATCTTATTTTTAGTCTTAACACAAGGCCCTGACTATGTGGTTAAGAAAGTCTGACATTATGCATTCCATCATTATGAAAGTGGCTATTGATATTGCATGTGATTATTCGACTAATAGAATATCCATGTAAGTAAGTAAATGACATTATTTTGATTTATATTTTCCATATTATGTTGAATTTTATGTTGAAAATGCTTTTGTTTTAGTTTTACACATTTCATTAAAGGTTTATGCTTATTTTTGAATGTTTCTGCTATATTGTTATCCTTACTGAGCATCTGAGCTCACCACTTTCTTATGTTTTATTTTACCAAGATCCCAAGAAGTGTTTTTATGTTTGAGATGCAAGGTTAAGCTAAGGGAACAATGAAATTTTCAAAGTATTTTTTTTTTGTTTTATTTTAGAAAGTGTAATGTAACGTTAATGCATGTAATCTATTTTCCAAGACTTCTAAACTAACCTGTATTTTGGGACTAGATTCCTTGTAATCATTCCAATGTATTAAAATAATGCTCTACCTCTAGAAATCTATGGTCGAGGCGATAAAAAAAATACACACTGATAATTTTTTTTCAGTTACTTAATTTAAATATTTTTTATGCCATTAAAATATTTGTATCGAAACATTTTATACATTGTAAATATTATTTAGAATCCATTTTACTTTTCTAATGATCATGTTACCATTATAATAGTTAGGTTTGTATTCTAATAGTAATAATACTAATCTAACATTTAGGATACTACTCCAATGGTAATTTTAACTTTATAATTTATATAAATACCTCTTGTTTACTTTTTTAATTATTAATTTTACTTTATAACAAAATTTTCTAAATATTGTTTAAAATTCCAGTCAAATTTATATTGTTTTTTTCATATTATATTTTTTTGCGAGTGTGGAACTTCTAAGTGACTACAACCCTATGAATTTTTGGATTCTACTTATGTTATCTATATTTTTTATTATCCCAATTTATAATTTTTAATTTTATAGAGTGTATTTATCCATTTAATACAATGTTATATATTGATGAAATAAAGTAGTGTTGATTTCATTATGCGGTGTATTCAATTTATTTATACCATACTTTATACTATACTTCATACAACTCTGTATGAAATATATGTATTTAAATAAATAAAATATATTATTAAAAATTCTTATGTCATGACATTTTTGTAATGTTATATAATGAATAAATTAAATATGGATAATTTCATTTTGTTCTTTATAAATTTTATTTTTTTTATAATTTGTACATTAATTCATATTTTATAAGTGAACGTATATTATTCATGGCTTAAAAATAGTTACTAAATATATATATTTATATATTTATATATTATTTTAATTAAAACTAATTAATTTATTTTTTACACATATATAAGTTAAAGGAGAAAAATATGTCTTCAAAATATGAGATGTTAAATTCTCCCACACAAATAAATTTAATAATAAAAATTTTAATTTATTAATAATAATATATTAATGTTTTATAACTATTTTTACATAACATATTAAAAACCAATATTTTAATTTTACAAAAAATTGTTAAAGATATGATTCTACATTGATAGAGTTACGAATTCAACCCACTATTTCTATAAAAGGGAAACTTGAACTAGGTCTCTGGAACTGAAGGTTGTTTCCCTCATGTTTTACACCCAAATATTTCTGTATCTGAAGTTATAAAAATAGAGGAACTATTATATTATACAAAATGAAATTCCCCCATACATTCAATTTAATATTCTGTGCAACACAAATATACTTTACATACATAACATGAATATTTATTACATCCAACTATTCATAGAATCTTAAGTTTAATTTATTTGGAAAATAAGTAAATATAACATAAAAAACCTATAAAAACCCAAGTTAAATTAATTTAATCTTTATTCAAGGTCCACCTATAAGTTAAGTGAACACTTATTAATACTTTTAATCACATATAGACAAATATCAATGAAATGGTGACCTAAAAAACTCAATAATGGGAAAGGAAGGGAAAGATGAATTACCTAATCGTTATCAAATATCATGATACCATAATGTAAGATGTGAGATCATATTATTGAAGAATAATTGATATAGATATTTAAATTATGAAACCATAATGATGAACTTGATACAAAACATATGAACTATAGAAATTATTGTGGATATCATAGGGACATATGATACCTTGAGAATTTTGAGTGCATCAGTAGATCATACCATATGTAAAACACGATGCATATAAAAGAAAAATCGAAAATAATTATGAAAATGACTGAAATATGGAATATACATAATGATTGAACCTTATACACATAATTAAATGCATACTACCAAGACATCATAAGATAATGGAAAAAGAAAACTACAATGTCCATGTATAACATTATAGACAAAGATAATCGCATAGTGTATGCACACAATCTTGTGAACAAACATAACTATTTCGTGCCCATGTATAATGATATTAAGAGGTATAAATATTTACCCAATGAATTGAAAGGATATATAATTCATGAATCAACAGTCACATAATAATATCTCTAAAATTATTTTTCAACCTAAAAATGAATATAATGTCATGATTATAGGTAAATTTATAATCCTAACATGTATAAACCATGATTAAGAAGAATCAAGTTTTATAAAAATCCCATAAATCATACCTGAACATCAACTAACAATAAAATAGTTAAATGAAAAGTAATTACCTTTAAAATTTAAGAAAATATACATAAGGTATATTCAATGTAAGTAAGAAAATATAATTTATGACAATATTTAGATGCAGAATTCAATTAATAGATACTTAGATTCTAAATAGTAATTGAAAAAGAGTTTTTTTTAATATTTTGTTTAGTATTATCATGATAGAATTTTGGAAATATAAAAAATATCAAAATAATAAAACAATCATAGTTGATGGTATATAGAAGGTGAGGAGTATATTTTATAAAATGATTTTGAAAGAAGATTGAGAAAATAATGATTGAAATATTGAATATGGTATAATATTATGTATGATATAATAGTGTACAAAAATGTTATATTTATTGAAGAATAATATCACAAATGGAATAAAAATGAAAGAATATGCATTTTTTCAGAAAACATGTCTCTAAAGATTAATGATAATGAATAGATATGTGAATCCCATTAGATCAACAATTTAAAAGGGAAAACTATTTATGAAAATTTAGACTATGAATTGATCATAAATTATTTTGTTTACAATTAATGGTTTTTAAAATACCCATAAATTTCAAATAATAAAATGAGTGATAATTAGGATATAAAATAAATCAATTCCTTTTGAAATAATATTATTAAAAAAAAGAGAATCCAAAAGATACGAATCAAGAGATATCCCCCTTAACTTAGGTCACATATTTTTTTTCCACATTTAAATCTATTTTATAACTAAAATATATTTATTCAATCATTGATATATAATCATATTACATTCATTTATGTTATTATTGATTAATTATAATAATTCAAATTTAACTTATCATTATAGATTGAGTGGTTTAATGATTAGTATGTTTGAATTATATCTTTTTCATTTCGATTTTAATATTTTGGTTCATTTTTATATATATTAGAAATATTACCTCCAAAAACCTAAAAATACATATTATTAATTATTTTTATATTATTTTATGCTATTATAACTATCGATGAAGGCAGTGATGAATGAGGAATTGACAACATCCTCATAAGTGGTCAAACTGACTATTAACAAAAATTTATCAAATAAATTGAGAGAGACAAATAATATGGAACAAATAAATTAAAATAATGATGTGGTATAAAAAAAATTGTTCAAACCAACTATTAAAAATATTTTATCAAATAAAGATAGAGATATTAAGAATATGGTATAAATAGATAACCGTAATGATGAGGTATAATAATATATATATATATATATAAGCTAAAGTAAAAAGTTATAAATGTAGTAACACATAATGAATTGACAACTTCTCATAAATGGGAAAAATCAACCATTAACTAGACATCTAAAAAAAGGGAGAGATAATATAAACAAATATATATATTATAAATTGATTATAATAATAGTATAATATTTTTATTACATTAATATTTTATATACTTCCAGACTAATTATTTTAGGAATTTAGAAAAATGAAATGATATTAATGTAGTGAAATGCACAATTAAATAGAGAGGATAGAAGAGTAACATCTACATTGATGTTGACTCCTTTACTACATATCTAAAACCTTGAGAGTTTGAAGATATGTGAGACAATAACATACATAGTGATCTAATAAGTCATATAAAAATGGTATTGGGATTAAATTCATAAATAAAATGGATTTTGAAATTTGTTTTATAAGGGGGTGATAGGGGAAATTTATACTTGAAGGGGTGGGGTATTTTGGGGAAAAATAATGTATGAAATATTATTTCAAGGATATGGGTTAAAATAATGGTGTTCTTTGGGACTAAGAGCAGTATTAATTAATAAGTAAATATTTTCCTTACTTTTAAACTATTAAAAAATATAATTTATTAGTTTATAGAAAACAAAAAAATTGGGTAAATATAGATTTTAAATGTAACACCTTGAAATTCAAGAATATTAACATCATATTTGGTAGAATGTATGACACACAACACCATGTGTAGAAGGAAATATAACACCCAAATACTTTACAATGTATTTATTTTTAAATAAATTTACCCTCTTTGATAGATTTAATTACCCATAAAACTGAGTTTAAAATGTGTAACATGAATCGGTGAGTTTAGATTATGTTACACACAACCCTGAGTTTAGCTTTTGTTACAAGAAACACTCAGTTTAGCTTGCATCACATGGAAACACTAGGTATAAATGAAATGTGTAATATTATTAAAATATAATTATTTAATTTAATAGATATAACCCAGGTGTTAAATTGGAGGGTATTAATATTACTGAAAAAATTATGACAATTATGATTATAGATCAATTAGTAATAAAATAGGAGCCACTTAAAAGAAAAAGATATGTATTTTGGAAGACTATAATTTTATAAAAGATGGATTAATAGAATTTTGAACACATAATTAAAAATTAATTTTAACCACTTTTAGGAAATTTATTTATAAAAATAAACGTCATTTTTGAAATAATATTTCCAAAATTAGATTATGGTGAACTTTTAGGATTTTTTTGAGAATTTTTATTTTTTAGTAATAGTGAAAACTGCTGAATTTTAATATAAAAAAGGAAATTTCATTAAAAAAATTTATAATGTAAAATTATATTTTAAATTGATTTTAAAGTAAAATTATTCCCATTATATATAAATTACTCCAATTTATTTCCTTGTAATCATTTTAACATTTAATTTGGATATAAAAATTTGTAAACCTTTGAACATTTTCACCTTGAAAACATGCTTTCTCATCATGTTTGGGGAATTAATTTTAAATTTAATTTTTAAGATTTTGTGAATTGAATTAATTTGTTTTAATCATAATAATTTATAATTTATAACAATTTAAACTGATTTTTTGAACAAAATGAATTGTAAATATATTAAAACATTGTTACCTCGGTTAAGGTAAAAGTTAATTTATCGGGGGGGGGGGGATAAACTAAATATATAAGGCAATAAATGACCCATTAAATTTTCTAAAAACAATATTATGGAAACTTTGACACCATTAAATACCCTTTTCGATAATTATTCATTTTGGACTCTTGTGACATATAAAAAATGTGGGAGTACTCAATTATTTTCAATAATACTAACTGTGTCCTCCCCCACCACTTATAAATGACATCCCCCTATCCTCTCTTCTTCCCATATTCAATATTATTTGGCTCCAAAAGTACATGAAAAAATATATTCTTAAATTTTATCCCTTCATACTAGAAGCCTTAGTTAGGGCATAAATTCCACATTTGAAGGCTTTAGTTAAAACCTAAGGAGGATACCTAAATAAGAATTAATATTCTTTAATTAGCATTTTTATTTTACTTATTTCTCCACCTAATTAAATTTTTATTAAACCATGATGATATAATAAATTCAGATTATTCCATATAATATTATGTTTAAAAATAATTCAATGACCTAAAACAATATCTACTTCCATAAAATAGATTATTAAATCATTGTTTGTGTGTACGGTGGACTACCGCCTTGAGAACCGAAGTTGTTTGTTTTTCCTTTTACACCTCTCAAGGTTGGGAATAAAGATGTATATAAAGTATATATATGACATATAAATCATATTTATACCTTTTAAGTCATTATATAATATATATATTTAACCTTCAATTCTATAAGAGATATGATAATGTCGCTCATGTGTACGACGAACTATCACCTTGCGAAGTGATGTGATTCGTCTTTCACGAGCGCTTCACATGGAATGTGATAAAGATAAATTTAATTATATAATGTTATATAAATGAAAATAATATCATAATAATTAAATATTTATAATTATTTAAATATAATATAACTATGTTTATTTATTTTTCACTCACGTAAAAATGATAACATCGGTCATGTACGTGTAAACTACCGCCTTCATGAAGTGATATGACACTCCTTTCATCACCACAAAAAATTTGTGATATATATAAGTATATAATATGGTATTAATGTTATTATGATATTTATTCAAAGGTAAAATATTTATTACCTTTTTACATAAAAATCAGTGAAAAAATGGAAACATTACTCATGCGTATGTATGACAAATCGTCGCCATGATTGTAACATACTTCATTTTTAATAACCACATTCATGATTGGTTCAAAAAGTAATATTGATGTAAAAATATTATTTTTAATTAATTAATATTATTATTTATATGGTATAACTATATAATATGTGAAATAATCAGATCTTTCATGAGGAAACACACATTAGAAATAAAAAAATTACTACACAAAAAATTGGAAAAAATTAATGATTATTAATAAATGGGTAAAATTATTTTATAAAAGTATCATATATAATCTCATAAATATTAGTATGGTTATTTTATAAGTTTATAACATGTTTAAAATGACTATAAATTAGTTTAGTGAGTGTTTAATCAAAAGAAAGTGTGAGGGAATGTATTTTTAAACTCATTTTTTTGTTCATTGGGTTCATATTCCACTTCATTAATTTTTTAATTTTAATATGATATATATAATTACCGTTGATTAAATTATGTTTTACTTTAAATTTTTATGTGAATTCACACATTAAACACATAATTCCTTAATTTTTTTATTCTCACCTCAACATTATGATCATTGTAATGGTTTATTTCACAATCTCATTCTAATCATGAATATTTACTCTTGAATTTCAGTTAAAGGAAATTATTTGACCATTAACTAATTAAACCATTTTAATTTCCTCTCTTATGGTTATTAGTAATATTTTCATGTAATAATATAATTTTTACACTCTTAGATAATTAAATTAATCCAGAAAATGTTTAAAAAAAATATAAATTCATTTTATCTTCATTTGAAAATCTATTTTCTTAAAAAATAGTGTTTCTAGAGAAGTTTTTAAAAATGTTTGTAACCTTTAAAAAATTATTTATAAAAGGAATAGTTTCCAATTTTTAATCTTTGAAAAATATTTTTAATGGAATATTATTTCCTTTTGAAAAGAATTCCTATTTGGATTTTACCAAAAATGTGAAAGGAATATTCTTGTAATTTTTTGAATAAAAAACATTATTAACATTTTTATAGTGAAAAATTATTTTTTTTACTTTTATGAAATTTAAATAATTACCATAAATCAATGAAATAATTTCATTGAAGTTCTATTTTCAATTTTATAAGGATATTTTAAAATAAAATGCTTTTTAATTTGATTTTTGAAGAAAATCATTTTCAAGGAAAAGGATTTTCAAAGAAAATAATTTTCAAAATAAAAAGGATATTTTTTTAAAGAACGTTTTTAAAGATTTTTATGGTGTTTATATCCATAAATGATAGAAAAACATTTATTATTACTCTAATTAGTATATGTGGATACCATTATTATCCTTTCTCTAGATGGTTCATGGTTATTTGGACCAATGATAGTATTAACATTCACTTGTTTCATTTTTGTTGTCATTAAGTTACCCTTAAAATATTCAGTTTCCTATGATCATTATACATTGAACATCCCTTAAATATCCATAATATTTTTCATGGAGATTCTTATTTCTTAAAACATATACCATTTTGACATACTTTGTTTAAACTAAAAGTATTTTTTTATTGTGTGAAATTTTTATAAATCCATATTCTTTACTCAATATGAATATTTAATGATAAGGAAAAATGTATATGAATTGAATCAATTATTCAATATATGAGGAATGTTTTAGATATGAATGAAATGGATTGGGAATCGATTAATAAAATCCCCTCAAAGCATCCGTAGTCTAATGAGATATATCAGTTGGCCAAATTAGATGGGTTTTTACACATTATGTTTTAAACTATCATGTGAATGGTCTTGATAGAAAAATATACCATGTTCCTTGGAAACATGACGTAAAATAATTAAGAATTCCCTTCATTCATAATTCAGTCTTTATTATTCATGATATTTTCACAATAATATTATCTTTTGATGTATTTTAGTCTAATTTTACGCATAAAGTGGAATGTGTTTTTAGTTATTTACCTCGACATATTGATTATGACATATCTTGTTTTTTAGTGGAATGTGTGTTTAGTTATATATTTTTTCATATTTATTATGCTTATTGAGTCATGATAGATGTCTATATACCTAAACCTTTTTTATAATTTAATATCACACTTATTTTTTCCTTTCACAACAATCCATGAAGTGTACAATATTTGATATGCAAGTATATACTAGAAGGTATAATATTATTATTTAAAAAAATTTGTTATAAATTGTGTATTAAAATGTAATAATAGACTCATGTGTGTATCTAGTTTACCAAGATCACAAAACTATTCATTATTTAGGGATGATATTCTTCATATTTTATACAAATATAATAATGTAATACATTGACTATGGGATAATGGGGTTTGGGTCGTTACAGTTTGTAATTAGAGTAAGTTTATAGGAAACATTGGGAACTAGTTTTAGGAATAATTATATTTGGGATCATAAAACTATGATTTAAATTTAAGTATAAGTATATAATATCATCCTAATGTTTTGATATAGTAGAGATTATGTGGTTTTTTCTGCGATATATTTCTATCTGGATATTACAAGTGAACATGATTCAGAGACCCATGTAGCTAAGGGTAATAAATCCAAAATGGGAACATTGGCCTAGACCTGATCATCACATGGTGCAGGACAACATGCCTTACTGCACACCTTTTTTTGACAACCCCAGGGGATATTCCTAGAATAATTCAATTTTTCTTCACAAACCATTATGAATGATTTGAGAAATATATATCCTTAAAGAAACCATGTTAATGATTATGATATTATCTATGAAAAAATATTTCAATTTATGTAAGGCAATTCATTAGTTTTGGGATAAGAAATTTTTTTATATAAGTATATGATCTAATATAGTGTATACCAACATTTATAAATGGTACCTAGAAAAAATAAATGAAACCAGATTATTGCATGTATTCAAAAGAGTAATAATGACATTTTCTTTGATGGGTTTAAGATATTATTTCGATGGGAACTAGTCTCCTAAGAATTCTCATCATATAACGACACAATATAATGTGAAAATAAGACAAATAAACAATTACATAAGTATTATGGGTTCATAGGGAAGTACAAGAACAAGAGGAAAACTACGAAAAAGATGGATAAAAGAAAAAAATTGAATGAAGAATTACCAATATGTGATAATTGTGGAAATAAATACCCTAGTGATTTATTAAAAAGAATGATATTTCTCTATAAGTGTGGATAGAAAGACCACCATGCTTGTGATTTCAAGGGTAAGAAAGAAGTTCCCAATGTACATTACTTCAGCTATAGAGAAATGTTACACTACCCAAACAAATTCCCTATGAATTAAGGGAATATATCTTAGAGGAATATAAGGTATCAAGGTCATGCTTATTCTATTGATACAACAGAAGTGAAATGAATATTGTTATTATGTATTTAGATCCAAGAGAAATGTTGTAAAAGTAATTTATTTATGATATTATCATCATATGTATTATGAAATATATAAGGATTGTACTACCATAATATTTAATTAATGATTTGAGCGTATATGTTGAATGATATCAATGACAAAGAAAATGATAAAATTGAAAGTTGAACTCCTTGTAAAAGAAATTATTAATGGAAATATATATATTCCTAATGGTGAGATAATGATGTTGGGATGAATATATGATTTATATAGATAATTTAAATCATATTTTATTTCCTATCTTGGAACTGATTGATGATTTATTGGAAAAGTGTTTCTGAAAACATTTTTTGGATTTAAGTAATATATATAAAAATCTGGGTGTTATTTAAGGAATAAATAAGATTACATGTTTTCATTAAGGTTTTATAGTAATTTTGGTTATTAAAATTCTTTAATAGAATACATGACAAGGTATTCAGATGTTTGGTATGTGATTATTAAGAGATAATTTATATTTTTAGGGGATTAATGGTAATCTCATTTTGAAAATTGAGTGACCTTCTTTATAAAGTTTTATATTTTTATATTTTGGAGGTGTTGTATGGTTGAAAAATTATGAAAGTATTTAGATTGAACATTGGAAGAGGTTTTAGAGATTAATTTATCACTTCACCATATGAATATTTATGTATATTGAATAACTTGTGCTAACCATATTGGTTTTGGAAAATATATAGAGTTGTAAGGAAAGAATTTTCACTAAATTATGGATCTAATGATCCATTAAAAGTAAATTTTTGTAATTTAGTCATAAAATATACATTTTTTGATATTCATTTCTTGGATTAAGGGATGAATTTGAAATTAATTTAAGAACATCCAAAGGATGATTTTTTTTCTTATGAAATAGAAATATATCAAGTATGTATATTTCCAAATATTCATAGATAGTAAAATAATTCCTAATATTTAGGAAAAAGATCTTAATTTTTTTTATCTAATTACATTCATATCCAATGAATAATATTTTCATTTAAATCATCATATATTTATTATTTTTAACCCCTTAACTTTACATTGATCATTCATATTCCCATGATCAATAACCTCTACCATTATCTATAATTATTTATGATTTTATTTCATTTCCACATATTCAATTTACAAAAATATTCTCTTACATAGAAACCTACTTATGAGTTATTCCATATCACCATTGTAATCCCCTTTTCTATTGGATTAATATGATTTTCTATTAACCCTTTTAAGATGTGGTTTTTTCAATAATAGAATTTTCAAATATCAAAACATGGATTAATGATAACAAGTTTAATTTGATAGGAAAAAATTATTTAATGTTGGGAGAATGCAACACCTTGAAATTATAGAATATTAACATCATATTCAATAGTGCTTATGACACACTACACTAAATGTAGATGAGAATATATCACCTTGAGACTTTATTAAATATATATATTAAATAACTTAACCCTCATAAGTATATTGAATTATACACCACAATGATTTTATCTCGTGTCACACATAACACCAAGTTTATCTTCTATTACATACAACATTGTGTTTATCTTGGGTTACACACAACAATCATTTTATCTTGTGTTACATGCAAACACATGGTTTAAATAAAATGTGAAATATTAATAAAATATTAAAATTAAATATAATAGTTATAACATATCCATAAAATTGATTGTTATGAATATTAATGAAACAAATATGAAAAATATGATCATATATTTATTATTAATAAAAAAATAATCGCTTAGAAAAAAATAAATGTTTTCTGAAAAATTGTATTTTTCTATAAAGATAGAATATTAGTACATTGTGCACATAATTTAAAATTAATTTTTAATAATTGGAGAAAATTTATTTATAAAAGAAATAATTTTTTATATCAGATTACGAATATTAGGGTGTATTTTTCGGATTTTTTTGAGAAGTATCAGTTTTGGATGAATTGTGAAAAAATACCAAATTTTAAATGAAAAATGATTTTTTATTTAAATAATTTATAATTCTAAATTTTTTTATTTTTTTTCAAAAATATTAGTTAAATTATTTAACAATTAATCTAATTTAGGTCATTTGAAATATTTTCATGTTGAACTTATACATAAAAAATTTGTAAACATTCAAACATTTTCACTTTGAAAACCCTCTTTCTCATCACGTTTGGAAGATGAAATTTGAATTTAGTTTTTTCATTTATATGAATTGAATTTCTAAAAATGGATTAAAATTTTGGAATCATAATAATTTCAAATTTCTAATAAGTTTATCTAAATTATTGACAAAAATTAAAAGTGAATGCAGTAAAACTTAATTACTACGATTACGGTAAAAATGGATTTACTAGGGGTTAAACTAAAAATAAAAGGGTATAAATGACCAATAAACAAGAATAAAAACTAATTTATGGACATATTTATATTCTTAAACATATAAGGATTGATAAATTATATTTTTGAACACTTATAACATAAGTACAATGTCGAAGCACTCAATTCATTTCAAAAATACCAATTGTGTCCTCTCCTCCACTTATAAAAGGCCACCCATTATTCTCTATTCACCACAACTGAAAACCTATTTGGTTTGGAAAATAACTAAAAAAATAATTTAAAAAATTCCCTATCCTCATCCTAGATGCATTATATTGGGTAAAAATACAACCTTTTAAGACATTACTGAAAGCCAAAAAAGGAAAACTGAAGAAAAGATAATGTTCTTCAAGGAGCATCTTTATTTTACCTTTTTCTCCAAATCCTTAAATTTTTAATAAACCAGTATGATCTAATAACCTCAGTATATTATATATTAATTAATTTTTTGATATTATGTTCATGATCTAAAACAATCTCCGAATCCGTAAAATGGGTTATGAAACAATCATTTGTGTGTATGGTGGACTACTTCTTTGTGTACCGATGTCATTCATTTTTCCATTTCCATCTCTAAATTTTGGATATCATGATGGATATAAAGCATTTATATGATATTTATAACATATTTATACCTATAGAGATACTATACCATATATATTATTTTACCTTCTATTCTGTAGGATGTATGATAACATCACTCGTGTGCATAGTGAACTAGCTCCTCACAAAGCAATGTGATTCGTCATTCTCTAACACTTCACATGGAAGGTGATAAAGATAAATTTAATTATTATATATGATATAAATGATATAATTATGATATTAATAACATATTTATAATTATTTTTATATAATATATATTATTTTCACTCATTCATTTTCAATCACATGTGGACGATAAAATCGTTCGTGTATATGTGGGATGCCGCCTTTACAAAGAGATGTGACTCTATTTTCATCACCAAACCAAATGGATGATATACAGAATAATATAATATGTTATTAATTGTATATTTATAGTTATGTAAATGTAAAATATTACTTACCTAACTTCCATAATGATCATAGAAAAATTTAAACGTTTCTCATGCATACGAATGACACACCATCTCCTTGATCATGACATACATAATTTTTCATAAAATTTATTCATGGTTGGTTTTAAAAGTAAATATTTTGCAATAATATGATAATTATGTCATTAATATTTTCACATATATGATATTACTATATAATTTTCAAGGGAACTGGATATTTCATGTTGAATCCTGCATAAGAAAACAAGACAATTAACACCTGATGCAATGAAAATAACGAAAGTTTATTAATGAACAGGAAATAAGATGTTATAAAAGAATCCTATATAATATTATAAATATTAATATGGTTCTATTATAATTTAATAACATTTTGAAAACCATTATATAGGAGGTTTAATAATTTCTAATTAAAAGGAATTCTGATGTAAGTGATTTCTTAACTCAATTTATTTTCCTTGGGTTAATCTTCGACTTCACAGATTATGTAACTCTATGATTACGTGTATAATTAATTTTTATCAATATATTTTTAATTACAAATTTTTTATTTTGATTTAATGTTTAAATAGATATTAAATTCAATTATTAAACCCCACTTCAATATTGTGATCATTGTAATGGTTTTTTTCACAATATCATTCTAATTGAGATAGTTTACTCTTGAACTTAAATTGAAATATTTTTTGAACATTTACTAATAAAAACAAGTAATTTTATTTTCCACTGGTTATTAATTATATTATAATGTAATAGTACCATTTTTATACAATTTTTTACTTAAATTAATTTATAATTGTTTTATGAAAATCTGACATCATTTCTTCCTTCGGTCAGTAATATGTTTTCTTCCAATAAAATGTTTTCTAAAAATATTTTAAAAAATATTTTTAAAGTTTTAAAAATATGTACTGAATGAATTTTCACCCATTTTTAATCTTTAAAAAATATTTTCATTTGAATCTTATGTCATACTCAAAAGAGTTCTAATTTATCTTTTACAGAAAATGTGAAGGGAATATTCTTGTAGTTTTTCTAGAAACAAGTAACTTTTCTAACCCTTTTATGGTGAATAATAAATGTTCTTTTTAATTTTATAGCATGTATAGAATTATCCACTATTATGAGATTCTTTTATTTGAAGATTACATTGCACGTATAAAATTATATTTAAAAATAAAATATTTTTAAAAATGAATTTCAATGAAAAAGATTTTTTAAATATTTTTCAAATTGAAATGGATATTTTACTCAAGAATAATTTAAACATATTTTTATGGTATTTTTATTCATAAATGAAAAACATTTTTTATTAATCTAATGGGTATATGTCTATACTATCATTATTCTTCCTCTAGATGGTTTATGATTATTTTGGCCTAGGATAGTATTGAAATTTACTTCCTTGTTTCTTTTTTTTATATTCATTGACTAATAATTGAAATATTATCTTTCCTACGACAATTATACATTATTTTTTCCATAAATATCATTTTTTTATCATAGATATTCTTATTTCTTAAATTTTGTACCATTTTAAAATACAATTTTTATAGTGAATGTTATTTATTAATCTTTGAAAATATTTATAAATAAAAATTCATTACTCAATGAAGATATTTGATGATAAGAAACATTTTTTATGAATTAAATAGATTATTTGATATATGAGTATTTTTTTGTACATAAAAGGAATAGGTTAGGTTCTAGTTAATGAAATATCTTAAATGCATTAATAAAATAATGAGACACTATAGTCTTCCAAATCAAACGGGTTTTTACCCTGAATATTTTAAACTATTTTTTAAAGTACTTGAGTAGAAAGGTTTCATGTGCTTGGGAAATATGATGTTTGATAATTAAGTATTTCATTTATTCAAAATTCAATTATAATTATCCATGATATTTTCACAATGATATTATATATGGATTCATTTCATTCTCTATTTATTGATTAAATGACATGTGTGTTCTTTTATTTACCATTCCAACCTGATAATGGATTATTAGGTTGTTTAGGAGGTGTTTGTGTTTAATTATCTAATTTTATATATTGATTATTATGATTAATTAATGATAGATTCTAATATAATTAACCCTTACCGGAAATTATAGATCTCCCACATATTTTTCCTTTATAAGGAATCTATGTAGTGTACGATATTTGACATTCAAGGATATACTAGATGGACTAATACTATTCTTGAAAAAAAAATATGTTTTTAATTGTATATTTAAATGTAATATAAGACTCAAATATATATCTAGTTTACCAAGACTTCTATACTACTCAATATTTTGAGATGCGATTCCTAGTATCTTATTCTAAGGTAAAAAAGTATGTAACCATCTCTGGGCTATTGGGTTCGGGGTCATTAAAATAAATAAATTATTTTTCTTATTATAGATTGAGAATTACTTTTTTATTATAAGAAACTGAAATTATTTTTGTTTGAAAAAATATATTAATATTATTAAACTCATTTGGGGTGAAATAAACCATTTTAAAATTTTGTATGTAATTATTAAATAAATATTATACAGTAAGTCATGCGATATTTGAAATAATATATTTTTACTAATCCCATAAAAATTCATGTTTTTTAAGAAATTACAAAAAATTAAATCTTGAATAATTTCTTAATGATGATTCAAAAAATAAAATTCATTTTATAAAAAATATTTCCATAACTTATGTAATTTTTAAATTTAATTATTGATATAAATTTTTTTTTTCAAATATATTTTAATCATATTTTAAAAATATACACTTATACATTATTTGAGTTACGAAATTCAAATATTTATATTATAAAAAATATAATATCATTATTTGATTGTTTTATTAATAGAAAATTTAATTTGAAAGGCATTTCAGTTTTCTCATAATAATGTTACTATTCTAATGATTATTTCATTAGGCTAATTGTAAGATTACCACCATATGAATTGTGTTACTAATCTAATGGCCATATTGGATTTATACTTCTTATAAAATATAAATTATTTACTTCATTCAATATTCACTTGGTTTTATCTCAAATCTATGTATACATTTTACGAAATTACAATCAAATTTAAAGTGTTTTGTTCACTTTATAAATTGTTGGTTATGGGTGTGATTTTTATAGATGATCATGGACATTTTTATTTTCAAATTCTAATTATATTAATTATTTTTTTATCATTATAATGTTTTACTAGTTTCAATTTTATAGATTATAATTATCTTTCATATGTAATGTTATTTATAGATGGAAAAAATTACAGTTTCTTTCATTATATGGTGCATTTTATTTATCCATACTAAAACATATACTATGTTTTATATATCTACGTATGAAAATTATATATGATAAGAATAAAAAGTTATTATAAAAAATGTTTAGGTTACTACATTCTTGTAATTTTTTATAATGAGGCTGTAAAATATGAATCATTTTATTTTTTCCATACAATTAATTTGTGGTATACATTTATGATTTCATTTAAATATTATAAGAAAACAAATATTTAATCATATATTATAAATAAATCTATAAGAAATATATATATATATTTATAAAATAATAATTTTAATAATATAAAGGAATTAATATCTTATATATATATATATATATATATATTATGGTTTCAAAATATATATTAAAAATCTTAGATGTTACACATAACACTATATTAAAGCCTTATTCCATATTTCTTAAGATATGAATGAAACTCATCATTATTATTTTTGGATCCATCATTAAACCAATATATTTTGATAAGACCTCCAATTTTATTTTTATCACACCTGTGAATGTTCTTAAACCACTCAAGAGAACATGATTTACCCAACATAAAATAAATATAAACTATAACCTTAAAATTCTAAAAAACTAAAATAATTATTGGTATTCGTTGATTACAAACTCACCTGACCAAATAGATCGAAGTCTATTAATTTAAGAGGCTTGTTTATTTTTGGTCTCCTCCTTCTCATGGGTATTTATGACCATCATTACTTTATGATACAAGTTAATTTTTTATTCTCCTCCCAGAAATCAAATTTAATATATTTCTAATAGATTAATTTTTCAAAAAATATTTTCTATGTTTTTCTAAACCAGATGACCATGTCTTCTATTATAAATCTCATTATCCCATTTCATTATTAAGAAACATGAATTATGATAAGTGGAAATGTATAATAGGTTTCCATTTTTCAATTGTCAATTCCTAATGATTGTTCCATAATAAATTCTATTAATGAAACACCATTTATTCGAAAAAATTACCTCATTACAATTTTTACAATGTTTATATACACTAAAGAGATTATGTTTCATCCCATTTATAAAGATAACATTAATGTATTAAAATTTCTTCTATCATATTTTGGTGCTTACAAATCATTTTAAATTATATGATCCACTATTTTCAAATGTGAAACTTCCTCCAAAATAACTTTGGATGTATTTTATTATACTCTTAATTCTGATCATGTACGAAAACTAAAACTATCAAGTATATAAGGCATTTCACCTTTTACTACCTTATAATCAACCTCACCAACTTATGATTTTTCTTAATTACTTCTCCTCTTATTGGATTTAGATTTATTGTTTAGTTTTAGAAACTGTGTTTTTAAAAACAAATAATGGAATTATGTATAGATTATTCATATATTCCAATATTTTCATTAATATAATAAAATATTTAAAAAAAATCTTATTTTCCATTTTTTAGTTTTTTTAGAAAACCTCAAGGAACATCAACATTGGTCTCCCTTTCTTTATGTACCCTATGAAATTGAGAGTGATAGGTTATAAAATTACATATAGGATTTTTTCCATATAATCTAAAACACTAAAATTTTATTTTAAAATTAATTCTCTTTAGTTATAAATTATGTTTTTTTCCAAATATGCTCATTAATTTTCCATTCGACTTATACTATCCAATTTCTTCCAACTTCCTCATGTATAGGAGAATCCTCTTAAACCATGTCGTTTTTACTTATCCATTGAAGTGACCACTTTTTTCTACTATAAAGTACATTATTTATAATATTTAGCACCATTAAAAGGATTTACAATGGAAACATTCCCCTTTTTATAAGAAGAAATCATCTTATTCCACTTTTTTTCTCTGTTTTCACTATTTTGAAAATAAATTTTGAGTGTCCTAAATAATTTTTCAATAAATTTTCAAATATTGAAAAAGTTACATGTTAGCATTTATTACTTTATCATCCTATTTAAAATTTTCTACATCTTCCTGATTATAATTTGTTTGAAATCACTTTTTGGAATTATTTCATGGATTTTTACCCACATCACAAATTCATATTAAGTTCTTTAACCTCACTATTCATAGAAATAATATTTTCTATAATAATATCATCTATCTTGCCTCTTTCATTATGGATTTTATTGAGACCATCCATTTTCAATATGAAAAACATTTCTATATTAGTAATTTCTTAAAATTTCGATTCATCAACAATTTTATTTAATGAATCATTCCCATTATTCAAGGATTTTTTTATCACTTATGTTTTCTATTTTACTAAAACACACCAATACATATAATCTTAGTTGAAACTCCTTTTATGTCTACTCATAACTGTTTTCCTATTAACTAAACCTTATACTTCATTAGATTTATTAATAGATTGTGTTGATATATACATAAATATTGTAAGTAATTCATTATATAATTAGTTATTATGTCTTTATCTTTCCTCATTATAATATGTGTCATCATGTTTTGAGATATCTATTTTCCATAAGGTGTTATCTTTTTACCTTTAAATTAATTCCCTTTATTATGGGAAGGTGGTAGATTGTTTATCCTATATAATATTTTTTTATGATCATAACCACTTTATCCATATTCATTCTTTGGGAATCTTGCACAAAAATAGTTAATATTTCAAAAATTAAAACACTTAAAATGATTTTTACCCTTGTATTTATATTTTAAATACTATATATCTCTATATAAAATTTATGTAGACTCATTTAAGTTAATATAATCATCCTAAGTAATAGTTTCTACCTTATGATACTACTTTGGTACAATTTTTTTATAATTTTTTGAATCATTGAATGTAGTATTGTAACAAACTAACCTCATTAGAATAAACCTATCACCTAAACCAGAATTCCACAAGGTCAGAAGCACATTACTAATTGATATTGAATTGTAAAAAGAACCAAGGAATCATAGTAAACAATTTTTAAATAATTTTTCCTTTGAGAAAATGTAATGAACCATTCATGAATTTGTTAACCACACCAGAAAACAAGAAGCATAAAAAAAGATATAAATATATAAATATAGTATACAAAAAAATGAACAAATAGATATTGTAAACATAACCATATAACAATTAGAAATACGGAATACACATGACTTCCATTGGTCAACATATACAAAATCAAAAAATAGGGATAATGCTAATGAGGCTGATATATAACCTCACAAATAGAATAAAACAGAAAAACTATTATCATGAAAAAACTACATGAGACCATCATCCTCACCTTCCCAAAATAGCCATAAATTTTAGTAAACAAGAAGGGACACTAAATTTTATGGTTCCATAACCATTATTTTTTCCTAAAAAAAATTATGTATACAACCAAAGATATATCCAAGGCATGAAACAAAAATACTTGTATTATAACACCATGAACATAAATAATGAATTTCTATATAATACTTAATAACTATAGATTGAAGAACAAATTTAAAAAAAATCACTCTAAATCCAAGTTAACTTTAAATAATTTCTTTTATAGGATGCATTTGGGTTTTCAAAAAACATCACATATTTATAAACCATGAAAAACAAGGCTCAAATAAGTAGGAAGTGATGACAACCAACATAGACATGGTTAACTTACACAAAACTTGGTATAAGCATAAGTACACTCATAAACATATAGATAAATAGTAACATATATTTAAAAAAGGGGGTGCTTGAGCGTAACATGATCACAAAGGAATATAATGTGAACCGAGAATAGGAAATAAGAATAATGTGATCCAACCAATAGAGTCTAGTGTAAGATTGATATAGAAACTATTAGATAGGTGGATAAGTGTATATGATAAGTGTGGAAGCTCTCTCGGTCCTCCTTGGACACAATAACACATCCCTGGAAAATCATGGTCTGCAAGGCTACACTTTGAATTCCCCATTGGTCTTCCACCTAAATAATATCCCAGTCCATCAGATACCCCTCCTTAGATTGTCTATGATATTGGATATGGTTTTAATTTTTTATGTCGACACACACACACCCTAGGACTCCCATGCTTCTCACATTCCAAACAAATAAACACATATCATGTGATGATTTCAAAAACCAAACATGTCCATAATAATGAAGCACCCATGTCATGGTAATTTTAGTTAAAAACCCTTTGTAAATCCATTTAAAACTACAAATCCTTCTTACTGAATTTTATCAATAACACTCCATATATCAAAATCAATAAAATTTTAAAAATATTCATTAAAACACCAAATTTCCAAAACAAACCCTAAGTCACATCAATATTGAATAAATAAATATTTTTAGCAAAATTTAAGGTAAATTTGGTCATCCAAAAACAAAGGAGATCTAGAATAAATGGTTTTCCACAGAAAATCACTCCTAAGTAGATATGTCTACCAGAAACTAAATGAAAATGAATCAATATTATAAAATATTAAATGAATCGATGGGGAGAGGTCCTCACAAACATAATAAAAAAAATTAATACACAAAACTGCCATAAAAACGCTTTTTCTATAAAAACGATAGGGTTTCACCAATCCATATAAATATATGAATAAAGGAAGAACTAGAGAATATGAGGATGAAATACATAATTCCAAGATAAAATCAGGATAAACCAAGAAAAATCCATGTATAATTCATCAAAATCCATAACAGATAAGATACAATACATGGGAAAGAGAATTCACATTATATGAGAGAAAAACTAGGTGATTTAGAATAAATCCCAATAAGAGAAAAATGCTAAAAACCCAAATTTTAATGACCTAGAAAACACATATGGTTTGGCTACAGAGTTAATAAAACCATTGGAAAACCAGTTGGGAGCCATTTACTCCCCCAAAACAAATCCAAAATGATTATAGTAACACAAAATGGTGTTTCAAACAATGTTTAAGTTATGGAAAACCTCATTTTCCCCCAAAATCATCTATCACACAATCATATTCACTATTACTAATAACCATGAACTGACTCTATATCCTAACAGTTTCCCTATATATTTCTATTTTTAACATCAAACTCTCTAAAAATAAAAGAAGTAATAAATAAATAAATCAATCAATCAAAAAAAAGTGTACTAGTGATAGTGGGGGTGTCCCAATTCTCCCCACCATCCCACTTTCAAACCTCAAAAAATATTCAAGGCTATTCAGAATAAAATGTTTGGTGAGGCCACTATTACCGCACTGAATCTTCCCACTCCCATGTATCATTGATATCACACCATGATATCAAATCTCATAGTCCAATGTGATCGACTTACTACGGCAAAAATTGTTCTCATAGTGAGGGATATGAAAAAATTGCTCTATAGTGGTGCTTTTAGTATGAATTTATAAATATTTCCACTCTATCATATGTGATTGGGTTAAATGGTACTTATTAAATTTGGATATATAGAAAATATTATGAATAAATTTCATCTTTAATGGAAAGTCCATTGGATAATATACCTTCGTAGAATTTAAGGCAATCTGAAATGACTCGACACAATGAGGCCCCAACTTCAAATTACATCCCAAGTAATGGTTTCGTAATTTAAAAGATACAGAGAGAAATAGTTGATCACTAAAATAAATTTCTAATGACTGAATAAGATGATCTAAATATGATTTCAAGATGTTTAGTGCTCTTTATAACCACTTTGAGATAAACATAACCTTCTCTATTATCTACTCGATGAAACTCAGTCCCAATAATGATTTGTCACCCTATCCAGTCCATCATAATATATATCATGAATATCCCACCATAAAGCATATCCTAAATAATATGGACAGTGTGCTCGGGTGTTCCATTTTTCTATGGGTTGTATACTATGGTAAAATTCAACTGGGCTTCCAGGTATTACTGATGACTCTTCCAAAATTAAAAATTAGGGAATCCCAGTTATAAATCATAGCTAACATCACCACAGGAATCCCAATGATCCCTTGGACATGCAGGATCCCAATATCTTCAACATTCATCAAATCCCTAATGGGAAAGAAATGATATTATTTAGTCCAAAAATTTATTATAATAAAAATTTCATCATTATCACTAGGATTCTGAGGTATAAAAAACTAAAATTACATGTAAATATCATTTCAATTCTATAATGGAATTGAAAGAGGCTTAGGAAACCCAACCGACACCTAATTCTTAACTTTTATCATATGAATGGTAAAACATTGTGATAAATAATCCACAACTTACCATCTTATCTTGGACTAAAAAATGACTCATTAATGTATAAAAAATCTTATCAAACTTCAACTGAATAATCCAACTAGAAATATGTCCCTCATGCATCTCCTCATACTTTATGGTCAATAAAAAAACTAGTTAATTCATAAATAAGAAAGCACCATCAAAATTCTGATTTTAAATACCCTATATATCCCCACTATTTAAAATTATTTAAATATTATGGAAATTAGGGTTTGATTCTTGATAATTACAAACCCAGTAATCATGTAAGGGTGTAGACTAAACACTATTAAATAACTCATACTCCCAATACTCTTGTACTTCTAAACACAGATTGGAAAAAACTCATTAGACTCCAACAATCCGTTGATTGTTTTACTATATTGATCAATAATTGTATACTCAATTTATTAGTGGCAGCATTACCCATTCCAGGGATATAAGTGTTATTAAAATTAATGGTGCAATGATATTCCACCCAACATCTCTACCAAAGATTCAATTCATAATGGGTTAAAATTTACTTCAATATCATACAATTTGAATAAATTAAAAATCATTCTCTAAATTATTAATGGATCTATGTTCATAATGCATGAATCTGAGATGAAAAATACAGGACAAGGGTGGGATAATTCTTTCATCTAAGAATAGATTATGGGATTTTTAGGCCACCACATGATAATCCAATATCAATGCACAACCCCACATTGTAATTAAAGAATCAAAATACACATCATTACCCTTCAAAGGAATAAGAATATTAAAAACTAGTGAATATTTGAATCAGATTAGAAACTCATTAAAATAACATTAAAACTTATCACTCTAAAAAAACTTTAACCTTTTTTGAGTCAAGAATATCAACGGGTAATATAGTCAGGTAATACATGAAAATAGTGCATTTAATACCCGATCAAGCCCAAAAATATCTTGTTTTCAAACACATTCTTGGGCTACTCCCAATAAATAACTGCTTGGATTTTCTCAGGATCCATGGAAATCCCCTTTTCATAAATCACATAACTCAAAAAAATTACATCTTGCTTCCAAAACATCAATTTATAAAACATGTATTATATAAAATGTTCTATCATGGTTTCCAAAACAACACTTATATGGCCACTATTGTTCAAATCCATTTTAGAATACACCATTATATCATCTATGAACATGACGATGATGGATCTCAAAAAGTGATGAATGATCTGATTCATCGAGGGCATAATGATCATGGGAGAATTGTTAAGGCTAAAAAGTATAATCAGATACTAAAAATTCCAATATTAGTTCTTGAAGGTGGTCTTTGGAAAATATTCTTCTAAAAACCTCAACTAATGATACCCCAATATCAGTTCAATTTTTTAAAACCATCGAGATCCACTAAATTGGTAAAAAAATATCTCCAATTTAAGGAAACAAATATATATCCTTAATGCCCACCAGATATTAATTAAGATAGATTTTTCAACGTTAGAGGCTCTCATATGATTTATTTGAAAAAAGAACTGATGATTACTATATTGGAAGAGTAGGATAAATAAATCCCTTAATTTATTAGTCCTCCAATTGGAACCTTCAACCCATTAACATGGTAGAAGAATTATGGTATGATAGAAAGAAGATATGGGGCATAACAGATAACTTATTGATAGTGAACATGACCTCCCTATGGAGTGAAATCTTAGAAAAATAATGTGGAAACACCTTGGGGTTATTGATCAAAAACCACTATAATATAACCATATGAAACCTTCTTAAAAACATAAAAAACAACATAGATAACTAATACGAAATCAAACCCACATTTATAACAATCGATCATTTTCTCCTTAACATAGATCCTAATGACCTTGTAAGACATGAGTTCTCCCATTGGGTGATAAAAACTAGACCCTTTGGTGATAACTATCAATAAAGGCTTTGAATGTAATTATATAATCCACACCGATGAAAATACTAATAATTTTTAGGATAAAAGAAGGATTCACACATTTCCTCTTGTTTAGTGACTAAAACACATCAATAAAGGCAATTAAATCTATTCTCCTTACTCCTAACAAATAGGGTATGTAGATCCATTACAAATGGAATCAACTCACTCTCATACAAAAATAATGAAACAATTTTAATGACATATAGGAATTTAAATCACCCAAATATAACAAGTGTGTAACCTTATATGAAAAAATAAAAATATACTTATCATGGTGGACAACCTTTATTAATAGTTCTTAAGTTCCATCAATTTTGCATAAATAAATCCCGACTCAAGACCGCCCAGAGCCTTCTTAGATGACTGAGAATATTCAATAGGCCGAGGTATAGAACCCATATCCTAAGAAGCTTATATAACACCAATTTAATCTTATAAAAATAATAACAAACTCCACTCACCTACAGGTATGTCTTGTTTAAGAACTGAAGATAACCGAGACACCCACACTGGTGGCATATCCTCTGTGACTCTAGGAAATCAAATATGTTATGGTTGGAATTTCCACAATAATAACCAGGCCTCATTTTATTTATAGAAGAAACTAATGGCTCACACCTTAATGAATTATGAGAACCCCTACCACTACCCTGATAAGGGTTTTCCCACTTCCACTTCTAGCTAATGGAACAACTATGGTTATTTCCATCCATTAAAGAAGCCACACTAAGAGATATATTCTCATCAAAATTCCATTGACCATTAGCATTTTATCCAACACCTCGACATTAGTAGGTAGAAAATAAGAATAACCATTGTTATTCTCTCATAATTTAGACCTATTTCAAAATGTATCACCTTTATATAGTCATTCGTCAGAAACATAAGAGAAAAAGGATCTAATTCAACAATCCATGTAGCATATTTCATCATTGGATGGTCTCCATGCTCCATCATGACGAACTCAAAGGCCTCTATCACATAAACTGTCCCATGGTAAAAATTATAATTAAATTATTTATTTAATTTTTTCTATGTTGAATCTTCATAATTCTTCATATGCACCATATATTCCATCTATTTTCTACCTAGTATTTCCATCATGTATGAAGAGTATCCAATTTTTGAGGTATTAAGGGTCTTAATGAAAAGAAATATACACACAATATTTCTGAACCAATTTATATACACTTGGGTAGAATATTACACTTAGATGTAACACCATAAAAATTTATTTTTAAATAATAATAATATTGATATCTTTCATAACACGCAACACTGATCTTTAAAAAATTGATATATATTATAAAAATATTTTTATTTAAATGAGACTGTTATAAAATAGTTGTTTAATTGTCGAGTATGAATATGATTTAACACATAATGAAATATATGGTTTTAATCAATATAAATTTATTGGAAATTAGCACACCTTTTTAGTTAAGTATTTTTATCCTTTAATAATATATTTTGTTCAAAAGTGATTTTTATTGTATTTTGTGTGTGGAAATGAGAATTAATTTTATTCAAAAATAATAAATTATATTTTATAAAATTAAAATAATTTTGGAAATTATAATATCAAAATTAAAATAGGGTAATTTTTTGGGATTTTTTTGAAAAGATGGATTTTTCAGTGAATATGGAAAAATACCGATTTTTTAGTGAATTGGGGAAAATACCAATTTCCAAATTCCATCATTTCTTATCATTAAATGAATAATTTTAAATTCACAATAAAATTTTCATTTTAAATTAAAATTAAATATGATCCATTTTATTTATAATAAAATAACTTATAAAAATTTAATCATTAATTTTCCCGATTTCGATATAAGTTTATTTTTATGTTTAAAAACACATTTCCCTAAAAACTGTTTACCATTGCATTTTACAAATTTATATTAAAATTGATTTATGAACTTATAAAGATTTAATCATTTAAAATGTATAGGATATTTTTTATTAGAATTTTCATATTTCGTAAATAGATCCATTTTGATTTTTTTTCATTGTGAATAGTTATCATGGTAAAAATTTGTCACGTTTGTAAGGGTAAAATGTGTAAAAAGGGTTAAAATAGTGAGGTAAGGTCTCAAAATTATCCCAAAACATGAATTTATTTAATTGTATTTGATATATTTGACCATATAGATCCCAAATTCTAATATTTGACATTTTTTATGTTTTCTCTATAATATATAATTTATATTATTTTAAATAATGAAAAAATGAAAATATCACCTTGTTGCTTTTAATTTATTTTATATATTCACATAGGGATAATAATATATTAATAAATAATATATAATTTTATTCAAAAGATTAATAATTTATTTATATAGTGGAAATATATTTTTAATTTCTAGTATTGGTATAATTTCATTAAATTCATACACAATGATGACACAATGATTGTAATAGTAGAAGAAGAATCAATGTAAGTGATTTTAAAAAACATAAATGTAATATTTTTTTTGATTAATTATGGGGTCAAATGAATTTAATTTTCAATAATAATTTAAAATTTTTGGTTAAAGATTTTATATTACAATTAATATTTTATCTTTATGTAATTAAAGTTAAATTAAATGAATAGTGTCAAAAATAAAATAAATATATTATATGAAAAATTAATTATTATTAATTTATTTTCAAATAATAAAAAACTTGAAATTTGAAATTTAGGATGAAAAATGGTCTAAAATTTTGATCCTTTTATATTTTTACAACAATTTTTTACTTTATAACTAAAATTTAAACCTTTTAAATTGAAAATTCATTACTGAAGTTATGGTTAAAACGTGTTTAATAGGGGAGGGTGTGTTAAACCAATATATAAGGATATTTTTTATAATTAAACATATATAAATAAAATTATATGTATATATTTTAACTTCATCCGATCCCATATTTGAATATCTATCAATTTTGAAGCATTTAACATGAGTATAAATTTATTATATTTTAATCTTTTAAGAAATTTTTAAGTGTGTCTTCTCCCCCACTTATAAATTTAAACCCTAACTTTCTCTTATTTACACAACGTTAAGCCTTATCCCTAAAAAAATACAACCAATTATCTTATACCATATTAACTAGTTATTTTCATTGTGTTCTGCATATACCACACAAGAATTTAATATTACCCATGTTTTATTTTCAATAAAAATGTTTTAGTGGAATTTTATTTTCATTTTCTCAATGTTGTACTATTGATTTTTAATCAAAAATATAAAAGGAATAATTATTTTAACATACTCAGAAAGAACTCATCATCATGACCAAAAAATGATTTGAAGTTTACTTCCAACATTTTCACTGTTATTTTGGTAGAAAATGTTTTCCATAAAATTTTCGAAACTTTTATATTTTAAATAAGAAACTTCAAAATGAAAGGTTTATTCCTCAAAAATTATTCTAGATATATTTTAAAGTAATTTTTAATCTTTGATAACATTCTATGATGTTAAATATTCTATACTATGGATATAATCAAATGATAGCATCCTTATTCTTAAAAGGGCAGTTTATGATTATGATAATGAGTTGTTTATGAACTCATTTATTTTCAATGGGTTATCCTATGATGAAATTATTTTTTTTTGTAAAAAAATATATTCTTTCTATAGGTTATAGTGTGATGAATTTTTTATGATCTTGTGGAACACATATATGTGGTTTTAATTTTGTGATTGGAAGAACCATAATTATATATCCATCTAATGAATTGGGTTGTGATTGATATCTCAAAAGATAATATGGATTATAATGGGCAAGAATCAAAGTTGAGTATGTGAATCTGTCTACTATAATACTATTTTGAGTGAAATTTGACTAAGTATATAATAGATTAGAGATTGAACCCAATCTACTATGATAGTATTGAGAGTTAAAATTGAACAAGGATATGACAGAATGTGGGACGAGCGCAATCCACTATGATAGTCATGATAGCGAGCCTTAACTAAGGAAATGATTTTCTAGGATTATGTATATGACACAATCTTGTATATCTTTACAATGTAATTATATCTTATATAATGTCCTTAGATTAATTTATGATTCATATCTTATAAAATAAAAATATTTATGCCATGTCACAATATTATGATATATGATATGATGGGTATGGTTTTAAAATTCTATGTTCATGTTCTCACACCCATATTCTCATGATATGCTTAAGTTAACATTTATATATATCCCTTAATGAGATTCTAATCTCACCCTTTATTATGTTTCCTTTTCATAGGTTATGATTAAATGTTTTAAATAGGGTATATCTAATATTAGTAGAATATGGGAAGACCATTATGGGAGATTTTTAATATATTTCATGAAATAAAAAGATTGTGCATCTAGTATCCCAAGATACTTAACATTTATGGTCCTCTTGGTTGAATTTGAAAATTATATTCAATATCAACCAATTAAGATATAATATCTATATAAAAAATTTATATATCACTATATTTAGCATTAAAGGAAGGGTTTATTTAACCTTTTTATATTAGGGTTATAAAAATTTGTTGAAAAAACTAGGGATAAGTATAAGTATAGGACAAAATCCTAATGTTTTTGTAATGTAAATATGATGTGGTTCTCCTATAAATACATACATATCTGGATATTATAAGTGGACATAGTTTTTTAATAGATGCATCTATGGGTAACAACCCCAAAAATAGATGATTATGTGTAACATGAAAATAATTCCAGTGCATAACGAATGAACCCTTACTTTACACCTATTTTTACACTCTCAACAGATATTATTGGTTTAATTTACAATTTCCATATATACCATTATCATGGATTGGGAGAAATGATGATTATAGATGACCTAAGTTTAACCTAAAGTGTCTTAGATTGTAAAGAATGTTCCATTATTTATAAATCCTATAAATGATTTTTCATTATTATGTTGTTTCCCAATATGAAAATTATTTCTCATGCTATGGTTTTTTTGTAGTCAATGGATGGAACTATGAAGATTTGTTTTAATGATGAATGTGATTGACAATGGAATGATTTTTCTCATGGGGAAAAATTAATTGAGTGTTATAATGTTAGATTTTGTGATTATGCCAAATCATATATCGAAACATTTGGTGAAAAAACATTGGTGAGGTTCCTAACACATGAAATAAGAGTAAGATGGAATTTTATGGAGGTTCAGGTGAAAATGAACCTAGAGGAAGGAAAGCACAATTTTCGTCATGTCAAGAATGTGCAAAGAAGAATATAAGAGAATATCTGAAATTTAAGTGATGATGCTTTCGATGAGGAAATGAAGGGAAATGAGAAAAATTTCAAGGAATTATATGTCTTATATATAGGGAACTTCGGCATTATCAATGTCTCTTCTCTAATCCAAGGCTTAACTCTTAGACCAAGGAAAGGCCTATGTTTCATCAACTGTTTAAGGGAAAGTACTGAAGTATTTATGTACTGGTATTTGAGAATTATGTTATAGAAATATCTTATCAATGATATTATCGTTTTAATAATTTTATAAGGATTTTTATTAAGATTTTTTTATTTAAATATTTTCAAGAATTTGAGGAATGATACCGATAACCAAGAAAAGTGATTTAGCAATAAAGTGGTATTTTATATAAAACATGGTTGAGTGAAATAAAACCCTTAATATGTGAAAAATGTTGAGATAATAATTTTTATTTTTATAATGTGATTATTTATATTGATTTATTAAATGGGTTAGTACTAGTGACCTTGAAATTAGATAGTTATTTAAGAAAAAAATTATTTAGGTCTTGTTTGATGAAGTTTATTAAATTTTATGTTTTATAGAGTATATTTAATGGTTTGTGTAGATTTAATTTTTGGAGGAATTTATCTATACTTTTAGATTTTACGGTGATTCAAGTTATTTTGGGAAATTATTACCATCTTTTATGAGAATATATGATAAATGAATTCAAATTTTTAGGATGTGACATTATGGGGTTCTACATGTTTTATAGGGATAAATGTTACAGTTTTCTAAAAAAATGTGTTATTTTTTTAGATTTTTCGATTTGGTGTTTGGTTATATATATTTTTGGATGATTTTTAAAAACAAATATTTATGGGATGGATAATTTTGAACTCTCGGGGATATTATTGAGGTTTTAGAGATTAATGGATTATATTTATCCATCTTAGATGAATTGTTCTAATCATTAGGGTTTTATTAAATATTTAGATAAATAATGAATTGATTTTATTTTTTATAGATATTAGTATTTCCTACAAGTGAATTGTAGTGTTCCATAATAAAATAAATCATCTTTAATATTGATTTTTAGTAAGATATGATTCAATAAATTCATTAAAGAACAATTAAAGAATGAAATTATTCTTATGAGATGGAAAAAAATAAAATAATTTTTATAGCTTTATCAATCTTCAAAGAAAAATAATCCCTAATATTTATTCAAATTGTCTTAACGTTTTTATCATTTTACTATCATTTTTATTAATTTATGGGCTTTTCAACCCACACTGAGTTTTAGTTTTTTATTATTAACTTTCTCATGATCGTGTTCTATATCACCACATATTAGGCCCTGGATAATATTTTTCTCCTATGTGTTTATTACTTAAACTCAAACTATTGTTCTAATTTCTTATCAACTGAATTATGTGTCATTTCAAGTAAACTTTATGTTTCCCACTTACTATTTTTCAATAAATGTTTTATTGTCCATATGTATGATGTGGATATAAATAAAGTTATTTTCAAATATTGATCTTTTTATGAATGAGATAAATTTGAGGGGGAAATGTATTTGTAGGGGGGGGATAATTTAATAGCTTGAAAAAATAGTTTAAAATAAAATAATCTCCATATCTTTTTAACTCAGAACGCTGAGATTTAAGCGAATTGAGATATTTTTTAGAAATATTTAAAATATGACATTTATAACCTAGCTGTTTAATTAGAAGACATGAATATGAGTAAACACATAATGAAATATATTTCTTTATGCAATACAAATAAATAGATTAATTCTTAGAAAACATACACTCAAGTTTTATTGAATTATTTTTATTCTTTAAAAATGATTTATCTTCAAAGATGAATTTTATTACATATCATACATTGGAGTTTTAATAAATTTATTATACATTTAGAAATTTTATTTTACGAAATTGAAATAATTTTTAGAATCCTAATATGATAAAAAAGGGTTAAATTTCTAGATTTTTCTAGAATGACTAAATTTTTAAGGAATATTAAAAATACTATTTATAAATATTTTCAGTAAATTTTTATTAAATAAATTTATTTTAAGGACACGTTATATTTTTTATTTTGTATTAAAGGTATATATTATAAACTTTATTTATAAAAAACTAATTAATACTATCTGAAGCAGTAATTTTCATATAATTTAATCTTTATAGTTAAATCATCTTTTTCATAAAACAATTTATTATGTTTAATATTTTATATTAAAAAATTAAAACTACCACATTTAGATATTTAAAATTGAAAAATGGATATAATATTTTGAATTATTAGTTTCAAATTTGGTTAATAGACCCATTTTATTTTTGGTCATTAAGAATAGTAATCGTGGTAAATATTTGTCACCTCGGTAAGGGTAAAATGAGTAAAACTAGGTAAGAATAATTATATAAGGTATAAAATCAACAGAAAACATTACTTTGTTTCATTATATGTGTGAAATAATACCATATACATTTAATATTTGAATATATGTATTTTTTTTCATTTTACCTTGATAATGACTTTTATATTGTTTAATGTAATGAAAATTAAAAAATGTCACCTTCTTCCTTTTGATTTATTTTATATGTTCACATAGGAATAATAATTTGTTATGAATGAATATAATAGTCTATTTCAAACATAATTAATTTTTTTAATATGTTTTCTTATTTCTAATTTTATAACTTGACATTTATAGTCAATTCTTACATAACAATGACAAAATGGTTGTTTATGCAGCAGATAAACTAACAAAATGATTTTAAAAAACATCAAAAGTGATATTTTTTAGATGTATTATGGTTTAAAAATAATTTTATGTTAAATAATAATGTGTAATTTATGTAAAAAAGAGTTTCTATTCGAATTAATTTTTTATATTGATGTCTTTATGTTAAAAATAAATGATTAATATAAAAAATGACACTAACCATATATTATGAAAAATAATATTTTGTTAAATTATTTTTAAATCATAAAAATATTTGAATAAGAAAATATGGATGAGAAATTTTCTATAATTTCATATCCTTTCCATTTATGAGACAATTTTGACATTATAAATAAAATGATAACCTTTTATGATTTAAAAAGTCATTACTTGAGTTAAGGTTAAAGTTAGTTTACCAGGGGTTGAACGATGAGATAAAGATAATTTAACAATTAAACTTTTTTTAAATCTTATTGTATGTCTATATTTTAAATTATTTTAACCCAAATTTTAATCTCTATAAAATTGGAATAATTTTTCCTGAGTGCGCCTTTATAATATTTTAATCTTTTATTAAATTACAATCATATCCTTTCCCCCACTTATGAAAGGACACCAACACTTTCTATTTTTTACACCACATTGAGACACACACACACACACACATATATATATATACTTACCAATACCCACAAAATTATCATATAAAATTCAATAGTCACAAATTATAGGTTATTTTTTTCATAAAATACCATTCCAAGGGTCCTTAAGAAGTGATATAAATGAGGCCCACTGAAGAAGAGGTAATCATCTAAACCAACTCGTTCGGTTTATTTATTTTTCAAACTTATATAAATATGTTCTATTCTTCACAAAAAAATAATTTTAGTTTAAAAAATATAATAAAATGTTATTATTATTATTGAACCCCAATTATCCACCCATTATTCTATCAGATAGGAGATGAAAATATCGTGTTTGTGTATTTGTGGACAACCGCCTCCATGTAGAGATATAATTCCTTTTACCTCACGATATTGTGTGGATGGTTATTATAATTGGTTTAATGTTTATATTTTATATTTATCATATAGTTATAATTTTTTCATTATAATTTCATATATACCATCTTAGCTTCCATTATTTTAAAAAATTACTATGTGGGACATTCATTCTTGTGGACTATCACCTCCACAAAATGATGTGATTTTTCTTTATTTCTATTTTGCATGGATAGTAATAATTATAGATTTAATTAACAAATACTAGATTTTTTATATAATAAATATTTTTTTAACATGAAATATTAGTTATCTTTTCTTCATTCCATCCATCAAAAAGTGAAAACCACTTTCATGCATACAAACGGCCTACCATATCCAATGAATGGTGTTAATAATTTTTTATTATATAAAATTTATTTATTAATAATGATACATATAAAAAATATATATTACATTTATATCAGTAATAAAATTATGACGATAATAAAACCATTATAAAAGTACAATGACACGAACTAAAGACCAAAATTCTCATGAAAAACGACATTGTTAGTACATAGAAATGATAATTTTAATAAATAATTATAAATAAAAGAGTGTTTAAATATTATACAGGAATCATAATTGATATTATAAATATGTAAATTAGTTTATTTTATAATTATAATAAATTTAAATTTAATATTGAATAGATTAGAGTGCTTTTGGTGTATGTCAAACATAAAGGTAATGAGATTTCTCATCTCGCTATTATTTTTGTGAGACTTATTACATTTTCACCACATTTATAATTTTGGTGGAATATATAACTCCATTTAAGGTATTTTATTATGATTTTATTAAAAAAATTGGGATTTAAAAATAAAAATATGGTTATCTCATTCAATCATTTTTTTATTTCACGGATTACAAATGTTGGAAAGGTTTTTCTTCTAAAATTATCTTCTATGGGACAAATGTTATGTTATAATCCTATATTTTTTTATGAGGTCTATATACAGCCACATTGACATGTCATTTCATGAATATAATTATTTTTATGATATTTAAATATACATTTTTTTTATTATTTAATGGGTATTATAATTAAAAAGTTACAAAATTGGAAAGGGATTCATGTTAAAATATCATTTTAGTCAGGATTGATTATGGTTGTGTTTTGATTGTATGAAATTATATGATACTTATGTAAAAAAAGACTTTAATTTTATTTTACTATTTTATTTCATGTAATTGTAAATTAATATTACCATTTAATTTCATTTTTACTTAAAATTACATAGAAAAAGTTTTTATGAAAATAAACTTTATTACCTCTTTGTTTAAAATTATTTTTCTTCTATGTACATGTTTTATTTAAAATGATTTTATGAATTTTTTTACTACTATCCTATGATTTATTAAATTCATGTTTATACCTAATTTAATTTTGATAATTTTTTTCAAATGAATATTTTATTTTAATGAATGAGGTAATTTTGACATTTTATAGAAAACGTTAAAATAATATTTGTTTAATTTTACTTGGTATGAAAAATATTTCTCACTGTCATGAACACTCAATGATATTAAGATTACTGTACAATTTTCTATGGTTATTGTCAAATAAAAAAATTTCCTTCATATTTTTCAAATTTATACTTTTTAAATATGTGATTTCAAAATGGAAAAGTTATTTTCCTCATGAAATATTTCAGATATAATTTAAAATAATATTTCATCTATGATAACAACATTTGAAATTAATTATGATTTAATAAGGATAAGATCAAATGACACCGTCATTTCTATTTATTTTGAAGTTTAGTTATTATGGTGATGATATGTTTATAAACCCATTTATTTTCCTTGGTTTATGACATGATGAAAAGATGAACTATTTGTGAACCCCATTTTCATTCTAGTGGTTATGATTTAATGACTATTTTAAGACCCTAGGATAGATATATATTTGTTTTTTTTAATTTAATAGGCATGAACATAATTATATATACCCAATTCATAAGGTAATGATTGATATCTATTGATATAATACGGACTGGGTTAGGGTGTGAACCTAGTTCAGCAAGATAATCTGTCCATTGTGATATTCTTGGGTGTGAACATTGACTATGGTTATGATAGAATAGAGTGTAAACCCAATAAACTATGATACTATTGGGATTGAGCCTTTATTAAGGGTATGATAGAATGGGTAATAAAACCAATCCACTATGATATTCTTAAAATTGATACTTGAAAATGGAAATGATTTTCTATGAATGTGTGTATTCCAAATACTTGTTTCACATTCCAATGTTACACTCTCATAGATCATGTTCAATGATTTCTTTACAATTCATTTCTTATTTAACATTTAAAATCATAATATAACTCTATATTATGATATATTATTTAATTTTTATTGTTTTTAATTTTTAATGTCATGTTTTCATACTATTATGCTCATATTATGAATAATTATGCATCGTTTTGTCCCTTGTTTACCCTTATTGAGAATCCGATATCACCCTTATTTATGTTTCATTTCAATGGGTTTTGAAGAAAGGTTTTAGGTAGTGTATTTATAAAAAGAGAACAATGTGGGTAAATATTTTTGGGAGATGTTAAATAACTTTCATAAAATAATAATATTGTGTATCTAGTCTATAAAAAACTAAACCTTTATAGTCCTTGGGTATGTATTTATAAATATCATTGAAATATAATCTATTAAGATGTAATATCTATGTATGAAAATTATATGTCACTACAATAGAATACAAGTGGATTCTACTTAGGGAACATTTGCGTATTTTCCACTATCTATTCCATACTTATTCCACCCTCTTGATCAAATAAATTAGTAGTTTGGATTGATGATTCCACTAATGAAGGATCAATCATAAGAGTAACCTTTGAACATGATCTAAAACACCCTCCTTTTTTCTAAAGTAGTCCCTTCAAGAAGTAGTTATCTAAAAAAAGAAATATAAAACTCATCCAATATACAAATTAATCTTAACCAACCGCAGATAAACCAAAATAATCCCTTAAAATAGGTCTGAAAGAAGAAAAATCAACATAAACAAAAATTTAAATCAATAAGGGGTGAAAACATAAAAAATTAAAACAATTTCCCAATATTATTTATTTGTCTATATATTTTTTTAAAACTAAAAAAAACATGTGAATCAGTAATGGATGATTAGAGAACTAACCACATGAGATTTTCATGATTATTATTGACAGTGTTCTCAAACTATACACATATAATTTCCTATCCTCATTCATCCAAAAACACAAAAGTTTTCATAAATGCATAATAGATTATCTCGAAACTCACAAACAATGATTAAAAACCTAAAATATCATTATAAAAACCTGAATTTTGGATTAAATATAAACCATACCCCTGACCACCCATGAAAATAGAGGTTTGGTACAATAGATTGGTGTTTAAACACCCATATAGATATATAGCCTAATCCCTAACAATCATATATCATGTCTACCATTGAGACCCAAATAAAAAGTGGGATCCTATACCATGTTTTAATGAACCAGATCAGGTTGACCTGATTTTTCAACCGGACTAGGATTCCACATGGCCCGAAGAATGTTTCTGATGAGATACGCACCAAGGATTCACAATTATCGGATGAAAGTGTAAACACACTTGTATTAGTGGTGTAAATTCTCTTGGAGAAGTCTTTATATAGTAAAATTTAATTGCTCGTGGTGCATTCATTTAAATTATCATAAAGTGGACTTGATATAATTAATTGGTAAACACTCTTGAAGTAGTTGTGATTCTAATGAGTGGATCTATTTTTTAGATACATTTAGATATGGATAAAGCATGTATCCTATTGGGTATTGTTTTAAATGTTATAAATGGTCCCCCAATATGGTCTCTTATGGTTTTCATGATCCCACTATACTCTCAGAGACATCCATCATTGGATAACGTAGGTATGACTAAACTCACGTTTCACTACTGATCCCGAGACTCAGTTTTGTTATTTATTATTTGCTTCTGTAATTGTGTTTTTTTAATATAAATATTTCACACAATTTTACTCAAAATAGTTGTATTTATAGTCTCCATTAGTGGTGGCCAATAGTGTTTTACTCATACCCCACTCTGTCCACCTTAGGTTCCTGAGCAGACTATTTGATTGCTGGTCTAGATACGGAAAAGTACCAATTATGAATAGTTTATTTAGCTAGATATGATGAAGTATAGATTACGGAACCTATTCTCACATGAGACAATTTACTGCATTTTTCTTCTATTCTTGGTTATTTTCATCTACTTTTTTATCTTTTATATAATATAAACTATGTGGGATCCCTTGAATTGTATTCCATTCTCTATTTGGTTATAGAACATGATGTTGTGATAATTTATAAGCACTGCCCTTTTATTTCCTTTGGTATTTATAAGGTATCAATATATATGATTTCATTTGTTTCTTTTATTATCCCTACACTGATAAGAGATTATATTCTTCCCATGATATCATTATTATACCTCCTCGTTAGTTCTCATCCTCAGGATTACAGAGAGGTTCACTTGAGGTCATGTATTCATCAGGTTTGATTTCTCTTTATAGTGATCTGGTCTTGGGAGTTACTAAATCTTGTCTAAGAAAATCCCAAGACACTAGATAAGTATTTTTTTCAACATTTTGATAATTATGATTTGTGTGATTTTATCTGTCGGATAATATGATAAGAGGGTGTGCATTCATTCATCATTCTAGACACATTGGGTTCATATAAAACCCACATTTCCCTATAATTGATATATATTTTTATCTATATAAGTAGTATGTTATTTAAAGTGATAGAAGTAATTTATATGGAATTTTACAATTCAAGTCTATGGTGGAATATTACATAAACAAATCCCCAAGTGATTTTGTGCTAATAATGCCAATAAAAATGAATCGTTCAATGATTGTTTTGGTTTAAAATAGTGAAATTATAAAACCTATAATGTTTTTTTATTTATAACATGTGAATGAAATTGTATTCAACAAAGTATTATAGTGTGATAAATTAATTAATAATGGGAAGATTAAAAAGGGAATCCAAGGGAAATGATGATGTTTTGCCTAAGTAATGATGAAGTATCAAGAGAGCCCCTATTTATGAGTTCTTAAGGGTGTTGTGCATGTAGGGTAGTAGGATAATACTCCTATTGACCTTATTTTAGTTTTGATGTATTCCTAGATATATTATCATGATATTGTCGTGTTTGGAATTATCGAGATATGCCACCATGGTGGATCTTTGTTCCACACTAGGTGGGTTATAGTTTGAACCCCCCGATGATGGGTGGGAAAAATTCTCCTATAGTATTGGGTATCGTTTTGGATGAAAATATTCATGAAATCTTATTACGAGTGTTGCAGTTAATGTAGAGGGGGGTTCCTCGGGTTATACTATGTATAAACTTACTCATGAGTTCGCACTACCAAACCCATTGTTGTTCATGGGTGACTGTGATTTGAAGAAAGACGAACAGGGGATAGATTCTATCCATACTATTCATAATTATTTATAGACTCTTCATTATTGGAGAGTGAAAATGGAAGGCAATATGTTACAAGGACTAGAACATCATTTGGGGGATGTTCTATTCTTATCTGATCAACATATCAAGTTATACAAGAAGTGTATTCAGACCCCCTTGTCTTGGAATTTATTTTATGTGGACCTAAAATCAGATAGATCCCAAGAATATATGCATCTAAATCATAATGGGATGTCTATTATAGAATATGTTCTTTGTTTTATAGAGATATAATTGTTTTCTTTGATAATATATGGTTATGATGCCAATGGTGAAAATTAGTTTGAAGAGGTGTCTGGTTATGATATTTAGTTGTAGGAAAGTGTGTTTTTTCTAATATATTTTTCTAATATTATGAAACAATCACTTATCATAGACATGAATCCTAGAGTGGGTCATCATTATAGACATAATTATTCCATGTGGGCTAGTGGTGGTGGTTCTTCTGGAAGTGGGTCGTGTTAGTAAAATGAGACATGTTTGAGTAGTGGTAGTTAGTTGAGGATGATTGCGGATTCTTCCCTTACTTAATTAGGTTGTATCTTGGTTGAGTGTTATTAATGCGGTGGATGGACACATACTAATCCAAAATGCACCCTTTTTACTAGGGAGATCCATTATTGTTTGAATATGTGGAATTTTTATTGTTTTATCCAGATAATTCCATAGGATACTAGTGGTATGATATCTAGAAAAATTCATATTACAAATATAGATATATTTTTCTTCAATAGGATGGTAATTGTAGTTCTACTGGTCGTATTGTTTTTGTTGGAGGACATGGAGGCAAGGGGAATAAAAAATAGTGATAGAAGGGTATGTGACTCTATGGAGCCATGTTGGGGTACATGGTTTTGGTTCAGAGAAATTAAATGTTATAATAAATACTATAACTAATTGAGATATAGACCCATATATTATTTATGGTATGATTCTAGAAGCATCAACTGTTGTTCCAACCTTATTTGATAGAGGAACCTTACACATTTTTATCTCTATTTAGCTTTTAGAGATTGGGGATTGGATATGAAGTATATTTATGGATTATTATCGATTGAAACTTCTTTAGGAATTTGATTATAGGGGATTCACTAATGTAAAGATTATTTATTGGTTATTGGTTGTTATCATTTCCTCATAGATTTAATCGCGCAAGAGATGGGTGATTTCAATAAGATCCTGAGATTGGTTGGATTATTTGATATCAAGCTCAAATTGATTGATATTAATAATAAGTATCATATACATATCATAAGGGAGATATTTTTAAGTATGTTAGTGAATCGTATTTATAACTAGCTCGTACAATGTAACACCCCAGGATTTCCTAATACATTATCTCTTTAATGTAATTAAATATCTTGTGCCACATACATCCCTGGGATCGAGCACATCACGACTAACCAAACTAGCCATATAAAAAGTGGTTACAAATCATATTAACTAAATTTTTAATTTTATATATTCCATATAACTTTAACATCCATATTATGTGTTTTAGAGATAATATAAGGACAAATTCAATTTTTCAGATAAAAGGAGTAATGTTCAAAAAAATACAGTTTTCATCCTTTTAAGGGAGAACCCTTTTTAAATAAAATATTTTAAAGTTTTATATATTAAATATAATTATTCTAAATTATTATTTAGACTAGGGGCAAAAAAATTTATTTTGGATATATTCTTGGTACTTTTTTTATAACTTTTATATTTTGATGAATAGTGAAAAATTCTAAATTTAAATAAAATACAACTTTTTTAATAAAATTAATTTATAGTGTTAAATTATAAATTGTAGTGGTTTTAAAGTATCATTAGATTATATTTTTATCATTTATTATAATATAGGTCATTTTATGTAATTTCACATTTAAATTGTACATAAACACATGTCAATATTTTAGAAGTTTTTATGTAAAAAAAACTCGTTTTCTGGTTTTGAAAATAGGATTTTATTTTAAATTAATTAATGAAACGTCTATGTTTTTAATTTGGTAAAATTGATATCATTTTTTTAATTTGGAATATCAAAAATATTCATTTGGTTAATTTTTTGTATTTTTATGAAAACATTCAATTTTTGAGGAATAGTGAAAACACTTTGTTGCAGATAAAAACCGAGTTTTTCATTTAAATAATTATTTTTAATTAAAAATTTATCCTTAACTCAAAATATATACATAATATATATATTAGTCCAATGTAATTAATTGGAGTCATTTTATAATAAGACTAGACATATAAAATTTGATTGAACTATTTTAACATCTTTTACAAACCCTCTAAGCACATCTGCAAATTTGTATAAAACATAATTTTACCACTTTTTTGAATGTAATTTCAAAAATTTGAGAGACACGGTTGACATCAGTATGTTAAATGTGGCTCAATAAGATGAAAATATTTTTTGATGAATAGTTAATTTTGAATTTTTTTAGCACAATTAAAAGTAAATAAGGTAATTAAAGTTAAAAATATAAATGAAAGATTAAAATAATTGATGTTATAAATATTAAAATAAATGTAAATAGAAAATTTTTATGCTATTCATGAATTTTATAGGTGAATATGAAATTTTAGGGTTGATTCAATGTATTTTTTTCAAAGAAATAATGGTTTCACAACTTTCACAAAAACCAAAAACAGAATAGTATTAAAATTGACATAAATGTGTTTTTAAAATAAAAACTATATTATTAATTGATATAATATTAATAAAAAAATAATATTCTGAAGGAGGAATCATAAAATGTTATATATTCCATTAATGAACCACTTGAGGTTATCTTGGAATATTATAGTAAGTATATTAACCGTATAATATAAAAATACGAGGAGACATGGTAAATGTTAAACTATTTAACTAAGGGTTAAATCTAAAAATTAAGTTAATATACTAACCTAGACTTGGTAAAAAACAACTCTTTTAAAGGATTTCTACCCATAAAAACCTTATACTCTAAATAAATCCATTTGGAGATATTATAAACTGAAAATGATTTTATAATTATTTAATATTTCAATCTTCTTCTAAAGTGCCCCTCACCTCCCTTATAAAATGGTACTTCCAATTATCTTAATTCCCTTCCTCCAAATACATTTTTCTCATCCAAAACATACTAAAATATAATTCCATATACCCTCACTTAAACCTAGAGTCCTTAATTTGATCAGAAATCCAACCAAAGGATCTCTTTTGTTCAAATCAAAAGGAAGCGCCTGAAGAAGATGTAATTATTCAATCACCTATTTCAAAGTTATTTTCTTCTTATACTACCTATTTATTTGTTGTTTCCATACTAAAATAATAACTCAAGTACCATATACATAATGAGATGTTATTATAAATACGGTACAACCATATTCATTGTTCTATCCTTCCTATTAATGACAATGTCACCATACGTGTGTACGTACGGCTTACTGTCTTCACGTCATGGTGTAGTTTTGTATTCAATACTTCATTATTTGGATGGGTATAATAATGCGTATAATTGATTTAAATAATAAATAAAATATGTTAATTATTATTTATATATAATATATTATCCAATTACATATGATTTCACCATCAATAGAAAAATATCATCTCTCGTGCGTACGTACGTCTTACCGTCTCCACGACGCGATTAGATTCATTTCCACATTCAGTATTCAATGATGATTATAAAAACATATATTGTTAATAAGTATGTAAAAAATGAAATAATAAGTCTACTAGATATATATATATATATGTGTGTGTGTGTGTGTGTGTGTGTGTTGACATATATCTCATTCACTTACTTCTGTTCAATACGATTTGAAAATGGAAACAACGTTTTTGCGTATGTACGACCTACCATCTCCAAAAACGGTGTTTTCCATTTCAAATATCTATCTATTATACTTATTTAAATTATTAACATATATTAAACCTATATAATTTTTAATATTCTATAAGAAATTAAATAATTAGGGAAGTGATACGATTAATAATAACAAGGTAAAACATGTATGATAAAAAAGAAATTATTACCTAAAATGTTATTATAACATGGTTGTTATTATTAAATGGGTAGTATAAATCCATAAATGAGTAAATTATGATATCATATATTTTAATATGGTTCTTTTATAATTTAATAACATAATATGGTCATTATACCAGAAGTGAAACGTACCCACGACTAAGGGAAAGTACAATGCAAGGGTTAATTCTTTAATCTCATTATTATTTGAGATTGTTTATGTGTAACTTTTTACTAGGAAAAATTTATTATCCGTGACCATGTTTTATAAAAGAGTTTTTAAAAATATTATTTTTAAGAGGCACTTTAACTAAAACGTCATTTTATGTGGTTTAAATATTTACTCATCTAAATCATTCTCATTAATGCCTGTGTTTTCAAAATGGTTTTAAGGATCTATTTATATGGACATGAATGTTTTAAAATGTTAATTCCTTTAAAAATATAAAAATTAGTATGAGACACTTTGATTCAAAAATACATTTTAAACTTCTTCCTTTTTAAATTGTATGACTTTTAAATGATTTCATAAAAAATGGATATTTCTCTCAAAGAGTTTTATTGATTATTTTCAACTTTGTCAACATCCTTTATTGGATATTATTTTTTATTGATGTTGATTTACAATAATACAATCTCTTATATTGTATTGAATGATTTATGATATGTTTTGATAGTGGATGTGCTATTTTAATACCATTCATGGTTTATGGTAAAATTTTTGACATTTTGTTTTCTAGTTTTAATAAAAATGTTTATGTTATGTTTCACCATTTTCATATGAGGAATTCATTGGACTTAGTAAGTGACGGGCGTAAATCTCTATAGCTCCTCGATTAATCGGTAGGTCTAATGAGACAAACTAGTGTCTTGGAAAAAGGAATTGAGAGAAATTTAATTTGTAGTCTTCACACGAGGCCTTGACTACGTGGTTATGATGTATGGCATTGTGAATTCCCTCATTATGATATTAGTTATTACATGTGATTATTCGACTAATATAATATCTATGTGAATGTATATATGATAATGTTTGATTTAATTTTTTCCATATTATATTCATTTTTATGTTTTTAAGGTTTTGTTTTTATTAAACATCTTGACTTAAATTTTTATAGCTTCGTCTAAATTATTTATCCTTACTGAGCATTTGTGCTCACCCCTTTCAAATGTTTTGTTTTCCTAGGATTCCATGTAGTGTATTATGATTAATATGAAAGGTTAATCTAGTGGAATAATGGAACTCTCAATGGTTTTTTTGTTTATTATTGAATGGGAAATATAACATTCGTGTATGTAATATATTTTACAAGACATCTAAATTGATCTGTCCTTCAGGACATGATTTCATGTAATCATGATAATGTATTAAAATAATGCAGAGGCTCTAGGATTCTGGGGTCGGGGCATTACAGTTGGTATTAGAGGCAGTTTAGAAATAACCATGGAAATAGATTTATATAAACTTTGATTAGGAAACATTAACCTAAGATATACTTTGAGGATTAATATAGAAGAACTTCCTCAAATTTTAGTAATGTGGAGATTTTGGGAATTTTCCAAGAAATACATCTCAGTATGGATATGAGAATGTAGATACGGATCCAGCATAGATGTATATAGGGGTAAAACCCAAAAACACAGATTTGATCTAGAATCAAATGGGAAGTGGCGCGTGATAATAGGCCTTGCTGCACTCTAGGTTACGACACTCTAGAGAGATATTCTTAGGATAATTTATATTTTCTTTAAAAAATATTATAAAGGATTTATGAGAAAATATGACAGAGAATAAACCATTTTAAGGATGACGAGACTACATGTGAGAAAATATTCAATTAATGTTGATAATTTTTATAGTTTGTTAGATTCAAAATTTTGATATGATCTATCCTAGTGTATGTCGTCATTTAGAAATGGAGCCCAATATAAGTAATGATAACTACAACAATATGCATGTCCCAAAGAGTAAGAAGGATCATATATTTCATTGTATTATGCCTACATTTCAAAGTAAAATAGCCTCCCATGTATTCTCATCATCTAAGGTAACAGTACCACATGTTAATAAGATAAATAAAAAATTATCTGATTCTTATGGCTTTGAAGGGAATCTAGAGAAGAAGATAATTGAAGATAGAAATATGGATAAAAGGATAAAGATAAAGATTGATTTTCCCATATGTGATAACTGTGGAACGAATCACATTGGGAAGTGCTTGAAAGGACATGGTGTTTTTTTGTAAGTGTGGAGAAAAGGGTTATCATGAAAAAGAATGCAAAGGGAACAAAGAAAATACTAATATTCAGTGTTTCAACTTTAGTGAAATGGGGAAATATGAAAATAAATGTCCTAAGCATCAAGGAAATATAACTCAAAATAATCAAAGGAATCAATGTCAAGAAGAAGATGTTATAATGGTCAACGTGGAACAATTAATGTATTTGTATTTTTGGATTGTGGAATTATGTCATTTGAGTGTTGTATCAATTTTGTACTGGTTATATGAAATATGGAAATAAATATGGATTTTACTACAGTACTATTCTGTTAAGGATTTGAGATTGTCTGGTACCAAGAAATGTTATTAAATAGTAGGTTAAACTTTTTAGAAAATTATATGGTTGAGAAAAATATAAACCTTAAAATAGTCATGAGGCTGAGGTAACAGTTTTGGAATAAAAGATAACTGAGTTGGATAATGTATATTGGATATTATTTACTACCTTAGAAACAATTAATGGTTTGTTTATTCAGTCATTTTTAGAGATTACAACATTTTTGGATTTAAGGAGTATGTCATGTATTCTATGTTTTATAGAAGTAATAATGAAGTACATACCTATTTAAATATATTTTTCTGGTAATTCAGTTTATTACCAGGTCTTATGAGAATTCACGATGAAGGTATTCACATGTATGATATGTGACCTTCCTTATTAAATTTGGATTGTGAGTTCGGACATAAGTATTTTAGATAAGTCTAATGGTTGGAATGGATTAACATTGACATTGGATACCGTTGTTTATAGTTAAAACACTTCTAAAGTTTATTTTTGTATTTGTATAAAAAGGACAACCCGGAGGTTGGGGGATGACCATTCATGTCTGACAAGGTGGAGAGACTTGAACCCACATCTGATGGGTGAAAAGGGTGAATCACCTACAACTAGCCTATATTGTGTCATTTTTTGTATAATGTAGTTTTTTTAATGGTCTGAAGAGTTAATTATAAATTCATTTTTTGGAACCCTATATAGTTCAGTTAAATATAAAATTTTTAAGTTCTATTATCCTTTGGAGTGAAAATTGAGTTTGTGGGAGAAATTAGTTAAAGGATAGAACTCTACGGGTGAAGTATTTTTTTTCTTAAAATTTATGGGAAGGATCTTAAAACCAAAAATGTTTTATCCTAATACCTTTTTAACCAATGATATTTTAAATCATCATAAAATATTTATGGATTTGAGGCCCACAATTTGTCATTTATTATGCAATTTTTTGCGATTGATGAGCTTAATCACCCCAATAAATATTTATGTTTTTCCTCTAATTAGGGGTCTTTGATTTCCACCAATATTCCCCTATTCTAAATTTAATTTGGTGGTGACATTTCCATTTCCCTTTCCCTCTTATTAAGACTAATTTTTAGTAACCCTATTTTCGATGTGGGTTTTTTACGAAGGTGTTTTATATTTTCAACCTTTTATTTTTAAATAAAAATTTCAAATTGCGGGGATGAAATTTATTTAATGAGAGGAGAATGTTACACCCCAGTATTTCCTAATACGTTATCTCATTAATGTAATTAAATAGCTTTCACCACACACAACACTGAGTTTGATCATACCATGACTTACCAAACTGGCCATTTAAAAAAGCAGTTATGAATAGTATTAACAATATTTTGAATTTAATATACTTAATATTACTTTAATATCCATATTATGTGTTTTTTATAGATAATATGGGGTCAAATTCAATTTTTCAAATAAAATCATTATTTTCCAAAAAATGAAATTTTTCCACCTTTTAATGGAGAACACTTTTTAAATAAAATATTTGACACTTTTATATATTCAATTTAATTAAATTAAATTCTTATTTTGAATCGGGACATAAAAATTTATTTTGGATATATTTTTGGTACTTTTCTAATAACTTTCATATTTTGATGAGTAGTAAAAAAATACTAAATTTTAATAAAAAACAACTTTTTTAATAAAAATAATGTAAAGACCGTAAAATTCAAGGGAAATTTTTTTCTTAATTTTCTTTGGATTTTTACAAGAGCGCGATTTCAGACGGCACCTGATTCCGAGGCCCGGAGTGCCCGGAATTAATTTCCGAAGTTTGGCTCGGGTACGTTCAGTGAACGGACGAGTGGGAATTCCTAACTTTTGATCCGGTGCTCGGAATTAAAATCCGAGGGCACCGATGAACTCGCAGCGCCGATATTCGCTTAATGAGACCTTTTCGGGAGTTGCGTTTGTTGCGGGTTGAAAGATACGTTTTGGGGTTTTTCAATTAAGTTAAATAAAATTGTGTAAAACAAATTTTATTTTTAACTTATTAAAGAAAACCTACCTAAGGGGGTTGGAAGTGGGACCCACACCCACTTAACCTCCCTTGGGAGGATTAAGTGTGGTGGGGCCCACACGAACCCCTAAGACTTTTCTTTTTCTCTCAACGTTCTTAACCCCCAATTAATTGGCCTACGTTACCCTTATTTAATTAAGGAAGTTAAAGCCCTTTTTGAATTTCAAATTTTGAAATTCTTTTGTGTTGTGTGAATAAAATAAGAGGTAGTCTTATTTTATTTAGGGTTCTTTTTTTTTTTGCCTTTGGAGAGCCTTCTCATCTTCAAGCTCTGACGAAGAACGAAGAACGTCTTCATCCTCGACGAAGAACGACAACACTTCGTCAAGGATCATCGACTCGGCGACCCGGTATCTTCGGACCTCTTCTTCCTCTTCGGACCTTCTTCGTCGGCAAACGAAGATCCGCCAACAACGTGTCGCATCGGACGTAAATCTTCGTCAACGGATTTGACGAACGACGACCGCGACGCCTGACTTCCGCGACGCCGTCTTCCGCGGAACGTAGAGGATTTCTTTGAATCTCAAACCCGAGGTAGGGGATGTTTTTATTAATTATTTTATTCCATTCCTGAATCGTGGATTTTAGCATGACTAAACGTGAGACTTTTTAGTTATGTTATTTGTTAACGCGAGGGGAGTCGGACCGCACGAACACGGCCGAAACCCCCTCCTTCGTTCATGTTGATTCATGCGGGTGGAAGCAAGAGGCGTGGTGCCGTCGCACCACGCGGATGAACATGCTTATGTTTTCCGCAATACCGTCGCGCTTCGCCGAGGAGAGATTTCAAGAACGCGACGCCGTCGCGCCGCGTTGGGAGGATTCATGGCACGACGAAAGGGGCGCGGTGCCGTCGCACCGCGCCGGACGACGAACACCGCGGCCGGTTCCGGGCCGCGGTGAGACGAGGAGACCGCGGCCGGTTCCGGGCCGCGGCGGAAGGAAAGACCGGCGGCCGTGCCGCCGGCGTCGGGAGTCGAGGGCGGGACCGGAAATTCCGGTCCCGTTGGTAAAAACCGGCCGGCTAGCGGCCGGCCGGATGTCATAAAAGCCGGGGGATTAAACCCCCGGCCGGTTCTTCAAGACCCCCCTCTTAATGAGGGGGGCGGTTCATTAAAGGAGGGGGGGCAAAGCCCCCCCGGTTTTTGTCCAGCCGGCCCCCATCCGCGGGGGCCGTTTTTTAATTCAAGGCACGGCATTAAGCCGTGCCGTTTTGTGAAACGCGGGGCTTAGCCCCCGCGTGCCTCCCGCGTGCGCCGCGGCACCCCGCCGCCAGCGCGGCACGCCGCCGCCGCCTCCACGCGGCCCGCCGCCGCCGCCACGCGGCCCGCCGCCGCCACGCGGCCCGCCGCCGCCGCCACGCGGCCAGCCGCCGCCGCCGCCACGCGGCCCGCCGCCGCCGCCGCCCGCCGCCGTCCGCCGCCGCCGTCCGCCGCCGTCGGCCGCCGCGCCGTCCAGAGGGGGGGGGTCGGGCCGGGTCGGCCCGGACCCGGACCCCCCCGTTTCGGACCAGATTCGGTTCTTGGCTCATAACTTGAGCCTCGGACCTCCGAATGACGAACCGTCTGCGGCAACGCGATCCTTGGATCGAGACGGTCGTTTCGGTATATCGCACTCAAGGTTTCGGGTTACTTTGAGTTCGGCCGGGTTGGTTCGTTCACGAAACCAACCGGGCCTTCGGAGCGGAAACACTCATATCTTGAGCTACGGACGTCCGATTGACGTGCCGTCAGTCGCGTAATGTTCCTCTTAGTGAGACGGATCTTTTGGCATACTCCGCCCGAGGTTTGGACGCAGGTGGAGTACGGTCGGGTTGGTTTTGCCTTAAAAACCAACCGGGCCCCGGAGACGAAAATGCCTATAACTCTCAGACCGGGCGTCCGATCGACGCGCCGTCTGTTGCGTTGAGTTCCTTTTGTCGATACGGAACTTTTGGATACATCAACTTCGGTCTTCGTGACAGTTGATGTATCAGCCTCTCGGCTCGTGGAGCGGACCCTCCGTACGAGCTTGCTGTGTGCGGGAACCCTAGTGCTGGTTGCGACTGTTCTACTGCGACGACGACAGTACAGAGATCCTGTGTGGATTCGACGACGACAGTACAGAGATCCTGTGTGGATTCGACGACGACGACTACAGCACTCAGCGATCCTACGTGGATCAGTGCTTCAGGTTCTGTGTGAGCCCGATCCTGTGTGGGTCCTTGCGCTCAGCGGTTCTGTGTGAGCCAGCGCCTACAGGTTCTGTGTGAGCCCGATCCTGTGTGGGTCTTCTGCGGGGGTTAGTTACCTATCGATCCTTCGTGGGTCCGACGACTTAGATGGATCAGTGATCATCTTTATCGTCCTTGAAGAAGTATACCTGTGTGAGCTGAATCCTGTTACTTTCCTTTGTGGAATACGTATACTTTCCTGCGTGGACTGAGTTATACTTGAGCTCGGAGGTTGGAGCGTATTTGAATTGATGACTTAGGTATATGTATGGGCATATACCTAAGCAGTGTTGGTTGTTACTTCGTGATTGTACTTTGCTTCGTGGTTTATCCTTTGTGGATTTTGAGAGACCTTCAGGGGTCTCGGGGTCCCTACTGAGTAGCTTATACTCACCCCTGCACGGGCTTCGCCCGCACTACGTTGTGTTGGTTGCAGACGACGGACAGCGTTGACCTTAGCTGAGGTTCGCGGAGCGGGACGGTACCCGGAGGTGGACCACTGGGCGGGACGAGCACGGAGCGGACGGTGGGACCCGTGGAACAGAGGAGCTATCTGTACCCACCCTTCAGGTGGGATTTCCGGTGGACAGCTCGGAGTAGCGGCCTTTACTTTACAGTTGCTGTTTTTCCCTTTTTGAGTTGTACTTTACTTTCAGTTTGGGTTTGTATTCTGGCCCATTTACTTTTCCGCACTTTCAGTTGTTCTCTGCTTTCTTAGTGATTACCTTCCGCTTGTTTACTCTGTGGTGTGTGTTTTCTTTTCAAAGGCAATGCCTTCCCTTTTTACCGGGATTTACGCCTTGGTGCTAGTCGCCAGCCCCTGGCCTATGGAAGGCGGGCTTGGGGTAGTCACGGCTCGGACCCCGAGGGCGGGTCGTGACAAATTGGTATCAGAGGAGTTCGGTTCTACCGCGAACTCTGATCTTTTCTATGTGAAGCAATAATGTTTAGCGTATTGAGTGTGGTTATCAGTCCAGGGAGTCCAGTGTTGGTGCGGCGGCCGACGTATCCGTACACCAGGACCCTGACTTCTGATTTCCGACTTAATGCACGAAAACATTGATTGCGTGTGTGTTTCAAAGTTTTCTTTGTGATTACTTATATCAGCTCACCAGGTATACTGTTCTAACCGTGGCGCACCTGTTTCCTTTTCAGGATGGCCCCACGACGACAGCCAGCTAGGGTTCCGATGGTCGAGCGAGACGACAGCCCACCGAGCGACGAGGCTTCGGTGCAGGGCCCTTTTCCAGTAGTGGCACCGGCGGTAGCTTTACCCGCCGAGCCCCCGATGCTTCCAGCAGCAGCCGCTGACGATGCACGTCGCCTCAGCGCACTGCATGAGTTTCAGCGACAGCGACCGCCCAGGTTTCGCGGGGAGACGGATCCCCAGGCAGCAGAGGACTGGCTGGAGGCAGTGGTTCGAGTGTTTAGGCTAGTGAGGACACCAGCAGACCTCATGGTGATCCTCGCTGCGAGCCTACTACACGCAGCAGCAGGACGATGGTGGAGCTTGATGCTCCAGGTGCACGACGAGGCATCTCTACTCTGGACGGACTTCGAGAGCCTCTTCCGCTCTGAGTTCGTCCCGGCCACCCTTCGAGCGGTGCGCATCCAGGAGCTTCTACAGCTGCGGCAGGGCAGCATGACGGTCGCCCAGTACTCGGCGAGGTTTACCGATCTCTCGCGCTACTCGACCGACATGGTACGGGATCCATTCTTCCGGGCCCGGACCTTCGAGCAGGGTTTGAGACACGAGATCAGGGCATCGCTGATCTCCCTCAGCATACCGACTCAGACAGGAGTACTGGAGCGGGCTCTTCTGATCGAGAGCTTCCTTGCTGAGTCTACACCAGCACAGCGACCCACCGCAGGGCGGCACGTGGCAGAGTCATCTGCAGCAGGCAGTCGACGGATGACTCAGGGGTCCAGACAGACCAGACCTTCAGGCCGACGATCTCAGGGCACTGGCTCAGCAGTGCGGGGCACACAGCGCGGAGCCAGTCTTCCGAGAGGCAGGCAGTGCTACTCGTGCGGCGGGCAGGGCCACATGGCTCGCGACTGCCCGACCCGCCGTGCCGAGGAGCAGCAGTCAGTTGATGGACCACCGAGGCAGAGGCAGAGAGTCGACCGTGGCGGTCCGCAGGGAGGAGGCGGACGAGGCAGAGGAGCTGGACGAGCAGCTGGTGGTGGCCGACGCTTTGAGGCTCTACCACCACCACCACCAGGAGGTCCACCCCGACCACAGGGAGCTGGCGGGCAGCGACAGGCACAGCTCCAGGCAGCAGAGGCCTACGACCACGGCGCACCTGAGATGATTCGAGGTACTATCTGTGTCTTTTCCACCCTTGCTGTAGTTCTTATAGACACAGGAGCGAGTCACTCTTTCATAGCCGCTGCCCTTGTTCGGAGCTCGGAGATTCCGACAGAGCCGTTGGCTCGATCCTTACGGCTAGAGACTCCTACGGGAGCAGACTCGACGATTACGCACTGGTGCCGGCAGTGTGAGCTTACTCTAGGAGGCGAGAGCTTCGGCTGGAATCTTCTTGTAGCAGCGTCGAGGCCTTACGACGTCATCTTGGGCATGGATTGGCTGTCTACGGTCCATGCTCAGATTGACTGTTTTAGGCGCAAGGTGCGATGTGTACGCACCGACGGGAGCAGGTTCACCTTCACCGGCGAGAAGGGAGCCTTAGCAGCACAGGATGGACTTCCGCGGAGGAGAGGACAGCCCATCACTCATCAGTTGGCTAGCCTTATCCTTGGAGCAGTTGACGTGCGGAGTCCTGGTTTTCCTGCAGTGGTGGATCAGTTTGCGGACGTTTTTCCCGACGATGTTCCAGGGCTACCTCCTCGCAGAGAGGTAGACTTTTATATTGACTTGTACCCCGGGACAGCCCCGATATCCACTCCAGCATATCGGATGGCCCCCTCCGAGCTTCGAGAGCTACGGGTACAGTTGGAGGACTTACAGGGCAAGGGATTCATCCGACCCAGTGTTTCACCCTGGGCTTCCCCGATATTGTTCGCCAAGAAGGCGGACGGAAGCTTGCGACTTTGTGTTGACTATCGTCGCCTGAACCAGGTGACAGTGAGGAACAAGTATCCGCTACCGAGGATTGATGACCTATTTGATCAGCTCAAGGGAGCACGGTGGTTCTCGAAGATAGACCTCCGGTCAGGCTATCATCAGCTCAGAGTCAGAGACGAGGATGTGCAGAAGACGGCCTTCAGATGTCGGTATGGCCACTATGAGTTCTTGGTTATGCCTTTCGGTGTAACCAATGCTCCAGCAGTGTTCATGGCTCTCATGAACAGGATCTTTCAGCCATACCTCGATCGGTTTGTCGTGGTCTTCATCGACGACATTCTGATTTACTCTACGACAGAGGAGGAGCACGCCTATCACTTGCGAGTTGTCCTTGACACACTCCGAGAGCACCAGCTTTATGGTAAGCTCTCGAAGTGCCAGTTCTGGATACGTGAGGTCCACTTTTTGGGACACGTTATCTCTGAGGCGGGAGTTGCAGTAGATCCCGCGAAGATTGAGGCTGTGTTAGCATGGGAGCCACCCAGGAGCGTGACTGAGGTTCGGAGTTTCTTGGGACTAGCTGGATACTATCGGAGATTCGTTCCAGACTTCTCCAGAGTTGCGGCATCACTCACGGCTTTGACGAAGAAGGGGAAACCCTTCGTGTGGACTGACAGATGTCAGCAGAGCTTCCAGGAGCTGAGACAGAGATTGACTAGCGCACCTATCTTGAGGTTGCCTGAGGAGGGAGTAGGGTACGTAGTCTACTGCGATGCATCAGGGACCGGACTCGGATGTGTTCTGATGCAGGAGCGGGCCGTGATCGCCTATGGATCACGTCAGTTGAGGCCGCATGAGCAGAACTACGCTACCCATGACCTGGAGTTAGCAGCAGTGGTCTTCGCTCTGAAGACATGGCGACACTATCTGATGGGCGAGCGCTTTACAGTCTTTTCCGATCATCAGAGTCTCAGGTATATCTTCTCGCAGAAGGATCTGAATCTGAGACAACGGCGATGGCTCGAGTTCCTCCAGGACTATGACTTTGAGATAGTCTATACTCCAGGGAAGGGGAACGTAGTAGCCGATGCCCTCAGCAGGAGGACGGGCATTCAGCTACTCGAGGAGGCGACGGAGCAGCTAGCCTCTTTGCAGATATCCTTCGTGGATAGAGATGGAGCAGCCTTTCTTCAGTCTCTCACAGTCACTCCTCCACTACTGCAGCGAGTCAGGGAGGCACAGCGCGGGGACGCTGACTGTGAGACACAGCGTGCACAGATATCCTCGGGACAGGCACCTGATGGTTTCTCCCTTGGAGCAGAGCACGACATCCTTTTCAGAGGACGTGCCTTGGTACCAGTCACATTGCGAGAGGAAGTGCTGAGGGAGTTTCACACTTCTCCTTTAGCAGTACATCCTGGAGTGGCGAAGATGTACCAGGACCTCAGACGACAGCATTGGTGGCCGGGCATGAAGAAGGCTGTAGCAGAGTTCGTTTCTCGATGCCTTACCTGTCAGCAGGTGAAGGCAGAGCATCAGGTACCAGCAGGCTTGGTACAGCCCTTGGAGGTTCCGGAGTGGAAGTGGGACGGCATATCTATGGACTTCGTGACTGGACTTCCACGCACTTCCAGAGGTCACGACTCCATCTGGGTGATTGTTGACCGACTCACCAAGTCGGCACACTTCTTACCCATCAGAGAGCAGGGCTCGGTGGAGAGCTTGGGACGTCTCTACGTTCAGGAGATTGTGCGGCTCCACGGCGTGCCATCATCTATCGTTTCCGATCGAGATGCCCGCTTTACTTCCCGGCTTTGGAAGGGGTTACAGGAGGCGTTCGGGACGCATCTACGTCTTAGCACAGCTTTTCACCCTCAGACGGATGGTCAGACGGAGAGGACCATTCAGACTCTCGAGGACATGCTCCGCGCATGTGTCCTCGACTTTGGTCGTAGCTGGGAGGACCACCTACCCTTGGTGGAGTTCGCATACAACAACAGCTACCACTCCACCATCGGGATGGCACCGTACGAGGCGTTGTACGGCCGACCATGTAGATCTCCTTTGTGCTGGACAGACCCTGGGGAATCAGCACTGGTGGGACCGGAGATGGTCCAGGCCACGACAGAGAAGGTCCAGGTCATCCAGGAGCGGATGAGGACAGCTCAGAGCCGGCAGAAGTCATACGCTGACAGAAGGCGGAGGCCACTGGAGTTCGAGGATGGCGACCACGTCTTCTTGCGGGTCTCACCTCGACGTGGTATTCGGAGATTTGGCCGAGGCGGCAAGTTATCTCCGCGCTTCATCGGACCTTTCCAGATTCTCAGCAGGATTGGCGAGGTGGCTTATCGCCTGGCTCTACCACCTCAGTTGCACCGGGTGCACGACGTCTTTCACGTATCCCAGCTGAGGAGATACGTGCACGACCCGATGCACATCATTGACCATGGGGAGCTTGACGTTGACGATGGGGCGACTTTTGCGGAGGTCCCAGTGGAGATCGAGGATCGACAGGAGCGGGTCCTACGTGGACGGTCGATTCCTCTTGTGCGCATCAGATGGCAGCACGGGAACCTCCAGGAGAGCACTTGGGAGCGGGAGGCTCAGATGCGTGCTCAGTACCCCCATTTGTTTCCCTAGTTTTTGTTGTATCTTTACGGGGACGTAAAGCCCTGAGGTGGGAGTAATGTAAAGACCGTAAAATTCAAGGGAAATTTTTTTCTTAATTTTCTTTGGATTTTTACAAGAGCGCGATTTCAGACGGCACCTGATTCCGAGGCCCGGAGTGCCCGGAATTAATTTCCGAAGTTTGGCTCGGGTACGTTCAGTGAACGGACGAGCGGGAATTCCTAACTTTTGATCCGGTGCTCGGAATTAAAATCCGAGGGCACCGATGAACTCGCAGCGCCGATATTCGCTTAATGAGACCTTTTCGGGAGTTGCGTTTGTTGCGGGTTGAAAGATACGTTTTGGGGTTTTTCAATTAAGTTAAATAAAATTGTGTAAAACAAATTTTATTTTTAACTTATTAAAGAAAACCTACCTAAGGGGGTTGGAAGTGGGACCCACACCCACTTAACCTCCCTTGGGAGGATTAAGTGTGGTGGGGCCCACACGAACCCCTAAGACTTTTCTTTTTCTCTCAACGTTCTTAACCCCCAATTAATTGGCCTACGTTACCCTTATTTAATTAAGGAAGTTAAAGCCCTTTTTGAATTTCAAATTTTGAAATTCTTTTGTGTTGTGTGAATAAAATAAGAGGTAGTCTTATTTTATTTAGGGTTCTTTTTTTTTTTGCCTTTGGAGAGCCTTCTCATCTTCAAGCTCTGACGAAGAACGAAGAACGTCTTCATCCTCGACGAAGAACGACAACACTTCGTCAAGGATCATCGACTCGGCGACCCGGTATCTTCGGACCTCTTCTTCCTCTTCGGACCTTCTTCGTCGGCAAACGAAGATCCGCCAACAACGTGTCGCATCGGACGTAAATCTTCGTCAACGGATTTGACGAACGACGACCGCGACGCCTGACTTCCGCGACGCCGTCTTCCGCGGAACGTAGAGGATTTCTTTGAATCTCAAACCCGAGGTAGGGGATGTTTTTATTAATTATTTTATTCCATTCCTGAATCGTGGATTTTAGCATGACTAAACGTGAGACTTTTTAGTTATGTTATTTGTTAACGCGAGGGGAGTCGGACCGCACGAACACGGCCGAAACCCCCTCCTTCGTTCATGTTGATTCATGCGGGTGGAAGCAAGAGGCGTGGTGCCGTCGCACCACGCGGATGAACATGCTTATGTTTTCCGCAATACCGTCGCGCTTCGCCGAGGAGAGATTTCAAGAACGCGACGCCGTCGCGCCGCGTTGGGAGGATTCATGGCACGACGAAAGGGGCGCGGTGCCGTCGCACCGCGCCGGACGACGAACACCGCGGCCGGTTCCGGGCCGCGGTGAGACGAGGAGACCGCGGCCGGTTCCGGGCCGCGGCGGAAGGAAAGACCGGCGGCCGTGCCGCCGGCGTCGGGAGTCGAGGGCGGGACCGGAAATTCCGGTCCCGTTGGTAAAAACCGGCCGGCTAGCGGCCGGCCGGATGTCATAAAAGCCGGGGGATTAAACCCCCGGCCGGTTCTTCAAGACCCCCCTCTTAATGAGGGGGGCGGTTCATTAAAGGAGGGGGGGCAAAGCCCCCCCGGTTTTTGTCCAGCCGGCCCCCATCCGCGGGGGCCGTTTTTTAATTCAAGGCACGGCATTAAGCCGTGCCGTTTTGTGAAACGCGGGGCTTAGCCCCCGCGTGCCTCCCGCGTGCGCCGCGGCACCCCGCCGCCAGCGCGGCACGCCGCCGCCGCCTCCACGCGGCCCGCCGCCGCCGCCACGCGGCCCGCCGCCGCCACGCGGCCCGCCGCCGCCGCCACGCGGCCAGCCGCCGCCGCCGCCACGCGGCCCGCCGCCGCCGCCGCCCGCCGCCGTCCGCCGCCGCCGTCCGCCGCCGTCGGCCGCCGCGCCGTCCAGAGGGGGGGGGTCGGGCCGGGTCGGCCCGGACCCGGACCCCCCCGTTTCGGACCAGATTCGGTTCTTGGCTCATAACTTGAGCCTCGGACCTCCGAATGACGAACCGTCTGCGGCAACGCGATCCTTGGATCGAGACGGTCGTTTCGGTATATCGCACTCAAGGTTTCGGGTTACTTTGAGTTCGGCCGGGTTGGTTCGTTCACGAAACCAACCGGGCCTTCGGAGCGGAAACACTCATATCTTGAGCTACGGACGTCCGATTGACGTGCCGTCAGTCGCGTAATGTTCCTCTTAGTGAGACGGATCTTTTGGCATACTCCGCCCGAGGTTTGGACGCAGGTGGAGTACGGTCGGGTTGGTTTTGCCTTAAAAACCAACCGGGCCCCGGAGACGAAAATGCCTATAACTCTCAGACCGGGCGTCCGATCGACGCGCCGTCTGTTGCGTTGAGTTCCTTTTGTCGATACGGAACTTTTGGATACATCAACTTCGGTCTTCGTGACAGTTGATGTATCAGCCTCTCGGCTCGTGGAGCGGACCCTCCGTACGAGCTTGCTGTGTGCGGGAACCCTAGTGCTGGTTGCGACTGTTCTACTGCGACGACGACAGTACAGAGATCCTGTGTGGATTCGACGACGACAGTACAGAGATCCTGTGTGGATTCGACGACGACGACTACAGCACTCAGCGATCCTACGTGGATCAGTGCTTCAGGTTCTGTGTGAGCCCGATCCTGTGTGGGTCCTTGCGCTCAGCGGTTCTGTGTGAGCCAGCGCCTACAGGTTCTGTGTGAGCCCGATCCTGTGTGGGTCTTCTGCGGGGGTTAGTTACCTATCGATCCTTCGTGGGTCCGACGACTTAGATGGATCAGTGATCATCTTTATCGTCCTTGAAGAAGTATACCTGTGTGAGCTGAATCCTGTTACTTTCCTTTGTGGAATACGTATACTTTCCTGCGTGGACTGAGTTATACTTGAGCTCGGAGGTTGGAGCGTATTTGAATTGATGACTTAGGTATATGTATGGGCATATACCTAAGCAGTGTTGGTTGTTACTTCGTGATTGTACTTTGCTTCGTGGTTTATCCTTTGTGGATTTTGAGAGACCTTCAGGGGTCTCGGGGTCCCTACTGAGTAGCTTATACTCACCCCTGCACGGGCTTCGCCCGCACTACGTTGTGTTGGTTGCAGACGACGGACAGCGTTGACCTTAGCTGAGGTTCGCGGAGCGGGACGGTACCCGGAGGTGGACCACTGGGCGGGACGAGCACGGAGCGGACGGTGGGACCCGTGGAACAGAGGAGCTATCTGTACCCACCCTTCAGGTGGGATTTCCGGTGGACAGCTCGGAGTAGCGGCCTTTACTTTACAGTTGCTGTTTTTCCCTTTTTGAGTTGTACTTTACTTTCAGTTTGGGTTTGTATTCTGGCCCATTTACTTTTCCGCACTTTCAGTTGTTCTCTGCTTTCTTAGTGATTACCTTCCGCTTGTTTACTCTGTGGTGTGTGTTTTCTTTTCAAAGGCAATGCCTTCCCTTTTTACCGGGATTTACGCCTTGGTGCTAGTCGCCAGCCCCTGGCCTATGGAAGGCGGGCTTGGGGTAGTCACGGCTCGGACCCCGAGGGCGGGTCGTGACAAATAATTTGTTGGGTTAAATTATAAATTGAAGTGGTTTTAAATTTTCTATACATTATATTTATATAATTCAATATAATATAGGTCATTGGGTGTAATTTCACATTTAAATTCTAATTAAACACATGTCAATATTTTGATAGTATTTACTTCTAAAAAACCTACTTTCTTGTTTTGACAATAGGAAATAATTTTAAATTAATTAATGAAACTTCTATGTTTTTAATTTGGTAAAATTAAAATCATTTTTTAATTTGGAATATAAAAACTTTCTTTTGGTGAATTTTTGGTATTTTTCTAAAAACATTCAATTTGTGATGAAAAGTGAAAAACACTCTGTTGTAGATAAAAACTGAGTTTTTCATTTAACTAATTATTTTAAATTCAAACATTATATTAAGGTAAAAATATATACATAATACATATATTATTACAATTTAATTCAATTTCGTCATTTTATAATTATATTACACATTTAAGATTTTATTGAACATTCTTAACGTCTTTTATCCACCTTCTTAGCATATCTGCAAATTTGTATAAAATATAATTTTACCACTTTTGTGAATTTAATTTAAGAAATTTGAGAGACATAGTTGACATCAGTAAGTAAAATTTGGTTCAATAAGATGAATATAATTTTTGATGAATAGTAACTTCTGAATTTCATTTACCACAGTTAAAATAAATAAGGTTATTAAAGGTAAAAATTATATTAAAATTACCCCAAAACATGTCCTAATAATTTTGGATAAGTGTTTTTTCCCCAAAATCAACATTAGGACCAAAATAAGATCCTTTTGATCCATTTTGGATAGATTAGAACATTTATTATATTTTATTTAAAGAAGAGTTAAAAGAGTTAAATTCAATGTTTAATAACTAAACCATTTTTAATACAGGGTTACAAATAAGATAAATTAGACAATAAATATTGGAAAATTTGGGTGTATGGGGTTTTTTTATATTAAAATGGGTTTAGGGTTGAAATATTTAGGGAAATTGGGGCTCTCTACCTTCACTTGAAGTGGCTCTAATGGAAAAAATCGCCAAAGCACCACTTGATGTGGCGATGATACCGTTACGGGTAAACGATCGTCGTCATTTCAAGTGGTGCTGATCTCCTTCCCAACCAATAAATACCCTTCCTCCTACACCCCCACACCCATCCTCCCACACTCCACATTCCCCTCCCCTTCCCAATCTATCTCCCTCCTTCCCAATTCGTCATTCCGAATATCCTTCCCAAACTCCATCTACCACACATCTACCTTCCCGAAAATTTGTGGTAACTTTTCATTTACATTTATTTAATATTTTCAATTGTTTATTTGATTATGTAGTTAATCTAATTAGTTAATTAATTATAATTAGTTAATCTAATTATTTAATTAATTCTAATTAGTTAATTAATGCATTTTAATTATTTAGTTAATTAATTAAAAGTAGTGAAGTTAATTAATTCAAATTAAGTAGTTAATTAATTCAAACTAGTTATTTAATTATTTATAATCAGTTAAGTTAGTAACTATAATTAGTTAAATTAATTAATTGTAATTAGTTAATTAATCAATTAAAATTAGTTAAGTAATTAATTCTAATTAGATAGTTAATTAATTGTAATTAGTTAATTAATTGTAATTAGTTAATTAATTGTAATTAGTTAATTAATCAATTCAAATTCAGTAGTTAATTAATTGTAATTAGTTACTTTATTAATTAAAATTAGTTAATTAACTAATTCTAATTAGTTAACTATTTAATTCTAATTAGTTAAGTAAATAATTCTAATTGGTTAATTAATGAATTCTAATTAGTTAGTTAATCAATTATAATTAGTTATGTAATCAATTCTAATTAGTTAATCAATTAAAATTATTTAATTAATTGTAATTAATTACATTATGAATTCAAATTAGTTAATTAATTAATTTTAATGAGTTAACTAATTAATTCTACTTAGTTAAGTAAGTAATTATTATTAGTTAATTAGTGAATTCTAACTAGTTAATTAATGAATTCTAATTTGTTAGTTAATCGATTATAATTAGTTATGTAATCAGTTATAATTATTTAATCAATTCAAATTAGTTAATTAATTTTAATTTGTTACTTTATTAATTCTATTTAGTTAATTAATTAATTCTAATTAGTTAACTAACTAATTCTAATTAGTAAAGTAAGTAATTATAAATAGTTAATTGATTAAATCTAATTAGTTAATTAGTGAATTATGATTGGTTAATTAATGAATTCTAATTAGTTAGTTAATGAATAATAATTAGTTAAGTAATTAATTATAATTAGTTAATTAATTCAAATTAGTTAATTAATTGTTTTTAGTTACTTAATTGTAATTAGTTATGTAGTCAATTTAAATTAGTTACATTAATTAATTCAAATTAGGTAGCTATTTATTTTAATTAGTGAAGTTAATTAATTCAAATTAGTTATGTAAGTAATTCTAATTAGTCAATTAATTAATTCTAATCAGTTAACTAATTAATTTTACGAAGTTAATTTATTAATTCTAATCAGTTAATTAATTAATTCTAACCAGTTACTTAATTAATTTTAATTAGTTACTTAATTAATTATAATTAGATAATTAATTGAATTATTTAATTAATTGTAATTATTTAATTAATTGTTATTAGTTAATTAATCAATTCAAATTAGGTAGTTAATTAATTTTAATTTTTTAATTAATTCAAATTAGTGAAGTGAATTAAGTCAAACTAGGTAGTAAATTAATTGTAATTCGTTACTCAATTAATTATAATTATTTACCAAACTAATTTTAATTAATTAGTTAATTAATTTTAATTAATTAGTTAATTAATTATAATTATGTAGTTAATCTATTCAAATTAGTTAAGTTAATTAATTAAATCTAATTAGGTAATCTAAGTAGGTAGTTAATGATGTCTAATTAGGTACTTAATTAAGTATAATTAGGTACTTAATGAAGTCTAATTATGTAATTAATGAAGTCTAATTAGCGAAGTAGTTAAAATAATTAGCGTAGTAGTTATAGTAATTAGCGAAGTAGTTATAGTAATTAGCGAAGTAGTTATAGTATTTTGCAAAGTAGTTACAGTATTAAGAGAAGTAGTTACAATATTTAGAGAAGTAGTTATAGTATTTAGTGAAGTATTTACAGTATTTAGCGATGTATAAATATTATAAATTATTTATATAATATATTTTTGCATTACATTCTAAGTATGATAATGAATTTAGTTTTTCATCTACCTTGACCTCGGTTTGTAATTGTAGTTAGGAACTTGAATTTAATAGTTGAATATATTTTTTTCAAATTAGGTGTTAGACTTCTCATGAACTAAATTTTTTTCTTGAGTAAAGTATCCCCGGATAGAAGGGATTTGGGTTGGACCACCAACTTTCCTAGAGGATTACCTTGTCTAGGAAAGTGAATGGGGTTGGCTATCTGTCGCTCTAGGATTATTCATGTTGAGTTTTTCAATTTCATATAACTCTATGATTTTACATGACGTGTTCATGTACCTCTTGCATATGATGCATGTAGATATGTATGAATATGTTTGACTTACTATTTTTGGGTAAATAACACAAACTTTTGGGTTGTGTAAAGAGAGTTACACATCAATATGGTATGAACATATTGATTTGGTGGAGAGACTAGGATTCCAATATAAATTCTAGAAGCATGCAGACATAAATTGATCGTTGATCATTTGTGATTAATAAAAAGGGTTTATTTTAGATAAAAATATAGATGCTTATATTTATTACAACTGAAAAATAATTGAGACAGAACAAAGATGTAGTAATAGTATACAACCAGAAGCTGTTGTAATGCTTAGAGGCTGTACAACATTGGGATATCATCAAAGGAAAATTCATCGAAATTTGAAACTAATGAGAAACCATGCGATAGAATCTATCACATACATGCGTCTACAATATTTTGAGAGGTTTTGGCATGTGGACTATCCAATAACTGATGATGAAGAATGGGAATACGTACTGTTATTGGTAAAGTTTCTACTTGCCAATCAAATGATGGAGTGGTATGTGACCATAGCTACAATGGAGGTTCCACCAACATTGGAAGTTGGGTCATCACAATTTCATAAGACTATGTCATATACTCCTGTTATAAAACATCAAGTGGCTTTATCAGCAATGGTACCGTCATTTCCCACAGCTACAATTTCAATGGATAGTCCCCCATATACTGTAGATGTGTTGGTCGATGATTTTGAGGATGATGACAATTTAGAAGAAGAAGATGTAGAGGAAGCTGAAGATGAAGAGGAAGAACATGTGGAAGAACAGTCAGTGCCCACTCATGTGAGGTTTAACCGACCGTTGAACCATCCCCCACCATTGAGTTCATGGTTGACGGTAGGCATGAATCACTTTCCATAAGTCGATTGGTTAGTTATTACTCCTACTTTAGAATTTCCAGGAATTATTAAGGGCACAAATCGAGTTTCAGATGATGGAATTCTGTATATTGGGATAGATTTTGAGAGTAAAGATAAAACAAAAAATGTGATAAAACAATATCACATTGAAATACATTACACTTATGTTTTAGAAGAGTTAAAAAGGACTTATTATTTGATCTGTTGTGACAAATATGGTTCGAACTGTCAAATACGTCTGCGAGCTATTATTGATAACACATTTCACAACTGGCACATCACAAGATTTAATCAACACACATGTGTGAACCCAATCTCATCACAGGAAAACTCATCATTAGATGTTTACTTTGTTTCAATAGTTATTGTTGAAATGATTAAAGCATATCAAGATGTTTCTATTGTTCTAGTGATGGAGCAAATCGAACAACTTTTCAGGTATCAGATCTCTTATTAGAAGTCATGGGCAACAAGACAAAAGGCTATTGTGAAAGTGTACAGTGATTGGAATGATTCTTATCAAGTTTTACCACAACTTTGGATGATGTTACGCAATAATAATCAAGTGATTTATCAGTTACATAATACTAAATATGTTATCCAATACAACCAAGTTGATCAGTCAATGGTTGTTTTTGATAGACTATTTCATGCATTTTTATCATGTGTGGTGGATTTTAGACATTGCAATCATTTTATACAAATAGATGTCACATTTTTGTATGGAAAGTATACAAGAACTATATAGATTGTTTCCACACAAGATAGAAATAGAGCCCCTATACCTTTGTCATTTGAAATTGTGGAGAAAGATAGCATCTCATCATGGAGTTGGTTTCTAGAATGTCTACGAGAGTTTTTTTATAGGAGAGGAACGGATTTTTCTTATCTCAGATCGTCACCGTGAAATCAAGGAGGCAGTACTGTCTGAGGGACTTTCATGGAGACCACCCTATGCCCATCATCTATACTGTATTTGTAACACCCCAGGTAAATAAAGAATATGACATTTTTATATTTATACATATTTTTGAATAAAATATTAATATTACATTAAAGGGAACGCTATGCTTGATGGCTTACCCAATACGCAACAACGAGTTCCTTTGAAATCTTACGTTGCACTATAATAATAAAATAATTTTATTTTAAACGGTAGTTATCACCTAGCCTTTGTAATGATGAGAATGAAAATAACTAACTACAAAATTATTATATATGTTTGTCAAATATTTTTACTTTTTATAATAAATGTTAGAGGATTAAAAATGCAAATGAATCCAATTTTAAGCATAAATCTTCTAATATTCTTTAAAAGGTCGATTAACCGCCTTTTGATGGAAAACCCATTTTAAATATAATTTTGACAATTTTATATGTTTTATTTGACAAAATAATATTCTTCTTTAGAGTCGAGACATCAATATTCACTTTGTGTAAATTTTTGGTATTTTTCTGATAATGTTCATTTTTTAATGAATAGTGAAAAGTGTTGTATTTTAATTCAAAACCACTTTTTAATCTAATTTATTTATATAGTTAGATTATCTTTTTAATTGGTTTTAAAGTGAAATTAGAATATATTTTTACCATTTAATCTAATGGTGGTCATTTTAATTAATATCACTTTGAGATTGGACATAAATGAGTGTCAATCTTTTGATAGATATTGTTTCTTAAAAACACGCTATTTGATTTGACAGCGGGATTTAATTATAAAATTAATTAATGAAACTTACATGTTATGAATTTGGTAAAATAGACATCATTTTTGAATTTGGAATATCAAATATATCTTAGGGTAATTTTTTGGTTTTTTTCTGAAAAACCTTAATTTTTGATGAATAGTGAAACCACAAAGTGGTAGTTACAAAAACTGATTTTTCGTTTAAATGAAACTTTACCACTTCTGTTTTTTGAATTTAAATAATCCAATATAAATTATTTTCATTATTAATTAAAATGTGGTTCAATGGGATGAATATAATTTTTGATGAAAAGTAACTTTTAAGTTTTATTAATCGCGATTAAGGGTAATTAGTGTGATTTAAGGTAAAAATGATATTATAATAAAATGAAAATATCTTGGAACTTGTCCTAACCCTATTGTATGAGTCATGTACTACCAATAAAACCCATCGGTCTATTTTTGGGACCCCATGGAGCCACTTTGTTAAGATAATGACATTAATTCCTTTTATTTAAAGTAAAAGTAAAAATGACACAAACATGTATTGTTTTAATAAAACAATTTTTAATGGGGTTATACAAGTCAGATTTTTGACTATAAATGGTAATTTGAAATATAAAAAGATTTCATACATCATAGTATTTTTTTATAATTTTTAGACATTAAATAAATTAAATTATTTCTGACATCATGATGATGCAGCGATTACCTCATTATTTAGCGATTTAAATAAAATGAAAAGATAATATAAAATCTAAGACCTGAACATGTCAAAAACCTATTTTATGGGTTTATTTATAACCCTTATCACCTTATCCTCGAAATATTTCAATGTGGTGCCTATACAATCTGAAACTCATTTGAAAATAATGTAACCTTTCTTGACTTTCCAAGAGTGCCCCACCTCTCCTCTTATAAAAGGCCCCCACCTCTACCTCCATACCCACACCTCTCATGCCTTTGGCCCAGACAATCTCTCATAATTTTGTATCTCCAAATCCCTCTCCTCATTCTAGAATCCTTACATTATGCAAGAAGCTCTTCAAGAAACCCTTTTGGTTCAAACCAAAGGGATTCACCCGATTTTAAGATAACTCCTTCACTTGTGCTATTTTGTATTATTTTGCTTCTACAACCCACTAAACTCTTTTTATTAATTTATTTTATAACAAAAAAAGTATCTTATATATACAAGGATGTTTTTATAAGAATTATTTGAGATACACTTACACACACCTACATCTAATGGTAAATGAACACATTGTTTCTGTTGATGGTGAATTTATGCCTCACGAAACGATGATTGTTCAATATTCATTTAACACCTTAAAAGGTGTCCATTAAGATGTCACCATATATATATATGATATATAATATGTTTGTGGTTTCCTTAAGCTTATGTATTTTTCATTTATGGAATACCTTTATGGTTTCCATTATGGGTAAACACGATATCTTCATTTTAGGAAGTGCGGACTACTGCCCCATCAAAGTGATTTGATTCGTTAATACCATATGTGGTACGTAAAAAGGATAGATTTAATGATATTATATATGTTACCATACTGGTATTATAATACTATTATGTATCATTATGTTGTAATTCCATTAAATATGAAATATAAATGGAAGTAGCGTTAATGCGTACGTACGGATTACTGTCTCCATGAACGGTTCATTTCATTTCTTACATCTAAATGATTATGTAATATTATAAATTCATGTATATAATGAATATATATGATATATATGACATCTACATAATGAATATAATTCTTTATATAATGGATATTTTACCCCATGAACAAACTTGTGATTATAAAGAGTTTTTTTTGGCTCAAGTACCAAGTATCGACAAAACGACGGTTATTAACTTAAATGATTACATAATGTGAATAACATGGTAATAAGTTATATAAAATGAATAATTAACTTGAAAAAGGTTCTTAAGAAAGTATAAATTTGCTCAAGTTTACTATTCAGGAGATTAAAGAATGATCGAATCAAGTCGGACACAAGTTAAGGGATCCGACCTCTCTCTTTCTTTATAAGTACTCTCTTTTATGTCATTTCTTTTAAATCAAATATTTATTATGTTGGGGGATGTTAGTTTATATTCTTCTTGCTATAAATTTTATGTTAATATTATGAGATACCCTATTTTATCTCATCAATCCATTTTTGAAGTTTTATGTGGCGCCGTTAGGCTGCCGAATTTTCATAAGGGGATTTTCATCCCAGTTTTTATTCCCGTGAAATTCATGCTACATTGGACACTATTTCCTTTTTTTGGTGTATGTACCGCCCATTATTTTACCATTTTTATAATATAATCTCATATATGGGTAGTTATATCTTCATTTTTTGACCCTTCTTTCATGGGGTATACGTTTCCGAAGTTACCCAATTCTGTAAGGGAACCTTTCACCCTCCTCTTTTTAAAAGACTTATTTTGTTATATCTTTTAATTCACATACTATTATGTTTGGATACGTTATTATATATCCTTATTTATGTAAATTTTATGTCAAAGTGATGAGATACCATTTTCTCTCTCATCAACTCATTTACTGAATTTTAAAGTGACGGCGTTAGGCTGTTGGATTTCTGTAATGGAACTTCTTGACCAACTTTCAATTATTTGGGTTAAACCTATACTTCTTGATTTTATTATGCCAAGATTATGTGTGGAATCTCTATTTTGTAATTACCAGAAACCGTTTTGTAGATATACTATTTCTACACATAATTATCTCATTGATAAATTCTTACAAACTTGTATGGGAAATCATAACTCAATCTCATTTCATTGAGCTAAATATCTATGTCATTGGTTTTGTTTTTGCAATATTATGTGTGAATTACCTATGATTGTTTCACACATAATATCCACATATATTGGGTGTATTTATATTTCTCACACATAATTATGTGATAGATTTATCCTTAATTTAAGGATACCATGTTTATAATGGATTTTATCTCAATTTACATTTCCATTGAGACTTCATTGTTGTTATGCACCAATTCACTCTTATATGGTGTGTATAATGTCCTTTGACATATTATATCATGAATATCATTATTCTCAAGATATTATAAAGTTCATATTAAATGTTATTCCACAATTATTTGTATTAAAGAGTCTCTAATTTTGTTAAAAACTCTTTAACAAAAATATCGTTTTAAATGTTTTAAAGATTCTTTATTCTAAATCTTTATCTTTAATGACCATGTTATCAAAATGGTTTTCAGTATTTATTTATATGTAAATTAATGTTTTAAAATTATAATTCCATTAAAATCTTCAAAGTGGTATGGGACACTTTGATTCAAAAATCTTTTTTAAATGGTTGTTGAAAATGGATTGATTAATTCAATATCTTGGAATTACTTATTATGATTGCAAATGAAATTTTGTTATTGAAATGTTTATATTTTCAATATTTTATGTGTAATGATGGTACTTGTACATTTTACCAGTGTTTATTTGATAAACCATATGACGGGAGGTGCCGTGAATACCATTATGGGTGGTTACGTTATAACCTCCAATGCATTGGGTATGGAAGTCGGCCGTGTGGATATTCAATTAAGTATGCGTGGAAGTCGACTGTGTGGTTATTCCATTTAAGTATGTTTATATCCCAAGTTACCTTTATATGTTATGTGTTCTTTATATGGGTTTTATGGTAATCTTTTGGTTACAAAAGGTTATGTAATGGTCTTTTATTCAGTGAAGAGTTTTTACTACTTTATAAAGGTGAAAAGTATTACTTTGATAAAGTACTCATGGTTTACTTGTTTTTTTAAAAAACTAACAGTTTTCCATCTTTGTGTATCATTTACTGGGCTTTTTATGCTCATCCCATGTTTTTGAAATGTTTTTCACAGGACTGAATGATGAATAGGGTCATGGATGGGATCAAGGAAAGATAATCTATCTAAAACATGAAACTAGACATGTTTCTTTTTAAGTGTTTATTTTATTTTATTGAAACTTAGTAGAAGTGTCAACTATGTAATCTTTTGAGATGTAATATTTATGACCTAATTCTCTAAAACACTAAACCTGAAAAGATTCTCTATGTGAATTATTCATTTTATTAATGATTAATTAATATTTAAGGTCGGGGCCATATAGTTGGTATCAGATGTTGGTTTAGATAACTTTAGAGGTTATGGTATTCTCTAGGCATAAGTGACATGACCATAATGGTTAGGATTTCAGAAAGAGTCCTAGTTTTAGATAAAGTGAATGAGTAAGTATATCTTAGTGTTTATCTTCCTCATTAGTACATGATGGTTTTTTTTTGATATACTCACACTGACCTTTTTTGGTTTTAGTAAATGGATGGATCTAGCAGGCACCAAAGTAACAGTGGATGTGAAGGAAATTATGACAGTTTCTAGAGCAAGCAACTGAATGATATGGGAGCTACAATGAGAACTCTTGTGTTTATCCTCAACCAACTATCTGGAGTCATGATTGACCACCTAAACCTTGGTGATTTCTATAAGGAATCATATATGTGAGAAACAAATCCCTACGGAACTACAGGTAATAATCATAAAGGTATGTGTGTTCAAAAACCTATGTGTAAAAGATGTGGAAAGAAACACATAGGAAAATGTTTCAAAGGGACAAAAATATGTTATAGATGTGGAAATGAAGGTCATAAAGCAATAACCTGCCTTGGAAAAAGGAAGCATCCAGTTGACTCGAGGAAAGGGAAAGAAGTTATTTCTTAGGGATTAATTGAATGTTTTAAATGTGGTGTGTATGGTCATTATGAAAACAAATGTCCTATGAAGATGTTTCGGGAATGGGATCACCAAGATCGTACAACTATTTGTTTACCAATATCTAATGTCATTCCGATTGAGGATGAAGAAACTAATAATGTCCAATCAAAGGTATGTATTATTTTTTAACTTTTGTTTTCCTATTTTGGAATCTTAGGATATGATTCATGATTATTTTTATAGGAAAGAAATATTTCAGAATAAGTTGGAAAGGAATGGTTAATGGATCATGAAGAATATTTAATGAGTAAGAATTCAATATATAAGGGATTCAAGAGTTATGGTGAAATTCTTGAGTGTATTAAGTCTCTTTTGATGATGGGGTTACATTAGATGACTTTTTATAGTATGTGTAACCCTGATGTTTGATATATAAAATTTTTATTCAAGGAATAGTTATCTGTTCTTTTGTGTACATTGTTATAAAGAACCATCTGGGCTTATATGATCCTTACTTTTGAGGTTATTATGGGTTACTATATGTTATGATGGAAAGTGAAAGGCATGAGATAAAATTTAGGTTAAATTATGTTTTGGTTATTTTTGATGATTTTATCTATTTTTGGGGAATGATTTGAGAATTATATAGTTTGGAAAAAGGACAACACACAGTCCGTGTGTCAACCCGTCGCGTCGGACAAAACTGCAGGAATCGTACCCACAACCAAAGTGCGACTGGTATTTTTCACCTACCACTGGACTATGTGAAGTCCCTGGTTAGTTTGAATAATTCTTTTTATTTAGATGGTTTAATGAATTAAGAGTATGTTGATTTTGGGTTATCTATGGATATTATTAACCTATCATGGAGGATATGTGATTTGGTTAATTACTTTTCAATATGAGACTTTAAGAGCAACTGATTTTGTTTGGAGATAAATGTTATGATATAACTTGGAAGACTATGTGATTAAATCCTTCAAATATTTGGGTTTCAATCTTAGTTTGGTTTAATTTTGGTCTTCGTTTAACTTTTGGTCTTTTTGGACAAAATTTGGAGATTAAGAATAGGTTTCATTTTTATAAAGGATTGTCCTTTTTGGCTATTATCTGATCTCATATTAACCTTTTTGGTTTTAGTTTTGGTTAAGGTCTAAAGACATGGGAAGTATACAGTTCTCTTTTTTGGATTAATTGATTCTCTATAAGTTGTTTATAGATCTCTTAATGTAAACAAGTCATCCTAAATACTCATCTTTTGGTGAAAATATGAGTTCGTGTAAGAAATCTAGTAAAAATTGAAAGTCAACATGACAAGTATGTTTCCTTATGTTTTAGTTAAGCTCAAAAATAAATTCCCCAATGAGAAGTAACTAAAAAAATGTTGTCCTTTAACTTTTCCTAGTGGGGGATCCAATATCGGTTAACCCATCATAAGTTTGTGATTTTCTGGTGGTTAACTTTCTCCAAAACATGTTTTCTATCACACTCCCTCAAAAGATGACCCTTTGTTTTTTCATCCATAAACATGTTTTCATACATGGAATCCTAGTATGGGTTTACTCAGGTGACCTTTGTACTTCCCCTTCTTTCTATTAAATTGATAGTTTAATTTAATCATTTTCCGATGTGGGGCTTTGAATGAAGTTTCAGATCCCAATTTGGAAATTGCAAGGACGCAATTCCCAAAAGGGGGGAAGGATGTAACACCCCAGGTAAATAAAGAATATGACATTTTTATATTTATCCATATTTGTGAATAAAATATTAATATTATTTTAAAGGGAACGCTATGCTTGATGGCTTGCCCAATACGCAACAACGAGTTCCTTTGAAATCTTACGTTGCACTCTAAAAAAAATAATTTTATTTTAAATGGTAGTTGGCACCTAGCCGTTGTAATGACGGGAATGAACATAACTAACTACAAAATGATTATATATGTTTTTCAAATATTTTTACTTTTTACAATAAATTTTAGAGGATTAAAAATGCAAATGAATCCAATTTTAAGCATAAATCTTCTAATATTCTTTAAAAGGTCGATTAACCACCTTTTGATAGAAAACCATTGTTAAATATACTTTTGAAAATTTTATTTGTTTTATTTGACAAAATATAATTATTCTTTAGAATCGGGACATCAAAATTTACTTTGTGTAAATTTTTGGTATTTTTCTGATAATGTTCATTTTTTAATGAATAGTGAAAAGTGTTGTATTTTAATTCAAAACCTCTTTTTAATCTAATTTATTTATATAGTTAGAATATCTTTTTAATTGTTTTTAAAGTGAAATTAGAATATACTTTTACCATTTAATCCAATGGTGGTCATTGGAATTATTATCACTTTGAGATTGGACATAAACGAGTGTCAATCTTTTGATAGATATTGTTTTTAAAAACACGCTATTTGATTTGACAGTGGGATTTAATTATAAAATTAATTAATGAAACTTCTATGTTCTTAATTTGGTAAAATATATATCATTTTTGAATTCGGTATATCAAATATAGCTTAGGGTGAATTTTTTGTTTTTTCTGAAAAACCTTAATTTTTGATGAATAGTGAAACCACAAAGTGGTAGTTACAAAAACTGATTTTTCATTTAAATGGAACTTCACACTTCATTGATTTGAATTTTAAAAATCCAATATAAATGATTTTCATTATTAAGTAAAATGTGGTTCAATGGGATGAAAATAATTTTTGATGAAAAATAACTTTTAATTTTTATTAATCGCGATTAAAGGTAATTAGTGTGATTTAAGGTAAAAATGATATTATAATAAAATGAAAATATCATGACACTTGTCCTAACCCTATTGGAAGAGTCATGGACGACCAATAAAACCCATTGGTAGATTTTTGGGACCCCATGGAGCCACTTGGGTAAGATAATGACATTAATGTCTTTTATTTAAAGTAAAAGTAAAAATGACACAAACATGTATTGTTTTAATAAAACAATTTTTACATGGGGTTATCCAAGTCATATTTTTTACTATAAATAGTCATTGGAATAATAAAAATATTTCCTACATCATAGCTTTTTTTTTATAATTTTTACACATTAAATAAATTAAATTATTTATGAGATCATGTTGATGCAACGATTACCTCATTATTTAACGATTTAAATAAAATGAAACCATAATGTAAAATATAAGACCTAAACAAGTCAAAAACCTGTTTTATGGGTGGATTTCTAACCCTTATCACCTTATCCTTGAAATATATCAATGTGGTACCTTTAAAATCCGAAACTCATTTGAAAATAATGTTACATTTCTTTACTTTCCAAGAGTGCCTCTCCTCTCCTCTTATAAAAGGCCCCCACCTCTACCTCTTTACCCACACCTATCAAGCCTTTGGATTGGGAAAGATCTGATCATTTTGTCTCTACACATACCTCTACTAATCCTAGAATCCTTACCTTAGGCAGGAAGCTCTTCAGGAAACCCTTTTGGTTAAAACCAAAGGGAGTTACCCGATTTTAAGGTAACGTCTTCACTTGTGCTCTTTTGTTTTATTTTTCTTCTCCAACCCCCTAAACTCTTTTTATTAATTTATTTTGTAAAAACACCATTATCTTCCATATACTAGGATTTTGTTATAATAAGGATTCGAGATACACATACACACACCTACATCTAATGGTTAATGAACATACTGTTTCTGTGGATGGTGAATTTCTGCCTCACGAAACGATGATTCTTCAATATTATTTTAACAAATTAAAAGGTGGACATTAAGATGTCACAATATTTATATATGATATATAATATGTTTATGTTTTCCTTAATCTTCTGTATTTTTCATTTATGGCATACCTTTATGGTTTCCAATATGGGTAAACGTGATATCTTCATTTTAGGAAGTGCAGACTACCGCCCCCTCAAAGTGATTTGATTCGTTAATACCGCATGCCGTATGTATAAAGGATAGATTTAAGGATATTATATATGATAACATACTGGAATCATAATACTATTATGCATCATTATGTTTTAATTCCATTATATATGAAATATAAATGGAAGTAGCGTTAATGCGTACGTACGGCTTACCGTCTCCATGAACAATGCATTTCATTTCTTACCTCTAAATGATTATGTAATATTATAAATGCATGTCTATAATGGATATATATGATATATATGATATCTAAATAATGAATATAATTTTGGATATAATGAATATTTTACCCCATCAACAATCTTGTGATTATAAAGAGTTTATTTTTGACTCAAGTACCAAGTATCGACAAAACGACCATTATTAACTTAAATGATTACATAATGTGCATAACATGGTAATAAGTTATATAAAAGGAATAATGAACTTAAAAAAGTTTATTAAGTAGGTATAAATTAACTAAATTTTATTATTCAGGAGATTAAATAATGATAGAGTCAAGTCGGACACGAGGTAAGGGATCCGACCTCTCTCATTCTTTTTAAGTACTCTCTTTTATGTCATTTCTTTTAAAGCTCATATTTTTTATGTTGGGGGATGTTATTTTATATTCATATTGATATAAATTTTATGTTAATATTATGATATTCCCTATTTGATCTTATCAATCCATTTTTGATGTTTTATGTGGCGTCGTTAGGCTGCCGAATTTTCATAAGGGGATTTTCATCTCACTTTTTATTCCCGTGAGATTCATGATACATTGGCCACTATTTCATTTTGTTTGGTGTATGTAATGCCCATTATTTCAATATTTTTATTATATAATCTCATATATGGGTAGTTACATCTTCATTGTATGACCCTTCTTTCATGGGGTGTACGTTTCAGAAGTTACCCAATTCAGTAAGGGAACCTTTCACCCTCATCTTTTTAAAAGAATTATTTTGTTATGTCTTTTAATTCAAATACATTTATGTTGTGATATGTTATTATATATACTTATTTATTTAAAGTTTATGTCCAAGTTATGAGATACCATTTTATCTCTCATCAACTCATTTTCGTAATTTTAAAGTGACGCCATTAGGCTGTCGAATTTCTGTAAGGGAACTTCTTGACCCACTTTAAATTATTTGGGTTAAACCTCTACTTCTTGATTTTATTAAGCCAAGATTATGTGTGGAATCTCTATGTTGTAATTTCCAAAAACCTTTTTGTAGATATACTATTTATACACATAATCATCTCATTGATAAATTCTTACGAACTTGTATAGGAAATCATAACTCAATCTCATTTCTTTTAGTTACATATCTATTTCATTGGTTTTGTTTTTCCAAGATTATGTGTGAATTACCTCTGATTGTTTCACACATAATATCCACTTATATTGAGTGTATTTATATTTCTCACACATAATTATGTGATATATTTATCCTTAATTTAAGGATACCATCTTTATAATGGATTTCATCTCGATTTACATTTCCATTGAGACTTCATTGTTGTTATGCACCAATTCACTCTTATATGGTGTGTATAATGTCCTTTGACATATTATATCATGAATACCTTTATTCTAAAGATATTATAAAGTTTGGATTAAATGTTATTATGCAATTATTTGTATTCAAGAGTCTCTCATTTTGTTAAAAACTCTTTAACAAAAATATCATTTTAAATGTTTTAAGGATTCATTATTCTAAATATTTATATTTAATGCCCCTGTTTTCAAAATGATTTTCAGTATTTATTTATATGGACATTAATGTTTTAAAATTATAATTCCATTAAAAGCTTAAAAGTGGTATGGGACACTTTGATTCAAAAATCTCTTTTAAATGGTTCTTGAAAATGGATTGATTAATTCAATATCATGGAATTACTTATTGTGATTTCAAATGAAATGTAGTTATTGAAATGTTTATATTTTCAATATTTTATGTGTAATGATGGTACTTTGACATTTTACGGGTGGTTACGTGATAAACCATATGACGGGTGGTTCCATGAATACCAGGATGGGTGGTTATATTATAACCTCCAATGCATTGGGTATCGAAGTCGGCCTATGGATATTCCATTAAGTATGTGTGGAAGTCGACCATATGGTTATTCCATTTAAGTATCTTTATGTCCCAAGTTACCTTTATATGTTATGTGTTCTTTATATGGGTTTTATGGTAATCGTTTGTTTACTAAAGGGTAAGTAATGATCTTTTATTCAGTGAAGAGTTTTTACTACTTCATAAAGGTGAAAAGTATTACTTTGGTAATGTACTCATGGTTTACTTGTTGTTTTGAAAAACTAACAGTTTTCCTTTTTTGTGTATCCTTTACTGGGCTTTTTATGCTCATCCCAAGTTTTTGAAATGTTTTCCACAGGAAAAAAAGATGAATAGGGTCAAGGATGGGATCATGGAAAGACATTCTATCTAAAACATGGAACTAGACATGTTTCTTTTTAAGTGTTTTTTTATTTTATGGAAACATAGTAGAATTGTCTACAATATAATCTTTTGAGATGTAATAGTTATGACCTAATTCTCTAAAACTCTAGACCTGAAAAGATTCTCTATGTGAATTATTCATTTTATTCATGATTAAGTATTGTTTAAGGATGGGGCTTGTAGTATTCAACACATTTCTAACAATTTAATAAAGAGATTCAAGAATGAGTCGTTGAAGAAAGCAATCTTAAAAATTGTTATTAATATCCTTTTTCCTATTAAAAATTATTTTCATAGTTATGGTCATATCTATTCAGATTTTTTCTTGTTTGATAGAATAAAATCCTCAACAACAAATAATGGAGGAGTGTCTTCAAGATATATATAAATTAAGATATGGTCATATGACAACCAATATCGTAGAGTGTATAAATGGCGTTTTCAAGGGACTTTGAAAATTACCAATCACAGGTAAATATGAATATTTGATTATATGTTGCTTAGAAAAGAATAATTATAATAAACTATTAGTATAATGACTTAAATCTAAATAATATGTTTGGTACAAGAGACCTTCTATCATAGTGTCAATTATTTTCTGGAACGAGGAAACCAAGCTGAAGATTTCTTGAACAGAGGGATGCATTATGGACACCATTTCCAGTGCGATCTAGATACAGATCTTTAGGAAGATTCAACTTATCGTTTCACGGCATTTAATCATCTAGAGAAAAAATTTGAGGTTTTTGAGCCCGGTGATGCTATGGTTTGTAGCAATGGTCGTATCTGAACTGTTTTATTGGAGTTGTGTTACTATGAATGTGGAAAGTTTCAAGCATTGATATAACCTTGTGGAAATGTGATTGTATCCTTTGGTTATGTACACGTATCTTGGGAGCAGTTTGTTGATCTAGTTTATCGACTCGACAGTATCAGCTCCTACTAAAATACTCTGTGGATGCCAATCAGAGAATATTCGAATTTTGACCTCTCTGATGACACACCCATGCTTCTTCCGAACAATAGTAGACTTTGACCTCAAGGGAGGCCTAAGTCGACTTGTATTCGGAATGAGATAGATTGGCCTAGTGAATAGGCACCTGGACGAAGGTGCAGCATGTGCTGCCAGGAGGTTGATACGAAGACACGTTGCCCTCGACACATAGGGAAATAATCAAATGATTAAAATGTTTTTTTACTCCATCAGTAACTGTAAACACATTGTACGTGTAATCAATATTTGTCCATTGATGGGTTTTGAAAGCATTCATAGTGAATATATATCATCAACATTTAAATAAGTGGTTTTTGTTTTAGAAAAATAACAATACATTTTAATATATAGAAAATGTAAGATCAAGGATTTAACAGAATCTGAGAATCTACTAGAGTAAATAGTAGTGAAGAATAAATGGAGGATATAACAGAATCTGAGAATACTAGCCTATAAAATGAAATGTAAAGAAATCCGAACAACAAGGTCCAACCTGAAAAGCGTGATGAACCCACAACTAAAAAATCCAAATATCCATGGAAAATGAAGTGGGAATAGTTAAAAAAAGCATGAAAAAAGATACATTTGAGGAAAATCTGAGAAATCAACCTATTTCAAACATTATTCCCCTATCATAATTTTCATAAAAAGTGTTAAATAGACTGATGAACCTAAATAATTTATATTCTTGAAAATGATTAAAAATATTAGTATTGATATATTGGTTTTGCAAGCCTTGTGTAAAGACCCAGAAATTTAAAGGAAATTTTTTTGTTAATTTTCTTTGGAATTTTACAAGAGCGCAGTTTCAGACGGCACCTGATTCTGAGGTCCGGTGGGCCCGGAATCATCAACCGAAGTTCGGCTCGGGTACGTTCAGTAAACGAACGAGAGGGAATTTCTAACTTATGTTGCGTGCCCGGAATCAAAATTCTGAGGTCACCGTTGGAACCGTAGCGCCGGTATTTTCTTAGGAACACATGTTCCAGAGGTGCGTTCTGACGAGGGGTGATGATAAAAATTGTGGAAGATTAATTAATAATTTATCTACGATTTTTTATTTTACACTAAGTGTTTTATCCATTGGGTGGAAGTTGGGTAACTCCCAACTTCCCTTTAGAGGTTATGAGGGTGGTGGGCCCACACGAACCCCACCCCCTCATATTCTCTAAACCCCCTTGTCTTCCCCCCTTTAAAAACTCACTTAATTAATGTTATAACTCATGGTTTTTAATTGAGGAGTTATCTAACGTTATTGAAATTCAATCTATTGAATTTCAAAAGTCTTAGGTAGTGTTATTAAATAAGTGGAACCTTTTCTTTTATTTGGGTTTTTGGGTTTTTGCTGTGCGGAAGAGAAGGGAGAGATTTCTTTTCCCTTTGAAGTTCTTCTTCCTCACGATGAACTTCTCCGACGAAGAACGCGGCGACCTTCTTCCACGACGTCGGACTGCAACGCGTTGGATTTCCTCCACGACGCCGCAACGCATCCTCTCCGCGACGTGCTTTCCGCGGCGAACCTACGTCCGACGCCGCAACGCACTTTCCGCGACGTGCCTCTCGCGGTGAACCTACGTCCGTCTACCGCGACGCCATAACCGCGATGCCGACGACGTCTACTTCTGTGACGACCGACCTCCGTGACGTCCGACCTCCGCGACGCTCGTCCTTCGCGGATCGTTGACGAGCTTCGCGAGCTTCCTTCGAGGTAGGGGTTGTACCTTTATTCTTAATTTAATTTACGCCTTTGTAAATAAATTATTGGACCGCTTGTTATCATTAACATGGGAGGGGATCGGACCGCACAAACACGGTCGATCCTCCTCCCAAACCTTGTTGTTGGATTTTTACTCGTGGTTCGAAGAAGAGGCGGAGCGGTGCCGTGACACCGCGCTTGGACGCAAGGGGTTCATGGGAGTGCGCAAGATTGACGCGCCACTACGGACGACGAAGGCCGCGGCCGGTTCCGGGCCGCGGCGGATTTGAGAAGACCGGCGGCAAACCGGGCCGCCGGTGTCGGAAGACGAAAGGGAACCGGCCGGCCAGGTCGGGCCGGCCGGAAGGAAGTCAAACCGGGGGAATTAATTTTCCCCGGTTAGCCTTTAATGGCCCCCAATTAAATTGGGGGCCGGTTAACTTTAGAAGGGGGGCAGCCCCCCCCCCCCCCCCCGTGTCGTCCAGCAGGCCCCCTCATGTGAGGGGGCGGTTTTATTTTTGAAACCGGCGCGGCACGTGCCGCGCCGCCAAGGGGAAAAACGGGGGGGCGGGGGTCTCGCCCCGCGCGCCGCCTGCGCGCCCAGCGTGCCGCCGCGCCGCCTCAGCGCACCGCGGCGCGCCGCCGGGGTCTCGCCCCGCGCGCCGCCTGCGCGCCCAGCGTGCCTCCGCGCCGCCTCAGCGCACCGCTGCACGCCGCCGCGCGCCCCGCGCGCCGCCGGCCGAACCGGTCAGGCCGGGTGAGCCCGGACCCCTTCCTTCTCGAACTAGAACGGTTATTTGCCCGTAACTTGAGCTACGGGCCTCCGAATGACGAACCGTCTGCGGCTACGCGATCCTTGGATCGAAACGGTCGTTTCGGTTTAACTCACTCAAAGTTTCTGTTTACTTTGGGTTCGGCCGGATTGGTTCGTTCACGAAACCAACCGGGCCCTCGGAGCGGAAACGCTCATATCTTGAGCTACGGACGTCCGAATGGCGTGCCGTCAGTTCTGATAAGTTCCTCTTAGTGTGACGATGTTTTGGTATACTCCGCCCGAGGTTTGGATGCAGGTGGAGTACGGCCGGGTTGGTTCGTTCACGAATCCAACCGGGCCCTCGGAGCGGAAACGCTCATATCTTGAGCTCCGGACGTCCGATTGACGTGCCGTCGACTTTGTTGGAATCCGCTAAGTGGGAAGGACCTTTTGGCTTACTCCGCTCGAGGTTTGGGTGCCGACGGAGTACGGTCGGGTTGGTTCGTACACGAAACCAACCGGACCCCTGGAACGAAAAAGCCAATAACTCACAGACCCGGCGTCCGATTGACGCGCCGTCTGTTGTGATAACTTCCTCTTGATGAGACTGAACTTTTGACATACTCCGCCCGAGTTTTGGATACAGTTGGAGTATGGCCGGGTTGGATCGTATCTGAAATCCCACCGGCCCCTGGAATGGAAAAGCTGATATCTTTCAGACAGGACGTCCGTTTGACGAACCGTCAGTAGCGTTGATGATCACGATGAGAAACGGTCCCTATGAGCATACCCTATGAGAGTTCAGGGTACAGTTGAGATATGGCCGGGTTTGGTTCGCTCACGAAACCAACCGGGCCCTCTGGACGAAAAGGCTAATAACTCACAGACCGGGCGTCCGATTGACGCGCCGTCTGTTGCGTTGAGACTCCTTTGACGAAGCGGAGGTTTGTTGCACTTCTTCGTTGGACTTTGAGATACTTGGAGTATCGACCAGTAGCTCGTGGAGTGGACCCTCCCGGAGACGAGCGGGCGGGGGAACGCTTGGTTGTAGCGGCGGACCCGCGATACTCTACGGAGTGTGTGCGCTTGGTTGTAGCGACAGACCCGCGACGGTGTAGACGTGCGTGCGGAGTACGGAGACCGTGTAGCCGACTGAGACCTGACGACTGCTTGACCGACTCGACTTGGAGTGAGTCGACTAGCCCAGTGGACGGAGCGCCCAGTAGTTGGCAGCAGACCCATGGCGGATGGAGCGCCCAGTAGTTGGCTGCAGACCCGCGGTACTCGACAGGAGGAGTACCTCTGTAGGCTATTTGGGTGAGCGCCCAGTAGTTGGCAGCAGACCCTCAGCGGACGGAGCGCCCAGTAGTTGGCAGCAGACCCGCAGTACTCGACAGGAGGAGTACCTCAGCAGTCATAGGTTAGTGAGCAGTACCTCGGAGTCGTGACAGGACTACTGCACACTTCAGAGACGGGGCTCTTCAGCAGCTACGGTTTCGATAATGAAAATCCTAGTTTGAGCGGAGTCAATGATCTTTGTTTTTCCTCATGATTGAGATGGTCGCTTGATAACTTAGGTATATGTATGGGCATATACCTGGGTAATGGTTATCCGTTGATTTCATAAACTTGTTATAAACTGTGTGGACTTGTACTATTTACTCTTCTTTGTGGATTGGGTTGTTCTTGGGCTCGGTGTTGGAGCCGAACGGAAATTGGTGACATAGGTATATGTATGGGCATATACCTAATCAATACTGGATGTTACTTCGTGATTGTATCCTTCATGTGGTTTATCCTTTGTGGATTTCGGGAGACCTTCGAGGGTCTCGGGGTCCCTACTGAGTATCTTATACTCACCCCTGCACGGGCTATGCCCGCACTTCGTTGTGTTGGTTGCAGACGACGGACAGCGCTGACTGCGGTTGAGGCTTTCGGAGTACGTCGGTACCCGGAGGAGGACCACTGAGCGGGACGTGCTCGGAGCGGACAGTTGGACCCGAGGAGTTGTGGAGCTATCTGTACCTACCCTTCAGGTAGGATCCGTGGTGGAAGATCCAGGATCTGAGCCATCTGTACCTACCCTTCAGGTAGGAATTGAGGAGGACGTCCCAGGAGCCGCTTGTACTTTCAGTTGCTGTTTTCCCTTTCGAGTTGTACTTTACTTTACAGTTGGGCTTGTATTTCCGGCCCCTTTACTTCAGCACAGTTGTTCTAGTTTTGTGTACTGCTTTACTTCCGCTTGTTACTCTGAGGTGCTTGTTTACTTTATTAAGGCAATGCCTTCCCTTTTTACTGGGATTTTACGCCTTGGGGCTAGTCGCCAGCCCCTGGCCTATGGAAGGCGGGCTTGGGGTAGTCACGGCATGGGCCCCGAGGGAGGGTCGTGACACCTTGGATAAAATTTCATCATATTCTTAATTTATCAAGAGGTTTATTTAAAATAATAAATATTGAAATAAATTAGATACCATAATTCTTAATGAGTGTAGTGTCGTTCTTTTAATGAATCTACCACTACATTTTAAACACTATGTAACTTTTTTTATTGAACGTCGAATAGGGGCAACTAAGAAAATGAAATGTTTTTGGTATTTGGGAGAAAATGTTAATTTGATGCCTTAATCCTTGTTCGAAAAGGTTGGTCTTAGGGAATTGAAACTGACTTATATCTGACATCAAATTGTTGATAGGTCACTAACTCACCCTTAAATTACTTTATTTAACTCGTTACATGATTCTTTCATAAATTACAAGATAAATTTCATACCTCAAATGATAAATGTGATGTATAGAATAAAATTAATGTTTTACTATTTGTACTTTCAGATGGAGTAGCCACTATTATCTGGACAGAAGATGCGTGTGTCGTGTCTTGTGTTGGCACGGCGACCTGTTCGACAACATGATGTTTGGAGAGCACATAATTATCATCATGATGCACCCCTGACAGCTATTTGTCCATACCTTAGATGTGCATGATTTTATGGAGTTGTTATGTGTGACTTCAAGACTATCGACCATCATTTGATTACGACATTGGTTGAGATATGGCGGCCAGAGACACACACTTTTCATCTCCCAAAGGGGAGATGACCATTACTTTAGAAGATGTTGCCTACATTCTTGGTTGCCCCATTCATGGACAGGCAATTATGGGTTCCACTAGTTGCAACTGGGCTACCGTTATACAGTGACTATTAGGCATTGATATGGTTGGTGTATGAGGTGTCCTCGTGGGGTTGGGATTGCGCATGACATGGCTTGATGAGCATTTCGCTGTCATTCTGGATGATGCAGATGATGAGATGCTTATTATGCTGACACATACATATATTCTACGACTGCTCGGAGGAATGTTATTCGTCGACTACTCCACCCTTTTAGTACCCATGATGTACCTCCCATTACTTGAGGATCTTGATCAGACAGCTACATATAGTTGGGATCCGCTGTATTTTCACATCTGTTCAGATACCTTTGTACAAGTTGTCAGGAAGATGCATAGTAGATTACAGGTTGTATAGCTTTAGTACAGATGTGGGCATATGAGCATTTTCCATGCATCACTCCTCGAGCTATCACAGCACTTGCAGCAGAGCTATTTTGGGATTTTCCTCAAGGAAGGTGGTATGTTTACTTCATTACTTTCATTTATTTAGTATTTCTATTTTCATAAACATATTGTATATTACTCTTTTGTAACTAGGTGGAGTCAGTCTTATAAGAACGCACACACACCGATACATAGTGTGCATAACTTTCGACAGATATTCGAGGCATTAGTGCCAATTGATGTAAGTCAAGAAATACTTCTTTATAGAAAAATATGCTTTTTTATCACTAATATAAGTTATTTCAATGTAATATTACTAAAATTATCTTACTAATATGTCACATACTTTTTGAGTTTACATTTCCAGTTTCATGGACTCCATATACAGGTTATGTCTATGCATCACTTCAATCGTACTGCACAACTATGATCAGAGATCGTGCTGCAGTGGTGCCACTCATCCACTTCCATATCATTGAGTGGCACCAGATAGACCGGGTTATGCTCCAGTTCGGTTATATACAACATATCCTGATTGAACCAAGACAACCTAATGGGTTGCATTTGATTGTGCTTACAGGTAGACCGTCGATGAACTGGAGACAGTTTCATGCATCTCATATTGGGTTGTGGGGCGCGCATGCCCGGTATGGTATTTACCGATATAGATATACCACATCACAATATCAGTTATCTACCCAAGGGGATTATGCAGACTGGTATCGACATCATACCATCATGCATCTTACACGTCATGGGATTGGCATTCAGCATATGGTATGTTTATTAAGGTATATTATATTTGTTTAACTCTTTTGTGGTATTAATTTGAATTCCATTTCAATTGCATAGAGACAATATTGGTCATCTTTCACATATCACGCATCCTCAGGAGGAGGTATATATTAGACGGGACGTAGTTCATTAATATGTGTTGCCTCTCTACGACCATCTCCGGATGATACGAGACGGTTTTTATGATAAAGAGACAAAGGTATATCCTGATCTATATCCTTCATATGGAGCTCCTGAGGGTGTTGATGTCCATGCTATGCCTGCTGATGATGATGCACCACCACCACCACTGCCAGCTGGGAGACAGAGACGAGTACCTCGAGAGGGGTCGGGGCGGTGAGATAGGAATCCGAGAGTGCCTCCTACAGATGTATCAACACCACATAGAGATGATACTGCCCAACGTATTGATGAGATTGCAAAACATGAAGACACATATATACCACATCTATCATCTCTGATGACTACTATGGACTATGAGCTAGATCAAGTGACACAGCTTGTGGCGGCCCCCTCTCCTCCCAGCGAGGAATTCTTTAGTATGTCATTTCTACCATTTTTAGGAGCCCTAGGACCATATGGATCCACACATGCTTTTGGGCTATCATCCACATTTGATTTTGGGCAGTCATCCACGCGTGATTTTGGTCAGCCCTCTACACAGCATCATGAGGAGGCACCAGATGCACCAGAAGCGGAGGATCCCACTGCTAGGACACTGGAGCGACACGTATGTCAGATGTAGGGAGGACGTGAGATACAGACGCCACGTTGTGGTACCAGGGGGCATCAACGTTGAATTATTCAGATGCCAGGACATATATGTTAAAAACCTTATTTATTTAGATAAATGATTTTTATTTAGACAAATAATTAGAAAATAAAATATATAGTATATAAAAAATAATTTAAATGATACTTGAAACATTGATTAAACATATAAGAAATACTCAAAGACAAAAATAATTTCATTAAAAATGAGGGGTTGTCCAGATTTAATGAAACTGAATTGAACCGTTAAGCTAGATGTAGGAAGCTGTGGTGGTGTTCCCCCCAAAATGAAAGGTGGTTTTAGCCTTTCTTTATATCCAGTATAAATTTTGATATCCAATTCACTACAAGAAAGGCCAGAAGGTCCAAACATACTATTTTTAAATTTACCTTCTATCCTTTATTATAGTGAATTGGATATCAAAATTTCAGAAAACCCATGTGACAAGGATTCCCTTAACAAAAGGCGTCTTCGACCTACCTTCACATCTAGTTTACGTTTTCTAGTCTTTCAAAGCCGTGTAATTGAAACATTTTTAAGTTTCATGTAGGTGGTTTTGAAAGCTTATAAATTAATTTTGGTCATCATTTTTAATAAAATTCTTTTTGTATTCGAGTATTTCTTATATGTTTAATGAATGTTTCATGTTTCATTTATATTGGTCTAATAGTTTACATTTTATAGTCTTCCAAAGTCACATACTTGAAACATTTTTAAGTTTCAACTAGGTGGTTTTGAAATATTATAAATTATTTAGTATCAAATTTTTTTATTAATGTTTTTTTTGTTTTCATCTCTTTCTTATATATGTAATAAATATTTAAAGTTTCATTTATATTGGTCTTATAGTTTATGTTTTATAGTCTTTCAAATTCACATACTTGAAACATTTTTATGTTTCAAGTAGGCGGTTTGGAAAGATTATAAATTATTTATTATCCATATTTTTTATTAATTTCTTTTTGTTTTCTACACTTTCTTATATGTTTAATTAGTGCTTAAAGTTTCATTTATATTGTTCTTATAGTTTACATTTTATCGTCTTTCAAATTCGCATACTTGAAACAGAATCTCACATCGGAAACACAAAATGTACTTTGCAAGAAAAAGAGAACCAAAAAACAAGTTAAATGAAAATTTTGTTAATATATATATATAGATATAAACAAAACAGAAAAAAAATAACAACAACAATTTAAAAAAAAAACAAAAACAAACAAAACAGACAAATAAAAATTATAAATCTAAACAGAACAAAACAAAACAAAATTTTTAAACAAAACAAATAATAAAAAAAATTAAAATTAAAATTTATATATATATACATATAAACAAAAAAACAAATAATAATAATAATAATATTAAATAAAAAAATTTATTTTTTATAAATTATTTATAAATAAATTTAATTCGGTTAATTTATGTATTATAATACATAATTATAAATTTAATAAATAATTATAATATTATAATAAATACATAATTATAATATATTATATTGAATATAATAAATATAAATAATTTTAAAAAATTTTATTTATATATATTTAAAAATAAATTTAATACAGTTTAGTTATGTATTTAAATAATTATATATAAATTTTTAAATAATTATATATAATTAAACCTTAAATTTAAAATTTATAAATTTATATTTAAATAAAAAATATTAAAATTATTTATCTTTATATAAATAAACCTTATTAAATCTTATAACATTTTTATAAAGAGATGTTTATTATAATTATATATTAATTATAATTATGGATTTTTTATATTTATAATTATATAAATTATTGTAATTTCATTTTTATTATATTTATATATTAATTTTATTATACATTTATTATAATTAAATTTTTATTATTATTATTTATTCATTACAATTATATAATTATTCTATTTTTGTATTTATTATATTTATAATTCTATAATTATTATAATTATATAATTATTATATTTATATAGTTATTATTATTATATATTTATCCTAATTATATACTTATTATAATTATTATATTTATAATTATAAATTCATTATAATTATATAATTCTAATTATAAAAATTATATGATTATTATAAATATATAATTATAAATATAATAATTATATATTTATTTTATTTATTTTAGTAATTATATTTATTATAATAAATAAATTGGTTATAAATATTATAAATATCATAAATATATGATTATAGAATTATTATAAGTTTAATAATTATATAATTATATATTTTTTATAATATAATTATTATAATATAATTATAATAATTATATAATTATTATAATTATTATAATTCTATAATTATATATTTATATATTTATTATATTCATAGTTATTATAATAATTCTATAATTATTATAATTATATTTTATATTTATATTGATTATATAATAAATACAATCATAAAATTATTATATTATAAATATAATTATAAATTTATTGCATTTATTTTAGTAGTTATATTTATTAAAAATATATTTTTTATATTTATTATATTTATATTATAATTATATAATATATATATATGATGGGTATGAGGGTGGTGTGGGTATTTAGAAAAAAAACCCCAAAGGACCAAATCAAATGGCGCTTTGGGGATTTTGTCAAAGCGGCAATTGATTTGGCGCTAGACACACCCATAAATCTAAATAAAAATAGCAACCCCATTAAATTAAATAAAAAATAAAAAAGCCCCTTAGCCCAAATTTGTTGTCCAAACATGGTGTGTTTATGTGGACCTTCTGGCCTTTCATTCAGTTAATTGGATATCAAAATTTTAGAGAACCAGTGTGACAAGGATGCCCTTAACGAAAGGAGGATTCGACCTTTCTTCATATCCAGTTTACATTTTATAGTATTTCAAAGCTGCGTACTTGAAACATTTTTAAGTTTCATGTAGGCGGTTTTGAATGCTTATAAATTAATTTTTGTCATCATTTTTAATGAAATTCTTTTTATCTTCGAGTATTTTTTATATGTTTAATCAATGTTTCAATTTTTATTTAAATTGGTCTAATAGTTTACATTTTATAGCCATTCAAAGTCACGTACATGAAACATTTTTATGTTTCAACTAGGTGGTTTTTAAAGCTTATAAATTATTTATTATCAACATCATTTATTAATTTGTTTTTGTTTTCAACTCTTTCTTATATGTTTAATCAATTTTTAAAGTTTCATCTATATTGGTATAATAGTTTATGTTTTATAGTCTTTCAAATTCGCATACTTGAAACATTTTTAAGTATCAAGTAGGCGGTTTTGAAAGCATTTAAATTATTTATTATTAATATTTTTTATTAATTAGTTTTTGTTTTCAACTCTTTCTTATATGTATAATCAGGGTTTAATGTTTCATTTATATTGGTCTTATAGTTTAAGTTTTAAAGTCTATCAAATTCATGTACTTGAAACAGTATCCCACATCGGAAACACCAAATGTACTGTGCAGGAAAAAGAGAACCAAAAAACAAGTTTAATGAAAATTTTGTTTATATATATAAACAAAACAAAACAGAATATAAAAATAACAATTTTATATAAAAACAAAACAAAACAAAACAAACAAATAAAAATTATATATCTAAACAAAACAAAACAAATTTTTTTTAAAAAAAAATAATAAAAAAAATTAAATTAGAAAAAATTATATATAAAAAAAACAAAACCAAAAAAAATAATAATAATTTTTTAAAAAAATATTGTGTTTTTTATAAATAATCTAAAAGTAAATTTCATAAGGTTTATTTATGTAATATAATACATAATTATGAATTTAATACATAATTATAATTTTATAATAAATACATAATTATAATATATTATATTTAATATAATAAATATAAATAATTTTAATAATGTATATATATATATATATTTGTCAATAAATTTTAAATTCTTTATTTATGTATGTAAATAATTATATATAAATTTATAAATAATTATATGTAATTAAAAATTATATTTAAAATTTATAAATTTATATTTAAATAAACATTATTAAAATTATTTATCATTATATAAATAAACCTTATTAAATATTATACAATTATTGTAATTATATATTCATTATAATTATATATTATTTATAATTATGGATTTGTTATATTTATAATTATATAAATTATTGTAATTTTATTTTTATTATATTTATATATTCATTTTATTGTACATTTATTTTAATTAAATATTTATTATAATTAATTATTCATTACAATTATATAATTATTCTATTTTTTTATTTATTATATTTATTATTCTACAATTATTATAATTGTTAGAAAAAAACCCAAAGCGCCAAATCAATTGGTGCTTTGGGGATTTTGTCAAAGCACCAATTGATTTGGCACTAGACACCCATAAATCTAAAAAAAAGTAACCCCATTAAATTAAATAAAAAATAAAAAACCCCTTGGCCCAAATTTTCCGTCCAAACATTGTGTGTTTATGTGGATGTGCTGGCCTTTCTTATAGTGAATTGGATATCAAAATTTCAGAAAACCCGTGTGACAAGGATGCCCATAACGAAAGGCGTCTTCGACCATTCTTCATATCCAGTTTACATTTTATAGTCTTTCAAAGGCGGGTACTTGAAACATTATTATGTTTCAAGTAGGTGGTTTTGAAAGCTTATAAATTAAATTTGTTTATCATTTTTAATGAAATTATTTTTGTCTTTGAGTATTTCTTATATTTTTAATCAATGTTTCATGTTTCATTTATATTGATCTTATAGTTTATGTTTTACTGTCTTTCAAAGTCGCGTACTTGACACATTTTAAAGTTTCAGCGAGGGGGTTTTGAAAGCCTATAAATTATTTATTATCAAAAAAATTTATTATTTTGTATTTGTTTTCAACTCTTTATTATATATTTAATCAATTTTTAATGTTTCATTTATATTGGTCTTATAGTTTATGTTTTATAGTCTTTCAAATTTGCGAACTTGAAGAATTTTTAAGTTTCAAGTTGGCGGTTTTGAAACCTAATTATAATAATTATCTATTTATAATAATTATATAATAATAAATATAATAATTATATATTTATTATTCTTATTTTAGTAATTATATTTATTATAATAAATAAATTTATTGTAAATATTGTAATTATAATAAATATATGACTATAGAATCATTATAATTATAATAATTATATTATTATGTATTTATTATAATATAATTATTATAATATAATTATAATAATTATAGAATTATTATAATTATTATAATTCTATGATTATTATAATTATATATTTATTATATTTATAATTGTATATTTATTATAATTATTTAATTATCATATTTATTATATTTAAATTTATTATAATAAATCTATAATTATTATAATTATATATTATATTTATATTGATTATAAAATTAATATAATTATAAATCTATTATTTAATAAATATAATAATAAATTTATTACATTTATTTTAGTAGTTATATTTATTATAAATATATTTGTTATATTTATTATATTTATATTATAATTATATAATATATATATGATGGGTGGGAGGGCGGTGTGGGTATTTAGAAAAAAACCCAAAGGGCCAAATCAATTGGTGCTTTGGGGATTTTTTTAAAGCGCCAATTGATTTGGCGCTAGACACACACATAAAACTAAATAAAAAAATTAACCCCATTAAATTAAATAAAAAATAAAAAAACCCCTTGGCCCAAATTTACTATCCAATCATGGTGTGTTCAAGTGGATAATCTCGCCTTTCTTTCAATGAATTGGATATCAAAATTTCAGAAAACCCGTGTGACAATAAAGCCCTTAACGAAAGTTGGCTTTGACCTTTCTTCATATCCAGTTTACGTTTTATAGTTATTCAAAGTCGCGTACTTGAAACATTTTTAAGTTTAAAGTAGGCAGTTTTGAAAGCTTATAAATTAATTTTGGTCATAATTTTTAATGAAATGCTTTTTTTCTTCAATTATTTCATATATATTTAATCAATGATTCATGTTTCATTTATATTGGTCTTCAAGTTTAAGTTTTATAGCCTTTCAAAGTCGCGTACTTGAAACATTTTTATGTTTCAACTACGGGGTTTTGATAGTTTATAAATTATTTTTTATCAACATTTTTTATTAATTTGTTTTTATTTTCGACTCTTTCTTAGATGTTTAAACAATTTTTAGAGTTTCATTTGTATTGGTCTTATAGTTTATGTTTTATAGTCTTCCAAATTCGTGTACTTGAAACATTTTTATGTTTTAAGTAGGCGGTTTTGAAAGATTATAAATTATTTATTATCAATATATATTATTAATTTGTTTTTGTTTTCAACTCTTTCTTATATGTTTAATCAGTTATTAAAGTTTCATTTATATTGGTCTTATACTTTACGTTTTATAGTCTTTCAAAATCGCGTACTTGAAACAGAATCCCACATCGGAAATGCAAAATATACTGTGCAGGAAAAAGAGAACCAAAAAACAAGTTAAATGAAAATTTTTATATATATTTAAACAAAACAAAAAAAATAACAATTAAAAAAAAAACAAAACAAAACAAACAAATAAAAATTATATATCTAAAAAAATAAAAAAAACAAAATTTGTAAACAAAACAAATAAAAAAAATAAAATAAAAAATATATGTATAAACAAAACAAAACAAATAATAATAATAATAATTTTAAATAAAAAAACTGTTTTTTATAAATAATTTATAAATAATTTTAATAGGGTTTATTTTTGTATTATATTACATAATTATAAATTTAACATATAATTATAATATTATAATAAATACATAATTATAATATATCATAATAAATATAATAAATATAAATAATTTAAATAATTTATATATATATATATATATATTTATAAATATATTTAATACAGTTTATTTATGTATTTAAATAATTATATAAAAATTTATAAATAATTATATATAAATTTATAAATAATTATATATAATTAAACATTATATTTAAAATTTATAAATTTATATTCAAAGAAACATTTCTAAAATTATTTATCTTTATATAAATAAACCTTATTAAATATTATACAATTATTGTAATTAGATATTTATTATAATTATATATTAATTATAATTATGGATTTTTTATATTTATAAATATATAAATTATTGTAATTTCATTTTTATTATATTTATATATTCATTTATTATAAATTTATTATAATTAATTATTGATTATAATTAATTATTCATTACAATTATATAATTATTCTATTTTTTTATTTATTATATTTATAATTCTATTATTATTATAATTGTATAATTATTATATTTATATAGTTATTATTATTGTATATTTATCATAATTATATACTTATTGTAATTATTATATTTATAATTATAAATTTACAATAATTATATAATTATAATTATAATAATTATACGATTATAATAAATATATAATTATAAATATAATAATTATATATTTATTGTTTTAGTAATTATATTTATTATAGTAAATAAACTTATTATAAATATTATAAATATTATAAATATATGATTATAGAATTATTATAAATGTAATAATTATATTATTATATATTTATTATTATATAATAATTATAATATAATTATAATAATTATGGAATTATTATAATTATTATAATTCTATAATTACAATAATTATATATTTATTATATTTATAATTTTATATTTATTATAATTATTTAAATAGTATATTTATTATATTTATATTTATTATAATAATTATATAATTATTATAATTATATATTATATTTATATTGATTATATAATAAATATAATTATAAATTTATTATATAATAAATATAATTATAAATTTATTATATTTATTTTAGTAGTTATATTTATTATATATATATTTGTTATATTTATTATAATTATATTATAATTATATAATATATATATGATAGGTAGCAGGGAGGTGCAGGTATTTAGAAAAAAAGCCCCAAGTGCCAAATCAATTGGCGCTTTGGGGATTTTGTCAAAGCGCCAATTGATTTGGTGCTAGAAACAACCATAAATCTAAATAAAAAAAGTAACCCCATTTAAATAAATAAAAAATAAAAAACCCCTTGACCCAAATTTTCCATAAATATTCATTAGAAAGATAAACAGATTTCACACATATTGGAATTTTTTTTATAATTTTTATACATTAAATAATTAAATTAATTTATGGCACAATGATAATGGAGTAAATACCTTATTAATGAAAGATTAAAATAATTGATGTTATTAATATTAAAATAAATGTAAATTTAAACTTTTTATTCCATACATGAATTTTCTAGGTGAATATGACATGTTAGGGTTGATTCAACATATTTGTTTTACAAAAATCAAGTTTTCAGGACTTTAAAAATAACAAAATACTGAATAGTATTAAAATTGACATAAATGATTTTTTAAAACAAAAACAATATTATTAATTGATATAATATTACTAGAAATCTAATATTTGGCCAAATGACATATATAATGTTAAATATATCATTAATGAACCTGTTGAGGCTCTCTTGGCATTTTATAGTAAGTTTAATAACCATATAATATAAATACACAAGGAGATATGGTAAATGTTTAACTATTTAACTAAGGGTAAAATATTAAAGATTAGGTTAATATTGTAACCTATACTTGGCTAAAAGATATAGGTTTAGAGGATTTGGACCCTTACCCACCTTATCCTTTAAATAAATACATTTGGAGCTATTAGAAACTAAAATTATTTTATAATAAATTAATATTTCAAACATTTCCTAAAGTGCCCCCCACCTCCCTTATAAAAGGGCACTTCCCATTCTCTTAAATTCACACCTCCAAAGAAATTTTCTCGGCCAAAAACTACAAAAATATACTCCCAACTACCCTCACTTCAACCTAGTGTCCTTACTTTGAGCAGAAAGCCAACCTAAGGATCCCTTTTGTTCAAATCAAAAGGAAACGCCTGAAGAACAGGTATTTATTCCAACACATATTTCAATGTTTATTTCTTCTTTTACTTCCTCCTTCTATGTTTTTCCACACTAAAATAATAACTCCAATAACGTATACATAATGATATGTTATTATAAATTTGGAAAAACAATATTTATTATTCTATCAATCTTATTAATGAAAAAGTCACCATACGGGTGTAGTTATGGCTTACCGTCTCCAAGTTCTGGTGTAGTTTGTTATTCAACACTTCATTATTTGGATAGGTATAATAATGAGTATAATTGATTTAAATAATAAATATAACCTGTTAATGATTTTTTATATATAATATATTATCCAATTACATATTATTTCACCTTCAATAGAATGATATCTTCGCTTGTGCATACATACGGCTTACCGTCTCGACGACGCGATGAGTTTCATTTCCACATTCAGTATTCAAAGATGATTATAAAAACATATATTATTAATAAGTTTGTAAAATATGAAATAATAATGATACTAGATATATATATATATAATTACATATATCTCATTCACTTACATCTATTCAATACGATATGAAAAATAGAAACAACGTTTATGCGTACATACAGCCTACTGTCTCCATAAACGGTGTTTTCCATTTCAAATATCTATCTATTATACTTATTTATATTATTAACATATAGAATAAATAAATAATTTTTTATATTTTTTATGCAATTCAATAATGATATACGGGATACAATCAAGAATAACATGTTAAAACACGTATGATATAGAAGTGATTATTTCCGGAAATGTTATTTTAACATGGAAATTATTATTTAATGGTAGTATAAATCCATAAACGAATAAAGTATGATACCATAAATTTGTATATGGTTCTTTTATAATTTAATAACATAATATGATCGTTATAAAGGAGGTTAAATACACCCTCAACTTAGGGAAAGTACAAGGAAATGGTTAATTATTTAATATAAATATTATCTAAGATTGTTTATGTGTAAGTTTTTATTGGGAAATATTTATTATCTATGTCCATGTATTATAAAAGAGTTTTAAAAAGGATTATTTTAAGAGTATATTTAACTAAAACATCATTTTAAATGGATTTAAAATTTATACTTCTAAATCATTCTCATTAATGTCCGTGTATTGAAAACGGTTTTGAAGATTTATTTTTATGGACATGAATGATTTAAAATGTTAATTCCTTTCAAAAGTTTCAAAGTGTTATGGGATACATTGATTTCATGAATTTCTTTTAAATGTATTCCTATCTAAATTTTGTGACTATTAAACGGTTTCATGAAATAAGACATTTCTCTAAAAGTGTTTTATTGATTATTTTCAACTATGTCAACATCCTTTATTGGATATTATTCTTGATTGAGGATGATTTACTATAATAAAATTCCCCATATTGTATTTAATGATTTATGATATGTTTTGACAGTGGATGTGCTATTTCTATACTGTTGAACCCTCTATGAAAAGGATATTTTAATAATCACAAATCATTATTATTTCTATTTATATGTAAATTTATTCACCTATTCATTTTGTTCTAAACGTGTTTATATATGTTTAATAATGTTTACATAGGTTTATCTATGATTATTTATGTTTTTCTATTGTAATGGAAGTGTTCTGGTTTGAACAGACACTTGGTGCGTATTTCATGTTTTTGACTCACTGTTAGTTATTTTCTTTAGTCACCGTTAGTTTTCACCGATGAAGAACGGTCACACCGATGAAGAACGGTCGCACCGATGAGAACGAACGCACCGGTGATAACGATCATGCCGATAAAAATGGTGGCGCTGCAGATAACTACTGAAACCGATGTTGATCTAATGACCTACCGAAACTATTCCTGATCTAATGACCTATCGAAAATGATGCTAATCTAATGTCCTACCGAAACCTATGATAATCAAATAACCTACCAAAACCGATGGTGATCAAATGACCTACCGAAATCGATGTTGATCAAATGACCTACCGAAACCGATGCTGATCAAATGACCCACCAAAACTGATGCTGATCAAATGACCTACCGAAACCGATGCTGATCAAGTGACCTACCTAAACCAATGAAAATTCAAAATGACTTACCGATCTCATGACACACTGGTAGTCATGAAAACTATTTTAACATTCTACTAACCCTTTTAATTCCAATGGTCATATTTTCCTAGTAAAATGCACCTCCTATTAGTTAATGTTGGTTGTTGGATGTCAGAAAACTGTACCTCATACCTGTAAAAAGGTAATCATTATTTTTTCCTGGTCTCAACGAATAAAAAGGAAGATCTACAGTAAAAAGGTAGAGCTGAATGAATAGAAATAAAAACACGAGAAAGAAGGTGCACGTGTATGAAGTCTCCGGGAAAATAAGGAAAACTTGATGAACACCTGTAAAAACCAACGAGCCTGAATAAGATCTTTCAGCTGAAACAAGCACAAATACTAGTAGTTGTGCCTTAAGGAAAATAATATGCACTGGTCTAAATAGCTACATCTATGAAGAAAAATGTTACTCTGTTTTGAGTCATCCTCTATAGAAAGGACTTGACTTCCATCTACAACATCAAAACGAGTCTAGAGCATATCTGCAAATACACAGAGCTTTCTAAACTCTATTATTTCCTCTGTTGCATTCCTTTGATTAACATTCTGAGCAGTGTGTGTGTACATCTGTCTACACTAGATACACATTGTATCCTGAGCTGAAGTGTAGGATATTAAAACCTCACACCAAACATTCTACACCTTATTGTATCCCACTATGAGTTGTGGAAGTGGTCAAGTGTGACCTAGACAGCCTGAGATTTTTTGCTTTTGTTTTTCCCACTAAGAACTGTGGTAGAGGTCTTAGGACCTGAACAGTCTATGTACTGTTGTTTTCCATGATCTAGGGTGTGGATCAAATTTATATAAATTGTTTGAGAGGACTAAGTCTTGGATTGAGACTGAACCTCTTGGTTATATCTGTTGTGCGTCTTAGATTAAGTTTAAAGTATTTTTTATATATTTTTTATTTCGCTGCTATTTACTTTGAAATAAAATTCTATTTTAAAGTTACTCTGATAGTTAAATTAGCAAGTGTTTGTAACTTTTGTAAATCAGTATGTTAGCATCAAAATCTAATTTAATCCTCTAATTAAATTAACTCATACCTAATAAATATTTTGAGAATCTAACTGATTCTTTACAGATATATAAATTCACTAAAGTTTAACTTGTTTTTAAATTGGGAGATTTTAATAGAGATATTTTAACATAAATTTTTATTGGAACTCAACTCACCCCCCTCTTGAGAATCCACTTTAACCAACATTTGGTATGAGAGGATTAAATTATTATTAAAGGGTTTCAAAACACTCTATTTTTCAAATGTGATTTTAGTTATATCTCAAAGATCATACATTTCTGTTAGTTCTAAATTTTATCTATCTAAATATATTCTCTAAAATCTTATTATGGATAATAGACTTGAAGGTGCTGCTACCAACATGCCACCCTTCTTTAATGGTACAAATTATCCCCAATGGTAAAACTAAAATGAAAATTCACTTAAAGAGTATGGGATTTGACATCTTGACTGCTACAAAAGCTCAATATAAGATTCCAGACACTGAGAGAACTACTTGGGATGAACCAACTAAAACATCTTATAATAATAATTATAAAGCAATGAATGCCCTATATTGTGTTTTAGGTGATGAAGAATTTAATCTTATATCTTCTTGTAAAACTACTAATGAAATTTGGGACACTTTGGGAGTTTCTCATGAAGGAACAAACAATTTTAAGGAAATTATATTGAATAACTATACTATTATGTATGATTATTTTAAAATGAAGCTTGATGAACCTATCTCTGACATGTATCTCAGGTTCAATGAGATTGTCAACACTATGTGATCACATGGAAAAGATGTTCCTGCAAAAGAACAGATCATGAGAATATTAATATGTCTACATGACATATGGAGAGTCACATTAGTTTCAATTGGAGAATCCTGTGATATTGGTGTTTTTCCTCTTAAAAAATTAATTGGTAAGCTTATGATGTATGAAGAAGAACTGAAGGTAAATAGGGAAGAAGATGATGAACCAAAAAGGAAGTCAGTGGCATTTAAGTCTACTACCTCAAAAGGAAATGACAAAGAGAAAGTTTACATACCTACAGAATGCTCAACAATTGAATGTTCAGATTCTGACAGTGATCCAGAGATGGCTCAGATAGCCAGAATATTTAAGAAGTTCTATATAAAGAAGAAATTTTTCATGAAATCAAATTACAAAGGTAAATATGAGAACAAAGTTCACTGGATGAAAGATTGGAAGAAGTCTGATAAGGGTGATGAGATTTTCTGTTATGAGTGAAAGAGGAAAGGACACATTAAGGCTTGCTGTCCAATGTTAAAGTTCAAAAAGAAATATAACTACAATCACAATAAGTACAAGAAAGCAATGAAAGCAACTTGGAGTGCTTCAGAAGACACTTCATGTGATTCTGATTCTTCTAAGGATGAAGACTCTCACAAGGATAACATGTGTTTTTTGACAAACAAATCTGAGGTAACATTGGATACTCCTACTTCAAATTCATATTATTCTGGAGTCGATTCTGATTATAAATCTCAAAATATGTCCAGTGAAGAGTTATTTGAAGATTTTAATATTCTAGAAGAAACCTACAATGAGCTTAAGGACAAGTATAAAACCTTGAAGAAACAGTATTCTTTGACCAACTCTGTTAAATCCACCCTTGAAAAAGAGAAGGAAAAGAATACTCAATTATTTAAGGAAAATGCTGAACTGAAATTGTCTAATGACCAATTAAGGAAGGACTTAGAAAAAATCACAAATGGAAAGGATACACTTAAACAAATTTTATGAAAACAAGTGGCACCAAAATATACCCCTGGAATAGGCAATCATCCTGGAGAGAGACAGATTACTAAAACTAGATTAATTCATAAATCTGGACAGAATGTTGTTAGTTCTAGTTCTGGAAATTCATATGCTTCAAATAGTTATTAATTTGGTTATAGATCAAATAAATTTTATCTTTAAAAATATATTGATTCTGTAGATTATATGACACCCATGAGAAAAATCTGGGTACCTAAAGCATTGATTGCTAACCTATCTAGACCCAAGAAAATCTGGGTACCAAAATAATTTTCTATTTAAATTTGTTTTGTAGGAAACTTGCTTGAAAAGTTCCCATAATAAGGTATGGTACTTGTTAAATGGATGTTCAAGGCACATGACTAGAGATTACTCATGCTTTAAGAATTTAATCAATGTTGATGGAGGCCATGCCACCTTTCGTGATAATTCAAAAGGAAAAATCATCTACCTTGGCCAGATTGGTAACACTGATTGAGTTTTAATTTCGAATGTTTTATTTGTTGATGGACTTAAATATAATATTTTAAGTATTTCTCAACTGTGTGATGATGGTTACAATGTTAAATTTGAAAATGAATCTTGTAATGTTTTTAATTCTAAAAATGTTCTAGTATTTTCTGTTTGGAGAAATGAAAATGTTTACACTGTTCATTTGAATTCTTTAGCTAAACTGAACATTACTTGTTTAAATGCATTTCATAAAGATTCTTGGATATGGCACAGAAGATTAGGACACTACAACACTCATTCACATAGAGAACTGAATAGGAAGAACAAAGTTAGAGACCTACCTATTCTTGAATTCTCAACTATTAAAGTTTGTAATCCCAGTAAAAAGGGAAAGCAACATAAAGTTTCTTTTAAATCAAAGAAAGATGTTTCAACTTCTCAACCTCTCGAGTTGGTTTACATGGACTTTTCTGGACCTTATAGATTTTCTAGTTTAAATGGGAAGCACTATGTCTATGTCTTATTAGATGACTTTTCTAGATATACTTGGGTATACTTCTTAGCTCACAAAAGTGGAGCTTGTTCTTACTTTTTTAAGTATTCCATGTCTGTAGAAAACCTTAGTGAACTTAAGATTAAGACCCTGAGAAATGATCATGGTTGTCAGTTTGAAAATCATGAGTTTGAATCTTATTTCTCACATAATGGCTATAATCACAACTTTTCTACCACTAGAACACGTCTACAGAATGGTTTAGTAGAAAGACGAAATAGAACCATTCAATAGATTGCAAGAACTATGCTTAATGAGTATGACCTGCCAATTTACTTTTGGTATGAAGTTGTGAACACAGCTTGTTATATTATTAATAGATTCTTGATCAGACCTGTCCTTAAGAAGACCCCATATGAAGTGTGGAATAATAGGAAACCTAAGGTTAATTACTTCAGAGTTTTTGGTTGCAAAGTCTTTATTCTCAATACAATGTATAATGTAGATAAATTTTCATCCAAGAGTGATGAAGGAATTTTTATTGGTTATTCAATTAATAGAAAATCCTATAGAGTATTTAATAAGAGAAAAAAGTGTGTGGAAGAATATGTTCACATCAAATTTGATGAAACTGATCCACATGAACCTAAAACTTCTCTTAAAATTTTTGAAGAAGATTTGTCTATTATGAACCGTAATGACAAAAATAGTGACCCTATTGTAAAGTCAACCATCTCTAGAAAAGTTCTATAACCTACTTCTGATGAATCTGAACCTAGAGAAGACTCTGAAATTTCTAGTCCCACCTTTTCTAGATCAACTAGAATTCTAAAGAATCATCCTCTAGATGTTGTTGTTGGTAATCTTGTTAGTGGAACACAGACTAGAGATTCTCTAGGAAATCAGGTTGAACATCAAGCCTTTCTTTCATAGCTAGAACCTAAAAATATCAATGATGTAATCAATGTTGAATTTTGAGTAATGGTTATGCAAGAAGAGTTAAATAAATTTGATAGAAAAAAAAGTCATGGAATTAGTAGAAAGACATAAGGACACCTTGACCATAGGTAGTAAATGGGTTTTTATAAACAGGGTTGACGAATCAGGAAATATAGTTAGAAACAAAGCAATCCTAGTTGAACAATGGTATAGTTAAGAGGAAGAAATAGACTATGAAGAAACCATTGCACCTGTAGCAAGATTATAATCCATTATGATCTTACTTTCCTATTCTGCTCATCTGAATTTCATGTTATATCAAATGGATGTCAAAAATACTTTTCTAAATGGTTTTATAATTGAAGATGTTTCTATTGAACAACCGCCTAGATTTACAAACCCCCATTTTTAAAATCATCTTTTTTATATTTCTAAAGCTTTGTATGGTTTAAAACAGGCTCCAAGAGCTTGGTATGATAGACTTAAAAATTTTCATATTTCTAAAGGTTTTACTAAAGGAATTATAGATCCCAAACTTTTTATTAAAAGAATTTCGGAAGATATTTTGATTGTACAAATCTATGTTGATGATATTATCTTTGGATCTTCTAAAAATTCTTTATGTACTAATTTATCAAAAATTATGCAAAATGAATTTGAAATTAGTTTAATGGGAGGACTCAAGTATTTTCTAGGTTTTCAAACTTTTCAAAAGAAAGATGGTATTATTTTAAATCAAATAAATATACAAAGGATCTTTTGAAACGTTTTGGTTTGGATAGTAATAAGGGAAGTAATACACTTATGAGTACCACCTTTAAGTTGGATGATGATGAAACTGGGAAATCAGTAAATCAAACCAATTTTAAAGGTATGATTGGAAGCTTACTTTACCTTACTTCTAGTTGACCAGATATCATGTTTAGTGTATGCATTTGTGCAAGATTTCAAGATAATCCTAAAGAATCTCATTTACATCCTGTTAAAAGGATTTTTAAATATCTTAAATAGACTACCAATTTAGGTTTGTTCTATCTAAAAGGAAAATCCTTTGACTTAATGTGTTATTCAGATGCTGACATTGCCAGTTGCAAGTTAGACAAGAAGAGCACTTCTGGAACATGTCATCTTTTGGGAATGTCCCTAGTATCTTGGTGTAGTAAGAAATAGAAATCTATTTCATTGTCTACTACTAAAGAAGAATACATTGCTGCTGGTAGTTTTTGTGCACAAATTCTGTGGATGAAACACACCTTTTTGGACTATGGACATCAATTTAGACATGTGTCAATAAATTGTGATAACACTAGTGCAATTAGCATCTCTAGGAATCATGTGTCTCTCTATAAGACCAAACACATTGATGTAAGACATCACTTATTGATAGATCATTATCAAAAAGGTGATATTTCTCTATAATTTATTAACTCTAAACATCAATTAGCTGATATCTTCACTAAACCCTTGAGCTTATAAATGATAAATTTTATTAAGTGAGAGTTATGTTTGATCGATCAGTGAAACCAATCAGTAAAATAGATTAGTGAAAATGATCAGTGAAACTGATCAGTGATACTGATCAGTGAAATCTATCAGTGAAACCGATCAATAAAAATGATCAGTGAAATCGATCAGGGAAACGGATCAGTGAAACTGATCAGTGAAACCGATCTTTTGTTATCATTTGTATTGTACAGTTTTTAACACTTTTAGTGTTTATCAAAATGACGTTGTTTTACTTAATCGATATTATATTTAGTATTTTAACCCTAAATGATAAATTTAATGACCCACGTAAATTTCTTTTCCCAAGAACTGTGACTCTTCATCTCCTGCAGAACCTTCCTTTTTCTGAGACTTGTTCCTATTGAACCTCTTGAACCTTTCAAAATCCATCAAACCTTTCAAACCTCTCAATCCTCCAAATGGAAAAGCAAAAGCGGAAGGCAAAAAATTTGAAGGTTCCTCTCCTATGAAACGCCAACGAGGAGAATCGAGCAGCACGACTCAAAGGTCAATGAACCCGGAGTTCAAAACATGGGTGGTTACAGCTGAAAATGAAGTGAGTACTGAATGTGTGTTAAACTGTATGTCTTCCCTTTTGAAATTATTGTGGATGTAAGGATGGAAAGACTGGTTTTGTAAAAATGACCAAACCTACTACCCATAGCTTTTGCATGAGTTTTATCAGAACTTAACTATTGTATTGGATGGAGCAGAAGCTGTAAGATTATTTTCAATAGTTAAAAGGAAAAATATGTCTTTTTCTTCAAATAAATGGGATGAGTGTTTGGGAATATCTCATAAAGGTAGATATGAAGAGTATTCTGATAATATTCCTCCTACCACTGAATATTTTTCGTATGAACTTGCCCTGGAGATGCTGACTAGAAATTATGAATCCAGAAGAATAAAGGCTGCTGAGTTAAATGGTGAAAGTAGAATTTTGTTTAAGTTTATTCAGCACTAGATCTGTCCCAGAAATGGTGATTTTGCTATTCTGAAGTATCTGGATGTTTTCATGTTGTCTGTTATTGCTAAATGATGTGAAGATCAACTTGTGTATATATATTAATATCCATATTTCTAAGATGGGAAGCCATCCAAGAAAGCTACAACCCTGTTCTACTTTAAGAAAATATCTTCTAAATTAATGTTTTTGGGATATGTTGAAGATAGAGATGAGTTTATCTCATCCATTATTAGTTTTTTATTAACAATGACATCCGAAAAAGAATTAAAATCAACTAAGATCCATGGAAGAAGGCATGGGTTGATGATGAAGATAGGTTGTATGACTCCTTAAATCCTTCTGACCATCCCAAAAGACCAAAGGGGATGAGATATCCTTGTTTAAAACTGGATGAAGAAGTTGTTTATTCTGATGAGGAAGAGGAGACAGAAGTTCCTATGGAAACTGGAGAGTCAAGTAAGAAAGTAATAGGGGTATCTAAGGCTGATGATGATGTGGATACTGAAAAAGAGCCTGAGTCACCTCCTAATGATAGGAGTGATCCTGATATAGTGTGTCCCATGAAAAGAAGAATAGAATTTGGACCAGCTAGTCCACCTCTCAAGTTACTAGAGTCAGAACCTCTTCTAGGTGATGAATAAGAAGCTGAAACCGAAGAATCAAATTCTATGGAGTATGAATCCTGTACCAAAGATAATAATGATAGAACTTCAGTAAATAATAATGGTGATGATAATGGTAATGATGACAATGAAAATGATGATGATGGAAATAATGATGATGGTGGTGATAATGATGATGCTATTCGACCTGTAGATGGTCAAAATATGATCCAAGATGATCCACAACCACAACAAGTTGAAGAAGAAGTTGTTCCTTAGGCTGAAAGAACAATGCAGACATACATTGATGTAGGTGAAAAAAATTCACATGAAAATTCTAGAAACACTGATTTTATAATGCCCCAGTATACGTTTTGTAAAGCTGAATGGGAGAAACACCCAGGTTTTGATGTTCTCGGTTTGGATTATTCAAAGGAAGAATAACAAGAATAGGTGCACAAAGTGAGGGCAAGTTTTTTAGTTAAGGATAGACTAGTTTATGAGAATGTGAAAGTGACAGAAGAAAGATCTAGCCCTTCAGTTTCTCTATCAGATTTAGACAGATTTAAATATGATTTTCTCTATGAAGTTAGAGAGACAATGAAAGTGGAATTATCTCAGGCTTCTGCTCCTGCTCCTATGAATTTATCTGAGGCTGCTATATATTGTATAACTCAAAGAGTAGTAGGTATTATCAAGCCAGACCTATGCAATACTAGTGAATTGATTGGCAGGAACGTTACCTCTTTAAATCAAGAACTCAAGGATTTAGGCAATAACATAGTTTCTCTATTAGTAGAATTTAGATCAACAATCTCAGGTCTGATGGAAGTTATGAGAAATTTGAAAGAACATCTAAAGAAAATGGATTTGAGAAAGTTGAAGGCTGAGGTTACTCAGATTGTTTCTCAAGCTAGCTCCTCAAACATGACCTCGATTACTGGCCATGAGATCAATGCTTTAAAAGATGTTATAAAATAAGAGTTAGCTGTACTTGGAAAATTATTGGATTTGGACTGTTTGAAAAAGATGAAAGAAAACATTGATAATATTCACAAGATGGTGAATCTTTATTCGGTTGATGCTACTCAGGCTCAGAAAGAGATCAATGCAAAGGTGGATCACTATTTCGTTAAAATCAATACCAAGCATGAGTTGAACCATCAGTGTAAAGTCCTGGCTGAAAATTTGAGGCTTCATCCAATCACTCACACCTTTAAGGCTCAGGTACAGCAGTTGAAAGATTTTACTCCTACTCTAGAAAGCTTCATGCAGAACAAAGATGATTTTGAGAAGGCCATAAAATATGGTGGTGAAGTCATTCAAGATTTTATCAATCTGATCAAACCGTATCTTCATGTGAATTCTAAGGCAATTGTTTTTCCTACTGCTGAGCCTATCAGTCCATCCAGTGTTTCTCTTGGTCAGTTATCAATTTCTAAATCTCTCTCAAATATTCGGCTAGTAATTCAGAATCCTATTTCAACAAGATCTTCTACTCAACCACAAGTGACTTTAGCACCCACTCTGCTTCCATCCAGAGCCATCCTGCCACCTCCCTCTATCAGTCCAGATCAAACTTCCACCAACCCACCCTCTGGCGCATCCATTCCTCCATCTGCTAAAGGAAAATATCCTCTTCATCCCAAGAAGTATCCATGCCTGTCATTTTTGATAGGGTGTCTTTTATGTGTTTCCTTTTCTTGTAACATTTTTCTCGTTGGTCATTTCAATGGAACTTTATTTTGTTTTCCCTCTCTGGTCTCTTTTTCTTTTTGATAATCCCAAAGTGGGAGAATAGGCATACAATCAGACTATATAAAGTAAGGGGAGAAATGATGACTACTGCTATGTTGATATACTCTCACTTTTTTTATGATCTGGTGCATTTTATGATGACCTGTTTATCCATGGTTATATGTTTTGTTTACATAGGTGGGGCATACTGAATGTTAAATCCTTTCCTCTCTTTTCTTTTATGCCATAGATCTGTGATTGTCAAAAAGGGTGAGATTGTTGAACCCTCTCTGAAGTGGTTATTTTAATAATCACAAATCATTGTTGTTTCTGTTTATAAGTAAATTTAGTCCCCTATTAATTTTGTTCCAAATGTTTTTATATATGTTTAATCATGTTTACATATGTTTATCTATGATTATTTATGTTTTTATATTTTCCTAGAAGTGTTATGGTTTGAAGAGACACTTGGTGCGTATTTCATGTTTTTGACTCACTGTTAATTATATTCTTCAGTCACCATTAGTTTGCATTGATGAAGAACGGTCAGACCAATGAAGAACGGTCACACCGATGAAGAACAATCGCATCGATGAAGAACGGTCACACTGATGAAGAATAGTCACACCGATGAAGAACGGTCACACCGATGAAGAATGGTCACACCGATGATAACGGTTTCACCGATGATATTGGTCGCACCAATGACAACGGTGGCACTAATGATAACTATCGAAACTGATGCTGATCTAATGACCTACCTAAACTGAAGCTGATCTAATGACCTACCGAAACCGATGCTAATATAATGACCTACTAAAATTGATGCTGATTAAATGCCCCACTGAAACCGATGTTGATCAAATGACCAATCGAAACCGATGCTGGTCAAATGACCTACCGAAACCAATGGTGATCAAATGATCTATTGAAACTAATGCTGATCAAATGTCCTACCAAAACTGATGCTGATCAAATGACCTACTGAAACCGATGAAAATTCAAAATGACTTACTGATATCATGACTCACCGATAGTCATGAAAATATTTTGAACTTTCTACTAACCCTTTTAATTCCAACAATCATATTGGCTTAGTTAAATGCACCTTCTATTAATTAATGTTGGTTTTTGGATGTCAAGAAACCATACTTCGTACCTGCAAAAATGTAATCATTCTTTTTTCCAGATCTCAATGAATAAAAATGATGATCTACAATAAAAATACACAGCTAAACGAATGGAAAGAAAAACACGAGAAAAAAGGTGCACGTGTATGAAGTCCTAGGGAACACAAGGAAAACTTGAAGAACACCTGTAAAAACCAAAGAGCCTGAATCAGATCTTTCAGCTAAAACAAGAACAAATACTAGTAGTTGTGACTTATGGAAAATCATATGCATAAGTCTAAATAGCTATAGTTGAGAAGAACAATGATACTCTGTTTTGAGTCATCCTCCCCAGAAAGGACTTGACTTCCATCTGAAACATCAAAACGAGTCCAGAGCATAATTTCCAATACACAGATCTTTATATACTCTATTATTTCATTTGTTGTATTCCTTTTCTTAATATTTCTAAGCAGTGTGTGTGTGTATCTGTATACTCTAGATACACATTGTCTGCTGGGCTGAACTAGAGGATATTAATTCCTCACACCAAACTTTCTCCACCTTCTTGTATCCCATTGCGAGTTGTGGAAGAGGTCAAGTGTGACCTGGATATCCTGAGATCTGTTGCTTTTGTTTTCCCACTAAGAACTATGGTAGAGGTATTAGGACCTCAACATTCTCTGTACTATTGTTTTCCCTGATCCAGGGTGTGGATCAAATTTATATAAATTGTTTGAGAGGACTATGTCTCAGCTTGAGACTGAACCTCTGGGTCATATCTACTATGCATCTTAGATTAAGTTTAAAGAATATTTTATATATTTTGTATTGCACTTATATTTACATTGAAATACAAATATATTTTAATGTTACTTTGATAGTTAAATTAGGAAGTGTTTGTAACTTTTGTAAATTAGTATATTATCTTAAAAAGCTAATTTAATCCTCTAATTAAATTAACTAAGACCTAATAAATGTTTTGAGAATCTAATTGAACCTTTACAGATTTAAAAATTCACTACAGTTTAACTTGTTCTTAAATCGAGGGATTTTAATAGAGATATTTTAACAGAAATTTTAATTAGAACTCAATTCACCCCCCCCCCCCTCTTGAGTATCCACTCCGACCAACATAAACCATTCATGGTTTATAGTTAAAGTATTTGAATTTCATATTCTAGTTTTAATACGATTTTTTATGTTATGTTTCGCAATTTTTATATGAGAAATTCATTGGACATAGTAAGTGATGGGTGGAGCTCGTTTTGGCTCCTCGATGCATCGGTAGGTCTCATGAGACAAACTAGTGTCTTGGAAAAAGGACTTGACAAAATTTTTATTTGTAGTCTTGGTTGGAATCCTTGACCATATGGTTATGATGTCTGACATTATGCATTATCTCATTAGGAAATTAGTTTTTACATGTGATTATTAAACTAGTTGAATATCCATGTGCATGTTTATATGGTAATGTTTGATTTATTTTTTCCATATTATGTTTATTTTTATGTTTATAAGGCTGTTGTTTTCATTACATATCTTGCCTTAAATGTTTATATCTTATGCTAAATTATTTACCCGTACTGAGCATCTGTGGTCAACCCATTCTTACGTTTTGTTTTCCAAGGATTCCATTAAGTGTATAATGATTGATATGCAGGGTTAAGTTAGGGGAATAATTTCATTCTTAGTGGTTTATTTTTGTTTTGTTTTATGTTTGAATGTTCAATGTAATTTTCATCTATTTAATCCATTTTCCAAGGCATTATAACTAATAAATCCTTTTGGACATGATTCATTATAATCATTCCATTGTATTAAAATAATTCACCAACTCCATGATTCCAGGTTCAGGGCATTACAGTTGGTATTAGTGGCCATTTAGAAAAAACCATGGAAATAGATTTAGGTAAAATATCATTAGGAAACCTTAACCTAATATATACATTGAGTATTAGTATAGAAGAATTTCTCAAATTTAGGTAATGTATAGATTTTATAAATTTTCCAAGTAATACATCCCAGTATGGATACGAGAAGGTAAAGATGGATCTAGCACATATGTATGTAGGGGTAAAACCCTAATACACCGATTTCAGCTATAATAAAATGGGTAGTGGTGCACGAAAACAGGCATTTCTGTACTCTAGGTTACGACACTCCCGAGTGATATGATTAGGATAATTTATATTTTCATTACAAACCATTATGAAGGATTTATGAATAATTATGAAAATAAAGAAACCATTTTAATTTTTACGAGACTAGATGTTTGAAAATATTCAATTAATTTTGATAATTTTTATAGTTTGTTAGATTCTACATTTTAATATGATCTAAACTGGTGTATGTCGTCATTTAAAAATGGTACCCAGTATATAAAATGAGAAATCTAGAAATACACATGTCCCAAAGAGTAAGAAAGATCTTATCTTTCATAGTTTTATGCCCACGTTTCAAAGGGAAATAACCTCCCATGTATTCTCATCATATGAGAAAATATTATCACGTGTTAATAATGTATGTAAAATGTTATATGAGTCTTATGGATTTGAAGGGAAGCTAGAGAAGAAGAGGATGGAATAGGAAAATATGGATAAAGGGATGATGGGAATGAATGATTTTCCCATATGTGATAACTGTTGAAAGAATCACATTGGGAAGTGCATGAAAGGACTGGGTGTTTATTATATGTGTGGAGAAAAGGGTTATCAGGAAAAAAATTCCAAGGGAACAAAGAAAAGACTTATATTTAGTGTTTCAACTATATTTAAATGGTGCAATATGAAAATAAATGTCTGAAGCATCATGGAAATATAGCTCATAATATCCAAAGTGATCAATGTCAAGAATAATCTGTTACTATGGTCAACATGGAATAATTAATGTATCCGTGTTTTCAGCTTTATTAATTATGTCATTTAGGTGTTGAATCAATGATGTACTGGTTATATGAATTATGGAAATAAATATGGATTGTACTGAATTACTATTTTATTAAGGATTTGAGATTGCGTGGTACCAAGAAAAGTGAGTCAATAGCAGGTTATGTTTTTTGGAAAATATTTGGCTGAGAGAAAGATAAACCATAAAATAGTCATGAGGATGAGGTAATGATTTTGGAAGAAGAGATAATTGAGTTGGATAATGTATATTGGATATTATATAATAACTTGGAACCAATTAATGGTTTGTTTATTCAATCATTGCTGGATATTACAATAATTTTGGATTTAAAAAGTATAATTGGTATTCTATGTTTTATAGATGGAATAAGGTAGTACATACCTATTCAAATATGGTTTTCTGGTAATTCAGTTTATTACCATGTCTTATGAGAATAAATGATGAAGAAATTCACATATATGATTTGTAACCTTCTTTATTAATTTTGGACTATGAGTTTGGACAGAAGTATTTTTTTTATGTCTAAAGGTTGGAATAGATTAAGATAGACATTGGATACTATTGTTTAAGGATAAAACACTTCTTAATATTATTTTGTGATTTTTATTAAAAGGACAACCTGGAGGTCAGGCGATGACTTGTCACATTTGGAAAGGCCGCGAGACATGAAACCACAACCAAAGGGTGACAATGGTGCATCACCTACAACTGGCCTACGTGGTGTCCTGGTTTTCATAATGTAGTTTTTTTAATATTCTGACAGATGAATTATAAATTCATTTTTAGAACACTATAAAATTAGATTAAATAGAATATTTTTGAGGTCTATTATCTTTTTATGTGAAAAATGAGTTTGTGGATGAAATTAGTTAAAGGATGGGACTATACTTGTCAAGTATTCTTTTTTTACATAAAATTTGTGGAAATGATCTTAAAACTAAAATATTTTTCTACTAATGCCCTATGTTTTGTTGAACTGGTGATATTTTAAATTATCATCATAGATTTTTGGATTTTAGGCCTTCAATTTTTCATTTATTTTTCACTTGTTTTCAATTGATGATCACAATAACTATCTATAAATATTTATGTTTTACTCCAATTATGTTTCTCTGATTTCCACCAAAGTTACCCTATTCAAAATCCTAATTTGGTGGTGACTTTTTCATTTCCCTTTCACTCTTTTTAAGACTAAATTTTAGTCACCCTATTTTCGATGTGGGTTTTCCACAAATGTGTTTACTATTTCCAACCTTTTATTTTTGAAGAAAAATTTCGAATTTTGAGGATGAAATTTATTGATGGAGGGGAGAATGTAACACCCTAGGATTTTATAATACGTTATATCTTTAATTTAATTCAATAGCTTGTGTAGCACACAATACTGAGTTTGAGCGCACCGTGACTTACCAAACTAGCAATTTAAAAAGAATTTATGAATAATATTAACTTTATTTTGAATTTTATACACTCTATATAATTTAAACATCCATATAATGTGTTTTTAGACATAATATAAGGACAAATTCAATATCTTAGATAAAAGAAGTAATTTTTTAAAAAATAAAGTTTTTCCAGCTTTTAATGGTGAACCCTTTTTAAATAAAACCTTTGAAACATTTATATATTAAATTTAATGAAATTAAATTCTTCTTTATAATCAGGACATAAAAATTTCGTCTGGATAATCTTTCGGTTCTTTTCTGATAACATTCATATTTTGATGAATAGTGAAAAATACTAAATTTTAATAAAAAAAGCTTTTTTAATCAAAATAATTTACAGTGTTAAATTATACATTGGAGTTGTTTTAAAGAATGATTAGATTATATTTTTATAATTTAATATAATGTAGTTCATTGGATGTAATTTCACATTAAAATTATACATAAACACATGTCAATCTTTTGATTGTTTTTACTTCAAAAAACCCCGCTTTTTGGTTTTGACAACAGTAATTAATTTTAAATTAATTAATGATAATTCATTGTTTTGAATTTGAAAAATTTAAATCATTTTTGAATTTAGAATATAAAAATTTTCTTTTTGTGAATTATTTGTATTTTTCTAAAAACATTCAATTCTTGATGAATAGTTAAAAACACAGTGTTGTAGATAAAAACCGAGTTTTTCATATAAATAAATTTTTAATTAAAAATTTATCTTAAAGTAAAAATATATAAATAATACATAAATGAATCCAATGTAATTTATTTGATTCATTTTATTAGAAGATTATACATATAAAATTTTATTGATCTTTTTTAACATCTTGTATCCACCTTCTAGACACATATGCAAATTTTTATAAAACATAATATTATCAATTCTGTTAATTGAATTTCAAAAATCCAAGAGACATGTTTTACATCATTATGTAAAATGTGGTCCAATTGGTTGAAAATAAGTTTTGGTGAATAGTGAGTTTTGAATTTTATTTACCATAATTTAAAGTAAATACATTAATTAAAAGTAATAAAAATATTAAAATTACCCCAAAACATTTCCTCATTCAATTGGATAAGTGTTTTTAGACCAAAATAAACCTTAGTAAAAAAATAAGATCCTTTTGATACATTTGGTTTATATTAGAACATTTATTATATTTTATTTAAAGAAGAGCTAAATGTGTAAAATTGAATGCTTAATAACAAAACCATTTTTAATATTGGGTTAAACATAAGATAAATTCGACTATAAATATTCATTATAAATATAAAAATATTTTATACCTCATTGTATTTTATTTATAATTTTTATCCATTAAAAAGGTAAATTTATTTATGACACAATGATGATGTAGTGATTACTATATTAATTAATGATTAAAATAATTCATGCTATAAATATTAACATAAATGTAAATTGAATCTTTTGATGCCATCCATGAATTTTCTAGGTGAATATGATCTATTAGTGTTGATTAAATGTATTTTTTTGAATAAATCAAGCTATTATGACTTTCAGAAAAACTAACTACTAAATAGTGTTAAATTTGACCTAAATGAGTTTTTAAAACAAATACTATATTATTTAATGATATAAAATTCCTAAAAAAATAATATTCATTATAAATGACTTATATAATGTTATATATGTAATTATTGAACCACTTGATGTTCTCGTGGAATTTTATAGTATTTTATTAACCATATAATATAAAAATACAAGGAGTCATGATAAATGTTAAACTATTTAAATAAGGGTTAAATCTAAAAGATAAGGTTAATATGGTATCCCAAACATGCATAAAACCTATTGGTTGAAAGGATTATTCCCATAACCACATTTTCCTTTAAATAAATCCATTTGGAGCTATTAGAAACCAAAAATGATTTTATAATAAATTAGTATATTGAACTTTTCTTAAAGTGCCGCTCACCTCCCTTATAAAAGGGTACACCCCATTCTCTTAAATTAAAAACTCCAAAGAATTTTGGGTCCGCCAAACCCAACTAAAATATAATCCTAACAACCTTAAATTCACCCTAAATGCCTTAATTATATTATAAATCCACCCAAAGGATCCCTTTTGTTAAAATCAAAATGAAGCGCCCGAAGAAGAGGTAATTATTCCATGACCTCTTTCAAAGTTATTTTCTTCTCCTACTTCATCTTTATTTTTAGTTTCCATAATAAAATAATAAATCCAGTACCGTATAAATATTGAGATGTTATTATAAATATGATACAAAGAAATTCATTATTCTATCCATCCTATGAATGAAAAAGTCACCATACGTGTGTACGTACGACTTATCTTCTTCACATCGTGGTGTAGTTTGTTATTCAAGACATCATTATTTGGATGGATATAATAATGAGTACTATTAATTTAAAAAATAAAATATAACATGATAATTATTCTTTATATATAATATATCATACAATTAAATATTATTTCACCATAAATCAAATGATATCAGTGCTCGTGCGTACGTACGACTTACCATATCCACGATGCGAAGAGATTCATTTCCACGTTCACCATTCAATGATGATTATAAAAATATAAATTATTAATATGTTTTTACAATTTGACATAATAATACTACTATATATATATATATATGTATGTATGTATGTATTTACATATATCTCATTTACTTACTTCTGTTCAATACGATATGAAATCAGAAACAACATTGAAGCGTACGTACGACCTAGTATCTCCATAAAAGGTCTTTTCCATTTAAAATATCTATATATTATACATATTTATATTTTAAATATATATGATACATGAATAATTTTTTATATTCAGGAAGTGATTAAATCATGATATAAGTGATACGATTAAGAATAATATATTAAAATGCGTATGGTAAAAAAGTGATTATTACCCGAAATGTTATTTTAACGTGGAAATTATTATTAAATGGGTAGTATAAAACCATAAATGAATCAATAATGATATCATAAATTTTAATATGCTTCTATTATAATTTAATAACATTCTATAGTCATTATACAGGAGGTCAATCGTACCCCCGACTAAAGGAAAGTACAAATTAAGGGTTAATTACTTAATCTCATTATTATCTGAGATTTTTTTGTGTCAGTTTTAACTGGGAAATATTTATTATCAATTTCTATGTTTCATAAAATAGTTTTCAAAAGGATTATTTTTAAGAGAATATTTAATTAAAACATCATTTCAAATGGTTCAAATATTTATTCTTCTAAATCATTCTAATTAATGTCCATGTTTTCAAAATGGTTTTAATGATTTATTTATATGGACATGAGTGTTTTAAAATGTTAGTTAAATTCAAATGTTTCAAAGTCATATGAGAAACTTTGATACAAAAAATACATTTAAATGTCTTCCTTTATAAATTTTGTGACTTTTAAATGATTTTATGAAAAATGGATATTTCTATCAAATATTTTTATTTATTATTTTAAACTATGTCTACATCATTTAATGGATATTTTTATTGATTGAGGTTGATTTTTTATAATACAATATCCCATAATGTATTGAATGATTTATGTTATGTTTTGACTATGGATGTGCTATGTTTATACTAGTTATGGTTTATGGTTAATGGATTGATATTTTGTATGCTTGTTTTGACACGAATGTTTATATTATGTTTCTCCCTTTTCATATAAGAAATACATTGGACTTATTAAGTGACAGGTGGAGCCTGCTATAGCTCCTTGATGCACCTTAAGGACTCATTAGACAAAATAGTGTCATGAAATAGAGAATTGAAAAAAAAATTATATGTATTATTGGTATGATACCATGACTATGTGGTTATGATGCCCGACATTATACATTCCCTCATTATGAAATTAGTTATTACATGTGACTATTCGACTAGTAGAATATCCATGTGTATGATTATATGGTAAATTTTGATTTATTTTTTCTATATTATGTTCACGTTTATGTTTATAAGGTTGTTTGTTTATTACACATCTTTATTTAAATGTTTATAGCTTCTGACAAATTATTTACCTTAATAGAGCATCTGAGCTCACCCTTCTTATGTTTTGTTTTTCCATAATTCCATGTAGTGTATTATGATTGATATGCAGGTTTAAGATAATGGACTAATGGAGTTATAAATGGATTATATTATGTTATATTTTATGTTTGAATGTGAAATATAATGTTCATGTATGTAATATATTTCCGAAGATTGAAAAACTGATCAGTTCTTTGGTTCTTTATTCCTTGTAATCATTCCATTGTATTAAAATAATGCAATGGATCCAGGCTTCTAGGGTCGGGGCATTACATACAAGATCAGATCCCCATACATGGGTTGGTGTCACAACATATGTTTCTAGCCTTTTTTTGGATGATGGGGAGATGTTCAAGGTGATATTTCCTCCCCTCTACGATCAGTTTTTGGATGTATCCCAAGATTAATTTTCCAGATTACAACCATATCATGGAATCATTTTTATGATTGAGTTTAGATTGGGTATAAATACTATTTCTATTACCCCTTATTTGATGGATCCTATAATGCTTAACTAACTGAAGGATCCATAAGAGGACACAGATGAAAAAATATTTTTTCATTCGAGTACATCCCTTTAGGGGTACTCTATTCATGTTTTCCAATATGGTCGGTCATTCCATGAGGTAGAGTGTGGATTATTAAAAACTAAAATAGGAAATTATTAATAATTGATATATTCTTATTCATATTGAAAATCTATTTGACCATATTTAGTGCGATCGAGTTTTCTAAAATATTTATTTCTATTTGAGGTACTATTAGTTGAGGTGAAACCCTTATAAAATTATTCATATAGTGTTAATGAGATGGTATGGAATTTATGAGTACCTCATGATTCCATTCAAGTTGATGAATTACCAGTAGTGTTTATGGATTTGATGAAATATATATTTCTACATCCTTTGAATTCTTATGAGTTCTTCTTCGAAGATATTATTTTTGTACTGCAAGTTTAGGAAATATCATGTTTGACATATTGAAGTTGTTTTGAGAACAAATCAATGGTAAAAATTGTATGAAAAACTATCAAAATTTTAGTTTTGTCTTGATTAGGCTCACTTATTGGGGAATTTTATAATCGAGATATGAGTACGAGTGGATCATAGGAAGGTAGAGGTTGTGGTGTCTAGGAGAGACCCAACAATATATTCAAGGTTCATATCTTCTTATAGTTGGATAGTTACTATTAGTGGTTATTTAATGACTTATATTACTTATAAGTACTGTAGATGAGTTTTACCAAATGTGGGTAATGTTTTAATGGTTTTATTTTTGTGAAAAAGATTTTATAGAGCTAATGTGGAGATTTAATTCAATGAATATTTTGACCCTACTGAAGCCAGGTTGGTATTACCCTATGTATTGTGATGTATCATTTGTTTTCAGGGGAGTAGTGCCAATGAAGGATAGTTATGTAGTATCATATTAGTTAGGGAGGCTGAGATTTCATTATAATAACTACTAGAATCATGATTTATAAATAGTTATGATGATAGTTCATTATGGTGTTTGTGACACCATATTTTGGGGTAATGGTTTGTGTTATACATAAATCATAAAATATTGATATGGTTATTACATAAACATGATCAAATCTGGTATAGGATATGGGTTGAGTACCTATGGTCTTATGATTATGATTTGGCATATACTATTGGGAATGGGAACACCACTGTGGATCCTTTGAGTAGAAATGATCACCACTAAGTGGTCAAGTGTTCATCAATGACTGGGGGAAGATGTCACTTTTTTCTAAGATGCATTTGAGTGTTTAAAAGAATCAAGGATATAAAATATTTCATTCTAAAAAATTAATTATTAACATCTAATATAGGTTAAGGAGATTCCTTTTTTGAGTTGGATTTAATAGTGATGATGGAAAATATATATGGTGTGGAGATACCATTAGAATTGAAACTTTATAATAATGATATTATTAATGTTTCAGGTCCTGTGGTAGTTTTCATAAGCATGTCATAAGAGATAATGTGGTACTTATATGACTTGAAATTGGATGCATATGTGGGTCTAACTAGGATGCACTGTTATGTGCGTTGTGGGCTAGGATGAAGAATGACATAATGAGTTTCATTACATGATGGTCCACCTATAAGTAGGTGAAGGTCAAGCATCAATGACACAATTGTCTTATCCATCCATTACCCAATTATAAGTTGATTTTTGAGGATGTGGTGATGAATTTCATGATCGTGTTTGAAAGAGCTTCATTGGGTTCATAAAAAAGTTTGGGTTATCGTGGATTGGTAGATGAAAGGAACACATTTCTTACTAATCAGTGAGGTTTCTTATTTTGATGATCTAGGTATATTTTATTTTTAAGAGATGGTGTTCCTACATGGTGTGTCATGAAGCCTCATATTATACAGGTATGTACTATTTACCTCATGATTCTAGCTAGGGTTATATAAGGATTTTTGTATATAGCTAAACCTGAGTAGAATTCATCACCCGCAGATTGATGGGTAGTCTAAGGGTATGATCCTAGTGCTAAGGGACATGTTGTGAGCGCGTGTCCTCATTTTTTGGGGATCTTGGGGGGGGGGGATTTGTCTAGTTATTTAAGAGTTTTTTATAAAATTATATACCATAATTTGATTCATATGTGTCCCCCTAAGGAATTTTATAAGTTGTCGTGTCGATTGCCTTTGTGTTGGCTGAAAGTTGGAGAGTCATCTAGACTTGGACTGAGTTTAATATAAGAGACTATAAAGTATATTTTTATGATTAAGAAGTATTTTTAAACTATTCATAGTAGGAATATATTATATACTACTAAAATATATCATTCTTTAGAGTTGCAGGTGGGTAATTGGGTTTCCATACGAGTGTTTCCCCGGATATGGAAATGCTATATTTAGAGTCAGGGGATGTTAGTACTATGTTTTATTAGACCATATTAGGTTAAGTAGAAGATTTTTATTGTGAAAAACTTAATGTATATTCTATAGAGATATTCTATGATTCATGATGTGTTTTATGTCTATAATCCTTGATGGTGTCATCTAGACCCATCTTATGTGGTTGATATTGATGATTCTTTGATGGGGGTTGATGCATTATTTTAAGAAAATACAATTTATATTTTAAATCACAGTGATGAGAATCAGTATGGGAAGATGGTTCCACTAGTATGGGTGTTATGGATGAATCAACACATTCAAGGGGACACATGGGAACAAATGTTTTTTATTGGAGTTCAGTGGCTAGATATTTATTCACCGAAGAATCTCAAAAATAATCAAAAGTATAAGTCATGGAATATACATTATATAGAAGGGATATTGTGATATCCATACCTTAATTTGTGCCATGTTTTAAAAAAAATATCCTTTTTTTATTATTCATTATTATGTACATTTATTGTGGTAGGAGATGTTTAAGTGGTATTTTGGGGGTTTGTAGCTTAGTGTTTGATGAGAGGAATGAATAATCCACTACAAAACAACATTAGGTCTATAGACTAAAAGATGAGATGCCTTTAATAATTTAGGCATCCAAACAAAATCTTTTCATGGTTTCTAGGATAAATGTTGTTCTACTGGGATGTTTTTAAGTGGGGGAAGCCCCAAAAAAATCATCAAGGGCCACCTCTTTATGTTATAACTTAGGATTTTCTCCCTATTTCAGCTAGTAGAAATAATCAACACTTATACACATTTTATTGAATGTTTTGGTTTGTATTTATCATCATTAGAATATTTTTTATACCATTTGATACAGTAGAGATATAAAGGTCTATATGTAACCCCATATTCTATAGTTTGTCTTGTATCTTTCATTCTATAGAGTACTCACCATTTATATCTAATATTCCCTACTTTTAGTGAAATTGTTTGTTTCTTCAATTTCATCCATTATACAAGAAAATAATAGGTTATAATTGGTTATTTGACTCCTATGCGGCTTATGTAGGAGTTCTCAATTTTTTTTCTTTATATTATCTCCTAATTTATAAGTGTGTGCGTTAAGCGGTCACATTGACCTACAATACGGTGACCATAAAATTAATAAAGTTCTTTAAATATGTGTATTCATTACTATAATGCCCTATTTAAATGTGTTATGGGAATTTTTATAGGGTAATCCCAAGTAGTATTACCTAATAAGAAATGGACATTGTAATTAATAACTATTCAGACTATTCTAATTCCTTATTTAATGCACTATTTATTATGATTAACAATTTACAAGAAGGGTAATCCCAAGGGGTTAAACTAGTTTGGAGAGGGAATATGAAATTTTTTTCAATGGAATGGTAAACATGAAGGGTCTTAAAAAATGAATAATGATACTTTGAGATGTTATTTATGGTGAAATGGTAAATAATGATTTATAAATAGTAAATATATTTAATGATATGATATTAAAATTGAGAACTAATATGGCCCTAGTAAATTGAAATGGTAGCAAATGATATTTGTTTGGATTGATAAGTGGTCAAAAAAATTGTGAAATTATTAATAATTGATGACGTGGTTAATAGTATAATCCTAATACATTGGAATGGTATACTTAATAAAGTAGTTTATATGTTGCGAAAGTGTAAACACTAGTGGATTGGTCATGTAAAAACTTGTAAACAAGTGTATGTCTAATTAATGTATAAAACCTCATGGAGAGGTGGTGTAAATACTTTTGGAAAATTCTTGATATGGTGAAATGTAAATGATCATAGTTTGGTCATCTAAATACTCATAGAGTGGTCCTAATGAAATTAATTGGTAAAAACACTAATAATAATTATGAGACAAATGAGTGGATAACTTTTTTAGAGAGATTATAAATCTGTTGATGTAGGTATGCTATGGGGTATTTGTTATGATTTATGACTTAGTCCCACTATGTGGTTTCCTATGGTTGGAATGATCTAGATATATGCTAAGGGACATCCGACATGGGATGAAGTTGGTATGACTAACCATGGAATTCACCATAGAGTCCGACCATCACTGTTTTTTATTTTTTATTTTTTATTTTGTAATTTAATTATTTCTTAATGGTTTTTATTTTAGAATAAATTTTATTCAATCATTTTATATTTCAGATGATATTGGTGGTGGACTATTAGGTTATACTCGCATTGTAATTTTGATACATTGTGTATGCAATCAGGCTATTTATGTGAATGATTGGAATAATGGAGTAGCTCAATGATGGATGGTCGATTTAGCTAGATGGTTATTTTTTTATTTTTTTTATTATATATATGATCCAGTAGAAATAATCCCTTTACTGGTATGGCATAATACATTTTATTATAGTATACAATGTACTTATAATTTTAGATACATTCCTTATATTATATATGGTATTTATCTAGGTTGGTTATCAATTATTGAGTTTATTTTCATTTCAATTAGTACTCTTATAAGATAGTATCGACTCCTCACATCATCATAATTTACCCTAATTTTTATTTAGAAACCTATTTTATATGGGGAGGCATGATGGAGTTCATGTCTCCCTCTAGTTTGAAAATTATTAGAGTGATCTGGGCATGAGGCATGGAAAATTTCAATATTTGATACACTATTCATTACCTAGAAAATAATCACATATAAATTAATAAAGAACCTAATATTACTTAGTCTCAATTTGGGTCTTATTTTTAGAATTATTTCAATAGGTATCGTACATTAGACATAGATTCATTAACTAGATTCCTCCTAGCCTTGGTCCTTGATGATTAAAAATATTTCCAACTTCTACCCCTTCATTGGAGAAAATTAATGAGACAATAATTGATTTAGGTGATTCTAGATATATGGTACCATATAATTTATTTTACATTTCAATTAAATTTATTATCCCTTTTCAATAATATCCTTTCCCTCTTAGAATTTCCATCCATTTCATAGAGATGGAAATGCCATTTTATAGAATTCAAGATTCTGTATCTATATCTCTCTATGGAAGTTCTCTAAAGAATCAGAAATTCCTAACCTATAATTTTACACTATTTTTTGATGGAAAATATATTAGTGGATAACATTGATAGGATTTGTAATATTTTTTATGATTTTAAATGACACAAAACCATTGGGATTCAAATTCTTAACACATACTAGTTTTCTTAACAGTTGAAGGTAACCTTTTATTCACCTGGTTTTAAGACTAGAGTCACATCAATGAGTCTAGTTTATATTTTTTAATATAGTCCTATTAATTCCATGTGTATAAGGACCCATATATGGTGATATGGGTAAAATTTATAGAACTATATATCCCCTTATAAAATAAATCCATCCTTCAAATTCGCAATAGTTTGTCAGCTTATTTCTTGTGTTTTGATAGTAATTCTAAATCCATGTTATTCCCCAATTCTCCACACCCATGTGTTAATGTGGACATGTAAAAATCAAAAAATTTGAAATTTTGGATTGAGATCAGCGATAAATTACAATGTTGTCAACTATTGATGTTTTAATAATGGAGTGACTATTTCTTGTATTAATACCAATCATGGAATATATAATAGGACATCTTCTGAATTTTTATAAGAAAAATAATTTAATCTTCAACTATTTTATGTCTATCCAACTCAACTCATGTATATAAAAAGTTGAATTTAAATTTTAATCCTATTTCTTTTTTTAATCACATAGTTGGTGAGGCCATCCTATCCTTAAGGGCCAAGATGGTTTCTATAGCAACCCGAACTATTCATACCAAAAATTACATCTAAATATATTAATATTATTTATATAACATAATTATCCATTCAATAATACTATAAGTCAATTATATAAGGAATCGTGAAAACATAAACAACTAGTTCATAATAGTTATTCATTCGCTTCCACTTATAACTTTATAACTATCACCATTCTTATACATATCATAAAAGATATATTTATTCATAGCATGGGAGAGGAAACATAATAAAGGGTGGGATAGGATTCTAAATAAGGGTAAAAAAAGAAGGTATGAATGAACATATAACCTTATCATTTGAAAATGTGTATGATAACATGAGCATGATATTTAATAACCATACCCTACATATTATAGTTCATAATATTGAGTCATCAAAAATATCATGGAAACTTATAAGACATTAATCATAAAGTAATAAAATAACACGGTCTATAAGATCACAACATAGGCATAAGACATTTAATTATAGAATACATATAAGTAGAAAAAATCATGTCCTATATAGTCAAGGATCTTCTCAAATACTGTCACAATGGAATGGGTTCACTCCCAAAACCATCATAGTAGTCATGTTTCAATATTTAATATATAATTTAGGGAAAGTAAATCACTAAACCAGGTTTACTCATCATTATTTTCAAGTTTATAACATTATACATATATATTTATCCAATGCATTGTAGGGGGATATAGGCCCCACTAGTCACACAATAAAAATCATAGATATGTGTGCCATAAGACTATAATCCATTATCAGAACCCATAAGAAATGGGTTTCATAAACATTTCATCATAAACTTACCCATGGAAAAGGAATGAGTTTCATAATCATCATTCCATCATAAACATAAATGGTCTATAGAAAAAATAATTATAGTACACTTGGATAATATTCATAGTAAAGTATATTAAGCATTGAAATTTGTTTTCATTGATGAAGAAAATGATCATTAATACATTTTGAAGAAAATAACCTTTTCATTTTGAAATATATTCTTCAAAATATAAAAATTTCTAAAATAATATTAACATAAATTTGATTATAAAATATCCTGGGTAACTTTTAAATGAACATTAAAAACATTGATCATCCATGGTGACCTGATGATCTTTTCATGTTGTATAAGTTTAAAAACATTCCTTTTATAACTTTGTGAGAAATTTCAAAAAGTACATTGTTTGGTAAATCACTATAATATTCCTTTAAAACTATTTTGTAAAAATTTAAACATGGATAAAAACAAATTTATTAAATAATATTATACAATTAAAACCCATCTTAAAAACCTTTTTATAAAACATGGATATGAAAGGTAAATTTGTTTTGATCGAACATAAAAATAATATTAATTTTCCTTAAAAATATATTTTTAGTATCTTCAGTACATAACAATTATTTATTAAAATAACCATTCTAGGTGATAATTGATTCATTTTTCATGTATTTTTTTTGGGTTGATAGTTTTAGTCCTTAATAATTTATCCAAATTGAATAATATAGAGAATATTAATCAATATATAAATATAATATATATTCATTATATATATATAGTCATATATAAATTTTAGGGATATAAAAATTAATTACAACATTCATGGAGATGGTAATTCATATGTACACATGAACAATCTTTTTTTTTGTTTCTCAAAGGATGGAACAAAAGAAATGTTTATATTAATTATAAGTCAAAATCTCATTATTATATCATATATATTCATAAAATTTATCCTCATTACCATCAATGTAAAATATAAATGAAAAAATCACATCACTTCATGGAGGTAGTAGTCTACATGTACACATGAGTGACATTATCATTTCCCAAAGTATTTGATGGTAAGAATATTGGAATTTTATTTTCATTATAAAAGTATAATTTGGATATAAATATCACATATAAATTATAAACCCATCATAATATCCATCTATAAAATATGGTGATGAAGAGTGAATTATTTCGCTACATGGAGACGATAAGTCGTACGTATGCATGATTGATACATTCAAATCACATTAGATGGGAAATAGGGTGTATAATGGAATTTTAATAATTATAATAACATTTAAGTATATTTAGGGTACTTATTTATTTATTTTATGAATAATATAACATATTTGGAGGAGGTAAAAGATAATTTAAAAGAAAGTGATTAGTTAAGGTGATAACATATTCTTTGAAACAATTCCTTTATATCTCCTGCAAATGGATATGGGGTTGGTATTTTAGGGAGAAACAAACCACTAAAGAGTGTTTAGTTAAGTTTGGAAGATAAATTGGTATATTTAGGGTGAGATAGATGGATCAAAATGGTGTTCAAGTTGAGAAAGGATGGTCCCCTTTTATAATTGAGGGTATGAGAACTCTTGGATTTTTTTAAAATATTAAATAAATATAAATTAATTTTGATATAAAAATGGATCTCAATTTATATTATTCAATGATAAAAATAATAATAGTTAAAATAAGTTAATAAATTTTTTTACAATGTTTGGATCAAAATTTTCCCTTATATTTTAGTATTAACCACCATGAACCCTTTTGAAAAATAACATAATATTATTGTTTTGAACACATTATGGTTTAAAAGGCTACAATAAAATGAAAAAGACACAAAACATAGACCATGTATTATTTTTAAAACCAAATCCCATTTATTTTTCTAGATATCATATTTTTTATGAATTTTATACCATTTAATAAAATATTATTTATTATAAAATATTTTTAGTGTTACTTTTATTAATCCTAATTTAATTTAGATATAAATACATCAATAAAAAGCTGTAATTTGAATATAATTCTTTAAAACCTCCCTAAAATGTAATATAGATCTATAAAATCTATGGGACATATTATGTCATTTAAATTATATAACTTTTAATATTTTTAAAATCATTTATTATAATTTTTTATTAAATAGAGAAATATTTCATCGGTGCTGCATAAGTAATTATGGTATTTTTTTTAAATATTAAAAACTAAAAATAATTTAATATAATGAAAATAATTTCATTTAGTTTAAAATTGAAAATTATATTCATTCATAATTTTCTTTTGTTTCTATGTGCAGACATAATAGTTATTAAAAACAAAGTGACATTTTTTTAACATTCATTGATTTAAATATTATATAAGTCATTTTATATAAAAGTTTCCATTAAAACAATTTATTTAAGAATAAGGTAATTGTTTTCTATTTCCCTTCATAAAAAAATAATTAGGATTAAAATTTATGGCTTGAACACTTAGTTTTAACCCAGATTAAACTGATTTACATTTTACAAAGGTGATTAATTTTACCATAGCTACTATTCATATTAACAAAAAATAAAATGCATTTATTTATGATATTTGAAAAAACTAATTCTAAATCTGAAATAAATTTTATCCAATTAAATACAATTAAAATTAAAAAATTTATTTAAACTTGTTGTGCATAATTTGATGAAAACCACTTTTTAGGAAAATGAAGTTTTAAGCATAAAACTAGATTTATTATCTTCATAGGTATAGTAATAAAAAATATATTGGATGAATGATAAAATTTATTATTGAATATATAATATATAAATTTCATCAAAAATAATTCACCAAATTTTCATATTTAATTTATTATGATAAAGATACATTGCACATATAATTATTTTAACAGAAATATAACTACCTAATTTTAAAATGATTTGTTATTTCAATTTATAATTAATTGATAACTAATGTATTCAATTTATACATGTGTAAATGATAAATTTTAATTATTTAGTTAGTCATATTCATACCTACTAATATAATAGCTAGGTGATAATAATATTTGAATATAATATCATAGTTCATTTAAACTTTTTGTTTCATGTAATGCAAGCTATTGAAAAATAAAATTTATTTGAATTTTTTTATTACAATATCAGGGTGTTAAATTATACACCCTTAATATTATTTCATCCTTAACATTCCATTACACTGATATAATAATCTAATGTACTTCTTCCTCATAATATCCTTAGGTTCCCACCTATCTTCCTCAAATTTTTGGTTCTAGTATAAAACATTAAATAGGAAAGTGGCGAGTGGTCTTGTTTTAAAGAAAATTATCTCTATAATATAGAATCTCGAACTATTGATTATAAAAATATTGATATTTATCCAGTTGGATAACCTATCAGCTTATTACATGTGAAGAATCAGGTTTGAACTTCCTTAGGAGAGATATGTAGAACACATCCTGAACATGAAATAGATTCAGTTGGAGTTCCAATCAATAACTTACCTTCTTAATATGATAAATAATATAAAAACGACCATTATATCTTGGGATTAGATTTACCTTATTTATGAATCTCATCAAACTCTTCTTGAGATCTATTAATAGGAATAATTTGTCACTAACTTCAAACTCTTTATCATTTTGATGATTATCAGTATATCATTTTTGTCAAATATGAGCAACTATTATTTGCTGTTGAATGAATACAACATTATATTCAATTTCCACAGCTAGATCAGGTCCCAATAGATTTATTTATATAACATAATTCAAACATGTTGGAGTTGTTCAAATCCAACTATAGAGGGCTTCATAAAGAGACATCTGAATACTGGAGTGAAAGATATTGATATAAGAGAATTACAATAAAGGATAGTGTTGATCCCACCACTTTTTAATTCTATAGATTAAGTTAGCAACATATATTATAGTGTTTTAATGGTCCTCTAAAACTGAATATATTTTTTAGGATGATAATTTTTGATGAAACATAACTCTACATCCATATCTTGATGAATACTTCTCCAAAACATCTAAGAAAACTTTCGATCCTGATTAGATATAATTTATAGTGGTGTAACATGAAATATTGACACTTATTTAATATTTAAATGATAAAGTCAATCAAGATATAAATCTTATCTAATGGAAATAATGTGTGATGTATTCGTACGTGGGTTAACTACATCCCATATTGAATAATTCATTTTAGTTTCTTTGGGAATTATAATGATAAAATCCAAGGAGATGTTTTACTATTTCTTTATTGGTATGGGTAATGGTTGTAACATCCCCTTATACTTATATCTCTCACACTTAACTTTCTAAATTACCATGAACTAAGAAACATACTCTATAACATTAATCTTCTTTCCATACCAACAAAATATTCTCTCAAATATCAGTATGTCTTTATACTTCCCAAATGAATAGAAAATAATGAAATATAACATTCATCCAAGATATCCTTCAAATATGGTACTAAATGGATAAATACATGGTTCATGGACCTTATTATTCCATCACAATCAATTTTGAACTTAAAAATATTTCTCACATTCTTTTGCAGATCTATGTCTTCCTCCTACAGCTCTTTAATCCCACCATAGATAGATGGTTGACCAGTCATTTGAGAAAGATAATATCTTTCTCCTTGCTTCATTATTTCAATATTCATCATTTGAAAATATATCAATATTTTAACTTTTTTTATCCACATAATGGATGATCTAGCATGATAATTTCAACTTAGATTGTAAGATCTTAGACTTTGTGGGAATATGTTCTTGTTTAAATTTTGGTTTTTATCCCTTAAATTTGGTTAGTTAAAAGTTTACTAGGTTTATGAAGAATATATAGGGTGTCCCAGTGGTCGGAGACATGAAATAAAGGAAAATATGGCCATCCTTTGCATGTTGCATGGTTGGTGCACAGTTAAAGTAAAACATGTGAAGGGGGAAGCCAAACAATGCGATTTGGGATAGAGGAATTCCAGATGGTTGGTTCATAGTTTTTTAAATCATTACATGCTCCCTAGAAAACAATGAAACTTTTCCTTCTTGGATAGAGGCTAGTGCACATTTGTCTCACGGTTTGTGTATAGACAAACCATGCACCCCATTAAAAAGTGAGAAATTACTATTTCTCCCATCAAGATTTTAATGTACTTACCCAATTTCATCTCTCATTTCTTCTATAGAAACCCTAGTGACAATCCATTTCAACGAAATCTTCCCAAGGGTGGATATACTTCATTTATAAGTTGTTTGGAGTTCCATTGGGTGCATGTCGAATCCCTGGGTAAGTCTAATGCTCCTCTAGCTTATATTTTATGGATTAGGGATTGAAGTTTTGTTCTTCCTCATATAAATCCTTAAAACCTTCTTTTCTAGTGGATCTAACATTGAGGATTCAAAGGGTGCTTGAATATAGATCTAAGGGTAAGGTTAAGGGTGTGTTCGTATTCAAATTATAGGTAGGTTTTCTTTAGGATACATTCCATTGTCTTGTTAATGTTTTGTGCCTGTGTGGTTGAGTTATTGGTTTTACCTAATGGTGTGTTTGATTAACTTAGTTATTGTTTGGTAAAATGGTTGGATAAAGTTAGGAATTTTACCCCTCATGATCCCCATGGGATTCATTGAGGTTTATTTGAATAGTTTTGTGCCACCCTTAGGGTGAGAGAAAAATTAAGAACATGGTAAATGATTATGTTAATCATAAAGTAGAATTTTATTAAAACAGAAACCATGATAATTATGAGGACATTATAGTTTTAGTTATACAAAGGTACTATGGTTGGTTGGGTATAGCCTTTGATAATGGCATAAAGGATTGTTTAAAAAAATGCGAGCAAGGGTTAAATATATTAATAAAAAATGTACCAAATGGAATATGAATGTGTAAGGGAAATGCATAAATGGATTAATTCATGTGATTTGATTAATGTGTTAAATGGGATAATGCATATGAATTTATCAATATGTTCAATGGGCTATAAAAGAGAAATGGTAATTGTGTTAATGGGATAAGGCATAAATATGATTTATGTTCTAAATGAATTTTGAATTGTGAATTTTACTATATCATGTAATTTGAGGTACTGTTGTATGTAAAACTATTCATTAAACTTGGGCCTTTGGGAAACTGTTTTGGGGATATGGGTCTTAAGGACATCAATCCACTAAAGGCCTTCGAACTAGAAAGGGCCTTCAAGCTAGAGGGACTTTAGGACCCCAATGGCCATCAGAGCAAAGGTATTTTAGGCCAAAGGGACCATGATGCAGTCTAGGAATACAACACAGGAGTAGAAAAAAAAGAGGAATCAGAGAAAAGTAGAAACCACCAGATCATTGGTAACCGGATTGGAAGAATGAGAGGGTGCATCAGCTTCCATCAGTGCCAAGCATTTTGAATCTTTTCATGGGGAAATAATAGTCGATCATGCACGTGAGGTGGGGAGCTAGGAATATTCATGTTACAGATACTAGGGAGGGGATTCCTCAAGTATGTTAGGTATTGGGACTTAAAGGTCATGTATTTGTCCTTGTTCCCCTGGGCCTTCAGGTCATGTATGGTCCATGTGGCTTGGGACTACTAGTCTCAACCTCTAAAATGGGGATTATCCAAAAATCAATAAAAATATAAGGCCTTTTAGTTTTTGGAGACAGGTAACTTGAATTACTCCCATAGGCATGGAAATAGACTGGATTAGACCATTTTTTAAATGATTGGAATACTTAATCCATGTAACAAGTGATGAAAATGGAATGAATGATGAAAATGGATAAAATGGATATTTTTATATAATGGGACTAGAGTTATCCCTTATTTATCTAATTATATATTTTTATTACATGCACTATCTTCTTAGAATGGATATTTTGTAGAAACCATTAGAGGTGTCTTACATTTTTGAACTCACACCATGCTTGGGCCGCCAATTGGTACTTGAGTAGATTTCATTATTGCAGGTTTGGACAAGGGAAAAGGAACTATTCTAGGGAGTTGAGATGGGATTGGGATGTGCATAGTTAAGGATCCAGACTTTTATTTAGGGCCTATTCTTGGGATTTTTTTCTTAGTCTTTATTTTGGGTTTTCTTTACTCTTTTCACAGTTAGAATTACATGACATACTTAGTATTTTGTTGTGGATTATACCTGGTTTGGGAAATGGTTAGTGATATATATTTTGTTTTATTTTTCATTATCTAATTTATTTCATTTTTTATTTACTATGTATTACTATGGTAAATAGATTATAGTCACCCCACATGATCTATTAGGCCCTCATTGGTAGTTTGAAACTGCTAGCGTATAAGGATTTTCATTTTACATCATTTGGGAACCCTAATCAGGGCATCGTTTTAGTTGATCATGAGTCGTGGATATAAAAAAGTGGAATCAGAGGAGTTCTTTCCGATGGTATTATTACTTGGGATGATAGATTGTAGATTAGAATGTGTTGGGTATTGGTAATGTGCTTGTCCATGATATTAGATAATCCATTTATGAGGGAAAACCAAGGTACCCAGGGTGGGAATTGTTGTTCTTTATGTGTGTTGTTATGGTTGGATGACATTTAACCATTGGGCGATTCACTTGTTGTGTGATGCCACTATTTTATGATATTTTACTCATGGTTGAAATTGGACTATGTATTGAATTCATGTATCATTATAGGAACCTAGGGATTTAAGTTACATGCATCATTATAGACACATGTGATATGGGTGTGTGGGAGAAGGAGGGTATAATGAAATTCACTTTCTTGGAAATATGAAGAAAATAGTTTCAAATAAAGATGATGTAATGGGTAAATGTAGTAAATGTGAATGAGTGGTTATACAATTTTTATTAGTGAAAATTTAAAAATGAGTTAATAATGAGTTAAAAATGTTTGTTATAACAAGTTGTAAATAGGAAATGTTCATAATAAAAAGAATTTTTTGTGTGTTTGAAAGTGGTAATAATTTAGAACTAGAGTGTCTAATTGAAGACTTATATCCATGTTGGTTTGATTAATAAATGTTGGAAATTACCCATAGTAGGATGGTTGAGTGTATTATTGGAGATGTGATCATGTACATTGGGATAGTTTATGGAGATTGTTGATTATGGTAGGTAGTGTTTTTTATACTATGGTCTACACCAATAAGTCCTTCCATGAAATATTTATTAATGAATTTTTTTTTGAAATATGAATCCAAATAAGTGGTTATTTTAGAAATGTTTAGTGAATAGAATGTTCTGATGTTTAAACCCTTGGGTTTTCAAAATGGGGATGTTAATTATAATAGAATGTGTAATAATGGAACTTTATGTGAATAACGGTATTGAGTATTCTTTCTGTTGTTTATCTGGCTGTCTTAATGCATGGTTTAGTCATTGATAGAGCCATTGGATGAGACCTTGACTATATGTTTGGAAACCATGATGAGTCTCGATGTTTTGATAAAGGGTTGTTCCTTGTTATCCTTTCAGTAGGCCTGTGACCTTGATGTTTTAATATGTATCTTCATAATGTGAAAGTGGTGACCCTTTTGTGTTGTAATTTCATGGGTTGTATGTTGGAATTAATAAGGAGTGCCTTGGTTGTGGTGTCATTAGTGATGGGTGTTTTGTTGTGGGTGTGGTGCCCTGGGTAGGTTTATACCCCATGACATGTGTTTTAGACCATAGAGTGGGGGTTTTAGATCATGGTTATGATGTATGTGTGTGATTATGTAGGGTGTATACCCTAGATTAAATGGCATCTTTGTGTGCTAGGTGCAGTGTATATCAGAATGAGTGTAAGAGTTTCTCCAATGAGTAAATGATTGTTTGTGGCTTGTTGTGTATAGATTAGAGAGAAGGCCATGAGATTTTTCTTATCTTTAATCTATGTTAATATGTTGGTATCATTCGAACTTTGAGGTGACCTATGAGAGAAGATGGACAAGGATACTAGTGATTTGGGTGTGTATTATGTAGGCAGATGTTTTGGACTTTGGAAGTGGAACAAAGAGAATATTTCCTAGTAGGGTTCTTCCATAGAGGACTATGTTAAAAGGTTGATGGTTTTTGTGATGTGGCTCAATTGGTGTTTATGTGTTGAATGTTTGGGGAAATTTAGGTTAGCCTCATGGGAGGTTGTCCCAGTGTTGAAATTATATTCAGATGTAAACACAAGTGGTTTCATTAGAGGTGGGATTAATGCATGGTGAGTGTCATCATGTTTTTGGTTAAAATTCATAATTATAACTTGATTTTTTTCTCAAGGAGTCTCCTAATTTCTGGTATTGGTTTTAATGTTTGTTTTTAATGGATGGATCTTCTAGGTGTATGACCTGTCTGATTTGATGATGATTAGTGGAGGCCCTTATATTGATTTCAGGTGGGCGAGACAAGGGTTACCGAAGTATGGATGGATTCTTATTATATGAAGGAGATACTAGTGGTTGTGTGGTTATGTGGTGGGTCTTTTTTTAATGAATTATTTTTTTTTGTGTGTGATATTTTGAGAATTCCTTAAGGATGATGGACAAGGTGTCTTGGTCAGGTGAATAAGTGGGTGTTTGGGCCAGGCTCAGGTGATGTCTAGATTGTGTAATCTAAAGTATATTTCAATGTGTGTTTGATGTGAGCGTTTTTGTCGTGAAACCCTCAATCAATATTTTCCCTTTTTATGTAGCACAGTGGTGACCACTGGGTTGTCTCTCGAGGAGGTTGCAGTTCGAGTTGTAAAACTGTCACTTTTGTTGTTTTGTTTGTTTTTAATGAAATGAAAATGGGGGTTTGATTAAAAATTTGAAAATAAAATTTTAATTAAATTCTAAACTTAAATAACTTTAAAGGAAAGATAATTTGGGTTTTAAATCAAGAATAAAAATAGCAGTCGCAGACAAGCTTCACCCTCTCGGACACTCCCCTCTTCCTTGTATATAAAAAAATATCTCTTATTTTAAATTCCTAAATGTACCCCCAAGGACCCCCAGGTTTACACTAAAATTTGAAAAGACACCATATTTAAGACTTCAATATGATTGTTTTCCCACATATAGAAGTGATTCAATTACTTAAATACCTCCAAGTAATTGAACCTAATTGAATTCGCTATGCTCAATGACAAAACCTTACCAAAGAATTTTAAATAGCGAAGTCAATTGTTCTACTTTATAGATGGAACAATGGTCAAAAAAAATTTGTTGAAAATATATTTATGAAAGAAAACAACCAAATTCATTCAAAAATATAGTTTCACGAGAAATTCAAAAAAAGAGATTACACATTAAAATCCAAACTTGGAAGAGAGAGTCCATCGGGTGTCGCCGTCCGCAACCACTTGCCGCTTAGCCTTCCATCACTTGAGAAGCCTTCATCTTTTCTATTGAATATTAAAAGAATTTCATCTTCTTAAGGATCAAAATCTCCACCTTCCCCTTCGATCTCTCAAGCCAACTCCCTTTTGTGAGGGATGGTGTGGCGAAAAATAGAATATCTTGAGAGGTAGGAGCTCCCCTCCTTTGATAGGCAGAATTTATCTTCACCAAGTTGTCACGTTTTAGACCCAATAAATGGCCGATTCACGCGTGGACCTCTTCCTCAATATTGTTCATCAATGTCTTGGACGTCCACCCTCAAAATGTAAGATTCATTGTACGCGTATTTAAGGATTTATGGTATTTCTATGGAAACGAGATTTCTCTGGATGAAGCTTCCTGGAAGCTTCCTTCAAAAATCTATCACTAAACGGCCATCATAAATAATTCCAAACGGCTTGAAATTTATTGAGGATACGCGCCTTGGAGTCCTCTGTCATATCCAGGTAGAATCGCATCATTTGGAGTAGTGTAGTCCGAAATTTGCTTCCATTACTATGGTGGATTCAATGCAGTCCTCTCGGAAAAAATTGTCAACTTCATTGATTTTTTTGGGCACCATTAATATCGATTCAACCCCTGGTCCTGAAGACAAAGTTGAAGGAAATAAAATAAGGGTTCAAAAAAAATTCGAATCACAAAATTTGGAAATATATTTTATAACAAATGACCAAAATACCCCTGTGATAAAAATCTGTTAAAAATCCAGATTTATGAAATTTAAACTTTTTATCCCAAAACACACTATAAATCCAAAATTGTTACAAATAAGATCAAATTGTTAAATTTGTGAGGTTTAAATCATTTAAATAGACATTAAAAATATTGGAAATATTATCTCTATCAATTCCCCCACACTTGGCTCTTGGACTCCTGGACAAGTGAGCAGAGTATCATGAAAAATAAAACACATACCAGTGGAGTTTACCAATTTACCACAATGAATTAAAAAGATATCATGCCTCATTAAAGAAAAATATTTAAAATTCTAAATTCAAATAATTCAATCCATTTCAAATTATTTTGTCTTCTCATGGACACAACACACTTACCTCACATTTATTTTTCTCTCAGCACACAATATAGATTTGAAACAAGGCTTTTCTCATCCAACTCATGCAAGAATTACCATAGGCTTGATAAATTTCTACATCTCCACCCGATGTGAACCAAGAACATGTGATTATCATGAGGACTTTACAAGGTTTTTCTGTGGCTTGGGGTTGGTAGGTTTCAAATGTGAAAAATTTTGTGGCTGAATAAGGAGGGTTTGGCTCTTTTTGAATTAGAAATGCATGATTCTAATTTTTACTCAAGTATGGTCTCCTCCATATTATCTTAAAATAATCAGCTCTGATATTCTATTTTCCACCCCATTCCATCAATATTTCAGCATAAAGTATGAGTTTTTTTTAAAAGCTCCAGATAGGCACAACTTATTTCCATTGCGAGCTCCAGATAGGCACAACTCCATTTCGTTTGAGAGCTCCAGATAGGCACAGCTCTCAGAAAAATATATTCCAGCATCACAAATACGCCTTCAATGTTTAAATGTTCTCCCAAAGCAACACCAAATGAGGTAGCACATCATGAGTCATCTTCCCCTCCACACTTAAGTTCAACTAGATCAGGCATTTATACTTCCAGAGCAGGTTGGAAAGGGAAATTTGTCTTGTAGTGTGGCTAACCTAACAGGTTATACATGGCTACTAAGGGCTCATGAAGGATAAAATGTTCAAGGAAGGCCAAAATAAAAAGGATAATCATGAAAAGGAGGCTCCAATATTCAAACAAATGCCTCAATAATTTTAATCACACGTATCTCAGCCCTCAAGTTTTGATATAAATAAATCATTTTCTGGTTTAAACAAACCCGAATTAGTTCTCTCAAGAAAGAGTTAAATGTGAAGAAGATGTAAAAATGGGTCCAGAGGCCTCACAGGAATGAGAATTTCAATCACAATGCCAGTGATATGTGCCATGATATTTAAAAATCAGTGGTCATTTTAAGAATTTTCCAAATTTTTGAACTTAAAACAATGTCGTATTCAGCATTCATTTATCTTTAGTTTAAATGGATAAGTTGGTTCACTCCATGGCATGAGTTTATAATTAAATTCAAGAAATTCCAAAACCCATTTTTTTTGAAAAAGAAACACGAAGAAAGAAGAAAAAAAATGGAAAGAAATTTTGACAACAAAAAATTTTAAAAAAAAAAGTTCGTAAAAAAAATCTACTCTACCCAGCATTGTGTCCCCCCACACTTATTCTATGCAATGTCCTCATTGTGTAGTTTTTTTTAGCATGAAATTCAGGAAATTAAAGACAAATCAAAAATAAATGACAAGAAAAGACACAACCTGGAATCAATTATATTCTGTGTCATGAAGTTGAATTTCCTCCCCTGGAGGATCATGAAAATTTTCTCGAAATAGCTTCAACCGATGCCCATTGATAGTGAATGATGTCTCTTTGTCTGGATCTTTAATCTGTATTGCACCAAAAGAAAAACATGAGTAACAATGAATGGGACAGACCATTTGGAACGAAATTTACCTGGGAAGAGTTTCAATATGGCATCAAATAGCAGAACTTTGTCTCCCTCCTTGAAGTTTTTGTTGAGAATCCTCCCATCATGAAAGGATTTGCTTCTCTCTTTGTATAACCTGGAGCTTTCGTATGCATTATTTCTGATCTCCTCCAACTCCTGCAAACAATATTTTCTTTCTTTCCCAGCAGAATATAGGTTCTTGTTACATGTTTTTACATCCCAAAAGGATTTGTGTTCTAACTCAACTGGTAGATGACAAGCCTTTCCATAGACCAATCTAAATGGTGACATTCCAATGGGGGTTTTGAAAGCAGTTCTATGGGCCCAAAGAGCATCATCAAGTCTCAAACTCCAATCCTTTCTATTTGGGTTCACTGTTTTTTCTAGGATTTGTCTGATCTCCCTATTAGACAACTCAGCCATTCCATTTGTTTGAGGATGATAGGGCGTAGAGACCCTATGATTAACACCGTATTTCTTCAAAAGTGATTCCAAAGTCCTATTACAAAAATGGGTACCCTGATCTGTAATTAGAAACTTTGAAAATCCAAACCTTGAAAACAAATTTCCTTTCAAAAATTTAGACACAATATTTGCATCTTTAGTTCGGGTGGGGATAGCCTCTACCCACATGGAAACATAATAAACAGCCAACAAGATGTAGAGATATCCAAATGAATTAGGAAAAGGCCCCATGAAATCCATTCCCCATACATCAAAAACATCACAAAACAAAAGTGGGTTTTGTGGCATCTCATTCCGCTTGGAAATGTTTCCTTGGAATTGACAATTTTTACAGGTTTTGCAGAATTCGAAAGCATCTCTAAAAATGGGGGGCCAATACAATCCAGAATCAAGAACTTTTCTTGCTGTTATTTGTGGTCCAAAGTGTCCTCCATAGTTTAATGTGTGGCAGAAACGTAGGATGGATTGAAATTCAGAGTTCGGAATGCATCTTCGTATCATTTGATCACTACCAATGTGCCATAAATAAGGATAATCCCAAATTTATTTCTTTGAATCGCTCAGAAGTTTATCAATTTGATTTTTGGAAAACCAATGGGGGTGTTCATCAGAAGCCAAATAGTTTACAAGATTAGCGAACCATCGTATTTCACTTTGAGCAGCAAATAAATCCTCATCTGGAAAGGTTTCCTTAATTGGGGAAAACAACTGAAATTTCCTATTCCCAATAGATGGTATCCTGCTCAAATGATCAGCAACAAGGTTCTCACATCCTTTCTTATCTTTTATTTCAACATCAAACTCCTGTAAAAGTAAAATCCTTCTCAGAAGTCTTGGTTTTGCATCATGTTTCTTCATCAAGAATCTGATTGCAGAATGATCAGTAAAAACAATCCCCTTGGAGCCCAGCCGATAACTTCTAAATTTTTCTAGAGAAAAGAAAACATCCAGCAATTCTTTCTCAGTTGTTGTGTAGTTTTATTGGGCTTGATCAAGAGTTCGGGAGGCATAGGCAATCACATGAGATTTCTTTTCTATCCTTTGACTCAATACTGCCCCAAGAGAAAAATCAGATGCATCTGTCATTATTTCAAAGGGAATGTCCCATATAGGAGGTTGAACAATGGGAGGGGTTATCAATATTTGTTTTAGATCATGAAACGAATTTATGCAATTCTTATCAAAGACAAATGGGACATCTTTTTGGAGTAATCTGGACAATGGAAGTGCAATCGTACTGAAATCTTTAATGAATCTCCTATAAAATCCAGCATGCCCGAGGAAGGATCTCACATCTCTGACATTTTTTGGGTATGGTAATGAAGAAATGACCTCAAATTTGGATTGATCAACTTGAATTCCATCACGGGAAACAACATGTCCAAGAACGATCCCTTTAGCAACCATAAAATGGCATTTTTCGTAATTTAGAACAAGGTTCTTTTCAATGCATGTTTTCAAGACACGTTCCAAGCTTTTCAAACAACTTTCAAAAGATGATCCATACACAGTGAAGTCATCCATAAAAAATTCCATGCAAGTTTCCAAAAATTCAGAGAAGATGCTTATCATACACCTTTGAAAAGTTCCTGGGGCATTACATAAACCGAAGGGCATCCTTCTGTAAGCAAAAGTTCCAAATGGGCATGTGAAAGTGGTTTTCTATTGATCCTCAGGTAAAATGTGAATCTGAAAATATCCAGAGAATCCATCCAGAAAACAGTAGTGGGTTTTTCCAGCTAGTCTTTCAAGGACTTGATCAAGGAATGGTAACGGGAAGTGGTCTTTCCTTGTAACCAAATTGAGTTTCCTGTAATCAATGCACATTCTCCATTTATTTGGATGCCTTATGGGACAAGATCACAAAATTCATTCCTTGAGATTTTAAATCCACTTTTTTTATGAACAACATGGACTGGACTTACCCATTGACTATCAGATATGGGAAAAATAATTCCAGCAGCCAACAAGGTGGTGACTTCTTTCTTCACAACCTCCAAAAGTGTTGGGTTTAGTCTTCTTTGAAATTGTCTTACTGGTCTAGTGTTCTCCTCTAGTAAAATACTGTGTATGCAAACCGAGGGGCTGATTCTTGTTAGATTAGAGAGAGTCCATCCTATGGCTTCCTTGTGGGACTTGAGAACTTCCAACAATTGGTTTTCCTGGACTTCTGACAGTTCTTTTGAGATTATTACAGGGAATTGTTCCTTATGACCTAGAAAGGCATACTTGAGGTTATCTAGAAGGGGTTTCAATTCTACAACAGGTGGGTTGGTTTCATTGATAACTGGGAACTCTTCAGAAGTTTGATTGTTTGGTGGAGCTCCATGTTCATCATAGTTATCTATTTCTATGATATCAAGACTTGTTTCATGTGAAAAATTGGGAACCTCTCCTGGAATACCACTAACAAATTCAATGGTTTCTAGAAATTCATCTTCATCATTTATCAGATATCCAGTCTCAACAACCCAAGACTCTTCATAGTCTCCAATTTCATCCTCATTTTTATCTGATTCGGTATCATACAAATATCCCTCTTCTTCCACATCAGTTGGTATTTCATCACAGAAAAAATTAGGTAACATGCCAGAGGAAAACCAATCAATCATGTTTACATGGGGATTTGAATGATCCTCAACTGGGTGTTTCATTGAATGAAAAATGTTGAAATGAACAACATCTCCTCCAAATTCTAGTGAAAGTGTTCCCTTGTGAACATTGATTATAGCTTTTGCCATTTATAGAAATGGCCTCCCTAGGATGAGGGGAGCATGTGTGCAGAACCGATCATCTTCCATATCCAAAACATAGAAGTCAACAGGAAAAATCATGTCTCTCACTTGAACGAGAACATCCTCTATAACTCCAGCAGGTTTGGTGGTACTTCGGTTTGCGAGTTGAATGATAATTCCAGAGGGTTTTAAGTCTCCAACCTGAAGAGATGAGTAGACAGAATGTGGCATGACATTGATGGAGGACCCTAGATCTAGCATCACATCTTTGAATTCACATTTTCCAATGGTACAGGGAATGGTAAATGTCCCAGGGTCTTTACACTTGACCAGAAGGGCATGTTGAATCAACGATGAGACATTCCTTGCTAAGTTTACTTTTCCACCCCCTTTGAACTTCCTCTTGTTGGTACAGTTGTCTTTTAGAAACTTATCCTACCTCGGAATTTGTTTCACAGCATCGAGCAATGGAATATTGACTTGGACTTTATTGAATGTTTCCAAAACCTCCTTATCCAATTCTTTTTCAGCACTTGACTTTGGTGGTGGTTCACACCTTGGATAAGGCAGTGGACGTTTGAATGTTTCTGGGGTATTTTGAGTATGTTTTGGAGGAACATAAGGGACAGACATCCTCTTCAAATTATTCTTTGTTCTTTCAAACACGATTTCTTCTCTTGACTTTGAGTTTCTATCAACTTCATATTTTTCATCATTTTTATCAAGGGTAGGATTTTCATCAACAGTATCAGAAGAAGGCTTGATGTTCTCAATCTGAGGATTTTTCAATTTTGTTCCACTCCTAAGTTCAATTGTACTCACATTTTCCTTCCCATTATTCCTCGGATTTACTTGTGGTTGTGAGGGTAAACCATCACTCATTTGATTTGTTATGCAATTAATACCAGAGGCAAGTTGACCCATTTGAGTCATCAAGGTATTCATTTTGTTATCTTGCTGTTTTGTGTATTCTTTTAGTTCCCTCATTTCCTCTTGTTGTTTCCTCATTGCTTCTTCAAGGTTCCTATCATAGTTTTGAGTGGGAGGGGTAGGGTGAAAATTGCTTCCAGAATGAGAATTGGCTTGCTCATTGAAATATCTTGGTTGAGAATTACATGATTTTCCTTGGAAGAATCCTCTTGGTTGTTTAGGTTGACGAAATCTTTCATTTGAGTTGTTGTTACATCCTTGATTGAAATTTTGGTTGTTTTGAAATGGTCTTTGCTGGTTTGGATGAAATTGTCTTCCAGGAAAAACTGCATTGCAGTTCTCAGGAGGCTCTTTCATTTGTGGGCATTGGTCACTAAAATGTTCATTCGAAGAACAAATCCCACAGTGGACATGTAGTTGGAAAGCCGCTTCAGGTTTGGGTTGGGTTGGTTGGGTGTTAGACAACATTATTGACCTTACCATGGTGGTGAGATCAGATAGTTGACTTGTAATTGTGTTGTTTTCGGGACTAGTAGTAGGGAATTCTTGTGCAGCTTTGACATGAAGAAGGCCTCTGGTTCCAAATTGTTGGGCATTCTGGGCCATGTTTGCAATTAAAATCCTAGCAGCAGCTGGTGTCTTATCAACTAAAGCTCCTCCTGCAGCAGCATCGATCATACTTCTATCAGTGAGACAAAATCCTTCATAAAAGTATTGAATGAGAAGTTGGTCACTGATTTGATGATGGGGGCAAGTAAAACAAAGACTTTTGAACCTTTCCCAGTATTCGTGAAGCGTTTCTCCTTGCGTTTTCCTAATTCCACAAATCTCCTTTCGAATGGAGGCAGTTCTAGACGCAGGGAAAAAATTTTCAAGGAAAATATTTTTTAATTCATTCCAATTTCTAATCAAGGTTGAGTGAGAATAGAAAAACCTTTCCTTATTAACTCCATCTAGAGAAAAAGGAAACGACCGAAGCTTCATTTGATCGTCATCAACTCCATGAGGTTTCATATTGAGACACAGATAACTAAATTCTTGGAGGTGTTTGTGTGGGTCCTCACCGGGAAACCCATTGAATTTGGGAAGCTGGTGGATGAAACCGGACTTGATTTCAAATCCATCAGGGGCATCAGGGTACTCAACAGGATTCTCATGATTTTCATCATAGGACGAAGCCAGTTCTTTCAAAGTTCTATTTTCAGCCATTTGGATTTCAGTTTCAACTAAGTCCCTCCTAGGTGTATTGGTGGAATATTCACAACTTGAAACATGTGGATTATTACCTCTAACCCTAGTGTGAAAAGTTCTATCAATTTCTAAATCTAAAGGTAACAAGTTCGGTTCATAAGTTCGGGTCATGCAAGAGAAAGGAAATATATATATATATATATATATATATATATATATATATATAATTAAAATAAAATCAACTCTAGCAACCTCCCCGGCAACGGCGCCAGTTGATGTGAGCGTTTTTGTCGTGAAACCCTCAATCAATATTTTCCCTTTTTATGTAGCACAGTGGTGACCACTGGGTTGTCTCTCGAGGAGGTTGCAGTTCGAGTTGTAAAACTGTCACTTTTGTTGTTTTATTTGTTTTTAATGAAATGAAAATGGGAGTTTGATTAACAATTTGAAAATAAAATTTTAATTAAATTCTAAAATTAAATAATTTTAAAGGAACGATAATGTGGGTATGAAATCATGAATAAAAATAGCAGTCGCAGACAAGCTTCACCCTCTCGGACACTCCCCTCTTCCTTGTATATAAAAAAATATCTCTTATTTTAAATTCATAAATGTACCCCCAAGGGCCCCCAGGTTTACACTCAAATTTGAAAAGACACCATATTTAAGACTTAGATATGATTGTTGTCCCGCCTATAGAAGTGATTCAATTACTTAAATACCTCCAAGTAATTGAACCTAATTGAATTCGCTATGCTCAATGACAAAACCTCACCAAAGAATTTTAAATAGTGATGTCAATTGTTCTACTTTATAGATGGAAGAATGGTGAAAAAAAATTTGTTGAAAATATATTTATGAATGAAAACAACCAGATTCATTCAAAAATATAGGTTCAAGAGAAATTCAAAAAAAGATATTACACATTAAAATCCAAACTCGGAAGAGAGTGTTCGTCGGGTGTCGTCGTCCGCAACCACTTGCCGCTTAGCCTTCCATAACTTGAGAAGCCTTCATCTTTTCTATTGAATATTCAAAGAATTTCATCTTCTTAAGGATCAAAATCTCCACCTTCCCCTTCGCTCTCTCAAGCCAACTACCTTTTGTGAGGGATGGTGTGGTGAAAAATAGAATATCTTGAGAGGTAGGAGCTCCCCTCCTTTTATAGGCAGATTTTATATTCAGCAAGTTGTAGCGTTTTAGATCCAATAAATGGCCAATTAAGGCGTGGACCTCTTCCTCAATATTGTTCACCAATGCCTTGTCCGTCCACCTTCAAAGGTTCAGATTAATTGGACGCGTATTGAAGGATTTATGGTTTTTCTATTGAAAATAGATATCTCTGGATGAAGCTTCCTGGAAGCTTCCTTCAAAAATCTATCACTAAACGGCCATCATAAAGGATTCCAAACTACTTGAAATTTATTGAGGAGACGAGCCTTGGAGTCCTCTGTCATATCCAGGTAGAATCGCATCATTTGGAGTAGTTTAGGCCGACATTTGATTCCATTACTATGGTGGATTCAATGCAGTCCTCCCGGAAAAAATTGTCAACTTCATTGATTTTTTTGGGCACCATTAATATCGATTCAACCCCTGGTCCTGAAGACAAAGTTGAAGGAAATAAAATAAGGGTTCAAAAAAAATTAGAATCACAAAATTTGGAAATATATTTTATAATAAATGACTAAAATACCCCTATGATAAAAATCTGTTAAAAATCCAGATTTATGAAATTTAAACTTTTTATCCCAAAACACACTATAAATCCAAAATTGTTACAAATAAGATCAAATTGTTAAATTTGTGAGGTTTAAATAATATAAATAGACATTAAAAATATTGTAAATATTATCTATATCAGTGTTCACAAAAAAGTGTTTGACCATCATTTATATGATGAGGTCCAGATGTGGAAATGTGTTCTTAAGGCATGAGTTAAATTGGGTTTGGAAAATAGGTGGATGGGGATATATTTTTTCCATTCTCTGTGGAATCGAAGTGGGAAGTGTGGCCATGTGGGAGACCGTAGTTTTTGATTGGTGCGATGGAACATTGTGTTTTAGTTATTAACTAAAAGGATCTTTCTGAAATAACTTGAGTGTTGTATTTGTAGTAGTTCCAAGGAAAACATTGGTTCATATTTTCTTGGAAGACGTCCATGGAGTGGTTGTGAGTATTAGTTGGAAATCAAGCTTGAGAGGTGGTGGTTATGTACTAATGAGATGGGTGCAAGAAGGGAATCCCAAAATTCTTATTAGGTTATGGTTCCTCATAGTGGGAGGTGACATTAGTGATTGATAATTTGAATTTTTGTCCTTATAAAACTTATTAGTGTAGTTTCAGCTAGTGATGATCATTCCCATCTTCTTGAAATCTTCCTAGGTACCCTGAAAAAGCTCTGGATTTATGCCAAGAGACTTGAATGTTATTGGGTTGGATGTGGGAAATCATGGGGTTTTTTCTCATGGGGCATTATATATGGAGTTGTAAGGTGGGATGCACACCATTTATGGTTATGGGTGAGGTCCTCGAGATACACTGATTTCTGATGAATTCATTTTGTTCCATTCGTGGGAATTGGGAATATGTATCAGGTGATGTTTGTTATGATGTTATAGGAAAATCAATATGGCCACATCCATGTTTTGGGTTTTATATTATAATCTATGAAAGAAACATGGTTGTTGGAATTACTTGTGGAAATCGATGGTAATGACGCTGCTAAGGTGGGGAGTAATAAGTTAGTCCTAAATGTGTGGATTAAAGCATGGTGTTGATATAGTGGCATCATGATTCTAATAGAAAATCGATGAGGTGCATGTAGGGCCTCTTAGAGAGGACATTTGGTATTGATTTTGGTGGTTTATTGATCCAAGAAATGGATTTTAGATCAGGGTGGTTCCAAATGGAATTTGAGATACCTGTGTAAAAGTCATCAAAGGGCGTGGTGAGACATGAAATCAATTTTTGGAAAGGGAGGTTATGTAACGACCCGAAATTTTGAATAAATTTTGTTTCCTAACATTGTGTTTTATTCCATTTATATTCAACAAAACTATATCATTTAATAAAATGAGTATAATTAAAATAAGACAGTTGGGTTTCGACATTTATATGACCATTGGTCAATATGACTACTGAAATCTAAATGCTGTGATTATTGTCTATAAATACAAGTGATCTTGATTAATTAATCGAGAAAGAAGATTCGATGGCCCCATCCAGCAGTCTCAGGCCGGTCGAAGCCCATCTGACGGAACTTCAGAAGGAAGTAGCACCTTTGGGATTTTCTTTGGACCAAACCCTAGCCGAACTTCATCGTGTGAAGCTGGAACGGAATCTCCTTCGTGATAAGTTCAAGCTGATAGAAATCACTACTCGAGAAATGTTGGCAGAGCTGCCCCAAGATTTTATCACCCTAGAACACCTTACTCTCAGGTCCTATGCTGGTGTTATAAGGGGCTATATAACGAGACCATAACTGCCTTGTGTAATACTTTGATTTAAATAAAAATTTCGATGTCTTATTATGATTAAGTTTTCAAATTTTCAAATTTATGGATAAATATAGTATGCATATTATTGATGAATTCTAGAAAAAGGATATTTTGAAATATTTATGTAAACCATAAATAAATAATGATGTGTAATGAATTTCAAAAAATTGTCTTCTGGACATGTGTTCAGTTTGAAATTTAGAATCTAATAAGATCGAAATTTTTTTTGGGAATAGTAAATTATGAATAGTTATTTTACCCTTATGATTAGTAATGTGACCAAATGGATTAGTAATCTCACTTTAAGAAAGTATTAATATAATTTAGGGACCTTGATTAAGTAATTTGATTCAATAAAATATGTAAATAACTGTTTCAGAAATTATTAGTCAAGTATTAGTTTTTTCGGGAGAATAGTGTTTTTTATTTAAAAATTAAATTAAAATTATTTTAAAAATTATTTTCATAAAATGGAGTTCATTTTTGAAATCAGAGAATCGATATTTGGTTAAGGTGAATTTTTGGAATTTTTCTAAAACAATTGAATTTTTAGTGAATAGTTTTTTTTATTTAAAAATTAAATTAAAAATATATAGAGAACTATTTTTATAAAATGGAGTTTATTTTTGATATCAGAGCATCGATATTTGGTTAGGGTGAAATTTTGGGATTTTTCTGAGAAAGTTGAATTTTCGGTGAATAGTGAAAATATAGTTTTTGAGTTTCGGGTGTTTAATGACATCATTAAGGATGTAATAGTTATGAAATAATTCTGGTAGACTTATGAATAGTAATATAAGGTATGAGGTTTCCCAATTGGCCAATACCGTGGGTAAATACCATGGGAAAACCCATGGTTTTGCCAATACCATCGATGAGGTGTCCCTTGGAAATTAATGCTTGGTCCCCTCACTTCTCCTATAAATACCAAGAATTTCCCTCATTAATTTCATTTCCAAATCCTCCCCAACAATGTTCTGGTTTTTTTCCCTCTCAAGGAGTCCTCCCAAGGTTCCCTCAAGCCTCCCAAGGTCTCGTCCTTCAAGATTTCGAAGTTACTCTTCAAGGTAAGGGATCCTACCCCTCTCTTTCTTTTCATGTATTCTCCTTTATGTCATTTATTTTATGCTCCATGTTTTTATGTTGGGGATGTTATTTTATATTAATATTACTGTAATTTTCATGTTCATATAATGATAGAGCCCCTATTTCTCTCATCAATTCATTTTAATAATGTTTATGTGGCGCCGTTAGCCTGCCGAATTTTTGTAAGGGATTCTTTCACCCTTCTCATTTTCATGTTCTATTTTCGTGTCAAGTATTTCATGTTATTTTTTACTATGTTGGGGTATGATATTTATATCCATAATAATTTTATTTTATTTTAATATAATGTGATACCATATTTGATCTCATCAATTCATTTTTTGAAGTTTTAAGTGACGTCGTTAGGCTGACGAATTTTTCATAAGAGAAATCTTATTTCTGTCTTCCTTTCAAGTTGTCCATTTCATATGGTATGTCCTTAAAATTTCATTACCATGTTATTATATCCTTTATATTCTGTACCTCTACTATTTTATGGATCATTTATGAGTGGGTTACCCGTGTCCCCTCTCTTTTCAAAGTTTTCTAAAACCCTACAACATAACCGTTATGCAGCCGAATTTTCGTCTCATAATGTCTCTTTCCTTTTCTCAAATTATTTTATTTTATTAAGTGAATACTCAAAACTATTTATTCTATAAAGGTATTAAAATATATATCAAAATTTTATATTTTAAATTCTGTTATTTACATACATGAGACCCGCTTTCCTTTTTCGTGGGTTTAAAGTGACTTAAAGATCACGTCTTTAAAAAAGTTTTTAAAATGTTGTGACTATGAAATGAAACCCATTTTTTATCCTATATGGGTTATTTATAAAATTATTGATGATGATATATGTGGCTCACATGATAATAAATACAAATTAAGGGTGTGCCCCGATATCTCTCCAATGCATTAGGTAAAGACTTAATCTCTCGAGATGACCATTTTAACGATACCTTGGTGAATAACCTTGTTTATTTTTTAATGACAGATTGGGGATGTACCTTGGTGATACGGAAATGATTGTCTAAGTTAAAGGTTTTAGCCACATATTTATGTTATGAAACACCTTATTTTTATTATTATATTCCTCATGATCTCTTTCTCATCCCTTAAAGTTATTTATCATGACTTTATTGATGTATCTCTAGTTCACATGTAAAATGTTTATCTTGTTTCCCTTATTGGGCATTCTGCTCACCCTTTCCTTTGATGTATGCTCCCAGGTTATGAGATGTTGTAATGAACTTATGATGAACATTTAATAGGCATATCAAGTGTTTAAGAAGAATTTTTTATGTTGTTTTCATGTATTATGTTCTTTATTTCGAAGACACTAGACATTAAAGATCCTATGTATGTAAAATGTAATGAAAACTTATGTATTAAAAAGGAGGGATGCTACAGGTTAGGTTCTAGAACACCATAAATTATTAGTCATGGAATCAGGTAGGTTCTATTTTGTGATGTTAGAATGTCTTGATGTGCGAAGGAACCTTTTCTATGTGATGTAGTGTCAGACCAATATTGAGGCTAAGCATTTATAGGAAGAGTCAGACAAGGAAAAATCAACTTGACTAGGAGAAAAGGATTAATGTAGTGAGTCATAGACCACATATGGAGGGTGTTTTGTACAAAAAGGTATTTTTCAAATTGTGTAATGATTTTGAGTGAGAAATTAGATGTATTCAGTCAGTGTATGGATGGTAGGGGTACTTTTGATGGAAATTTTGATGGATAGAGTGGAGCATGATGATGGTTTGGAGGATAGTTGATTCTGTGACAACAGTGTTCTATCAGAAGTTTAATAATGACCCTGATGGGTTAATTGGATGATGGTGTTAGGCCTCAAGTTTGTAACCACACTAGGAAGGTGAAATAGGGGCCATTTACAAAAAGTGGAAGATGTATGTTCTTGGACAATACATTTTTGTTTTGTATGATGTGATATGGTAAAAGGAATGGATGTGTATATATTATGACCCACCATGTGTTTATTGATTGTAGTGGAAAGATATATTCATAATTAAAGAATAACTTGAGGGAGGTAATGTTTTTCTCTGTTCGGGAATGGATGATGTAGGAATTTTCACTATGGTGGTTTTGATGACATGGAAGGATGGCTATACGTGGTGAAGTCCTTATAGATGATTTGGTGTGGTGAGTTGGGAATGTGTCATGAATGTTTGGAATTTCAGTTGATGTTCTGGTAGTATTTTTCAATATATGAGATTCCAACAACTAGAAGGTAGTGGGAGTAAGATAAAGCATTTTTTGAGGGAAACCACAATGGTAAAGTGGTCAGTTGATGATATGACAAGTGTTTTTTGGTTGATGGGACTTGAGTATGAACCAATTTGGTCATTTGACCTTGATAACATGTGTTGGATCAGGTTTTTCTGATAGGGTTCCATGAGATTTTTGGTTTTGTCTTGGATGTTTGATTGTAGAATGGGTCATTCGGTCCTCGAGTTGATGATCTACGTAAGTCAAGAACTATGATAGGAAAGACCGTATGTTTTTTTTCAGGTGGTGTCGAGTCTGGGTCCCTGTTAGAGTTTTGAGAAAAGAGTAAAATGAAACCAGATAATTTTGGATATGAGTTGTGAAGATTATTAGATAAATGGGGTGATGAATGGATCTTCCATGTTAGTATGATTTTGTGTGCAATGTTTCCTTGTGTTCAGTTTTAAGAAGTTTTTTATAGGCTTCCCTATGGATATTTGGTGGTTGATGTATGATTAGAAGTTTATGTGTCCTTATATAATTAATGTTTTGGATCATAGGGAGAGGACTTTCTGTGAAAGGCCATACTTTTGGTTTGAGTTTTTTGGTAGGATGGTACGACATAAGAAGAGACATAAGATAGATATATGGACATGAAGTCTCAATGAAACAACCTATTTTCCTATGATTCTTGGAATTGTTTCTCAAGAAGATATGTTATAAATTAGGGAGGTTGTAAGATCCCATACTTTGTGGAAGTATGTCATTGAATAAATTTTGGTTTGACCCCCTAAATTTGGTTAATTAAATGTTACAAGGTATAAGAAGAAGGTTGGAGGTTTTTTGGGGGTTTGAGATAGAAAAAAGGGAAATGAGAGCATCTTGATCATGTCTCATGGTGGGAACATAGTTTGTGTAATCAATGGTAAGGGGAAAGAAAAAATGTTTTGTTTTGTACAATATCATTATTCACATTTGGTGCATGTTTTTTCAAATCGTGTAGAGATACCTAGGTAACCATGTGGCTTATCCCTCTTGGATAGAGGTAGGTCCATGGATAGTGCATGGTTTAGAAAACCAGGCGGCCAAACTGTACTCCCCATTAAAAAGTTAGAAATTATAGTTTTCACCCTAGGGATTTTATGTTCCTCACCATATTTATTCTGACATTTATTCACTATCAACACTACTGACAAACCATTTCAACAAAATCTTTCCAAGGGTTGAGATACATTATTTCAAATATGTTTGGAGTGGTATCGGGTTCATATCGATGAGTTGGGTATGTAAAATGCTCCTCTAGCTTCTATTTTCCATATTAGGGCCTGTATATTTGTTTTCTTCTTTTGAATACCTAAAACCCTCTTTTCTAGTGGATCATAGGTTTGAGATTAAATTGGAGATTGAAATCGGATATAAGGATAAGGTTAAGGGTTCATTTATATTTATATTCGAGGTAAGTGGTCTATAATTTATATCCTATGGACTTGTTGATGTTTTTTTCATGTGTGGTTGAGTAATTGGAATTTTATTATTGTGTGTCTGATTCCCTTATTGATTTATGATAAATGGTTTCCAAAAGTGATGAATTGAATCCCTCACGATTTTCATGGGATGCATTGACTTTTATTTTACCATGTTAGGGACACCCTTGGGGTGCGACAACCTTTTCAATCATGGTAAATGATAATGTTAAGAAAAAAGTTGATTTGTGTTGAAATAGAGACACTGATAATTATGATTAAATTGTAGTTTAAGTTAGAAAGAGGTTCTAATTTTGGTTGGGTTTAGTCTTTCATAATTGCATAATGGATTGTTTCTCACAATTTGAAAAAGTGTTAAATGAATTAATTTTAATGTGAAAAGTAAAATATTAATGCGAAATGGAAAAGGTATAAATGGATTAAGGAATATGATTTGATACATATACTAAATGTGTTAATGCATGGGAATTTAGGGGAATGTTCAGTAGGAGATGAAAGGGAAATGGTAAATGAAATGTGCTAAATGATTTATGTGGTATGTGAAATGTGAAATGTGAATGTTATGTGTATTGAGTTTGGTATGGATTGTGATATTTTATAAGGGTTAAATGTATGATTAAGAATGTGCACATGGATTGATTGTGTGGTATAAAAGAATGAGACTCATCCAACAGGTTGGGTTGGAATGATCCCATAAACCCAACCATTAGAATTCATGGGTTACAGAGTTGGAATGATTATCTAGGCCCTTAATAGTTTAATTATATGAGACTACCTGGTTTGATGCTCCAAGGTAAGTGGGATGTATTTATTATGAATTTTTTATACTTTGGGGATAGGTAACTTGAATTAATCTCTTATGCATGGAAATAAATAGGCTTATTCAATTATGTAAACGATGTAATTGATTAACTCATGGAACACGTGATGAAAATGGAATGAAGGATGAAAATGGATAAATTAAATATTGTTAACTAATGGAACCTGAGTTATCAATTATTTATATTTTCATATATTTTTATTTCATGAACTATTTGTTTAGAATGGATATTTTTTTGGACTCCATTGGTGGTGGCCCACTGAGCTGTAATCACAACATGCTCGGGCCGCTACTGGGTAACCGAGATGATTCCATTACTACATGTCTGGAAAAGGGCAAAGCCCCCATTCTGGGGAGTTGAGTTGGTCTTAGGATTTGAATGGTTAAGGATGTAGAATTAGATTCAGGACCTATTTTGAGGATTCTTCAATTTGAATTTATTTTGGAGTTTCTTCACTCTTAGAAATTTTATCATCAAATGAAGTATTAACTATTTTATTACCACTACTAGAAAAGGGGGCATTGGAGCCCCCCAGACTCGGGCGACCGCCATTGGCGGTCGCTATAGCTAACCATTAGCGACCTCCAATGGCGGTCGCTAACCTGCATAAAAAAATTCGGGGGGTTTCTGCGCCACCCCCCTCCCCCCGCGCCCTCGATCTCCCTCCGCCCTAACCCCCTCCCTCCCTCGCCGCCCTCCCTCGCCGCCCTCCCCTCCCCCGCCGCCCGGCCTCCCCCGCCGCCCGGCCTCCCCCGCCGCCCGCCCTTCCCCGCCGCCCGCCCTCCCCCGCCGCCCGCCCTCCCCCGCCGCCCGGCCTCCCCCGCCGCCCGGACTCCCCCACCGCCGGCCCTCCCCCGCCGCCTTCCATCCGGCCTCCGGCCGCCGCCCTCGGCCCTCGGGCCTCCGGCCGCCGCCCTCCGGCCTCCGTCCCTCCCCCACCCCCCACCCCGGACGGCACCCGCACCCCGGACAGCCCCCGGCGCGCACTCCGGACCGCCCCCCGCACCCCGGACGCCTCCCCGCACCCCGGACAGCACCCCCCGTGCACTCCGGACCACCCCCCGCACCCCGGACGCCTCCCCGCACCCCGGACAGCCCCCCCTGCACTCGGACACCCCCCTCCGAACCCGGACAGCCCCCCCCCCCCCCCCGCACCCCGGACAGCCCCCCCCCCCCCCCCCGCACTCGGACACCCCCCCTCCGAACCCGGACAGCCCCCCCCCCCCCCGCCCCGCACCCCGGACAGGCCCCCCACACCCCGGACACCCCACCCCGCACCCCCGACAGCCCCCCTGCACCCCAGACAGCCCCCCCCTCCCCCGCACCCCGGACACCCCCGCACCCCGAACACCCCTTCCCGCACCCCTGACAGGCCCCCGACACCCCGGACACCCCTCCCCGCACCTCGGACAGCCCCCCCCCCCCCCCCGACCCCGGACCCCCCCCCCCCTCGCTGCCCGTCCCCCGTCCCCTCACCGCCTCCTCTCCTCCAGCTCCCCGCCGTCGCCGCCGCCCGTCCCCTCCCTTGCTGCACCGCCTTTGGCTCCGGCTCCCCTTCGCTGCCTCCTCTCCCTCGCAGCACCGCCTTCGGCTCCCCCTCCCTTTCAGGTTTGTAGCTCAATCAGGTAACATGAGCTTTCAGTTACATTATTATTTTATCAATGGTTCATAAACAAATGGTTAATATTTATTTTGAATATAGTTGTTTTGAAAAATGTAAATGTAATAAGTATTGTGTAAATATTTGTTATACAGATATTATTATGGATAAGAGTTGGATTGATCTTCCAAATCGAACGTCTAGAGAATATTTCAATGGCATTATGCAGTTTATTAACTTCACGAGAGGATTTGAAAGTGACTATATTAGTTGTCCATGTAGAAAATGTGCTAACAGATATCAATTCACACGAGATACTGTGAGGGAGCACCTTTTCTTTAATGGATTTCTGAAAAATTATAAGGGTTGGACTCGTCATGGAGAAGAATATGTTCGTTGTCAAAATACAGATGCAGCTCAGATGGATGTTGATGCGAGGATGACTGATCCAATGCATGAAATGCTTACTGAAATGGTACGTGGGTTTGATCCTGAAGGCATTGACATCCAGAATCTTGAGACCGGTGAGATAAATCTTCGCTCTGGTGCATATCGTGATTCGAGGAGGTTTTATGAAGTACTTGATGATGCGAAAACAGAATTATATCCTGGATTTACTTCTTACAATAAACTGTCGTTTATCGTGGAGTTGTTGCATTTGAAGACTTTGAATAATTGGTCAGACACATCATTCGACATGCTTTTGGTTTTATTGAAAAATGTTCTTCCTGTCGACGCTAAGATTCCTGAGTCGTATTACTATGCTCGTAAGTTGACAGAGAACTTAGGTTATACATATGAGACTGTAGATGCATGTGCAAAAAACTGTATGTTGTTTAGAAATGAAACTGCTCATTTGGATATTTGTACGGTTTGTGGCGCTTCCAGGTGGAAAGAGAACAGGGGAAATAAGACTCATCAAAGTCAGATTGCGATACAGGGGAAACCGATTTCCGTAATGCAAATGCATTACTTTCCCCTTAAACCGAGGTTGAAAAGATTTTTTATGTCATCTAAAGTTTCTAATTTAATGAGATGGCATGCAGAAAGAGTTCATGAAAGTGACATGTTAACCCACCTGGCAGACTCTCATGCATGGAAGGATTTTGATAAGAGACATCCCGACTTTGCTAAATATGTTCGTAATGTCCGATTGGGATTGGCAGCAGATGGTTTCAATCCATTAAAGTCTATGGTTGGTGCAACTCATAGCACATGGCCCGTGGTGTTGGTTCCATATAATCTTCCTCCGTGGCTTTGTATGAAGCAACAATTTATATTACTTTCCACTCTTATTGATGGACCTAAAAGTCCGGGGGATAAGATTGATGTTTACCTTCAGCCATTGATTGATGAGTTGAATGAATTTTGGGGCGATGGTGTGATGACTTATGACTGCGAAAAGAATGAAATGTTCAAACTGCATGCTGCTTTATTGTGGACAATCAATGACTTCCCAGCTTATGCAAATTTATCAGGCTGGAGTATGAAAGGAGAATTTGCTTTCCCTTGTTGCAATAAAAGTAAAAAATCTGTATGGCTTAAACATTCCAAAAAATGGGCATACATGGGTCACAGGCGTTTTCTCCCTCCCCAGCACAGGTTCAGAAAGGACAGAGTGGCATTTGATGGTTCTAGAGAGTTCAGCCCAGCACCAAAGATCATGACAGGAGTCGAAATGTTATCGCAGATTGAGGAAGAAAACATCCGCACGGTATATGAAATTCAGGATTTGGTGTTTCCTCCAGTACGTAATATTCGTGCTGCGGGTAGGCAGCGCAGTCACAATTGGAAAAAGATAAGTATTTTTTATAGTCTTCCGTATTGGAAAACTAACATGTTGAGGCATAATTTGGATGTCATGCACATTGAAAAAAATGTTTGTGATAACATATTGTGGACCATTTTAGGTGTCAGTGGAAAGTCAAAGGACCATGTTAATGCACGCCGTGATTTGGAAGAAATGGGTTTAAGGAAACAGTTGCATTTACAGTTAGCTGAGGGAAACAAGTCATATATGCCTGCTGCACAGTATTCGATGACTACAGAGGAGAAAGAGACATTTCTTTCCATTTTGAAGATGGTCAAGGTGCCTGATGGTTACTCTTCTAATATTTCAAAGTGTGTGAATCTGACGATCAAGACATTGCAAGGGTTGAAAAGTCATGACAATCACATATTACTTCAGCAGTTGATTCCAATCGCAATTTGTGATTGTTTATCCCCCAATTTTGTTCAGCCCTTGATTGAGATGAGTAATTTTTTTAGACAGCTTTGTTTAAGAAATCAACGAATGAGTGATTTAAAAAGTTTGCAGGACCGAATTGTACTTACGCTTTGTCACATTGAGAAACTTCCCCCCCCCTCATTTTTCGATGTTATGGTCCACTTGACAGTGCACCTAACTGATGAAGTAATGGCTGCTGGTCCAGTGCAATTCAGGTGGATGTATCCTATTGAACGGTATTTGAGTACATTGAAAAGATTTTTACGCAACAGAGCTCGTCCAGAGGCATCAATAGCCAATGGTTATTTGATGGATGAGTGTACTACCTTTTGTGCAGAATATCTTACGGATGTTGAAACAAAATTAGATAAGCCCTCTCGGATTCATGATGGTCCAGTTGGAGAAGGAACCACATTTGATATGGACAACATCGAGTGGATACAAGCACATCGATATATCTTGTTCAATACTCCATCAGTTGCACCATTAATGCAGTAAGTATCTTATCAATGTGCTTGTATAACTTTTACATGTTTTCTTTGCATAAGTTGATCTTTTAAACATCGCGTAATCATTTGCAGGAAACACATTAATGAGATAAAAGAAGAGATGCATCGTGCGACTGAGTTGCAAATTCAACAATCTCATTATGCGGCATTTCATGATTGGTTCAAAGATTATGTATGTATAAATTGATTTTCATTATGAGTGAAGTATTAAAAATTCTTTCTGCATATATCAGTATTGATTTTTATAAATTATGTAGGTTCGTAAGCTGAGGGAGTTAGGGGACCCCACGCTACCTGAAGTATTTATCCAACTGGCTGAGGGTCCATCTATAACGGCTCGTCGTTATAAAGCTATTGATGCTAATGGTTTTCGATTTCGCATTAAAGATGTTGACGACAAACGAGCAACACAAAACAGTGGCATCGGTTTTCCCTTTGTCGATTCTGGTTATTACTATGGTCAATTGATAGACATCATTGATGTTGTATACACACACGGTTTGAAGTACATATTGTTAAAGTGTAATTGGGTTGATCCAGTGCGTGGATGTAAAGTCGATCAATATCAGTTTTCATTGGTGAATTTTAACTATATGTTATACAGAAATAATGAACGAGTTGAGAATGAACCTTTCATTTTGACATCACAAGCGGAACAAGTATTCTTCGTTACTTTGCCTTCGGATCCAAGTTGGAAAGTTGTTGTCAAAATGTCTCGGCGAGGAGTGTTTTTATTTGAAGAAGATGAACCCGAGACTGTTCCATTTGTTTACCAACAACTTGATCAACATACCGTAGTTCAACGTGATGAAGATATTTATTGGGTCAGAGCGGGTGTTGAAGGAGAAACGGTCGATTTGCATGCTTAATGAAAGGTATAATTTTTTTCCCGCTATTCAGTAGAATGTCCTAGGATATCATAAATTATCTAATCATTTTATAAATCCTTATAAGTTTTTATCCTCACTTTTGTAAGTTAATTCAGTCATAAATATTTAGGTTGATTAACTTTCTGATTTTTTAAAATTCATTCACAAATAATTATTCAATCCATTTTTTGTTTGATTAACAGTTGTACAAGTTTGATTTATTAAGAACAATCAAATTTATCTTTTAAACACTTTGGACTCATTACTGATATTTTGTATGACTGCAGACATGTCAGGGGAAGAGGCAGAAAATCCACATCATCCATCTGAGGCATCTACGTCTCAGGGTCGAGGTATGTTTGAATGTCATTGTCTATATTTTTTATGTAATTGACATATATATATATATATATATATATAACATTTTTCAATTTATATATAAAATTGTTTTCAACAGGATCAGACTCGGCTGCTTCTTCCTCTCGCAGGAGAGGCCCTGGTCGTGGCATATTATCATGGAATTCCGACACGACGATAGATGTTTCATTTGATTAGGTATTTCATCCCGTGGGACCGAATTCCCCGACATTTATTCGTCAGCTGGGTCATATCATACGTGACCCACATCGATTTCCATTGACCACGCGTGATTGGGCTTCTATCCCTCAGGACACATTAGATCGTCTATGGAGGGAGGTTCAGGTAAGAAAATAATTTTACTTTATTTTCTATTTATAAATAATACTAATATGTTTGATTATTTTCATTATAGAAAAATTTGAAAGTATGCCCTGAAGAGTTTCGGCCCGTGTGTATGAGCAAATGCCGTAAGCTGTGGAAAGATTATAAAGGCAAAGTGAAGAGGGACCACTGGGTACCAAATGTGGGTGCCCTTGACATTTTGGAAAAAGTCCCGAGAGGTGTCCTCCCGGCTCAGTGGCGTGACTTGGTTGCATATTGGTCTACTGAGGGTGTTGTGGTTTGTATATTAATTATTTTTCTGTATATATATTTTCAATAATATGTGATTTGTTTGAAATTTGAATGAATTGAATGTAGGAGGTGTCAACACGCCATTCATAGAATCGAGCGTTGCAGGGACCAGCTCACAGGCTCGGGACTCGTCACGTGTCTCAGATCCGACATGAGGTATATATTATTCATTTTTTAATTTATTAATTAATATGGTTTTGTGTTTATATTCTTTTAATATACAGTTGCGAGGGCAAGGTGCAGCAACTGATAAAATGTCGGTGTGGATAAGGACTCGTGATCGCAATGATCCAGAGGTTACAGCATTGACAGTAAGTGTCTGTACTTACCAATAATTACATAAATCTATATATTAACATATATATATTTATATATATTTAAATATTTCACAGGATCAATTTGAAGCTGAGTTAGAACATCTGCCAGAGGACCAGCGACAGCTTCCCATGCGACGGGATGAGATCTTTCATCGCATTATTGGTCGGGACGGGCATGGCTATAGTTTGACCTATGGAGCAGGGATTCCTCGTTCTGTAGTGTCACGTGATGCGGTTGTCGGTCCTGCTGTTGCTCATATGAAACAGCAGATGTCAGATTTTGAGGCACGGCTGCGCGCTTCCGAGGAGACAAATGCGCAATTGATAGCTGAGGTTAGAGCACTGCGGGAGTATGTGCGTCGAGCTGATGGTACAGGGGTTCATACGACGCAGGTATATACTGTATTTATTTATTTAATTTAAATTATTTTTGTTATTAAAATATTTATAATGTTTATTTGTTGTAGGCACCTGGCCCACCAGAAGGAGGTAGCAGTGATGGCAACGCGTGACGCACCATATATTCACGAGATATGTTTTTTGTTTTTACTGGTAGGGTTGACATTGATGTACTGTATTTATTCATTTAAGTAATGCATTATTACCATCCATGGTGGTCTTTTAAATATTTTATACACATATTGAGTTTTTGATCAGATAATCTTGAATGATTCTACATTTGAAAAAGTCGAACTAATTCCAACAGATCAATAAATCTGATATTATAGATTATGTATTATCCAATATATTTTTTATAAATTTCTGTATGGTACCGATAAAAGAAATATGTATTAATTAGATGTTATCACTTTTATTTTTCACTTTTGTAATCAATGGGATGGCCTTTGCACCCCCGGAGAGCCCCCCGCACCCCCGTACAGCCCCCCGCACCCCCGTACAGCCTCCCGCACCCCCGTACAGCCCCCCGCACCCCCGTACAGCCCCCCCGCACCCCCGTACAACCCCCCGCACCCCCGTACTGCCCCCCGCCACCCCCGTACAGGCCCCCGCCACCCCCGTACAGCCCCCCGCCACCCCTGTACAGCCCCCCCCCCCCCACACCCCCGTACAGCCCCCCGCACCCCCGTACAGCCCCCCCGCACCCCCGTACAGCCCCCCGCACCCCCGTACTGCCCCCCCCCCCACACCCCCATACAGCCCCCCGCACCCCCGTACAGACCCCCCGCACCCTCGTACAGCCCCCCGCACCCTCGTACAGCCCCCCGCACCCCCGTACAGCCCCCCCGCACCCCCGTACAGCACCCCCGTACTGCCCCCCGCCACCCCCCGTACAGCCCCCCGCCACCCCCGTACAGCCCCCGCACCCCCGTACTGCCCCCCGCACCCCCGTACAGCCCCCCCCCCCCCCCGCCCCGCACCCCCGTACAGCCCCCCGCACCCCCGTACAGCCCCCCCGCACCCCCGTACAGCCACCCGCACCCCCGTACTGCCCCCCGCCACCCCCTTACAGGCCCCCGCCACCCCCGTACAGCCCCCCCCCCCCCCCGCACCCCCGTACAGCCCCCCCCCCCCCCCCGCACCCCCGTACAGCCCCCCCGCACCCCCGTACAGCCCCCCCCCCCCCCCCCGCACCCCCGTACAACCCCCCGCACCCCCGTACTGCCCCCCGCCACCCCCGCACAGCCCCCCGCCACCCGCGTACAGCACCCCGCCACCCCCGTACAGCCCACCAACACCCCCGTACAGCACCCTGACACCCCCGTACAACCCCCCGCACCCCCGTACAGCCCCCCGCCACCCCAGTACAGCCCCCCGCACCCCCGTACAGCCCCCCGATTGTGTCGTTTTCAGCAGCGCGGCGCGCGCTGAAATGGCGCGTTGGGGGTCAAAACCACTCGAACGACCTCCGAATGCCACGAAACCATACGAAAACATCCGGGGCGTGAATTGTGAAATGGTCAGCCAGACGGCACCTCATTCGGAGGTGCCGTGTGACCGCGGCGGCCGGAAACGCGTTTCCGGCGCCATTAAACACCAAAACGGCGTGTGGCGGTCCCATTCGGAGCAAACGTGATCTGAACGACCTGAAACCGCACGGGAACGATAGAAATATTATTCCTGAGATGCAGGAGGAGACCGCACGTCCATCAGACGTGCGGTGCGCGTGGCACGTCCGATTGTGTCGTTTTCAGAAGCGCGGCGCGCGCTGAAATGGCGCGTTGGGGGTCAAAACCACCCGAACGACCTCCGAATGCCACGAAACCGTACGACAACATCCGGGGCGTGAATTTTGAAATGGTAGGCAAGACGGAACCTCATTCGGAGGTTCCGTGTGACCGCGGCGGCCGGAAACGCGTTTCCAGCGCCACTAAACACCAAAACGGCGTGCGGCGGTCCCATTCGGAGCAAACGTGCTCCGAAAGACCTGAAACCGCACGGGAACGATAGAAATATTATTCCTGAGATGCAGGAGAAGGCCGCACGTCCATCGGACGTGCGGTGCACGCGGCACGTCCGATTGTGTCATTTTCAGCTGCGCGGCGCGCGCTGAAATGACGCGTTGGGGGGTCAAAACCACCCGAACAACCTCCGAATGCCACGAAAACGTACGACAACATCCGGGGCGTGAATTGTGAAATGGTCGGCCAGACGGAACCTCATTCGGAGGTGTCGTTTGACCGCGGCGGCTGGAAACGCGTTTCCGGTGCCATTAAACACCAAAACGGCGTGCGGCGGTCCCATTCGGAGCAAACGTGCTCCGAACGACCTGAAACTGCACGGGAACGATAGAAATATTATTCCTGAGATGCAGGAGGAGGCCGCACGTCCATCGGACGTGCGGTGCCTGCGGCACGTCCGATTGTGTCGTTTTCAGCAGCGCGGCGCGCGCTGAAATGACGCGTTGGGGGGTCAAAATCACCCGAACGACCTACGAATGCCACGAAACCGTTCGAAAACATCCGGGGCGTGAATTGTGAAATGGTCGGCCAGACGGCACCTCATTCGGAGGTGCCGTGTGACCGCGGCGGCCAGAAACGCGTTTCCGGCGCCATTAAACACCAAAACGGCGTGCGGCGGTCCCATTCGGAAAAAAAACGTGCTCCGAACAACCTGAAACCGCACAGGAACGATAGAAATATTATTCCTGAGATGCAGGAGGAGGCCGCACGTTCATCGGACGTGCGGTGCGCGCGGCACATCCGATTGTGTCATTTTCAGCAGCGCGGCGCGCGCTGAAATGGCGCGTTGGGGGGTCAAAACCACACGAACGACCTCTGAATGCCACGAAACCGTACGACAACATCCAGGGCGTGAATTGTGAAATGGTCGGCTAGACGGAACCTCATTCGGAGGTGCCGTGTGACCGCGGCGGCCGGAAATGCGTTTCCGGCGCCATTAAACACCAAAACGGCGTGCGGCGGTCCCATTCAGAGAAAACGTGCTCCGAACGACCTGAAACCGCACGGGAACGATAGAAATATTATTCCTGAGATGCAGGAAGAGGCCGCACGTCCATCGGACGTGCGGTGCGCGCGGCATGTCCGATTGTGTCGTTTTCAACAGCGCGGCGCGCGCTGAAATGGCGCGTTGGGGGGTCAAAACCATTCCAATGACCTCTGAATGCCACGAAACCGTACGACAACATCCGGGGCGTGAATTGTGAAATGGTCGGCTAGACGGAAACTCATTCGGAGGTGCCGTGTGACCGCGGCGGCCGGAAACGCGTTTCCGGCGCCATTAAACACCAAAACGGCGTGCGGCGGTCCCATTCGGAGCAAACGTGCTCCGAACGACCTGAAACTGCACGGGAACGATATAAATATTATTCCTGAGATGCAAGAGGAGGCCACACGTCCATCAGACGTGCGGTGCGCGCGGCACGTCCGATTGTGTCGTTTTCAGCAGCGCGGCACGCGCTGAAATGGCGCGTTGGGGGGTCAAAACCACCCGAACGACCTCCGAATGCCACGAAACCGTACGACAACATCCGGGGCGTGAATTGTGAAATGGTCGGCCAGACGGCACCTCATTCGGAGGTGCCGTGTGACCGCGGCGGCCGGAAACGCGTTTCCGGCGCCATTAAACACCAAAACGGCGTGCGACGGTCCCATTCGGAGAAAACGAGCTCCGAACGACCTGAAACCGCACGGGAACGATAGAAATATTATTCCTGAGATGCAGGAGGGGGCCGCACATCCATCGGACATGCGGTGCGCGCGGCACGTCCGATTGTATCGTTTTCAGCAGCGCGGCGCGCGCTGAAATGGCGCGTTGGGGGGTCAAAACCACCCGAACGACCTCCGAATGCCACGAAACCGTAAGAAAACATCCGGAGCGTGAATTGTGAGATGGTCGGCCAGACCGCACCTCATTCGGAGGTGCCGTTTGACCGCGGCGGCCGGAAACGCGTTTCTGGCGCCATTAAACACCAAAACGGCGTGCGGCGGTCCCATTCGGAGCAAACGTGCTCCAAACGACCTGAAACCGCACGGGAATGATAGAAATATTATTCCTGAGATGCAGGAGGAGGCCGCACGTCCATCGGACGTGCGGTGCGCGCGGCACGTCCGATTGTGTCGTTTTCAGCAGCGCGGCGCGCGCTGAAATAACGCGTTGGGGGGTCAAAACCACCCGAACGACCTCCGAATGCCACGAAACCGTACGACAACATCCGGGGCGTGAATTGTGAAATGTTCGGCCAGACGGCACCTCATTCGGAGGTTCCGTTTGACCGCGGCGGCCGGAAACGCGTTTCCGGCGCCATTAAACACCAAAACGGCGTGCGGCGGTCCCATTCGGAGCAAACGTGCTCCGAACGACCTGAAACTGCACGGGAACGATAGAAATATTATTCCTGAGATACAGGAGGAGGCCGCATGTCCATCAAACGTGCGGTGCGCGGCACGTCCGATTGTGTCGTTTTCAGCAGCGCGGCGCGCGCTGAAATGGAGCGTTGGGGGGTCAAAACCACCTGAACGACCTCCGAATGCCACGAAATCGTACGAAAACATCCGGGGCGTGAATTGTGAAATGGTCGGCCAGACGGCACCCCATTCGGAGGTGCCGTGTGACCGCGGTGTCCGGAAACGCGTTTCCGGCGCCATTAAACACCAAAACGGCGTGCGGCGGTCCCATTCGGAGAAAACGTGCTCCGAACGACCTGAAACCGCACGGGAATGATAGAAATATTATTCCTGAGATAGAGGAGGAGTCCGCACGTCCATCGGACGTGCGGTGCGCGCGGCACGTCCAATTGTGTCGTTTTCAGCAGCGCGACGCGCGCTGAAATGGTGCGTTGGGGGGTCAAAACCATCCGAACGACCTCCGAATGCCACGAAACAGTACGACAACATCCGGGGCGTGAATTGTGAAATGGTCGGCCAGACGGCACCTCATTCGGAGGTGCCGTGTGACCGCGGCGGCCGGAAACACGTTTCCGGCGCCATTAAACACCAAAACGGCGTGCGGCGGTCCCATTTGGAGCAAACGTGCTCCGAACGACCTGAAACCGCACAGGAACGATAGAAATATTATTCCTGAGATGCAGGAGGAGTCCGCACGTCCATCCGACGTGCGGTGCGCACGGCACGTCCGATTGTGTCGTTTTCAGCAGCGCGGCGCGCGCTGAAATGGAGCGTTGGGGGGTCAAAACCACCTGAACGACCTCCGAATGCCACGAAACCGTACAACAACATCCGGGGTGTAAATTATGAAATGGTCGGCCAGACGGCAACTCATTCGGAGGTGCCGTGTGACCGCGGCGGCCGGAAACGTGTTTCTGGTGCCATTAAACACCAAAACGGCGTGCGGCGGTCCCATTCGGAGCAAACGTGCTCCGAACGACCTGAAACCGTACGGGAACGATAGAAATATTATTCCTGAGATGCAGGAGGAGGCCTCACGTCCATCGGACGTCCGGTGCGCACGGCACGTTCGATTTTGTCGTTTACAGCAGCGCGGCGCGCGCTGAAATGGCGCGTTGGGGGGTCAAAACTACCCGAACGACCTCCGAATGCCACGAAACCGTACGACAACATCCGGAGCGTGAATTGTGAAATGGTCGGCCAGACGGCACCTCATTCAGGGGTGCCGTGTGACCGTGGCGGCCGGAAATGCGTTTCCGGCGCCATTAAACACCAAAACGGCGTGCGGCGGTCCCATTCGGAGCAAACGTGCTCCGAACGACCTGAAACCGCACAAGAACGATAGAAATATTATTCCTGAGATGCAGGAGGAGGCCGCACATCTATCAGACGTGCGGTGCGCGCGGCACGTCTGATTGCGTTGTTTTCAGCAGCGCGGCGCACGTTGAAATGGCGCGTTGGGGGGTCAAAACCACCCGAACGACCTCCGAATGCCACGAAACCGTACGACAATATCCGGGGCGTGAATTGTGAAATGGTCGGCCAGACGGAACCTCATTTGGAGGTGCCGTTTGACCGCGGCGGCCGGAAACACATTTCCGGCGCCATTAAACACCAAAACGCCGTGCGGCGGTCCCATTCAGAGCAAACGTGCTCCGAACGAACTAAAACCGCACGAGAACGATAGAAATATTATTCCTGAGATGCAGGAGGAGGCCGAACGTCCATCGGACGTGCGGTGCGCACGGCACGTCCGATTGTGTCGTTTTCAGCAGTGCGGCGCGCGCTGAAATGGCGCGTTGGGGGGTCAAAACCACCCTAACGACCTCTGAATGCCACGAAACCGTACGAAAACATCCGCGGTGTGAATTGTGAAATGGTCGGCCAGACGGCACCTCATTCGGAGGTGCCGTTTGACCGCGGCGGCCGGAAACGCGTTTCTGGCGCCATTAAACACCAAAACGGCGTGCGGCGGTCCCATTCGGAGCAAACGTGCTCCGAACGACCTGAAACCGCACGAGAACGAAAGAAATATTATTCCTGAGATGCAGGAGGAGGCCGCACGTCCATCGGACGTGCGGTGCGCGCGGCACGTCCGATTGTGTCGTTTTCAGCAGCGCGGCGCGCGCTGAAATGACGCGTTGGGGGGTCAAAACCACCCGAACGACTTCTGAATGCCACAAAACCGTACGAAAACATCCGGGGCATGAATTTTGAAATGGTCGGCAAGACGGCACCTCATTCGGAGGTGCTGTGTGACCGCGGCGGCCGGAAACGGGTTTCCAGCGCCATTAAACACCAAAACGGCGTGCGGCGGTTCCATTCGGAACAAACGTGCTCCGAACGACCTGAAACCGCACGGGAACGATAGAAATATTATTCCTGAGATGCAGGAGGAGGCCGCACGTCCATCGGACGTGCGGTGCGCGCGGCACGTCCGATTGTGTCGTTTTCAGCAGCGCGGCGCGCGCTGAAACGACGCGTTGGGGGGTCAAAACCACACGAACGACCTCCGAATTCCACGAAAACGTACGACAACATCCGGGGCGTGAATTGTGAAATGGTCAGCCAGACGGCACCTCATTCGGAGGTACCGTTTGACCGCGGCGGCCGGAAACGTGTTTCCGGCGCCATTAAACACCAAAACGGCGTGCGGCGGTCCCATTCAGAGTAAACGTGCTCCGAACGACCTGAAACCGCACGGGAACGATAGAAATATTATTCCTGAGATGTAGGAGGAGGCCGCATGTCCATCGGACGTGCGGTGCGGGCGGCACGTCCGATTGTGTCGTTTTCAGCAGCGCGGCGCGCGCTGAAATGGCGCGTTGGGGGGTCAAAACCACCCGAACGACCTCCGAATGCCACGAAACCGTACGACAACATCCGGGGTGTGAATTGTGAAATGGTCGGCCAGACGGCACCTCATTCGGAGGTGTCGTGTGACCGCAGCGGCCGGAAACGCGTTTCCGGCGCCATTAAACACCAAAACGGCGTGCGACGGTCTCATTCAGAGCAAACATGCTCCAAACGACCTGAAACCGCACGGGAAGGATAGAAAATATTATTCCTGAGATGCAGGAGGAGGTCGCACGTCCATCAGACATTCGGTGCGCGCGACACGTCCGATTGTGTCGTTTTCAGCAGCGCGGCGCGCGCTGAAATGACTCGTTGGGGGGTCAAAACCACCCAAACGACCTCCGAATGCCACGAAACCGTACGACAACATCCGGGGCGTGAATTTTGAAATGGTCGGCCAGACGGAACCTCATTCGGAGGTGCCGTTTGACCGCGGTGGCCGGAAACGCGTTTCCGGCGCCATTAAACACCAAAACGGCGTGCGGCGGTCCCATTCGGAGCAAACGTGCTCCGAACGACCTGAAACCGCACGGGAACGATAGAAATATTATTCCTGAGATGCAGGAGGAGGCCGCACGTCCATCGGACGTGCGGTGCGCGTGGCACGTCCGATTGTGTCGTTTTCAGCAGCGCGGCGCGCGCTGAAATGGAGCGTTGGGGGGTCAAAACCACCCGAACGACCTCCGAATGCCACGAAATCGTACGACAACATCCGGGGCGTGAATTGTGAAATGGTCGGCCAAACGGCCCCTCATTCGGAGGTTCCGTGTGACCGCGGCGGCCGGAAACGCGTTTCCGGCGCCATTAAACACCAAAACGGCGTGCGGCGGTCCCATTCGGAGCAAACGTGCTCCGAACGACCTGAAACCGCACGAGAATGATAGAAATATTATTCCTGAGATGCAGGAGGAGGCCGCACGTCCATCGGACGTGCGGTGCGCGCGGCACGTCCGATTGTGTCGTTTTCACTAGCGCGGCGCGCGCTGAAATGGCGCGTTGGCGGTCAAAACCATCCGAACGACCTCCGAATGCCACGAAACCGTACGACAACATCCGGGGCGTGAATTGTGAAATGGTCGGCCAGACGGTACCTCATTCGGAGGGGCCGTGTGACCGGGGCGGCCAGAAACACGTTTCCGGCGCCATTAAACACTAAAACGGCGTGCGGCGGTCCCATTCGGAGCAAACGTGCTCCGAACGACCTGAAACCGCACAGGAACGATAGAAATATTATTCCTGAGATGCAGGAGGAGTCCGCATGTCCATCGGACGTGCGGTGCGCGCGGCACGTCCGATTGTGTCGTTTTCAGCAGCGCTGCGCGCGCTGAAATGGAGCGTTGGGGGGTCAAAACCATTCGAACGACCTCCGAATGCCACGAAACCATACGAAAACATCCGGGGTGTAAATTGTAAAATGGTCGGCCAGGCGGCAACTCATTCGGAGGTGCCGTGTGACCGCGGCGGCCGGAAACGCGTTTCCGGCGCCATTAAACACCACAACGGCGTGCGGCGGTCCCATTCGGAGAAAACGTGCTCCGAACGACCTGAAACCGCACGGGAACGATAGAAATATTATTCCTGAGATGCAGGAGGAGGCCTCATGTCCATCGGACGTGCGGTGCGCGTGGCACGTCCGATTGTGTCGTTTACAGCAGCGCGGCGCGCGCTGAAATGGCGCGTTGGGGGGTCAAAACTACCCGAACGACCTCCGAATGCCACGAAACCGTACGACAACATTCGGAGCGTGAATTTTGAAATGGTCGGCCAGACGGCACCTCATTCGGAGGTGCCGTGTGACCGCGGCGGCCGGAAACGCGTTTCCGGCGCCATTAAACACCAAAACGGCGTGCAGCGGTCCCATTCGGAGCAAACGTGCTCCGAACGACCTGAAACCGCACGGGAACGATAGAAATATTATTCCTGAGATGCAGGAGGAAGTCACACATCAATCAGACGTGCGGTGCGCGCGGCACGTCCGATTGTGTCGTTTTCAGTAGCGCGGCGTGCGTTGAAATGGCGCGTTGGGGGGTCAAAACCACCCGTACGACCTCCAAATGCCACGAAACCGTACGAAAATATCCGGGGCGTGAATTGTGAAATGGTCGGCCAGACGGCACCTCATTCGGAGGTGCCGTTTGACCGTGGCGGCCGGAAACACGTTTCCGGCGCCATTAAACACCAAAACGGCGTGCGGCGGTCCCATTCAGAGAAAACGTGCTCTGAACGACCTGAAACCGCACGGGAATGATAGAAATATTATTCCTGAGATGCAGGAGGAGGCCGCACGTCCATCGGACGTGCGGTGCGCGCGGCACGTCCGATTGTGTCGTTTTCAGCAGCGCGGTGCGCGCTGAAATGGCGCGGTGGGGGGTCAAAACCACCCGAACGACATCAGAATGCCACGAAACCGTATGACAACATCCGGGGCGTGAATTGTGAAATGGTCGGCCAGACGGCACCTCATTCGGAGGTGCCGTGTGACCGCGGCGGCCGGAAACGCGTTTCCGGTGCCATTAAACACCAAAACGGCGTGCGGCGGTCCAATTCGGAGAAAACGTGCTCCGAACGACCTGAAACCGCACGAGAACGATAGAAATATTATTCCTGAGATGCAGGAGGAGGCCGCACCTCCATCGGACGTGCGGTGCGCGCGGCACATCCGATTGTGTCGTTTTCAACAGCGCGGCGCGCGCTGAAATGACGCGTTGGGGGGTCAAAACCACCCGAACGACCTCCGAATGCCACGAAACCGTACGACAACATCCGGGGCGTGAATTGTGAAATGGTCGGCCAGACGGAACCTCATTCGGAGGTTCCGTTTGACCGCGGCGACCGGAAACGCGTTTCCGGCGCCATTAAACACCAAAACGGCGTTCGGCGGTCCAATTCGGAGCAAACGTGCTCCAAACGACCTGAAACCGCACAGGAATGATAGAAATATTATTCCTGAGATGCAGGAGGAGGCCTCACGTCCATCGGACGGGCGGTGCGCGCGGCACGTCCGATTGTGTCGTTTTCAGCAGCGCGGCGCGCGCTGAAATGGCGCGTTGGGGGGTCAAAACCACCCGAACGACCTCCGAATGCCACGAAACCGTACGAAAACATCCGGAGCGTGAATTGTGAAATGGTCGGCTAGACGGCACCTCATTCGGAGGTGCCGTTTGACCTCGGCGACCGGAAACGCGTTTCCGGCGCCATTAAACACCAAAACGGCGTGCGGCGGTCCCATTCGGAGCAAACGTGCTACGAACGACCTGAAACCGCATGGGAACGATAGAAATATTATTCCTGAGATGCAGGAGGAGGCCTCACGTCCATCGGACGTGCGGTGCGCGCGACACGTCCGATTGTGTCGTTTTTAGCAGCGCGGCGCGCGCTGAAATGGCGCGTTGGGGGGTCAAAACCACCCGAACGACCTCCGAATGCCACGAAACCGTACGACAACATCCGGGGCGTCAATTGTGAAATGGTCGGCCAGACGACACCTCATTCGGAGGTGCCGTTTGACCGGGGAGGCCGAGAACACGTTTCCGGCGCCATTAAACACCAAAACGGCGTGCAGCGGTCCCATTCGGAACAAACGTGCTCTAAACGACCTGAAACCGCACGGGAATGATAGAAATATTATTCCTGAGATGCAGGAGGAGGCCGCACGTCCATCGGACGTGCGGTGCGCGCGGCACGTCCGATTGTGTCGTTTTCAGCAGCGCGGCGCGCGCTGAAATGACGCGTTGGGGGGTCAAAACCACCCGAACGACCTCCGAATGCCACGAAACCGTACGAAAACATCCGGGGCGTGAATTGTGAAATGGTAGACCAGACGGCACCTCATTCGGAGGTGCCGTTAGACCGCGGCGGCCGGAAACGCGTTTCCGGCGCCATTAAACACCAAAACGGCGTGCGGCGGTCCCATTCGGAGCAAACGTGCTCCGAACGACCTGAAACCGCACAGGAACGATAGAAATATTATTCCTGAGATGCAGGAGGAGGCCGCACATCCATCGGACGTGCGGTGCGCGCGGCACGTCCGATTGTGTCATTTTCAGCAGCGCGGCGCGCGCTGAAATGGCGCGTTGGGGGGTCAAAACCACCCGAACAACCTCCGAATGCCACGAAACCGTACAAAAACATCCGGGGCGTGAATTGTGAAATGGTCGGCCAGATGGCACCTCATTCGGAGGTGCCGTTTGACCGCGGCGGCCGGAAAAGCGTTTCCGGCGCCATTAAACACCAAAACGGCGTGCGGCTGTCCAATTCGGAGAAAACGTGCTCCGAATGACCTGAAACCGCACGAGAACGATAGAAATATTATTCCTGAGATGCAGGGGGAGGCCGCACATCCATCGGACGTGCGGTGCGCGCGGCACGTCCGATTGTGTCGTTTTCAGCTGCGCGGCGCGCGCTGAAATGGCGCGTTGGGGGGTCAAAACCACCCGAACGACCTCCGAATGCCACGAAACCGTAAGACAACATCCAGGGCGTGAATTGTGAAATGGTCGGCCAGACGGCACCTCATTCGGAGGTACCGTTTGACCGCGGCGGTCGGAAACGCGTTTCGGGCGCCATTAAACACCAAAACGGCGTGCGGCGGTCCCATTCGGAGCAAACGTGCTCCGAACGACCTGAAACCGCACGGGAACGATAGAAATATTATTCCTGAGATGCAGGAGGAGTCCGCACGTCCATCGGACGTGTGGTGCGCGCGGCACGTCCGATTGTGTCGTTTTCAGCAGCGCGGCGTGCGCTGAAATGACGCGTTGGGGGGTCAAAACCACCCGAACGACCTCCGAATGCCACGAAACCGTACGACAACATCCGGGGCGTTAATTTTGAAATGGTCGGCCAGACGGCACCTCATTCGGAGGTGCCGTTTGACTGCGGCGGCCAGAAACGCGTTTCCGGCGCCATTAAACACCAAAACGGCGTGTGGCGGTCCCATTCGGAGCAAACGTGCTCCGAACGACCTGAAATGAGATTATTTCTTGAATCGAAGTTTTTAAATTTTTATAGCACAATTATATTATATTATATATATATTAAATATATATTAATACATTTAAAATATATTATATATATATATATATATTTAAAATATTGTATTTAATAGTATATATATGAATATTTTTACATATATATATATATATTTATTTATATTCAATTCAATAATTTTTTTTTTAAAAAGTTCTTTTTAGAATAGCGACCGCCATTGGCGGTCGCTAAAGGCCTCTAGCGACGAGGCAACAGCGACCGCCAATGGCGGTCGCTGCGTGACCGCTAAAGAATTTTAGCGACCACCAATGGCGGTCGCTAATGGCCTTTTTTATAGTAGTGTACGGTTTGTGTGCTATTTGGGAGATGGTTAGTAATACATGTTTTGGTTTATTTCTAATTGCCTCCATTATTTAATTTTTTATCTACTGTGGAATACTATGGTAAAGTGGTTATTGTAACCCCACATGATCCATTAGGCCCTCACTACTAATAAAAAACCTTTGGCATACGAGGAGGATATATTTAGGTCATGGAGAAACCTGGGTTGGGGAACCATTTTAGTGGATCATAGGTTTGGGATTTCCCATATAACATCTTACACCTTATTCTATTTCTCAATGTTTTAATGAATCGAGCCATAATAATATTTAACCAGTTATAAAAATCTTCTCTAGAACAAGGTGATTTTTTTATTTGAAGTATTCTTTAAATTTTATTGATTAATATATAAGTCATACTTTTCTCTACAGAGATAATGCCTCCATATCTTTAATGAAAACATAACCACAACTAACTCTAAATTATGAGTTGGGTGATTTTTCTCATGGAAATTCATTTTTCATGATGTGTAATCTGTAACCATGTTGTTTTACATGAGGACACATCCTAGTCCTTTCATTTATGTATCACTATATATTAGAAACTCTTATAAACTATTGTGGAGTGTAAACATATGTTCATTGACTAGGAATATTTTCTATTCCTTAAAACATTCCACAGATTTATCCTTTAATGGAACTAATAACCCTTATAAGTAAACTTATTTAGTAGATTTTATAGGCATGAAAAATTCTCCCCAATGATCCGATACTATCTAACCAAACCATGAAAACTACAGATCATATTTAGAGTGCTTGGTTTTGGCCAATGTTAAATAACATTGGTCCTTGTTGGCCAACTAATATGTACTCAATTTATATTATATGACCCAATATTGAAACATTGGAAATCAAAAATTCACACTTGGTACATTATTAATTAATATTATCTTTTCTCAGGGTCTTCATCAAAATCACCAAGTTATCTTCACAAACATCCTTATTCTTTGGATATATAAAAATATTTTGTATAAATACTACCAAAAAATGATCAAGGTAATACTATATACATTAAATCCATGAATATAGTTGGGATATTCGTAAGAACAAATGTAATCACTATAAATTCACAGTGTCCATACCTTATACAGAATGTTGTGTTGGGAATATCTTCATTATGAACCATCAATTGATGATAACCAAAATAATTTTTAATCATAGAAAATTATTGTGATCCACATAGTTGATCAAACAATTCATCGACATGAGGTATTGGATACATTTTCTTATTAGTGATGTTGTTATGTTATTGATAATCAATTCCAAGTTTCATTGAGCCATATTATTTCTAAAGAGAAAGAACTTATACACCCCATGGTGACACACGTGGAAGTATGAATACAATTCCAAGAAACTCTTAGAGTTTCTTATTTTGTTCCTAAAATTAGATCAGGGCCATTCTATTGGGAGAATTTGAAGTAGGTATGGAAATAATTATGAGTAATATCAAGAACTCAACTTCATGATTCTATGAAATAACTAAAAATTATTCCAGAAAAAACATAAAAGAACTCCCACATGGTAGCAATGTCTTTGATGATGGGTTTCTCGTAATCCATATGGGATACACACTCCTTCTTAATATGAATCAAAAACTATTAAATATATGTATTTTCCATTAAAAGTTCATTTATTTCATCACACTTATAGAAGATCATTGGTTTTTTTCAGAATATAAAATGTTACTTCCTATCATTGAAAATTTAAATTGGATTTATGTAAAAATTATATTCAATGGCCAATATAACATAAAATTAATCTAGAAGAATAATGAAAAGATTTTCAATAAACACATCCCCATAATATTCAACTAGAGAGGTATCATATACATGGAATATGGTCATCAAACCATTAGGGTTTTTTAATACTAACTAAACATCATTTTTTATGTGGTACTGTGATACCCTGAGAAAATGTTTTAGATATAAAGGAGTGAGTAGATCCATAATTAAATAAGATATTAGAAATTTTATAGTGGATGATAAGTGTACCTTTCAATACTTCATTATCTTAACCATCATTATAAATAGTGATCACATATTATTTCCCTTTGTATATGAGATTAAGGGGTTGTTGATGACAATCATCATAATTAACCTTCAGATTTGAGAATTTGTTAGAAATATTCACATAATCCTTGTATTTAAATCACTGGTGTGTGGTTGGTGAATTCTATGATGAGTTTTCTCTATTACCATCATTAGAAAACATTTTCCCATTAATTTGGAATTTTATTTCTTGATGATCTTTCTATACACACAAGAAACATTTACTAGTTTATTTAAGATAATTTTCCCCATGATTCATTCCATATTTTGATCATAACATAAAACTCGTCTTCTTCTCTCTATGGTTCTTATAATTTCCTTTGAATTACATTTTTTACTTTCTTGTAAAACCATGATATTGAAGGTAAATCCTATATCTATATGTAAATTGACTGTGAATTGAATTATTTCCTCATAGATAATGATGTCCCTTATAGATAATTCCCATACGAGAATTGGTTTTAATCAATTGAATAATTGACCAACCTTACTTTTAGATTAAATGATAATAATATAAGAATACCTCACAATTCATGTAGAATTTTCCTTATAGGTAAATATAGATTCATCATCCTTCTCTTTTAACTCAATTAATTTCTTTTCCATTTTAATATGAATAATACATGGAAAATAATTATTAAGAAATAATCTATTAAACTAATCCCACTCTACCGAGTCAATTTATTCAAATTGATTAATATTTTTTATAAGAGTTCACCAATGATCAGCTCAGACTTCTAAATGATAAAAATCTAGAATAAATTTATCATGTTCAAAACACTAGAAAATGCAAGATATATTTTCCATGGTACTAATCCATTTTTCGATAACTACTGTATTAGTAGACCTAATAAATGAAGGTATATGTTTCCTATTAAAGTACTAAACAAAACATTGTTATTTCCTTTTATCATTTGGTATATTTTCATGATTCATCGATTGAATTTTTTTTTGAGAATAAAAATAATATTTTTCAATCTATCTCCCATTACATTCAGTTTCTCAGGATTACAATCATTTGATTTTCCACCATGTTTTTCAATTATAAGATTCTTCTAAGTTATATCCATTGACTAAAACCAAAAGCATAGTTTGAAAAAATAATCATCATTTTGGGAAACCAAATGATCATGAAAAAACTTTTTTGGATGTCTAAATCATCACACATTCATCTATGAGACCTTATTTTTAACATAGTTCATTCATGATCATTTGAAAAACGTTAAGATTTTATTATATACATAGACTTGCCCCCAAGGATTTCACTAATGGTTTCTCATCGTAGTTTCTAAATGTTAACTATACGTTCCTATAAAACTAAATACAACAACCCAAAATTTTATTACATAGATATTACATACAGATTGATGATCACTCTTTATATAACACAATGAATCATGCCAAAATCAAATAGGTCTATTATCATTCTAATCTTATAAACACAAAAAATTGATTCATAATAGTTCTAAATCATATCCCGCTTAGATCTTCATAAATATCACCATTCATATAGATATAAAACATAAAAACGTCATTTATTACATGGGAAATTAAACATAATAAAGGGTGATGTATGATGATTACAATGTGTAAACAAGGGATATATCAATGATCAAATCAAAATAATGTGAGAAAAATAGTATAATAATATAATATTAGCATTTTAAAACCACATTGTTCATATCATTTATCATAATATATAGTCATGTCATAAATATTGTTTGTTTATAAGACTTTAATCACAAAGGAATCAATGAACAAGAGTAGTGAGATCGCAATATAGTAAGAAGACGTGGAATTTATAAATGAATATAAGTATAGAAAATCTTTTCATTTGTATTAAAGGATCCTTTTCAAGACTATCATAGTGGAATGGGTTCACTCCGCAAACCATTTTATTTGTCACGTTTCACTCCCATGAATATCAATGTGGAAAAATTCCATTTCTGAGGTGGGTTCTCTCTACATTACTGTATTATTTATCTCCTGAGATGTCAATATTTACCCAAGGAATTGGAGGGAGATATAGGTCACACCCATTATACAATGAAAATAATATATATGTGTTCCAAAATAATATAAACCACTAATCATATCAGATACCATGAAATGAAATGGGTTTCATAAAAATGTCATCATCTCCTAACCCATGGAAAGGAATAAATTTCATTAAAATCATGACATCATAATTATATACCATCTAAATAAATAATAGGGATGATATCCTTTGATTGTATTCCCAATAAATCATAAGAAACATTGAATGTAACATCTTGCACCTTCCAAGTGGGTTGAAAAGGTAGAAGGAGATTATTTGGCTTTAAGATACATTCCCAAGGCGCTAAAGGCTGAAAATAAATGCCAATGGTTTAATTAACATGTGGGGGAATATTTTCCCTTGAAATTAAACTACCAAACATAACACTCCATTTAAAAATAAACAACTACATGATGAATGATTTTATATATAAAACAACTGAAATTATTATCATTTAAATAAAAACCAAACTCAGAAAAAATGCCACAATGGTAGATGAAAAACATCAAAGTAAATATCGGCAGACATAAAAAATAATAACCAAAGAATCTGAAACAAAACTCCAATATCCAATCATGATACATGCTCCAACTCTAGAAAACTTTCCAAGCATCACTATGAACCACTAGAGAAGTGTGATACTTTACCATTGTACATGTCGTAAGAAACAATATCTCCAAAATCGCCAAAGTGAAAAAGAAGGGGTGAGTAATGAAACTCAGTAGTCTTTCCTTAAATGAATTCCCTACTCATTACACTAGGATAGAACATGTTATAACATTTATATAAAATAATTTTTATAAAAATCATTTAATTTTTTCAGCAATTTTTTACAAATCCAAATAATTCGATACTAAAATAGTTTTCTCAAATAAAACAATTTACAAGGAAAGTACCCAAACATGTCATTAAACATTTCTCAATTTACATATTAGCATAACCTATTCCACTTCACATAATCATACACACACGCTCAGTCACACAAGCACACACAATCTGGGTGTTTCCATTGACAACGTAACTTTCACATCCAAAAATGTCCCTTTGATGGTGGAATGTCAATGACCAATATCTATCCCCTTCCACACATGATTAGACATTTAATCCAACCATATTAAAATAAAACCATTTCCCTAGCAAGTCAATCATTTCAAAAAACCAAACTTTTATTTAAAACCATGAATATACAACATTTTAATAAAAACAATCGTATTTTATGAAAATGGTTTTCTAAAAAAACCATTTCAATAAAACCAAAATTTAATTGAAAACCATTTCTTATTCATCATAAAGGAATCAAAATTTGAAAAGAATAATTTTAAATTTTTTTTATCAAATTTACCTTTGACCAACAAACACATTTTTTATCAATACCACAATCCATATCCAATTAAGGGTTTCAATAATAATTTCACAACAATTTCACAATAAATCTCACACAAAAAACTAATTTGAAATCAACACTTCAAGTTCCAAATAGAGGAGTCTTGAGTGAATCCCCCTACCTTGGAATTTATGGGGAAAAAATAACGTCATTAAAACCCAAATGAAACCTACTTTAATCTCTAAAAACCCACCTTTTTTATCTTCCCCTAACATAAAAAAATCCAAATATAATCATTTTGTGCATTAATATCCTTAGAAATATCCACATCAGAACTAGATCTAATAAAACTAGATATAGAGAGAAATATATCTATGGAAAACCATCAAAACCACCAAAAATGAGACTTACTCAAATATCCTTGATTCAACACACCAATAAATGCCTTCGAATAACCTCCAAATCAATGGTGAAGGGTTCCCCCAATCCGAATTTGGGATAAGTATCGAGTTAGGGTTGGTTTGAAAAAACAACGAGGGGTTAAAACACAATTTTGACCTATATCCACTTTATTTTGATCTTGTTTTTAAACAGTGCATGGTTAGTCACATGGTTTAGAAAACCATGTGCTAACCATGCACAAACTTATGTCTAAAGAGGGAGCTCGAATAGTTGGCCCACATGGATAAAAAAGCATGTTCTAACCATCTGAAATCCATCTATCTCACATTATACAATTTCTCCTAAGCAGACACATAATTTGGAAAATTGGTGTGCCTTCCCGTGCACCTTCCCTTTAATCCTTGTCTCATTATGAATGATTTTATATAGGATTTTTACGGTTTCCAAAAACTAGGCACAAATTGTGAACTATTAGAAAAGGCCAAAAAAATTCCCAAATGTTTACAAACACTACAAAAAATCACCCAAAAAACTTCATATTCATAAAATACATAAAAAAGGTTACTTAATTGAAACTAGGGGTGCTAATTTCTCCCCACCGTTGGTCTTTCCATATCCAAAAATTAGAACAACTTGTTTTTTATGAAAGATTTATGGTCATAGATTTTTTATTTCTTTTTCCAGTTCCCAAGACTCTTCATAAATCTGACCATGTTTCCACAAAACCCACACGAGACTGATTATTTTACCCTGAAACACATTCTAATTCCTATCCACAATCTTCATTGGAATGAGCCCTAATGAAGGATCCCGATCTAGGCCAATGTGATCCTCTCAAATCACATAGTCAGGATCAGGCTGGTACTTTTTCATCTATGTAAAATGATGCACATTATGCATAACACTGAACTATGGTGGAAATGACAACCAATATTCCATCTCACTAACTCACTCAAGTATCTCAAATGGTCTTAGGAATCTAGGAGATAAAATTCCTTTCTTCCTGAAACAATGATGTCTAATTCTTAGACAGATCTCCAAAAACACATGATCACTCACCTCGAATGACAAAAATGATCATTGATGATCCATATATAATTTGTAATTAATATGATGCTTATACTTCTATTTTGAGATAAAAAAAATCTTCATTGTTGTCACTTGGACAAGGATCGACCAAACTAGTGGAGTCCCACCTTTTCTACATAATAATGTGGTTACCGATAATGTCTTCCATAAAATTATTTAAAAGGGGCCATGTGTATACCAACCTGAGAACCCTTGTTATACGAAAACTATAATAACGGTATGTTCTATTCCTATGAGATACCAAATTCTATTACACAAGACCGTAACATGTCTTCCAACATTTGTATCATCCTTTTGGATTTCCCACCCATCTGATGATAGTATTCCATACCCATAGTAAAATTATTTCTAAGGGATATATGTAAATATTTATATAAATGAGACATTAACCTCTAATATCTATCTCACACTATATGAATTGGTACACCATGCCTCTTTGCCACTTCTCAGATATGGATATATTAAAAGTGCACCATTGTATGACATTAATGAATAGGAACTAACTGGGATAACATTGTGAGACGATCCACTATCACCCATATTTCATCATGTTTCTAAACCATTCTTGAGATACCTATTACAAAATCCAAGGCTATCTATTCCCAATTCCTAATAGGGATATGTAAAAAATACAACATACATGCTAGTCATTGAGGCTTTGTCTTAACCTATAGAGATGTTAAGAATCTAGAAACAAACTCATCCACCTTCTTTTTCATATCGATCTACCAAAACTATGCATTCAAAACCTTATTAAAATTATTTTTTCTAGGATGAATAGCCAATCTCGAATGTTTGTAAGCATGAAGAAGTTATTCCTGACAGGCCAAACATATTACTATTCTATTTCTGAACAACAACACAAAACTCTCATCCCACATCCATCTCTCAATGGTCTCCTACCATTGATTTTTTACCTACTAGCCACACATTCTAAATTTTATTTATATGCCTCTTTAACCATCTTAACAATATCAAGAATAAACAAAACATGAATGAAAACTGAAACATCACCTGAGTCTTGACATTCCAAGTGCATTATAGCTATGACCGACATCAACTTCTAGTCATCTAAAGATTATTTTTCTAACTGAGCATTTTAATTTTCTTCTTAATACAACTTCCATTTATTTTACTTTATCTTATTTATACATCAAGTGAAATTCAAAAATTTGGAGACACTCTAACCATCTTCTTTGACTGAGGTTAAAATTCCTTTTCGAGAAAATATGTTTCAATTTATTATGATCCATGAACATTATAAATTTATCACCAAAAAGTAAATGAAGTGAATTAATCAAATCATAGACTATGACAAGTAACTCCAAATCATTTGTTGGGTATTTATTTTCACGAAACCATAACTATAATGATCTATATGTAACCATATTCTGAACCCCCTACATGAGAAAAAACTACCAATGTTGATCCTAAAGCATTACAATTCACCACATACCACTACCTTGATTTCAGAAAAAAAATAATATTGTTGTTGATGTAATGTGAACTTTAATCTATTTAAATTACTCCTTAAATTCCTCAGTCTATTTTAATATAACAGTTTCCCTTGTCACAATTTTCATAGGTGAATATATTCAAGAGAAACCATGAAAAATGTATTGATAATGACTAGATAGACCAAGGAAACTATGTATCTTGACGAAATAATTTTGGGGTTTCCTTGAGATAACACTTTCTATCATTTTTGAATCTATAGAAACACCTATTTCAGATATTTAATTCAAGGAAACATACCTCTTGTACCAAAAAATCATGCTTTGATAATTTTTCATACAAATGATGATCTTGAAATATTCAAGAGACTACTTCTAATTGTTTCTCATGCTCCACATTTTTCTATGAATACACTGATATGTAATCCACAAACAACACCTCAAAAGAATATAGAAACCTATGAAGAATTAGATTAATCAATTATATATTGACTAATGGCGCGTTCCTAATAACTAAAGGCATCATCACATATTCATAATACCCATATATACTCTGGAAATATATCTTTGGAATATCCTCTTTTGGAACCTCCAATTGATGATATCATAATTGGAATTCAATTTTGAAGAACCACTGAGCTCCCCTTAATTGATTGAACAAATAGTCAATGTGTGGAAGTGTATACCAATTCATTACCATAAATTGATTAAGATTATGATAATCCACACACAACCGAAGAGTTCTATCCACATTTTTTACAATGAAGACCAGTGCTACCCATATATGTTTTCTCATCCAAATAAACCCTTTTCTTTCCTAAACTATCAACTTCACTTTAAATTCCCTTAATTCTATTGGTTCCCTCCAGTAATATATAAGATAAATTTCAATTATCCCTATAAGGTGATCAATTATAAAATCCACTTAGCATATAGGTGGTAACCCTAAAAAAATATTAGTAAAGACATCAAAAAATGATCGAAAAATTATGAAAAACTACAATATTTGATCTATTCCATCAATTCCAAGATCGAAGACTCCAACTGGTATGATATCATTCTGAAATCTCATTCCAACAAGCCCGCTTCACATTCCTTTACATTTTAGCATCCTCAAATGAGATGATATGTGACATCTTCAGTTTTAAATATAACATTCATGGTATAATAATCGATGTGAGACTTAAATGTTGTCATATAATCCATACATAAGATTATATCATAGAAATCCATCTCAAGCATAGATAAAAACCTTGTCAGCTTATCCTCATCAACAGTTATAGAACATGGTTTACACATAATTGCTCAAAATTATTTTTGACCAAGAAGAGTTTGCAGTTTCAATACTGAATATAGAATCTCAACATCTAAATATAGAAAATAATATCACAATAATCAGTAATGGAATATAATTTACATGTATCAAACAAATCTTTCATGAGGGTAGAATTCAAAAGAATCATACCTCACACCATTGATGATCCAAACTGGTCATCTAAAATATCCTACTAAACTCCATATAATCTCTTTCTTTGTACACTTTTTTCTTTTGTTATATATTTATATTTAACTTTTTTAATAGTCATGGTATTACTAGAATCACCATGGCTAGATCTATTCTACTAAATATTGGTATTCTTCTACTCTCATCCAATCGAACCATACAATTCTTATGACACCTAAGAAGTGTCTCGAACACCCGACCTCAGAGAATTTCAATAACAACACTTGAGATCCCACCTATAATTGAAATGGTGGCATGTTATTAGTGGTTTCATACACTCTCACGTACTCTGACTAAGAGAACCATAGAAACATATTTCCCTGATCATGGGTCTTGGAGGAAGATTTATTGATCCTTCCATATGATTTTAAAAAATTCTATTACCTCAGAAACTAGTTTCCCTCTTCTGATTTTTTCATTCATTAGAGTTTCCACTCTTTCCTGTAGGTATAAACATGATCATCCACCCATAGCTCCTAATATGTACCTTTCTTCCACTATCTTTCAAATAACCATATCTATATAAATTTTGATACCGAGCAAAATAATTTTCAATTGAATCTCTTGTATTAGCCTCGATTCAAGGATCCACATCTTCAAGGATGCACTATCAGCGACCTTAGGTGAAAAGAACACTCAATTCTTGAATTTATCCACATACAACGTGGAAAAAATATTCTTCTTTATTAAGATATAAATTTCATCTTTAGTTGAATTATGAATGTGTGAGGACATAATTTTTTGTTAAATAATTCTTCAAAATCCACCAATGTAGGGCCTTTGTCAAATTTTTCTTGAACAACTAAATTCCACGCATGAAAGATCCTCCAGAATTTAAATTTCTAGTTGAATTTATGCTTTACTGGTGTTCTAAGGAAATCAATGATTTGATTCATCCTCTTCAGCAAAAACTATACCTTTTTTTGGTTTCAAATAACCCTGAAATATGGGTGGATTCTACTTTTGGAACAAAATGGAATGATCCACTTTCCTTAGTTCACCGATTATTTTCCCTATATATAAAACTTAAAAAGTTTGAATGATACTCTAAACCAACTATTGGTTCACCTAAGGCTCAAGTGAAACAACATTTTCAGAAGCTTCATACAGTTGGTTTTTACAATGTCTATCAGGTGCTGTTTATATATAACAACAAATTCCATAAGAATTTATCTCTATCAACTAAAGTCTTGCAAAATTTTAAATTACGCCACATCATACTATCACAAACATTATTTCTAAAACTCAAATTTTAACATGTTAAACCAATTTCAAAAAATTTATACTTTCTTTTTATAATAAAAAAATTTTAAAATACAAAAACCATGCCCTTTTTGAAAATATTTCATTTGAAAATAATTTTGACATTTTTCAAAAAGTCAAAAAATTTCACCAAATCATATATCATTATTCAAAATTAAATATACACTCATAGTGGGAATTCATTTTTACAATTCATGTCATTATCATCTTATTGAATAAACCCATGATAATGATATTCTAGTTCTTATAAGTGTCTCAAAATCACTTAAGTAACATACTCCCTAGTAACCTGATGTTCAACATAAAATGGTTAGCTAAATATTTTTAAAATATACCTTTAAATTACCGATAATATTACTTTTTTATGCCATCCTTATTCAAGGAGTAAACCCATAAAATTCCAACTCCAATACCGACATAACTAAAGACAAATTTATAGGAAAGGACTGAACAAGTTGATATCACTTTTAACATCATGCACCTTCTCAATTTATTTAAAAAGAAGAAGGACATTAATTGTACTTATGAATCATCCCAAGTTGAAAAATGTTGGAAATAAATACCAAGGGATTAACTAACATTTGTTGGATTATTTTACCATTTATATAAATGATAAAAACAACTATTCTATAACCAAATAAACTATTACATGATGCATGATGTTATATGTTGAACAAATTAGAGTAATTACATTTATATAAAAACAAAATTCTGAAAAAGTACCACAATAGGAGACGACAAACATCAAACTAAAAATAGGAATTCATGACCAACTAAAACCCAATTATTCTGAAAAAACCCACGCACCAACCATGTTCCATGATCCAACTCCACAAAATTTCCCAAGTATCACAATGCACCACAAGGGAAGTGTGATACATTACCTTTTCCTGTGTCCTGATAAATAATATCCACAAAAGAATTAAAGATCCAAAGCAAGGGTGAGTAATGAAACTCAATGGGCTTTACTAAATTGACTTCCCAACTCAAAACACTAGTATAGAACATGTTATCACATTTATATAAAACAATTTATGAAAAATCCAATTAAATAGTTCAACAATTTATAAAAAACTATAAAATTCCATACAAAAGTAGTTTTATCAAATAAATAAAATTTCAAGGAAATAAAAAAATGATTCATTAACTATATTTCATTTTAAATATTAGAATAGCACATTTTATTTGACATAATCACACACACCCTTAACCACACAACAACACACAAGCTTGGTGTTACCATTGATGGTGGAAGATTCACATCCAAACTCGTCCCTTTGATTTTAGTACTCTCACAACTAATATCCATCCCCTTCCACACATGATTAACCATTTAAGACAACCACATTTCAATAACACCACATAAAAATGATATGAATAATTTCAATAAACATCAATTTTATTGAAAACCATATCAAAACATCATTTCAATAAAACTGATATTTTTATTGAAACCCATTTTTCTGAAAAATAATTTCTATAAAAACAACCATTTATTGATTTTTTTTCTATTTATCAAAGAAAAATCACCATATAAAAAACCATGTTACCAAAATTCATCATTTTCCAACACACACACTTTTTTTTGTAATACCACAAACCATCACCAATGATGTTTTCAAATACTCAAGGCACAATAATTTCACAATCAATTTCAAAAGAAATACCTAATAATAAATCATGACATAAATTTATAAATACCGGATTCCAGAGTGAAGCCACCTAGTATGGGATTGAAGGAATAAATTAAGAAAAAAAATAAAACCCTAATTGTACTAGGTAGAATCTTCAAAAACCCACCTTATATCTCTTCCCCTAATATCAACAAAGCCAAATATAATCATATCTGGAATCAATAATTTTATATAAATCCATAATATAATGATATGTAATAAAACAAAAAAGTTACATATGCATATATAAATAATGCAATAAAAACCCACCATAAAAGGTTATTTATCATAAGATTCTTGCTTAAACGCACCAATAAACACCTTCAGATCACTTCTAAATTGATGGACAAGGGTTTCCTAGCCATAGAGATGATGAAATATAAAATTTGGGTCACTTTTTTGGAAAAACATAAGGTGTTAAAACACAATCCTAAACTACATCCACATTTTGTAGTTCTTGTTTTTAAACCTGGCTAGGTTAGTCACACGGTTAGGAAAACCTTGTACTAACCGTGTGCTAGGTTCTTCCCCAAGAGGGGCCTTACACGGTTGGGCTGCACGGTTAGACAAATCATGCACCAAACTTGTAAAATCATACTATCTCACTTTTAAAGGTTTCTATTAGACGGATACATGATTTGGAAAAACCGCAAACCTTCCTGCCCAGCTTCCCCTTGGAACTTCTTTCACTGTGCACAATTTTTTATAGGAGTTTCATTATTTTACCAAACCATGCACCAATTATGATCCTTTATTGAAGGATAAAAAACATTCCAAAAGTATCCAAAGCCTCTTAAATTCACCAAAACACTTTATATAATTAAAATAAATAAGTTAATGGTTACTTAATAGAAACGAGGGGTTCTACATTGAAGGTTCTAGTTATTGAAGAATCAAAATATCATTAGAAAATTCTCTAGAAAAATTTCTTTTCTATTTTGAAATCACTTCTTCAAAAAATTAAAATTTAAAAAATATAATGGGAAACATTTTCATTGAAAATAAAAATAAAAATTGTACAGTAAGATTCAAAATATTGAGCGACCATGATGGTGTGAAATTTTATTTATGTCGTATTAGTCAAGAAAACATTCCTTCTATAATTTTATCATAAAAGACACAAAGTAAATTTGTTTAGAAAATAACAAGAAAATTAAATTAAAAATTATTTTTAAAAAATAAATCATGGTTAAAAATGATAATAATAAGTCGAACAAGAATATTTAAAACCTTATTGAAAAGATTTTTAGAAAACAAGGATATTAACGAAAAATATTTTTCTACAAAAGAGAGAAATAATGTCGATTTTCCTTAAATACATATTTTTAGTATCTTAAATACATAAGGTGATTAAAATGAGAGGAAAACATGTATTTTTAATAAATAATTATTGGATAATAAAATCCTTGAGTATCTTGAAATTTGTATAACAAAATTCAGAATCATAACTTAATTATTAACAACCCCAACAAACAACTAGATTGTAACAAAAAACCCCTTACCTCAGGTCCAAATTCCATCTAAAAATATTGAACACTATATATAATAAATATAGGTTTATTATATATATTCTTACAAAACCATAATTATATTTATCAAAAATTAAAAAATTTAATTTTAACCATTTATCACCTGTTTATTGACAATTATTTATCAAATTCACTATTTGGTGTGATAATTGCTTTGTTTTTATATATGTTTTGGTTTTTTAGTTTCAGTACATGTACGTTTATCATAGTTTAATTATATTTATAATTTTAATCATATAAAAAATATCATATACATCCATTATATATTTATATATATTTATAGACATCCAAAAAAGTTAGGGATATAAAAATAAATTACACCATTCATGGTGACGGTAATCTATACATACGCATGAATGTTTTTTTCATTTTCCAACGGATGGAATGAAAAAATGTTAAGTATTAATTAACCTTTATAAGATTATTATTATATTATATATATCATTTTTTTTCAAAAATTCCATCCTCATTACCATCCATGTAAAATCTAAATTAAAAATGATTTGCATTGCTTTGTGGATGTGGTAGCCAGCGCGTACACACGAGTGAAATTTTCATTTAAAAAAGGTTTAGATGGTTAGAGTTAGACATGATATTATAATTATCAAAATATAATTATATTATAAATATCATATATAAATATTAAACCCATCCCAATAACCCTTCATAAAATATGGTGATGAAAAATGAGTTGTATCACTATGTGGAGATAATAAGTTTTATGTATGTGTGGGTGATATTATCAATTCCCATTTGATAGGAAATAGAGAACAGAATGGATTTTTCATAATAGTTATAAAATTTATGAATTATTAGGAAAATTAAGATATTATTTTATTAATTATTTTAAAATTTATAGGGGGTATAAAAAATTGAAAAGAATGTGATCGTTTAAGGTGATTACCTCTTGTTTGAAATGACTCCTTTAGATCTCATCTAAAGAGATGTAGGGTTGGTGTATTTGGATGAAAAAAATACTAGTACATGTATAAGGAAGTTTAGAAGTAAATTTTTATGTTTTTTTATTTATAATTCACAAAGAGATGGGAATAAGGGAAATGTGGGTGCCGTTTTAAAATTAAGGGGAGATGCACTCTTATAATTTCATAAAATATTAAATTAATATAAGTTAATTAAGATACTAAAATGGATCCAAATTAATATTTTTAGAATATAATATTATTTAGAGTCAAAATACTTTGATATAATAGAATTTGGGCAAGTTTCTATTTTTTTATTTCCCTTTCTTTTAGTTTTAACCCCCGTCAACCCTTTTGAAAAACATTATAATATTAATGCTTTCTACACATTATGTGTTAATTATGTTACTATAAAATAAAATTTGACGCATAAATAGAAAATGTTTGATGTTTAAAACCATATACCATTTATTTGGACGAATATAAGACTTATATTAATTTTATATCATTTAATTAAAAATTATTAATGTCATTTTAAACACTATTAAATTAATTTAACATTAAATACTTCAATATAAATAAGAAATTAAAATATAATTCTTTCAAAAATCCGTAATATATTATAAATATTTATAAAATTGACTGGAAACATTAAATAATCAAACTATAAAACTCTTATTATTATAAAATCCTTTATTATATTTTTTTATTAAATTGAGAAATACCACATTGTTGTTACATAAGAAAATAAGATCATTATTAAATTACAGAAAATAAAAAATAAATTTATATATAGAAAGTAATTACCTTATGTTAAAAATAGGGTCATATATTCGTTCATAACTTATTTCTCCCTTTTCTGCACACATGAGATATATTAAAAATAAGGTGAGAGACATTTTGAAACTTTTTGTGACTTAAATATTGTTTAAGACATTTTCATAGAATGGTGAACATTAACATAATTTATTTTAAGCCGATAGTTATAAAAGTATATTTATATTCATAAAATATTAATTAGGATGAAAAATTATGGTCTTTCCACTTAGTTTTAACATAGATTAACTAGATTTACCCTTTATCGAGGTGTTGAATTGTACCACATCAATATTCATATTAACAAAAACTGAATGAGGAATATTTAAAAAATTTAAACCTCCTAATTATAAATATTTAATTCATTTTATATAATTAAATTCTTATAAATGTAATTAATTTATTTTAATATAAGTACACCAAATTTGATGAAAACATTTTTTAGAAAAATACATTTTAAGCTTAAAAATGGATTTATTATCATCTTATATATAATAAATACAATATTAGATGAAATTTAAAAAAAATTGATTTAATATACTGTATATAAATTACATTAAAATCATTCAATAATAGTGATCAATTTTATTTATTAGGTTAAAATTACATTGTGATCATAAAGATAGTTTTTAAGATAAATATATCCTTTATTTTGAAATGTTTCTTTTCATTTATAAATAAATGATAACTAATGAATTCATTTTGTATATGTGTAAAACATAAATTTTCAAAACAAATTTATTCCTATTCATACCCACAAATACAATTCCTAGGTGATAATAATATTTTAATAGTATAACATGGTTTGTATAAATTTTTTATTATTTGTAACGAAAGTTATAAAAAAATTAAATTTATTTTTTAACAAAATATTTATTTTAATGTCAAGGTGTTTAATTCTACCCTCTTAAAAATAATTTCCCTCAAAAAATTCTATTACTATGATATAAGAAACCATGAATACTTATACCTCATCATATCCTTAGGTTCCCACATTACTTCTTCAAACTTGTGGTTTTGCCACAATAATTTGACCAAGTGAGAGGTTTTTTTACTGCACTTTCTCTATAAGATATATAATCTCCAGCAATTTATACTCAAAATAAATATATTGATCCATTTCTATGAACATCAAATTTATTAAAAATGAAAGATCATGTATATACATACTCATGATAGATACAGGGAACACATCGGGAACTTGAGATTTGGGAAGGGCACCAATCAGTAAGTTGTTGTACCAATATGATCAAGAATTTCCAAAAGGATCAATATACCTTGGGATTATCTTTCCTTTAACTTCACCTCTAATTAAAATATTCTAGGGATATATTTATAGGAATACTTTTCCACCAACTTCAAACTCTAGATCTTTCTAATGATTGTCAACATATTTTTCTTATCGACATTGAGATACTCTTATATGTTAGAGAGTTTCTCTAAATTTATCTTCCATTTTCTCTACTAGATCATGTTCTAAAATCATTCTTTCTAAAACATCATTCCATCACGGCAGAGCCCTTAATTGTTTTACTATATAGGGATTCATAAGGTTCCATTTGAATAGTGGAGTGAAGCTATTATTATAAAAAACATCTACAAAAGGAATGTGTTGATCCCAAATACCAATGAAATCCATACTGTAATATCTCAACCTATTTTCTAGGTTTTTAATTGTCCTCTCATACTAACCATATATCTTAAGATTATTAAAATTGAAAAAATATAACTATATATACATAGAATATTGAGGACTTCTCCAAAATTCAAGGTAAACCTCATACCGTGATAAACAATAATAGATAGTGGAACACCAGGATATATTAAAACCTACTTTATATATAACCGAGCAATTTGAATAAGAGAAAAATATTATCTGGTGGAAATATAGTTTTCTTAATTTTTAAGGTGATTTACTACAACCCATATAGCATTATTCCCCGTTATTTTATGGTAATGCAATGACCAAATCCATGGTGATGTTTTCCTATTTCCATTATATCATGAGTATTCCCTATAACATCCCTTTAGATATCCATCGATCTTCCTTAACATACTGACATACCATGAACCAAAAAACATACTCTATAATATCTCTCTTCATGCCATCCAACAAATGATAATATTCTAAATATCTAAAAACATTCTTTTCTATAATTACTAGACAACTAAGAACTATGAGCTTCATAAAACAACCACTCTTAAAATAAGGCACTGAAGGGTCACATACATGGTTCCTAAACCCTTTTATTTCATCACAATAATGGATGAACTTAAGAAAATTTTCATATTCTTTTTCAACACTACATCTTCCTTATGTTCCTCTTTAATATTTACATGGATTGATGGATGAACAATCATTTGAGAAAGATATTATAATTCCCATTACTTTAAGATTTCTATATCCATAATTTTTAATTCCAGAAATATTAAATATTTTTTTATGCTCATCCAAGATAAACTAGAACAAACCTTTTTGCATTGAGCATCATCCTCCCTTTTTTCTTTTCCAGGGTGGAAATGAATTAACCAATCATAATCTTTAATCAGCACCAACCATATTAAATGGAACATGTTAATATAATTTTGATTGAAAAAAATACTTTAAAACATTGTGATCAATATATATTTAAAACCATTATCCATATATATAATTCCAAGATATCCTTAATGAAAATATTACCATTTCTAACTCAAAATCATTACTTGGGGTAGTTTTTCACATGAAACATTAATTATTGTGTAGTGTAATCTATAACCATATAATTATAAATTATGATTCTTCCTATTTCCTTATTTAATAAATCAATATATATTAGAAACCCTTCTCCACTATAGGTAAGTGTAATCAAAAGTGCAATGACCATCATTCTCTTTAGTTCCTTAAAACATTCCTCACATTTATCCATCTAAAGAAACATGGATCTCTTTTAAGGTAACATGGTGAGTGGATTTGATATCGATGAAAAAATATCTATAATCATCCAATATATGAATACAAATACAGAAAATATTGATCTCAGTCACAGGGGTGTCCTGGGTCATTGTTCAACAACTTTTGTCTTGGGCTACTAATATGCCCTCACTAGAGATTATATGACCAAATAAAAAAACATTCCTAAGACAAAATTATCATTTGGTAATTTTTTCATAATTATTATCCTTCTTAATGGTCTTAATCATTATTTCCAAGTGATATTAATTGAATTAAATTATCTTAGAATATATAAAAATATCGCATATGAATACTATCTCAAACTGATCAAGGTAATGTATAAAGTATCTATTCATTAAATTTATGCAGATAGTAGGGAAATTAGTAAGATCAAATAGAATCACTATAAATTCATAATGTCCATACCTAGTATAGAATGTTTTTTGGTATATAATACTTATTTATCCTCTATTCATGATATACATAATGAAGTTAAATCATATAAATGTATTAAGCATTGCACAATTGATCAACTAAGTCTTCAGTACGGGGTAGATGATACTTTTTATTGATAGATATTTTTTTATGTTCTCTATGATCAATGAAAAGTCACAATGATCCAAATTTGTTCTTAACAAAAACAAACTATGCATTCCATGGTAACATACTGGTCTGAAGGAATACCTTGTCGATTTATTATTGGAGTTGTTTCTTATGTTCTTCAAACACGATCAGGGGCATTCTGTATAGAGTCTTTGAAATAGTTGTCAAAATATGTTTGAGTTATATAGATAAATCAACTTCATGATTTTGTTTAATGAATTGAAATTATTCTATAAATAAATTAAAAAATCCCAAAAAATAGAAATATATTTGATGTTGAATTTCTCCCCAACCATCTAAGATAAACACCTTTTTGAATAGGAATCAAGACCCATACAATGGATGTAATTTATATAGGAAGTCAATTTTTATCATCGCACTGATTGATGATTATAGTTTGGTTTGGAATACAAAATATAACTTACCTTCCTTGAAAATTGGTGTGGGATTTATGTAAAGAAATAAAATCCATTCTCAAAATAATATTGAGTTGAACTAGAGGATGAATTACCATATTTGTTGAAAATAATTCCCACAATCTTGAATATGAGATGAATCGTAGATTTAGGATGAAATAATTATACCATAAAGGGGTTTTAATACTAACTAATAATATAATTTTTTAGGTGATACTATGATATGATTACAGAATTATTTATATATAAAAGAGTGGGAAGATCCTGAATCAAATAAGAGAGTAGTAGTTTAAGGGTAGATGGACGTGTAAAATTCACCACATCATTATCATAACCCTAATTGGAAATAGTGATCTCCTGATATTTTCCATTGACTATTGGATGAAAAGTTTATTTATGTAGATCATTATTATATAGATTTATATTTATTTCATTTCATTGAAAAACTCCTACACTTATTGTATTAAACATAGTAGTGTATGGATGGTTTATTTTCTGATGCATTTTCTCTATTATGTCCATTTACTATCCTATTCCCATGACATTGACATTTGATTTCCCATTGACCTTATTTTCCTCATATGAATCAGTTACCAGTTCCCTTAAGAAAATTTTCCTCTTGTGTCCTTCCAAATTTCAATCATAATGGAAATCTCATCTTCTTCTCTTTATATTTTTTATAATCTTCATTGAATTCCACTTTTCTTTTCTTGTCAAAACCAAGATATTTATGGGTGTATCTAATATCCATCTCCACCTTGATAGCACATAAAATGATTTCTTCATTGATACTGAATTCACTTATAGATAACTATTTAAGGGGACCTGGTTTTTAGATACTGAATAATCAACCAACCTTATTTTTAGATTGGATGACAATACCAGAAGTGTACCTCAAAAGTCTTGTAAAATATTCCTCATAGGTACCAACAGATTTATCAATATTCTTTTTCAACTCGAGGATTTAATTTTGCATTTTTATATGAATAATATGAGGAAAAAACATATTGATAAAAATTCTATTATATCCGTACACTCAATAGATAAAATTTCTTCATATTGATTTATGTTTTTGATAAGATTCAAACATTGATATTCGTCTCCTTACAAATGATAAACAACTTGAATAAATTTATTTGGTTCTAAACATTGGATAATGGAAAATATATTTTTTCTGGTACCAATATATTTATCAGTGAATATTGGATTAAAAGACCCACTATTAGAAGGTGGGATTTGTCTCATAAAAGACTCTACATAACATTTTTTCTCCATTTCTTATATTGAAACATAGTTTGATTCATTGTTTGAGAAAGTTGTGTGAGAAGAACCATGATATATTTCATTAATTATCTCAAAATATTAATTTTATTAGGAGAATAATACTTTCATTCTCCATCGAATTCAATATCAGAAAAATTCCATTTGATTCTATCTATTGAATAAAACCAATAGCATTGTGTGAGTAATAATAATCATATTGTGAAACCACATAATCTTGAAATATAATTTATTTAATATCTATGTTATTACACCTTATATTATGAAAAGTTAAGTTTAACTTATTTATTTATTAATAATTCTCAAAACATTATGATTTTATATTATACATAAATATATCCCCATGTTTCTCAATAAATGTTTCCAATCCTATTTTCTAACGGTTAACAAAACCTAGCTCTCATTACAACTATAATATACTTAACTTTTCATACATATTTATTATATCTAAATACAAAAATACTAGTTATATAACATAAAAATCCATTCCAAGACCATATAGTTATTGTATATTTTGAAACATGGAAACATAAAATACTGGTTCATATTATTTATACTTTATCTCCCACTTATATCATCATTACTATCACCCTTCTTAGACATATTATACATACAATGTAACATAATGAGATTTTATGAAATTTTTCCAAAATAATTTAATTATTTCAATATTTTTTTTCATGATACAATTATTTTATCTTTCATTAAACACAACACTAATTTTTGGATTGTGTTACATACAACACTTATCTTACCTTGCGTTACACAGAATAGCGAGTTTAAATGAAATGTGACACATTATTAAAATAATATCATTTAATATGATTGTTTTCACGTATCCATTAGAATGGAAGATAGAAATAAGAGTAACAAAATTATGAAAATATATCATTTACAGAAGTATTTAAAATGAATTTTTTTGTGACCAATTAATATAAAATGAAAATTAAAACTATTTGAATATAATGAAACTATTTTTCTAAAAAATTATTTTTAAGAAAAAACCCCATTTTACCTCAATAAAAGATTCAAAATAATTTTTTTAGATTTATTTTAAGGAAATATACATATTATATATTAAATAAAATGACTAACATTAATATTATGTTTTTTTATAAAAAGGAGATAATAATAAATTTAATTATATGCTCAAAAGCTGTATTTTACTAAAAAAAATATTTGCCACCTTTTTCTATGAACTAATTTAAGAAATAAATTTTAAAATTATTACAAAATTTATTTTAAAAAATAAAACTAATTTTTGAATTCATAATATCAATATTATATCCAGGTGAATTTTTGAGAATTTTTAGAAATTAATATTTTTTCCGATGAATAGTGAACAATAATGAGTATTAATTGAAATCATATGTTCTCATTAAAATTATTTATAAAGATAAATAAAATTTTTATTTAATTTTATTTTATCAATATTGAAATAATATATATATATATATATTCCTATTTTCTCATTTTAATAAATTTTATATAGAAATTAAATATAAAAGCATTGTAATATTTTGACCATTTTCTCTTTGAAAGCCTGGTTTTTCATTGCTTATGTGAGATTTATTTTAAAATAAAAATTTCTAATTATGTGAATTAAATTTGTAAAAAACGCTTAAATATTTGAAATTATAATATTTTATATTATATAATATGATCAAATTTGTTTATTTATGAAAATTAATATTCAAAATTGTAAAAAGTAATTACCACGGTAATTCTAAAAATGTGTTAACTAAGGGTTAAAAAAAGATATGGGTTAAAATTACCTAAAAACCAATATAAAATATATTTTACTACCATAATTAGACCCTATACTCTCTAATTATATATAATACTCAATTTTATATCCTTTTGGAATTTGAAAAATGTGGGTACACCTTTTTCTTTTCAAAAATTACAAATGTGCCACTCACCAAAATTATAAAAGACCATCCCCAATCCTCTGTCCTCAAAAATTCAAACCCACTTTTTTCCCAAACCTACCCAAATCACATCCTAAATTTCATAAAATCATCCTATAATCAATATTTTTTGAAGAAATATTTCATAAGAAGTAGCTTGGTGAAAACCTAACTGATGAAGTGGTAACGTTTGTCAATAAGAGTTTTTATTTTATTTTTTGTCCACATCCATAAATTATTATTTAAAGATGATTATATAATAAATTTAAGAATATTACTCATACTAATATGTTGTTATTTTAAGGTAATTTCATACAACTATCTCCACTTATAAAAAATTGGTTATGAAATCATCAGTCATGTGTACAGTGGATTAAAGCCTCATGAACCGATGCCATTCATTTTTCCTTTCACACAAAAAATCGTTGGGTTGGATTATTGATATGAAGTATGTATTTTTTATTCGTACCATTATAATACCTCTTGATCAATTATATAATATTTATGTTTTTTTTACTTTCTATCCTATAGAGGATACAATAACAATACTCATGTGTACGGTGAGATACTGCCTCACAAAGTGATGTGATTCGATTTTACTAAAGCATTACATGTAAGATAATAAGGATAAATATATGTGATATACATGATATAATTATGATATTAATGAAATATTTATCATTATAAATAAATAATATTTCATTTAATTTTTTACCTTTTCACTCATTGAAAGATGATAACGTCGGTCATGTACGTGTGGATAACCAACTTCATGAAGCGATGTGTCTCTCTTTTCATCACCACACCACATGGATAATATTTATAAGTATATAAAAATAAATGATAAATAATTTATGATACTATTATCATTATTTAATGTTAATATATTCCTTACCGTCTTTATATAATGATCATTGAAATATGGAAATGTTACTCATGCATACGTGCAACCTACCGTCTCTAAGAACATAACATACTTCATTTATCAAAACCTTTATTAATGATTGGTATTAAATGTATAATTTATTTTTAAATATGATTATTATATATTTATTATTATTATTATATTAGTGATGGAACAATGATCAATTTAATTGGATGAAAGTAACAAATCAAACATATATGAAATACAAAGAAGTTATTACATGAAACATGACTTTAATAGAGAATTGATAATAAAAAAGTTATAAAAGGACTTAAGTAAATAATATATGGTATGATATATATAATATTGGTTCTATAATATATTATTAGTAAATATATATTTATTAAACTAGTGGTTTTAAGGAGTGTGACAGAAGTTGATACCTATAGTAAGGGTATTCCATTTCACTTTTACTTTCCGTGAGAAAAATTCCACATTCACCACATGATTATTTTATGTGATGTATATACTTAAAATGAATGAATTTTATGATGCTTAAATGTAAAATTATTGGTATTTACATATCTATTTTAGGATTTATCTTTCATTGGGTATGTGGTTTAAATGTTTTGATATTGGTAAGGGATTTGCATCTTAATTTACCGTATTTAAGACATATAATTAAGATTTACACCTATATTCTTATATGAGATGTATATACATCCCCACTAACATGTTATATAATGAATTTATTTATAATATTAATATTTTATGTTTAATTTAAAGATATTTCTTGAAGGGTATGATGTTTCCAAGTTACCAAAGTGGTAAATATTTTATGATATGATCTCATCGTTTATCTAGACTATTTATGATCATGTTTTTGATAATAGAATATAATCATCCATATCAAAAGAAACTTATTATTTTTTTATTATCTAGTTTTTTCATGAGAAGATATGTTTTCCCGTTATTTCCCTCTCTTTATGTACTCATTTGTTAAAAAATAACGTTTTAAAGAAAAATCATGTTATTGGTAAAAAACCCATTTTCTATGAAAACCATACCTTAATAAAAAAATAAAAAACGTTTTAAACATTATTTAAATGATTTATTAGAAAAATTTTACCAATATATTACTTTTTACAAAATATTTTAAAAGGAATATTCATGTCATTTTGAAAGATAATGCCTGTTTAGATTTTACTGAAAATGTGAAATGAATATGTTATAAAATGTGTATGGAATGAATAAAACATTCCAATATCATGACAATTATTTTATTTGAATATTCCATTATAAATAGTTTAGTTATTTCAAATGAAAAGGATTTTGAAAATGTAGTATGTTTTAAAAATCAATTTTTAATCGAGGAAGTATATTTTTCTCAAGAATTATTTTAAATTAATTTTAAATATTATTTAATAAATATTCATGTTTATTTTCAAATTATAAAATTAAAAAAATAATTTATAAATTTTAGTATTAAAAAAGTGTTTTTTAAATGAAGGATATTTTTCCCAAGGAACAATCCAACTGATTTATCTTAAAAAATTATTCTCCATATAATATGAAATAATCTGATGTTACTTATGGTTTAATGGGTTTATGGTCAAAGAATATCATTATTATTCATTTTTATGAATAGTTTATTTTTATGATGAAAAGAATTTTATGAAATTAGTTTCTCATTCATGGTTTATATAATGATAAAATGATTACAAAATCTACTTACATTCCATGTATTATTCATTGATGAAATGATGGAATAATTATTAAACCTATTGGTTTTTTATTGGTTATGTTGTGATGGAATTTTTCTAAAACCCAATTCATTTCATGGGATGAGATATGATGAATGTCTTTGGATTTTGTGGAACACATATGTATGATTTTCATTATTTGATAGTTGTAACATTATAACCATGTATATTTGTTATGTTATAAATAAAGACAGATGGGTCCTACATATACTTCTTATGCATTGGGTGAATATATATATATATATAACATGAGATATATAAGAGAATAATGAGGTGTGATCTTAGTTCAATAAGAGAATTTTTTTGCTATGATGGTCTTGGGTGGGAAACTTAACATCCATTATGGTTTGGGGATTGAAACTATTCCACTATGAGGAAAGGGATTCCACTAGGTTTAGTAGTGTGTCCTACACAGTAAGTGTTGCAACCCCTATAGTTCCCTGGAAATTTTTGAAAATAATCCTTAACTACTATGGAAATTATTTTTAACACTTTTGTGTATGTCACAATTCCATGTCTTATACTTTTTTTTCTCATATATATTTTTATTTTATTGCCTTATGATTCATGTCTTATAACCTGCCAATATTTATTCATTGTCTTACAATTATAATATTTTATATGTAGGGTAAGGATTTCATATTTTAAGATCATGTTATCATGGCCTTATATTCTTTTTATTCTTAGATTTCTCCATTTTCTACTGTTACTGAGCATATGAGATCACCCTTTCTTATGTTTCCCTTCCCCTAGTTATAAAGAATGGTTTTATGTAGGGTGTTTTTGTGAAGAGTACTATATGGGGAATTATGAATGGATATGTTGATGATATTTTACTAAATTATAAGATTTCATACCTATTATCCAAAGGAACTAAATTATTGTGGTCCCTAGGTTTGTGTTTGTGTTATATAATGAATATTCATCTAAAAAAGATTTAACTTCAATTTATGAGAATATTGGGATCTTATAAATGGTATCAAATGAAAGATTTAGATAAAACTAGGGAACTAGGAGGAAAACCACATTATTGATATCCCTAGGGATATTTTTAGGAACATATATAGAGATGTCTCAAATGATAACTCTAAGAACATGTCAAATAATAATAAAATTTCATCGATTTTTTTGAAAAATATAGTGAAGGGATTCTAAGAAATTACATCATTTTCTAGATACTAAACGTTGATGTGGCTATGGGTCAAAGGTACCTAGGAGTAATAACTCTGAAATTTTCACATTGATTTGTTCATGATCAACACCTAGTGCATGAAAATGAACCTTATTTCACACATGGTTTTAATCTCATGGGGGATATGACTTTCAAATTCATAAAACCATTATGAACCATAATAAAGGACTTAAATAGATGATGATTATTAGTGACCTAGAATAACCCTACGGTTTAATATATTAAAAAATGTTTCATGATTTAGATATCCTATATTTGGTTTTTTTGATTATATGGTTTATCATTATTATTAATTTTACTCATATTAAGACTTTTGGTTTTACTCAATAGAAAAAACTCAAAGGAACTGGGTTAAATTGAATGTGATTGATATTTTTCTGATGAAAATCCCAATGGGATTATGAATGGGGTGAAGGATATTATGTTTTCACCTAATCATTTATCACAGAACATGACTAACAATGTGAAAATTAACCATATTTCAGTCTGACAAAAGAAGATAAGGATATAGTGCATTGATATTTCATGTAATGGAGACCATATAGGAAATAACATTCAATTTCATTTGCATCTATAATGTATGAAGAAGAACCCATGTGAATGTCTCTAGGGATTGAGAAGATGTTTCATGTATTGAAAATATGGTCTCAATGAATATATTTTTGGAGTAAAATGGAAAAAGATTAGTTAACACAATGTATGAAAATATTGGTCTCCCTATTATATCATCATAAATAATGTTTAAAATTTGTTACATATGGGAATTATGTGAATCAATTCCTTGGGGGAATGCTTAGGAAGAGAAACAGAAAGGTTTTTCGAGTCTGTTTTTTATTGTTGATGGTGAAGATACTATGGATAGAATATTAATGGAATGATGTACTAATGAATATGTTGATAAATCCCAGTTAATGGTTTTCTAAGTAAGTGGGATGATTTATGTGTTTACATATTTGAAATCACGAATTATAAAATTTATAACGATTGTTTAGTAAATGGTTTATATTATGGATACAAAATAATATGTTGATTAATTATGATTACCAAGAAAAGTGATTTAATAGAATGGTTATATTATATGGAAACATATGAATAAAATAATTGTAACCCTTAATATGTTCCTAATTTTGAGACAGTGATATGGGGAAAAATAGATGATTTATATGTATAAACTAAATTATATATTACTTATTACATTGGAACTGATTATTGTTTTGTTAATAAATTGGTTTATTATATCATTGGTGTAGTTTAAAACATTTTTTTATTTAAGTAATATATCCAACAATCTATGTTTATATATGGAATGGAGAAGTATGTATGTTTTCAATATGGTTTTTTGGTAATTTAAGTTATTACCACGTTTAAAGAGAATAAATGATGAAGTTATTAACATGTTTGGTTTGTAACAATTAAGCGATACTTCATATATTTTTGGGAATTAATTATATGTTCATTTTGAATATTTAGTGACCTTAGGTATAAATTTATGGATTTTAATCTTTTGGAAGGGTCATGAGGTTAACCATTTATAGAATTGTATAAGCTGAAATTTGGTAAAGGCTTTAGAGATTAGATTATTACTTCAAGATATAATGATTCATTCATATTAGATAACTATTGATAACCATTTTGTAGTGAAGATAATTAATGATAGATGGAATGACTTATAATTCTAACACTGTATCTTATGATCCATTAGTTCATTAAGAATATGAAATTAAACTTAATTTATTTGAGTATGATATTAAGTGGAAATTGATCAAATCATAACCAAAGGGAAATATAATTCTTATGAAATTTCATTAAATGAAGTATGTATATCTTCTTGTGAAAGTTATTCAATATTAGGAACATGATATTGAAATAAAATATTTCCCTTTTATAAACATTTTCTATGATATTAATAACCTTTTTTGTACATATTTTTTCTTTGTTTTTTTTAGTGATTATCCTTCTCTATATAACCCAATTTTTTGGGATCAATGATCTTTATCACATTCTAAAATTATTTATTATTTTTTCCATGTCCAAATCTCCACATCACACCTATGTTATCATATTTAGAAACCTAGTTATGGGTTATATTAGGTAACAATTATGTCTAAATATTTAAATTTTTAAGGGAATATTTATTATTCATTCGTATGATGTTGGTTTTAATGAAATACTTTTCAAATGTTAATAATTTGATAACAGAAATGAATTTCCACGACAAAATTCATTTTAAGGGGGTAAAATGTAACACATTAATATTTTATGGAATATTTTTCTTTCATATTAATTTAATCTGTTGAATATTTTACATTACATAAAATACCAATTTTATTAATTTTTATACATAAATATGAGTAATTTCATTATAAATAACACTATGCTTAGCTTTCATTATAGGAATCACTGAGTTCAAATAAAATGCAACACATTTTTAAAAATCATTTATTCAATATTATAGTTATAAACTAGCCATCAGAATGAAGGTATTTCTATTATTAACTAAATTATGAAAATATATGTTTTAAACATGTATATTAAATTAATTATTTTGTTAAAAATTAAAAATAATGAATATAAAACTATTTTAAAATAATGGAAATCTTTTTCTAAAAACAAATTTTGAGAAAACAAACACATTTTACCTCAATAGATTAATAATTGTTTTCGTGAATTATTTAAAAGAAATATATTTATTATATATTGAATGAAATTTTTATCATTCAAATTTTGTGTTTTTATAAAATAGATAAGAATAAATTTAATTTTATGCTTAAAAACTGTATGTTTCTAAAAAACAGCTTCTTCACCATATTTTTTCACTTAATTTAAAAATATTTTTTTTGTATAATTTTAGAAAATTTATTTTAAAAAATAACTTTATTTTTTAAATAATTATTTGAAAAACATATTTGGGAGAAATTTTTTTAATTTTCAAAAAATTTTATTTTTCTGATCAATAGTTAAAAAATAACGAGGTTTAATTGAAAACTACATTTTCCTATAAATTACATAAAATGTTAAATTATATTTTAAATTTATTTTAAAAAAAATTGTTCAATAATTTATTTATTAATACAATTGAGATAATTGGAATCAATTTTATATAGAAATTGGTTATAATATCTTTATAAACATTTGAAAATTTTCTATTTGAAAACGAGCCTTCTCATCACTTCTGAGGGAATAATTTAAAATAAAAATGTTACACTTATATGAATTGAACATATAAAAATGAATTCTGTTTTTTTAATAAGAAAAATTTATATTATCTAATAAGTTCATTTTAACCTTTGGTCAAAATGAATAGTTAAAATAGAAAAAAATATTTACAATGGTAATGATAATAATGCATTAACGGGGGTTAAACTAAATATATAAGGGTTAAAATTCCCTAAAAACATTTATAAAATCTATTTTTGGGACATATTTTGAAACTATAATTCCTAAGTCTTGATAATGCTCAATTTTGGATCATTTGGGCATGTCAAAAACACTAGTACACCTTTTTCTTTTCAAATATTACATGTTCAACACTCACTTCCCCTATAAAAGAGTATCCCCTATCCCCTCTTCCTCACACAATAAAACTCATTTAATTTAGTCAATACATTAACAAATTAATTTACAATTTTCCTTTTATAATCCTATAGTCCTTAGTTTGGGTATAAATCTAAACTAATACGAATTCTGGTGGAAACCATAGGAGCTTACCCGAAGAAGAGGTAACATTATTCAATAAGTTTTTTTTATTTTATTTCATCCTCACACTCTTTAAATTATTATTATTCCCTGATAAAATAACAATATAATTATCTTAAATGTACTATATTTTTTTATGTTATGTTCTTTTCCTATAACTATATCCACTTTCATTAAATGGGTTAGAGAATCATTATTCATGTGTACATAAGACATCCACCTAACAAACTAATGTCATTCTCTTTTCCATTACCTCCTCTCACAATTAAGTATGATGATGAATATAAATTATATATATATATATATATTATATTTATAACATAATTATACCACATCAATAAATATATCATATAAACCTATTTACATTCCATTCCTTAGGGGATATGATAAGGTCACTCATGTGTACGACAGAGTAATATCTCGTGAAGCGATATGATTAATTTTCACAAATTCATTACATGGATGATCACAAGGATACATATATATGATAAAAAAGGAATAATTATGATATTAATGAAATATTTTTTTAAATGATAATATATCATTTTATTTCGTACCTTTGCACTCACTGGAAGATGATAATGTTGTTAATGTACGTTTGAGATACCTCCTTCACGAATGGATGTGACTCTCTTTTCATCACCACACTACATAGATGATATGTATAAGTATATTAAAAAGAAATAATATGGTATTTATGATATTTTTATAATTATTTAAATATAATATATTAATTACCTATTTTCCATAATGATCATTTCAAAATTGAAATATTACTCATGAGTAAGTACAACCTATAGTCTCCTTGATCATAATATACTTTATTTCTCAAAACCATCTTTCATGATTGTTAATAAAAGTATAATTGATTTATAATATTATAATTTTTTTGATTATTATTATTTATTTTATGGAACCATGATCAATGTACGAGAAGTGAAAATAATGAATCAAAATATATATGACAAGAAAAATAGTCATTACTCGAAACTCGACTTTAACATGGAGTTGTTAGTAAATTGGTTATAAAAGGACCACAATAAATAACATATGGTATGATATATATAATTATGGTTATTTATTATATTTATAATAAACATATATTTATTATACAGGTGGTTTAAATTATTTTCATGTAAATTGATACTTACAATAATGGATTTCCGTATCACTTTTACTTCTTGTGAGATAAATTCGATGTTATCCACAATTTTATTTGTGCTGTATATAATTTGAAGTGGACTTAAAATCTATTGAATTTCCACATATTTTCATTTAGTTTTTAATCTTTTAATTATTTTATTTTTCACTTTTTAATAATTAATATCACTTTTGTGATTTCATGAATAATATTTCCAATTAATCAATTTTTATAATAATTTTGTTATTTTTAGCGTTCAAAATCATTATTTGTGTTTTACTTATTTAATATTTCTATTTCCCTTTGAAAATTTAATTCTTCTTTACTTTTTAATTTTATATCAGGGTTGTTTGTGTTAATTAAACAATGTTTCATCATGACTTAATTTCATTAACTTAAATTTTTGTGCCACCATAGATCCAAAAAACGAGCCACAAGCCATAGGACAAACTCAGACCCGGAGCCAAGATCTGTTGTCTTGCAGCCGCCTTCCGAGCGTCATATGCCGTCACGAAACTCCACCCGGAGCTGCTACCGCATCCATTAAGGAATACAAAGCCACTGAACCCTCCGAGATGAGTCACCTTCTCTATTGTGGTTGAGGACCACATGCCAGAGGAACTACCATCATGAGGAGGAGAGGAGAACCCGATATGCACCGCCATATAGATGGAGACCACGATGCGGAGCCGCTGATACGAGGAGATGCTGAGCCTATGCTGAGGCTTATCTATGAAGACTAAGATCCCCCTTCATGCTGGAAAGGGAATAAGGGGGAAGATGGTTTAAAAATAAAATAAAATAATAACTAAACTAAATTAAATAATAAAATATAAACTATAATAATAATAATAATTAAAACTTAATAACTAATAGATAATGAAATTAATAATTTTATTAAAATGAATCAATTAATTAAATAAATATTAATATTAATTAATCAAATTAACTATAATAATATTTTATAAACTTAATAACATTAATTAATAACTTTAATTATAATAATATAAATAATTATAAATTAACAACATGATTATATTTTATTAAATCTTAAAAATATTAACATTAATAAAATACATTAATAATTCAGTTATATTTAATAAATGTTAATAATTTTTGTATAAAAAATTATAAATAAATATAAGATAATTAGTTTGATAATTTTTTAAACAAACAATTAAATATGTATACTGTTCCAATTTTTTTTATTATTCATTATTCTTATTTTTTTCTATGCTAGAATCCAGCTTGAATCTTGTGTAGATTCATTCCAACCGCCTAGATAAATTTGTTGAGAAGGGTAGTGACTATGTCACATGTGGTGAGATCTAGTGCGAGGATTACATCTTGTGTATGATGAAAAAATGATGATCAAATAAAGTCATTGACTAATGTCAGTGATTAAAGGATTATGAAAACAAAATTTTAAACAGGAGTATATGATGGAATGAGGGGGGGGGGGGTCATTCTAAAACTTATCATTTCATTAAATACAAGGATTTGGGGACCCAGAGTACCACTTCACAGAGATTTGGGAGAGGAGGGGTAGAGTTGCCGAGTAACAACACATGATTGTATGACCGATTTATTCTCATTTCTTTTTTCATTCATTGTAATTTTTATTTGACTTATTTTTAATTTTTTTAATGAATATTATTCTAGGGTAAATACCATTGTTTATAGAAATTAAATTTTCTTCTTGTCAATTCCTATATCTTCTTCACATGATTCTTCAAACAAGAATTAGATTTAACTGGTGAAGATAAATAATATTCTTAAAAATTAAATTATTTTAAAACCTCATGAACATAACTTTATAGCTCCATAATCATTTGGCGATAATATCATGGATGCATCTCTTAAAATTTAAAATTCATACTAACAAATTAAATCAATGAGAAATATTCTAGTCTCTTTTACTCGATTTCTTTTGTGTCTTGGTGATTCTAGATGTGGTAAACTTCTAGAATCATCAACTTTGTGATTAATATCCCAGTGAAAATGATTAATTGATCATTTTTAGTGGTTTCAAACTCAATAAAAATTATGTGAAGATATTTTATTTTAAAATTGTGGAGATAGATTCTCTGTGCTTGTTTCTTGATTATAATCCTCTTAGTTTAGATTCCTATATCTTGTTCACTATCAATTATAATACATATGATCACTTAAATTTTCAATTTGTTATATTAAATAAAATACTGTCTCAATTCTTCTTTATACCAAAATAAAAAAGATAAAAGTTAAATATATTTTAACCCATTATTGACAATTGTGGTTTCTTTTGAAAAGAAATTACGTTGCACTACCTTCTTTATGGGTTCAACCCTTCTAGTCACTATACCTTATAGTTATTTGTTTATGTAAATAATTATAATTTGAATTGTATTAAATGACATATGGGATATGTTTTTAGCACCCTTTCTAGGGAAGGCTTCGAGAGACCGACATTTTTTTAAAACAAATAATGTTTAAAAAACATAAAACAAATTCATAAAAAATTGAAAATTGAAATAATAAAATATTTTTTTTGTTACTATGACTTATTTTTATTTACATAATTGAATCTTGTTATTTGGTTTTTATTGAAATTTATTGTGTTTTCCCTGTGATCATTCATGTTTAGCTGTTATTAAGTCATTTTATACTTTAATCACAACATTAAATCCTTATGAAATTGTATAGAACAACTATTCAGAGATGTTGAAAATATAGAATTTTAATCACTAATTTTATTAAGAGTGGTGGGGAGTGTTTTAGTGAGGAATGAGATAGGTTATATGATTTCATAGTTCAATATCCCAATCATGGAATCCCCTTAAATTTTCATTCACAATGTCTCTATAATGGATTAAATAATGATGAGTATAGTGTCATGGAAAAAGTCACTAAAGGGTTTTTAGTGTGTCATAATGCTGAAGAGTTTTATGAAATTTGTGATGATTTTTTATGAATGGATAGGAATATATTATCTTTTTTGTAAACATAAGATGATAACCATTTAAATCTTGTGACCAGTGATGGAAATAAGTTTTCTAAATTTATCCATTTGGAAATCCCCAAATTTATACAAAAAACATCAAACATGGAATTGATTTATGAAAAAAATGATAAATTTAACAAATCATTTTGGATCTTAAATGATGAAATTCTTCAAAAATATGAAATTCAAATTCATGATTTAGAAAATCAATTTGGCCAAATCATTCAAAAAATGGAATTAGAAAAGGATTATATGAGAGATCTTTCTTTGGCTGCCAAACCCACAATTCTGAAGCCTAGAAATAATGTTTATGATTTAATATTTCTATATTTTCTTTTAATTGAGGTTGAATTAAATGTCTTAGACCATATAATAAAAAATCATATGTTTACGAATTTTAAAATTAGGGATTTCTATTTTATTGTCATATATGTGATAACAGTGTAAGAAGAATCTAAACTAATTTCAAACATTCAAGAATCATGTCAAATTGAACATGATAAACCACTTTTAGATTTTTTAAGTTAACACCCATTTTGTTTCACCCCATTTTAGGAAAATTTTCATGATGTATGTGAAGAAAAAAACCTGAAGGACATAGTCCCACCCCATAGATCACCCCATTTAATTTTGTAACTTATTTTGGATTTTAAAATTTACTATTATGAAACAATTCTAGATGTGGAAATCAACATGTCAAGAACTATTACACGGTTTTTCTTAGAGATTTCTCTTAGTGAGATATGAGTAATGTTTTACCTTACATTTCTAGTTAAAAAAATAATCATTTTGATATTAAAATAAATTGGAAAAAACACATGTGGTGGTTCTTGTGGATGAAACCATACACTTTTGGTGACTTTGGTTAGTTTATAGGGGAGTATGGAGGGGGAATTTAAAACTAGTGCTGGATGGAAGGAATACCATGATTTTACTACATTAAATAATTTTGTTTTCATTTTTTCGGTTTTTAGAATTTTAATAATGTCTTATTGAATAATTTAAATTTAGTGATTCTTGGGAATCCACCCATGATTTTTCTTAATTTTTTTTCTTTTGTTAATATTTTTTTGAATAAAATGTTGCTTTTTGTTGTCCTTATATTTTATTATATATTGGATATGTCTTCGTGGTCTTAATTTTTTTATTTTAAAAATACAAAGTATGCTAAGGTTGTTGTCACAATGGAGAAGAATTCCCTTAATGAATCATTTATGGATAAAATTAATAGAGTGATGTTATTTAATTTATATTTCTACCTTCATTTTTACACTACGCTATTAATTAAAAAACATGCTCTGTTAAGTTACAATTCCTCTCTAAAATAGTGTGTCTTCGAATTAACCTCGCACTTGAGCCACCATTCCACTACTATTGACGAGTCATGTAATGACCCAAACTTTTTAATTATATTTTTTTCCTAATTTTCTGTGTTATTTTTTTTATAATCAACATAACTATATCCTTTAATTAATGAAGTGGGTATAATTAAAATGAGACTGTTGGGTTTTGAATGTTTTATGACCATTGGTCAATATGACTGTTGGAAACCTTAATCATAACATTGTGTTTTTATAAATATGGTTATCTTGGTTAATTAAAACAGAAAGAATATTGAATGGCCTCATCCAGTAGAATAGATCCATATGAAGACCATCTATCAGAGCCTGGGAAGGAGGTAGCATCACTGGGATTATCTCTGGACCAAGCCCAAGCCGACCATCAACGTATAAAGCTTGAACAGAATCATCTAAGGGAGAATTTCAAGCTGATAGAAATCACCACTCGAGAAATGTTGTCTGAGTGACCCCAAAATTTTATCATCATATCACACCTTATATAGAGGTCATATACTGGTGTTGTAAGGGGCTATGTAACGAGTCCTTAGCTTCTTTGTGTAATCCTTTTCTATTAATAAAATTGTTATTTCTTATTATGGAAAAGTTTGTGAATTTAAAATATTCGGATAAATATAGGATGTGTATTATTAATGAATTTAGGAAAAAAGGGTATTTTAAATTATTCTTTTTATTCATTAAATAATTAATAATATGAAATGATTTTAAAAAAATGGTGTTCAACAGTTGTGATCAGTGAGAAATTTAGAGTTTAATAAGATCGACTTGGTTTTTATTGAATAGTAAAATAGGAATAGTAACATAACTATATGAATAGTAATGAATAGTAATTAGAAGTAAATTGACCCAAAAAATAGTAACTTCACCCATGAATGTATAAATACATTTTAGACATCTTAAAAGTGAAAAAAATGATCATAGTGTAGGTTTTGGGATTTTTGTATGCCATAAATATTTTATTTACAATTTCACAATTAATTTAATAATTTGAACTTGAAATTTATTTTCATAAAATTTAATAATAAATTGTTACTTTATTGAATTATGGGTATATGATAATTTTATGGAACCCTGATTACTTTTTTAAGGTGTTAAAAAATGAGTTATAATTTTAAAGTTGTATTTTTGGAATAAATAATGATTTTATTTAAAAATTAAATTAAAATTATTTAGAAAATTATTTTCATAAAATGGACTTAATTTTTGAATTTAGAGCATCGATATTAGGTTAAGGTTATTTTTTTGGGATTTTTCTTAAAAAGTTGTATTATCGATGAATAGTAAAAATGTAGTTTTGAGTTTTTGGTGTTTAATGAAATCATTAAGGATTTGATAATGATTTAAGATTTCTGGTCTACTTATGAATTATGAGATATTCTATGTGGTGTCCCATACTTCCAATACCATGGGAAAGCCTTAGTTTTTTCAAATACCACCAATGAGGTGTTCCTTGGAAATAAATAATTTATTCACTCACTTTTCCTTTTAATACCAAGACATTTCTCTCATTCATTTCATTCCAAAATCATAATAAACGAAGTTATGTTCTCCTTACCTCTAAATGAGTCATCCCAAGGTTCCCTCAAGCCTCCCCAGGTCCCTACCTTCATGATTTCGTAGTTTCTCATCAATATAATGGAATCTTTCACCCTCCTCTTTTATGTCATGAATTCTTTTATGTTGTGTCTTCTACCATCCAACACTTTTTTGTTGAGGGTATGTTATTATATGTTCTAATTAATTTCCATGTCATGTATAATTTTTTATAGACCCTTTCCTCTCTCATCAATTTTTTTTCTAAATTTTTATGTGACGCCGTTAGGTTGCAGAATTTTTGATAAAGGGAATCACGTATTCTCTTTTCTTTCATGCTTCCTTTTCATGTTGTATGTCATTAAAATTTCCATACCATGTTCTTATCACCATGTTATTAGTTATTTATACTGTATTATAATTTATTTATTAGTGCGTTACTCTTGTACCCTCTCTTTTCAATTTTTTCTAAAACCATGTTATATAGCCCTTATGCTGCAGAAATTACGCCTCAAAATTTCTATCTCTTTCTCTCCAGAAATTATCTTGTTTTATTTATGTGAATACCCCAAACTATTTAGTTTCTTTGGGTGTTCATAAATATATAAATATGATTTATTTGTTTCTGGAATTGACATACATAATACCCTCACTCCCTTTCCATGGGTTATAAATGACATAATGATCTTATTTTGAAGAAATTTTAAAATGTCATGATATTGAAGTGAAACCCATTTCTTTTACTCTATGTGGGTTATTTATGAAATTTTTGATTATGATCTATGTGGATCACATGAAAATAAATACATATTAAGGGTTCACCCTAATAGCCCTCTAATTCATTGGTTCAAGAATTAATCTCTAGAGATTAAAAGTTTCATGATACCTTGGTGAATAACCTGGGTAATTTTTATGACACCTCGAGGATAAAACATGGTGATATGTTCTTGAATGTCTAAATTAAATGATGTAGCCAAATATTCATGTTATTATTCATGTTCTTTTTATTATTATATTCCTATTCTTTCATTTTCTCATGCCTTTATGACTTTTATCATGTTCCTATTAATATTGCTCAAGATCACATGTCAATTGTTTAACTTGTTTTCCTTACCGAGCCTTCTACTCACCCTTTTCGTTGATTTATATCTCTATGATATGTGATTTAGTTATTGTAAATAGGATGAACCTATGATTATGAATTACGAGTGGTTTAGAAGAATGTTTTAGGTTGTTTTCCTGTATTATGTTCCTGATTTCAAAGACACTAGACTTTAAAGATCATATGTTTGTAAAATGCAATGAAACGTTATGTGATAAAAAGGTGGGATTCCATAAGTCATCACAATGGTGACTCACTGGTATGTTATTGGTGACGAGTCAATAACATTCCCATGTTGCTGGAAAATTCTACTGCATGTGCATTGCTAAATTTTTTTACTGCATGTGTGAACTTAAGTGTGGGGGAGTAATACCCCATTGTTGTTCCGTAAAATGGTTATTCATTAATTTGCTGGGTGTTTAGAAGAAATTTTTTCCGCTCAACTATAAATCTTATTGAATCAATTTTTTAATATTTGTTACACCCACTTCACGTTGTATTCAAATGTTTTACATGGTATTGTTTTATACATAAGTGGAAATATTTATTACCTAGAATTAATTTTAATGCATGTGAACATGTTGTAGTATAATATGTTTTATGTGAAAATATTTTGTTTGAACTACAATGCTACCCCTCATAAATTTCACTAATATTCTAAATTTAAAATCTTATTTGTGCTATATTTGTGAAATATTTGTCTTCTACATCCATTAAATTCATATTTGGGGGCATAGTTGGGTTTTAAGTGAGGGGGTTTACTTATGTTGAACTAATATGTCATTTTTATTGAAACTCATCACATCACTATGCCTCGTAAATTTTTTTGTAAAAAATTCTCATTATTTTTTTTAAAAAAATATTTCCCAATTTTATATTCTTGAAGCATAATTCTTAACATAAATTTTTTCTTGCCTAAGAAAAATACCTTACAAGTAGTTTAGAGTTTCCTTGAATCTAATTGTTTTTTTTTGAATAATGATTGATGAATGAATTTTCTTAGTGACTTTTGTATAGACTCAAAATTTTCATGTAATTTTATTTAATTATATAGGAATTTTACGAGTCTGCAAAAATTGACGGCGCGTGATTCTGAGGCCTGGTGTGCCCGGAATAAATTTCTGAACTTTTGTTCCGGGTACGTTCAGTAAACTTGCAAGCAAGTTTTTGTAACTTTTTAACCGGTAAATGGAATTTGAATCCGAGGGCACCATTGAACTCACAGAACCGATATTCGCTTAAGGATACCTTCACCTTGACCGTAGTAGGTCGGGGGTGAATGATAACTTTTAACTTTTTTGTGGAAATAATAATAAAATAAAATAAACTCCTATTTTATTTTTTTGAACCCCCCCACCCCCCCCCCCCCCCCCCCCCCCCGCGTTTTGAATTTCTAAAGGTGAGGACCACCTAAACCCTATTAATGGGAGAAACCCCATGAACTCCCACATTAATGAAGAGTTAACCCATGGACTTCCTCCAAATTTATTATGCCAACGTGGTAAAATTAATTGTGCCAACGTAAATGAAATTGATAGACTTAATTTAATGTGTTGGAACCACTCATTTTTCCGGGTAGGAAATTGTTGGAAAAGGGATAAGCTTGAGAGAACTTGGAGAAACCCATCTCTAATGAAGAAATTCTCCTCCAAACTAAGAATGCTATCTCCATCAAATAATGTTCTTCAGAGACAGGAAAGAGGACGATGCAGGAGCCTGACTTCGAAAGCTTGTTGGGGAGGCGACGATCGTTGGCACCCTGTTTGGCTTCACCACATTCATCTCGCAACACATCAACGAACCTTTGATGTAGGGTTTGATGTTTTAAATACATCTCTTACCCATTCTTTATGTTCTTTGTGATTCAAAATTTGTGAACCGCTTGCTACCATTGTAACGCGGAGGGTGTGGGCCAAACGAACATGATCCGACCTCTTCCCAATCCATTGTGGTTTTTGATGAAATCTTTGCAATAGAGGAAGATGAAAACAGGAGGCCGGCCACATGACAGGGGTAGTGGCCCACATCCATGTCACCCGACGAACAAGGGACCGCCGCTTGTGCCGCGACGATGATGGGAGGACGGTCGGCCGAGTCGGCCGCCGGCGAAGGAGCGGCAAGAGACCGAGCTGCGCGGAGAGAACGGCTGGCCATCCGGCCAGCCACGGCGGACCACCGCACTACTGCCGACCCACCACACCATGACTGCCCCGCCACACCGTGGCCACCCTACACCGTGGGCTACCCAAGCCGAGCTATCCAGTGCCGACCATCACCGTAGTGGGCTGGGTCGACCAGAACCATGTCGTACCAACTGGGTCAGACCGAACCCTGACCAGTTTTGACCCATTCCATAATTTTTGCCAAAAACTTTGGTAGGAGATGTCCATTTGACAAACCTTATGTGGAACTGGACACCATGGAGAAAGACTGACCTTTTGGTATACCCCACTCGAGATTTGGATAATGTTGGGGTGTGTTCATGTTAGATCGATCACGAATACAACCATACCCTCAGGACAAAAAGGCTAACAACTTACAGATCGGTCAATCGATTGATGCACCGTCTATTGCGTTGAGACCCCTATGATGTGGTGGTACTTTGAGATACTTCTTCATGGGACTTTGTGATAGTTGAATTATCGACCAGTGGCATGAGGAGAAGAACCTCCCGTAGACAAGCGAGCTTAGTGCGGGAACCCTGTACTTGGTTGTAATGATGTACTAGGATCCTGTGTAGGTCTAATGATGTAATGATGATGTACTAGGATCATGCGTGGGGTTGAAGACGTACTGACTATGTTCTAGGATTCTGTGTGGGTCTGATGACATACTGAAGATGTACTAGGATCATGTGTGGGTCTGTCGACGTACTGACGATGTACTAGGATCCTGTGTGGGTCTAACGATGTACTGAAGATGTACTAGGATCCTGTGTGGGTCTGACGACGTACTGACGATGTAATAGGATCCTGTGTGGTTTTGAAAATGTACTGACGATATACTAGAATCTTGTGTGGGTCTGAAGATGTTCTAAAGATGTACTAGGATCTTGTGTGGGTCTGACGACGTACTGACGATGCACTAGGATCATGTGTGGGTATGGAGATGTATAGACGATGTACTAGGATCCGGTTTGGGTCTGAAAATGTACTAGAATATTGTGTGGGTCGGATGAGGTACTTGGATCATATGTGGGTCTGACGATGTACTAGAATCTTGTGTGGGTCTGACGAGGTACTAGGATTTTGGGTTGGTCTGATGATGTACTATGATCCTCTAAGGGTCTGATGACAATTTGGGATCCTTTGTGGGTCTGCCTCTTAACAGAGTACGATGAATTAGTAGTTTCATCTAATCATCTATACTACTATACCTAATATATACATGGTGTGGGCTGAGTTCGTACCTGTGTGGTACATTCATTTGTGATAATACCATGGTGTTATTCTTCCGTGTGGTGTACATGTCCGGTACTTACTTTCAAGGTACTCTTTCCTATGTGGAATAGTTGATCTTGGGATTTTGAGTTGGACTCTTTGTTTCCTCATGATTGAGATGAGAATACTTTATAACATAGGTATATGTATGGGAAAATACCTGAGTAGGGTTTTCAGTTTATTTCATGCTTTATGGTTTATCATTTGTGGATATTGTGGGACCTTGAGGGTCTTTAGGTCCTTACTGAGTTTCGTTATACTCACCCCTTCACAAGCTATGCCCGAACCTTGTTGTGTTTGGTGTAGATGACAGACAACTCTAACTGAGGATGAGGGTACCGGGACAAGAGGTAGCTCAGGGGTGGACATTAGATGAGGCATACCACATAGACGACCGTTCGAGAGTTCTACCTACCCTTCAGGTGGGATCACTGGTGGGTGTTCATAGGAGCTATTCCAGTTTACTTATACTTTTTAGATTTCTGTACTTTCCAGCTGGGATTGTATTCTGGCCCCTTTTACTTATTATAAACGCTCTTTTTTACTATTTAGTTACCTCGTGTTCGTATCATTCTGTGTGCTTTGTTGCGTGTGTTTATAGGATATAAAGGCAATGCCTTCCCGGTATTAGGGAATACACCATTCGGTGCTTATCGAAAGCCCCTGGCATATGAAATGCGGGCTTGGGGAAGTCGCAACACGAGCTCTAGGGGATGGGTCATGACAAATTTGTATCATAGGAGTCAGTTCTACCATAAAATATAAGACTCTTATATTTTTAATATCAATAGTGTTAAGGGTAGTGAGTGTGGTTATCAATTTAGGGAATCCAGTATTGGTTCGGCAGCTGACGTATCCATACAACATGACCCTGACTTCTAATTGCTGACTCAGTGAATGAAAAAACTAATTGTGTGTGTGTTTTCAAGTGTTTTATTTGTGATATATTTGAGTCACCTCTCTAGGTATAACTTATTGACCAAGGCACACCTGTTTCTTTTCAGGATGCCTCTATGCAGATAGCCAGCTAGGGTTTTAGGTATAGTACGCACTGATAGCCCACTGAGGAATGAGGCCTCGGTGCAGGGCCCTCTTCCAATAGAGGCACCAGTGGTACCATTACACGTTGGGTCACTGATGCCACCTGCCCCAGTTGAAGAAGTCGCACGCCGCTTGAGCACATTGCACGAGTTCCAACGCTAGAGGACACCTAGGTTTAGGGGAGAGACGGACCCATAGGTGGTTGAAAATTGGTTGGAGGTCGTGGTGAGAGTCTTCTGACTAGTTGGGACACCGGCTGATCTCATGGATATCCTTATTGCCAGTCTTCTACATGCTGCAATAGACAGATGGTGGAGCATGATGCTCTAGGTTCAGGATGAGGTGACGCTTCTCTAGGCAGACTTCGAGAGCATGTTTCGGGCAGAGTTTGTCCCAGCGACTCTTCATGCAGTGCACATTCAAGAGCTTATTCATCTGCAGCAGGGCAACATGAATGTGGCTCAGTACTCAGTGAGGTTCACCGACCTCTCACGCTTCTCCACTGATATGGTGAGGGACCCATTCTACATGGACCATACCATTGAGTAGGGTCTTAGGCGGGAGATTAAGGCTTCGATGATTTCTCTCAGCATCCCGACACATGCAGGGGTATTAGTACGATCTCTATTAGTGGAGAGTTTCCTTGCAGAGCAGTCACCAGTAGCGAGACCCACCACTGGATGTCACGTAGCAGAGTCTTTTACAGCTGGAAGTAGAAAGATTTCATAAAGGTCCAAGAGGACTAGACTAACAAGTGGATGACCGCATGACTCAGGGTCAGTTATGCGGGGCACAGGAGATAGAGTCAGTCATGCAAGGAACATGCAGTGGTTCACATGTAGTGGGCAGGGTCACATGGCTCGTGACTATCTCACCTCCCATATGGATGATTAGTAGATCTTCAAAGTACCTCCCAAGCATAGATAGAGGTTCGACTGAGTAGGTCCGTAAGGATAAGGCAGACGTGGCAGAGGAGTTGGTCATGCAGCTGGCGGAGGGCGACGATTTGATGTATTACTGCCACCGCCACCAGGTGGTCCACCCCAACCCCAGGGAGCAGGTGGAAATGGGTGAGCTCAGCTCCAGGAAGCTGAGGCCTACGACCGTGGTGTTCTAGAGATAATATGATGTACGATATGTGTCTACTCCACCTTAGCTGCAGTACTTATAGACACGGGTTCTAGTCATTATTTTGTTGTCACTAATCTCGTTCGGAGCTCAGAGATTCCAATAGAGCCATTTGCTTGATCCTTATGGCTAGAGACTCCTATGCGAGAGGATTAAACGATTACATACTAGTGCCGGTTGTGCTATCATACTCTAGGAGGCAATAGATTCAGATGGGATCTCCTAGAAACGACGTCAAGGACTTATGACGTCATCTTGGGTATTAACTGGTTATCTATAGTCCATGCTCAGGTTGACTATATTAGGCACAAAGTGTGGTTTGTTTGCATGGATGGAACTAGGTTTACCTTCACTGGCGAGAAGGGAGACTTTGCAGTATAAGATGGACGTACCTGGAGGAGGCTGCAGCCGATTACACATCAGTTGGATAGCCTTACCCTCGGAGCAGTCGATGTGGAGCATCTGAGTTATCCTGTAGTGGTGTACCAGTACGCAGATGTCTTCCCTAATGATGTTCCGGGTCATCCACCTCACAGAGAGATGGAATTTTACATTTACTTTTACCCCAAGACAACACAGATATCTACACCAGCATATCAGATGGCTCCCGTGGATCTTCATGAGCTACGGGTATAACTAGAGGACTTACAGGGGAATGGATTCATTCATCCTAGTGTTTCTCCTTGGGATGCCCCGATTTTGTTCTCCAAAAAGGCATATGGGAGCTTGAGGCTTTTTGATGACTATCGGTTCCTAATCCAAGTGACCATGAAGAACAAGTACCCACTCCCAATGATTGACGACCTCTTTTATCAGCTGAAGAAATCATGGTGGTTCTCGAAGATAGACATCAGATCAGGCCATGCCCAGCTCAGAGTATGAGATGAGGATTTGCAGAATATGTCTTTCAGATGTCGGTACGACCATTATGAGTTTTTGGTTATGTCGTTCGGTATGACCAATTCTCTAGCAGGGTTCATGGGACTCATGAACAGGATCTTTTAGCCTTACCTTTATCTCTTTGTGGTGGTCTTCATTGATGACATTATGATCTACTTGGCTACCGAGAAAGAGCATGCATATCATTTGCAGATAGTTCTGGACACACTCTGAGAGCAACAACTTTATGGTAAGCTCTCGAAATGCTAGTTCTTGATCTGAGAGGTTCACTTTCTCGGACATTTCATATTGGAGGCTTGAGATGCATTGGATCTAGCGAAGATTGAGGCGGTACTTTCTTGGGATCCACCCATGAGTGTGACAGAGGTACGAAGTTTCTTATGTCTGGCCAGATACTTCCAATGATTTGTGTCTGATTTCTCCAGAGTTGCAGCACCTATATCAGCATTGACAAAGAAGGGGAAACCCTTCGTTTGGTTGGAGATATTCCAACGAATTTTTCAAGAGCTGAGGCTGAGGATGACTAGTGATACCATCTTGAGGGTACCAGAGGATTGTGCAGGGTACGTAGTCTACTACGACGCATCAAGAACCGGGCTTGGATGTGTCTTGATGCTGGAACGAGAAGAGATCATATATGTTTCTCGACAGCTGAGACAACATGAGAAGAACTACGCTACCCATGACCTAGATTTAGTAGTAGTGGTCTTCGCCTTAAAGATGTGACGAAATTACTTTAAGGGTGAGCGTTTTACAGTCTACTCAGATCACAAGAGTATCAGGTATATCTTATCTCAGAAGGACCTGGATCTCAGACAGTGATGTAGGCTTGAGTTCCTCGAGGACCATGAATTGGAGATAGTCTATACTCCTAGGAATTGAAACGTAGTAGCAGATGCACTCAGTAGGAGATTTGGCATACAACTTCTAGGTGAGGAGTCATAGGAGTTGGCCTCTTTGCATATATCCTTTGTGGATCGAGATGGAACAACTTTTCTTCAGTCTCTTACAGTCACTCCCCCACTTCTTCAGCGATTCAGGGAGGTGCAGCATGGGGACACAGACTAAGAGGAACGACGTGCTTAGATATACATATGACATGCACCTAATGGATTTTTTGAAGGTGGGTAGCACGTCATACACTTCAGAGGATGTACTATAGTACCATTGTCACTTCAGGAGGAAGTGTTGAGGGAATTCCACACATACCCTTTAGAGGTACATCCAGGAGTGGTGAAGATGTACAAGGATCTCTGATGACAACATTGGTGGCTGGGAATGAAGAAATCATTAGTAGAGTTTGTCTCCCGGGGCCTCACTTGTCAGCAAGTGAAGACGGAGCATCAGGTACTAGTAGTCTTAGTTCATCCTTTAGAGGTCGTAGAGTGGAAGTGGGATGGGATATCCATGGAATTCATGATGGGACTTCCACATACATCTAGGGATCATGATTCCATTTTGGTGATCATATACCAACTCACCAATTCGGCCCACTTCCTACTGATCAGAGATAATAGTTTAGTAGAGAGTTTGGGACACCTCTTGGTGCAGATGATTGTTCGTCTACATGGAGTAACATAGAAAATTTTCTCTGATAGTGATACATGTTTCATTTCCCGGCTATAAAAGGGGTTGTTGGAGGCTTTGGGGATGAAATTTCATTTTAGCACTGCCTTCCATCCTCAAACGAATGGCCAAACTGAGCAGACCATTAAGACCCTCGAGGACATTCTACATGCTTGAATCCTCGACATCGGTCATAGCTAGAAGGATCACTTTCCTTTGGTGGTGAATGAATACAAAAACAGATATCACTCCACCATTGGGATGACACCTATTGAGGTGTTGTACGGGCGACCTTACATATCACCATTTTACTGGACTAAATCAGGGGAGTCAGCACTCATAGGACATAAGATGGTACAGGCTACCATAGATAATGTGTAGGTCATCCAAGAGCGGATGAAGATTTCACAGAGCAGGCAGAAGTCTTATGCCAATAGGATACGGAGACCTCTGGAGTTCGAGGATGGCGATCACGTCTTTCTATGAGTCTCACCTTGAAGGGGTTTGCAGAGATTTGGCTGGGGCGACATGTTATCTACAAGGTTCATTGGACCCTTCCAGGTCCTTAACAGGGTAGGCGAGTTGGATTACCGCTCTGCACTTCCACCTCATTTGCACTAGGTGCGTGACGTCTTCCACTTATCCCAGCTGAGAAGATACGTGCACGAGCCTTCTAACATCATATACCATGACGAGATGGACATCGATAATGGAGAGACGTTTTTGGAGGTTTTAGTGGAGATTGAGAATAGATAGGAGAATGTCCTTCATGTGTGGTCGATACCTTTGGTGTGTGTATGTTGGCAGCACAGGAACCTCTAGAAGAGTACATGTGAGTGGGGGGCTCAGATACGGGCTCAGTACCCCCACTTGTTTCCCATAGTCTGAGTTGTGGCATACCAGGATGCAAAGCCCATAGGAGGGGAGAATGTAAAGACCCGAAATTTCCATATAATTTTTTTTAATTTAATGGGAATTTTACGAGTCTAAAATAATTGACGGTGCATGATTTCGAGGCCTGGTGTGCTCAGAATGAATTCCTGAACATTTTTCGAGTATGTTTAGTAAACTTGCGAGCAGGTTTTTGTAACCTTTGAACTAGTGCCCGAAATTGAGATCTGAGGGCACTGTTAAACTCACAACACCAGTATTCTATTAACTATACCTTCACCTTGACCTCAGTAGGTTAGGGGTGAAAGATAACTTTTCACTTTTTCATGGAAATAATAATAAAATAAAATAAACGTCTATTTTATTTTTGCTGACACCTCCCCATTTTGAATTCATAAAGGTGGGGACCACCCAAACCATTTTAATGGTAGAAACCCCTTGAACTCCCTCATTACTGAAGATTTAACCCATGGACTTCCTCCAAATTTATTATGCCAACGTGGTATAATTAATTGGGCCAACAATTAATTGTGCCAACGTAAATTAAATTGATAGAATTAATTTAATAATTTGGCACCTCTCATTTTTCGAAGTTGGAAATTGTTGGAAAAGGGAGAAGATTGGGAGGGATTAGAGAAACTCATCTCCAACGAAGAACTTCTCCTCCAAACGAAGAATTCTATCTCCATCAAATAATGTTATGTGGATGGAAGAAAGAGGAAAACGCACAATCCCGAATTTAGAAGCATGTTGGGGAGGCCATGATCGTTGGCACCCACTTCGCCTTCACCATTTTCATCTTGTGACACATCAAAAAACCATCAAGGTAGGGTTTGATATTTTAAATACCTCCCTTTCCCATTCTTCATGTTCTTTGTGATTCAAAAGTTGTGAACCACTTGCTACCACTCTAACACGTAGGGTTCATGCCAAATGAACACGAACCGACCTATTCGTAATACCTTTTATTTTTTATGAAATAATTATCATGGAGGAAGAAGAAAAGATGATTCCAGTAGCATGAAGGGAGCAGCAGTGTGCGTTCGCGCTGCCCGGCGAACAAGGGGCCATTGCTTGTGCTGTGACGACGAAGGGAGGATAGTCGACCGAGACGGCTACCAGAGAAGGAGGAACGCGGGACCATGCCATGCAGAGGGAACGTCTAGGAATCAGGACATCCGTGGCATACCGCCGCACAGTGGGCCCCCTAACATGGGCCGGGCCACCCAGCAGGCTGGCTTGACCCGAACCGGGTCGGTCCGACCGGGTCAAACCGGACCCGGACAAGTTTCAACCCATTCCATAATTTTGGCCATAACTTTGGCACCAGGTGCCTTTTTGATGAAAAATATATGGCCCCGGAAACGTTGAAGCGAGATGGACCTTTTGTTATACCCCACTCTATATTTGGATAAAGTTGGGGTACAGTCGGGTTGGATCGAGCACGAATCCAACCGGGCCCTCTGTACTAAAAGGATAATAACATATAAACCGGGAATCCAATTGACGCACCGTCTATTGCGTTGAAACCCCCATGAAGTGGTTTCCCTTTATGATAATTACTTGTGGAACTTAAAGAAATTTGGAGTATATACCTGTGGATTGAGGAGCGGATATTCCCGAAGACAAGCGAGATTATTGCGGGAACACTGTAGCTGGCTGTGACGATGTACTAGGATCCTGTGTGGGTCTCACAACGTACTGGTGATGTAATAGGATCCTCTTTGGGTCTGACGACGTACTGATGATGTATTAGGATCTTTTGTGGGTCTGACGACGTACTGGAGATGTACTAGGATCTTGTGTTGGTCTGACAACGTAATGACGATGAACTTCGATCCTATGCGGGTCTAATGTGGTACTGACGATGTACTAGGATCCTGTGTGGGTTTGACGATGTACTGACGATGTACTAGGATATTGTGTGGGTTTGAAGACATATTGACCATGTACTAGGATCCTATGTGGTACTGATGACGTACTGACGATGTACTAGGATCCTGTGTGGGTATGACGACATACTGACGATGTACTAGGATCCTATGTGGGTCTGACAATGTACTAGGATCCTGTGTGCGTCTGAAGAGGTACTAGGATCTTTTGTGGGTCTAACGATGTACTAGGATCTTGTGTGGGCCTAACAAGGTACTAGGATCTAGTGTGGCTCTAACGATGTACTATGATCCTCTATGGGTCTGATGACGATTTAGGATCCTTCGTGGGTCTGCCTTTTAACAGAGTAAGATGAATTAGTAGTTACATCTAATCATCTCTACTATTGTACCTAAGATATACCTATTGTGAGCTGAGTCCGTACCCGTGTGGTACATTCCGTTGTGGTAATACCTTGGTTTTATTCCTCTGTGTGGCATACTTGTGTGGTACTTCCCTTCGAGGTACTCCTTCCTTTGTGGAACAGTGGAGCTTGGACTTTTGAGTTGGACTCTGTGTTTCCTCGTGATTGAGTTGAAATACTTGATAACATAGGTATATTTATAGCATATATCTAAGATGGGTTGTCAGTTGATTTCATGCTTTCTGGTTTATCATTGGTGGATTTTGTGAGATCTTGAGTGTTTCGGGGTCCTTACTGAGTATTGTTATACTCACCCCTGCACGAGATATGCCCACACCTTGTTGTGTTTGGTGTAGACGATAGACAATGCTGACTGAGGACGAGGGTACCAGGACTGAATGTAGCTCATAGGTGGGCATTAGATGAGGTCTACCACAAAGACGATCATTATAGAGATGTACCTACCCTTCAGGTAAGATCCTTGATGTGTGTTCACATGTGCTGTTTCAGTTTACTTGTACTTTTCAGTTTTCCTGTACTTTCTAGTTGGTCATATATTCTGTCCCCTTTTTCATATTTTACTCACTCAATTTACTATTCAGTTTACTCATGTTTGTATCTTGATGAGTGCTTGGTTGTGTGTTTTTACAGGATATAAAGGCAATTCCTTCTGGATTTTAGGGAATACACATTTCGGTGCTAGTTTCCAGCCCCTTACCTATAGAAGGCGGGCTTGGGGTTGTCACGACACATGCCACATGGGATGGGTTGTGACAAATTTATGAAGTTTTTACTTAGGAACTATGTTTGAGAGTGATATAGGATGAATTTTTATTAAATTGAGATAATAACCTTAGTAAAATAGAAGTGCGATATTTTTCTATAGGGGTTTATTTTATTTTTTTAAAAAGTTATTACTTTAGTGATCTAATTTAGATGGTTTTCATTTGAATGTATTGAAACTAGAGGAAAATGGGCATTTTGGAACCCAAAATGAATATATGAGACACTAGCCAGTAATTTTGTATGATTAAACCCTGTGTACAATTAAAATAACAGTATATGCATAGTGCGTTGAACATGTAACATGGATAGGAAAAATTTAAAAAAATAAATTAAAGTGCCTAGTGTCCAAAATGTTTTCATTAAGGTGAGGAGAATAATTAACACCATTTTAAAGTGATAATTGATTTGTATGAAATCATTTATGTTTTATCAATATAGTAATTTAAAAAATATTAATTAATTCATTCCATTTAAAACCTAGAAGAAAGTCAAAATACAAGGTACCATTTGTTATGTTCTTAATTCCACTAATATTTTACCATTTATCACTCTTGAAAGTAGAAGATGAACTTGAATTGAAATAATTAATTATGTGACCTCATATATGAGGCAAGAAACTTATATGATGAATGAATCTTTACTCTTTCGATTACCAAATGAGTATTTGGAATTAGCGAAAACCTTATTTGAAGCATTCATTTAAAAATCCCTTTTTAGAAGTTTTTGATCTTCTTGTTTTTAAACTATTGAACATGTTTCATTTTGATATGTTTAATATAAACATATTTACACTTTTCAAATAGACCATAAAGAATGGGATTGATTGAGTAAAATCATTGCTTAATTGTGGGTGAATTTGATGTGGCCTTAAAATATAGAGTTTTCACATATTTTTATTTACTTTTTAATCTATTATTTATTTAATTTTTTAATTTTAACTAATTAATAAAACTTTTGTGATTTTATAACTAAATTTATTAATTAATCAAAATTTAAAATTAAATTTTTATTTTTAGTCTTTGAAATTATTACTTTTGTTTTAATTATTTCATGTTTCTATTTACTTTTCAAATATCAATTCTGCTTTACTTTTAAATTTTATGTGAGGTTTTTTTATTAGTTGAACAGTCTTTCATTATGTCTTCAATTTATTAAATTAATTTTTATTTTCATTTAAGAATTTATTTATATATAATATACTTATAAATTACAATTAAATAATTTAATTTTGCTTTATTATTTAATTTACCTCTTTTATATTTAAAAAATTAAGTCAATTTAATAATTCATAATCGAAATTATTCAATTTTTTTCTTTTTAATTTTAGATAGTTATTAATTTATGTTAAATTTTTAGTTTTTCATTTTGAATTTATTTATTGGTTAATAGTTCTATCTAATTCAGTTATTTTAGGTTATGTTTTATTTATGAAATTAATTGAATTAGGCTTTTAAATTTTGGTTTATTTAATAATTATTTGTTTTCATTTTATTATTTTTTTTACTATATTTTTGAGTTTTCAGGTTTATTTTAAGACACCATTGTAGTTCGACACACTAAAATCCTTTAGAAATTGAGACACCGTCAATCTGAAAGCGTCTCGACTCACTATTACCCAATGGTGACTCCCACTCACCGTGGGCCCCATAATGCTTCCCCTAAACAGTAGTCACTATACACTCCTTCCGATGTCTTAATACTCCTCCCACCATTAAAACCATACCACCTTGAGTGCCATCCCTACCTCACACTTTTAGACTTAGCTACCATCATAACTTACCATCTCTATCGTAGATCAACAATGAAACCATTCCCTGACCCACTGGTGGAACATGATTCACAGTCACTAGATCCCACCATCGATGTCAGTTTTAGAGGAAGCTGAGATGAGATCAGCTTTTCTCCAAATTTGATGCCATCTCAAATCCATAAAATGAGCCACCAACAAATAGAAAACTCATACCCAGATCTTAGATCATCTGTCAAGCCGCCTCATTCTAGGGAACCTAAACCATTGCGAGACACAACCACCAGTCACTGCTCAAATCCATTTCTTCTAACTTTATAGAATCCAGAGCCCCCAAACCCGCCAATCTGAGTTTCCTTCATTGCTATGGTTGAGGGCCACCTGTCAGAGGAACCACCACCGTGAGGAGGAGAGGAGAACCCAAAATTCACAATCAAATGTAAGGGGACCTCTCAGTGGGGTCACTTCGACGAGGAGAAGTTGATCCTCAAATGAGGCTTCTCAAGAAGAAGTAGACCACCCCCCACATGCTCGATATTGATAAGGTGGGGGAAGATGCTTTAAAAAAAATAAAAATTATATTAATCTAAATTAAATAATAAAATATAAACTATAATAATAATAATAATAATTAAAACATCGTAACTAATAACAAATTAAATTAATTATTTTATAAAAATAATTTATGTAATTAAACATATATAGATCTTAATAAAATAATTTAACTATAATAACATTTTATAAACATGATAATTAATGTAAGAAATCTATTTATAATAATATAAATAATTATAAATTAATAACATAATTATTTTTTATAAAATCATCAAAATATGATCTTGAATAAAATAAATTAATTATTAAATTATATTTAATAAATTTTAATAATGATTAATAATAAATGATTATAAATTAGTATAAGAAAATTCATTTTATAATTTAATTAAATAAAAAAATAAATTTTTATAATGTTTTAATGTTTTATTTATTCATTAATTTAATTTGTTTTACTATCCAAGAATCCAGATTTGATCTTGTTCAAATTCAATCCAACTGTCTAAAAGAATTTGGTTAGAAGGTTTTTAATTAATTCAAAAGCAGTGAGATCTAGTAACAGGATTGCATCATGTGTATGATGAAAAAGAAAAGACCAAATTATGTCAGAAATTTATGTCAATGATTAACAAAGCTTGACAAGAGACTTTGAAATAGTAGAAGAGATAAACATGAGGGGGGGGGGGGGATCATTCCAAAACTTCTCATTTCATTGGACATCGGGAGTAGGAGAAATGGAGTACCACTTCTTGGTGATTTGGTGGAGTAGGAGCAAAGTAGTAGAGTAATAGAATAGGATAGAAATCTGGATTTCTTATCCTTTCTTTTTCAATCTCTATTATCTAATTTTTTCTGGTTTCAGTTTTTTGATGAATATGATTATAGGGTAAATACCATGAGTTTGGGGAATTTAACTTTCTACAAGTCATTTCTTACCTCTTCATCACTTGACTCTTCAAATAAGAACCATATTCAATTTCTGAAGTTAAATCTAATTCTTAAAAATTAAATTGATTTTACACCTAGTGAACATAAATTCATAGATCCTTGATCATTTGGTGAGAAAGATCATGGATAAATATCCTCAAATAAAAAATTCAAACTACTAGTTTAAATCGGGGAGATTTATTCTAGTCTCTTTTACTCGTTTTCTTTTTCGGTTTGGTGATTCTAGATGCGGTGAAGCTCTAGAATTATCAGCTGTATGATTAATCTTCAGGAGAGGGAAAATAATTGATCATTTTTAGAGGATTTGATCTCAATAGAAATTAAGTGAATATTTTTTCTTTTAAACCAATAGAATTAGATCCTCCATGCTTGTTTATTAATTTGAATCTACTTTATTTCAGTTCATACCACCTATTCACATTTAATTTTGCAACTCATCATCACTTCAATTTTCAATTTTTTTATTAAAAAAAGTACAGTCTCATCTATGATTTATATCAAAATAATAAAGGTAAAAAATTTAAAAAATATTTTCACCCAATGTTGAAGAAACTGTGATGTTTTGAATAGAAATTTGGCTTCACTACCTTCCCTCTAGGTTCGACCCTACTGACACTATACATTTTAGTAATTAGGTTATATAAATAATTAAAATTTGACAGATATCAAACCACATACATGTCATGCTTAAAAATAAATTATTTTATGATGATTATAATTAAAAGTAGATGTAATTATATATCAATTTTAGGGTCTATCATTCTTGGTATTTAAGGTATAACAATTACCTAACTAGTAATGGAATTTTTCTCTCAATTTTCATTCTTTGGGAGATATGATTATATTGTAAACCCATATTATTATAAGGGGTGTATATATAGTCCCATTGAAATTTAATATCATGAATTTATTTACCCTTATGATGATAAAGTCTAATTTAATGATATTCCATCACAGACCTTATGTTTCAAAGTTATTAAAGTGGTAATGATTTAATGTTAAAATCTCCTCATTTATTAGCATTATTTATGATCACCTTTTTTATAAAATAATATTATGATCTGCATCACAATAAACTGAATAATTTTATTATCTTATAAATTTTTCATGATAATACACGTTTTCCCTTTATTTTCCTCTATTTAGGCACTAAATAGTTAAAAATATTTTTTTTATAATAAAAACTGATTGTTGTCTAAAAACACTTTTTCTTCCAAAACCCTATTTTTTAAAAAATGATTTCAAAAATATTTATATTATTATTAAAATCAATTTTAAACATAATTTTACCCATTTTTTAATTTTTTTAGAAAAATTAAAAAGAATATTCATGTCATTTTAAAACGAAATTCTCATTTGGATTTTACAAAAATCATGACGGGAAACATTTTATAACTTTCATAAAATGAAAAACATATACCACCATTTTTCCCATTAATTTATTTGATTATTCCTTTATAATTTTTCATAGTTATTTTTAAAGAAAATGATTTTCAAAATTTTTTATGTTTTAAATTTTTTTTTCCAATTAAAAAGGATATTTTTTTCATGAAATTGTTAAAATGAATTTTAAATCATCATTTATTTGATTTAATGTTTATTTTCAACGAAGAGGATTTCTAAATATTTTATAAATATTATTTTTATAAAGAATATTTTTAAAAAATCTGTTTTTTCATAAAGGTTATTTTTCTTATAAAAATTTCTAGTGATTTATATTTCAAAATTATTTTTCAGTTAAGATGACATACATCGATGTTAAATTTTATTTACTAGATATATCATCCAAGGATTCCATCCTTATTATTTATTTTAATGGTTTATGGTTATGATAAAATTATGTTTATGACACCTTTTTCTCTTCTACAATTTATACAATGAAAAAAATTATTTTTAAACATTCTTCTTTTTCCATAGGTTATGATTTGAGAAAATGATGAATTGATTATAAAAAATTTTAATTTTCCATAGGTTATGTTATGATGAATTTTTTGGGAAACACATTTAATTTCATGGGTTTTGATATTATGAATGTTTTATGATATTTTTGAACAAAAAATGTATGATTTCTATTATGTGATGGTGGTTACATTATAACTAAGGAAGGTGGTTTAGTTGTTAACCATGATGATTGGGAAATTTATCCTCTAATAATTTATTAGGTACTTATTTATATATAAAGAGATATATAGGTATAGAATGTGGAGAAAATACAATTCATTATGGGACATTAACCACTATTATGGTATTGGGAGTGAACCTTGATCATTATGATGGGATGGGGAGGGAACCGATTCCACTATGAGGAATGAGAGGCCACTAGGTATTTTGGTGTGTTCCACCAAGGAGGTGTAGGAATCCATAGAGTGCCCTTATTTTTTGTAATGAACCTTGGCTACTAAAGAAATGATTTTCTATACTTACGTGTATTACAAAATTCTACTTATTATGCTAAAGTTATTATCTAATGGCTCATGATATTTTATTTACATATGATTCAAGTCTTATGAAATAAATATATTTATGTCATGACTCAATATTCTAATCATTGATATATAGGGTATAGTTTTCATGTATTATATTCTCGTTCTCATAGTCTTATATTCATGTCGTGATTACATGCCTCCCTTTTTTATGCTTAATAGAAATATGATCTCACTATTTTTTATATTTTCATTCCCTAAGATATTAATAATGGATTTAAGTAAGGTGTATTTATGAGGATTACTGAAGGGGGATATTTTTTGATAGATGTTGATGATATTTCATGGAACTAGAAAATTATGTTTGAAATATCAAAATGAAATAACTATTACAATCCTTTGGCTTGTGTTTTTGTAATGCAACAAATATTTATATAAAAATATATAATCTCCATATATCATAAGACTAGGTCCTTGTATACAAAATTTCCCCATAACCTGGGAAATGAAACATAAGAAAGGGTGATTTATGTTGCTTAGTACGGGAAAACAAGGGCGATATCAACAATTATATAAGAATAACATGAGAAAAAGTGTATATGAAAATTAAATTAACATTTAAAAACCATACCATTTATATCAATGATTATACTACTGAGTTATGAAATAAATCTTGGAAGTTCATTAGACATTAATCATAAAGGATTGAAATAAAATTATCCACAAGATCATAATATATGTATAATTAAAGGAACTTTGGTATACACAATAGTGTATAAAATCATTCCCTTAGTAGTTAAGGATATTTTATATGAATATAATTGTGGAATGGTTTCACTTTTTTATCCTTGATTATAGTCAAAGATCACTAAAAAACTGTCATAGTGTAAAACTTCCCTTACTAAACTGGGTTCACACACCATTCTAGACCTATTTATCTCATGAGATATTAATATTTACCTAACTAATTGGAGGGATATATTGGTGCCAAATATAACATTATTAAAACCATACATATGTGTTACAAAATATAATGAACCATTTATCATATCAAAACCCATGAAATTAAATGGGTTTCCTAATCATTTAATCATTACATATCCCATGGAAAAGGAATGAGTTTCAAAAAAATCATTCCATTATAAACATAAACCATTAAAAAAGATAATAAATATGTTATACTTGGATAATATTTCTATTAAACCATAATAAACAATGATAGTCATTTCCACTAATAATGAAAAAGACCATTAAAACATTCTTGGAGAAAATATTCATTAAATTATGAAATCTAATATTCAAAATCTAAAAATTCAAAAACAATTATTTAAAATAAAATTCCCTTAAATGAAACATAGGTACTTTTAAAGGAATATTCAGAACATGGATATACCCTAACATTGAACAAATCTATATATCATATATATGTTTAATAAATTCCTTTAATACTTCTATCATCAAATTCAAAAAGTATCCCATTTTGAAAACAACAAGAAGATTTAATTGAAACCATTTTTAAAAAAATAAAACATTGGAAAAAATGACATTATGTGATCGTTGTAGAATATTAAAAACATTATTTGAAACATTTTTACTAACAATTTTATTAGAGATAAATTTTTTTTGACCGAAGAGTGAAATAAAGTTTATTTTCCATAAAAAAATACATTCAGTCTCTTTAGTACATAATATGAGGAAAATGAAAGGAAATTTTTCATTTGAAGTAAATTATCATAGGATAATAAAATTCATTAGTATTTTAATATTTCTATCCTAACATTTCATCATTATAACTTAATCCTAACAAATATTGATAAATAATTATATATGAACATAAAACCCCATATCTCAGGTCGGACATCATTTGTATGTTTTCAAAACTCCAGTTTTATAAATATAGATTTATTATAAATCATAGTACAGATCATTTATAATATATATCAAACCATATATGATTTAAATTTAACCTTTTATTCCTGGTTTATTAACAATTTTTTTATTAAAACGACTATTTTGGGTGATAATTGCTTTGTTTTTCCATGTAAGTATCAGTTTGGTTGTTTCGATACATGTACTGTGATCATAGTTTCATTATTTTTACAATGTTAATCATGGTATAAATATAATATATATCAACTATATATATATACAATCATCCATTAATGTTTGAGATCGAAAAAGGAATTACACGATTCATGGCGACGGTAGGCCATACATACGCACGAATGATGTTTTCATTTTCCAAATATATTTAACAAAATAAATGAATATATTAATTAAAATTTTAAATATAAATATTATATCATATATATAATATATATTAATAAAATCCATCCATTTAAAATATAAATTAAAAACGAATTGCATCCCTTCGTAGAGGTGGTAGTCCACACATAAACATGAGCGACATTATCATTTCTTGAAGGGTTGGTTGGTAAGAATATAGACATTATATTATCATTATAAAAGTATAATTGTATCATAAATATCATATATAAATATCAAAATCTGTATAATACCCATTCATGAGAGTTACTAATGAAAAATTAATTGTATCACCATGTGGATATGACAAGTTGCACACACACAGGTGATACTTTCACTTGAAATTTGATGGAAAAAGGGTGTATAGTATTGTTTTCGTAATAATTATAACATTTAAATATGTTTAGTACGCTGAGTTAATTAATTTATGAATAATATAATGGATTTAGAAAATGTCAAATAAAAATTTAAAAGAAAGTGATCGATTAAGTCGATTACCTTTTCATTGAAATATATCACTTAGAAATCCTATAAAGGGATCCAAGATTGGTTTTTTGGGAATAAAAAATGATCTTTAATTTGGATATGGATGTGAAGAAGTCAATTTTGTATATAATTTTCATATATGTGTCTCAAAGTGGTGTCAAGAAGAGAAATAATAGTTCCCTTTTATAATTTAGGGGCAGGGAACTCTTGGAATTTTTTAAAATATTTACTTAATATAAATTAGGTTTGATGTAAAAATAGATCCAAATTGAAAATATAAAAAACGATTTTTATTATGAGTCAAAATAATCTCATATAATATAACTTTTATAATTTTGGATCTCATTTTTATCCTTATCTTTTAGTTTTAACCTCAATTAACCCATTTGAAAAATATTATAATTTTAATTTTTTATACCATTTATCAATTAATAACATTACTATAAAATAAAAAAACACATTAATAGAGCATTTTTGATATTTAAAACTACATCCCATTCATTTTGATTAATAAAATATATTTATGAATTTTATACCATTTAATAAAATATTTTTTGTTAAAAAATATTATTAATGTTATTTTTAACACTGTACATTTAATTCAACATTAAATTCATCATTACAAAGGGAGAATTTAAATATAATGATTGAAAACCCCTATGATTTTTTATATAGATAAATTTGATTCATTTTACACATTAAATAATTCAAATTATTCCACTTTATATATTTTAAAATCATTTATTATATTTTTTATTAAATTTTGAAATACTGCATCGATGTGTCATAAGCTCTTAAAGTCATTATATGTTTACTAAAAATTAAAAATAAAATTTAATAAATAATATAATTTCATTAATTTCAAAATCAATACTTATATTCATTCATAATATATATTTCTCCCTAGGACGAAACATAAGTAATATAAAAACAATGAGATAGAAATTTTGGTAACTTTCTTTGATTTAAATATGACATAGGTCATTGTTTGGGAATTATTTCCATTAAATTAATAAATTTTTAGCCTACGGTGAAAATGGTAAATTTTAATCCATACATTTTTAATTATGAATAAAAATTAGGGGCTGAACAATTTTTGTAAGTATGATTAACTCGATTTACCATTTATCATGGTGATTTATTTTAGAACAGTTATAATTAATATTGAAAAATGGGGCCAATTTACCAAATTTTTACCTCATGATTTCAAATATTTAATTAATTTTATCAATTTTAAGAGCTATAAATTATTGAAATTAATTTTAAAGTGACTTTAAAAAATTTGAAGGAAACTAGTTTTTAGAAATTTTTTTAACCATCAAACTGAATTAATTATCATCCTCCGTATAATAAAAAATATTAAATTAATATAATAACAATTTATTGAATATATAATATAAAAATTCCATCAAAATCATTCAACAATATTGATAAATTTAATTTATTAGGGTAAAAATACATTGCACACATAAAATAGTTTTTTATAAAAACATCTCCTTTATTATAAAAGGATTTTTTCCTTTTCTTTATAATTAATTTATGAATAATGAATCAATTTTATAAATATATAAACAACAAGTTATCATAATTTAGTTATTACTATTTATATCCATTAATCCGCTATTCATGTGATAATAATATTTTAATAGTATATCACAGTTCGTCAAAAATCTTTATTGCGCATAGTAAAGAGTAAAAAAGAAGTTAAATTTGTTTGAAAAAAAATATTTCGTAAAACATTGAGGTGTAACATTCTACTCCCATTAAAAAAAATTATCCCTTAAAATAACATTGAATTGATAAAAATGAACTGATGATACTTTTTCCTCCACACATCATTAGGTTCCCATATAGCATCATCAAATTGGTGGTTTCACTACAAAACATTAACTATGTGTGTAGTTTTGTTTAATAGAACATTATTTCTAGGATTTAGCACCTAAATTACTTATTCCATATAAAAAAGATATTCCTATAGTGGTATGACCTATGAGTCCAATATATGTGTAGGATCCAGTATATACTTCCTTCAGAGTGATATATGGAACATATCATGATTGAGAGAGATATGGTGGGAGTACCGATTGGTAAGATACCATCATGATACAATCAAGAATTTCAAAATGAACAATATACCTCTGTATTTTATTTTCCTCATTTAGAAATATATTAACCCTATTTTTGGGAGATATTTATAGGAATACAATGTCACCTTATTCAAACTCTAGATCTTTTTCTATGATTTGATGCATAACTTTTTTTACCCTAGAGTTGATCATATGTGACATCGATTAGATCTATACTTCTATAATATTTCCTCTGATAAACTAGGACTTGATTTATTTCATTCTCCAACTTCCCCCCATTACATTGGAGTCGTGCACTTCCTACTATATAGGGCTTCATAAGGAGCAATCTGAATGTTGGAGTGAAATCTATTTTTGTAAGAAAAATACAACAAAGAAAGGTATTGATTGTAACCAGCTCTGAAAAATAAAGATCAAGATAACATCATATATTATAGAGTTTTAATGGACCTATCAAACATACAATCTATCTTTGGATGATAAGGAGTGTTTAAACTTGCCTCAATATCCAAAGCTTGCTGAATTATTCTCCAAAACATCTAAGTAAACCTCTTATCTCAATAAAATAAAATCTATAGTGGTATTCCATGGAATCTTACCACTTAATTAATGAATATGTTATTAAGTTGATGAAGATATAAATATTATTTATTGGTAATAAATTTTTCTAACTTTGAAAGGTGATCAACTAGAACCCATATATCATTATTCCCTTTAGTTATTTTGGGATGTCTGATAAGAAAATCCATAGTGATGTTTCGCTTTTCCATCATGGAATAGTTAATGGTTATAAAATACACTTATAATTTTATCTCTCTACCATAACTTGAAAACATACCAAGAACCCAGATACAAACTCAACAGTATCTCCCTTCTTTCCATCCCACAAAATATTGTTTCAAATTTTAATATATCTTTGTACTTATAGGATGAATATGAAATGTATATGTACGAGATTCATCCAAAAAAAAACTTCTTTATATCTGATATTGATGGGATACATATATAGGTATTGTAACTTATTATTCTAACACAATTAATATTTAACTCAGAAAAATTTATCACCATTTTTTGTATCTCTACATCGCCCTTATATGCCACTATAAACTGCACGTGGATTGATGGTTGAACACTCATTTCAGAAAGATATGATCTTTTCCATTACATTTGGATTTCCACATTAATCCTTTGAAAATCTAGAAATATTTCATATTTTGGGACACTCATAATAGATAAGCTAGAATGATCCTTACAGATTAAAGCATATTCCACTTTATTCTCATTCCCATGGTGGAAATGAATTGAGTAGTCATAATATTTAATCAGTTACAACCATATTCTCTATTCTAGGCCCAAATATTTCTGAGTGAAAAGAAACATTAAAATTTTGTAATCAATTTATAATCCACAACATTATATAAAGATATAATTTCGTTACTTCTTTAATGAATAAATTACGACAACTAATGCAAAATCATGAGTTTTTAAATTTTTTTTATGAATCTTTAATTATCATGTGGCATAAGCTATAATCATATAATTATTCTTGAGGTTGTATCATAGTCCCTTATCTAATGCATCACTATATATTAGAATCCCATCTCTATTGTATGTAATTGTAAGCATATGCGCACTAACAAACCTTATTTCTAGTTCGATAAAACATTCTTCACATTAATACATCCCAAAAAACCTAGATCCCATATAACATAACTTTGTTACTGTATTTGATTTACATGTAAAATTATCTGTAATGAGTCTATAATATCTACCCAAATTAATAAAACTTTGGATATCAATCATACTGGTTGGTTCGTGCCAATGTTCAATAACTTCTATCCTTGAAGGGTCTATTGATATACCCTCACTTGAGATTAAATTACCCAAGAAGAAAACGTTTTGAAGCCAAACTTCACAATTGGAAATTTTTTCATAAATCTTACCCTTTATTAGGTTTATCCTCATGATCCTCAACTGATATTCATGCTCTTTATTAGTCTTTTAATATATATGTATATTATCTATTAATAAAACCAAAAACTAATCAAGGTTATCTACAAAGACTCTATTTTTTAAATCCATGAAGATAATGGGGGAATTATTAAGAAATAATGGAATCACTATAAATTTATTGTGTCCATACCTTTTATGGAGTGATTTATTATGTATATCACCATTATTCACCCTTAATTGATGATATGAAAAATTTAGATCAATCATAGAAAAGTATTCTACTTCACATAGATAATGAAACATGTCATCAATACAGGTTAAATGATACTTGTTTTCATTAGTGATTATTAATCTCTCGATAATAAAAAAAATTCATATTTATCCTTATTTGTTCTCAATAAAATTAACAAGTAAAACCCATGGAAATCACATGGAAAAATTAATCTATTTTCAATATTATCTGGGAGTTTATTTATTAATTCTTATAACTTGGTCAGGTAAATTCAATATGGTGCCTTTGAAATAGGTGTTGAACACTTTATGAGTTCTATCAATAACTAAAATTAATGATTCAGTGGAAGAAAAAGAAATTATTATATAAATAAATCAACAAACTACAGAATAATGATCATATATATTATATTTTTACATTCTCTCCAACCATCTGAAACAAACACCCATTTTTAATAGGAAAGAAGACCCATTCAATAGAGATAATTTTCAGGAGATGTTTATTTTTTTAATCACAATTATAGATGATAATAATTTAGTTAAATGAATAAAGTATAAATTAACATAATCATTCGTTGATGTTGGATTTATTTATGGAAATCTAATCCATACCTAAAATAAAATTGAATTTAACTTATAGAATAGTGAAATTAATTTTAGGGAACACAATCACACAAACTTCAATGAGAGAAGAATCATTGACTTGGAATGTGATCATCATGACATTAAGTGTATTTAATACTAAATAAATACATAATTTTTTGGGTTGTTTAATGATACCCATAGAAAATTTTTTAGATATAAATGTTTTGGTATATCCTAAGTAAAATAAGACATTTTCTGTTCTAGTGTGGATGGTAAGTGTACCTTTTACCATTTCATTGTCATACACCTTATCAGAAATAGTGATATCTCGAGCATTACCTTTTCATATAGGATTAAAATATTATTTAATTTCATCATCATTATTACACTTTGTCTTTAGGAACTATTTAAAAAGTTGTGAGAGTATATCAAAGAGATTTTTCATTACATATCCCATAAAACTAAAATACTATAGAGGATAATAACTGCACTGTATGTAACATTCATCTTTAGCATGATTCCTTTAGGTTTCATCCACTGAATAAAACCAAAAGTATAATGTGGGAAACAATAATCTTATTGGGAAACCATATAATCATGAAAAATAATTTATAGGATGTATACATCGTGAGAAATTATTCTATGATTACTTAGGTTTAACCAAGTTCATGCATGATAATTAGTATTTTTTATTTTATCAATTACGTATAATTATTCCCAGGGTTCTCATGAAACGTTTCTCATCATTGTTTCCAAAGGTTAACTAATCCTTGCTCTAATACAGATTATATTGTCCCAAAATTTTCATAAATATATATTAAATATAAATAGATGAACATTATTTATAAAACATAAAAATACTTACTATAATAATATAGGTACATTATCTTTAAAAACATGGAAATATATTAAACTGTTTCATAATAGTTTGAAATTTTCTCCCACTTATAGATTCATAACTATCACCCTTTCTAGCCAAATCATACATAAAAATTTTCTTTATTATCTGAAAATGAATTATAAGAAAGGATGAGCTATAATTCATAGTTTGGTTAAACAAGTAAGACATCAATGATCATATAAGAATGAAATAAGAAAATGGGTATGAAAAAATGGGAATATATTTTGAAAATATTTCATTGCATATCATAAATCATAATATTGAGTCATGAAATAAGTATTTGATGGTCATAAGATAAGAATCATAAAAGAATCACACAACATTATCCATGAGATTATAATATATGAATAATAAATTGAATTATTAAATAAACATAAGTACTTAAAATCATTACCATATTTATCTAGGATATTTTTGATATTGTTTTATCAGAATGGATCCACACTTCCAAAACATCATTGTAGTAACTTTGTTACTCCGTAGACTATAATAGTGAAAAAATTCCCTTACTAAAATGAGTTCACTTACCATTCCATTTATTTTTATCTAATGATATATCAATATTTCCATAATTAATTAGAGGGATATATAGGTCCCACCCATAACATAATGAAAATCATATATATGTGTGCCACATGATCATAAGGCATCCATCATATCAGTACCCATGAAAGGAAATGCATTTCATAAATATTTCATCAATGAATAACCCATAAAAAAGGACCATGTTTCATAAACATACCACCTTGATAAATTAAAAACACATAGAGAAAGAATAAGGATAGTAACCTTTGACTATATTCCTAGAAAATCATAAGCATTTAAGGTCGTTCCCATTGACGAGTCAAAAAATCATTAATAAATATTTTCATGAAAATAAGCTCTCTAATTTGAAATCACATATTCAAAATATAATAATTTCTAAAATATTATTCAAAAAAAGTTCTTGAAAAATTATAATGGTAACCTGTAAATAATTATTTATAACACCATGTTTCCATGAAGGAAATAAACTCTATTCATGATGTATTAGTAAAAAAACATTCCATCCATATTTTATTAGGAAATTCAGAAAGTACATCATTTAGAAAATTATAAGAATATTCCTTTCAAATAAATTTTTAAAAAATAAAAAATTGGTTTAAAATAATTTAATAAATAATATTATAATAAAAAAACCTTCATTAAAATATTTTTCGATTAAAATGTATATGGAAGAAAAAAAATTTCCACTGAAGAGAAAAATAAATTCGATTTTGATAAAAAATATATTTACAATTGATTGGGTAAATAAAGTAAGGAAAATGATAGGAAACTTGTATTTTTTTAAAAATAGAAAAATTATAACAATATTTATGATTGTATTGAGATTTTGGTTATAATATTTCATTATTTAAACTTAATGATAAATAATCCCAATAAATAATGAGATTATAACATAAAACACATTACCCCAAGTCAGATTTCCTTAAAACATTTTGAAAACACTTTATAATAAATATAGGATTATTATAAATTTTATTAAGTAACTATACTAATATATAATTTAATTTTATTCTTTTATTAAATATTTTAAACAATTTGTTTCAAATCACTATCTTGGGTGATAATTGCTTCATTTTTCATATATGTTTTGGTTTAGTAGATTTAGTCCTTGTAATTTGATCATAGTACCATCATATATAGTATTTTAATAATTGTATAAAACTTATATATATTAATTATAAATATGTTTTTATCCATCTGAAAAATTTACGGATAAAAATATTAATTACACCATTCATGGAGATGATAAGTCATACATACGCATGAACACTATTTTCCTTTTTCAATAGATGGAATTAAAGAAAGGTAAATATTAATTTACATTTAATGGTTCATTATAGTATCCTATATATTATATATATTAAAAAAATTTATCATAATTACAATCCATGTATAACATAAATGAAAAATGAATCACATCGCTTCGGGGAGGTGGTAGTGCACATGTACACACAAGCGACATTATCGTTTCAAAGAGATTAGATTGTAATATGGTAGAGATTATATTATATTTAAATAATTATAATTGTTTCATAAATATCATATATAAATATTAATACCATCATAATACTCGTCAATAAAATATGTTGTTGAAAAATACATGTATCATTGCATGGATATAGTAAGTCGTACATACGTTTGAGCGATTCATTCACTTCTTATTTGAAAAAAATAGTGTATAATGATATTTTCAAAATCAGAATGAAATAACAGTATATTTAACATATGGAAGTTATTATTTTATATATATTATAATATATTTAAAGGTGGTAAAAGAAAAATTTAAAAGAAAGTGATCAGTTAAGGTGCATGGAATTTCATTGAAATGACTCCTTATATCTCCTGTAAAGGGATGTAGGGTCCATCCATTGAGAAAAAAATAGGATGTGTCTAGGGAAGAGTAGAAGAAACTTTTATAGATACTATTAGATATTGAAGGCTTAAATGGGTGTGAATAAGGGAAAGGATTTTTTTTATATAATTGATGGGTGGGGCGCTCTTTGAATTTTCTAAAATACCAAGTCAGTTTAAATTAATTTGATGTTAAAATGGATCCAAATTGATAATATTAAAATAAAATATGTGAATGTGTCTACATAATCTCCTCCTATTAAATATTTACTTGTTTTGATCACATTTGTATCCTTATAATAATATTTTAATCCACATTAACCTTTTAAAAAAATACCATAATATTAATGTTTTCTACATTTAAGGGTTAATAATATTACTGTAAAATGAAAAAGCCCCATTAGTGGGCCATAGATGATGTTTTTGAACATATAGAATTCATTTCTCTGAGTTTAATAATTTTATAAATTTTATATCATTGAATAAAATATTATTTATTATAAAATATTAATAATGTCATTTTAAAACTAATAATTTAATTTACCATTAAATACCTATATATAAAGGAGAAATTATAATATAATTCGTCAAAACCTCCATAATATGTCATATAGATCAAAAAATTGATTGGACATGTTAACGTATTCAATTTAAGTCACTTTTAATATTTTAAAATAATTCAATATATTTTTCATTAAATGAAGAAATACTATTTCACTGTTTTATAATCAATTATGTACATTATAAAATTACTAAAAATAAAAAAATTCAATGAGGAAAATAATTTCATTTATTTTATATTAGACACTTAGATTTATTTATAACTTTTTTCCCTATTTGGACACATAATAGATATTAAAAATAATGATATTGACATTTTGTAACATTATATGATTTAAATATTATATGATATATTTTCATGGGAAATATACCGTTATTCTAATAAATTTTAAGAATAATGTAATAATAGTTAAATGTAATACATTCAAAATGTATTAAAATGAAAATTTATGGAATCACCACTTAGTTTTAACCTATATTAATTTGGTATACCATAAACCAAGGAGAAAAATGTTACAATGATTACTATTCATATTGACAAAAAATAGAAGGGGTATATTTACCAATTTTTTACCTCTTGATTCTAACTATGAAATTCATTTTATCTATTCCAAAACCTATAAATTGAACAAATTAAATATAAAATAATAGTGAAAAATATGATGAAAATTAGTTTTTAGGAAAAAATATGTTTCTTAGCATAAAACTATAACTATTGTCATCCTATTAATAATAAAAAAATATTAGATTAATGTTAAAAACTTTTATTTAATATATATTATATAAATTTCATTAAAATATTTCACCAATATTGATCAATTTATTTTACTAGGATAAAAATATATTTAGCATGTAAATTTTTTTTTCCCAAAAAACAAATCCTTTATTATTAAATGAATTTTATTTTCATTACTAATTAATTGATTATAACACCCAATGTTTTATGAATAAATAAAAATTATTTGATAGCTTTCATTACATAAAACACCGAGTTTTAATAGACTATGATATATTATTAATAATTTAATATAAATAGGACTATTATAACCTAGTTGTCAAACACAGAGATATGAATAAAAATAACAAATTTATAAATATTAATTATAATTTTTATACAATTAAACCATATTGATACAATAATTAATGAATTTTTAGAAAAGTCTTTACATGGATTAAAAATACTAGTTTCTCAAAAATGTTTCTTATTAATTTTTGTCAACTATAATAAAATTTATTTTTTAAAATATTAGAATATTAATTTGAAAAAATAAAATTTAGGTTTTAAATATGAACATAAAAATTAACTTCCTGTTACTTTTTGGGATATTTCTGAAAAGATGAATTTTTTAGTGAGTAGTGAAAAATACTAGTTTTTATTGAATGCTTCCTTTTCATTTAAAGAATTTATATATTTATTTTTTAATTTAAAATGGGTTTAAAAAAAATTTATTGTATTATATTATAATTAACCCAATTTATACTATTTGAATATTTATTTATTGAATTTTCATATAAATACCTTTTAAAAGTTTAAACGGTTTTTCATTAGAAGGCCACTTTCTCATCGCGTCTGCATGTTTTATTTTAAATAAAAAATTTCCTCTACATTTGAAATAATTTTGGAAAAATATATTCAATATTTTGAATCATCATAATTTATATTATATAATGAGTTCAAATTTACTTTAAACTAAAATTAATAGTAAAACCTGTAAATATTTTTTTCTAGATTTATGGTAAAAACGGGTTTTCTGAGGGGTTAAACTAAAAATATAAGGTTTAAAAATGAAGAAAAACATATAAAAATAAATTTTATGGAAATATTTACCCATTATAACTTATATTATCTATATTTCTCTTTTGGATCCTTTTGGAATGTAAAAAACGTGGTTACACCTATTTCTTTTAAAAAACAACAAGTGTGACACTCACCTCACCTATAAAAGGCCACCCCTATTATCTCCTATTAAAATTTCCAAAGACATAGGAATTATAAAATAAAGAAAATCAATTAATTAATTCACTGATAAAATATTATAAGCCTTATTTTGGCCATAAGTCCATCATAAAATGTATTTTGGTGTGAACCAAATGATGTTGTCTGATGAAGAGGTAACACCCATAAACAAGCATTTTATTTTATTTCTTAATCCACCACATTAAAATTTTATAAATTCATGATTATATTACAAAAAAAATTATATTATATATACAATGTTTTTTTATGTTATGGGAATTAACGACCATCTTATCCTCTATCAAATGGGATAAAAAATCATCATTCGTGTGGACAATGGACTATCGTCACACGAACTGATGTTATTCATTTTATATTACACCTTTAATTGATGGAAAAAATTATTTATTAAAGGTATATATATTATATTTAAGATAGTATTTTACTTACAAATTTATAATATCACATATACATTCATAATTTTCTTTCTGTGGTAATACGATGATGACCCTCAGGTGTACAACAGACTACCACCTCATGAAGCGATGTGACTCATTCTCTATTTATTTAGAAGGTAAACAGGATGGTTTTAATGAAATTAGGTTATATATATTACATAATAATTATTATTTACTTTTAATATATTATTTTCCATTCTTTTATTCCTTCTTTCCATAAAATGGAAGCAACGTTCAAGTGTGCATATAACCTACTGTCTATAAGATTGGTGTATTTAATTTTCTATAAATAACTCTTATAGATAACTATAAATACATATATAATAAATTTATATGATATTAATATCATTTTTAACATTATGATGTTTATAGAATTATGATCAAAGTAATAGGGCAAGAAGAAACAAATCAATACATACATTAAAAAATAATTTAATACCTGATACATAACATTAACATGAAATTATTAATGAATAGGTAATAAAATATCATAATAAAATTATACATGGTTTGATATATCTATTTATTTTTATTTAGTAAATTTATAATTTACAAACATTAATTATCTAGTAGGTTTGAATGTGTACAGTGGAAGTTGAGACATATGGTGAGGGTTTTTCATCTCACCTTTTTACTTCTTGGGAGACACATTCCATATTCACCACGTATTTATTTTATGTAGTGTATATACTACAGGAAAATGTATTTTATGATTATTATCATTCATTTTATTAGATTTAAATATCAATTTGAGTGTTTATTTTTCACTGGATTTGTAGTTCAAATTTTTTAAAATCAGTAAGGGATTTTTGTCTCAATTTTCCTTATTCGTGGAATATGTTATGTCATTCACACATGTTCTTTCAAGATGTTTATATACACACTGTTTGACTTGTTATATCATTAATATCATTATCTTAATAAAATTTAATGTTTCATTTGATATTAATATTTAATGTTACTTACGATTCAAAAGATAATAAATGTTAATGATTTTATTTTACACTCTCACAAATTATCAGGATTGTTTATGATTATGATTTAGATGATGAAATATTATGATAAATATCTAAATAAACTCATAAATTTTACTCCCCTATGTAAATTTCATGTGAATATATTTTCCCTTCATTTTAAGATAATTATATACTCTAGAGTTCCAAATAATTTTTTAAGAAATATATTCTGTACTACTCTCTTTGGTTGAAAAATAAATTTTCATCCAAAACCAAGTTTTAAAAAAATTTATTAATTTTTTTTAACATTTTATAATAAATTATTAAATAAATTTTTACCGATGTTTGAATTTTTGAATTTTTGTTTGAAATTAATCTTTAACTCATTTTCCAAACAATTCCTTTTCCAAACATTTCCCATTTTGATTTTATAAATAATATGAAATTAATCTTCTATTTAAACATGTTTGACGTTAATTTTATCATTCAACATCATGGATAATAATTAAATTTAAAATATATATAAAATTTTACAACGGTATTATCAAAGAAAATTATTTTTAAAACATTTTAAGTAATATGTTTTTTCAAATTGGAAAGGACATTTTCTTTATGAAATTTTTTAAATGATATTTCAAAATCATTATCCATCTATGATGACATCTATTGTTGTTACCTATGTATTATTGGGTATATGATCCAAGGATACCATTATTATTATTTCATTAAATGATTTATTTTTGTGATCGAGTGATATTTATAGAACTTGTTCCTCTTTTAGTGTTATACCATGAGGAAATTATTATGAAACCCACTTCGTTTAATAGGATATTATCTGATGAAATGATGAAATGATTATAAAACATGCCTATTTTCCATAGGTTATGATATAGTTTAATGTTTATTAAAACAATTTATTTTCATGGGTCATGATATTATGATTTTTTTTGATCATGTGGTATAATGATATATGATTTTCATTATGTAAAGGGTGAGACAGATATGTCCCTAAAATTAATTTTGTAAAGATTTATATCTCATGAGATAGATATGAATAGAATAATAAGTGAACCCTATTTAGTAAGGTAATACTTCTAGTATGATGGCATTGGGAATGAACCATGAATAAAATGATGGTTCAGGGAGTGCACCCATTCCATGAGGAAATTATTATGAAACCCACATCTTTTATATGATGTGTACAATCATGTAGAACCAGGTGTGTAACATCCCAGGTAAATAAAGAATATGATATTCTCATATTTATTAATATTTCTAAATTAATTAATAATTTTAATTTATTGGGGATGCTATGTTTGATGGCATAACCGATACATAACAACGTGTATCTTTGAAATCTTACATTTCACACAATGTTGAGTTGTACTGAAAAACAATATAATAATACTATTAATTTAAAAGGTAGATAATGCATAGCCGTTGTAATGGAAGGAATAAATATAACTAACTACAAAATGATTACACATGTTTGTTAAATATTTTTACATTTATCCAAAAAAGTTAGAGGCCTAAAATGTGACTGAATCTAATTAACTTTAAAATGTTGATTTACCACCTTTTAATGGATAACCTTCTTTAAATATATTTTTGGTCACTTTTATATGTTATTTTTGAAAAAATAAAATTCTTATTTAGAATCGGGACATCAAAATTCACTTTGGGTAAATTTTTTTATTTTTCTGATAACATTCATTTTTTGATGAATAGTGGAAAATAATTTATTTCAATTCAAAACAGCCTTTTAATCTAATTTATATTTATGGTTAGATTTTATTTTAAATTGGTTTTAAAGTGTAATTTGATTATATTTTTACCATTTAATCCAATTTTTGACATTTTAATTAATTTCACTTTGAAATTGGTCATTAACAAATGTCAATCTTTTGATAGTTTTTTTAAAAGGCAATGTCCTAGTCAACGACCATGACATAATTTATTAAATTCAAGAAAAAAATTACAAAAGTCTGAAAGAGGGAATTTTATTAAAATCTTTAGCAAGGAGAGGGAGGAGATCATCCAGCAACTCATCAGACCACGTACTGTCCTGGCTGATCCCCTTATTGGAAAGACCATACGCCACCATATTAGATTCATGGTAGGCATCAGTGGAAATATATCTGATTTCTAGAAGCAAGTTCAGGCATATTTTCCAACTCGTAGAAAGAGGCCAAGATTGGTGAATGTCCCCTATTGTTTTGACAGTGGGAATTGATTTTAAATTAATTTCTACCACTTCTGTATTTTGAATTTGGAAAAATAGATTATATATTTTAAATTAGGAGGTTTAAATTTTTTAAATAGGTAACTTTTATTTTTAGACATTATGAATATTTACATCAGTAAATATTTTATTTACCATGGTTAAAGTGTAAATCTGGTAAATAAGGGTAAAACAATATTACTAAATTAATATTCCATTACCCAATAATGTATCCTAATCCTATTGGTTGATACGCGTCCATGCATGGGCATCCATGGGTCAATTTTTGGACACCATGGGGCCACATGAGAGTGATAATGGAAATTTATTTTAATTAACATAAAGTAAAGAAAAAAATAACATAAACAAATTTTTTTAATAAATTAATTTTTTAAAAGAGTTATATAAGTTATATTTTCAAATTTAAATATTATTAGGAAATATAATAAGATTTATTATATCATGGTAATTTTTTATAATTTTAAGACATCAAATTAATTAAAATATTAATGACACAATAATGATGCAGTGTTTACCTCATTAATAAAAGATTTCAATAACTATGATTATAAAGATTAAATTAACATCCACAACCTTCCAATTCTGATTGGATGATTTTATTTCAACCATGAGTCATACTATCTTCGACTTTAATAAGTTTTGTACATTTAAAAAATGAATATAATCATATAATAAAATAATTTTTTCACAGTTTCCTGAAGATCCCCTCCTCCCTCTTATAAAAATCCATCTCCTCTAACCCATTACTCACACATCTCAAGCCCCTTTACTCATCAAAACCATGCCCAAATAAGCTATAAATATCCATTTCTTCTACATAGAAGCCTTAACATAGGCATAAGGCACATTAAGAAACCCTTTTGGTTCAATCCAAAGGGAGTTACCTGATTTAAAGGTAACGTCTTCTCTTAAGGTCATTTGTTTTATTTTACTTCTCAAACCCTACACTGTTTTTATTCTTTTATTCTATAAAAAAATAGTATCTTCAATATTGTAGGATGTTTTTATGAGACAGATTATAACTACACTATCAGACACCTCTATCTAATGGAAAAAGAATATACTATTTCTGTGGATGGAAAACTAACACCTCAAGAAAAGATGATTTTTAAATTATCTCTTACCGCATATCATGGTGGATATTATGATGGAAATGTATTTATATATGATATATATTATGTTTATTTTTTCTTTATTATTCTTTATTTTCCATTTTTATCACACCATTATGGTTTCTATTATGGGTAAAAGAAATAATTTCATTTTAGGAAGTGCAGACTACCGCCCCCTCAATGTGACATGACTCGTTAATTCCACATGTAGAATGTATAAATGATGGAGTTAATGATATTATATATGATATTACACTGAAATTATAATATAACTATTTATCATTATGTTTTAATTCCATTAAAAATAAGAAATAGAAATTAATGTAGTGTTCATGCGTACGTACGACTTACCGTCTCCATGAACGGTGCATTTCATTTCTTATATCCAAATGTTATGTAATATTATAAATACACATATATACTGGATGTATATTATATATATGATATATAAATCATGAATATAATTATATAGATAATGGATATTTTACCACATGGAAAACTTGTAATTATAAGGTGTTTATTTTTGACTCAAGCTCCAAATATCGGCCAAATGACCATTATTAACTAAAATGATTATATAATGTTTATAACATGGTAATGAGAGATATAAAAGGAATAATAAACATTAAAACGGTTATTAATATGTTATAAACTAACTTAAGTTTATTATTCAGGAAGAACAAGGAACACACAAGTCAAGTCGGAAACGAGGTAAGGGGTTTCCTATCTCACTTTTAATTTCGTGAAATTTCCATTTTTTGCCAATTATTTATTGGATGTGGTGTATTTTGTACTTAAATTTGATATATATTATAATGATTATATTTCTATTCATGGTATTATATGATTCATTTGGTGGGTATTAACTTTTGGCCATATAACTCGATTTATTACAACATGGTAAGGGATTTTCGTCTCACTTTTTATTCCCGTGAGATTCCTGCTATATTTTCCACAATTTACTTTTGTGTAGTGTATATACTTCCTATGATTGTATTAAATGTTTTATATACTTAAATAAATTGGTATTTACATATTTATTTAATGATCCTTCTTTCATGGGTTGTATGTTTCGTAAGTTACCAAATCAGTAAGGGAACCTTTTAACCCAATTTACATTCCTTGGGTTAATCTTCTAATTATTAATTATGCCATGCTATGATTATGTGCAGAATAAATATTTATTTATTTATGTTTTAATTTACACTTTCCTTTGTGTGGATATACTTTTGATGCACATAATCACTCCATTGATAAATTCTCAAGTCATCAATATGAACTTGATAAGATTAATTTTAACTCAATTTCCATTCATTGAGTTAAGCATCCAAATCATTGGTTTTGTCTTAAAAAGAACACATTTGAATTTACATTTATTTATCTACACTTAATATCCAATCATATTGAGTGTATTTATATTTTTCACACTTTATTATGTAATTTATTTATCCTTAATCTAAGGATAATTTCTTTATAAGGGATTTCATCTCAAATTTCATTCTATTGAGACTTCATTATTGTTATGCACCAATTCACTCTTATATGGTGTATATAATGTCCTTTGGAATATTATATCATGAATACGTTTATTCTCATGATGTTATAAATTTATGATTAAATTTTATTCCTCAATTATTTCTATTCAAGTGTCTCTCATTTTGTTAAAAACTTTTTAACTAAAATATCATTTTAAATGTTTTAAAGAATTATTCTTCTAAAATTTTCACATTAATTCCCTTGTTTTCAAAATGTTTTTAGCATTTATTTATATAGACATTAATGTTTTCAAATTATAATTAATTTAAAAGCTTTAATGTGGTAAGGGACACTTTGATTCAAAAATATCTTTGTTAAATGTTTTAAATGGATTTGAAAATGGTTTGATAAATAATTGATTATGTAAATATCTTGAAAAGATATATTGTAATAGAAAGGTGGAAATATTATCTTTACATTATTCTTATGTTATAGTTATTGGGAATTGTTTACATATATAGGTGGTTCCTTGAAAAACCTAGGGCTTCTTAGCTTGAGGTAGCTCTCCAATGCATTGGGTAACATGACAGAGATAAACGTTAATGTTCCTCCTAATAGATTTAGGGAATATACTATGATAGGTATTCCAAATGTGACTCCCTATGTAGCTATGATAGGTAAAATATATGTATGTTATTAATTCCATAAGTTACCTGTATGATTTCTTATTTCTATGTGTTATTCATAAATCTTATGATTTTGTTAGGTATGTTATGATTGAAAAGTTTTAGTTTCTTTGATTTGTATATATTGATGGGCTAATGTTTTCCTTCATTATTTTATAACTCTTACTGAGATTTTTATTCTCATCCTAAGTTTTTGAAATTCTTTCCGCATGACTTAAAGATGAATATTGTCAAGGATGGGATTAATGAAAAGTTTTTCTATCTAATACTTGGAACTAGACATGTTTCTTTTTAAGAGTTTTTATTGTATGAAAAATAGATACTGGGTAGTAGTGTCTACTTGTAATATTCAAGTTGTTATGTAATAGTTATGTCCTAATTCTATAAAAATCTAAACCTGAACATATCCTCAATGTGAATTCTTGACATAATTCAATTTTATGTAATGTTTCAGGACGAGTCCTTATAGTTGGTATCAGAAGTCAGTTTAGATAAATTTAGAGGTTAGGGTGTTCTTTTAGATTAAGTGACATTACCATAACGGTTATGATTTAATAAAGAGTCATAGTTATTGGAGATAAATTGAATGAGTTTAAGATAACATGAATAAGTATATCTTAGTATTTACCGTCCTCATAAGATATTGTCTGATGATTTTAATAATATACTCACACATACCTTTTTGATTTTAGTAAATGGATGGATCTAGTAGGAACGAACGAAACAGTGGATATAAAGAGAACTATGATGGTTTTTTGAATGAGAAACTAAATGAAATAAGAGATGAAATGAGAAATCTTGTGTTTATTCTCAACAAACTATCTAGAGTCATTATTGGCCACATGAACCATGTGGATTTTTATAAGGAATTGTATTTTCTAGAAACAAATCCCCACGGAAGTTCAGGTAATAATTATAATGTTAAGTATATTTATAAATTGATGTGTCAAGGATGTGGAAATAAGAACATAGGAAAATGTTTCAAGGGGACATAAAGATTATATATATGTTGAAGTGAAGGTCATAAATAAAGAACCTACCATGGAAAAAGGAAGCATCCAGTTGACTCTAGGAAATGGGAAAAGGTTATTTATGAGGGATCAATTGAATGTTTTAAATGTGGCGTGCATGGTCATTATACAAACATATTTACTACAAATAAGGTTCTGGAATGGGACCACCAGGATCAAAAATATATATGTTTACCAATACCTAATTCCATTCCAATTGAGGATGAGGAATCTAACAATTACCAATGAACGGTATGGATTATTTCTTAACTGATGTCTAGACATTATTGAATCTTAGGATATGATTCATTATTTTGGTTATAAGAATGATGTATTTTAGAATACATTGGAAAGGAATGGTTAATGGATCATGAAAAATGTTGAATTAGTTAGAAGTCAACATATAAGGGATTCAAGTGTTATGGTAGATTTTTGGATGGTGAAATGCTTAAAAGTATTAAGGCTCTTTTGATGAGGAGATTACATTAAAATACTTTTTATAGTATGTTTAACCCTGATGTTTGATATATAAAGATTTTATTCAAGAATAATTATAAGTTATTTTTTTGGATATAGTTATAAAGAACCATTTGGGTTTATATGATCCTTGAATTTGAGGAAATTACAGGATAATACATTTTTGGATGCAAAATTAAAGTTATCAGATAACATTTGTGGTTAAAATATGTTATGGTTATTTTTGATAAATTTATCTCTTTTTGGAAATGTAATAAAATTATATTGTTTTTGAAAAAGGATAACACATAGACCACGTTACAACTCATCACGTTTGACAAATATGCGGGAATCGAACCCACAACCAATGTGCGACAGGGATTTATCGCCTACCACTAGAATACATGAAGTCCTCAGTTAGTATGACTAATTATTTTTTAATTATATGATTTTATGAATCAATAATAAGATTATTTTGGGTTATCTATGGAAATGATTAAACTATCATGGAGAATATGTGACTAAGTCAATTACTTGTAAATATTATACTTTAAGAGTAACAGATGTTATATATAGATAAATGTTAAGATTTATCTTGAAGACTATGTGATTAAATCCTTCTGAGATTTGTGTTTCAATAATAGTTTTGATTAATTTTATGGATAGTTTTTTATCTAATGGTATTTGTTGTGCTTTGGGTATTTTTGACAAATATTAGAGATTAAGAGTTGTTTTTCTTTTTGTAAAAGATAATCCTTTTTAGGGATTGTCTGATCTTCTACTAACCATTTTGGTTTTAGTTGATGTCTAAAGGAATGATAAAATTATAGTTTATCTTTTTTGGATTATTCTTTATATGTTTATTATAGCGATTCAAATGTGGAAAAATCATCTAGAATACTCATAGTTTGAAGAAAAAATGAGTTTGTGGTATGAATTTAGTAAAGGATGAAAGTATACATGATAAGTAAGTATGTTTCCTTATAATATTAGTTAAATTCATAAATAAATTCCTCAACTATAAGAAAAATAATTTAAAATAAAACCTTCGTCTGTTAAATTTTCCTACTGGGGAATCAAATACAGTTTAACCTGTCACAAGTTTATGATTTTCAAGTGGTTAACTTTCTCCTAATCATGTTTTTTATTAGTCTCCATCAGAACATTGTGGTTTTTTTTCTACTCCATATCCATGTTTTCATGGAATCATAGTATCTTTTTTTGGTTGAGCTTTTTAATTATATTCTTTTATTTTATTGTGATATATTTATTGACTCTTTCTCTGATGTGGGACATTCAATAATGTTTCCGAGCAGACATTTAAAATTGCGAGGATGAAATTCCCAAAAGGGGAGAAGGTTGTAACATCCCATGTAAATAAAAAAAATGAAATTACAATATTTATTAACATTTGTAAAATATTTATTAATTTTACTTTAAATGGGATGTTATGTTTGATGGCATACCCGATACACAATAATGTGTTTCTTTGAAATCTTACGTTGCACTCAATGTTGTGTTGTACTGAAAAATATTATACTAATAATATTGTTTTAAATGGTATTTAACGCCTATACATTGTAATAGAGGGAATAAATATAACCTACTAAAAAATTATTATACATGTTTGTTAACTATTTTTACATTTATCCAACAAAAGATAGAAGCCTAAAATGTGAATGAATCAAATTTACTTTGAAAGGTTGATTTACCACCTTTTATTGGAGAACCCTCTTTAAATCTAGTTTTGGTCACTGATATATGTTATTCTTGACAAAATAAAATTCTTATATAGAATCGGGATATCAAAATTTACTTTGGGTAAATTTTTGGTATTTTTCTAATAAAATTCATTTTTTGATGAATAGTGAAGATACTGCTTTTTAATTCAACACTACCTTTTAATATAATTTATTTATATGGTTAGATTATATTTTAATTGGTTTTAAAATTTAGTTACATTAAATTTTTACCATTTAATCCAAATTTGGTCATTGTAATTAATTTGACTTTGAAATTGGACATAAACAAATGTCAATCTTTTGATAGTGATTATTTCTTAAAAACACGCCATTTGTTTTGACAGTGAGTATTAATTATAAATTAATATCTGCCACTTTTTTATTCTGAATTTTGAAAAATGGATTCCATATTGAGATTCAGGAGTTCCAAATTTTTTAAATAGGTACAATTTATTTTTAGGCATTATGAATATTTATTTCAGTAAATATTTTATTTACCATGGTTAAAGGGTAAATCTGGTAAATAATGGAAAAAAATATTATAAATAATAGAAAATTTCCATAAGTTGTGTTCTAATACAATTGATTAAAACACATCCAACCATGGGAATTATTGGGTGGATTTTGGACCCCATATGTCCACATGGGAGTAATAATGACACTTTATTTTAAATATCTTAAAGTTAAGACAAAAATGAAATAAAAAATAACTTTTAGTAAATTAAATTCTACATATAGTTATATAAATTATATTTTGGAATATTAATATTATTCGGAACTATAAAAATATTTCTTACATCATGATTTTTTTTGTAATTTTTAGACATAAAATAAATTAAATTATTTATGACACAATAATGATGCAGTGTTTACCTCATTAAAAAAAGATTTAAATAAAAAAGATTATAAAGATTGAAATAATGTTCAAAATCATCCCAATTTTTATTCGATGATTTTATTTCGATCTTGAGTTATCTTATATTTTACTTTAATAATTTTTGGACTTTTAGAAACTGAAACTAATTATATAATAAAATTATAGTTTCACACATTCATAAAGATCCCTTCTACCCCTTATAAAAAGCCCTCACCTATAATCCATTACTCACAAATCTCAAGCCCCTTGGCTAGTGTAAACCCTACCCAAATAATCTTCAATGATCCCTATATTCCACCTATAAGACATAACTTAAAAATAAGTCACATCAAGAAACCTTTTTGGTTTAAACCAAAGGGAGTTACCCGATTTAAAGGCAATGTCTTCTCTTAAGATCTTTTATTTTATTTTAATTATCCAACCCCTTAACTATATTTATTCTTTTATTTTATAACAACACAAGAATCCTAAATATACTATTATTTCTTTATGAGAAGGATTCTAACTACACTTTCACACACCTCTATCTAATGGGTGAAGCCCAAACTGTTTCTCTGGATGGAAAACTAACACCTCATGAAATGAGGATTATTCAATTATCTCCTACCACCCCTCATGGTGGACTTTATAATGGAACTGTATTTATATATAATATATATTATGTTTATATTTTCATTATGATTCTGTATTTTTCATTTATATCATAATTTTATGGTTTTCATTTTTGGTAAATGTGATAATTTCATTTTAGAAAGTGGGAACTACCATCCCCTCAAAGTGATATGACTCGTTAATGCCATATATGGGACATATAAAGGATAGAGTTAATGATATTATATATGATATTATACTGGAATTATAATATACCCATTTACCATTTTTCATAAATTCCATTAAAATAATAAATTGAAATGAAAGTAGTGCTCATGGGTATGTACGATTTACCTTCTCCATGAACAAAGAATTTCATTTATTATCTCCAAATTTTATGTACTATTTTAAAAGAATACATATAATGGATATATATGAAATATATGATATATAAATCATGAATATAATTCTGTAGATAATGTATATTTGACCACATGAACAACTTGTATTTATAAGGTGTTCATTTTTGACTCAAGTATCAAATATCGACAAAACAACCATCACTACTAGAAATATGATCTTTCCCAACACTTCTATACAAACGGTATGTAAAAACCATTGGTATAGGTCTCATTTACCAATGGTTTGGCCAAATCATTGGGAAATCCCACTTTGGGGCCACCTTTCCCAACAGTTTTGGAAAACTGTTGGGAAAGGGTATAGATTTCCCAACGGTTTGGACAAACCGTTGGGAAAGGTCCCCCACATGTCAAAATTCCAACCAGAATTGAATCCAGAATCAGGACCTATACCAACGGTTGTCAAAACCATTGGTATAGACCTATACCAATGGTTTTGACAACCGTTGGTATAGGTCCTTTGAATTTGAATAAAATAATCTTACCAAGAACATTATATAAATCAAAATTTAAAATAATTATTAAAATAAATATATATATTTATGTAATTATGTTCACAGAAGCCACGTTAGGTTAGTGGTTAAGTCGTTAAATGATAAACTTGGGGGTCCTGGGATCAAATCCCAACGAATGTTTTTTTTGAAATACATATACCAACGGTTCCATAACCATTGGTATAGATTTTCTTATTACTTATACCAATGGTTTCCAAAATGGTTTCTATAGGCCTATACCAATGGTTTTCCCAAAACTGTTGGAATAGACCTATCCCAACATCTTACTTGGCAACGGTTCTCCAAACCGTTGGTATAGGTAAGTTTTCCAGTAGTGCATTATTAACATAAATTTTTACATAATGTTTATAACATGGTAATGAGTGATATAAAAGGAATAATAAACTTTTAAAATTTCTTAATCAAGTATAAATTATCTTATGTTTATTTTTCAGGAAGAACAAGGAGCAAACAAGCCAAGATAGACACGAGGTAAGGGGTTTCCTATACCATTTTTAATTCCATGAGATGTCCATTGTTCGCCACTTATTTATTGAATGTGTTGTATTGTGTATAGAAATTTGGTATATATTATCATGATTATATTTCTATTCATGTTATTCTATGATTATTTTTGTGGTTATTAACTTTTTGTCATACGAATCGATCGATTACAATGTGGTAATGTATTTTCATCTCACTTATTATTCTGGTGAGATTCATGCAATATTTTCCACTATTTCCTTTTGTGTGGTGTATGTACTACCCATGATTTTTTTCATTGTGTAATATACTTCAATTAATGGGTATTTACATCTTCATTTTATTATCATTATTTCAGGGGTTTTATGTTTCGTATGTTACCAAATCGGTAAGGTAACCTTTTACCCAATTTCCATTCCTTAGGTTAATCTTCTAATTCTTAATTAGGTCATGCTATGATTATATGTGGAATCACTATTTATTTATTTATGTTTTAATTTAAACTCCCATTTGTGTGGATATACTTTTGATACACATAATCACTCTATTGGTAAATACTTATGTCATCGATATAAAATTGATAAGAGTATATTTAACTCAATTTCCATTAATTGATTTAGACATCCAAGTCATTGGTTATGTTTTAAAAAGAACATATTTTAATGTACATTTATTTATTTAAACTCAATGTCAAATAATATTGAGTTTATTTATATTTTTCACACATTATTATGTAATTGATTTATCCTTAATATAAGGATACAATTTTTTTAAGGTATTTCATCTAAAATTATATTCCATTGAGACTTCATTGTTATTATTCACCAATTCACTATTATATGGTGTATATACAGTCTTTTTACAAATTATATCATGAATCACTTTATTATCATGATACTATAAAGTTCCAATTAAATGTTTTTCCTTAATTATTTGTATTCAAGTGTCTCTCATTTTGTTAAAAACTCTTTAACTAAAATATCATTTTAAATTTTTTAAAGATTTATTCTTATAAATATTTCTCACTAATGTTCATGTTTTTAATATGGGGTTTAGGATTTATTTATATGAACATTATGTTTTTCAAATTATAATTAATTTAAAGGCTTCAAAGTGGTTTGAAACACTTCGATTTGAAAATATCTTTATTAAATGTCCTAAATGGATTTAAAAATGGTTTGATAAAGCATTGATTATGTTAATATCTTGAAATGATATATTGTAATTGAAATGTGGAAATTTTATCTTTGCATTCTGCTTGTGTTATGGTTATTGGGCATTTTTTATATATATGGGTGGTTCCGTGATAAACCTTGGGCCGGTGAGCCTGGGATAGCTATTCAATGCATTGGGTAACGTGACAGAGGTAAATGTTAATGTTCCTCCTAAGAGAATTAGGGAATATACCATGATGGGTATTACAAATGTGACTCCCTATGTATCTGTGATAACTACAATATAATTATGTTATGAATTCCATAAGTTACCTTTATGGTTTATGATTTCTCTGTGTTATTCATAAATCTTATGATTTTGTAAGGTATATTATGATTGAATAGTATTAGTTTCGTTGATATTTATATATTAATGGGCTAATGTTTTCATTCCTTATTTTATAACCCTTATTATTCATTTTATGCTCACACCATGTATTTGATATATTTTTCATAGGACTTAAAGATGAACAGGGTAAAAGATGGGATCATGGAAAATTCATGTTGTCTAAAACAAGTAACTAGACTTTTTTCTTTTTAAGAGTTTTTATTTTTAAAAATAGATACTGGGTAGTAGTGTCACTCTGTAATATTAAAGTTGTTATGTAATAGTTATGGCCTAATTCTCTAAAACTCTAATCCTTAAAATTTCTTTAATGTGAATTCATGACATAATTCAAGATTATGTAATGTTTATGGTTGGTTCCTTATAGGGTGAGCCTGTTATAGATTATATTATTGGTGCAACCCTATTTCACTATGTGAAACCATTACAGATTATATGTTTGGTTCACCCAAGTGAAACATGGTGATCATGTTATAAATTATATAATTAGTGAATTCAAATATCACATAGTGTGATTAATAAAAATTAACTGATTAGAAATAACGCTCCAATTTATTTGGTAATGTTCCATGTATTAACATAAAATATTGGGGGATTTACTAGTGGGTTTTCCCAATAGATTTAACTACACTCCACGTATCTCCGAAATGGGTTCAAAATGGGTTATGAAGATGATTCTCCAATATAGTAACACATTTTTATGCTTTTTAAGGGTTATAAATGTTTCCATTGATGAATATTGATATCACATTACTCACGATTATTTATTCTGATGAATCTTCCATTTATTAAAGCCTTATTTTATATTTTCATGTTTGATGATCTAGGTATTGAGGTGTATTTATTTTCTTATGTTATGATCATAAGATTTTGTTATTTCACAGTACCTCTATATTCATATTATTTTATCTTATGACATTTTGTGGTAAACACTTATGTTTACCCTTACTGAGAATTTGAGATCACTCTTATTATGATTTCTCTTTTCCCTAGGTTATCAATAATTATATTAAATAAATTATATCTATAAGGGTTTAATATTTATGTTTATGATAATCTATTTTGAATGAAAGAAAAACTAGGTAATGTGCGATAAATTCCCATTCAAAGACATAAGTATGGTTTATATATGAGTTTGTTTTAATTATCTAGAACTAATAATCTAAAAGGTACTCTAGAATATAGGTGGTCCAATATTTTCTTTTCGATTTTGTGTTTTTTGGATGGAAAATATTTTTTCACCATCATCAGAATCAATGATAGAAATGTAAATTATATGATTATAGTTCTAGATTTAGGAGTGTGGGTCTTGAGATGTATAGAAAAACATTTCACATTAATATATTATATTAGGAGTAAGGTGCAAGGGTCAATTATTGATAATGGAATTCATGAATTCGTATATAAAAATAAATATACCAATAATCTGATTCTGATTAAACAAACTAAGATATTTATCCTTATGAATGAGGTTGAGGGTGGAGGGATAAAATAAAAAAAGGAGGAATCCTCCTTTTATTAAATATTATACCACTTCAATACATTATAATTTTAAAATTTCTCATTAGAAGAATTGATTTTCTTTTATGAATTTAAAATAAATTTCATTTAATTCAATTGATAATTTTTTTGAAAATAAATTTTAAAATAAAACATTAAAATATATTAAAAAAATCAGCGAAAACATTTCATATATTCTAAAATATCAAATATGGGTTTGTAAATTAAAACTAAAATTTTTCAAATTATAAATTAAATTAAATAATACATATATGGTCTTAGAAAAAGGCCCTATGAATTTTCAGTCCATACTTATATAATAATAAAGATATAAAATCCATGTTTTGAATAAAAAAGAATAAGTTTAACTCTTCACCTTAAAATCATTATATTTTAGAAAATAAAAAAAAAATATAATTTAATTAAAATATTATTATGATGAATATATATAAATTTTTTGATTTTTAGAGTTCAAATTCTAAATTTTAGAAATTCATCTTTTAAATAAAGAGGCTATATTTAATGAATTTTTTATGAAAATTAGTTTTTATAAGAATATTTATCATTAATATTAATATTTACAATTATTTAATTATTAAATTAGTATAAATCAATTATTAATATATAATATATTTTATCATAATTAGGGACAAGTTTCTTAAAATACAAATGAATATAGAAAAAAAGGAAATAGTAAGAAAAATACGTACCTAAGGATAAAATGATTGTATTAATCATTTTAGCTACACCAATTGAATTGTATTCCTTTTAAAAGTAGTGTTTATTTTATTTATATAAAAATTTCATAAATTGGATACTCTTATTCATTAATTCTCATTCAATTGCATGGTTTTAATGGTCTAAACATGACATGGTTTAATTTTAGTTCGTTGCTGCATGTGGAAAACACTATCGAACACATTGACTTATTTAAAGGTAATCATTTAATATATTATGGATACTTCATTCTCCCACACATAAGTCAATTTCATCCATGAAAATCTAATTATAATATTATATTGATTAATATAGGATAATTATAATTATCCAAGAACCACTAGATGATTATATGTTTATTTAGGATGTCGAATGAGATTTATCTATATAATAAATTATTATAATCACTTAATAAAGAGAGCTATACCATGCCTAATTTCACATAGAATTAATCTAAGAAAAAAAGATATGTATGCTTAAGAATTAACATCTAAAAAAACATGAAAATGATTTATATTATAATTAATCCATTAAGAAATTTTATTTGTAACTTGATATCTAGTATTTGGATAAAAATTAAATGACATATGAAACTATAAATTTTATTGTGAAAACTCGATATCCACTACATTTTTAGTAGTTTCATATGTTTTTACTTATTATCATGGTTTTTGGTGACTATTTACCTAGTTTCTCCCTAGATTGGGACATTGAGGCACTTAATTCCCAACTCTCTTTCAATTGAATAAATAAATTTTTATATCTTCTCTCTTTCCCATACACATGTGAGTTTGATGACATTCATCTATATAATGATTGAATTTACCTATCACTTTATGTTTATATCACACATGATTCTTCCCACATTATTGACAAATTGAAAATTGAATCTTATTTCATTTATTATTATAGTCACCCAAATTTATATGAGATTACATCCTTATATTCTTTGGTGTGTTTGAGATTTAGACTATGTAAAAACTGTTAATATGATTTCGTGATAGCCAGTTTTGAATAAAAACTTGATTTCCCTCTTCTTCCCTTTTTCTATTAGGTATTTTTGGGATAATATATATATTTTCCGTGGAATCCATTTTTTACTTGGGTCCTTTAGTCTTAAATCACTATAAAAAGAAAATGAGTTAACATGGTGTATTATTATTAAAAGAAAATTATTATGAATAACAAAGTGATGCTTATCATCAATATGTCCCACTTAATAAATCTATCATGTTATCCTCTTGTTATTTCAACTCAATTTGTACCAAACCTGGTTCTACGTATTTTAATGTTAGCTAAAACTATATTTTTATTGGTTCATCCTAGGTTACATTGTTTTGGGTTCATTCACACTAATTAATAAAATACTCAAAACAATGAACCAAAATTTCAATGAAGTTAATCTTGATATTCTTAACCCAGGAATCATTGATATATACAGTACCACCGGTTTCTAGTTTGTGACATCCTATTACTTTTATTGAGTATTTTTTCCACCCTTTCTATGTCCTCTTTCAGTTAAAAAACCATAAAATATATTTTTGGGGTTTATTGTAGGATTCAGGACAAGTATAGGTTGTGAACTTATCATGTAGTATTTAAATATTGGTTTTTAACATGTGGTGATGGGTTTTTTGGTGTACTTATCCATTGTGGCCTTTATGTCATGACATGGGGGATAAGAATCGTAAGCCGGACCCTGCCTAGATTAAAGTCACCTGTTTCGAAGTCTCAATAAGACTATTCCTTCTAGAACTCTTATCTCTCAAGTCTCTACTCTCCCATGGTTATTATCATGGGAACACCTCATTCTGAATTTATCTGACTGACTTTAGTCTTTCATTCCATCTGCAATACGTCTCTTTGAATAAGTGTTCTCCTAGATCTACTTATCCTCTCCTCTTGGTTCTATGATATCTGAAAATTATTGGTCTATTTAGGTATATTTTTTCAAATAAGTTGAGATTTGTCTTTGTTTTGATAGTATAATTGATCTAAGGTCATTTATTTGAAGAATAAACCAATTTTTTGTAATAATTTATTATCATTATCATTTTTCATCAAACCCTTTGAGGTTGGAGCCTTCTCTCTCGATTCATCTTAGTATAAATACTTGTAATTATTTCAATTGAATGGATTGTTTTTAATTGATTATGACTTTATTGTTGAACACTTGTTGGAAAACTTCTTGAGTGATGGTTTTTGAAATCCAAAAAATTGGGTTAATGTGCCATGTTCTTTTGTTCTTACTTTTTAAATAGAGATTTTAAAATAGGGATTTTTTCTGGAATGTTGGGATATGAATTAAATTAGATTTGTTCAATAAAAGGAAATGTTTTATCAAAATGAAATATAGCATTGGTTGTTCTTTGGTTCTCAATAATGGTTTTTTTACTGAAGTGGTTTATTTTTGTTATGGAAATATTTTTCATACATGGTGTAGGGGTGTGTTCAAGCTTAACGGGCCCTAAATGAAGGATGAGTACCATTGGGGTACAATGTACATGACCCTAGATCAGGGGTGGGTGTTAGTGGGACAGAGTGTGACTGGACATGAGATTTCTCATGGGTATGAAATTTTCAAATAAAGCATTCATATGTGGTTATGTTGTGAACAATAGTATGAGTATACCAAAATAATAATAATAATTTTTTATAAGCCATGATTAATTATTTTCTAGAAAATAACTTTCTGAAAATTGGGTTATTCTACTTTTTTTTCACTTGGTTATAGATGGTTTACTAACTTGTTATATTTTATTATAATCTATTTTGGGAATTTTTTTTATATAAACCAATTTATATAATGTGATAACTGTTATATCCTAGTGGTGTGAGAATATTATATTTTGAAAAAACCTACTGAGTTATATACTCACCCCTGCTTTAGAACATTAGTTCTTTTACAGATGATACCTTCTAGGACTTGGGAAAAGGTAATGTATTACCCTTTTTTAGAACCATGTCATGATACACTGGAGAATAAGGTGATGTTAGAGCATATATCCTATAGATCATGGAGTCTTCTTGTCTTCTTGGAGTTTATTCATTGTCTTTTATCTATTTAATTTGATGTTGGGTTGTCGTCCATTGTATCATACATTGGTTGGTTGTTTTAATGATAATGATTTGAAATGTCTTATTTTATTTCATACATCATATAGTGAGCGGTTTGTGGATGGTTTTTTGGGTTGATGTTTTCAGACATTAAATGGTAAATCATCATCCACTTTCATTGAAACCCTTCAGATTTTATTACTAGCCATTATACTCTTGTGGTTGTCACGTAAGGCCTATAAATGACTCATTGTACTTTCAAGCCAATGTGAATTTGATATTCATTACAATTGGTGTGATCTTGTTCAGTCCAATCATAACATGTAGTCATCATTGTTATTGGACTTGGAGTTGGAATTCTTTCTTGTCCATTCCTTGGGTTGGAATCTTAGAAAGGAGTAGGATTGTTAGAACTTGAAATGTATAAAATAAAAGGATGTAGCTAACCCTATTATGAGGAATATAATTTTACTAAAAATATTGGTACATAAGTGTATGCAGACATTTATAGGATTTTGAAACCTTAATGTTATGGGTTTAACCAATGAAATGAGCATGCCATGCATTGTAGAGTAATGAATTCCCATTATGGTGCATACATCATTACAGGTAATGATTCATTGTGTGAAAAAATGGTTGTTTTTTTAAAAATTACAAATTGATTTCAAATGAAAGAATTTGAAAAATTTAATGCTAATTTTATTTTTAAAATTGTTCTTATTTCTAAAAGAAAGTAGATAGTTTTAAGAAATTTTTGAATATGGGAAAAGATTATTTTTGATAAAAAAAATGTTGTGATTGTTAATTTGATAGAATATTAAATGATTATCCATCAATTAATACAGAGTGATACTTAAATATTTTATCTTTTTGATAAGAAAATGGAACCCGGTAGGCATCCTAGGAACCAACTGGAGAAAGCTGTGAAGAATGTGGTTTCATCTGAGACATATGTGAGCCAAGTACTTCTTGAGAACATCTCTATGAATTCTAAGATCTGAACATTGGGATCTGAAGGGATTATCCAAGGCACATAGATCACTACATCCAGTTCATAAAGAAGAATCCACCCATCTTCAATGAGAGGTTCTAAAACTAAAAATATGGAGGTGTGGCTACGCAGGATGAGTAGCATATTTGAAGTCAATGACAAACTGATAATTCTCAAAGTAAATATAGACACGTACATGCTCGAGGATCATTAACGTCAGTGGTGGAAACTAGTTCTCCATGATAAAGAAGATGAAGGATGTACTTGGGAGGTTTTTTAGGAATTTTTTTACAAAAATTTCTATCACCATAAATTCAAAATCAAGAAAATAGTATACTTCATTAGCCCGAAGCAAGATAATATATCCATAAATAAATGTTTAGATAAATTCATGAATCTAGAGTGCTTTGCACCAAATGTTGGGAATGTGCATCCTTAGATGAATGAATCATTGAATTAGGGTAAGGCAAAGGATTCAATTGAAGATTGCATCGCTCATTATTACTAATTATACAGATATAGTGGACAGAGAGACTGTGATAGAATGTGATATATCGAGATCCATAAAAGGAGTTATAATGATACCTGTAGGTAATAGAGGAAAATTAAACGCTATGAACAAGTATAAAAGGGACACCTATTTCCTAGGTGAAAGTGGAAATCAAAATCAAATGGATGGATCAGTGAAACTTCCTCCACACCACAAGATAAAAGTAGGTTATCTTAATGTGGTTCAATTGACCACAAAAAGAAAGTGTTTATGGAACAACATAGAGCGTTTCATAACTACATGAAGATGGGGAATCTTCAACACTATGGTTGTTGTGCTCCAATGTCAGGTGATCGAGAATCTTCTTCGGTATCGCAAGAATTGTATTCTTTGATAGGGTGAGGATAACATAATCAGTCTCATCAAAAGAGAAGAGCTTACCATAGTGATTATAGAAATTCCATGACTCGTTAACCAGGGAGATCTTATCAAGGAAAAAGGGATAAAAATGCAGCAACAAAGAAATTGTATGGTTCTAAGAAGATGATTGTCAATGATCATTCTAGACCAGATACGATGAGAGGTATGATTGTTTTGAATTCTACCCTTGAAAAATTTCTCTTCGATACCAGTGCATCACACTTTTCATTGATTTTCGTGCTGTTGAATTTATATTTTTATGGTTGGAAATGATTCCTTCTTTTTTAAAACTGAAAAATCCTCTCGGGGAAAGAGAATGTCAAGACATTGTGTATAGAGATTGTGTTATATCTATTAATGAAGGTGAGATGAAATAAAACTTCTCATTTTTGGACATCTATCTCTATAACATTATCCTAGGTATGAATTTTTTGAAAAAGTTTAAGGATACCTTTGAGTGTTATAAGAGAAAAGTTAGTTTAATGATTGAAGACGACATCGAGTATCTTTTCCGAGGAGAGAGGATGGAAATGAAAGGTGAAAAAAGAATTTTGGCACCAAAAGTGGGAGCGATCTATTATTATCTAGTATCATTGACTTTTACATCAATGTAATAGATCGAGAAAGATAGTTTTCCAGCAATTTTAGATTAATTTCTATATGTATTTCCCAAGAACTTATCAGGGTTACCACCTCTAAGAGATGTAGATTTTATGACTGATCTCAATATTCAGGCCTATTATATTTCACATCCATCTTATGGGATAGAACCAACAGAGTTAAAGGAATTTAATGTGTTGTTTGAGGAGTTGGAAAGAAAGGGTTCCATTCATCCGGGTACGTCTCTGTGGGTGGAACATGTCTTTTTTGTGAAGAAAGCAGATGAAACTCTTCGGATGTGTGTTTATCATCGTAAGCTTATAAAAGTTACGATAAAGAAAATGTACCCACATTCATGCTTTAATGACATGATTGATCAATTTAGGGGAGGTTAGTGGTTCTCAAATAATGTATTTCTATCTAGATATCACCAATTGCATGTTTGGAAGGATGATATTTCAAAGACAGGTTTCAAAAGTAGATATGGCCACTATGAATATATAGTCATTCCTTTCGGTCTAAATAATGCACTAGTAGTCTTCAAGGCCTTAATGAATGTCATATTTTAGTGAAATATGGACTCTTTTGTTGTGGTGTTTATGGAAGACTTCTTAGTGTATTCAATAAACAGGGATGACCATAAGGAACACATGGTAACAATGTTACAAATCATGAGAGATCACAGTTTGTATGCCAAAGTTTCAATGTTTTATTTTTAATATAGGTGGTATGATTTCTTGGCCATAAGATTCCTAAACATATTTTTTAGTGGATCCTGGAAATATAGAAGCAGTTTTCTCATGGAAACTATCGAAGAATTCCTTTGAGATATGAAGTTTTCAAAGTATAGCTAGCTACTACCGATGTTTTTTGTGTGACTTATCATGACTAGATTTTCCAATGAAAACTATAACAAAGAAGAATGATCCATTACTATAGACAGAAGAATTCTTAAAGTAATTCTAGGAACTGAATGTTCTTCCTACATATGCACCTATCTTGTTTTTATAGAATCAGGATAGGTGTATGTGGTGTATTGTGATGCTTTGGGATCAGGTTTAGTCTATATTCTCATACAAGTAGATCATGTGGTTGCTTATGGTTCAAGGAAGTTGAGGGTCTATGAGAAGAACTACACAACACATGATTTGGATTTAGTTGTAGTAATACATGCTTTGAAAACATGGATATATTATATTTTTAGAGATAAATTCACTGTATTTATGGATCACAAAATATTTAGGAATATTTTCTCAAAGAGATATTTCAATATGAGTTAAAGGAGATTTATGTAGTACCTCCAGATGTTTGACTTTGAATTGATGTATAAATATGGAAAAGGGAATTCAGTGGAAGATGCATTGAGAAGAATTTCATATGGTCATTGAATGGTTATTTATGTCGGTCCTAGGTGACATACACATGGAATGTGACAACAGAGGTGATTTGGTGGTTTTATTTCATGCTACAGTAGTTCCTAATTTGTTAAATATGTGTAAAGAGGCACAAAAATCTAACGCAGAATGTCTGGCTATGAGTTCAAAGGAAGGTGTTTGTGTTCATCACATAGTGCTAGACATGTCAACAGGTCAAAGAAGAGAATTAGAGACCAGCAGGTATGTTCCAGTCTTTTTTTATCCTAGGGTTGAAAAGGGAGTAGATAGCGATGAATTAGTTTATAGGTTTCCCAAGAATGTCTTGGATACACGATGCCATATGGGTGATAATGAATCATCTTATCATGTCATCCCATTTAATTCCTATTCATGAAACTCATACAGTGGAGGATCTATCCAAAATTTATATCCATGAAGATGTAAAGTGACATGGAGTACCAGTTTCAATAGTGTCAGATAGAGATCCAAGAATCATATCTCATGTCTAGAAATCCTTATAGAAAGCCCGTGGGACTCAGTTGAGTATAAGCACAACATATCATCCCCAGACAGATAGCCAGTCTGAGAGGATGATACAAACATTTGAAGACATGTTACAAGCTACTTTAATTGATTTTTGTGGCACATGGGAGGAGCACTAAACCTCAATTGAGTTATCATATAATATCAACATATAGGCCTCGATACACATGGATCCATTTGAAGTGTTTTATGGGTGTCCTATTCGTTCTCCATTATATTGGATGGAAATAGGTGAGACTTAACTAGTTAAGATGAGCCTTGTCTATGAAATAAAAAAGAAGATCTAGTCGATTGGAAAAAGAATGGAAACGAATTAGAGTCATCAGAAATTTTATGTGGATCATCATCGATGATCATTCTTTCTTGCAGTAAGTGATCATGTGCTCTTGAGGATATCTACAAGGCTTGGAAATTGTTGTTTTGGGTAGTAAGGAATGTTATATCCTCAATAAATATTCCCTTTTATGATACATTAATGTGATGGAAAGGTGGAATATCAGTTTTTATTGCCAACATGTTTCATTTTAGTGCATAATGTGCTCCATGTATCCTAGTTGAAAATGTATCAGCCTGATCCTAACCATGTGATCATATGGGATCACGTTGACCTAGTACCAGGAGATTCATTGGTACATATATCAGTATAAATTGTGGATAGGCATGAAAATTTATTGTGTGGAAAATGTATCAGTCTAGTGTGGGTTTTGTGGTAGTATGGTTAGATTCAGGAAAAGACTTTGGAAGGTGAGAAGGAAATGAAAGATTAAGGACCAAAACTCATTCAGGGAAGAAAAGATTTTCTACATTCCAAGGATGGAAATACTAATGGTGTGGAAAATGTAATACCATTAGTTTCTAGTTTGTGACATCCTATTACCTTGATCGAGTATGTTTTCTACCTTTTCAATGTCCCCATTCAATTAAAATTCCATAATAGTACTTTGTTGGGGTTTACTGCAGGGTTCAGGACAGGTACATGAAGTGTACCTAAAGTACTTGACGTGTACTTGGGGATGGACTCAATTCATGAAGTGGAGGTCATTCCAGGAGCTGGTATATGTCATATAATTAAGTTACACATCATGTAGGGTTTAAATATTGGTTTTTAACTAGATACAATAGGTACTTCAATGTAATTATCCAGCATGGCCTTCACGTCGTGACTAGGGGTACATGTTGTGACCTATACCATGCCCCACATAAAGTCACACATTTGGAATTTCTTTCTCAATCTATTCTTTCCAAACCTCTCATCTCTTGAACAAAGACCCTACCTAGGAAATTTCTTGAGGGACCCCTTCTTCTGGACTGATCCGACAGACTTTGGTCCTTCGTTTCATCTATGGTATGTCTCTTTGATTATGTGTTCTCTTAGATCTACATATAATCTCCTCTTGGTTCTAAGATCTATGCCTGTTATGGGTAGATCTAGGTTTTTTTTTCAAAATAAGTTGAGTGTTGGCTTTGGTTTAATAGGAGAAAAATTTTAAGGCTGTTTCTTAGAAGAATCAACAGGTTTTTGGAATGTATTGTTCAACTATTGTTGTTTATCATCATAATATTTGTGGAATGAGGCATCACTCTCTAATAATCTTAGTAGAACTGATCAGAATGCTTTCAATTTAATGTATTGTGATGAATTTATTGTGACTATATTGTTGAAATTTTTTTGGAAACCGTATTGTGTGATGGTTTCTGAAATCTAGAAAATTGGGTTAATGTGCCAAGTGCTTTTGTTCATACTTTTTAGTAGATAATTTAAAATGGGGATTTTTCTAGAATGTTGGCTAATGATTTGGATTATATTTTTTCAATAAAATGGAATGTTTTATTGAAATGAAATGTTTCTTTGAAATTTATTGTTATTTGGTTTTTAATAAAGGTTTAGTTTTATTGAATTGGTTTATTTTGGTAATGGAAATACCTGGAATAGATAGTGTTGGTGTGAGTTTATGCTTAATGGGTGCTGAATAAGGTATGATTACATTAGGGTACAAGGTACTTTACCCAAGAAATGAGGTGGGTGTCATTGGGACACAATGTGACTGGAAGAGAGACCTCTCATGAGTATGGAACTGTCGATCAATGCATGCATGTGTGGGTGTATTGTGAACTATAGAATGGGTATTCTAGAATAATAATCAGAATTATATTAATAAGCCTTGATTAGTTATTTTATAGAAAATAACTTGCTGAATATTGGCTTAATTTTATTATTTTTTCACATGGTTATAATTGGTTTTCAAACATTTTATTTTTGGTTATAAATTGTTTTTGGAAATTTTTTTATATAAACTTTGTTATATAATGTTCTAGCCATTATATCCTAGTGGCACGAGAAGGGATGTCATTGGGAAAACCAACTAATTATATAATCACCCATAATTTTCAACATTGGTTCTTTTGTAGATGCCACCTTTAGGGACATGGGAAAAGTAAAGTATTACACTTATGTAGCACCATGTTGTGATACTTTGAACTACATGGTGATGTTGGAGCATGGAGCTCGTGGAGCATGGAGTCTTATTGTCATCTTGGAGTTTATTCGTTTTATTTCCATTTTTTACTTTAATGTAGATATGTATTCTACAATTTAATACCTTGGTTGGTTGTTTTAAAGAGAATGATTTGTAATGTCTTAGTTTATTTCACGCATCATATACTGACCTACTTGTGTATGGTTTGTCAGGTTATTTCTTTTATAAGTTAAAAGGAAAATCACCCCCCACTTGATTTGAAACCCTTTTGCATTTATTTATAGTCCATGGCATCTCGGGGATGTCACTTAAGGAATAATAATGACTCTTTGTACTCTCAAGCCAATGGGAATTAGCAGGTCATTACAAAATATATCCTATAAAAATACAATTTACCTTTATTATAAGAATAAATATAAATTAATATGTACCTTAACATATTAATAACTATAATTAAATATATATTATTCTTTTTAAATTTAATATTTAGTTATAAGACCTAATCATTTTCAAATCCATCATAATGGATTGTAAAGAGAATGTGAATAATCTATGTATGTCTCCTAGGAATTTCAAAACAAGTGTGCTTTTAGGCATATTTTTCATATGCCAATTTATGATTAAGTTAATACCTAATATTTAATTTTCTATATTATTACCCCTAGGTACATCTAAGACATAGTGTGCTTAAACATTTCTTTGTCTATGTAGATATATAATTTTTAGTAGAATCACACAATCTCTACATTAGAAAAAGTCAAGATGTTATCCAACACTTATATTTCTAACATGGAATTTTCTTATGGGTACTCACTATAGTTTTCTTATCATAATCCTCAGATAAACTTCACATTATTAACATAACATTAAATGACATACAATCAAATATGGTTTTATATGCCTATGAAATTATGATCAACACCATCACATCACCCGTTAAATTATCCTTATTAAATATTACGATCTCTAATGTTATTTGAAACCTATTCTGATACCAACATTAACATCCTGAACCCTCACTCCAAAATTTATTTCCATAATCACATACTTGACATACTAGATTTCATTACTACTATATATTCCTTAATATAACAACCCCATAATTACATAATTTAAAAAAAATAAAGCATGAAAAATATTCCAAATGACATTTAAAGTTGTAGATTTAGAGAAATATGACAAAAAAATAAACAAATAAAGCCAATTTTCTCTCTATTATTTTAAATTTTCATTCACTATATAAGAAACTTCTTACTCTATATTATATCTTCAACATCTCCCATTAATTCTCCACATAAGATATCCTATTAGGCATATGATGTGTAATAAATTTATTTATAAATAATGAAATTAAAACATAAGAAATGGTTGACCTCAAACAGGTATTAATGGTAACTTATATCTAATGCTTTAATAAAAATATCTTTGTATATAGAATTTGAAATAAATTAATAATCTAAATAATTCCATAATTCACTGAGATTGAGAGCATTCTATATCCATGATAATGAATTAAAACATAGATATTAAAAATAATAATCTCATATTGATGAAATGAATAATTATATTTATATATATATAATATTCTAAGTAGTTTATGAAGACATTATTCCCATATGGGGAGAGGTATACTCTAAAAACCAATCAGTATTTTCATGTGATAACAATATTTGTATTGAGGGGATATATAACATTTTCCCCACAAATCACATGATTTCATCTAACACATTCATTATGAGAGTCAATGAGGCAATTTATACCATTCCCTAGAGAATCTTTTACTGAATAAAAACAAAAATCACCATATAATTAAAGATATACTATTTCAATTCGAAAATAAATAGTGTTAGTAGTGAAGAATCACTAATAATTCCAATACTTCCCCAACTAATAATTAATCATTCATTCACGGTGAATATTCACTAATTAAGATTTTATAAAGTCATATTTTTACACTCCATAGGGTATTGAGTATATGGTTAAGTCAATGATAAAATAACATGATCATAATCAATAAAAATAATGAATGTTTATGGTTACAAGAGAGAATATCCATAGTGAAATAAAGGAAACCTAGAAGAGTGATAAAAAATGAAAAACACCCCACAAAAGAATAGTTTGAATGATATGAAAAAATAAGGGATCATGATTTGAATTGTTTGATAACATAAGTTAAATACCCAAATTATAATTGTATATCATAGTGTAAAATTCGCGAAACCGAAACCCAATATATGTAAATACTTTTGAAAAGTATAAAATAAATGGAAGTTAAAACATAAAATATTTTTTAGAATTATTTTAAAATAATTTAAATTACTAATTTATATATTTCCTTTAATTGTAACTTTTGAAAAGGTGAAGTGAAGAATTTCAAAAATAGTTTCTTTTGAAAATAATATCGAAAATTGGAGACTGAAAAATACATAAATTTAATCTCAAATAAAATATATGGGGAATAAAAAATGTATAAAATTGAAACGAAAACCCTCCTTTTTATAAAAAAACATTTGTTCAAATCTCATGTTGTAAAAGGAGTAATAAAAAATTATTTTTTATCAAAATAACTTTTCCCCATAGAGATTATGAAAATTAGAATATAATAAAATATTATGGTGGGAATACCCAAGAATGTAAAAAATATGTTCATTAGGAAATAATATAACTCAGTGAAATGATCTTTGATCTTACAACATCCCTTTTGGGAAACATATACCATGAAATATGAATTATCTAAAAATCAAGTATTATATGGTAGAAATTTAAATTATTAGAAAAAACAGAATAGAAAATAATATAATTAATACAATAGGAGCCCTGATAAACTTATTATATGACTTATTAAATAGAAAATTATTGAGTATTGGGTGAGATATGGTTGAAAATATCTTAAAAACTAAATTAAAAACTTGGTTTAAACAAGTATCATTCCCTTTACCCCTTGAATTATTACTTTTTTCAATAAAATATTTTAACACAATAACTACATTTTACTAAGGGTTATATAAAAATTATAACTAAAAATAATGTGATAATAAATAGAAAATTTTTACCAAATTAATATAAATATTATATCCATTTCATTTAATTAATTTTCTTAAAGTGATAAATATTAATTTTAAAAAAGAAATTTATAATGTATTTATTTTTTTAGAAAATATTACTTATGTTCAAAAATAACAAATAAGAGTTTATAAATTTAGTTTTTTTTTAAATTAAAAATTCAATTATAAAATAAATATATGGATTTTATAAATGGTTTGATTATTTGTAAATTAATAATTATAAACTTATAGTTTCATAAAAATCAACATATTTGTAAAATGATATATTTCACTATTCAACTAAAAATATTTATTTTGAAAATATGATAAATTTTAACATATTTGTTTTTGTTTTTAGGTAGCTAACGACCCTGTTTTTGATAATTATTTTGTTCGGTTTTATTTAGGGGTGCTTCGGGAGAAATCTTGGAAATTTTTGAATCTTTCGGGGCAATTCTTGGTTGGTGCATGGTTTTCCAAAATCTGGCTCCTACCCTAGGTAAACCATGAAAATGAAAATAGTGTGGGTTTAAACGGTAAGTTCATGGATTGAAAAAGCATGTTCACAAATTTTAGAAACCATGCACATCCTCATAGGGAACACAGTTGGGGTTCAGCGTTTGACAAATAGTGTGGCCCTAACAAGCTAATAGTGCATGCACACGTTTTTATTTCAGAAAGATGTTCAAAAAATTCTCTAATTTCCAATATATACTCCCAATAAACCTAAATCCTTATTGGATGTCTTCCTAGGTATTTGGAGCTTCTAATAACACATTTTGGCTAATCCAAACCAATTTTTAGGCAGATATAAACTTTCAAAACATTTTTTAATTCCTCTATAGTTAGATTTATTCTCTATTTTCTTCTCTTATTCTATCTCAATCTCTCCTACCCGGGGTTTGTTAAATCATATCAGTTTTATAGATTTAGTCATTTTTTTGGATATAGAATCTAATTTTTATTCTTTGATCTCTGTTATCAATGTTCTTCAATAGAAATTCTTATTGTGGGGGTTGCGATACGTGGTACTCGTGTTAATGTTATGTGGTTCTATAGAGATTATTTTTATTAAAACATTTGATTCTATTAATTTAAATTATATTTCGTTCAGTAAAATTATAATAAAAAAATTCATTTTAGAATATGAATTTAATTTATTTTGTGTGAATTTGGGGGAAAACCCCCCATTCAAAAGGAATTGAAATTTGGGGTGTGAATTGAAATTCATGGTATTGTGAAATTGATTTTTGAAAGTTGTATTTGAGATTAATTACTTAAAATGTATTGATAATAAACCATATTTGGTTTTTTCTTGAAATGACATGGATTGATTAAAATCTAGTGTTTTGGTTTATAAATGGAAGTAGGCATAGAAAATCTGAAAATGGGGAAACTGTATTTTAAATAGTTTTAAATTAATTTTCTCTTTGTTGGTTGATTATTTGATCACATGAAAAATATAGGTAGTTAGTGAATTATTATGGACAAACACACTAGTATGGTAATTCCCTATCAATATATTAACACTTAACAACACCGAAAAAAATTTACTGTAATTGTTCTTATCATCAATTGGATGTAGATTAGTCCTCGTTGACCAATCTCTATGGGATGTATGTACACATATTTCTGTGATCAGCTATCTGAGTATGTGAGGAAACCATAACTATAAAATATCAAACCTCTTAAAGGATGTCCATATAACTTATTTTGATATATATTATATTGTTTGTAAAACTGATTTACATAGGCCAATTGATATATAGTAACTATTTTATATAGATTTTTTATGTAAGACATTGTTTGAAATATTTCAATCAATTGAAATTAAAATCATGTTTTGTTTAAAATATACACGAGTACTAACATCCCTATTTGATTTTAAATTAAAAGTGTGATTTGGTTTATTTTTTATTGGAATCATATATGTAAAAATTGGGGAGACCCTATTGGTATTTTGTCTCACACCCTAACTTTTCGTTTATGTGTATGTTTATTTAATATCAAAATGTTTGTGCAAGGGTAAAGTTCCACTAAGAAGTGGAACTTTTTGTTGAATATTTGTGCTTGGAGTACTATTTCTATTAGGACCATTTTATGTTAAGAATTTTTATTCTTATTAATTTTTCATATTACTATTACGGGTTTTTATACCTGTTTGAATTTTTTTATAGTCTCATTTGAGAGCTTTCTTTAAAAATAATAACTTATTTTTTTATTTAACTATTTATTTGAGAAAATTGTTCCCAGTTTTTATCTTGTATAATACCAGGTACTAGTCACCAACCCATGGGGATTGAGAATTCCTTTTATTATATATTAGTGCTAGTTCAGGTATTAGAGTATCTGTGTAGTCAGTTTGGTTTGTGACAATGTTGTATTAGAGGTTAATTTTAATCATATTTACACGATGTCGGTATGTATTTTGAATTATTTTCGGGACGTAGGAGGTAGTTGCGAGTGAGTGACATTCTAGATCTAATCCTAATGAGCTTTATTTCATGAGTGGTGGTATGGGAAATTCATACTAATGATTAGTTTTAGTATTTTCCCTAATTTTGATTTTGATAGATTAAAAAAAATATTTTTAATCTATCTGATTGGATTAATGTCCATATGTATCTTGTTTGATTGATGATCTCAATAATGTTTTGAAGCATTAAATGTTGTTTTCTGATGCTGTATAGCATCATGCCTTTGAGAATTCATTGGAAAATGATCTATGTGCAAGATGATGATGAACCAATATATGAAAAATACCCTTGTGGACTAGAATCCAGTTGAGGTTATTTTTAGTGCTATTCAATATTTGGGAGAAGCACCTACAACGATTCTTGTTCAGGTTCCAGATATGGAACCTCAGAGGTATGAGTCTTGGAATTATTCTCAGGAGTTCAATATCTATAAAAAACCAATGTTAAGAAGATAAAAGGATCCTCAGGGGGATCGTTATTGGTTGAGGAGAATTTAGATTTTATAATAGTTCCTGGAAACTCTTGATCTAATAACTACTAGAAATATAACCTATAACCATGGTTTCAAATTTTGGGTATAGGCTTTAAAACAATTGGTATATTCTATACCCATAGTTTCATGATCTATGTGATACTCAGGGTTTGGTATTGACACATACACATAGTATTTAAAAAACCAAGGTTATAAATCATTCAAATCCTACTATACCCGCAGTTTAGAAAACTGTGAGTATAGATGTGTAATAGAAAATAACATACAACCTATACCCATGATTTGACGAACTGTGGGTATTGGTTTCATTCCCCTTTCACACCCCCTTCAAACCCCTTCGCATCCCCCACCAGCCCCCTTTAAAGCCCCCTGAAGCCCCCTGAAACCCCCTTCCCAGCCCGCTTAACTACCCCCTGCAGCCCCTTCACAAACCCCATCCAGTCCCCCTGAGACCCCCCCTGCATTCCATTCACATCCCCCATCCAACCCACTCACAAACCCATTTCCCCCTTCAAAGCCACCTATAGACCTTATAACCCCTTCCCCAGCTACTTCGTAGCCCCCTTTCACCCCCTTTACATCCCCCACCCAGTCCCCCCACACCCCCTACATCCCCTTCACAGCCCTCATTCCATCGCCCCTCACATCTCCCCTCACAGTGAACCCCTATAACCCCTCTTCCCACCTCAATCCCCATCTCCCCCTTCATTCCCATGGGATTCAATATTTCATCAGCTCCAACTCATTTGATCACCAACAACACCCAATCTCGCCGGACCACAATGCTCTATGAGAAAAATCACTGCTATGTGAGGGCACGTATGTGAGGGATGGATTTCATGATGGTGAAGCTACATTTACGAACACCATGGATTCTAAGGGAATCATGCCAACATATATTACATTTACAATAGTCACATATGCCTATGGTAAAGTAGATAAGGAGGACACATCTTTGGTTTTGTTCAAAGAGTTGAAGAATGTTTTTTGTGTGCCTAATATTTTCACATACAAAGCTGGGGAAGAAATTAAAATCAGAAGACATGATGAATGTACTTCATGAAATAAATGTAAATAGGTGTGTTCTTGATTGTTTCACTTGGAACACCATGCTTGAAATGTGTAGTATAGGGATACATATAGATGAATATGATTTTTTAGAGATGAGAAATTGTTGGTTTGAACATGAAAAACCCGTTTAACACTTTGATTTTTGTGTATGGACGCAGTGGATATACAGTTAGTGCTGCAAAAATTTATGATGAAATAGTTATGATTGGGTTTTCTAAATGAATCAAGACTTATAATTCAATTCTATATCCATTCTCTTGAATGGGATATTGGAAAACAATATAATTCTTCATTCTATATATGAGAAATAAATAACACAAAACTTTAATATGCTCAAACTACTCACTACCTCCATGCCTGTTGTTGTCCTACTCTTCACTAAATAAGAATGAATTTACACCAAAACATGTCTTTTAATTCATCTCCACATTCATCTAATGATGTAATCAATGAATCTTAAATAGGAATCCCTCTTAGACCTCCTTTCTCTGAATTTCCATCCAACAATATGGAAATCCTTAGTTCACTCTTTATATCATTGAGATCTATTCCTCTTGTAATATTCCACGAGATTTCTTCCTTATTTTGATAGAGAAATATATCTATTTCTTATATCTATAGAATCTCAATGTCACTCTCTAAACATCGAGTCCTGATCACCAATTTAATTCACTAATATTTTTTTTGAATGATAGAAATTTTTAACCTGCAGGTCCGTTAAGTATATTCTAAAACAATTTGTTAATTGTCACCATGGTGTGAAACTGGTATCATCCAGTAATACGAAAAAAAATTCATGTTTTTTAATTTGAAATAAACCACTAAAATTAATACCAAAATATAGTGTAGTGATAACCATTATATATCTCTATTATAGAAAAAAATCCCTTTGACACTCTAAACCCCATAATCACTATTTCATTTTATATTTAATATTAAAATATATTAACTCAAGTCACCTTATGACATAATGCAGGGGTTCTCCAAAATCCTAAAGTAACTATTCATTAATTAGTCATCTATAACAACCAAATTTCTTATAGTGGGCCTCCTTGTTTATCTAGATGATTTAGAAACTCATTACAGATTCCACTGTGGCATAGCCTCCACAAGTTACTCATTTTGAAAGACCTATTCAAATAAAAACGTTATGTTGAAAGTTTTTTCATATTTTCACCACCTAAAACATTATGAAACTCCTTAAAAATGTTAGGTATATATTATTGGGTCTTTCCAATTGACTTTTTTAATAAAACCACTTCATCCATGACTTCTATAATTATTTTGTTTTTGTAACTCATTTTACATATGGATAATCTTGATAAAAAAAATCCACAATTCAAATGGGTTGTTTATATAAAAAATTTTAGTTCTTCCTATTAAATTTTATATAATTATTTAAGATGATAATTTTGAAAATATCCTTGAGTCATATAAATTACCCTTACTCACTTTTTGAGTGTCCCATACATATTTTATTCTTTTTCAATTTATCTTCATTTAAAACCACTACCACAATGTGGTCATGAACTCAAAAGAAAGGTTCATAGTGTTTAGGCTAAATTTATTCAATAATTTCCAACCACCTTGTATTTTTCTTTGTAATTACTCATCCAAATTTCCAAAAAACACAACCAAAAAAATGCACCCATGAGATTTTTTCTAACAGTCTCCGAATTTATGTTTGTAGAAAACTCCAAAATAGAATTACAACATTCATTAATAAAACCAGAACTATCCTACTATATATTTTGAACTATTTTCCTTCTATTAGTTCATCATAGATTATATAATCATTAAATACATGTCTATATCCACGAACCTCATTGTATACAACATGAAAATGATGAAAAACATACTTTGATGATCAATTTGTTTGTCAACTCAGAAACTGTTTTCAGGAGTATCCAGACTTTTGAATTTATGAAGTCTTTTCTGGTGATATCTGATTTCATGTACTTGGGAGAATATTGAAGTATATTTATAGTAGTTGATGTGTTTATATGTTTCCTTTCGGTAACACCTCACTCTTTTATTTCATTGTAATTTAAAGTTCAAGGTAATAATTTTCGACATCAAAAGAAATTAACTTCTCATTACACACGTATTAAACCCACTTAGGAAATGAGTAATTAATTATAGTACTTGGCCAATCATAGCTGTTGAAGAATTATAGAATTTTTTGTCCCAAATTAACAATATGGGTTATTTAGGCTAATGTAATGTGAATGCAAAAGATGATAGACGATAAAGGGTGCAAATTTGGATGATATTTTGAAGTGAATAAAGAATGAAGATACATTTTCAAGAGATGATTTATAGACAAAAGTTATTTTTTATCCAAAAGAAAACATATTGATCACCAGAAGTAGAGGCATCAATGGAAGCTAAACAAGAAATCCAAGAAATAATTCATAAGACTTTACTAGAAGATAAAAGATCTTAAAAACATGGATTGAATTCTCATAGTGATACATAAAATTAATAGTTTCATACATAACAGCTAGGAAAATAATATGTATAAGTTACAATAAAATTGATACATTATGATTATCTATTTGGAATTATTTGAGGTTTCTAAATTTTATAATAATGATATAATGCAACAACCTCCAAGGCTATTTAAAAATAGATTACGATTCATGCTGAGTATGTAAGATGGATTTTTTTACAATTTATGGGGATGTATCTCAATGTTTTGATTCTAAAACATGAACCAAAAACATAAAGGATAAAGATTTTGTAATGTGAATACAGTAATTAAATCAATAGATGCTAATGATTCTTTTAGAGAATCATATACTTAAAAGAAATTCCAAAAGGATAATTATAAATTGATGATTTTGATGTGGATGACTAGAAGTTAGAAATTCTTTTTTACTTCAGCTGATGTAAATTCAAAACTGTTTTGAGCATTGAATGTTTTATTTTCTAATTTAGATGTTGAATAAGTTCATGAGTAGAATATCAATATCTAGAAGTTAGAAGATAAAAAGCTAAGAAAAAGAATTATTCATAAGCTAATGGATTATAAAATGTCCTTGTGATGGAGCTTATAGAAAGTAATCCTGAAAATTAAGAAACAACATGAAGTCACTATGAGTTTCCTTAGTAAAAAACATAAAGATAAGATGATAATAGTTCATGATGAAAATGATTCTACCATTTAGAATATAGAATAACTAACAATGGTGAATAAGTCTAGGGTCACTAATCATGAGGAAGAGTTCAATGTAGTGAGGGAGGAGCCTAAAACAATAGAAAATTTCAAGAAGAGTGTTGTTCCGGATTCAAGAAGATTGAAATACAGATCCATGGGTAATTTAAGAAGCCCCAATAGAATGATGTTACTATAGTTAAAGGTCTATTCCATTTAAAACATACCACAACGAAGCATAAATGGAAGAATGACAGAGCATCTCTTACATGGAGAAATAGAGATGACAAAACTAAAAATATCATTCTTTATAGGAAGAATTATTTACTTGTGAAATGGTCATTAAAAAATGGGATAATTTCAATTCATGCAATGAGGAGGGTTTTTTCATGTGTTTCACATCAAATAAAAGTATGGCAGAATTATGGAAGGGGTTGGTTCACAAGGACAAACCACATTTCACAGAATAAATATATTTGAGATACCTTGTTTCCACTTTCTCTATATTGCTTAAAATGATGCATGAATTAATTTAGGGGAGATTCAATCCAAGGTAGAGTTACACTATGTTTGCATCAAAAGAAGAATCATTGAGGATTTGAGGAATAATTTAAGTGAAAGAGGTGTTTCAATCTCTCACCTTGAAGGAAACAAGTTGGAATCTATCTAGTATTTCTAAATCTGTTATGTTTGGGAATTAATTCTGAAATCTATTTTTATTTGCTAGAATTTGTGTTTTCTGTGCTCAAATTTGTCAATAAATAATGTAAGTGAAAGAATATTATGAATCTAGTGGCATAAAAAATCATTGAAACTATATTTTTCTATCTATCACCTTATATAAAACTATAATGAATCTATACAATGATTCTAGAATATGTTTGTGCATGCTAAAATATTATAACATAGTTAATATCATAGATTATTCGATGTGATCCAAGTGTCAATGTCATGTACCATAACCCCCAAACAGTTTTGATACATTCTTGGAAGACTCCAAAACCAATTTCATTCCCTATCTAATGATGAAAAACCTTGGTGAAGTGATTTCACATGTATTTCATTTGAGGATATTGTTGTATTTAGGGTTGTGTAGAACTCCACCCAGTGTAAGTGATAAAGGTATAACTGTCTTGCCACCAGTTACAATATTCTATCAAGTCATGAGTCCTACCATGAGGTTAGTGAAGATTTTACTAGGAAATTTAAACCAAATAATCTAATGTATGATAGAGTATTTTTGGGTCCAGGGTATTTCTATAGTTTCATTGGGATAGAGTCTAATCATCGACTACAATAATGTACAATAGCTCATGATCTGACATTACATTATTAAATTGGTTATGAAAGTCAATTTTTATTTATTAGTCCGAAAAAATCATCATTTCCGCACATTTTATACCCATATCATTTCCAAAATCAAAATTAATTACTAAGTCTCCCAAATATTCTCATTATAAATTATAATTTCAACACTACTTATTCATAGGAATTTAAAATTCATTCATAGACATTCCCAATTCCTCCCTAATTATCCATTTTTCCCAGGCCTTCCCTTCGTCCAGACATAAAATCTATTAGAGGAATACTTGGATGGATTAAGGTGGATGGGCTACACCCATTGTAATGCCCCGACCCCAGTTACCCAGAGTCGGTGCATTATTTTAATAGATTGGCATGATTACAAGGAATAAAGTCCCGAAGGACCGATCAGTTTAGCAGTCTTGGAAGATAGATTACATACAAGAATGTTACATTACACTTTATAACATACAAAATAATATAAATAATCCATTATTAATGTGATTATTCCCTTGTCTTAACCATGCATATCAATCACAATACACTTCTTATAATCCTGGGAAAATAAAACATAGAAAAGGGTGAGCTGAAATGCTCAGTAAGGGTAAGTAATACATCGGAAACCTTAAAATATTAGCATAAAAATTTAAGGCAATGTATAAAACTAAAACAAAAGCCTTTGAAACTTCAACTTCAGTATAATATGGCAGAACTAAAATGAAATAATTCCATTTACTTATTCACATGGATATTCTACTAATCAAATAATCACATGCAATATCAATAACCACTTTCATAACGATAGAATGCATAATTCCAGACTATCATAACCACGTAGCCAAGTCCTCGTTCCAAGACTACAAATAAGATTTTGTCAAGGCCTCATTCCAAGACACTAGTTTGTCTCATGAGACCTACCGATGCATCGAGGAGCTATAGCGGGATCCACCCTTCACTTACTAAGTCCAATGCATTCCTTATATGAAAAAGTATAAACATAACATAAACATTCGTATTAAAACTCGCATACAAAATGTAAATACTTTCTCCATAAACTGTGAATGGTATAAAAATAACACATCCACAGTCAAACATATCACAAAACCTTCAACAAAATATTGAAGATTTGTATCATGATAAATCAACATCAAAACAAGTTTAAAATCTATCAGAGGATGTTGACATAGATAAAAATTATTTGTAAAACTCTATAAGAGAAATATCCATTTTTCTTGAAAACATTTAAAAGTCACAAAAATTTAAAATGAAAAAATTTAAAGAAATCTTTGAATAAAACTATCTCATGTCGCTTTGAAACTTTTTAGAGGAATTAACATTTTAATAACATTCATGTCCATATAAAAAAATCCTTAAAACCATTTTGAAGACATGGACATTAATGAGAAAGATTTAGAATAATAAATATTTAAAACATTTGAAATGATGTTTTAGTAAAAAAAATAACTTAAAAAATCCAATTGAAAACTCCTTCATAAAACATATACATGGATAATAAATATGTCCCAGTAGATAGTTAGGTAAAAACAACCTCAGATAATAAAGAGATTGTGAAATAAACCCATACCAATTTGGTAACTTAGGAAACACAAACCCTCTGAAAGAGGTATCATAAAATGAATATGTAAATACACATAAATTAACGTGTATTACATAAAGAATTCAATTATGGGAAGTACATACACGACATAAAAGGTAATAGTGGAAATATGGCATGAATCTTATGAGAATAAGGAGTGAGATGAAAACCCATTACCTTGCACTTTACATTAGTCAAGGGTATTTTTAACCTATTGTATAAAGACCGTAGTATGTTATTAAATTATACCAGAACCATATTAATATTTATGATATCATACATTATTCATTTATGACTTTTTACTACCCATTTGATAATAATTTCCATGTTAAATTACCATTTCGGGTAATAATTTCTTTATTTATCATACATGTTTTAACATGTTAATCATGATTGTATTACTTAGATAATCATTTAAATACTTACAGAATATAAAACATGATTTATATATCAAATATATTTAGAATATAATTATGTATAATAGGTATATTTGTGAAATGAAAAACACCGTTTATGGAGACAGTAGTCCGTACATACGCATAAATGTTGTTTCCTATTTCATAACGTATTGGATGAAACTAAGGGAATAAAATATTTGTAAGTACATATATATATATCTCTCTCTAGTAGCATTATTATGTCATATATTACAAACATATTAGTAATATATATTTTTATAATCGTCGATGAATGGTGAATGTGGAAATGAATCTCATCGCGTCGTGCAGATGGCAATCCGTACGTACGCACGAGCGGCAATATCATTTCCTTAAAGGAGTGGAATTGGATGATATAATAATTTTACAGATACATTATTATGTTATTTTAATTATTTATTTACATATTAATCATCATTATATCCATCCAAATAACATAGTGTTGAATAACAAATTACACCACGACGTGGAGATGGTAAGCCGTACGTTTGCACGCATGGTAAAATTATCAATCATAAGATGGATAGAATAATTAATATAGTTGTAAAATATTTATAACAACATAACAGTATATATAATATACTAAAGTTATTATTACATAATGGAAATAACAAATAAATAAGAAGTGGAAAAAGAAAGGAACTTGAAAGAGGGTGGTGAAAACATTACATCTTCTTCAGGTTCTTCCTTTTGATTTGACCAAAAGGGCTCCTTAGGTTGGATTTCATATCAAACTAAGGCCTCTAGGTTGAAGTGAGGATAGTTTAGAGGGTATTTTGGTAGGGTTTGGCCGAGCCCAATATCATAGAAGGTGTAAATTAGAGAGAAGGGGAGTGCCCTTTTATAAGACGGGTGAGGGGAACCTTTGGAAAAGCTAGAAATATTATTTTATAATAAATTTATATTCGGTTCTTAATGGATAAAAAGTGGATTATGTAAAGGTTAATGTGGGGATTGGACGAAAACCACTCATCCAATAGGTTTTATACAGGTTGGGTCACTATATTAACCTTATATTTTATTTTTAAATCTTAGTTAATTAGTTTAACATTTACCATGCCACTTTGTATTTTTATATTAAATAGTAAATAAACATACTATATACATCCAAGATACCCCCAAGTGGTCCATTAATAATACCAATATCATTATATAAGTCCTTTTTCCATACCTTAGTTTTTTAGGAATATAATATCAATTAATAATATAATATTTGTTTTAAAAACATTAATTTAAGAAATCATAACATGTCATAATAATTAATAAAATTTGTGGATGGCATCAAAACGTTCAAATTATATTTATGTTAATATTTATAATACCAATTATTTTATTCTTTAATTAATAAGGAAAATACTGCTTCATTAATGTGTCATAAATAAATTAAGTTATTCAATGTCTGAAAACTATAAATAAAATACTATTATGTATGAAAACTTTTTATATTTCTAATTAATATTTATAGTTGAAAATATAATTTATATAACCTTATGTAAAAATTGTTTTTCTAAATGATATGTGTATATGTCATTTTTGTATTTACATTAACTTAATTAATATAAAGTGCCATTATCACTTACAAGTGGATCCATGGGGTCCACAAATCGACCCCAATATGCCCATTATTGGAAATGTATCAACCAATAGGGTTAGAACACGTTTTAAGGTAAATTAATATAATTATAATATTATTTGTTTACCCTTGTTTATCGGATTTACCCGTTTACCATGGTAAATAAAATATTTACCGAAGTAATTATTCAAAATTACTAAAAATAAAAGTTTCCTATTTACATAATTGGGACCTCCTAATTCCAAATATGGAATCAATATTTCTAAATTCAAAACACACAAGTGGTAGAAATTAATTTTAAATTAATTTATGTTGTTAAAACAAAAAGTTTGTGTTTAAGAGATAATAACAATCAAAAGATTGACACTTGTTTATGTCCGGTTTAATTGTGAAATTATGTCCAATGACCAAAATTGTATAAAATGGTAAAAATAAATTCTAAATATACTTTAAAACCACTTAAATTCATAATTTATCACTATTAATTATTTTGATTTAAAAAGTTGTTTTTAATTAAAATTTAGAAATTTTCTCTATTCATTAAAATATAAAAGTTATCTGAAAAGTTCCAAACTTTTACCCTAAGATAATTTTGATATTCCAAATTAAATAATGAAGTCTATTTTACCAAATTAAAACATATAAGTTTCATTTATTAATTTAAATTTAATTCCCACTATCAAAACCAAAAGGCGTATTTTTAAGAAATAATAACTTCCAAATGTTTGACACTTTTTTAAGTCAAATTTCAAAGTGAAATTACCTAAAATGAACATAATTTTATTAAAATGAAAAAATATAATCTATTTATACTTACAAACCATTAAAATGTATAATTTAACAATATAAATTATTTTTATTTTAAAAGTTGATTTCAGTTAAAATATAGTACTTTTCCGTATTCACCCAAATATGAAAGTTATCAGAAAAACACCAAAACATTATCGAAACTAAAATATTATGTCCCAATTCTAAATAAGAAGTTTTTTTTTGCCAAATTGAATATATAAAAGCTTAAAATATTGGATTTAAAAAATATTCGCTATTAAAAGGCGGTAAAATTGCATTTTTTGAAAAATACTTCTTTTATATGAAAAATGAATTCATCTTTACATTATGTCTAAGAAACTCATAATATGGATTCTAAAATTATAATGATTATATAATGTTCAATATTCATTTAATACTATTCATAACCTCTTCTAAACGGCTAGTTTTGTAATCTTGTGGTGCGCTTGAAATCAGTGTTGCGTGTAGTGCAAGTTATTGAATTACTTTGACGAAATAACATACTATGAAATCTTGGGGTGTGACATTCTTCCCTCCAATAAATTGCGTCCTATAAATTTGAAATTCTTTTCAAAAATAAATGTCTGAAAATTGAAAATACCTTTGTGGGGAAACCCACATCGGAAATTGGGTTAATAAAATTTAGTCATAATAAGAGGAAAAAGGGGAATGAAAAAGTCACCACAAAATTATGATCTCGATTAGGAGAACATTGGTGGAAATTAGAGAAACATAATTATAGGGAAAATGTAAATATTTATAGGGAGTGATTGAGGTCATCAATCACTAACAATTGTAGAATTGTGGGCCTCAAAGCCACCAATCTATGATGATTTAAAATACCATCGGTTCAACAAAACGTAAGGTATTAGGATAACACAATTTTTTGTTTTAATATGCCTTACCCAATGTCTAAGAATTTATTTCTTCATAGAATAAGATATGATAAAAAGTATATTTGTCATGTAGAGTTCCATCCTTTAACTAATTTCTACCACAAACTCATCTTTCACTCTAAAAGATAATAGAACTTAAAAAATATATTCTATTTATCCTATTCATATAGGGTTCCAAAAAAATGAATTTATAATTCATCTTCCAGACCCTTTAAAAAAACTACATTATTAAATCTAGGACATAACATGGGTCTGTGGTAGATGATACACCCTTGTCGCCCATCGGTTGCAGGTTTAAGTCTCCAGGCCTTACCGGACGCGACAGGTTGTCGCTCGACCACTGGGTTGTCCTTTTTATAACAATACAAAAATAATCTTCACAAAACCTTTAACCTTTAAAATTGTATCAAATTTCAAATATAATCCATTTCAAACTTTAGACTTATCCAAATTACTTCTGTCCAAACTCACAATCCAAAATTTATAAGGAAGGTAAATATAATGAAGATATTTTTTTCCACATAATAAAATGTGAATACCTTCAACATTTATTATTTTAAAATATCATAATACCCTGAATTACCATAAAACCTTATTTATTACATTCATGATCCCTTATTCCTTATAGAATACTAGATATATTCCTTATATCAAAAAACATTAAATATTACATCAATGATGAAATAAAAAAACCATTAATCAGTGCCATGGTAGTCAATAATATCCAATATAATTTATCCAAATCAACCATATCTTATTACAAAATTACTGATTCAGTATCAATATCATATTAAGGATTACCTTTCCTTCAACCATGTATTTTCAAAAAAAGTTCAACTTACAGTTGAGTCACCTTTCATAGTACTATATAATCTCAAATCCTCAATGAAATAGTACTGCAGTACAATCCTTATTTATCTCCATAATTTATATAACTAGTACATCGTTGATACAACACTCAAATAAAATAATTCTACAACAACAAAATAATAACACTAGTCACTCTTATTCATCTGATGTTGTAACACCCCAAGATTTCATAGTGTGTTATTTCTTCAAAATAATTCAATAACATGCACTACATGCAACACCGTGTTCAATCACAACATGACTTACCAAACAATCCATTCAAAAGAGGTTATGAATAGTATTAACCAAATTTTAAACTAATATATCCTTAAAATTTTAGAATCAATATTATGAGTTTCTTATACATAATGCAAGAACAAATTCATTTTCAGTATTGAACTTTTATCAACTTTTAATAGTGAACCCTTTTTAAATACAATATTTTAAACTTTTTGTCTAAATGGGTACATCAAAAATTTAAAATGAAACATCCCAAGCTTCCACGGTACGCTTTCCTTTGAATAATACAGTAGCATGTGTTGTACGAAACTTCATGTTTTAACACACACCACAACCGATCAAACTAGCCGTTATGAATAGTAATACCAACTTTTTGAAATTTTAGCTCTCAGAATGGACTTCATTTTTGGATTTGGGATATCAAATTTAGCCTAAGGTGAAATTTTGGTACTTTTTGGATAACTTTAATATTTTCATGAAAAGTGAAAATTACTAAATTTTAATTAAAAACAACTTTTTTAATCGAAATAATTAAAAGTGATAAATAATTAATTTGAGTGGTTTTAAAGTATATCTAGAATATATTTTTACCATTTAATACAATTTTGGTCATTGGAGATAATTTTACAATTAAACCGGACATAAACAAGTGTCAATCTTTTGATAGTTATTATCTCTTAAAAACACGCTTTTTGTTTTAACAACAGGAATTAATTTTAAATTAATTTCTGCCACTTATGTGTTTTGAATTTGAAAAAATGGATTCCATATTTGGAATCAGGATGTTCAAATTGTGTAAATAGGTAACTTTTATTTTTAGACATTTTGAATAATTACTACGGTAAATATTTTATTTACCATGATTGAGGGTAAATCCGGTAAATAAGGGTTAAAAAAATTATAATAATACTAAATTACCCTAAAACGTGTCCTAACCTTATTGGTGGATACATGTCCGACCATGGGCATCTTTGGGTCAATTTTGGGACCTCATGGAGCCACTTGTAGCTGATAGGCACAGTTTATTTTAATTAAGTTAAAATGAATACAAAAATGACACAAGCATATATCTTTTAGAAAAACAATTTTTACATAGGGCTATATATGTTGGATTTTAAATTATAAATATTAATTAGAAAGATAAAAAGATTTCCTACATAAGGATATTTTATTTAAAATTTTTAGACATTAAATAATTTAATTTAATTATCACACAATGATGATGCAGTGATTACTATAATAGTGAAAAATTAAAATAATTGATATTATAAATAACCAAATAAATATAATATGAACCTTTAAATTAATTAAACTAATTTTTTAGGATAATATGATATATTAGGATTTATTTAATTGACTTTTTTAGAAGTAATCAATCTGTTATTAGTTTCACAAAAATCAACTATTGAATAGTGTCAAAAATTGACATAAAAGCGTTTTTAAAAACAATATTATATTATTAATTGGTATTAAATTCCTAAAAATCTATGGTTCGGCCAAGAGGCTTATATCACGATATTTTTCTCATTAATGTACCACTTAGGGGTCTCTTGTATGTATATTGTATGTTTATTAACTATATATTATAAAAATACAAAGTGACATGGTAAATTTCAAACTAATTAACTAAGAGTTAAAACTAAAGGATAATGTTAATATAGAAAACCAAACCTTTCTAAATTCTATTGGTTTAATGTTTTTCGACCTATCCCCATATTAACCTTTGAATAATCAACTTTTGAGCCATTATAAACCGAATATTAATTTATTATAAATTAATATTTCTAGCTTTTCCAAAGGTGCCTCTCACCTCTCTTATAAAAGGGCACTCCTCCTTCTCATTTCTTCACACCTTAAAAGCATTTTGGTTCGGCCAAATTCTGCCCAAATACTCTCCGAAATTTCCTCACTACATCCTAGAGGCCTTAGTTTGATCAGAAAGAAAACCTAAGGATCCCTTTTGATCAAATCAAAAGGAAGAACCCGAAAAAGAGGTAATGTTTTCACCACCCCTTTTCAAGTTCCTTTCTTCTTCCACTTCTTCTTCCTGTGTTGTTACCATTCTCAAATAACAAACATTAGTATCATATATATACTGTGATGTTATGGTACAACCATATTCAGTATTCTATCCACCATTTGAATAACATGTCACCATACGTGCGTACGTACGGCTTACCGTCTCCACGTCGTGGTGTAATTGTTATTCAATATATTATTATTTGGATGGGTATAATAATGATGTGTAACTAATGCAAATAATAAATATAACATGATAATGATTCTGTATATATAATATACCATCCATTTATATATTATTTTAATATCAAAAGAATGATATTGTCGCTCGTGCGTACGTACGGACTACCGTCTCCACGAACGCGATGAGATTCATTCTCCATCGTATCCATTCAAGTATAATTATCATTTGATGATTTAAAAATGATGTTTAAGGACTTTATATCATTATGGATATGAATAATATACAACCTATCCATTACAAACATGGCTTACGTAACAAAATATATAAAATAAAATGAGTATGCTAACACATGAAACAACGATAATACTAAGATATTATTAACAAATCAATGTTAAAAGATCATATATGATATCATATTAATGTATATGATTATTGTATAATTTAATAACAATTATTTCACCATTATACAGGAGGTTAACCTAGCCCAACCAAGGAAAAGTACAAGGTAAGGGGTTTTCATCTCACTCCTTATTCCCGTGAGATTCATGAAATATTGCCACCATTACATTTTGTGTGGTGTATGTACTACCCATAATTATACTATTTCTGTAATAAACTTTAATTTATTTGTATTTACATATTCATTTTATGATACCTCTTTCATGGGTTGTATGTTTCGTATGTTACCAAATTGGTAAGGGTTTATTTCACAATCTGTTCATTATCCGAGGTTGTTTATACGTAATTATCTACTGGGATCTCTTTATCATCGACATCCATGTTCCTTAAAAATCTATTTAAAAACATTTTTACTATTTACTAGACAATGGGTTAAAGTCATTTATACCCTTATGTGTTTTAAAGGAATCTTTCCGTCATTTTCCAAACAAGGCACTTTTAACCTTTTCGACAAATTTAAGGTAAGAATGTTTTTTTTAACTTATACGGCAGGTGCGGCTATTTACCGCCGTTATAAAATCGTCAAATCTTCCCTTACAAGATTATGAGTATATTTTCAAAGTGAAAGTTTTATTTTATAATTATGTGACTTTTAAATGATTTCAAAATGAATATTTTAAGAAATTTATGAAAGGTACTCTTTATCAATATAATAATTTTAAATGTTTTAAAGATTTATCTTTCTAAATCTTTTTAATTAATATCCTTGTTTTCAAAATGATTTTAAGGATTTACTTATATGGACATGAATGTTTTTAAATGACATTTCTTTTCAAAATTTTCAATGTGGTATGGGACACTTTGATTCAAAAATCTCTTTTAAATTACTTCCTTTATAAATGGGTGACTTTTCAATGATTTCTAGAAAAGAGATATTCCTCTCAAATGGTTTTGATTTCATCTATGTCAATATCCTTGTTGGATTTTAAGCTTATATGAAGTTGATTTATTATGACACAAAAATTTTTATTTTATTGAAGGTTTTGAGATATGTTTTTCTGTGGATTTGTTATTTTTATACCATTCCTGGTTTATGAAGAAAGTATTGACATTTCGTATGCCTGTTTTAATACGAATGTTTATGTTATGTTTAAAACTTTTAATATGCGAATGCATGTGACTTAGTAAGTGACGGGTGGAGCCCGCTATAGCTCCTCGATGCATCGGTAAGTCTCATGAGACAAACTAGTGTCCTGGCACAAGGCCTTGGCAAAATCTTATTTGTAGTCTTGGCACGAGGCCTTGGCTATGTGGTCATGATAGTATGGCATTCTGCATTCCATCATTATGAAAGTGGTTATTGATATTGCATGTGATTATTCGATTAGTAGAATATCCATGTGAATACGTAAATGACATTATTTCATTTTACTTTTGCCATACTATGTTGAAGTTAAAGTTTAAAAGGCTTTTGTTTTAGTTATACATTGCCTTAAATGTTTATGCTTATTTTGGAAAGTTTCCGCTATATTTTTATCCTTACTGGGCATTTGAGCTCACCCCTTTTCTATGTTTTATTTTTCCCAGGATGTGAAGAAGTAAGTTATGAATGACCTGCAGGGTTATTATGAGGGGATAATAGTGTGGACTATGGAGACATTATGTTGTTGTAGTAGTTTTTCACTTTATGATGTAATGTAAAACTTATGAATATATCTAGTGCTTCCAAGGCTACTAAACCAATCCGTCTTTCGAGATTTGATCTTTCTTTTGATCATCCAAATGTTATGTAATAATGCACCAACTCTAGGTAACTAGGGTCGGGGCGTTACAGTTGGTATTAGAGGAAGTTTAGTACAAACCGTGGAAGCTATATTTAGATAAACTCTGATTAGAGAACATAGACCTAAGATGGACATTGAGGATTATTATAGAAGAACTTCCTAGAATTTTGGTATTGTAGAGATTTTGTGAGTTTTCCGAGAAATACATCCCTGTCTGGATACGAGCAGGTAGAGGCGGCTCTGGCACAAATGTACCTAGGGGTAAAACCCAAAAACACCGCTTTGAGCTAGACTCGAACGGGAACTGGTGCACGACAACGGGCCTTGCTACACTCTTCTTTACGAAACTCCCGGGGGATATGCTTAGGATAATTCTCATTTTCTTTTCAAACCATTATGAATGGTTTATGAGTATATACTTTGTCAAAGGAGACATTTTTATTATTATGTATTATATCCATAAACTATTTAATTTATGTTATGTGTTTTACAAGTTTTGGATTAGGTATTGTTATTCATAAACTAATCTAGTGAATCCCATTGTTTAGAAATGGCACCCAGTAGAAGGAATGAGAACTCCAGCAATGCACATGATCCAAAGAGAAAGAAGGATCATATCTTTCATGGTCCTAAGCCAGAATTTATAAGAGAAATAGTCTCCCATGTATTATCATCATATGAAGAAATAATATCATGTGTTGATAAGCTATGTAAAGAGTTTACTGAGTCCTATGGCTTTGAAGGGAAGAAAGAGAAGAAAAGGATGGAAGAGGGAAAGATGGATTAAGGGAGGAGGGAAAAGAAGAATTTTCCCATATGTGATAACTGTGGGAAGAAACACCCTGGAACTTGCCTGAAAGGAATGGGAGTTTGTTATAAGTTTGGAGGAAAAGGGCACAATGTACGTGACTGCAAGGGTAAGAAAATGGTTTCAAATGTACAATTATTCATTTTCAAGGAGTTTGGACACTATGCGAACCTATGTCTTAGTCATCAGACTATGCCGCAAATGATGCTATTGGATAATAATCAAGTTATGAAACTACCACAGATGAAGAGGAATGATTAGAGTTCTTATGTTGATTATGTCATTTTAGTGTTGTATCATCAATGTACTTGTTATAATAATTATGGAGTATATAAGGATTGTAATGCAGTACTATTTCATTATGGACTCGAGATTGTGTGGAATAAAGAAAAGTGACTCGATAACAGGTTAAATTTTTGGAAAATATATGGTTGAGAGAAAGATAAACCATAATATGGTTCTGATACCGAGGTAGTGATTTTAGAATAATACATGATTGTTTTGGATAAATTATATTGGATATTCTCGACTACGTTGAAACTGATTAATGATTTGTATATTCCATCATTTTTGGGGTTTACAACATTTTTGGATTGAAGGAGTATATCTATTATTCTATGAGGAATAAGGGATCATGAATGTAATCAATAAGGTTTTATGATAATTCACGATGTTGCAGTGTTTTAAAAGAATACATGATGAAGGTGATCACATGTTATTACACAGCAAAAAAGGATCTTCATTGTGTTTACCTTCCATATAAATTTTGGAATGAAGTATTTTGGATAGTTCTAGTTTGGATTATTTTGGATTGCCATAAAAGGACAACCCGGAGGTCGGGCGACAACCCGTCGCGTCCGGAAAGGCCGTGAGACTTGAACCCACAACCGAAGGGCGACAAGGGTGTATCACCTACCACTGACCCACGTGATGTCCGGGATTAAATAATGTAGTTTTTTTAAAAGATCTGGTAGATGAATTATAAATTCGTTTTTTTGAAACCCTATACGAATAGGATAAATAGAATATTTTTCATACATTCTATTACCTTTTAGAGTGAAAGTTGAGATTTTGTAGAAATTAGTTAAAGGATGGAACTCTACATGTCAAGAATATATTTTTCTTCTTCTCTTATTCTATGAAGAAATTAATTATTATACTTTATTTAAGGAATCCTAAAACGAGAAATGTGTTATCCTAATACCCTCTGTTTTGTTGAACCGAGGGTATTTCAAATCATCATAGATTGATGAATTTAAGGACCTCAATTTTACACTTGTTTGTGATTGATGACCTCAATCACTAACTATAAATATTTACGTTTTTCCTCCAATTATATGTCTCTAATTGTCACCAATGTTCTCCTAATAGATATCATAATTTGGTGGTGACCCTTTCATTTCTATTTTCCTCATATTAAGACTAAATTTTAGTAACCCAATTTCGGATGTGGGTTTTCCCACAAAGATATTTTATATTTTCAACCTTTTATTTTTGAAGAACAATTTCAAATTGCGAGGACGCAATTTATTGAAGGAGGTGAGAATGTAACACCCCAAGATTTCCTAGTGTGTTATTTATTCAAAATAATTCAATAACTTGCACTACATGCAACACCGAGTTCAATCGCACCATGACTTACCAAACAAACCATTCAAAAGAGGGTATGAATAGTATTAACTAAATTTTAAACTAATATATCCTTATAATTTTAGAATCCATATTATGAGTTTCTTAGACATAATGAAAGAACAAATTCATTTTCAGTATTTCACTTTTATCAACTTTTAATAGTGAACCATTTTTAAATACAATATTTTACACTTTTTGACTAAGTGGGGACATCAAAAATTTCAAATGAAACATCCCAAGCTTCCACGGTACACATTCCTTTGAATAATACAGTAGCGTGTGTTGTACGCAAGTTCGAGTTTTAACACACACCACAACCGATCAAACTAGACGTTATGAATAGTAATACCAACTTTTTGAAATTTTATCTCTCAAAATGGACTTCATTTTTAGATTCAGAATATCGAATTTAACTTAAGGTGAAATTTTGGTACTTTTCGGATAACTTTAATATTTTGATGACTAGTGAAAATTACCAAATTGTAATTAAAAACAACTTTTTTAATCGAAAAAATTAAGAATGATAAATAATGAATTTGAGTGGTTTTAAAGTATATATAGAATATATTTTTACCATTTAATACAATTTTGGTCATTGGAGATAATTTGACAATTAAGCCGGACATAAACAAGTGTCAATATTTTGATAGTTATTATCTCTTAAAAACACGCTTTTTGTTTTAACAGCGGGAATTAATTTTAAATTAATTTCTTCCACATATGGGTTTTGAATTTGAAAAAATGGATTCCATATTTGGAATCATGATGTCCAAATTGTGTAAATAGGTAACTTTTATTTTTAGACCTTTTGAATAATTACTGCGGTAAATATTTTATTTACCATGATTAAGGGTAAATCCAGTAAATAAGGGTTAAAAAAATTATAATAATTCTAAATTACCCTAAAACGTGTCCTAACATTATTGGTGGATACATGTACGACCATGGGAATCTTAGGGTCAATTTTGGGACCTCATGGAGCCACTTGTAGGTGATAGGGACACTTTATTTTAATTAAGTTAAAATGAATACAAAAATGACAAAAGCATATATCTTTTAGAAAAACAATTTTTACATAGGGTTATATATGTTGGATTTTAGATTATAAATATTAATTAGAAAGATAAAACGATTTCCTACATATTGATATTTTATTTAAAATTTTTAGACGTTAAATAATTTAATTTAATTATCACACAATGATGATGCAGTAATTACTATAATAGTGAAAAATTAAAATAATTGATATTATAAATAACCAAATAAATATAATATGAAACTTTTAATGAATTAAACTAATTTTTTAGGATAATAGGATATATTAGGATTTATTTAATTGACTTTGTTCGAAGTAATCAATCTGTTATGAGTTTCACAAAAATCAACTATTGAATAGTGTCAAAATTGACATAAAAGAGTTTTTTAAAAAAATGTTATATTATTAATTGGTATTAAATTCCTAAAAATCTAAGGTTTGGCCAAGAGACTTATATCATGATAGTTGTCTCATTAATGTACCAATTGGGGGTCTCTTGTATGTATATATTATGTTTATTAACTATATATTATAAAAATACAAAGTGACATGGTAAATGTCAAACTAATTAACTAAGAGTTAAAACTAAAAGATAAGGTTAATATAGTAACCCAAACCTGTCTAAATTCTTTTGGTTGAATGGTTTTCGACCTATCCCCAACTTAAACATTGATTAATCAAATTTGGATCCATTATAAATGGAATATTAATTTATTATAAATTAATATTTCTAGCTTTTCTAAAGGTGCCTCTCACCCCTCTTATAAAAGGGCACTCCTCCTTCTCATTTCATCACACCTTCAATGCCTTTTGGTTCGGCCAAACTCTGCCCAAATATATTATTATTTGGATGGGGTATAATAATGATGTTTAACTCATGAAAATAATAAATATAACATGATAATGATTCTGTATATATAATATACCATCCATTTATATATTATTTCAATATCAAAAGAATTATATTGTCGCTCGTGCGTACGTACGGACTACCGTCTCTATGAACGCGATGAGATTCATTCTCCATCGTATCCATAAAAGTATAATTATAAATTGATGATTTAAAAATGACGTTTAAGGACTTGATATCATTCTGGATATGAATAATATACAACCTATCCATTACAAACATGGCTTACGTAAAAAACATATAAAAGAAAACGAGTAAGTTAACACCCGAAACAACGATAATACTAAGATATTATTAACAAATCAATGTTAAAAGATCATATATGATATCATATTAATGTATATGATTCTTGTATAATTTAATAACAATTATTTTACCATTATACAGGAGTTTAACCTACCCCGACCAAGGAAAAGTACAGGGTAAGGGGTTTTCATCTCACTCCTTATTCCCATGAGATTCATGCTATATTTCCACCATTACCTTTTGTGTGGTGTATGTACTGCCCATAATTATATTATTTGTGTAATACACTTTAATTTATGTGTATTTACATATTCATTGTATGATACCTCTTTCATGGGTTGTATGTTTCGTATGTTACCAAATTGGTAAGGGTTTATTTCACAATCTCTTTATTATCCGAGGTTGTTTATACGTAATTATCTACTGGGATCTCTTTATCATCGACATCCATGTTCCTTAAAAATGTATTTAAATTTTTTTTACTACTTACTAGACAATGGGTTAAAGTCATTTATACCCTTATGTTTTTTTAAAGGAATCTTTCCATCATTTTCCAAACAAGGCACTTTTAACCTTTTCGACAAATTTAAGGTAAGAATGTTTTTTTAACTTATATGGCAGGTGCAGCTATTTACCACCGTTATAAAATCGTCAAATCTTCCCTTAAAAGATTATAACGATATTTTAAAAGTAAATGTTTTATTTTATAATTATGTGACTTTTAAATGATTTCAAAATGAATATTTTAAGAAATTTATTAAAGGTACTCTTTATCAAAATAAGAATTTTAAATGTTTTAAAGATTTATCTTTCTAAATCTTTTTAATTAAAATCCTTGTTTTCAAAATGATTTTAATGATTTATTTATATAGACATGAATGTTTTTAAATGAAATTTATTTTCAAAAGTTTCAAAGTGGTTTGGGACACTTTGATTGAAAAATCTATTTTAAATTACTTCCTTTATAAATGGGTGACTTTTCAATGATTTCTAGAAAAGAGATATTCCACTCAAATGGTTTTGATTTCATCTATGTCAACATCCTTGTTGGATTTTAATCTTATTTGAAGATGATTTATTATGATACAAAACTTTTTATTTTATTGAAGGTTTTGTGACATGTTTTACTGTGGATGTGTTATTTTTATACCATTCATGGTTTATGAAGAAAGTATTGACATTTTGTATGCCTGTTTTAATAAAAATGTTTATGTTATGTTTAAACCTTTTCATATGGGAATGAATTGGACTTAGTAAGTGACGGGTGGAGCCCGATATAGCTCCTCGATTCATCGGTAGGTCTCATGAGACAAACTAGTGTCTTGTAATAAGGCCTTGGAAAAATCTTAATTGTAGTCTTGGCACGAGGCCTTGGCTATGTGGTTATAATAATCTGGAATTATGAATTCCATCATTATGAAAGTGGTTATTGATATTGCATGTGTTTATTCGATTAGTAGAATATCCATGTGAATAAGTAAATGACATTATTTCATTTTACTTTTTCCATACTATGTTGAAGTTCATGTTTTAAAGGCTTTTGTTTTAGTTATACATTGCCTTAAATGTTTATGCTTATTTTGGAATGTTTCCACTATATTGTTATCCTTACTGGGCATTTGAGCTCACCCCTTTTCTATGTTTTATTTTTCCCAGGATGTGAAGAAGTAAGTTATGAATGACCTGCAGGGATATTATGAGGGGATCATAGTGTGGACTATGGAGACATTATGTTGTTGTAGTAGTTTTTTCACTTTATGATTTAATGTAAAACTTATGAATATATCTAGTGCTTCCAAGGCTACTAAACCAATCGGTCTTTCGAGATTTGATCTTTCTTGTGATCATGCCAATGTTATGTAATAATGCACCGACTCTAGGTAACTAGGGTCGGGGCATTACAAAGGTAGTATCATAACTTGATTATTATCCAATAGCATCATTTGGTGCATATTCTGATGATTTGGACATTGGTTCACATAGTGTCCAAACTCCTTGAAGATGAAGCACTGTACATTTGAAACCTTTTTCTTACCCTTACAGTCACATACATGGTTTCTCTTTTCTCCACACTTATAAAAAACTCCAATTCCCTTCAAGAAAGTTCTAGGGTGTTTCTTCCAACAGTTATCACATATGGGAAAATTCTTTTTTTCCCTATTCTCTTTATCCATCTTTATCTCTTCCATCCTCTTCTTCTCCTGCTTGCCTTCAATGCCATAGGACTCATAGAATTCTTTACTTATTTTATTAACACATGATACTATTTCTTCATATGTTGAGAATACATGGGAGACTATTTACCTTCTAAATGTTGGCTTTATACTGTGAAATATATTATCCTTTTTACTCTTTGGATCATACGTATTGCTGGAGTTCTCATTCCTTCTATGGGGCACCATTTCTAGACAATGGAATACACTAGGTTAGTTTATTAATCACAATTCATAATTCCAAACATGTAAAATTCCTAACGTAAATTGAACAGTTTATTGATATAATCCATACTCATAAAGATGTTTTCATTGATGAAGTATATACTCATAAACCCTTCATAATGATTTTTAAAGTAAATGATAATTATCCTAAGCATATCCCCTGGGAGTGTCATAACCAAGAGTGAATCAAGGCCCATTGTCATGCACTAGTTCCCGTTAGAGTATAGCGTAATGTGGTGTTTTTTTGGTTTTATCCCAAGATACATCTGTGCCAGAGCTGCTTCTACCTGCTCTTATCTAGACAGGGATGTATTTTCCTGGAAAACTCACAAAATCTCTACAATACCAAAATTATAAGAAGTTCTTATATACTAATCCTCAAAGTATATCTTAGGGTAATGTTCTCTAATAAGAGTTTATCTAAATCTAGTTTGCATGGTTATTTATAAACTTCCTCTGATACCAACTGTAACGCCTCGACCCCAGTTACCTAGAGTCAGTGCATTATTTTAATACATTGGCATGATTACATGGAATTAAGTCATGAAGGACCGATCGGTTTAGCCGTCTTGGAAAATAGATTACATACATGAATGTTACATTACACTTTATAACATACAAAACAACATAAATAATCCTTTATAAAGGCCATTATTCCCTTGTCGTAACCCTGCATATCAATCACAATACACTTTTTGGAATCCTGGGAAAATAAAACATAGAAAGGGTTGAGCTCAAATGCTCAGTAAGGGTAAGAAATACAGCGGAAACTTTCAAAAATAAGCATAAATATTTAAAGCAATGTATAAAACTAAAACAAAAGCCTTTTAAACTTGAACATCATCATAATATGGAAGAAATAAAATGAAATAATTTCATTTACTTATTCACATGGATATTCTACTAATTGAATAATCACATGCAATATCTCTAACCACTTTCATAACGATGGAATGCATAATGCCATACTATCATAACCACGTAGCCAAGGCCTTGTGACAAGATTACAAATAATATTTTGTCAAGGCCTCATTCCAAGAAACTAGTTTGTCTCATGAGACCTACCGATGCATCGAGGAGATATAGCGGGCTCCACCCGTCACCTACTAAGTCCAATTAATTCCTCATATGAAAAGTTCTAAACATAACATAAACATTCGTATTAAAACTAGCATATTAAATGTGAACACTTTCTCTATAAACCATGAATGGTATAAAAATAACACATCCACAGTAAAACATATCAAAAAACTTTCAACAAAATATGGAATATTTGTATCATGGTAGATAAACTTCAAAAAAAGATTAAAATCCATCAAAGGATGCTGACATAGATTAAAATGATTTGTAAAACTCTTTGAGAGAAATATCCATTTTTCTTGAAAACATTTAAAAGTTACACAATTTAGAAAAGAAGAAATTTAAAGAAATGGTTTAATCAAAGTCTCTCATACCACTTTGAAACTTTTGAAAGTAATTAACATTTTAATAATATTCATGTCCTTATAAATAAATCCTTAAAACCCATTTTGAAGACATGGAAGTTAATGAGAAAGATTTAGAATAATAAATATTTCAAAAATTTGAAATGATGTTTTAGTAAAAAAACCCCCTTAAAATAATCCCTTTGAAAAATCTTTCATAAAACCTGGAAATGGATAATAAATATGTGCTAGTAGATATTTAGGTAAAAACAACCTCAGATAATAAAATGATTGTGAAATTAACCCTTACCAATTTGGTAACATACGAAACATTCTCCCAATGAAAGAGGTATCATAAAATGAATATGTAAATATACATAAATTATAGTTTATTACATAAATAATACAATTATGGTCAGTATATACACCACACAAAAGTTAATAGTGGAAATGTGGCAAGAATCTCACAGGAATAAGGAGTGAGAAGAAAACCCCTTACCGCACACTTTCCTTTAGTCGAGGGTATGATTAACCTACTGTATGAAGACCGTAGTATGTTATTAAATTATACCAGAACCATATTAACATTTATGGTGTCATAAATTATTGATTTATGACTTTTTTACTACCCATTTAATAATAATTTCCATGTTAAATTAACATTTTGGGTAATAATTGCTTTCTTTATAGTACATGTTTTAACTTATTAATCTTGATTGTATCACATAGATCATGATTTAAATACATAAAAAATATAAAAAATGATTTATATATCTTATATATTTAGAATATAATAATCTATCATAGGTTTATTTGTGAAATGAAAAACACCGTTTATGGAGACGGTAGTCCGTACGGGCGCATAAACGTTGTTTCCGTTTTCATAACGTATTGAATGAAACAAGGTGAATAAAATATTTTTATGAAAAAAATATATATTTCTCCAGTATAATTATTATTTCATATATTACAAACATATTAGTAATATATATTTTTATAATCTTCGATGAATGGTGAATGTGGAAATGAATCTCTTCGTGTCGTGGAGATGGTAATCCGTATGTACACACGAGGGAAAATATCATTTCCATAAAAATGTGGAATTGGAAGGTATATTAATTTTACAGAGAAATTATTATGTTATTTTCATTATTTATATACATATTACTCATCATTATATCCATCCAAATAACATAGTGTTGAATAACAAATAACACCACGACGTGGAGACGGTAAGCCGTACGTGTGCACATATGGTGACATTATCAATCATAAGATGGATAGAATAATGAATATAGTTGTGAAATATTTAAAATAACATCACAGCATATATAACATACTATATTAATTATTTTATAACGTAAATAACAAATAATGAAGAAGTGGAAGAAGAAAGGAATTTGAAAGAGGGTGGTGAAAACAGTACCTCTTTTTCGGGTTCCTCCTTTTAATTTTATCAAAAGGGATACTTAGGTTGGATTTATGATCAAACTATGTCCTTTAGGTTTAAGTGAGGATAGTTTAGAGGGTATTTGGGTAGGTTTTGGATGAGTTAAATGGCTTAGAAGGTGTGAATTAGAGAGAAGGGTTAGTGACCTTTTATAAGAGGGGTGGGAGGCACCTTTGGAAAAGCTAGATATATTATTTTATAATAAATTCATATTCAGTTATTAATGGATCAAAAGTGAATTATTTTGAGGTTAATGTGGGGATGGGTCGAAAACCACTCAACCAATAGTTTGTAGACAGGTTTGGGTCACTATATTAACCTTATCTTTTAGTTTCAACTCTTAATTAATTTGTTTTACATTTACCATGTCACTTTGTATTTTTATATTATATAGTTACTAAACATAATATATAAATCCGAGAAACCCCCAAGTGGTCCATTAATGATAAATTTATCATTATATAATTCCTTTTGATGAACCTTAGATTTTTAGGAATAGAATATCAATTGATAATATATTATTTGTTTTAAAAACTCTTTTATGTCAATTTTGACACTATTTAATAATTGGTTTTTGTTAAAGTCATAACAACATTATTAATTCTAAAAAAATCATTTCAGAAATACTAAAATGTCATATTAATCAATAAAATTCTTGGATGGCATGAAAAATTTCAAATTATATTTATTTTATATTTATAATACCAATTATTTTATTCTTTCATTAATAAGGAAAATACTGCATCATTATTGTGTCATAAATTAATTTAGTTATTCAATGTCTAAAAATTATAACTAAAATACTATTATTAAGGAAAATTTCTTATCTTTCTAATTATTATTCATAGTCTAAAATATAATATATATAACCTTATTTAAAAATTGTTTTTCTAAAAGATATATGCTTATGTCATTTTTGTTTTTCTTTAACTTAATTAATATAAAGTGTCATTATCACTTACAAGTGGATCCATGGGGTCCCAAAATAGAACAAAAGATGAAAATGGTCATAAATGAATCCAAAAATAGGGTTAATACACGTTTTTGGGTAAATTAATATTATTATAATATTATTTGTTTACACTTATTTTCCAGATTTACCCGTTAACCATGGTAAATAAAATATTTACTGAAGTAATTATTCAAAATCCCTAAAAATAAAAGTTTCCTATTTAAAAAAGTTTTTCTTCCTAATTATAAATATGGAATAAATATTTTTATATTCAAAACATATAAGTGTAATAAATTAAATTAAAATTAATTCCTGCTGTTAAAACAAAAAGCTTGTTTTTTAGAGATTATAACTATCAAAAGATTGATAGTTGTTTATGTCCGGATTAAAAGTGAAATTATGTACAATGACCAAAATTTTATTAAACAGTAAAAATATATTCCAAATATACTTTAAAACCACTTAATTTCATAATTTATCACTATTAATTATTTTGATTAAAAAAGTTGTATTTAATTAAAATCTAGAAATTTTCACTATTAATCATAATATAAAAGTTATCTAAAAAGATCCAAAATTTTACCCTATGATAATTTTGATATTAAAAATTCAATAATAATGTCTACTTTACCAAATTATAAATATAGAATTTTCATTTATTAATATAAAATTAATTCCCACTGTCGAAACCAAACAGCGTATTTTTAAGAAATAATAACTTCCAAAAGGTTAACACTTTTTTATGTCCAATTTCAAAGTGAAATTACTTAAAATGATCACCATTTGATTAAAAGGTAAAAATATAATCTATTTATACTTCCAAACCATTAAAGTTTATAATTTAACAAAATAAATTATTCTGATTTAAAAATTTGTTTTCAGTTAAAATATAGTACTTTTCACTATTCACCCAAATATGAAAGTTATCATAAAAACACACAAACATTATTGAAACTATATTGTTATGTTCCCATTCTAAAGAATAAGTTTATTTTGTTAAATTAAATATATAAAAGTTTCAAATATTGTATTTAAAAAGGCTTCACCATTAAAAGGCGGTAAAATTGAATTTTTTGAAAAATACTTCTTTTATCTAAAAAATGAATTCGTCTTTACATTATGGCTAAGAAAATCATAATATGGATTCCAAATTTATAAGGATTATATAATGTTCAAAATTCTGTTAATACTATTCATAACCACTTTCGAACGTCAAGTTTGGTAATCTTGTGGTGCGCTTGAACTCGGTGTTGCATGTAGTGCAAGTTATTGAATTACATTAAAGAAATAACATACTATTAAATCATGGGGTATTACACACATGGGTTGGCACAAGTGTCCATGAATCAAGGAATCACCACCTAGGAATGATTTCACCCATAAACAACTTATTAAAATAGAAATAGAAAATAAATAAAATTTTGGCATTCCTCATCCGTACGTCAGACGTCCATATAGAAGGAAAAGAAAATAAACAGAAACAACACAATAAAAATGTTTAAAAAAATAAAACACACTTATCAATATATCCTCATCTCCAATCCCCCCTGAAAAGAAAAATCTGTAGCCGCCTTCTGCTCCCTTCTTTCCCCCTTTGTAGAATATAACTACCCTCTATCCATAGAAAGCTATAAAATTCTTATGTGGCCAATATGTTAAAGAATATAAAATATAAAATAAACTAGGGTATACCTTTATCTTGTGACTATAAAAGTAACTTCCCCAATGTAAGAACCACAACTTACCATGGGTAAAAACATGATCCTATAAGAAAGGGGGAAACAAATTATATTAGTTTAAGAGGATGTGGTTCCATCTATTTTTATTGTTTTGTTTATCTAGATTGATTTCTCTTGATTGTGTTATGTATAGTTTAATATGGTTGATACTAGTTATTTCTATTTTTCCCAGTTTACATTACATTAGTTTTTTACACATCAATTTTGAATCATCTATTTCATACCAAATCCAATTGATTGTGTTAAATTCACTTCAGTTCACTTCACTCCACTTCAATTTAGTTTTGTTAGATATTTTTAATGTATAGTTCATTTAAGGTTTTTTCAATTAATTTTAGTTTGTATTGAATTAACATAAACCATGAAATGTAGGGTTGGTTTTAAATAAATGATAATTTCAAATCATTAAAAAAATTTAATTTCAATAATATCTCTTATATCCTTTAATTATAATCTCCATGAAATATTTTAATTATCTTACACTCATCATCTTTATAGATCCCACTAATTTAAATCTATTTAAATAATGTATGTAAAAATGACCTAGAAACACAACATAGACTTAGGTGAGGGTTTACCTATGATAGACCATAGTCAACTTCCTGCTTCCAAGGATAATCAAAATAGTCTCTTAGAAATTACCACAGTGTGGTCCTCACAATTTTGAAACTAATCCCTCGTATTATATGGGTATCATCATGAATTTGAACATGGTATTCCCCATAGAATAAATTATTCTATGTTTCTCATACATAATCATATTTCCTGAAATGAACACAGATTAATTGATGTTATTTTTTCCCTATTTCCCCCCATGACCTCCACAATGCTTTGTGTAAGGACTATCATGTCATTTCAACACTTTCTTTGAATCATTAATACTCAATTATGACCAAAACACCCACTATTATTCTATCATATTATCTTTATATTAATTTTATAGTAGTCACAACCTTCACTATAGTATGGTTTATCTAGTATTCCCATTTCCTCATCTTCATTTTTTCATTGTAACATGGCATGGATATCCCTCAATCATAAATATTAATTTATACACACTAAAAATAATATTCCTCAAGTATTATGAATAATTAAATGTATTACACATCCTAAAAAAATTGATGCACATGATGTCTTAGTGTTGTACAAAGCTTCCTATAATGTAATGGGAAGAAAATCAAAAAGTGTATATTCAAGCACAAAATAAAATGGCATGTACATATAGCGTGTTTCAAATGTTGTAATTTTTCATTGAAAGAAAAAGTGATTCAAGATTTCACTCAAATGACATCAAACCCTATTTGGATAAATATATTGGCTTGTTAAACTATTTAATGTTTATCAACCCATCTTCTCAAAATTCTACTTCATCAAAAATAGTAGGTTTCATATTTTAGAGTTGATTTGGAATTTAAATTTAGGGGAACATTTGAATTAAACATACCATTTAGGTGAAGATACCCATGTATGTTTGGGTTTATGGATAGGTAAGGGAAGGAAATGAGGGGGAGGCATAGAATGTGTCTGAGGCATGGAGGCGAACGTAAACCTCAAGACGGATGCCGAGGTAGGAAGGTGGTGGGATGGAGGAAGGGGCTGGGTGGATCAGACCAGGATGTTAGGGTAGAGGGAGCGTAGAGGACACGATGTGATGGAAGCGAGGGTCAGGAGGAAGAGACTTAGAGGAAGAGAGAGGGAGGCAGGGGCGAGATGTGAATGTGGAGGGAGGGAGACAGTGATCAAAAAGAAGGGGATGTGCTTTTAAGGTGGACGGAGAGATGTGGGGGCTAGGATGTGGGGGATGGATGGTCTAGGAGTATGCAGAAGTAGAGGCTAAGATTTGATGTGGAGGTTTAGGTGAAGAGGTGATGGGAGGTGCGGGGAGAGGGGGGGGGGGGAGAATAGGGATCTTCGAGGGGGAGGGGGAGTTCAAGGCCTACTGAGGGTGTTTCTTCATGGGATTATTTTAACAATTTTTATTTTTTTTTGTGTGTATTGATTTAAAAAAGAGCCTATACACATGGGTTTCTTAAACCATGGGGATAAAATCGTTGTCTTAGATACAATTTCCAATTGTGAATCAAGGTAAAATGTGCTACTTTCAAGATGGAAGGGCCTAACAAGAGATTTTGTGATAATATAGTGATGGTGAAGAAGCATTAGGTCCTTTAGTGTAAGGACATTAATATTCTGGTCACTGGCTATTTTTATCTAGATTCCGTGGTGTTGGCTAATTTTATCATGTTTTTCAAGATCTATTTGGCTAAGTGGACCATGATTGAGTATGAAAATTGATTTGGTGAGCATGTGCAGTTTCCACATAAGATTATATCAACTGAGAATATGAAGACATGATGGTTCATGATGGGAATTAAATTTGATATTAATTATTATGTTTTCATGCTAAAGATCTATTCTTATACTGATGTGCTAGATAGATCATTGAAAATTGATCTTGATTTGGATAGTAGTAAGGTTTGACAGGGGTTAAATTTTTTCCCAGTGGAAATTCATTGATTTATTAAAATGCAAGGAGAAATCATGGTGATTCAAGACAGTAGGGTTTTTCTAGATCACTTTTAATGCCTTGTATATTCCCTTTGATTTGGAACTAGTGTGGGAATTTTGGGAACTCAAAATGGGTTTACACAGAGGCATCAAAAATATGTGTTTCCTATTAATACTCTTGTCACATGTAGAAGTTATGTCATGTCTATGAGGCTCTACATAGTGGCATGAGATCATCATCACAAAATTTTACTATGGTGAAATAATATATTTCAAGATCAAATTGATTCCAGCCACAGGAATCCGGAATGATGTTTATTTACATAGTGGACGAGTCTTCAGAGAAAGAAGATAGGATTCCAGTGACTGTCAGGGGTACCATCACTATATCATCATCTTTAGTGAGTAATTATAATGATATTGGTGAATATCACTCATTTATATTAACTCATTTAGTGAATAAGATTAATATTCATTCAGATCATTTATCATATGTGATGGATATTACAACACACCTAAAAATGAAGAGAGAGAAGGGTCTTCATTTTCTTGAATGCGTTTTCTCATTTGTAGACATATAGATTAATTTTAATTTTATCATTATATATATGAGAACTATTTATTTAATAATTGGGATAGATTGGATCATTTACAACAAAGCCTAAATTGATCTTTATCTTCGGTGTGTCTCCTCTATGGTGCGTGTTAGAGCGTGTTGCATCTTTCAAGAAGAATGAGGCCCAAGGTCGAGTAGATCCAGAAATTCTTATCTAGAGTTGGGGAAAGTAATATCATAATTTTCTTTTTACATGGCGTGATAATCCTTGAGTGATGATCTCCCTCCAGTTTTTTTCAATGATAAATTGAATTTCATTAAAATGAAACCTCTACATTGGACATGAGTATTGATACATTTCATCATTTTGTGTTCTGTTATTAAATAATGGAATATGCTATATTAGCTCCAAAAATTATGAACATTGTATAATTCAAAATATGGAGTAACATATGAAATAAATTTCTACATCATAAATCATAGAATCATAAACATTGGTTTCTTTGGGGATATATTAACTTTTAAATCCTTCATAATGGTATGTAATGAAAATGTGAATTATCCTAAGTGTATTCTCCAAGTGTGTCAATTCATGTGCATAGTAAGGCCTATTTTTGTGTACCAAGTTATGAAATTATGGATTGACACACCTTGTTAGAGTTGTTACCCATAGTAACATCTGTTCCGAGCCACATCTACTTGATGTATCCAGACAATGATGTGTTTCTTGGAAAAAGCACATAATCTCTACATTACCAAAAGTCAAGTATGTTCTTCTATACTTATCATAAAAGTTTATCTATGGTTTATGTTCTATAATATAAATTTTCTAAATCTATTTTTTCAAGGATAATTCTAAGCTCATTTTATACCAACTATAACACCTCAACCCCAGAATCCCATATTTAGTGCATTACTTTATTACTTAGGCATGATTATAAGAAATATAATCCAAAAGTACTGGTCAGTTTAGTTGTTTTGGAATTCCATATTACATACATGATACCCATTTCCAATTGGTTAATAAAGAATAAAACATGATACATAATAAAATAAAATGAAAAGGCTCCATAAAAATTAATTCACAGAATTCATCTTGATAAATGGTGAAATGAAACATAACAAGGGTGAGCTCAAACACTCAGTATGGGTTAGTAAAAAACAAAAAAAATAAAGAATCAATGATAATAAATCAACTTTGAATTTTATATAACAAATAAAACATTCCATTCAAATAACTAGATTAGGAATAATCTTGATGGAATGGTAGATACATTAAACACATGCCATTTAATAAATAATATGAGAAAAAAACAAAACCTTGGCTATTATAACTTATTTGATAATCACACAGAATAATAATAACTGAATACATAATGATTTAATTCATAATGAAGGATTTCTAAAAAATATCTTCAACAATTCATTCCTAGAATATAATACTATCAAGGAATCAGTCATAGAATCTAATACTTTTATAACTTCATGATATGAATATAAAACTATTAAGGATTCATCCCAATAATTTAATACTTCCAAGGCTCTATTCAATGATCATAATACTATCGATTCTTCATGTTAAGAATATAATACTAGAATTTATACATTCCAAGATTCTAATAATATCATTGTAACCTCCGTATGAAAAATTATATATAGTTTTGGAAATAAATCTGTCTATGATAAATGATGAAGATAACTAGAGGAAATTCAACGTCCAATGATCACATGCAATTTAATATTTCAAGGGTATTAAAAAATAATAAAAAAACTGAATTTCAATACCATTCTTGGACAAATAAGTCATAAACCACCCATAGGAAGAATAATTATGGTATCAATACATAATATCCCAAGTAGAGTGAGGATAAATGGTTGTTGTAATTTTTGAAGGAAAATAATATAAAATGATAATTTAAAAACATTCTTGAGGAAAATAATCTTTTGTTTTGGATAACCATTTGAAAAAATAGTTATTTAAAAATAAAGTTTGAAAAAATTTTATTTAAAAAGTAACATTTTAAACATGAAAAGGAAGACATAATTAAATGATAGTGGGTAAGTCTATACGTTCCATGTGAGTTAAAAATAAAATTCTTTTTACATGGTTAAAATGTAAAAAATTCCTTAATCCAAAAGTAACAAAATATTCTTCAGAAAAAAATTTGTAAAAAAGGTTAATAATTCTTTTAATAAATCATTTTGTAAAGGTTAAAAAAAATTTAATATAATTTTATAAAATAGGGTTTTTAAAAGAAAATTAGTTCGCCGACTTAAGAGAGAAATGAAGTTTGACTCTCTATGAAACATTTTCAAAAACCTTTTGAGTACTAAATAATTGTAAGATGGTACTAATACTTAGAAAAGGTCATGAATAACCATAGTATAAGTAAAATAAATGATTTTTTAAATAATTATACAATAATTTCCAATAACAAAAATTCAATTGTTAATAATTCTGAACGAAATGAGAATCTAATGTAAACCCTATAATAGATTGTAATGTTTTAGTAAAAATCAATAAATGGGTAGATTATTTTTTTTAATTTTAAATCAAAATGAAGAAGTTAAAATAAATCAATATATAGTAAATTTCATTATATAAAAAATAATTGAATATTAATGACAATTTAGAAGTAGTATAAACCCATGAAAAGGATTCAGATTATGAAATTTATTTTCTTCTTGGATAATTTTAAACTCAAATCCAATTTGAAGAAATAATCTAAATTTAAACTCAAAATACCATAAAGAATGAATGAATGTTGATATTATGAGTCAAATTGGTAGTATTTAAACCATATATAAGAAATTAGGCCCACAAAAATAATGTGATGGTCTCAATAGATTGTTAACCATAACAAAATGAAGTGATATTTCAAAGATATTCATTAGTAACATTCCATAGTAAAATAATCATTAAACATTCCAAAGTGACCCATACCACTTTGAAATAATTGAATCATAATATCCATGAAAGTATGAAATTAATTTTCTTTATTATTAGAATATTTATATTCATGATATAACATCCAAAAGGGTAGTATACCCACCTTATAAAAGTTAATTGGTGTATAGGAACAAATAAATCCTGATGGAATGTTTATTGAGATGAAATCCCATACCATGAGTCTGAATGGTCATTTATGACTTTATATTAGGGAATAATAACAAATTTCTAATTATTTAATTATATAATAAACTTTTTAATATTTATAATTTATTTCATTTCACATAATAAAATGTTTTAAACAACTTAATCAATTTGGTTTACATCAGGTTTTTTGACCATATTTGGTTTTGGTGTCAGAGATATATCTGGTAGGTATACTTACGGTTAAGGATGTAATTATATAAACATATATAGAATAATAAAAATGATATAATTATATTTTTATATATAAATTATGATTTTGAAACCTATCATGATTTATGTTTATGAAAAATGTACCAATGTTACAATCATGGAGACGATATGACATACGTACGCATGTGGAACATTCCCATTTTTCAACGATCATTATGGAAATAAGGTAAGAAAGACTATATATTAAAATAATAATTATTATATCATAAATACCATGTAATTTAATAATATATACTTATATATGTAATTATTGTGTTTCAGAAGTAATAACATTGTGTAGTGGAGGTGGTAGTCCACAAGTCTACGACCTATGTTATCACTTTTTAGTATGAGAAATGGGTAATAATGAAAATAATATATTATATTTACATAAATTTAATTATTTCATGAAGATAATATATATTTAGTTAGTGTCACATATTTTTAATTTAAACAATTTTCAATAAATTAATTATATAGAATGAATGAATCACATCTCTTGGAGGACGTAGTAGCCTACACATCTACAAAAGATGTTAACATAATTATACAAAATGGAAAGTGTAATCATATGTATTTTAGAAGAATTAAAAATGAATAAATACATAATAAAAATAATAAAATAATATATTGATATAGTTTCCATCATAATTCCAAACCATGAATTTCTATAAAGGGAAAACGAATGATCTCATTTCGTGAGGTGGTAGTTGGCCGTTACTATAAATGGTAAGTTTGTTACCTATTAGATAGAAGTTTCTATTAGTTTAGGTCAAACTGTTAATAGAAAAAAATATCTGAATATTGAGGAAATTTTTTTTATTGTATAAACATGTAATATTATGATTTTTAGGGGGTGGAGAATTAAAATAAAACCAAGGCGAATGAGGTAGAATGTTACATGTTATGCGGGTAACTCTTTTTGGATTCCACCAGATGGAGTCACCCGCTTGAATTTATTATCAAGGGTAGGATTATAGGATAAGGTGAGATATTTTTAAGATTTATTTGGGTATATATTGGTTAATACGTTGTGTATTGAGAGGCATGATGATGTGAGAGGGATGAGTGGCTTTTTATAGTGGGGAAGTGGAACTCTTTTAAAATTAAGGAAAGAAAATTCCAAAAACGTTTTACCCATGTGAAGTGGGTACAATAATTATCCAAGCTCGAAAAATGGGAGTATATTGTCTATATAGGGAAATAAAATGGAATTTTGACAAGTTTCTTGGTCATTTTGGGCCTTAGTTTTATGGCCTAGTCCTTAGAAAATATAATTTTTACCTTAATCATTTTAATTATTTATAGTTACTTTTACTAATATTTTTGGTAGAAAAATAATTTTACCCTATTAGATATTATTAATTATTATGATTAAAATTTTTCAAATGATTTTTCTAAATTCTACTTACAAAATTAGAAGAAATTAATTTAGATTTAATCATGTAGATGGGATGACAAAATATGTTTTTTATGTAAAAATGATTAAACATTTTTTGTGATTTAATATCAAATTTCATATTTAAATTTATTCTAAGTAAATAAATAACATTAATTTATAAGTAAATAATATAATTAAAAATTAAAACTATTTCAAAATATAATTTTTTTATAAATAAATTATAAAAAATTAGTTTTGAATTAAAATTTATTATTTTTCATTATTCACAGAAACTTATCCTTCAAATAAAAATACCAAAAATTCACCCAAATACAATATTTATGATCCAATTTCAATGATTATGTTTATCTTGACATATAAAATATCCAAAATTTATATCAAAAATAGTTTCTCCATTAAATGGCGGTAAAACTAACTTCACGAAAATATTAGTTTTATGCATAAATTTGGGTTTCCTTTTCTCGTATTCCACTCAGATCTATTGGATTCAAGTAAAAAATATTTTAAGTAATATATATATATTTAATAAAAATCATATTATAATACGAATTAATTTAATTAATTATGTTAAAACACTTTTGGGTTCCTAAAAATTGGGTTTTATAAAAATATTTCCATTATATTTATTTCGTTTCTATATTTTTGCCTAATTAGTTTTTATAAAATGATTTCAACTACATATTATCATTAGTTATTTTATCCTATTCATAACTTATTATTCAACTGTTATGTTAAATCCTATAAAATTAATGTTTTACTAATGTATTATTGTTTGGTAAAACTGTGTCTTGGATGTAACATTAGCCATTGAACAAACTCAAGGTTTCATGTGATAAATGATAACTAATTATCACATGCATTACAAGATATATCATATATTTAATTTATCTAAAATAGTAAATATATTTTAATGTATCTTGCTATTATATTCCCTTATGATCTTTTTGGTGTGAGTAATACATGATATCAAATACAATGTTATTATATTATAATTTCTGGGTGTTACACTTTGGTAATATCCATTGATTTTTAAATAATTATATATGGTGAGTTCATAGATGAAATAAATATAATTACTAATTCTGGAGAGTGTGAGGATTGAGTATATAAAGTGTTATTTTTTAGATGTGATTTGGTGAACGAAATTCATGAAATATAATCTATAAGGTAAATATTATATGAAAATTTTTCTAATTTATTTTTCACAATGTAGATATAGATGAAACAATTATCTATAGAGGTGAGGATAGAACAAATTTTATAATAATCTAAAAAAATTAGTTGATGATGATCTAAGGGGACATCGAATAAAAAATTTCACATCCATCAACAATTTTTTTTCATTAGGGTATGAAAAACATTTTTCAAAGCCGGTATTTTTTATCATCCTACTACAATGTTGATATAATATTTTTCTTAGGTTAGAAGATATATTATTAATGGTAAATGGAGTTTGGTCTCTTGAATTTCCTGAAAAGAAGGCATTAAAACTATTTTATACCCCTAAAAGAGTTATTCGCACACATGATCCACTTTGTATTTCATAATTGAGGAGCCATCAAAATCTATGACCAAATTGGGGTGATCTAGTCAGAGTGAGTAAATTGGGATCCATGCTAAGGGGAAGACTAGAATAGAACATGAAAATGATGGTTTTAGCTTCTCTTCCAAATCTATAGGAATAATAACTATTTTTCCATTGAATTAACACCATAATGATGGTTATATCCAAGTAAATTGGGTATTTATAAATGGCCATGAGGATATATGAAAATCCACAAAAGTATAAATATCAATAATGTATCTTAGAAATATAAAATCTCTAACACATAAGTCATTGATTATTATTTAGATGAAATTATATTATATATCATAGAGATGGATATGATGGTACATGAGATGGATGACAAATATTCCATCACTAAATCTCTCAAATCATATTTTTTTACTCTTTTTAATAAATGTGGGACTATAAAATTTTTACTAAATAGCCTAAAACATCCAAGAAACACTAATAAAGAACTCAACCATGAACAATAACTACATTCTATTAAAAAACTACATGATATTGAAAATAAATAAGGTTGAAAGGGCAAACATACCATCTTTCAAACAAATTATTGAATTTTTAGAACCTCAAGAAATACAACACATCAAGCCTCATGAAATTTCATAATAGAGGACACACCGTCACTTTCAGTAAACCATTAACCTCATATTACTTAATACTATACATCCTTGATGAGAATGGTTTGTCATCAGTCAAAAGCGATCACACATCGATTCTTAACCATTATCTTACAGAGGAATTCATCGAGATTTTCAATCCCAAACACAACTAAAAAATGAACCTATACCTACATTAAAATTAGATAAACACAATCAATTAGAAGCCACCAATACTAACCTACCACCTAAAAATATTAAAATATGAATACTAATGTAATCAATAGAAGGAGTCACTACTGATGAGGAGTACAACCCACCAGATCATCCTTATATAAACTTTTCCATATTAGACTATCATGACCATTGATATCCTTTTTGAAATTGAAGAACATAAAATGTTATTAAAATTATATATTCCATCATCAAGATTTTGTAGAATAACATTACCTTAATCCAAGGTTGTATCTAATGTTAATCCATGAATGTAAAAAATGTTTTTTTTTGTTTTGGAAAAAATAAAAGGAGGGACCCATGTACCAATCAATAGTGATTCTACTCCTATAAAAAATAAAAATAACATCATAAATATTTAAAAAACTAATATAGAAAATTATTCTCCATAGAAGATTAAAATATACTCGCACCAAAATGAAATATATGAAAGAACCCACTAGATAAAAAACCCGAATGACCATGGGATGCAGAGAACCACCAATGTAGGCTAAGAGAACCACCAAAAGATCATAGGAACAACTAGGGAATAGGTTTGGGTAGACTGATAGTGTATCCATCACAATTTTCCTAGGATTATCACCATGAATAATATAATGAAGGCACCATGTTAACATGATATAGAAATGAGTAAATTTACCATGAATAAGAATCAATGGATGGAGTACAAAAACCTCTTGGATCCCAAAATAATGAAATAACAATACTCGAATTATGAAATACCTAGAAAATCCAATAGAGTAAGATAAATAAATAATTTATTTATAAATAGATAACCAAATTCTAGTGCATCTACTTAATAAAATCATCATTATGAGGAAGATATTATGGAATAATTCGTTGATGTTGCATGATGATAGAAATAATCATGGAAAGTAAAAAACCATATCCCCCCACTAAACTTGTATATAAAACTATGGAGCTTTATAATGATGATAGAGTGTTTAGAAGACTATTAAAATGTAATGGGATGAGTGTATTTTCCTTATAAATTATTATCAATCATTTTTCATGTGTACATTGATGAAAATTTAAATAGAAATAAAAAGAAAAATCATTATACTATTGTTTTTTTGACAGGGAATATGTGAACAATGATAGTAGAATCTATTGTATATATAACATCATGGAACATGGTTTTGGTGATGTGATGTTTGGGCTCCCATTAGAAAAGAAATTTAAAGAAAAAAATGTATGGAATAACTAGATGTTATAATATTAGATGCAATAGTTTATTGTACTTTCCAAGTCTATAACGATTCTACGATAGTCCGATAAACTCCTCCACAGAAATTAAAATATCCCAGATATAATGGAATTTTTGACATGCATAATGTTATATGTGAAGAAAATTGTTTCTCAAAATTAATCCTAATTTACAATTCAATTGTTCTTATTAATAATATTCATTTCAAGGTAATTTTTTTTAAATTATAAGAGGTCACCCCATGAATCCACAATATTATATGAAATAGTACAATCATCATGTATAACCCTATTAGCTAATACAATGGTGGACTAATTATTGAAAATAAATTTTCAGTAACTTAAGAGAATTATTGTATTATTTTCATTGATTCCTTGATTCATCAACTTTCCCCTAGTAGTTGTGTAAGTAGATGTAATTATTGAAAAATTTATTAGAGTTATAGGTTGCATCCACGAATTAATAGGAGGAAATTCCATCAGCTACTATGCATGATTTTCCCATTAGAAAAGATAGATTTCTCCCAAGTTTTTTATTTAAATATTAAAAAACATTATCATTATATTCTTATCATAATATCATAGTTGGTTCTATTGATCACATATAAATAATGATAATGTAAAAATATATTTTTACATTTAGTACTAATGATTAACAACTATCAGAAATGAAATACCTCTTGGTATTCATACAAAAAATTCATTTCTGTAAGCCATATATTTGACTTTTTTTCTAAAAATTTTATCATATAACATTATGTATTCATATACATATCAAAATATTATTTAGGTATATTTGAAGAAAATATTGATATACCAGTTAACTGGTGAGAGATGAATATTTTATACCTTTCTAAGTAGAATCCTCCACAAATTATGATATCATACTTGTGGAAACTCATATAGGATGATAAAATATAGTCTTTATAAATTCTAAGAGGGGATTTCATTAAGAATATTTTTTAATTAATAATCCAATAATACAATAATGGTGAAACAAGTCAATAATGTATTGTTAGATTATTATTATCTATTTAAAGTTTCATTAATTGTCATATTTTTTTGCATGATATGATTATTTTTTATTGACGAATGAAATACTATATATATTAATGAGGGTTATGAAAGTAAAAAAAATATTTTTTATTTAAAAACATTAGGCCTTTTTGTGGAAGAAACTTCTTTATTACAACAATTATATCATTATATTATTAAAATTTTATGATCAAATTCCCATTGCCTTTTACTAATGTGGTTCTTGAGTACCCCCATGTTTTTTAATATGTTATGATTATGATTTAGATCTAGAGTCTATCACGCTATAATAAGAGATAAAATGACTTTTGTTATGGGATATACAAAATATTATAACTTAAACTCATATTAATTAGTTCTATGGGAGGTTACCCAATCTAAATCATTTGTTCACCACTTGGGAAATGGTTGGTTTTATTATGATATTATCAATACTGGAATAATAGTGATAATAAATAAACATGAATAAGTGTTAATTCATAAAATAGGGCTAAAAAACTAAATCTAAATCACGGTTCATATCATTTTATAGATTTCATTTCTAATACATGTATCATAATGTGATATTGGGGACTGAAAAAAGGTTTTAGTTCATGAAGATATGGACTTTTCTTGATTAATCCATCAATAATTAACCATGGTCAAATATGGAGAGGTGGTAAAAAAAGGTATTTTTCAAAAAATAATAATATTAAGAGGATTCTATACAAAAGAGAGATAAATTGCATCTCAAGGATCAAGTTGAAACTATATTGGTGAGTGAACTTCATTAATATATTGAGGACATAAAGAAATAATTTCATCATATTAATGTATCAATTAAAGTATCCCTTTTTTACGTTATTATATAATGATATATTATCTACATTTTATTTAATATCTGTTAAGAAAATGATAATAAATTTAACTGTTTTAACAAATATATTTGATCAATTAAATGAATTTTTCATGAAATAACACCTTTTTAATGACATTGCATTACATTATGATAATAAATCCAAGATAACCTATTAGAAACTCAATATAATTCATATGACATAAATTTCCATTTTTTATAAAAATAGATAAACAATAGATTAATTAATAAAATATGCAGAGGTTGATATTAAAATAACTAAAGCCACTATAAATTAATATTTACTAGATTTTATAAATCATAAATCTAATGTATTTTGTAAAGGATGAAGATATTTAGTTGATCGATTATCTTAATAGACATGTTATATATTTGGGTATAATTAGGTTGTATTTGAAGTTCCAATTCCATAAACATGGGAAAATTATAAAATTTCAGATTAAAAATGAATGTAATTTCATTTCCTTTTATAAATATATCATGGAGGTGCATAAAATGAATTTTTATATGCAATATGAGTTTTCACTAAAAACTATGGCTCATAAGTTTAGTATTTATAAGAATAAGAGACCCATGATAGATTAATGTATGAAGAGGGTATTATATGAGTGAAAAAAATTCCAAGATCAAAACAAATACTATTAAATGAAATTATCATTCTTTTGGAAAAAGTTATTTCTATATATTTATTTGAGAAATATGACATGGATCAAATTTTTTCTAATATCGAATTACATTGTGAACATATATTGATTCTTCTATGTTGATTAGTTATCCCCTGTATGATTTTCCCATTTTATTTAGACTAAAATTTTATACTAAATCCAAGAAATTATTAAGCATAGTGAGAATAATTTAACGTTTTATGAGAACACCCTTTATATGTTTCTGAAATGAAAAAAATCATTTCCGTATTCTAATATAGTTTATGGTATTATAGATTATAACAAAATAAAATGTATCAAATTTCCATTTATAAAACTTTTACAAAAGAGGGATGAAGTTTATGGTCATACTCTATTGAACATGGATAAATAAGTTCTATAGTCAAAAAACATTTATTATGTGTGTTTGGAATTTAAAGTCAAAAAACATCCACCATAGGTGAGGTTGTCTACCCAATAAAATATAAACAAATCACACTATCCTGAATTATGTACCCAACATTGACAATAGAAATCATATGGGTGTAAAAATTATATATTTATTAGGATAGGGCATCTTAACCCTTATTTGGTATCTTGAGTATATGATCGTAAATCATAAATAGCATGTTACTAGTGTATAAGAGTTTACATCATTGAAGATAGTGTGGATCATAGTTTATGTTCATTGATCTCAAATAAATGGTTTTCAGGTTTTCTTTCCCAACATGAATTTATCATATTTTATGTGAATAGAAAATTCAATTTCATTGGAAGGAAAAATTCGTTTTTATAGAGGGGTGATGTGAAATATGGATTAAATAATTATAACAATAAAAATTTTCTATTCCTTGAATAGAGTAGTTTTAGAAAATTAAAAAAACATTTAGTATAGGGAAAATATTTATAAAAATTGAATTATGTGTTTATTTAATTAGTGTTTGCAAAATAAAACTTGGATGAATACTAACCACATTCTAATGATGGGTTTCACTATAATACTATCAATGGTGTGGGGGTTAAGATAATATTTTTAGGATGACCAATATACACCCTTGGGTGGGTATAAGGAGGGTTTATATATGGTGCATGATCTATGAAAATTACAAATGGGTTCCTTCAATATCGTATATACATGACAACCCTGCTCTTTATTTCACAAAAAACTTGATTTATTACATAGAAAACATCACTTGATACTACATAGAAGATAATGTGGTCCAATGTCTTTTGGGTTTAGGATCATTAAATAACAACAAAAAACATAGGACACAACATCTTACTGAAAACTTCCTTTACATGACCACTACATTCTCTCGTACTAAGCATTGCATGGGATAACCATGAAGACATAAATAGGAAAAGGGTGAGCTATAAATCCCAGTAAGGGAGTTATAAATGCATAACATTAATCATAAAATACATGTTAGGCAAATGGAATAACAATGGATCATAATAGAAACATGAACATAAATGCATTATATAACATGATTAACATAAAATGGAAATGTGGCAACAAAATTGAACAAGATTTTTTCATGAGACAAGGATAATTACACATGGAGCACGATTAAACCCTTATTTCAATTGAATATGATTGATTAAACTCTCATTTTACTTTTTTTTATCATGATACTAATCTTCACCCAATGCATTGGAGCACTATCGGGGCACACCCTTCTGAAACATTTCATTTCAGGATTACGTGTGACACATGAATCATACAGCATAAAATCATTAATCATAATTTATTCCATGATAAAGGGATATAAAATACATACATAATGCTTTATAACCAATATGGAAATGTTCATAATGGTGAATAACCTTGATAGAGAAATGGGCATGGTATTCACTACCCAAATACAATGTCTTGGAAAATCGTAGTGCAATTTCAGAAGCATAAAAACGTGAAATAAAAACTCATAAAAAATAGACGATGAGAGAGAAAAGTGTTTCTCATCATAATAACATTAAATGGACAGTAATAGGTCGTATGGATACATGTTACAACAAACACAATCGAATTTAGATGCATAATACAAAATAATTACTTGGATGTAAATGAAGAGAGAGAAATCTCTCACGGAATTTCGGCATGGTAACAGGTGTGTATGGAAAGAATTAATGAAAGAGAAAGGGGTATCCTATCATCCAAAAAAAGAGGACAGTATGGGGGATGTGACAAATCCTACCCAAAAATTTTTTATTTAAAACATAAGTTCTTAACAACTTTATGAAAATTAGACAAAATGTGAAAGGAAGAAAACCCTTACTTGGAAGTGTGATCCCGATGGCTTGGGAGAGGCTTGAGGGAGGATACTTGGGAGGTTGAGGCGCCTTGGGATGACTCTAGAGAGATAAATGAAGAGTTTTTATGAACTCAAAAAGCTTTGAGTGAAGAGAAAGTTGGATCTTGTGTGGGTTTATATAGGAAAGTTGAGGGAAATATTTATTATTTAGGTTTGGGTCACCACAAATTAAACTAATCAATACCACAAACCAAAACATGGTTTTTTCCCATGGTTTTTGACAATGGGGAGTGGGAAAAAAATTTATAAGGCCAATTTCAAACATTTTAAATTAATATGGTGGATTATGTGGAGGTGAGTCACACTCTCAAGGAAATTCATTTAAAGAGCTAAACTGTTTTATAACTATTGGAGGGTCCACTACTATTTTGTAAAATAAATAAATCAAACCTAAAATCACATTATTTTAATTTTAAAACATATATTGTAAGAAAATATCATTTATAGTATTTTATTACATCACTATTGGGTCATTATGATGACATAAAACACATTATATATTTAAACGGTATTTAATTTTTTCCCAAAAAATCGACTGGCTCATAAAATTATGAAAAATTCACCATAGGATAATTTTGAAATTATTATTCCAAAAATAATATTAATTTTATCAAAATTATTTTCTAAATATTTTAATTTTAACTTTTAAAATAAAAACTGACATTTATCGAAAAATCATGGGTTTTGATAAAAATAACTTACAGACCTTTATAAAAATTACAATTGTATTCATAAAAATTATACGACCATTTATATTAAATAAAAATTAATTTTGTACAATTATATTGAAATATTATTTAATTCAAAAATCCATTAATCCATCAAAATATATTTTTTAGTTGAATATGGACTAAAAATACTATTTTCACTTTAAAAACTATTTATGAAGTAATAATAATAAAATGAATGTCTATTCATTTTTATATACAAAAATAATGGAAAAATCATTATGATAAGGTATTGTTACATAGACCCTTATAACACCCACATAATACCAAAGGGTAAGGTGTGCGATGGTGACAAACTCTTGGTGTGGCTCAGATAACATCACTCGGGTGGTAATCTCTATTAACTTCCACATCTCCCGTAATCGGTTCTTCTCAAGATTCACATGTTCATGTTCGGATTGGTCTTAGTCAATAGAGAAGCCCTATGATGCCACCTCCTTTCTGAGATCCAACAAATGGGCTTCGTATGGAGAAAGTCAACTAGATGAGGTCATCGCTTCCTTTTTCTGCGTAAATTAAATTTGTTAAATCCCTATATTTATACTAATCATGTGATCACTGTTCAATGGATATATTAGCAACGGTCATAATTCTTAATGGTATTTTAAAATCCAAAAATATAAAACCAATAAATTTTACATTTATATATACAATTTACATAATGATACATTTAATCATATCTAGAGGAACTTTTATTAATAAAAGTTTGGGTCGTTACAATCTTCCCCCCTTAAAAAAATTCTCCCTCAAAATTTCCTATTCGCACACAAAAATAGATTTGGGTAACACTGTTTCATCATTTCCTCTAATTCATATATCGCATATTCAAAATTGTGGTTTCACTATAACACATTTATGAGGGCCATTGTCTTATTTCGTATAACTTTTTCCTTATGATCTAATATATTCACAGGTTACTCCTCACAAGAAAGATAATCCTCTAATTGTACCACCTATATAGAGAGTACATGTGACGGTTCTAGAATGTTCTTCCTTAAGAGGGATACATGAAAGACATCATGTACTTTGTCCATGGTAGGTGGAATTGCTAGTCGATAGGACACAACCTCGACATGATCAAGAATCGATAATGGGCCTATGTAGCTAGGAATTAACTTTCATATATTTCCAAACCTCATGACCTTCTTCTACATAGATATGCGTAGAAATACCATGTCCGCAACTTTAAACTCAAGGTATCGTTGATGGTTATCTGCATAACTCTTCTGTTGAATCTAGGCTACCTTGATATGTCACTGAATGGTTTTCACCTTCTCTATCATTTATTTGACCATTTCTTATCTTATAAGCTTACGCTCACCAACTTCATCCCAACATGCCGATGTTCTGCACCTTTTCCAATAAATGTCTTTATGTGGTGCCATTTGGATTATCAAGTGGAAACTATTATTATATGAGAATTCAACTAGAGGAATTTGTTGATCCCAACTTCTTTTAAAGTCCATTGAGGATGCTCTCAAAATATCCTCAAGTGCTTGGATATCCCGCTTAGATTGGACATAAGTTTAAGGATGATAAGGTGCACTGAAGTTTAGCTCAGTATCTGGAGCATGTGGACGACTCTTCCAAAACATAGAGGTAAATCTTGGATCTCGATAAAATATAATAGATAGTGGAACTACATGGAGCCTTACCACTTCCCTAATATATATCCCTGCCATTTGATCCAATGATAAATCCTCCCGAATCACAATAAAGTGTGCAGACTTTGAAAGACGATCCACAACAACCTATATTGAATTGTTTCCTTTGGATGTCTTTGGACGTCCGGTGAAAATTTCAATGGTGATTGTCTCCCATTTCCATGCTGGTATGGGTAGTGGTTGCATCATCCCCTTAGACTTATATCTCTCAGCCTTCATTTGCTGACACACCGGGCACTTTGATGTAAATTCAGTGATATCCTTGTTCATATTATTTGACCAATAATGCTCTTAGAAATCTTGATACATATTTGTGTTTCCTAGGTGAATATAGAAATTTAAACTATGTGCATCATCCAAAAGTTCCTTCTTCCGCTATGAACTTGATGGAACACATAGTCTTTTCCCAAGTCTCACAATTCCGTCATCATTAATATTGAACTCGGAGGATTTCCCTCTTTTGATAGTTTCCACTTTTTCTGAATTCCCACATCATCCTTTTGAGAATGATTTATCATTTCCAAAAGACATGGTTGAGAAATCATTTGTGAAAGGATATTCGATGTTCCCATCTTTATGATTCCCATGTTCATGTTCATAAAATCTAAGATGATTGGATCCTTCTCAATTCGCATCAGTGATATAATCCCTGGGTCCTTTCTACTTAGATCAATGGACACATTTTTCAATTTCCGAGGGTGGTAATGGATTGAGGAGTCATAGAACTTGATCACCTCTATCCATATTTGACGAATCATGTTCAACTATTTCTGTGTGAATATATAATTGAGACTTTTGTTGTCCGAATATATTTCACACTTCTCCCCAAAGAGATAATGCCGCCAAATTTTTAAAGCGAAGTTCACCATAGAGAACTCCAGATCATGTGTTGGATAATTATGCTCATGAACATTCAATTTCCTTGAAGCACATGCAATTACTTTGTCATTTTTCATCAAAACACATCCCAGGCTCTTCTTCGAAGCATCACTGAATACCACAAAACGTTCTCCACTTATTGGTAAAGTGAGCACGAGAGTAGTGATAAGCCTCATTTTCATCTCCTTGAACTTATTATTCATCACTCTAGTCAAGATTTACTCCCTTTGTAGTTATATTGGTAAGAGGGTTGGAAAATTGTGAGAAATTTCTCAAAAATCTTTGATAATATCTAGCTAACACCAAGAACCTAAAAATACCTGTTTCTGATATTGGCCGCAACCATACCTCAATTACATCTGTTTTGGAGGGGTCCATAGATATCCCATTGCTTGTGATGATATGTCCCTATAATGAGACCTCCTTTAACCATAAATCACACTTTCTATACTTTTCATATAGCTTCTCCTTCCACAAGGTATCTAGTATAGTTCTTATATGCTCCTCATGATTCTCCTTGGTTTTGTTGTATATTTGAATATCATATATAAAAACTACTAGAATGTTGTCTAGGTAATTGCTAAAGACTGTATTCATCAAGTACATGAATATTTTTGAGAAAATAGTGAGTTCGAAAGGCATTACTATGAATTCATAGTGCCAATATCTTGTATGAAAAGCAGTCTTGGGGATATCCTCCTTCTTCACCCTTACTTGATAATATCTTGACCGCAAATCAACCATGGAAAAGTATTGAGCTCCAAACAATTGATCGAACAAATAATAAATTCAATGGAGAGGACACATGTTCTTTATCGTGATTTTCTTAAGATCACGATAATCGATGCAAAGTTCCATTGACCCATACTTCTTCTTGATGAAGAGGACAGGTGCACCCCATGGTGAAGCACTTTGGCGAATAAATACTTTATCCATATTAACCTATAGTTATTTCTTCAGCTCCTCCATTTCCTCAACATCCATTCTCTTTGGAGTATTGGATGTTGTCAATACACCAGGTATAAGATCAATTGGGAACTCAACATCTCTTCCAGGAGGAAGACCAGGAAATTACTCGGGAAACACTTTAGCGAATTCCTTCACAATAGGCATGTCTTCAAGGATGGTTTCCTCCTTAGAGTCAGTCATATGAGCCAGATACATGTTCTTATCGGTTAGTAATATCCACGCTTGATATGATGGAGCTAATGAATATTCTTCATATTCCATGAACTTTTATAGAATCAGGGATCGATTCTCCACATGAAGATTCATTTCCCTCTCAGACCAATTTATGTTGGCACTATATAATGAAATCCAATCCATGCCAAGAATTGCATCAAATTCCACAAGAGCGAGTATGAAAAGGGTTTTTTTGGAAATTTAATCCACATATTATGATAAGGTAAGAGTTATATTCATGGAATTCAATGATTTCCGCATTTTCTGTACTCACTGAAATCTTCACTTCCATGATTTGTAGTGGTTCTGTGATTGTTCTACTAAACATTCAAGATATAAAAGAATGCGTAGAACTAGAATAAAAAATTACTTTCGCTATTATTGAATGAATAACTAGCATACCTATCATAACATCGTTTTCTGTGTTCACTTCGGCAGTTTTTATGGAAAAAGCTTTCCCTTTCTACCTTGGAGGTTGTTGGTTTCCTCTTAAAACCCTTGGATAAGGAACTAGTTTACAATGTGCCCCAGTTCTTTGCCATTGATTTAATGAACAATGCATTCAGGGTTGAGAAGAGAATTATTCTCCTCATTTGTAGCCGAAATATTTTCTTGATGACAGTAAATAGCCAGGTGCCCTTCTCTTCAACACCTAAAACATTTCATCATCCCCTTCAGGAAATTTTTTGGGTTCTTCATTCCACACCTTTGTAATGTGGGTTGCTAGATATTCTTAGCACCATTGTATTTATCCATCGGACTACCCACATTGCAGTCCACCTTACACTTATTATTCCCATGAAACCCCTTAGATTCTCCAATATTCATTTCAACTTTGAGGGCACATCAGAAAATTTCTTCATAGATGTTGATGTCATGGATCACCAGCACATTCTGTAGGATATGTTTCATCCCACAAAAGAAGCAGTCAACCATGCATTCAAGGGTAAAAAAAAGCTGGAAAGGAATCGTGAAAGACTATTAATGTTTTCCTCGTACGCTCCGGCATATTCGTCTTCTTTTTTTTTCTTGAGGTAAAGAAAGTCCCTTTCCATCTTAAGTCGGAGGGTGCACGTAAAATATTTATCAAAAAACATCTTCCAGAAATCCTTCCATTCCAACGCCTCAATATCCCCCGATGGCTTCATATTTTTTATCAACGTCCACCATTTATCAACTTCACCCTCAACATGGTAAGCATTCAAGAGAACATTCTCTTGTTCAAAACATTGAAGGATGGAGAATATATTTTCAATTGAGTTGATCCATTGATTGGCGATTGAGGGATCAGTTGATCCATTAAAGTAGGAGTCCCTTTCTCATGATTATCTCGAGAGTGAATTGTTATTTCATAGGGGGGGGGGGGGGGGTTGAACATTCCACATGACCCTTGTTTCTAATTGAATCTTGAGTTAACTGAGAGAAAAGCGTGACAAATTTCACAATTCTCTCTCTCATCAGATTGGGCATCTGAATAGTATAGTTATCACATTGATCTTTATATCAGTTATTAGCCTGAGTCCTCCTATTACAAGCCATTATCTAGAATAAAAGGAATGTTAGGGGTAATACATAATGGGTAATCGAAGTATAAAACTGATGACTTATAAATAAATTTTATTTCATTAACATATGAATCCATAGGCTTCAATCAATGATATTCATGATCTACATTATAACATATATTCCTAGGGGAATTTTGTTAATTCCCTTAATAAGGTTTCATACTATGCTTGTGAATTACCAAAGCACATCCCCTAGGAGTTTCATTACCAAGAGTGCAGCAAGGCCAATTTTCATATACCAGGATACCCCGAGTCCTGCCCGAAACTACTTGTCAGGGTTTTCACCCCTATGTACATTTGTGCCAGAGCCACCTCTACCTGATCGTATCCAGACATGGATTTATTTTCTTAATTAACCACTTACTCAATAATCACCAAAATTTAGGGATGTTTTAATACTTATTCTTGTCTCTAATGCATTACTATGGGTTTCTAATCCTAATCCAAAAAATAACTAAACATATCCTCTAATTCCAACTATGAAAACCCAGCTCTTTATTTCAAAATTAAACATGATTTATTACATAGAAAACATCACATGATACAACATAAAATATCAAGAGGTCTAGTGTATTTTGGGATTAAGACCATTACATAACAACTTAAAACATTGGATGAAACATCTTATTGAAAACTTCCTTTACATGACCACTACATTCCCTCATACTTAGCATTGCATGGGATAACCAGAGGACATGCATAAAAAAGGGTGATATATAATACTCAGTAAGGGAGTTAAAAAGGCATAAAATGAAATATAAAATACATATTAGGCAATAGAAATATCAATGAAGCATAAGAGAAACATGAACATAAAGGCATGATATAACATGAAAATGTGGCAACAACATCTAACATGATTTTAGCATGAGACAATGCTTATTGCACACGGAGGATGAGTAAACCCTCATTGAACAAGAATTAGCATGATTAAATCCTCATTTCACTTGTCGTATCATGATACTAATATTTACCCAATGCATTGGAGCACTATCAGGGCACATCCTTCTTAAACATTTCACTTCATGCATAAGTGTGCCACATGGATCATACAACAAGGAATCAATCATCATCATTTATTCCATGATAAATGGATGTTGAATACATACACAAATAATTATAATAAATAGGTAAATATGCATAAATGTGAATACCCTTGATATAGAAATTGGCTTGGTATTCACTACACAAAGACATTGGCATGGAAAATCGTAGTGCAATTTTGGCAACATAATGACGTGAAATAAGAAATCATAAAAAATGGATGATGAGAGATAAAGGGGTGTATCATCACATTTAAATGAAATGGACAGTAAGGGTGTCATATGGATACATGTACCAACAAAATAAGTGGAATTTATATGTATAATACAAAATAATTACTTGGATGTAAATGATGAGAGAGAAATCTCTCACGGAATTTCGGCATGGTAACAGGTGTACATGAGAGGCATTAATGAGAGATAAAGGGGTCTCCAATCATTCAAAAATAAATAGGTAAGTATGGGAGAGGTTATAAATCTTACCCCAACAATTTTAATTGAAAACAAAAGGGCAAAAAAAATTAATGAAAATTAGACAAAAATGAGAAAAGATGAAATCCCTTACTTGGAAGTGTGATCCCAAAGGCTTGAGAGAGGCTTGAGAGATGAATCTTGGGATCTTGGGAAACCTTGAGAGGATTCTAGAGAAACGAGGGATGAATTTGGATGAACTCCAAAGTCTTGGAGTTTATATAAAGTGGGAGCTTGGGTGGGTTTATGTAAGAAAGGAGAGGGAATTCTTTATTTCGTAGGTTTGGGTCACCACACATTAATATAATCAACAACACAAACTAGACCATGGTTTTTTCCAAAGGGGAGTGTAAACCAATATTTTATAAGTCCAATGGTCTTAATTTTTAAAATAATAGCGTGGATTATGTGGAGGTGAGTCACACTCTCAAGGAAATTCATTTAAAAAGCGAAAATGTTTTATTTCTCTTGGAGGGTCCATTAAGGTTTTCTAAAATATATAAAACATACCTGAAATTAAATTTTTTTAATGTTAAATAATACATTGGCCGAAAATATCATTTATAGTATTTTTTACATAAATATTGGGTCATTATTATGTCATAAAACACATTGTATATTTAAATGGTTTTTAATTTATACCCAAACATTCGACTGTCATAGAAAATTACAAAAATTCACCATTATATTACTTTAATGTTTAGATTCCAAAAATAATTTTCATTTTATCTAAATAATTTTCTCAATATGTGAATTTTTTACTTTTAAAATAAAAAAAACATTTATCAAATAATCATGGGTTTTGATAAAAACTGCTTTCAAACATTAATAAAAATTAAAATTGCATTCATAAAAATTATATGACCATTTATATTTGGTAAAAATAAATTTTATAATATTATATTAAAATATTATTTAATTCAAAAATACATTAATTCTTAAAAATATATTTCATACTTAAATATTAACTAAAAATACTATTTTCTCTTTAAAAATGACCTATGAAGTAACAATAATAAAACGAATCTATATTCATTATTATATACAAAAATAACGAAAATAATCATTGTGATAAGGTCTTGTTATATAAACCCTTATAAAACCCACATAAGACTGAAGGGTAAGGTGTGCGATGGTGAAAAACTGTTGGGGTAGCTCATATAACATCGTTCGGGTGGTAATCTCTATTAGCTTCCACTTCTCTCGTAGTAGGTTCTGCTCATGCTTAACGTGTTCAAGTTCGGATTGGGCTTGGTCAAGAGAAAAGCCCAATTTTGCCACCTCCTTTTCTAGATCCATCAAATGGGATTCATATATAGAAAGTCTACTAGATGAGGCCATCAATAGCTTTGTATGAGTAAATTGGATTTGTTAAAACCCTATATTTATACTAATCATGTTATCACTGTTCAATGAATATATTTGAAATAGTCACAATTATTAACGGTATTTTAAAATCCAAAAAATATAAAACCAATGATGTTTACATTTATAAAAACAATTTACAAAATGAGAAATTTAATCAGATCCATATGAATTTTCATTAATGAAATTTTGGGTCGTTACAATATAATTCATAGTAATATAAATGAAAGGTTTATAATAATTGAATAATTTATGTTATATATGAAATATAGTTATTAGGATCATGTTTTTAAGTGTTATTTAATTTTATTTGACAGAGGGCCAATCAAATGGAGTTGATAAAGAATGTTGAGGAGGTGATGCTAGTGACTGATTGTTTTTTTGGGCCATCAATAGAATATTATTGATTTTTTATTTATTTTGTAGGAGTAAGTATCAAGGACAATTTTTTATGGAGTTTTATGAAAGCATATGATTGATGTAAAGAAACACAATGTAAATTTTAAAACACATATAGCATAATGGTATAAATAGTTGATGTGGTAAAAGTTTAACTTATTGATAAGCATAGGATATGATATTTCCAAATAATTATGTTTCATTATAGTATAATATTGATATATAAAGCATGAAATGAGTTGGATATTCTATACACTTTGATGGTTTGTTTGAAATATGATATTAAGGGGAAAATTGTGAGGTTCCACTTTGTATCTTATGGTCAATGGAATTATTACACACATAGTTTAATAAAGGAAACTCTGACATGAATTCATTTGAAGCAGATATATGAGAGTGTGAGGTGGGGGTATGCTAGAGTAAGGATGAAATTTAAAATCTAAAGAAAATATATAGGACATTAATTCTATTGTTGGGTAGAAAATTATATTGCAAAGGATTTTATTATTCTTCCTAGGTTTTGAGATCTAGGAATCAAGAAATTTTATATGGTTAATGGAATCAAAACATTCATATTTTTTAAAATAATAAATTTATGGTGTAGATGAATTTGAACCTAAATAACATGAATTAATAGACACCAAAGTGTTTTAATGTAAATTATTAAACAATTAAGTGTCAGGGAGTAATGTGAGAGGAACCAATATAGAATATTCATTTGAATAAAGAACGTGTAGCTGGCCATGAGATTTGAGATACTAGTGTTACTATATATCATGTGGAAGAAGAATAAATCCACCCATAGTTATTTGAAATGATATTTTTTAACCATCCTAATGGAAATTGAAATAATAGATGATAAATACAGTTGTATCCATAAAATCTCCCATGAACTGTGTTTCTTATATAGGTAAACCGCTTATATGAGGTATGCATTGTAGTTTGAGATCATATAGGATGGGAAGCTCAGAGAAATTTATTATCTTAAATAATTTAATATACAACATATAGTTTAAGATCATCTTATGAAGACCATACACAATAGTGTTTAATGGTCACATGGTATGGACCGTATGTCATGTATTTTATAGTTTTATGAAAATTAAATTTTGAATCTAAAAAAAACATGGAAAACATTTATTGAAAAATATTTCATTATTTTTATCTGTGATGTGATCATGATATTGAGTGATTAAATAGTGACCTCAATTAGAGTAGATTTTTCCTTTTTTCATCTTGATGATAACAATATGAGGAGTTGGACTAAATATTACACTTTGTGTATAACTCCATCATTATTGATTCAAATAATTTTATACCATTATATGTGTAGATACTCTAAGGTATTATGAGTATCGAGATGATAATTTAATTTTAAATACTATTCATGAGAATCGTCATGATCTATGATAACGGTATAAATTTATCCTATTTTTAATTTAAGTGACTGACAGTGATGAAAAATTTAAACTACATATTATTAGTTGGAGAGTAAAAATATATAAAATATATCTTTAATGTAAATTTTTTTCAAGAAGTATATATTTTATGTAGAAAATCTATGTGATGATTAATAAATAAATTACTTAATTGAATAATTTTATAGTTTCATTTGAATTTTACACTGTCATAAATCATGGATGGAATAATGTACGAATTATCATCATTTTATTTTAGATCATGGTTCTAATTTGATTTGTGACATATGTTCCAACATTGACAAGTTACATAACTTGGATGATCTTTTATCCTTTAATGAAAGAAATTATGACTCTATAAAATACTCTCATATAAAGGATATTCTATCATTTTTTTCATTAATAGATACCAAAATTCTAATTTTAATTAGTGAATTTGTTCATTAGATTATCATTCATAATGTAAGACTCTATTAAGAATATAATCAATAATCATATGCATTTAATCAATTTTTATTTTTTAAATGGTAGAGATGAGGACTCAACATGCATCAAGGTTTTATTGATTAGTTCTATTTCATCTACATCATTATTAACTAAAATAATGACCACTCCATGATGGGTGATATGGTTGATCGTTTTATCATTATCAGGATTAGAAAGTTATTTTTACATATTTTTGAAATCTTATTCTGTAGAATTATATTGTTATGAGATATGATATAATGTTGGTTATATTGGAATCCAATACATCAATTCTCATGAGCAATATAGTATTGTATAAAATATTGTTTTTTATAGAATACTTTATTTTGATTCATTTTATATTCAATTTCTTATTTCCTCTAACATTTAATTAGTAAAATATTGTTTTCAAATACAATTACTGGAATAATTTTATGGCACGATATTATGTCTTATTATTTTGAGAAGCTTATGAATGTATGAAATAATATGGTAAGCATGCTTAGGCTAGAGAAGTAAATATAACTACCAAACCAAATCATTTATGTTTTAGTAATTCTATCCACATTATAGTTAGATTTCCTACAAACCCATTGAATTAAATTCATATTTTATTGGATTCTAATTTTATGGGGAAGAACTCTTTATTAGGTAACTATGTACCTATAGGATATTCTTTTATGGAATTATAGGCTGTCATACAATCCTTAAAATTTTTCCCTTTAATTTATTCTATAAGTTTGGATGAATTTTTAATTAAAAAATAATAAAAAATAATATTTCTAACCATTTAGTAAATATGGGATCAATAAGAAAATATGTAAAAGGATCAATGTTGGTTACTAGATAAATTTCGTGAAACTGAAATAAATTGTAACGATTCTGATCTATTTTACAACTATTAATTAGAAAAGCCTTTACCACTATTCTACATCAATATTGTTATATTAAATGTATAATATTTACATGTATGTAACTAATTTTTTTTAAAAAAATTACAATATAATTATAATTATATATATTCTAAAACTTTTTTGAGCATTACATATGGAAATGGGATAATTTCCCATTGATATAGGTAGCTTATAGGTGTGATCCAATAATAATGATGTACTAGTTATCATCTACAAGGGGATATATACATGGTCTAGTTTAACTGTGGATATTGTTTTCATAAATATAGGAAAATATCCATCAGATGAATGCTCATAACTATAAGAATCTGACTAACATAATTATAAATTTCCCATGGAAATAGAGGACCTATATCCATAAACACTCTAGATTTGGATATAACCCTGTGGATAAAGCATATTTTTTATTATATATAAATATTATGATTTTTATGATGATATATATCTACTTTATACTCCTAGAATAGTCTAATTGAGATGATAAAGGCTATATTATTCGATTTTATTATTTGTTTCATCATGAAGCACACTAATAAATCATTTTAAAGTTATTCCTTGTGAATCTAGTGACTTTATATCCATATAAAGATATAATATGTGTAGATATGATATGTAAATTTTGAGGCTATCAATGGAAATATGATAATTAATTTCACATTATTAAATTATACATTGATTATCAGTTTTATAATTGTTATACACTTTACCATGTAATTTTTAATAATGAACATGATCTAAGAGTGTCACTTTTAATTCGTCTCACATTTCAAAGATTTATAGGGGATTTATTTTCCTTTTCAAAACTATTTTCTAGAAGTTATATTCAATACCATGATGATAGATCATGAATTTATAAAATATACATAACATCACCCTAAATTCACATTATAGTCAATTCATATTTGGGTCATCTGATTAGTGTTTTGAAAACACAATCTATTGATTAGAAAAGTGACCTAAATGCTATCATGAATTAAAAAAATATCATTGATATAATATTAACTAATAATTGCAAAAAATGTTTTAATATATTGTGCATTACTCTATGGTATGTGTATCCAATATTTTAAAAAAAATGATGCATATCCCTATAAAAATATACTCCTTGAGTATCCTTGAAGGTAGTGGTTTCATATTTTTTGGAACCAATAAAATTTCATTTTAAATAGAATATCCATTATTAAATGAAATGGATTAAATTTCAACTATTCCACCAATAAAAAAACTTCTATTGAGGTAGGTAAATTTATCTTTGGATAAGGATAGTTTAAGGATTTTAATTCGATACAAACTCTATTTCTCCAATTTAAATTTTTAAAGAGAAAATTGTTGGATATCTATTTTAGGAAACGTCACTACTCATAAAATATTCTTTGATTAGATTATATAACTTATATTATACTTTATTTCTATGAGAGATATATATTTTTCTCATTTTTTATATATAACCATAATGTTCAATTGGTATAACTTGGTGTTGACTAGCTACATGTTAACCAAAACAAAAAATTTCTATGTTACTATATGAAAAATGTGACGTTTTTAAGGAATGAAATACATTTCTATTTCTATATATATGTAATGGATAACATTATTTTACTTTTATTAAAAATATATTTGTTCTAATGTTTACATACATAATCTCATCAATAGTGGTTCATCCACATTTCTCAATGTTAGGTGATGTGTCACAATTCCAATATCCATAAAAAAAATCAAGAATAGTGGTTGGAAAACCTATTGATCCATATAGAATTAAAAATTAATGAAATAATCATAATATCTCTTAGTAATATAATCAATAGAAGCATGTGATGATACACAAATATTGAAAGATACAATGTGGCTGGAGGAAAACTTATTAATCCCAATGTAATATACCAATTTTGAATCATTATATATATTAATTGACATATTGAATGACTAATATTTAAAAATTTGATATAATATATTTAATCAATGAAAAGGTCAAATTATTATGGTTTGACAATAAATAACTCTCTTGTAGATGTGTATAGTTAAAAATATTCTTCCATATTTAAATTATAATAGAACAAAAATATGTAATTATCTTTTCTATTAGTCAGGTGGATCATACAATTTCATAAATTTAATTTGGTATGTTAAATATGATAGATCTACTACAAATATGTTTTTTATCAGCGCTAAAAATAGACATTAACCATGCTAGAAAAGCACTGTTAAAGCCAGCGAAGATAAGGGGGGGTCCCCATTATCAGCACTGCAAGAAGGGCTGATAAATCCCCCTTTTATCAGCGCTAAAAAAAGTGCTGATAAAAGGGGTAGTTTATCAACGCTTTTTTAAGCGCAGATAAAAGTAAAAGAAACTTAAAAAAATAAAAATAAAAATAAAAAATAAAATAAAACATTCCTGCCAATCGGGGGGGTTTATTGTGCTTGAGCCCCCCTTTTAACAGGGCTTTCTAGTACCTCCATCACCCCGCACGCACCCCCTCCACCCTCAATCAGTTCTATCCCCCCAAATACACCCCCATGCGTACACCCCTACCTCCACCATGTGTTGAACTAGAGACCTCCCCCCTGTGTGCCTAAGCCCTTACCACTCCTCTATTTTTATTTGTTTTCCATTTCATGATATATATCTCTATATATATATATATATATATTTAGTTATATTTATTAATATATTAATATATATTTATATTAATATATATATATAGTTATATTAATATATATATATAGTTATATTAATATATATATTTATAGTGATATTAATATATATATTTATAGTTATATCAATATATATATGTAGTTATATTAATATATTTTTATAGGAAGATTAATATATAGGTATATAAATATTCATATATTTTTATTTTATATAAAATGGATATTAGTTATTATTTAAATAAAGCTAATATATTTTATTATTTAGATTTATAATTAAATTTTTATGTGTAAATATATAAAAAATATGTATATATTTTTATATATTTGATTACAAATAGTAGTAAAATATAAAAAACAATAAAATTTCAATGACATAATATCAATATTAATGTAATACCTTGGAATAAATTCAGTCCCCACAATAAATATCCAATAATACCCCCTTAAATGAGGCTGAAAATCCACAAAATGTTAAAAAATCGGGGTATCGCAACTAAAAACTCAGTTTTGGCAGCCTTATGGGCGTTTTTGGGCTTGAAAAATGTGACTAAGGCTATTCCACAGTCAACAATGCATAGATCATGTCGCATTATATGATTTGATATGTTATAGAGCTCAAACAGACACACGGATCAAAAGTTATGGTCGTTTGAAGTTTGAGTTGTGTTTTCAACATATTTTGGATCTTTTTTTAATTTTTTTAATATTTTTAGTCTTCAAATTGTTATTAAATGACTATTAATTTATAATAATTATAAAATTATTTATTAAAAATATTTTTTAAGTTTTTTATAAGCCATTTGCACTAAATATCTTATATATTAAGGGTAATTGTATATTTATAGTTCTCTAAAATATATTGAAAATTATATTTAAAAAATAAATATTATAATTATATAAATATAACAATATCTATATAGTTAAAAAATTATTATATATTTTTAATTAATTTTTTTGTAAGTAGAACCTTTATTAGCGCTTTTAAAAAAAGCTCTCATAAAGGCTCCCCTTTATCAGCGCTTTTTCGTTTTCACTGATAAAGGCTGGCGCTGGCTTTTCCCAGTTTTGTGGTAGTCGATAAGAAGAATAAATCTTTCATCTACATCATTCAGTATTCAAAATTCAGAAACATACAACTTGTTAAGGAAAATAACATGTGTTGTGCCTTCATGTTATGTCTTCTTCCCATCAATGTTATATAATCGCTTATTAATATATGAAATTTTATCAAATTTTAATGATGAAATATCAACAATAAGTACTCCATTTTTCCATCAACAGAATATTTCATGCATTTCTATTATGAAGAGGATACTACAACATGCATGTGAATCTATGGACTTCATAGAATGATATTAAATGTCTTGAATTAAATAGTGGCCCAAAATTCAGAAGCAGACACAAGATCCCAAAATTGGGTTTTCAATCTAATATTCTAAAATAGTTTTTCTCCCTCTCATCTTATCATTGTATTTTAAAATTTTAAGTATCCATACCAACTTATATGTATCCGAAATGATAGAGGGAAAAAATTTGAAGGACATTTATACACACGATATTGTCCACTTGGGATATATGAATATTGAAATCAATAATATTTATCAATGAAAATAAGGGTATGATATTAATTTTTATAATTTTCTCTTTATCATACTTAGTGAATGAGATAACTAGAATATATTATTTTAACCTACTGTCAAAATGATATAAGTTAGAAGAATACACTTCAGCCTCATACACACAATGATTTAAAAATATAGTGATAATATCATATCTGAGTTCTTTGGAGATATGATAGATGTAAAAGATTAACATTAACATTGGTTTTATGGAAATTTTCTTCAATACATTATACTTTTTAAAAAATGGCCTTTGGTTTGTTCCATGTATTTTTTAATGAGAATAGGGTATAGAAGTTTGATATGGAAAATAAGATAATTCTAATGGACCTAAATTGGGGTAGTTTCAAGATTTTTTAGGATAGGTTGAATTTATTTCCTTAATTTTCCCTGTTAAAAGGTAATCATATTTTATCTTATTTTTCTATCATCTTTACTAAAGTATGGTGAACATTATAGGGTCAACGATTTAACTAACACTCATGTTGATTTTTGAAAATTATATTCGACATGGTATCATTAGTAAGAATAACTAATTAATGGAAAACACATTGGACCCCATTTTTTATTTGAGATTCTCTTCCTCTAACCAAAATACACTCATGAGAAAATCTATAGCATCCCATTTCATACATGCTCATGCTACATATCAACCATCTTTATGATACAAATACAGGTGAAACAGTGATCTTTATATGAAGATAATTCCAACTATTGAGGTGGTTCCCATCATCCCAATGATAGGGGTATAATGTTAGTGATATTTTAGAATGTTTTGGTTAAGATTGGATAATAAAATTTAGTCGGGATGATGAAAATCATATAATTCACTAAATTTTAGTTTATCTAGATACCAAAATTATATCAATTATTATTTATTGTCTATTTTGATTTTACTATTTCCTTAGAGAAACATTCCACTCATTTTGTGGGAATATCCATAATAACCTTTATTTCATCAACCAAAATTTATAAAACATTCTTAAATAAAAAAATTAATGGATTATAAGAAAAACATTTAATAGGTGTGGTAAAAATATGGATTATTATTCAACCCTACATCAACAAATTCGATTAATTTTTATAGTATAGTCATTTTGTTTTCAAGGGTTGATATGAATTACCCTAGCACTAATCATTCTAAAAATAATAAATTATACTATCTTTACACATAAATTATTATGATTTTTATCTTTATTAATAAATTATGTGTTTTGGTTACATTGTGTTTATTTCTAATATCTGGCTGAAGAAGATACTATATTAATTATGACAAGGTTTGAAATTTGAATTTGTACTAATATTAGTTTGAGAGTGAAAAATTATAATTTTTAATTTTCATACATCCTCTGTGATAGTGAATCATTGCATGATTTTTAATTAGTTCACTAAATTATATCCTATAGATGTCGTGATATTCTAGTAAACACTTATAATACTTTGGGATATTTCTATATAATTACAATAGTCTCTAACTCATCCAGTCTGTTTTCCATATAGATATACTATAAATATTATTGAGGATTACTTATCCCCTTGGAATATGTTAAACCCTTTAATCATGAAATGAATCCTCTCAAAATATCATTATAATATTTTTTTCTATTATCCATATCAAATATGTATATATTCCTTAGTGTGTAACTTAATTAATAGAGGAATATATAATAGTGATCTTCTTAAATAGAAATATACTCTTCCACATTATTCTGACATTGAAAAAAGGATGTTTCGTCTAATGTTTGTATAAGGTATTAATAATTAGATAATTTTTACTATTTTGGTTCCCAAACATTAAGAAACACTAGAAATAAAAATGAGTGAGGTTCAATTCCACATCTCTCATGAAATTTAATATCATGATGTTGGGTTATAAAGAATTGCACAGAGTAGCAGTGAATTCCAACCACCCCGGGTATGATTTTATATTCAATTTTATTAGAACACACTGGGAGTAAATAACCTATAATATAATACTCACAGACAATAGAATCTCTATTTTTGAGGTTGTATTGAGTCCTGATGTTTCAAATTAATGACTTTCCTAAGCATGGGAATGATGTTGATTCAATGGAAGAAACCCTCGATGGTTGATTTTTTCCAAAAATTAACTAAATATTATAATGTATATTTTATCTACTATAAAAATCTATTATTTTTTATGGGATGATTGATATCCATCTATTGAGGGTAGGATATTAAAAATGGTATTAATTCATTCTAAATGTCTTTCTCACTAGGTATATTTTCTCTGAGAAACATGGAATTGATCTATTCAAATATCACCATATTCAATTTATATCTAGAGAGTTTTTATTTAATGGAAATATGTACAAAATTATTTATCAGTGGGTGGGATGTGGATTTATTTAATCCTTTTCTACTATCCTCTCAAATGAATTTCAAATCTGTTAAAAATTAATGAGAAAAAGATATCCCAGATCATTGGATTTCCTTTAATGCTATGTGTGTAATATATCCTAACATGTCTCTATGGAAGGAATATTTCCAAAATATCCCACTTTTTTGTAATCTTTGTTGATAACACCATTTTATTGAGCATTATAAATATCAACAATGATGATATTTTCAAATGGAAATCCCATGGAAGTTACCCAATATTGTTTAAAAGTTTAAAAAAATAGAGCCTCATGAGATCTAAAAAATCATAAAAAATCCAACAGTAATAATTATGTTCATGGGAATACTTTGAGAGTTCCATGAATTTTCAATTATTACAGAACATTTATTCATCCATTATTATGTTTCGGAAATAATAAGATATTTAAGGATAATTTAATATAACCACTATTAAGCATGATCCAAGTAGAGGAGTGAGGTGATGAATTATATTTGGATATATTTTTAGAGATTTCCCATAATTGAATACTCTAATTTCAATAGTGTAATAATTTCAATGTAACAAGTATCATTATTATTGAATGATGATATTAGGTGTGATTATGGGGGTAAAAATGGACTACCCTCAAAGGCCAAGGATTCCTTAGGCATGTTTTAGTGATTTTTATCCCTATCCTCACCATTTAGGATTGAACTCTATTGAATTCTAGATATAGTGTCTATTTTTATGGATTTAAGAAAAAACTATCAATCATAAGGATTGGTTTCACTTACATGTGATTTGACTCCTTCATGTCTACTTCATATTTTACTACTTGGTTTCTTGGTGGAGGTTCCTATCGATTTTTCACTCTAGATGAGTGCATCTCTCTAGTAATGTTGATGAAATATGGGTTTTGAATCTTATTCAACAAGGATTATCAAACATTAGGTTGATAAAATGATTAGAAACTATAATAGAACAAGATGATTTATCATGTTGAACTTGTTTGTATATAATGGAGGTAAAATGAAATGTTATGAATTCTCCCTAACTTCTAATGTTCACAAAGGCATCCTTAATTTTTTTAAAGAAGTTTATTCATTATATAAAAACAATCCCATTGGAGAGATTTAAAAACTTTATAGATTTATAGTTCTAGGCTAACAGGAGGTCGGTGACGTAAATATAATGAATATTTTCTTTTATGACCTTGACATAACTGATGTAAGCTTAAAAAATAAAGTAATTTCACTTGAAATGGTTAAATATCACCTAAATAATATAGTCAACATGTGGTACAATTATTCATTTATGATATCATTAATATCATACCAGGATGTGGGGAGGGGCTAAAACAAGAATAATGTTTTTTGTAATGCTAACTCATCCTACATGTCATCGAAATATTTATTATCCAATATAAATTACACATTAAAGTATTCATATAAAAAATAACATTTTTGAGTTACATTTTCAAGTGAAACAGAATAATTTTGTGACATATATTATTTTCTACGTTGATGTGATATTAATGCGTAATTAATGATGATCTATTTCAAAAAACTCCCATCAATTGGGGGGAAGAATCATAGATTTATAAAGGAGTACTTTGTGAAGTAGGTTTTGGATAATTAATAACCTATTGTTTATATAGTAACTTTGGAACTATTAAAATATAATATGGGTCTTTATGTTAGTATTAAATTTCTCCATAAAAATGAAATTTATTGATTATTCTATGGCATGGTCCATTAGAGTGGATGTTTTCTTACATATTAGAAGAACAAAGAACATTGTGCTGGTTGGATGTTTCATCATCGAGAGGAAAAAAATAGAACTTGTAGGAGAACATCCATGGTTTTTATCTATATCATCACAAGGATGAACATGATAATGGTAACACTAGGGTTGACATCAAATATTATTTAATTATTTATTGTTCATATGGTGAATATCAACATTTTTTATTCCATGGGGTGGACGTTCATGGTTTAAATAATATTTATCTTCATCATGGGGAGTATATCCATGAAATCTAACTATTTAATTGTGGACATGAATTATTTTTATTTTTCTTTGGGGAGGATCTGTATATTTTATACAATCTATAATATCAACTTAGATAGGACCAATTGGTTAGTGTTATATAACATATGGAGAACCAATATAGAAAATCCATTTTTTATTTTCCATAAGGAGGTTATTGGTTGTTATCAATTCCATTATAATTTCAAATGTGAATAAATATATTGTTTTATATTTTATTATCATGGGGAGGACCCATTTAATGCGTTCATTGGGATGGGACTCCATATTTTATTAATATATCCCAATTAGGTGTAACATAATAATGATGTATATTCACCTTGATAAGTGATTGGTTCTTTTTTTTGGTTACCAATGTTCATCTAAATGATGTTTAATCTTCATAATAATAATAATTTGAATCCTTATTAATGTTACCATTATAATATGCTATAAAGTTTCAGGTACGGAAGCAATAATAGGAGTATTAACCAACTGCCAAACTTTGCTAGATGAATACCTCTGGTAGGCTCTCATATTGGGTTTCTAAGTCAATACAACTAGGTCTAGTGAGTCTTTAGTATCTTACAGTGGTTTGGGGACCATGTGAAGATATATTTAATATGAATCAGTCAGATTCATCATAGGAATATCTTAAGCTATCACATATATGTAATAGATCATCATCACAATTTTTTATTGGTATAGAAGTTAAGAAATATATAATTATAATAAGAGACTCTATATAGGTTTATTATTTGATATACAACCCTTCAACTAGTTTTCTTATTGATGTGGTTTTAGCCTTTAAGGTTTTTTACCTATCAATTTTCATGGAATATTTCTAAAGTCAAAATGATTATATTATTGTGGATTTTTTAGACCATTTTAATTATCTCCTAGTGTTGTAGGTGTTGGGTGGGAAAAAGTTTTCATTGTTTACTAGAAACTGAGAATATTTTACAAAAAAATCATAAAATTACAATTCCATTGAGGGATGATTAAATGAATCCTTTTTATCTATATATTCACACTGAGGATGGCTAGGATGTATGGTTCATAATATTAAATTATATTGGGTTTCCATTTTGATTATGTGGGAGATTTACAAATAATAAACACCCTAGTGTAATATTAGATGTGAAAAGTTATTGTTAATAATTCACTTATATTATTAAATGACTTCATTATGGGTTCATTATTTCATTATTTTTTATTCTATACCACCATACAAACAATTTTTTCTTATTTTTGAAATATTTTACATAGTATGTGTAAAAATTGAGGGGATAGGATATGAAGTCATTTCTTATGGGATCTTTCTTCCTAGATTAGATTTCCCTTATAAATTGAAGCATGTTCATGAAATCATTCACATTTGTAATAGTGGTTTATATTTGTAAAAGTGATTGATTGGAAGTAATGTATTTTAGATAAAACTTTATAGAATAATTATATTCTTCTATTTTTTATATAAATTATTATTTTTTGTAATATTTTAATGATATATTGTAGTATACTCTATAATTTTACATCATCCAAAAATGTGTTTGGATTGAGGGGGATAAGAGTTTCATAATATCAAGATTTTGAACATGAAGGGGTTTTTATATGTATTTTATTTATGGGAATAATAAGATACATATTTCTCTATCATAAAATAAATACATATGATAAGGAATGAAATTATATTTCAGTCATATGATGAAAGACATGTATACACTTTTTATGTTTATATAATAAGTATCGATAATGTATCATTTAATGTCAAAAATCAAGTCCAATGAAGTTCCTTTTTGTGGTTTTCAAACTGATTAAATTTTTATTCTTTTTAATTTCATGTAACTATGATAATTAGGTATTTTAGTTTTAGGTCAAATGATGGGGAACCCGAAGAGACAAATTCTTAGAATTATGTTATGTGTGGGTCTTATTCATGTTCATCAATTGGTGGTTTTAATTGGAAGTTCATCTTAGTGAATTTTTGAGGCTTACCTGGAATTGTAATCCTACATATAGCTTCTATTAATTTGTGAATTAACATGGGAAGTATAATAAAACCTAAGGAATATATGGATCAGTAAGAAGATTCTAATTTTGTATTTTTGGGGTATAACCAAGGAAAATTTGTCAATTATTTAGAAATACAAGGAAAAAAGATATTTTATTGGTTATTGAATATGAGGGATACTTTTTATCAAAAGTAATAAATAAATTATAAGATTAAAAGGATAAATGAGATGAATATGAACATAGTATGTATAATAAACTATATGGTTCTAGGCACTTATTATCAAAGGGATATATGTTTGTATCCACTACATGAGAAAAAAAAGTGATTAAGTAAATTATGTCGGGTTGTAGCAGCATTGGGAAGGGTAATACATTATTTTTGGGTTTCATACCTTAGTAGGATGATTTAATTATGGTTATGGAATGGACTAGTGTGAAAAGGAAATTTATTTCAAAGGTAAGTTACATGGGTTAGCCTTGACCATTAATTGTGTACTTCCCATATTAGAGGGACCAGTATGCCACAAAATGTAAAATTTCATTATTGGATAACTCCTTTATTGCATTTTTCATGATAATATCATCTTATAAATTGAATAAATTGGTATCTCATGATGAATCTATATATATTACGTTTAGATGAGTAAAATACATATTTTTTTTTGTCTCTTTCCCCTTGGTTTTTATTTAGAAATGAACTTTTGTAGTTCATGGAGTAATATGTTCTGAATGTAGTACTTATCCCCAATAATAAGATGTATAATTTTGAATTATAGTTGGATGTTTTGGTGTTCTATTTATAATTAAAATCAATATAGAAATGTAGTTATCATAACCTTAATACACATACAACAATTGATTCCAAATTCTACTAACTATAAGAGCAATTCAAAATCCCCATGTGTTGGTGACAAGCAACTAGTGTGTAGAATATTATTGGTTAAATTTTACCAATTTTAAATTTAAATATAAGTCAATAAATGAACCTATAAGTCATATTAAATGACTCATAAATATGTTTAATATTATCAAAATAAAACCGGATACATTAAAAATCATTCAATAATGAACTAAGTGTAATTGGACTCCAAAATCTATCTGAATACATATCACATGGTATCTGTAATAGGGAAACAATATGTAAATAGGCCAAAAATAAAGGCCAATGTAAAATGGTCATAATTGTATAAAAATTACAAAGGAATTATTCAAAACAAAAACAAATATTATTACCACCAAGACATCTGATCAATTACTAGTGTAGATAGAAAAAACTAATCTTCTGACATTTACACCTAATCAATAATAATTAAAAGGATTCTAGAGTAAATGTTTCTTCCCGAAATGATGAAAAACAGATGATTTTTATATACAGAGATTTCCACAAGGGGTGAAAGCATAAATACACATTAGTGCACCAAAAATGGTATCTCAACATATATATGGTTAAAAAATAATTTTAATAAATAAGTCCACACATTAATATGAATATAATGAATTTGTTTTATCGATAAAGCATATTCATTGAATCAATCCTCAAATAAATGATCACGTTTTAAATAAATAATTAGTATAATCAAGTAGTACCGATTTTCAATCAATCTAGTAAACAAATATCATATACTAATAGAGTAGAAAATATTTTAATCCATGTAATTCATGAATACATTGATCCTTTATAAAAACCAAAATAGAATTCCTTTCCTCCATAAGGGACCTATCCTTCAAGGATTCCTATTAAGATCTAAACTAAATAATAGGTAGTATACATATATATACATCGATATGTGTGTGTTTCAATAATCTCCCCCATTGACCACCCTTTCATCATTGAGACAAATAGTTTACATTTCTACCCCTAGGGATCCAATCAACCCCTCAGTGTAAGGATCAATATATATATATATATACAAACCTCAAATAGGATTTATCATCTCATTAAAGGAAGAGAAATATATATATGTGTGTGTTTGAATATCTATAGCCATATACATCAATACAATACCTCTACTATAGAAGTCATATCTACTCATAGAAAATAATATTGAATACATATATAAATAGTCCCCCATTTATACCAAGTACACACGTATCCAATGAATCATTAGAAATAAGGGTTGATACCCTCATATTCCACAAATTAAAAAAAATTCTAAAAAAATAAAATAACATCATTACAAACATCTACGAATTTTTATCATATTTGTAATCTGAAATAACAATACATTATAAGGTTTATATATCATGAAATATGTATTCTCTATATCTGGGTAGTAAGCATAATTTTTATCAATGAAGTAGACATTATCTGTATATTTAGGTAGTAAAAAAGATTTTAAACAATTGAAACAATTATTTGTATCATATAATATAATTATTTCCAACAATAACTAATCATGACAATATTTACCCAAACCGACATATAAATGAGGCATGTTTAACATCAACCATAATAAAATCTACCAACAAGTTAATAGGTGATGTCTAAGAAACATTTTAATTTTGTTTTAATAATCCAAAAAATTTATTATTGTGACGTCCCGACCTGAGATCCACTGAACGGTGCCCCGATCTGGTTTGGAACATACCCTTAAGCACACATCCCTATACACCGTAGTTTTCTAAATAGAAACGGGGGTCTAGTAAGTTAGTCTTGGTGACACTATACCCTCTGTTATTGGAATAAAACACCAGTGGATGCAAATAAAAATGACCATGTATAGAAGTATATAAATAACCACAAAAATTCCATGACATATGATAGTCAAAACTAGAATATAAAATACTCAATTTGAAGGTAAAAAATGCTGTGAAAATGAAAGATCCATGTGTCTACAATGAAAGTCAAAGTAAAGACACAACGACTCCAAAATTGGTCCCAAAATACATTTGGTTCCCTCTCCGATGCTCAAATCCCAAACAATTTCCTATACCAGGGCCTTTCCCTTATCCTGTCCTACAATAACAATGTCTTCTCAGGTGCCGATCTGGAAGACCAAAGAGGGTGTGAGTATAACTCAGTAGGAAATCAACAAAGATTTCTAAAACAAGTCAAGTCAAAAGATAGTTCATTCAGATTTCTGAAGAAATAAATACAATGAATAATTTACACAATTACTACATCGTCACTTAATATTTAATCATCACATTAGGAAAATTAAATCTGGACTTCTATTTGAATCATCATTCATTATTATCATTAATCATTTGGTGCATGTTTTCATGCCTAGAACCACAAATATTGTTGAGTGTAGGTCGCCATCCCTTGCACTCCAATTCTCAATTGGTGTATGAATTCATGCCTAGAACCCTGTAATCTCAAGCTTGGATATCTATTGGGGTGGAACTCTATGTCCGAGTCCGAACTTCAAATCATTCTAGGATTCCATTCCTAGAACCAAAAAGTCTAATCCATTTAATCATTCAATAAATAGTAATAATTTTCCACATTAGTCATTTACTAATACAATGATTAGTTAATAATTTCAAAGTCCATTAGTTAGCTCAACAATTAACTATGCACACAACCCATTAATTAATTAATTAATTAATCAATAAAAACCATTCTCATTCAATAATTAATTATTCACAATTAATTATTAATTTCAAATCTCAACATTATTTAATTAATTATCACAATTAATTATCTTTGTCAACATCATGAAATATAACAAATTATTCCAATTAATTATCTTAATTAGAAAATAAAATCTCTAAGAGATCTATTTGGGAAACCCCCCATTGTGTTTTCATGATTCAATCATCAATTAAATAACCAAGGCAAATCAATTCAATTATATATACCTAATTACTCAAAAATTAGGAAATTCAATTATCAACGGAATTAAGAAAATTCATAAACTCATACACATATCATAAATAATGACTATATGAGTACGATTTAGACCAAATACCATATTTTATTGAAAGAAGTTAGCCCAATAAAAATCCCCAAAATCTGAGTGGCATAGTGTCATCGATCAAGCTCTGCATCTAAATCTATAAAACCAAAATTAAGGTCAAAAGAATTAATATCATTAAAATCTAGATCTAGATTCACAATCCTAGAAATATGTATCAATAAATAAGTTTAGATCTATGGAAATGGTAAAGATACTCAATGAAAATGCCTAGAAATGACAAGATAGAGAATGAAAGAAGCATCATGAATAAATCCACTTTATGGGATGAGATCATATCTTCAATCTGGGATTTCAATCCTAGATAAAAGTGTTTGGATCACGTTTAAATATCTCTAGGAGGCTTTGGAGACCCTTGGAATTCATTAAGATTGAGTGATTGTCGAAATATGGTAGTCCTAGGGGGTTCAGGTGGGTTTTAAGAGGATTTTCAGAATTAAAATCCCTCACGCACGATTTCATGGACACAGGTGCCCAATTAGAAAAACTGTGTGAGAACCATGAGGACCTATCTGTCTAGGTTTTCATAGTTTGCACAGTTTGGCCACATGGTTTGTCAAATAGTGAGAAACCATGTGGACCCCTCTTTCAATTTTTGCATTATGGGCACAGTTTGGTCGCACGGTTTGTCAAACCCTGCACAAACAACACACAACCCTCTGTCCAATATTTTTCCTTAAAAACACACTGAAAGACACCCCGATCCACTACTCCAAGATAAAGGTACGTAAAAGCTTCAAAAGTACTAGAAAAAAATGCATGATATGTCTCCAGAAAAGGCCGAAATCATAAAATTATATAAATAGAATTCCTAGTGATCATGTATTCCTAAAAAGTGGTATATTCAATCAAAAAAGGATAATTTGAATTGGTTTTAACAACATTTTTATTATATAATGATGTTTATGACACCATTTTTATCCACACCTTACCATAATAGAAATTATATTCCATTTACCATCCTATGTTTGGTGATACCATTTTATAGACATATAACATATCAATAACCCTTATTATTTTTTCTACCAATATTAATAATTTGCTCATTATTCATTCTACACATAAAATTTTATTAAAAAATGTGTAGCTGACACTAATGATATTATAGTCTTAAAATAAATTATGTGAGTGTTACAAGGTATAATATATTAAATTATTTTTAAAAGGTTACTAATATTATGACCAACTAAGTATATAAAACATACTAGTATGATTATCTAAACTGAGGATTTTACGAAAATAATAGGAAGATCTCACACCATATTCTGTTGTAAATAATCTGAGAAATTGTATTAAAAGAAAAATCGGTTACCCTAGGTTTTTAACATTTTTGAAACAGTTTTAAATATATAAAAATAAATCTTATTTAGTTACTATCAAATAAGATAATTATTTTTATGAAGAGGTTCTTTCAATGAAAATCACTTACAAAGTTTAACTAGTCCAAATCCGCTTAGAGGGTGAAATTCCTATTTTAAGAATAATTTCAAGTTGAGTACATGAAGATTCATACAAAATGAAAACTAGAGATATTAATTTATATAACACTAATATTTTATAATATATTTTTCTTTATATAAAAATCATGTTATTTGTAGCTTGCTCTATATGCAACCCCAAGTCTATAAGAAATACGATAAAGTAAACCATTTTAAGATATCTATTAAATTGAAGGGTATGAATAATAATAAACCAATTATGAAAATATGCATAATTAATTTAAATAAATAAAATTTATTTATTAATTTTTAATAAAAAACACTATTTTTTCGTAAGATCATTTTATGCCTCAAAAAAGAATTTTCATAAAAAATAGTTTTTATTAAATATTAATTTAAAATAATTTATAATAAAATTATATAATTTTTAAAAAAACTAATTTTAATAAAATATAATAATTTTACAAATAATCTAGTCAATATTAGATTAGGGTAAAATTTTAGGATTTCTTTAAAAATAATTATTTTTTAGTGAAGGATAAAAAATACTAATTATTGTAAAAACAATCATTTATTTTGGACCTAAATTTTCATTATGATTTAAATTTTATCCCAATTTAACACAATAATCCTTTAATTTTTTTATAATTTAATTAATTTCATATGTATCATCATTATACTTTATTTTTCAATGAATTTTGTTGGACTAGAAATACATTTTTCCTTAATATCATTTTTCTGTGCGTAACATGTTTGTATCATAATAAATTAATTTAAAATTTATCATTTTGAGGTTTAAATGAAATTTATATATTATAAATTCATAAATATATTTTTTATTCATTATATTGATTTCACATAGAATGTAATGTATGCAAATTATGTCATATGCTTAACGATTAATTTCTCTAAAACCGTTTATCGTTATGGGGTTCACAATTTTTTAAATTTAAATTAGTTCGATTTTAGTAATTGAGTCTAATAAAATGGAGTAAATATTTTGGAACATAAATATTATATTATCTTATATTATAACTTTAACTTATAGTTATATTGAATAGTAAAAATAGTAAAATTATGTTACCACTATTATGCATAATACTCGTTTACTAGGGTTCAAACCAAAAGGCAAGGGAATGATTTCCAACCAAAACAATAAAATTATTTATGGTTGAATATATTTCCACCATATATAATTATAAATTTTAATCCCTATACATTATAAAACATAGTCCCATTAAAGTGACCTTAAATTGTTGAAATATTTTATGAAATTAGATGTGTGTCCCTTCAGACACTTAAAAAAGGGTGCATCTACCCCTCCTATATTAAAATCACTTAATAATAATATTTCAGATATAAAATAATAAAAATAATTCATTTGATACTTTCCTTCATAATAGATATTCTGGTAATATCTTAAGGATTATCCTTCTAGGATGGAGGTGTAAGCTAAAGGGGTTCTCTCAAAGGAGAGGTATAAATATTAGATAAGATCATTCAATTTTATAACTTCTTATAACTTATATAAACATGTTTTATCTTAAAAAAATATTAAAAAGTATCATAAATACAATATTATGTTATTATGGCGTTTTAGGAACTATTTCCCATCTCTTTTCCATTAAATATGAAATAAAATTATCGCTAATGCGTGTGTGTGGACTGATACCACCACATAATGATACAATTCATTCCCCACCCCCATATTTCATGAGTGGTTATAATGATGAACTTAATGTCTATTTTTTATATTTATAAAATAATTATTTTTCTTTAATTATAATATCTTATCTACCTTTCTACCAAGGGATTCATTGGTAAATGATAATTTCATTTGTGCGTACATGTGGACCCCCCCTGAATGAAGTGATGTTATTTATTTATAATTTTCTCTTTAATTTGATTTTTATAATGATATATTTAATGATAATATATGATATTTATAGAATAAAAAGGATTATATAAAGGTTAATAATCATTTAAAATTATTTATTTTCATCCATCAAAAATTGGAAACATTATTCCTGTGTACGTACGAATTACCATCACCACAAAGGGATGTAAATAGTTATTCATCACCATTAAATTTAATTGTTACATGTTTTTATATAATTAATATATATATAATATATATATAAATATTTATATTATCTATATAAATGAATATTGATTATATTATAAGGGCCATAACTACCGAACAAAAACAATAATGAAAAATGAAGTTATTAACACACCAACTAATGACTTTCTAGAAAATTTCTAATAAATAGTTTTATAAATATTAAAAGTGCATCATAAATTATAATATATGAATGAATATATATTTTTTGTATAATTTTAATAAATCTAAAATAAATATTATGGTTTTTGGAGTGCTTATGAAGCATGTTGGAAATAAAGTTAGGGGGTTTTATCTCATTTTCAAATTCAAGAGACATATCTGACATTTAAAACAATAATATAATATATGTTGTGTTATTATTGACTAAAGAATTTTTTTTAAATTATTAATGAAAATAATATGGTTTGAAGTTACATATCATGTTCTCTAATTACATGGGATACAATTCTAAAGACACAAAAGTTGTAAGGGTTTCGAATATCTCTTTTATTTACATGGGAAATATTCACTATTTGTTTCTTTTATGTGGTTTATATACTACAACTATGATATTATATAACATTTATTTCTTTTTTTATTTGAATTTGAAATTTTGTTTTATTTTTTTATTTTTTTGGGGGTTTTGATTCATATCTTAATAAAGCTATATCTTTTTATGTAACAATATCATTTTTTTCCATGATTCTATATCCTTAACATTTTTATGATGAGATTATATGACATATATCTAAAAAATGTTATATATTTTATTATACTATTTTTATTTATATATATTATATGATTCCCTTTAATTTTACTCTCTTTAAGTACCAAAAATACCAAAAAATGCTTTTATCTAAACCTGATTTTGTTTTCCTATTTGGTTGGGAATCTATTCTTCCATGTATATATTTTACAAAAAATGTTTTCGGGATAGTGCTTTGAATATTATTAAAATTTTATTTAAATTCACATATAACTATATTTGACTTTATTTGAAAAGGTTTTATTAGAATCTTCTTATTGTTTTCCAAATGTGGTATATTTCATTTTTTTTTACTGAAAATGTGAAAGAAATATTTATTTTCATGTACAATATATAAACATATTTTTTCACCATCATGAATAAAATATTAATTGAATACTACATTATCAAATTTCATGGTTATTTGAAATAAAAATGTTTTCCAAATAATAGTTTTAAATATTTTATATTTTTGAAATGCATTTTTAAAATAAAAAAGGATACTTCCTCCTGAAATGTTCTGGAGATCTTCTAAATGTATTATTATCTCTGTTGAAATCCTTTGATATTAATTATGATTTACTGGGCATATGATCAAATGTTTCCATATTTATTATATCAAAAGATGGTTTATGATTATGATAATAAAATTTTGATGAAAACCATATCATTTTCATCGGTTATGATGTGATGTTATGAATAATGTTTTATGATCTTGTGTCACACATATATATGGTTTTCGTAATGTATTCGGTGGGAAAAGAAATATATATCTCAATAATGTAATGGGAAAATAAGGATATCTCTTAAGATAATAAGGAATGAAATGAGGAGTGAACCAAGTTAAGTAGGGTACTTTTTCCAATGTGATAGTGTAAGGGGTGAACCTTGAATAAGAAAATGATGGAATATGGGGTGATCCCAATCCACTATAATAGTCTTCATAGAGATCCTTGAGTAAAGAAATAATTTTTTATTATTATTTGTTTACCAAAAACCTATATATTATTGTAATGATATTTTCTCAGGGATAATTACTAATTTTTTACTATACCATACACTTATATTATGTATTTTGATTGAAAGAACATTTTTCCAATGCCCCCGAATAAATATCTTTGACATATTGGGTATGATTATTGTGTGTTGTTTCCTTGTTATTGTACCCAAATTATTATCATATAACCCCTATATATCATTTATTTATATCTCTTATGTTTACCATTTCAGATAATATGATATCACCCTTTTTTATGTTTCCCTTCCATTAGTTATGAATAATGGTTTTATGTATTATATTTATATGAAGAATTCTATTTGTGAAGAACATAATGGTAAATGATGTATATCTATTATGTACATGTTATCAATATTTCCATGTTTAAAAAATCACTAATCCATTATAGTTTTGGACTTTATAAAATTTATATTTAATTAATATTACCTTAATAAGATGTAGTATTTATGTGAGAATTTATTGGGTTTCCATTATTAGTATAAGAGAATGGATTTTTCATTTTTTACAACTAGAATAGGAAAAAATTAATGGGAAAACGTTGGATAATCCAAATTATATGATTAAAATTTTGTTTTGGTATATATAGGGGAAAGGGTTTCCTTTGAAATCACATTTATGGATACTAAAAGTGTACATTATTTTGGAACATATGTGTCTTGAGTAAATAAACATGAAAAGTGTTGGTCCATTATATCATGTTCATCATTCTGGTGAATTGGGAATTATCCATTACCATGCACCTAGTTTGACACACCTAGGATATATACTTATGTGAAGTATCTTTTTATTTATAATCAATTATGAATGCATCAGATAGATAATGGCCATCGATATCCTAGGTTAAACCTAAGGTTTCATAGGTTAAAAAGAAAGAGTCCGGGTTTAGACATCATAAAAATTAATTCTCAAGATTTTAGGATTACTCATTAATTTTTCTTTAATATCTTCATTTTTTTATGATACTAAAATATGCATTTTTTAATAATTTATGATTTTTTTTGAAAAAGAAGTTTTTCAACATAAATCACCTTATAAAAGATATATTTTCTTAAAGGCCTTATGTGAGAGTAGAATACCCATTTAAACCTTGTAATAATCCACAAAATATTTCTTGAGTTAGGAACCAAGTCAATGTAAGAATCCAAGGCCCTTATTGTCTGAGTTTTGATTTTATAAAAATATTAAACATATATATTGACATGAGCATATAATAATAGAAAAATAATGTCTTATATATAAAAAATTTTATCATATGAGAAATAAAAGACTATCATTAGGTATGAGATTCCTTATTTACCCTAGGAGAGACACAACATTTGTGTTCTTCATGTGGTTGGTAACATCAGACAAAAGGGTAATTTATTTAATTTTTTTTATAAATTTTTGAAGAAAAATTTAATTATATAATGAAATTTTTATCAGATGACAAATATGTGACCACAGTTTAGTCCAATATGAAATATTTACCAAAGTAGAGACATCATGTTTCTATGAAATGGGTGTTTGGTAACATCAAACACACTGGTAATTTGTTTAGTATTTATTATTATATTTTTTAAAAAATTTATTTATCTCCTAATAGGGTTATATTAGGATAAATAGTAGACCATAATTATGCCAAGTATGTGGGGTTTATATCAAGAATGAAATAATATTTATGCTCATCAGTTTTTTGGATAAATCACTGGTGAGGTAATTTATTTTATAGTTTTAATTATTTTATCAATATTTTATTATTATAAAACTAGTTTTTCTCTTCATTTTCCCCATGAATTTATTTCCACCATTATTCTTTCTATAGGATTTTAAAATATAGTGAATAAATATTTATTTCCAAAATTAAATTATCATAGTTTTAATGGCGTGGATTTCAACACCCCATAAATAATTTTCAATTTAATCAGGAATGAAACAAGGTCGTTTAATTTTGTGTTTTTATTGCCACAATTTTGAATTTCATGTACACAAACCAATCATTTTTCAATGGTGATGGACACCTTAAAATATATAGACCTCATGGAACATTTTTATATGATCAGTGAAGAATCCCTTGATCTTTAAGATACTCTTTTTTGGTTCTAGGTGCATGAACCCCTTCCATAACCCTATACGTTGTACATTTACCAAGTGGATATTTTCTATTTATTTTAATTTTCTTTTTTCTATTCCCATTTTTCTCATATTCTTGACAAATAATTATTGAATATTATATTTAATATAAAAAAATAGTTATGGGAAGCGATAATCCTAATGATTATAAAATTTTATTTTAATTAAATTTATAAAAGGATAAAATGAAAAGGAATTATCAAATGAAAATTATTTTAGATTAATTATAAAAAAGAGAAAATTCCATAGCTTTATCAAGAGATAAATATAAAAAATCATAAATAATAATTTCATGAAATTGTAAATATAAAATTTATTGAAATTATCAAAATATAATTTTCATTATTATTAAAATATAATCACATCAAAATTTTCATATAATTATTTATTAAAAATTATCACGTGATAATTAATGAAATTATCAAAATGTAATATTTTCAGAATCATCAGAATATAAAATATAAAAATATCAAATGAATATTTATTAAAAATTATCATAATGTAATATTGAAAGAGTATTTTATAAAAAAAATTATCATGAAAAATTATTAAATGCACAATTTATATAAAATTTATAATATAATTATATAAGTATAATTTATGAAAAAATATTATATAATAATTATGAGGAGATAATTTCTAAAAAAATATAAAAGGATAAATTTTAATTTTCCCAACGATAATTATATGATTTTATTTTTAAAAATAATTATATGGAATAACACATCTTTTCGTGAATTTTTTTAGATATAAACATTTTTGGATATGGTATAATAATTAATCTTTAGGAGAATATTTATAGGGCATGTGTTTTACAAATAGTTAATTTGGAAATTACCTAGGAGAGATAAAAGTATCACATCATGTGATATTTTATTTATTTCTAATAATCAATAGCTAGATTTGGTTCAAGAAAACCTTTGTGAACATTTTGTATTAATATGTTGATTACAATTATAATAAGTCCACAAGGATGTTTTCTTGACTATTGAGATTTATCCTAATGATTTAAAACAACATTGTTTAGTCTATCCCTACACTAGAAATCGATGACTTTGAGGTATGAGTTTTCTTACTCTATATGGATCTAATTTACACATGATTCTAGTGTATGTTTTTATATTGGGATAACTGATGAATTTCATTGATTGTGATCGCATGTGGGTGTGTGTCTAAATAACGAGATATACTATGATATTTGATTACCAATGTTTTTATAAAATGTCTTTCTACCTTGTTTAATTATGATCACAATTTGTTATGCAATTCCACTTTAATTATCAAGATTAAAATTTAATACTTCCTTTAATGGATAAATTATGATGGGTGACACCATTTCCCTAAAGGAAATGTTTTGTTACTTGAGATATGTGGAATGTTGTGTGATGCAGATCTATTATAGGGTAAATGTGCTTGGCTTGGAACATAGATGATGATGGAACTGAGAATATGGTATGTGGAATGACGACCTTTGTTCTTACTTGAGGAAGTGTGTAACAGGAACAATGGATTGTGGTGTTTAGCAAAATGTTATGATGTCTATGGGGATTAACCTGATACATCAATGGGGTGTGATGGCCCAACAGATTGACTCGAGTGTCCTGAAGACCCTCGGGCCTGACTTGTGTCAGAGATAGTATATAATGGACATAGGGACTGATCTGACTCGATGCATTACAATTGTTTAGAGAAAGATTCCAATCATAGTATTGGTTCAATCTTGTTATGACATACCATTACTATCCTTCCTACATAGGGTAGAAACTGTAATGGTAGGTGGTATGTAGTATCTGGGTTAGTGCATGACCACTCAATTTTGTGATTAATTTCCATTATCATTATGAATTTATTTTCATTATGGAATAAAATTGTCATACATGATAACATATGTTTATGAATGCATTGGCGGTGTCCTACTAAATCGTTATCTCACGAACTACTAGGTAATATTAGTGCACATCTATATTTAATGAGGGATCTAGTGAATGGAAATGGACCTGTGGTGGAAAACTGAGCAGAAGAGTTTAGAGCTGGAGGCAGACCTTGATGGACTCTTAAGGACCCATTTACCAATATTTATTTATTTATTTACAGTAGTTTTAAAGTGGGAAAACATTCCACATTAAGATATTTTTTTATATGAGATGTATTCTATTTATTTATTTTTTGAATTTTTACTATAATTATTTACTAAATTGTTTTATATGATTATCGAACCGATCAAATTATACCATGGGTATCTTTTTTTTGTTAAGGGACTAATCCCATTATTACTTGTTTCTATCCTCTTTTATATGGGGTGGTGTGCATAGGGTTATGTGACCCTTTAACCAAGACCCGATAGTTTCGGTTCGGGAATTAGAAAATAGAATCGGGGAATTAGGATTCACTAAAACATTCTTATATTTTTTCAGGATAGCACATGATATATTGGGGATAATTTTTTGGGAATCAGGCAGTGGATCTATGACAGTGTCTAGCTAATAATTCATAAAAGACCCTTGAGATTTTATAAATCAGAGGAATTTTTTGTTGTTGGTACAGTTGATAAAATTAATCGCATGTGATGTTTATGATATTTCTCTGTGATTTATGAGATTTAATGTATTTTTATACATCATGTCTAGTAACATTGGTTAACATTCCATATATATATGATGTTGTTATTATGCTGCATATTAGTGATTTAATTAAATGCCTTGATTTTACCTATCTATTATGGATATTCTCCCCGATTATGATATCTTTATTTTCCCAAGATGTTCTTATATATCCTTACTACATTTTATTAGTTGGGTTGAGAATGTTGTTGTGTTATTATAATATATGATTAAAGCTAGTATCCTACAAGGAAATAGACAAGGGTTAGCTATTGGAGAGTTATAAATTGGGTTATGGTAGACTACAAAGAAAAACCTTGTGATCCCATAGACTAAATATGATCTATTTTGTTCCTAAAATTCCTTATAATTATAGAATATGCCACCTCATACATCTTTTGTGGGACATCCAGCTGAGAAGAAGGATACTCCCATGTATGTTCCCACACCATCTCTAACAGTGTGTGTTGTGGTTCCATTCCAACCACTACTAAGATTAATAGTACACTATGTTAGGTATATCCAAATCCAACATACTACTACATTCTAGGGAATTGATAGACCATAGGATGTCAAGGATTGGGTGAAAATCAAAGAGGGAATCACTAATCTTGTTGAGATTTCATTAAATAGGAAGGAAAAGATAAAATCCTTCATGTGGTAGGGACCCATCGAGCCTTGGTAGGGAGTTATAGGATATGACAGATGACATGTGGTCCTCACATGGGAGGTATTCAGGGACATATTTTAGAAATTTTTTCCTTGACAAGCTGAATATTGAATGGGAAAAAAATATTATAGAGATACAGTAGGGCTATATATAAGTTTCAACAAACTCAACATGATTTACTATGGTACTCTATTTAAAAACACTTCTAGATAGTAATGAGTCCCAAAAGATTATGGAGTTTTAAATCAAATATTGATATAACCAAATAATTTATGTTTAGTTATTCATCCTAACTTCGTACATAGAGGTTCTCTGAAAGACTCATACCATTGATATGATTCTAGAGAATGAAAGAGCATCCCGTATATTCATACCTTTGAATATTTAGAAAGGCAGACCACCTGATACTAATATGAGGCCATCTTCCATTTAGTAAAATTATAAGGATAGGAATATAAACCATCAATGATGAATGTAGGTTTAGTAGAGTTCAATCAATTTTATTTCTTTTGGAGGTGACCATATTTATTTAACTACTGGATGTTCGGACACTACAGTTAGTTTTTTTCCAGATCCAGCAATCAATTGTTGATAATCTGGAATAAAATTAAATATCTTTCATTTTCTCCACAGATCCATGATATAGGGTCTCCACAAATGCAGTGGATATGAACATTCATCTCCCTTGTCGGGGTTCACAATAGAGGATTCAAGATTTCTGAATGACGTTGACTTAGGGGTAGGGTTATAGAGTTGACATATTTTGTTTTTATGTTAAGGATATGTTTCTAAAATATGGTATTGATGGGAAATCCACAATTCATGGTAAATTTATGATCACGTCCATTAAATATTCTTCTTTATTAGATACAATTTGTTCATATTACTTCATATCTGCACAATTATTTGATGGTTTTGAATTACCAGTCTTGTTATACTCTAATATAATTTCCCTTGATACACTATTGAGAACAAGAGTCAACTATTATCACCAATGCCTATAGTGTCCATTATCGAATGATGAATACTGATAGATGAGTGAATTCATGATTCTAGATGTTGTGACTTATGATTTGATTCTCAATATGGGATGGATGACCAGCTTCGAAGCTCACATTGATTTTTCTAATAGACATGGGTCTATTTTCATAATGGAGAGTGATAATTTCTTAATGAATAGAGTATGGGAATTATGAGAAAGCTGAGTTGGGGAAAAATTTAGTTGTATTAGTATGATCTATTAATAGATGGAGAGATTTTTTATTTAGCTGGATTTGTGGAATACCCTTTTTATTTTACAGCAGTCATGGATCTCTATTAGGACATCTTCTTGGATGACTTAATAAGAATCCATCTTAATAGAGTTTTTGAATTTCAGTTAGAGCTCATACTAGGTGAAAAATCCATTTACATACCCCCATATAATGTGGAACCAACCATGATGAAGCATATCAAGGTGATGATAGATGACATAGAGTGGGAAATATTTATCAGACCTAGTACTTCATCATGGGGTGAACCTATTTTGTTCACCAAGAATGAAGATAATAGTTTTTGGATATGCATTTATTATTGGATGTTGAAAATGTTTTTGGTGATGTGCCAATATCCATTAACATGGAATAAAAGAAAATTTCAATAATATAGGGGTATCCTAGAGGTTATCCAAGATATATCTATTGACATATTATCACTAGTTTTAATTTAGAGAGGTGGAAATTCCAAAGATAGAATTTTGGATCCTTTATTGGTCGTATTAGTACTTTGTGATGTCATTCATGCTACTGAATGTGTCATAAGGGTTCATAATTATAAATAATAAAATCTTAAACCCCAACCATGATTCATTTTTTATAGTGTTTCTTGATGAAATCCTCTTCTACCCACTGAAACCTGAGCATCATTTTAGGCACATAAATATTTTCTAGAGTAAAATTCAAGCACATCTCTTTTACTCAAGGTTGTTAATGATTGAATTCATGATTATAGATGTGAGGTTATTAGGAAATGTGGTGTTTTAAATATGTATATAAATATAACTTGATAATATTAGGGTTGTCATTCCTTGTACACATCCACTTAATATGTTTGAGGTTAGGATCCTTCTAGGTTTAGAGGGCTGTTACCAACAGTTTATCAAGGATTTTTCCTTCCTATCATCTCTAATTAAAATACTGAAAATGAAAGGAGAAAAATTTAAGTGGTTAAACTAGTGTGAAGAGACGTTCCTTGATATAAAAAGATGTTTTATGGTGGTTCCATTACTAAAATTTCATAAGCATATAATTTTTTATGCAGTGTATTGTGATATATATGGAATTGATATAGGAGTGGTATTGATATCAAGGGAGAAGGTAATAACTAATGGATATTTTTATCTATGACCCCATCTAAGAAACATCACTACACATGTTATTGATAATTTAGTCATGGTCCATACACTGATGTGTTGGTGACACTTCATCTTTAGTATTATATTTTACATTTACACAAACCAAAAACACCTTCAATATATCGGCACCCAAAAATAACTGAACCTTATACATTTCACTAGTTTTTGTATTTATAGAAATTCTATTTTGAGATGATGTACACAGCTAGGAAATGTAACATATTTGTGTATTTTATTATCCATAAGACACAGATTGAGCATGTGGTTGTTGAATGGCCTTAAGAGGAGTATTGGCCCTAAGAGAGCTTATTGGAATACTGAAGTGTAGATGCTTCATAGTATCAAGGATTAATGAAATTTTCCCATATAGTGATTAAATATTCAGTTATAGACTTTGTGACTATTTTTATAGTGTCATACATAGACTGTGTTATGATGAGGGAGTAGTTGGATGGGGGTGTCTTTATAATAGGTTGGACCTCGGGTAGTGACAATGTGATCAAGGAGCATGTGAGGGTGGTCATCCCTCCTTCTATCTGAGAGTATTTAATGAGATATTATGAAACCCCTAGATTGTAAGTATATCATATAATTTTATAAAATCTACCTAACTTCAAGAATATTGTGGCCAATGATAAAGAGTTATATTTTCTCTTACGTCTCTTGATTCTCTACCTTCCAGAGGGTGAAGGCTGAGCACCAATGACCTACTAGTTTACTTCAGCCACTTCTTAAACCTTTTTTGAAATGGTAGGATATCTTGAAATACACTTTCATGGGGTTACCTAGGACCTTGATGAGTCATAATGTAGTCTGGGTTATTTTTAATTGGTTAAAAAATATTTCTCACCTCATACTTGATCAGAGATTCTCACTTAGTAGTGGAGATAGGAATGCTCCATGCCCAAGAGATCATATGCAATCATGGGGATCCCTTGATTTTTTTTGAAATAGAGGCACATTTTCTGTCACACTTGAGGAAGGTATTATGAAATACCCTAGGGACTCAATTGATATTGAACATAACATAATATCCTCTGATGGGAAGAAAATTAGAGTAGACTATTAGTATATTGTTGGATATGATTTGAGCTTGAATCCTATACATCAGTGAAGAATAATATTATCACATGAAATTGATTATGTTTTGGTATAAAAATAATTACCCATATTTTATTCATATGGGGCCCTATGGGGCCTATATGTTATGTCATGTCACTCACTGATTTTTTTTCTTGAGGTTGGCGATGAAAGAGTTGTTTTCCCCATCATGATTTAGGAGAACTCTAAGAGAGTAAAGTTGATTCACAAAAGGCTAATAACCTCTCAGACTATTCATAAATCATATATTGATTGTAGGTGGGGGCTTCAGAGAAGGAAATAGGAAATCAGGTTTTCTAGAGAGTGAATCCATTATTAGGTCATGAATGTCTGAGGAAGTAAGGTAAGCTAGAATCCTGATTTATGGAAGTATTTTTGATCATTGAGTGGGTTTGTATAGTGCCTTATCATCTTGACCTTCTTTATCACTACTGAGTTATGAACAATATGTTTCCCATGTTATAGATTGGAAAGTACATGGCCAATCTAGTTTATTCCATTGACTGTGATTATTTTGAGCTGCTACCTCACAGATATTATGTAGAGCATTAGGTGAAGATTACAGACTAGAGTGATAAATTCCTAGAATGGAAGATTATGCCACAATACAAGATTCTGTGGTAGCATTGATGGATCCATTAAGTGACATGGGATCATTAGTCTTATAACTGAAATTAGTGGCATGAGTTAATTGATCAAGGCCAATATATTTAAATCTTAGGGATACTATGTTAATAAAGGTGGATAATTATATGATGCAGAATTTTTAATTATAATTAAACAATATTTTCTAATAATTTATGTGTATTTTTATGTGAATGTATATTTCTTAAACATAAAACTCTCTTTAAATGATATATTGTTTTATTATAAGTATGTTATGATATATTATCTTTTAACACTTTATAATATTATATGGAATATTATCAAAATTAGGTGAAAAATCGACATAAGACTCTTAGGTCTATAGAGCCTCATTTTTGAATTTATGAAAATATTAAATACTTATATTGATAAAAGTGATACTTTTAATAGAAATAATGAATTATTTCCAAAATTTTGTATCATATGAGAAATATGAGTCTACTGTTATGTTTGAGGTGTAGGAATTACCCTATGTATGGAACAATATTTGTCTGTTTCAAGGATATATATGGTTTTTTTAAATAATAATTATACAGGAAAACACATGTGTTCTTGAGTTATTTTAGATATATAAATCAGTGAATGTGGCTTCATCATTATTCTTGAGAAGAATATTTCCAGATAATATGTTGACCTAAATGTCAATTTAAAAATTATCAAAGAGATTTAAAAGTATCATCACATGTTAATTTCAATTTATTTTTGAAATAAAATAGCTCATTTTTGTTCTAAGAGCCCTTTGAAAACCTTGATTATTGACATGTTGATGACTACAACAATAAGGACATGGTGAGGTGTTCTTGAGTTTTTATGTTTTTACTCCAACTATTGAACCACATAAGATGATTTATTCTTTTGGTTGACATCGATGACATTGAGGTAGGAATTTATTTACTCACATGGGATCTATTTAAATAATATTTCCATTATATGATAAATTTTTTATCATAGATAATGAAAATTGTTGATTTTTATTGAGTGTCGAAATGTTTTTAAACCATGAGACCTTCATTGATATTTTATTCCAAAGTGTTGATAATGTAATTTGTTATTTTTTTAAATATGATCACATATTGTTATGTATTTTTACTTTATTTCTCATGATGAAATATTAAGACTGCATTATATTCATACCTATTGATGTTTAATACCATTAACATGGATATTGTGTTGTGTTACTTTAGACAGTTGGACTACCATGTAATGTGAATACATGAGCGAAAGAGTGTGTGTGACTTGAGACAAATATAATGACTAGCCTGAGCATAGGGTATGCTGAATAAATTCTATAGAGTTAGACCTAATGTTTTGTTTTAAGGGAATGATAACCTGAGGGCGTGACCTGAGTGGCATGATGGTTTTTGGGACTAACATGAGGCATTAATGTTTTGAGAAACCATAGGGGATAATCAGGATGGGTGTGTAGGCATTGGGGTCTGACCTATGATGAATTATGAATACGATTACTATGGGGTCTGATTTGACTCATAACCTTAAAATTCACAAGAGATGAATTTTGAGCTTTGTACTGGTATATTCTTTTTATGACATACCATGGATAAACATTCTACTTACATCTTATGTAGGTATGGTAATGGGTTTTGGAATATTGGTTAGCGTACAAGCACTTGGGTTTTTATTTTATGTTTATGATCATTACAAATTTATTTCAATTATGGCATACACTTGTTATTATTGTACACATCTGGTTGATGATGAATTTTTAGTGTCATAATGAGTCTTGTACTGACATACTTCTCTAGAAATGTAGTTCTCTTTTATATTTCTTGTGGGATCACGAAAAGGGTAATGTTCTTATGGTGGACCATTGAGTAGAGGAGCACGAAGGAGGTGGAATATTGGGATGGAATATATATAACCCAAATAATACTGTGAATTTATTTATTTCGTACTTATTCACACTTGATTGTCTTGACACATTGGGAGATTTTTTAATATAACATGAATTACTCTTATATAGTTTTCTCATGATTCGTCTAACTATTTATTATATTTTTTTATTTTAATTATTAATCATATGACATGATACTGAGGGTATAGTGTCTTGATTGAAAAACTCATACCCTTGATAATAGTCAATATCCACCTTTATATAGGGGGAGTGGGCATAAATGAGGTAATTTAACCCCTTAGATTAGACCTGTTGGTTCATGTTGGGGGGTAACAGTTACTCACACAATGCATATGGCTTTATTTAATGTCTGGATCTATGATGGACCATGTTAATTCTAAATGTGATGGTTTCTAAAATGATTGTTCACATAATAAACCAAATGAGATGAGTGATGGAATGAGAATACTAGTGATTACTAATAATTATCTATCAAATTATTTGATTAAAAACCAATATATAATTGAGTTTCTAAATGAAACAAATATGAGAATTGTGGAGTTTCATGAAGGTCATGGTGGAAGGAAGTTTAATATTCCAATATGTCAATAATGTGGTAATAAAAATTATTATAGATATTTAGAAGGAACATAGAGATGATTTATGTTACAAAAACAAAGATATAGATAAAATAATGAGTTCAATAGATAGAAATAATGAACAACTCAAGTTACCTTTTATAGATTAGTGTCTCTTGTGTGGTGAACCTAAACATTATTCAATCCAATTCCACAATCCAATGGATAACTCATAGACCAAGGAATGTCATATTCAGTTTTGATCATTGAGGTGGAATAATTTAAGTGTCTATATGTTTGTATTTTGTAATTATGTTTTTGAGGTTTTTGATAAAGATATTATTGTTATATAAATCATAAAGCATCTATGAATTATACCTCATTAGTATTTATTTATGTGTTTTCATGTATATGTTTAATGGTATGGATAACCTAGAAAAGTGATTTAGTGGCAGGGATATTTTTAAGAAGAAAACTGTATCGAGGGGTAGATAAAACTAAATATTTGAACTTTGTGGAGTTAATAATGTTTATTTTGGACAAATAGTTTTCTGATTTAGATAAATTTAAATGGATAGTATTATTGACATTTAAATTGAATATTTATTTTATGAAAATGGGATTTTTTTATCATAGATGATGTTTCTAGATTTTTTTATTTATGGAATAAATTAGATAATCTATAATTTTATTTGAGGAATAAGGATAAAGTTATATTTTTTTGAAGCACATGTTTTTTAATTGAGGTTTTATGTTGAATCATATTATTTTAGGAAAGTAGTATCATGTTTTTAGAGAATATATGATCATGGTATTCGCATGTTCATTATCTACCATTTACAAAAACATTATATTGTTTTGGTGACTCATGAATAAATTTTTTTGGGTGTTTTTTTAGGTTTCTATATTTTTTTGAATTTGGTCCGACATATTTTTGAGGATTCATTTGGTAAACATTTAATAGAATGGTTTATGATGAACATAGAGTAAAACAATTGATTTTTTTTATAATAAAATAGTATTTAACTATTTGATGATTTATCCATACTGGAAATATTATTCATAACATTTAATTTTTTTTAAATATTTAGATTCAAAAGGAATGACTTGTCTTTATTTTGTATATATTATGACATGCAAATAGGTAATTTTAGTTCTTCAGTCATGAAAAATTCATATTGTTTAAAGATTAATGAAAAGAGGTGGATGTCAATAAAACCATAATTTAAAAGGATAAAATTATGTTTATGGAGTTAAAGTAAAAAATTATATATAATTTCTTATATACCATGGTATATGAATTCCCTTATTCTAGAAAAAGCCCTTGAAAATGTAAATGTTTTCTTTTTAAAAATTGTTTTTATGGATTTGATGTTCATTTTTATCCTACACTAATTTATGGACTTGTGGTATTTAAATTTATCATAAGCCTATCATCTATCATTTTCGTTATTTTTTGGACAACATATTTCACCTATATCTCTATATTTTCACATCCCATAAATGTTCTCATTAGTAGGGTGCCCGATTATGTGTTATTTTTGGTAATGTATATGTTTCCCATATCCTCTGTTCAATTGAATTTTTATTATTACTTTGTGAAATTTGGGTTTTCAACAAATGTATTTTAAAATATTGATCATTTTATTTTTTTGATAAAAATTTAATGGTTATAATTTATTTAATTGGGTTTGGGGATATAATACCTTGATATTTTAGAATATATATATTTTTTTAAATAAATTGTTTGGGTTTTTTAGTTTTCCTTACATACAGCCTCAAGCCAATATGAACCTCAATTAAGTATTCTATTATAAGATAGAAAGTAAGTTAATATGAATTTATAGTAATAGAAAATTATAAAAATGTATAATGGTTTTAATACATTATAGTAATTGATTAATTTATAATAGATGTGTACTCAATTTTCTGTAAAATCATTTTATACTTAAAAAAGACATTTTATTAAAAAATTAATTTTATTTCTTTTTTTGAAAAAAATCATTATAATTAGTTTTAATATTTTTTATAAATTTAATTTGATTAAATAAATATCATTTCTGGAATCATAATATCACTATTAGATTAGGGAAAATTTTTACTATTTTTTAAAAGATTTATTTTTCAATTAAATATGAAAAATGTTGAATTGTTTGAAAAACTATCATTACATTTCAAGTGAATATTAAATTATGTTTTTAAGTGTTTTTTGTAACATAATTATCCTTTATTTAAAAATAATATAGTTAATGACATAATAATCATTAGTATACTAGATTTTGGTATAAGTTTATTTTTTAACAGGAAAATAATTTTTCTCTAATAAAATTATTATTTGGGAAATGTGTTTATATTTTATTAAATTTAATTAACCATTATTGATTATTTTTTAATAAAATTAATTAAATGAAAACACATTCATATATTACAATATTAATTTGATGGAATTTACAGGTTATGGAATATAGATAAATTAAGTTTTATTCTTAAAGTCCCATTTTGATCGAATGGGTTTTTATTGTGGGTTTCACGATTATTTTAAATTTAATTATTCCACTTATATTAATTTCATTGGATAAAATTAATTACATAATTTTAATCCTAATTTTTAATATAATCTAATATTCTCAACATAATTTTGGGTTTTATTAGAATGTTGGAAATAATTGTTTTACAATGGTTATGGTTAAAATTATTTCACTAGGGGTTAACCAAAAAGATAGGGGTATTATTTCCACCCAAAATGATATAATTATTTTTTCTGATATGTAGACATTATATTATAATAACATTGAATTCCAATCCATTTTGATCCACCTTCCATGAATTTGACCACATGTCATTGAAGTAATTTATGAAATTATATGTTTGTCCCTCTCCTCACTTATGAATGGGAACCTATTCACCTCTCTTATGCACACAAATTGAGAATTATATATTATAAAAATATATATATAATCCTCCCTGTAATCATTTCCTTCATTCTAGAGGTTCTTCTTATCTCTTAATACCAATCATTTAAGGCTTAATGTTTAATACAAAGGGGGTTTGCAAGTGGTGCGGTATAAATCATAACCAACATTTTTCAATTTTATTTCATCATCTAATTTATCTAAAATAACCATATCCATAAAAAATGTCTAATAAATCATAATAAATACAATTATTTTACACTATTATTATGGGAAAACTATTTTACACATCTTCTCCATTAAATGAGATATAAATGTATCACTCCTGTGCACATGTGGACTACCGCCTCTATATAGTGATAAGATTAATTTCCATAACCATAATGGTCTTGATGTTATAATTATGGATTTAATGTTAATATATCATATTAATAACCAAATTATTTTTTTAATTATTAGGTATCACCTTCCTTCTTACCATATTGTCCATTAGTAATCAACTACGTCGCTGATGCGTATATGTCGTCTACCATCTCAATGATGTGATGTGTTTTATTTTTTACATACACTTTAATTGGAAAGTAATTGGAATAAATTTAATGAAAATATATTATATTAATATATAATTATTATTCTGTAAATTTTAATTATCATTTATATTTATTTCATTATATCTATAGAAAAAATGGAATAATCACTCATGTGTACGTGTAGATTACTATCTCCACAAAGTGATATAATTAATTTTTCATTAACACTAAATTTTAATTGTTAAAAATATTTATATATTTAATACATATGATATTTATATCATTATGGAAATTTTGTAGATGTAGTCACCACGATCAATCTTCAAGGACCATAACTGGAAAACTTAAACACACAGGACAAATAATGAAATTAACACCTAAATTGATGTCATTTATAGATATTTGTTGATAAAGGGGTGTTAAAATAATATAAGTGGATCATATATGAAATTATATATTTTTATATAATAATAATAAATCTATATTAATTACATATGAATTTAAAGAACTTACAGATCAAGTCATATATAAGTTAAGGGTTTTGATATATCATTTTTAATTACATAACACATGTTTGATATTGAAGGTCATAATTTATTTTATGTGGTGTTATTTATACCTAAATAATGTATTTTTAAATATTCATTATATTTATTTGGTTTTTCTAGGAACATAATTTTATTTATTGACATGTAATTCTATTTTAAAATGTACCAATGATGTAAGGGATTATCATCTTCATTTTATTTCCATGATACACATTCTATATTCACCAAATATTTCATTACTGTGGTGTATATTTAACCGGTAGAATATGTTATAACTTTAATTTCATAGAAATAACTATATTTAAATTTTATCTTGATTTATTTAATGGGGGTTATGATTCAAATGTAATCAAATTTGTAAGAGTTTTTATGTTATAATCTCATTTTACCAGGATTGTTCATGCTTAAATTTATAATGATTATATTATATGATATATATCTCATAAATATCATGTATTTAATTAAACAATTTATATTTATAGATAGTACATGTTTCCTTTCATTTTACTCTCTTTAATTTCACATGATACCGATATGATATTTTTATGGAAAACTAGACTTGTATTTCTGTTCAATTGGGATTATTTTCATCTATGTCCACATTTTCTATAAAATGTTTTGAAGAATTTTTTCTTTTAATATGTTTAAATGATTATTTAAATTAATTTTCAACATCATTTTAATTTGTTTACTAATTCTTAAATGGAATTCCATTATTGTTTTCTAAACATGGCGGTTTTTACTTTTTACTAAAAATGTGAAAGATATTTTTATATTAAAAAACACTATATAAACCACTCTTCATACTATAATGAATTATCTTTTCATAGATGATTTATTTTTAATATTCCTTGGATATTTTAAAATAAAATATTCCCAAAATATTTTAATATATTTTTTATATTTAAAATAATTTTTTTTCGAAAGGATTGGGGTATTTTCCTTCGGAAATATTATTGATATTTATAAAAGGAATTTTCACCTATAAGAACATAAATTTCTATTACACATGATTTAGTTGGGATATGATAAAATTTTGTGATGAATGTTTTTGAACTTTTGGAACACATATATATGGTTTTGATTATGTGATGGGTGGGACATAAATAATAATTCCCTCCAATGAACATGTCAACGAATGAAAAATAATGAGATAATAAGAATTAGAATGGGTAGTGAATGAAATTCAATAATTGACATTATCCAAAGATATAGTATTGTGAGTGATCATTCAATAAAAAAATGATAGAATGGGGAGTGAACATAATAAACTAAGATCATATTGGTAGTGATTCTTCACATAGGGAATGATTTTATATGCTTAAATTACTCACAATTTTGATCATTGTTTCACATACCTAATGCTTACCCTTAGTAAGAATTTTAGCAAACCCTTTCTTAAGTTTGATTTTACCATTCTATGATGGAATTTTTTATATATGATATGTTAATGAAGTGTGATTATTGTGAAGAACATAGTTGGAAATGATATAGATAGTTAATGTAATATTTTTTTTCATGTATCCATGTTACCAATTAAATTAAACCATTATAGTTATAGAAAATATCACATTGATATATAATGATTATTCTACTAATAATATGTAGTATTGATGTTTCTAAAGATATTTCCACTGTATCATGTCCCAAATTTATTTTTGCAACTGAAAAACAATTCTTTTAACATATAAAAAAATATTTCACTTAACCAAAGGTCAAATATGTATCATTAAATTATAACCTCTTATAATTTAATTGAAAATAATGAATTTGTTGTCTGACGCTTCAGTAGGTCTATAAGTGTATATAATACAAAAGGTACCAAAACACCCTATGGGCTTGATGAATGGTAATTTCCATGTAAACTAATCATAATGTGATATATTGGGTAAAGTAAATGATCAATTATAGTTAGGCATATTGGTTCGTAACCATACCCACATAGGCCATACATTACTATACATGGAAAGATCCATTGAGAGATCACCTTAAATAATTATACACATAAATGTATTGAAATATAATAAGAATTGACCAATTCAAATCCTAGTTACCTATGAAAATATATTATGAAAACATAAATCTTCCTAATAAATTATATTTATAAATAATAAAATACAATTTAGGGAAAATAAAAAATAATAGTGTTAATGAATTGAAAAATGGGTAATCATGTCACAAACTTAGATCAAGTATCACTATAAGGATCTAGACCACCAAATTATACCATTATAGAGGTTTAAAATTTTTTAATAGTCATCACAGAAGAACATAAAATCTTCCAAAATAAAATTCCCAAACTAAAGAACATAAGTCATACAAGAACAAAAAATAAAGGATGTCGAATGTCCAAGGAAACTCAAACTTATGTGTCTTAAATACCTTTAGATATTATTTCATATATAATATAAAATTCATACATATATATTAAATTTCACCATGTGATAATATATACCATTAATTAATTCATACCTCAATGTAATTCCAGTAAAACACTGATGAAGGGCACGTAGATGTAAAATTGGAGCTTTTATAAACTTGAAGAGAAGAAGAATCCCTGGAATAAGAAGTTATTTCAAAATTACTTATCAACATCATAATATAAAATTATGAATGTGGGTTACACATAAAAATGATAAGAATAAAAAGAAAAGAATAGGAGGATATCCAAATTTCTTTAGATTTTCATGGAATGAGAATTCTCCCCATGATCTACCTTATATAGTGACGAAGAAATATGGGAAGAAGAAAAGAATAATGATCCATGAGAGATTATTACATATTGAAAAGATGGGGACATGTTATTGAAACCCAATTTTTATTGTAAATAATAGGTAGGAAGAGAGAAAAAAGACAACCCAGTTAACGAAGAACTAGTCCTCAGTGAACCCAGTACCAGAATTGGGTCTAACAAGTATCTGGTGACTCCCTAGTAGAACCTCCCCACAACCCATATTACTAGGTAGCCACTGGATTCCAATCTTGTATTTAGTTACACCATATTTGAACCCACCAATGATATTATCTAACTACATTTTATTTTATTTCCAAAATACAATAAAAAATAAATCCCCACTCTATATAAAAAAATTCAAATAGGTCCATCTCTTCATCACTTTAAGGCCAAAAATAAAATGACTACATTATATGTCATTTTAAACTCTCCAAATTATGATATTATATCTGTAAAATTTATAAGTTAAAACATACTTAAGACACATTATATGATTAAATATAAAATAAATATCTAATTCTATGAGACATTCACTATAAATTTATTAGACATGAGACAAAATATAAAGACCAAAACTTATCAAACATAAAAATTAAATCTTAATAACAAAATATTCATTACATAACATAACTATCGACACCATAATATTTTTCATATATTTCTTTTAGAGACATGGACACCTACATGAATAGAACAAAATTGAGTTACCTCATCTCCCATAATTTTAATCATAACTGACACCCTTCATAGACATATCAAACATAATTCATTTCATCATAACTTGGGTAATGGAAACATAAGAAATTATGGACATTGATTCATTATAATGTTAATCAAGGGAGATATCTACCTATCATGATAATAATTGTATAATAACATAATAATATACTTTTTAAACCATAACATATATATAATTGATAAAAAATGTGATTTAGGGAATAAATATATGTAATTTATAATACATGGATCATAATGGAATCAATGAACATGAAAAATGAGAACATAAAATTGGCATAAGGTATTATTTTTTAGCATACACATAAGCATAGAAAATAATTTCCTATTCCATTTAGGGATATTTTCCTAGAATACATATTTAAATTAGTTCCCCCAAAACCATCATAGTAGCCAAGGTTCACTCGCAAGACAATCATGGTGGAAAGCATCTCTTACTTAAATAGATTAACTTTGGATTTATGACATTTTTATATCATGATATATCAACCATTACTAAATATAATGATGGTACATATAGGTACAAACCATCATATAATTAAAATTATACATATGTGTTACAAAATATCATAAAACAATCCTCATATCAGAAAAATAGGTTTTATAATGATTTTATCAAAACATTACCTGTAGAAATGGAATAAATTTTGTAATCATCTCATCATTTCATAAAAGAAAAACCCATTTAAAAATAAGTAGGTATGGTAAGAAATATTTCATGATAAACATATAAATTTCAAATAAATATTATGAATGATATCCTTGGATCATATCTGTAACATTCTATTGCCTTCACAATGGTATATTTTGACCGTTTTTTGACCACTATTTGGTTGGGTCTAGATTCTAGGACATTTAGGTAGTTTTTCAAAATGTTTTGCATTCCCATGGGATTAATTGTTTTGGAAAATTGTTAGGGAAAACGACATGGATTTACTAGAAGTTCATGAATCCTTGAATGGTCTTCTAGAAGGGAAAATACAATTTATCTTAACAGAATGATTACACCCAAAAAACCATTCAACCATAAGAAGAGGGTGATGCACAGTCATTTCATGGTTAAAGTAACCATATTGAAAAAGATGCCCCACAAATAGAGGCTCTTTATAGGGCACACAGTTAAGTTGCATGGATAATCTTAACCATGTTTCCTCTGTAGAAAACCGTGTGCGTAGTTTTCAATACCCCAAAAATTTGTTATAAATACCATAGAGAACCCATTTTGAAATATAATAACCCCATAATCTCATATTGGATCAATATACTCATTACCCAGTGGTATAGTTCTCCCCTTATCCTTTTGGAACCCAAATGGGATGTGTATTTTTTATATATGTTTTTTGATTGGGTATAGATGTATTTATTAAGGATCTAGTATTGTGAGGACCTTGTGTACTCTTCCTCAACCGTTGTTCTTTAGGTAAAATAATCCTATGTCCATTATTCGGGTATGTTTTCAAATACAAAGGGTTAATTCTATAAATTACTTATTTTCCTTTTATAATTCCTTAAGTTATTAATTTAATTGAATTTATTTATTATTATAATATATATTTTGGAAATAAATCACGTTTTAGTGGTTTTTTGATATTAAAAACATATTTCTCACACAAAGTGTTCATTTAAATTCTCGATTGGTGGATTTTGTTTAGAAATGAGTTTTCAAACAACAAAGAAAGTTGTCTTGGAATATTAATTATTTAACAAATTTTTATCAGGTATATTAAATGGATTCTAAAAAACATCGAACATTGGTAACATTGGTATGTTATAAATAGTCATATCAATTTTAGTGTGTGTAGTGCCAATAGAGGTTTTATGATATCGAAATAATGTGGTATTAATTGATATTGGATGGTAGCAATAGTTGGGAAAAAATCCCTCAAGCTATCATTGAAGCTTTTTTGAGGTGATTGTGTTTGTTGACAAAGTGGACATCTGTGTGCTGATTGTTGACAAAGGAAAACAAAAACATACAAATTTGTTGACAAAGGGGATTTATTATGGGATGTCAAGTTCAAGATCTATGGTCAAAGATCCATGTTTGATTCAAGAACTTCGACAAAGGAATGGATGATCTAGAGGTGGTAGAAAAGGAAAAGATACAAGGTGGCACCATTTTCCAGTGTTTGCCAAATTTTTTGGCCAGAAAATCGACAAATTAAGACAAGTGGATTTTTTAAAAGGGACCTATGCACCTTTGACTTGAAGTAGATGAAACTTACGAACTATTTGTTTTTCAAGATGAGAGCATCAAAATACGGAAAAGGAAAGAGGGTCATCTAGGTATTTGTGTGATCGCGTCGGTGACCTGCACACCGTGAAGAGACTTGTGCGCTGATGCCTTGGATGCTTAAAAACTTGGATGCCTATTGTTTTTCAAGATCAGAAGATCAGAATATGGAAAAGGAAAGAGGGTAGCGTAGGTATTGGTTTGGCCGTGCAAGTGACTTGTAGGGGAAGAGACTTGCTCGCCAAGGGTAGACTTGCACGCTGCCCCGTAGGGTGTTCAAAATTCCTATAAATACCAGACCCCCTCCTCATTTTGAAGATATTTCAACACTTAGAAAAATCAGAACTTCAGTCGTGATGGTGTGGTGTTCATGCAGGTGGTGTGTGGTCGTGCAGGTGGACTTGGACGCCAGTGTTTGAAGTTGCGCACCAATATTGGCTTGGGCATAAGATGGATTAAGTTGCATAGGTTTGGAGTTCCAGAAGATTGTGCCACATAGGTTGTAGAGGTAGACATGCGCGCTAGTTGTGACATGCACTCCGATACTTACGCACCAGGTTAGACATGCACACCAAGTAAGGTTGATTCGCCAACAGTGTTTTCGAGCGTCGTGGAAGCTGGATGTTTTCCCGATACCTTTGGTGCAATGAGAAATTCATCTACGGGTAAAAGTTGGACTTCAACAGAACATCCACATTCAATAGAGGATGTATTCATTAGAGATAATAAAAAGACCTACAAGTCTATAAACTGTGAGTGGATCTTTTCCGAAGTAGTGAGCAAATGAAGAGGAAGAAGGTGATCCTCTCCACCGGCAGTGAGCCAGAGAGAGAAATAGGGAGTGACCCTTGGGAAAGTAGTAAGCTGACCCTAAACATTGTAAAGGAAGTGAGACTGGGACAGAGTGACTGTGCCCGAACCTTGTAATCCACAGCTAGTGAAGTTTAGTGGAATTTGGTATGATCGAAAACTTGTCGGCGTATGCTCCATGGAAGTATCCCTTAGCGGTGAACCACGTAAAAATTGTTATGTCATGTGAATTCTTTACTTTCTATTTATATTGTGCAATAGGAAAGAGAGAGAAGAGTGTTTTTGTTTACAGTGAAACAAGATCAGAACATGCTTTAATTTTAAATTAGTCATACCCTGATTCACCCCCCTCTCAGGGTACTCAGCCTTGTGGAACTAACAATTGGTATCAGAGGAAACGGTCGATATTAGTTCTTCTCTCAATGGAGGTCACTAATCATAAAATAATTCTGATCTTCGACGGATGTAATTTTCAGATATGGAAGAATCTAATGCAACACTATTTCTGATCCTTGGGAATGGATGTGTTTTCAGTAGCTATGCATGGTATCATAGCTGATATTAATAGTGGTGCATTATCAAAAGCAGAGAATAGAGAGTTGGATGCTGATTCCAAAGCAATCAATGCATTAGGGAGCCTTTTCCAATACCATCTATACAAAGGTGATGTCATGAAAAACGTCACATGCCATGTGGGAAAAGCTTTTGAATATATATAATGGGGATACAAAGGTTAGAGAGGCAAAGATGCAAGTGTTTTGGAACAAGTATGAAGATCTGAGAATGAACCCAAATGAGTCTGTTGATGCATTATTTGACAGGGTAAATGTTGTGGTTGAATACATGAGAGGTCTCGGTGAAATTTTCGAAGACATAAAAATTTTGAAGCACATATTAGGAAAACATCCACCTAGGTTCAATCGGAATGTTTCTGTTCTATAAGATAAAGACCCAAAACAACTGACATTGGATAAGCTTCACATCACCTTTGTTGCATATGAAATGAGAAATGTTGATAATGATGTTGTGGAAAAGGGTAAATCCAAATAGGTGGAATTTAAGGCCATAAAGAAGCTCACCATTCATAATTCTCAGGAGGAAGAAGAGACAGATGAGTTAATGCCATTCCTCTCCTAAAATCTTCAAAGAGGAAAATTAAAGTTCAAAGAGAAACTTTCTCTTTCCTGATTTTGATATGGAAATATTGGACATCTCGCAGCCAAATGACCAAAAAATATTCAAGAATAAAATAATGAATATGATGTTGAAATTACCATGAAAAATATTCATCCTCTCTGAAAGGGAAAAAGTAGTTCAAGAGAAATTTCATCAAGAAGAAGAATCTTCTTTCATAAGAAATAGACAGTTTAGATGAGTCTAAGAGTGAAGAGGTTGAGGAGTTTGAAAATTATAAAGATCATGGACAAAATGCAATGGTGGATGTTGTCAGTAGTTCTAAAGAAGAGGAAAAAACCAACGCTAATGAAGAAGAATAATAAATTGAAGGGAGAGTTGACATGGAAGCTGAATTAAAACCAACTCTTGAAGAGATAGATATTTGGAGAGAAAAAACAAAGAAAGATAATAAGGTGGTATGCGATGCCAAACTCTATATGCAACAATAGTATGAAGAAAAGTCTGAGCTGTTAGAAGAAATTGAGAAACTCAAGTTATCATCACCAGAGAACTCAGAATCAGTTGGTGAGTAAAAGCTCAAGATTGAAGAACCGAAAATGGAGATTGATGGCTTGAATAGAAAAGGGAAAGATCACATAAAGCATATTGATGAGCATGAAGAAGAAGATGTTGGTCTACAGAGAAAAGTTGAAGACCAGGAAAAACCCTTGATTCCCAACACATTATTGGGAAAGTAGGTCATTCCGAAGATTGAAACGATGAATGTGGAGCCTATTAGTTCAGCATGAAAGAAGCAGAAATTGAGCTCAGACTTCAAGACTGATTCAGGGCTTGATCAGAAGCAAAAATCTATAGAAGTTGAAGTCAGACCACAAGAACCCGTCCTGAAATTTAAGGTTGATTTGGGAACAAAGCAGAATTAGAATATTCAGAGATCCCAAGAGGATACTCGTAGTGATGATGTAACATGAAGAAATTAACCATATATCTGGCGTTATTGTTGTGGAAAGATGGTACACCCATAGTATGTGTGTTCTATATCCAAGAGATATCGAAGGGAATAAGAATAGATGTAGTAGCCAAATGGAGAACATTTGTCTAGAACATATTTCGAAGGACACTGTTTTTGGTGCGGAGGATTTGGGCACATGGCTAGGTACTATACTTCGACCATACAGAGAAATGTGTCAAAGTAGAATCAAAATTTTCACAAACAACATATCTATAAACCCACAGGTGATACAAAAATACCAAATAGATTTGTGGATTTTCAAGATAAAGCTATTACATCATTCTCTGGGAAAGAACAGAAGTCTAAATCCATGATGAATATAAAGGCAAAAGTATGGAACAAGAAGAAGAAAAATGAGAAGGATATGGTGGTAGAAATTTCCCATAAGGCATCATATCACTCTGGTGTATAGATCCTTGATTGTGGTCTCACATGACAGGTAATAAGGATCTTGTTACAGGTATAAAATATGACAAAGAAGGAGTTGTCAAATTTGTAAATGATAAAGTACTGAAGATTGTTGTCTCAGGAAAATCCAAGTTTCGGGGCAAATAAATGAGACGTGGTGATGTATTGGTAGTAGAGGGTCTTAGTCATAACATGCTCAGTGTCAGTCAACTATGTTACTCTGGGCACTCTATGTGATTTACCAAGAAGATGTGTGTTGTGAAAGAAAAATTTGGAGTAGTTTTTCTACAAGGAAAAAGGACAATGGGAAATCATTACCTTGTAAGTGGGGAAGAAGATATGTGCCTTTTATCTAGAGAGGAAGAAAACCAAATGTGGCATAAGTGACTTGGGCACCTATGCCAACCATCCATGGAAGATTTGGTAATGTCTGATGCTTCTAGAGACCTTCCCAAACTATCATGTGATCATATTCATACATGTGATTCTTGTCATCATGGGAAGATCATTAGAAATACATATAGGCTAAAGGAATAGAAATCAACCAGAGTGCTCGAATTGGTGCATGATGATGTATGTGGACCTATCTCACCACGATCCATAAATGGGAAAAGGTACTACATAATTTTCATTGATGATTATAGTAGAATGGATTGACTATTTGTCATTACCCATAAGACAGAAGTGTTTAGTTGTATCAAGCAGTATAAGAGGGAATCAGAAAGGATGCTTGGGAAATTTTTTTGAAGTTTCGTACAAATAACGGTACAGAATTCACAAACAGTCATGTGGAAAAATATCTCATGAAACACGGGATAAGGCATCAAGATTCATCAGTGAGAAATCCCCAACAGAATGGAGTTGTTGAAAGGAGAAATCAAATCATCAACAACATGGACAGAACAATGCTTATTGAAAAGTACCAACCAAATAAATTTTGGAAGGAAGCATTTTTGACAACAGTCGATATTTTGAACAGGTATCTATTATGTCCGAAGTAAGGGAAGACTTCATATGAAATGTTGTATTGAATGAATCCAATGCTGAAATACATTCAAATATTTGGACATAAGTTTTTCATTCTCAACAAAGAAAATAACCGGATGTTTTAGTCATGAGGAGATGAGGGGATATTCCTTGGTTACTCAGGGAAAAGAAAATCATATAAATGTTTCAAAAAAGGCTGGGAAACATTGTTGAGAGAAATGATGTCACTATAGTTGAAAATGAAGATAATAATCAATGATCCAGTGAATAGTTTCTAGATGAAAGTGATAATGAGGTAAGCAACACAGGGGGAGAAGAAGTGGTAGAGGCTGACTCAGAAGAAGATACTGATGATGAAAAAAAAGTGTCAAGTCTGTGTCTACAAGTAAGAAAAAGAGTTGAGATGAAATTGATAGGTAGAATATCATTGGTGATCAGATAGCTTTAGTTTAGACTCGAAGAATGAAACCGTTACAGCAGAAATCGTTTTTATCTCAGGTGATGAAAAAATGTTTTTCTGATGCAGTTGAAGATGAAAACCGGGTTCAGATTATGAATGAAGAGCTTGATCATATTGAGAAGAACTAGACATGGGAGATTGTTTCGAGACTAGACAATAAGAATGTCATCGAGATTAATGGGTCTATCACAACAAGATGAATGAATATGGTGCAGTGGTTCGGAATAAAGAACAACTAGTGTGCAAGGTGTTCTCCCAAATAGAGGGTATTGATGTTGATGAGACATTTTCACCAGTTGCAAGGCTAGAGACAATCAGATTATTTTTAGCCATAATAGTGAAATGAAAGCTCAAAGTGTTCTAGATGGACATCAAATATGCATTTCTAAATGGGGTTCTGGAAGAAGAAGTGTATATTGAGAAGCCATATGGTTTTCTCATTCATAAAGATGAGAACAAAGTTTGCAGACTGAAGAAAAAATTGTATAGGCTGAAACAAGCACCAAGAGCATGGTACTCAAGGATTGATCAGTATTTGAAGAAGCTTGGTTTCCAGCGTGTGGGTGTTGATCACAATATCTATTTCAGAAACGACAGTAATCAAAGGATGATGGTGTTGGTTTATGTCGATGACATAATATTTGGCGGATCAGATGAATCTCAGTGCAGATAGTTTTCCAAATTAATGAAAAATGAGTTTGAAATGTCAATGATTGGTGAGCTATTGTTTTTCCGTGGTCTACAGGTGACACAAGGAAGGAATGGAACATTAATTTCTCAATACAAATATTCTAAGGAGGTTTTAAGAAGGTTTGGCATGAAGAATTATCAGGAGATGAAGATTTCGGTAGCTACCCGGATGAAATTATCAAAAGATGTGGATGAAAAGGAATTTAATATCACAAAATACATGAAAATTATTGGGATCTTGCTGTACTTGACAGTAACAAGGCCTAACACTGTTTTCACCACATGGAAAGCAGCGAGATATCAGAGTAATCCCAAGGAAAGACACATGCTCGTAGTTAAAATAATACTTCGGTATATCAAAGGCACTGTGGATTTCGGTCTGATGTATAATGACAAATCTCAATCAGTGTTATTGGGTTACACAGATGCAGATTGAACCAGATCAGAAGATGACCGAAAATCAAAATCAGGAGGTGCATTTTATCTTGGTGGATTGTGTATTTATTAGCTAATTAAGAACCAATATTACATTTCATTGAGCTCTATGGAAGCTGATTATATTGTAGCCACTCAAACATGCACAAAGTTATTATGGATGAAGCAGCAGCTTGACGATATGGGAGTTGAAGTGAAGTCTCCAATCGGAATCCAGTGTGATAACTCAAGTGCTATAAATCTCAGAAAAAATCCCATCCAACACTCAAGGAAAAATCACATTTAGATAAAGTATCATTTTATCAAGGAGAAAGTTGAGCAGAGAATCATGATGTTGGAGTATGTTCCAACAGAGCTATAGGGTGCTGATATTCTGACAAAGGCCTTACCAAAGGACACTTTTGAGTGGCATCGACTGGCTCTGGGAGTTCAGTCGACTCCTCGTACCTGAAAGAGTGTGGATGTGGAACCTTACCCCCTCTCCCCAAGGTATGATGCGTTTTCCCCTAATGTATTGATATGTGTTCTCCACTCTATTACAGACTACAAAGGAGTGTCCTTTGGGTTTGTTTACAACGGGGGAGAAAATATTGATTGTTCAAGGGGGAGACAGTGTGGCCATTTGAGAAATCATGATAGATATGAGGAGAATCTGACAAGTGCAGCAGCGAGATAGGGGGAGCAATAAGAAAGGGGGAGAGTATAAAATCTGACGACACTAGAGGTGATCGATCAAAGAATAGATACCACGACATTTGAGGATGATGATAAAAGTAGAAGAGTGGCATTGGATAGTGGTAAGAATATTTCCAAACATTAGTATCAGTTTGGTAACAATTTTTTTATCAATTTTGTGTTCACAGTGGGTGTTAGAGATGAAGTGATTCATTGATAAACATTTCATTTACTCTTGTTTCTCACCCCGATCATTGCTCATGTGGGCTTAGAGTATGTTTTGATTGAATCCTTGATCGCTATCAGAATCACAATAGGCGAATGGTGGCTGAATAATTAACGATGTATCCTTTTATAGATGAGTTTTCAACAAACCCAAAGGGGGAGATTGTTGGGAAAAAACCACTCAAGGTATCATTGAAGAATTTTTGAGGTGATTGTGTTTGTTGACAAAGTGGAAATCAGTGTGGTGATCATTAAAAAAGAAAAACAATGACATACAAATTTTTTGAAAATGGGGATTTCATGGTGGAAAGTCGATTTCAAGAGCTGTGGTCAACGATCCATGTTTGATTCAAGAATATCGATAAAGGAATGGATGATCTGGAGGTGGTAGAAAAAGAAATGATAAAAGGTGGCACTATTTTCTAGTGATTGAAGAATTTTTGGGCCTGAAAATAGACAAATGAAGACAAGTGGCTTTCGGAAAATTACGTGCCATTTGTTTTTCAAGATCATAGCATCAAAATATGGAACAGTAAATAGGGTCACCCAGGTATTGGTGTGGTCGCATAGGTGACCTGAGCGCCATGAAGAGACATGCACGCTGATGCATTGGATGCTCGAGAACTTACACACCTGTTGTTTTTCAAGATTAGAAGATCAAAATATGGAAAAAGAAAGAGGGTCGCACAGGTATTGGTTTGGTCGCCCAAGTGAATTGCAGGTGAAGAGACTTGCGCGCCGTGGGTTGACATGCGTGCCATCGCACAAGGGGTTCAAGATGCCTATAAATACAGGACCGAACCTCCTCATTTTCAACGAATTTGAACACTTACAAAAACCAGAGCTCCCGTCACGCTGGTGTGGTGGTCGTTCAGGTGGCGTGTGGTCACGCAGTTGGACTTGCGCACCAGTGTTTGAAGTTGTGCACCGGTTGGTAGTTGCATGCCAATATTGGCATGGGGGTAAAAGGGATTGATTCACGCCAGTTTGGAGTTGCAAAAGATTGTGACGTGGTGATTGTATAGGCATACATGTGCGCCAGTTGTGACTTGCGCGCTGATACATGCATGCCGGGTTAGACCTGTGTGCCAAGTAAGTTTGATTCCCCATTAGTGTTTTCAAGCTGCGTGGAAGCTAGATGTTTTCCCGATACCTTCGGTGCAAAGAGAAATTCATCTATGGGTGAATGTTTTACTTCAATAGAGCATCCACATACAATAGAGGATGTATTCATTAGAGAAAATGAAGAGACATACAAGTCTATAAACTGTGAGTGGATCCTTTCCGGAGAAGTGAGCAAAGGAAGAGGAAGAAGGTGATCCTCTCCACCGGCAGTGAGACAGAGAGAGAGAGAAACCGGGAGTAACCCTTGTGAAAGTAGTGATCTGACCCTAAACTTTGTAAAGGCAGTGAACCTGGGAGAGAGTGATATTTCCTAAACTCTGTAATCCACAGCTTGAGAAGTTTGGTGGAATTTGGTACGACCGAAAACTTGTCGATGTATGCTCATTGGACATATCCCTAGCGGCGAACCAACTAAAAATTGATGTGTCCTGTGCATGATTTACATTCTATTTATATTGTGAAATAGGAAAGAGATTGAAGAGTGTTTTTCTTTAAAGCTAAATAAGATCCGAACGAACTTTAGTTTTAAATTAGTCATACCCTGATTCACCCCCCCCCCTCTCAGGGTACTCACCCTTGTGGACCTAATAGCAATGTATGCCAGGTTTTGGAATAATTAATTACTACCACATATTACCATAGGACAATACCCAAAACCGAGTTCTTTTTCATGTATAGTTTTCTCCTTTCATGATAGATTTTATAATGGATAGTTTCTCACATGTTTATCACATGAGGTTATATCACATGGTTTTACAAGATGGATAACTTCATTGATATTATTCAACATTATTAAGTTATGGGGTGTGTGTGGATATGATATCCTATTTAATCAATTATACTTTCTATATTTATATATTTTTAAATATGAAATGATTTTATGAAAACAAAAAGAAATGATTTACAAATTTGATTGGAATTATAGAAATATTTTGTAAAAATACATTTATTATAAAATCTTAATAGATACATTTTTATTATTAGACCTTTTTTACACTCTATTCTAGTTTCTTAATGGGATTCGTGTATAAATCCTACTTTTACCTTTGTGAGTTTATATAATTTTGTTATAGGTCCGAGGTAAGGGGAAGGAAATCTTGTAGAATTTGATCTTCTTTTTTCATCATTTCCATTATTGTGGGATGGTTTGGAGATGAATTTTGGTCACATGGAGACTTTTTTGCATTGTATTTTCCAAAATTTGAGTTTAGAAAATTTGGATTAAATATTATGGATAAGGGATATACCTCATTCTTCAGGTTTTTACTCTATCTAAAGGAATTTTTTATATTATATGAGACTGATTTCTATTATCTTTTAGAAATTCACTAACATTTTGGGATGTATTAGGTGGATTCTGTAGTTAAATCTTGTAGGTTTTTTAAATTATGGAATAAGAGGGATTTTTAGCTTTATCTGTGTTAACACTTCCTAAGTGTGATTTTGTGTATTAGGTATATTGGAGTTAGAAAAATCTGAATTGGGGTTGTAAGTGTGGAGGGGTGCCTATCCAACACACATTTTTATTCAAAACCCATGTAACCATATACAGGTGGATTGTTTTTACCAAGTTTGAAATTTTTTTCAGTTAATATAAATGAACATAATGGGGAGTTTATTTAAATGAATCTATTCCTTCTTAAATAGTCATATTTATTTTTTAAAATTCATTATTTCTTTAAATTAATAATGTTTTTAAGTATGGACATGATTTATTGAAGTCTGTCATATGATTTTGGAATATTATCTAAATCTAATTGGAATTTTTATTGTTCATAATAAATAATACTTATGATAGAAGATTTTCAAATATGAGAGAAATATATTTGAGAAAGGATATGCATGGTAATCCTACAGTGTACCCTTCTTTGGTTGAAGATGTAATCCATACAATTTATAATTTTAGAAAAGTGGGTGTTTGGAACATGGGATGATGAAGGGATAATGGATATGAATTCAATACGTAGTATCCACCCATTTCCCAATTTTCTAAGAGACCATTAGAATTTGCAGAATTACATGAGTGAATTGATAGGGACTTAAAAATCATGAAGACTCGTGAAGACTCTATGTAGGGTCTTTCCACATACATACATGATGGACTAGGAATGATATGGTGGGACTCTATTATGAAAGGTAGGTTAAACGAGTATCATTCTTGGAATCATTTCAAGAAAATCTATCTTACCTCCAAGAAGTTTTGTGTAGTGAGGACATGGGAGTTTCTAAATTAAGAGCATGGAGAGTGTATCAATATAATATATTCCACCCACTGTGTTGGGTTGGTACATCTAACATTTGAGAAATCCTATAATGAGTACCTAAAGGCCGGAAAGATTGACTTTTTCTTGAGGAAATATTGTTGACCAATCGTTATTCTCATGTTTCTTTAAACCTTCATGGAGTTAGTAAAAAAAACTTGGGATTAGGTAAGCATAAATTGAAAAATGGGTTGGGAGGAGGTTTGGTTGGTGAAATATTTATCTAGGGAATATATTTTCAATGGAAAATAAAGTGTAAGGGTGTTCATTTTTTTAGGTCAAGTTTAAAGGAATTTAAAAGAGAAATAGAAAATCATCTTCTACCAGTATGGAAGGAATGGTCACACCATACATAATATTTGGATGCTCCTGTAGATTTTCATCATTGCGGATATTCTAGCCACCTAAACATTTTTGGAAAAGGATATCCCAGTTAAGTAACATTGGATCCACTTTTAGTACGGGTTTTTAGGTCATTTCCAATGATTCATGGGATGGTGGTTCTATTCCATTGGAAGAGGGGGCTATTCAAGTGGTTAATACCAAACTTATTTATGTGGAAGAGTATGTTCTAGTGGAATCTAAACTATGGATAGCTACTATTAGAGGTATGATGTTAATTTCATCTTTTTTGATTCAAGATATGATTAATACATGATCAACTCATTCCATTATAGCTTCAATATTAGTTGAGATATCGGTACTACATTCAAAACATATTCAATTATTGATGGATATTTACACACCTTTTGGAAAGAGGTCCAAACAATGATTCAATGTGTCCCATGTTTTGGGTGGTTACTGCAGACTATGAGGTGGCATGGTACTTTTGAATTATTAATATTAACATCATCAAACCAACACATGGAATTTATAAAATGGTCAGAGTTAAGTCCAAGATATATTGTTATCATCATCTGGTTCAGTTTTTATCTTCTAATGGGATCACTTATATTTTTTAATGTGAGTCATACTCTTGATCAGAAAGGGTGGGTCATGCTGTTCCTTTTTATGGGGTAATCAGATGCCAATTATTAGTGTTTTTTCTAGATATTTTCTACATTTTTAGGGAATACCAAATCCTACAGAGGTGATTTTATACCCTAAGGTCTTTACATCTGGTTTTTATAGTTTACCACATAAGAGAGAAGTTGATTTTACAACTGATCTTTTACTAGGTATGATGCACATTTCTATTCCATATTATCTAATGAAACATTCTAATTTGGTTGAACATAAGGTTGAGATTGAGGAACTAGATGAAAATGGATTTATTTTCCATAGCATGTTAACATGGGTTTCACCTATCCTTCTTATAATAATGATGACGAGAGCCTTATACAATGTGTGGATTATCAAAATTTAAATTGGGTAATAGTTAAGAACAAAAATCCATTACCAATAATTGATGCCATTTTTGGCCATCTTGGAGGGGCATGTCATTTTTCAAATACTAATCTTTGGTCAAGGAATAACCAGTTTAGATTCCTATAAAAGGATATACCAAAGACCGCGTTTAGAAGCCAGTATGGGAATTTTGAGTTTCTAGTTATGAAATTTGGTCTCACTAATGATCCAACGGTATTTATGTTATGCTTAACCAAATTTTTCATGAGTTATTAGACACCTTTTTTATTTTTTAGTGAATTATATTTTTGGGTAGTCAATGTAAGATGAGGATCATATAGAAAAATTGTATATCATTCCTTGAATCATGAAAGATTAGTATCATTATGGTAATCATTTAAAATGTTATTTTTGGATATAGGAAATAAAATTTGTGTGGAATTTTATATCTGAGAGGGGAAATCTGAGTGGATTCTTAAAAGATACAAGTAGTTATGTCAAAGGAGTAACCTAAAATGTGTTTGATATCTGGATCTTCTTGAGTTTGGATGGGTAATATATAATTTTTTTGATGATTTATCCAAGATCTCATCATTTATGACTACATAAACCTATAAGGTTGTAATTGTTTAATAGAATTATCAAATTCAGACATATGTGAGTAGCTAATGTTGAGGTTCAATTCATCACCAATTTTGATTCTTTCATAATTGAGTTTAGTTTATGATGATTTGTGTGAGGATTCTACTATGTGTTTGTGATGTATATTAATTCGTGGAAAAAAATGTGGTTTCCTTTTCCTGTATCAAGTTATTCCCCCACTAGAATAACTACACCACTCTTGATCTTATTTTGGTAGTATTTTTTTCTGCACTAGAAACATGGTGTCATAATATCATTGGGGAGAGGATAATATTTTATTATAACAAAAATATCATGAAATATATTTTTACATATAGGGTTTTGAATTTGAAATAGTTACACTGGTTGAGGTATAATAATTTTTTTTGACATTGCATGCACCATGAGGAAAAGAATCTTGGATTCCAATGCATTGAGAAAAAAATTACAAACACCAATCCCAGATGGAATCGTTTATGGAGTGGTACTGAATGGATTTATATAATGAGATGAATTTGGGAGTTGAAAAGGATAGTGGAAATGAGTTATTTTCTTTAATGAATGCGGATTCATCCTTTGATGAGTGATTTTAACTCGAACACATGACATATGGTGAGTGATAATTATTTTTTAAATGTTGTTATTGTAGGGAGGTATTGTGTGAGTTATCTTGGTATGCCAATATGGATTTTTCAATCTACAATAGTTTTGTTGTTCTATTTTCTATGAGGTAGGAGTTGATGGATAATGGACACCATTCTTGTTGGTCCCTACACACTGGAGTTACTAAGATGTATAATTCAATGATATATTGATATTGGTTGTTGGGAATGAGGTTGTCAGTTGTAGATTTTGTATCACTATGTCTCACTTATTAGAATATTAAAGCATTGCACCTGAGACCCACTGGTTTGACACAACAGCTTCCAATGCGATATTATTGTGGATGGACTTCATAATTGTTTTTCCACAAGGTCTTATTGCGAAGATGCGATTTGGGTGATAATTTATCGACTTACAGAATTGTAATTTTATTACCAATTAAGGGTAAAAAAGGAAAAACACCAAGGAGAATTATATATTTGAGAGATTATGAGACATAGTATGGTCTACATTATGGTTTTTCTTAGATGGTTCTTGAGCTTCACATCTAGGTTCTTTAATGATTTATTGAGGTTTTTGGTTTACACTTGAATTTTTCCATGACTTATCATCCATAGATGGATAAAAAAATAGCTATACAAGTTATTGATGTTTTTTCATAGGCTTTCATGATTTATTTTTCTAGATCATGGGAAAATATTTTTCCTCTTATTATATATTCCTTTAAGAATCGTTATATGTTATAGATAAAGATAGAATCGTTTTATTAATTGTATGATTTTCTAATTACATCTCCATTATTCTGGGAAATTTTGGAAATGTGGTCCTAGTTTAGGTTGAGTATCATTTAGAAGAAACGGAAAATGTGATGTTGATCATGATGAGGTTGGTCACAACAAAAAATATAAAAAATATTATGTGGACCACCATCATTATCCACTAGAGTTTTATTTTCGTGATCACATTATTCTAAATGCTTCACCTCATTTGGGACACAATCAGTTGCGTATGCAGGGTAAGGTGGTAATAGGGTTTGTTGGACCCTTTGTGATCATCGAGAGAAATGGAAAAGTGGCATATCAGATTGAATTAATGTCTTATTTGGCATCCGTCCATTACATGTTTCATGTTTCCCACATAAAGATATATCACTCATATCCTTCATAAGTGATTCAATGCGAATATGATGATATTGATCTAGAAACCACCATTATTGATAAATCAATTCATATTATGGATCAAAAGGATAAAGTAATTCATGATAAACCGTTCATTTGGTCAGAGTACAGTGGTAGTGTTTAAAATATAACACATGATACATGGGATGTGGAATTAATGATGATGAAGTAATGACTATCTATTTCTGTGGGTTTTTAATCTTGATAACTATTAGGAGAAATAATGCCTTTATGTTGGAGATTTTGTAACATTTAGTTACATTCTTACAAAGAAATATTGATTATATTGTGACTTTTAATCGGTTGGGTAATTCTTTGGGGTAATTTCTAAAATTTTCATAAAATTTTGGTAGCCCATGGGGATGTTCAAAATTGGTGTACGGTTAGGGGCAAACATGCAATTTTTCTTCAGAAATAGTTCATCTAAGCTTAGTTTAATAGAACGAGGCACATGATTAATCCAAGATATATGGACAAGACATACAAACTGTACACCCCTAGGAAGATGATTTATACATGTTTTGTGCACTATTTAAAAAATTGTCTGAAAAAATAATGCACTAAAAAAAGGATATGTACAAGGAACACAATTAAAAGGCACATATACTCATAAACACTTGGTCTCCCATGATAACCATGAATGCTATTTTTAATTATGAATAAATTTTAATTAAAAATACTTGGACCTTGGTGTAATCTCTAATGACCCTAAAATCTATTATTTTCTTGACCTATCCCATGCTCAGTATACTACAGTCTTCTCTCATGGGATTGTAGGAATATTTCCTTCATTCTAGATGGATCATCTCAAGGTGTGTTGCGTTCTGGGTACATTTTACCTTATTCTGGATAGATCCTCACTAGATATATTCTCCTAAAATATTTTTCAACCAAAATGAACTGTGTATCCTAGATATAAGAATATCAATAAGGTATTTATGTAATTCTAGTAGATCCAAGATCATGAGGACCTAATCTACATTGGGTCTTCGTTACTCATGGAAAATTGTTATAAAAACATTTTTGAGGAATGCGTTTCTATAAAAATGGTTCATTTAATGAATTTATTATTATTATTTTAAATTTAATGGTTTAATTAATTTAATTCAATTGACGCATGATTAAAATTTATTTTTTCTAGAATTAAATCAATTTTTAAATGGGATATTCTTTACAATTGGGGATTTCAAATCAAGTGTTTTACTAAATTATTGAATGATGTTTCACTGCAAAAATGGGGTTGTAAATAAATAATAATATTGGATTGGATTTGAAAATTTAAAATAAATGTTTATCATGGTTTTGAAATGGATTTTGAAAAAATTAATAGATTGGGAACCTTGGGAGCATCAGGAACACACCTATCACTCATATTGTGCATAATGCCACTAGAGGATTTATGAAATCGACAGACTATAGAAAGAATCGATAACATTTAGAACCAATGAATGCATGGTTTTTCCTTTTATAATTCTATTATATACTACCATATTATTGATACAAATATAGATTTCTTTTTAATTTATTGTTTTTTTCACCTGATGAATTATTTCATGGATAATTTCTCACTTATTTTTCAGATAAGGATATATTTCATGGTTACATTAACGGATTTTTTTTAGGGATATTTTCTTACATTACTACCATATGGTGTGTGTAGATATAATTCATATTTTATCCCTTATGATTTTCATATTCATAGAATTGTGTATATTAAAGGATTTTTTGACAACCAATGTAAATGATTTACAAATTATTTTGGATTTATAAAAATAAACTGTTAACTATTTTTTAAAAGATATTACTAAATTATTCCTCAATATAAATTTTATACAATATAAGGTTCTATCCTATAGATATTTGTGCTCACACCTTATATTTTTCCTTTTGCCAGTTCTAGATTTTTTTAGGACTCACGTATATGGGAGTGAATATAGTGGCTTGTCAGATATTATTTTAGTTGTTGACTTCATTGTGATATGGTTTATAGGATATGGTTGGTCACATAGATAATTTTTGTTCTTTTATTATCACCCAATTTGGTTTATCTGGTATGGTTTGGATTTTATGGATCATTGATGTATCTATTTCATTACCATAGTACTCCCATTGAAGTTCTTATTTTTCTTTATATGTGGCTTGTTTTCAAGTTCCTTTAGCACCTCACCACTATTATAGGATAGATAAGGTGGATTATGTAGTTTACTCATGTTGTGTTGTTAAAATATCCCCATTAAATAATAATTAACATCAATATATTTCATCTTAGATTATAAATTATTTTTATTGGAAAATCACTTGGAATATTTCATGAGAAAGATAACCATTATTAGAAAAAAAAATTAAATTTAAATTCATAAAATAGTGTTGGAATAGATATTTTGATAATAAAATTGAAAACATATAAAGGAATATTCAACGAAAATTGTGTTCATGATGTTGGGAAATTATTTTCATACCGTATATGTTAAAATAAATATTCCTTTCAAATTTTCAGTAAAATACAACGGAGCCTTGTTTAGAAAAATATAAAAAGAATCCTTAAAAAAATGAAATGTAAAACATGGGTAATAATTCCTTTTAATAAATTATTTTGGAAATTTTATTTTATTTTTAGAAAAAATGGAAATGGATGATATTGAGTATTTGACTAAAGATAGAAATAAAGACAACTTTTTTCATAAAAACAATATTATGAACTCTTGAGAATATGAAGAGAATAAAATAAATGAAAAATTTATTCTTTATAAATAACAATATTATAATAAAATAATTTAGTTTCATGAGATATAGATCATAATATTTTATTATTGTATGAATAACCATGAATAATCATGATAAACGATGATATTGTATAATAAAACCCAAAACAAAATTGGTAACAATTTATCATATGCCCCATGAAGGAGTAATATTTAATAAAACATAAAATTTAATTATAAAAAATATATTAATGATATTACATGATAAAGGGGTAGTATATTAACATCATAAATAAATATAGGTTCATAAAATAATATATGTCTCAAAGAAAGAAAATTGGGACTAAAATCCCTTATTGTCAGTCTCAAATTCTTTCATACATGTTCAAACCTAATTTATAATGAATATAATTTTTTTATTAATGTATTAAAAAATTATAATTATTTATATCATACTATATATGATTTAATTATGACCTTTTATTACACCTTATTATCATTTCCATGTTAACGTAATGTTTTCAGCAATAACAAATTAATTTTTTTGTTAGTTTTGTTTGTTATTTTTGGTTCTATTAATTTGATCATAAATATATATTATCCATAATTTTAACTATCATATAAATATTATATATATTTTGAATACACGAATTTTGAGTAATTTTTAAAAGTTATTGACAAAAAATGTAATAAATCGGTCAAGAAGACGATAGGTCATACATACGGTTGAACATTGTTTCAATTTTATTGAAATATTGAGTTAATGAAAGGTAAATAATATATTATCATAAAAAATAATTATCATATAATATATATTTTTCATATGTTCATTAAAACTATCCTTATTACCTTCATTGTAAACATTGAATTAGTCGCATCACTACGCGAGGTGATAGTTTGTAGTATATGTGAATGATGATATAACATTCCCATAAAATCAATAGAAATGAGGTATATGAGATATATTAATTACATAATTATAATAATATTATATATATAATATAGTATAATGTAATCCATCATTATATCTAGCTGTGAGATGTGGTGTTCGAAAAAAAAATTGTGTTTTGCAAGGCAGTAGTCCACTGTTCACATGAATGGTGATTTCTTATCTCATTTGATGAAGATGAGATAGATAGAAGTAATTATATTAACATAATAATATGAAATTATTTGAGATATGTTTTTATATTATCTTAATAGAAGATTATTTTAAGTTGGTGGATGTATAAAAAAATACTCATGTTTAAGAATTTACCACTTCTTCAAAGAGAATATTTTGGTTTATAAATAAATAATTCATATAATTTATTAATAATAAAACTAATACATACAATATTTTGAGTGGGTGTAAGGTTTGTAATTTTGTAATGTATTGTTTTAAAAAAATAGTTTTCAATATATGATGATGAGAGTAGAGGGAGTGTCCCATTATTGGTTAGGTGAGTGGGAAAATTATAAATTTTGATAAGTAAAACATGCACCCACATATTTTAAATTATCAAATGCACTAATATGAACCATTATAGGTTTGGGTGTTGGAGATTTTTGGTTTATGTTTAACCCATATTATTTTGGTTTAACGCCTCGGTAAACCCATTTTTACCTCAACCATAATAAATAAATTTGGCCGTTTTTAGTTTACATTAGGCTAAAATATATAGTATAACACATTAGTTTATATAAATTATAATAATTAAAAATATGGAATCCATTTTAAAAATTATATTCTTAGAAGTTTAAAAAATTTAATAGGAAAATAAACCTAGATATGTGACAAGAAAGTGGTTTTCCAAAGAGAAGATTTTCAGAAGTTTAAAATTTTTTACATAAAAATTCAACAAGAAAATTATTCCAATTCCATAAATCCGATTAATTTATTTATAATTTAATAATATTACATTTAAAAACTTTTTTTTTGAAAGTTAACCTTACAAATTCTTTAAATGAAAAGTAAATTCTCAATAAAAACCATTATTATAAAGAATTGATAAAAAATTATCTTTTTTAGAAAAATAATAAAATTAAATACAAGATAATTTTGAAATGGTAATTTAGAAAATGAATGTATTTATTGAAATTAATTTTCAAAATTTGAGAAAAATTATTTTTATTGTGGTACACAGAAAGAAATAATTTTTTTTGAGAAAATTATCTTTTCAAAACATATAATTTTTTCCCTGAAAAATTATTTATTTTTTTACTATATTTTTTTATTAGAAACAATTATAATTATAAATAATATTTATTTTTTATTTTTTATAAATAATACCATTCTTAATGGAAATTAAATAAAGTTTTTTTCATATAATAATTTTAATATTTTCTTATGGTTTTTTGAAACTCTGTGTTTCATGTAAAGAAAACTGTCAAAAAAATCAAATTTATTCAGAAACAATTCATTAAATCTATTATTGTTTAAAATAATCTATAAAATATAATTCCATACACAAAATATAAAAATTTACTAATATCCATAGGTTATTTCATAACCTAAAAAATTAATACATCTTCCAATATCCTAATTCATTTGATGCATAATTCATGAAAACTGATACCAAAAAAAAATACTCAAGAGATAAAAATACACAAGGATATAAGATCATAATGATTTTTCTCAAAATATAATAGCCCAAACAACATAACCCTGATATTTTTCCCCATCACCAAAAAATTATCATAGTTCTAAAAATAGCTGTTATGCCACTATGTTTTCTAGACGATCAAAAAAATTTAATTTCTATCCAATTTTATAGAAAGGAGAAAATAATTTCATAGGTTGTATATCAATCCTTTTTGAATAAACAGAATTTAGAAATCAAATTAATTATCGATTAAATCTTGAGATGTTAATATCACAATGTAATACGAAAACAAATGGTAACATCATACAATTAACGACCCCATTACCAAATCAATTATGTCTTTAACATTGGAAAGAAATAAATTCCAGTTAATATGTATATTTCAAAAACAATTAACATTTAATGGAATATTTATTTATTAACAAATATGTCATGTGCGACCACTTTTCAAGAGTAAAAAACCCAAAATTCCCTTTTATATATTTGATCTTTTTAAAACTATTTAGTATACAAAAACCAATTTTGAAAACCACTTCACTTGAAAACTAGGTGATATAAATTATTACAAATCAATATTTACATCATTCAAAATCCAAAAATGTAGTTTTATAAATAAGATACCAATTAATTCTAAAACATCATGAAATAACTTTTTTTCCAATATGTTTCTTATTTCATGCTCTCATTTTTTAGAACATTAACATATTTTCCAAATTATTCACATATAAAAACCCATCACACTTAATTATTGAGGTGTGATGAAACCTAAAACATATAATAATTATAAGTATGCAATATATTTCCTGAATTTCACATAATTGATTTCAATTTGTGTTATAATTTTTTTTATTTTTTGTAATATATTTATCCCTCATCATTCCTTTGACTTTTTTGGTGAAAAATGGCATTTTTGTACCCAATGGTTGGCGGAACGTAGTTAGTTCATGGTTAGGGGAAACCATGCACTGACCCAAAAGAGATCATCAGACCTAGTAAATGGATCTATCCATTCCACATGACCTACAACATGGGAATTATCCCTCCCTAAGGAGAAAATGTGGCCAGATTCTTCGTAGGTAGATGAGGCCACACGATTATTTCATGGTTTGGATGCCCATGTTTCCAAACCGTGTAGCCTCTCTAGGTTAATAAAAATTTAGAATTTAACCATTTTACCTCTTATAATTTAACCCCAAATCCACCCATATCCTATCCCATTTAGGATTTATATCCCCAAGAGCCTCAACCTCTCCTCATGGATCCCTTGTAATTTCTTCCTTTGTTGGTTATGGGGTAGAATCCTCAATGAATCAATATTTAATCCCATTATTGCATGATTTATTTATTCTTCTTGGGTTCTTCTTTTCACATTAATGGGTTCTTAGTCCTCCAGTAGGATGGTTTCCCTAATATTGGTTGAACCATGGTTCGTTTTGTTTAATATTGATGTTTTTGGTATGATCTTTTTATTATAGGGTCCCCATGTGGTGCAGTTGGGCTTTACCTCTAGATTCCGAATGATTACAATATTCATCTTGGTGATTCAATGATTTAGCATTATTAAATGATTTTTGTGTGCCTGATGTACTTTCTGAATATGTTATATGATGTCCATGAATGGTAGTAAATATGTTTTTAGAGGGTTTTGAGGTGTGTATTGGTTAGAGGATGATTTTACAAATTAAATTGATTGATTTTAATGTATTCTTTCTTTGTTATGCATCAGAAATTTGTTCCATGAATCATGTATATTATGAGATACTGTTTTGAATTGGATTTGGTGTTCGTATGGATTTGAAAGAGTTTTTAGTTACAGAAAAATATTTATTTCCATGTGTATTCATTGTTTTTTTATGTATAAGTGAAAGATGTTATCTATGGGACATGTGAAATGGAATTTAGTACAATGGTAATCCTAGGTATTTAGACAGGTGGACTAGAAGTATTATGCTTGTAAAATCACAAGGGCAGAGGCCCAGTATCTTTTAGATGGGTTGACCCCACAAAATTTACTAACCAATGATGATTATCGGATATTATTTGTCACGACCCGTCCTCGGGGCCCGTGCCGTGACTACCCCAAGCCCGCCTTCCATAGGCCAGGGGCTGGCGACTAGCACCAAGGCGTAAAATCCCAGTAAACAGGGAAGGCATTGCCTTTATAAGTAACAACCACACAGAGTCAGCAAGCGGAAAGTAAAGTGCAGAAAGTAAAGGGGGCCGAAAATACAAGCCCAACTGTAAAGTACAACTGAAAAGTAAAGAACAGCAACTGAAGAAAAGACGGCGGCCTCGTGTCGTCCACTGGAAATCCCACCTGAAGGGTGGGTACAGATAGCCTCCAGGCTCCTCGGGTCCCACGTCCGCTCCGAGCACGTCCCGCCCAGTGGTCCACCTCCAGGTACCATCCTGCTCCACGCCCCAACCGTGATCAGCGCTGTCCGTCGTCTGCAACCAACACAACAAGGTTCGGGCATAGCCCGTGCAGGGGTGAGTACAAGCTACTCAGTAAGGACCCCGAGACCCCCGAAGGTCTCCCGAAATCCACAAAGGATATAGCACAAAAGAAAGATGCAATCACGAAGTAACATCTGACTCGACTTTGGTATATGCCCATACATATACCTAAGTCCCCAATTCTAGCTCTTCTCACGAGCTCAAGAACAACTCAATCCACAAAGGAAAGCAAGACTCAAATCCACAAGGAGAGTAAACAGTAAAATCCACATAGGATAGTTCAACACAATCCACAAAAGAGAGTAACATAAGATTCAGCTCAACCAGGTATACTTTTTCAGATGACGTCAAAGATGATCACTGATCCATCTAAGTCGTCGGACCCACGAAGGATCGATAGGTACTAACCCCCGCAAAAGACCCACGTAGGATCGGGCTCACACAGAACCTGTGGGCACTGATCCACACGGGATCGCTGAGTGCAGTAGTCGACGCAGTCCACTGAGGATCTCTGCACAGTCGCCGCCGCAGTCCACGAAGGATCTCTGCTCTGCCGTCGTTGCAGTCCACGGAGGATCTCTGCTCTGTCGTCGTCGCAGTCCACGGAGGATCTCTGCTCTGTCGTCGTCGCAGTCCACGGAGGATCTCTGCTCTGTCGTCGAGGTCACAGCCAGCGCTAGGGTTCCCGCACATAGCGAGCTCGTTTAGGAGGGTCCGCTCCACTAGCCGAGGGGCTGATACATCAACTGACACGTAGTCCGAAGTTGATGTATCCAAAAGTTCCGTATCGACAACAGGATCTCAACGCGACAGACGGCGCGTCAATCGGACGCCCGGTCTGAGAGTTATTGGCATTTTCGTCCCAGGGGCCCGGTTGGTTTTTAGGGCAAAACCGACCCGACCGTACTCCGCCTGTATCCGATCCTCGGGCGGAGTATGCCAAAAGTTCCGTCTCACTTAGAGGAAACTACCACAGCTGACGGTACGTCGATCGGACGTCCGTAGCTCAAGTTATGAGCGTTTCCGCTCCGAGGGCCCGGTTGGTTTCGTGTACGAACCAACCCGGCCGAACACAAAGTCTTCTGAAACCTTGAGTATAATATACCGAAACGACCGTCTCGATCCAAGGATCGCGTAGCCGCTGACGGTTCGTCAATCGGAGGTCCCAGGCCCAAGATATGGGCGAAAGACCGAAGAGGGCCCGAAACGGGGGTTCTGGGCCCGGGGCGACCCGGCCCGAACCCCCCCCTTGGGTCGGCCGAACCGGGCCGGCTCGGCTTCGGCCGAGCGGCCGAAGGGAGCTGCCGCGGGTTTGACCCGCGACTTTGAGGGAAACGCGGCCCCCGCGGGGGGCCGCCTGTCACGCGGACGCGGCCGGGCCGCCGCGTCCGTTCCCGGTTCCGCGCGGTCGCGGAACCGGCCGCCGCCGCCGCGGCTTCAGCCGCGGCGGAAGTTCCCCACGGCGGCGCGCCGGGCGCCGCCTCCTCCGGTCGCCGGCGCCGCCGCGCCGGCGACCCGCGCCGCCGCCGCCTTCCGCGGGCCGCCGGAGTTGCTCCGGTGGCCCGTTTTGCCTCCCGTCTGCGCCATTGTTCCTCCCGGGACGCGTCCTCCACTGCGGAATCAACAAATGGCCCTTGCGTCGTGCTTTTGCCGTCGCCCGCCAAATCCGCACAAAAAGGAAGATCGGCGGAGGGTTGCCGGGTCTTGTTCGTTAGACCCGCACCCTCCGCGTTAGTCATAAACAACGGGAGAAACAAGAAACGACCAAATCAACAATTTTAAATAAATTTAGAATTGTTCCATGATCGGTTCCTTATTTTAAAAGAAATAAAATCACGGGAAAGGAAAATCAAGAAAAATAAATCCCTACCTCGCAGCTGTCGTTGCCGAACGGGGGATCGTCGCGGGATTGCTCGTCGCGGATGAAGGGGTTCGTCGCGTCGTCGCGGTATCCGGCGTCGCGTCGCCAATCTCTGGATCAAGATCAAACGGATTTAATTAATTTAAATCCGTTGATATTGAATTATAAAAAGGGGAGAATTTAGAAGTTTCGATTCTCACCTTTAACCGCCGATCGCAGGTCCGCCGCGGAAGAAGAGGCACCGAAGAAGAAGAAGAAGAAGAAGGTCGCGGAAAAGTTGTTGACGTCGTGGATCGTGCGTCGTCGAATTCCGGTTCCGGCGTTCTTCGCGTTCTTCGCGTTCTTCGCGTTCTTCGCGGGGAGATGAAGAAACAAGATCCTCTCAAATCCTTTCAAAGGATTTTTAGGTTGGTCTTATTTTATAAACATGCCAACATACGAAACCGGTTAAGAAACGATCCATCAATTCGAAAGAAACGACCCATTTAATTTACGAAGAAACAGTCCATTTAATTCACGAAATAAACCGCCCAATTAAATGGTCTGTTAAGAATTAAAGAAAACGCGTCGGTTGACTTTTCAGTTACTTTGACGGGTTTTCGCGGGTGCGTTACTTAGCGAAAGAAACGGCGGGGCTCGTGCGAGCCCCACCGCACAAATATCCTACCAAGGGGTAGGATATTTCTGGATAGCATCCTATCCAGTTCAACTCAGTTCAAGCCGTCTTTAAGTGACATCAAGTGGCTTCCAAGCAGCTTAAGTGAAATAAAATAAAGTTGTCGCACAAACTTTATTTTATTTCTGACTTAAAGCCGCAAAATTTAAAAACCACGTCTGAGCAAACGCAACTCCGGAAGAGGCGTTTATAAGCAAATACCGGCGCTGCGATTTCATCGGTGCCCTCAGAATTTGATTCCGGGCACCGGTTCAAAAGATAGAAAAACCCACTCGTCCGTTCACTGAACGTACCCGAGCCAAACTTCGGAAATTGATTCCGGGCACACCGGGCCTCGGAATCAGGTGCCGTCTGAAGCTGTGCTCTTGTAAAATTCCAAAGAAAATTAAGAAAAAAATTTCCTTGAAATTTGCGGGTCTTTACATTACTAGAACATTGGATGTATTCTTCTCTAGTGGGCCATGCATGAAGATATTTTGTGTCATAGTTTTTACACAATATCACTGATATGTGATGTTACAAGGGCACCACAATTGATATTTCTATTACGGATTACCCATAGTTCTATTTTTTTGTTGGTAATACGATCAGCATATGGTTAACCTTGATTTTTATTTTAATTTCAAAGCATTCTTTTTTTTGAAAATATATTCCTTAAAATGTTTTATAAAAAATGTTTCCAATATGTTTATTAAAACATTCATGTTTTTTTCTTAAGATATTTTGGAATTGAATATATTTGGGTGATATCTGAATGATCTTTGGATGACACCATATATACACCATCTTGTGAATGTCTATATCATTATGTTTGATCCAAGAAAAGGAATGTTGTTTGGTGGCGGCAGTAGTGGATTCAGTTTTTATTGTTCCCTCTTCATGCAGGTGGTTGTGTAGGTGGAATGATAGTGGTGACCCACTTATTTCATGGATGTTTATTTGTAAAGTTGGTACCCCTCCCTGTTTTGGGACATTTGTTTTTTTGTTAAAGTTAAAAAATGTTTAAAATGTTATACTTGTACAACATTTAGTTATTGATATTTCTATTTGTGTGATGTATTATTCTGGATAACTATTTATTGTAATTTATTATTGGTGAAAGCATTCCAAATAGTGAAATGTTAGTACCTGGACACTAGTTTACCACCCATGAGGATCGGTAATACCCTTCGGGACATGTCATGAGATGCTTTGGGTGTTGTTTAATATGAAAATCGAAGAATTTTTGTTATAAAATGGTATCAATAAAGGTTTTTCCCTTTATATGGGTTATGATATTATGGTTATGATATTTCAGAGAGTTTGGATAGACCATTTCTTCGATTGTTAGGGATTGAGGTTCTAATTGTGAATGGGATTTCTAGCCATAAACCAACGTAATATGACTCAAAACCTCTTGGGGTGATGAGATTTATATTGAATATTAATCTAGGTGAGATGTATAGGCTCCAGAAAATTCATGGACACAATATGGGGTGGAGTGGAAAGGAATGTTCCTCTTCTCTTCATCGTTTTAATTTTGACATGATTTATAAAAGTGTTTTCAAATTTATATGGTTGATGAAAAATTTTATAATGACATATTGATTTTTTTCCTCATGTTTGTTGATTTTTTTATAAATATACTTCACTAGATAATACCTATGCAATTTCCGAAAGAGGTTGTATATATTTTTTCCTTACAAGTCGGTCAAGGACAAGTGGAAGTCGTTGTTATGGCTATCCATGAATTTGGTGTGGGAGATGTTTCTAGCCCTTCCAATGTTGGGGAATATGAACTAATTACTAGAATGGAAAATTATCTTGATTTACTGAATAACAATACTCATTGTTTTTTAGGGAAGCATGGACCCCTAGGAAGCTACAGATTGGATTGAGAACATTGAAAGGATGTTCAGGTTTCTTAACACTCCTAAGGAGATCAATGTAAACTGTGATTCATTCTTGTTGTAATGTCCCGGTTAGATGTGATGGGACTCAGTGGTTCAAGATGGTACGAATAATAACATAAGATAGAAAGTATTCAATGTCATTTTTATTGTGTAGTACATCCATGAGACATTGGACCTTTTCAAATCCAGATGGCTTTTTGATATTCATCTGGGGGATCAAACCATGATGGTATACTCCAACCATTTTTAAGAGATGGTTTAGTTTGTTTTTTAAGATGTTTCCAATAAGTAGATGAAGGCTAATGACATGAAATAATATTACATCCAGACATACAATCCTATGATTTCATGTTCACCTTGAATACATATGCTGATGTGTTTGACCATGATTTTATGGAGGAGATCAATCATAATAGAAAGTACATTATTCTAGGGAAGCTTCATTAGTGGTCTAGGGAAGTGGTAGTTAATTTGAGAAGAAGAGGAAGAAAGAAAATTTTGAAAAGAGGAGAGGTGGTAGTTTAGTCAATCCTTCCTGAGTGTCATTTATCATGGATTCATATGATGGGTCAGTCTTATTCTATCAGTGTGGAAAAATAGTGAACATTCAGTCGGCATATACAATTCCACATAGACCATACCATTGGTGTGGACATACGGGGACTTGTGTTGGATTTATATAAATAAACTCATTAATATCATGGTGGGGAATCATTGATAACATTTCTGGGGATTTCATCCAACTAAGAGCCATCGAGGACAGCTGGTTATCGGTTTTTTGTTCATGGTGGTGGGGTTGGATCTTCTTTGGGAAAGTTTTAGCACAAGGTCGATCTACAATCCCATGGGAATTTTAAAGATCAATAAGAGATGGGGAATATTCATATTGTGGATCAAGAGATAGTTGGATCATATTTTGGACATGCAATAGTTATAGGTACAATTCTAATTTCATCATCTATATCAATTTCTCTTTATGATAAAGGTGCCTCTATTTATTTTATTTTTATCCAACATGTTTATTTATTAAATATTATAACTAATATCATTCCATATACAATGTAATTGGTGATATTTCTTGGTAATAATAAAGAGCAGGGTTTCTAGTGTCAATATTTCTCACTCACCATATTAGGGGTTGAGTTTTAATTGGATTTCCTAGATATAAAATTTGAATTCTTTGATGTGATCCTCGATATGGATTGGATGGTACGTTTTTAGGTGTACATTAGTTTTTTCAGAAAATGAGTGAGTTTTGTCGAACCTAAAGCACACAAATATTTTTTTATGGTTAATGGGATCCTTGGTCCACACATTCTAGAACACCACATCTGGAGTCAGGAAATAATATTTTTTATATCTTATCACTCATGTTATAGGATGATGATAGAGGTTTGAAGGGTATAATACATCCTATTAATGGTGTGTTCCCAGAGGTTTTTATGGATGACTTATCAGGTTGTCCACCTAAGCAGGATGTTGAATTTACCATTCACTTAGCATTAGGGACATAACTAATATATCTCCCTTCACATGTTATGGAATCTATCTAGTCAAGGGAATTAAAGATACCATTGGATGACTGTGAATCCAAAGGATTCATTCTCCCAAGAATCTCACCTTGTTCCTCCCGAGTAAAATTTATGAAAATGATGATGGATGCCTTCAGTTAGGTATTTTTTACCATTATATAATCAAGGTGATTATAAAAATGAGAAACAATGTTCCATGCATTGATGACCTTTTTTATTTGATTATGGTGTATAGGTTGTTCGCAAAGATGGAATTTCATTCCAAATATGATCATTTTTTCATTAGAGAGAAAGATATTACAAAAAATCATTTCAATGTATGGAAACCATGATTATTTGGTCATGAATTTTTTTTTAAAATGATCTAGCGGTCTTAATGGAACTTAAGATATATGTGTTCCACTAGTAACTTGACTATTTCTTCATTGTTTTTGTGGACGACATATTGGCCTACTTCAATGTTGAGAGGAAGCATGAGGGGATCATGAGGATTATTCTAAGCACCCTATAGAATCTTCATATGTAATCAAAGATATTGAAGTTCCCTTTTTAATTAGGGAAGTGGAGTTTATTAATCTTTTGATCTCAGATTGAGGAATTTTAATGGACCTCTAGAAGATCAGTGATGTGATTTCAATGGATATTCCAAATAAAGTTATCGAGATCAATGAATTTTTTGTAATGTTAGGGTATTAAAGGTGGGTTTTAAGAGATTTATCTCTACATGGTTTAACCAATCATGTTCTTAGATAGGAAGGGGTGACGTTCGAGTTGAGATAAGAATGGAAGGTGTCTTTTGAAGATCATAAAAAGTGGGTGAGCATAGATCCATTTTGGATCGTTCTTGAATATAGAAAAGGACACACAGTCTATTTTGATGCCTCTGATATGGATCTTGGGTTTGTGATAATTCATGATGACCATGTGGTAGGGTATATATCTCTTAAAATACTACCACATGAAAATAATTATCTATCCTAATATTTGGAATTATTGGAAGTGATGCATTCCCCAAGACGTGGAATCATTTGCTAATCGGTAGGAAGTTTTATTTAATTCATATTAGAAGTGTTTTTCCTAAATTTTTTCCTAGAAGGATCTATATTTGACATAGTTTCATTGGGTAAAATATCATAGGGGTTTGGATTTTTTTATCATCTACCCTCTAAGAAAATGTAATGTGGTAGTAGATGCCTTGAGTTGGATAGTTTCAGTGAAAACATTGAAAGAGTACAATGATGTATAGACCCTGATTGGGAAATTTTCTCATATGTGTCAAGAGACCAGGAGATATATGGATGTGTAAACATGGTCATTGTTTTTCTAACACAATCTCTATCAGGGTATATATTGAATAAGTAGCTTGGTTTTGAGTTGTATCAGCATTATATGCAGATCCTAAATAGTGGAGATGTTCCTAGTAGGTGGTTATAAGCTAATTATGGATTTATTTGTTCCATGTTCGATATCATGGTGTAATTATCCTTTAAGAAGGTGGTTACCTTTGATATCCAGCAATCCAATGTTTCTATTAATCCCATTACTTAAAATATTTTTTATGATATGCATCGTTAGTTCAGGTGACTATGTAAAATGAAGGACATAGAAGATTTTGTATCCATGGGATATAATTTTCAAGAGATTAAAGAAGAGAACTAGAGGCCCTCAATTTTGTTTCCTCCCATAACCTCTTATTCCTGAAAGTGGAATGACATTTCCATGTATTTTACCATTTTCCTGACTCGTAAACCCCATGTAAAGAATGTGATTTGGGTGTTGATTCACTCTCTGACCAAATAAGGCCATTTAATATTAACCATATATTTTACCAAAGTGGATGAATTGAGAATGTATTATGTTAATAAAATATTGAGGCTTTGTGGATTGATGTATTTTATGGTTTTAGATAGAGACCACCATTTTACCTTGTGATTTTTGGAATGCATGTAGAAGGTTATGAAGTCATAGGTCAAGTTGAGTATGACATGACGTCCTAAAAATGGTTAGATATATGGGGTGAATTATATGATGTAAGTAATGTTCCATGAATGTGAAATGGACATTGAAAGATCACGAAATATACATTTTGGGCTAGTCATGTTTTCATATAACAATAGTTGTCAATCCCTAATTCAAATGGATCCCTTTGAGGTGATTTATGGTTGGAATGTTGGTTACCACTAGGTTTAACTGAGGTGGGTGGGACCTAATTTTTTGGGATGAGACTTTTGTGGAAAAAATCTAATTAAGTTAGGCAGATCAGGGTTTTTTTGAAATCATAATGCTTCCATAGGTCTTATGCTGATTAGAGGTGTCGAGCCCTGAAATAATCAATTAGTGATCGAGTGTTTTTGAATGTGTCCGCTCAGTTGGGTCCCCTTTGTTTGGGTAAGAAAGGAATGTTCATTATAAATTATGTTAGAACATTGGAAGTTACTGAGAGAGTAGGTAATGTGGAATTCTATTTATCCTTACCTACATAGTAGACATCAACTCACGGGGTCTTCATGTCTCTTAGTAAAAGAACTGTAATCTAGATTTGTATCATGTGCTGAAATGGGAAAAATTAAAGATGGAATCATATTTGTTTGTGTTTGAGAGACTAAGACATATTTTGGATTCCCAAGAATTTTTTCATTGTGGTAAGTCCACACCATTTTTATGATTTCATTGGTTTCATGGGAATTATGAGCATGAGGCATGGGAGCTGAAATTGTAGGTTGAGCAGTAGTACCTGGTTTTTTCTCTGATTAAACTCAGGGATGAATATCTGAGGGTGGGGGGGTTTTATAGTTGGATGAATTTTCCCATTCAATATTCTAATTTGATGTACTGTTTTGTTTATTTTTGTTTTGTATATTTATCCCTTAACATTATTTTGAATTTTTGATAGAAAAAAAATTAATTTTTGACCCGATAGTAGGTGGCTCATATTTGGTGCACAGTAAGGGGAAACTCTGCACTCACACATAACAAACCGTGGGTCAAAGACAGTGTCACTTCTTGGTCCACACAACCTACCACATGGGCATGATTCATTCCTTAGAAAACAATGCATCCAGTTTCCTCTTATACATTTGATGCCACACGACTTCCATAGGGTTTGGAAGACCATTCGACCAAGATGTGAGGCCTTAATAGGTCATTAAATATTGTTAATATATAGTTTCTCATCATCTAATTTAACATTAAATCCACAAATATCATCCCCCAATATAGATTTATGGCCCTAAGTGCTTCTCCAACTCTTATTGGTGCATTTGGCCTCATTCCTTTAAGGGATTTGGTGTAGGATCTTCAATAAATCATCAAGTAAGCTTTTAATTTATTGATTTATTCATTCTTTTAGGTTTTTAATTATTCTTTATTGGGTTATTATTTCACCAATAGGTTGGATTACCTAAAATGGGTTTAACCTTGGTTTGTTTCATTTAGTCTTGATGTTTGTGGTACAATAATTCTTTTATACGAACCCCTTGTGTCATGGTTATGGTTTTCTATTGGATTTAGAATGTTTCCAAGATTACTGAAGGTGATTACATGTTTTATAATTATTTTATGATTTCTTACCTATGACTTTATTTTTAAATATGTTCGTTGAAGTGTTTTAATGATGATAAATATGTTTTTAAATGGTTTTAAGGGGCATAAGGGTTCAAAAGTGATTTTCCAAATGAAATTGGGTGGGATTCAAGGGTAAATTATTTTTTATTACATTGATATGCATTCTAGAAATCATGTATGTTAAGTGAAGAATGTTTTAAAATGTATTTGGAGTGAATATAAATTTGAAATAGGTTTTTCTTATAGAAAATGTTGTTTTTTCTTCTGTATACATACTTTTTTGTTTGTGCATGTGAAAGAGGCGATCTATGTGACATGGGAAATGGAATTGACAAAAAAGTGAATTATAGGTATCTAGATTGGAGTGATTGGATTAATACACTCATTGGATGGAAAGGGTGAGGCACAGTTCCTTTTAGAAGCAATGATTCTACAACACTAACTTACTTATGATGATAATTTTAGGCCACTAATTCTCTGAATGGATTAGTCACTAGTGGATTATGAATGAGGAAAATGTATTTCATGGTTTATATACCATATCACTAATATATAAGGTTCCAAGAGTCCCACTACTCATAGATACTTTAGGTAATAACCATGTTACTCTTGGGATATTGGGAATACTATTAGAATACAATGGACCTTTCTTTAATTTTAATTTTAATGTATTCTTTTTTGGGTGTTGTTTTCATTTAAACATTTTTTTAAAAATGTTTCAAATAACTTTTTTAAAACATTCATTTTTATTTGCATTATATTTTTTTTGGAATGGAATAAATTTATGTTATATCTTACTAGGAACTGAATCACAACCTACATACACCATATGTTGTCTATAGTCCTAATTATGTTTGATCCAGGTAAATAACAATTGTTCACTGGTAGTGATGGCTGATTCAATTTCTAGTTTTCCTTTTATTATAGGTTTTTGTGGAAGAGGCATGAGGGTTGTGACCCTATTTATGCAAGTATAATTAGTTTTTTTTGTTGTAAACCCTATATGTTTTGGTTCATTTGTTTTGGTTAAATATGAATTTTTTTAACTTCTAATAATTATACATTCATAGGTTATTTATATGGACCTTTGTGTGATGTATTATTTTTGTGAACTTCTTATTGTAATTTATTATGGGTGATATCACTCCAAAAATTTTAATGGTGATACCCAAGTATTAGTTTCAAGTTTATGTGGATGAGGAACACCCATCATACATTGTCATGGGTCAGGTCAGGTGTTGGGTCAATTGGTAACCTAAGTTGGTTAACGAAACACATCAATGTTTATTACTAAATAGAATTCCATAGAGTGTTATTAGTATGAAAACACTAAATGAGGAACCAAAAACCTTCATAGTAGTAGGAAATAAAGAAAATTATATCATATTAATCAAATATTACTAAAAATATAGTATCATGGTAATAAAAATAAATTAAAAATAAATTATATGGCATTATTAGTGAAAAAATTTCTAAGAGGATATCAACGGATATGATTAACTATTAAAATACAAAAAAGGTAATAATCATGGATGTATTATAATATTTAACATGATAGAATAACTGTTTTATGGAATAATGAGAATGAAGACCCCGAATATAATATGTTTCTAATTCATATTATCCTCATCAACAAAAAGAGATATATAAATGAACTCTATTTATATATTATCGATGTATCGACTAATATGAATATTCAAAGGATTCCATATGTGATATACTAAACCATAGACACACATATAAATAATCATTCCATTCGACCCATGACTTTTTATCAATGTCTTTTAATGATGTATGAATCAAAAAGTAATTTTTATTTAATATGATACCTATAGACTCTTTATGTCTTACCATATCAAACATGATAAATCCCATGAATGTTACCAAAAAATTCTTTTGTTCTTTAGTAAAACACTTCAAAAACCATTTATAAGTTGTGAATCAATCATAAATATGTTTATCATGAATGTTTATGGGTTATTTAAGGTCAAAAAAAATATATCCTATCATGATAAATCCCAAAAACCTATAGACTTGTTTGGTACCAATTTATAAAAACACTGATCTGATTACCCATTCAACACCAAATTTTAGATTATACTAACTCCAATAGGGATCATTAATCACTGGGGGATAGAGACAAAAATTATATGTGTAAATATATCATTTGGAAATGATTTAATTACAATAGATTTAAGAATAATTCATTACTATATTCTACTAAAAATGTTTCATACTAGGACCTATGTCAAGCATTGTAAAAATAGAACACTATACCAAATATTTTTTCATGTCTGAACAATGTATAACATACACAAAAAAATATATATAAATGAATATCAAATCATATCCATAAGTGAACCACAACACAAAAATAATAATTAATAAATATCAAGAAAAATAGTTCATTATAGTGAAAAAACTATAAATGAATTTCCTTTGATAAAAAAACATCCTCAAACCACCAAAACATCTTCTCCAACACCAAAATGGAAGTTCAACCAACAATTAGGAAACATACACACATTCCATGAATATATAATGAATACAATAGTATCTATCCATGCATGAAGTGATATAATTTAAAGATTGTGTGTCCATTTGTGTTTCAATGTTGTGTGCGAGAATAAATACTCATCAAGGAACCACCAATGGTGTCTCAACACACATAGTGATATATATATATATGTGTGTGTGTATGCATAAGTATGTAAACCCATTTATGTAAATAAAAAAAATTATTGACATTATATAGTTATGTAATCAATAATTTGTTAATAATTCACATTTTATATAATGAATTTGAATAAGAATATAGGCATGATTTTCAATCATTGTGTAAATATATATCATATTCTAACAAATAGAAATTATTTTTAGCTGCATCAACCAAACATTATTCAATATTCTCTTGGAACAAAAAATTATACTTTTCAACCATAAAGGACATGTTTTTAAGGATTCCTATCAGGTCCCATCCTCTATGAGAGGAAGTGTTCATATATATATATACACATCAATATATATATATATATGTGTGTCTGTGTGTCTGTTTTTTTATGAATTAAGACATTCATGTGTGTGTTCATCTATATTTATTTATATGTATGAATGCATTCATGTATGCATATGTATCTATAATCATATTCACTGAGGGCCACTCTATCATCATGGAGACGAATGATGCTTCTACCAGCCCCTGTGTATCCATATATCTCTTCATAAGAAGAAACTATATATATATATCATCCTCTCAAAAGAGGAATAATCTTCTCATACAATAGAACATATATGTTTATATATTAATATCCATGAAAATACGCATATAAGCAATATATATTTTATAGAAAACATGTCCTTTCAATGTGTCGAACATAATATATAAACATATATATATATCCCTGTTTGTGCTATGTACACAAGTCTCTAGTAAGACCTAAACACCATGGTTAAACCCCCACATATTCCATAATGATAAAAACGAGGATACCATATTAAATAACATCTAGGGGTCCTCCAAGCATGATCATCATACCAGTAATAGACAGTCAAATCACAATATAAGGTTTCTATATCATAATAATATTCATGATATATTTCATATCAAAAAACATGATTAATATCAATGAAGTAAGAATGCCCTCAATATCTATGTTTCAATCAAGTTCGTTAATAAATAACTATCATGAAATCAATCACGAAACAAGAACACCAACATAGGAATGATAACATAATAATAACAAGACATGTTTACCAATAAACATAATACTTCCAAATAATTGGTTACTGGGAGAGGCACAAAAATAGATAAAAATAGTATAGAAAATATAAATGATGTATCAAATAAAAAACATTCCTAGTGATAACTGGAACATAGAAAATGATGCATATATAGTAAACCCATGATGATATTATTATTTGTTAATCACTTTTATATTAAATGTTGTTTTCAAGAACAAATTGTTATCCAAAATTTACATGAATATACATCATATTACATTACTCAAACAATATGTTGTACACTCACCATCTATATTTATGAAATTTCATTGACCAAAGAAATATGAGATACTGATATTCATTGGTGGGAAAAAATTCATTCCATATAGACCATTTTATTGAAACATATTCATCAATAGTTATGAGATTGTTTTTCAAAAATTAATTTGGTGCATGATTCAAGGTATGTATATTTCAAATAAAATTAATATATTAATATGGTTTACATCCTACTAAATTTATACAACTTACTAATTGGTTTTTTAAGTCATTGTTTGTTAAACAAAATAAGTCAACACACCCTAATTTGTTGAAAATAAGGTTAGAAATACTCTATAAATGAAAATATATTTTCACAATTTTATAACAATATCAAAAAACGTTCAATGTGACAAGAAGAAACCAATTTTTTTTTCAGATAAGAAAAATGTTTATTAAAATAAGATAATTCATAAGAAAAGTATTAAAAGTAATAATCCTTCCAAATTCCTTTTTAGGGTGAAATCCTTGATTTAAATAAATCAAGTAGAGTTCATGAAACATTATAAAAGACTTGAAAAACAAATATGTTCACATCCAATATCGATTTTCACAACCAATTAACATTTTTATCATCACATCACTGAATGATACACTAAACCATTATGTACATAGTACCACATGAAAACTCATTATGTATTCACAACTGGTTTTAAAAAAATAAATTTTGATATCATGCATTCATATTTATGAAAAAATATTATTTCATTTTCTATAATGAATTTGATAAAATAGGGAAAAATTTCAAAAGTAATATTCATATAATAACATGAAGTATCAACAACCTACCAATATCATTGGAGAGATTTTTAAATTGATATGAATTATTTGGGAATCCCATAAAGACATAATATTATAATTCTAATTAAAGAACCTAAATCCCACAAGAAATTAAATTAGAGGATAATGAAAAATAATGAACACATGAGGGGATTAGTCTTAAAAACCAACTGATATCATTTCCACTAGAATATCTTTTTGAAACCCACATAATCCTCCTTTAATTTCAAGAAATAAATTTTAAAGACAATATAATATACTATATATAGATTTTAATTACCAAAATAGTGATGAGAAATATACAGAAGACCCATATGACATTCCTTAAACCAAATAGTTTTAAATCCTATATCAAGATGGGACTCCACCATGCCTTGGTAAAATTGATACATCAATCCCATAATAAGAATTTTAGGAACAAATGAGATGATGAAATATGAATGAATATTGATATAAAATGGTCATTGCGATGAATTGGAATGATAAATAACACCTTGATCCACCTTGAAGCATAAAGAAAAAATAGGTGAAGAATAAAACAATAAGTATTAATGGTAGTTGATTTTAGATGTTTTGTGGAAGGATGGATCAAAGGAACTCAATTTTGGGAGTAAAATAGAGGGTTCAAATTGACCCAAAACCCCATATTTAGTGAAAAACCAAGACTTGAACTACATGGTACCCACTTTGTGTCCATTGGGTATATAATGGTACCCCTAGTGAATCCTTCCCACAATATTTTCTAATTGAAAACATTGTAACCTCATACCAGGTACTCAACAATAGATTTAATCATTATAATACTTGTTACACAATCTAGATCCTATAACAAGAAGTTAAATTGGGAAATATAACTCAATACACTAATAAATACAGTTACGATATAATTTACCAAGAAAAAATTTAATGAAAAAAAATTCTAACATGCCCATCTCTTATACAATTTAAAATCAAAAACTAAAATCACCAAGTCAGAGTTTATTATAATGTCCCAACCATAAATCTTCTCATCCCAAATAATTCTAAGGAGATGCATACTATAGACTTAATGTCTTATTAAATCACTAATATAGTCAGAATGATCACATACAGTCACACTACGATCTCCTATACATGAGATGCATAAATCCTAATTCTTATATATAAAAAAATATATCCAATAGTGGTAATATCTCTAGGGATCACTGACACCTATTCGATTATTATATATACCAATTTTTTCATGTGTCTGATATTTAATTCCTATAAATTGAGATGAATCAGAAATCTGTAATAGATTCCAACACCCAAAAACAAATGACCATCCTTTTGGTTCAAATAATTTCATACCCAAACCATTTTAACAATTATTTATGGTGATCTCCACAAAGAAAATAACATACGGTTGTCCATACCATTCATTTCACTAGGTTTAAAAGTTAATAAAAATCAGTTACTAGTTAATACGTTTTCATAAAATTCAAACATTATTATAGAGGGAATTTTTCAACATTTTATAAAACATATAATTTCATAAATCAAATTCCTTATAAATTTAATCAGGAGAAGATAATTTAATGTTTTATTTATGAAAAAAGGAAGCAACTTTTTGTTTACCAACTCGTTAAAAAATTACCATTTTTATTTTAACATAAAGAATTTAGAATTAATCATTATGATAACAAGAAATTAAATTGTAAATAAAAAGGTGATTATGAAAGAGTAGTACACGTTACATTTGTTTTCGAAATTTAAAACCAAAATTCAACTTTTAGAAAAAATATTTTATATAAAACAAACCGGTATAAAAAAATCCCAATTTAAAAACCTACATCGCTTTATTTTTTTCATTTCAAAACCAATATTGAGGTTCTATAATTAATACATAAATTGTCTCTAAAACATAAACGTATAATAACTATATCAAATCTATTTCATAATCCAATATCTCAATCCATAGGAACATTAAAAGATTCTCTGTAATTATTCATATATTTAATCCTATAAAACATCATTTCATGGGAATGATTCCACCTAAAACATATACACAAGGAATGTTAGAAACATATGCCATTTGTGTCTATGAATATATAATTTGAAAAAAATACAATATTCCAAGTATTAAATTATTAAATCATGTAACAAACAATATGGTGAAAATAAAAACATAATGGAAATAGTAGCATGATAAACAAAAATTACAAAAAAATTGAAATTTTTTATAAATTAAATATAATGTGGCGTTAGATAAAATAATAAATAGAAAAATATTGTACAATATATAAGTTGATATACTTAATAATAAAATATAAAATATAAAATAAGTTCCTTTCACTACACTATAGTATGAATCAAGAGTGACTAAATATCAAAATCATCAATATAATTATTTTAGTAATATTTGAAATATTATTAGAAATAAATAAATATGTAATCAATATTTATGTATTATTAATGTTTCGAATAATTTGAATATTCAAAGGATTATAAATACAATATATACAACAATAGGTAAAGACACAACATGTATGGTTATGACATAAGTGTTTGCCTATTGATGTCCATTCACCTTGTTGAATCCACAATAAACATTTATCTCAATATGACCATTTAAATCCCAATAGACATACCATATGATACATGATTCAACATAAGAATATCCTCACACAATTCAATCATATCTAGAACAAACACCTTAATATCCCCTAGTAACTTGAGGATCCACCATAAAGTGATCTATTTGGATATGTAATGTGTTACTTATCTGGTCCCAACAATCCTAACTCTTATCTAGATAAATCCTAGAACATCTAAAAAACATTATTTAATACATATTTCAATCAACCCTGACCATGATACTTATAGGACACTTGAGTCAGGAATCCAATAACTCAATGTGTTATCCCAAAACCACTAGGGATAGTTCTAGAACTCTAGGACATGATATTCCATTTGGTAATGATTTTCCTTAATTATTTATAAACATATGTCATTACCAGGTCCTACTATGAAAATATCATGAATGGAATACATGTTAAACATTTCAAAACTGATCTTGATTCAAAAAATTCACACAATAATGAATTAAATTTAATAATCCACAAAGAATAAATATGAATCCATATTGAATGAAATACATAACCAATCCAAAAAATTAAAATAGGCCCAAAATGAAGACTAATATAAACTATCCATAATGGATTAAAATATATAATAGAATTGGATAGGATCTGAAAACATCATCCTACCATATAGCTATCAAAATAAACACCCATATGGAATCCAAACCTTCACATATGACACATACACAAAATCCATAAATGTCCAACAACAACTACAGTCCATATTTTTAATAAAAATGTATAAAATTGGATTATTCATGACTATTGTGATTCAAATGTTATTTTTGAGCATAATTATATAGCATGAAACAATTAAAAATGTCTCAGAAAAAACAACAACAAAAATATGTATTCAAAAACACTGTTTATTAATTTATTTATATGCAATAAAAAATTATCAATTAGTAGATAGTTATAACATTATTCATTGGATATGAAAATGGATTTTTAATAAAGAATAACAATTAGAATATAGGAATAATTTTCAGTTAATAAAGTAAAAAATTTAATATCATAAATGAATATAGAGTATTTTCAGCCAAACATTCTTTGAGCCAAGATCAAAATCCTTTATGTTTATCAGTACACCAAAAGGAAACAATCCTTCAATGATTCCTATCATGGTCTACCCATAATTATATACTCTATTCACACAAACACATGTTTGTTTTCATGCATGTAAGTATATATTTATCTATAATTATATGACCCTAGGGATACAATATCATTTTAGAGAGGGACATGAGATTTGTTAGTCCCCATGGAGAAACTCAAATATTAATTTGAAGGGACTGAATATATATATATGTGTGTGTGCGTGTGTGGTTTTTTTATCATCCTCACATAGGTGGATTCATATTCTCATAGGGAAGAACATATATATATGGAAATATAAATATCCATAGTCACAAACATATACATGAAACATCCTCTAAAAGAGGCCTCTCTTCTCATAGGATAGAATGTTTTATTTATATAAGGATCCTTATGTGTAATGAGTATACACATCTTATCTAGAATCAGAAAAACATGTTTCAATACTACCATATAACATATAGATAAAATAGGATACACATATGCAATAAAATCATGGAAACCCCCATTAATGATCATCATTTAAGTAATAAGAAATTACATAACAACATATGGATTTTATATCATAATAGAATACATGATATATACCACTTAAATAGACATAGTCCATATCAATTAAGTAGATATTATCTCTATATGTATATAGTAATCATACTTTTATCATCATTAATTGTGAATTTTTGAATAATGTGTATTCCATACATTAAGAAATATTACCATTAATCTATGAAGAAACATATCCTAAAATAAAATAATGTAAAACAAAAAATTAAAAAAAAACTGACCAATAGGGACGTATTAAATGTATGAGAAAAAAACTAATATATTTTATAGAATCCAAACAAGGTACTATATACATAGTGTGTTAGGTGATAAAGTGTGAATAATGTAAGAGCCATGACTATTCAACCAAGGATGACATGGCTTGATGTCATTATCAAATATATAAAATATTTGGTTCATGAAACACATGTTATTGACAATTTAATAAAATATAATTCAAATATAAAAAACCCACATGATATTTTTCCCATCATCCATCTATATTAATATTTTATCAAGAACCCCTGTATGTCATGATAACAATTTTCATAAGTGGGTGTTCCAAGTTATATCTTTCAAAAATTATTTTTCAAATTGTATGATTTTTAATATCTAATTTTTATAACATTTACTAGTAGGAAATTAAAAATCAATGGTTTTAAAAAAAAAAAAATATCGCACACCATCATATGTTAATAATATGTTGGGTGACACTCTTTGAATAAATTATTTTATATCGAGTTTGAACTCTGTGAAAAAAAATTTAAATAGAAGATAATATACCTTATAAATTTAATTTTATTGAAAAGAATAATTTATAGATGTGATTCTGAAGAAAATCAATTAGGAAAGTGAATACATCATAATCCTCATATGAAGTGAAATTATTATTTTTTAAAAAATTTAAGTAAAGTTCATGAAACATTATAAAAAACATAAAAACAAATAAGATCAAGTAAGAAATTTCTTTTCCAACCATAATAACCCAAAAATTATTTCATAAATAAACCTATACTACCCCATTTTTGGGTAACTATGATGGACCATGACATACCCTATATAATATACACGTTAACATCGATATGGATAAAATTTTATGTTTATATAAAATATGTACGTGGGAATTATTTTCGTTGATAAACCAATAAAAAAGGGATCATCCACCTAGAATTTTTCATAACCATTCTCTACATTATAGGATCCCAAAAATAAAATAAGTAGTCCCAAAAATATGTATAACCATATAATACATAAACTTGTAAAAAAAGTGTAATGAAATAAATTAAAACCCATCAGAAAATATGATAATTCCTTACATAAATATAACCAATTGTAAAATAAAACGTCAAATAAAAAGGAAAAATAAAACTATAGTAGAAGTATGAAAAAGGAATAATATATTATACGAAATAAATAAAAAATTAAAACTATGAAAACCCCAATCCTGCACTCTTGAATTCAGTTTTGAAACATACGATATATTTTTTAATAATGTTTTTCTAAAAATAGATTAGTGTCTATTTAGTTCAAGAGTTTTATAGGATTAGAAAATATTAATATATATCAATGATTATAAAAAACATTATGTATTCATATCTGGATTTTCTTGATCTAGATTCATAATCTAGACCATTCACACTAGGTATTCTACTAATTTCTACACCATTCAAAAATAATCTGAAAATGTGGGTGAGAAAAAATACTCTGTATGGGGTTCTATAATAAGAAATAAAATCCATTATATACCAAAATTATATTTTATTTATTTTAAAGACATTTATTTTTATATAAATTGATAAAAATTTGATATAATAAATAAATTTTACCTAAAACAATTATAATTTTCAAAATAGATATGATATTATTTTGATTTTTTTTAAAAGAAAAATTATTTTGAAAAACCATTTTATTTCTGAAGATAATATCCTTTAAAATAAATCCATGATTCTATTTTGACATTAAATAACACTACTTCTAAAAATAATATATCTTTATTGAATATATAGAAACTCAAGAATCATTAAGTAACCCCTATGGCCATTGAAATTATTAGAGGTATAAAATTCACTTTTAAGAAAAATTACCCTTGAGGATATGTGTTCACTCACTATTTCCCAACCTCATAACGAATTAAAATGTGTTAAATTTAAAATAATTTTTTTTAATGATTTCCTTTCTCATAATAAATACATTAAAAACATAATTTTTTTATAACTATGTAATTTAGTTTGAAAGATAAAAAAAATATATAATAATCAAAAAACTGATTCCTCAATGGAAAATCTAAACATTAATAAATATTTTAAATAGTTTACAAAATTCATGGGAATCACTTAAGAAAATGATTTTATAAATTATCTTACGAAAATAGTTTTTTGTAATTTGTATGAAATTTCAATGAGGAATATAGTGCACCGAAAAAAATACATGTAATCATTAGTTACATCCATGAATTTCAATGGGGAATTATATATATAGTTTTTTTAGAACCATTATTTAAATTATAAAAAAATAATATATTTTATGCTATTAATGAGTTTTATGTTTTAAGGTTGCAAATTATACTATAAGAAATATTAGAGAAAACTTCCTAAGTATTGGAAAGACTCATCTTTAAAGATTATTTACGTTAGATATGACACAACACTAAATTGAGGAATTTGAAAAACTATTGAAAAAACCTACCAGCAGATATGAAATTGTAGTGAACCAAAAAATTTGAAAAACTATTGAAAGCACAAACAGTTAGAAATGAGTCACTCTCAGTATAAAATTTCAACTATTTAAGGAAAATAACTACCATCATAAATGGGTCACTTCCAGAATGGAATATTAGCTAATTAAGGGAAAGACTCACCACTCGAGGATGAATAATTGTCATAACGTAGTCACCTATATATTTGGAAACATTTCGTGATAACCTACCCCTGAGAAGACTAACCACTGAGATTAGTCACTGTTGGTATGACTCATCACTAGTCTAAGGCACCAAAAATGTTGTTTCACTATTTTGAGGAGTCAAAACCACCATTTCAATTTATTTCAAATTAAATATTTCTAATAGTTATATGTTTTAATTTAATACTATGGTTTAATTAAATTATTTTTCCTAAACTATCAAAGAGATTCATTAAATCTTGTGTAATTCATCCTATATAAGGTGAAGTTGAGCAAATGATTCTTCAATCATGGTTATGTTAAAAGAGGTGGTATACTCTCTCATGCATAAATTTTGTCATATACAAGTGATATAGAGATATATATTGAAAAATGAGAAGAGAGGTGGAATTTTGAAAGAATAATAGAGTAATTTGAAGAACTCCATACATGAAGCATTCTTATCTACAACCCACTATGGATGATTGAGGATCATTGATAATTAATGTTCATCCCATTGTTAAAAAAATAGTTCAATACAATAAGTATCACTATCATTTGAAGAAACTCAACTTGAGGTAGTACTTAGTATTCATCCAAGAAGTTACATGCTCTAGAGAACATCAAACTAAGAAATAATAACATGATTACATATTATATTTGATCTTTTTTTATTATATTTACATTATGAATAGTGTGTTCTAACTCTCTTTTTTAAACACACACACTATATCCTGTGTTAAAAATGAATATAGTCAATATATTCTTAGCTTCATTTAAACCTATTTTTCTTATGGTTTTTTGGAAGAGGTCCTTGTAAGGACTGTGTTTTTTTATTACCATGGTTATTATGGAGGAGGTTTTTGTGTTTCCTAGAATACTAGTTTTCTATTGTATACCCAATATAGTTTTTGGATCATGTATTTTTCTTATATAATTTTTAGGGAAGTGTGGGATTTCTATGTGCAAAGGATTAGGTCTCAGCTTGATACTGAATATCTTATACTTATTCTTCTATGTGTTTTTTTGTTTCTTTTAATCTTTATAATGAATCTATTTTCAACTATAAAAACCACTACTTTAATATTGAATCTTAATAAGTATTTATATATGTTTTATAATATGTAAATTGATTAAAAATGTTAAAGAAAGTACAATATATTTTATTAATTGATAAATAATTAATCTTTGAGAAATTTTTAAGAAGACAATAACTTATATACATATTCTATTTTCATTAATTATATAGTTTTAATTATTTTTAGGTTTATATTTAATCTTTTTTTAATAGAGAAATTAATTGGGTATTCAATTCACCCCCTCACGAGGTACTCACATTGAACAAAATTGGTTTTCAAACTTTTTTCAAAATAATTTAATTTGTAGTTTTATTTGTGTTTTAAAGATATTTAAGTCATATTATTTATAAATTTAGTTCTTAAAAATAGATAATAAGAAATAAGGTACCACTACTAATATACCACATAAATATAATAGAAAAACAATACTTAAAAAAGAACAATGATGAAAATTCATATTGAAAGTATAGGATTTGAAATTTAGTATGTTATAGAGGATAAATATTAGTTACCTATGTCTTATAACAATAAATGAAATGATGCTAATAAAAATACATATAATATAAACTTAAAAGCTATAAATTCTCTTTACAATTCCTTAAGAGATAAAAAAATTAATAGGATAATTACTGGTAAAACTATTTTCGAAATTTTCATTATATTAACTATTTCTCATTAAGTAACTACTAATGTTAAACAAATTAAATTGAATACACACATAAATAAATATGAAACATTCAAGATTAAACATGATGAGCTAATTTATGGTATGTATCTTAAGATCAATGAGATGGTGAACACAAGGAGCACTTTAGGGAATCTAGTTTTAGAAAAAGATCCAATTATGTGACTGATGAGATGTGTTACAAATAGATAGATTGTAAAAATATTGTCAAAACAGAATATTTTGACATCCGTAAACCAATTGTCAAGTAATTTATTTCTAAATTTAGGATTTATAAGGAATAAAAAAAAGTTAATCATGAGGAGGATGAAAAACCAAATAGGAAATATGTTTCCCTCAAGGGAAATGAATAAAAAACGAAAATTGAAAGAAAATGATCTTGTTGAAAGCTCCAGTGATGAGGAATCACCAACCGGTTGTTATGACAAAATGAACCAACATTGAAATTTTCTGAATAAATTATTTATCAAGAAGAAACTCTTTATAAAACCAATCAAGAAGGATAAATATTATAGTAGATGAAATTGGATAAATGAAATGAAATTTATGAAAATAGAAATGATATTACCTGTTATGAGTGTAAGATAAAAGGCTATGTTAAGGCTAATTGTCCTCAGTTAAATTACATAAAGAAGTATTAGAATAAGGATATAAAGTATATGAAAGCCATAAATACACATGGAGTGCCTATGGGGATAGATCCAGTGAGTCATACTCAACACATGGTTATAATCCTTATAGACAAAATATGTGATTCATGACTAATATATATACAGTACCTATTGTATCACTTATACATAATTTTGATCATTATAAAAATGACCAAAATGAATATAATATTTCAAAATAGGAAATCATTGAGTACTAAAAATGTGTTAATATAAGTTTATCAAACTCAAATAAAATGATAATGTTATAAAGAAATAGCATGTTTTATCAACTAGTTTAAGAATAGATATCACTGTAGGAAAAACATTTCTCAATAGTTGAATGAAAATATTAAACTAAAATGGTCAAATGAGAAACTAAATAAAGGTGTACAAATATTTTAAATGGAAAAGTAACTATCAATCATATTATAGTAACAAAATTCACCATAATTTACTACTTCCATAGGTTAAAAACCCTGGAAAAGAATAATAGTTTAGAGGACATTTATTCATAAGTGTAATTCTAGAAATTATACTACTAGTTATTTTTTAAATGGGTCAAAAAAAGTATTTATTTCAAAGAGATTAATATATTATTATAAGAATGATAGAATAAAATATTAGTTTCTAAGGCCCTATTAAGTAACATATCTTGACCCATGAATATCGAGGTACTGAAGTAATTTTTTGAATATATTTATTTTAGAATCCTTCTTGAAGAGATCCAATTAAAATATATGCTACTTGGACAATGAAAATTCCATGAATATTATAGAAGATTAATATATCTATAAGAACATCACAAAAGATGATGCAGGTTATGTATCCTTTGGTGACAATTATATAGGAATGATCATTGGCCTTTCCCAAATTGGTTACACTAACTTAGTTTTAATTTATTATGTAATTTTTTTGATGGTTTTGAATATAATCTACTTAACATTTCACAATAATGTCAACATGGGTTTTATACCTAACTTTAAAATAATGTTGTTAATGTTTTTAGATATAAAAATTATTTAGTATATACTTATTCAATAAATTAGAATGTGTATACTGTTAATCGTGATTCATTAATTTTAGAAATTTTTTCTTGCTTATGTACCTTTCATAGTGAATCTTGGATTTGGCATAAGTCACTAAGACACTATAACATTCAATAGTCATGTAAATTTACTAGGAAAGTATTACTCAAAGGTATACCCAAACATGAATTCCAAAATGAAAAATTCGGTAACCCCTATCTTAATGCGACACTTCATAATATATATTTTAAATGAAAGAAATAATTTTCAACTTCCCAACCTTTTGATTTGGTTCACATGGAATTATTTGGACCTTCTATAGTTTATAGTTTAAATTGGAATAACTATGACTATATACATATATATGAATTTTATATGTATAATTTGGTATTGTTTTTATCATAGAAAAGTGTACCTGGTTCTTATGTCCCCAAGTATTCTAAATTTTTAAAAAACTTATATGGACATAGAGTTAAATCGTTAAGAAATGACCATGATCTTGAGTTTGAAAATCAAGATTTTCAATATTTTTTTCTCAAAAATGGGATATAATCATAACTTATATGATCCTTGAATCCCATCTTATAATAGAGTTGTTTGAAAGAAAAAATATAGAACTTCAAGAGATTTTAACACCCTGGAATTCTAATGTAAGAACCTTTTACTTGAGAGCAGGTATGACACCCGACACCAATCACGTAAGTGAATATAATATCCAAATACATTATAATATATTTAATATTAAAAATAAATTCTATATATTCATGAAATAGAGAGTTATATTATGATAAATTAAAGATCTACCTTGTTCGATAGCTTGTATTACATTCCAAACAGACCTTATTCAATAGCATGAATTACATGTAAGACCGAGTTTCACCAAATAACAATGTATTATTAAAATATTACTATTTAAATTAATTTTACATAACCCTACTATTATGTTAGAAGTTATGAATAGTATATACTATATTGTAAATATTTATGGTTTATAAAAATATAAATTAAATTCATAGGTTATCAATTAATTTGAAACGAAAAAAAGAACCAATTAGATACAAAAATAAATATTATTATTTTTGTGCTTTTAGAGTTGTTTTGTCTTAATAAAAATGTTAAATATAATTATTTAATCATTTTAAAGAAATATAATTTTTATATATTCAATAGTTTTTTTATATTCATCTAATATATTTTATAATTATAATGTATGAACAAACCCAATTTTAGACATAAATACCTTTTTTATATAAAGGCATTTATACCTCCATTTAATGCCATTCCAATTTTAAATTTTAATTTTAAAACATTTTTGAATTTTATTTTATAATATAAACTTCATTTTTGAATTAAAATGTCAAAATCATCTTAAGCTTACTTTTTTTTATTTTCTGATAATCTTCATTTTTTGATGAATAATAAAAAACATTACATTCATGTTAAAAAAATCCTTTTGGTTTAAAAAGTTATTAATTTTGAATTATATATTATATTTTAAGGTCAAACTAAATAAATTATACATATACTTATATAATTTAGTTTATTATAATCAATATTAATTTTAAATTGAATAAAAAAATATAAAAAATATTTGAACATCTTTATACTAAAACCTCTTACTTCATATGTCTGTGAGATTATCATTAATTTTAATTTTAACCTTTATATTAATTTAATTTTCAAAAACAAAAATTATTTTTTAAATAAATTTGAGATTTAGTGTATAATTATATAAACCTAATTTTTGGCCAAAATGATTAGTGAAAGATATTGATATTATTTATAGTAATTAAAAAAAATTAACATTACTAAAGGACTAAATCATTAAATTAACAACATATGACCTATCCACTTTTCCAAAAAACTTTTTCTGAACATATCTATGACAAGAACCATCCATTATTGAGTTTTTATTCTTTGTGATGAATTTTTTTAGGTAGGAACACTTATATACTTTACCTGTTTTAAAAACTTCCATGTGAGTCCTTTTCATTCCCTATAAAAGGCCACCACCTCTCCCACTTCTTTACACCACTAAAACCTATTATGTTTGGACCATATATGCATAAATAAATTTCAAAAAATCCCTCCCCATAACCAAGAATCCTCACACTTGGAAGAAATATTTCAATGTAATACTTTCATTATAAACTAAAAGATGTTACCTGATTAAGAGGTAATGTCTTCTCCCTATCGTTTTAGTTTCATTTCAATTATCCACTCTATATACTAATATTATTCTCTTAATAGATAGAAACATATGTATCCTCTATATACTAGGATTTTTTATGCTGTGTGTTTTTCTTACACTTATACACACCTCCATATAATGGTTAACATACATACAATTTTTGTGTATGGTGAACTACTGCATTATGAAGCAATGATTGTTCATTTTTCCTTCACCACCCATCATAGTGAAAATTATGAGGGAAAATCTATTTGTATATGTTATATATGATATTTATAATTCCATTTTTATTATTTATAATTAATTTTGAACATATATATTGGATTTATATCTTTTTTAAATATTATAATTTCTCTTGAAGAAGTGTAGACTACTACCCCCTAATGTGATATGATCATTATTTCCATAGATAGAACATATAAAGAATGGCTATAATAAACCTATGTAACATAAATGCCATATATATTATAATTTAATTTCAATATACATATGTATCATTTATCTTATATTCCTTTAATACAATAATTAAATGAATTTAGCGTTCATGTATACGTATGACATACCCTCTCCTTGAATGGTGCACTACATTTCTAACACCCAAATATTATAGAGTACTATAAATTCATATATATTAAATATATAAGATTATTTATCCATGTTTCACCTTTTTCGAGATTATGAAATCATGATCTAATATATACGAACTATAAAAAACATGTTAGAACATACTCGAGAAAACAAGGAAATTAACAAATGAAAGAGAAACATTAATGATTTATTTAACAAACGGGTAATAAAATATTATAATTAATTAATAAATGTTATTATAAATATGATTATGATACTAGTATATGTTTAAAAAATATTTTAAAACACTGTACATGATGATGAATACCGCACACAAAAAGGAATATTAAATTAGGGGATTCTTGTCTTACGTTTCTTTTTATAAGGAAAACACCGTATACACCCCACACTTCTTTTGTATGGTGTATACACTACAACTTATTTAAATTATATCATGATTTTTTATCTATAGTATGATAAAATTTCCTTCATTGGGATTATGAATTAAATTTTTTAAGTCATGTGGTATACTTTTTGATGTTTAATGATTAATTTCCTAAAACATATTCATTATTATTATTTTTTAAATCACTCTTCCTTTTGGGGTTGTTGAAATTATATTGGAAAAAATATATTTATTTTAATAGTTTTTCATTTTAAATTAATTATACTATGCATATTATCACAAAATGAATATTACTATTTCCTAAACAATATGTCATTTTACATTCGGTGTTCACTTTGATGGTTATTTGATTAAATGGGGAATTATTGATAATTTTATATCTTATATTCAATAAGGATACATTTTGGTAAAGAAAATGTTTCATGAATATTATAAATGTTTTGGAATAGTGTGAAATGGGATGGGATAGATTATTTACATCCCATCAATGCACTTGTAGTCTAATGAGACGAATCATGTAGCCTATTAGATGGGGTTATAACCTACATTATGTAATCTTTCTTACAAAAGGTGTTGATGGTAAACGTACTGTGTATATATGAAACATGGTATATAATTATTAATCATTTAATTCATTTAAATTCATTTATTTTTCATCCATGTAATGTTTACATATATATGGATTAATTTCATTCTCATTTTACTGGTTAGATGACATGAGTTGCTATTTTTTACCCTTAAATATTGATTTTTACTTATCCAGTTATTTTATGGGAATTTGTTATCAGTTATTTAAATTTCCATGTTAATGTATTACTATAGATTCATTTTTTCTTCAACTTTAATCACCCTTACTTAGAATTTATACTCACCCTTATTATGTTTCCTTTTCCTATGTCAAAAATCAGAATCATTTGAATGAACCTTCAAGGATGTAGTTTATTATTTTTTTATGTATCATGTTTGTAATTACTATATACTAGTGCATAATGGGTATCATTTATTTTCTATAGCATTCCAAGACTGCTAAAATGAATGTTCATTCGGTATTTGATTCCTTGTGACAATGATAAATTTAATAAATTTGTGCATCGACTCTGGGATTCTGGGTATGGGGTGTTTTAGTGAAATCCACAAATATGCTTAATGAATGTGAATTATCTATCTACTTTGGGGAAGTGGATATGAAAATAGCATACTATATAGTTAATATATTTTCAACTATACCTATTTTAAATAAAATCCCTTATAATATTTTTATTAATAGAAATATTGTGGTTAATTACTTTATATTTGGATAGGAAAAATCTTCCAAGGTAACATTGTAGTTTTTAAAAAAAAAAGTTAGTTTCCATGGCACAAGATGGTGTACTAGAGATATTTTTAAGAATTATGTTGATAATGATCTGTGAAAATGCAATGGATTCCCTGGAAGTGGTATAGAAAAGTACATACATTAGGTGATTCCATTTCCCATGTATTGGAAAAATTTTGTCAAATAAAATGTGGAGGATGGATTACATCATGAAAATTTAATTCCCTTTAATTCTATATGAAAATATGAAATGGTAATGAGTTTTAAAACAAATGGGTTTCATGATTTTTGATTCATGAGTGCACAAAGATACTGATGATAATCTATGTGACTATGTCAAGCATCATGATCGAAAATTTTTAATGGATCTTTTTGAGGTAGGGAGTATTTGGAACAAAATATGGGAGTATAAAAAATTATGATGAAGAGGTTATATGCTTATAGAATTTTTTTGAAACACCTATAAATAATATTCTTCTTCCTTCAACACACTGGTTTGGTATTCTGGAAATTCAAGGCCTTCGGGCCACCCAAGGCCTTCGGGCTACTAAGGATTTCAGGCCACCACAAGGCCTGTGAGCCTCCTCATGGATTTCGAGACACCTCAAGGAATTCAGGCCACATGATCAACAATTCTTACCTAGATAGACTATACAAAATAGAGCCACCCTAGAGGAGGATTTATAGCAGGCGCACTCACTTGTGTAGAACCAATAGATATTGAAGAATGAGAGGGTATGAAAATTCCATTGGGACCATCTTATTCATGCCCGAGATGCTTAGTCAGACAACCATGCAATGGCGGAGAGCTTCCATCATGATTCTGATGCTGGGGATTTTTAGTTCTCTGTAGTTATAGTCTGGATTAATTCTCAAAGTCCTTTAGGTCATGTAATGTAACATAAACCTACGGTCCATGTAGTCTCTAAGAATACAGGCCTTGTAAATGTTCCCCCGCATCCCTTAAAGGGGGGGGGGATCAAAAATAAATAAATAAAAGAAGCCCTTCATACCAGTCAAGAATGGTGGTTCACAAAGGCTGTAATGCCAACTATAAACTATGAGCATCATGATAATATTATAGTTCACAAAGGATATAAAAATTAGACTAACTGTTTCGAGCTTCATAAAGGCTTATTGAGCATAGGGAATGAAGTGAACTTCAAAAAAGGTGGATACTTCAGGATGGATATTTATTATTCGAAAAAGTGAATGTTTTTTAAAGGTAATGATAATTGAAAATGAATTGAAACTGGATTGCCAAGTATTGATATATATTAATGTGGTATTCATTAGGTGGATTAAAGTTAAACTTCAGTATAAAATCTATCTAGAACTGAGGATGTATTCATTTGTGATAATAATGTATCATACAGGTATATTAATAGTGGGGGAATCCCTTCCAATAGTAGTGAGAAAAGGAGGGAAAAAGTGATCTGTTCCACCATTAGTGTTCCAATGAAAGAGAATCAGTGAGTGACCCTTGAAAAATAAGTGAGTTGACCCTAAACCTAGTAATGGATGTGAGCCTAGGCACAGAAGTGGTCTAGAACAATCATTGTATTTTTGGGGTGAGACTTAGTTGATTTATTAGATCATCACAACACCATTGTATAATCATTCGATGTATCAGATTGAGGGTGAACCATGAAAAATAAATGTTTCTTTTACATGATATAAATTATTTTTATAGATTTCCATGGGAAATGGAGAGGAGTGTTTTTTCTAATAATGATACAAGATTCGAAGGGACATGTTTTTTATCTCCCATACCTAGATTCACAACGCCTCTTAGTGTATTTGACCTAGTTGGGATAATATATTCTTTGGTTTCAATGACTTAATTCTTAAAACAAAAGATAATATTGAAAATGTTTCTTCTAAAATTAATGATAGAATTGTTCTTGGTTATTCAACTTCAAGTAAATATTATACTATTTTTTACAAAACAACCAATACTATAGACGACTATTTCCATGTCATGATTAATGTGATAGATCTAAATTAGCTTAAGTCCCCATTAGAAAAACTTGAGTATGATTTATCTACATTGAAAAAAAAATTACATACGTTATTATTATGCTGACAAGAATAAAAATCAAATAGTTCTAAGAAGCGTCTAGAACATGAACCTATAGAGGACCTTGATTTGACCATACCTTCTTTTTCTAGAGCCATTAGGATTCTTAAATACCATTGTTTATAATATCTTGTTGGAGAAATTGTTAGAGAATCATAAACTTGATATTCTATAAAAAAACTATGTTTAAAATCAAGTATTTGTTTCGCATCATGATCCTAAAAACATCAATAATGCAATTATTGACGAATTTGGGGTATGACGATGCAAGAAGATCCTGATCAATTTAAATGAAATATTTTTTGAAAATTTTTATAGACCCATAAAATCATGACTGTAGGCAGAAATGGGTGTTTAGATACAATGTTTATGAATCTGACACAATAGTAATATATAAGGATAGAAAATTTTCACAAGGGAATATTCAAGAAGTGGGCATAGCCAATTGAGAAACCTCTTCACCAGTATCCATTCTTGAAGACATTAGAATACTATTATCCTATTAAGAACAAATATATTTCAAACTATATCAAATGGATTTCTAATGTTCATTTTTAAATGTGTATATAGTTGAGGATGTTTTTTTAACAACCCTATGATTTCAATATCATCATTTTCCGAATCATGTTTTTATGTTAAAAATTGATTATATGGTTTAAAATGATCAAATAGATTGGTATGATGGGAAGCACGATTTTCTTATTTGAAAATGATTTTCAAAAGGTATAGCTGATCCTAATATATTTATAAAAAAAATTTCAAAAGATGTTTTAGTTGTTCAGATTTATGTACATGATATTATTTTTAGATATTATAAAAAGTATTTATGTAAAAATTTATCATATGTGATGAAAAATGAATTTGATATGTGTTTTTTGGATTAACTAATATTATTTCATTTATTTCAAATTTTTGAAAATAGAGAAGGAATTATTTTAATCCAAAATATACTAATGACCTTTTAAAATGTTTTAATTTGAATAGAACCAAGTGTAGTGATAATTCTAGGAGTACCAACTATAAATTGGACAATGATGAAGTTTAGAAATCAATGGATCGATCTAGTTATAGCAATAAGATTGGAATCCTTCTCTACTTAACTGATATACATCCATAAATTATGTTTAATGTGTGTATGTGTTCTCGTTCTCATGAAAACCTGAAAGAGTTAAACATAATTTCTATAAAAAACATTTTAAAATACCTCATTTCTAAAACCAATTTAAAACTCATTTACACTAGAGGACAATAATATGACCTTCTTAGTTATTTTGATTCTGATTTTGGGGGTTGCATATTAGAGATAAAGAACTCTATTAGAACATGTCATATTTTGGGAAAGGATCTAATTTATTGGTATTGTAAAAAACAATATAATGCTGAAATTTCTACTATTGAATCACAATATATAGCTACTTGTAGCTAGTATGCACACATTTTTTGGATGAAACACAAATTATTAACCTATAGATATCAATTCGGACATGTAGAAATAAATTTTTATAACACAAGTTCTATAGATATTTATAATAAACCTTTATCATCCCCTAGAAAAAAATTTATTTATGCAAGAAAACTCTTTTTCAGAGACAATTTTCATAATGGTGATATAACTCTTCAATACATTGGTGCAGAACATGAGTTTGCTGATATTTTCACTTATCCTTTTAATTTTAAGATATCTTACTACATCAAACATAGAATATGAATTATAAATTTTGGTTAAGTTTATTTTTATTCCACCACCCATTTCTTTTAACCCACCGTCGAGTTTTACCCGTGGTTGTGTTTTACCCACCATTGATTTTTACCTACCATTGTGTTTTACCCACTATTGAGTTTTACATACCATTTGAAACAATTTACCTTTTTCAATATTTTCATTAGATTTCAAGTAGCAGTTTCTAATTTCTTTTTAATGATTATTTATTTTTCTAATTCGATAAAAATGTTATTTGGATTTTTATATTTTCAAATTATTAAATCCCAAATTTTTTAGTTGAGAAACATGTCTAACTTATAATCCTCTAACTCCCTCACACCTTTTCTCTCAAACCACACATCTACCTTTTTCTCTCCCAACTGTCATCCTTCCTTAGCCTATATACAAGACTTCTAATATAATCACCATGGTTAGAGTGAAATTAACCTCTGAATATTCAATGGATGAGTCACTTCATTCAAAGAAGAAAAAAGGGGAATCGAGGTGTTCAACTGCAATTAATCTAGTGAATCTATAACGCAAAAAGATAGTTGTGGTGCATGGAAAATATGTTCATTTCCAATTACTGATTTTGAGATAGTATTTGGGGATTATATTTCTGTAAGACTTTTTATGGATGACATGGTTTTATTCAAAAAAGAGATCCTACTACCCAAGGTTAGAGCACCAATTTTATCAGTATATCATATTCATTTTTGAAGAAGATGAACACTGGGTAAGAAGAAGAATGAATGAATAGAAATTAGTCTTTTATTGAATATAATTGGTTATATGATTGAGAGAACATCATGAATGTTTATTTAATTAATATGAAGGAAAAATTCTTAAGGACAGTGATAAAATTTTGTTTGAGGATTCCACAATAGAGTTAACTGGAGATGGGATAGTGAGAAGTCTAGTTGAAACTGATCTTGATGGTAAATGTCACCTAATTTACACATTTATATGACATGTGTTCTTAAAAAGAAAAATGATTTCTTTATAATTAGGTATCAATATTCCTATATTTTTTTATTATGAATAGCGTATAAAAGATAATGTTATATAGATATCTGATGACTCACAAAATAAAAACATGCATGTAATTTTCAAAATCAAACTCCCATATTTATCCAATGTTAATTTAAGCCATAAAAAAGTCTAATGGATTAGTAAATGAAGTAGTGGAAATATTAGTAAAGTGTGGAAGATTTTTCATGACAATACTCATTTAGAAAAGGTTGAAGATTAGCTCGAACCATTGGAAGAAACAATGGGTTGATAATGGTGAAGAAATTAATGATGAATTCCATCTATGTGATCATCCAACTAGATTGAGGAATCTTGTGAGTCCTATTTTAGAGATAGATTAAGGGGTTGAATATTCAGGTGTGGTGGAGAAAGAATAAGCAAGTGTTAATGAGGAACAATAATTCTCAGTGAATGAAGGTAGTGATTTAGATATTCCTCAAAGTTCTTATGCCATTACTTATGGTGATTCCAGTACACTTAGGTCTCTCCCTATTCAAAAGACTCTCTTAAAATAATGATTTAATGAAGAAGGTACCAAAGGTTTTGGTGAAGATAAATTAAAAATAACTTCTAAATATATTGGATAAAATGGTGGGAATGGTGATGATGAAGATAATGAAGATGAATATGGGCGAGAAGATGAAAAAAATGTTAATGGATATGGTAATGGTCAAGGGGATGATGATAAAAATGAGGGTGGTTCTGAACATGATTGTCTTACTAGTCAAATTAAATATGAGAATGATTACATGCCCTAGGAACTTATCTCTTCTACGGGTCTATCAATTTTCTCTAGTTTTGAAGATAGACCAACCCTAGTTGAACATGTTGATATAACTACTAAAGAATGAGGGTCAAGAATCGGTTTTGTTTGATGAGTCCCCATGTATGGAAAATAATTATTTTTTATCCTATAGGTTGTGTTTAATGTGATATTACTACTAATGTGAATATTTTTTTTGAGTAAACTACTATTGAACAATCAATTGATAAAAAAATGGAGGCTGGGCCTACTTTTGTAGAGAAAAAGTTGTTGTGTAGTGATATTCTATGTAGATGGTTGTTTAACCTACCTTTTTTGACTCCATAGCAAGTGAACCTATAGTAGTGAAGACGTATTCTTATAATTCTATCAGATTATTATACCCAAATCATGATTAGTGGGATAAGTTCCCAGTTTATGTATAAAATTATCTAAACTACTGAGATTCAGATTATGAAGTAGATACTATTTTATTTGAGATAGATCCTAAGAGATCATTAGATTCTCAAATTAATACTGAACGATCATTACATATTTTTTAATTTGTTGTGCCTACAATTCCCATTGAGAGAATATTTCTCCTTCTGTTTCATCTATACAAGTGGATATTAGAACCAATTGTGACTTAGAGTCCATATAACAAAACATTCTCTCTGAATATTTTTTTATTTTAATAAATTAGGAACCTCAAGTCACTATGTTCTATGTGAGATGTTCCAAGAATATGTTTTATCTTCTAATACATCATATTTAGAAAAAAATGATGCATCAAATTCAAGATGGTGAAATAATGAATATGAGGTTATCCATTGGGTTGGATTATTTTAGATATATAGTGGATGAGATGAGATCTTCCATTAAACATTCTATGGTTTCTTTTTTAGAGAGGATGGATAATATTTCTTCTATGGCTTATAATTTTAGTGCTCAGACTCTTTCTATTGATTTGGTTTTGATCAAATTAGATGTTGGAGAAGTGCATTGTATTACTTCAAGTGATCCCCTTGAATATACTTAGGAATGTTTGGAAAAAATACAACATATTAGTGATCATGACCATATGATGGTTAGATTGTTTTTAAAGGATATTGAAGCTGATGAATATAAAACCAAAAAGGCTATAAAGAATTATCTATATAGGATTGATAATAATCCTGAGTCGAATGCTTATTTATGTTCATGGATGACATTATATGGATTCCTATGGTCACTCAAGCCTTTGAAGGGAAATTTAATCAGTTAAAGATGATGGAAAAAATACTCATTTTTTTAAGGAAGAGAAAAATAATTTCATTAGTTCTATGAGAAGGTATTGGAATATTACTATAGATTTCATATATCTCAATAATACAATTCTCTATGATTCTATAACAATTGTGGAAGCTCAGGATGAAAATCGTATTTCTTCTCATTTGACCCCTCTAGCATCTGCTCCAGATTTTTTCTTACCTAGAGTTGGTAGGGATCCAAATTCACCCATTCCTCCATATTTCCAAAAATTTATCCTAAATCCCAGAGAAATAGTCCAACACATCAAGAAAGTCATTATCTGGGAGACTTTTTTCCTATATTCCATCCCTATATCCATTGTTTCAGTTACCTATGCCTCATCTACTGAACCTTATATTTCTCACATAGGGAAGGTAATATCTCCACATGATCATTCAACTATTCCAACAAATCAGTGTCTTTAGGTTATTAGTATTTGAAGGGGATATGTTTGTATAAAATTTATTGTAAATTTTGGCTATAATTTAGTTGATTTTTTCAATGGAAAATATCTTATTATTCCTGATTTGTTTCTTTAATTTTTCAATTTAATTTTAATTTTTTCGCAAGCCCAAAATAGGGATAATTGATCTATATAATTTCTTTTCTTTCATTTAACAATAATTTTCATGTGACACCATTTTATTTCACTATCATTGATATGATTTGAATTTATTTTATCCATCACTGATACTATTTACTTCTTACTAATTTTGATACTATTTCTATTTTAAGTTGCACCTATTTTCACACTAGAATTTACTCTATTCATATTTTATAAAATGCTAAGATTTGGGACCATAAAAAAGCAGTATATTTTTAATATCCCTATTTTAATAGTCAAAAAATAATTTCTATTATGTTATTAATAATTTTTTTTATTTATGGTATTAATTTATAAAATAAGGTAAGTCATTGAAAATTTGGATAAGTGTAGAAAAGACATACCATTGATGATCAGTCACTATAAGATATGAATTACCATTTAACCAAGGAATTTGAAAAGGTGTTGAAAACACCAACTCGTAGTTATGAATCATTGTTGAACCAAGAATTTAAAAAAAAAAATTGGAAACACCAACCGCCATAGACAAGTCACTGCCACTATAAAATTTTAGTTATGTGTGGGAAAGATCTACCCTCACTAACGAGTCACCATTTGGATGGAAAATTGGATATGTATGGTAAGGAATCACCACCAGAGGATGAGTCACTATTAGAAGTTAGTCACATCCAAATGATTCGATGAGTTTAGATGGCCTTAAATTGGGAATACTCTCTATTGAGATGTGTCAAAATTGGCATGACTGACCTCCAACCTATGTAACCACCAAAGTTGTGTCGCCATTCAGAGGAGTCACCACCATTGTATATATTTATTTTGAATTAAATAATTCTAATTTATATATTTTCAAATTTAATATTGAAACTTATTTTAATGTTATTTCTTAGACTATTACAGATATGCATCAATGTTTTTGTCAGTTTTCTTGTACGTGGAGCAAATGATTCAGATGATTCTTCTAACATGATATAGTTAAAATAAGTAGTATATTTCTCCATTAACACATATAGTGAAATAAAATTGATATAGAGATATCTAAAAAAATTCAATATAAGAACCCAATCATACTATACATATAAATTATATAATTGTTTTGTGGAATACATAAAACATTACACAAAAAGACACCCAAAGGCCATCTTAGTTTAGTTCCTTTGGAAACATGGATAAAAAATATTATAACTCAATGAAAGATCATCAATGTTTCCTAAAAATATCATCCCACATTTTAATTATACATTAAAAATATACATCATAACCTAGGGAAAGGAAACATTATAAAGGGATGAGGTAAAATGTTTAGTAAGGGTATATAAAGGAAATACATAAGAAAAAAATGAATATAGGGGTACAAGAACATGAGCATAAAATTTGAACATTATACCAAGCATGCGAAAGATCAAAACATGAATTATGGAATAATGATACAAACTCTATAAGACATTTATCATAAAGAAAGTCCAGATCATAATCCATGAACTCGAATATAGAAGTAAGACATGGAATTATGACATAAACATAAACGTGTAATATCATTCCCTATAACTAAAAATGAATTTTTTGAACTTATCAGTATTCTCTATGTGTACTAAATATACTAGTAATTAGACACCAACATCTCCTGCCACACTCTTTTCCTTATACAAGATCATGTTTCTAATTCTTCCCACACTGGATTAGGTTTCTCCATCTTCTGATAGTGGATCGGGTTTCCTCATCTTCTTATCTCCATTGGTACTTCACCTAAAAGGTGGGACACACCACCACCACCAGTCACAGTCCTTTCCTTGTAAGGTATTTTGTCTCCTAATATACCCATACTGGACCGGTCTCATCAACTTCAATCCTACCATTATATCATGTGATATAAATATTTAACCAATGAATTGTAGGGATATATAGATCCCACTAATTATGTAATAAAATATTCCATATATGTTATATAAGAAAATAAAGCTTACATCCTATCATAACCCATAAAAAAAGATGTTTTTCCTAAATATAATAACATAACCTATGAAATGAAATGGGTATCATAAAAATTTAATCATAACATCACCAATGGAAAATATACGGTTCATGTAATCATTACATAAGTTCATAACCCATTAAAAAATGTGGGTTTCAAAAGAATATAAAATATTGAAGAGAAACAAGTTTCATCCACCTAATTCCATCAAAACTTAAACCATTCAATAAAGAAAATGAATGGTTTTTTTGGATTGTAAACCCAATAATTCATAAACTATAACAAAGTATGTTATCTTATATGGAAAATTATCTGGGAAGATTACGTGGATCAATTTATATGTACAATATTCTTTAATGGAAAATACATTTCATAAATACATTTAAGAAATCTATTTCCTATAAATAAAGCATTCACATTTTGTTGAAACACCTTCTCGAGGAAAATATACATTCTCTTTTGAAAAATGATTTTTATAACATATAGCCTTTTGAAAATATATTTTCTTTGAATGTCGAACTGAAAACATATTACGGGGGCTACAATACAGTTTGAAAAAAATTCTACGAAAACTTATAAAAGGGTCTTGAAAATGATCTACAAAACTTTATCATTGAAAACATATAAAACAATTTTTAATTCCTTTTGAAACCCATTTCCCTTGAAAAATTATATAATAATCATTCAAAAAAATTTAAATTATTTTCTTTAAAATAATTTAAAAACCTAAATAAAGGCTTGAAATCATTTTGTAAATCCCTTTATTGAACATCGATTTGAAAGAATATATAAAATTCTTGAAATCAATAATTTTATTTTAGTTTAACATAAATTTTTTAAAAATATATGAACGAATATTCTAAAATAATTGAAACACTATTTATGCATATAATATTATTGAATATATTTTTCTATTGAAATGATTTTTCAATTAGAATATTTTTCTTTGAAAAAGACACTAAGTTCAACAAATTTCCATAATATTAAGAAATAATTTTATTTCAAAATAAAATTTTAAACTTACAGATTAATCCCCAAGGAAATTACAGTTATGTTGGCAGGTAAGTATGTACATTTGGATCGTTCCTTTTGTACCTTAAATGTTTTTAAAGGCGCCTTCATCATAAAGTAAAAATAATATTAATTTTTTTAATTTTATTTGTAAATATGTAATACATGGGTAAATGTTTCTTTTAAACATAATAGTTTAATAATATTGTTTTTGGGAAAATATTTTTTTATAAAACATGATTTTGAAATAACAGTGATTTTAAACCGAAATGAGAAATAAGAATGTTTTTAATAATTTTTTTGCTAAATTATATTAAGTTCCAATGAGTAGAAAAATTATATCATTACATGAATATAACATTAGAAAACATTGGATAACAAATTTATTGAGATTTATTGAGAGGTGGTTTGTTATATTTCATCCATTGAAGAATAATCATAAGAAATCTCTATAAATGATGAGACTATTGCAATTACCCCTTACCAATTTTGTAACATTAACTCGTAATATGGTTGAAAGAATAATGTTAAATAAATATTTAAATATCATTAAAATAATTATATTCACAATATAACAAATATATTCTAATATATACACCACATTTAAAAATATAGGTTTATAACATGGCATGTGTCTCAAAGAAGGAAAATTGAGACAAAATCACATTATAGATTTCTTAACTATTCAAATATAAATACCCTGAAAGAAAAATTATAAAATGGATTTTTAAATACAATTTAATTTAATTATAATAAACATATAATACAGCTATAGAATGTCTACACTTCACACGAAATAAATTATTTGTGATTAAGACATGTGACTCATAGAAATAAAAAGCGAGATTAAATTCCATTCCCTTACATCTTGAATTTCTTCGTAAATACTCAATGATCATATAAAAACAAATATTAGATTATTATAAATTTATTACAGAAAAATATTACAATATATAATTCCATATTTTATTTTTTATAACTATATATTTCCCATTTTTTTAAAAATCAATGTCAACGTTACATTTTTGAAAATAACTACTTTATATCTGGTATACGTTTTTACTTTTTCTTACTAATCCTCATACTTTGATAATGATTTAATTATTTAAGTAAACATAATTAATGGTATAAATATTATATATATTAATTATACATGTATTTATAATAATATTTATATGATTGAAGTATGTAATAGAAGACACAGTTCATGGAAATGGTAGGCCGAATGTACGCATAACGTTGTTTCCAGTTTATTGTCGTATTGAAAGAATGAATGTAAATTAAATATGTATATATATATATATTATAACTAAATTTGAACAGTTATTTAATATATATCATATCACTTCACTAAACCCATTCTTAATACATTCCATATAAGGTGTGAACGAATCCCATCGCTTTGAGGATGCAATAATCCACACTTTCCCACAACAAATTATCATATTTACACAAAAATGGACTTCATGAATTTATGTTTTATATATTAATTTAAAATAAATAAATACATATTAAATAAAATATATATAATATAAAAATAGATTTTTCATCATAATTCCCAACCCTGATATGGGTTAATGATGAATTGAACAACATCATTTCATGAGGCAGTAGTTTGTCGCACACAAGAATGGTATGTTCATTACCCATTAGATAGAAGTGTGTTTATGTTTAGGTTGAAAATAAATAAATAATAAATATATGTAAATTTATTATACTTTTTTTATTATATAATCATGTGATTATATGAATTTAGGTGGTGGAGAAAAAATATAAAACAAAGGAGCTTGAGAAAGTATGTTACCTCTTCTTTGGGTAAATCCTTTTTCTGTGCAAAAAGGGATTCCATGGTTATAATTCAGCAAAAAGTGTAACATCCCAAATCCGAGTGCCACGCAATGGGTGCCCTGAGCCCGGTTCACCACGTGACCTTAAGCGCATTTCCCAAATGCCAGAGGCTGCCGACTAGTAGCGAGGGCCCATGTATGATAGTGGGGAAACTATGCCCTCATTTGTCAAAATGTAGCGCAACAGAATACAAAAATAACCATACAACAAACAGCGGAAGCAGTAAACATACACAACTGAAATAACTATAGTAGTGGATTGATGTACATGGATTTTACATGTATTTTTATAATATTCTAATATAGTTTTAATTAATTAGTTTAACCAATTTTTATATTTTTAGTTTATTTTTGTAGTCTTGTAGTAATTTAGATATTTTGATAATTTTTAGTTAACTTATATACTTATATTAGTAATTTAGTTTTTCTATTAGTTATATTAATTTTATATATTATATTTAACACTGTATTATTATTATTAGTTTCTCTAATTTTATTTTAGTTTATTTTATTAATTTTTATTAGTATGTATATTTTAATTTGTATTTTATTTTATTTCATTATTTTGTTGCATTAATAAAATAATATTTATTATTAGTTTATTATTATATTTAATAGTAATATTATATTTAATTACATGTGTGTTAATATATTATTATTTATTAATATCATTTTTTAACTTAATTAGATAATTACTTTATTTTTAATTTGAAATTAACATTTTTATTTTATTTTTATTCCCCCTAACTACCCACATTTCCTCTCTCCAATCCCTTTCCCCTATTCCCTCGCCACCTCCCCCTCTCTATTCCCATGCCCCCTTTGACTTATTCCACCTCCCTCTCTCCAATCACAATTTTTTCCCACGCCTCTCCCCTTTTATCTCCCCAAACCGCCTCCCCTTTCTCACCCCTGGACCCCGTCGCTCCCCCCTCTCCATTCCTAACCCGCCACCCCTCTATCCCCTCTCCACTACCCGCCGGCCCCCTCTCTCCCTTCTCTCACTTTCGGCCTCCCATCCCAATCCCCCCGCCCCCATCACCCTACTCCCCTTATTTTCCCCCCAGCATCCCGCACTCCTCTTCCATTCTAGCACCCCTGGACCCGCCGCCCTGGCTCCCTGCTCTCATTTCCCAACTGCCCTTCTCGGCCATTTCAAGTGCAACAGGTACACGAAGCAGCCACGAGCTCTCATCGACGTGCGTAGAAATTTTCTTGGCCTCCGGAGATTCACGTCACACGGCGAGAGCGAGCGTAGATCAAAACATATTTTTCAGCGACGCGGTGGTTTGATTAAGGTGCGGCGTCAGCGACTGCACGGAGCAGAGTGATGGTTATTGTTTTGCGATCGTTGACGACATCTCGTGGTGACCAAAACAATGACACGAGCACGGTGATATCTTTTATTTATTATTTTATGCGTCTTTTCGTCGTGATGGCGGGCTAATTCATTAGTGTTGGAGTTGTGATAAATGTGATGGTGAATGCATGTCTTTAATTTATTCTTACGTTTGATTGCCTTTTGAATTAATTTCATTAGGATGTTTATTTAATTAATTGTATCTGCGTTTAAATTAATTATCAATTGGGCCCTACACACATGCTTTGGTGCCCGTTCGTGTGATACCTAATATGTAATCACGAACGGGAGAACATCCGAGAATTTATTTATCCGGAATTTGATCAAGCGCGCAATCGAATTTTGAGTAAATAAATATATTAATTGGAAAATTAATATTTTGTGTGCGCTCTCCTTCAAACTGACATGATTGATACTTAATAAGTAATCTCATGTGAGCGAACCCAACGTAGGTAGATACTTAGACTTTGTGAGAAACGGGTCATTGTATTTCACCAAGTGATTCAGCACTATAAGGACGCGCAAATTATTTGTTAGGACAGCGAACGAAATGATAAATAATTTGTGTGAAAATTAGAATGTTTTCTAACATCAGAGAACGAGACCAGATGAAATTTTGATTAAATTTGGAATCGGTGATAATTGAATAAATAAATATTCAAATATGGGAATTAAATAATTGACATTGCATGCACTTGAACGGACATCACGACTCTCACACTTCCATCTCTGCCAGTTTCTTTCATAGCTAAGTTCACTTAGATTGTTTTAGTTAATTTAATTAGTCATTTTTAAAATAGTCATTTAGTTTTTAGAACTTAGTTGTTAATCACACAATTAAAGCCCATCCGCCTGAACATTACTCCAAAAGGACATTTCTAGTGTCTACTCACATTCTCTCTGTGGTTCGACCCTGCTCGCCACTTCTACAGTAGTTAGTAGGTAAATAAATATTGCAAATTTTCACGCGTTGCAATGCGCGTGCCAAATTTCTGGCGCCGTTGCCAGGGAGAATAGTATCATTAGGAGTTCCTTTAAAAGTGTGATTTAGGTAAAAAAAATTAAAATTAAAAAAAAATTAAAAAAAACCAAAAACCAAACCAACAAAAAAAAACTACAGTTTACTACTCTGGGAATTTTTCATTGCAGGAATTTTCAAGACACCCAGAAGCTCGGAATGACATGGGCCGCACCACACATTTACAACCAGTACCCTCCCTATGCAGCCTCGACTCAAGGTATGACGTATAACGATTCACCGCACAAGATCTATCCACGTAATCCCATTTATTTCAATGATCTTTATTCAAGTCCATGCTATGATCCATATGAGAACATTTCACCATGCTATAAAACAAGTCCTTATACATCTGTTGATCATTTTCAATGTCAATGCATTCTTGAAAATTTATAACTTGACAATTCATGTCAAACCAATGATTCAATAATTGAACACATGTTGCATTGTGCTATCACTGAGACCAATCAGAGGTTTGAACTTCAAGATGGATGCAATGCAAAGTTTCTTTCCTCAACAAAAGATCTAGAAAATCAATTGAATAATTTAGTTAATCAAATGAATCATATTTCCGAACTATATTCTTCATTACCCCTTGATGATCTAATTAAAAACAATTATTTTGAGGAGAGTGCAATAGAGGTTCCATTTGAACAACATCTATGTCCCGAGTCTGATAATGGGATTAATCTTCCTTCTTATCATACAATTGATGACTCCCCTCCATCACAAAATAATTGTTCCAATCTAATCACATTTCAAGAATATGAGAGCTTGGTCTTCCGCCCTGTTGAACATAATGGTCCCTCAGAAAATGTGATTTCATGTCCTTCTTCTGTGAATTCACAACCTAGTCATCCCAAAGTTAAAAAGGACACATTCAATGTCTATCAAATTGCACCTTTTGAGGATGAAGAGGACATTGAACTAGGACCATTCTTTACCATGATAGATTTAGAATTGAACCAAGAGACATTGGATTGCCACACTCAAGAAGACATCACTTCAAATGACATCGAATCACCTCTTTCTGAAAATCCATGTGAGTCTGAAACTTTTTCTAAAATGGAGTCATCTGAAACATTTTCGGAGTCGAAGAATCAATCAGCATTGGTTGAAGAGAACACTCATAATTTTTTAGAAACAATGGAAGAATGGGATTGCTTGGAGGATCCTGAGTTTGTGGTGAAACATGTACCGACAGAGAAATATGATGAGGGTGGTATAGAAGAAAATTTTGAAAAAGATGTCATTATTGACATAATGGAGTCATCTGCTCCAATTGATCCTGAGCCACTTGCTCTATGCGTCGAGGTAAAAAACACTTCACTTGAAATACCCATATATTCTAACAATATTTTTGACCTTGGCACAATCAATGAAACCATCGAGCATGAATTGAGTTAGAAACCAGTATATTTCCCCGTGCTAGTGGTTGGGTGTGAAAACGAATTGGGATACATCATCAACCCAGATACTACATTCAAGGATATGATGGATATAAGCCGACCGCTGAAGGAGTCTAGTAATGGAACTTTTTCACTTGTGTATGTTCAAGGAGGTAATCTTCTTGATCTTTCCATTGACAGCGTTTTCCCAAAATTCAACAATTCGATGAGTCTTTCTTCAGGTGAGGTATATTCATTCCCTTGTGAGTTGGCATATTTTCCTTTCATTCCACAAATCCATTATTCTAACAAGATTCCATTGAGAGTTTGTATAGCTTGCAGGATAAACTCATCTTCAACAAATAGATTCCACACTCCTACTGAAAAAGAAGCAGATGCATGGTTTACATTTCCGTTTGACCCGGGTGGAGTTTCAACAACGTCTGGCTGAAGACGAAGTAAACTTAGCGCTCAATGGGAGGCAACCCATAATTTTTTGTTTTATTTTCACTTAATTTAATTTCATTTCATTTAGTTTTATTTTAAAATAAAAAGGCATGCATTTACCACAATCTCTTTTCTCCTGAAACTACAGTGGATTTAAATTCATCATAAATATTTTTATCATCCACATGATTTTGATTATGGTGTGACTTCTTTGATATGATGTGAGTATGTGCTGTAAATGTGTAGGTTTTACAGGTATACCATTTCTGGAGCTTCATCAGATACAAACAGCCTCTCCGCGTCAATCTGCACTTACACAGGGAAGTGTTTTATTTTTGTCAAATTTTATGCTTCCAACAACACCATGTAAAAAAAAATTTGAAAAAAAAACTAACATTCCTGTCATTGATGAACCCACATAAAAGCCATTGTATTTTTGTCACAACACAGTCAGGAACATAACACTTGTGTCCCTAGGCAGTTTGAGCACCTGATTCTTGTTTTGGAATTATCTGATCCTTTCTCTCATAACTTAGATGATTGCTGATATTATTTCATGATTCGAAAATGTTTTTCAAAAACTTGTATATTTTTTACACTTATTCGCACTCATGATCATCTGTGCTGTCCAAAATTATATTTCCTTACCCGTGAGGACTCTGAGCTATTTTACAATCGTCTCTTATTTCTCTTATTTCTTGAGGTAATCTCAACCATGTTTTGTCTTCTAGAACTTGCCATGTTTTTCCATCAAAGCGATAGGAATTTTTGAAAGTTGTACTAAAATGATCAAGGCATCTATTTGATATTTTATCCCCGTTGACCCACTGAGCCACCCAAACATTTTCTCCTTCGTATAGCCCTTAGAAGCCATGCAGGATAATTTTAGGATGAGCCCAATCCGATACCCTTCCCTACTAATTTCTTGGATTTTTGCATGATGATTACAATCTAAGTGTGGGGGGGGGGAGACTTACTCAGGGAGAGGGTTCTTCGAGGGGCAGTGAGTCATTTGATGTACATGGATTGACATTATCCCATCCTGATCATATGAGTTCTTTTTCACAGTATCCACATTCATTTCATATTATTTTGATATAGGAATATAGAATCCTTTTCAGTTCCAACAATGAGTACATTGGTGGTCATTACGCGGTAACCCTCGAATTTGGGGATACCTATTAAAGTAATGATCCATTACTCCAGGAACTAGAAAGTTTTCTATATAACCTACCTTCATTGAGATGTTACATCGTATACGCTACTTGTGTACCTTTCTTTGGGATTATTGTCTGACATTTATTTCATGGGGTTTTGGAACTGATACTCACTTGTTTTTCCTACCCATCTTATTTGAGTGAGTTGTGTAAAAAAAAGAGCGAAACATTGGATTATCAAATGCTTGGGGACAAGCAGTGTTTTAAGTGTGGGGGAGCGAGAGTTTGAGGGAGACATTTAGATTGACTTATCATGCATTTGTTGCAAGATTCAACCCTCCTTTTTACCAAAAAGATGTCAATATTTTTTTAACCCACCGTCCCACAGCTTCAGAAACATTTGAACCTCATGTAAAGTCCTTGAGATTGGTACATTCTTTTGATTTCCACTAGTGGAGATGTGAAATTCATGGCAAGCCTATGGTAAGCATGCATGTGCATGAGAACTGAGAAAAACTTTGATCAAATCTTTTCAAGCGATGAGTGTAATGGCAAGGTAGGTCACATGATTGATGAGTGCACATACTTGTTTTGAAAAAATGCAAGTGAAAGAAAAATTGATTTTGAAACTAAAGTTTTAAATGAAGCATGATATATTATGAGGAAAGAGATTGGAAAATTTTGAACATGTAATTTTGATGTTTTGATTTGTCTATGGGTCCACTTGTTTTTTCTTTCTGATTGTTTTGCCCAGAAGTGCAAAAGTTTAAGTTTGGGGGATTTGATGTACTTGGATTTTACATGTATTTTTATAATATTCTAACATAGTTATAATTAATTAGTTTAACCAATTTTTATATTTTTAGTTTATTTTTGTAGTTTTGTAGTAATTTAGATATTTTGATAATTTGTAGTTAACTTATATACTTATATTAGTAATTTAGTTTTTCTATTAGTTATATTAATTTTATATATTATATTTAACACTATATTATTATTATTAGTTTCTCTAATTTTAGGTTAGTTTATTTTATTAATTTTTATTAGTATGTATATTTTAATTTGTATTTTATTTAATTTCATTATTTTTTTGCATTAATAAAATAATATTTATTATTAGTTTATTATTATATTTAATAGTAACATTATATTCAATTACATGTGTGTTAATATATTATTATTTATTAATATCATTTTTTAACTTAATTAGATAATTACTTTATTTTTAATTTGAAATTAACATTTTTATTTTATTTTTATTCCCCCCTAACTACCCACATTTCCTCTCTCCAATCCCTTTCCCCTATTCCCTCGCCACCTCCCCCTCTCTATTCCCACGCCCCCTTTGACTTATTCCACCTCCCTCTCTCCAATCACCATTTTTTCCCACACCTCTCCCCTTTTATCTCCCCAAACCGCCTCCCCTTTCTCACCCCTGGACCCCGTCGCTCCCCCCTCTCCATTCCGAACCCGCCGCCCCTCTATCCTCTCTCCACTACCCGCAGGCCCCCTCTCTCCCTTCTCTCACTCTCGGCCTCCCATCCCAATCCCGCCGCCCTCATCACCCTGCTCCCCTTATTTTTCTCCCAGCATCCCGCACTCCTCTTCCATTCTAGCACCCCTGGACCCGCCGCCCTGGCTCCCTGCTCTCGTTTCCCAACTGCCCTTCTCGGCCATTTCAAGTGCAACAGGTACACCAAGTAGCCATGAGCTCTCATCGACGTGCATAGAAATTTTCTTGGCCTCCAGAGATTCATGTCGCACGGCGAGAGCGAGTGCAGATCAAAACATATTTTTTAGCGACGCGGTGGTTTGATTCGGGTGCGGCGTCAGCGACTGCACGGAGCAGAGCGATGGTTATTGTTTTGCGATCGTTGATGGCATCTCGTGGTGACCAAAACAATGACACGAGCACGGTGTTATCTTTTATTTATTATTTTATGCGTCGTGTCGTCGTGATGGCGGGCTAATTCATTAGTGTTGGAGTTGTGATAAATGTGATGGTGAATGCATGTCTTTAATTTATTCTTACGTTTGATTGCCTTTTGAATTAATTTCATTAGGATGTTTATTTAATTAATTGTATCTGCATTTAAATTAATTATCAATTGGGCCCTGCACACATGATTTTGTGCCCATTCGTGTGATACCTAATAAGTAATCACGAACGGGAGTTCATCCGAGAATTTATTTATCCGGAATTTGATCAAGCGCGCAATTGAATTTTGAATAAATAAATATATTAATTGGAAAATTTATATTTTGTGTGCGCTCTCCTTCAAACTGACATGAGTGATACTTAATAAGTAATCTCATGTGAGCGAACCCAATGTAGGTAGATACTTAGACTTTGTGAGAAACGGGTCATTGTATTTCACCAAGTGATTCAGCACTATAAGGACGCGCAAATTTTTTGTCAGGATAGAGAACGAAATGATAAATAATTTGTGTGAAAATTAGAATGTTTTCTGACATCAGAGAACGAGACTAGATGTCATTTTGATTAAATTTGGAATCGGTGATAATTGAATAAATAAATATTCAAATATGGAAATTAAATAATTGACATTGCATGCACTTGAACGGACATCACGACTCTGACACTTCCATCTCTGCCAGTTTCTGTCATAGCTAAGTTCACTTAGATAGTTTTAGTTAATTTAATTAGTCATTTTTAAAATAGTCATTTAGTTTTTGGAACTTAGTTGTTAATCACACAATTAAAGCCCATCCGCCTGAACATTCCTCCAAAAGGACATTTCTAGTGTCTACTCACATTCTCTCTGTGGTTCGACCCTGCTCGCCACTTCTACAGTAGTTAGTAGGTAAATAAATATTGCAAATTTTCACGCGTTGCGACGCGCGTGCCATGGATATAACCAATAATATAAAAGTGATGATGCTACATGTTTCAAGTTCTAAGAAAACAGCCAGAACATGTTATACATCAATACAGTATAGTAAATAGCAGAGTACAACAAAACAAAGCAAACCAGCTAGTAGCGGCATCACGAGCCTAGGCTCGGTCCCATGCCCTCCTACTCCTCAGCAATAGTCAAGTACTTGTATAGGGACTTTTTCCCCTGTCTACACCTGCAGCAACGTAATCTGTTTAGGCTGAAAACCGTGACCCAAACAGGGTGTGAGAAATATATCTCAGTAGGCACCCACCAAAGGCCCGTGCCCAACTGTGTGTAAGCATGCAACAATAGTGTGCAGTAGTAAAATGCAATAAAGTAAGCAGTACTCAAAAGTAACTAATTACCAGTTATATTTCCATTTTATTATCCATTTAATCATTTAACTTAGTAACATTCTGTGCTCAACAGCACCAAGCCCTCAGGCCAACCAGAAGCTTGCCCTCAGGCTGAATAGTAAACCACGCCCTCCGGATTTCCCTTAGGACATATAGAATCCAACCCGTAGGTATTGCCGTCAGGCATAATAGAAATTCCACCCCTCAGGCATACGAAGTGTCGCCCTCATGCACAGAAGTCAAGCCCTTAGGCATGAAAGGTTGCCCTTAGGGGGAATAACGACAACCATCAGGATAAAACAGTCACCCCCTCAGGCCAATCATAACAATGCCCTCAGTCTAACAGGTAACCGGGAAATGCCCAACCAATCAAAATTAAGTAAACAAGCAATTCCTCTCTAATAAATTCTACAGTTACTACATTTAAGGCATACCCTCGGGTATCCTGGCCAAATGGATAAACAGAGGAACAGACCCCTCGGGATGTTCCTGGATCCAAGAAATGATCCCAAACAACTTTTTATTATCACAATTAAATACCCAATTATTTCTAGGTATTAATTATATCAACGGCCTCAACCACACGACACCCTGACATGGGTTTGTGGCACAAAAACGCACAAAACACACAGTAGTTGGAAAATTAAACACAAATATACCTACCTTATACGCCAACGAATGCTATACCCGAACGTCGGCTCTAGAAATGCCCAAGAACAGCATAGATCTGATGAAGAAAAAAACACATTAAAACGTAAATAACTTACGTTAGGAGAAGAATTGGAAAGAATGGTACCAGGAGGAGGAAGGTCTTACCCATGCGGTTCCAACAAAATCGTCCGAAGCTGAATCAGATTTGAGATGAATTCCTGGTGGATCATTAAATATCCGGCCTCCTCCTTTGGTTCCAAAACGGCTCAAGTACCTCCTCTGCCAAATGTGGAGTCTACTGCCTATTTTAAGCTGAAAAATCAAAGTACACGGCGTGTACTTCAAAGTACACGACATGTAATCCTTTCATTTAAACGTTCAATTGGTGGCACTGCCATACTGTTCATATGCTGACAAGAGTACACGGCATGTACTCCCAAGTACACGGTGTGTACTACCACCCAGCTGGTGGCGACTCCACCACCTTAATGTTTATGCCTTCCGACTAACTACATGGCGTGTAAGGTACCACTACACGGCGTGTAATCGGTTCCTACAACCTTCATCGCCGGCATGGCCACACGCCCCGTGTACTCATCCTAACACGGCCAAAAGTACACGGCGTGTGGATAAAGTACAAGGCATGTAGTTCCAAAAAAAATTAACATTCTTTCCCATTTTCCATATTTTCTAAAAAAAACGTAAGGAAAAGGAAAAGGAAGATGCACGTACCTCGAAAATAAGAACCAGGTTCTTACAAACCTGCCACCTTATAGCAATTCATCCCTGAATTTCCCTTTCAAGTGTGGCGAAGAGAAAACATAGAACAACTCTGTCCACTGAGCACGTACGTCGACCTCCTACTCCCAGGTCTCATCCTGCACTTGGCCATGCTACCATAGCACCCGTACGGGAGGAACTGACCGGCCTTAGAGAACCTTCATGCTCCTATCAACGATACAGATTGGATGCTCCTCAAAGGATGCATCATGCTGAAGCTCAACCTCCTATGGCTGAAAGGTGTGAGACGGGTCTGAAAGGTAGAGACGCAACTGAGACACGTGGAAGACGTCGTACATGGTTCGGTACCGCTGTGGTAACTGCAATTGATAGGAAACCATCCGGACTCTCTCCGGAATCTCAAATGGTCCCACATACCTCGGTGAAAGCTTACCCTGTCTCTGGATCCACTTGTGTCCCATCCTCAACAAAACACGCAAGAAAACATGATCCCTAACCACGAACTCCAAGGGTCGTCTACGGCGATCAGCATAAGACTTCTGATGAGACTGTGCGGTAGCCATCTGCTTCTGAATCAACTGGACCTGCTCAGATGTCTCCTGCACGAGTTGTGGCCCTAGTAAAGCTGCCTCACCTGCCTCTAACCAGCACAAAGTTGATCGTCATGGCCTACCATATAAAGCCTCGTATGGTTCAATATCAATAGTTGCCTGAAAACTATTGTTATAGGCAAAATTGACTAAGGGTATATACTTATACCAAGAGCCCCCAAAGTCTAGGAAGCATTCGCGCAACATGTCCTCTTGCACCTGTATCGTCCGATCTGACTGGACATCTGTCTGAGGGTGGTATGCTGTGCTCAGAAGCACCTCTGTACCCAGCGACCTCTTAAAACTCTTCCATAAACGAGACATAAAGAGGGCATCCCTATCTGAAATGATAGAACGCGGGACCCCATGCAGACGTACGATCTCTCAGATATACATCCTTCTGAGCTCGTCCACACCAAAGGTCTCCTTGATCGACAATATGTGAGATACCTTCGTGAGTCTGTCCACAACAACCCACACGACATCATTGCCTCAAGGTGACCTTAGCAATCCCGTCACGAAATCCATCGCAACATCATCCCATTTCCACTCTGGAATGGGCAACTGCTGTAACAGCCCAACTGGTCACTGATGCTCTGCCTTCACCTGCTGACAGGTGGAACACCTCATAACAAAACCATCTATCTCTCTCTTCATACCTGGCCACCAGTACGGATGCCTCATGTCACGGTACATCTTGGTAACACCAGGATAAACTGCCCAAGGTGAAGCATGAAACTCCCGCATCAGCTCCTCACGTATATCCCATGGAACCCATACACGTCTATAGAAACACAAAACCTCATCATCACCTATCGTCCAACCGGAAGGAGGGTCCTCACTTGCCACCGACTCCCGTAGAACTAGGCCTTCTGAATCTGATAGCTCCCACACCCTCACTCTGTCCAGGATGGTAGAAGTCACAGCTAATGAGGAAAGATAATTCTGCCCTTGACTATCATGCACCTCCAGATGCATCTTAGAGAACAAGGCCATAAGCTGCCACTCACCACTGGCCTCCTGCACTGCCTGTATCTGAGTCTTCCTGCTCAGTGCATCAGCTACTGCATTACCTTTACCAGGTGTATAGGCAAGCTCAAAATCGAAGGACTGTAGGTATTCGACCCACCTTCTCTGCCTCAGATTCTGGTCATGCTGAGTAAAGATATACTTGAGGAATTTGTGGTCGGTGAAAACCACAGAATGCTCTCCCAACATATAATGTCTCCAACAGTGCAACACATGAACAACTACAGCCAACTAGAGATCATGCGTCGGGTAATTCCTCTCATGTGGCCTCAAATACCGCGGCCCGTACACCACAACTCGGTCGCCCTGCATCAAAACGGCTTCCAACACAATCCCTGATGCATCATAGTAAACTATATAACTCTTCCCCTGCTCTGGGAGTATCAGGAACGGTGTTGATGTCAGCCTTCCCTTCAGGTCCTGAAAAGCTGTCTCAAAAGATTCTGACCAAACGAACTTCACACCCTTCTTAGTCAGACCTGTCAACGGTGATGCTAAGCAGGAGAAGTCCAATATGAAGCATCTGTAGTAACCATACAGCCCTAACAATCTTCGTATCTCAAACATGTTCTTGGGCTGCTCCCAGGAAACTACTGCTCTCACCTTCTCTGGGTCCACTATATCTCCTGCCTCTGAGATGATATGACCCAGGAAGTGAATCTGGTGCATCCAAAAGTGTCACTTAGAGAGCTTAGAAAATAGGCGATACTCTCTCAGTGTACTCAATACGATCTCAAGATGGGTGGCATGGTCGTGTCGAGTGTGAGAGTACACCAAGATGTTTTCCACGAATACTACCACAAATGAATCAAAATAAGGATGGAACACACGATTCATTAGATCCATGAAAACTGCTGGCACGTTCCTGAGTCCGAACGGCATAACCGTATACTCATATAGACCATACCTGCTTCTGAATGCTGTGAGAGGTTTATCAGATAGTCTAATGCGCAGCTGATGATATCTGGATCTCATGTCAATCTTCAAGAACACTCGTGCTCCACGAAGCTGATCAAATAGATCATCTATCCTCGGTAAGGGATATCGGTTCTTAACCGTCAACTTGTTCAGCTTCCGATAATCCACACAAAGTCTGAGGGTACCATCCACCTTCTTCACAAAAAAGACCGGAGAACCCCAAGGAGATGTACTGGGTCGGATAAAACCCATTGCCTATAACTCCTATAGCTACCTCTTGAGCTCCTGCAACTCAGGCGTGGCCATCCTATAAGGAGGAATGGAGACCGGTGCTGCACCTGGCATAAGCTCAACAGAGAAATCCACCTCCTGCACTGGAGGTAGAACTGAAAAGTCATCCAGGAAGACATCCCTGAAATGATCGAACACTAGAGGGAAATCTGTCTGATAAGTCCCCTGGTCATCTAGATATAAGCTCACAATCTGGGCTGTGACTCCACCTCTCCCATGATGCTATGGTCCAGCTCGTCTCGCCTGAACATCCCAATCGCCCTTGTATAGAAACTCCCCTCCCTCTGGTGACGTGAAACACACCCTACGACGATAGCAGTCTACAAAGGCTCGAAAGGGAACCAAGCAGTCCATCCCAAGAATGACGCCATAGCTCGTCATCTGTAGGACATAGAGGTCCCAAGGGAAGTTACACCCACCAACCTCAAGGGGGTACTCCTTTCACTGACGCACACCAACCTTCCTAGTCCCCAACGGAGTGTCTAGAGTCATGATATCAGAAGAAGTAGAAACAACGAGCCCAAGGCTCTCCACAATGGGTACATATATAAAACTATGTGTAGCACCCATATCAAAAAGTACTAAAGACAAGACAGAAGCTACAAGAATAGTACCTCTGACTGTCGAAGGCCTGGGATCCTGCTCCTGCTGGGCCTATTGCACTGCATATTCCTGCCCAGTGCCGCGGCCCTGCGACACAGCTTGGCTACCCTGAGCTATCCCACCCAGTTGCCTTTACGATCCTAGTTTCTGGCTACCACGGCCATGCCCACCATCTCTTCCAGCATGCCCTAATGTATTCCAGTTCCCTGACTGGTAATAAGCCACTGGTCCTTCTCCGACACGCGAAGTCTGCACAGAACCCCTCTCACTAGCCACTGGTAGAAACGCCCTGCAAAAGCGCTACAGATGACCCATCTTGACGCAAGCTCGGCACTCCAATGTGTCTCGTGGACACTGAGGCCTCTTTTTCCCGTCTCTGCCACACTGATAGCACCTGATCAGGTCACCTGAAGAAGCTACCTGGCTGGTAATGCTTCCCTGAGAGAAGTCTATTTGTCTCTTCCTCTTACCAGCAGAAATCGTACCAGTAACTGGTGCTGAACCGTCCTGGCCCTCACCACTCCATTCCCGCAGGTTCCTCTCGGTAATCAACGCCTAGTTCACAATCGCGTGTACAATAGGCAACCTGAATACATTTACCAGCGCTCAGATTTCATACAGAATACTATCCTTAAAACGTCTGGCTATCAACATCTCATCACCCACCATCACGGGTGCAGAACTCTGAAGCTCGGTAAAATGAGCAGAGTAGTCCATCACCGACATAGCGCCATGCTGTAGATTCATGAACTCTCGAGCTCTATCTGCCCTCAGCGTCTCGGGAAATAAAAATTCATAGATGACTTCCAGAAAATCCTCCCACGCCATGTCCCTATGATTCTCTGGCTGGGTGGTAACATCCCACCCCCTCTTGGCGGAATCACGCAGCGTGTAAGTCGCGAGCTTGACCCTCCGCCCTGGAGGCGTCTCAAGATGCTCAAAAATAGTCTACATCAATCATAGCCAAGACTCTACAGCCTGCGGTCCGCCATCCCTAGAAAAAGTAGGCGGATGCTAGTGCTGAAAGATACGTGTCAGCTCGGCCATAGATGTGGCAGCCAGCGGTGCTTCCTGAAAGGTTTGCATGAACCACAATTTTCCTTCACGGAACTCAGCCTCCGCGCCTGTGTCCGGTATAATAGTTGGTGCCGTATTTGGCACTGCTGGTGGATCAACTGGTAGCCTATGACCCACCATCTCCGAATTATACTAGTTGCCGCTCTCCGGGAGAACAACTTGCAGTTGTCTAGGCGGCATGACTCTACAATGTCAAAAGCACGCCTTAGATTCAAGATTATTAAGACTGAAAGAGAAGGAACCACAAAAGAACAATAGGAAGAAGGAGTTTCAAAATTTGAATAACAATACTACACAACGTGTACACTGAATACATGATGTGTACTTGACTTCCTTTCCCCTACCTGGGTCCTTCCACACGGCTTCCGTTCAACAAAACTACATGGTGTGTATAATATCTACACTATGTGTATGGTGTTATTTTCCAACTGCTCGTGTTGTCTGTAACATGGCCGACAACTCGGATTTACTCTACACGACGTGTTATACTCGAACACGGCATGTACACCATCTCGTTTCCAAGCCCCATCGATAACTCCACACAGTCTGTCCTTGGAAAAGACTACATGATGTGTCCTAAATGTACACGACGTGTTCTGGAAGTGGTGACACTGGCCCGTGTTGTTAGTTACACGGCCAAGTCCCCAGGTCTCACTACACGGTGTGCCTATAACTGGCACGACGTGTTCTGTCAAGGAGGTCACCGACCGGTGTTGTTAGTTACACGGCCGGACTCAGGGTCAACACTACACGGCGTGTACAAAAATACATGGCGTGTTTTACCCAAGGCCTCCCTTAACCCGTGTCGCCGCCCACACAGTTTGTGACATGGGAAGAGACTACACGGAGTGTACTCAGGGTACACGACGTGTACTCAAAAAGTTCATTTTTCCCAAACAGAAGAACATACACGATGTGTATAAAAATACTATACTGCTTGTATACTTGGTTTCCAAACAGTATGCCTCAGAAACCTCTCAGGAACCCAGAAAATACTAAAAAACAACACCTAAGTGTCAAATTCTGACCTGTGGGGGCCCATACACCCCACGAATCAATGTTTGACATCTTATTTGTTTTATAATCAATAACTAGTCAATGATCCACCAAATTCTGGTTAATGGGGGCCCATAATCCGCAAAAACCATAGTTTGGAGTCCATTCTATAAACAATCTCAAACAATAATACCATATCACTAGGAATGTATTTATCAAGCAGCTATCACAATAGCATGCTTTACTAGCACAACAACTATCACAACAACATGAAAATTCTAATGCACCTACATGACATGGAAACTTTGAATGGCATGTGATATATAGCATGTGCCTATATAATGCATGAGATGACATACCATCATCTCATCGGGTTGCAACAAAATAGAACCCACAGATAAAATATAAAAAGTACAATCCAAGTGTGTCACCCAACGGTGAAAATATATCAACTGTAAAATTTGAAAAATCAAAAGAATGAAAAATACGAGGTAGACTAGATTTTCCTTGTAAATGGGATAGATACGCCCAGGCACAGCTTATTACCAACTACCGTTCCGTCATATCCCTGACTACGACTCCAAAGAGTAAGTCAATGAAAAGAAACCCCTCTGATACCACTTTGCAACATCCCAGACCTGGGTGCCATGCAACGGGTGCCCTCAGCCCGGTTTGCCACGTGACCTCAAGTGAATTTGCCCAAACTCTAGAGGCTGACGACTAGCAGTGAGGTCCCAGGTCTGATAGTGGGGAAACTATGGCCTCATTTACCAAAGTGTAGTGCTGCGGAATACCAAAATAACCATACAACAAACAGCGGAAGTAGTAAACATACAAAACTGAAATAACTACAGAAGTGGATATAACCAATAGTATATAAGTGATGGTGATATATGTTTCATGTTCCACGAAAACAGCCAGAACATGTTATATATCAATACAGTACAGTAAATAGCAGAGTACAGAAAAACAAAGCAAAACAGCTAGCAGCGGCATCACGAGCCTAGGCTCGGTCCCACGCCCTCCTACTCCTCAGCAACAGTCAAGTACCTGTATAGGGAAGCTTGTCCCTATCTACACATACAACAATGTAATCTGTTTGGGCTGAAAAGTGTGACCCAAACAGGGTGTCAGAAATATATCTCAGTAGGAACCCTCCAAAGGCCCGTGCCCAACTGCGTGTAAGCATGAAACAATAGTGTGCAGTAGTAAAATTCAATAAAGTAAGCAGTACTAAAATGTAACTAATTACCAGTTATATTGCGATTTTATTATCCATTTAATAATTTAACTTAGTAACATTCTATCCTCAATAGCACAAATCCCTCAGGACAACCAGAAGCTTTCCCTCAGGAGAAATAGTAAACCACGCCCTCAGGCTTGCCCTCAGGCCATACAGAATCCAACCCACAGGTATTGCCGTCAGGCGTAACATAAATTCTCGCCCTTAGACATACGAAGTGTCTCCCTCAGGCATAGAAGTCAAGCCCTTAGGCATGAAAGGTTGCCCTCTGGAAAAATAATGACAGCCCTCGGGCTAAAACAGTCATGCCCTCAGGCCAATCACAACAACACCCTCAGGCTAACAGGTAACCAGGCAATGCCCAACCTATCAAAATGTAGTAAACATGAAATTCCTCTCAAGGAAATTCTACAGTTACTATATTTAAGGCATACCCTTGGGTATCCATGCCAAATGGCTAAACAGAGAAACACACCCCTTGGGATGGTCCTGGATCCAAGCAAAGATCCCAAACAGCATTTTATTATCACAATTAAATACCCAATCAATTCTAGGTATTAATTATAGCAACGGCCTCAGCCACATGACCCCCCGACATGGGTTAGTGGCACAAAAACGCACAAAACACACAGCAGTTGGAAAACTAAACACAAAGACACCTACCTTATACGCCAACGAATGCTATAACTGAACGCCGGCTCTAGAAACGCCCAAGAACGGTGTAGATATGACGAAGTACAAAACCCATTCAAATATAAATAACATATGTTTGGAGAAGAATTGGCAAGAACGGTACTAGGAGGAGGAAGGGCTTACCCTTGCGGTTCAAGCGAAATCGTCCGAAGCCGAATCGGATTCTAGACGAACGACTGGTGGATCTTTAAAGATGTGGCCTCCTAATTTGGCTCCAAAATGGTTCAAGTGCCTCCTCTTCCAAATGAGGTGGCTACTGCCTGTTTTATGCTGAAAAAACAAAGTACACAGCATGTAATTCAATGTACACGGCGTGTACTTCAATGTACATGGTGTGTACTCTTTTCATTTAATTGTTCCATTGGCGGCACCGCCACACTGTTCATATGACGAAAATAGTACACGACATGTACTCCCAAGTACACGGTGTGTACTGCCACCCAGCTGGCGGCGACTCCACCACCTTACTGTTTAAGCATGCCGACTGACTACACAGCGTTTAAGGTACCACTACACGGCGTATAGTCGGTTCCTACACCCTTCATCACCGGCATGGCCACACGCCCCGTCTACTCATCCCAACACGGCCAAAAGTACACGGCGTTTGGATAAAGTACATGGTGTGTAGTTCCAAAAAAAATTAACATTCATTCCCATTTTCCATATTTTCTCAAAAACACTTAAGGAAAAGAAAAAGGAAGAATCCCGTACCTCCAAAATAAGAACTGGGTTCTTACAAAAAGGTAGGTTTTAATGAGTATTTTAGGGACTCTAGAAAGAAATTTTAGAATATATTTTAAAAAAATTAGTGGTTCTTTGGGTGAAATGATGGTGGAGAGGTGGAGAACTTTTATAATTGTAGGGGACAAACACAGAATTTTTTGAATCAAGTTAGGTGTACCCATGTTTTTACATAAGCAAATTCATAAAAAACTAAAAAATATCATTAATATAAGTTTTATCACTAAAATATCACCATCTAATGGACTTTTCCAAAAATTATAAGTAATGTTTCTTTATGATTGAGGTTTAGGCCTTTGTTAAGTTTGATTTTACCTTAATAGTGGTAATTAATTTTATTCCCTTTCAATAATAGTTTTGGTCAAATATTAAGTTTATCTTATTAGAATATAAATATTATACTTATTACAAATTATTATGTCTATCTTTCAAAATTTCATTCATAGAAGCATAAACATTACGTCTAATGATAATCCGGTAGACATGTCGATAAAGTCGGTTTTTAAAATGAGAATATTCAAAAGATCTTTAAGCGTCTATATCTGTATACAGTATAAAAATGATTCTAATAACCTCAAATGGATTAATATATTTATAGTTTATTAATATGACTATAAAAAAACTTAAAATAAATTATAACTATACAAATTAATTTGATGAAAAACTAGTTTTGATTTCAAATTTAGTATTTTCCACTATTCATCCAAAAAAGATGTTTCTCTGAAAAAACCAAAAAAAATAACCCAAAGATAATTTTGAAATTATAAATTAAAAAATGAAGTATATTTTAGAAAATTAAAATTTTAAAAGTTTCAAAAATTAATTTTATTATTACTCACAAAGGACATAAAAAGTAGTTCTTTTAGTAAAAAAGTATTTTAAAACAAATTAATACTTTACTATAAATTGAACATCTTACTGTAAATATTATTTATATATAAAAACATTTCATAAATTATATTTAAAAAGTAGTTATTTATATTCTTATGTATAAATTTAATAGTTATGTTATATCTATCATGATTATATAATAATAATAACAATAATAATAATTTATTTGATAGATATTTTATGTTCTATGTAACACAAGCTATGTCAGTGTTTCATTTAGTGAATGAATGACATGGTATAGTGTACAATACAATAAAAACATAGTGATTTTTTATAAATAAATATATATTCAGTAGAATATAAATACATTTTATTTATTTGAAAAAAAATAATTCACAAAATCTTTGGGTCTTAGATTCTACCCAATTAAATTTTATTTCGCCTTAGAAATTCAAATAGGTTATTAAAACATGTAATACTTGATGGTTAATTTCATAGAAATCCAAATGATAAAAATTATTACTTTAATTTTTGTTAAAATTTTAATGTTGGAAATATGGTAGTTACCCAAAGTAACTCATAACTAGGTTTCCACATGAGAGAACATTGGTGGAATGTGAAAACATGGAGTTGGAGGAAAGGTAAATATTCATATGGAATTTTTAATGTAATCAATAAAAAATAATGATCGAGGGAAATTTTGGGACCTTAGAGTCATAAATCAATGATGATAAAAAAATAAATCAGTTCAACAGAAATTATGGTAATTAGAAAAATGAATATGGTTATTTTCCTAAGGTTTAGTTATTCTTTTATTAATCAGGAATATAATCAAATATAGTTACATGATATATTTATATAAACACTTTTTCTTCCTTTGGTTGTTCTTTGAGTAATTTATAATTCATCTATTACATCATGAAATTGATATCAAAAAAATGAATTTTATGCTTGACGCACTAAAATACATTTTAGCAGATCTTAAGGCCCATAAAAGAGTGCCAATATCTAACTATTCTCCAATATCCATTTAGTTAATATATTAATATCTAATCCTAAAATGTAACACTACTAGTTAATCATTAATATTTATTAATAGAATATATTAAATTAAAATATAATTACACATTAACCAAGACATCACATAGGCCAGTGGTAGGAATGAAACCCTTGTCGTCTTTTAGTCACTAGTTCATGATATATAACCTTTAGGGACATGATTGGTTTTCAACTGACATACATGTTATACTTTTCTAATAACCACATAGGTATTATTTAGAAAATAATTATCATGAAAATCATTGAAATAAGGTTAATACATAAATAGAATTTTAAATTTATTTTTCAATACAGCCACAATTAATAAATAATTCATTTGATGTTCAAATTAAAATATCTTTAATTGGGTAACATTATAACCCTGTCAAAATATGAAAATCCAGAACATTATAAAGATACTCACAAATTTAGATTAATTGAACCACCATATATCACAATGTATATCATGGTTGTCACAATCCAAACTTGTGAGTATCCTTATCGTATATTTTCTTGAAACATGGTTATAACATGAATTTCAATAAATAATTTTTTAAAATAGAATGATTAATTATTCCAATGATTATAAGTTAAATTCCATAAATCCATGAAGTTTTAATGTTTATCCTAGATAACATATAATAATTTTTCAATAAATCCTTTATTAGATCTGTGGTAATCAAAACCATCGAGATTACCTATTCATATATAACATATCATTATCCAAACATCATTATATGAACATCAGGAAAGAATTAACGCCTACCTTCCCTTAATAATAATATCACATATCCATGAAGTCGCTTTTCTAACTCACTAGCACCATTCAACATATCCTTTAAAATAATAAATAAAAAACTTATACTGAAAATACTTATATATTATATGACTCTTGTATAATAATATTTTAATTCAACAACATATACACATTGATTATGGAAAGTAATTATTAAACCAACAATCAGGCAGTGTCATCTCATCACTTAACACACCTTTTCCTAAAATGTGAAATAAAAATCATTTCTTATGTTTACTAAGCCTAAATCAAATAAGCCTTCCTAAATTTAATGTAAATAATATTGGAATAACATCCCATACCTTTCAAATATCACTTTTGGTATCTGTATCATTAGTAGTATAATCAATAGTCGTGGACCTTCTGGACTCTCTTCATGATATATCCAATTAGAAAATTTATTTCCATTAGTCCCATAATTTCCACATCTGAAAGAATAAATTTTGACCAAGTTAATTCATGTTTCCTCAATTGATTAAAACTATAAATAATAGGTTTACAAACACTACTCATAGATAAAAAACCACATAATCCTGAAAAATTACTTATTGGATTTCTAAATAATGACTCATACTTATATAATCCATGACACCTTAGGCTTATCATAGGTTATTCACATTCATATTTGAATTATTTATTCCTTGATGGTTTATAAAGAGTTTTTTAATTCCAAAGCATATACCCTAGGAGTGTCAACCTAGGTGTGGAACAAGGCTAGTTGTTATATACCCAGATACACTCAAGTCAGACCAACACACCTCGTTGGAGTTGTTACCCCTATATACATTTGTGATAGAGCCACATATACTTATAGTATCCAGATTAGAATGAAATTAAAGGACACCACTCACTCTATCCATTACCAAAATCCCAAGACATATTACTAAACATTAACTCATCTATATACTTTTCCTTAGTGATATCCCTATACGTATCTATAAAATTACACCAAGAGATCTCACTAAAGTTTTCTCAACATAGTTTCTAATGGTTGACCAAACCATTGTTATGATACCAACTAAAAAAACCATGTTTTAATGTACATAGACATTATATCATATTTTGGAATACTCTAAACATTACACAAACAGACTATAGAGACCCTATCCTTGTACACATATTATTACATGATTTTATGCATGATAAAGCATCATATTACAAACTACATATCATGAAGCCTAGTTTCTTGGAAGAATAGTTACTTAAAACTAAAAACATGGAACTAAATAAGAATTTTATTTATTTAGTATTCATAAGGATCCCCTAACTTCCATTTTGGTATTAAATTTTCATAGACTATCCTGAGGATAAGATGAACAAAGGGATGACCTAAAATCCCAGTAGGGGAATAATCATAAGAATAATGCTTTAGAACATTGGTTAAGAATCATGAAATAATGTTATAAAAAGGCATATAATGTAATTGAAAATATTCAGCCATAACATATAAAACATTGGATATTATTAATGTGGAATCAATATAAAACATGAATTTAGCACAAATCAATGCTCATTTTATATAGAGGTGCACCGGTCAAGGTTAACCACTAATACCGTTGGGCATGGTAGCACGTGTGAAGTCTGTCCGCAAAAACTGTTGCATATAAAGTATCATGTTATAAAAATTAACAAATTTAATTAGAGTTCTATCTGGTCACACTCATAATTACATGTTCACAAATATTATTTCCATATAATGAATTATACATAATCAATCACACACAAACATAGGGGTTCCCATGGAAAGAAATGTGTATCGTAATCAGGTCACAAAGCATAATAAATGCGGGCATCATACATGTGTCCATGAAAGAAAAAAATTTATAAATACACTAACATTAATAAGAAAAAGTGGTCATATATCCGGGTAAGTGATTTCAAATATAAGTGACTACATATAAGAATTGTATTTATGAAATTTTAGCATTAAAACATTTTAGTGCGGTTTTAAGGAAAATACTAAAGATAATTTAAAACATAAAGGAGAATGAAAATTTATATAAAACTATAAGTGATCCAATAAGGATTTAATAATAAAAATACTGATTTTATAAGTAAATGTTTTCTTAAAATATATGATAGAGTGTTCCTGATTTTGGGTAATAATTCAGGAAGTTCCCTTAAATTTGGTTTTCTTATCAGGAAATACTAAAAAGGGAATCACTTTAAATCATGTATATCCCTGAAATAGAATGATTTTTGAACCTTCATACATGAGGGTTTACATATAAAATACAATTATAAGATCTAAATAAATAAAATATTGTATTTATTTGGGGTAAAAGTGAATAAGAATAATAAGAAGGGATAATGGTGGTATGGGTAGAATCCCTGACCTTATGTCCAATGGTGTTCTCCAGTTGATAATAATGACCAAAATAATAAAATTAGGTTTATTAATTAATAATTACAGAACATATATTACATGTAATTGATTTATTATAAACTTTTTGAGTTCGTTCATATCCTTTTTAATTGGTTATGATGCTCAATTTCATTATTCGGTTCGTTTGTTTCATGAATGATTTACTTATATACATAAACAGTTAATAATGTAAATAGAATATGGTTTTCCGAAATTGGAGTTATATTTTATTATTGAAAATCCATAAGCTTACATGATAATTATTTCATTTGGTTACTTGGAGTGAAGTTTAATTTTTCTATAAAACATTAGTGATATCCTTTTGGGTTAATTGGCAGTTTTTTAATCAGAACGAACACATTTTGTTTTATATAACCAAACCATGTATAATAAAAGATTAAAAAGACATAGATGAGAAATAATACATATATAATTGTCTGTTTCAACCAAAATAAGGGTTTCATTTTGAGAATTGAAGAAAATAATAGAAATTAAAAACCCCTCATCATTGAATGTGGTAAATTAAGACACCACAGATAGTGTTTTTACTACTAGTATAAAAGATAGGTAAATGAGAGATGATAATAAAATATTCCATTTTCTGAAAAACATTATAGTATATAATGGTACTTTAGTCTTCATAACACTTGGATGAAGGGAGTTAAAGATGGAATATAAATCCACGGAAGATGAAATGAATGTAAATGAATTGAAATGAAGAATTTTCCTCTTTAATTAATAATCCATTAGAGCCTATTAAAAAGATATGACTTAGTCCTTTGTAGAGAAGAAGAACTTATGGATGTGGGGGAGGCCCTTGAGGAGAGATTTGAGTATAATTTAATAACGGAATAAGGCTTTATGGTAGTGAAGGGACGATGGGACTGTGGGTGGTTTTTATAGTGGAGGGGAGGAGAGTTTTATTAATATTTTAATAATTAGGATATTATTTGTCCAAAAGAAGAGATATTGTGATGATGCCAGGACCAAAAATAGTAATCAAGGCATGTGAGTTCGCACCAAGGGTTCTGACATCTTTGATGATACTATTAATAGTATATTTTACCATTAATGTATATATATGGTAAATTACTGTATTTCATTGTTCACCAAAAACACAAGAATTCTAGAAAAACACTATAAAATCAGCATAACCATTCATCAACATGTAGAATCAAAAAATAAAATCCATTTTTCAAAAATAACATTTGAAATATGATTAATTTAATCATTAATTTAAATCATAATTTACTATAAAAATACAGTTTTTAAAATTATAACTATTTTTATAATGCTTTCAAAAACTAAATAACGTATTATAAAAAGATCATAAATCTATATGATATAAAATTTTAAATCTAGAAACCCCTTTTAAGAAAATATATTTTTTTCAAATGAATTAATAATTTGTAATTAAATATTTTTTACTTATAAGAATACCAAATATTTTACTATGATCAAATTGTCACTTATATGATTTATAAATTTTATTTATACATTCATGGATGAGGTTAAAATTATTTTGGACGATTTACTATTCAAAAGATTTATTTTTCTATTCGTAAGTGTATTTTACTATTTATAAGGGTATGTAATTATTCACCCAAAATTATTTGATCCATTAGACAAAAAACACCTTGAACGCAACTGTGTATATCCTATTTTCAATGTTTTAAACACAAAAGTAGAAAATTAATGCTTAATTGTTATATAATATTTAGTATAATGACATTTCATTCTCTTTCTTAATGTTATTATAAAATAAGGCATAATTATAATAAGGTAATTCCATTTTTAAAGCATTGGGTTGTTTAATAGATGCCCCAATATCGTGTTAGTTTATTTCCTGTGGAAATGTGGAAAAAAATAGTATAACTCAATGGAAGATCATCAATGTTTCCCACAAATATATTCCCCACAACAATTCAACTTAAAACCTATCGTCATAAACTAGGGAAAGGAAACATAAGAAAGGGGTGGGATGTAATTTTCAAAAAGGTTAAATGATGAAAATACAGAAGAATAATATGAGGATAAGGGTATGAGAACTTGAAAATAAAATTAGATGATCATACCCAACGTATAAAATATTATGAAAATTAATCATGAAATAATTATTGGATGTTCATAAGACATGAATCATAAGGACACCAAGACCATAATCCAAGAAATAATAACATAATTCTAAGTGTAACAATCTAGGTATTTATAGAGTAATAAAATTTCATATCCATTATTATTTTTGAATTTAATATTAATTCATGTTTAGAGGGGACACTATTCATGACAGCGTACCCTACATGCAACAAGGGGTTTCTCTGAAATCTTATGTCCTACACAATAATGAATAATACCAAAAAATAATATAACAATAATATTATTATTTTAAAATGTAGTTAACACCCAGCTGTTGTATTGACATGAATGAACATAATTAACTATATTATTGTTTTACAAACTTTTTATTTTTTTTATATTTATCCAATAAATTTTAGATGCTTAAAATGATAACGAAACAAATTTTATGCATAAAATACTCTAATATTTTTAAAATATGTTTTTACCACCTTTTGTTGGATAACCATTTTTAAAATCGTTTTGGTCATATTTTTATTTTCTATTTGGTAAAATAAAATTCGTTTTTTGATGTAGGACATCAAAATGTACTTCAGTTGATATTTTGTTATTTTTTGATAAAATCTATAGTTTTATGAATAGTGAAAAATACTGCATTTTAATTTAAAATTTCATTTTTATCTCATTTTTTTTATAAATTTATATTGTCATTTTAAGTTGTTTTAAATATTAATTAGATTAATTTTTAATCATGTAATCAAATAATGATCATTTAATGTTATTTTACATTTAAATTCAACATAAACACATGTCAATATTTTGATAGTTTTCACTCCTTCAAAACTCATTTACTAGTTTTGACATCCACTTTAATTTTAAATTAATTTCTGCAAACTATTTGTTTTGAATTTTGGGAAATCAGATTCAATATTTGGAATCAAAAGGTTCAAATTATTTAAATAGGTACCTTATATTTTTTGACGTTATAAATAGTAACTTCAATAATTATTTTTACTTACCATGGTAAATGGGTAAATCATGAAAATAAGGATATATAAATAATATTATAATTATATGAAAATACACTAAATAATGGATAATCTTATTTCATGAGATAGTTCATACCATGATCAACCTTGGGTTGAATTTCGGACCTCATGGAGCCACTTGGGTGTGATAATGACCTTTTATAATTTCTATTTCAATAAAAAAAATATTACATAAACATGTATCTCATAACTAAAAAAATTATAATTTACTTTATATAGATGAAATCTTAGAATATGAATAGAAATTAAAAATATAAAAATATTTCCTACATCATAGTATTTTATTTGTAATTTTTTGTAATTATATAAACAAATATATTTATGACACAATGATAATTCCTCGATTTCATTATTAATGAAATATTAAAATAAATGATACTATACATATTAAAATTATTGTACTTTGAATATTTTTATTCTATAAACACATGTTTTTGATTATATTTATAAGTTTGGGGTGTTTTAATGCCTTTTTTTCAAAGGAATCAAGTTTAATTACATTAATGAAAATCAATTTCAAAATAATGTCCAAATTTATATAAATGAGTTTTTCAAACAAATAATATTTTATTAAATGATTTAACACTCCAATAAATATATTATTCTACCAAATCACTTATATAATGTTAAAATTTTCATTAATTATCCACTTGTGGTTCTTTTGGAACTTTATAGTAACTATAGAAACTATATGTTATGAAAATATATGAATACATGGTAAGAGTTAATCTTTATAATGAAGGGTTAAAGAAAAATGATAAGGTTAAATTTGTGATCTAAACTTGTCAAAAATATATGTGTTTATATTATTTATACCCATACACATCTTATACTCAAAATATATCACTTTGTAACTATTATAATTCTAAAATCAATTTAAAATAATATAATATTTTTAGAGCTTCTAAAGTTCCTCTCATCTCTATTATAAAAGACCACCACATCTATCCACATACTCATACATCTCAATCCCATTGGATGATCCCAAATATGATGAAATAAGCTCCCAAAGTCCTACCTTTACACATAGAATCCTTATCTTGGGATGTTTGATATTCAAGAAAATGTTTTAGCTAAAATAAAAAAGTGTTACCCGATTCTGAGGTAATGTTTTCTCTCAAGCCTCTTTCATTTATTTTCCTCATCAAACCCCAAAACTTATATTTATTCCATTCATTTATAAAAAAATAATCCTAAATATAATATTATGTTTTATTATAATTTTTATTCCTACAATTACAGTTACTTACATTTAATGGATATAGAACATAATGTTACAATGTACGTCGAAGTACTGCCTCATGAAACGATGATTGTTCAATTTTCTCCTACCACCTCTCATGGTGAACATTATAGTGGAAATATATTTATATAATATATAAATATATTATATTTTTTTTCTCTATGATTCTATTATTTTTATTTATTTCATACCATTATTCCTTCCACAGTGAGTAAATATGATAATTTTATTTTGGGAACTGTGGACTACCGCCCCATCAAAAGTTATATAACTCGTTCATGACATAAATAGAATAAATAAAGGATGTAATTGTTGAACTTATGTAACATATATAACACATATATAAAAAATAATAACATTCCTATGAATCTTTTATTATTTTATTCCCTTCATATGATATGAAATGAAAGTAGTGTTCATGCGTACGTATGACCTACCATCTCCATGAATGGTGTATTTCATTTATTATCTCAAAATGCTATAGACTATTCAAAATAAATATATACTGGATACATATGATATTTAAATTATTTTTTATATTCTTTAGAAAATGTAATTATGTCCACATGGATAATTTGAATCAAAACAATATCATTTTTGAATTAAATATATAAAATCGGTAAAGCATCTGATATGAACTCAAATAATTAACTAATTACAATAACATGGTAACATGTTATATAAAATGAATAAAAATATTTAAAGAGGTTCTAAATCAAGTATAAATGAAAATATGTTTTTTATTCATGAAACTAAAAAACGAACTAAACAATTCAGAATCAAGGTATGGGACCTCATCTCAGTCTTTTTTAATTGTGGAATTTCTTGATAATATGAACCTTTATTATTTTATATGATGTATATTCAGCCACTATGAAATTTCATCACCATATTTTATCTATAATAATGTTATTTCATAAATAATGGATATTAATATTTAAATGTTCAAATTGTTATGGGACACCTTGAACATTTAAATATTTAATTATCAAATATTTTTCTTCCTGATATTAAATTACAAATAAATTTATATGGGTACAAAAAGAATTTACATGAAATTTTATGTCACTCATGAATTTGATTCAAAGTCATGGAAAAAAATATTTTTATATGACTTGTTTTTTATTCTTTACAAAATAAAAAATTAATGTTATTTTATCATATACGGTGACTATGACTTCTCCGCTGCTGTAACAGTTATTTGATATTGGGATTCCCCTATAAGAATAAATTTCTTTTAAAATTAAAATAAATCCCTTGATCCTTTATTTGGGTATCTTGGTATTTAAAAAGGTCTCTTAAATGAAATTGGTTTTTTATATGGAAAGGGTTTTCATATGGGATTATAAGAATCTTTCAAAAATGGGGTTTTGTGGGGAACATGTTTTATTTTTGAAATGGTACATGAGAATTATATGAAACGGGTGGGACTGATATACATTATTCAATGGTTTGGGCTACATTATATCTCATGGGTGTGCCTAAAATAGCTTATACTAAGGGTTGTGCCCTATTATATATCCCAGGTGAGCCCGAAACAACATATACGAAGAGTTGGGCCCTATATAGCTCACATGTGAGCCCGATATAGCTTATATGAAGGGTGATCCCCGTTATAGTTCTCCAATTTGGAAGTAAACCATATAGTTATTCCAATTGGAAGATGTTTGAAAGGGTTTTATGTATATGATTTTCTAAGTCACCTAAAAGAGTTTTAATTTCTTACTATTGGTTTTAGTGTTTTTCATTGATCAAAATGTATGGGTGTTATTCTTGTGAAAATGTTTTGTTTCATCCGCTCAATGAACATTGAATAGGTTATCAGGTTTCCACTAGACTAATGGTTTTAGTTATTTCAATGTCCCTTACTATGCTTTTTGTTATCATCTTATGTTTTAAAATGTTTTCATTGGATTTAACAGAGAATAGAGTGAAGGATGTAACAAAGGAAAAGTTATGATGATTAAACATAAAAACAAACCATGTTTTTCTAAAATTATTTTATGTTGTTTAAGGAATAGATACTATTGGATGTTTCCACTTTGTATTTTTATGTTTTTGTTATATAATAGTTATGGTCATATTCTCAAAAGCTCTAAACCTCGAATGATCCTCAATGTGAATTCCTGACATAATAGATGATTATGTAACATTTAAGGATGTGGCCTTTTAGTACTAAATGAAATTATGGTAGATTGATTAATAAGTAATATCATTCTCTATAAATCAATAATAACTACTAGAAATTACCAGGGAACATCTTGAGGATTACACCTACTGGGAGGGACACCCAACATTCCCCATCCACAGTCCTTTCCTTATAAGGGATTAGGTTTTTTGGTCACCCCCAATGGATTGGGTTTCCCCATATTCCCATTTTTAATCGGGATTCCCTATCTTCCCATCATTATGGGGACTACACCTTCTTGGAGGGACACACCACCCTCCCAGGTCAAATTACTTTCCTTTTAAGGGATCGGGTCACACCATCTTCCCATAGTGGATTATGCTCGTTGACTTTATTCCCTTCATTATCTCATTAAATATAAATATTTACCCAATAAATCAGAGGGATATATAGATCACACCAATCATATAATAATATCATGCATATATGTTCCATAACACAGTAAAACATAGATCATATCATGGCGCAAAAAAATAGATGGGTTTCATAAAATCATATCATAACCCATGTAATGAAATGAGTAACATTAAAATTTCATCATATCATTAAATATATATAATATAGAGGTCTCATAATAATTTCATTAAATAATAACTTGTGAAAAGAACCGGGTTTCAAAAGAATATAACTTATGGAAAAGAAACATGTATCATAAAAATCATTGCATAAAATCCTAAACCATTCATGAAATTATATGAATGGTGTTCTTAGATCATATCCCCTATAATGAATAATTTATAACAATTTTTGTCTTATTATATGGATAAGGATTTTGGAATATAAAATGGAACATTTCAAAAGATAAATAATATTTTTTTGAAAATGCTTTTCATAATACCATTTTGAAAATTATTTACTTTTAAATAATGCTTTACAATTTCATTTAAATCATTTTTGGACAAAAATTTCATTTATTTTATGTTTTTCTTAAAATATAAACCATTTTGAAAAAAAATCATTGAATATAAAGATGAAAAATTAAAAAGGGTAAAATAAATCATATTCAAAACAACATTCCATGAAAATATATAAAAAAATCATAACAAATACTTTTAAACAATTTCTATTGAACAATTATAAAATATGTTTCAAAATATTTTGAAAACTTTTTTCCATGAAAACATATAATATAAGATTGAAAAAAAATTATTTGAAAATAATTTAAAACCCTAAAAAAGTATTAGAATAATTTTGAAAAAACATTTCAATAAAATTAATCTAGGAAATTATATAGAAATATAGAAATTATTAAAATAATTTCTTTGAAAATAAACTTTTGAAAACCTATAAGTGATGCTTTAAAAATCATTTAAAACACAATTTAAACATACAACAATTTTGAAAACCTTTTTCTTTTAAAGCCACATTAAATTTATTTAATTTTCACAATCTCACGAAAAATATTATATATAAATAACTTTGTAATTAATAACTAAATAATCAAGGAAATGATAATACAACTCGGGTAAGCCCATACATGATGAACATTTGTTTTATACCTTAAATGTTTATAAATTTTCATGGATCAGAAAACAATAAGAAGATTTGTTTTTAAAAATGATTTATAAAAATGTAAACATTCGTATAATTTTCTTTTAATCATTATATGATAATGTTAATAAAATTTGGATATTTTTGTACAAAGTAGAGTTTTTTAAGCACACAAATTTCCTTCTGAAAGGAAAACTAATACAAATTTTCATAATTTTTTTTAGATAATTATTTTTACTACCAAAGAGTTGATAAATGGTACCATTAATAGGATATACAATGAATCACCGTAGGCTAATAAAATTCAATTTAGTTATTTATATACGGATATAAGCTATCATCCATGGAGGAATAATCATAATAAATCTTAAAAAATGATCAAATTATTATAAAAAATTGTTACGACATTGTTAATATTGAATAATAAAACAATGTAAAGAAAAAAAATGATATTAAGCTTCACAAATTGTGAAAAAATATATTAATAAAATAAAATCTCAATGGTAGTATATAGATCTCAGTAAAACATATAAGATCATAACATGGTATGTGTCTCAATGTAGTTAAATTGAGACAAAATTGTATTATAGATTTCGTAACATTGGAAACATAATCCTTATTAATTAAATATCATATAATAGATATTTAAATAACATTATTTTTTATTATAAGTTTAATAAAATAAATCCATGTGGATTATGAACATCATAGAAAAGAAATGAGTGGTGAATAAGACATGTCTCTAACAAAAATCAAAAGTGAGATGGAATTCCGTTACCTTAAGTAATGAATTTATTCATACATGTTCAAAAATATTGTATAATTAATATAATATTATTATAAATCTATGAAGTAAACATATTATAATATCTAATAGAATATATTATTTATTAATGAATGTTTATTATCCATTTATTAACAATTCAATGTTATTGTCACATTTTGTTAATATCCACTTTATCTTTCATATAATATTGACTTGTCATTATTGTTCTACTTTCTTAGATCATGATTTATTTATATAAATAATTTGAAACTTGGTACAAATAAGATATATATGTCTGTTATAAATATAGTTATATTTATTTATATATTATAGAAGTATTAATTGGAATACATTATTTATAAAGATGGTAGGACATACGTACGCATGAACGATGTTTTTGTTTTATAGTTTTTTGAAACGAAAGAATATAAATGACATATATATCTATATATATTATAATTATTAATTAATTATAAATTCATTTATATCATATAATTTCACTAAAAAATCCTTAATACATTCCTTTTAAGGTTTGAATGAATCATGTCGCTCTGAGGAGGTTGTAGTCCACACTTCACTAAATGAAAATATCATACTTACACAAAATGTAAATCGTGAATATATTTGTTATATAATAATTATAGAACCATAAATATACCATAAATATCATATATTATCTGTAAAAATAATTTTCCCATTATAATTACCAACCATTAGAGGTGGTAATGTAAAAAAACATCATTTGGTGAGGCGGTAGTTCGCCGCCCACAAGAATAGTAAGTTTTATACCCATTAAATAGATGTGCGTGTTTGTGCATGAAAAAAAATTAAAAAACATAATTATCAGTATATTTATTATACTGGGGAAATTATATAATAATGTAATAATAACAGTACAGGGGAGGATATAGACAATAAAACAAAGGATCTTGATGAAGGATGTTACATCTTCTTTGGGTAGCTCCTTTTTCATTGCACAAAATGGCTTCCTTGGTTAGATTTATACAGAAAGGGAGGATTCAAGGAATAAGGTATGGATGTTGGGTTGTTAATTGGGAATATGTTGTATGAAACTATGTCTTCTTAACGGTGTGAATAAGTGGGATAGGTCGTGGTATTTTATAAGTGAGTGAAGGGAACCACATGGCATTTTTGAAAACAAGTTTGGCGTACCTATGTTTTTACCTAAAAGAAGTCATCAATCACTAACAAAACACTATAATTGATGGATTAAGTCCCCAATATGGCCATAAAATGGTTTTTGGAAAATTTCTTAGGTCATTTGTACCCTTAATATTAATATTTAGTCCCTTGTTAATTTTAATTTTACCATAATCAGTATAACTATTTTTTATCACTTTTTCTGATATTTTTTTTTAAAAAAATTAAATTTTTATTATGAGACTATACATATTATACTGATTATAACCTTTTATTTATATATTTAAAAACTAAATTCATTTAATTTGTAAAATTATGTTTAATGCTAATCCCATAGATGTGGAAAGAAAGCAGGTTTTTAATGTGAGAATGTTAACAAGTTCATTAATCATTTTTATATAAAATCAATAAAATAATTATTTTTATGAGCTAAATTAGATAAATATATTTATATTTGATCTATTTTTACTTAAAAACCAACTGAAAATATAATATAATTATATATATAAATTATAAAATAAATAAAGTTTTTAATAAATTTTTTCATTTTTAACTATTCATCCAAAAATTATGTTTTTGAAAAAATCGAAAAAATTCAAGCATTGATAATTTTGACATTCTGAATTAAAAAATTATTTTTTAAAAAAAACTAAAATTTTAGATGTTTTTTTAAAAATTAAATTTTTTTTCGTAGAATTCCATAAAAATAAGTTCTTTTAAAAAAAATCGTATTTTCAAACATATAAAGAATTTAATAAAAATTAAATGACTTACAATAAATATGATTAATAAATATAAAACCATTATAAATAATTTTTTAAATTAGTTATTACTATTAATATTACTAATTTTCATAGTTATTTTATAACTATCATGTTTAAATAATTATAATATTAAAATCTTATTTCATAAAAATTCCATGTTGAGTGTAACAAAATCTAATTCAGTGTTGCGTGTTGTGCATGATTAACATGTAATTGTGTATAATGAAAGGAACACTTAATAATTTCATATAAAAAAATATATTCAGTGTTTTTGAAATAAAAATATCAAAATATTTAATTATTTTGAGAAAAGTAAATGACAAAATCACATGGTGGTACATGAAGAGAGATGGAATATTCATAGAACAAGAGAGTACTATGAAGTGTTCCTTATACAAAGACTTCATACCTTCACCCAAGTATGGATGATTTAGGCTCATGTAACATTCATTTCATTCCTAAATTTAGAAAAAATTATTTCACGACACACTATTTCATTGCAATTTTGGAAACTCAACTCGATCTCCAACTCAAACAGCATATAAGAAGTCAAAAGTATTAGAGAACATGAGATCAAGAAACAATATCTTAATAAAATATCGTAGATGACAATTTTGTTTATCATATTTACATTATTATCATAGTGTGTTTACTCCCTATTTTAAACACACACATTGTCTCTGCAGTTTTAATAGGAAGATACTCGATATCTTCTTAACTTCCTTTACATCAGTTTTTCCCGGGGTTGTTGTCGAAGAGGTCATTTTGTGGCCTATGTTTGATTTATTCTCCCAGTTGTTGTGGAAGAGGTATCATTGTTTCATGGACATCTAATTTCTTGTTTCATAATTTATCCATGATGTGGATAAAATATGACTTTATATAATATTATTGGTCATTTGTTATTTATAAGGGAGAGGATTAGATCTCAACTAGTGTCTGAACCTCTTGTGTTTATTTCATGGTATGTTTTGTTTGTTTGGATTTTATTTTCTTTAAAATTAAAATATTTTAAACTTTATAAAAAAGCACTAATTTTATATTTAATTTTAATAAGAGTTTATATAAGATTTTTATTAATTAAATAGATTTAAAAAGATTATGTAATTTACATATATTATTTTAACTATGCCATAATCAAACATTGGGAAGTATTTTAATAGAGAAGAACACATATTGATATACAATTTTGATTAAATTTTATTTTTTTTAATTTTGGTATTTAATTTATCATTTTTAACTGAAATTTTTATTGGGTACTAAATTGACACCCTAATTGAGATACTAACTCTGACCAAAAAAATAATTATTTTAACACTTTAATACATTATTGAAATCAAAATTACCTTAAAGGATTTCTAAAAATTAATAAGGTGATTTTATTATTTAAATATATCATTCATTATATCTTTTAAATAAATATTAGAAAATAAATAATTAAAATCATTATCCCATCTAATGTGGTTATTTAAATTATAGAAACCATATTTCTGCATGAAAAAAATAAAATAAGAGTCTATAAAAATGAATATTCTTTACAATAAATGATTCTATGAAATATAATTGTAATAAAATAGAATTTTCATATCTTAAATTAGATTGATAAATTGAATTTCTTTTAAAAAATAACATTTTTTCCAACCCTTGGTCTTCTATAATCTAAATTCCCTTGTTCAAATATAGGCATCCCCTAACAGAATCTTCTTGTATCTCACATTCCCTATTGCACTCAAAACTATAAAGACATAATCAAGGATTTTAAACAGCACTGATTATGGTTTATAATCAAAATAGAAGTGAGATTTAAATATCAATAATTCAATTCATATTCATGTATAAATATTATATATATTAAATACTTTCCCCTCATCCTTTAAATTCTTGAGATTTAATAATATAAACTTTATAGTGATGTTTATATAAAATATAATTTCCACTATCATCCGAATTTCATTCATCAACACAAAAGAATACTCGAGACTATTCTAACCATTTAATATTAATAAGTCCTATAAATGTAATTATTCATGGAGGTCAATCTCTCATGGATTACATAGAAAGCCAAAAACAATCAGCAGGTCACATAGAGAAATAATATAAGGATTTATAAATTCTGATGTTTATATTCATGTCTCATTTCATTAATTGAATCATACTTATAAAAAAATCATGAAAACTGATATTATAATGATATATTAAATACACATATATACATACATATTCATTTATTTTATCTATAGGTTTTACATAAGGAAAAAAATAGTGTAGTTGGTTTAAATTTGTTATTCTCTTACCCTTAACTGACATCAATCTTAACTTTAATTAGATATTTAAAACATTATTTAGCACTAATATGATGCTTTTAACCCTATTAGCCATTTTGATTACCCTTAAATCGCTTAACAATATACATGTCACCATTAATATTGGTTTTGGAAACCCTTTTTTAGATTAGGTTTTAGGAAGGTATCTTTTATAAGGGCATATTGTGACATTTGTGTAAGATTTGAAATTTGAAATCACTTTTAGATAGGGATAGGTATACACTTAAATGAGCTTGGAGTAAAAAATTTTACCATAATATTAGGATATGTTACCATTATCTGTTGTTGTTTTAACCATATATGAGGATTACGAAACCATTAGGTAACTTATTGAGACAATGACATACCCTTACACAAGTGTTGTAGTACCCTTACATAGCGATAGAGTTTTCGTATTCCCTTAAAAAATAAATAACCTATATTTTTGAAGCCAGTCGAACTCACTAGTTACCTTCACAAGAGTATTATATTACTCTTATAGGGGTAATGGAAATCCGTGTTTATACACACAAACACACACACACACAAACTCACACACACTCACACACATATATATAAAGATGAAACCGTTACACAACATGAGAAATTGATGTACATCCTTTACGTAACCACCAGTTTAACCTTACTCTGCTATTTTGTACGAACCTTATGCATTACTGATTGCCTTTAGGAAGTGATATAATTACGTTTCCAATAGTTTCGTGAAGACTCTAATTCAGGTGAGGCTTTGGGAAAGCTAATATTACTTAGCATTAGGTCTTACCTTTACATGATAACAAAATTTATATCAAATCCATACAAAACTATGAAATTTATATTGTTACCCTTATGTGATATGTGAAATCTAGAAGGTAACTTTACATAAGAAATTTATACCACATATATGTAAATTCAATTATAGGTAGAAGGAAATTTTATGAATGAAATTCAAAAATTCTAAATCTATTTAAACTATTTTGATCCATTATTACTAATATATTCCATTTATTCTTTCATAACATATTTCATATTTATTTTAAATATATTTTTAATTTATCAATATAAATAATATTTCATAATATTAATATATTACTAATTTTTATAATTAACATTTACAATAATTTATCATAGTTTTTCTAAATAAGTCATAATTAAGATTATAAATATTATTTTCCATATTATAATTTAAAAATATACTTATTTATATAATATTATAGTTATATATACTTAGGATATTTTATTTTTGAAAATTTATTTTTTTTTGAAATTATTATATACCTACATCAAATAAATATTTTTCTAACTATATTATTTACACTATTTGATTATAATTATTTTACTATTATTAATTGTTTATTATTATCCAAAATAAATATATTCTCTTTATATTCATAGTATAAAAATCATTCATTTTATTTTCTAGAAAAATAATCTAAATATGTGAATTTTGTAATGATGACATATTAAAAGTGAAAATATGTTTAATAAAAATCTAAAAATCTTATTTCTTATAAAATAATAAATGTACCTAAATTATAATTTCTACAACATTAATATTTTATATTGACATATTCCAAAAATAAATTAGTTTATGTAAAAGAATTTTATATTATAAAACAATCATTATGTTATAAATACAACATATTTATTTTAAATTTTGAAATAATATATTCAATTAACATTTATTAAAAATAAATTTACTCTAGAATTTTAGGAATATTAAAATCTCACCCCTAAAATGTGTTACATATTCACAATTTCAATTACCTAAATAAAATTTTAATTTCCAAATTAAAATATCAATTTTCTAACAATTTATTTTGATTAAAAATTAATCCATGAAAATTTTTCATGAATTATCTCAGTAGGAATTTTTTCTAAATTACAAACTATGGTGTATTTACCATTGCCTTCTAACTTGTACTCATTGACACTTATTTTTTTGTATATCAGTTGGGTTTTCTTTGGTGTTTTGAGTGGAATTTGGAAAATTTTATATCCTTATGGGTCTGGGAATAGTTGGCTCATGGTTAGAGAAAACCGTGGAGTTTATCCTTAGAAACCATAAATCAATATTGGATCAATTGAAAGGGTGTACATGATTTATCCAAACCATTCGACCCTTTCATAAATCTATGTTGCTTTAAGCAATGTTACATTATATAGTTTCAACACAGTTAAAGAAAGCATACGACCAAACCGTTCACCCCTAATAGCTGCTTGTGTTGGGAGCACAATTACTACTAACCATGAAGCCTATTTAGAAAACCAAATGTGCGTATCTCTAATACCTTGAAAAGAAATTTTGAAATCCCATGACCACATGTTTAACTACTAATTTACCCCCACTAAACCCAAATAAATTTCATAAGTCTTGAATTTTCTCAAGATTTCATTTTGGATACTCTATACCCATATTTTGGTGGATTGAAGCATAGTTGTTGTGGTTTGATATCCATCAGGTGACAAGATTGTATCTCCTGTGTATTCTTAAATATTATTATTTATTTATTAGAGTTTTATATACCGTAATTTCATAAATATACATAAACATTTTATTGATGGATGTTTATAATTATTTATTTTTCTTGATCACATTTACCTCATTCTTCATTAGAAATATCATTATAGGTTCTATCATTAATAGTATAATAATAGTTGGGGGTTCTATATAAAATTTCCATTAGATGTAATCTATATATTTCTTTATATACATCAAATGAGTATTCAAATGATTTTAAAACCGATATTTTAAATGATTGAGGTTTTTTACATTGAAATTGAATTGGAATAACAACCCCTATTTCAATAAAATGGAAATTGTTGGGTGGATTTGAGAAAATTGATGGTTTTGATTTAAAATTGACATGATGAAATTTGATGGATGTCAATCTATGAGAAGATGGATTAAATTGAAAGTTGTTTGGATAGGGCCTGAAATTGGTGAAAATGACAATATAGTTTTGATATAAAAATGGGCATGTTGTAAATTGATTTTTCGGAAATTTTATTTTTAAAGATGAATTGTTTTGAAGCATATGATTTTCCAAATTGGGTCTCCTCCAGGGGTGTTGATTTAATTTTCACATGAATTAATAATTTATTTTTAGATAACAAGTATTTTTTCATAGACTTCTGGTAACTAGGGAAAGCATCATAGGACTATGACTCCCTAGAGTTGTATTTTCAATGAAAGAACTAAATATACTGTTTTATTATAGATTTCCCTTTGTGTCTCTCCAAAATATGTGTATAATTTTTTAATGTAGTATATCCCCTTATGAGGTGTTTATTTCAGTGTTAAAAGTTTTATAGAGACCTATTTATAAATGATAAGTTTGAGGATCTAATTTTAATAAACTATTGTATTGTAGGTTTTGTTAGCATGTTACTTTGACGTTCCTTATATGATTCAGAATTTCATTAATCAACGAACTAATTTATCGATTCCAAATAATTAATATATATATATAATTATATGTTAAACCACTTTTATATTTTTATCAACAATTGATTTGAAAGAATGATTTTTTGAAAATATATAAATGATTTTACCTGACATACTCAATTTAAATTGATAGCCTAATTAGATTAATGATATGGTACTATTTCTGAGACACTTGGTGAGACCATATTATGTTGTTTATATCATGCTATACCACTTCCTTTATCATTTGTATATTATTTTATGCTAATTATGAGAAAATGTAATGCACCACTTTGAGGTGGTTGATGTTATTTATCATTAGGAACTGAAGTTATAGAGGTGACGATGGGGATATTATTCACCTATTTAATGGGATTTTCGATCTATTATCTTGATTGATTATGGGTTCTCTGTTGATGTTTTGTTTTTTATTCACCTGTTTGATTCTAGTATTTTATTTTCTTTTTTTGGAGTGTTGATCAAACCGACATGTACCTTTTTATTATAATTTTTTTTGTAGAGATAATCATTACCTCTTGATATTGTATAAGATGATACACTAGTCACCGACTCGTGGGGATCAAGAATTCACTATGGTCTATGTCAGAGTGATCTCATGTATCAGGGTGCTAGATTATTTAGTTTTATTTGTGAAAAAATTAGTATTAAAGAGAGGTTATGGATCTTTACATGATATCAAAAGGCCGTTCAGATATCTTTTTAGAAAAGAGGTATAATTTTCAGGACATAGGAGGTAGTTTAAAGAATGATATTTTCTATCTATTATCATATCAATCCCTATGTTAGCATGTGGTCTAGGAAAAAGTGTCTTGAGGAATGTTTTGATATGATTATAATGTTTTCCCTTGGTTTGAGTTTGTTGAGATTCCAACCTTTAGTTATATTTGATGAAATTATTAGTCATATAACATTGATATATATATCATTGATCTATGAAATCTTATAGATGATTCTAGTGTTTTTTGTTGATGATTTTTTAATTAATCCCTCAATATGACATTTGAATATTCCAATGGAGGAAGCGGTTGTTGAACCAAAAGAATCAATATCCTTGGTGAAACAATATCTTGTTGATATAGTAGTGTGAGTTGTCCTAGCTCTTGTACATACATGGGATCCCACTCTCATTCAAGATCCATTTGTAGAAACTCAAATGAATGAATCACATAATCATGATTAGAAGTTCATTTCCCATAATCTTCTTTCATTCGAAAGCTATAGAGATCCTCATGAAGTTCAAGATCAGTTCAAAAATGTTGAGTGTATTTTTCATTTCTTGGATATTCAAAATTCATTTAAGGTAATGTTTGATACCTTCAATCTTGATGGACATAACAATTTGTTGTCATATTCAATAGTGGCGATGAATAATTATGAGTTCTTGGTGTGTAAAGGATTTAGTGTACATTTCCCAGAACAGTTCTGTCCTGATTTGATGATATTTTAAAATTATATGGAGTTCTTTAATATCCACTTGAGTGAAAAGATAGTGACAGTGTACAACCATTTTTATGAGATCATATAGTTTTATCTTATGGTAGTCACTAATGAAAAAAATTAAGGCTATAAGTTTTGAGATGGATCCTCATGATGACAGATGATATCAAGAATTAATTTTGAAACACACTTCTAATGTTAATGCACTAAATAGAGTATTGATGGTTGAGGTTGTTCTAGATAGAGATTTAGAGTAAATAGGAGTTCCCTCATATCCTATTGGTATTATAGTGAGTTTATTAAATTAAATTGAAAATATAATTAGAAACATAATAGATCTAGAAAATTGGATTCTTCCTTACTTGTAGTGCCGATTAGAGGCCCATTGACTTTCTTCTAGTGTGCGAATGTTGGGAATTTTAAAAAGGCTTCAATGTGGAAGCCGAGATATATGGTTCCTACGATCGCTGAAGCCACCTTTTGAGTTTATTCCATTTTTTATGCTCTAGATAGTTTCATGGGATAATCATCACTTAAAAATATTGTGGTTAAATCAGATACATCATTATCTAATGGGTTCTAGCCAAAATATTCCACAATAAATAATCTTCATGCATTAGTGGAGTGTCCAGAGGAAATAAATGCATGTCCAATGACCATGAGAGGAACTATCACTAAATAAAGATCATTAGTGACTATTTTATTTGATTATTGTTCATCTTACTCTCTTATATTGATTCATGTTATGATAATTATTAATATTATAATGCATATTTTAACTTATTTGATGGATCTTACTACTCCCCTTAGAATTAAGAGATAAAACAAACATCAAAGTCGTACCTTTTTTTCATTATATGAGATTATTATTACATGAAATTTAATAGTTTTTCAAATGAATCCTCTTGATTTAATCTTGAAGATGAATTATATTATTTTTAATATGGATTGAATATATATATATATTATTTTTTCAGGGCCTACATTAATGAATTTAAGGGATGTTTATGGTCTCTTAGGGATATTGGGACTCATGGTTGAGTATAGAAGAGCTTTTTATGAGATTTTTCTAGTGTGATATTGGTGTATTCTTTTGATATGGATTGAGAATATTTTTTTTGTGATTATCTACCTCTAGAAATTGTTGAGTATATTTATGAGTTTTTAATTGATTTATTTGTTCTCCCACTCATAAGAAAGGTTGAGTTATTTATTGATATAGTAAATAGTACTCAGTACGTATCTATTTATTCTTTCCCAGGGGAACCAATGCAAATAAAAGTGTTAAATATTTAGTCATAAGATATTTTAGACAAAGATGCATATCCATATATGTATCACCTGATGGTTCACCTGTTAACATTGTGAAGAATATTGATGGAATATATATTCTATGTCTTGATTATTGAAATATAAATTATGTTACAGTAAATGGAAACTATCTATTACCATAGATTGATAATCTATTTTACTAGTGAAAAGGGTAAAAGTTGTTCTAGAATATTTTTTTTAGTTTTGTTATCAACATTTTCAAATTAACGAATATAACATTCCAAAGACCATCTTCAAGAGTATCCATGGTCTAATTGAGTATATCATTATTCCATTTTTCCAGAACATTGATATTGTGGATTTTATGTATTTGATGAATTTAATATTCCATTAGTTCCTCATTTTTTTCATGGTGGTTTTTTTGGATGAGGATTTGGTTTAGTCCAAAACTGAGAAGGATCATGTTCATTACATGAGAGAATTATATAGAATATTGAGTGAATATTAATTTATGAGAAGCATTAAAAATATAATTGATGGCTATGGAATGTGATTTCCTTGGAACATGTGGTCTTAGAACATGGAATCTAAGTGGATCCTAAGAAGGTGAAGGTTTTTATGATATGGAATAACCCATAATTTTTTTTGAGATATGTATCTTTTTGGTCTTTGTAGAGTACATGAGCCTCAACCCAGTTGGTTAAGTATGCTTAAGTGAATCTAGAAGACCCAAGTTCAAAACCAGGTAGCGGCATATTTCTGGTACTGTAGTAGTACTGGAGAAGGAACTATAACAGTCACTATAGTAGTATTATAGAAAAACTGTACACTGTGCAGTACTGTAGCAGAACTGTACACTGTGCTATACTATATTAGAATTGTACACTATACAGGTACTATAATAGAACTGTACACTGTGTGGGTACTGTTGCAGGCAATATAACAGGTACTGTTTGGTACTGTAGCAGCTAGACCTATTCACCTTGGGCCACCACTTTGGATTTGGAGTCCTTAAGTCATTTGGGCCACCCAGGCGTTTGGGTCAGTAGGGATTTCGGGCCACCTTTGGGGCCTTCGGTCCACCCCAAGGCCTTCAGGCCACATGTAGTTACCCCAGACACACTACAAAATAGGAGAAACTCCAAAAGAGGCTTTAGATCAGGTGTACACACTAGAGAATATCCAAATGGATTTTTCATAATGAGAGGGTATGGCTATGCCATCTGGACCAGCATGTGCTTTCACGAGAAGCCTAGCCAGACAACCATGTGAAGGTGGAGAGCTACTATCGTGATGCAGATGCAGGGGAGGGGCAATTCCTTATAGATAGTCTTGTTGAATTCTCTAAGACATTTAGGTCATGTAATCTCTTAAGCCTACGAGCCATGTAATCTTTGAGCCTATGGGCCTTGTAAGGGTACCCCATCATCCCTTCAAAGGGGGGTTATCAAAAATCAATAAAAATGAAGGCCTTTGGGCCGTTCGGGCGGTTGTTCTTTGTGGGGTATTAATACATATTTATTAATGATTTATTGTATTTGGATTCTCTAATGAATTTCACCATTAATCATAGAGTGAAATTATTGTGGAATGAAAAAAATTGAGATTTTTTATGAGTTGAAATTTATTTTGAATTCTACACAAGTTTCATCTATTCTAGAGGCTGGGAAGGGCTATGTGGTATTATGTGACACATCGGATTCAAGTTTGTGATATGTTCTTATGTAGGATAATGATGTCAATGCTTATGGATCCCTAAATCCTAGACCAAAAAATAATAATAACCCAACCCAGGATCTCAAACTCATAGCTATTATACATTCCCTTTGGAGTTGGTAGAGATTCCAAATGCGTGGAAGGTTGACTATTTATTTTGACTACAAAATCTAGAGTTACATCTTCTTAAAAAAAGATCTTAAACTCTGGTAGATGCATTGGGAGGTGAACCTATATTATTCTTATTATAAAATTACCCACACCCTGGGGAATGGAAAATTCATAATAAAACATTGAGTTGGAATCTTCTAACACTGGTTGGGAAAGAATCATCCCAAAAGTACAACATGATATCCCTTTTTATTCAGTTAAATTTGAGAGTCTAGGAGATTGAGTAAATGTGGTTTTGGAAATCAAGTAGTTGACCTCCTGAATTATTGAATTAATTATTTGTGAGTTATATTATAATTATATATTTTTTAGAAATATTTACTCACTCTAGGGTGGGGAAACCATTGGTGATTGGATGTTCTCTTCTAATGTTATAAATTTTTTTCAAAAATGGGTTGTTTTTTATTTTCTTATGAGAAAGGATGTAGTATTGTATTTCGATAATAAAAAGTGGGTGGTGAACCCTTAAATAATGGAGATGTTTCATGATATGAAATGATGACTCTGGTGTCCATTTGTGAGATGTGACATCCGTGACATTTTGTCTTGTCAATATACCTATCATTGGGTCAAATTCATTCACCAGAGACCATAACATTTTCTTCAGTTACTTCCATTGATGACATGAATCTAGGATGATATCTCAATGGATTAAATGGTTTTATTTTAATGTAAACCTTAATGAATGAATGATTTATGATTTTTTATCAATATGATGTAAAAATATACTCGCATTATACCAATTCCAGATATAAAGATCCATCCATTGTTATCTATAAAACTATCATCAGACTCGATCTTCCACATACCTCAAGGGAGTTCCCAATCCCCCTAGTTTATTGACAAAAACCCAGGCATCGAACAAAAAACTAAAGAGAATTATTTCACCTAAAAAAACACATGGAATATAAAAACATCGAAATGAGAGGGAGAACCAAATTTTAATAAATATATTCCATAACCATATGAAGACAACATAAATAAACCAACTGCAAATGTAGCTAAAACAATAGAAGACAAGTCCAAATTAAAAGCAATAGAAACAAATAGATACTCTATGTGATGACATGGATAAAAACACACCATGTATCCACTAGTTACTCAACCCATATGACATTAAACCTCACCGCCTCACTGTGATGCCTTATTATTCTTTTCATTGTAAGACATACAAAGGTCTACACACCACTAAAGGTGTGATAAGGGTGTGAAATAACAATATCAATAGGATCCCACCTAGGTGTTCCACAAAATGTATCTCTATAAAAACTATAGTATATTCATTTTATAAAAAAAAGGCATGATAGTCATCAAAGTTGTTTCATAGAAAACATAGTAAACCTTTCCTGTTTATCATAGATAAAAAAAGGTATATCGATTTCAAAGAATATTTTTTAATATCATATTTCATAAGCATCAACATATATATCATGTATAAATAGAACAAGGAATGAAATACAAAACAACTATAGGAGCACATGAATTTGAAATCCAAGGGAATACTATTGGTCAGTCAATAGACTTCACATACCCAATAATCTATGAATAGTGTACTGTGGTACATGAATCCAATTTTCTACACTCCAAGACAAGGGAGCCACCCCAGAAACAGAAACCCCAACATCATATACGTACATAGAGAGAATGATATACATTCATGGACAACAAGAACAAACCATAATGTGAACCCCCATAATGGATTCTGGACATAAGCTAAACCTTCCACCTAGTACCCAGTTAAACCATGCGGTCGTTTTCACATTCATTTCAATGTTTCATAAATCAATTCAAAGCGATTTTCAATTATTTGAAAATACAAATTTTCATTCCATTTATAAAAAAACATGGAAACCCAATTTTATTGAAAATATCATTCCACCACCCAAAATCAATCATTATAATTTCCTACCAGTTTTTTTGTAAACCAATTTATAAGAACAGAATAATACATTTTAGCATACACATGCTAGACATGGATAAAACTTCCTTGAAAATCAGGTCTCACATGCCTACAATTGGATCCACCAACAAAAGTAACCCAAAATTGTCATTAAAGGACCTAGAATCCAATAAAAACCTCATATTATTGATCCAATTGAGAAAGAGGGAGGGAGGAGAGAAGAAAATTCCACGTACCTCAAAAATTAATCCCTTCCATAGCCAAACCAAAAAATGAATGCCCTCTTAAAAGAGATAATATAATATATTATTGAAGAATATTTGAGAAAACACAAATTTTTATTAATAGATCTAATGAAACAATCCATGGGATCTATATTGATCTACAATAATGAATGAGTGTAAATATATCTTACCGAGAGAATGCACCACAACTGCAATGATGATCAAGCACCGAATTGATCATTCTAGATGGAATGGTGTCTCTTAGAATCTCCTAGGAATTTCCCTAGGTTGAGAGAATGTGAGTTTGATGAAAATATCGAAAACAAAATAGTCAACCACCTATATTAAAAACTATACACATGCTGTTACATGACATGTATCTCTATTACATGATGTGTAAGTACCAAATCCACACATACATGGGGAAACAAAGGACATGAGATTAAAAATAAATTCATTAATACATTCAAGATGTGAAAAATATATTCAAATTGGGTACTGTTTCTTAGCATGAATCCTTTATTAATGTGAATCCATCAAATCTTACATCACGTGTAACCTAGTTACATGGTGTGAAATCCTCCAATAGCATATAGAAATAGTTAGTTAAAGATGACTGTCCAAAAAATTGGTGACTACACGATTATTTGTATCCCAAAAATTAATTATGTCCCCTATAATGACGATGAGAAAATTATAACCACAATGAGTGTAAATATATAACCAATATATTTGTAATGGGATGTTACAAATCCCAACCATAAAGACTATCCGACCCTAGGACGTCATGTGGAAGATGCAATCCCTATAAAATTGTAAGGCCATTAATCCATAATCAATAACTCACATTACAATGTATCAATTGAATATGATATGTGTATTTAGAGTACTCTGACCAACATAATCAACATCCTACACAAGATTTCACTTGATTGTAAAATATCGCAACTAGTATCTCCAAAACAAAAACATATTTCTCAAAATCCTTTTCTTCCCGACTAAAAATGCAGGAGGTATAAGGATAGTAATTCATATATTGAGATATGTGGAAAATATCATCAATACCTACGTAATGAATTAGAAATGCTAACTGATAAAAATCCAACATGATCTACTCAATAAACTCAAAAGGTCCAATATATCTCAAATCCAACATTCACTATTTTCCAAACTGACAGGGACCTAGAAGGGGGGATACATTTAATAAACCCCATTAACAATTTAAAATATCTAGAAGACAATACCGCTAAATTTCATATTATTTTTTTGGACATTGGGATATAATGATAAATCGATGCAAATATTGATTAATTGGTGATGTCTCATAGACTAAACATTGTCCAACAAAATATACTTTTCCTAAAACCTCCCAAAAAATCGGTTATTGTCATATATGAACATTCAATATATTTTAGGGAACATTCATATTGATGAATGATAAATATTTTAATAAACATAATTAACCAGTCTCATATTGCTAACCCATGATCCATTGAAATCTAATATACAGTCATGAATCGTGTCTTCACGTATTTAAATCACAAACTCTATCTGATCCTCTATTTGTGGATGGTATGTTGTTCTTAATAAGACATGAGTTCGAATTGCCTTTTTAAGTCTCCCCCAAAACCTCAAGGCATCTATAGGATCCCTATCTGAAATAATGGAAAAAGGGATCCCGTGTAACCTCACATTCTTGAATATGTACAACATACCCAAATATTCAATCTTACTGTTGTCCTTGATCAGAATAAAATGATCAGACTTGGTCAAATGATCAACAATTAGCCATATATATTTTTCCCTTTAGGATTCCTTGTGAAAAAAAACCATAAATATCCACGGATACTTCTTGCCATCGACAGATCGATTTGTTAAGAGTCTAAAGAAAACCGGAGTGTTTCATGTGCTATCCTATTATCTATTGGCACGTGTAATATTGTGACACACAATCTGCAATGTCACACTTCATACCCTTCCACATGAATCACCATGTCATTTCATAATACATCATCATAGTGTCTTAATGAGTGTCCCATGAGGATATTTGAAAATTAAATTATACAAAACTATTCACATATGCATTGATGATAGATCACTTCCCAAAGTGGAGAATGCCCTTTGAAAAAATAGACCAACACAAAAATTATCTACCCACCAGAAATTCAATCTAAAATTTTGAAAAAATATTCATCTTACTATTGAATATGAAAAATATATTACAAGATAGTTGATGATTACTGGAAACTTTTCAGAACCATACATAAAACATCTTCATTGACATCCATGTAAAACTAAGAAAAAATCCATATTAGATTCCACAACTCCTTCAATTCTAAAACATACCGTGATGGTACATTCCTACTAAAAGTGTCTATAACTACGCTTCCATTCCCTAGGGAGTAGGAAATATCAAAGTCAAACATCAAATAGTATTCTACTCAATGTCTCAGTATGAAATTACAACGACATTGAGAAAATAGATAACTGAAATATTTATTATCAGGGAAGAATATGAACCTTTCCCCAAAAAGAGTGAGCTTCCAAACACTTAAGAGCATGTGTAACTAAAGAAATATCTGAATTCAGAGTAGAGAAACTCTATTTATATAGCCAAAGATGAAATTATTTGTAAGATATTACTTGGTCATAATGCATAAGAATCAGTAAAAAACCATCACTTGAAGTATCCCAAAACAACTCAAACCCCATACCAGGCACAAGTAAGATGAAAATTGGATCCAATGTCAGAATTCATTTTAATTCATCAAAAGAAGACTGACACTTCATATCGCATGTGAATTTAAAAAATTTAATAGTAAGACCAGTTAAATATGAATCTTTATTAGATAAATCATTAATAAACCATTAGTAGTATCCAACAAGGCCAAATAATATCTATACCTCAAACACATTCTATGGTTCCTTCCATGATAAGAAAACATTCACCTTCATAAGACAAAATGATAATACATGTTCATAAATATTTTTCTATTTTAACATAACATCATGAATACAAAAACTACATTTCTAAATATTTCTATATAAATGGTGAATTCCAAAAATTTAAAGAACCAAACATAGATAGTGCTGGTGCTCATTATCTGATTTCAAATAAAATAGAATATCATCTATGAACACTTACACAAATGTTTTGAGATATTGATGAAATATTCTATTGACTGAATCCATAAAAATAGGAGGATCATGAATCATTCAAAAAAGGCATCCGAAGATATTCACAATGGATATACATGGTCCTGAATGTTTTCTTCAGTATATCATACACCCCAAATCTAAGATGATTATACCCCAATCGAAGATCAATCTTGGAAAACATATTTCCACCTTTAATGGATCAAAATAACTATCCACGTGAGGCAAAAGATTTTTGTTCTTAACAGTTACTCGATTCAACATTTTTTAGTCCACACACTACGAATGTAAACCATCTACTTTGTCGGTATAGTGCAATGTGGCTACCCAAGGAAAACACTAGGGAGAAGAAAACCTTATCTGATAGGATATCCAACAGAATATTGATCTCTTTGATCCCTACTGATTCTATATGATAATAAGGTATTAATATCAGTTGTGTATTAGAAACTAGGTTAAGTGTAAAATCTACCTATATCTCAAGAGGAAGACAAGATATGTATACTATGAAAATATATAAAAAATCTCAAAGAATAAAAAGAAGATCATAAATTGAAGAAAAATAGTTATGATCAATTGCATCAATAGATAGAAAACTCATAATCTCAATGTGTGGAGGTCCTATATGACCCGACCATGGGTCCTACTCTCCTATAAACACACATAATCTCTCATCAGTAGTAAGAAAAAACATACTGATGATAAGAATCTTCCTCAGTTTGATGAGAGACAATAGAATTTATACATCTAATGAAATCAAAGTGAACCATATCAAGAATAAGAAAATCTTAGACCAACTCCATATCATCTATCATTAATGAACAAGGACACTAATCCACTGAATCTTTTCCTCTTTCTAAGAGGTGTATCTAAATTCTTAAAATAAACATAACTTCTATTAGAAGTTTATGAATATAAAAACTTGGCAGATAAAAATGAGGGGGATGAATTAGTATCAAATAAATAACGTTATTATAAAAAAACAATAAGGATAATAACTACCACTATTGCTAAACTTGGAAAGACTTTCACTGCACACTAATATACTATGTGAAATTGCTTCACTCCTATTGCCTATGGCAGGTTCCCTATAGTCTATGAAGATTCTAACTGCATCACATCATCCATTTAATCTGAGGTACCCTAGCCATAGCGATGTGTAATCATATCCAAAAATATGTGATTGAAATGAAAAACAAATCCATATATTTTTCACATATTCATGGAATAGGAAAATAAATTATGATGTTTCCAACCCTACCATACTGATAATATGACAGAGGCACACTATTAGATATAGAAAATGTTGTGGAAGAAGATCAATACTAAAAACAACCACCACCACCCCTACGATGATCCTGGAACATCCAATTATTCCAATTCATTCCATTGAAACATCCACTAGATGGAAGAGATGGGTTTTTTAAACCATCCTTCCCTGCCATATCTATCTGTTCCATCATAGCTCGGTATACCATTTCCATATAGTTAGAAACATTTATTGTAAATACATGTGATATGATATCTGTTCATAAAACCCACTACTACTTATGAGCATTCAACTAGTCACTCTTTACAATGTTTTGAGAAAAATTAACAAGCTCCTTAAACAAGTTTGTATATGTTAAATTCAGACACTCTTATTATTATAAAGATAATAAATCTAGGGAATTTTCCATCATATATGACTCTGGAATTTTTTTTTTGAAAAATAGGGTTTTTAAACCCTTTTAATCCAAGTCTATGAGTCAGTCTTCCTAGTCCAAAGAATCCCCTGATCTCTCCCTCTATACCATCTCATTGTTGTATTTCAACAATTTCATTTTCAAATCACAGTACATCCTGACCAATAACAATAACTTCTTTAATGAGAGATTCAATGAGATTTTGATCTATAGGAAGATTCCCTTCAGGAGAATCTACTCCACCCTCCATAGGAACTTGTAAAAGATGTATCAGAGGAATACTACTTTACACCATAATAGAAGGAAGAATTAAACAATAGATTAAATCTCATTTACAAAAAAAACCATTTGTAAAATCTAAGATTCTAGAAAAAACCAACAATAAAGACATGTATCCCAACATCCCATGGAAACTTCAGACTTGTTACAACAAAATATGTCTAGGAACTTAGTGCAACATACATCCAAATTTAGAAAGATCATTTCTATTGTCTTATAGACATCCCAAGATAAGGGAACAAGAGGAGAGTCCCACTCTGATATAAAATTGTAATAAACTGTCTCATGTTTCCCTCAAAACTGGAACCCGACCTGATCCACCACCTAACTTAATCGCATTTTCGATCGAGATGGAACCACCTACCTTGAAAATCTGGTCACACATGCCTGTAATGCGATCCAACAACAATGAAAACCCAATTACGTCAATAAGCCCAAAGAATCTAATCCACACATCATAGGATTGTTCAAATTTATAGAGAGTGACAGAAGAGAAGAGGAAAACCCACATACCACAATAACCAACTCCCACCCCAACATTCAAAATAAAGGAACAACCTCCAGAATAAGATCACATAGTATATCGTTGAAGATTTCAAGATAAAACAAAAAATTATATCAATGGATATGATGATGAAACCATAGGTAACTTCCACGATCTATGGATATGAATATATAGAATGATCACTTACTCGAGTAGATGCACCGCAACCATAATGATGATTGTACACAAAACATATTGATCTAGAAGGAATGGATTCTACCAAAATATCTTTGTAATTGAACTAGGTCAAGAGAATGAGAGTGTAAAGAAATGAACAGACACAATATAGTCACACACCTATTTTTTAAAAACTGTATGTGGGACATAACACGACGTTTAACTAGAAAAGTGAAACACACACCATAAAACCAATCAAATCAAATTAAAAATCAGTTCATTAAAACATCACTGATGTGAAACATATAATCATCTCATGTAACATTTCACTGCATGAATCCTTTCATTAATTTCATCCAGGAACCCTTACACAACATGTAACATTGTTACACAATGTTTAACATTGTTAAAAAACATTCAATTCTCATATATCCTAAAGAAAGAGTTGGTTAAAGCTGACAGTACAAAAAATATGTGGCTTCACCATTATAGATATCCTTTAAATTCATTGTCAGTCCTATATAATGAATGAAAAATGGAGACCAAAAACTCGGGTAAAGACTTACTCGACAGATTGGTAATGGGATGTTACACAAGATGTAACCAATATTGAGGAATCAAGACATTTCTATATACAAGATGTTATCATATCGCATGGAGTTCCGTATTTTGTAGTATCTGATAGGGATCTTTGGGATAGCCCTCTAATAGGCATTTAGATCATAGGTCCATTTGTGAAGCACACATCATATGTAGATGGATGGTCAGATTGAATGAGATATATAGATCCTAGATGACATGTTACTTGATTTCATTGTTGAATTTGTTCAATCTTGGGACATCCAATTAGGATATATTTATATTTATTAGAATTAAATTTATTGGTCTACAATTTAGATGGCTCATTTTTAATTCCTTAATGGTAGGATGTGTAATCATCGGTGGTGTTGGTAGAATATTGTTGAAGTTTCCTTAGATGGGTCATGTTTGGTCTAAAAAGGACTATTATTATTTAATTGATTAGTCATATAATGGTTAATAAATAGGGATGGTATAAGTCATATTATTTTCTCCATCACTGAACATTTAGTTTTATCATGTGATTATGTCCTCATAAGTGTTTCACATCAATGGGTCATCAAAATCATGGGAAATAGGGAAAACATGTGATGGGGTTTTTGGGCACTTTTGAGATTTTTGAGAATTTTGGGAAATTGTCTTAAAATTTTTCACTACCTATGTAGTTTAACTTTATCCACACCAAGTTTCATGTTTTATAGATTCAAATTTTTCATTTAGGCTCTTCTCATGTTTTGAGTTGGGAGGGTCATTATGTTGACATTGATTTATCTTTGACTAATAATCCAATTAGGATTTTTGATTCGAAGGGAACATTACTTAATGGGAGGATGATAACTTTAGTTAGGTTTTAATGAAATCATTTTTATATTTATATATGTATTAGGAGTGAGAGGAACTCATGAGAGAGAAGTGGCCTCATCTATTTGACATGGAATCTGTTGGATAGGATTTGTTGAGGAATGAAGTTGTTTATGGTGGGTAGGATTTAACATCATGTTTCCTTTTTATAGGAATTCCATGATCCTTGTTGTGTTTTTTACTTTAGAGGGGCATCTTGGGTTGTTTTGGGTGTAATTTGTAAATTTTGGAACATTAACGTGATGTGAATGGTTGGTACATTATTTGTTAAAATCTTACAGTTTGGACAAGGAAACTGTGTATCCTTGTTGGAGTCACTAGATGGGGAAACTTAGTTTGTACAAACTATGTGACCCATCCCAAAAACCATGTAGCATCGCATATTGGGGTGATTCACGATTGGAGAATTTCCAACATAACCATACAGTCAAATTGTTTTCCCAAAACAGATTCCCATGGAGGGTGTATGGGTAGGAAATAAGGTTACTACTTACAATGTGTCCCCTCTAGAAGTCAAGCATATAATTTTTTAAATGTGCCAAACATTAATTATTAAGTCACGAGGCACCTCCTTTAACCCTGAATCGACTCCCACTCGACCAAATCACTTTCCTCTGTCTTTAATGGTTTTAATAAGTAGGTTTGGATCCCTAACACATTTAACTGGTGCATCGTGGCATGTCTATTCACATTTGATACATTTTGGGTATGTAGACCCTATCCCTTGTATATTTTTTGAATCCTATATTATCTGTCCCTTATAGTTTGATATATCATTATGTTATAGTTGGATCTAAACTCTGTTAGGATTGTTCTTGATTCTATGGTGTGTTTCATAATCTTTTTCTCCATGTTCTTCATTAAAAATTGAGTTGTGGGAGTTTATCTTTGATTGTGTATTAAATGAAGTTATTTACATAAAAAATTTACATTAAATTGAAACCCTATATTTAATAATAGAATTAGAATGAGTGGTTAAAACATTTAAAACCAAGAATTTGATATGATTTATGTTTTTTTCTGTTTTTTTGTTAGAATTACTTGAAATCCCAAATTTCAAATGGAATTAATATTATTGTGGGGATTTGATAAAATTCATGGTGTCATGGTATAGTTGGTTTGATGAAATTTGATAAAAATTCAGAATTTGGAAAATAGATTAAATTGAATTATTTTTTTAAATAGAATGAAATTTCTGGAAACAATAATTTGGTTTTGAAATGAGAAAGGTATTTTTGAAAACTAATTTTGGGGAATTAAATTTTAAATTTTAAATTGTTTTCAAGAAGATGATTTTGAAAAAATAGGTCCCCTTATATGGTGTTGATTTTGTTTTCCCAATAATGATTGACAGATTATTTAAAAATATATACTCCAAAGTAGTTATTATTAATCTAGTACATGAATTCCAGGACAATGATTCCCTAGAACTGGATTTATAATGGCATCAGTAAATAAACCATGTTCTGCTACATTGGTCATAGTGGATCCTGAAATAGGGTACATACTATTATCAAACATTTTCTCCCCTTATGGGGTGTTTATTTGAATGTGTACAAATTTATATATATGTTTATAAATGAGTGTGAGGATCATTTTCCTAGAAATTAGTGTTTTGCAGGGATTTTTTGAATGTTTTTTTTATTTTCTTAACTTTATTGTTAATTAAATTTATTTTGGAACTATTCTATTCATGAAAATTGATTTATATAAATTATTTTATTTAAATTGATAATTTAATATAGTTTTGATATATTTTTAATCTATTGATTTTAAGTCTTTTTTTAAAATATTTAATTGCTTTTCATTTCCTTACTCTGTTTAAATACATAGTATAATTGGTTTATTGATATGGTTCCATTTGTGGGACACTTGGTGAGTCACTATTGGACTTTTTAGATCAAACCCTAACGTTCCCTTAGGTATTTGTAGATTATCTTCTTCTATGTCTAGGAAAAGCTAAGGAATCACTAGGAGGCTGTGAATGTTCAAGATCATAAGGAACGAGAGTCATGGAGGTGATTAGGGGGGGATGTTCACCACTTATTCGGTTAGATATATAATATTTATCATTGTGTTAGAAGACCATATTCCATGAACAAGGCCATATACTCAACACAATACCTATAAAAATCATTTCAAAATTTGGGGTGAACAAAAAATTTATCCATAAGGGATTTTAAAATAGAATATAAAATCAGTTCTCTTTTAAAATATTATTGAAATTATTTAAAAAATATTACATTTTTTATCATGTATAAAAAAATTTATATAAAAAATAATTTTTTCTAGATAATAATTAATCCACAATAAACACTTTTGAAACATTCTTTAAAAAGAATAATAATTTTGAAAACCCATTTTCATTAAAAATGCAATATCCCTTGAAAGAAATCCAAATATCTCCATTGAAACTTCAAAAGATTTAATTTCAAAAAAATATAACTTTATAGAATATAATGATATTTAGAATAATTTATAAAAACCGTATTGTTGGTATGTATATTAGAGGTATGAACATCACTTATATAAAAAATATTACCTTAAGGTTATTTGATAACTACATACATCCTTTCATTATAGCCAATATTCAAGTGTTACATTTTAAGTAAAACAGTTTTGAAACGTTTAACTTTCTCATTATGAATCCATTAAAATTTATGAGTCAAAAACATCACATATATTTAAATTATTTTATTTTTAAAAATAATTATAAATCTAAAAAACATAATAATAATTTTTTTAAAGTAAAATCCATATATTCATAAATATTATTAATAATTTGAAAAATCATATAAACAAGTATAATTTGTTATTCAAAACTAAAAATATTTAAATTATTTTTTAGCATGTGTAGAATGATAATATAGAAAATAATTCCTGAAAATAAAATAAATTTAATAATTAATGAAATCCATTAAATTTAAAATATCATATCATAAATATAAAAATAGTTTTAACACTTTAAAACATCCTTTAAAAAAAAATTTTTTATTAAGATTAGTAAAATTTATAATAGAAAATTACATTGTAAATATCTTGTAAAAGATATATTTTAATAAAATATATACGATGGAATCTTAAAAAATATTATCACATATAAATATGGTATAAATTTCATAGAACACATATTTTCCCATAGGAAACCAAAAAATATGATTTTATCAAAAATGATTTTCCATTACACTAATTGGATTTGGAAAATATAAATTAAATAAAAACAATTTTCTCTTAACTTATGGTTGAATTATAAATGGAATTTCATCCCAAGGATATCTTTATTGAATCCATATGACTTATCCAATATATCATAACATTTTAAAAGATAATAATCCCATGAAAAAAATATTATTCCCTTAAAACTTTTAGGATAGAATCATGGATTCTTTGCACCAAATATGATGGTCAATAAAAAAATTAATGTTCACATTGAATATATTTTCTTCAAATTATTTTCAAATTTAAATATTAAATATATTAAATATTTTTTACCCATTCTATAAATTCTAATGATTTAAAATAATCAAATTTATTGTGGTTCTTATATAAAATATAATTTCTTTTATTAAACTACTCACAAGTTTCAATAAAAAAATAATCTAGATCATTTAAACTATTTAACATTCTCTAATCCTAAAAATGCATCTTTTAGAGAGATCGATCTTATATGTATTACTGACAATGATTTAAACTATTAATAGTTTATGTAGAGAAATAAAATGGGTTTATAAATGGTGATATTCATATTCAAGTTGTGTTTCTGTAATTTCAAATTATTTTCCCAAACATGACATATATACTTAAATGATAAAGACATATTAAATTTGTGTATTATTTAATTTATCTAAATGTTTCCAAATAATATGAATATAGTGTGATATGTTTAAATTTGAGTGTAACTTTACATTTACATGTATTCTATATAACTTTTATGTGGAGCTTTAAAACATGATTTAACACTTATGTGAGGCTGTTTTAACTTTATCTAGCATTGAGATTACTATTATATAGCATGAAAACATATAGTATACTATTATGTGATGTCTTTGAGACCCTTTCACATGTTGTTTTTTAGGAGACCACTATTTTATAGAGATATTTTGACCTTTATGTGAAAATTTAATGTGAAAATTACCTTTTCATAGGGATAGGCATACCCTTACGGGAACATTGACTTAAAGGCTTTACCACTACATGTGGTTATGTAACCATTATGTTTGGAATTTGTACACTTATGTGAGTAGTCTCTTACCCATACATAACCCATTTACATCGTTTTATACCCTTAATAATATGTTGGAGTACACATACATTGTGGAAATGGTGTTAGATACCCTTTTGTTAGAAATAATCCAACTTCACATAGCTATTATAACTTCTATGTTAGTGATACATGGGTATTATATTACCCTTACGGACGTATTGGAAATCATTCATAACATATTCCTATAAAGAGGTGACTCTTATGTAATATGATAATTAGATGTATTAACCATATACAAGGTCTATTTTCCCCTTACACCTCAGTTATGTGACCTCTACGTAGCAGTGTCGACCTTTATGTAGAACTATAATTACCTTAATGTGAGTATTGTTATGAACTATATGTGTGTGAGGCTTCATGCAAGCTACCTTTATGAAATTCTAGGTATTACCTTTACATGAGAAAAAAAAATGACTTTATACCCTTACACAAATATTAAATTTATAGCTTTACCCTTATGTGAGATGTGGAATTAGGAAGATACCATAACACATTCAATTAATATTACGTTTACATAAATTCATTTACATGAAAAATAATATTTTATATATTAAATTTTATAATTCCAATTTTTTTAAAAATCATATAATTTTTAGTATTTCTATATTCTATTTCATCAGTGTTAATATAATTCTTTTGTATCTTAAACATACCTTTAATTTATCAACATTAATATTATTACATAATATTAATTTATTAAAAAAATTTACATATATCATTTTCTGAAATTTATTATCATCTTTGAATATAATTTATAACTAAAATTACAAAAAAAAATTATTTTGATAATATTATTTCAAAGATACATTTATTTCCTTCCGGTTATAATTAAATACATATATAAAAATTATTTATGATAATGTATTATTCTTTATAAAATTATTTCCACATAATATTTTACTAAATATAGTATTTATATTCTTCATTAAATATTATTTCACTATTATAAAATCCTTATACTTATCGTTAATATATTAATTAACACTATATCCATATGTTAAAAATCATCAATTTTTATAAAAAAACAACTACAGTGATAAATTTTTAAAGGATATTATATTAAATGTAAATTTATGATTAATAAAAAGATATCCATTTTATTTTCCGGAAAATAATAAAAATATAGTTGAAGTGGTAATTTTATACCTATAATATTTTTAAATTACTTATTAGAAAATTTATGTTATTTATAGAAATTATTTAACTTTTTTTAAAGAATCCCATTATTAAAGTTATTTCTTACTTTGTTGTAAATTGATAAAAAATCATTTAATAAACATTTATTTAAATGAAATTTATGATATAATTAATGAGATTTCATATTATACACCCTTAAAGTAATTTTTCATCAAAATTTTAATTACTTTAATAAATTTTTTATTTCACAATCAAATAAATAAAATATAGTTTTTTAATTCTTATAGTCTGTTTTTTAAAAATTTTATAAATAATTTTAAGGTCATTACCCATAAATAATATTTTTCTTCCAAAATAAACCGCACTGTTTCCTATTACAAAAACAATGAAACCTAAGATAGTCAACATTATTCGATCCTCAAAACTCTATGTCTTTCTAAAATAATGTTCATCCAAATTACCATCTTTCACTTAAATATAAAATCACAATCTTCAAAATGGAATCAAATATCTAATTTAACCTCAAACAATATCATCCTAATTTCTATAATTATCTAAACCTCAGATATGATTCTAAAACATAATGTATATTTTTTAAAAAAATTAACTACAAAATATATAGTCCTAGGAGAATTTAGGTCTATAGATTTAGTGGAAATGGAAATATAAATAAATATCAAATTTTATACAAAATTGTATGAACAATTATCCCACATTACTAGATCTAGCAACCTAGATCTTCTACTCATCACTATACCAATGAATATTAATTAAAAACATGTGGTGGAAAAAAAATTAATCCATAAATGTTTAAATAAGATATCAAATCATTTTTTTAATAATATATAAATTCAATGAAACAAATTATCTTTTATATCATATGAAAAAAATTTGATATAAAAAATATTTTTTCATTAAATAATAAGTTAGGGTTTTAAAAATTCATGAGATCTTAATTTAAAAAAATTCATCTAAATATTAATATTTTTATAACCTTCTAGGCCAACCCCCACTCCTTCGAATGGCTCCACATTCTTCTAGAGTGATAGCCTCTTGGACTTCTTATATGCCCCCCATGATGGCAGGTAAGCTACACCTCATGGATTAATTTCCATTGTATATCCTACCTTATTTTAATTCATCAAGTGTATTTTAGATAGCTTAGATTGTGGTTATTCATTGCTGCATTGGCCAGTTTCCATCTCTATCTTGTTTTAACCATCAAACTCACTACACCTATCCTTCTACCCTCACCATGCGATGATCCTGAGTTCATGATCTATATTATCATAGTGTTCATTTATACTATATTACCCACAAGACTAGTAATAAATGTTTAGTTATATTTATAATATCTCGATATTTATTTTTTCTATGTCTTTTAAATATTAATTATTTTTTTGACTACAAAATTCAGGGAGAGGTATGATGATGGTTCGTCGATAATATGTTTTCATGCTTGAGTTTATGTTTTTAATCCCTAAAATTGTGTGGAGAGGGGGTGATATATCTAGTTTGTGACACGGTATTTTGTGTGTGTTCTAGTGCAGAGTTGATCATGTTTTGGTTGTGAACAACATCATGAGTTTGTTACCATTTGTTATTGATGTCATTCTATGAAAGAGGCTGACATATGCATACTCATCTGGATGTTTTGATGAGGAGAGGTACTCTATTGGTTTGGGGAAGTTTGTTCATGGTGTCGATATTTGATTTAGTCGAGTTTTTTGGTTTCAGTGATGGTGAAGAATAGTTTGATCATATTTTCGAATCTGGTTGTTAAATTTTAAAATGTCAGTTTTAGTTGGAATCAATAATAATTTTGGACTGATTGTGTATTAGATTGTGAATAACTTTGTAAGAAAAATTCTTCCCTTATTTTATTTGTTTGGAAGTAGATTTTTTTTAGGTACTACTATGTGGGTAGCCTCAAATATTTGATAGGTATATTCACACCCATAATCAGCTATCCATCACTAATCATGATAGACATATGCATAACCTACTGTTGAATTCTATCATAGGGTTTTCAGACATGATTTGGGTTCGATTTGGTTGAATGTGTTGGGATTTCATTACTTCTTTTCTATGTGGGAAACTTAAAAGAGAGATATTATTATTGGAACCTATCATATAGTCATCCTCTCACATATTAGTGTTGGTTGGAGGACAGCTATGCCATGTTGTGTTGACCTGTGCAACACTACTTCTTGGAAGGGGAAATGCATCATCATTAACTAATTCCTCTGCTAAATTTCCTATTTGGTGTGGGAGATACTTTTTTGGATTTTTTTTCATGATTTGTACTTCCCTTTATTCTTTTATAGCCGTGTTATGACCTTAGAATCCTGTTTTCAATGAATAAGATCCTCTATGAATTGTCCAGATTCCCTCTCTACCCAGTTAACAAAATGGGTTCATTAATTTATTTTCAATAAAGGGGGGTTGGTTGTATACTTTTAAAAAGAAACTAAATATATTTAATACAAATTTTATTTTAATAAATAGTATTTTTTTAAGTAAATCTAAATTTCTCTTTTCAAACATCAAAAAATTATTTTTTCAAATAATATCCCTTCATGCAATTTAATTGTACTATGGAATTTTTGAGAAACCCTTCTAACCACTGGGAAAATTGGAAGTCTAAAAATCAATTTTAGAACAAATCCAATATGATGTTATGTGTTCACTCCCCATTTCCCAGTATCCTAACGCGTACAACTTTTCCAAATTTTAAATAAACCTTTTTATAAATTGTGCATTTTTTCAATATAAAAATATTAAAAATAACTATTAAAAACATCATATCTATGTAATATACTTATAATAGTGAATTTAATTACATATCTAATAAACAATACAATATTTTCATTTTATAAATATCCATAATTTCATAAATATTTGAAATTATCTAAAAATACATAGGAAACACTTATAATTAATTATTCAAAAATAAACACAATAAAATTACTTTTATAAAAAATATATAATTTCATTGTAGAATATAGTGCCTAAAAAAATAATAATTATAATCATGAATTAATTCAATGAAATTTAAATGAATATTTTATATATAAAAATAAGAGTTTTAGTACTTTAAAAAATGCCTATATAATTAACTTATATGAATTTCAAATTTTTTAAATTGAAATGTTATGAAGTAAATACCTATTATTAGATATCTCTTAAATAATGATTTAAAATGAAAACATGAAAATAATCAATCTTAGAAATAGGGTTGTATTTTTATATAAAACATGTTTCCCATTTCCAAACATTCAATAGGATTTTATCAAATATTAATTTCCATTTAAATAAAGGGTTATGAAACAATTGAGATATAATAAAATAAATTTTCCCGTTACTCACATTAGTTAGAAAAATTTAATTTCATTCCAAGGATAACATTTCCAAAACACCAGAAATTCTCCCATGAAAATTCCATCATCAAATATAGGCTATTAATGAACAAAATCCTACACATTCTCACAACCAATTTTAAAATTGAAACTATAAAGACATAATAAAGGAATGTGTACAACACTTATGATGGACTATAACCCAAAGAGATGTTCTATTTAAATAGAAAAAGTTTACTCTATAATGATATTTCAATATTTCATTTAATAAATATGAGTTCCCCAACCAATAAATTTAGTATATTTTATAAAATAACATTTACAAAGATGTTTATATAAAATAAAATTTATTTGATTATCCCACATGAATCGTTATATAAAAAAATAATTTGGATTTTCCTACTTATAAAATATTCTATAAGACTAAAAATAAGATTCTTCATGGATGTTGATATCCATTGGATTACTGAGCAGGATAAAAACTAATAACTGCTTATGCGTAGAAATATGACAAGGTTTCATATATTGGCATATTCATATTCCTATCATAATTAATTAATTTGAACTTTATTTCTATCCAAAAATTTCATTTGCCCTTATAAGATAGTTAATGGTAAAATATATATAATATTTGAGTTTTTCTTGATGTTTTACATGTAGAAGAAAATAGTGCAACATTTTCAAATTTTATTATTCTCTTACCATTATGTTCCTTCAATCATTACTTTATATAGAAATTTAAAAAACTATTTAACCCTTAAATGAGGTTGTTTTACCCTTACGTGGCATTGAGATTACCCTTATTTTTCCACAAAACATTTATGTTAACCTTATGTAAGATTTTTTAGAACCTTAATTAGGATTCTGTTTTAGGGAGACTACCTTTAAATAGATATATTGCGACATATATGCGATATTTGAAACTGGTAATTACCTTTACATAATTATACGTGAATCATTTCATGTGAACTATTATATAGGTATTACTATTGCATGATGTTATGTTAAAATTATATAGGGATTTTTTAAAATTACGTGATGTGTATGTTACCCCTTAAGTAACAAATTGATAGAGTGGGATACCCTTACACAAGTTTCGGTGTACCCTTATGTGGTTTTAGGGGTGTGGGATATCATTACTGGAGAAGTAACCTAACATTATTTTGTATATATAACTCATAGGTTACCTATAATGGAGTATTATATTACCCTAATATAACTTTTCCAGGATTTTCATGCATGGATATTACTTATTTTTAGGTGAATATTAATTACATTACCCAAAAAAATTCATGAGGTCTATAATAGTTTAGTGAATTTGGAAACATGGAATACAAAAATCTATTTTAGTGAAATATATTCAATGTTTCCTATAAAGATATTCCCATTAAGTACCCATAATTAAAACCTTTATTAATAACTAGTGGAAAGGAAACATAAGAAATGAGTGAGTTAAGATTTCCTTTAATGGAAAACATGGAATATATCAACTTATTATCTTATGAAATTATGAGATAAAAAATATGTCTATGTGACCAGGAGCATAAAATAAAAATTTCATACCTAACCTTTCATATATCACAAAGATGTGTTAAGGAATAAAACATTATTGTGATCCATAATAATGAAAATTCATCATAAATAATTAATAAATAGTATTTCCATGTCATAAATGTGTGTGGAATCATAATAAGTATAGAAAAAAATTCATATGTCAAAGTTAAATATAGAGACTATAAAATCAGGGCATATCACATGATTCCTTAACCAATCCATCACATTGACTAGTTTCCCATCACATATCAGGAAGATCAACTTGTTTCCATAATTATATCATGAGATATAATTTATGACATAAGGAATTGGATGGAAATTTAGGTCCCACCCACCATTTAATGAAATCTATATATTTGTGTTCCAAACAGACATAAATCATTCATCACATACAAACCCATGTAAATAAATGACATTAATAATAATTTCACCCAAACTCAAATCATAGACAAGAAATATGTTTCATAAATAACTTGCCCTCATAAACATAAACTATTTGGAGAAATAATAAGAATTAAATACTTTGATTATATCCCTAGTAAAGGAAAAATAAAATCAAATAATGTCATATTAGATTGGAAAATGATTTTTGAAAGACTACTTCAAATAATTATTGACGAAAACATATTACTCTTAAGAAATAAAGTATTTTAAAGAGCTATACAACTTAAAATGAAAAAAAAATTATTTGAAATAAATATATATTATATTAGGGGAAGATTCAAGGAATTGATGCATCATGATGGAGTTGAAATATTTTCATTCCATATAACATAAAAAACACTACTTTGTTATATATTTATGGTAAAATCATATAAAGCCTTATTTAGAAAATGAAAAAAAATATTCTTTTCAATTTTCTTCATAAAAAGTAAAATATGAGTACAAATAACATTATATATAAATGTGAGAACAGTAAAAACCTTTTTGAAAAATTAATTATAAAACATGGATGTGGAGGACAATTATTCGTCAATAGAGATTTAAAACAAAACACCCAAAATATAGGTGAGGTTGTTAAAGAATCACTTATAACGTTATAATTATTAGAATATTATTCCCCATGAATGAAATAAAATTATATTGATATTAAAATAGCTTATTCTTTTCGATAAGAATTATAAATGATATTATCGGGCATTATTTGCACCATATATAGGAAACAAGTATTGTATAAGGCATATGTCCCACGAAAATAAAAGTGAGATAGAAACCCCTTACCTCAAGAGTTGACTTCCTTCATATATGTTAAAAACTCAAGTATAATAAATATATGTTTTTGATAAACATGTTTACAAACCATATTCATATTTATAATACAATATATGATTTATTTGTGACATTATATTGCTCTCTTATTAATATTTCAATGTATAAGTTATGTTTTAGGTAATAACAATTTTTTTTTCAAACATGTTTTGACATTTTATCCTTAGTACTCCTACATATATCATGATTTAATCATATTTTTAATGATAATATATATATATATATGTAAATGTATATATGTACATATTCATCATGAATTTATTTATGGTGATTTCCAAAAAATTAGATGTATAAATTTAAATACACAATTCATAGAGGTGGTAAGCCTTATGTACTCCTGAATGCTGTTTTAATTTTATTTTCATATTAAGCGAATTCAAATAATATGATATATTATCGTTATATAATAATTTTTATGTGATATATATCATTAATATTCATAAAATTTATCATTATTAACGTTAATGTGATATATAAATGAAAAATGAATCACATCGCAGCTTAGAGATGGTAAACCATATATGTGCATGGGTGGCGTTATCTTTTCCATGCTATTAGATGTTAAAAGGTAAATTATGATAGTATCAATATATAAGTATGAATATTTCATAAATATTATATATAAACATCAAACCCATCATAATTCCCACTAATAGAAGACGTCCGTTGAAAAAGAATTGTATCACTACTTGGAAATGGTAATTCGTACGTACATTGATGAAAAATAACCATTTCTTGTTCGATGTAAGTTGGGATGAATATTGGAATTTTAATAAGAATAATAATTTTTGGTATAATAAAATTATTATTTTATGATATGAATATTTTATTTAGTGTAGGTATAGAAGAGTTGAAAAGGGGAGTGATCTCTAAGAGCGACTACCTATTCTTAAAAACAGATCCTTTGGAACTACTTTAATGAACCACTAAGTTGGTCCATTGGGAAGAAAAAACCGCTAAATGTACATATTAATGTGGAGAAGATAATTATATAGATTTGGGTCAATATAGATGAATCAAATTGATGAAATGGGAAGTGTTATGAGGTATCCTTTTATAATGAAGGTGCAAGGAACATCTGAAATATCCAAAAATATTAATTTATATTTAATTCAACATCAATCCAAGTACCTAAAAAAATAAATTCATTAAAATATAATATGATACAGGGTTGTAATATAACAATTCAATATATTTATAAATTTTTTGATATTATTTGTAACCATATCATTTTGATTAACCCTTAGTTAATGTATTTTAAATTTTACTACGGTAATAATATTTTATATATTAAAAGGTATATATTTTTAATTATAAGGTGTCAATTGAACCATAAATGGTAAATATGTGATACTTTAGGAAATAATTTATTTAATTTTATTTATTTATTATTTTATAATTTTTACTAATTTAATAAAATATCATTTTCCTAAAATATCATTAGTATCAATTTATACAATATTCATAACATTAACTTTAATACAACCAACAAAGTAAGATATATTCAAATATATTAATTCAGTACACTACTTATATTGAATATAAAACAATAAGATTTATTGAAAACAATAATTAAGTCAAATTATATTTATTTTAATATTTATAATATAATATAATTGATTATTTCATTAATTGAATAATTTATGCATCATCATTGGGTAATTATTGATTAAAATTATTACTTCACTATAATGTAAAAATAAAAATAACGTGATGAATAATTTTTTTAAATTTTCTAATAATATAAATTAATGATAATGTATTCAATTTAACCAAATATTAAATACATTATTCTTTTTTAAATAAGAGTGTGGCACTTTTTCACTCCCTTTGATTTTAATAATATCTAATTATTTATTATGGAAATGTGTCCATTAAATTATGAAATTTCTAAACATATGTTTTAAAGGTCGAATTTAATTAATATAATAACATTTTTATAAGTGTATTTGTAGTTTTATATTATTTGTATTTTTAATTTTCACCTTAATTTATCTGATTTACCCTTGACTGTGGTATTAAAATTAATAATGTTATTATTAATTTTATTATAAAATAAAAGGAATTTTTTTGGAATTCATATTTAAAATATGGAATCCATTTTTTAAAATTCAATTCATAAAAATTTAAGCAATGAATTAAAAAGTAATCCTGCAGTCAGGAAAAACAATTGTTTTTTATATAAAAAATATTAAAATGTTTCGAATGTTGTTTTATCCAATTTCAATGTGAAATTCAATCCAATGACCTAAATTATTAGCTGATAAAAATCTGAAAAAATTATAAATTAAAAACATTAAAGAATATAATTTATCACTATAAATTAATTCACTAAAAAAGTTTTTTTCAATTAAAATTTAGTATTTTAAAATGTTCACCATAATATTAATCTTGTCAGAAAATAATAAAAATTCAAACAATATAAATTTGTATTTCCCCATTTGATATAATAAATATTTTTTTAAAAATATTATTTATAAAAGTGTTTAAAACTTGATTAAAAACAAGTGTTCCAAAAAAATTTGACACAAATAATTTTAAAAAAATAAAACATTTAGCATAAAACATCACATATTTTTATATCAGGTCTAGAAAAACAATATGAAAAATGATAAAAATTATATTTAATATTATGTATATATATATCTCATTAATATAATCCAATAATATTTATTTCATATATTAGGGGAATAAAACAAAATTGTGTGCATTTAAATTGTATTTCAGAAGAATATAAACTTTTAATTTAAATTCGTTTTTACACGTGTTAAACATAATTTCATAATAATGTTAATCATGGTCATACCCACAATTCAATTTTCTAGGTTATAATTTCATTGTTTAAATAATTACAATCATTAAATTTTGTTTTGTAGAAACTCGGTGTTGTGTGTAATGTGAGATGTGCGGGCATAGCATGCAATAAATTCTTAACTTGGTGTAGCGTGAAATGCAAGCTATTAATGAAATTGAATTATTTAAAAATATTTTTCATAAATTAATTTTTGTGTTACATTCTACCTCCCAAAAAATTATTTCATCACTGAAATTCATCGGGGATATAAAAGGTTTAATACATGAATGTTCCTTTCAAATAATCCCACATCTAAAAAATGAATAAGACCACTTAATTTAAAAAAAATTTGGGAACATTACGATTACCAAAAGTAACTCATAACTATTTTTTCACATAGTTGGATATATCGTCCATTTGAAAAATGGACATAGAAGAGAAATATAAAGATCCTAATCTAGTAGAGAATGATAGATAAAATTATCACAAGATAGTTAACAATCACAAAGCCATAAATCTGCGATGATTTAGAGAACTATTTGATTTACCTGAGAAGTATGTTATATGATTTTTTTTGTTTTCAAAATCCATACCCATACTAGAATATTTATCATGATAATGAATACATACTAGATTTATTAACATTTGAAAAGCAGAAACTCGTCCTTTTATTATGCCCACTTCTCCTCTTATTCTAATTAATGAAGGTGATTTTTTCGTTACTGAACTACTAGTGGATATTGAGATCCATAAATAGAATTATAGGTCCTTAGATATTTCATTAGTTAACATCACAATAAAATTAATTAAAAAATTTATTGAATGTTTATAAATCATCATATGAAGGGATAATGCCTAAAACCTCATCCAGATTTCAACATAAAGAATTTCATAAATGGTTACCTTTATGATCCTTCTAAAATATTAACATAAAACAAGTTTGAAATATGGTAACTAACTCTAAATAATCTAATTATATTTAATCCTAGAAATAAATTGATTTAAATCTTAATTTTCACACTACAAACATGTGACGACCATTATCATGTATTCTCTAGAAATATGTTAATAAAAAGAATTACCATAAATTCACAGTGAAATAATTCATTCCATAAATCTGAATATTTTATAAAGTTGGTCCATGATATCATAAACCACCAAGTCATCTTACCTGTCACAATGTCATCAATATTATCATAATTAGACATATGTTCATTTTTTATCCCATCATCATGAAAACGTTAATTGTATCATTCCCATAATCGTGTGTTTTCTATAAATATCATTTTACAACCTTAATAAAATTTTATGGTTACCTTATTCATTCAAAATATTCCCATAAATCCTTGTGTAAACATTTCACTTGACCAATACATAGAAGCTTGATTATTCCATAATATAAAAAAATCACTTCAAAAATACCATACTTGAATCCAAATACATAAATAATTTAATCATTCCATATTAACAATTGAAATGAAATAAATCCTCCTTTATATAGAAGTTATTTTTTTTGTGAGGGAATTGAGTGGGATAATTCACATGTTCCCAAATATGAAAAATTTAACTACTTGATAATTATTCACATTATGACCACTTTTTCCACTATATGACCTCCTTTTTCACATAGATAACATATCCTCTTCCATTTGTGATTTTTCTGTATGTTCTTCTTCAAAAATTAAAATTTATGAAGTCTAATGCTCTTTATAATGTGTTTATAACCACATAAACTTACATAAAATACCATATTTCACTTATTATATGTGTTCATATTCGCATGAAGGTTAATGTTGTTTATAATATACTGTGATAGATGATTATGTGTAATCACAATATATATCTCTCTTGTTATCGTCTAATTTGGATGCTCATATTCATATAACATTACCTCATATTCAGTATTATTATGATTTTTTTAGTTCCTGTCATCGACAAAAACAAAAACAATAACCTGATAAACACTAAACATTGTTGGAAAACCACATAATATATAGAAATTACTTATAAAAATTCAATATATTAAACCGTATTATTAACCAAAGCCTATTCATCGTCATTATAAATACTCTAGGAATATAAACTATAATTAAACTTATCCTTAAGTTGATATCTATATTTTTTCATATAAATATTTCTTCGGATATAATTGAAGTTTTCTTACCCAATATTCTAATTTTTGTGTAAACCTTTTCTTTGATACAAACTAGAATAACCCAGTCTTTTCATACATGAATATTAAATATTTTTTAGATGAATATCTATTACAATACATAAAACACATGATCAGGGCCTGTAATAGTTTAATACCTTTGGAAAAATTGAACAAAAATTTCTAGTTATGAAATGATATTAAATATTTTGAGAAAATAGATGTCCCTTTAGTATTTCGAATTAAAACCTATCTTTATATGATTTTGAATATGATAAGAGATATGGGTATGTAATAATGATAATAACATAAAAAATTTATACCCATCCTATCATGGATCACAAACATGGGTAATGGTATAAACAATTAACATGAACCATAAGAATGTAACTTCATCACTACTCATTATTGAATGATATGTTAAATTAATCAATCTATGTGGCATCATCATAAGTAAAGATAATAATTTTATATGTCATGGTTAACTACCAAGAATATCATATTATTCCTAATCACCAGTTTCCATTAATAGATCAAGAACATCGACTTGTTTCCCATCACAGATCAAGCATATCAACTTGTTTCTTGTAATTATACCATGAGATATAATTAACTACCCAATGAATTTGATGGAGATATAGGTTCCAACCATCATTAATTAATAACTATAATTATGTTCTCCACATTACCACAAATAATTCATCACATCAAATGCCACATAACAAAATGAGTATCATAAACACATCCTCATTACTAACTCCTGGAAAAGAAATAGTTTTCCTAAATGTCATACCATCAAAAACATAAAAAATTATTTGAATTAATAAAAACGTTATCTATGGTTCATATCATTACTAAATCACATGTAAAATTATATAATGTCATACTATGCATAAAAATCAATTTCAATGATTTCATGAAATAATTAATGAGTGAAATATATTTTCCTATATAGAAATCATTCTATAAAGAGCCGTGTAATTTTAATTGAAAACAATATCTTATAAATATTCATTATCATATTTTATGTTAATATTAAATTAATTAAGGATTCATTAAAAATGATAAATCCATTCATTCTATATTATTTAGGAAACATTCTTTTAATATATTTTTGTCAATAAAGTCACATGGAGCCTTGTTTAGAAAATTATAAAAATACTTTCTTCAAGCCGTTTCATAAAAATTAAAAAATGAGTAACAATGACATTAAATATTGATAATAAAATAGTAAAAAAATTGAAAAAATTCTTAGAAAACATAGACATGAAATAAAAATTTTCTACAATTGAGATTAAAAATGAAACAATCTCAAATATTGATGAGATTGTGAAATATTCAGTTATCACATTATAATTTTTAGAATCATATACCCCATGAGAGAAATAAAATCTTTTGGACATAAAAATGAAATAAAATTTAAATAATACTAAAAAAATACATTTATGGGAGGTATATACACCAAATAGAAGAAACAAGTTGTTTAAAAGTCATGTGTCCCATTGAAATAAAAGTGAGGCAAAAATACCTTCCCTTAAGTATTTAATTCCATAAAATATGTTAAAACTTACTGAAAATAAATATATTTTTATCATACACATACAGAAATAAACCTATTCATATGTATAATACCATATATTATTTACTTATGACTTTATATTTTTCTCTTATTAACGATTAAATGATGAAGTTATGTTTTTGTTAATAACCACTTTGTTATTCGTACATGTTTGGATTGTTATAATTTTTCATATTTAATAGATCAAGATTAAATAATCTATATAACAATATACTATATATATATATATATATTAATCATGTATTCATTTATGGTGACTCATAAATGTTAGAGGTAGAAAATTAAAAACACTGTTCATAGAGACGGTATGTCGTACATACACATTAACACCATTTTAAATTTTATACATATTATAACATAGAAAATATATGATATATTATCATCAAAGATTAATTTTATTGTGTTATATATTATATATATTCATATAATTATTCATTATTTCCATCCATCTAGAATATATGTGAAAATAGAAGCACATCACATCATGGAGATGGTAAGGCATATGTGCGCACAAACGACATTATCATTTCCCAAAATATTAGATGATAAAGAGATAAATATTATATAATAACTAAATAATTATACATATATAAAAAATTATATATATAATCATTAAAACACCATTATTACCACTCATAAGATGTGGAGGTAGAAAATGAATTCAATCACTATGTGGGGGCAATGACTCTTAAGTATGGACAAACGACACATTCACTTCTTGTTCAATGGGAAAGGGGTTGTATAATGGTGTCTTAATCATAATAATAACATTTCATAACAATAAGTATTATGGAGTTATTAGTTATTTATATATATCATATATTTATAAGAATTATAAAAGAGTATAGAAATAGAGTGATATGTTATAACATTTAATTATTTTTCAAAATAGAACCTTTAGATCCCCTCTATAGGTCTTTAGACTTGGTTCTATGGAAAAATATTACCTATAAAAAGTTTATAAGAATTTTTAGAAGGAAAATTGGGAGATAATGGTGTTACTATAAGACTCAATGTGGTGAAATTAGAAGAGGGATGAGGTGTCCATTTATAATGATGGTGAGGGGTACTTTTGTAACCTCCAAAATATTAATTTATAATAGATTAAATATCAATAAACATACACCCAAAAGGTAATTTAAACTAATATAATATTAAATAGGGTTGTAATATCACATTAAAATATACTTTAGACAGGTTTTAGTATTATTTTTAACCTTAACAGTTTGATTAACCCTTATTTACATTATTTTGAATTCAAATAGGGTAACAATATTTTAAATATTTAAATGTTTATATTTTTTTTATAAGGAGTAAATTAAATCTTTACTGAACAATTCATGATATTATATAAGATAACTTATCTCATTTTCCATATTAAATATTTTTTTTATTTATAACTAATTTATCAGAATATTATTCTCATAAAATATAATTACTGTCAATTTTGACAGTATTCATAACATTGAGATAAATAAAATATTTACAAAACATTACCATCAAAGAATTCATTTAATAAAATCCTAATATTTCACAATAAAATATATAATTAGTTTCTAACTTTTTTTAAGTAAAATAATATACATTTTTATATTTCTAAAATCATTAAATTGATTGTTTCTTTAATGGAATAAATATTACAAAATCATTAATTCGTTATTTATGAAAATTGTTTTTCAATAAAATATAAACATAAAAAATCATGATGTATAATAATATTTTACCCTTTATAATAATATAAATAGTTGAGAATATATTTTAGTTTAAAACATATTGAAAATAGTATACTTATAAATAGTAAAAGTGTGATATTTTTTCACCCTCATTGATTTTAATAATATACAAGTCATTTTCATGTGTAAGTGTCCATTAAATTGTTAAAAATAGATCATAATCTGTTAAGGGTAGAATTAATTTCATCAAATAACATTTGGAAACTATTATGGTCATTTTTTAATAATTATAATATAATTTTGTCATCAATTTTCCTGATTTACACATAACTATGGAAATAAAATAAATGAAGTTAATATATATAATAAAAAAAATAAAAAACCTACCTAAATAAATTTTAAATTATTATTCCAAATATGGAATCTATTTTTTAAAATTAAATTCATATGAATTTGATAAATTTATTAAAAAGTATTCTAGCAGTCAGGATGAAACAATGTTTTTTAAAGTAAAGATGTTCAAAAGTATAGAATGTTTTTATATTCAATATGAATGTGAAATTTTTCACAATGACCTAAATTTAATTAAATGATTAAAATTTGATTACAATCTTTCAAAAATAAAAGGTAAGAAAATTTGTTATTTATCTAAAAAAATTGTTTTCAATTAAAATTAAGTATTTTTATCTATACATCAAAACATGAACCATATCAGAAAATCCCAAAAATTAACCCAATTTAAATTGGGATATCCCTATTCCAAACAATAAGTTTAATTTTTTTCAAAAATTTCTTATTAGAGTGTGAAAAACATTTTTATAAACTTGTGTTCTTTCAAAAGTTACAAAAGTGGTTTTTTGAAAAATACCGTTTTTGGAAACAAATTGGATTTATTTTTATATCATTTAAAAAAAATTTAAAAATGATTAGAAATATATTAAATATTTTGTAAATATATTTCATTAATAGAATCCAATAATAACTAATTATTTATTTTATTTATATAAAACACACTTGTGCACTTTTAATTAGTCTTTTAGAAAAATATTTGCTTTTAATTAAAAAATATTTTTCATGTGGAAACAATAATTTCATAAATTAGTTAATCATGTCCATACCCGAAACTAATCTGGATTAGATATAATTTTAGTATTTAATTAATTACAATAATAAAATAGTGATTTTTTTAATGTCAATTATTTGATTGACACATGCTTAGACTGTGTTTCTTATAGTAAAAACATAACTTGGTGTTTTTTTCAATGAAAGATATTAATGAAACCAAACTATTTAAAAAATATTTCATAAAAATATTTTCTTGTTACCCCCAGCATGGGTATATTAAAAATTGTATTACTTTAAATTAGGTAGAGATGTCCCTTACACCACATGGGCTCTGGAAGTTCAAACATTATGAGAGGGAATGCTTAACCATAATCTACAGCTCTGTAACCCTTAAACACTAGTGTTTACCTTTACCTAGTGATATAAATACCATTATGTGATTGTTTTAAAGGCCCTAATATGTGTGAGGATTTAGAAAAGCTACATGTAGACAACATTGTGCATTACAATTATTTGAGAACATTTTTTAGTTCATTCCCCTATGAAACTGTCAAATTTGTAACACTAACCATTATGTGATATGTGAAATCAGGAATCTACCTTAACATATGTAATTAATATTCCATTAAAGAAATTCATTTTCATAAAGAATATGTTTAAACGTATGAAATTTTATAGTTTTAAATATTATAAAACACTTATATTCATTTAATATTAATATGATCTATATATTCATAAGTAATATATTTTTTATATAACATAAACATGATTATAATGTTTAAATATTATTATTATTATTATATAAATTTATTAATAAAATTAGCATTTATCATTTAATATAATTCATCCTAGTATATATAAATAATTGATAATTAAAATTATATATATTTTATTAAATAATATAATTTCATAATTTATTTATTTATATCTTCTTATAATTATATTCAACTAGAAAATGTAATTAATGATAATGAATTCCATTTTCAATTTTTAATTATTCATGCATCCAATAAACATTATACTAATAATAGTTTTTTGATTCATCAGTAAATTCTATTTCCTTATTATTGAATATTTATATTCTTCCTAATGATATCAAATGAATTTATCTACATATGATAATAGTCATTCGTTAAATTTTTAATACATTAAAAATATGGATATATAAATTTTGAAGTAATAAAAAAACTAAATGTTACATTAGGTTTAACAAAAATTATTCTATTCAATTTTAATGAAAATAAAATAAATATTGTAAAACTGGTATTTTTATAACGTGAATATCCTAAAATAACTTATTTCAAAAATATTATTTTTTATAGAATATATTTATTTTTGCAAAATATTTTTTATGTTAAAAATATATCTACCTTTTTTTAAAATATAGAAACAATATATTTCAAAAAAATTGTTAAAAAATATTCTATAATTCTTAGGTTGTTTCAAAAACATGTTAGTAACTTCCCATATCGACATTTTAAGATAAACACTCCTTCACGTGGAACCATCACCATACATGAAATAGGTTCTATAAATATTCTAATTAATACTATAAAATATATAAGTAACCTCTAATTTTATAGGTAAGAAAAAAATTCCCATTAGTTATCCTTCCCAAACCTCATGTAAATTCTTGAAATTTAATTCCTGTTCAACCAAGTTGGAAATAAAAAAATATATATTAACAAATAAATTTTATAAAAGAAATCACCTTTTAAAATTTATTTAAACTATTTAATTCATGAATTTAATGATATCCTCTCTAAAATAAAAATATTCTCTAATATTTTAATAAATTTTATTTAATTAATAATGGTGAATATTTTATAACATTAATTAAAAAAATACACATATATATATATAATTGAAGAATAATAATAGCATTTGTATAAAATTTTAATCTATTTAAATTTAACATCTTCTAAAAAAATATACACCAATTGTATTCAACATCACATATATTAATCAAATCAACATTATTGAAGGATCAATATAAACTAATAATATAGAAAATATCAACGAAATAAAAAATCTTAATCAACATAATATAATATTGAATAAATTATCAAGGGAACACATAAAATCCCTATAAATTGTCTTGGACAACACAAATATAGAATCCATATAATTATAACATGACACTATTTACTATATATCAGACAATTTTACCCCAATATGAATAGGGTACAGGGAAAACCCCAATGTGAAACATTTTCCTATCCTAGGGCCACTATCTAGAGAAATGATCAAGGAATAATGAAGTAATCATACTATTATTTCCCAAGTATAATTTTTTACAATAAAATAAAATTAGAGTTAGAATTATATATAATTTGAAAAATATACACAATGATGACTATAATCATAACCTAACCTCATATTTTAAAACCCTTCAGAGAAGAAAACCATTTTCTAGTCAAGTGTATCAATATAAAAAAACATCCCATATCGAAGACCAATTAAGTATGTTTACATTATTATTCTCTCTGTTAACTTCTACACTATAATGGGACACACATCAATAGTTTATTTACTCCATAAAGTATATTTTATATGGTTATAACTTACCATATATAATCTTATTAAAATGGGTTACTTAAAAAATATTCTTCGATAATAAACACATAAACTATGTTGAGGTATCTCAATTGATAAATAAGAAGAATAAAAAACATTAGAAAATAAATGAACTCCATATATTTGAAATTAAATCCTCTAAATTAATATTAATACCAATACATCCCCCATGAATGGGTAATCTTGTTAAAAATCCCCAATGTAATTTATAAAAACACTAGGCATGTATAGTTTTATAAAAATTAATATTAATATTGAATCATGGTAAAAACATTTATATTCAAAATGAAAATAAAAAATAAAACTAAACCACTTAGTCATTAATTATTCGAACAACCGTAATATATCCTAGAGGTCTTTGAAAACATGGAATTGAAGTGATCTAGAAATCATGGTTTAGAATTTAAATATCCTTTCACAAAGAGAAACCTGTAAATTATTCAATTTAACCAATCATGTTGTTAATCTACCATAATAATGATAGAGAAACACATAGAAGTACATAAATAACACTAAAACAAGAAAAATTACTAGTAAATTAATTTAAAAAGAAACTCTATTTCACCCAAACTATTATAAATCATGATAAATAAAAATAAAGTGGAATTAGAGATACAAATAAGGTTAAGATGAATTTACATTAAGTAATCACCACAAACTATTTAATAAATTCCATGGTGAGACCCACAAAATGAGGGGGGAATGATAGGGAGAGTTATAATGACATATGGGTGTATATTGGTAGGAAAAGTGGAGGTTAAGGGGTTAAATTCATGATGATAAGTACGGGTAACTTTAAAATTTTAAGAACATGTGTAGTCCACACATTTTTTACTTATATTACTAAATCATTATATAACATATATGGATATAACTAGATATACCCAGTGGGCATATTTTTTGGACACATAGATTTATAATCCATTCACCCAAAGTGTGGAAGCTTCATGAATGTGATTCATGTTTTTTATGGATGGGTCTCCAAATTTTCACTAACCATATGACATGAACAACTGCTTCATTTCCTCCCAAAATAGTGTAAATTAAAATTAAAATCATGATTAAATTTTAAAAATAAAATATAGGTAAATAATATTGTAAATTGAGATATATGTTTTATTATTCTCCCAAATAAATAATTTTCATCACCCATAATGACATTGTAGAAACAGTGCAGAAAAGAATATATTTTTGTTAACTTCATTAATAATGTTTAAGTTATAATACCCATGTAACAACACATCTTCCACCAAAAAAATTTTAAAAATATTACCAAGATGAATAATAATAAATACTCAATTATATATCAAGATGAATCACACATTCCATAATGAAAAACTCATCACCTTATCATTCATATGAAATTTTAGCGTACAACATACAACCAACTTCTGAAACATAACTGAACCCCAAAAATAAACATGCTATATTTTCAAAATATTTCTAGAATTCAATGAATTTAAAACATATTATATGGTAATATTGTTTTTTATAAACTAAAGACCTCACCCAAAATTATTACAATACTACTTAAGTAAGGAAATTTGTTATGATTTGAAAAATGATAAAATATATACGGTCCACTGTGGAATTTCAAAATAATAGTAATATATTGATTCACCAAAAAACTAATTTTTACTATACTAAATGTGTTCTTAAATCAACCTAGTGGTAATTTAGCAACAAATTTAAAAATTTAAAAATAATTTCACTAAATATTTAAGAATAACTAAATAAAGAACTATCCATAAAACATATTACAAAATTAATAAAAACTATAATCCTATGAATGCTACAAATATAGATAAATACAACTAGTATAAAATAGATAAGTGAAAAAAATATAACAATAATATGTCATGATGTCACTATATCAGCATTAGGAAAAACAAGACAAACCTACGGGTATTTAAAAGGTTTGGGTCAATATATATTTTTATTGTGAAAAATTATACATAGAATCATTATTTTTGATGTAAATGGTTCTAATTAGGATATTCCTTTATAGATTCTTTATAGGAAATAATGATATGCCCATGACATATTATACTAATGAAATTATGGGAATGCACTCCTAGAAGTCACCAATTAGGGGAAATAGAATGATATCTTGTTGACACCACCAATATAATAAGAATCAATCAACATCATATTCCCACTACCATTATTCCCTTAAAATCCCTTGATAATAGTGAAAATTTGAACCACATCATATTTCCAAGCCATGTTGTGCTCAGATATGACTGTATGATTTCCCATCTCTATATAGGTGGTTATACCAAATGCTAACAATTTCCTGTGAATATCTTAGTGAAGACATATTCTATAGTAATGATATTCCAATGAATCTTCCAAGACTATCTTAATTAAAGTAAGATCTACATCAACAATGTAATAAGAATATTTTAACACATGTTGACCATTCTACTCATGGAAAGACTATTCAATTTAATTGTATACTCCAAAATTTCATTCATGTATTATTGGATTAATAATTTCTTGAAACCATCTAGGAATATTCGTTCAATAAATTTTTCACGATCAACAAATTTTACCACTTCTATATGAGAAAATGTATAAAATACATTATAAGTCTATAAAAAATAGATTCTAGAAGATCAAAAGTTTAAATATATTTTATATAATCTCTAAACTCTATTCTACAAAATAGGAACCATATTTTCCTTAGATGATAGAAATATTATTATTCTGAAATTCTTTAGTACAATATCTATGTTGATCTAGATGTTTAAGAACACTAGGATCAATATATGATTCAAACTGGACATCTAACTTAGAAATAACATGATCTACTTGAGGGCTTCCATATAGTGAACAAGGCACTCCTCCATCTTGAGAAACCCTAAATAAATAGTGGGGTGAATTGTAAAATAGTAATGGTTATAAAAAAAATAAAATAGTAATTCTGATTTAAAAAACAATAAAACCAAATATAAATAATGGAATTACTCTCCAAAAAATCATGAAAAGTCCATTTACACCCTAAAACATAAAATACTTTATTATAATTTTTTTTAGAAGAAAAATAAATTATTTTTATTCATCACATTTAATTACATTATAACATATGGAAAATAAAAATTTTATCTTCAAAACCTTTTAAAAAATATTTGAAATATATTTATTAATCATAATATTCACAAAAACTGAAATTTATTTTACAAAAATCTATATTAATTGTTTTATTTGATTTAAAAAATCCCCTATTATACATTATAAAAACGTCCTTATAAAACTAGATCTCATTATTCCACCTGAATGTTAAAAAAATTATTTTGATATCCATGCTAAATTAATCGAAGAACCATCGAAAATCATACACATCACTTCAATTCGGTCCAAGATAAAACTATGTAATGATAAATGAAACATAACATAATTATATGTAAAAAAATAAATGATTATGAAATATTAACAGCTATTTATGGTATGGGTGCATGATTAGAAAAATCATGCACCAACCACGAGATGATGATTAGGGGTTACCGTGTATAATTTGCACAGTTTGTGCTTGGATTTCCAAAACATTTACAGTAACTATTAAATAATGGGTATCCCCCAATATTAATATAAAATTACAGAGTTTGTAAAAATAAAATTCAATATTAAATGAAAAAATAAATACTCAGATAAATACTAAAAATCATGAAAATAACATAGAAAAATATCAGAATCTAGACGCATACATCTTGAACACCCTATTTAACTCATGTTTCTTAAAGAATGATGATGATCAAGAACCCATTCCTGTTCTACCTATTCAATTATAAAACTAATATATTTTATATCTAACACTCCAAAAAATAACCGTTCTTTGATATCATATTTTGAAGAAACAACCTATGTTAACCCCAATTCGAGTATATGATCCAAATCATGAAATTTCCAAAAGTGTATTCCCAATCACCATGTGATTGAAACTAGTTGTCGGGAATAAATAATATATAAATAGAAATGATTTATCCTAATTTATCCATACCAAAAAATGAGGCTTCATCCTTTAGCCGAACGTGACCATTATATTGGTTTTATGACCATACTGTTGAGTCAATAAGGTTTATTTTTGACTTTTCCATTCCTTTCTGTTTTGGAAATCACAAACACTCTATCTCAAGGAATATTTTATTTACCTGTAGATTTATCTTAATAGATATATTTTCCTTTCCCAAGAAATTTTTTTCCTTACCTTCGTTTTCATTCTTTATGTTATAGTTTCTCTAAATCTAACTCTTTTTATTTGTATGTGTAAAATTCAGTTTCATATCTAAAACCTAAGAATCCTATAAATACATTTATATAGAGTATTTTGTTTTTTTAGTTCTAAATTCAGATTTATAATTCTTTAAAATTAAGATTCTGAATTCTATAAAATTCAGATTCTGAATTCTCTATATTGGGACTTCGAATACTTTGAATTTAGACTATGAATTTATTGAAATTCAGATTCCAAATTTTCTGAAATTCAAAATCCAAATTCTCTGTAATTCAGATTCTGAATTATTTAGAATCAGACTCTGAATTCATTATAATTTTGATTCTGAAATCTATATAATTCGGATTCTAAATACCTCAGAATATTTGGATCCTAATTCCTTAGAATTTAGGTTTTGAATTCCTCAGAATTCAGACCCTAAATTCCATAGAATTCAAACTCTGAATTCATTGAAATTCAGATTTCAAAGTCTATAGAATTCTGATTCCGAATTCCTTGAAAAATAGAATCTGAATATCTTATTTAATATATAATATGAATATTTATTTCCTCAAACTCCGAACATTACTTTTTCCTAGACTCTGAAAGATGTATTTGGTTAAAAAATCATATTTTTATTACCCTTGTTTTAATTATGAAGCGTTGTCGTTCATTCTGTTTCTAATTAACCATTTTTGAGTGACACATGTATAGGTACCTCCTAGATTCAAGGAAAAATATGTCTGTTGGAGGAGGGAGATGACTCTTGAATAAAGTCCAATAAATAAAATCTCATTTGGACAAGCTAATAACAACTATTGAATGATCCATGAATCTAGATATTACATGTTGCTAAACTGATTTCTATAGAGAGATACTATCATGCTTTGTCTGTACATAACATCTTGTTCTGATTTCTTTGTGCGACTCTGATTTTTTCATTGTAAAATCAGGGGCTTTCAGGGATAAGAAGACATAGGTTCCAGCTACATTAATGTTCAAGGGGTTCTGGGGATAGTAAGACAGAGAAGTTGACTACCTAAAAGTTCAAGGACTTCCTAGTTTAAGAAGACAGAGGTCTCGAATACCTTGAAGTTTGAGGGATTGGGGGGACAGTATGATAGATTCCAATATTCTTATCGATGGCTTACCCGGGTGTGGGTAAGACAGATTTTCATGAATGTATAAATAAAAGGACCATTATCCCTGGTTGTTGGATACCCTTCTCTTTGGGATAAATGATTTCATACTTTTTACTTATATTGATTCAAGATAATTTTCCACTACATTTTGATTAATATAGAATGTATAATTGTATTATAAATTAATGTATTTGTATACTTTGATTAGTAAGATTCATTATGCTTTATGGTAGAATATTTGTTCGTGTAATCGTTTCTTACGTTTCATTTACGGAATCATTTTTCTGGAACCTAGCATGTTTTTAGAACTAAGAGGACATGTGTATTTACCTTGTTTATCTTTTCTAAACATCGTTTGTCTTAAGGTAAAAAACAATAGTTTCATACTAACTTTAATGGTTCCAAAAGAATTTTAAAAGTATAAAATTCACACCCCTATTGATAATTTCAATAATGTATTTATCATTAAATATGGGAAGATCATGGATCTAACAAATAGTTTTGAGGAAAATTTATGCGTAGAATATACTACTCATTTGTAGGAAGATAACGATATGGATGGGAAGCTAAATTCTGTGGCCATGAATTGGAATATGGAAAGGGATCTCAGAATTGAGATTGAAGAGAAGCTTGTTAAAAATGATGAAGTGTTGAAAGATCAAGAATATTTCTTGAAGGATAAGGAATAAAAATTTAAATCCTTATAGAAGAAAATTGAAGGACTTGATTAGTTTATAAAGTGTGAAGAATAAGATCACAAAGATCTCAAGAAGATAAAAACCATTGTGAAGGAGTTGATACCAAAGGAGAAAGAAATATAATTTCTTTCCATTATGATCTTTTATTGAAATTTTCCTTTTAAAAATTCTTTCAACATTAATGAAATACTCGTATTTATTTATATATTTTTCTTGTGGTTGTTTAGTAATAATTTTTTAGGTAGAAATTTATTTGTCTTCCAAAACCCAATATTTAATTTTGAAAATCAAGAATTGGGAGAATGGAATGATAAAAATAAAACAAAGTAAAGAAGAGATTTCCCTATGTAAGGGAGAGTTCCACTAGAGAATGTTCTTATCAATGATGATTTTCAAATTAAAGATAATGTAAAATCCCATTCAAGAAATCAAGAAAATTATCATTAGTGATTCTGAAGTCTAAGGGGGAGTTAGTCGTATTCACTATGATCCATGATGAAAGGGAGATACATTTTTATTTTCATGTCCAAAAAATTTCTATGTCCTTAGATTATTTTTAGTAAGGATGTTTCTGCTTTCCAAAAAGGGGTAGATTGTTGATTCAATAAGGTTTCCTTCTTATTTTTCTATCCATTATGTTTTGAAAATCACAAACACGATATCTCAAAGAAAATTATATTTCCTAAAAGATGTATTTTAATAAGGAAATTTTTTTCCAAAGGAAATTTTTTCCTTACCTTTGTTTTAAATTTTCATGTTATAGTTTATATAAATATATAACTTTTTATTTATATGTGTAAAATTTGGTTTCATATAAAAAACCTCAGAATCCTATAAATACATAGATATAGATTATTCTATTTTCAGGTTCAGAATTCTGATTCCAAATTCTCTGTAACTCAGATTATGAATTCCCTAAAATTTAGATTCTGAATTCTCTGAAATTCAGATTCCACATCCTTTGAAATTCTGATTCTGAATTCTCTGAATTCGGACTCTGAATTCTCTGAAAATTAGATTCTGAATTATTTGAATTTAGACTCCAAATTCTCTGAAATTTAGATTCTGAATGCTCATAAATTCATTTTATGAATTTTCTGAAATTAAGATTCCAAATTCTTTAGAATTTAAACTCAGAATTCATTATAATTCAGATTATAAATCATATAAAATTCATATTCTGAATTCCTCAGAATTCAGGTTCCAAATTCCTCAGAATTTATGATTTGAATTCCTTAGAATTCATGTTCCTAATTCCTTAGAATTATGACTCCGAATTCCATAGAATTTGGACGCCTAATTCATTGAAACTCAGACTCCAAATCCTATAGAATTATATTTTTTAATATCTTGAAAAATAGTATTCTAATATCTATGTAATATAGTCTCTGACTGCTTATTTTCATATACGTAAAAAATTATTTTTCCCTAGGCTCTGAAAAATGGATTTGGGTGAGAAACCATATTTTTCTTACCCTTATTTTCATTATGAAACATTATTGTTTATTATGTTTCTAATTAACTGTTTTTGAGTGAAATGTGTACAGGTCCCTCCAATATTAAAGGAAAAATATGAATGTTAGAGGGGGGTCCAACCATTGAAGAAATTATTTTAAATAAGTGGTCATTTGACCGATCTAATAACAACTATTGACTGATCCAGGAATCTATATATTACATGATGCTGAAGTGTTTTCTAGAGAGAGAGGGAGACTCTCATGCATTGTGCGTACTTAAAATATTGTTCAACTTTTTCATGCGACTCCGATTTTTTATGTGTATAATCGCGGGCTTTCTGGGATATAATGATAGAGGTTCCTACTACCTTAATGTTCAAGGGCTTCTGGGGATATGAAGATAAAGGTGTCGACTACCTTAAAGTTTGAGGACATCTTTGTTTAGGAAGACAGAGGTTATGACTACCTTGAAGTTCAAGGGCTTGTGGGGATAACGAGACAGATTCTGATATTCTTATCAAGGGCTTACCCTAGTGTGGGTAAGACAAACCTTCTTGAAATTATAAATCAAGGGACCTTTATCCAAGGTTGTTGGAAACCATTATCTTTGGGTTAAAAGATTTCTTACATTTTTCTTGTATTGTTTCATGTTTATTTTCCTCTTGATTTTGATTAATTAAGAAATTATAACTGTATTATATATTCTTGTATTTTTATACTTTGATTAGTAAGATTCTACATGCTTTAAGGTAGAATCATTTTCCTTATAAAATTTTCTTAAGTTTCAATTCTGGAACCATTTTTCTGGAACCTATCATGTTTCTAAAACTAAGAGGTCTTGTGAATTTACTTTGTTTAACTCTGTTAAACATAGTTTTCCTCAAGGTAAAAAATGATAGTTTTATTGAAACATTAAAGGTTCCAAAGGGATTTTTAATGTATACAATTCACCCCCACTTGTATAATTAGTTTCTATAATTATATTATAATCTCACACATACATATAAAATAAATAGTTCTAATTTGTTTTAAAAAAATTGTAAAAATATGAAAATATTTTATATAAAAAAATAATAAATCCCCATTAGAACATATAATATGTTTGAAAATTAATAAAAATATACATTTAATACAAATGAAACACACATCAAATAACGATAAATGTTGAGAATAAATTGTGACCAAGAGTAATACACCAGAAGTAGCAAATAAAAGAATAAAACAAGACTACAACTACATATCTCCATGTGTCATGAAAAAACACCATTGCTAGGTACCATCACTATTCCTAAACTAAATCCCAAGTATCAAATATAAAATAAAATATAAATATGAACGTAACCCATATTATGATATGCATGAGAAAAAGTCCTAGTATGTATTTTTTATACAACCCATAGAAAAGCATTCAAAATAATCAATTACATGATAGTTTTAAATAAAATAATAAATATAATTTTCTTATTTTATTTTGCATTTATAAGATAATATCATGAATTGAAAAAATTTCTTTTAAATTAGCAATAATACCCATTTCCAAATAAAACATATTTTAAATATTTCATTAAAAATGATTCTTTTAATACGAGTAAACATTTTCAATCCTATCATTATAAATATCTATGTATATAAATAACATAGGAAATGTATAATAATCTGTAAACCCTTTAATTTTAAATAAACAATCTGAATGGGTTATAAATCTATTATATAAAAATATAAGTTTAATTGTTTAAAAATGTCAATATAAAAAATACAAAAACATTAATGGTATATCAACATAAAATAATCCTAACATAACTATCATGGAAAGAGTAGAATCACAATAAGAATGATATTATCAAAAATTTATTATTATGGGAAAACCAATATTCCCAAGATACAATCTAGTACAAAATAATATAAAATCCAACTAAATTGAACATAATGTCATTAACTATTTAACACTTGAAATTACATTAATTTTCTCTTAATGAGTGAGAAATACAATAAGTGGGACATAGTTTTAAACAAATTACACTATCCAAATTAGTAATTATGGTTTATTGTGGTACTCATTACTATATTTACCTCTTAGAATCCCATAGTTTCCCATAACATGAAATATATGCAATGAATTTATATGTACTGAGAATAATATGAATAATAATGATACAAATTATAACACACCATCACCTATGAATATAATTTATATAAGTATCCCCATTTATAATCAATAATAGATATGTAAAACATCTTCATCCATTAAGAATGAATTTATCAATTACAAAATTTCATTATCAACATTTTCTTTTTCACTAAAAACATGAGGGGCACACTTAATGGGTCAATTTAATAAAATAAATCCTTTTTAGGTAGTTCCAACATGGGATTTGGAATCTTTTAAGAAAAAATATATAAAAATAATTCATTAAATAAATATAACATAAAATTCATTGAGATAGATAATAAAATTATGGAATAGAAGAAAGACTACTATATTTAATCCTGACTCGCTATTTGTTTGAAATTAAATATATTAGATTAATTTTAGAAACAAAACATTAACTTATATTAGGAAATATATTTGAAATGGTGATATATTAATTAACTAAAAATATATGTTTGGATAGTTAAAAACTGATTTTTTCATAGTGACGTGATGAAAACCATTTTTTCTAAATTGAAAGCATGAAGGAAACCAAGATGCATTGGAAATAAATTTTAGACACCATTAATGTAGCATAAAAATTGATAAAAAAGGGGAATGAAAATGATAAAAATTTCAATATTTTAAATTTAATGATGCTTTCATGGATAAAAATACCAAAATTAATTACTTACACTAATAATAATGATAGTCCACCACAAAAATTAAATAGGAACACTATGATGGCCATTAATAACCCTAAAATAACAAAACCCAAATGAATATTTCTATAGAAAGAAATCCAAGATCACTTTACTATTTAAGGGAAAGTGAAAATTAGATATTAATGGAGGGTGAAAGTAGAGATTTTTAAAACAAATTTTCCATTAATAGCCATCATTGAAATTTAATTAAATCTTATGGTGAAAACCCAAGAGAGGTTGAAATGAGGAGTATAGATGTATAGTGATAAGAGTCGATTCAGAGGAAAATAGGGGACCACAGTGATAAATTAGAGTTGGGGTTATAGATTAAATTCTACTTTTTATGAAAATGAGTAGTCCATATAAATTGGAATAAAAATTTATTAAATCATTCCCTAACAATGTAGTTGGAAAGGGATATACTGAGGGGCCACTTAGTTTGGCCACATCATTTTGAAAATTAGGAACCAACCAAACAAACACTAATGAAATGTATTATAAGTGATCAGGGATGGGTCTTATATATTTTAATAATTATTTTTCAAATTTGATTCATTCATATCTCCCCAACATCCTCTAATTTTAAAATAAATTGAATCCAAAACAAGAAAAGATAAAACTCAATAAATTGTTAACAAAATAACATATTGGAATTGTTTGGGTGTGAAAAATTATCTCATCACCAAAGTATTCATTTAATATATAGTTAATTTTATCTTATTGAATTATAACAAATTTTATTTTATGTGGAAAAACTGATTTTTTTAGTGACACTTGAATTGTGTTAGAAGAATGATTATTTCGAAAAGTACAGTAAAACCCCAAGGGTTTGACAAATTGTAAGTTCCTTATAAAATAACCCCTATCTAAGGAATGGGGTGTATGAAATAATCAATTCAATCAGGTCGAAGCGTTTTAAACCAAACCCACTCAATCCAAAATTTATTACATTTGGAAATGATTAAAAATGTCCCACAAAACACAATTCTATATATCAATTTTTAGTAATACAATAATAAAAAACCAAAGTTGAACATTTTTCCAACTAAAAAATCATTAGGTAAATATTAATCTTATTAAAATATTACCTTCATAAATCATCCATTAATACAAGGAAAAAAGTTATTTTACTATTTATTAATGAAAAAGAAATCATTATCAAAACATGTAATACAGATATTTCATGAATCATTTGAAGGGTAAAGACAACTAACACATAATATTTGAGAGTTTTACTAGTTATTATAGATTTTAATAGAAAAAAAGTAAACCAAATTAAAATTACATAACTAGTGAGACCCTATCACACAAGAACACAACTTAATGGATGAAAAATCTCAATGGAAACTCTAGAAAATTAGTTCTAAAATCCATAAAAATAATATTTCAAAAAAATTCATATTTCAGTCAAACATAAAACCAAATTAGTTTTACCTATATATTATGAAGTCCCTATAATATTTCATATCTTCATTTACATTCCCCATAACTATGATGAATGATATAAATATTACATATAGGATCTCCCTTGAACAAAAATGTGAATAATCTCTAGAAAAATAATATATTTCACCCATATTTGGATAAATCATAACTTATAATCCTTGATTAGGGTTAGGGAAATCAAAATTGTTGTGAATAGAGGAACGAAAAGGGAAATATTAGGGTACTTACCTTGTAATGGTATGAGTAATCACCCATATCTCATCCTTGAATCATGTAGAAAAAAGTGGTGAGTAAAAAATAAATAATGAACCCAGATATATTTTGATAACTATATTAAATATGGATTGATCCAAATAAAACATTTGTGGAGGGGAGAAGTAGGATTTTAAAAATGAGGAAAAATATAATCATTAATAAAAAACCATTAATGGTTTTACTTGTTAACCACATTGAGTTATCCAAGATCATAGTTATTCCCCTAGTAGATCCTACCAAATATCTTTCACACATGGAATCTGATTACATCCAAAATGATTATTTTACACTTCCTATATTTTTTTTACAACTCCAGAAAAATTACCAAAACAATAACACATCATTAACCAAAGAACTAAACCTCATAACATGTGTAAAAATACCTAATGTATCATCCACTAACAACATATATGATGAAAAAAATAAGAAATGAAAATTAAACCCCTTATTCAATATGAAATCTCAAATTTTTTCATTTCACTAACATTATAATGGTCAAAATGAAAATGAGCTCGATAAAGGTCACTATAAAGTGACAATATATAGTGACATTGACACTAGTTTCTTAGATCAATGATCTAATTTATTATATTGCAATAAGATACAAATCATCACATCTAAAATGACCACAATGTTTAATAGTGTTGGTAAACTATATTAATACATGAGAATTGCATTAAATTTTAAAAAACTAAAAATAACTTTTCAATGGATATTTTTATTCTCTCTAGAATATCCTTAACTATCAATCATAGTACATTTCCGGGAATCATCATTAATAGAAACAAAATAATGGTGATATCGAATGATCGACAAGGGTTATGTATTGTGGAATATATAGAAAATAAATAATCACAATTAAAAAATAGAGGTAAATAATTGAAAACACATGCCAGTAAAAAACAAAACAATCATGATAATACTAGTCAAAATCAATATAGGAAGGTAAATAATAGAAAAAATATTCTATTTGAATAATAAAGGAGAATTAAATCCATCAAAATATATTTTCATAGTGAAAATCTCTTGGATCATGATAATAAATTTATTCTCAATGAATAAAATTATTAATATTAGGATTTCATAATCGTTTGCATCCTGATACCTATATCATCAATATATTTTATCTGGATAGTTTAAAACTACTAGGTAAACCCATAGGATTGGCCAACTGGTGTGCCTCATGAGACATATCGATGCATCGAGATGCAATCTATAATCATGCCCCACTAATGTCTAAATGTCCAAATCCTTCCCCGTATATCAAATAATTGTTTTAATTCAAGAATAATGTGACTCATTTCCAATTATATGAATTGTGTCAAGAAGGCCAATTTATCAATATTTCCCAAAATCAATAAATAAAAACAAATTTAAAACATTATATTTAAAAATGATATATTTTTTCAAAAATAAAAATATTAATGATAAATAATATTGATATTTTGGTTAAATTTAATTTTTAATGATCCCAAAGTATGTGAATATTTCAATGTAGGGTTAATAAATATGAAATTAAATCATGAAATTAAATTTCAACACTTTACTTGGCCAAAATTATAATAAAATAACCAGAGAATGAATAAGGATGGTATCATTAGAACATATCCCCAGTGGGGTATATAAAAAATAAGGGGTTGTTGTCATTAAGAAATATAAATACCATAAAAAGATCCTTAAATACATTCATAATTAAAATATACTTTTAACATGGAAAATAATTTCAAACATAAAGGTTCAATTTTTTTGAAGATACATTTTCTGAAAAGAATATTTGAAAACTGTATATAATGTTTTAAAACATTCACTATTCAGGGTGGTATGAAATTTCACACATGTTGAGTACTTTAAAAAGAAGATCCTTTTCACAATTTAAGATAAATTTAAAATGTCATGGTTATGAAAATTATATGAGGATTGATTTGAATAAATTATTAAAAATTAAAAATGGGGAAAAAATTATTTAAATTATTTGGAAAAGGATTAAAATATTTTTTGCAATATTTTTAGAGAAATTTTTTTTTGAAGAAAACATATTCTTGACCGGAGAGAGAAATATAGTTCAGTTTTCATAAAAACATTTTATCAAATATTTTAAGTAACAGAGTGGGAAAAATTGTACTATTATAATAAAATGTAATGTATAACTTTATTATAAGAATATTAAATTTTTTTATGATTTAATGAAAAAATAATTTTCTTTAATGTAATTTCAATAATACTCCATATTGGTTGGAATGAGATTGTTAAATAAACCCTTACAATTATCATGACATTGATGTGAGGATGAATAAATGGATAAATTATGTTTATAAACTATAAATCCATATTAAAAAAGTGTAAATACAATATAATATAATCAAAAGTCACTTCACGCATCATCATAGAATATAAAATATCACAAAGAAGTATTATAACATAATAAAAATAATTTGAGTTATGAATTTCATCACCACATGATAAATCTAAATTCCAATACCATTAAGTGATATAAATAAACATTAAACATTAAATTCACAAAAATATTAATTTATCGTGATATTAAAAGTAAAATTATTATTATATATGCTATATAAAAAATTCGGTTCATAACATTATAATTTGCCTCAATGAAAGGAAATTGAGGCGAAGGCCCTTACAACACACTTCCTTTTGGTAGAATGTGATTTAACCAAATTGATAGTGGTTTAAATTATTTTATTTACAATTATAATAAAAATAAAAATAATTATAATTATATATATTTTCCTCTACAACATCTTATCACTCATTCATTAACTATCCTTCATTATTTACATTATTTTGGGTGTTAATTGCCTTTTTTCTGATTCCAGATTCCTCATAAAAGTTATGGTTCATGAAAATAATATATAGTTCCATAATATTGATAATAATAATCAAGAAATAAATACCATAATTATAATTATATTATAATTTTCTTAAAAATAATTATTTTTTATTTTGAGAAATGATGTACATTACGATCATGGAGAGCATATGTCGTATATACACATGGGAACCGTTTCAATTTTTAAGAAATATTTATTGAAGGGATATAAGTAATATCTTAAAATTAAATAATGATCATAATATTAATAAAATAAAATATTATTTCTTTAAATACAATTATTTATACCATCTTTAAGTTGTGGTGATGAAAAGTGGGTCACATAGCTTCACAAAGGTGGCAGTCCACACATACACCATTGATGTTATAATCATTATGTGAGTTAAAAGGCATGTCATAAAATAAAATATTATATTTTTAAGAAGATAAGTATTTAATTAATATAACAAAAGTTTCATTTATATCACATATATTCATTAAATATTTCTTTATTATTACCATGTAATGTGTTATAGAAAAAGGAATCAATCGCTTCACGAAGCGGTAGTCCGAAATACACAAAAGCAATGTTATTGTATCTCATTAATAATAGATGTAAAAAAAGTTATATATGAAATAATGACACTAAATGAATATATATTTAATAATTATAATAAATATAAAATTTATATCCATAATTATACTTTGTCTTGAGAGGTGGTAATGGATGGACGAAGGACAACCGTTTGTGAGGCGGTAGTCCATCATACACATGGATAAATATTTCATTAAACATTTGATATAAGTGGGGAGTTTTTAGGTAATAAAATTAACATAAAAACATATTATTATATTTAATATACTTTGGTTATTATATAATCATGGTTTAATTACAATTTATGGAGGTGGATGAAGATATAATATAAAAACACTCTTTGAAGTACCTTACCCCTTCATTAAAAATCTCCTTAGGTTGGCACAAAACATAATACCTAGGAGGAATCTATGAACAAAATAAATATTAAAAAATGAAGGTATGTTTTTTGATAAGTGATTTTTGTTTGTTATTTCATATCCAAAATGGTTTAATGTTTTTAATAATTGAGAAGATTGGTTGTCCTTTTAGAAGTGAGGTGAGTGGAAGAGTCGTAATATTTGAAAAGAAAAAGGGATACCCACGTTTTTCACATTATAATAGTGTCCAAAATATGATTTTATATATAATTGGACATTAAAATTTTCTAAAAATTTCCCTAAAATAGATTTTAGATAAGTTTTTATGTCATTTTTACCCTTATCTTTTTTTAACCCTCGAATGAAGCCATTTTTACCTTAATTACAGTTAAGAATTTTTACTGTTTTTATTCTTTATTATAGAAAAAACTTATATCTACCATATTAAATAATATAAATTATAGTTATTAAATATATATGAAACCCAATTTTTCAATTAAATTAATAGAAATGGAAAATATAATTTAAAATTAATCACGCAGACAAGATGAGAAAACATGTTTTCAAAGAAAAAATATTCAACAGTTTACAATGTTTTAATATCAAAATTCCATAAAAAAATTATTCAAATTAAATAAATTTTAAAAATTGATATATAATTGAAAAAAATTTAGTATAAATAATAATATAAATTTATAAATTATTTGAAGAAAAAATTTGTTTCCTATTTAAATTCAATATTTTCAAGTGTTTATCGATAAATGAAACATTAAAAAACAAAATATTATTCCTAATATTATATGGTGTTTATAATTTAAAAAATTATTTATATTTCATGAAATAAATTTTCTATATGTGGTAAATATTAAATTTTTATTATGTGTGTAAAGCATGACTAACCCACCTTTTTACAAAATATAATTTTTTCAGAATTTTTTTCTTCCAAAAGACTATTTATATTATTTATAATCAATAGATGAAAAATTTATTTGTTGAAAATGTATATTTTTAATAAACTAATTTATTCAATTGAAACCCACTAATTTAATATCTAGTTTATAAAGGTCTTGTTTAACTAAAATTTAATTAGGTATCTTGTTTCTTTTGAATCTTATATTGAATAAATAACAATATATCAAAGTCATTGAATTTATTGAAAAGTAAATATATCATAAGGTATTGAGATGTTATATTCTCTTATAGTATCAGTGTTTTATGTCACATAGGCTATTGAACATGACGTTCCTATTTCTAAAATCTCATGGTGCTACACTATACTCTAAGGGGAGTCTATTTTTTGGATAAAGCTATAAGAATGCTGCCTTTGAGTGGGAATCCATAGAACCACTTTAGTTATAGTTTTACATGTTAAATAATATTATTTTTCAGTAAAATACATTTTAACGTGCTCTTTTATGCATAGAATAGGGAAAATGTCTTATTTTTTAACACTATTTTTAAAATATTTTTACTAAACTTATCATAAGTGTGTTAGAAATTTTTGGGTGATAAAAATTCCAATGGGATATTTTTACATAATTATATCACTCATGAAACTAAAAACATGTATATTAGTCTGACTAATAAATGAATTTAGGTTAAATTAATATATCTTATAACTTCTAACTATTTCATCTTCCTAGAAATATCTCAAACTTTTTCAATATGATCTCGCCGATGGAGAATGAATTCCCCATGGCTATTCCTCACTATGATTTCACCACATGATTAATACCATAAATAATTGAAATTCTACCCATAATAATATTCAATTTATTGTCATCCCATGATTGAAAACTATATTCACGATTTTAAAAATCACACTAAAATATTCAATTCCCACATGAACAATGACTTACTTGTTTCTACAAAAAAATAAATTTCTTAATCTTCACTATCATTCATAATATTTTTGATATCCTTGACCCAGAACCTGAAAATTAAGTGACTAACACATAATCTCTAAGTGTATGGTTTGATACCAATTCTATTCCTTAGATATAATAGTAACATTAAAATAGTAATATTTTATATTATATCCCAATGTAATTTATTCTTGATGTTTCACAATAAGAGATATATCTTTCATATTATTATTTTAAATTAAAATTTTAGTGTTTCACATTCCCCCCATATATAAAATACTCCCACACAATTTTATCTTGGACATTGAAGGTTCAATATTTAAAAATACTTTTTTTTGAAAACCTGAAACATACATTGGGATAATAAAACACTTAATGAAAATGGTATGTAGAATACATCAATCTATATAAAATAAAAAATTATAGTTTCCCATGATAAGGACAACATTATTGGGATGTTAAAATGTAGACTTTTTTGAGAAAAGTAACATCCATAGACTAAAATATGGTGATATAGAAAATAGTTATGAGTTAGTTAATTACAACAAAATCGTAGGTCACTGATGGGTGAATATGATGATCAATTGAAGATAATTGTTTTTAAATGTAGAAAATTATCATATTCAAGATCTCTTACTCGAGTGAATGGATTTTATTACCATGAAAATAGACTTAAAAAATTTATTCAAATCCATGAATGTTATTTCATCATTTAGCTATGTGATTCAATTATCCTCTACCTCTGTCATCCAATATTCAAATTATGAATGAATAATATGAATTTTGAATGCATTAATCACTTAAATAAACATATAATGAGATTAATAAGAGTTATGAAATACTATTCATCTAGTCAATAAATATATAATAAAACAAAAAAAATGATAGCACATGTTATGGTAATTATAAAAATGAATAAAATTTCATATTATGAAATAATATATTTATCTCCCAAATTTAATTTATAACACCAAAACATTAACTAAAATCATTCCATAAATAACTAAACCAATATCCCCATTAACCACAGTAAAATCAAAAATTAAATAATTAATTACCCTTAATGGTCAACTGAGAGATTTCATCAAATATTGATAAAAGTTTAATAGCATTCTACCCAAATATTCTGTCATGTTGAATCACATATTAACCCTAAGAGTTATAAATTCATCATCCACAAGAAGTACCTCCCATAATATAATTTATCACCACGGTAAATTGCTATAAAATCATATAATGTAGTGAAATTCATAGAATTATCACCAATGAAATTTAGATACTAACGTGAAAGGTAATATTTATCTTCACAATAAATATATCCTAAAATCTTGTAGTTTATGTGAATGATACTTCCCCTATAAAGGTTGTCTATATCTTAATACCTAGTATACCATTATTACCTTAACATAAAATAATATACTAACCCATATTATTTTTTAAACATAAATGTAGTATTCTTATTAAAACCAAGTAAAAGATTCCAACAACCTCAAATTATAATCACATATGAACATAAAAAGGGAATTTATCCCACTAAACAGGTGATCAACCCTTAACTTATTAACCATCAATAGTATAAATAACAAATAATTTATTATATATGGACACATCAGAATTACTAATGTTAAATAAGACCTTTTTTGATAGAAACTATGGCATCCCTGAACCCACACTTCTAGAATCATGTTCTTAAAACCCAAATTCATTGTCTGATACAAACTATGAAAACCCTGAACTCACACTCCTATAATAGGGTTCTTAAGACCCAAAAATATAATTTTTAGATGTAACATCAATAAATGTGACACAATTTTAAAAATCAATAATATAAAAAATAAACTAAAAAATGGATAAATTATATATCCAATTACCATTTAGGTTTATATCTATAAACAATTGTGAAAAATATTATATAATAATTTCGATGAGATTAAGTGATAATTTCTACAATTATACATATCATTTCTTATTCCACATTATTTCATCAATATATCTAATAAAATTATTTACTGATGAATCCTATCTTGATATTATTCATGAATCATATTTCATCACAATGTGGAGGAAAGTGAAGAAATATAATTTGAGCTCAGATTCTTAGTATGTATTATATATTGTGAATGTTTCCACGTGTAAATAAGGAATAAAAATAAATTTTTTGGAATAATCAATTAATTTTTCATTTAATCAGTATCTTGAGAATGAAGTGCAATCCTGGATAAATATAATCACATATAAATTAACAAGTACATTATCATTGGAGGAATTGAATAATGATATATATATATATATTAGTGATCTTAACATCAAGTCATTATTTATAGAAATATTAAATTTAATAATCAATTCCCCATGCCAATTTAGCTTCATTAATCGTTATGTATAAATAATATACTAAACTTTTATGACATGATATTACAACATTGTCCTATAAATGATGTCATATTTTTTCATTTAATAGGGATAATGATGTATCATTGGGATATATATAACCATGACCTAAACATCAATAACATGTATCTAATTAATTACTCATATTTTTAGTGATCAATAAAACTCATAATCAATATGAATAATAAATCAAAAAACGTCTATTTGAAATAATGATTACAGAAAAATAATATTTCTTCAGTCTATCAAATGAATTTTATAGTTCAATTCCTCAACTTACAATATATATAGAAATGATAATCTATTTTTATAATAAAAATACCCAAAATACAAATGAACATGTATATGGAAGAAAAATGATAATATCCAAACTGTTGTATACAATGAAATATAACATATTCACAATAAAGTGAATAATCAAGAGAAGGTCACTGAAAAAACCTAGAATCGGTAAGGGGTAAAATATTTCCATAAATTCAATAGAATTATACGTTTTGTAGTAATTAAATTCCTTATTCAAAATATATAAATTAATTGAATTAAAAAATTCAATATAATTGTTCCTAAAAAATTCCTATAGATTTTTAAACATGATGTTATGAATTATTTAAAAAAATAGGTTTACTACCAATAAAAATAAATATATTATTCTACAAAATCAGTAAATATTTCTAAAATGGTTTTCCATGGAAAAAATATGGAATATTATGAAAAATATTGTTATAAAAATATGATCACGATGGTGGGAAAATAGTTCATTCAATAACCATTCAAACATAAATTCTATTTACATTTTTTGACAATGATTGAAAATTTAATTTTTTAGAAATGAAAAAATTTTCATTTAATATTATTATAAATGATATAAAACGTAGTAGATAATTAATTTTAAAAATCATTAATGAATAGTGAAAAAATTTAGAAAACATTTATAAAATATGGACGTGTGAAAAAATGTTATTGACAAAAAAGTAAATAAGTTAGATTTTTTATAAAATCTATTTTCTCTATCTTATTATATACCAAATAAAGTAAATTTTTATATATTAATTGAAAACATGATAAATATCAAATAGATAATAGAAGATATGTAATTTTATAGTGTGATCACTTTTTTTCTTCATCATATATTTGATTATAAATAATCCCCAATAAAATGTGAGGTAGTAAAATAACCTTTTACCACATCAGTTACACTTGAATCAGAACAACATAAAGGAATTAACATTAAATGAAAAATTTTATACTGTTAAATAGTATAAATTCATGATATAAAATGAAAAGGGGTATAGTATACACCATATGAATTAAAATTGGTGCATATTATAAACTGTGTCCTAAGAGAGTGAAACTGAGATGAAATTACCTAACAAAGTTCATACAATTAAAGTAAGAATTAAAAATTGAGGTAATTATGTGTGATGAATGTAAATCACACAATAATACTTGGAATGAAATATAGATCTATTAATGGATACATCTTATAAAATATTATAATAAAATACTCAATATATAATTGATATGACAAAATTAAATGAAAACAAGTTAATAAATAACTTACATTTTTTTCATTATGTATCCTCTATTTTATTGATATTAAGGCCTTTATATGAGAGGTTTACGAACCCAACGACGGCTGGGGTGTAACGCCCTGACCATAGAAGCCCAGAGTCGGTGTATTATATTAATTAATTATCATGATTATAGGGAATCAAGTCCTGAAACATAAATCAGTTTAGTAGTATTGGAAAATAGATTACATACATGAACATAACATTATACATTAGAAAATAAAACACATCATAAATGATCCTTTAATAATTCAATCAATCCCCTATCTTAATCAGGTTTATTAATCATAATAAACTTTTTTAATACAAGTAAAAATAAAACATTGAAAGGGGTGATCTCAGATGATTAGTAAGGATAACATAATGGCAGAAAAATTCATAAATAAACATAAACATTCAAAAAATGTATAATAATAAAACAAAATACTTTTAAACATAATCTTCAGCATAGTAAGACAATGATAAATCAAATAATTCCATTTATTTATTCACATTGATATTCTATTAGTCGAATAATCACATGGAATATCAATATTCAATTTCATAATGTTGTAATGCAGAATGCCAGACTTCACAACCACATAGTCAAGGCCTTGTTCCAAGACCACAAATAAGATTTTGTTAAGGCCTTGTGCCAAGACACTAGCTTGTCTCATGAGACCTACCGATGCATCGAGGAGTTATATTGGGCTCCACCTATCACTTAATAGGTCCAATGCATTTCTCATATGAAAAGGTTTAAGAAAAACAGAAACATTCGTACTAAAAATAGAATACGAAATGTCAATACTTTATCCATAAACCTTGAATGGTATAAAAATAACACAGCCACAGTCAAAAATAGAACAAAACATTCAATACAATATGTATGATTTGTATCATAATAAATCAACATCAAACAAGTTTAAAATCTATCAATGGATGTTGACATAGATGAAACTATTTTGTAATACTCTTTGAGGGAAATATCCCTTTTTTCAAAAAAACATTTAAAAGTAAGAATATTTATAAAGGAAGAAATTTAAAGACATTTTTGAATCAAATTGCCCCATACCACATTGAATCTTTTGAAATGAATTAACATTTAAAAATCATTCATGTGCATATAAATAATACATTAAAACCCATTTTGAATACATGGACATTAATGATAATGATTTAGAAGAATAAATATTTAAACCATATAAAATGTTGATCTATTTATAGTGTCTCTTACATAAAACCCAAAAATAATCCTTTTGAAAATATTTTTATGAAACATGGATGAGGATGATAAAGAGTTTCTAGTAGATAATCACATAAAAACAAACTCAGATAATGAAGGGATTGTAGAATTAACCCTAAATTTGCACTTTACATTGCTCGAGGGTACGTTTTACCTACTGTATAATGATCATAGAATGTTATTAGATTATACCAAAACCATATTAATATTTACTATATCATACATTTTTTTAATAAATTTATACTACCCATTTAAAAATGATATATTTTTTTACTTATTAATAATATATATTTTTAATCATCATTGAACGTGGAAATGTATTTCATCGTGTCGTGGAGACGGTAATCATTACACAGGAACAAGAGAAAATAACAATATATTGAAGGAGAAGTAACATGTAATTTGATGTTATATCATTTATATAGAATAATTAACATGTTATATATATTATTTACTTCAGTTATACCCATTATTATACCCATCCAAATAATGAAGTGTTTGAATAACAAACTACACCACGACTTGGAGACGGTAAGCCATATGTACTCATGTATGGGGACTTTGTAATTATAGGATGGATAGAATAATGAATATAGTTGTACCATATTTATAAAAAAATCAAAATATATATATGGTACTTGACTTATTATTTTAGTATGGAAACAACAATGAAAGGGGAAGTGGAAGATGAAAAGAACTTGAAAGAGGGTGAAGAAATTATTACCTCTTCTTCAGGTGTTTCCTTTTGTGTTGATCAAAAGGGAACCATAGGTTGGTTATGTGATCAAATTAAGGCCTATAAGGTTAAGGGTTGATATTTGAGAAGGTATTTGTGCAGCGGTTGGCAATGAAAAATGGATTTGGAGGTGTAAAATCATGAGGAGGGGAAGTGATATTTTAAAAGGGGGTGTGGGTCACATCAGGAAATGATTAAAAGATTAATTTATTATATAATTATATTCATTTTATAATGGTTCCAGATGAATTTATTTTGTGCCCTAGGTGGTTATTGGTCGAAATAATCTTAAATAATAGGTTTTAGACAAGTTTGGGTCACCATTTTAACGTTATCTTTTAGATTTAACTCTTAGTTAAATAGTTTAACTTTTACCGTGTCTTCTTGTATTCTTACACTATATGGTTAATAAACATACTATAAACTTCCAAGGGAACATCAAGTGGTTCATTAATTAAATATATAATATTATTTAATCCCTTTTTATGAAACCTAGATTTTTGTTAATGTTATATCAACCAATAATATAGTATTTGTTTTAAAAAACCAATTTATGTCAATTTTAACACTATTTAGTATTTGGTTTTTGTGAAATTCACCACAAAAATAATTATTCAAAAATAAATAAATTGAATTAATAATAACATGTTATATTGAACTATAAATTTTTTTATGGCATAAAAAGGCTCAAATTATATTTATTTTAATATTTACAATATCATTTATTTGATTCCTTTATTAATAAAGACAATACTTCTTAATTATTATGTCATAAATAAATATATTTATTTAATGTCTAAAAATCATAAATAAAATACAATCATGTATTAAATATTTTTATATTTAACATTAATGTTTATAGTCTAAGAGATCTATTATATAACTCCATATAAAAATGTCTTACTAAAAGATACAGACATTTTCTGTTTTTGTCTTTACTTTAGACTATTTAATATGAAATGTTATTATCAATCCCAAGTGGATCAATGGGGTCCTAAAGTTTACCCAAGGATGCCCATGGTAGAACTTGTTTCATACAATAAGGATAAGACATGTTTTTGGGTAATTTATTATTATTTTAATATTATTTTAATATTATTCCATACCCATATTTACCGGATTTACCCTTTAACCATGGTGAATAAAATATTTACTGAAGTAACTATTAAAAATTTCTAAAAATAAAAGTTACCTATTTAAAATATTTGGACACCCTGATTCCAAATATGGAATCCATTTTTCCAAATTTAGAAAGTAGAAGTGGTAGAAATTAATTTAAAATTATTTCTCGTTTTTTAAAACAAAAAGGGCGTATTTAAGAAATAATAACTATCAAAAGATTGACAATTGTTTATGTCCAATTTAAATTTTAAATTACATCTAATTACTTAAATTATATTAAATAATTAAAATATTATCTAATTATACTTAAAAAACATTCAAATTTATAATTTAAAACTATAAATTATTTCCATTAAAAAAGATGTTTTTAATTAAATATTAGTATTTTTCCCCTGTTCATCAAAATATGAAAGTTATCCGAAAAGTACCAAATATTTATCCAAACTAAATTTTTATGTAACTATTATAAAAATAAAATTTCATTTAAGTATATTTAATATATAAAAGTGTCAAATATTGTATTTAAAAAGGGTTCTCTAGTAAAAAGTGTAAAACTGCATTTTTTGAAAAATACCTCTTTTATCTTTAAAATTTTTATTTTTTATATTAGTTTTAAGAATAAATAAAGATGAATGTTAAAATTATATATAATATACATAGTTTAATATGTGGTTAATAATATTCATAACCTTTTTTTAATGTCTAGTTTGATAAGTCGTGGTGCACTCGAACTTGGTGTTGCGTGTAGCGCAAGTTATTGAAATAATTTGAAGAGATAACATAATATGAAATCTTAGGGTGTTACAATATCCCCTCTATCAATAAATTACATCCTTACAATTTCAAATTTTCTTCCGAAAATAAAATGTTAAAATAGAAAAATACCTTTGTGGAAAACCCACATTAGAAATTGGGTTAATAAAATTCAGTCTTAATAAGAGAGAAAGGAAAATGAAAAGGTCACCACCAAATTATGATCTCGATTAAGAGAACATTGGTGGAAATTAAAGACACATAATTGGAAGAAAAATTTAAATATTTATAGAGAGTTATTGAGGTCATCAATCATAAAAAACTGGGAAATTCAGTTCTTCATAACCATCAATCTATGATGATTTAAAATATTGTTGGTTTAACAAAACACAAGTTATTAGGATAACACATTCTGGGTTTTAAGATCCCATCCCTAAAGTTTACTAATAAATTTATTCATAGAATAAGTGGATATAATATACTTGACAAGGAGAGTTTCATCCTTCAACTAATTTCTACCACAAACTCATCTTTCACTTCAGAAGAAAATAGAATTAAAAAATTTTCAATTTATCCTAATCGAATAGGGTTCTGAAAATAATGAATTTATAATTCATTTGTTAGACTATTTAAAAAAACTACATTATAGAAACTAGGAAATCACATATTCAAGTAGTAGGTGATCAACCCTTGTCGCCTTTCGGTTGTAGGTTCAAGTCTCGCGACCTTTCCGGACATGATGGGTTGTTTCCCGACCTCCTGGATATCCTTTTTATAACAATCAAAAAATAATATTAAAACTTTTTTAACCTTAATAATACTATAAAATATCAAACTTAATCCATTTCAACAATTAGACTTACCCAAAATAATACTGCCCATATTCAAAGTCCAAAATATATATGGAAGGTAAACACAATGAAGATTCCTTTTTCCATGTAAAAACATGTGAATACCATCATAATGTATTGTTTTAATGCATGGTAACACCCAGAATTACCATGAAACCATTTTATGACATTCATTCTTCCTTATTACATACCAAATACTAGATATAATTATTATATTTAAAAATGTTGTAAACTCCACAATGATGAAATATACGAATCATTAATTAGTTTCAAGGTAGTCAAGATTATCTAATATAATTTATCCAAATTAATCATATATTATTACAAAATTACTACCTCAGTATCATAACCATATTATGTTTTATCATTCTCTCAATCATATATTTTTCAAAAGAATTTCACCTATTGTTGAGTCACTTTTCTTGGTTCCACACAATCTCATGTGCTTAATGAAATAGTACTACAATATAATCCTTATATACTCTATATTTATTATAACCTTTACATAATTAATACAATACACATATGAAACAATACTTTAATAACAACATAATAACTCTAATCATTACTCTTCATATTTAGTAGTATCATAACTTGATTATTATCCTATGGCAGCATTTGGGGTATACATTGATGATTTGGATATTGATTTTCATATTATCCAACCTCTTTAAATATGAATCATTGTAATTTTGAAACATTTTTCTTACCCATGAAATCACATACATGGTATCATTTTTCTCCACACTTATAATAAACACCCATTTACTTGAAGCATTTTCCAAGGTGATTCTTTTCACAGTTATCACATATGGAAAAATTCTTCTTTACCCTCTTCCCTTTATCCATATTTCTCTCTTCCATACTTTTCTTCTCTTACTTCCCTTAAAAGCCATATGACTAAGAGAATTTTTTTATTTATCTTATTAACACATGATACTATTTCTTCATATGATGAGAAAACATGAGAAACTATTTCCCATTTAAATTTTGACTTAATACCATGAAAGATATGTTCTTTATTAATCTTTAGATCATGTGTATTACTATAATTATCATACCTTCTACTAGGATCCATTTCTAAACAATGGAATACAATAGGTTAGTTTATGAACTACAAAGTTTAATTCAAAACATTGAAAATACCTAATGTAAATTGGAAATATTATGCATATAATCTTTAATCATAAAATGTTTTCTTTGAGGAAGTATTACTCCTAAATCCTTATAAAGGAATGTAATGAAAATATGAATTATCCTAAGAATATCCCATCGGAGTGTCACAAGTAAGAATGTAGAAAGGCCCATTGTCGACTACTAGGATACACCAAGTCATGCCCGAAACTCCTTGCAGATGGTTTCACTCCTAGGTACATCTGTGCTAGAGCCACCTCTACCTGCTCGTATCCAGACAGGGATGTATTTCATGGAAAATACACAAAATATCTACATTACCAAAACTATATGAAGATCTTCTATACTAATACTCAATGTCTATATTATGGAAATATTCTCTAATCCGTGTTTATCTCAATATATTTCAATGTTTGTTGGTAAACTTTCTCTAACACAAACTATAATGCCCTGACCCCAGATTCCTAAAGTTGTTGCATTATTTTAATGCATTTTCATGATTATATTGAATCAAGTCCTGAAAGACCAATCATTTTAGCAGTTTTGGAAAATAGATTACATACATGAACGTTACATTTCACATTAGAAAATAAAACACAACATAAATGATTATTTGAGAATTAAATTAATTCCATAGATTAACCATACTTATCAATCATAATACACTTCTTCAAATCCTGAGAAAAATAAAACATAGAAAGGGGTGAGCTTAGATTCTCAGTAAGGATAACAATATATTTGAAACTTTTATAAATTAACATAAACATTTAAGGAAATGTAAAATACTAAAAAAAGCCTTTTAATCCTAAAAATCAGAATAATACGGAAAAGATAAATCAAATAATTCCATTTATTTATTCACATGGATATTGTAATAGTTGAATAATCACATGTAATATCAATATACAATTTCATAATATTGGAATGCATAATGCCATACTTCATAACCACATTGTCAAGACCGTGTTCCAAGACTATAAATTATATTTTTTCAAGTCCATGTTCCATAAACTAGTTTGTCTCATGAGACCAACTGATGCATCGAGGAGCTATAGCTGGCTCCACACATCACTTACTAAGTCTAATGCATTCCTTTTATGAAAATGATTAAATATAACATAAACATTTGTATTAAAAATATCATACAAAATTTCAATCTTTATCCATAAACCATGATGGTATTAAAATAACACATCCGCATTCAAACATATCACAAAACCCTCAATACAATATGGGTGATTTTTATAAAAAGAAATCAACCTCAAAGAAGATTAAAATACATCAATGGATGTTTAAATAGATTAAAATGATTTGTAAATCTCTTTGAAAGAAATATCCCTTGTTCATAAAAACATTTAAAAGTCACACAATTTAGAAAGGAAGACATTTAAAGACATTATTGAATAAAAGTTTCATATTCTAATTTTTATCTTTTGAATGGAATTAACATTTTAAAAACATTCATGTATATATAATTAAATCCTTAAAAACCATTATAAAAACAGGGACATTAATGGTAATGATTTATAAAAATAAATATATAAAACATTTAAAATGATGATATTGTTAAAACGTTACTTCTATAAAACATTAAAATATTCCTTTTGAAAATATTTTAATGAAACACGGATGTGGATGATAAAGCGGTCCCAATAGATAATCACGTAAAAACAACCTCCGATAATGAAGAGATTGTAGAATTAACCCTTTCCTTGCACATTACATTGGTAGGGGGTATGCTTAACATCTTGTGTAATGACCAGAGTATGTTATTAAATTATAACATAACCATATTCATATTTATTATATCATTTATGATTCAATTATGACATTATACTACTCATTTAATAATGATTTCCATGTTAAATTAATATTTCTGGTAATAATCACTTTCTTTATTGTTGCTATTTTAACTTTTTATTCTCGATCCTAACATTTAGTTAATGATTTAAATACTTCAAAAATATAAAATTTGATTTATTTATCATATATATTTATAATATAAATATTTATAACAGATATAAATATGAAATTTGAGGCACCGTTTATGGAGACCGTAGGCATATGTATGCATAAACGATGTTTCCATTTTCATATCGTATTGAACAAAAGTAATTGAATAAGATATATGTATGTATATATATATATATATCTATTATAATTATTATTTAATACATTACATACTTATTTATAATATATATTTTTAAAATCATCGTTGAATGGTGAATGTGGAAATAATCTCATCGTGTCGTGGAGATGGTAATCCATACCTACACATGAGCGACAATATCATTATATTGATGGTAAAATAATATTTTATTGGATGTTATAACATATATAAATAATCATTAAAATTTTATATTAATTATTTAAATCAGTTATACCCATTATTAAACCCATCCAAATAATGAATTGTTTGAATAACAAACTACACCACAACGTGGAGACGGTAAGCCATACGTACACACATTTGGTGACATGGTAATTATAGCATGGATGGAATAAAAAATATAGATTACCATATTTATAATAACATAAAAGTATATATAAGGTACATGAATTATTATTTTCATATGGAAACAACAAAGAAATAGGAATTGGAAGGAGAAAATAACATGAATGATGTGGTGAAATTATTAAATATTCTTTAGGTGTTTCCTTTTGTTTTTATCAAAATGGCTCCTTAGGTTGGATCTCTGATCAAATTAAAGCCTCTAAGATTAAGGGAGGATAGTTGAGAAGGTATTTGGGGTGGGTATGTCTGAGCCAAATGGCTTTGGAGGTGTGAAATTATGATAAGGGGAATATCTTTTTTTAAGGGGGTGAGGGTCACTTTAGGAAAACATTTAAATATTAATTTATTATACAATCATATTAAGATTATAATGGATCAAAGTGAATTTATTTTAAGCATTAGTTGTTTATGGGTTAAAATCCACTCATACAATAAGTTTTAGACATGTTTAGGTTTCCATTTTAACCTTATCTTTTAGATTTAAATCTTAGTTAAATAGATTAATTTTTACTGTGTCTTCTTGTATTCTTACACTATATGGTTAATAAACTTACTCTAAACTATCAAAAAAATCTCAAGTTGTTCATTAATGACAAATATAATATTATTTATGTCCTTTGGCAGAACCTTATATTTTTTGGAATATTATACCAACCAATTATGTAGTATTTGTCTTAAAAACTAATTTATTTCAATTTTGACACTATTTAGTATTTGGTTTTTGTGAAAGTCATCAAAAGATGATTACTTAAAACCAAATAATTTGACTCAATAATAACACGTCATATTCCCCTAGTAAATTCATGGATGGAAAAAAACATTCAAATTATATATTTTGTAATATTTAAAATATCATTTATTTGATTCTTTTATTAATAAAAAATGCAGCATCACTATTGTTTCATAAATAAATATATTCATTTTATGTCTAAAATTTATAAATAAAATTTCTTCACATGGAAAATCATTTTATATTTAAAATGAATATTTATTGTCAAAGTGATCAATTGTATAACCCTATATAAAAATGTTTTACTACAAGATACATGCTTTTGTTATTTTTGTCTTTACTTAAGATTAATTAGTATAAAATGTAATTATCACTCCCAAGTGGTTCCATGGGGTCCTAGAATCGACCAAAGGATTCCCATGGTTGGACATGTATATTCCAATAGGGTTAGTTTCATGAACCAAGTTGTGTAATCATCCGACACGGCGCTAGACCTGGTCCGCGACATGGCCCAAAGGGCGTTTTTTGATCCCCACAGGATGGAAACAAGTACCGGGCATAAAAATAAACCAGTCCGGAATGATTTTGGCCCATAAAAAAGATTAATAAACATAAAATAAACAAGCAGATAAATACAGGGAAATAAACAAAACAATTTGGCAGTAAAAAAAGGAATTAATGATGCGATGTGACATACCTCTGATGACCTCGTCGGTAACTACCCAAAGTAAACCACACTCACTCCCAAAAGCAATCCAAGGCTGAAACCTACAACTGTAAACTAAAGTCGGCATGAGCACCGAGATTCTTAGTAGGAATGCCAAAATATAACATTGTCTTATGCCCCTGCCTTTAGAAAGAAATCCAATTATTCTAGTTTGGAAATAAGATATAATAAAATAATGTTTTTACTTCTTTTCCAAATCAAGTGACAAGTTTTAATTTTCTAGTAAAGTATTTCACTCCAACTACATTTTTAAAATAGGTTAAAATAATGCATTAACATTTCAAAATAAAAAGAAACCAATTTTGATTAAAATAAAGTTTTCACAAACAAGACATCAAGTATGAAACAAGAGAAAAGAATGTTACATCGCATGCATCATGTCACAGTTGAGCACCATGGGTAATCCCTACAAGTATCTAGAATAAGTAGGAACATAGAGACCTTTTAACTCGGTGAAACATGGCTTGGATTCCATGAACCTCATAAAAACGTGGCTTAGAAGACCACGACCCTCCGAAAATGTGGCTTAGAAGACCATGAACCTCTGTAATTCATAAGCTTATTTAGTGATGTTACATCAATTCTGATGGAAAAATCGGGATGAACCCCTGCCGTGTCATCGAGATTATTAGTCCTATTCACCCACCTTGATACCTAGGTATTCCATTGTGCACTATTTTTAGTGGTGGTGAGTTTTTCTTTATCATTAAAACATATATGTACATAACATATTCTTTATCAAAAACTCATTTGACCTCTCACCAACGATCTCCCTCCTTGAGCACATTCCCCCTATTTACATCACACAACCACACACAAGCCTTTACACTAGGTACATATCAAAAACCATACATTAACACTTGCATCACAATTTTCAAATTAGGAGGAATGTCTCAAGAGGGGTTTTCCAATTTTACAAACCAATCTCAGTGTGCAAAACCGGCCTCATCACATTAGAGGAATTATTCATCATTTTAGAACACATAATGGTACAATATATATAATACAAGCATAATACCACACATAATATGATGTAATACTTTTAAGGTGATAAAAAAATTCTTTAATATCGTCTTCAAACAAAAACCAATTTTGAAAATCACATTGGATCCCTTTTTTAAAAATTATGCATGTCGTTACACATTCATAAAAAAATTGAACAAAATGCCACACATATTTTAGAAATAATCATTTCATGTTCAAACCCTATAAAACCACTTTTTAAGAACCGCAAGCTTATATATATAGTGCATATGGATTTCACATAATAAAAAAAACAAGGAAATAACATTAATGAAACATCAAGAAAAATGGAAATTCAAATTAAAGATTATGGCATAGGTGACCTATCTCAAACTTGTTGTTATTTGTCGACGACCAATCGAACCGACCCTGCACACTTCCATGCACATGAATTTATACACATATATATAAATTTCCCTAGATGCATTTCACATATTCCCTGTGCTAGGAGGGAATATATAAAAAGAGGGAATTTATATGTATATGTCATACCTTATTCATGCACATATAGGCGTTCTTGACACCCACAACTTGAAACCATTGTAGCGAGGTCCAACGCACTACACATATAACTTAATAAAACAATTAAACACTTAAAAAACCTACAAAATGTTTCAAAATAACACACCTAGGGTCTGCACCAAAAACACAATAATTACATAACTCATAAAACTCATTAAAAAAATATTCAATGAAAATAACATAATCAATTTAACCATTTCAAATCATCACATAAACCGTATCCAATTACATAAAAAGCATTTCATTTTTTAAACCATTTAAAATTTACATTTAGAAATACAAGACAACTCAAACATGAAAAATTATTCTTTTATAATAAAAAAACTACTCAAAACCCCATTTTCACCATAAGTTCTATTGAAAACGTGATTCGCACCACTTTAGCATATTAGATTCTTTCAAAAAATAGTTTCTCATCACATGAACCATGAAATAATTCATTTGAATAATTTATAGAACATTACCAAGGTTCACAACAACACCATACTAAAACATAATCTATAGATATTTCATGATCTAATAAATCAAACGCACACTAAAAACCTTTCCAAACATCATTTCCACCACATACATAATCATAATATCCAATTTCACGATTTATAAATTGACGTCAAACAACATGACCAGAGTAAAACATGAAAAGTACTCAATTTAATTTCAAAATTATACTTTAAATTCAAACTCATATGAAATACTTTTAAAAACAAAGTTCGCACCCCACCTATTAACCATGTAACACATTAAATTAACCAAGAAAAAAAATAAGCCAAATATTGATTATACTAAGAAATACCTACCTTTGATGGTGAAACCCCCGAATTTCGGTGTGAATCATCAATTTCACCATATTCACACCAAAAGGGACCAAGGAAAACCCCTAAAGGAAAAGTATCAAAGCAGTTGAATCAAAGACAAACCAAATAAAACACAAAACTCTAACCCAACAACCTATCAGAAGGAAGAATGAACATTAGAGGTAATTCACACCTATAGCGAGGTGTCCGAGAGGCTAGTCGGGTGAGGTGAAAGGTGATGGAAGATATTACACCAGATGGAGAGTAGTTGAAAAGGTAGAGGTGGCACAGATAGTGGGGGTGCGTGAGGGTGCGTCGTGGGTCTTCTCATTCGGAGTGAAAAGGGTTGGGGTCGCGGGAGATGGCCGGTCGGAGGAGGTGCCGTGAAATGCTGGAGCATTCTGGTAGGAGGAGGCGCTGCAGAAGAAGTCAGTTGGGTGGAGGGGGGTCGCGCATGTCGAGTGTGCGCGCTGGGTAGAGGCCACATGGAGGGGTAAACTAGAGAAAGGTTAGGGGGTTTTGTGCACAAACAATTAGGGTTTCAAATAATAATAATAATAATAATAGTTTAAAAACAAAAATCATAATAAGAATAATAATAATCAATATATTGATATTAATAATAACTAAATTTATAGTGATAAAAAACTAAATAATCTTATTATCATTATTTTTATTGAATCGTTTTTTTCAATTATTTTGTTTTTATTTCATTTGGATTTTAATTTAGTATTTTTTAAAACTTTATGAAACCAAGAGACAAATAAAAATAGATAGATAAATAAAAGCGACTTCCATCTCAAGATACCGGTCAAGGTGTGACAATTCCACCCACCAAAAAAACATTCTACCCCAAAAAATTCAATCAGCCAAATGCGTAATCAAACTCGAGTTCGAAACTGAACGAAGCCAACAAAATCACAAACTCGGTGTGACTTTTTACTCCATCATTCACACCTGACCAACTCTAAGGGAAACTACAAGAAGAAGATTCATAAGAAAAAAGAGAAGGGTTCTCCCAACCATAAGAACCCAACTAGCACAACCAAAATTGAGACTCTCAGCACAAGATAACTCTACAACATCTAACTTGTGCGAAAAATGAAACCGCCAACAAGACCGAAACTCCCACACACAAAAACTCTTGAAGATGGCATGACAAGATTCATGGTTGGTCTCCCCACCATTTATGAACCAGCCATCTTAAGACAACCAGCATTAACCGACATAAGAACTTCCAACCCAGACCAAAAACCACTAAAACATGAGGAAACCCAAACAATAATTCCCCCAAATTGCGAAATTTACCATGAATCATCATTTCCACAAGAGTTGAGCACCCCCAAAACGAGTATGTACTAAAAAAAATGGGTCACACTTGAGGCGTCGTAACTACTGGAATTGCCAAAAAGAAAAGATCACCATTCCTCCTTACAACCATAGTGGGGTATTCAATGAAAAAATACCACAACGATAAAAGGAGACCTTTATGCCTCTTACTGCAAAATAGAACCATCAAAGAGGGGAGAGCTAAAACAGAGAAATTCAGACTGTCCCCATTTCATCATTGGAGACAAAAATTATACCAAGGTACCCCACACCCAATGATTCCTGACTGCATGAAGAGCTTCACTCTGGGACCTGTGGTTGGAGCTCTAATATCATGAAGCATCTACTACCTCGCAGTCAGGAGATGACATCATTCGGTCGACAGTCCTGCTGATGATGCCACTAGCGGAACCTCTCTAATTGTCCCAAATGGCCACACTAATGGAAAGCCTTCTGGGGATGATGACAAGGTGATATAAAGTTCCCAAACTGATCACACTAGAAGAAAAAAGGGGTGGCCAAACTAATATAAGATTGAATTAACAAGAAGACTTGTCTGAGATAAGTTCCTCTGATTCGATCTCATCACCAGATGGGGAACCTTCTCGAACACCAAAAAGAAACAGTCCTGGAACCCTGTATGAAGACCCCACATAAGAGAAACCTTAATTGATTCCACGATGTTACCTTTGGAAAAAATGGGATCAACCCCTTCGAATGTCCCACATAGGCATTCACTACTCGTTCTCCTTACTTGACACTCAAGAAGTGATGCCACTTTCCTCACCTTCTCTTCCTCGGGTATAAACCATCAGACAAGAGTGGTCTTAAACACCTTCCAGGACATACAATCATGCAACGAATGTGGGATTATCTCCACCAACAATCCAAAGTTTCACATTCAAATGGACCTGAACCGACATGGACTCTCATAAATTTTGGAGTTTCCAATAGCTAGAAAACCCAAAAGATTTCACCAAGCCAGTCTACAAACAATGATTGATCATGATAACAAATGAATCTGGACATTAACCAAAAATTATTCAATTACATTACTCTACTAAGAGTATGGGTAGAACCAACAACTAGAAGAGGCTCACTAGAAACATCTGGGACTTTTCTGGGCAACATACTCTAAAACAAGTGGCACAAATCCAAATCAAAACTCATAATAAATAAAAATTCCACACCTCAATCACAAATGAAAGATCAAACTCAAATCACTATTTCAACCACAATTCAGTATGTCAAAACCAAGAACCCATGAAAAATGATACCAACCATGAAAAGAGAACACAAACAACGTCTCACTCACTTTTCTAAACATTTAGCAAAACCCTTTTTGAAAACTACTTTTCACCAAACAAAACATCTTAAATATCCACCATTGGTATCCCATGAAGTCTCACACATACATATCCATGTGCTAGCTCAATCACCCATCCACTCACATCACCAATTTCTCCACTTGACACATGCACACCTCAATGTATGTGATCGCTGATTGGAATACCAAGGGTCAATTCAAGACACCTCTCATTTCCCAAACAGATCATTCAGCACAAAGCATAAATTCATAACCAATTTTTGAAACTTGCTTATCAATAAAGAAAAACTTTTCCAAATTCGAAAAAGTTATTCATTTCAAAAACCATTTTCCCACTCCAATGACAATATTCCATTTTGAAAAAATCCTCACAAAAATCAATTTTCATTTTTTTTGAGATCTACAAACACCAACAGAAGCAAATGTCAAACATAACTCACATAAAAACTTCTAAAAATAAGAAACTAGTGGCCAGACCTACCGAGTAACATTTCATAACAGACCATGCTCTGAGAAAGCATTAACCACCAGAATTGCCTTGAACCGTGCACTCGGGTTATACATGGGTTGATACTCCATGCATGTCCACCACGTAACACTGGTTCACTTCTTTTGTTATCCCTCATCCACACAAACCAATCCAATTAAGAAAATTCAAATCTTGGACCACACCTAGAAACTCGAGTCTCAGAACGAGCAGGGGTTCATGAAGTCCTTTTTGATACTACCTCTTGAGTCCCGACACACCTAATCACCAAGATACTTGACACCCCAAATAACAAGGCCCCCCTCTGATACCATTTTGTCACGAACCAAGCCGGGTCGTCATCCGACCTGACACCTGATCCGGTCCACGACATGGCCCGATGGGCATTCCCGATCCCCACTGGTTGGAAACTAGTTCTGGGCATCATAATAAACCAGTTGGGAATGATTTTGGCCCATAACAATGATGAATAAACATAAACTAATCTAGCAGATAAATAAAGAAAAATAAACCAAAAAACCTGGTATTGAAAAAAAGTAATTAAAGAAGTGACGTGACATACCTCAGGTGACCCCGTGGGTCACCACAGAATGTAAACCACACTCACTCCCAAATGAAATCCAAGGCTAAAACATGCAACTGAAAAGTAAAGTATGCATGAGCACCGAGATGCTCAGTAGGAATTAAAATATATAACTATATCCTACACCCCTACCTTTAGTTAGAAATCCAATTATTCCAGTTTGAAATTTAGATATAATAAAATATTGTTTTTCCTTATTTTCCAAATCAAGTGACGAGTTTGCATTTTCATGTAATTTATTTCACTCTCACTCTATTTTGGAAATAAGTCCCAACCATACATTAATTTTTCAAAATGAAAAGAAACTAGTTTGGATTAAAATACGGTTTTCACAAACAATACATCAAGTATGAAACAACTGAATAGAATGTTACACTGCAAGTAGCATGTCACAAATTAGCACCATGGGTAATCCCTACAGGTAGCTAGAATAAGTGGGAACCTAGAGACCTCATACCTCAGTGAAACTTGTCGTAGAAACCATGAACCTCAGAAAAATATTGCTTAGTAAACCACGAACATTAGAAAACACATCTTAGAAGACCAAAACCCTTAATAATTCATATGTTTAGTTAGTGTTGTTGCGTCAATCCTGCTAGATGAACCCGGACGAACCCCTACCGTGTCATCTAGCGTACTAGTCCGGGTCACCCACCTAGATACCTAGGTTTCCCATTGGGCTCTATTTCATGTGGGGTGAGTTTTTATTTATCATGAAAACATATATGTAGATAACATTTTCTTTATCAAAAACTCATTCAACCTCTCACCACCGATCTCCCTCCTTAAGCAAATTCCCCCTTTTTACGTCACATAACCACACACAAGACTTTACACTTTATACATATCAAAAACCACACATTAACACATGTATCACATTTTTCAAATTAAGGGGAATGTCTCAAGAGGTTTTTTCCATTTTCACAAACCAATCTCAAATTGCCAAACATGGCTCATCACTTTAGAAGAAGTATTCGTCATTTTAGAACACATTAAAGAACTATATAATTAAAACAAGATTAAAACCACACTTAAGATGAAGTAATACATTTAAATAGATCAAACCGTCCTTTAATATAATCTTCACACCAAAACCAATTTTGAAATTCACATTGGATCCCCTTTTTAAAAATAATGCATTTCATTACACATTCATAACAAAATTGAACGAAAGTCCACACATCTTTTAGAAATACTCATTTCATGTCTAGCCCCTATGAAACCACTTTTTAAGAACGAAAACCATATATATATAGTGAATATGGATTTGAAGTAATAAAAAAACAAGGAAATACCTTTAAAGAAACATTAAGCAGAAATGGAAATTCTAATTAATGATTATGGAATGGGGGACCTTTCTCAAACATGTCGTTATTTGTCAACGACCACTCGATCCAACCCTACGCACTCCCATGCACATGAATTTATACAAAAATATAAAAATAATTCTAGCTGCATTGCACATATTCACCACACCATAAGGTAATATGTACAAAGATGGTATTTATATGTATACGTCTTACCTTATTCTTGCACATGTAGGTGTTCTTGACACCCCAACTTGAAACCACTATAGAGAGGTCCAAAACAATACACATATAATTTAATAAAACAATTAAACACTTAAATTTTCTAAAAAACATTTCAAAATAACACACCTAGGGTCTGCACCAATAACACACCACTTACATAACCCATAAAACCCATTAAAAAATATTAAATGGATAGAACATAATCAATTTAATCGTTTTCAAAGGAAATTTGAAATCATCACATAAACCGTAACCAATTCCAAAACAAGAATAATAATATTTAAACCATTTAAAATTTACATTTAGAAATACAGGACAAGTCAAACATTCCAAATTATGCATTTATCTTATAAAAAACTACTCCCATACCCATTTTCACCATAACTGCCATTGAAAACATGATTCACAAAACATCCTAAACTAGATAAACCATTTGTACAACTTATAAAACACCTAAATGTGGAAAAGAAAGGTTTTATGAAAAACATACATGCAAATTCACACTAAGAAAACAATTCCAACCCAAACACATATCAGAATATTTCAAAAACTAGTTTTTCATTACTTGCACCTTGAAATAAGTCATTTGCATAATTTATAAAAAATTACCAAGGTTCACAACAAAACCATACTAAAACATAATATACTAGAATATATAATAAATCAAACGCACCATAAAAACCATTCAAAACATCAATCTCATCAATTACATAATCTGAATAACCAATTTCATGATTTATAAATTGATATCAAACAACACGACAAGAGTTAAACATGAAAATTACCCAATTTCATTTCAAAATGCTACTATAAATTCAAATGCATGTGAAGTATTTTTAAAATCAAAATTCAAATCCCACCTATTAATCATGTAACACATTAAATTAACCAAGTAAGAAAAATAATAGTCAAAATATTGATTATACTGAGAAACGCCAACCTTTGATGCCGAATCCCCCGAATTTCGGTGCGAAACTTCAATTACACCATATTCACACCAAAAGGGACCAAGGATGAACCATAAAGAAAAAGTATTGAAGCAATTGAATAAAAACCAAACCAAATAAAACACAAAACTCTAACCCAACAACCTATCAGAAATAAAAATGAATAGTCGAGGTAATTTACACCTATAGAGAGGGGTCTGAGAGGCTATTCAGGCGATGTGAAAGGTGTCGGAAGATGTTGCACTGGTTGGAGGGTTTCTGAAAAGGGAGAGGAAGCACCAACATCAGGGGGTGCATAAGGGTGTGTCATGGGTCTGGACATCCAGAGGGAAAAGGGTTGTGGGTCGCTGGTGCTGGCCAGTCAGAGGAGGGGCTGTGAAATGCCAGAGCTTGCTGATAAGAGGAGGCGCCGCAAAGGAAGTCGGCTGGGTAAAGGGGGGTCATGAAGGTCGTGTGTGTATGCTGGGTAGAGGCCGCATGGTGGGAAAATATAGAAAGGGGAGGGGGATTTTCACTAAAACAATTAGGGTTTCAAAATAATAATAATAATAATAATAATAATAATAATAATAACAATAATAGTAGTAGTAATAAAAACATAATAATAATAATAATAATAATCAATATTTTGATATTAATAATAACTAAATTTATAATAATAATAAACTAAATATTAATATTATCATTATCATTATTGGATCATTTTTATTTTCAATTATTTTGTTTTTATTTTATTTGGAATTTAATTTAGTAATTTAATTAAAACTTCTGAAACCAAGAGAAAAATAAAAATCGATAGATAAATAAAAACAACTATGAATGGAAGATACCGGGTAAGGGTGTGACGGTTAGGATGCATGTTAGGGTAATTTAATATTATTTTAATATTATTTTTTACCCATATTTACCGAATTTACCCTTTAACCATTATAAATAAAATATTTACCAAAGTAATTATTCATAATGTCTAACAATAAGAGTTACATATTTACAAAATTTGGACCCCTTGTTTCCAATTATGTAATCTATTTTTCCAAATTAAAAATAAAGAAGTGTCATAAATTAGTTTAAAATTAATTCCAATTTTCAAAACAAGAAAGCGTTTTTTAAGAAATAATCACATTCAAAAGATTGACACTTGTTTTTATCCAATTTAAATGTGAAATTACCTCAAATGACCTAAATTATATTAAATGATAAAAATATATTCTAATGATACTTAAAAATAATTTAAAAGTATAGTTTGAAACAATAAATTATTTTGATTAAAAATGTTGTTTTTAATTAAAATTTATTATTTTTTCACTATTCATCAAAATATGAAAGCTATTAGAAAAGAACCAAAAATTTATCCAAAATAAATTTTTATGTACCTATTCTAAATATGAATTTAATTTCACTAAATATAATATTTAAAATTTTCAAATATTGTATTTAAAAAGGGTTCTCCATTAAAAATCATAAAACTGCATTTTTTGAAAAAACCACTTTTATCTTAAAATTTTGATTTTTCATATATTATGTCTTAGAATAAAAAAATATGAATGTTAAAATTATATAAGATATATAAATTTTAAAATGTGGATAATAATATTCAAAAACACTATTTTAATTTCTATTTTGATATGCCGTGGTGCGCTCGAACTCGATGTCGCATGTAACGCATGTTATTGAAATACTTTGAAGATATAACATACTATGAAATCTTGGGGTGTTACATGGGTAATGTGAGAATGTATATTTTAAAGAGGGTTTTTCGTAGTTATTTTAGACAAAACTCAAATCTGATTTGTGTGAAAAAATGATGTAGTGACCCCTTTTATATGAAAAATTTATAGGTGTTTTAAAAAAATTCAATAAATAACGTCCAGAAGAGTAATTATAAAAATAAACAGTGGCACACATAAGAACCAGGAGGGATATTATAATTAATTTCATATATATATGATTCATGATATAATATTAAATGACATAGGTAATTTAAAAATAAATCATTTTCATGCCTTACTAATATTCAATAGTTAGATTCTTTATAAGAATATTAAATTTTTAATTTAAATGGATAAAGTAAGGTTTCTAACCAAATTTTAGTTTCATATGTTATGTGATTTTATTTGAAATATAGATTTATAAATTATATAATTTTAATTTAAAAAATTTAACATAATTTTTTAATTCTACCCGTCAAAATTATCTTTGGATGAATATCTGATTATTTTATGAGAAAATTTGATTTTTCAATAAATAGTGAAATATAAGGATTTTAATTGTAATTGTTATTTTTTTTAGTATTGAAAAATTAAAATTATATTTTTTATTTGTTTTAAAAATAAATTAGATCTTATTGATTTAAAAAATTCATTTATGGGTTTTTAGATGAATTCAACCCATGAATTTAGTATAAAATAATTTTGTACTTAAAAAAAAAAAAATTTCTGAAAAATGTCATCTTTTACCAAAAATTAATATAAATTAAATCATTCCTATTATGTGTTTTGAATATCAAAAAATGGATTCTATATTTTTAGTCATTAGGTCTAATTTTTGTCAAAATAACCCATTAATTTCTATACATTATGAATCGTATCTTTAGAAATTTTTCTGTCATTGTAAATAGTTAATCAGGTAGTAATGGTTAAAAATAAAAAGATAAGGGATGAATAATAACCCTAACACGTGATTTAATTTTATGGATGGGTATATATCCTACATAATGACCAATAAGTATTTTATAAGTCTGTTTTTTCAATTTGGCTCATATTATGACCTTTTATATTATTTTATATAAATAAAATTAAAAATGGAATTCTCTTTGTTTTATTATCTTTAATTTCATGATATATAGATAAAAAGGGGTTATGTTCAATTATAAATACTCATTTGAATATAAATAATTTTATATAATTCAATTATTTTTAAAAATAATGTATAAAAAGTTAACATAAATTCTTATGAATTATTGATGCAATGTTCATGAATGATGTAAAAAAATAAATAAAGTGATTTTTAAAACTCTACGAATAAAATTATTTATAGAGTTTTTTCGTCACATTATTTTCAGATAAAAATGGAATTTTCTAGTTTCTTGTATTTATTATATTTATATTAAATTGTGTTGTAGTAGTTTTTAATTTTAAATTAAATAAATAGATCCAAAATTGACCTTAATGTTAATTTTTAATAAAAAATATTTTGTTAAATGATATAAAATTCATAAAAATATTAGATTCCATAAACTTAATGGGGTAAAGTTTATAACTTAAACCATGTAATATTTATTTTTTATTTTTTATTTTTTATCTATGTTATATTATCTCTTTTATATAAAAAAATATTGATATCATTGTAATCATCAATAGTTCACCTCTTCTCTCTTATAAAACGACTACTCTTCATATCATTTACTCAAACTTCAAAGAACATTTGGTTTATCCAAGACCCAAAAAAATAATTTCCATATGTCAATCACAACTTATTATATACTTTGGTTTTATCATAAAACCATCATAGTAATTTTTTTATTGTAATAAATTAGATAGTTTTCGAAGAATTTGTATATTTCTTGATAAAGATTTTTGTTTTAATTATTTTATCACATAAAAACGTATTATTTTCTATGTGTATTTAATAAAACTACTATATTCATTTGCTAATATTTTATCATGTTAATTTAATAACCAATATCCTTCCGCTCTTTAATCAAATGGGAAATGGATCCATGATTTTTGTGTATGGTGGACTACTACCTCGTGAACCGCTTTAAATCATTTTTCCATCACCATATCTCAAGACTAGTTATAATGATGTATTTAACATTTATATGAAATTAATGACATATTTACCAATAAAAAACATTATATATCATATTATTTTTAATATTTCAATCCAATGATGAATGATAATGTCATTCATTCATACGTGTGGACAACTCCCTCCAATAATAAACCCAACTCATTTTTCATCACAAAATGACTTATTTGATACATATAAATATATTTCATGAAATAATATTAAACTTTTTATCTTATTATAATTCTTAAATGTTAAAATTATACTTACTATTTTTTTATAAATATTTTTGATAAATGGAAATGTTACCCATGGGTACATATAACCTACCATCTCCATGGTTATAACATAGTACACTTTTAATAAGCAACATTCATGAATCATACTGGAAGTATAATTGGTGTATAAATAGGATAAATATGGTATTATTATTATAATGGGATGGTTTATTAATGACCACTTTGACCAAAATCGAACTACAGATGCCATTTTACTCATATTAGTTGAATATATTCAAATAATATTACATGATCTTAATTTAGTTATGTAATTGAATATATCATGGTGAGGAATAATAAAAAATAACATGACTCTTGATAAAGTAAATTATTAATATAATTTTGTTATTATTGATTTTAAGGAATATCTTTGATGAGTTAAACTCACGGTAAGGGAATTTATTTTAAAAAAATACACTTTTATTATTACCTTTCTAACTCATTTTCATAAATTCAATATTTTAAAAATTAATTCGTAGATATATTTGTACATATATAATAGAATTATAATTGATATTTTATTTTTAAATATGTTATTTTAATTGATTTCAAAAGAAAAATTTTTGTAGATTTTTTCTTTTCAATCTTTAAAAAAATGAAAAATTATTTATTTATTTTAACATTTACTATGATAATGACTTTTCTTCTCACCATAACAGTCATTTGTTTTTTGTCTTCCCATATAATATGTGTTATTTAAAAAAACATCTCCCCAATTTACAGGTTTTTTCAAAATGTTTTATAGTATGGAATGATTATGAATTTTTTTTTATTTTGAGTGAAAATAATTTATTTATATGTGTGATTATAAGAATGAAATATTACATGATTTATTATTATATTATAGTTATTTGTACTAATTAATGATGATAAGTGGTTTAGTTATAAATGAATACTAGTTGGTTCCATTATAAACTAATAATAAGTGGTTATGTTATTTACACATATGGTTTATTCTATTATAAACCATTGATGGGTGGTTTTGTTATAAAAAATGTATAAGTTGTTTCATTATAAATAATAGATATCTAGGTCTATGATAGCCCTGCAATTCATTGAGTATGAAAGTCAATTATATGGTTAGAACATTTTTAATTATTATAGAATAATTTATTTCATAATATAATAACATGTCTTATCTATACTTATTGTGGGATTTTATAAAATTATATAATTTTTAATGGTAAGTTAATGATATTATGTGTGAAGGAATGTATATATTAATTTTTAATGTGTAAATGTATATGATTGGTAATTGTTTTAATAATTTTTCATGATCTAAAAGAAATATTTATGAGTTTAAATTTTTTTTAATATTACATACACTTTTTTTATAAAAATATTTTGTTATATTTGTTGATTTACCAGGTAAAAAATTGATTATTTTGATCCCATAGTATTTTTATTTGAAAATGGAACAATTTAATAAGTATTCATAAGGTAATTGTTAATTTCTTTTTTTATGTCCCTTACTATTATTTTTATTCTCATTCTAGTTTTAAAAGATTTTTCTTGGGGTTTTCATGATTATTAGGTTATGGATGAGGTCATGATGAAACTTTTGAGAATGTGTCATTATAATAACACATATTTATTTTAAAAGGTTATTTTGTGAACTAATGGATACTAAATATAAGTGTCACATTAGAATAAATTTATTTTTATTATGTGTTATTTATAAAATAAATCTATAATATTATAAACCTAAAAGATATTGGTAAATGAATTAAAGTGAATTCAAATTTAATTTCACTAGAATCTATAATTTTTAAGGATAATTCCTTAATGTTAATAGTAGAGAACTGTTTAGATAACATTTTGGGTTTGAATAATGTTAATAGAATAACCTTAAAATATTTTACTTTACAATTATCATTTTATGAAATATTATTTGAATATTTCCATGTTTATTTATCAAATTATGGATATTAATAATATTTTGATATAGAGTAAATAGTTATGTTGAAGTTGGAAGGCACCATGGTGATGATATCTTTCTGAATTATCACTATTGAATGGTTAGAAATAGAATAGATATTTTTTTGTAGTGACGAATCCATTGACTCATGATATAAATATGGTGCTATCCAAGATAAAGAGGTGTTAGATTGTTTATATATATACATAACGATAATAGGTAATTGTATAAGAATACATCATCCAACATTCAGTGTATCTATAGATTTAGTGGAATATGAGTTATGGATAAATTAGTTGAAAAACATATTCTAACCCATTAGTTGTTTTTATCATTAAAAGTTAACCCTTCCCATTTATAATTTCCAAGGAAAGTATTACTAATGTTGGTAAATGGTTATATATTTTTAATAAATAGAATATATTGATGCCATATAATGGGATGAATTTAACAATATTTTTTTGAAAAATATTTTTCTTAATGTAGTTATACTTAGGTTGGAAAAATAGTTTTAGGAGTTGAGATGAATGGTTGAAGATTTAGTACATTCATATAATGAATGATTCACTCATTTGGAAATGAATGTACCAATGTTTATCTAGAATCACAATTGTAAAATTAATAATTTTCACACATGATTGATGCCATGATTAAGAAAAAATAGGATACCCATGTGTTTAAAATATGTGAGAAGCTTTTTCCATGTTCCAAAAAGATAAAAATCGACTTTTATGATAATAATTTATTTCATGAAAAAAGGAGAAGAAATAGACATGATGATATAAAAATTAGTAATCATTTATCAAATAAATACGGAGGAAAGAAAATAAATTTCCCAACCTATGATATACGTTGTAAAAATATACTATGTAAAATTATAATGGAATTTTTGAAATGATTATAATATAGAATGTTTAGTCTTATAAAAAAAGACTGAAAGAGATGAATAATGAATATTCGATGGTAAGATGCTTCAATTAAAATGATTTTTGATAACATTCTAATGTGTGTTTAATTTTAGACACTAAGGGTATAATTCATCAATAATAGAAGTAAAATGGTGTCGTAAAATATTTTATACTACAATAGTAAATGATGGGATTTCTAATTACGTGACCACATATATTTTATAAGTTTATTAAAAATAAAAAATACCTTGAATGACTTTGGATCATAAAATTAATTTATTTTGGATACATATGAATATAAATGGGAAGAAACACCCCAGGAAAGTATGATATACCATATGGTAAAAATACTAGGTGGAAATATTAATGAAATAAAAATTATTTAGGAATATTCGTATTGTTAGTAGTTAATTTTTCATTCCAAAATATCTTATTTAACATCCCATGATAGATTTTAATGTCACATTTGGAATAGATGTGATTTTAGTTTTTCATGGTAAGATAAATTTTATATATAAAAATTTTTTAATTAATTTTTTCGTGAAAATGATAACCTACAATTAATCAACAAAATTGATTTTATGTGGTAATGAATTTTATATAGAAAATTATGTAGAAAGGAAATAAACTAGTCAGATTAGTGGTTTCCTAGCACTAAATATATATACTAATGTTTTCACTGATTATTATCTTAGTTATATTCTTTATCAAGAGGTTGTTTTTATTGTTATCTTAATGGCAGACAAAAACCAATTTTAAGAACATATTTTTGATGGTTCAAGTATAAAATGTGGAATTAAAATTTTAGTTTCACGAATTTAATGATCAAAGATTACTTCAACGTAGAACATAACTATGTGATATTCATGTATTTTTTTAATAATAATAAATATGGTTCCATGTGGATTTTAATTGATTATATAACATTGAATAACATAACTCTTAAAAACATTTACTATTTTCTTCATATTAATTAATTGTTTGATCAAATCTAAATAGAACAATATTTTTTTGAATTCTTTTGGGTTAGGGTTCAATAAATTGAATATGAATGAGGTAGATATTTTAAATATTATATATTATAAAAGATATTGGTATTAATAGTCTGTAGTTAATTTCTTTAGTTTGTCTAACTAATAAACTATATTTTATGGATATTAAGGATATATTTTTTTATATCTATTTAGAAACATTTTTCGTTTTGTTTATTGAATATATAGAATATTCTAATTTTTATGAGGAGAATAAAAGAAATGTATGTATTATTTTTCAAACATTAATTATGAATATGTTATATGTGACATTTAGTAAATGTGATTTTTTTTCATTGGTATTCATTCCATGTTCATATGGTTTATGAAGATGGCATAAATGTTGAGCCTATTAAAATTATATATGTTGATGATTGTAAAATGTATTCCAATACGAGAGAGATAAATATTTTTCTGATATATTTAGAATAATACAATTGGTTTGTTGTAATTATTTCTCAGTTGTCTAGCCCACTAACTTTGTTATCTAAAAAATTTGTTACATTTTTTTGTATAGAAAAATGCGATGATTGTTTTCAATAACTAAATAAACTATTTATTAATTCATTTTTTCCCTCACTATAGTATTGATTATGATTTCATCTATATTAATTCATCATTAAAGGGACGTGGTTAGATTTTGATGCATAATGATATTGTAAATTCATATGAGTCATGAGAACTAAAACCCCATGATTTAAATTACCACATAATTGATTTGTAATAAACATCAGTGATTTTTATTCAAAAACATTGTGACACCATTTCTATGTATTAAACTGTGTAATATATAATGATCATAAGTGTTTTCAAAAAATATTAATCATAAAGAGTTTAACAGGAGATAAAAAATATGGATAGAACTAATCAGAGAGTATGATTTCATGATATATTGTCGTCCTATAAAAGAAAACAAATTATGTGATGCTTGGGTTGAAAAGATAAAATATCATTAACCATTATATATTTGGAATGTGATCCTTTATTAATAATATGTACAGTTTTGGCCTAGAAATTGTCCGGTAAGTTACTTCCATTATTCTATTTCTCATTTTTTTATAATCATATATGTCAAAAAGAAGTAAGAGAACATAAAAAGATGACCACAACATAAAAAATAATTTTATATTTGTAAAGAAGGGTATAGTTTCCTGAATTTAACATTGAAAAAGAATGTGTATTGAGATTTTGAATGATATTACGTGTGTCGTTTGACTTCCAGGATTAGAGATAATTATTGAGTTAGTATCACAGTTCTTTTTTTGTTCAAATTTGAAGCACTAATATGTACAAGGAATTTATAGAGTATTACTTATTGAATTGAATATAGATAGATACTGATGATTTTATCAATAAATATTTGACATTTCAATAGGATAATAACACATGAAAAAAATTGATGGGGATAATTCATCATTATTTAGCACTAGAGTAGAAATGGGAAAATATATCTAAGGATTTCTTGGTGGCATTACCAAATACTTTTTGAGGTAATAATTTGATTTGTGTTATTATTAATTAATTAACTAAATTTTAACTTTTTTTTCATTCATGATACCATGTTTTCATATGAAAATTCCCAACTAAAAATTTTAGAGATAGTTAGGATACATGGAGTTATAATCATTATTTTATTTGACCATGGTCCAGTTTTCACTTAAATATATTTAAAAGGACATCAAAAGTCATAGGGTACTAAATTAAATTTTGGTGCAGATTTTCTTAATCAATGTGATAGACATTCTTAGTAAAAAATTCAAAAATTGGAAGACAAACGTTATGATTGTTTAATAAGTTATCAGGTAATATAGGATCAACATATTTCTTTTTAAATTTATTCTATTCATAAAATATATCGTTCTATTATATATACATATTCTTTTGAGATCATTTTATCGAATGTGGTGTCAGACTCCAGAATTTTGGGATGATGTCAGAGAAAAAAGTTAATGGGACAAAAGCTGGTATATGAATTTTTCGAGAAGTTGGGTATGATTCATTATCATATGTAGAATGATCAAAGCATTCATAAGAGCTATATAGATAAATAGAGGGTTGGTTTTTCTGAGGTACGATATTATTTGTTCCTTACTCTATCTACATTGATGTGTTTTATGCATTTTGGTAGAAAGGGGAAGCTATGTTATTACATTATTAGACTATATGAAATCCTATAGAAAGAGGGATCATTTTCCTACCAGAAGGCCTTTTCATTCTGTGTTAATCATAGTAACACAACTTATTTCTTATCTTGATGTGAAGAAAATATTTATTTGATTCTTCTCAAATTTTTATCCATGAGGTAGTTCACATGGAAGAGAACCTTCCATATAATAAAGAACAAATTACAAACATTAACCATAGAGATAATTCTTTTTTGGAATATTTTAATTCAGAATTTTTCAGTTTTGGGAGAAACCCAAAGGGTTGAAGAAGCATCATGAGAATCTAAAAATGTTATGATGGATTGATATGGCTACTTGTTTAATATGGGATTAAAATTATTAGAACACAGTTCCAAAACGAGGAATAATTTAACAACTTAGTAATGATAGAAATATAATATTCTTGTATTATTAATTTTCATTAGTCTGATTCATAAATAAATAATAGGTAACGATTTATTCAAAATGAAAAATCATTATTTTTATAAAAATTGATTTTTTATGTAATGTATGGGGTTATTTAAAAAATAGATATCAAATTCTAGAATTTGAATTTGAAAAATTTGAACAATATTTGAATTTATAATTTAAAAATTATTATAGGAATTTTTTTGACAATCTTATAAAAAATCGATTTATCAAAAAATAGAAAATTATACTGATTTTTAATGAAAAAAATATTTTAATTTAGAGTAAATAAAATATAAAATTCAATTTTATATTTTATTTAAAATTTTATTATTTAATATATATTTAATATAATACAATTATGGTTTTTAGAATAATTTAACACTTTAATTTTGTATAAAAATATTTAATACTCAAAAATGAATTTTCTAAATTTTCTCATATCATTTTTTCAGATTAATGTTAAAATAAATTCCAAAAATTATTTTATATAAATCTAGAAAAAGGGATTAAAATTTCTATTTAGTGTATAAATATTGATTATTTTTTTTATTTTTGAAATTATTAATAGTAATATTAGTAATTTTCTTATTATGATAATTGGTAATTCATGTTATTATTGTTCAAAATAAAATGACAAAGAATAATTAATTAAAATAAAAATTCCATAATTTAATTTTATGAGTATATATCTTTTATAATCATTAAATAATAATATTGGGCCTTTTATTTCTTTTTCGCCTTAATTTTGACCATTTATATTATTTTATATACACAAATTCAGAAATTTTATTCCCTTTATTTTATTATCATTAAAATTATGACATAGGAATTAACAAGAATTTTTTAAGTTTTAAATATAAATTTTAAATATAAATAAATTTTTAACCTTGTAAAATTATTTCCATCATTTAGTATTGAAATAATTTCCACAGACGATGATGTGACACTAATATAGAGCATGTGAATGAAATGAAACAATTAATAAAATTATTTCAAAAACTCTAAAAATAAAAAAAAATAGTGAGTTTCTGTGTTCATTTTTCGTTGATAAAAATTACCTTCTATGTTGATTTAAATTTATTTAAATTGAAATAATTATTTTCATATAGTTTTCATAGTCAAACTAAATGAATAGTTCAAAAATTTATATTAATGTTATCTTACAATAAATAATTTTTGTTAAATGATTTATAATTATTTAAAAACCTAAATTCGACCATCATATTGTCATATGGTTTATTAAATCATTCATGGTCCACATATCGTCCTATTTTACTTTATAGAATCTATATTATCCCCATATGTTTAGAACTATTTGATATTGACGTAATTATTCAAAGGGATACCAGTGGTTAAAACAAAAAAATTATGATAAAAATGTTTTCTAAACATTTAAAATTATATTGGATCATATTATTTAGAGTTATTCTAAAAATAAATTCTAATATTATCAATATGGATCCATTTTATGAAAAAATTAATTTTCATTAATTCAATATTTTAAGAAATTCCAACAGTAGTCACCCCCTATTGTATAAAAGGGAACATATTATTCTCCATTATTCAAAATTTACAGAACATTTTTATCTGCCCAAACCTACCCACATCCATTACATATATCTATCCCTACATCCCTGAGACCTTTTCATGATTAGATAACCATCTTATGAATGTTTTGGTGGAATCTCTAATAGCGTGCCCGAAGAAGGGTTATAATTCTTATTCATGAGTTTTAATTTTGTTTCTTTTATAACATCATCAAATATTATTTAACTGTGATGATAAAATATAACTAGCTTCTTCTATATAATTAGTTTTTATTATTTTTTTAAAAAAAACTATATCCACCCCTTCCACAATGTGGTAAACAAAACCATCATTCTTATGTTTGGGAAACTATATCCTTGTGGGCGGGTGTATTTCATTTTCCATCACCACCTATCATGACTATTTATAATGAATGATTAAATATATATATACAATATATGTTGTATTAAGGACATATTAATCATTCAATATATATAATATATCATATAATTTCTTACCTTTCAATTCATTGGTGAGTGATAATATTGTTCGTGCATGTGTGGGGAAAACCATATCCATGGAGTGATGTGATTCGTTTTTCATCCCCACATCAAATGGATTATATATATTAGTATATATTGAGAAATAAAATAATATTTATTATATAATTATCATTATTTAATGTTAAAATATATACTTTCCTTATTTCCCAAAAAATAATTAAAAAATGGTGACGTTAATATTGTGTACGTATGACATACCCTCTAAATTATTGTAACACAGTTCATTTTTCATAAAAACATATCATTATAAGTTTTAATAGTATAATTTACGTATTAAAATTATTATTATTTTATTATTATTATTAATTTAAGGGTTGGGTAATGAAAACATTGACCATAGTCAATATAAAAAATCTATTTTTTGACATATGATTCTAATATATTTAAAACATTAAACGTGAACCTAACTCATTAAGTAATCTAATATAACATGTTAATTGTAACATCCTAGTTAATTATAAAATTATTTATTTTCATGTTTATTAATATTTTTAATTATATAGTAATTTAACTTAAAATGGACTTTATATTTGATAGCATACTCGACACTCATCAATGAGTTTCTCTGAAATATTGAGTTTCATGAATGATTGAGTTAAAATAATATATAATCTATTTTTAGTAATATCATTTCATTGGGTACATTTCACCTAGATATTTTATCAATGGAAATAAATAATAATAAATATATTATTTTTACCCATGATAATTAAATTTTTTTATATTCATCCTACAAATTTAATAGGTTTAAAATAAGATTAAATCGAATTTTATGCATAAAAATTTCTATATTTTGAAAAGATAAATTTATAGATTTTTTTAGACAATGAATTTTAAATACCATTTTGGAAGTTTTATAGATTTTATGTCTCAATATAGTAATCATTTATAAATCAAAACATTGTAAAATTATGGATTTTTTTACTTTAAAAACCTAATGTCACATCTCAAATGTGGGTTTAAATTTATGTTAATTTATGCCACTTACATTATTGGAATATAGAAAAATGGATTTCATATTAGTAGTAGGTATAATTTATAATTTCTAATAAGTTCACAAAAATTTTGACCAAAACTTTTTGGGATTGAGACTAAAATTCATAACAACGATTAAGAGAAAAATTAGTTTAAAAAAGGACAACACCATAAACATGAGGTCCCAAATGACATACAACCAGGCACAAAATCCATTTTTAGGAAATATTTTGTACATATAATCTATTAAGTTTAATGTTTTCTAATATTTGAACCATATTTTATGTAAGAATCCTAGGTGGAATTTCCTTTTCCAAAATTTACAAGAGTGTCCCTCCTCCTATACTATAAAAAGGTATCCTATCTTCCCAATTCCACATACATGTCAAAAAAACTTCTCTCAAAACATATCTTACTATATAGATCTAAAAAACCCCTTAACATAAACTAGAATCTTGATATTTCTCATAACTCCATCTTTTGAAGTCCTTTTGTGCAAACCAAAATGGGTTACCCAAATAATAGGTAACACCCTTCCTCAAGCTCTTTTAATTTTTTTCATTCTCAATTTTTTCTAGTACTCTTATCACATTAATAAAAAATAGAACTATTATCCAAAATATACTTATATTTATATATTCTATGGATTCAACCTACACTTAAAAACACTTCCATCTAATAGGTAATAATTATACTGTTTATGTGTACGACGAACTACCACCTCCCGAAATGAGGATTGTTTATTCTTCCTTTACCATATTTAATTGTTGGGAATTAGGTTGAACTAAATTTTTATATATGGTATATATGATATTTTTTATTTCTTTATGATTACTTATTTCTTTTATAACACATACATTTATAAATTCAACTTTTTGTAAATATGATAACATTGTTTATGGAAGTGTGGACTACCACCTCCTCAAAGCGATGTGATACATTCACAAACTAAATGAAACATATTAATAATTGTTTTAATTAAATATATTTTAACTGAAAAATATATATATTATATTAATGACTTAATATCCATTTTTTAAATATAAAAATTAATTTTCTTTAACTCTTTTCCACACTCTGAAAATGTGAAAATGTCATCCATATACATGTGGGCTACTTCCTCCTCGAAGTGATGTGATTTTATAAATCACCGTAATTAAATATATAAGAGTATATGAATAAATAATATGATATATATTATATAATTATCAATCTGGAAATCAAAAATTTTAATTTCCATCTTTCCATTATGATAATTGAAAAATGGTAACGTTACACATGCGTACGTACGACATACCAACTCTATGATTGAAACATTGGTTCAATTTTCATAACCATATATCATGGTTGGTTTTAAATGTTTAAATTATTTATATAGATGAAAATTATACCATGATTTTTATTCTATATATGTTGATATAATAAACCCTTTGACTAATATTTACTAACTATATTTTCTTTAACATATAAACTGTATATATAATCAATATACCAGACAAAAACAAATTTTTTTAATTAGTTTTTCTAAAAAAATTAGTGAAATAAAAGTAAAAATAATCCAGAAAAAGTTTTTCAATCATGTTGATAATAAATATAAGTTTATTTTTTTGGAATATAATGGAAAACAAGACTAGTCAAACCCAGGTTAAGGGATTTATCCTTAATCTCCATTAGTTGAGGCATTTCTTGATTATATGCCCCTTTGTTTATTTATAAGGTGTCTATAAAGCCCCTTTGACATTATATATTTATATTTTATCTATTTTCATGATATTTTATGATTTTTTAAATGTTGAACTTTCATGGGGATTATTTTTTAAATGCTCAAAGTGGAAGGGTATTTTTGAATGTAAAAATATGTAATTATTTTCTCATGTCAATATTCAGGATATTATTATACATATTTATTTATATGAATATAAAAGGACTATAAAGGAAATTTAATGTCTATTTGGATATTTTGATTCCTTTTCCATCATTAATGTCTATGAATGAAAATAAAAACCCTCTTTTGCTTTTGGTAATTTCATGATTGATAACATGTTATGTCAATGGAATGAATATTTAAATATCTTGAAAAGTTTCTTGTGATTTTAGATGATTTTTTTTGTGTTAAGTGTTGAATATATAAAAAGTTTATATTTTAAAATTATATAATGATAAATGGAAATTTTATGGGTTTTTTAGTAATAAATTATTAAGGGGTGCTTCCAGGATAATCCAACAATGAGTGGGTCCAAGATATCCATATAATGCATTAGGTATGGAAATAGGCTGTATGATTATTTTATTTATATGAGTTACATGTATGGTGGATTATCATATGGTTAGTCTATTTAAAAGAATGGAAAGTATGATTATGTTCCAATTAAGTTTTTGTATTTTCTATGCATGTTATGGGTTTTATTGTAATATTGTGATCATTAAAAATTTATGAAATATAATTTTTATCAAGTGAAAGTATTTAATACATATCAAGTTGAATATTATTACATTATGTTATGGTTTTAATATGTTTTTAATTATTATAAATGGAATAGAAATTTTATTTTTTTATCACTTACTATGATTTTTATGGCCATTCATCATTTTTTTAATGTTTTTCATATTAATTAAGGATTATTAAGGGGTTGCACTCAATTCATGTTAATATTCATGAATATTATTCATTAGAGATATAATGATTTATTTAAAAATTCATAAAATATTAAATAAATGTATACTATTATGAAGTTCGACGTTTTATTTTATTGTTTCTTTATGTTTGATTTATGACCGAATTCTATGAAACTATAAACCTAAAAATATATTCAATGTGAAAGAATATAAAATTCATGACTTGTCTCATTATTGTGTAAATATTTAATGATGGGTCCTTATAGATGGTCTAAAAATAATGCTTAAATAACTTCAGAGTTTAGGTTAATAATAATATCATTCCATTGGAAACTATTAATTTATTATTATGTTAAAATGATATAGAAATTGGGGATTACCATGTTGAATCACCTAAAGTATGTTTTTTCAGAATGGTTTTCCAATGAGAAGACAAGGAAGTTGTAGTGGGATGGCACCAAGTGGAAAATATCCTTACGAATCAGCATCCTTTGATAGATGGAATAGGATATGAGCAGTTTGTTGAGGTGGTGGCTCAATATACTTTGGCTATAAATTTTCATGGTTTCTAGGAAAGAAAAATACAATATATTCTACACAAAAATATAAAAATAGCTATGTATTTTACACAATAGTATTCCCCAACATTCTATGGATCATCTGACCCCATGATAGCTAAAGGATGTATTAAGTACTTATAAATGATATTCTATTTCATGGGTAGTGTGAATCACCAAAAGTAAATTATTTAAATTTATAATTTTAAAGGAAAATAAAATCTGTGGCGGTCAAATGGTTATGAATGTCATGAAAAGTGAATAGATTAATGCCTTATAATGGAAGAAATTTAAATAGATTTCTTCAAAAATTAATTTACTAATATTGTTTTTACATAAGAGGGAAAAATTAATGGAATTTAGATAAAAGGAGGAAGATTTTGTGTCTTCATAAGAATAAAACTTCACATGACTAGTAGGGTATTTTGCATATTTATCAGAGTTATTGTTATCAAGATAAATCAGTTTGACTTAGGATTGGAGCTAATATATTGACTAGAGTTGGATTCTCTTGGGTTCAATATTTATGAGGAAATTGTTAGATTCATTTAGATGATGGAAATGTAGTTTTTCTAGGATCTTGTGCCAAATGAAAAAATGGGAAATTACTAGTCTAGTTGGATGTAAATGGGAATGAATTCATCAAAGATGTTTGGAGAAAATGAAACCAAACTCCCATCTTATGAGAAATATTTTTGAAAGTATACTGGAAAATCCATATTTTATACTGGGAAGTGCATCAGATTTCATATAATTGCTTATATAGTCTATGAATGTAAGGAAGATGATATAAAATAAAATAAAATAAAATTGAAATATGTTTTATATGTAATGAGTTACGCCATTATACCATTGCGTGCCTATTGTATACTACCCAAGGTGGAAAAGAAAAAGATCAGAAGAAAAATGGGCTATAAAAATATTTTTATGCTACTTCAGTTGATGTTGAGACTTTAGAAGAAGTGGAAAAATTTATGTTACTAGTTTATTCAAATTATTCCAACACTATAATTGATTCTGTATCATCATATTCATTTATTTATGAAAAATTTTCTCGAAAATTTGAAATATCTCCTCCTGATATTAAGATAGAACTATTGGTAAAAACACATTGCGGAACTGTTAGAGGAACCAATTTTTATAGGAATCCTCTTACTAACATTCATGAGATGGTATTTATGGTAAATATTATCGAATTTCCAGTAATTTTGTTTGAAATAATTTTATTTATGGATTGGATTTCAGTTAATTATGCTAAAATAGATTGCAATTCCAAGAGAGTTTTGTTTATTTATTTTATAACATTGATAACAAACCAAAAAGCATATAAATTGATGAAATATGATAGTTATTGTTATATTTATCATGTCTGTGATTAGAAAATAAATAGGTTTTATTAGTCACATCCTACTAGTGAATGAATTTATAAATGTTTTTCTCTATGAATTTTATGGTTATTTTTTTATCGAGGAGCTGAATTTTAAATTTATTTAATGCATGATACTGATATTTTTTATCAAACCCCTTATAGTATGGCTATTATAAACTTTCTGGGATTGAAAAACTATATATAGGAATTTCATGATAAATAATACATTCCCCTTAGCACATCACCAACAAATAATCCATTTTTTTGGAATAAGAAAAATGGTTCCCTGAGAAATCACATTTATTATAGAGCCTTGAATAATATCACCATTGTAAAAAAGTATCCATTGAATCATATTGATGATTTTATTGATTAGCTCCACAGATATTAATGACTTTTGAACATTGATGTGAGGTCCGAGATCCATAACCTGAAGTTGAAGGAGAATGAAATTCCGAATCTATAATATCAGATGAGAGATAGATTATATTTTTGTAGTTATTATCTTTGGGTTATTTAATGTACATACTCTATTTATTAATCTTGTGAATAATGTATTATATCCATTTTTGGATTTTTTCGGATTTTTCATTGATTATATTAGGGTATTTTCTAAAAACCAAGATAAACATAGAAGGAAATTAATTATTTTTGAAATATTAAATGAAAATAATCTATATAGAAATTTTATTAAGTGTAAATTTTGGTTGAAACAAATTTCAATCATTAGAAATAATGTTTTTAAATAAGGAATGACTATTTTCCCTTCTAGTTTTTTTTCATAGAGTGTCCAAGTCCTACCAATGCCACTGATATTTTTAGTTTTCTGTGATGGGTGGGTTATTACCGAAGGATTCTTGAAAACATTTCATAGTTATATAAACCACTAACTATGTTATCATTAAATGGTGTTAGTTTTATCTAGATAAAAGAATTTATGGTTTGTTTTATGAAATGGAATAATGATTGGTGAATGTCCCAATTTTTGGACTTCCTTACAGAAATAGGGAATTCATTATTTATAATGAAGATTTATTAAAAGAAGTGGTTGTGTATTTATGAATAATTCCATGGTAATTTTTTACAATTCATGTTAGTTGAAAACACATGAGTTAAATTACCCTATACATGATTTGGATTTTTTATTTTTGTTTTTGCATTAAAATTATGAAGGCATCATTTTTATAAAGTAATGTGTGAAATATATAATGATCACAAATTTTTATAGTATATATTTAGTAAAAAATAGTTGAACTTGAGAAAGAGAAGATGGTTGAAAATAATCGAGGATTATAATTGTACGATTCACTATATTCATGGAAAATAAAACTAGGTGGATTATTCATTGAGTCTATAAATTAATGATACATTGACCTTGTTATGTTTGGAGAGTGACCATTTGGATAATGATTTGATGAATTTTGTCCCAGACATTTCGGATATTGGGACATCCTATAATTTATTTATGGTTTTAGAGTAGTTGAACTTTTAATAATTAATTATGTCAAATGAAATTGTAGTTCCATAATTAAAAGAAATTGTACATTGCATTAATAATGGTATGTTTTATGATTTTATTATTTAAGAATAAAGTGTATTAAAATATCAGAAGAGATTAGGTTTGACTTTTGATTCACAGTTGATGAAAGAGTTGTTTACTGAAATTCATAGATCATGATATTATATTCATTTGAGCATCAAAAATATGTACAACTACCTTTAGGGTTATTAATGGTTGGATGGAATGAAAAGAGAAATTTCATAATTTTCTATTTGGTGTTTGATTTATAAATGGGTTATAGAAGAGTGATAGATACCAAATGGAGTGACATAACTATTATGAGTTCCAGTGTTGGTATGGTAGAATATATGGATGGATCTCATGGTATTATTTCCAAATACATATGAATATAATAATGTGATTTTATTTATTAGTGATATATTAACTAAATCTGCACATTTATATCCCTTTATAGATATAATGTCTTTAGATAAACTTTATAGAGAACATCTAAAAGAAATAATAAGGTTACACGGAGCTTCTCTATACATTTTATAAGACTGTGATCCTAGGTACACATCTAATTTTTTTAATGGACTTTAGACTTCATTGGGTACTGAGTAAAATTTTAATGCATCTTTTCATCCTCAATCTGACTAAAACTATGAGATGAAAATTCAAACACTGGAAGTTGTATATTTTTATTACTCATTGGATTTCCAAGTAATTTTGGGTCGAAATCATTATTTAGTTGAGTTTTCATAAAACAATAGTTTTCATTCTAGTATTCATTTAGAAACCTTCAAGGAATTATATATAAAGTTGTGTCGAATATTAGATTTTTGGGACGTTGTAAGAGAATGTATGTTAATGTGACCAGAGTTAGTAGGGGAAAAAATAGAGAAAGGTCATATGACCTATCAACACATGGGGGAATCTCAGAGTAGGTAGAAATTTGATGAGTAAAATTTTGTAAAATATCTTTATTTTAAGGTAGTTGATTATTTATTTTATTTTTATCCATGGAAAAGTGTGATGTGTTTTGATAAGAAGGGGGAACTGAGTTCACGATTCATAACAATAAATTAATTCCTATATAAATTTATAGTAGTTACCTACCAAGTGGCCTTACCTTCAATTTTATCCAAGCTACATAACATATTTCATTTTTCAATGATAAGGAAATTTTACCAGAATCATCTAATTGTTTTGGGCCTTAGAGTAGTTCAGTTAGAAGAGAACATTTCTTATGATGAATATTGAGTTAATATTTTTAAACATAGATAATTTTTGTTCGAATTATAAGGTAATTAAATAAGTTAGGTTTTCATGGAAACCCCATATGGTTTATGATGAAACAAGGGAATCTTCAAATTCTATGAGTGAAAAATACCCGTCTTATTTGATAAGTAAATTAGTTTGAGAGGATGAAACTTCCCAAAGGGTGGATGGAAGTAACATCCTTGGTAATTATCAAACAATACAGTTTTTATTTATTAATATTTTTATTTATATGGTAATTTTCCATTAATAGGGTTATAATGTTTGAGAGAACACCCAACATGTAAATACTATGTATCACCAAAATCTTGCATTGCACGCAAGACAAAGTTATATCAAAAAATAATATATTGGCAATAATATCATTTTATATTTTAATTATTGACCATTCATTATGTCATTAAGAATAAATAAGAATAACTATATTATATTTACACATGTTTATTAATTGTTTCCTATATTAATTAAATAAATTTGATAGACTTCAAATAATAATAATAAAAATTTATCCCTGAAAAGCTCTATATTTTATAAAGATGGTTTTACCACCTTTTAATAGTGTACCCATTTTAAATACCATTTATAGAAATTTTATGGATTTTATATGTCATATAATAGTTTATTTTTTGAATCGAAACATAAAAATTATGTTAATGTGATTTTTTGTTATTTTCGGTGTTGTTTGAAATTTTAATGAATATTGAAAATAATGAATATTGATTCAAATATATTTTCTGTATAATTTATTTATAAGGATAAATTATATTTTTAATGAGTTATAATGTTTTATTAGATTATTTTTTTCAATTAACCTAATATAGGTTATTGGAATTAATTATACATCAAAATTGAATATAAAATAATATCAAACTTTCAAACATTTTTACCTTAAAATTCCTCTTTCACATCCTGGTAGTGGGGTTAAAGACAAATTAATTTATGAAAATTATATGAATAGAATCTAGAAAAATAGATTCTATATATTTAATAATTATAATTTTAAAATTTCTGATAAGTTTATAATATTCCTTTTAAAAAATATTAGTGAAGTTGATTAGAATTAATTAAAATGTTTAAGAGAAAAATTAGCATAACCATCGAATAATCCATAATCTTATGTACCCATGTGACATTGATACAATAAAAAAATACATGGGATTGAAATTTTTAGACCCTATCCTACATTGGATCTAATTTGGTTCATTATTGGATCTACATTAAATTGAAAATACATTGGTGTAATTCCCTTTACCAAAATTTACAAGAGTGCCACTCCTCATCCACTATAAAAGGCCTCTCCCCCCTACTTTCTCAAACATAAAAAGATTATTTGGAACAACCAAGATCTATTAAAATATATCCTTAAATTCTACCTAATAATCCTAGAAGAATACCTCAGAGCATAAATCTTTCCATGGAATCCCTTTGGTGCAATCCAAATGGAGTCACCCGAATAAAAGGTAACATTATTCCTGAAGCCTTTTATTTTATTTTCATTATAAAATTCCTAAAATAATGTTATTATATGTATACATAATAACATAATTATACTAAATATACTCTTATTTTATTATTATAAGGTCTTAAACTACACTTACACACACTTCCATTTAATTGGTATCAAATAATATGTTTATGTGTACGATGAACTACCACCTCTTAAAATAAAGATTGTTCATTTTTTTATTACCATTTTTCATAGATAGGAATTTTGATGGAAACAATGCTTATATATAAAATATATGATATTTATTATGTCACTATTATTATTTAATTCTTTAATAAAACATACCATTAAACATTCCATTTTATGTAAATATGTTAAAATAATTTGCAGATGTGTGGACTACTGCATACTCAATGCGATGTGATACCTTCATAAGTTACATTGAAGAAATTAATGATGGATTTAATAAAATATATGGGACATACATAAGTTATATATGATATTCATGAAATTAATACCTTCTTGTAAATTTAACACATCATTTTAATTATCACTTTTACACTCACTGAAAAATTTATAACATCATTCATATACGTGTGGACTACCACCTCCTCAAAGTGATATGAATAATTTTACATAATAATAATTATATATATAAATATACATTATTATATAATTTTTTTACCTGATATAATGATAATTATGAAATGTTAAATTGTTATTTTCCTTCTTTCTATATCAATAATTGAAATATGAGAATGTTACTCATGCATGCGTACGACCTACCATATTCTTGATTGTTGTAGTGCATTTTTTCATAACCATCATACCATATTGGTTTAAAAAGTGTAATTTATGTAACTATATGACAATGACTTCACTAATATTAGTATTATTTTTATGTTCATTTATTTACCCCTTTGACAATACCTAACATACCAAAGTCATTTTGACATATTAACTAAAAATGGTCAAAACAACTGATGTAAACATAGTTTTTTAAGAAGATGTATAAAATATTTTATTAAGTTAAATAAAATAAAAAAATATTTAAAAAGTTATAAAGAATGTATATAATTAATATATGTTAATTATTTTGTACGGTTAATAAAAACAAGGCAAGTCTGACCCATGGTAGGGGATTTTTCCTCAATCTTCATTCATTAAGAAATTTCTTGATAATATTAAACATTATTCTTTTATAATGTGTATATAGATCCTCTTTGAAAATATGTATCCATATTTTATCTCTTCTCATGTTGTTGAATAATTATTAAATGTTAATCTTTCAAGGGGATTATGAATTAAATGTTCAATGAGGTATGAGAATGTTTAAATGATTAAATATTCAATACTTTCCTCATGTCAGTATTCTTGATATAATTATAATTATTTATTTATATAGATATAAAAGAAATATAAAATAATTTTATGTCTATTTTTATATTTGGCTTCATTTACGAGCCTCCATTATTTAAATTAAAATGAAACCCCTCTTTAACTTTTAGGAATTTTTTATTTAAAATAGGTTTTAAGAATGGATTGATTATATTAATATATTTAAATGTTTTAATGTGATTTAAAATGAAATTTTATTTTTTAAATATTGAAAATTGGAATAATTTTTATTATTATATAATGATTCATATATATTTTATAGGTGGTTCCATAAAAAACCATTGATGGGTGGTTCTATGATAAAAAGACGATGGGTGGGTCTGTGATATCCTAAAAATGCATTGGGTATGGAAGTCAACGACATGTCTATTACATTTATTATTGTCAAATTCATGGAATTCAACCGTATTATTATTCTATCTAAGAGGGTGACTTGTATAAGTTAGTTCTATGTAACTTCTATGTATTTCTATTCTTGTTATGGGTTTTATTATAATCAAGTATTCATAAAAAAGTATGAAATGAGATTATTATCAAGGGAAATTTTTTACTATTTATATAGGTGAAATATATTATATAATGCCTGGACCCCATAATCCCAGTGTCAGGGCATTATTTTAATACATTGGCATGATTACAAAAAATAAATTCCCAAAAGGCCGATCAGTTTAGCAATACTGGAAAATATATTACATACATGAACGTTACATTACACATTATAAAATAAATCACATAATAAATGATCTTTTGATAACTCCATTAATCCCCTAGATTAACCCTGTTTTTCAGTCATAATACACTTCTTGGAATCCTACGAAAATAAAACATAAGAAAGGGGTGAGCTCAGATGGTCAACAAGGATAAAAATTTAGTAGAAACATTCATAAGTAAGCATAAATGTTTAAGGAAATGTATAAAACTAACGTATAAGCCTTTTAAACATAAACTACAACATAATATGGTAAATATAAAACAAATAATTCCATTTACTTATTCACATTGATATTCTAACAGTCGAATAATCACATGAAATATCCATAAAAAATTTCATAATGATGGAATGAATAATGCTATACATCATAACTACATAGTCAAGTCCATGTTCCAATATTAAAAATAAAATTTGTCAAGGCCTTATGCCAAGACACTTGTTTTTATCATGATACCTACTAATGCCTCGAGGAGCTATAGCAGGCTCCACCCGTCACTTACTAAGTCCAATGGATTCTTCATATGAAATGGGTTAAACATAACATTTGCATTCATATTAAAACTAGCATAAGTAATATCAATAATCTATCCATAAACTGTGAATGGTATAAAAATAACAAATCCACTATCAAATATATCACAAAACCTTAAATACGAAATGGAATATTTGTATCATAATAAATCAACTTAAAAAGATTAAAATCCATTAAAGGATGTCGACATAGATGAAGATGATTTTTAAAACTCTTTTATAGAAATTTCCCTTTCATAAAAACATTTAAAATATACACAATTTATAAAGGAATACATTTAAATATATTTTTGAATCAAATTGTCCCATACAAATTTGAACCATTTTTAGGTAATTAACATTTTAAAAACATTCATGTCCATATAAATAAATCATCAAAACCAATTTTAAAAACATTGAAACTAATGTGAATGATTTTGAAGAATAAATATTTAATCTAAATAAAATTATGAACAATTTAAAGTGTCCTTCCATAAAACCTTAAAATATTCCTTTTGAAAATATTTGTATGAAACACAGATGTGGATGATAAAGAGGTCTTAGTAGATAGTCATGTAAAAACAACCTCGAATAATTAAGAGATTATAGAATTAATCCTTACCTTTTACTTTTCCTTGTGATATGGTATATAAACCATATGTTTAATAGTTAAATCCTTGTTATTAATTTATAAAAGATTCATATACTTAAATATGATATCACATATGCTCTTCTAATATTGCTTTGTCAATAATATTTTAGTAGTATCATCGTTTTGGGTGTTAACTGATCCGTTCATCTTTATATTCTTGGTTACATAAGCCATTTTTGTTATGGATAGGATGTATTCTATTCATATAAAGAAGTATATTAAGTTATTAAACAGTATTTTTCATCAAAAAATGAAAATTAGTATTTAATGATTACGTTGGGGAATGAATCTCGTCGCTTTCGTGGAGATGGTAATTTGTACGTACACACGAGTGACAATATCATTATATTGATGGTAATATCATATATAATTGGATTTTATATCATATATAAATAATCATTAACATGTTATAATTTTTATTTACATCATTTATAATCATTATTATACCCATCCAAATAATGTAGTGTTTGAATAAAAAACAGCACCACGACATAGAGACGGTACGCCATACGCGCGGACGTATGGTGACTTTGTCATTTATAGGATGGATAGAATAAAACATATTCTTGTAAAATATTCATAATAACATCACAGAATTTATGAGGTACTAGAGTCTTTATTTTTTTATGGAAAAAACAAAGAATGATAAAGTGGAAGAAGAACAGAACTTGAAGGAGGGTGGTGAAATTATTACCACTTCTTCGAGTGTTACTTTTGAGTTGATCAAATGGGATCCATAGGTTGGATTTATGATCAAATTAATAGATCTAGGATTATTTTACGGAAGTTGGGAGGATATTTTGGTAGGGGTTGGCCTATTAGAATGGCTTTGGAGGTGTGATTTTGAGACAAGGAGAAGTGCCCTTTAATAAGAGTGGTGAGGGTGACTTTAGAAAATGATTAAAATATTGATTTATTATACAATCATATTCAGTTTATAAGGGCTGAAAATAAATTTATATAGATAATTAGGTGGTTATTGGTCCTAATCCACTCAACCATTAGGTTTTATATGTGTTTAGGTTACCATTTTAACCATATCATTTAAATTTAACTCTTAGTTAAATAGTTTAACTTTTACCACGTCTTATTATATTATTACACTATATGGTTAATAAACATACTCTAAAAATCCAAGAGAACCTCAAGTGGTTAATTAATGACATATATATTATCATTTAATACCTTTTACCAATCCTTCGTTTTTTAGGAATATTATATCAACCAATAATATAGTATTAGTTTAAAAATTAATTTATGTCATTTTTGATACAATTTTGTATTTTGTTTTTGTGAAAATCAGAAAAACCTTATAACTTAGAAATAAATTTATTTAATCAACCATAACATGTCATTTTAATCTATAAATTTAGTGAAATTCTTCAGAAGTCCCAATTTAGATTTATTTAAATATTTATAATATCAATAATTTTAATATTTCATTAACAAGGTAATAACTGCGTCAGTATTGCTTTATAAATAAACTAATTTATTTAATGTCTTAAAATTATAAATAAAATACCATTATGTAAGAACCCAATTTTTATTTCTAATTAATATTTATAGTCGAATTTATATTGTGCGTAACCATATATTAATAATGGTTTATTTATTAACATTGAATTTAACACTTTTAACTATTCTTTATATAAAATAATAAAGATGTCCTAATCAAATCCATGTTGAAAAAATAGGATCATATTTTTTTGATATGGTTTTTTTGGTCTAATTAGACTTATCCAATAGAATTAGGACATTTTTTTGGGTAATTATAATATCATTTTCAACGTAAATTTCCCTTTTTTACTGTTAACCGTGGTAAATAAAAGTCAACAAATTACTATTCATAAAAAATTATTTTATTCTTATTGAAAAAAATATTACTTACTTATGTCAACTGTGTCTCTCATATTTTTGAAATTCAACTCACATAAGTAGTAAAATTATGTTTTAGGAAAATCTTCAAATGATCCTAGAAGGTGGGTAAAAAATGATAAAAGTTTAATAAACTTTTTTACATGTAATTTTATTAAAAAATGAATACAATGAATGAAATTGAACATATATAGGTATTATGTATCTATTTGGACTTAAAATAAAATTAAATAATGGTTTAAATAAAAAGTCAGTTTTAAATAATAACGTTGTTTTTTTCACTATTCATCAAAAATTGAAAGTTTTCAGAAAAATTCCAAAAAATTCACCCTAATATAATTTTGATATTATAAATTAAAATATTAATAACATTTTACCAAATTAAAAACCAAGAAGTTTCATTTATTAATTTAAAATTAATTGTCGTCGTTAAACCTAAAAACTGAGTGTTTAAAAAGTAAAAACTTCTAAAATATAGACATGTGTTTATGTCAAATTTAAATGATAAATTAATTATAATAATAGAAATTTTATTAAATGATAAAAATACAATCTAATTATAATTCAAAACAATTCAAATGAATAATTGAACTCTATATGTTATTTTTATTAAAAAAGTTATTTTCAATTAAAAGTTAGTATTTTCCAATATTCACCGAAATATAAAAGTTATAAGAAAAACAGTAAAATTTTATCAATTTTTTTTATCTCTTGATTCTAATGAATAAGTTTATTTTTTCCTATTTAATCTATAAAAGTGTCAAATATTGGATATAAAAAGTGTTTTCCATTAAAAGGCGCTAAAATTTCATTTTCTAAAAAATAATTCCTTTCTATAAAAAATGGATTTGATCATATATTATGTCTAAGAAAAACATAATATGGATGTTAAAATTTATATTGTATATTAAAATTTTCAAATGCAGATAATACTATTCATAAAAACGTTTGAACAGTTAGTTTGGTAAGTCTTGGTGCGCTCAAACTTAGTGTTGAGTGTAGTGCATGTTACAGAATTACTTTAAAGAAATAGCGTACTATGAAATCATGGGTTGTTACATTTTCCCCTACTTCAATATATGTCATCTCTGCAATTTCAAATTGTTCTTTGAAAATAAAAGGTTAAAATTAGAAAAATACCTTTGTGGAAAACCCAGATCAGAAATTGGGTTAATAAAACATAGTCTTAATAAGAGAGATAGGGAAATGAAAAATTCACCACCAAATTATGATCTCGGTTAGAAGAAAATTTATGGAAGTTAGAGACACATAATTAGAGGGAAAATTTTAAATATTTACAGGGAGTGATTGATGTCATCAATCACAAACAAGGGTAAAATTGAGGGCCTCAAATCCACCAATCTATGAAGTTTTAAAATATCATCAGTTCAACACAATATAAGGTATTAGGATAACACATTTTTTTAATATACCTTCCCTAATATTTAATAATTAATTTATTCATATAATGAGAGGGAAAAAATAGTATTGACAAGTTGGGTTTCATCCTTTAACTAATTACTTCCACAAACTCATCTTTAACTTTAAAAGATAATTGAATTTAAAATATTCTATTTATCCTAATCATTTATGTTTCCAAAAATATTGAATTCATAATTAATTTGTCAGAATATTAATGAAACTAAATTATAAAAACTAGTACATCCCCTTTGCTAGTGGTAGGTGATCCACCCTTGTCGCCCTTCGATTGTGGGTTCAAGTCTCACAGCCTTTCTAGATACGATATGTTTCCACCCGACCTCCGGGTTGTCCTTTTTATTAAAATCCAAAAATATTCTCAGGAAACTATTTAACCTTAAAAAAAATATCCATTGTGAAACTTAATCGATTCTAACCGTTAGAGTTATCAAAATATAATTCTGTCCAAACTCATAGTCGAAAATTTATAAGGAAGGTAAACACAATGAGGATCCTTTTTTCCATGTAATAACATTTGAATACCATCATCATGTATTCATTTAAGACATTGTAACACCCTGAATTACCATAATACGTTAATAATTACATTCATACTCTCTTATTTTTTATAGAATACTTGATATAGTCATTCTATCAAAAAATGTTGTAAACTCCAACAATGATGGAATATAAAATTCATCAATCACTTTCACGTTAGTCTATAATATCCAATTTAATTTATCCCAATCAATCATATATTATTCCAAAATCACTACCTTAGTATCAGAACCATATCATGGTTTATCTTTCCCTCATCTATATATTATCCAAAAAATATAACCTACTATTGAGTCACATTTCTTGGTTTCTCACTATTGGACTCCTCATGTATTAATCATATTTTAATGATCACAAATACTATTACTGTTAATTAATCTCAATCTTAATTACACTTCTTTCTAATGCTCTTCAAGTCTTATGATGTTAATTACTCTATTTATTATTTACATGTCTTATGCATGATCACAATTCTAACTTATATTATCAAGTCTTTATATTTATGATTCATGTTCTCTTAATCTCTACTAGTTAAACTTAATTCATATTATGTATATTACTTTCTATGTCTAAATATTGATATCTGTCTAACAATAGAGACACTGTGATGTTTGACACAGTAAGATAGACTGTCTACAAGACACAGTCATAGTCAGACGGAAACACCGTGAAGGACAAACCGTGAAGGAAAAACTGTGACCCAGACACCATGAAGGACAAACCGTGACCCAGACACCATGAGCTACTCACCGTGACTGAGAAATTGTGAGCTACTCACTATGAACCACATACCATGAACCACATATCGTGAAGCACTTACCATGATGCACTTACCGTGAACCACATACCATGAAGAACTTACCGTGAAGCACTTACTGTGAACCACATACCATGAAAACTATACCGTGAAGAAGACACCGTTTACATAATCACTATGACACTGTTTCATAACTTTTTTTCAATATTATTTAAATAGCACTAACGGTCATATTTGATGTTTTTAATGCAATTAATGTTATGTAATGATAGTTGTTGGCATATCGGGAAACCGTATCTCGTACATATGAAAAGGGAATCATTCCTACTACCAGAACGAGTTGAATATAAGGAAGATTGAGATGCAGTACACGTACAAGTGTAAGAAGTGGTGTGACAGTGTGATGATACAACAAGAAGAACTTACATACACCCGAGAGCACTCTGTTGAACTAGAAGAACAATCCTGAGAAAAAAGGAGATTGAAAGACGTTCAAAGAACTATCATGAGTGCAATCCAACACCACTGAAGAAAACACGATGAATAAAGAGATCATTTTCACACTTATAGAACACAAGCTGAACTACGACACTCTGTTTTTCAACAGAACTACCAGAGAAGGACTCAGAAGCAATTTTGTTGAATCCAACGAGTCCAGAGCTACATTTCTAATCACTAGATCTTTGTAAACTTTTATCTATTCTCTCTATGTGATTTGTTTATTTACTTTCGAGAAGTGTGGTGTACTCTGTATATCATACATATACACACTGTCTCCTACACTGAACTGAAGGATATCAAAATCCTCACTCAATAATTCTTAACTCTGGTTTACCCACGTCAATTGTGGAAGAGGTAGTTGTGTGGCCTGATCTCTCTTTTGTTTCCCACGAAGAACAGTTGTAGAGGTCCATGTGTGGCCTGGAATGTTGTTTATACTCTTGATAACCCCGATCCATGGTGTGGATCAAATTTATATAAATTTGAGAGGACTATCTCTCAGCTTGAGATTGAACCTCTTGTAACATATGTTGTGTATCTTTAGATTAATGTTCAAAGTATACTACATATACCTTTTTTACTCCGCTTCTATTACTTTGAAATAAAAAACTATTTTAAATAAACTTTGATAGTTAAATTATAGATTTTTACACTTATTGTAAATTAGTTGGTTAGTTTCAAAAGGTAGTTTGATCTTATGGTTAAATTAACTCAGAACTAATCAATATTTGAGAAGCTAAGTGAAAAGTTACAATCTGTTTCAATTCACTACAGTTTAACTTGTTTTATAAATTGGGGGATTTTAAATAAATAATATTTTAACAGAAAATTAAATTGGAACTCAATTCACCCCTTCTTGAGTATCCACTCCGACCAACATTTGGTATCAAATGTTGTTTTTATTTATGTAATTTTTTTTTGAAATACTCTGTTTCTAAACTGTGATTTTAGTTTCATATTTAAAGATCTTAAATTTTTGTTTCTTCTAAATGTTATCTCTTTAAATTTAATTTCTAAAATCTAGTTACGGACAATAGACTAGAGGGTGCTGCTACTAACATGCCACCTTTCTTCAATGGTACAAACTATGCTCAGTGGAAGCTTAAAATTAAAATTCATTTAGAAAGCATGGGTTTTGATATTTGGACTACTATAGAATCTCAATATTAAATTCTAGAAACCGAAAGAACAACTTGGGATGAACCTACAAAGACTGCCTACAATAATAATTGTAAAGCTATAAATGCCCTAAACTGTGCTTTATGAGATGAAGAGTTTAATAGAATTTCTTCTTGTAAAACTGATTTTGAAATTTGGGATACATTAGTTGTTTCTCATGAGGGAACAACCAATGTTAAAGAAATGAGATTGAATACATATACTATTAAATATGATAATTTTAAAATGAAAATAGACGAACCTATTTCTGAAATGTATCTCAGGTTTAATGAGACAGTCAATACAATTAATTCAATCGGTAAAGCTGTTCCAGCAAAGGAACAAATTATGAGGATACTGAGATGTTTACCAGACAGATGGTGAGGCACATATATTTCAATCAGAGAGTCATGTGACATTGTTGCTCTACCTTTCAAAGAACTCATTGGTAAGCTTACGATGTATGAGGAAGAACTCAAGGTGAATAAATAGGAAGAGGATGAACCAAAAAGGAAATCAGTGGATTTCAAGACTACTACTTCAAATAACAAGGAAAAAGAAAACGCTCAAATACAAACTGACAATTCAACAAGTGAAATCTCAAACTCTGATAGTGATGTTGAAATAGCTCAGATAACCAGAAGGTTTAAGACATTTTTTTGGAAGAAGAAATTTTTCAGAAAATCAAATTACAAAGGAAAGTATGGCAATAAGGGACATTGGAAGAAAGACTGTAAAAAGCCAGATGAAAGTGATGATGTTGTTTTCTATGACTGCAAGTGAAAATGACACATTAATGATGACTTTACAAAGCAAAAATTCATGAAGAAATATGATTACAAGGACAGTAAGTACAAGAAAGCTATGAAGGCTACCTGGAGTGCTTCTGAAGACATCACAAGTGAATTTGAAATATCTAATTTTGAAAATAATGGTGCCAACATGTGTTTCATGACAAACACATCTAAGGTAAACTTAGATACACTTGTTTTAAACTCTTATTATTCTGGAGATGATGAAGAATATGATTTGGATTCTGAAAACATGACTAGTGAGGAATTATTTGAATATTGTAATATGCTGGAAGAGACATGTAATGAACTTAAGGATAAATAAAAATCATTGAAGAAACAACATGCTTTCATTAAAACTATTAAAACAGAACTTGCTATTGAAAAAGAGAAGAATCCTCAACTGTTAAAGGAGAAAAATGAACTGAAAATGTCTAATGAGAAACTTAGAAAGGACTTAGAGAAGTTCACAAATGGTAAGGTCACACTAACTCAAATTCTAGGAAAGAAAGTGGCACCAAAACACACTACTGGACTAGGCTTCAAACCTGGGCAGAGACAGTTTACTAAGAATATATTTATTCATAAATATGGACAAAATACTACTAGTTCTAGTTCTGGAAATCCCTATGATTTAACTAGTTATTCACATAGTTATAAATCAAATAGATATTATCGTTTAAAATCTATTGATTCTGTAAATTATATGAGACCCATAAGACAGATTTAGGTACCAAAATCATTGATTGCTAACCTGTCTAGACCAAAGAAGATCTGGGTACCAAAATCATACTCTATCTAAAAATGTTTTGTAGGAAACCTGCTTGAAGAGTTCCCACAACAAGACATGGTATTTGGACAGTGGATGTTAAAGACACATGTCTGTGGATTACTCATGTTTCAAGAGTTTAATAAAGGTTGATGAAGGCTATGCCACCTTTGGTGATACTTCTAAAGGAAAGATCATCGGCCTAGGACAAATTGGTAACACTAATTCAGTTTTAATTTCTAAAGTTTTATTTGTTGATGGATTGAAATATATTCAGTTGAGTATTTCTCAATAATGTGATGATGGTTTTAATGTCAAATTTGAAAATTATTCCGGTAATATTTTTACCTCTAAAACTATTTTAGTGTTTTCTGCTTTAAGAAATGATAATGTTTATGCTGTTGATCTAAATTCTTTAGCTAAACAAAATATTACCTGTTTAAATGCCTTTCATAAAGAGTCATGGTTATGGCATAGAAGATTAGGACACTGAAATATACACTCACTTAGGAAACTAACTAGGAAGAACTTAGTTAGAGACTTACCCAAACTTGAATTTCCAAATGACGAAGTGTGTAATCCATGTTAAAAGGGAAATCAACACAAAATCTCTTTCAAACCAAAGAATGAATTCTCAACTTCTCAACCTCTCGAGTTGGTTCACATGGATCTATTTAGACCATCTAGATTTTCTAGATTAAATGGGAAGCACTATGTCTATGTCTTAGTAGATGACTTATCTAGATATACATGGGTATACTTCTTAGCTCAAAAAAGTGAAGCTTGTTCTTATTTTTTTTAAATACTCCAAGTCTGTAGAAAACCTTATTGGACATAAGATTAAAACTCTAAGAAGTGATCATTGCAGTGAGTTTGAACATCATGAATTTGAATCCTATTGGTCACACAATGTCTATAGTCATAGCTTTTCTGCTCCTAGGACACCTCATCGGAATGGTGTAGTAGAAAGAAGAAATAGAACCCTGCAAGAAATATCTATAACTATGCTTAATAATTATGAACTGCCTGTTTACTTTTGGGTTGAAGTTGTGAATACAGCTTGTTATATTATTAATAGATTCTTAATTAGACCTATTCTTAAGAAGACCCCATATGAGTTGTGGAATAATAGAAAACCTAAAGTCAATTACTTTAGAGTCTTTGGTTGCAAAGTCATTATTCTCAATGAAAAAGATAATCTTGATAAGCTTGTTTCTAAGAGTGATGAAGGAATATTTTTAGGATATTCTTTAACCAAAAAATCATATAGAGTACTCAATAATAGAACCAAGTATGTGGAAGAATCTGTTCCCATCAAATTCGATGAAACTGATCCACATGAGTCTAAAACCTCTCTTGAAAATATTGAAGAAGAATTATCTGTTCTGGACCATAATGATAAAATCAATGAACCTGCTATAAAGAAAACCAGCTCTGGAATTATCCCAGAATCTGTTTCTAATGAACCCCAACCTAGAGAAGAACCTGAAATTTCTAGTCCTACCTTTACTAGATCAACTAGAATTTTAAATAATCATCTTTTAGATGATGTTTCATGAAATAATGATTGAGGGACACAGACTAGATCTTTTCTTAGAAATCAGGTTGAACATCAAGCCTTCTTGTCATATCTTGAACCTACAAACATTGAGGATGCTATTAATGATGAATTTTGGGTAATTGCTATGCAAGAAGAACTCAATCAGTTTGAATGAAATAAAGTGTGGAATCTTATTGAATGACCTAAGGACACTTTCACCATATGCACTAAATAGGTGTTTAGAAATAATGTAGATGAATCTGGAAACATTGTTAGAATCAAAGTTAGGCTAGTTGAACAAGGCTATTGTCAAGAGGAAGGAATTTACTATGAGGAGACTTTTGCTGCAGTAGCCAGATTTTAGGCTATTAGGATTTTACTTGGTTATGTTTCACATCTAAATTTCAAACTATATCAAATGGATGTCAAGAGTGCATTCTTAAATGGATATATTACTGAGGATTTTTTTGTTGAACAACCACCTGGATTCTCAAACCCTCATTTTCCAAATCATATTTTCACATTATCAAAAACTTTATATGGTTTAAAGCAAGATCCAAGAGCATGGTATGATAGGTTAAGTACTTTTCTAATTTCTAAATGTTTTACAAAAGGTATAGTTGACCCTACTCTTTTTATTAAACGAATATCTAAAGATTTTATAGTTGTAAAAATTAATGTAGATGATATTATTTTTGGATCTTCAAGAAATTCCCTATGTACTAATTTTTCTAAAATGATGCAAAATCAATTTTAAATGAGTTTAATGGGTGAACCCAAATTCTTTCTTGGATTTCAAATCTTTCAAAATGATGATGGAATTATTTTAACTTAAATAAAATAGAATGGAGATTATTTAAAACGTTTTGGATTGGATATCACAAAAAGTAGTAACCCTCCCATGAGTACCACATGTAAGTTGGATCATGATGACGATGGTAAATATGTTGATCAAAGAACTTATTGAGGAATGATTGGAAGTCTACCCTACCTGACTACTAGTCTCCTAATATTATGTTTAGTGCGTGTATTTGTGATCGTTTTCAATCAAACCCTAAAGAGTCACATTTAAATGCTGTAACGAGAATTTTCAGATACCTCAAGCATACTCCCAATATAGGATTGATCTATCTCAAAGGAAAATCATTTGAACTAGTTAGTTATTATGATGCTAATTTTACAGGATGTAAGTTAGATAGAAAAAAAACCTCTAGAACACGTCATCTTTTAGAAAAGTCACTAGTATCATAGTGTAGTAAGAATCAAAATTTTGTTGCATTATCTACTGTAGAAGCTGATTACATAGCTGCTGGAAGTTGTTGTGCACAAATTTTGTGGATGAAACACACATTAATAGACTATGGATATCAATTCAGACATGTCCCAATAAATTGTGACAACACAAGTGCTATTAATATTTCTATGAATCCTATTTCTCATTCTAGGAAAAAAATTGATGTAAGGCATCACTTTTTGAGGGATCGTTATCAAAAAGGTTATATCACTTTGGAATTCATTGGCACTGGATATCAATTTGGTGATATATTCTCTAAACCATTAAATTCTGAAAGATTATACTACATCATAATGATCTTGGTATGATTAATCATAAATATATATATTAATGATCTTAATGCTCAATACTCTACTGTATTTTACTTTATGGTTTCATGCTCACTGTTTTACAGTTACTGTTTCTTGCATACGGTCTCACCGATAAGATCTTGCTCTCACAGTCTGTGAACTCACTGTCTCACCGTGACTGCATAGAATGGTCACTATCTCACCGTGATGACCACCAACTGTCTCACTGTGATGACAATTTTCTTTCACACCGTAATGCCTACTAATGGTCTCAGCGTGAAAATTATTTATATTCTTATTTTGACCCGTATCGCGGTAATTTTTATTTCACTACTATTTTATTTCCTGCGTTTTTTATAACGATTGACATTCCCAAATGATAAAACATAAGGGTTTCATTCAATTCCTTACCCAAACTCTCTCCTAAACCTTCTCATTCTTGAAAACCTTATCTTCCCTCTCGCCCAAACCTTCAGTGGATGCCAAGGATGAAGCATCCATCTTCACCCTCGTCTGAGATGCGCCGCTCTAAGAAAGGGAAGAGGATACCGAGGATAGCTCCTGAAGGACCTCTAAAACCAAACCAGGTAAGCCGTACTGTTGTACCTGAAAAAGAATTTTTCCCTGAATGGCTGCTTTCTAGGAGATCATTGGCCCTGAAAGTCTTGATAGAACAAGGTTGGTTTGAGTGGTTCTCTAGACAAAATAAACCGATTTACCCGAGGCTGGTATCTCAATTCTATCTGTATGTGAAGTTTTCCATTGAGTTTGGAGAATGTTTTATGGTGACCAGCTGGATCAATGGTCAGAAGTGTTCCTTCACTTCGTGGTTGTGGGCTGCATGCCTATGAATTCCACATGAAGGAGTTTGTGAAGACTACTAGAGAGACCCTCATCCATCTTCTGATATCTTCGATCTGGAAAATGCCTTAGAAATTCTAACTGGTAGTGGAACCAAGGGAAGGGCCATAGCTGCTGAATTAAATGGGGAGACTAGACTTCTTTTCAAATTTTTTCAGAATTTGATTAGTCTGAGAAAATGGGATTTTGCTATAATGAAGTATCAGGATGTGTTCTTGATTCACCAGTTAAAGAATGGAAATTAGATCAACCTATTAAATTATGTTATTAACCATATCTGTGAGCTGATCAAAGTCACTTTCAAATCCACCTCCTTGTTTTACTCAAGGATGCTTTCAGCCATGTAAGATGCCAAAGGGATGGTTGGACCGAATGAAGAAAAGTTAGAGGACATTGATTTCTACTTATCCATGACTATCATCAGAAGGATGAAGATAAGATGGAACACCTGGAAGAAGCAGTGGGTTGAGGATAATGATCAAATCTATGAAAAGTTTAATCCTGTTGATTATCCAAGAAGACATAAGAATCTATCTGATCCTGGTTTGGAACTAGATGAAGTGGATGAGAATTCAGAAGAAGAAGATGATGATGATTAAGTAACAACTGAAGTATCACCTAGAGAAGAAGCTAGAAGACCTCCAATGGAAACATCTCCAGTTGAAAAAGAAAGGGTTGTTGTCCCGGCTTTTATCCCTGTTAAAATACCTCAAGGAGAGGAAGTTGATGTTGGTTTGAGTGAAGAGGAATCTCCTGCTTCTAGTGAGGATGTCAATCCAGAAACTCATCCTAATGCTCTAAGAAAATTGGTTTTTCCTGTTTCTGAACAGTAAGAAACCATAGAGACAGATCCTGTTGAAGAGGATGTCACTGTCTAGAAAGAAGCAAGTCTGGAAGCTCAAGCAGTGGAACAATCGGTTCCTGAGATAATTTCATCTGCTAAAGAGAGGATGGAAATTTCCTTTCAGTTGGCAAGGAAAGGGTTTGGTGAAGAGATTATAGATGATCTTGTGGATATTGATCATGTTGTTGAGCCTATAGTCTCTGAAATGGAAGCACAATTTGAGGGCGAGGAACCTCAAAACCTCGAAATTATGGAAGTTGGATCTGCTGAAGCTTCTCAACCTACTGTCACATATTCTCTGTACACTTGGTATGATTTCCCAAGATTTTATGATGTGAATGATTCACAGAAAGTGACTACAACTGGAATGGATCTTTCTTCTCTATTTCAACTAAATTCGATAGCTCATCTAGAACCTCAACCAGAACTAGAACCAGATCTTATCCTCTCAACCTCTTCCCCTGACTCAACAGAGTCAAGAAGATGCATCAATTATCTTGGAAAATATTATATTACATATTCAACCAAGAAAGATATAAGAAATTCAATAAGTCAGAGTAGAAAATAAGATGATGAGTGCCGATGTTGCAAATCTGAAAAATATGGTAGCAAAATTACAGAATGAGTTATCTTTGAGATCAGAGCCTGCTCCTGTCTCTGCCCCAGCACCTATTGCTGCTTCTCCTGAGCCAATTGATTCCACCCTTTCTAGGGAAATTGTGTCTCAAGTGCATCCATATCTACTATCTTTTGATGAAAATATTGAAACTAGACACACCAAGTTGCTGGAACGCATGAGGGAGCTTGTAGAAAATCTAAAAAAACTCACAGATGAGTACACTGGATGCCTAAAAAAAGTTCTAAAACAACTCATAGTTCTATATAAAGCTGTAAAAGCTTCTCCTCCATCAGGTCAACCTTCTGTTCCTCTTTTGGATTATTCTCTGCTGAGATCCATGATCACGGAAGAACTTCAGAATGCCTTAAGTGTCTTGGATATGTCTTCTTTGTTAGAAGTTGTTAAAAACAGTGATCGAGCATTGGACATGGTTATAATTCATTCTAAAATAGCCAACGATGCTCAACAGAAGATCACTACGAAAATATATTTTTATCTCTCTCGGATTTTGTCCAAAAGTGATATGAAAGATCACTTTAGATATCTTGTGGAAAACCTGAAAAACCTTCCTGTAACTCAAGCTTTTAAAGCTCAAGTTTCAGAAACATATAGAGTTCACCATATTATTGGAAAAATTCATGGGGAATAAGGACAATTTTGAAAAGGAAATGAAATATGGTGGTGAAATCAATACTGATTTCATCAATCTTTTGATGTCGTATCTTCATGTGCAGAGTACTGCAATAGTTGATCCAACTACTACACCCCTAAGACCTGGTCTACCTGCCTTAGCCTCAACTTCCATGTCGGTTAGCCAAGCTCTTTCTCAGATCCGGCCAGTCATTATTGACCAACCACAACCTAGATCTTCTACTACTCCTACTTTGGCTCCATCTGATTTTGAAGGTCAACTATTACCCTCTTTATCTACCACATCTATGACTTCTTCTACTTCATCACCAGCTCCTACTGCTCCTAAAGAAAAAGAAAAGGTGGATCCCTGAAGAGTCCAGAGACTGTTTTCTTTTTGATGGGATGTCATTTCTTGTTTCCTGTTTGTATTTCTCTTGTATGTTATATTCTGAATCCTTTTTAATGAAAAATGAATTTTTTCATTTCATTTTCTCTACTTTTTGATAATCCCAAAAAGGGGGAGAAAAACTACAAGAATCAGAATTATAATGAGATATGTTACTATCAAATCTATTATTCTCTAATTTTTTCTATTATAATATGCTAGTTTCTTTAATGTTACATTTCATTTATATTTTGCTATATATTATTTGTGATCATCAAAAAGGGGGATATTGTTGGACTCCTAATGTATTAATAATGTTTTAATGATTACAAATCCTATTATAGTTAATTAATCTCAATCTTAATTACACATCTTGTTAATTCTATTCAAGTATTATGATGTTAATTACTCTCTTTATTGTTTAAAAGTCTTATGAATGATCACAAATCTCACATATATTATTAACTCTTTATATTTATGATTGAAGATCTATTACTCTCTACTGGTTAAACATAATTCATATTCTGCATATTACTATCTATGTCTAAATACAGATATTTGAATAAGTATAGAGACATCGTGATGTTTAACACAGTATGAAAGATTGTCTACAAGACACAGTCACATTCCGACGGACACACCGTGAAGGAAAAACCGTGACCCAGACACCATGAAGGACAAACTGTGACCCAGACACCGTGAAGGACAAACCGTGACCCAGACACCGTGAGCTACTCATCGTGACCAAGACACCATGAGCTACTCACCATGAACCACATACCGTGAACCACATATCGTGAAGCACTTACCGTGAAACACTTACTATGAACCATATACCGTGAATCATTTACCGTGAAGCACTTACCATAAACCACATACCGTGAAGATTATACCGTGAAGAAGACACCGTTTACATAATCACTATGAAATCATTTCTTAACTTTTTGTCAATATTATTTAAATAATACTAACAGTCATATTTGATGTTTTTAATGCAATTAATGATATTTAATGATACTTGTTGTCATATCATGAAACTGTATCTTGTACCTATGAAAAGGGAATCATTCCTACTACTAGAAAGAGTGGAATATAAGGAATATTGAGAAGTAGTACACGTACAAGTCTAAGTAGTGGTGTGAATGTGTGACGATACAACAATATGAAGTTACATACACCCGAGAGCACTGTGCTGAACTAGAAGAACAATCCTAAGTAAGAAGGAGATTGCAGGACTTTCAAAGAACTCTCATGAGTGCAATCCAACACCACTGATGAAAAAACGATGAATCAAGAGATCATTTAGACTCCTATAGATTACAAGCTGAACTACGACACTCTATTTTTCAACAGAACAACCAAAGAAGGACTCAGAAGCAATTCTGCTGAATCCAACGAGTCCAGAGCTGCATTGCTATTCACTAGAGCCTTGTAAACTCTTATCAATTCTCTCTAAGTGATTTGTTTATTTACTTTCGAGTAGTGTTGTGTACTCTGTATATCTTACACATACACAATGTCTCATACACTTAACTGAAGGACATATAAACCCTCACTCTAAAATTCTTAACTCTTTTTTACCCACATCAACTGTGGAAGAGGTCCTTGTGTGGCCTGATCTCTCTTTTGTTTCCCATGGAGAACAGTGGTAGAGGTCCCTGTGTTGCGTGGACAGTTTTGTAAACTGTTGTTAACCCCGATCCATGGTGTGGATCAAATTTATATAAATTTTAGAGGTATAAGTCTCGGATTGAGGCTGAACCTCTTGTTACATCTGTTGTGCATCTTTAGTTTAATGATTAAAGTATACTACATATATCTTTTTTACTCCGCTGCTATTACTTTGAAATAAAAAACTAGTTTAAAGCTACATTGATTGTTAAATTAGCAAGTGTTTACACTTATTGTAAATCAGTAGGTTAGTTTCAAAAGGTAGTTTGAACTTATGGTTAAATTAACTGAGACCTAATCAGTCTTTGAGAAGCTAAGTGAATAGTTACAATCTGTATAAATTCACTATAGTTTAACTTTTTTTATAAATTGGGGGATTTTAAATAGATAATATTTTGAAAGAAATTTTAATTGGAACTCAATTAACCCCCTCTAGAGTATCCACTACGACCAACACACACAATCTCAGGTCCTTAATGAAATAGTACTCATGTACAATCCATATATACTTTATACTTTTTCAAACATATACATCATTAATACAATACTCAAATGACACAATACATTAATAACAATATAAGAACTCTAATCATTCTTCTACATCTTCGGTAGTATCATAACTTGATTATTATCCAATAACAGAATTTGGGGAATACTATGATGATTTGGACATTGATTTGCGTAGTGTCCCAACTCCTTGTAGATGAAACATTTTACATTTGAAACTTTTTCATTACTCTTGTAGTCACGTACTTGCTGTCCTTTTTCTCTACACTAATAACAAACTCCCATTCCCTTCATTTTTTTACCAAGGCGATTCTTTCTAGAGTTATCAAATATGGGAAAATCCTTGTTTCCCCTCTTCCCTTTATCCATCTTTTTCTCTTTATCATTATCCGGTCTTGCTTCCCTTCAAAGCAGTATGACTTAGAGAATTGTTTACTTATCTTGTTAACACATGATACTATTTCTTCATATGATGAAAATACGTGGGAGACTATTTCCCTTTTAAATATTCCCTTAATACCATAAAAGATACGATTCTTAGTAATCTATCGATCATGTGTATTTTCGGAATTATCATTCCATCTAATAGGCTCCATTTCTAAAAAAATGAAATACACTAGGTTAGTTTATTAATTGTAATGCATAATTCCAAACATGTAAAATATATAACATAAATTTAAATAATTATGCATATAATCTATAATCATAAAATGTTTTCTTTGAGGATATATTTACTCCTAAATCCTTCCTAAGGTATCATAATGAAATTTTGAATTATCAGAAGCATATCCCCTAGGAGTGATGTATCGATGTGTGCAGAAACGCCCATTTTCGTCTAGCAAAATACCACAGGTAAAGCCCAAAACTCCTTGTCACAGTTTTCACTCCTAGGTACTTCTATGCCAGAGCCGCCTCTACCCGCTCGTATCCAAATAGGAATGTATTCCTTGTAAAATACACAAAATATCTACATTACAAAATTCTAGGATGTTCTTCTATAATAATCCTCAATGTCCATCGTAATGTATTTTTCTCTAATCAGTGTTTATCAAAATCTATTTCCAAGATTATTTCAAAAATTACTTCTGTTACTAACTGATGTAATGCCCCGACCCTAGAAGCCCAGAGTCAGTGCATTATTTTAATACATTGGCATGACTACAAGGAATGAAGTCCCGAAAGACTGGTCAGATTTCTATTCATGGAAAATAGATGACATACATGAACGTTACATTACACATTAAAAAATAAAACAAAAAATAAATGATTCATTGGTAACGACATTAATCCCCTTGCATAACCCTGCTTATCAATCAAAATACACTTCTTGGAATCCTAAGAAGATAAAACATAAGAAATGGGTGAGCTCAAATGATCAGTAAGGATAAAAATTTAGCAGAATCTTTCATAAATAAGGATAAATGTTTACGAAAATGTATAAAACTAAAACAAAATCCTTTTAAACATTAAAATCCACATAATATGAAAAAAAAAATCAATTAATTCTATTTAATTATTCGCATAGATATTCAACTATTCAAATAATCCCATGAAATATCCATAACCAATTTCATAATGATGGAATGCATAATGCCAGACTTCATAACCACATAGTCAAGGCCTTGTGCCAAGACTACGTATAAGATATTGTCAAGGCCTTTAGAGAAGACACTAGATTGTCTCATGAGACCTACCGATTCATCGAGGAGCTATAGAAGGCTCCACCCTTCACTTACTAAGTCCAATTCATTCCTTATTGAAAAGGTTTAAACATGAAATAAACATTCATAATAAAACAAGCATACGAAATGTCAATAAATTATCCATAAACCATGAATGTTATAAAAATAACACATCCATAATCAAACATATCCAAAAACCTTCAATTTAATATAGAATAATTTTATCATAATAAATCAACTTCAGACATGTTTAAAAGCAATCAAAGGATGTTGACATAGATGAAAATGATTTGTAAAACTCTTTGAGATAAATATACCTTTTACACGAAAACATTTAAAATTAACTCTATTTAGAAGGGAAGACATCTAAAAAAATTTGTAACAAATTTCCCAAAACCCCTTTGAAACATTTTAAAGGAATTAACATTTTAAAAACATTCATGTATATATTAATAAATCCATAAATTTTTTCAAAACTTGGACATTAATGAGAATTATTTAGAATAATAAATATATAAACCATTTAAAATGACAATATATTTAAATAGACTCTTCCATAAAACATTAAAATATTTCTTTTGAAAATATTTTTGTGATACACAAATGTGGATGATAAAGAGGTCTTAGTAGATACTCACGTAAAAACAACCTTGGATAATGAAGAGATTATAGAATTAACCATTACCTTTTAATTTTACTTGTTCGAGGGTACATTAAACTCTTGTATAATAGTTTAGTCATTGTTATTAAATTATAAAAGAATCATATACATATATATATAACATCAAATATGATCTTCCAATATATCTTTGTTAATAATATTTTAGTAGTATCATTGCTTCGGGTGTTAACGGATCCATTTTCCACAATATTCTTGGTTACATAAGCCATGTTTGTTATGGATTGGATGTATTTTATTCCTATCCAGAATGATTTTAAGTTATTAAAAATTATTTTTCATCTTATAATGAAAATTCTTCTTGAATGATTACGATGGGGAATGAAACACATCACGTTTTTGGAGACGGTAATCCGTAAGTTCTCACGAGCGACAATATCAATATATTGATGATGAAATCTCATGTAATGAGATAATATATCTTATATATAGAATCCTTAACATGTTATAATTATTATTTATATTAGTTATAATAATTATTTTTCCCATACAAATAAAGAAGTGTTTGAATAAGAAACAACACCACGACATGGAGATGGTAAGTCGTACGTACACACATATGGTGAATTTGTAATTTATAGGATGGATAGAATAACGAATATGGTTGTACCATATATATAATAAAATCACAGTATGTAGGAGGTACTAGATTTATTATTTTGGTATGGATTCAACAAAGAAAGAGGAAGTGGAAGAAGAAAACATCTTGAAAGAGGGTGGTGAAATTATTACCTCTTCTTCGGGTGTTTCCTTTTGAGTTGATCAAAAGGGATCCTTAATTTGGCTTTCTGATCAATGTAAGGAATCTAGGTTAATGTGAGGGAAGTCGGGAGGATATTTGGGATGGGTTTTTCTTGATCCAAATGGATATGGAGGTGTGATTTTTAGAGAAGGGGAAGTTACCTTTTGAAATAGGGGTCAGGGTCACAATACTAGAAATATGATCTATACCAACAGTTTGGAACCGTCATTATAGGCCTCCAAACAATTGGTATAGCCTACACCAATAGTTTGTAGAACCATTTCCATTTAATCCTTGGGGATAGGTATATACCAAAGGTTTTCAAAATTGTTGGTATAAGTAATATGAAAATCTATTCTAATGGTTCCATAAAACTGTTGGTATATGTAATTCAAAAAACAATCATCTGGTTGGTTTTGATCACAGCACCTTTCATTTGTGATTGAATGACCTAACCACTAACCTAACATAATTTGGTGAACATAATTTCATATATATATAGATATGTATTATCTTAAGTATTTTAAATTTTTATTTGTCTAATGTCCTCTGTAAGAAGATTCCATTCAAAATACAGGTATATATACCAACAGTTCTCAAACCCGTTGGTATAGGTTCTTTGATTTTGGGACCTATACCAATGGATTAGGACAAACCGTTGGTATAAGGGGGACCTATACCAATGGTTTGGCCAAAACTGTTGGTATAGGGTCTCTATAATGGACCTACACCAACAGTTTGGCCAAAACCGTTGGTATAGGGTCTCTATAATGCAGTTATACCAACATTTTGGCCAAAACTATTGGTATAGGTCCATATTAGTGACCTATAACAAAAATTTTGGGAAAATAATTTTTATTGGTCCATATAAATGACCTATACTAACGGTTTTGGCCTAATCGTTTGCATATGTCCAAATTAGTGAACAATACCAACAGTTTTCCCAAAACTGTTGGTATAGATCATATTTCCAGTAGTGTCTCTTTTGGAAAAGATTAAAATTTTGATTTATTATACAATAATATTAGGTTTATAATGGATCCAAATGGATTTATTTTGAGCCTTAGGTGGTTATGGGTCCAAATCCTCTCAACAAGTAGGTTTTAGTCAAGTTTAGGTTACCATTTTAACCTTATACTTTAGATTTAACTCCTAGTGAAATAATCTAACTTTTACAATGTCTTCTCGTATTTTTACACTATATGGTTAATAAAATTACTATAGTCTTCCAATAGAGCCTCAAGTGGTTCATACATGACATATATAATATTATTTAAGCTCTTTGGGTGATTCTATTTAATAGGAATATTATACCAACCAATAATATAGTATTTGAATTAAAAAATAATTTATGTCAATTTTGGCAATATATGGTATTTTGTTTTTTTAAAAGTCATAACAACATTATCACTTCAAAAAAAATCTAATCAGCCCTAACATGTCATATTAACATATAAAATTAGTGTAATTCAACATATGTATCAATTTATATTTATTTCTAAATTTATAATATCAATTATTTTAATCTTTCATTAATAAGGTAATCACTCGGTCATTATTGTTTCATAACTAAATTAAATTATTTAATGTCTATAAATTATAAATAAAATACCATTATGTAGTTAATATTTTTTACCAATCTAATTAATATTTATAGTTAAATTTATATTGTGTGTAACCCTATATTAAAAATGGTTGAGTTATTAAACATGGAATTTAACACTTTTAGATACTCTTTAAATAAAATAATAATAAATGTATCTATCTAATCCAAGTAAACCAAATAGGATCATATTTTAATCCTAATGTTAATTTTTTTTGAATTACACTTATCCAATATAATTAGGACATGTGTTAGGGTAATTATAATGTCATTTGTACCCTTAATTACAAAATTTACATTTAACCATGGTAAATAAAAGTCATAAGATAATATTCACCAAAAATTATTTTCATCTTATTGAACTATATTTTACTTACTGATTTCAACCGTTTCTCTCTATATTTTGAAATTCAACTCAAAAAAGCGGTAAAAATAATTTTTATGCAAATTTTCAAATGCTTTTAGAAGGTGGGTAGAAAATTCTAAAAGTTCAATAAAATTTTCTACATCTAATTTTATTATAAAATGACTCTGATAAATTACATTCAAAAAACATTGGTATTATATATCAATTTTTACTTAAAATAAATTTAACTAATTATTTAAATAAAAATTTGGTTTTAAATAATAACATAGTGTTTTTCACTATTTATCAAAAATTCAAAGTTTTCAGAAAAATACAAAAAATTCACCATATGATAATTTTGATATTATGAATTTAAAAATTATGTCTCTTTTACCAAATTCAAAACATAGAATTTTGATTTATTAATTTTAAATCAATTCCCTTTGTCAAACCCAAAAAGCGGGTTTTTAAAAAGTAAAAACTATCAAAAGATTGACCTGTGTTTATGTCAAATTTAAATGTGAAATTTCTTATATTGACCTACATTATATTAAATGATAAAAAATATAATCTAATTATACTTCTAAACTGTTCAAATTTATAATTGAATAATGTAAATTATTTTGAATAAAAAAGTTGTTTTCAATTAATATTTAGTAATTTTCACTATTCACCCAAATATGAAAGTTATCAAAAAAACCCTAAAAATATATCAAAACTAAATTTCTATCTCTTGATTCTAAAGAAGAAGTTTCTTTTTTCAAATTGAATATATAAAAGTATCAAATATTGTATTTAAAAAGGGTTCACTATTAAAATGTGGTAAAATATCATTTTCCAAAAAATACTTCATTTACCTAAAAAATGAATTTTTTCTCATATTATGACTAAGAAACACATAATATGGATGTTAAAATTTATATGTAATATATAAAATTCAAAAATCAGATATTACTATTCATATTCACTTTTAAAGAGCTACATTGGTAAGTCATGGTGCGCTCGAACTCGATGTTACATGTAGCGCAAGTTATTGAATTACTTTGAAGAAATAATATACTATGAAATCATGGGGAATAACATATTACATCATGTTAAAGCTTTAGAATGTTTTTATTGATTATAAATGAACTAATAGTTTATATATTTTTATCCCTTACTAAGCATTTTATAATCGTATGACATTTTTTAATGTTTTTTTACACAACTTAAGGATGAGTAAGGGATTGGAATAATTCATGTTGATAGATATAAAGAGTTTTAAATAAATATGTCATGATTTATTTTAAAGTTTTTATATTATGGAAAGAATGTATACTTTTTAAATTTTTTCACTTTTTATTTTATAGTCATTTTATAAAATATTTATTTCAAAATTCTTTAAAACTCCAAACCAGAAAAGATTCTTAATATTAAAGATAGTTAAATTATGGAATTAAATAAATATTATTTAATGTTTTAAGGTAATTTCATTATAGCAAGGTATAATAAACATTAACAATTTTATTAGGATGTTAACTAATTAAAATAAGTCTACTATTCATGCTTATAAATATCATACATGATGAGTCTAACTCAATGTATGATGCTTTGTTTAAAAAAACACTCTTTTAAAGTTTCACTTGTAATTATTTTTATTCATTGTCCATATTTTTATAATTATTTTATAGATGAATTGACATGGACATAAACGAATTGTAAAACTGATTTTATGTCTCTTTTGACAATATTTCAATGGTTTTAAAAAGTAATATTTTCACATAATGTTTTGACTTTATTTCTGCATCTGGTTTTTTATTTTCATTGGGATTTTATGGCAATGTAATTTAACAAGCTTATTCCTCTATGTATTCATTTGATTGCATGGGATTTCTAAGAAGCTTTATGGGGCACCTATGAGAACATGCAGCGGATCGTTCTCATTACAGGGGTTCATGGAGAGATGATATCTCATTCTAGAGTGGACTGCAACATTTATATTTCTAGATAGGAATGCTTGGAGCGGTCCATCTGATTTTCAGAGAAAGGATTATCCTTCTGTTGACTTCCAAAGCTCACATTATTCCATTGGGTGTTTCTTGTTGCTTTGGTTTTTTATCTCCAACACCATAACCATCAATTATGGTTGTTGGGTGTTCCTTGATTGTATCTTTTTCTTATATTTTTTTCCTTTTTCTTTAATAAAATTCCATTAATATTATACATAAAAACCCTTTTCCCCAAAGTTGTGGTTATTTTACAAAATATTTTTAAGATGGAGTTTAAATTTCAATATCATAAATTGTTTTATTAAGGTTGTAAAGATTATTTTTATGAGTGTGATGATTAGAATATTGGATTCCATGTTTTATTAATATACTATGGTTCCGGGGAATTGTTTATGATGATATATCATTCCATTATATACCATAGATGGGTGGTTTCGTTATAAAAAAAGTATGGGTAGTTATGTTATAAACTATGGAAATGTGGTTCTGTTAGATACCAAAGATGGGTGGTTATGTTATTAAACATGAATGGGGTTTTTTTTATTTACTAATGAAGGGTGTGTTCATGATGGACTTATAACACATAAGGTATGGATATCAAACATCTGATTATTCCATTTATAAGAGTTATACGAAAAATGATGTCCTAATTTACCTAAATGTTTAATCTATTCTTTGCATAGATTTTTCGAGAAATATTATGATTTATCAAGGAATAATGAAGGTATTATTATTAATGGAATGTATAAACTACATTTTAATATTGAAATTTGTATGATTTTGGAAAAGTTTTTATTAAATTTCATGATTGAAAAGAGATATATATGAATTATATTTTTCCTCCAAAATTTCATTTAATATGATTTTTTGAAAATTATTTGGAAGAGTTGTTGGTTACATGGTTAAGAAAATAGTTATTTTGAACCCAATGTTTACTTTGAAAAAGTATATTTTTATAATTATTCATGGAGTATAAATTTCGCTCTTTATTTTATTATCCCTAAATGAAATGTTTATGTTCATATCACTTTTTAAAATCTTTTTCATAGGGATTTATTAATTAGTAGGGTAAAAGGTAAAGACAATATGAAAATTGTGAGAATTGTAAATAAAAATAAATAATGATTCTTTTTAAAATATTTATTTTGAAAATATGGATACTGAATATAAGTGTCCACATTGTAATAGATGGGGGTTTTATGTCTGAGTTGTGAGTTAGCACTCTAAAATATTTAACCTAAATGATATTTGGGAATGTAATAAAGTTAAATCTAGTTTAAATTCACTAAAATATGTATAGATTATGGTTGATTCCTTATAAATTATTTACAATTTTCTAATGATTTTAAAATAATTTTCTTATATTAAATAATATTGTAGGTTTCTTCATCACTATTAAAAATGCATGACATTAAAAAAATCATTAAAAATACCTATTTCAAATCTATTCAATTATATAATTAGTTTTTCTTCCTAAATAGAAATGAAATTCATGGGATACTCAAAATAATATAAATATTTTAATTTTTAAATTTATTTTTTCATTTTTTTACAGTTTTCATTTATATCATTTCTTCACCTATATTTATTTTATAAATATATAATAATTTTTAAAATTAAAAATAAATTATCAACACAAAAAATTATTATATATAATTTTAATAAATTATATTTATTAAATATATATATATATATATATATTACTCAAATATTTATATAAAAATTCACAAAACATAATATTTCATCCAAATTGCATTAATTTTATTGATTTTAAAAATGTTTACCTGATTTTTAAACATCTAGAATGTAATGCCCGAACCTAGTTACCCAGAGTCGGTGCATTATTACATAACATTATCATGATCACAAAAGATCATGTCTCTAAATACCGATTAGTTTAGTAGCCATGGAAATACTAGATAAATTCATTAGTTTTACATTAAATTATAAAATGATAAATTACAACATAGTCTACATAGGAAGCACTCATATCCCTTAGACTATCCCTACATATAAGTCATAATATACTTCTTCGCATCCTGGAAAAAAGAAAACATAGAAAGGGTGAGTTCAGATTCTCAGTAAGGAAAACAATATAGCGGAAACTTTCATAAATAAGCATAAACATTTAAGGCAATATAAGACTAAAAAAAGAATTTTAAACATGAACTTCAGCATAATATGGAAAAGATAAAATCAAATAATGACTTTTACTTATTCACTGGGATATTGTAATAGTTGAATAATCTCATGAAATATCAATACCCACTTTCATAATGATGGAATGAGTAATGCCAGACATCATAACCACATTGTCAAGGCTATGTTCCCTTAATAAAAATAATATTTTGTCAAGCACTTTTACCAAGACACTAGTTTGTCAAATGAGACCTACTGATGCATCGAGGAGACAAAATGAGATCCAACAGTCCCTTACTAAGTCCAATGCATTCCTCATATGAAAATTTTTAAACATAACATAATCATTCATATTAAAAATAGCATATGAAATGTCAATACTTTATCCATAAACCATATATGGTGTAAAAATAACACATCCATAGTTAAAATTTTCACAAAACCTTTAATACAATATGGATGTTTTGTATCATAATAATTCAACTTCAAATAAGCCTAAAATCCATCAAAGGATGTTGACATAGATGAAATCAAAACTTTTTTTGGCGAAATAAGTATTTCTATTTTGAAATCATTTAAAATTCATATAATTATAAAAGGAAACATTTATTTTGAAAATATTCTTATAATCTTGTAAGGGATTCTTCGATGATGTTATATTGTCAGACAATTGCCACACCCTCCATATGAGTTAAAAAACATTCTTACCTATATTTTGTCGAAAATGTCATAAAGTAACTTATTTGGAAAATGAAGGAAATATTACTTTCAAAACATATAAGGTCAAATAAGGTTATAAATTAATTTAACCTATTTTCTAGTAAATTTTAAAAATTATTTGAAAAACATTTTTTAAGAAAACACAAATGTGGATGATAAAGAAGTGCCAATAGATACTTACGTAAAAATAACTTTAGATAATAAAGAGATTGTGAAATCAACCCTTACCTTGTACATTTACATGGTCAAGGGTAGGATAACCTCCTGTATAATGGTGAAATAATTGTTATTAAATTATAAAAGAACCATATACATTAATATGATATCATATATGATCTTATAATATTTCTTTGTTAATGATATTTCATTAGTATCATCGTTTCTGGTGTTAATTGATTCGTTTTAATTTATATGATTTGTTATGCATGTAATGTTTTTTATGGATAGGATGTATCATATTCAAATTCAGAATTATATTATGTATTTAAAAATTATTTTTAATCATCAAATGAAAAGTATTATTGAATGGATACGATGGGGAATGAATCTCATCGCGTTTGTGGAGACAGTAATCCATACATATGCACGAGGGAAAATATCATTCTTTTGATATTAAAATCATATATAATTGGATTTTATATCATATATAAAGAATCATTATCATGTTGTATTTATTATTTATATCATTTATAATCATTATTATACCCATCCAAATTATGATGTGTTTGAATAACAAAACTACCCGACAACGTGGAGATGGTAATCCGTATGTACGCAAGTATGGTGACTTTGTCATTTATAGAATGGATAGAAAAATGAATATGGGTGTAAAATTTTTATAAGAACATCACAGTATATAGAATATACTGATGTTATTATTTTATAATGGAAACAACAAAGAAAGAGGAAGTGGAAGAAGAAAAGAAAATGAAAGAGGTGATGAAATATTTACCTATTCTTCGGGTTCTGCCTTTTGAATTGATAAAAAGGGAACATTAAGTTGGATATATGACTAAAGTAATTCTAATAAGATGAAGGGATTATAATTTAGAGGATATTTAGGTAGGGTTTTTCTGAGCCATAATGGCTTTGAAGGTGTGAATTTGAATGAAGAGGAAGTGCCCTTTTATAAGAGGGGTAAGGGCCACCTTAGGAAAAGATTGAAATATTATTTTATAATAAAATAAATTTCAGATTATAATTTCTCCAAAATTATTTATTTTAAGTATAGGGTTGGTATGGGTCTAAAATCACTTAAACAATTTGTTTTATACAGGTCTGAGTCACTGTACTAACCTTATCTTTTAGATTTAACTCTTAATTAAATAGTTTGACATTTACCATGTCTCTTTGTATTTTTATATTATATGGTTAATAAACATACTATAAACTTCCAAGAGAATCTCAAGTGGTTAATTAATCACATATATAATATTATTTAAGACCTTTGGTCGATCCTTATATTTTTAAGAACAGAATATCAATTAATAATATAATATTTTATTAAAAAAATCGTTTATGTCATTTTTGGCAGTATTTGGTATTTTGTTTTTGTTATATTTATAAAAGCATTATTAATTCTAAAAAAAGTCATTTAATCATCCCTAAAATATTATATTAACCAATAAAATTAGTGTAATTCATTAAAAGTCTCAAATTATATTTATTTGGATATTTATAATATCAATTATTTTAGTCTTTCATTAATACGGTATTACTACATTATCATTGTGTCATAAATAAATAAAATTATGTAATGTTTAAAATTGATAAATAAAATACCATTATGTATAAAATATTATTATATTTATAATGAATATTTATAGTCGAATTTATATTATGTATAACCCTATATTAAAAATGGTTTAGTTATTAAACATTAATTTTTACTCTTTTAAATATTCTTTAAATAAAATAATAATAAATGTCTTAATCTAATCCAATTGGACCAAAGAGGTTAATATTTTATTCCTAAGGGTTTTTTGGTCTAATTATACTTATCCAATAACATTAGGATGTGTTTTAGGGTAATTATGATATCATTATTACCCTTAATTACCCAATTTACTTTTAACCGTGGTAAATAAAAGTAAAAAGTTAAAATTCACCAAAAATTAATTTAATTTTATTGAACTATTTTTTTCATACTGAGGGAAACTTTTTCCCTTGAATTTTGGAAATATAAATCACAAAAGTGGTAAAATTAAGTTCTATACATATTTTAAAATGCTCCAAGGAGGTGGGTAAAAGATAGTCAAAAGTTCAATAATTTTTTATATATCTAAATTCATTATAAAATGACTAAAATGAATTACATTGGACTTATATTGGTATTATATATCTAGTTTGACATAAAATAAATTTAATTTAAATAAATAATTATCTAATTAAAATGTAGGTTTTAAACAATATCTTAGTGTTTTCACTATTCATCAAAAATTGAATGTTTAACGAAAAATACCAAAAATTCACCCTAAGCTAATTTCAATATTACAAATCAAAAATGAAGTCCATTTTAAATGATAATATTTATAAAATTTAAAAAGGTGGGTATTATTATTCATAACGGCTAGTTTGATTGATCACGGTGTGTTAGAATCTCGAAGTTGCGTAGAATTCATGTTATTGCATTAATCAAGGGGAAACATACTGTGGAAGCTTGGGGTCTTACATTCTCCCCTCTTTAAAATAATTTAATCCTTGAAATTTCTAAAATATTACTTCATAAAAATAAATGGTTGGTTCTTCATCATAAGTTCCCTGGGATCCCACATTTCCTCTTACATCTTATGGTTTCTCCATAGATCTTTAACAAGGCGATTCGTCCAGTTAATCAGTACATGTTCTCTGGTATCATTTATTTTGACAGGCTCTTCACAATAAGACATATCAGGTTTCAGTTCAATTTCCACATGGGTGAGTACATACATTGGTCCACGAATGTATTTTCTCAACAGTGATATGTGGAACACATCGTGAAATTTGGAGATACTTGGCATCATTTCCAAACGGTAAGATATAACCCCAATTTGTTCTAGAATTTTGAAAGGTTTGATGTACATGGGACTCAATTTACTCTTCTTACAGAATCGTATAACTCCCTTCCATGGAGATACCTTAAAAAAAAATATGATATTCTACTTGAAATTCAAAATACATCCTTCGATTATCGGAATAGGTCTTTGGCCTACTTTGTGCTTCTTTGATGTGGGTTTGGATAACCTTCCCCTTTTCCAACATTTCCTCAACATGTTCTGGGCCTATGATTTTTCATTCACCAATATCATCCCAACAAGTTTGTGTGTCACCTCTTGCCATATAACGCTTCAAATGGTGCTATCTGAATACTTAAATGGACGTTATTGTTATAGAAAAATTCTACCATACATAAATATTGATCCCACATACCTTGAAAGTAAATTCAATAAGATCTCAACATGTCTTATATGGTTTGAATAGTCTATTCTGATTGTCCATCAGTTTGAGGGTGGTAGGAAATGCTCAAATGAAGTTCGTTTTCTCGGGCCTTCTGAATACTTTTCCAGAATCATGATGTAAAACGGTGATCACTGTCAGAAACAATCAATAAGGGTACTCCATGAAGTCTTAAAACTTCATTAATATACAGTCTTTCTAGACGTTCAAGTGTTAACTATTCTCTTATAGCAAGAAAATGTGCTGACTTGGTAAGACGATCATAAATGACCCATATGGAATCATTCTCTCTTTGAGTCTTTGGTATACCCATGACAAAGTCTATCGTAATATTATCCAATTTCTACTCAGGTATGGGAAGTGGTTGTATGACTCTTCTAGGTTGTTTCCTTCCTGATTTAACTTGTTGACAAACTACACATATTGACACAAAATCAGAAATCTCTCTCTTCATGTTGTCCAACAAAAAACAATCCTTCAAATCTCTATACATCATAGTGCTACCATGGTGTATTGATAAATTGGGGCTATGAGAATCATCTAAAAATTCCCTTTTTAGATAAAGTAAATCAGTAACATAAAGTCTCTTAAAAAATTTCAAAATCCCATCTTCATATATGATTTCACTCAATATCCCATCATTCTCATCTTCAATTTTCTTTTGAAACTCCTCATCATCAGTTTGAGAACATTTTATCCTTTATAGTAATGATGGTTTCAAAACCATTTGAAAAACATTTATTTTTGACCATCTATGGTTATTACCATATCCGACATTACTAGATCAATGAATATAATATCCCTTTAAATTCTCATCTTGTTCAAAACACTGTGACCCTTTCTAATCAAGTCATCTTCCACCTTATTTTACAATCCCAGGTAGTAGTGTATAGTGAAATAATAATCCTTTATTAGTTCATGACATCTTTTTGTGTCATGTTGAGTTATTTCTGTGAGAACATATACTTCAATCTATTTCAATTGGTATATATCTCAAACTTTTCACCATAGAGATAATGTCTCCATATATTCAAAGCAAATATTACAGCTGATAACTCATGATAATTAGTAGGATAGATTTACTAATGAATTTTAAACTATCGTGATGCATATTCAATAACTCTATCATTCTTCATAAGGACAAAACCAAGTCTGTTCTTTGAAGCATCACTATAAATAACAAACTCATCATTCCTTAATGGTAGTTCCAAGATAAAAGCACAGAATAATCTTCTATTTAGTTCTTCAAAAATTCTTCATACTCGTTTGTCCAAACAAATTTAACCCCTTTACGTGGGAGCTTTGTTAATGGGTTATCCAACCGGGGAACATTCTGGACAAAACATCGATAATAACTTTCTAAACCAATAAAACTTCATACCTCAGTTATACTCGACAGTGCTGGCCATTCTTGGATTTCCCTGGTCTTTTAATGATCAATAAGGATTCCATCATTGGAGACAATATATCCAAGAAAATAAATTTTCTAAAGACAAAATTCTCACTTTTTAAATTTCCCATATAATTCATTTCTTCTAATAGTCTTTAGAATAATGCGCAAGTGATTTTCATGATCTCCGTAGATTTTAGAGTATACCAATATATTATTAATAAATACCACTACAAAGTCATCTAGATATTCCTTGAAAACTCTATTCATTAGATCCATGAAGACATAGGGTGAATTAGTCAACCAAAAAGGCATTATTGTAAACTCATAATGCCCCTACCTAGTTCAAAATGCGGTTTTTGGAATGTCTTTATTTCTCACTCATAAATGATGATATCAAGATCGAAGGTCATTCTTTGAAAAAATATTGAGCTCCATGAAGTTGGTTGAATAAACCATCAATGTGAGGTAGGGGAAACATTTTCTTTATTGTTATAGCATTAATCTTCCTATATTCAATGCACAAAATCATAGATCCATCTTTCTTCAAAACAAAAAGAACAAGGGCTCCCCATAGAGAAACACTAGTGAAAATAAATCCCTTGTTACTAAATTCTTCTAGTTGTTTCTTTAGTTCCACTAATTCCACAGTGGCCATTATATAAGGGTTCTTCGATATGGGCCTTGAACCAGGAATTAAATCAATGGAAAACTCAATTTATCATTCTGTAAGTTGTCTAGGTAAATCTTCCAGAAACACATCAACATATTATTTCACAATAGTTACATCCTCTATGTGAATATTCCTTTCCTCATCCATAGTTATTTCATTCTCTTCCTCCTCAATAATTGAATTTATTTGAGCTACTGGTGGTGTATTAAGATAACAATTAGTTGGTGATGTTTCTACTCTAAAGATAAGGCACTCCTTATCATCATTGAGAATTATAACCTCCTTTTTCTTACAATAAATTTTTTCATCATGGTCCAAAAGCCAATCCATACGAATGATTTTATCAAATTCAAGGGTGTGACGATGAAATCAGTATATAAATAACATTTATATGCCCTAATGGTAACTGATTCACAAAACATTGTTTCAATGATACTTCCCTTAGGTGTTTTTAATGAAAACTCCCTAGTTAATACAAATTAAAAATATCTAATTTTTATATCAAAATGAGAATAATTGAAACAATGCGATGATCCAGAATCAAATAAACATTTTCTAAACTTGAGAAAACCATTAAATTCCTTGCCACTACATCTTTCGGAGCTTCAACCTCATCAGTAGTGATAGAATAATCTTGGCCTTGACACCTTGGCCTTTTTTGAGGTAAGTTTCCTTGGCGATTAGGACATTAATTAGCATAATTCCCACTTTCTCTACAACTGTATCATTTTTCATTAACAGCCTCTTTCTTCCCCTTGCAATCAAGAGCTTGGTGGCCTTATTCACCACACTTGTAACAGACTCCCATTCCCTTCAAGCAAGTACTGGGGTGTTTTTTCCCATATTTACCGAAGGATGGGTATTCAAATTTCCCCTTCTTCCCCTTATTTCCATTTCCAGAGTGTTCAACAGATCTCTTCTTCTCCTACTTTTCCTTAATGTCATAAGACTTATAGAATTCTTTTTCTATCTTGATATCACATGAGACAATATATTCTTATGAGGAAATGGGTTGTGAGACTAATTCTCGATGAAGAAATGGGTTTAACCCTTCAAATAAATGATAAATATTACTTCTTGGGTTACGTATATAATCTTCAGTATGGCTTGCAAACCTTATAAAGTTAGCCTTGTATTATGAATCATTCTCATCCTCCTTTTGTCTCAGACTCAAACATTTCCTATCCATATCCACTCAATGGTCACGAGGAAAATATTTTTCTAAGAAAATATCTTTAAACTCCATCTATTCCATATTTGATACTTCATCATCTTCCTTTTTATTTTGAATCAATGACCACCATTCATCTGCATCTCTCGTGAGGAAATAAATTGCCATGAAATTTTTTTCCCTTTTGCTACTCCCCAACGCATGGAATATTTTCTCTAAGGAACATATCTATTATTCAGATAAGAATGGATACATAGTCCCATTTAATGTTGGTGGTTTTTCCCTCATGAAATGGTCTAACATTGATCCTCCACATTTTGGATCAGGGTGCTCCATAGGGGTAAGGTTATTATTCATAACCTGAGTGAGTTGTCCCAGTATGGTGATAAGATGATCCATACTAGTTGAATCACCAGCTCTACTATAATTATCTTCATTAGGATTTAAATCCTTACATGGATTAAATTCTTTGATGTGGTTTCCAATCCTTCCACTAAGCGCCATTTATAAACAATGGCATACACTAGATTATTTTATGAATCACAATACATAATTCCAATCTTGTAAAACACTTAACATAAATTGAACAGTTTATGGATATAATTCATAATTGTAAAAATGTTTTTGTTGAGGAAGTATATACTCATAAACCATTCATAATGGTTTGTATAGAAAATGAGAATTATCCAAAACGTATCAACCAGGTGTGTCGTAACGAAGAGTCACCAATGCCAATTGTCCTGCACCAGTTCCCGTTCAATTCTAGCTCAACGAAGTGTTTTCAGGTTTTACCCCAAGTTATATCTGTGCTAGAGCCACCTCTAACATCTCGTATCTAGACAAGGATGTATTTCTTGGAAAACACACAAAATGTTTACAATACCAATATTCTAGGAAGGTATTCTATACTAATACTCAAATCCCATTTTAGGTTAATGTTTTCTAATTAGAGTTTTTATAAATCTAGCTTCCATTGTTTGTATTAAACTTTCTCTGATACCAACTGTATCTCCTTGACCCAAGTTACCCATTTTTGGTGTATTATTACATAACATTGTCATGATCACAAAACATCATGTCTCAAAAGACTGATTAGTTTAGTATCCTTGGAAAGACTAGATACATTCCTAAGTTTAACATTACATTATAAAATGAATAACTAAAAAAACATAGTCTCAATAGTACACACTCATATTCCTTAGACTATCCCTGAAGGTCAGTTGTAATATACTTCTTCGCTTCCTGGAAAAAATAAAACATAGAAAGTGGAGATCTCAGATGCTCAGTAAGGATAACAATATAGTGAAAGCTTTCATAAATAAGTATAAACATTTAAGGCAATGTAAGACTATAAAAAAAGACTTTTAAACATGAACATAAGAATAATATGGAAATGGTAAAGTCAAATAAATCCATTTACATATTAACATAGATATTCTACTCGTTGAATAATCACATGCAATATCTATATCCACTTTCATAATGATGGAATGAATAATGCCAGACTTCATAACCACATAGTCAAGGCCTTGTGCCAAGACTAAAAATAAGATTTTGTCAAGCCCTTGTTCCAAGACACTCGTTTGCCTCATGATGCCTACCTATGTATCGAGGAGCTATAGCGGGCTCCACCAGTCACTTACTAAGTCTAATGCATTCCTCATATTTAATGGTTTTAACATAACATAAACATTCATATTAAAAATAGCATATGAAATGTCAATACTTTATCCATAAAACCTGAATGGTGTAAAAATAACACATCCATAGTTAAACATATCACAGAACCATCATCACAAAATTAATGGTTTTTATCACAATTAATCCACATTAAATATGCTTAAAATCCAACAAAGGATGTTGACATAGATGAACTCAAAAAAAAAATTCGAAAAATCTTTCCCTCTATTTTGATATCATTTAAAACTCATATAATTATAAAAGAAAACCTTTATTTTGAAAATATTCTTATAAGTTTTAAAGGAAGCTTCTACGATGTTATTATGGTTGAAAATAGCCGCACACACCGTATAAGTTGAAAAACATTCTTACATTAATTTTGTTGAAAAGGTCATAAAGTACATTGTTTGGAAAATGATGAAAAAATTACTTTCAAAACATATAAGGACAAATATGGGTATAAATGACTTTAAAACATTTTCTAGCAAATAGTAAAAATGTTTTGAAATAAATTTTTCAAGAAAACACGGATGTGGATGATAAAGAGGTCCCAGTAGATACTTTCGTAAAAACAACCTCAGATAATAAAGAGATTGTGAAATTAACCATCAACTTGTACATTTACTTGGTCAAGAGTAGTTTAATATACTGTATAATGGTAAAAAATTGTTATTAAATTATAAAATAACTGTATACATTAATATGATATCATATACGATCTTCTAATATTTGTTTTAATGATATTTCAGTAGTATCATCCTTTCAGGTGTAAACAGATTCCTTTTACTTTATATTATTTTTTAAGTAAGTAATCTTTGTTATGTATAGGGTTTATATTATTCATATTCATAATTATATTAATTACTTAATCATTATTTTTAATCATATAATGAAAATTAGTCTTGAATGGATACGATGGGCAATGATTCTCATCGCATTCATGGAGACGGTAATCCGTACATACACACGAGCGACAATATCATTATTTTGATATTAAAATCATATATAATTGGAGGTTGTATTATATATAATGAATCTTTATCATTTTATATTAATTATTTACATCATTTATATTCATTATTATACCCATAAAAATGATGAAGTGTTTGAATAACAAACCACACCACTACGTGGAGATGGTAATCCGAACGTACACACGTATGGTGACTTTGTAATTTATAGGATGGATATAATAATAAATATTGTTTTATAATTTTTATAATAACATCACAATATATATAAGATACTGGATTTATTTTTTTAGAAAGTAAACAACAAATAAAGAGTAAGTGGAAGAAGAAAATAACTTTAAAGAGGTGATGAAATATTTACCACTTTTTCAAGTTCTTTCTTTTGATTTGATGAAAAGGGCTCCATAGGATGGATTTATGACTAATGTAAGGGCGCTAGGATGAAGGTATGATAGTTGAGAGGATATTTGGGCAGGGGTTGGCCGATCCAAATGGATTTGAAGGTGTGAATTTGAGATAAGGTGAAGTGCCCTTTTATAAGAGGGGTGAGGGGCACCTTAGGAAAAGATTGTAATATTATTTTATAATAAAATCATTTTAGGTTTCTAATAGATCCAAATTGATTTATTTCAATGATAATTTAGGTATTGGTATAAACTAACTCAAACAATAGGTTTTATATAGGGTTGGATCACTTTATTAACCTTATCATTTAGATTTAACTGTTAGTTAAATAGTTTGACATTTACCATGTCTCTTTATATTATTATATAATATGGTAAATAAAATTACTATAAACATCCAAGAGAACCTCAAGGGGTTCATTAATGAAATGTATAAAATTATTTAATCCATATGGATGAACCTTATATTTTTAGGAATATAATATAAATTAATAATATAATTTTTTTAAAAAACTCTTTAATGTCGATTTTGAAACTATTTGGTATTTTGTTTTTGTTAAATTAATAAAAAAATAATTACTTCAAAAAATAAATCATTTATTCAACCGTAAAATGACATATTAACCTATATAATTAGTGTAATTCATTAAAAGTCTCAAATGAGATTTATTTGGATATTTTTAAAATCAATTATTTTAATGTTTCATTAATAAGGTAATTACTACATCATCATTGTGTCATAAATAAATTTAAATATATAATATCTAAAATTTATAAATAAAATACAATTATTTAGAAAAAAATCTTTTATAATTAATTTTTTGTGTCTAATTTATATTATGTATAAACCTATATTAAAAATGGTTTAGTTATTAAACTTTGATTTTTACTCTTTTAACTCTTCTTTAAATAAAATAATAATAAATGTCCAAATCTAATACCAGTGGATCAAAGAGGTTAATATATTATTACTGGGGCTATCTATGGTCGAATTATACTTATCCAATAGAATTAGGGAATGTTTTAGGGTAATCATGATATCATTTTTACCCTTAATTACCCTATTTACTTTTAACCATGGTAAATAAAAGTAAAAAAGATAATATTCATCAAAAATTATTTTCATATTATTGAACCACATTTTACTTACTAATGTCAACCGTGTCTCTTGTATATTATAAATTCAACTCACAGAATAGTTAAAATTATATTTTATACAAATTTGCAAATGCTCATAGAAGGTGGGTAAAAGACGGTAAAGAGTTCAATAAAATTTGTATATATCTGAACTCGTTATAAAATGAATCAAATGAATTACATTGAACTTATATAAGTATTATGTATCTATTTTTAACTAAAATTAATTTAAATTAAATAAATAATTATTTAAATAAATAGTCAGTTTAAACAATAAATCTGTGTTTTTCACTTTTCATAAAAAATTGAATGTTTTCAGAAAAATAACAAAAATCCACCCTAAGATAATTTTGATATTATGAATACTGATATGAAATCTATTTTGGAAGATAAAATTTATAAAATTGTAAAAAGTGGGTATTAGTATTCATGACGGCTAGTTTGATTGGTCGTGGTGTGCTAGAATATCAAAGTTCCGTACAATTCAAGCTATTGAAATATTCAAAGGTAAACGTACTGTGGAATATTAGGGTGTTATATAGGATAAGAATTGTGTCAACAAATTATAAACCATTATGATAATAATATAATGAAAAATATTATAAATATGTTACTGATATGAAAATAAATTTATTATTCTAAAAATAACATTTATTATTCACTAAAAACTTATTTTTATACCTATCTACATATAAGTGATATTTAATACGAAGAAGGTGACTTTTGGACCTTTTCATTACATAAAGTATTATATAGGTTGTAATGAAAGAGAATTAAAAAAAAGGTTACATTTACTAAATTTGGTTTCTTATGGATGATATATTCTCATGTAAGGAAATATTGTCAATTGTTTGAGTGATTTTGATGCTTTATCACATTTGTTTTATCCTAGGGGAACCTACATTACCATTTTATCAGGTTTTTGTGTGTTCATGTTTTACTATTAATTGTGATAAAAAAATGAATTTGAACTTGTTATTTTTTTTAATTATTATAATTCCAAACAATGAAACAAATTATCATGTATTAATTTATATATGTGGGAGAAATCAAATTTAATATTCATATGTCAAATGTGAAAACAAACTCTATTTATAAAAATGGGTTTTAAATCCAAAAATGAAATTATACCCAAATCATGTATAACGATTATGCATTTCTAATTCATTAAATTTTATAAGCATAAAGGATAGTGATCTTAGATTAATTTCAAATTTAGAAGATAATGGGTATTTATAATCAAAACAAATGATAGTTTTACAATAATTTGTTGTTTTAACTATTCATTGAAAAATAATTTTTTTCAAAAAATTGTCAAATATTTACTCTAAGATAATTTTTATATTATAATTTAAAATAATTACGATATATGAAAATATATTTCTAAAAGTATAAAAAATTATTTATAATATCCCCAAAATATAATCTATCAATTTTGTTTGATGAAGACATTTTATCATATCTTAAAATTAAATTATTAATAATTGGGTATTATTTAAATGAATTCATCAATAAATTTTTATTAAGTATGAAAATTATACATTTATTTCATAATGTGGTTACCCATATTCATAGCTTTTAAATCTATTATTTTTTATAAATACTTTAATAGTATAACACAATTTTCTTAAAGATTGGTGTTGCATGTTAAGAATATTATTGAGAATTATAGCCCATTCAATTAAATTTTTATGGGGATAAAATATCACTAATTACTGGAATAATCAATAGAATTATACACTATTATATAAAATTAACCTCACATAAACCTATAAATAAAGATAAATAAATTATTGACTAGGTATTGAATAATGGTCCTTTTGATATACAAATCCCACTATTAAAACATTGATAATTTATTATTGGAAACTAATAAAAATAATAGTAGTATTAATAATTTTAAAAATAATTTAGTGTGAGTTAGTGACCCAGCCTACACCCCCCGAAATTATTGTGAAAATTAATGTATTTTTTGAGGAGATGAAAAAATTGACAACATGATGAATTAGCCAACACTAACAGAAGGAAAAAAAGAGCCAAAATTCAGAAACTAACTACTTTAAATGCACAAAGACATCATTTTTTGTGCCTGATTCCATTATTCTATGATCCAACTTGGCGTTTAGGGTTTCAATCATCATTTTATTACATAGGGGGTATGTGGGGATAATTATAAACATTATTACCTAAGGATCGACTCCCATTAGTGGAAGAACATTGCTTGGCACCATGATGATCTTCTCATGCTTGACTTCTCAACTTGATTCATTAGAAACTAATGGTCAAGACCCATCATCCTTTTCTCCAGCAACAGTATCACCATATATTGAAGTATTATGATAATAAATAGGTAAAACACTTAGATTCTACATGTTGAAATCCTCCAGAGTATGGGAATCATTATATAACCCAAAGATCCCAATAGAATTTATGACATCATTATCCTTAAAAGCTATATAAGTGGTCTATTTAGTCATCTATAGATAAATATTATGATAAAACTGACCTTTATCAGCACCAAAAATATGAGTACCATCTATCAGTTATTTTTTACCACTTTTAAATTTTCCTCTTTAGCAACACTTTTATTATGTCTGGTAAAATCTCAAAAATTAGTAGCGTGAAAAATGATGATTATGAGCATAGTGAATAGTTAAATTAATATATGAATATTTTTCTTACATTATAAAATATTTATATATATTTAAGTATTTATATGTAAAGATAATAAATAAAGAGGATTTATTGGACAATATTATATTAATAAATTATCATCAATCATATTTTCATAATTATATATATATATATATATTATCAAATTTATATTAATTAATAAATGTTTAACAGTATATTTATAGAAATTATTTAATGAATTTATATATAAATATTGATATGATATATTAATTTGTTAATTAATATTTTTTAAAATACATAAATGAATGTAGCGACCCAAACATTCATTAATGAAAATTCCACTTGATTTAATTAAATGTATTATTATGTAAAATGGTTACATAAAATGTGAACATCATTTGTTTTATGTTTTTGAATTTTAAAATACTGTTAAGAATTGTGACTGTTGCTAATATAGACATTGAACAATGAAAACATGATTAGTATAAATATAGGCCTTTAACAAATCTAATTTACATAGACAAAGGAAGTGATGGCCTCATCCAGTAGACTGGCCCCCTACGAAGCCCATTTGTTGGAGCATGGAAAGGAGGTGGAATCATTGGGCTTTTCTCTTGAACAAGCCCAAGATGAGCTTGAATACGTTATGCTCCAGCAGAACCGCCTTTGAGAGAAGTGGAAGTTTATAGATATTAACACTAAAGCAATGTTAATCGAGCCACCCAAAGATTTTGTCTCCATCATGCACCTTACCCTAAGGTCTTATGAGGGTGTTTTAAGGGTTACATAACAAGACCATAATACTATGATTTTTTATATTATTCTTCTATATATAATATACATTCATTTATTGTTGTTAATTTTTAAATTGTTTTTGAAGAACAAAAAGTATTTTTAGTTAATATCCAACTAAGAAATAAATTTTAATGAATTAATGGATTTAAATTAAATAATATTTTAATAAAATATTATTGTTAATAATAAATTTATTTTTATTAAATATTAATTATCGTATAACTTTATGAATAGAAATGTAATTTTTATTAAGGTTTGAAAGATATTTTTGTCAAAACCCATGAATTTTAGATCATTGTCAGTTTTAATTATAAAGTGAAAAATTAACATATTTTGAAAATTATTTAGATAAAATGAATATTATTTTTGGAATTAGAATGTCAAAATTATCCAACGGTGAATTTTTCATAAAAGTTTGAGAGAGTTAATGTTTTGGGTAAAACTGAAATACCGTTTAAATATATCATGCGTTTTATGGCATCATAATGACCCAATAGTGATGTAATAAAGTAATATAAACAATATTTTCGTTAAATATATGTTTTCTTCTTAAAATGATGTGATTTTAAATTTTTTTGATTAATATAATGACACCTTAGTGGACCCTGCATGACTTATTAATCATTTTACCTTTTTAAATTGTTTTCCTTGATAGTGTGACTCACCTACGCATAAGAAAACATATTATATTAAGAGGTTATTACATTGGATTATAAAATATTTTTTTTCCACTACCCTTTCGAAAAAACCATGGGCAAAAAGCATGGGCATCATTGTGGTTTTTTATTAGTTTAATATGAGGTGTCCCAAACACTAAATAATAAATAATTCCTTCTATTTTCTTATATAAACCCACCCAAAATCCCACATCCTCTTAACTAAAAGATTTTTTTGTTCATCAAAACCCTTCCCTCCTCTCACTAGAATCCACTCAAGGTGCCCTAAGTTCCCAAGAATCATCTCTCAAGACTCTCCCAAGCCTTTGGGATCACACTTCCATGTAAGGGATTCCTACCTTTCTTTTTTTATCCATGTTTTTAAATATTGTTGTTCCCTTTTATTTTCAATTATAAATATTGGGGTATGATTTCTCACCTCCCCCATAGTTCCCTATTTATATTTGAATGATGATATGCCCTTTTATCCTTTATTAATGCCTCCCATGTACAAATGTTACCATGCCAAAAATTTGTAAGGAATTTCCCTATCCTAATTTACATTCTATAAATTATTTTATATAATGAATTTGAATTCCATTCCATTTGTTGGTATATTAGCTCCCATGATCCATTTACTATACATTTATTTTATAAATGATTTGATACCCTTTTCAATTTGACCAACCCATTTTAAAATTTCTATTTAATGTTGTTATGATGTCGAATTAGACCAACATTTCCATGAAAAATTCTTTGTGTAGTGAATACCATACCCACTCATCTATCAAGGGTATTAACCTTTATAAACATGTACATGTTGATTGAGGAATTACATTTACATATTCCACATCTCTTATTTGTGGAATTAATTATGATGTTAATGAATCCATGATGTATGATCTATATGGCACACTTATGCATGAAAAGAAATGATTATGAATGGTGCACCCAAATAGCGCTCCAATGCTTTGGGTGATGTATCGTATCATGATACATCATGTTCAATGAGTTTTGACTCAGTATAATTCAAGTGAAACTAGGGTTTACTCAGAATTCATGTGCAATGAGGGTTTACTCTTGCTCCATGTGTAATGAGCCTTTTCTCATGATAATTCCATGTTAACTCTTGTTGACACATTTCCATTTTATGATTATCATTCTTTATCATGCCTTTATATTAATGTTTCTATTGTGCTCAATTTACATGACTATTGTCTAAAATGTATTTTATTTTCAGGTTATTCCATGTTTATTCCCTTACTGGGCATTATATCTCACCCTTTTCATAAGCATGTCCTCATGTTATCCTTTGCAATGCTAAGTACGAGGGAATGTAGTGGTCACGTAAAGGATTTTTTTCAATAAGATTTTGAATTCAATGCTTTATGTTGTTATGTAATGTTATGAATCACCAAATACACAATACCTATTGATATTATATGTTGTATTAAGTGATGTTTTTAAGAAATAAATCATGTTTAAGTATGTAATAAAAAACAGGGTTTTCATAGTTGGTATCAGAGGATAGGTTCAGTTTTTTTGGGATTAGGATTAGAAAACAATAGTGATGCCTTAAAAATAAGACTAAGAATAATAGTAACATCCATAAGTTTTGGTGGCTATTGAGTAAGTGTATTTTCAAGAAAATACATCTCTGTATGGATACAAGCAATTAGAGGTGACTATGGCACAGATGTACATAAGGGGGAAAACCCAGACAATGAATTTCGAGCTTCACCCGATGTATCATGGTACATGACAACATGCCTTACTGCACTCTTGGTTATGACATTCAGGGTGATATTATTTGTTAAATTAACAAGCTTAGTAAGAACCATTATTAATGGAATTTTTAAAAAAATTCGTTAGAATATATGTTAGAAATTAGATCATGGATAACATATATTGGAGCCTATAGATTCATAAGTTAAGGAAATAATCTCTATTTATAATTAAACTATTTTGCCCTTGGATTACCCTTTATGTGTTACCCCTAAAATTCCTTTTATTCTAGATAATGGCTGGTAATAGGAGGTCTCAGGCTAACAACTAAGGTGAAGATCAATGTGATGACTACGATAATGAGATACCCAATCAGATGGGAGTGGGAATCAATAAATTTTTCATGATTATCTCTCAGTTAACTCCATATTTGAATAGAAACATGGGTCAAAAGAAATGTTCAACCACCCCTAAGAATGAAAAAGTCACTATCAAGAGCTTAATGAGACAAATCCATCCCTTTTTTAATGGATCATCTGATCCCTCAATCGCCAAACAATAGATCAACTCCATTAAGAAGATCTTAACTATCATTCAATGTTCTGAACAATATAAGGTTCTCCTGGCTGCATATCTTATGGAGGGTGAAGCTGATAAATGGTGGAAATTGATCAAAAATACAAAGCCTGAGGAGTAGATCAAGGCCTTGGAATGGAAGGATTTCTAGAATATGTTTTTTGATAAATATTTTCTGTGCACCCTTCGGCTTAAGATGGAAATGGACTTCTTTCCCATCAACAAAAAATATGATGAATCCATCGGATGAAATAAGGAAAACAACACATGGCTTTCACAAAACACCTTTGGCTTTGTCGTTACCCCTGAATGCAAGGATGACCACTTCTTTAGTGCGCTGAAACCTATCCTGTGGAAATACCTAGTGATCCGTGACTTCGATAGCTTTGAGGAAATTTTTTGATGTTCCATCATGGTCAAAATAGAGATCAATGAATCTCAGGGGTATCATGGGGATAAGAAGTTTAATGTAAAATTTAATTCTGGTGGTCCGATAGATAAATCCAAAAATTCTAAGAAAATCCAACACCCCTTCTACCAAAGGTGCTGAAAGAATCACCCTGGAAATTTCTCAAATGGGATGAGGGAATGCTTTAGGTGTGGAATAGAATGTCTCTAGGCTATTAAATCTCAGAAATAGTTACCCATGGCTGAGATAAATGAGAGTAATGCTTCATTAGAACCTCTACGTGTTGTTTATTTCTTCAACTTAAAGAACCAGGGCACCTTGCAAATTATTTAACTAAGCCAAGGGTTTTGGAGGAAACCAATAACCTCCAAGGAAGCAAGCAAGAGATTTTTCCATCACTTATTCCAATGTGAACCACAAAAATGAAGTGGTGAATACTACGCTAGTTATTCATTCAAGAATATAAAACATACTATTTGATTCTAGTTCAACACATTATATTCTATCTTGAATGTTTAGTAGAACAATCCCAACACCACCACAAATTATGTATGGTAAGATGTTGGTGAGTATAGAAAAATGGGTAATCATTGCAACCCATGAATTTAGCACCTCCCCAGTCATTATCGGTTGATTAAACTTCCCATTGAAACAAATTATTCTCCCTATGGTAGAATTTTATTAAATTAATGGCCTATATTGGTTTTCCATAGAAAGAAAGATCATAAATTTATGTGATAGGGAAATAACTCTCCATGTTCAGAATCGACCCCCTGATTCTGTACAAGTGCAAGGAGGAAAATGAATCTTCTTTAGCTACATAATATTAAGTGTGGATATTACTACCCTAAGAGAACATGTATCAAGATCGGATGATTGAGTCTAAGGAGGAAAACTTCCTTGAAGACTTTCCTATTGTGAGGGAATTCACTGAAGTGTTTCCAGAGGAATTGTTTGAACATCCTCTTAGAAGAGATGTTGAACTATCAATTGATCATATACATAGGGTGTTTCCAATATCCAAGACTCTGTATAGAATAAAAATTGTGGAGGTTCTGGAGTTGAAGAAATCACTATAGAAGGATCTGGATAATGGTTTTATACGCCCAAGTGCTTCACCATGGGGTGCACCAGTCCTCTTCATCTATAAGCTGAATGGGTCACTATTCCATTGCACCGATTATCATCAGCTTAAAAAATCACGATAAAGAACAAGAATAATTTTCCATGAATATATGACTTGTTTGATTAGCTTCATGGAGCATAATACTTCTCCAAGGTAGATTTTTTGTCAGGATATTATCAAGTATGTGTGAAGAAGAAATATATCCCAAAGACTACATTTCATACAAGATACGGTCATTATGAATTCATATTAATTCCTTTAGGGATCATTAATACTATAGAAATATTCATGGACATGATGAATAGAGGGTTTAGAGATTACCTCAAAAAAAATTGGGGTAGTATTTATAGATGATATTCTAATATACTCCATAACCAAGGAGGATCATGAAAAACATCTAAGAACTATATTAGAGACCTTGTGAAAGGAGAAGCTATATGAAAAGTACTACAAGTGTGAGTTATGGTTGAAGGAGGTATCACTCTTGGTTTATATCATCACAAGAAAGGGGAAATATGTGGATCCCTCAAAGATAGCAGTAATAGAGGGATGACCGAGGCCAACATCAATAACAGATAACCACTACTTTTTGGGGTTAGCTGGATATTATCAACAATTTCTGAGAAAATTCTCTCAATTTTCCAGCCATCATACCAAGATAACTCAGAGGGGAGTAAAGTTTTCCTAGAGTGATGAATGTGAAGAATGAATCAAGGAGTTGAAAATGAGGCTTATCATTGCTCTCGTTCTCACTTTACCCACAAGAAAATAATTTTTTTGGTATTTAGTGATGCTTCGAAGAAGGGTTTGGGCTATGTCTTCATGAAAAATGAAGAAGTCATTACCTATGCCTCAAAAAAAATTAAAAGTTCATAAGTATAATTATCCAACACATGATCTAGTGTTGGCTGCGATGACATTCACATTAAAAATATTGTGAATAATCTATTTGGGGAGAAGTTTGAAATATATAAAGACCATAAAATACTCATGTATATATTCAAACAGAAAGAGTTGAATATGCCCCAACAAAGATAGTTAGAGTTGATCAATCACTATGACTACTCAGTCCATTACCACCTAGGGAATGTGAAAATGGCTTTGGATGATATGTAGAAAGGACCCATCAATTTTATCATTTATGATAATTGACAAGGATCTAATATTCTTAGATTTGAAGAAGATGGACATGGGAATCATAAATAAGGGAACATCATCAATACTTTCACAAATGATTTCTCAACCATCTCCTTGGAAAAGGATAAAATATGCTCAAAATGATTATGTGGGAATTTAGAAGAAAATTAATGCTATCAGAAAAGGGAAATCCTCAAAGCTTAATATCAATGAAGAAGGAATAGTAAAATTTGATAAAAGACTATGTGTTCCATAATGTCCAAATCTGAAGAAGGATCTTTTCAATGAATAACATAGTTCAAATTTCCCTATTAAAACTAGGAAACTCAAAGATGTATCAAGATCTCCGAGAGAATTATTGGTTGGATAAGATGAAGAAGGAAATCATTGAGTATAAATCAATCTTCCTAGTATGTCAGTAAGTGAAGGCTGAGAGGTAGAAGTCTAAGGGGATGATTCAAACATTAGCTATACCATCACAGAAATGGGAGAACATCACCCTAAATTTTTTTACTGGACTTCCAAAGACATCAAAAGAAAACAATTCTATCATGGTTATTGTGGATCGTCTTACAAAGGCTGCAAAATTCATTACAATTCAGGGGGATTTATCGTTGGATCAATTGACAGGGATATACATCAGAGATATAGTAAGGCTTCATGGGGTACCACAATCGATTCTATCCGATCAAGATCAAATATTCAGTTCTTTGTTTTTGTAGATTCTTCAACATGCTCTGGATACTGAGTTGAACTTCAGTAATGATTATCATCCTCAAACTGATGGAAAATCCGAGCATACTATCCCAACAATTGAGGACATGTTGAGAGCATGCTCAATGGACATAAAAGGAGGACGAGATAAACATATTCCTCAAGTTTAGTTATCTTATAATAACATTTTCCAATAGAGCATCTGAATGGTTCTTTATTAAGACCTATATGGGAAGAGGTGCATAAAACAATAATTCTGGGATGAATTTAATGATTGTAAGCTAAATGGACTGAAAATGGTCAATGAAATGGTGGAGAAGGTGAAAACCATTCAACAACATATCAATGCAGCCTAGTGTTGATAGAAGAGTTATGCATATAAATGTCGACAATAACTTGATTTAAATGTTGGAGACATGGTATTTCTACGCATATCTACGTTGAAAAAGGTCATGAGGTTTGGAAAAAAAAGATGTTAAGTCCTAGGTACATCGGCCCCTTCGAGATTCTTGATCGTGTCGGGGATATGGCCTATCAAAAAGCACTTCTACCTACCATTGCCAAAGTATATGATTCCATTCACATAACCCTTTTAAAAAATTACATACCATACACTTCACATGTACTCTCTTTAGAGTTAGTACAATTATAGGATGATAATTCTTATGAGTAGCAACCTGTGATGATCTTAGATCGTAGAGAAAATGTTCTATGAAATAAGACAATTCCCCTCATCAAGGTGTTCTGGAGAAACCACAAGATTGAAGAAGTGACATGGGAATCCAAGCAAGTGATGAGGCCGAGTTACCCACATCTATTTTAGTGTGGGAAAGGAAATTTCGAGGGTGAATTTTTTTAAGGGGAAATGATTGTATGAACCCAAAATTTCATTAATGAAAATTATTCTTCATCTTATTAAAGATAATATAATTTAAAATTGTTATATAAAATGTGAACATCATTGGATTTGTCTTTTTGGATTTTAAAATACCATTAAGAATTGTCACCATTTATAATTTATTCATTGAACAATGATCACATGATTAGTATTAATATAGGGCTTTAAAATATCCAATATACTCAGAAAAAGGAAGTGATGACCATATTAAGTTGACTTTCCCCATATGAAGCCCATTTTTCAGAGCTCGAAAAGGAGGTGGTTTCATTAGTCCTTTCTCTTAACCATGCCCAAGATGAGCTTGAATACGTTAATCTCAAGCGAAAAAACCTATTAAAGAATTGGAAGTTGATAGAGATTACCACTCAATAAATGTTATCCGAGCCACCCAAAGAGTTTTTCACCACCATGATCCATAGCCGAAATTGTTATGCATTTTTTTAAGTGGTTATGCAACAAGACCCTAGTACTATGATTATTTACATTTTTCTGGCTTAGAGAATATACATTCTTTTTATTATTGTTACTTGGTAAATAGTTTTTCATGCAAAAATAGTATTTTTAGTTAATATTCAACTAGAAAATATATTTTAATGAATTAATTGATTATTTTAATTAAATAATATTTTAATAAAATATTAATATTATTGAATTACTTTTAATTAAATATAAATTTTCGTATAACTTTATTAATGGAATTGTAATTTTTATTAAGGTTTGATAGAAGTTTTTTGTCAAAACCCATGAATTTTAGATAAATTTTGGTTTTTATTTTAAAAGTAAAAATTAAAATATATAGAAAATCATTTAGATAAAACGAATATTATTTTTGGAATTAGGATGTCGAAATTATCCAATGGTAAATTTTTCATAGTTTTCTGATGCAGTCAAATTTTTGGGTATAAATTAAATATCTCTAAAATATATAATGTTTTTTATGACATTATAGTGACCCAATATTTAAGTAATATAATAGTTTAAATGAAATTTTCATCCAATATATTTTTTATTATTAAAATAATTTTATTTTAGATTTTTTTTATTAATATTATGATGCCTTAGTTGACCCTCCATGACTTATAAAACATTTTATCTTTTTAAATTTTTTCCTTGAATGTGTGACTCACCTCCACATTAGAAACCCTATTATTTTAAGTTGTTATGAAATTGGACAAATAAAAAATTATTTTCCAGTCCCTTTTTTCCAAACCATGTGCAAAAACCATGTGCCGGTTTATGGATTTAACAAGTTTAATGTGAGGTGTCCCAAACACTAAATAATAAAGAATTCCTTCTCCTTTCAAATATAAACCCACACAAGATCCCACATTTACTTCACTAAAAGCCTTTTTAGATCATCAAAACTCATCCCTAATCTCTCTAGACCCCCCCCCCCCAAGTCTCCCCAAGCTCCCATGAAGCCTCTCTCAAGCCTCTCCCAAGCCATTTGGATCACACTTCCATGTGAGGGATTCCTACTTTTCTCTTTTTATCAATGTTTTATAACATTGTTGCACCCATTTATTTTCAATTATAAATGTTTTAGTATAATTTTTCACCTCCCCCATACTTCTCTATTTATTTTATAATGATTATATACCCCATTATATGTCATTAATTCTCCTCATGTACACCCGTTACCATGCCGAAATTCCGTAAGGAATTTCTATCTCCTCATTTTAATTCAAGAAATTCATTTATATTATGAATCTAAATTCCAGTACAAATGTTTTTATATTAATTAGAATGATTTAGTTACTACCAATTTAATGTATAAATGATGAGAGACCCATTTTACTCTCATCAACCTATTTTACAAATTTCAATTTGAAGTCATTATGCGGTTAGAATTACACAAAAATTTCCATGCCAAAATCATCATGTGGTGAATACCGTACCCACTCCTCCATGAAGGGTATTCACCTTTTTGCACAAGTAAATGTTTATTGAGTAATTAAAATTATGTATTCAATATCTTTTATTCGTGGAATGAATTATGATGTTAATGAATCCATGTTGTATGATCTATGTGGCATACTTATGCATGAAATTAAAAGATTATGGGGGGTTATCCATGATAGCGCTTCAATGGAATGTGTAATGTATACTATCATGATACTTTATGTGAAATGAGTGTTTAATAATTCTATTTAAAGTGAAATGAGGGTTTACTCGTGCTTCATGTGCAATGAGGGTTTACTGATGCTTCATGTGAAATAAGCCTTGGATCATGCTAATTCCATGTTAAGTGTAGTTACCACATTTCCAAGTTATGATTATCATTATTTATCATTCCTTTATGTTCATTTTCCCATTATAATCAATTGATATTCCTATTGTCTAACATGTACTTTATTTATCATGTTATTCCATGTTTATTCCTTTACTGAGATTTGTAGCTCACCCTTTATTATGCATGTCCTTAGGTTATCCGATGCAATGCTAAGTACGAGGGAATTTATTGGTCATGTAAAGGGTTTTTTCAATATGATGTTTCATTCTATGATATAACATGTTATTTAATGTTCTTTAGCCTTGAAGACACTCGACCTCTCGATCATCTCTGTTGTATCAGGTGAAGGTTTTATTTAATAAATCATCATTAAGAATGTAATAAAATGAAGGGTTGTCATAATGAATATATTTATTTAAATATTTAATTAATATCTAATATATATATTTATATTCATATAAAATAATTTTTAATATAAATACATTAGGGATGTGTATGAATGTGTTGGTATGTCAACATGTGTTGGTCTATTTGTGCATGTCTGTATGTATTGTGTATTAGTATATATATTTATTGGTGTCTATGTGTAACACCCTGACCCCAGTTACCTAGAGTCGGTGAATTATTACATAACATTAGCATGATCACAAGAAGGATAAAGTCTCTAAAGACCGATTAGTTTAGTAGCCCTGGAATAACTAGATACATTAATAAAGTTTACATTACATCATAAGGTAAAAACTACAACAACATAGTCTCCATAGTCCACACTCTTAGCCCCTCATACTATCCCTGCAGGTAATTTATAAAATACTTCTTCACATCCTGGGGAAAATAAAATATAGAATAGGGTGAGCTTAGTTGATCAGTAAGGAAAACAATACAGCGGAAACTTTCATAAAGAAACATAAACATTAAAGGAAATGTATAACTAAAACAAAATCCTTTTAATCATGAACATAAGCATAATATGGAAAAGATAAAATGAAATAATTCCATTTACTTATTCATGTGGATATTCTACTAGTCTAATAATCACAAGAAATATCAATAACCACTTTCATAATGATGGAATGCATAATTACAGACTATCATAACCACGTAGCCAAGGCCTCGTGCTGAGACTACAAATAAGATTTTTTCAAACCCTCATGCCAAGACACTAGTTTGTCTCATGAGACCAACCGCTGCATCATGGATCTATAGAGGGCTCCACCCATCACTTACTAAGTCCAATGCATTCATCATATGAAAAGCTTGAAATATAACATAAACATTTGTATTAAAACTAGCATATGAAATGTCAATACCTGATCCACAAACCATGAATGGTATAAAAATATCACATCCACAGTAAAACATAACTCATTCAATACAATAAATAATATTTTATTGTATCAGATTAACCACAATTTAGAATAATGAAGGATATTTACATAGATGAAAGTAATCATCAAAACTATTAGAGAGAAATATCCCCCCTTTTCTTGAAATCATTTAAAAGTCACACTATATGTCACGAATCCATTTAAAAATAGATTCTTGAATAAAAGTGTCCCATAGCAATTTTAAACATTTAAAAGGAGTTTTAATTTGAAAACTTTAATATCCATATAAATAAATCCTTTAAACCATTTTTAAAACAAAGACATTAATGAGAAAGATTTAGAATAATAAATCTTTAAAACATTTTAAAATGATATTTTAGTTAGAGTTCATAACCAAAATAAAGACACATGAATACAAAGAATTGAGGTAATAAAAACTTTGTAATATCATGATATCAAAGGGAATCATGATATACTATGTCAAAATACATTATATACACCATATAAAAGTGATTTGTATATATCAACAAAGGAGTCTCAATGGAATGTAAATTGAGATTAAATCTCTCATAAAGGTCGTATCCTTAGGATAAGGATAAATCAACGACATAATTATGTGTGAAAAAATATAAATACACTCAATATTATTGGATATTAAGTGAAAACAAATTACTGGACATTCACACATATTCTTGTAAAAACAACGCCAATGAATTGGATGTTTAACTCAATACATTGATATTGAGTTAAAAATACTATTTTCAAGTTCAAATCGATGACATGAAAATTTATCAATGGAGTGATTATGTGTATAAAAAGTATATCCATAGAAAGGGGAGTAGAAATTATGACATAATCAAATGAATAGGTATTCCACATATAATCTTGGAATAAAATAATCAATAAAGTATGCTTAAAGCCGAATGAGTGGAAATTGAAATTTCAAATTCCCTTATCGATTAGGTAACTTACGAAACATACACCCATGAAAGAAGGATCATACAATGATGATTTAAATACAAATAAATTAAAGTATATTAAACAGTGAATACAATCATGGGCAGTACACATACACCACATGCAAAAAAAAAGTGGTGAATAATTGAATTCTCACAAAATTAACAGTGAGATAAGAAACCCCTTACTTTGTACTTTTTCCTTGGTCAATGGTAGGTTACCCTCCTGTATAATGGTGGAATAATTTTTATTTAATTACAAAATAATAATTTACATTGTTATGATATCATATATGATCTTTTAACATTGATTTGTTTATAATATCTTAGTATTATCGTCGTTTCGGGTGTTAACTTACTCATTTTCTTTTATATGTTTTGTTAAATAAGCCATTTTTGTTATGGATAAGTTGTATATTATTCATATACAGAATGATATAATGTCCTTAAAAACTATTTTTAATCATAAAATGAGAATTATAGTTGAATGGATACGATGAAGAATTAATCTCATCGCGTTCGTGGAGACGGTAGTCCGTACGTACACACGAGCGACAATGTCATTATTTTGATATTAAAATAATATTTAATTGGATGTTATATCATATATATAGAATAATTATCATTTTATATTTTTTATTTACATGAATTACACATCATTATTATACCCATCCATATAATAATGTTTTGAATAACAATTACAACACGACATGGAGACAGTAAGCCGTACGTACGCATGTATGGTGACAGGCCATTCAAAGGATGGATAGAATACTGAAATATGGTTGTACCATTTTTATAATAACATAAAATTATATATCATATACTGGACTTATTATTTTATAATGTTAATAACAAATAATGAAGAAGTGGAAGAAGAAAGGAACATGAAAAAGGGTGGTGAAATCATTACCTCTTCTTCGGCTTCTTCCTATTGATTTGATCAAAAGGGATCCTTAGGTTGGATTTCTGACTAATGTAAGGCATCTATAATGAATTGAGTGAAGTTAAGAGATTATTTGGGTGGGTTTTGGCCAAACCAAATGGATTTGAAGGTGTGAATTAATGATAAGGGAGAGTTCCCTTTTATAAGAGGGGTGAGGGGCACCTTTGGAAAAGCTAGAAATATTATTTTATAATATATTCATATTGGGTTTTTAATGTCTCCAAAGTGGATAATTTAAAGATTAAGGTTGGGATAGATCGAAAACCACTCAACCAATAAGATTTAGACAGGTTTGGGTTACTATATTAACCATATATTTAAGTATTAACTCTTAGTTAATTAGTTTCACTTTTACAATGTCTCTTTGTATTTTTATATTATATGGTTAATAAACTTACTATATACATCCAAGAGACTCCCAAGTGGTCCATTAGTGATACAAATATCATGATATATGTCTCTTGGATAAACATTATAATTTTAGTAATTTAATATCAATTAATAATATAATATTTGTTTTAAAAACTCTTTTATATCAATTTTGACACTATTCAATAATTGATTTTTGTAAAAATTATAACAGAATGATTAATTCGAAAAAAGATAATTAAATAAATCCTAACATGTTATATTAACCTTGAAAATTATTGGTATTTTTAAAGAGTACAAAATTACATTTATTTATGTATTTATAATATCAATTATTCTAATTTATCATTAATTAGGTAATTACTGCATCACCATTGTGTCATAAATAAATTAAATTATTTAATTTATAAAAATTATAAATAAAATACAATTATGTATGAAATATTGTTTTCTTTCTAATTAATATTTATAGTAAAAAATACAACACATATAACCCTATATAAAAATTGTTCTTATAAAAGATATATGCTTATGTATTTTTTGTATTTATTTTAACTTAATTAAAATAAAGTGTCCCTATCACATACAACTGGCTCCATGGGGTCCCAAAAACGACCCAAATATTCCCGTGGTCGGACATGTATCCACCAATAATGTTAGGACACGTTTCAGTGTAATTTAGTATTATTATATTATTATTTTTAACACTTATTTACCGGATTTACCCTTTAACCATGGTAAATAAAATATTTACCGAAGTAATTATTCAAAATGTCTAAAAATAAAAAGTTACCTATTTACAAAATTTGGACATCCTAATTCCAAATATGGAATCCATTTTTTCGAAATTCAAAACACAAAAGTGTCAGTAATTAATTTAAAACTAATTCCTGCTGTCAAAACAAAAAGCATGTTTTTAAGATATAATAACTATCAAAAGATTGATACTTGTTTATGTCCAGTTTAATAGTGAAATTATGTCCAATTAACAAAATTGTATTAAATGGTAAAAAATATTCTTAATATACTTTAAAACCACTTAAATACAAAAAAAAATCACTATTAGTTATTTTGATTAAAAAATTTGTTTTTAATTAAAATTTAGTAATTTTCAATATTCATCAAAATATAAAATTAATCTGAAAAGTACCAAAATTTCACCCTAGTATAATTTGGATATTCCAAATCCAAAAATGAACTCCATTTTGAGATATCAAATTTATAAAATTTCAAAAATTTGGTATCAGTATCCATAACGGCTACTTTGATTAGTCGAGGTGTGTTAGAACTCGAAGTTGCGTACAACACACGCTACTGTATTAATCAAAGAGAAGTGTATCATGGAAGCTTGGGGTGTTACATTCTCCCCTCTTTCAATAAATTGTGTTATCAGAATTTTTAAAATTTGGATTTGGAATATAATCAAAAGTCCCACATAAGAAACAGATTCAATAAAACTATCACTTTAAAAGAATGAAAGAGAAGTACAAAGGTCAACTGAGATAACCTATACTAGGATTCCATGTAGAAAAAAATGGATATGGATGATAAAATAAGTTTCAATTTCTGATGGGGATGGATAGAAAACATGATCACGATAAATCTAACAACAAGAAAACCACAAAGTTGTTATGTGAGAAATGGTCATTAGTTTCCCAGTAGGAAAAGTAAATGGACAACATTTTTTTTGTTTTAAGTTACATTATATAAAGATGAGAAATTCATTTTAGAGATTTTCTAAGAAAATAAAGAGATATATTTACTTTTTATTTAGAGTTTCATTTTTTAATAAATTTCCACCACTAACTCATTTTTTTTAAACGATGAGTATTCAAGAAGACTTGGTCACACTGGAAGAGCTCGAAGAAACTTCTATAGAATCATATGATCCACAAAGGATAAACTATATATTTACATTTTCTTTAGAGATTAATCAAAACCAAAATGGTTAGTAAAAGATCTGATGATCCACAAAAAGGATATTCCTTTAGAGAAATAAACATTAATCTTAATTTTTAAAATCAATACCCCAAAGTTGAATAAATACCATTCAATAAACAATTGTCCTAAAAATCATTCAATATAATCCAAACTAATATTGAAACCCAAAACATAGAAGAATTTGGTTGTGTAATCTTCCATGTTAAATTTTATCTCCAAATGACATCAACTACTCTTAAAGTCACAAACTTAAAAGTAATTAACCAAATCACATATTCTCTATTATAGGTTAATCATTTCCATAAATAACCCAAATCACTATAAATCCACAATAAAAACATAGATAAAAATCCCCCATTACTCCACAAATGAAACGCCATAGTATTCTATTTTCCTTGGGCATATAGAGTTCCCAACAAATCTAACATCTTCCAAAATATCGTTTATCACTTAATCACCAAATCATTTTCCAATACTAAGGGAATTCATTTGATAAGAAATAAGAACCCAAATCAACATATTATTGATCAATAAAGTGATTTAACTAATAATAATTAGTCACACTAACCAGGTACTTCACGTAGTCTAGTGGTTTGTGAAAAATCTCAACCTCACTTTGGTTGTGGGTTTAATTCCCAAATCTTTGTCTGACTCGACGGGTTGTCACACGGTCTTCATGTTATCCTTTTTCAAAAAATATATTTTTATAACATTACCAAAATGAGATAAATTACTCAAAATAACCATAACATAATTTTAACCAGAAATGTTATCTCATACCTTGCATTTTCATCCCAAAATATAATAACTTGTAATTTCCTCAAATGAAATGACCATATAAGACCACATGGTTATTTATAACAATATCCACAACAGAAAAGATAATTCTTCCTCAAAGATCATTTTGAAATGATAAATTGAAGGTTTACACATAAAAGAGAAAATTCTTCCAAAGTAATCACATCAATAAAGAGCACTAACACTTTTAAACATTTAACCATCCATTTATTTCCACATAGGTTCATCATATGTTCCTTAGGTTCCCACATTGCCTCTTCCATCTTATGATTTCTCTATAGAAATTTTACCAAGCGAGTCATCTGGTTTCTCAACACTTGATATTTGGTTTGAATAATTCTGATAGGCTCTTCACATTAAGATACATCAGGTTCCAATTCTAATTATTCATAGGTGAGTATATGCATTGGGTCAGGCATGTATTTTTTCACTAGTGATATGTTGAACACAACATGAACTCTGGAGATACTAGGAAAAATTGTCTTTGGGTAGAATGCGTTCATGTGTCACAATGTTACCTTAGGAATTTTTCAAAATCATCTACTTCCTTTACCAAAAAAACTCCTCATCCATCTTGGATTATATCGATGGAAGCATCGATGCATCATAAAAAAATAGGTATTTCTTATATATAATTTTAAGACATCATCTTTAACATGTTTTTAAGAAAAATTCTTATTGATTCATCTTAAAATGTTTCAAAATAATGTTTTGTTAAATCAGTTTCCGTATATCCCAAAAGACATAAATATATAATTTTATACATATAGGATGCTCGAAGGTCTCCCTATTCTGCAACATCTAGAAAATAATTTATTGCATAGTAATTTTGAGATAAATTGAAGAATTTGAAAAGACCCTGATGGTACTTCCCATGCTTAGTGTGGTAAGAAAGTTTAGAGAACAATATTATCCCATAGTCGGTTCTTGATCCTTGAAAGAATCATGCAATACTAGAGGTAATGAATTTATCATAAAGTTGTTTTCATGTAACATGGACATTTGAAAAAGTTTCAACATCATCTGCTCATGACTTCTGGATAATAATTGTAAGTAGTTATTCAGGAAGAGAGAGAAGAGTTGTTCGTGATCTTGTCCCTCCATGTTTCAACTAACAAAAAGAAAATACAATTAGGGTTTTTGAATACTTATCTAATAAGAATCTTAAAAATAGACATAATAGGATAATCTTGTAATTGAACAATATATCCTAGCTTGGGGTACCCTATGTTAAAATCTAGGATATCCACTATCTATTTCCCGACATATATTCTTATGGGCATTTTTTTATTCCATTAATAATGGTTCATACTAATCTTGTGAATTTAAAAAAGCATATCCTCCGGGAGTGTCGTAACCAAGAGTGCAGCAAGGCCCATTTTTGTGCACCATTTCCTATTCGAGTCTAGCTCAAAGCGGTGTTTTCGGGTTTTACCCCTAGGTACATATGTGCCAGAGCTGCCTCTACTACTCATATCCAGAGAGGGAAGTATAGCTCATAAAACTCACAAAATATCTACAATACCTAAATTCTAGTATGTTTTTCTATATTAATCCTCAAATTCTATCTTAGGGCTATGTGATCTAATCAATGTTTATCTAAATCTAGCTTCCATGGTTTGTACGAAACTTTCTTTGATACCAACTGTAATGCCCCGACCCCATTTACCCAGAGTCGGTGCATTATTACATAACATCGACATGATCACAATAAAGATCAAGTCTCGAAAGACCGATTAGTTTAGTAGCCTTGGATTAACTAGATACATTAATAAATTTTACATTACATCATAAGGTAAAAACTACAACAACATAGTCTCCATAGTCCACACTCTAATCCCCTCATAATATCCCTGTAGGTCATTCATAAAATATTTCTTCACATCCTGGGAAAAATAAAACATAGAAAGGGGTGAGCTCAGATGCTCATTAAGGATAACAATATAGAGGATACTTTCATATATAAATATAAACATTTAAGGAAATGTATAACTAAAACAAAAGCCTTTTAAACTTGAACATCAGCATAATATGAAAAAGATTAAATGAAATAATTCCCTTTAATTATTCACTTGTATATTATACTAGTCGAATAATCACATGAAATATCAATGTCCACTTTCATAATGATGGAATTCATAATGCCAGACTTTCATAACCACGTAGCCAAGGCCTCGTGCCGAGACTACAAATATGGTTTTGTCAAGGCCTCGTGCCAAGACACTAGTTTGTCTCATGAGACCTACCGATTCATAGAGAATCTAGAGTGGGCTCCAACCATCACTTACTAAGTACAATGCATTACTCATATGAAAAGTTTGAAATATAACATAAACATTCATATTAAAACTAGCATACAAAATGTCAATACTTGATCCACAAACCATGAATGGTATAAAAATATCACATCCATAGTCAAACATAACTCATTTGATACAATAATGAAGATTGTATTGTATCATATTAACCCCAATTGAGAATAATGAAGGATATTGACGTCGACTAAAATAATCATCAAACTATTGAGATAAATGTCCCCTTTTTTTCTTGAAAACATTTAAAAGTCACACTATTTGGTCAAGAAGGAATTTAAAAATAGATTTTTGAATCAAAGTGTCCCATACCACTTTGAATATTTTGAAATTAATTTTTATTTGAAAACATTAATTTCCATATAAATAAATCCTTAATACCATTTTTAAAACATGGACATTAATGAGAAATATTTAGAGTAATAAATATTTAAAACTTTTTAAAATGATATTTTAGTTAGAGTTCCAAACCAAAACAAAGAAAGTTGAATACAAATAATTGAAATAATAAAAACCTTGTAATATCATGAGATCAATGGGATTCATGATATAATATGTCAAAGTACATTATATACACCATATAAAAGTGATTTGGTGTATAACAACAAAGGAGTCTCAATGGAATATAAATTGAGATGAAATCTCTCATAAATGATGTATCTTTTGGTTAAGGATAAATCAATGAAATAATGATGTTTTAAATATATAAATACACTCAATATGATTGTATATTCAGTGGAAAACAATCAAAGGAAATTCACACATATTCTTGTCAAAACAACACCAATGGATTGGATGTTTAACTCAACAAATCAAGATTGAGTAAAAATTACTCTTATCAAGTTCATACTGATGACTTAAGAATTTATCAAAGGAGTGATTATGTGTATAAAAATTATATCCATAGAAATGGGAGTGGAAATTATGACATTATTTAATGAATATTTATTGCACACATAATCTTGGAGAAAAATAATCAATGAAGTATGCATAAAGCCGAATGAGTTGAAATTGAAATTTCAAATTCCCTTAGTGATTTGGTAACATAAAAAACATACACCCATGAAAGAAGGATAATAAAATTATGATGTAAATATAAATTAATTAATTTATATTACACAATTAATACAAACATGGGCAGCACACACACCACATGCAATAAAAAAGTGGTGAATAATGGAAATCTCACGGAATTTAAAGTGAGATAAGAAACCCCTCACTTTGTACTTTTTCCTTGGTCGATGGTAGGTTAACCTACTGTATAATGGTGAAATAATTTTTATTGAATTAAAAAAAATCATTTACATTAATATGATATCATATATGATCTTTTAACATTGATTTGTTAATAATATCTTAGTATTATCGTCGTTTCGGGTATTAACTTACTCATTTTATTTTATATGTTTTGTTACATAAGCCATTTTTTATGGATAGGATGTATCTTATTCATATAAAGAATGATATAAAGTCCTTATACACTATTTTTAATCATCAAATGAGAATTATACTTGAATGGATACAATGGAGAATGAATCTTATCGCGTTCATGGAGACGGTAGTCCGTACATATGCACAAGCGACAATATAATTGTTTTTATATTAAAATAATATTTAATTGGATGTTATATCATATATAAAGAATAATTATAATGTTATATTTATTATTTACATGAATTATATATCATTATTATACCCATCCAAATAAAAATGTTTTGAATAACAATTACACCACGACGTGGAGGCGGTAAGCCGTACGTACACATGTATGGTGACATGCCATTCAAAGGATGGATAGAGTACTAAAATATGGTGGTACCATGTTTATAATGACATAAAATTATATATAATATACTGGAGTTATTATTTTATAATGTTAATAACAATGAAATAAGAAGTGGAAGAAGAAAGGAACTTGAATAAGGGTGGTGAAATCATTACCTCTTCTTCGGGTTCTTTCTATTGATTTGATCAAAAGAGATTCTTAGGGTGGCTTTCTGACTAAAGTAAGGCCTATATGATGAATTGATGGAAGTTGAGAGAGTATTTGGGCAGGTTTTGTCCGAACCAAAATTCTTTGAAGGTGTGAATTAATGAGAAGGGGGAGTGCCCTTTTATAAGAGGTGTGAGGGTCACCTTTGGAAAAGCTAGAAATATTATTTTATAATAAATTCATATTCGGTTTCTAATGGCTCCGAAGTGTATTATTTAAAGTTTAAGGTGGGTATAGGTCAAAAAAAACTCATCCAATAGGATTTATATAGTTTTGGGTTGTTATATTAACCTTATCATTAAGTATTAACTCTTAGTAAATTAGTTTCACATTTACAATGTCTCTTTGTATTTTTATATTATATGGTTAATAAACTTTCTATATACATACAAGAGACCCCCAAGTGGTCCATTAATTATACACCTATCATGATATAAGTCTCATGGATGAACCTTATATTATAAGGAATTTAATATCAATTTATAATATAATATGTGTTTTAAAACTCTTTTATGCCAATTTTGACACTATTCAATAATTGATTTTTGTAAAAATCATAATAGAATGATTACTTCGAAAAAGTTAAATAAATTAATCCTAACATGTAATATTAACCTATAAAATTATTGGTATTTATAAAAAGTATCAAATTACATTTATTTGGGTATTTATAATATCAATTATTCTAATTTTTCATTAATTAGGTAATTACTGCATCACCATTGTGTCACAAATAAATTAAACTATTTAGTGTCTAAAAATTATAAATAAAATACCATTATGTAGGAAATATTTTTATATTTCTAATTAATATTTATAGTCTAATATACAACATATATAACCCTATGTATAAATTTTTTTTCTAAAAGATAGATGCTTATGTCATTTTTTTATTTATTTTAACTTAATTAAAATAAAGTATCCCTATCGCCTACAAGTAGCTCCATGGGGTCCAAAAATCGACCCAAATATGCCCATGGTCGGAATTTTATCCACCAATAAGTTTATGACACGTTTTAGGGGAATTTAGTATTATTATAAAATTATTTTTTAACCCTTATTTAACGGATTTACCCTTTAACCATGGTAAATAAAATATTTACCGAAGTAATTATTCAAAATGTCTAAAAATAAAAGTTACCTATTTAAAAAATATTGAAATCACGATACCAAATGTGGAATCCATTTTTCCAAATTCAAAACACAGAAGTGGCAGAAAATAATTTAAAATTAATTCTCGTTGTCAAAACAAAAAGCGTGTTTTTAAGGTATAATTACAATCAAAAGATTGATACTTGTTTGTGTCTGGTTTAATTGTGAAATTAGTTCCAACGACCAAAATTTTATTAAATGTTAAAAATATATTCTAAATATACTCTAAAACCATTCAAATTCATAATTTATCACTATTAATTATTTTTATTAAATAATTTGTTTTTTATTAAAATTTATTAATTTTCACTATTCATCAAAATATAAAAGTTATCTGAAAAGTACCAAAATTTCACCTTAGGCTAATTTTGATATTTATAATCCAAAAATGAAGTCCATTTTGAGAGATAAAATTTATAAAATTCCAAAAAGTTTGTATTACTATTCATAACGGCTACTTTGATTAGTCGAGGTGTGTTAGAACTCAAAGTTGCATACAACACATGCTACTGTATTAACCAAAGGGAAGTGTAACATGGAATCTTGGGGTGTTACACTATGTGTGTGTGTGTGTGAATGGGTAAATATATGAATATTAGTGCATGTATGAGAATATAGACATATGTATGTGTGTGTGTGTGTGTGTTTAGTAATGTGAATGAATGTGTATATACATGTATGTATGTATATGACATGCCTATGTGTGTATGTATGTGTATGATTATGTGGAATGTGTGTTTATATAGTATTTTCTTGTAGGCATACGTATGTGTCTGTATGTTCATTCATGTTTTTAAATTATATATATATATCGGTGTATACAAGTTCGTACTTGTATGTGTACGTATATGCATATATTCGTATGTATGTGTATATATGTTTATGTGTATATGTATGTGCATTAGTATTTTATCTATATATTTATGATTATATGTAGGTGTATAAGAATACTTGTATGTATATATGTGGGAGTGTCTGAGCATGTATGCATACCTGTATGATTATGCGTATGTATGTGTCTATGTGTTTTTGTATGTGTCTGTGTATGTGCATGTGTATGTGTATATTTATGTGTATTTGTATGTGTATGTGTATGTGTATTTTTATGTGTATGTGTATGTGTTTGTGTATTTGTATGTGTATGTGTATGAGTATGGGTAGGTGTATGTGGAAAAATTGTGTATATGTATATCTGTATATTTATATGAGTCTGTGTATGGATTTTTATACACAAATGTATGTATATGGGTAAGTATGTGTGTTTCAGTAAATGTTTCAATATGTGTGTGTGTGTTTTTTGTAGTATGTGATTGTATGAAAATGTATGTGTACGTTTGAGCATGCACGAGTATGTAATTTTATGTATGTTTAGGTGAACACAAACGTGTATGTGTATTCATATGCATGTGTGTGTATTTGTATGCGTCTGTTTCAGTGTACATGTATGTCCATGGGTGTATGTTTATGTTTCTGTATATATGTCTTTGTATTTGTATATGTCTATATGTGCGGGTACATGTATGTCTATGCGTATTAATGCGTGCATGAGTATGTTTCTTTATTCATTAAATATTATTTAATTTATTTTAATATTTCTCAATTTATAGTATTTTTTGATATTTATTAATTTTTAATACACATTCAATTAATATTTTTTTGTTATATTCATTTTTTATAATTAGTTATACATATTTAAATATTTACACATTTAATTAAAAATAAAATTTATATTTATAAGTAAAAATTATAATGTTAATTATTATTTTTGTATACAATTAGCATAATATATACATCAACAATAAAAAATAATAACATAATTATTTATTTATTTTTAAGTATTTTTTATCTATTTTAAATTCATTAAATTAATATAATGAATACACTTCTCTTATAAATTTTTTGAAATTTTCTAAATTATATTTATTAATTTCTTAATATTATTTCAATTTTTTTTCATTGTTTATAATTATAAATTTTAATATTTATGGAATTTAATTATTATTAAAATGTATACATATTAATTTAGTATGATTTAATTTTTTTAATATTTTTTAAATTTATATTATTATATTATATTTTTATTTATTTATTATGTTTTATGATTTGTAATATGTTTGATTTTTTTATGATTGATATATATATAAATTCATTTTGGATTTATTTTTTCTTTTTGTCAATATAAGTCATATTTGATAAATTTATTTTTTATATAGTTAATATCCTTTTTTTGTTCACTTATGTTAATTCTTTATATGATTGTAATTCTAGTAATTAATGTTACAAATTCACATCACATCTTTTTTAATTTAGTTAATTTTATTTACACAATTTTAATATTCTTAAAATTATTATTATTTATTCATTTTTAAAATTTATTATTTTTTTAAATTTTCAGAATTTATTCATTTGTTAAATATTTATTAATCCGTATTTATTTACAATGTTTTAATATTCACAAAATTTTTATAATTTTTATGATTAACATTTATTAAATGTTACTTAATATGGTTTTATATTTATAAATTGTTTGAAATTTATATAATTTTTTTTAAATGCTTTTTTTTCTACAATTTAAACTTAAAAAAAGTTTATCTTTAGAAATTATATTATATATATTTGATATATTTTTTTCTATTCATTATTCTTTGTTTTTATATGTGTTTAATGTTATTGTAATTTATCCAAAGAATTATTTTTTAAATTGTGTTACAATCTATTAAAATTCATTAATTCATTTTTAATATTATTTCATTTAATAGGATTTAATAATTTTTAATAATTATTATTATTTATTTTTTTGGGAATTTAACCAAATTTTCATATTTATTTGTACATATTTATTTACCATGTCTTAATATTTTAAATATGATTATAGCTTATATGAATAATATTTATTTATTAGTGTTTATTATTTTTTATATTTTTAATATATTTTATATTTAAATAATAAATTAATTAAATGGATTTTTTATTTTTTTTGTAACATAAGTAGTTACAATTATTCATTTTTAGTAAAATTTTATTTTTATAATAAATATTACTTATTTATTTTTGAATAAATTTTGTGATTGTAATATAGGTAATTAATGTGATTAATTCATTTTTTATGTTTTTTACTTTATTCAACTTAATTTATTCATTTTTAATATTAATTATTTAAATAATATTTTTCAATTATTAATATTGTAAAAATTGACTCATTTATTGGATATTTAGTTATAAATATTTATTTATTATGTTTTAATATGTTCAATATGATTATACTTTTTATAAATAGTTATTTTAAAATCATAATTTTTTTAATTTAAATTATTATCATATTTCATTTTTGATATTTTTGATATTTATATAATTAATTATATTTATTCATTCATTTTTTTCCTTTTTTGATAGAAGTATGTTAAGAACTGATAAAATACTAAATTAAGAGCACTTAAACATAAGGCCCAATAAATATTATTTTTCCTCACTTCTTTAGCCCTGAGAGAAGTGATGATTTATCGGTGTTAGGAAAATACGGAAAAAAGTGCAATTTCAATGCATGTATGTTTTTATTGGTAAAAAAATATATTTTTATCAAATATTTTAGTATGGGATAATAAAATCTTTTTCATCCTTTATAATATAACCGAAAGGGCCATGTATTACTCATGCCACATTCATGCTCGTGAGGAACCAACAGTCTACTACAACCAAAGAAAACTATTTTAGAAAAATCATACATAAAAATAAGATGTTTGAAATTTTGAACTAGTTTTTAAGGAATCTCAGTCAATCATTCATGTTTCTTCAATGAATGTTTTGATTATATCTTACCTTCAGTCCAACAAGATCTTTGGAAATTTGATTTAATTTCACAAAATTTATGAGAGTGTTTAATTTTTTGTGAGTCTTCCAGAATTCACATTAATCATACATGAGGGTAGATTTCCATTTTGGTCAACCACGACCTAATAAATCCATGTAAATCATATGTAGAATCAATTTACACAAGAAAAACAATGATAATATAACATTAATGTAGAGGTTTATTTAAGAAAATAATTACCAAATTAATAAAACAATATAATGCATAAAATTAATCCCTTAAATAGTTTAACTCCAAAATAATATAAAACCCAAAAATTGTGATAAACTATTGTATATTTGATTAATTACATGGAATTAAAATCAATTAAAAAAATTCCCCATTTTATCACTGTAGAGACCCGAAGCCTAACGTACATGAACATTACATTACTTTTGCAGAATACTTAATACATAACAAAAATATACACACAAGGATCGTAATAGTTTAGTGTCTTTGGAAACTCGGAACATAATCTTCTAATCCTGGTGAAAGATCTTCAAAATCTCCCACAAAGATCTTCCTTTTTTTTACCTAAAACCTTTCTTTATATCCTGGGGAAAAGAAAACATAAAAGAGTGAGCTCAAATGCTCAGTAAGGGTAAACAAAAGAAATATCAATCACATAATTTTCATAAGAACATAACATTTTTGGAAATCTTAACCTGCAAAAGAGAGAATAATTTCATAACATGGGATAAATCATAGTAGTGAAAATGAAACCCTTACTTAAAACATTACTCATTGTGGCATACACACATAATCATAGAGAATCATTTCTTGTTAGTCAAGACTCATTGCCAAGACTATCTTAGTGGACAAAGTCCCTTTCTGAATCGAGTAATCCTCGTTTCAGTCCTGTTTCACTGAACCGGTATAACCTACCATTCCAGCCATGTCTATCTCATGAGATATGAAATCTTTACCCAATGCATTGGAGGGAGATATAGGTCCCACCCGTCTCATAATGATACCATTCTTATGTGTGCCACAAAATCATAAATCATACATCATTTCATAACCCATGTAATAAAAATGGGATTCTTAAACAACATGGCATCATAAAACCATTCATACAATATAAAGGAATTCATAAACATAATTCCATCACAACATAGTCAAATCAATGAAAAAAATATGGATAGAAACAGAACCCTTTATTATCTTAGATGGAAAATAATTTTGATAAAACACTTGAATTGAATTCTTGAGGAAAATATCCTTTCTTCTTCAAAATCAATTTCTTTTCACAAAACATCATGAAATTTTAAAAGAAAGAGATTTTATTGAAAATAGTCATGAAATATTTTGGAGGAAGCTTCATGAAAATAAGGCTTTATAAGACCGTAAAAATCCGTTCGTGCCGTATAAGTTAAAAAAAACATTCTTCTTGTACTTTTGTCGGAAAAGTCAAAAAGTACCTCGTACGAAAAACGGCAAAAGATTCCTTTCATATCTTTTACTAAAAACTCACCGAAGGGTAAAATTGGTTTTAAACAATTGTAGGTGGATGGAAATAATATTAAATATTGAGGAAACATGGATGTGGATGATAAAATACACCCCAGTAATTACTTACGAATAAACAATCTCGGATAAAAATGAGATTGTGATATTTCCCTTAACTTAGGTCCAATTTGCTTAGTATGTGTCCGAACCTCCTGTATAATGATTTAAATAATGTCATTTACTTATTACAGAATCATATTCATTGTTATGATATCATATATGGTTCACTTATGACATTATATTACCCGTTCTTTTGTAAATTCCATGTTAAAGAAGCGTTTTGGGTAAAATCGTTTCATTTATCGTAGGTGTTTTGACTTGTTGTTATTGACATCATTATTACTTATATCATGATTTACTTACTTCCAGAATATAAAATATGATTTATATATCATATATATTCAGTATATATATATATATAATAGGTAGATAAATAAAATGAAAAACACCGTTCATGGAGACGGTAGTCCGTACGTACGCATGAACGTTGTTTTCCTTTCCTTATTGTCTTGAAATGGAAGTAAGTAGATGACATACATATGTATATATATACATAAATCCAGTATCTTTATAATGTCATATATTTCATTATTATTTCTTATATATACATTATAATCATTCTTAAATGGTTAACATGGAGAATGAATCTCATCGCGTCGTGGAGACGGTAGTCCGTACGTACGCACGAGCGATGATATCATTTCTATAAATATTGAATTGAATTGGAGTGGATTATACAATATATCAGAATCAATATGATGTTGTAATAACTATGTATAGTTATTCTTTACACCATTATACCCATCCATGTAAGGTGGTGGTGGAAAATAGATTACACCACGGCGTGGAGACGGTATTCCGTACGTACGCACGCGCGGTGATTTCTTTTTCCGTAGGATGGATAGATGGTGAAATAAGGATGTTTCAAAATTATAATAACATATCAGTATATGAGTGATACTGATGTTATTACTTCATAATGAAACAACATAATAAGAAGAAGTGGAAGAAGAAATAAAGATGAAAGAATTGGTAACGGTAATTACCTCTTCTTTGAAGCGCCTCTTTGAGACCTCCTCTTAGGTCACTAAAATTGGTCTTTGAGGAAGACCAGAACCTCTAGTATGTTGCTAGGGAAGTGGAGAAGATATTTGGGAAGGGGTTGGCCGAGCTTGAGAGCTCAAATTGGTGTGAGGAGGAGGGGGAGGAGGTGTCCTTTTATAGGGGAGGAGAGGGGCACCTTAGGAATATCTCAAAATATTATTTTATATTAAAGTCAAAATCGGTTTTTAATGGTTCCAAAGGGTCTTATTTCGAAGCTAAAGTGGGGATGGGTCGAAATCCTATCAACCAATAAGATTTAGACAAGTTTAGGGTATTATTTTAACCTTATCAATTAGATTTAACTCTAAGTTAAATAATTTAACTTTTACCGTGTCTTTTTGTTTTCTTTCACTATATGGTAAATACACTTACTATAACATGCCAAACGAACCCCAAATTGTATATTATTAATACATATATCCTTAGCTAAGTCATTTGGCCGAACCTTAGATTTTTAGGAATAAAATAACAATTAATAATATAATATTTGATTTAAAAACTATTTTGTGTCAATTTTGACACTATTTGATACATGATTTTTTTGAAAGTCATAACAGAATTAAATGTTCGAACCATGTTGACTAAATCAACATTAATATATCATAGTAACCTATAAAAGTAGTGGAATTCATAAAAAGTCTTAAATTACATTTATTTTGGTATTTATATTATCAATTATGTGAATATTTCATTAATAAGATAATTACTGCATCATCTTTGTGTCATAAATAAATTAAATTATTTGATGTCTAAAAATTACAAATAAAATACCATCATGTAGGAAATCTTTTTAGCTTTCTAATTAATATTTACAATCGAATTTATCTTATGTATAACCCCATATTAAAAATGATTTACTTATTAAACTTTGATTTTAACTATTTTAACCCTTCTTTAAATAAATTAATAATAAATGTCCTAATCTAACCCAAGTGGGCCTAAATGGTCATATTTTATTCCTAAGTTTGTTTTTGGTCGAATTACACTTGTCCAATAGAATTAGGACATGTGTTAGGGTAATATTAATATCATATTTACCCTTAGTTACCCTATTTACTATTAACCGTGGTAAAAAAAGTAAAAAGTTACTATTCACCAAAAAATTATTTTCATCTCATTGAACCACATTTTAGTCCTTGATATTAACCGTGTCTCTCGGATTTTCGAAATTCCATTCACAGAAGCGGTAAAATTAAATTTTATACAAAATTCAGTTTTTAACCTACCACTTAGTAGTTTCACTATTCATCAAAAATTGATGTTTTTCAGAATAATGCCAAAATTTCATCCTAAGCTATATTTCATATTCCGAATTCAAAAATGAAGTCTATTTTACCAAATTCATAACATAGAATTTGCATTAATTAAATTTATAATAAAATCCCGCTGTTAACACAAATAGCGTGTTTTTAAGAAACAATATCTATCAAAAGATTGACATTTGATTACGTCTGGTTTAAATGTGAAATTACATCCAATGACCAACATTGTATTAAATTGTAAAAATATATTCTAAATATACTTTAAAACCACTCAAATTAATAATTTATCACTATTAATTATTTCGATTAAAAAAGTTGTTTTTAATTATAAATTAGTAATTTTCACTATTCATCAGAATATGAAAGTTATCCGAAAAGTACCAAAATTTCACCTTAGGCTAAATTCGATACTCCGAATCCAAAAATGAAGTTCATTTTGAAAAATAAGATTTACAGAATTTTAAAAAGTGGTTATTACTATTCATAACGGGTAGTTTTAATAATATTTTAATAGCATATCGTTGTTTAGTGAAACTCGGTATTGCGTATTACACACGCTATCGAGGAAGGTCGTGATTGCGTGTAATGCAAGGCAAGTCAAGGATGCGTGTTGTGCAAGCTCCTTTTGGTGTAGCGTACAACACAAGAATATTTTTCATAAAATCTCGGGCTGTTACATTCTACCCCCCTTAAAATGAATTTCGCCCTCGAAATTCGTCGGGGTTATAAATGGTTTACTATTCGAAAGTTTCTTTAATAGAAACCCACATCGTAAAAGGGAATACCAAAACTTGGCTTTAAAAACTAAAGTATGAAATGTAACGATTACCCAAATAAACTAATCACTGGGTTTCCACATAGGTCAAAAATATGGATATGGAAGAGAAATCTAACCATCATGTTCTGATGGAGAGTGGTAGAGAACATGGCTATGGAAAAGCCAGTAATCACAAATCCATAGATTTGTGATGATATAAGGTACCATCTGATTCATCAGGTATAAGATCACTAGGACAACATTTTTGGTTTTCACGATCATTTCCCTAAAGTTGAAAATTTGCTTAAAATAAATACTTACTTTATTTTGGTACAATCTCACTTTTGTTCGTGCCATGAACAATTTCTACTTCATCTCTTAAATAAATGAAGTTGAATTTGTTATTTGTGAAGTGTTAGCAGATTATGTGATAGAATGATAGGTCATTCCATCTGTTTCAAACAAAAGGTTAGCAAAATTATATGCATAAGTCGATCTATAGTGAGATTAATCATATATGGTTCCTAAAATGGACTTATACTTCATATATCATACTGCTTAATATAATAAAACTAGTTTCTACTAAACAGGGACTTCCTGTAGGTCAGTGGTAGGCGATAAAGGCCAGTCGCACTTCGGTTGTGGGTTCGATTCATACAACCTTGTCCGAAGCGATGGGCTGTCGCCCGTCCTGCAGGTTGTCCTTTTTCTAAAATTACGTTACTATAACATCCCATCAATAATATCGAAAATCTTCTATCCTTAAACAATACTAACTTATGTCCAACATAATCCAGTCTAATCTTTAGGCTTATAATACTGCAGTCCACTCTCATAATATAGTGACAACGATTACCAGAGATTTAATACTGTCGTTGATCCCCACATATCATAAGATATGTCTTGTTGGTCACATTCCAAACATTCAAAGTCCTTAATCGTGTATTCTCTTGAATACCTTAGTGAAAACATGAGTGCAGTTAAAAGTTAACACTTTCCACATACCAAAATCCTCAAAATTCTGTATACTCAAACCATGATATCACTTAGTCCTTATATCAATCATGAGCTCATGAATACTATTAAACATTTCATTTTCTCGTCTTCATTATGCGCATATCATCTTATTTCCAAAAAATATCTCAATCACTTTGAATACCACATCAATAAATATTGCAATACTCAATGATACAACATTATTTTGGAATCCCATTACATAAACGCTTAATCATTCCACCACATCATTGTCATATTCAACATTGCCAATAGTGATCGCATGTGATTTCCCTTTGTCCTTTGCCTTCAGTGGTTGCTCATGTTGATCATCACTAACCCTTGGATTAGGGCAATTATTAGCATAATGCCCCATTTCCTTGCACTTGAAGCATTGAAGTGTTGGCGGTGCGTTCTCTGCAGTGTTTGCTTTATTCACATCATTAGAAACCCTTTTTCCATTACTTCGACACTCAGCTGCTCGATGACCTTCTTTTCCACACTTAAAACATTTTCTAGTCCCTTTTAGACAATCTCCACCATGCTTCTTTCCACACTTTGTGCATAAGGAAACATTCATCTTCTTTTCACCATTATTCTGAGATTTCTCCTTGAACTCCATCTTTCGTTTCATGTCAAAACTATGAGATGGATATGTAACACCAACTTCCATTTCTACCTTGATAGCACAACGCACAATTTCTTCATAGCTACTGAAGTCTCTTATAGCTAATGCCCTTCGAAGACTTGGTTTTAAGCCACTGAAAAATCGATCAACTTTACTTTCAGGTTGGATGATAATTCCAGAAGCATACCTTGCAAGTCTTGTAAAATTTGCTTCATAGGTACCAACAGATTCATCGTCCCTTTTCTTCAGTTCAAGAAACTCTTTCTCCATCTTTGTTCGAAGAATACGAGGGAAGTACTTACTGAAAAACAAGTTCTTGAACTCGTCCCATTCCATGGACTCAATTTCATCTCTTGGCCTCGTATTCTTGATAAGATTCCACCATTGATCAGCTTCACCTTCCAAACGATATACTGCTAAGATGACTTTATCATGTTCAGAACATTGAAGAACTGAAAATATCTTTTCAGTAGTACTGATCCATTGTTCATCCACAAGTGGATCAGAAGACCCACTGAAAGAAGGTGGACGTTGCCTCATGAAGGACTCAATAGAATATTGTTCCCTTCTCTGCTCATTTGGAAGTCCAGAATGATTCATAGCTTGTGTAAGTATAGCAATAAGATTTTGCACTCCATCTCCCATAACATTTGTTTGTTCAGGAGGGCAATCATTTCATTGTCCATTGCATTGATCAACACGGTTCCTTCGGGTTCCAGCCATCGTCTAAAACCCAAAAAGAATAGTGTGAGAGGCAAAAATCATGCTAGGGAAAACAACATAATAAAGGGGAAGTACCTTCAATATCCAACATCTTAGGTTTAATTCTATGATCGTTAGCGTAATTCTATTACTATAACCTATACGTATACTTATCCATAGGGACATCCCTAGACATACCTTAGAAATATCTCTAGGGATCTCACTAACGTTTTCGCATCCTAGTTTCCAAAGGTTGACTAAACCTTTCCTCTGATACCAACTGTAGAGACCCGAAGCCTAACGTACATGAACATTACATTACTTTTGTGGAATACTTAATACATAACAAAAATATACACACAAGGATCGTAATAGTTTAGTGTCTTTGGAAACTCGGAACATAATCTTCTAATCCTGGTAAAAGATCTTCAAAATCTCCCACAAAGATCTTCCTTTTTTTTACCTAAAACCTTTCATTATATCCTGGGGAAAAGAAAACATAAAAGGGTGAGCTCAAATGCTCAGTAAGGGTAAACAAAAGAAATATCAATCACATAATTTTCATAAGAACATAACATTTTTGGAAATCTTAACCTGAAAAAGAGAGAATAATTTCATAACATGGGATAAATCATAGTAGTGAAAATGAAACCCTTACTTAAAACATTACTCATTGTGGCATACACACATAATCATAGAGAATCATTTCTTGTTAGTCAAGACTCATTGCCAAGACTATCTTAGTGGACAAAGTCCCTTTCTGAATCGAGTAATCCTCGTTTCAGTCCTGTTTCACTGAACCGGTATAACCTACCATTCCAGCCATGTCTATCTCATGAGATATGAAATCTTTACCCAATGCATTGGAGGGAGATATAGGTCCCACCCGTCTCATAATGATACCATTCTTATGTGTGCCACAAAATCATAAATCATACATCATTTCATAACCCATGTAATAAAAATGGGATTCTTAAACAACATGGCATCATAAAACCATTCATACAATATAAAGGAATTCATAAACATAATTCCATCACAACATAGTCAAATCAATGAAAAAAAATATGGATATAAACAGAACCCTTTATTATCTTAGATGGAAAATAATTTTGATAAAACACTTGAATTGAATTCTTGAGGAAAATATCCTTTCTTCTTCAAAATCAATTTCTTTTCACAAAACATCATGAAATTTTAAAAGAAAGAGATTTTATTGAAAATAGTCATGAAATATTTTGGAGGAAGCTTCATGAAAATAAGGCTTTATAAGACCGTAAAAATCCGTTCGTGCCGTATAAGTTAAAAAAAACATTCTTCTTGTACTTTTGTCAGAAAAGTCAAATAGTACCTCGTACGAAAAACGACAAAAGATTCCTTTCATATCTTTTACTAAAAACTCACCGAAGGGTAAAATTGTTTTTAAACAATTGTAGGTGGATGGAAATAATATTAAATATTGAGGAAACATGGATGTGGATGATAAAATACACCCCAGTAATTACTTACGAATAAACAATCTCGGATAAAAATGAGATTGTGATATTTCCCTTACCTTAGGTCCAATTTTCTTCGTATGTGTCCGAACCTCCTGTATAATGATTTAAATAATGTCATTGACTTATTACAGAATCATATTCATTGTTATGATATCATATATGGTTCACTTATGATATTATATTACCCGTTCTTTTGTAAATTCCATGTTAAAGAAGCATTTTGGGTAAAATCGTTTCATTTATCGTAGGTGTTTTGACTTGTTGTTCTTGACATCATTATTACTTATATCATGATTTACTTACTTCCAGAATATAAAATATGATTTATATATCATATATATTCAGTATATATATATATATATAATAGGTAGATAAATAAAATTAAAAACACCGTTCATGGAGACGGTAGTCCGTACGTACGCATGAACGTTGTTTTCCTTTCCTTATTGTCTTGAAATGGAAGTAAGTAGATGACATACATATGTATATATATACATAAATCCAGTAGCTTTATAATGTCATATATTTCATTATTATTTCTTATATATACATTATAATCATTCTTAAATGGTTAACATGGAGAATTAATCTCATCGCGTCGTGGAGACGGTAGTCCGTACGTACGCACGAGCGATGATATCATTTCTATAAATATTGAATTGAATTGGAGTGGATTATACAATATATCAGAATCAATATGATGTTGTAATAACTATGTATAGTTATTCTTTACACCATTATACCCATCCATGTAAGGTGGTGGTGGAAAATAGATTACACCACGGCGTGGAGACGGTATTCCGTACGTACGCACGCGCGGTGATTTCTTTTTCCGTAGGATGGATAGATGGTGAAATAAGGATGTTTCATACTTATAATAACATATCAGTATATGAGTGATACTGATGTTATTACTTCATAATGAAACAACATAATAAGAAGAAGTGGAAGAAGAAATAAAGATGAAAGAATTGGTAACGGTAATTACCTCTTCTTTGAAGCGCCTCTTTGAGACCTCCTCTTAGGGCACTAAAATTGGTCTTTGAGGAAGACCAGAACCTCTAGGATGTTGCTAGGGAAGTGGAGAAGAGATTTGGGCAGGGGCTGGCCGAGCTTGAGAGCTCAAATTGGTGTGAGGAGGAGGGGGATGAGGTGTCCTTTTATAGGGGAGGAGAGGGGCACCTCAGGAATATCTCAAAATATTATTTTATATTAAAGTCAAAATCGGTTTTTAAAGGTTCCAAAGGGTCTTATTTCGAAGCTAAAGTGGGGATGGGTCGAAATCCTATCAACCAATAAGATTTAGACAAGTTTAGGGTATTATTTTAACCTTATCAATTAGATTTAACTCTAAGTTAAATAATTTAACTTTTACCGTGTCTTTTTGTTTTCTTTCACTATATGGTAAATACACTTACTATAACATGCCAAACGAACCCCAAATTGTATATTATTAATACATATATCTTTATCTAAGTCATTTGGCCGAACCTTAGATTTTTAGGAATAAAATAACAATTAATAATATAATATTTGATTTAAAAACTATTTTGTGTCAATTTTGACACTATTTGATACATGATTTTTTTGAAAGTCATAACAGAATTAAATGTTCGAACCATGTTGACTAAATCAACATTAATATATCATAGTAACCTATAAAAGTAGTGGAATTCATAAAAAGTCTTAAATTACATTTATTTTGGTATTTATATTATCAATTATGTGAATATTTCATTAATAAGATAATTACTGCATCATCTTTGTGTCATAAATAAATTAAATTATTTGATGTCTAAAAATTACAAATAAAATACCATCATGTAGGAAATCTTTTTAGCTTTCTAATTAATATTTACAATCGAATTTATCTTATGTATAACCCCATATTAAAAATGATTTACTTATTAAACTTTGATTTTAACTATTTTAACCCTTCTTTAAATAAATTAATAATAAATGTCCTAATCTAATCCAAGTGGGCCTAAATGGTCATATTTTATTCCTAAGTTTGTTTTTGGTCGAATTACACTTGTCCAATAGAATTAGGACATGTGTTAGGGTAATATTAATATCATATTTACCCTTAGTTACCATATTTACTATTAACCGTGGTAAAAAAAGTAAAAAGTTACTATTCACCAAAAAATTATTTTCAACTCATTGAACCACATTTTAGTCCTTGATATTAACCGTGTCTCTCGGATTTTCGAAATTCCATTCACAGAAGCGGTAAAATTAAGTTTTATACAAAATTCAGTTTTTAACCTACCACTTAGTAGTTTCACTATTCATCAAAAATTGATGTTTTTCAGAATAATGCCAAAATTTCATCCTAAGCTATATTTCATATTCCGAATTCAAAAATGAAGTCTATTTTACCAAATTCATAACATAGAATTTGCATTAATTAAATTTATAATAAAATCCCGCTGTTAACACAAATAGCGTGTTTTTAAGAAACAATATCTATCAAAAGATTGACATTTGATTACGTCTGGTTTAAATGTGAAATTACATCCAATGACCAACATTGTATTAAATTGTAAAAATATATTCTAAATATACTTTAAAACCACTCAAATTAATAATTTATCACTATTAATTATTTCGATTAAAAAAGTTGTTTTTAATTATAAATTAGTAATTTTCACTATTCATCAGAATATGAAAGTTATCCGAAAAGTACCAAAATTTCACCTTAGGCTAAATTCGATACTCCGAATCCAAAAATGAAGTTCATTTTGAAAAATAAGATTTACAGAATTTTAAAAAGTGGTTATTACTATTCATAACGGGTAGTTTTAATAATATTTTAATAGCATATCGTTGTTTAGTGAAACTCGGTATTGCGTATTACACACGCTATCGAGGAAGGTCGTGATTGCGTGTAATGCAAGGCAAGTCAAGGATGCGTGTTGTGCAAGCTCCTTTTGGTGTAGCGTACAACACAAGAATATTTTTCATAAAATCTCGGGCTGTTACAATCACACCACATACATAATCTATTACACTCTTGAGAAATATCTATACTTAATCCAAACTGAAATCAATGAAATCAAAAAATGGAAATGAGAACTCATTTTTCATCATATTATTGTTTTGTATATTTCAGGATTTTAATTCCCATTTCATTTTGCCCAATAAATTTCATTCAAGATAATTTATCAATCCTTTCACATGCTTACCTATATAACTATTGGTTCTGAAATATGCATTACATGGGAATAGTCAAAGAGGGACGAGCCAATTTGGAGATAATATGAGCACAAATGGACCAAAATACCTCTAAATAGATTGTTTCAGGAATACCCAATCCTTCATGAATATCTAGATCTCAAAAAACACCCTAGTTATGTATTTCATTTGAGAAATAGTAATATATTTTTTTGTAAATATCCACACATTGAGTTCCAATGTCACAGAGCGCTTCACGAATGCACGAACAGTTGATAGTGTCTTCATGGGCCAAATAGATCTCCTCACATTCGTGAAGACCATAGGTTATTAATAAATCATTTATAAGAATTAAATAACCTCTTACCTATAATTACCCCCATCACGATGATGTTTAGGGATAGTTACACAGCCTTTCAGCTTGCCAATATCTCTCCATTCACGAACCTCCTAAGCATCATGATCCAATGTGAATTGGATCTCCCATGTTATCAGGGCTTTTAGAAACCCACTTTCATTTGTTCCTAAATCCCTCCATCCCAGTTTGATATACCTTTCATTAATGTCTACACCCTATATGATGTTAGAAATCCCCATAGGGATCTTTAGGATTTATGACACATTCCTTTTGTAAGCCAGGACATTATCATAAGGTAGGGTCACCCGGTTTCATGAAGCCTACCGCATCTCATTGCTCCTTACCTTCATGAAGCATATGATCTTCATAAAGAACCTCCACGAATGTACCCAACATTCATAAAAACCCAATATTTATTCTCTCAATGCTTCCTCCATTTTTCTGGCACTCATTCATAAAAGTTGAGTGCCCAAAGTCCCACTCTCATCCCAAACTAGTTTAGCTACACCTCAAGTCCCCATGTGTCCATTTCCACCCTCTGTTGTGTCTTCCCACTCCACTCCAAGAATGTCCTAACCATAAAAACTACCTTTTTCTTCTCATAATAGGTGACATAACCTATAATTATTTGTAGAATAGTGATTATAACTTGGACCATGTGATTGATCACACCTCCCACACCACCCACACCTCCCATTATTTTACCCTAGCAGTGCCAATGACATTCCACACCTGAGGGAACACGATCGATTGTAATGTATACCACAAAGTGAGGACTGAGTCCTCTGACATCTGATATGAATGATGTAAAACAAACTAGAACTATGTCACAGTTCTATGATGCAAACCATCAAGATAAAATATGTAGAACATGATGTAACATTGCATCCATACATTTTACGATAATCCTTGGATGATCTATGTATGAGTGGAATGGGATGATCCCCTAACTCCAACCACTCATATGGAATTATTTTCTTCGCAGGATTTTTCCGTGTGTAATCGCCACACCATTAAAACCAAGATCAATCCTCTTGTGAAGGGGAGTTTACACGCGCAATCTAAACACCATACCTCTTGATGCTCCTTTCACAATATGATTTTCAGATCTTCTACTTACTATTGTTTCTCACACTGAGCATGACTCACCTTGAAGTAGATTTTTGCAGAAATCATTAAAAAAAATATATAACATGTTCCACTAGTAATCATATTTGGAATAATCCCCAACCCTTCATAACTATATTGGATTTGATTCCAAACTTTCTAGGATATGTAGAAATCATCTCTGAGGTCCTAACCCAATATTCAGATCCTCCTTAATGTTCTCGAGGCCACATTCTAGTAAAGATAATTCCACCACCCAGATACAACATCTTCTAGATCATTCTTGGGCTACCTTAGTTTAATCCCAATTCCAAACATTTACCCTACTTCTTCTGCATGATCTTCCTTACCACCAGACATTAAAATTCAAGGCTTTTTCTTCTCAAACAATCTTAATCTATTGTATAAAACTAAGTGTGTTTGGATTTATATATTTTATTTAGGGTATGTTGGATGTCTCCCTAAATATTAATACCAAATAATGGTAAAATTAGGTTCTCCCCACTAGGTATTTACCTCTGTGATATGCCCCCATAGGGAATTAGATCAAATGATCCAAGTTCCACCTCCGCAGGGCATTAGATCCAAACATCCTGGTTCCACCTCCATGAGGAGTTCAATCCAACCATCCCTAACCTGCCTCCCTAGTGTAATGTGATCCATCCATCGATAAACCAATATGGCATGACATCCTCCCTTTCTGGGATATAGCTACCATATTTTACTCCACAACGTGGTATGCTCCATCGATGGGTAAACCATCATGGTGTGATATCTTCCCATCATGGTACACACCTCCTTGATCCACATCAATATGTGTTCTGTTCAATCTCATGAGGTCTCATTATGATTCTATACTCATTACATAATCCATCTCAACCATACATTGTGATCCATCAAAAAATGATTTTGAACATGTGTCCTAACCCCAAATATTTACCTCATACGTAACCTGATTTTCCTGGGTGAAGGACTTGAATGATATGGTCCTATGACATCAATGACTTCATGAAAATCATGGGATTCATAAAGTGAAAAAACATACTATAATTATTCCCCTTGCACCATTTCCTCATGATAAACATGGGATGTAATTGGTTTCATGCCTAAGATGCGTCCCTATGATTCCCTCCTAAGAGGAAGAATACAGGTGACCAATGTTCCCAGCATTCAGACATTGCAGTGATGCCCAAGATGCGTCCCTTGATGTGGTGGCATACCACATTGTTCTCCCCCACTGATGCACCACCTGCATATTGTCTTCCTCATATCACATAAGAGGAGGTATGTGAATGGTCTATCAAACATCATTGACTGTGGATAGTTGGACGTCAACAATGGGATGATGTTTTCAGCGTTTCTGATATTGATTGTGGATCGAAAGGACAGGGTACTTATTGGATAGTTCATTCCTCTTTTGCATGTTTTCTTATAGCACAAAAATCTCTAGGAGGAAACATTGGATTTGGAAGCCCTGATCCATCCTCAGTACCCCCATTTGATTGTTTAGACTTTTTTTCTTATGAGGACATTAATACCTAATGGTGGAGGTAATGTAACAACATGGAATTCCATGTAATTTTTTTAAAATTATTTTGGATTATTTCAAGAACATGCGCTAAGATGGAACATAATTCTATGGCTTGGTGAGCCCAGAATAAATGATCGAACTTTTTAATGTTTATTTATAATTGCACACATGAGCAGTTTTAGAAACTTCTAAATAGGTTCCCAGATTAAAAATACAAGGACACTGTTGCGCATGGAATGACAACATTACCCAAGAAAGGACCTAACCTCAACCAGCATGGGTTGGGGGGAAAACATTACTTTCATGCATTTTAATGGAATTTGATAAAAGGGTTTTCTTAAGGAAAATAAAAAAAATAAAATTTTACTTTATTTTTTTTTAATTTTAAATTTCATTTTATCCTTAAAAAATGATTTTTCATAATTGAAACAACATAAAAAAAATGATGAAATGAATTTTCCCTATTTAAGGGGTTAATAGAATATGACATTGTTGGCACATTTGAGAACCACTCTGAATGGTTGGATATTTATTGTTGGTGAATGACAATCAAATAATGGAAACCAATGAAGAATCATGGAGTGATGAATGCAGTGACACATATCATCACCAATGACTGACTTAACATCATGTAGGGTGTCTTTATTATTTTTCATTCCTCGTTTTTAAATAATCATGACAAATGTGAATCATTCTATGGACAAAATGATTCACGGATTGGGCATTACTTTTTTTTAGTTTTTTATGAGGGGATTGGAATTGGGATTATACATGTTATAATTATTAAAAATATACTTTCCACTTTTTATGAATTCTAAAATAGAGGGTTCTGTCCTACACAAACAAGGACTGGATTCACCAATTATGGTTGTTTGTGAGTCATTCATGACCGAATCTCTGGATCAACAAGGTGAAATCCAAGAGGCTGAATTAGGGATGGTGGAAACTCGAGAGTTATTAGGGTTCCTATGGTTCTGGAATCTGACCACTGGAGCAGGCCTGGTGGCCCATGGAAGACACCATCGGCGACGGTGCACATGGACGGTGCTTCTCGATGGCCTAATAGCCCACGACATTGGCTGGAAGAAATTGAGTAGGCCGCTAGTAGTGGTCTGGCAATGGCGCACGTGGATGTAGTGGGCATGATGTGTCACCTTTCTAGAATAGTGTGGTCCATCTAGATCGTAGGTATGGAGACCCTATGTAGAACCGTGGGGTGGAGGGGGATGCAATGTTCCAACTACATCTCAGATTGACTATTTAGCGCGGTCATAGTGGCTCAGGCAGGTGAAAGGCATCCCTAGCTATCTAGACATGAGGTAGCCTGATTGGAAAGGTTAGATCCATGTTGGGTTGGTGGACCCTGTGCCCGGTTGGGTCAGGTCAGTGTGACTGGGTCAGACCAGACTCGGACCCACGCTCCCCTCTTCTATTAAACGGTCATAATATGTAAACTGTATGTCTGATTGGAGATCTGTTTATTGAGTTGGGAAACATATGATGATGAGGTCCTATTGACATACTCCAAGTGAGTTTTTTTGGAGGTTGAGATATAGCTGATGGCAGGAGAAGTATTCTCTCCAAGAATCAAGTGCGCTATGAGGGGGAACCCTATTACTAGCTGTGATAAGAGGGAAGTTTCAAGAGTACCTCAGTGGCCTAGAGGAGGAGTAGACACACAGAATTATGTGACATGATAGACAATTAGACACACATAACATAGTGTCCGGACAAACCAGTAGTCATTCACACCTACATGGCCTGGCAGAAGAATAGTTTTGCGTACCTATGTGGCCTGGTAGACGAGTAACTGAGCAGAACACAGTGGACCAACAAATGAGCGGACCTCATTAGTCTAATAGAATTTGGTGAATCGTTAAGGATTAGTCCCTCAATAGTCTAGATTGTTAATATTTATTACTGAAAACCCTTTTTCTATATTTTAATTTACACCTGTGTGAGATATCCATTTAATCATTTTTACTTTTACCTTGTTATCTTTCATTGTGGATTGGGTGTCCCTACTATGTATTATGTTACCCACCGTGCACAGGATTTGCCTACATGTATCATGTCTAGTACAGATGACTGATTCATGGATATAAATCTTTGTGGTCCAGGACCAGGTGGTGCCCTTGGAGATTTGATAGAAGAGGTGTACTCTTGTGGCTTACCCAAGCTACTCTACACCTACCCTATATGTAGGGTTTTCCACAAACATATTTTCAAAGACCTTTGTACTTTATTATTTTCTATATTTTCATTGCTGGTCTTGTATTCTAGCTCCATTACTTTCATCTTGTACTTTATTCCCTCTGTGGTTGTCTTAATGGAATACATGTTTTTTCTTTCAGCTTTGGGGATGGGATTGTGAGTGTGTGTGTGTGTTCATAAAGGTACTCAGAAAATGAATCTTACATGCAGGTAATTTCATTTAGTGATAGTTTCTAGCCCCTAACCCTTGGGAAGTGGTCTTAGGGAAGTCGCGGTACGTGCCCTGGGGGACGGGTCATGATATACTCATCCTACAATAATATTCCTTCCAAAAATCATCAATATCATGTGATGTTGGCAAGTTTTTTTGATACTTATGGACTTGTTGTAGAATGTTGGGATAGAAAAGAATTTAATATTTTCCCTATTCCCTATCAAGTGTGAGTTGGGATCAATGACAACACAGATACAATATGGAATAGATCATACCTCTTAGTCTTCCAATGTGGGTACTACTATTCAATGATCATTATTGGTCAGTCTAGAATCCATACAATAAATAAAAATATTAGAGTCTATTCAAATGTATTTAGAGGTTAAAACTAAAGGTACACTCGATGGTGATGCATGAATTACATCATTGTATATTGAGGATAATTTTTCTTATGTTCACATTAGAGGATGGAAAGATGGGAAATGAGTTTTAGCTACCCACAGTTACGTATGGTCTTACACATGATTAATCACTGAGCTAGGAGAGTGAATATTTTGGGGATGTTTTGAAATGTTTTTCTACCTGATCCAATGATGGAGTAATCCCTGAATTATGATTCTAGGGATGAGTGGCTATTAGAGGTCACCATATTGGCATGGATGGCCCAGTAGGCAGAGTGGATTCTATGGGTCCAGCAGTTCATGGGCCCATGTAGGCGAGACCCAAAAGTAGTGGAACAATATTATAAGGCCTAACACTCTTTTTCATGAGGTCATAAGAATAAAAGTAGACTTATGGCAATTCCTATAGGACATTTTTCTAATATCCTAGGAAGCGGTTCAATAGTGTGGACATTCCAAGTGACGCCTTCTAACCAGAAGCATGAGAAAATTATGATTTCTACGTGTTGTAATACAATGTCTATGAGATATGAATGAATCTCATTAGAAATGGTATACATATCATTTGGATTTCTCTTTCCAAGGATGTCTTATAAGCACCTCGGTATGAGGTAGAGTGATGTGTTTTGGATCACGTAGATCTAGTCTATTCATGGTTCATATCATGTAGATATGCTAGACTATTTAGCACACTCATAGTGGCTCAGGTATGTGACATGCATACCAAGACAACCAGACATGTGGTTGCCTAGTAGGACAGGTCATATCCATGTTATTTTGGACGACCCTATGTCAGGTCGGGTCAGGACAGTCTGACTGGGTCAGACCAAACTCGGACCCCACGATCCCCTCTTCTCTTAAACCATCATAATGTGTAAAATTTACTTCTAATTAACGATTTGTATATTGAGGTGGGAAACATATGATGAATAGGTCATATTGACATACTCTAAGTGAGTTTTTTTGGAGGTTGAGATATAGTTGATGGCCTGAGAATTATTCTCTCCATGAATGATGTGGGATATGAGGGGGAACCTTGTGACTAGCTTTGATGAGAAGGAAGTGGCAAGAGGACCTTAGTGGACCAGAATATGCTTAGAAACATAGACTTCTGTGGCCCAACAGACAATTAAGCACACATAACTTAGTGGCCTAACAAACCAGTAGTCATCTCGAGATTCTTGTAATCTATCCTTGGAAAGAACAATCCCAATGAGATGCATACAATTTATAATGAGATTCATTCATATCTCAAAGACATTGTATAACAACAGGTAAAAATCCTAATTGTCTCATGTTTCCGGTTAGAAGGTGTCATTGGGAATGAACACACTATAGAAACAATTCCTAGGATATTGGGAAAATTTTCTATAGGATTTCCCATAATTCTACTATTCTTCTTATGACCTCACGGAAAAGAGTGTTAGGCCCGGTACTATTGTTCCACTACTTTCAAGTCTCCCCTACATGGGCCCACGAACTGCTGGACCCACAATAGCTACTCTGCCTACTGGGCCAGCCATGCCAATATGGTGAATTCTAATAGCCACTCAGCCCCATAATCATAATTGAGGGACCAATACTTCATTGGATTGGGTAGACCAACATCACAATACATCCACAGTATATTCACTCTCCTAGCTCAGTGTGTAATCTTGTGTAAAACCATATGTAACTGTGGGTAGTGACAACTCATTTCCCATCATTCCATCCTCACATGTGAACATGAGCCAAATTATACTCAATAAACAATTATGTAATTAATGCATCACCATCGAGTATACCATTATTTTTTTCCTATAAAAGAATTTGAATATACTCAAATATTGTTGTGTATTGTTTGGTTTCTAGATCGACCAATAGTTATCATTGACTAGTAGTACCCACCTTAGAAGGCCAAGAGGTATGATATTTTCTCTACTGTATCTATGTCATCATCAATCACCACTCCCATTGGATAAGGAATAGTGAAATCATTAAATTATTTGATAACCCAACATTCTATAACAAGTCCATTAGTCTCAAAAAAAATCAGGCAACTCCCCATGATATTCATGATTATTGGAAGGAATATTGTGGTAGGATGAGTATGTCATGACCCGTCCCCCAAGGCCCGTACTGTGACTTCACCAATCCCACCTCCCAATGTCCAGGGGCTAGAAAGTATCAACAAATGCAATTACCATCATGTGGGAGGAATTTTCTGAGTACCAATACACACACAAACACTCACAACCCCATCCCCAAAGCTAAAAGAAAAAACATGTATTCCACTAAGACAACCATTAGAGGAATAAATTACAAGATGAAAGTAATCGTACTAGAATACAATCACAATAGCGAATAACATGAATATAAGAAATTAAAAAGGTCTTAGAAAATATGTTCATGGAAAACCCTACTAGAAGGGTTAGTGTAGAGTAGCTGATGTAAGCCACAGAAGTACACATCTTCTATCCAATATCACGGGGCCCCACTTAGTCCTAGACAACAAAGAATTATGCCAATGAATCAGTCTTATGTATTAGACACGATACGTGTAGGCAACGCCCATGCAGTAGTGAGTAACATAATACTTAGTAGGGACACCACATCCACAAAGAAAGACAACAAGATAAAAGTATACATTATTTAATGGACATCTCACATAAGTGTAACATAAAATATAGAAACAGGGTTAACAGTCATAATTGTTAACAATCTATAGTATTGAGGGACTAATCCTCGATGAGTCACCGAATTTTATTAGGATAATGTGGTCTGCTCATCTGACGGGCCACAGAGTTCCACTCGATTACTCATCTACCAGGCCACATAGGTACACAAAACTATTCATATGTCGGGCCACATAGATCTGAAAGACTAATGGTTTGTCATGCCACTAAGTAATGTGTGTATAATTTTATATCGGTGAATAGAAGTTTGTATGTCTACTCATCTTCTAGGCCACTGAGGCCCTCTTGACACTTCCTTCTCGTCACAGCCAGTCATAGGGTTCCCCCTCATAGGGCCCTTGATTCTTGGAGGGAATACTTCTCCTTCCAACATCCATATCTCAACTTCCTAAAAACTCACTTGGAGTATGTAAATAACACCTCCTTATAATATGTTTCCAAACTCCATAAATGGATCGTGAATCAGACGTACAATTTACACATTATGACGGTTTAATAGAAGATCAGATCGTGGGTTCTGAGTCTGGTCTGACCCAGTCAAAAGGACCTAACCCGACCAGGAACAGGGTCCACCAACCTGACATGGATCTGACCTGTCTCATCAGGCTACCACATGTCTAGCTAGCTAGTGATGCCTGTCACCTGCCCGATCCACTACGAGCGAGATAAATTGTCTATCCGAGATGTAGTTGGAACATTGCATCCCCCTCCACACCACGAGTCTACACAGGGTCGCCATTGTTGTGATCTTGCTAGACCACACTTTTCTAGCCAGGTGATGCAGCACGCCCACTGCATCCAAGCACGCCGCTGCCAACCCACTACTGGAGGCCTGCTCGATTACTTCCGGCCAATGTCACGGGCTGCCAGGCTGTCGTGAAGCACTGTCCATGTGCGCTGCCACTGATGGTGTCTTCCATGGGCCATCGAGCCTTCTCTAGTGGTCGGATTCCAGAACCTTGAGAATCCTCATAACTCTCAGGTTTCCACCATCCCTACTTCATCATTTGGGATTTCACCTTGTTGATCTAGAGATTCAGCCACAAATTACACATGAACACCCATAATGGATGAGTCTAGGCCCTGTTCATGTAGGACATATCCCTCCATTTTAGAATTCAGAAAATGTGGGTAGTAGATTTTTAAGAATTATAAAATATATAATCCCAATTAAAATCCCCTAATAAAAAAACTCAAAAAATTCATGTCTGATCCATGAATCATTTTTCTCGTTGAATAATTCACATTCATAGCATATTTCAAAATGCGGAAAGAAAAATAATAAAGACACCCTACATGAAGTTGATTCAATCATTGGTTATGATAAGTGTCATTGCATTCATCACTCCAAGATTCTTCAATGGTTTCCATTATTTGAGTGTTATTTTCCAAAAATAAATATCCAACCGTTCAGAGTGGTTCTCCAATGAGGCAACAATCTCATATTCGATTAACCCATTTAATGGGGAAAATTCATTTCATCATTTTCATCATGCTGTTTCAATTATAAAACATCATTTTTTTATGATACAATGAAATATAAAATTCAAATAAAATAATCTGAAATTTATTATTTTTATTTTCCTTAAGAAAACCCTTTTATCAAATTCCATTAAAATGACTTGAAATAATGTTTTCCCCCTGACCCATACTGGTTGATGTTAGGTCCTTTGTTGGATAATGTTTTCATTCCAGATGCAACAATGCCCTTGTATTTTTAATCCCGGAACCTGTTTAGAAGTTTCTAAAATTTATCATGTGTGTAATTATAGATAAACATAAAAACGTTTGATTAGTTATTCTAGGATCACCAAGCCATAGAATCAAGATACATCTGAGCGCATGGTCTAGAAATAATCCCATATAATTTTTAAAAAAATACATGGAATTCTATGTTGTTACATTACCTCCACCATTATGTATTAACGTCCTCTTAATCGAAAACAAAGTATAAACAAAAAAATAGGGGTACTGAGCATGGATCCGGGCCTCAACCTGAAAATTACCCTCATAGATATTTCTGTGCTATATTAAAACACACACAATAGGAATGACGTATCCAATAAGGACATTCTCTTTTAGATCCTAAATCACAATCGGAAACACTAAAAACGTCATCCCATTGTTGTTTCCCAACTTTATGCAGTCGATGAAGTGTGATAGATCATTCACATACCTCCTCATCTGTGATATGAGAAACACAATATGCACCTGGTGCATCAGTGGGGGAGAAAAATGTGGTATGCCACCACATCAAAATTTCGTGATTCTGTCGTTAATGCACCAAGGAAAAAATTGTGTCTTAATAGTGTTTATTTCGGATGGAAGATCACAAATAGTAATTAATTGTTACTAATAAGTCATTCATCGCAAATAAGGTCCATAATTTTAAAAAAATTAGTACAAACACATTGTACATCCATCCGAAATAAATGTTTTAAAATAACCAAATTAAAAAATATTGTTTAACTATAATTAGTTAAAATTTTAATATATATATATATACATATATATATATATATTTAAAAACAACATAAATATTAAAAAACAAAATTAGTAAAAAAATTAAAATAAATATTTTGACATATAATTATAATAAACTAAAATATGAAAATTAATTAAAGTATTTAAGAATAATTAATGAAAATTTAAAATATTAGTATATTTAAAAATAATTAAAATAACTAAAAAATGAAATATTTTTAAAATTAAATGAGAAATTAAAATTAAATAAAAAAATTTAAAATATTATAAATAGTTTACCGTAATATAACATTTTTAAAATATTTATAATGAAATAAATTTTTTGAAAAAAATTTAAAATTTTAAAATATACATAAAAGTAATACATCTTTTTAAACACAAAATGATTATCATACGAACTTACAAAATAATCCAAAAAGTTTGGAAATTGTCAACTCTCGTCAAGTGGAGGATGAATACTTGAAAGACATGGGGGGAAAAACTCCATTCCAACACCACATGCAAGTCGCCACATATACTCCCACATCTAAAATCCCTCTAATGCTGTTGCTCATGCTCCATATCCATCTCTTTATGAATCTATATTATCGTCTCAGCTTTTTCTCTCAATATCTCCTCATATTGTGCAATTTGATAATGAAATTAATAAAGAATCTCTTGGGGCTCACATCGCACTCACTAAAACCGTAAAAAATACCATAATAACTCATAAATATCAGTTGGGAACCAATCCTTGTTGCCCAACATTTCTGAAAACCCTAGAAAGTCTCTTGAACCTAAGCCTCCTCATCAAAATCCAAATCACCAGTGGCATAATTTTCCCTCTATCCTTGATAGTCCCTTGAATGAAAAGTCACGAACTCATACATTTCTTTCAAATATATTGAAAAATTATAATAAATAAATTTAAATCCCAGAATATTTTAAAAAAAACTACTAACCAAAATAGCAAATTTTCGGTCTCCTGTAACTTCTCCTGTATGGAGGTAAGTAAAAATATTTTTATAAACATAATATTCTGTAATAGATGCATCATTAGTGTCCTATAGAATATAACAAACATGTTATAGTTAATGTTTTTATAAAATAATAATTAATAGCACTGACTATATTTTGTCGATGTATGTCACATGTATGACTTCTAGGCCTATGTGTGACTGCTTTCCTCCCCCGAAACTAAATTCCAGATGATGAAATACTTATAAAAGTCTCTCATAACCAAGGGAATCCAAATTCATTCCATATATGATTTGAGATATAGTCAGGGCGATTAGAGACACGGGGCTAGCAGAAAAAAGTAGCACCTGATTAATCCATAACTATTTTTATATGGTCTTGTAGAAAGAGACAAAATAACTCACATATAAAAATATCCCGTGCCTCTAGGTAGGACATGTAAGACTATCATAAATCAGAAAAAATAAATTTTAAAATAAAATTTTAAAAAATATGTTGGTAATTATATAAATTTTAATTATTTTATTTTATTTAATAACATACAATCCAATGGATGGACATCTGGTTACACACAAAAATTGTAACTAGGTTCCATGAAACCCATGGCTTGGAAAAATAATTTATTAGAATTTCACTAGCCAACCCCAAAACATAAATGTGAAAAACTATGAAAAACATAATACTATAATTATTACAAAAATTAATACAAAAAGTTAATTTAGAATAAATATCTTAAACAATTATACATTCCTCTGTAAACGATTATCAAAATAAATAGATGGTACTCTATCTAGAATGTGATCTTGAATCATCAATCAAATAGTACTCCACACCCTCATAATATGGTAACTTGGATAAGGATCAATTGAATCAGACTCATCAGATGGATGTCCAACATATGTGAGGGAATGAAATAGATCATCAAGATCTTCCCAAGGCATCCAAAAAAACCTTCTTACTTGTTAAAAATTGTTTATATTGATAGAAAATATAAAAAATTATTTAATAATAGAAAATAATAATCTTACATAAATCAAATTATTAATAAAAATATCAAATAGAAAAAACTAATAAAAATTAGAATATAATAATTAAATTTATCTAAAAATAATAATACATAAAACCAAAACACCATCATCATTTTCCTTGAGATCAATGTATTCTTCCACATGTTCGTTATATTCAACTTCCACATGACTTTCAGTTTCATCATCTCTTATTTTCTCATCCTGATTATCTATATAATTGTCCCTTATCTAGGGGTTTCATCATTTATATGTATATATCATTATCCAAAGGATATATTTTGGGGTTTTTATTAAGAAATATAAGCATGTTGCACATCCGTAGAACCATTTTCATTTCCAATAAACTAATATTCATGTGATTACATATTTTGCAACCCTATAATAGTCCTTCAAACCTCTACATACTTCATAGTAATTATAAAAATAAATATTTTTCTCTTGTTATTCCATCATGAATGGTTCATTTAATTAAAGAAGAATTTTATATTTAATTTCAAAGACTCTGTTTTGTGGATGAACTCGTACCCCTAAATAAGTATCAAACCAATTATATTTATACATTGTTATATAATTTGTTACGAGATAACATAACTCAATTACTTCATCCACATACCAAAAAATTCAACCTCACTTTCCTTATGATGGTGTATTTAAAAGAACACTACTCAGTTACCACATTGAGTCACCATATATGTGTGTAAGGAATTGAAATTCCTAAAGTACATACCCAGAGTAGGATTTTACCAATTTCGATCAAGTGTAAGTAGGTAAACATGATAACAAATTAATTTTATTTTCCTTTTGTGTTTACTATAAAAAATGGAAACTATTAATAGTAGATAACATTTTAAAATATATTTATTATTCCCTTGAAATCAATATAATTTTACATAATTTTGAAACAATACGTGAAATATTTTTCATGGTATTTTTCAGGTGTAGCTGAACTAATTTGTATAATTTTTTTATATGATCGTCATATTGTTTAAAAAAATTATTTAATTAAATTTATATTTTCTAAATATTTAACAAAATAATAAATAAGTATTAAATATTGAAAAAATTATTCCATTAATTCACAATACATAATAACATATGTATGAGATATATGCAGTTCTTTATATGTAAACCATTATTCAAAATAACCACAAAATCCAAGAATGGGATGATTAAAAACTAATAACTAATGGGATGTGACATCAACATCATATTTCTCACTATGACCATTGTGATTTCATTTTTTAGGATATTCTAAATAAATATAATTAGACCATAAATATTAAATTTACTTATTAAAGTACACTTCTCCAATAGACCCTTCAACTGATTCTTTGTTACATACGTTCTCTATTAATATTTTCATACATATCTCAAATAGATATATCCACCAGAACTATACTGAGCCTCCACATTTAGCTTTATTTGGATGTTTCTATTTTATATGAAATATTGAATCAAGGATCACTTGTGGGAATATTTTCTCCAATTTATATATAATTGAAACAACATCGTTTTCCAGCATACTCAATGTTTCATAATCCGATCATTACTAAAAAATATATCTAAAAAATATGTTATTTTGGTCAACAAATTCCATATTTAAAAATTTCAAATCCCTCTATAACCAACGTAAATAAGTCTTTCAATTATGACATGGTAATCATGAATTTTTGACTTGATAATATGCCCATTTGGGTTGCAATTCTAAAAATTTTAAGAATAACCATCTGGTAACCACAAATCTAAAATCCAATGAAAATAATAATTAGTTATTTTATTTAGTAACTAAGTAACTGTATTTTGGGTTCATTAATTTGTGCGATCTTTCATCTTTAGATAATTGAATATTAGCACATCAATAAATCAGGTTAAAATATAATCCTCTTGTAAAATTATATTTGGTCTTAATGGGGGATCCCAAAAGGGTATAAAATATGTTATCAAATAAATTATTCTCAATTTGACTTACATATAACAAGTGATATACCAATAAATAAAAACTATATGAAGGATCTCAAAAAATACTTCACTTTATCCAATTAGTTTCTCTCCCAAAACAATTTTTTTTGTTCATTTATGGTTGGTCCAAAAGTAACAAGAGGTTATATAAAGATAGTGTATTGTACCTGATTACCTGCGAGATCTACTAGTGGTTCATCGATTTCAATTATACATTTTGTAAAATTATTTCTGTTCTTTTTAAAACGGTGATCCGCTGGAATAAATCCTTGACGACAGTCAAAGTACTATCCATTATCCCATTACCAAGAATGAATTATTTGCATTCAGTAATGAAATATATATATTGTTTTTGTTACCTTTTTATTTCTTTCCATATTACTTACCAATCATCGAAATCTCACTAATCATCCCAAATAATTCAACCTTCACTATAAAAATCTAATCCTCAACTATATCGAATGTATTCATAATTTGTTTCCATATTGAAATTAACTCATCAATTAGTGGCTTCAAATCAACATAAATGTTATTTTTTAGATGTAATATAATAAATAGAACCAAATATATATATGGTTCCATCATCGATATCCAATGATGTATATTGTATGGAGGAATTAAAATAGGCCAACAAGAATATTGACTTTCATAAGCACCAAATGGACAAAGACCATCAGTAAAAAAGAACTATCATATGTTACCAAGTTTATAAGTAAACGAATGATTCATTAGATCAAAGTGTTTCCATGAATCACCATCATAAATTTGATTTTTACTTTTAATGACAGAAATATATATTATTTATTCCATTTCATAAATCTAGACATATTAGTATACATAAATAAATGTGGTAACCATGGTGTAATTGGAAAATACCTCAACTATTTTGCATGAAATCTAGACATTCCTTATTGTGACTCTTTATTCATTGACTCTCCACATATTGGAAAATTAAACTAGGATTCATAATCACCATAATATAAGATGTAGTAATTTGGAAATTCATGGGTATTCTTTTTACTAATACCCAAATTATGAAACAACCACATAGATACAATGAAACTTGCAGGTAATATATATTCATTAGGAAAAAACAATTTAACCATATATAAAACCTAATCTAAATAACAAATTGACATTCCAAAATATTATTCAATAGACATAAATTTGTAACAGGTTCATGTTTTCTAATATAGATTCCTAGATATTTGGTATCTTTTTTTAATTTCAAAAATTTATAAAACTAAGATGGTTTTGTTTCAGGATTTGGAATATCATTCACTGTTTTTGTTTCAATAATAGACAGACCACTGGCCCAATGCACTAAACTCTAAAATGATGGATCGAAAACCAATAAATTTATATTTTCTAATGAATTATTTTCACTATATTGATACCAAGAAATATAATATTTGTAATATACACAATTTAAAAGGTGAATTCCAACATTTTGAAACATTTCAAATCTCATAAGAACACAATTCTGACATGGACAGTTAATTGTTCCTAAAAAACAAAAATCAAAATTCAATGATGAAAATGATATATGTGATTCATCACCTAAAATGTAGAAATGATTTATATTAGAACTATTTTTTTGTGATGATTTATCTAATCTCATCATTTATTATAAACTAGTGTATACATCCTGAGTCTTGAATGATATAAAAAATAATATACATAATAATAAATATTAAAGATCACATTGACTATTTTCAAATTATTATTACATTTCAACACCTTAAAATATTTAATATAATATGACCACAGTGAGGTGTTAGGTTAAAACTAGATGATTGGTCATGAAGAGGTTCACTGTAGATAGAATAAAAAATTATATATATTATATTATCCGGATTATTATTTTTAATTAATAAAATATATATCATAATTTTCCTCATAGGAGAAATCAGAGACTACCATTATGTCTCAAATATGTTGTTTTCCCTAGAGTCATCATATAATTTTTGAGAATCAGGTGTCTAATTAGATTGCACAGAATGATAATTGATATAATATTTTTATTATAATATTTTTATTATAACATAAATTATATTTCAAACCATGTATCATTTGAGAAATTTGAGACCACTGTTGGGTTTAGGATTTGGGGTTTACCGTTGAAATGACATTTTTTTATGTGAGTCAGATGTTTGATAAAATCAAACACGAGGGTAATTAATTTAATATTTTTATTTACAATTCTTAAAAAAAATTAATTCATCTCCCAAAATGTTTCTCATATAAAAAATATAGGACCACCGTTAGGTCCGGGATGTGGAGTTTTCCTAGATAAGTGATATCATTTTTTTTTCATCGAGACTATGGTATCATCGTGAACAATGGTAATATCATTTTATACTTTTTATCATCATTTCACAATAAAATTTTATGTATCATTTCTGAAATCTAAGGCAGCCATTAGATTGGGGATACTGGGTTAACCATTGGTGTGAGATAACATTTTTGAGCATCTGGTGGGTGGTAATATCAAACATGTTGGTATAATTTTTAAACTTTTATTAATAATATATAAATATATATATTACACCATTTATACATATTATTAATTAAAATAATTTTAATTTACATAACATGTACAATAGTTATTTTGAAATTATTTCAATCATTGTATTATATTTTTTGGCAAGGTTTGATAAAAAAATTATTTTATTTTATTTTTTAAAATTTTTAGTAGTTTATTAAATTATTTGTCATGTAAAAATAATTATCTATTATTTAAATATGCCTTTTTAATGAGTATTACTAATTTTTAACAATTACTAGTATTTCATAATTTTTTTCACAAATTTTTGCACATTTTTATAATTTCTTCAAATTTTAAAATTATTATTAATCATTTGTAACTATCACTCATATTTACTATTTAATAATGTTGACTAATTAATTATTAATTATTATAAATTTTTTAATGATTATGTTATTTATTTAAATTAATATTATATTTTTAATACTTACTATATACATATGTCCCAATTTCTTAATTAATATAAATACATGAAATATATAATCATACACTTTTTTGAACTAATATACATATAAAAAATCTATATTAACATATATTTATTTATATATATAATTTATATGTAATTTTACTTATAAATAAAATTGAATATTAATAAATTTTATTGTCTTGATTTAATAATTTATATTAATAAATAATAAATAATTTGAGTCAATAATTTTGAAATAATATTTATTCAGAAATGATATTTAATTTGAATTATTAATATTTGAATTATTGATTTTTAACCTAGGAGAGTTATAACAGTTCTTCGCATCTAGTTTTTTTTATAATATTTATATAAATTTTTAAAAATTATTATTTTAATTAATTCAAAAATTAAAAAAATTATTTTGAATTTTTAATTTGTGTTATAATTTGTTATATTTTTTTTACAAATTATTAAAATAATTTTATAATTAACACTAATTTTTATAATTTTTTAATTATATTCACTCAATAACTATTAAATATTATAAATTATTTAAATATTAATACTAGTTATTTATATTAATACAACATTTTTAAGAATTAATATTTGTTAAAATTTTTAATAATTCATTTTATTTGTTATATTTTTTAAATATTTATTACAAAAAATCATCATAATTTTATTTAACTATGTTTTTGACAACTATTAAATATTTTAAATTGTTATTGTTTTTTCATTAAACAAATTTTTGACATTTTTTATAAATTTGTTATTACTAAATTTTTGATAAATGAATTAAATCATTGAATAAATAATTGATACCCAAATATATTGATACTTGCATTGTATTATTAATTTATAATTTTGAAGAGAAATAACATTAAAATCAAATAATTGACACCCAAATAGAAATCTATATTGAAGTACCAGCATTCAAAGCATTATAAAAAAATTGGTCATCAATTTTAAGTGTTAGATTATTTTAGAGTCTAATTTATCCATGAAATAACATTTTAAGGGGTGTCTTTTTATCCATAGACATGGGAATTCCATTATAATTTAATATTCTATTGTAAAATTCTAGTGTACAGAGTCGCATTGTTCCACGATATCTAAATTCCATAACGAGTGGTTCACTTCTTTCAGTTATAATTTTATTTATGAAATCATTATAAAAAAATTGGAAGCCATATATATATATATATTAACCATATAATAAAATGAAAGAAACTCTTTTAAAAAAATTGAAACCAAAATAGAAAGTAATTAATATAGTTAATAATAAATTTAAAATTAATTAAAAAAGAGGTAAACTGATTTACCTTAGTTTTGACTAGGACAGTATTCATAATATTGATCTGGAATACAAAAACACATAAAGGAGAATAGAACTATTGTCCATATAAAGAAGATATGAGCGGCATGACCTAGTCCAAAGCTGAAATGTTGATATGTGGAAGAGGTATCAACCAAGCTGTGTGGGGAGAAGAGGCATGAAATTGCGGTGTGACGGAGTAGTACGGTGGCGCATCCTCACGATGTGGAGAAGGGGGGTAGCCACAATGGATGAGATGAGGGAAGGAAGATGAGAGAGGGTAAAAGAAACAACCACCTTGGTTTATCGAATTCATTATTTGTGAGAGACTATTTTTAATTGAACTATTTCTATCAAAAATATTCATTTATTCAAAATTATTTGTGTTGGGAACTAAATTATCTTGAAAATACATCCAATCCAACAAGAAATTGTGATGGAAGTAGTAGTTCATCACAAATTCTCATCACAAATGTGTTTAGCACTGCCTAGCAGAAATATCTACCAATACGATTTTCAATAGAATAGTTTCTTCAATCATAAATAGGTTGATATTGTAGACTATTTGTGATGTTTCATTTGTCCATCACAAATGACTCGTTACTAATTGCTAATTTTCTAGAGGTTTACAGTCTCCATGAATGATGAACTTCATTTATTATTTCCAAATAATACGGATTATTATTAATACATATATACTAAATATATATTTTAATGAAATAATAGATTACATTGTGGAGATGAATAAATCATTATCAACATAATAAGAAATAAATATAAAGTTTAAACATACTCAAAAATCTAGGTAATTAACATGTGAAATAGTGAAAATAATGAATTATTGTAACCAACCGGTTAACAATATTTTTTAAGAAGCTAATAAATGATATTAAAAATATTAGAATGGTTATTTTATATGATAAGAAAATGACTAAAACAATTATATTGGAGTTTTATGTTTTTCCCCCAAAAGGAAACACAAGGTAATGTATTTCATCTCTATTTATATTCCATTGATAAATATATGTTATTATACATTAATTCACTAAGAAGCAGTGTATATACTGCATTTTTTTCATTTAATATCAAGATTCACTAATACTTCTTGGGATTTTATTTTTCATATTGAACAATCTCATCCATGGGACTTTGAATAGAAAATTACAAAGTGGTAAAAGCTATCTCTACAATATCACTTTCATTTGTGATTGGTAACATTCTCTCAAAACAACCACTTCCTCTGAAAAAAATTTAATTGAAAAATATATTTCATTGTGTTATCCATAGTCTTATATGATGGGTATGATTATTTCATAAAACTTATCCAACATTTACATACATTTTTTTAATTGAATGTTACTTGATTTATAGTTGAAGCATTGATGAACTTGTATCATTGAGTAAATAAGTATCATTGATAAGGAACTCTGATTATGATTTTAAATAGATTATTTTATATATGAAGAATGATTTGTACATTAAATACATGTTTGTAAACCAATTAGTGCAATACCATCGATGCATCAGCAGTCTCAAGGGATGAATTTAGTTAGTGTTAGACCCTTTGATTTTGTTTCCAACCAATATAGATTTGTTTATACCCACATATTTTAACTATATGGAGAATATATCTTGATGGTAATGTTATCATATATCTATGAAACCTTATGACCAACTATTAATCATTTTCTTAATTTATAAAAAATTATAATTATTATCCATGATATTTTTTCATTTAAATGTTCGATTAAATATTTCATTCATAGTTTATTAATTAAATGTAATGTTTTCTGGTTATCATGTGTGCCATATTGATTATCAATTATCTAGATATTTATATGGAATATGTGATTCGTTATTTACCCTTCTATATTGATTTATTCTTATTTATTCATTATCTCTTCTAATGTATTTACCCTAACTAATCTTTCGAGCTCACCATTATTTTTCTTCCCTTCCCCAGGTTATAAAGAGAAGATATTTTAATGAGTTTCAAAGATGTCACTTATTATTTATTATCGGAATTATGTTTTATTTTCTATTTCACATTTTATTAAGGGTTTCATGCATACAATCAGATTTTCCAAAACTACTATGCTTCATGTCTTTGTGGATTTAATTTGTTTCAACCATGTCAATGTAATAATGTGAGACACTATCTCCAAGATACTAAGGTTGGGTAGTCACAAGATATCCTCCCTACACCATCACCAACCCATGTTAATGTTCTCCCTACTCATACAATCAAGATGAAGGTCTTATGCTTTCCATTTTTATCTCAATAAGAGGTCCTCCCTTCTCCAGCATCCATTGAAGAAAAAGTCATCGCTTCTTCATCAACAGTTATTAAGAAGATACTCCTCGTGCTATAACTGTTAACCAACATGGAGGTCATCCTCATGTCTCAATCAAACAAAGTGGAGGTACTCCCCACCCCTTAAATAGTCTACATAGAGATCCTCACATTATTTCCACCAAAAAAAAGAGGATGTCCTCCCCACACATTTGTAAAACACTATGGAGGACTTCTCACTATTCTATATCCTCAATCAAAAGGTCCTCCGCTTGACCATTTTGACGAGTATGAAGGTCCAACTCATACACCCACCAATGAGTGTATAATTCCACCATGGTATTACCATATAACAAAGAAAAGGCCCTCCTCACTTCAACACCAACCAGTGTGGAGGTCCTCCCCATGTTTAAGTCATGACATGACCTTATGAACTGTCATGGGGTGTAAGGAAATGAAACCATAACTATTATTGGAGAAAAAATAGAAACCCCAGGCCTTCATTTACCTCATTGACCTGCATGACTCTGAGTAAATACATGGCTCTGTAATAGTGTTTCCACACTTACTGCAATAGACTTTGACATGATATCAATAGGTAAAATATCTATTCTGAAAGACAAGGTCTACATGATCCTTATATCCCTAATCATGTACAAGAAGGTGTAGGAAGTTATGGCTCACATCTAGGTTTTCATGGTGTATCCATCCTCTTCATCACTAGTATCCCTATCTACAACCACCTATGATAATAGAGTGATATTCAGGTTTGGGATGACTCCTTCAAAATATTGAGATACGTTATGTAACGCTGATGAGTGTATCTACCTTTTCACATGAGGTAATGGTTGAAACCTATTCCGATAATGGAATTATTAGATGGTTGGTCTCACCTACATGGGATGACCTAACATGAAGTGGACAGGTAACATACACAGTGGTTCTTCTAGAGTCCAAGCAGTCACCCCACCAGTCCACATCAGTGCCACCAACAAATATCTCAGCCAAAATCAATCAATGATTTTGCAAAAAAAAGATAGACCTCTACCTAAGAGAATGAAAGGCTAGTAGAGGCTATGGAAACTGATCATTTTTCAATTTTTTTTACCAAATTAACCTTCTAACTTCAACATCCCAGAGTCCCTCACTGCAGTCCATGACCTATGTCTCAACCAGACCCTCTGGATGATGCCTCAGCACATACATGTTTTCTTTTTGATCTTTCTAAAAATATAGGGGAACCTTAGAGATATTTTTAATTGGTGATTAAAGGTTGATTTGGAATCTCTCCCAGTGTCACGAAACCCTGTTTCTTCTAATTATTTCTCTAAGATTCAACAATTTTTCTTCCAAATCTTCACAGTGCTCTACCCAATTATGGAAGAGGTGTCTCCTTATGTGAAAATTAGGGGATGAGGATAGAAATCTACACTCAAAATTAGTCATATCCCGTGAAATACTCACCAACCCATTGATTGCGATGATTTCCATCAGGTTATAATTATAGAAAATATGTTTATAACCATGTTTCCAGATACAAGGACTCTTCCACTTTTACAGATGGTGAAAACCCTCATCCTAGGGAAATGTAGTACCCGGTAGACCACTATATAAGTGTCCTCTCCTGCCAGTAGAGGTATGTAATCAACCTCAGTGATCCAGCTGAGATATTAATTTCCAGTAGGAACCTAAAAAATGGTAAATAAGAGGTTTGATATTCTAATCCTTCTTACATTTCCTATATTTCACCAAAGGTAGAGGCTGATCCCAATATTGTTGCCTTTCTCAAGATGTTCATAGAGTATAATGGGATAATCAATGAACATATTCCAGATTGGTGTCTATACTACATCATCACCCAATTAGATCATAAATCTCTTCTCATGGGTTCACATGTTCTTATTGGAAAACTACACCTAGTCGTGCCCTATAATCCCACTCATCCATAATGATTAGAGGAAGAACTGTATGGTGAGAGACCAAGGTATTTGTCAACAAACCCTCTAGAGCCACGTGATCATCTTCATCAAAACCAAGATCGAGTAGCTCCACAAGACGATGAGACTTCTTACTGATTTTATTAACATTCCAATTCATTGATGGTTAGACATACTCATCAAGATAGATATCCAGAGAAAGGTTATTTTATTCGGTCTCTCTATAGATTTTCGTGAGGTCCTAGAGACTTGACATATGTTGATTATACGTGATTAATATCTATAATTGTCATGGGTAGATGGAATGTGAGCACTAACGTATTTTTAAACCCCATATATTCTCTATTCTTGGGCATGTGTGACCCACTACAGCATTTTGACCACATCATCTCAAGGTGTGGGCCCATGTTGTGAACCCTAGTGTAGTAGGAGGTTGCTATGCTTTGATGTTGTGTCCAGACATAAGAAGGGAATGTGTTCATCTAGTAGATCAATATTCCTATGAGTTTCATCTATATTTAGGATTTTATTTATAGGATGTTTATCCACCATTTTAGATCCACCATGTTTTTGAAAATAATTTCAGAACTCTTCATGTGTGGGGCAAAGTATGATGATCGAGTCATAGATATTGTTTCCAAGTGGAAAGTACCCACATACTCATTTGATATGACACCAAATCAATAGTTGTTTATTATGATGTGCATGGGGAATATCAAGGCATGACCGGTCCCTAACCTTATCCCTTATAAATACCTATAAATGTTATTTTATTTTTCTGACAAGTCTTAATGTTTGGAGGATGCATTACGATAGTCCAAAAATCATGTTTGGTGCCTCCTCCATCTCTCGTGACAATATTTCAAAGAAGAGACACCCAACATAGTACTGGTAGAGCCCCTCAAGCCTTTATATTTGAGGAAACATTTTCTAGATGATCATTTTCATGTTTAAGAGCCTCATCATGATTAGCCTCAGCCATCATAGAATCGAAATGAACCCCCTCTACAAGCATAACTTCTTAGAAAAGATAATGTGGCTCTAGCCCGTCATCAAGATCTCGACCCTTCTAAAAGAAAATATCCCAGAGTTCCCTTATGAGATAAATTTAAGAGACTAATTATATAAATTATTCATAGGTTCCAAACTCTTTCCTCAATGTCTTGGAGTATGTAATTCAATAGATACTAGAGTGAAGGATGTCCCATGAGGCCAAACATACTGACCACCCCAATCACTACCCTGACAACATGATTCATGGAAATACCATTAAAGACATATATTTTGTTAATTATTTTCTCTAACTCCATGTTGATAATAGTTTGGTTAGTTGGAAAATATCTTGGTGTATGTGGAAAATGACTCCACAAATAATCCCTTCAGATACAATGAGGGATTAAGTGATTGGAAGTATCATTCCAACCATGGGACTCAGAGTTATGTTGACTGGATAGCCTTTAGAGCAGTTTCCCTTAATTAGGGGGTTATCCCTGACCACATAGGATAGTCAAAAAATCTTGATATCCTCACACCATCTCCCATTTCCTCCTTTGCATCTATACGAAAGATCAAAAAATCACATAAGTGTAGGAACTGATAGTGTAAGGGAAACTAAAGCCCCCCACTAGTGCCAACGTAATCTCACACCATCGGTGCATTCATGACTCTAGTGTTGGGAATCATCCATAGTGAATATGTTGATTTAGAATACCCCACTGATGAAAAAAATGTGTATTCTTTTGTGAGTTCTATTATATTGACAGACTACTTCACAATGCACCAAAATGAGGAATATCAAGAAAGCCTCCCGAGTACATCCATGCAAAACCCAAAAAAGGGATGCATAGGAAATGAAAACTATTATAATTCTTCAGAATGTACCCCAATATGAGCTATGAGTGCTACTGAGACCAGGTAATAGGTGTTTCATAATGATTTGAAGAAATAGTATTCTCATCCCTCTATATTGTACATGGTACGACAATTAATCATGCCAATTATCCAAGACGAATATCATCGAAATTCATCATGATCAGTCATTTCTAGAAACAAATAGGCCCCATTAAATTGATAGTCGTCCAATAGTGGTTTTGGGAGAATTAGATGATGACCAGATGGATATTTCTTGCATCGGCCAAAACCCAATGGTCTAGCCTACAACACCCGTGATGTCCCCGTCTAATGATAGAAAACATAGTGGATGAAATGTGAATCTTCTATGGATGTAATATGAATTGAATTGTATTTCTAGTGTACCATCATAGATATAAATATTTAATGATCTCCTACAATCATAAGAAATACACGATGATCTCTTAGAGGCCATGAAAATCCCCATATTGTTCGATGAAAATGTAGAGTACATAGAGACTTTCCATGTAGAAGTAGATGAGAGAGAAATTCAAATCCATCATGTCAATCTATATAGAATATGATTGTTTCCTCATCCAAGGGAACATATTACTAATTTATATCACATGTGATTTCAATGAAAAAGAAATATTCCACTTCATGATGGATACAAGTTCTGGGATTAATCTCAACCTATGATGGACGGTACGTAAGCTAGGTCTGATCAAAGAATACTCCAGTCCCTATGACCTATATATTTGTTTATATTAGAGGACTAAGTATAGGCTATGAGGAAAGAATATGTTGAAGACTATATTCTAAGGATTTAGAGAAAATTTTGAATTCATGTCAGCCTTATAGGAAACTTCCAATAATGAATTGATGGATATTATTTGGCTTTATCTACATGTGGAATTTACCTCCTCATATCACTTGTGCCACAAATAACACCTCAACAGTCAAGTATGGCTACTAAAATGTGTATCATGCCCATTTGAATCCTTTAAATACCACTACCTATATTTACACTATTATAGGAGGGAGTGGATGTGGGTTCTAACTAACAATGTTGAGAAAAAACAATTCATCTATTCTATGTGAAAACCTTGCAGATTCTTTTGTTATACAGATCCAATATTTGGAACCCATAAAGCCAGATTTGAGAGGTTATTTTGTAATCTATGAGATAAATGGAATCACATACCTAAATAGATGGAATTCCCATAGATTACCTCTTACTACTATATAGGACAAGCCCAAGAGATACTAGAAGCCTCCATCACAATGACATCTTATGATGTTCTTTATTAGACCACCATTTCTTGAGACTCTCTCATATTCCACAAAGTAGTTTGGAATCACCGAAAGTTGGCTAGCAACAATTTATTTGACATAAGGCGTGGTCACCACAGATGTAGGCCTAATGGAGTTAGATCAATATCCACTACCACCAGGGTTTATGTAGAGAATGATTCCAATAGATGAGACTTCATATCAGCCCATGAATGGACCAATTTTTCTCCAACATTAGCTGAACAAGATGAATATCCTATTACTAATCCTTCTTCCCCAGATGATGAAGGGTATTTGGAATATTCTCCTCTTTTATTTGAAGTGGGTGTCTCTAAAACCATCGATGAGAGGATTCATGTGAACCTTAGTATCGAGGTAGACACAAGGGAAATACTGATTAGTGTAGTGATGCCTCCAAAGGATTAGTTTCATTATGTGGATTTTTTGATGCATGGTCACGATTTATTTTATTGTAGTTATGATGAGATGCCTTGAATATATTTTAAGGTCACCATCCACCATCATTCTCTCTAAGTTTGTCATCAAGGCTTCAAGGAGGGTCATAGGATAATTCTCTATTATGATAGTGCTATGGATAAGGGTGAGGTTGATGTTAAAATTAAATGAAACATTGTTTTTGAAGTTCAATCCCCCAAGTGATGAATGTGAAAATAAGAGTCTTTATCATCTCTAGGATCTCATCATCCATTATTAGTGGATGGTTTTTTCCTTCTAGTGATAGAGCTATTGATTGATGTTATATATGATTTCTAGGATCCCTCCATCATGGATCGATATTATGGCTACAATCTAATCAAGATATCCCATAATTAAGAGTGTCTACAGACTTCAAGATGTGTTAAGGGAAATTTTTCTATATGGTGAGGCCATTCGGCCTAAATAAAGTGTGATTCACCTGTCATCATTCCATGCATCAAATATTCTAATAGATCCTTATGACTTTAGTTAAATTATAAACCGGATATTTGGTGTACAAATTCTACCAGATACAGGACTATCTCAATGATCATGGGAACGTGTTTTCATTCCATCACTCCTAGAATTTGAAGATAAAACCCTTAAAGTGTGACATCTGGATAATATATGGGTTTTTTCTCAAATATAATATCAGATATAGATATATAGATATAATTCCAGGGAAGATCAAGACCACAAGTCAAATTTCTCCACTGAGAAACTTGATGAAGCTTTGATGCCTTTATGGACACTTATCTAATATATCATGATTCATTGTGAATCTAGCCAAAACGTGTAATTCCTTATCTAGTATCATGTATAATGGTACCACAAAGCAGTGGTATGGGGAGTTCTAAAATTTCCTTTCATTAAATCATGAAGTATCTTCTACAACCTCATGTTTTGATTCCACCCATCATAGGAAAGCCTCTGGTTCTCTAACCGGTCACCCTGAAGTGGTCCCTTGGTTCCCTTCTAGACCACATGAAAAATAAAGGAATAATGAAATACATTATACTATTTTAGACATATACACCATAATAGAGAGTCCATATACTCCCCCATAAAGATGAGCTGTCTCACATAGGTTTTTATAATGCATATGTTGGTGCATTATAGAAAACATCATGAGATACAAAGGGTGTCTATTGTGAATCCTCAAAATTATATCATGAATCACACAATATTGATTGGAATGATGGATTGCTGGGTAGTTATCATTTGAAAATACTCTATTAGGTTATTCCCAACTAAATATTGTCAAGTGTTATGAATTGGAATAACTTTTGTCTCATCATCTGTCTTATGATGAATTATCTCTATTGGTCAATTTCTTATATGGGGATATTTTATCAGTGTATAAGTTTATGTTCTACTAGTAGATCCAATTCGATGGTTACCCTCAATGTCAAAGAGAAAGAATTCTCAATGATCTCAAGATCAAAACAGTAGTATTGTGGGTTATATTCATCACCCTGACATAAGCTATCATTCCCAACTCATTCTTATTGTCATAAGGATACACCAACAATGAGGTAGAGTATCAAGATCACATGATTAGTCATGATTTAGGCCTCAATATTAGTGTCATCCACCTTCATGTGATAGGAGTATTTGATCGATTAATCAAACAAATTGTTTATTATAACATTGTCAAGAAACCAGAGCTCGTGTCCCAAATAAAGCACACTCACCAGATAATAGCCAAAATTCCATTTTCATTCAAAAGTGACTCATGTACCTAGGACGCATAATGTTCAAGAAAAATACTTTCTCAGTCTAGCCACATTTAATGTAGAGAATACCACGATGATATATTTATTCATGTGGAGAATCATAGAAACATCATTCCAATCATTCCACATGACGATGATGGGTATCAGCTAAACCAACTGACCATTGGTGCTTCTGCATTGGAACATATGGGTTACCCTATATTGGAATAAACATATTATTATATATCTACTTTCTTCAAGTATATCCAACATGATAGTTTCCTACTAGATCAAGCCATGAATGAAAAACTCCATCGATGTGCAACCCAGTCCACCTTCCAGAGTGGGCCTAAACCAAAATCAACATTCTATAGAAGAGGGATTGGAGGAATTATCCTCTATTGAATCCAAGAATATTTCATTCACCCAGTTATGATAGAAGCATATGTTGGCCTATATAGTTCCCATTAGGTTGGATTAAATCTCTCATACTCGATTCAAAGACCAACTTAATTCATTCCCACCATGGTCCATGACTTTATCGAATTTTCCATGTGGTGTCATGTGTTTTAGATCGATCATAACATTGTGAATAGACCACTACAACCTATCTATATTTCCAAGAATTGTTGGCCATTTTTTATTTGGGGACTCTATATTGTAGGCCAATATCCACCAGGGATAACTCACTATTTCATGTTCGTCCTAACCATGACAGATTTCTTCTCCATGTAGGATGAAGTAATTCCCCTCCAGGATTTCATGTACTAATAATTGATATAATTTTTGAGTTCCCACATCATCTGTAGATTTGGAGTTCCTCAATCCATTATCACTTCTAGCGGTTCCAAATTATGGGCTTATGATCTAATAATTTTGTTTTCCATGTAGATAATCTGGTCAAACCATACTTCCTATTATAACATACAAGAACATTGATACATCAAGTATTTAAACAAGACCACATATAAAATTCTGTTAAAGAATATTGGCCAGCACCAAAAGAGTTGGCCTAACAAGATCCATAAATCCATATTAGAATATCATAAAATGACTCATAATTCCATACTAGTGATTCCATATTCCCTGTTGTATAGAACATTGGCATTACATCCCATAAAGGTCAGTTTTAATAACATATATTAATAGTATATGAATAGAAGACATCAAACATAATGGAATATTTCCAAATATATGATCTTGAATCTCTTTATTAGAAGATAGTCAAAGAAATAAAAAATCTGGAGAGGCACCAGAACAAGGTATACAATCATTTCATTATTAATGTTAATCGCCACTCATTTATCCACGATAAAAATTTATAGCTCTCAAAACACTGATGATAATCAGAAAAAAGCCAACAAAGTTGGATCCTATGGGTGATAGACCTTACATCATCTTCAAAGTCTGTTCAAATAGATAATACTTATTGATCACTACGGAAGGAGATTGTATCATAACCACAACTAAACTAAGTCCCCCAAAATAGTAAATCTCAGAAGGGGGAGTAGTAGGTCCTAACTACATGAACTTAAAAAATGAGCCGAACTCCCAACATCATCAATTTAAAATATGTGTTAGTCATCCTAGGAATTTTTCATGTTACATGGGTCTCCTTGGCCTTCATTCATATCAGGTTATTCCACATGCGCCACATAAATCCATTTTTGATGAGATTCTTCTCTATATTCTAAACTCCATGAAATTAAAAATGATGACCACATCTGAGGCACACAATGGTAAATTGTGTGCTTTGTCCGAACTTCGTGACCATTAACTAAGTGTCGATTCCCAAACATTACAACCCTAAACTATATTCCAATCCTATCTAGAATATATATTGTGGCTTTATGCCTCCTATCCCCCCATTCACATCTAGATTTTTACACCATAACACTATGAATATCCATTTTATAAGACCCCTCCCCTTGATCCAAAATGTATGACCTTAAAATAATATCCACATTTACTTGAATTATGACTCTAAACTATATGTTAGTCCTCATTATGTATTTTTTGTGTGGTGCTCAGTCTCCTTGATCCTCCTTCAGATTGGATTTTTCATGACACCTCACTATGCATATCCAATCGTGAAACCTCTCCCTATGGCCCAAACTCTATTACCATAATATATGAAATGCTATGGTTGGATATTTAATAACATAAAATATTAGTTGTCCAATGGTCCATGGGATATGAATAGAAATATTTTGCAGTAGCTCTATGTATTATAACCTACAAAAAACTTTTTGTATTTCATATAGCCTGAGTTGTATGAATTTTATCAATAAAATCTAACGTCATAAAAGCATGATATTGAATTTTTATTCTACCTCATACAAAATATTGTTTCCTTTTTAAAAGAGACTGTTTTTTACCCTGACTCAGTTTGGGATTCCTGACATTTTAAGTAATATATGATCGAAAAATCATACCTCATGTCCTGAACATTTAATGACTAATGATAATTGAGGGACACATTATATTTCTTATCTAGAGAGGATCATACTAACAGGTATCAGACTTCTACCAAAAATTTTTAGTAACTAAGTGTGGAATTATTCCCATACTAATGGGACACATAGTCACACTCGAACACCTCATCAATGAGGCCAACTACAAATTAATTCATCTGTTGGCCCCCGAGCCATGACCCTAAACTATTTTCTATTGTCTAGACTATATAACCTTAATCTATGTGTGCCCAGCTTATAAATATCTTCATGTCATATGTGGATTATTTTGATAATTCACATTAGGTTTTAACACTTCCACTATATGAACATCCATTAATGTCCGCCCCCATGGCCTAAACTATAAAACATTAAAATATGTGTATTAAGTTATAGAACTATGTGTAGATTGATTCTTCTCTTCATGGGATAAATAGTGACACATAGACTTCCAATCTTTTGGCCAAGCTACTGATTAACCACAAAACCATATGATGTATATGGTGTAATCACCCTAAAATTCCATGTGGGCCTATTTTCAAGGGAAATTCCCATTCAATTACATTGAACCATATGTTGAATAGGATACCATCATACCCTAATATTAGTATAGAAACTCTTCTATGAATGAATCTAAACTATTGTATTACTCCATAAAAGTCTGCAACACCTCTAAAAAAGAGATGACTCTACCATGTATCAAACTGGGATGTCCCTATTGAAAAAATGGGATGAATAAACCCTAACATCATCAGTGAATAACGTTAAACAATAAACATACCTATGTAAATTTGGGTGGCCTCATGTCCATGAATATGAATATCCAATACTCTTATTTTTGAGAGTATCCCTATATCTGTGCTGGTGTTTTACCATGACTTTTTTATGGTCCAGTTCTCATGACCTTAAACAGTGGGAGTGTTTTCTTGGGAGTATTTCGTAAAAAATTTGGTGGCCTCAATGTCTCATCTATTTAGCTCAGGTATCATTTTTTTGTATATCATATTCCATAGAGACACATACCCCTTGATCCATGATACATGAATTTAAACAGTTTCCCATGGTCCAAACCATATGAGCATAAAATTTTTGTAACATACTAATCAGATGAAATTAAGTTGTGAGATGTGTCTTGATAACAGGATGATAAATAGTTCCATGTACCATACTCACTATATGATGTTAAACTATATTACTAATATCATTACCATAAAACCTTAAACAGTGTTTATATCATCCTCATTGCACGTCATAAAACTGAAAGGCATTATATTTCCTCCCCTTATAGGTCCTCTCCTTTGATGCCAATTATTTACCACATAATTCATATTTTCAATTGTCACTCTACATTTGTGATGGTTATACCCTCATATATAGCCTTTCAATTTCATCAAAATGATATGGCCACAATAATGTTCTCTTATTCCTAGTGTTTTAATTCCAACTATACTAGAATCCATTCAAACATTCCATCGCTCAATTTCCATGTTTTTCATGAACCTTATTTGGAACCTTTCCATTATCTTTGTCTGAATAGACCCACTAATATAATTGTATATGTACAATTCTCACCTACCTTATTGGGTACAAGGCCTAAAATACATTGGATAATGTTCTGAGATAGGTCCCACATTTAAAATATGTTCAATGGATGACACAAAAATTGTTCAGCCCCATTCATTAGCTATGTGACATGGATGGTGCCATTTGAAGAAGGTCAATGGTTATCCAATATCATTATTCCACTCTCCTTGTGTTCCATATTTTGGGAATATTTATTCACACACCCAATTCACATTGTTTGGTGTATAATCCAACGCCCAGGGCCTACCCCATTTGTGCACTAGATCATGTTGGAAAAAGAATTTGGTTGTTCATATAACACGATTCTCTTGCCTTGGATACTATTTTCAGAAGTTCTCTCATTGATTAATCAACAATAGAATACCTTATATGTTTGATTATTTTCATACACTATCATTAGAGTGATAATATATATGGTCATCCCATGTTTATCACATTGAGTATGACTCATGTAATTTTATGGTCTTATAGTTGTTTAGTTTTTAAATATGATTGGAGTGAAATTAAAAATCAATGAAATAAATTAAATCCTAAATTAATTAAAAAAATGAAATTTCATATGGTCTTTATCATATTAGAGCCACTCCTATCTTTAATTCCCTAATGATTGAACTCTACAATCGAGCGATCGATTTCATCAAACCTATGACATGTATCCTCCAAATACTATTTTCATGTTTCTAGATCAACTTTTTATTTACTGGCCAAGGGGAAAACATATTTGACCATGGGTTTCATCCATTATACTTATCTTATCAATTAGATTATGCCTTCTTGACCATGGCCTTGTTGGCCTTGGATACATCTAGTAGATCCATCAAAGTGATAATGATCATATATTTAGTAGCATCACCCCTTTCACGATCTTATTCCATCCCCTCAAGGAGAAAAATATTTTTTTCAGCTTTCGGAATAATAGTAAATCCCTCAGCCTCATGCCTCTACTTGGTAAGTTGATGTCCTACCACACTACACGTGCCTTCTTGTGTCACGACCCGTCCTCGGGGCCCGTGCTGTGACTACCCCAAGCCCACCTTCCATAGGCCAGGGGCTGGCGACTAGCACCAAGGAGTAAATCCCAACAAAAAGTGAAGGCATTGCCTTTGAAAAGTAAACAAGCACCATAGAGTAAGCAAGCCGAAAAGTAAACAGTAAGTAAAAACTGTAACAAGATGTGCTGAAAGTAAAAGGGGTCGGAAATAAAAGCCCAACTATAAAGTACAACTGAAAGGAAAAACAACAACTGAAAGGAAAAGTCGCAGCGTCGAGCCGTCCTTTGGAAGTCCCACCTGATGGGTGGGTACATATAGCCTCCACTACTCCTCGGGTCCACCTGAACACTCCGAGTACGTCCCGCCTAGTGGTCCACCTCTAGGTATCGTCCGGCTCCGCACGCCTCCACCACGATCAGCACTGTCAATCATCTGCAACCAACACAACGAAGTGCGGGCATAGCCCGTGCATGGGTGAGTATAAGTTAATCAGTAGGGACCCCGAGACCCCCATAGGTCTCCCGAAATACACAAAGGATAATCCACAAAGGGAAGATACAATCCCGAAGTAACAACCGGCACTGCTTAGTTATATGCACATACATATACCTATGTCATCAATTCCCGTTCGGCTCCAACGTCCGAGCCCAAGCACAACCCAGTCCACACAGGAAAGCAAACGTATACCCACACAGGATAGCTCAACGCAATCCACAAAGGAGAGTAAACAGTAAATCCACACAGGATAGCTCAACACAATCCACAAAGGAGAGTAAACAGTAAATCCACACAGGATAGCTCAACACAATCCACAAAGGAGAGTAACACAACATTCAGCTCACATAGGTATATTTCTTCAGATGACGATAAAGATGATCACTGATCCATCTAAGTCGTCGGACCCACAAAGGATCGATAGGTAACTAACCCCCTCAATGACCCACACAGGATCGGGCCCACAAAGGACCTGTAGGCGCTGGCTCACACAGAACCGCTGAGCGCTAACCCACACAGGATCGGACCCACATAGGATCGGGCCCACACAGGACCTGTTGCACTGATCCACGTAGGATTGCTGAGTGCAGTAGTCATCGCAGTCCACTGAGGATCTCTGCACAATAGTCGTCGCAGTCCACTGAGGATCTCTGCACGGTCGTCTCCGCAGTCCACTGAGGATCTCTGCATGGTCGTCACTGTCGAAGTAGCAGTCGCAGCCAGCACTAGGGTTCCCGCACACAGCAAGCTCATTCGGGAGGGTCCGCTCCACGAGCCGAGAGGCTGATACATCAACTGACACAAAGTCTGAATTTGATGTATCCAAACGTTCTGTATCGTCAAGAGTAACTCAACGTCGCAGACAACGCGTCAATCAGATGCCCGGTCTAAGAGTTATTGGCTTTTTCGTCTCAGGGGGCCCGGTTGGTTTTTAAGGAAAAACCAACCCGACCGTACTCCACCTGTGTCCAAACCTCGGGCAGAGTATGCCAAAAGTACCTTATCACATAGAGGAAAACAATGAAGCTGACGACACGTCAATCGGCCGTCCGTAGCTCAAGATATGAGCGTTTCCGCTCCGAGGGCCCTGTTGGTTTCGTGTACGAACCAACCCGGCCGAACTCAAAGTACTCCGAAACCTTGAGTGAGATATACCGAAACGACCGCCTCGATCCAAGGATCGCGTTGCCGTTGACGGCGCGTCGTTTGGAGGCCCGTAGCTCATGTTACGGGCATTTGACCGAAAACAGTCTGAAGACGGGGGGTCCGGGCCTGGGCCGTGCCGGCCCGACCCCCCCCCCCCCCCCCTTGGGTCGTCCGAACCGGGTTGACTCGGTCCGACCCTGTCGGACCCAGTCCGGCCCGGCCAGGGCGTGGCCCGGCCGGTCGGACCGGCCTGGCTCGTCCATCCCGGCTCGGCTCGGCCGCGCGACGCGGGGGGGAGCCGCCACCCCCACGTGACACCCCCATGGTACCTGCGGGGGGTCGCCCAGGCCAGCCGAGCGACGCGGGGGGGAGCCGCCGCCCCCGCGTGCCAACCCCGCGGCACCCGCGGGGTGTCTCCCGGACAACCGGACGCGGCTTCATCCGCGTCCCGCGCGTGCCGGACCCGCGCGGCGGCGGTTCTGCGAGTGCCGCCGCCGCGGCTTCTACCGCGGCGTCCTTGTCCGGCGGCGCGCTGGGGCGCCGCCGCTCCCGGCTGCCGGCGGCGGCTTTCGCGGGCCACCGGAGTCGCTCCGGTGGTCCGATTCTATTCCCGTCTGTGCCGCTGCTCCTCCCGGAACTTGCTCTTCACTGCGGAACCATCACACATCCTTTGCGGCACGTTCCGTCGTCGCCTGTCAAATCCACATAAAAAGGAAGAACGACGGAGGGTCGTCGGGCCGTGTTCGTTTGGCCCGCACCCTCCGCGTTAGCGATAAACAACGGGAGGAACAATATTCAACATATGAATACATATCCGAAAACAATTTTTAAGGAAATAAAATTTTTTTATGAATCGGGTTCTTCATTCTTTAATGGAAACAACACGGGAAAAAGGAAAAGTTCACAACAACGCCTACCTCGTTGGTCGTCGTCGTACGCACGTCCTACGCGGAATTGCTCATCGTGGAAGGAGGAGATCGTCGCGTCGTCATGAAAGGGCGTCGCGTCGTCACGGAAACTGGTGTTGAATCGGCGAACTCAACGGATCAAAAAAACAACATATTTAATTTAATTATATAAAATTAAATCTGTGTTTTGTTTAAAAAGACACAAGGAAGATTTAAGAGAAACCAGGAGTCTCTTACCTCAAACAGTGGATCGAATATTCGTTGCGGAAGAAGAGACATCGCAGAAGAACGTTGCAGGAAGGGAACGTCGGCGTCGCGGAACACGGCGTCGCGTCGTCGACATCCACGGGTTCAGCGTTCTTCGTCTGAGGCCGGGGTTCTTCGCGTTCTTCGCGTTCTTCGCATTCTTCGCCAAGGATGGTGAAGGCTCAAGGATCCTGTCAAGCCTCTCAATGAGTAATCCTTCAAGTGACCTTGTTGGTCTTATTTTATTATAACACCAACAAACGAAAAGGTAAGTAACGACCCATCAATTCGTTGTATTAATTCAACGAAAGTAACAGCTCATTTAATTCACGAAAAAAACCGCCCAATTAAATGGTCTGTTATGAATTTAAGAAAACGCATCAGTTGACTTTCATAATGACGGGTTTCCGCGGGTGTTTTACTTAGCGGAAAGAAATGGCGGGGCTCATGCGGGCCCCACCTCACAAATATCCTACCAAGAGGGTAGGGTATTTCTGGATAGTACCCTATCCGGTTCAACTCAGTTTAAGCCGCTTTTAAGTGGCTTCAAGTGGCATCCAAGTGGATTAAGTGAAATAAAATAATTTTTGTCGAACAAATTATTTTATTTCTAAACTTTAAGCCCAAAAATTAAAAAACACACCTAAGAAAACGCAACTCCGGAAGAGGCATTTCTAAGAAAATACCGGCGTTGCGATTTCATCGATGCCCTCGGAATTCGATTTTGGGCACCGGTTCAAAAGTTAGAAAAACCCGCTCGTTCTTTCACTGAACGTACCTGAGCCAAACTTCAGAAAATGATTCCGGGCAAACCGGGCCTCAGAATCAGGTGCCCTTAGAAACTGCGTTCTTGTAAAATTCCAAATAAAATTAAGAAAAAAATATCCTTGAAATTTACGTGTCTTTACATTACTCCCACCTTAGGACTTTACGTCCCCGTAAAGATACATCATAAACTTGGGAAACAAATGTGGGTACTGAGCATGCATCTGAGCCTCCCGCTCCCATGTGCTCTCCTGGAGGTTCCCGTGCTGCCATCTGATGTGCACAAGAGGAATCGATCACCCACATAGGACCTGCTCCTATCGATCCTCTATCTCCACCGAGACCTCCGCAAAAGTCGCCCAATCATCCACTTCTAGCTCCCCGTAGTCAATGATGTGTGTCGGGTCGTGCATGTATCTCCTCAGCTGAGATACGTGGAAGACGTCGTGCACCCAGTGCAACTGAGGTGGTAGAGCCAGGCGATAAGCCACCTCGCCAACCCTGCTGAGGACCTGGAACGGTCCAATGAAGCATGGAGACAACTTGCCACCTCGGCCAAATCTCCGCAAACCACATCGAGGTGAGACACGCAAGAAGACGTGGTCACCATCCTCGAACTCTAATGGCCTCTGCCTCCTGTCAGCATATGACTTCTGCCAGCTCTGAGCTGTCCTCATCCGCTCCTGGATGATTGGACCTTCTCTGTCATGGCCCAGACCATCTCTGGTCCCACAAGTGCTGACTCCCCAGGGTCTGTCCAGCACAAAGGAGATCTGCATGGCCTGCCGTACAAAGCCTCGTATGGTGCCATCCCGATGGTGGAGTGGTAGATATTGTTGTACGCGAACTCCACCAAGGGTAGGTGGTCCTCCCAGCTGTGACAAATGTTGAGGACACGTGCGTGGAGCATGTCCTCGAGAGTCTGAATGGTCCTCTCCGTCTGACCATCCGTCTGAGGGTGAAAGGCGGTGCTCAGACGTAGCAGCATCCCAAACGCCTCCTGCAACCCCTTCCATAGCCGGGAAGTAAAGCGAGCGTCCCGATTGGAGACGATAGTCGATGGCACACCGTGAAGCCGTACAATCTCCTGAACGTAGAGATGCCCCAAGCTCTACACTGAGCCCTGCTCTCTGATGGGTATGAAGTGTACAGACTTGGTGAGTCGGTCAAGAATCACCCAAATGGAGTCGTGACCTCTGGAAGTGCGTGGAATTCCAGTCACAAAGTCCATAGATATCCCCTCCCACTTCCACTGCGGGACCTCCAAGGGCTGTACCAAGCCTGCTGGTACCTGATGCTCTGCCTTCACCTGCTGGTAGGTGAGGCACCGTGAAATGAACTCTACCACAACCTTCTTCCTGCCCGGCCACCAGTGCTGTCGGCTGAGATCCTGGTACATCTTCGCCACTCCAGGATATACCGCCAAAGGAGAAGTGTCAAACTCTCTCAGCACCTCCTCTCGTAAAGCGACTGGTACCAAGGTACATCCTCTAAAAAGGATGTCATGCTCTGCTTCAAAGGAGAAGCCATCAGGTGCCTGTCCTGAGGATATCTGTGCATGCCGCATCTCAGAGTCAGCATCCCCACGTTGTGCCTCTCTGACCCGCTGTAGTAGTGGAGGAGTGACTGTGAGAGACTGAAGGAAGGCTGCTCCATCCCTATCCACAAAGGATATCTGCAAAGCAGATAGCTGCTCTGTCGCCTCCTCAAGTAGCTGGATGCTCGTCCTCCTGCTGAGGGCATCAGCTACCACGTTCCCCTTCCCAGAAGTATAGACTATGTCAAAGTCATAGTCCTAGAGGAACTCGAGCCATCTCCGCTGTCTTAGGTTCAGGTCCTTCTGCGAGAAGATGTACCTGAGACTCTGGTGGTCAGAAAAGACTGTAAAGCGCTCGTCCATCAGATAGTGCCGCCATGTCTTCAGAGCGAAGACCACTGCTGCTAACTCCAGGTCATGGGTAGCGTAGTTCTGCTCATGCGGCCTCAACTGACGTGATCCATAGGCAATCACGGCCCACTCCTGCATCAGGACACACCCAAGTCCGGTCCCTGATGCATCGTAGTAGACTACGTATCCAACTCCCTCCTCAGGAAACCTCAAGATAGGTGCGCTGGTCAATCTCTGCCTCAGCTCCTGAAAACTCTGCTAACATCTTTCTGACCACACAAAGGGTTTCCCCTTCTTCTTCATAGCTGAGAGAAGCGCCGCAACTCTGGAGAAGTCCGGCACAAATCTTCGATAGTATCCGGCTAGACCCAAGAAACTCCTCACCTCCGCCACGCTCCTGGGTGGCTCCCAAGATAGCACTGCCTCGTTCTTCGCGGGATCCACTCCAACTCCCGCCTTAGAAATGACGTGCCCCAAGAAGTGGACCTCACGTAACCAGAACTAGAACTTCGAGATCTTGCCATAATGTTGGTGCTCTCGGAGTGTGTCTAGTACAACCCGCAAGTGGTAGGCGTGCTCCTCCTCCGTGGTCGAGTACAAAAAAATGTCGTTGATGGAGACCATAACAAATCGATCGAGGTATGGCTGGAAGATCCTGTTCATTAGGCTCATGAACACTGCTGGAGCATTGGTTACGCCGAAAGGCATAACCAAGAACTCATAGTGGCCATACCGACACATGAAGGCCGTCTTCTGCACGTCCTCGTCTCGAACTCTGAGCTGATGATAGCCTGACCTGAGGTCTATCTTCGAGAACCATCGTGCTCCCTTGAGCTGATCGAAGAGGTCATCAATACTCAGTAGCGGATACTTGTTCCTCACTGTCACCTGGTTCAGGCGATGATAGTCGACACACAGTCGGAAGCTCCCGTCCGCCTTCTTGGTGAACAAAATCGGCGAAGCCCAGGGTGAAACACTGGGTCGAATGAACCCCTTTCCCTACAAGTCCTCCAACTATACCTGTAGCTCTCGAAGCTCAGCGGGGGCCATCCGATACGCTGGAGTGGATATTGGGGCTGTCCCGGGGTACAGATCAATATAAAAGTATAATTCTCTTCAAGGAGGTAGCCCTGGAACGTCGTCGGGAAAGACGTCTGCGTACTGATCCACCACTGCAGGAAAACTAGGACTCCACACGTCAACTACTCCAAGGATTAGGCTATCCAACTGATGAGTGATGGGTTGTCCTCTCCTCTGCGAGAGTCCATCCTGTGCTGCTAAGGCTCCCTTCTCACCGGTGAAGGTGAACCTGCTCTCGTCGGTGCGCACACATCGCACCTTGTGCCTAATGCATTCAATCTGAGCATGAACCATAGATAACCAATCCATGACCAAGATGATGTCGTAAGGCCTCGACGCCTCTACAAGAATATCCCAGCCGAAGCTCTCTCCTCCTATAGTAAGCTCACACTGCCGGCACCAGTTCGTAATCGTCGAGTCTGCTCCCGTAGGTGTCTCTAGCCATAAGGATCGAGCCAACGGCTCTGTCGGAATCTCCGAGCTCTGAACAAGGGCAGCGGCTATGAAAGAGTGACTCGTTCATATGTCTATAAGAACTAAAGCAAGGGTGGAATAGACACAGATTGTACCTCGAATCATCTCTGGCGCGCCGTGGTCATAGGCCTCCGCTGCCTGGAGTTGTGCCTGTCTCTGCCCGCCAGCCCCCTGTGGTCGGGGCGGGCCCCCTCGTGGTGGTGGTGGCAGGGCCTCAAAACATCGCCCACCACCTGATGCTCGGCCAGCTCCTCTGCCTCGTCCGCCTCCTCCCTGCGGACCACCATGGTCGACCCTCTGCCTCTGCCTGGGTGTCCCCTCCACCGTCTACTGCTCCTCGGTACGGCGGGTCGGGCAGTCACGAACCATGTGGCCCTGCCCGCCGCACGAGTAGCACTGCCTACCTCTCGGAAGACTAGCTCCGCGCTGTGTGCCCCGCACTGCTGAGCCAGTGTCCTGAGGTCGTCTATGAGAGGGTCTGGTCTTCCTGGAACCCTGAGTCATCCGTCGGCTACCAGCTACCGAAGACTCTGCTACCTGCCGCCCTACGGTAGGTCTCGCTGTGGACTCATCCAGAAAGCTCTCGATCAGAAGGGATCTCTCTAGCACTCCTACCTGGGTCGGGATGCTAAGGTAGATCAGCGATGCCCTGATCTCGTGTCTCAATCCCTGCTCGAAGGTCCGGGCCCGGATGAAGGGGTCCCATACCATGTCGGTCGAGTAGAGAGAAATATCGGTGAACCTCGCCGCGTATTGGGGGACCGTCAAGGTGCCCTGACGCAGCTGAAGAAACTTCTGAATGCGCACTGCATGGAGGGTGGCTGGGACAAAATCTGAGCGGAAGAGGCTCTCGAAGTCCATCCAAATGAGGGAGGCCTCATCGTGTACCTAGAGCATCAAGATCCACCATCGCCCTGCTGCTGCGTGCAGTAGGCTCGCCGCGAGGAACACCATGAGGTCTGCTGCTGTCCTCACTAGCCTGAAAACTTGAACGACCGCCTCCAGCTAGTCCTCGGCTGCCTGGGGGTACGTCTCCCCACAAAACCTGGGTGGTCGCTGGCGCTGGAACTCGTGCAGAGCTCCGAGGCGTCGTGCATCCTCAGCGGTCGGCGTTGGAAGCATCGGGGGCTCGGCGGGTAAAGGTACCGCCGGTGCCTCTGCTGTCAACGGGCCCTGTATCGAGGCCTCATCGCTCGGCGGGCTGTCGTCGCGCTCTAATCTCGGAACCCTAGCTGGTTGTTGTCATCAGGCCATCCTGAAAAGGAAACAAGTGCGCCACAGTCAAAACATTATACCTGGTGAGCTGACACAAGTAATCACAATGAAAACTTGAAACACACATGCAATCAATGTTTTCGTGCATTAAGTCGGAAATCAGAAGTCAGGGTCCTCGTGTACGGATACGTCGGCCACCGCACCAACACTGGTCTCCCTGGACTGATAACCACACTCAATACACTAAACACTATTTCTTCACATAGAAGAAAGATCAGAGTCTGCGGTAGAACCGACCGCCTATGATACCAATTTTTCACAAACCGTCCTTGGGGCTCGTGCCGTGACTACCCCAAGCCCGCCTTCCATAGGCCAGGGGCTGGCGACTAGCACCAAGGCGAAAATCCCAACAAAAAGGGAAGGCATTGCCTTTGAAAAGTAAACAAGCTCCACAGAGTAAGCAAGAGGAAAAGTAAACACTAAGTAGAAACTGTAACAAGCTGTGCTGAAAGTAAAAGGGGCCGGAAATACAAGCCCAACTGTAAAGTACAACTGAAAGGAAAAACAGCAACTGAAAGGAAAAGTCATAGCGTCGAGCCGTCCTATGGAAGTCCCACCTGAAGGGTGGGTACAGAAAGCCTCCACTGCTCCTCGGGTCCACCTGACCGCTCCGAGTACGTCCCGCCCAGTGGTCCACATCCAGGTACCGTCCGGCTCCGCACGCCTCCACCATGATCAGCGCTGTCTGTCATCTGCAACCAACACAACGAAGTGTGGGCATAGCCCATGCAGGGGTGAGTATAAGCTACTCAGTAGGGACCCCGAGACCCACGTAGGTCTCCCTAAATCCACAAAGTATAATCCACAAAAGGAAGATACAATCACGAAGTAACAATCGACACTGCTTAGGTATATGCCCATACATATACCTAAGTCATCAATTCCCGTTCGGCTCTAACGTCCGAGCCCAAGCACAACCCAGTCCACACAGGAAAGCAAATGTATACCCACATAGGATAGATCAACGCAATCCACAAAGGAGTGTAAATAGTAAATCCACACAGGATAGCTCAACACAATCCACAAAGGAGAGTAAACAGTAAATCCACACAGGATAGCTCAACACAATCCACAAAGGAGAGTAACACAAGAATCAGCCTATACAGGTATACTTCTTCGAATGACGATAAATATGGTCACTGATCCATCTAAGTCATCGGACACACAAAGGATCGATAGGTAACTAACCCCCGTAATGACCCACACAGGATCGGGCCCACACAGGACCTGTAGGCGCTGGCTCACACAGAATCGCTGAGCGCTGACCCACCCAGGATCGGACCCACATAGGATCGGGCCCACACAAGACATGTAGCACTGATCCAATAGGATTGCTGTGTGTAGTAGACATCGTAGTCCACTGAGGATCTCTACATAGTCATCGTTGCAGTCCACTGAGGATCTCTGCACGGTCGTCGCCGCAGTCCATTGAGGATCTCTGCACGGTCGTCGCTGTCGAAGTAGCAGTCGCAGCCAGTACTAGTGTTCCCGCACACAACAAGCTCGTTCGGGAGGGTCTGCTCCACGAGCCGAGAGGTTGATACATCAACTGACACAAATTCCGAAGTTGATATATCCAAAAGTTCTGTATCGTCATCAGGAACTCAACGTCGCAGACAGCGCGTCAATCGGACGCCCGGTCTGGGAGTTATTGACGTTTTCTTCTCCGGGGCCCGGTTGGTTTTTAAGGCAAAACCAACCGGACCGTACTCCACCTGCGTCCAAACCCCGGGCATAGTATGCCAAAAGATCCTTCTCACATAGAGGAAAACAACGAAGCTGACGGCACGTCAATCGGACATCCGTAGCTCAAGATATGAGCGTTTCCGCTCTGAGGGCCCGGTTGGTTTCGTGTACGAACCAACCCGGCCAAACCCAAAGTACTCCGAGACCTTGAGTGCCATATACCGAAACGACTATCTCAATCCATGGATCGCGTTTCCGCTGACGGCGCGTCGTTTGGAGGCCCGTAGCTCATGTTACGAGCATTTGACCGAAAACAGTCCGAAGACGGGGGGTCTGGGCCCGGGCCGAGTCGGCCCGACCCCCCCTTGGGTCGGCCGAACCGGGTCGACCCGGTCTGACCCAGTTGGACCCGGTCTGGCCTGGCCAGGGCGCGGCCCGGCCGGTCGGACCGGCCTGGCTTGGCCGGCCCGGCTCGGCCTGGCCGCGGACGCGGGGGGGAGCCGCCACCCCCGCGTGACACCCCGACGGCACCCGCGGGGTGTCGTCCAGGCCAGCCGAGCGACGCGAGGGGGAGCCGCCACCCCACGTGACAACCCCGCGGCACCCGCGGGGTGTCGCTCGGACAACCGGATGCGGCTTCAGCCACGTCCCACGCGCGCCGGACCCGCACGGCCGCGGGTCCGCGAGTGCCGCCGCCGCGGCTTCTGCCACGGCGGCCTTGTCCGGCGGCGGCTTCCGCGGGCCACCGGAGTCACTCCGGTGGTCCGTTCCTGTTCCCGTCTGCACTACTGCTCCTCCTGGGACTTGCTCTTCACTACGGAACCATCACACTTCCGTTGCGGCACGTTCCATCGTCGCCCGTCAAATCCGCATAAAAACGAAGAATGGTGGAGGGTCGTCGGGCCGTGTTCGTTTGGCCCGCACCCTCCGCGTTAGCGATAAACAACGGGAGGAACAATATTCAACATATGAATACATATCCGAAAACAATTTTTAATGAAATAAAAATTGTTTATGAATCGGGTTCTTCATTCTTGAATGGAAACAACACGGGAAAAAGGAAAAGTTCACAACAACCCCTACCTCGTTGGTCGTCGTCGTACGCACGTCCTTCGCTGAATTTGTCGTCGCGGAAGGGGGAGATCGTCGCGTCGTCGTGGAAGGACGTCACGTCATCGCGGAAACCGGCGTTGAGTCGGCGAACTCAACGGATCAAAAAAACAACAGATTTAAATTAATTATATAAAATTAAATCTGTGTTTTGTTAAAAAAGACACAAGGAAGATTTATGAGAAACCGGGAGTCTCTTACCTCAAACAACAGATCAAAGATTCGTTGCGGAGGAAGAGACGTCGTAGAAGAACCTTGCAGGAAGGGAACATCGGCGTCGCAGAACACGGCGTCGCGTCGTCGACTTCCACGGCTTCGGCGTTCTTCGTCGGAGGCCAGGGTTCTTCGCGTTCTTCGCGTTCTTCGTGAAGGAGGGTGAAGTCTCAAGGATCCTGTCAAGCCTCTCAATGAGTAATCCTTCAAAAGACCTTGTTGGTCTTATTTTATTATAACACCAACAAACAAAAAGGTAAGTAACGACCCATCAATTCGTTGTATTAATTCAATGAAAGTAACAGCTCTTTAATTCACGAAGAAAACCGCCCAACTAAATGGTCTGTTAAGAATTTAAGAAAACGCGTCAATTGACTTTCATAATGACGGGTTTTCGTGGGTGCATTACTTAGCGGAAAGAAACGGCGAGGCTCGTGCGGCCCCACCTCACAAATATCCTACCAAGAGGGTAGGATATTTCTGGATAGTATCCTATCCGGTTCAACTCAGTTTAAGCCGCTTTTAAGTGGCTTCAAGTGGCTTCCAAGTGGCTTAAGTGAAATAAAATAATGTTTGTCGAACAAATTATTTTATTTCTAAACTTTAAAACCAAAAATTAAAAACCACACCCGAGAAAATGCAACTCCGGAAGAGGCGTTTCTAAGAAAATACCGGCGCTGCGATTTCATCAGTGCCCTCAGAATTCGATTTCAGGCACCGGTTCAAAAGTTAGAAAAACCCGCTCGTCCGTTCACTGAACGTAACCGAGCCAAACTTCGGAAAATGATTCCAGGCACACCGGGCCTCGGAATCATGTGCCGTTAGAAACTGCGTTCTTGTAAAATTCCAAAGAAAATTATGAAAAACATTTCCTTGAAATTTACGGGTCTTTATATCTTGATGAAGAAATATCATGATAGTTCATGATTTTTTATGGAGTTCAACCCTCTAATCCCCAGCCAAACTTACCAATGGTAGAGAGTTACCACCCATTGTGGAAGTTCAGCTGATACGATGAGGGTGATGAAATTTCGCACATACCTCTATACCATGCAATTCATGATTCAATTATAATCAACTACCTTGAATATAATGCCTTAAAATTCATCGGGCACTATAGTCAGGTGTAGAGAAGAGACTTGCAATATATTATCATCTTGGTCCTTTTGGTGCATGTACTTATATAGAGTTGCTGGAAAATTGTTTTATTTGTGGGTGTGAGTGGCTGTATAACAATTCCATGGAACAATTTATCATTAGCATCTCCACCTTTGGTTAAAGCCTCCATATAACTTGTGGAACTTATATAGTGGAAAATATTGTCCTAAATTCCTTGGAAACCTTTGTTGATGGTACAACCCCATCTTTAGCACCCCCATATGCCACAATAGGTAGTTTTGGTAAAGACACGTTAAAAAAGATATCCCCTAATCACCTCAATGGTCGCCATAGTTTTCATCTCCTCTATCGTGACTTCGGTTCCAACAAATTCCCATCATAGTGCCTCTATGATCGGTTCTGTCACCATAGAGCAGTCATTCATCCCCATCATGAGGCATTCCTAGACTCCCTCTACCGATGGTCTGGTCTTAAGAGTCCCCTCCAATGGAACATCCTAAACTAGATAGACCGTAATGACCTCCCTGGAAATCTCTGCATAGAAAATATAATCCTTCATCATATCTTAGCAACTGAGGTAGTTAATACCGGTGTTGGTATTGGTGACTGAGTGCTGAGAACTATTCAAATGGTCTCTCCAAAAACATATTTTCAATCATAATAATGAAAGGAAAAAAGAGCCAAAGTCATAGAGGGTGAAGATAATTACATGAATTTTATACACCAGTGATTAGATCCTATATGTTCATAGGTATCCCAGGGTAAGGTTTATTTTGCGGTTGCTACATCAGTTGTAGGCACCGATGGTCGACTACTTGTAATCACAGCTACTGGGAGGGATCCCAGATTTTTCACTTCTTGGGATGAGGTCCCATTACCCATGTCTTCCAGTTCATCATGATTCCCCATATTTTATTCTTTATCACTATTCACATGAAAAATAGAGGCGTGAAATGATTCTAAGAATAGGTTATATCTATAACAGAGGAGATCCACGAATTTACATAGTCATCCATAGTGCTTCCTCCCCCAAAAGAGTATCAACATGATTTTCTCCTCGAAGAATCATCCAAACCCTTAGGTTGAGGTTATTCAAATCCATCTCAGTTATAGATAGTTTATGGGGGGTCATGTTCAAAAGTACCCTAACCTTATATGTTAGTGGATGTTATATGACCCCTGAATAGAATAGATCTACATGATCCAAAACATATCACTCTACCTCATCCCGAGATAATTGTAAGCCATCCTTAGAGAGAACAATCCCAATGAGATGCATACCATTTCTAAGGAGATTCATTCATATCTAATAGAAAATTTATAACAACACGTGGAAATCATAATTGTCTCATGTTTTAGGTTAGAAGGAATCACTGGGAATGTCCACACTATAGAACCACATCCTAGGATATTGGAACAATGTCCTATATGATTTCCCATAAGTCTAATATTCTTTTTATGACCTCATGACAAAGAGTGTTAGGCCTGATACTATTGTTCCACTACTTTCGGGTCTCCACTGCATGGGCCCACGAACTGCTGGAACGACAATAGCCACTTTTCCTACTGGGCTAGCCCTGCAAATATGGTGACCTCTAATAGCCACTCACCCCCTGAATCATAATTGAGGGACAAATTCTTCATTGGATCAGGTTGACCAACATCGCTATACATCCCCAGTATATTCACTCTACTAGATCAATGTGCAATCTTGTGAAAGACTATATGTAATTGTGGGTAGAAACAACTCATTTCCCATCTTTCCATCCTCACATGTGAACATGAGAAAAATTATCCTCAGTAAAAAATGATGATATTCATGCATCGCCATCAATTATACCATTAGTTTTACCCTCTAAAGACATTTGAACAGACTGAAATATTATTATGTATAGTATGGTTTGTAGATCGACCAATAGTCATCATTGACCAGTAGTACCCACCTTGGAAGGCTAAGATGTATGATCTTTTATCTATTGCATCTATGTCTTCATAGATCCCAACTCCCTTGGATAGGAAATAAAGAAAAATATTAAATGCTTTACTAGCCTAACATTCTACTAAAATTACACCAATCTAAAAAGATATCAGGCTACTCCCATTGATATTCATGATTTTTGGAAGGAATATTGTGGTTGGAAGAGTATGTCATGACCCATCCCCCAGGGCCCATACCACAACTTCCCCAAGCCCACCTCCTAAGGGTCAGGGGATAGAAACTATCACCAAATGAAATTACCTGCAAGTGGGAGGAATTTTACGAGTACCTATACACACACACACACTCAAAACCCCAGCCCCAAAGCTGAAATAAAAAACATGTATTCCACTAAGACAACCACTGAAGTAATAAAGTACATGCTGAATGTAACACCCCGAGATTTTATGAAAAATATTCTTTTAATTTCATTACTGACTTGTGTTGTATGCTACACCAAGATTACCTATCGCTATACGCAACACCGTATTAGCTTGCAGTATACGCAACACAATTCTTGGACCGTTTTACACACAATTTTGATAATAGTCATTCTACGAAAAATTGAATGTATAAATAAAATATGGATGGATTCTGTTATACGAAACAACGAAGTATTCTTTCACAACATGCAACCCTGACTTGGATTTCATTACACGTAATCGCGACCTTCCTCGATAGCGTGTGTTGTACGCAATACTGGGTTTTACTAAACAACGATATATTATTATAATATTATTATGAACTAGCCTCTATGAATAGTATTAACTAAATTTTTAATTTTATAACATCATTATTCATCTTACACATTTTCTAGAACATGGTATAAGAACAAAATAATTTTTTCGGGTAAAATTTGTATTTTTCAAAAAATGCAGTTTTGCCGCCTTTTGATGGCGCACCCACTTTAAATCTAGTTTATTACATTTTTATAAGTTCAATTTAACAAAATAAAATTCTTCTTTTGAATCAAGAAATAAAAATTTACTTTGGATAAATTTTTCGTATTATTCTGGTAACTTTCATATTTTGATGAATAGTAAAAACACGCTATATTAATGAAAAACAACTTTTTTCATTGTAATAATTTATGTGGTTAAATTATGATATTGAATGGTTTTAAAGTATAAATATAATATATTTTTACCATTTAATATAATTTATGTCATTATCATTGATTTTACATTAAATTCGTAGGTTAAATCAATTCAATATTTTGCAATGTTTTAAAGAAAAACCCGTTCTCTTTCGACAACGGGATTAATTTTAATTTAATTTCTGAAACTTTTGTGTATTGAATTTGGAAAAATGGATTAAATATTTGGAATCAGTGGGTCCAAATTATGTTAATAAGCTACTTTTTATTTTTGGGAATTATGAATAGTAACTACGGTAAATTTTATTTACCATAGTTAAAGGTTAATCGGGTAATTAAGGGTAAATATAATATTATAAAATTACCCTAACACATGAAAAAATTCTATTGGATGGCTAAAAGTAAACCCATATCAACTATGGGTCAGATTAGATTCATTTTATGGACTTTGGGCAATGAAAATAATTTAATTATTATTAAAACCAAAGAAAGTGACAACATGTCACTCTCTTAAATCTTATAAGTATAATAATTTTAATTTAGTGATAAACATCATAAAACTTCGAACATGAATAGTCTCCAGAAAGGTAATAATATTATCTACATCATGATAACTTATTTATATTTTTTAGGGATTAAATAATTGTCCTTAATGGTGATACATTAATGATACAAAAATTATTTATTAAGTGGAAAATAAGTAATATAGTTTTTATTGAAATAATAATACCCATTAAAAGGACCACAAACCTGACCAAAACTAATTGGTAGTGTATATATACACCTTAATAATCCAATTACCTATGATATAACCGTTTGGAGCCTTATAAAAGTGATTATGACACTTATATTATTTTATTTTAAATGATTCCAAAGTTGTCACCTTCACAATTTAATAAATATAACAATTTAAATATTGTGATTTTAAGATGATAAATTCTAGTAAAAGTATTATTGTGAAATTTAATAGATTTACCTTCATCATAGGATTTTATTTTTAATTTTTATGCAAAAAATAAGTATATTAAATAATTATACAAAAATTTTGTAGTAATTATTTTATTAAGAGATAAACCAAATAAATGGTATTAAAAATAATAAAATAAATATTATATGAACTATTTAATGTGATCCACTAATTTTATAGAGACATATGAACTTTTTTGAATCTATTAATGCTTTTATTTTGAACATATCTTCTGTATATATTTTATTTAAATTCAAATAAATGAATAGTGTCAAAATTGACACTATTGTTATTTTATAAAAATAACATATTATACAATTGTTTAAAAATCACAAAAATATTTAAAAATTATAAATATAAATTTATATGGTCTATAATGTTATAAAGTAAACAATTATGTAATATTCACAACAAATAAGTAATTATTTGTTATAATTTAAAATTTGGAATTTTATTACCACAAATAAACTTAAATAGATTAAATAAGAATAAATCAAAATGATAATGTTTAAAATAAGATCCAAACATGTCTAAATTTGATTGGTTGATGATATTACTGCCCTATATCATCTAATCTTCAAATATTATTCATTTTTGAATGTTTTTATGTGGGGTTAGATTTATTATAAATTAATATTTTTAAGAATTCCAAATGTGCCCCTCTCCTCCCTTATAAAAGGGCACCTCCTCCCTCTCATCCTCACACAACATTGAGCCTTCAAGCTCGGCCAACCCCTTAAAAATTCCCTTATCCAATTCCCTAGAAAAATCCTAGAGGTTCTGGTCTTCCTCAAAGACCTATTTTAGTGCCCTAAAAGGAGGTCTCAAAGAGGAGCTTCAAAGAAGAGGTAATGCCCGTTACCGATTCATTCATCTTTATTTCTTCTTCCACTTATTCTTCTTAGGTTGTTTCATTATGAAGTAATAAAATAAGTATAAATTATATACTGATATGATATTATAATTATGAAACAACCTTATTTCACCATCTATCCATCCTACGGAAAATGAAATCACCGCGCATGCGTACGTACATAATACCGTCTCCACACCGTGGTGTAATCTATTTCCCACCACCACCTTACTTGGATGGGTATAATGGTGTATATAATAACTATATATGATTATTGTAAAGTGATATTGATTCTAAAATAGTATACATACACTCTAATACAATTCCACGATCATGAGAACGATATAATCGCTCGTGCGTACGTACGGACTACCGTCTCCACGACGCGATGAGATTCATTCTCCACTTTAACCATTCATGAATGATTATAAAGTATATATAATAAGTAATCATGAAATATATGACATTATAATGATACTAGATTTATGTGTACATATATGTATGTCATCTACTTAATTCCATTCAACTCAATAAGGAAACGAAAACAGCATTTCTACGTACGTACGGCCTACCGTCTCCATGAACGGTGTATTTCTTTCCATTTAATAATTTATTATATATATGTATATTATGAGTATATATTATATTTAAATCATGTTTTATATTCTGGAATTATGTAATCATGATCTAAGTAATCATATGAATAATTACAAGTCAAAACACGGACGACAAATAAAACAATTTTACCCAAAACCCTATTTAACATGGAATTTACAAAAGAACGGGTAATATAAAGTAATAAGTGAACCATATACGATACCATAACAATGATTATGATTCTGTAATAAGTCAATGACATTATTTAAATCATTATACATGAGGTTCGGACACTTACGAAGCAAATAGGACCTATGGGAAGGGAAATATCACAATCTCATTTTTATCCGAGATTTTTTATACTTTGAAATTTACTGGGGAGTATTTTATCATCCAAATCCATGTTTCCACAATATTTAATATTATTTACATCCACATACAATTGTTTAAATCCAATTTTACCGTTTGGTGAGTTTTTAGTAAAAGATGTGAAAGGAATCTTTTGTCTTTTTTCGTACGAGGTACTTTTTGACTTTTCCGACAAAAGTATGAGAAGAATGTTTTTTAACTTATACGGCATGAATGGATTTTTAAAACATTATTTCCAAGAAGCTTTCTTTACATTTTTTCATGTTTATTTTTAATAAACTTCTTTTAGTTTAAAATTATATGACTTGTTAAGAAAGGAAAAATGTTTTTGAAGTAGAAAGGATATTTTCCTCAAGAATGGAGTTCAAGTGTTTTATCAAAATTATTTTCCATCTAAGATAATATAGGGTTCAGTTTCTATCTCTATTATTACATGGATTTGATTATGTTGTGATGGAAATAATTTTTATGAATTCCTTTATCTTATATGAATTGTTTTATGATGTCATGTTGTTTAAGAATCCCATTTTTACTACATGGGTTATTCAATGATGTATGATTTATGATTTTGTGGCACACATAAGAATGGTATCATTATGAGATGGGTGGGACCTATATCTCCCAACAATAAATTGGGTAAAGATTTTATATCTCACGATATAGACATGGCTGGAACGGTAGGTTATACCGGTTCAGTGAAACAGGACTGAAACGAGGGTGACTCTGTTCAGAAATGGACTTTTTCCACTAAGATAGTCTTGGAAATGAGTCTTGACTAATAAGATATGATTCTCTATGATTATGTGTGTATGCCAAAAGGTTTCATGATTTAGGTTATTATTATTGGGATTTCATTTCCCTACTTTGATTTATCCCATTTATGAAATTATGCTCTCTTTTGCAGGTTAAGATTTCCAAAATGTTATGTACTTATGAATATGATGTGATTTATATTTCTTTTGTTTACCCTTACTGAGAATTTGAGCTCCCCCTTTTATCTTTTCTTTTCCCTAGGATATAAATAAAGGTTTTAGGTAAAAAAAGGAATATCTTTATGGGAGATGTTGAAGATCTTTCACCACGATTAGAAGATCATATTCTGAGTTTCCAAAGACACTAAACTATTACGATCCTTGTGTGGGTGTTTTTGTTATGTACTAAGTATTCCGCAAAAGTAATGTAATGTCCATGTACGTCAAGCTTCGGGTCTCTACAGTTGGTATCAGAGGAAAGGATTAGTCAACCTTTGGAAACTAGGATGCGAAAACGTTAGTAAGAACCCTAGAGATATTTCTAAGGTATGTCTAGGGATGTCCCTAAGGATAAGTATGCGTATAAGATATAGTCATAGAACTACGGTAACAATCTTAGAATTTAACCTAAGATTTTAGATATTGAGGGTGCTCCCCCTTTACTATGTTGTTTCCCCTAGCATGATTTTTTCCTCTCACACTATTCTTTTTGGGTTTTAGAAAATTACTAGAAACAGGAAGATTCATGATAATGGAGGATATGACGGACAATGGAATGATTTTATTCATGAGGAACCAAATGAAATGGGATTTGGAAGTCCAACAATCATTATTATGCTGAATCAAAAATCTCATAATATGATCAATAAAGTAAAATTTGGTATGTTTCCTGACTCGGCTAATAAGAGAAAGATGTAATTTCATGATGATTATAGAGGAAAGAAAGTTCAATTTCCCCTATGTAAATCATGTGGGAAGAGGCATCAAGGAGAATGTTTCAAAGGAACTAGAAGATTCTTTGGGTGTGGAAAAGAAGTACACAAAGCCAGTAAGTGCAAAGGAAAAGGTTCAGTTAACACCAGGGATGAGGATAATGGTATTGCTATGACATCAACAATGGTTAAATGTTTTAAATGTGGAATGTACGGGCATTATGCAAACCAATGCCCTAAGGGAAAGTCTCATTAAGAGAATCAGTATGGTCGTATGGGTAGTATTTATATTTATGATGATGAAAATACTACAAATGATATGTGAGATGAAATAATAGTTGAAGCTCGGTCAATGGTTTAAGAATGTAGTGGAATGATTACATGTTTATCATGTGTAATGTTGTATAAGTAATCTCATGGTACTATGGAATAAATAGACATCTAAGGATTGTTACACTGTTGTCTTTAATTGAGTTTTGAAAGTGTATGATTAATGGTATGAGTATCCATGAATGGTTATTCAGATATTTTTGGAATGTAGATGATATGCGAGAAAATTAAATGTTTGATAGTATTCATGAGCTCGTGATTGATATAAGGAATAAGTGATATCATGGTTTGAGGGTATAAAATGTTGAGGATTTTGGTATGTGGAAAGTGTTTACTTTTAACTGCATTCATGTTTTCACTAAGGTTCAATGGATATTCATTATTCAAGAGAATACATGATTAAGGTATTCACATATTTGTAATTTGACCAACAAGATATATCTTATGATATATGGGGGATAAATGATGGCATTCATGTGATCATTTTATTTATACTATGAGCTTGGACCGAAGTATTTTAGATAAGCCTAAAGATTGGAATGGATTATGTTGGAAATAAGTTAGTATTTTTTAAGGATAAAACTTTTTTTGATATTGTTGATGGGATGTTATAGTAATATAGCTTTAGAAAAAGGACAACATATAGGACGGGCGATAGCCCATCACGTCGGAAAAGGCTATGGAAATCGAACCCACAACCGAAGTGCGACTGGCCTTTATCGCCTAACACTGGCCTACTGGATGTCCCAGGTTAGAAGAAACTAGATTTATTAAGAGGTATGATATATGAAGTATAAGTTCATTTTTGGAACCATATACGATTAATCTAACCATAAGATGGACTTATAACTTTTGCTAACCTTTTGTTTGAAAGAGATGGAATGACCCATCATTCTATCACATGATCTGCTAACACATCACGAATAACAAATTCAACTTCATTTATCTAAGGGATGAAGTGGAAATTGTTTAATTCACGAACAACAGTGAGATTGTACCAAAATCATGCAATTATTTCTTTTAATTCATCAACTTTAGGGAAATGATCTTGAAAACCAAAAATTTTGTCCTAGTTCCCTTATATCTGATGAATTAGATGGTACCTTAGATCATCAAAAATATATAGCTTTGTTATTGTTGACTTTTTCATAGCCATGATCTCTACCACTCTCCATCAGAACATGATGGTTAGATTTTTCTTCCATATCCATATTTTTACCTATGTTCTCCTACGTGGAAACCTAGTGATGGGTTAATTTGGGTAACAGTTACATTTCATAGTTTAGTTTTTAAAGCCATGTTTTGGAATTCCTTTTTACGATGTGGGTTTCTATTGAACAAACATTCGAGTAGTAAACCATTTATAACCCCGAAGAATTTCGAGGGCGAAATTCATTTTATGGGGGGTAGAATGTAACACCCCAAGATTTTATGAAAAATATTCTTTTAATTTCATTAATGGATTGTGTTGTATGGTACACCAAGATTACCTAGCGCTATACGCAACACCGTATTAACTTGCAGTATACGCAACACAATTCTTGGATCGTGTTACACACAATTTTGATAATAGTCATTCTACGCAACATTGAATGTATAAATTAAATATGGTTGGATTCTGTTATACGAAACCACGAAGGATTCTTTCACAACACGCAACCCTAACTTGGCTTGCATTACACGCAATCACGACCTTCCTCGATAGCGTGTGTTGTACGCAATACTGGGTTTTACTAAACAACGATATATTATTATAATATTATTATGAACTAGCCGTTATGAATAGAATTAACTAAATTTGAATTTTCTAACATTATTATTCATCTTACACATTTTCTAGAACATGGTATAAGAACAAAATAATTTTTTTGGGTAAAATAAGTAATTTTCAAAAAATGCAGTTTTACCGCCTTTTGATGGCGCACCCACTTTAAATCAAGTTTTTGAAATTTTTATAAGTTCCATTTGAAAAAATAAAATTCTACTTTTGAATCAAGAAATAAAAATTTACTTTGGTTAAATTTTTCGTATTATTTTGGTAACTTTCATATTTTGATGAATAGTAAAAACACGCTATATTTTAATGAAAAACAACTTTTTTATTGTAATAATTTATATGGTTAAATTATAATATTTAATGGCTTTAAATTATAAATAGAATATATTTTTACCATTTAATATAATGTATGTCATTATCCTTGATTTTATATTAAATTCGTTGGTTAAATCAATTCAATCTTTTGCAATGTTTTAAAGAAAAACCCGTTTTCTTTCGACAACGGGATTAATTTTAATTTAATTTCTGTAACTTTTGTGTATTGAATTTGGAAAAATGGATTAAATATTTGGAATAATTGGGTCCAAATTATGTTAATAAGCTACTTTTTATTTTTGGGAATTGTGAATAGTAACTACGGTAAATTTTATTTACCATAGTTAAAGGTTAATCATGAAATTAAGGGTAAATATAATATTATAAAATTACCCTAACACATGAAAAAATTCTATTGGATGGATAACAGTAAACCCATATCAACTGAGGGTCGGATTAGATTCATTTTATGGACTTTGGACCATGAAAATTATTTAATAATTATTAAAACCAAAGAAAGTGACAACATGTCACTCTCTTAAATCTTATAAGTATAATAATTTTAATTTAGTGATAAACATCATAAAACATAGAACATTAATAGTCTCTAGAAAGATAATAAAATTAACTACATCATGATAATTTATTTAGAATTTTTAGGGATTAAATTATTGTCATTAATGGTGATACATTAATGATACAGAAATTATTTATTAAGTGGAAAATAAGTAATATAGTTTTTATTGAAATCATAATACCCATTAAAAGGACCACAAACCTGACCAAAACTAATTGGTAGTGTATATATACACCTTAATCATCCAATTACATAATATATAACCGTTTGGAGCCTTATAAAAGTGATTATGACACTTATATTATTTTATTTTAAATGATTCCAAAGTCATCACCTTCATAATTTAATAAATATAACAATTTAAATATTGTGATTTTGAGATGATAAATTATATTAAAAGTATTATTGTGAAAGGTAATATATTTATATTCATCATAGGATTTTATTTTTAATTTTTATACAACAAATCAGTATATTAAATAATTATAAATAAATGTTGTAGTAATTATTTTATTAATAGATAAACCAAATAAATGGTTTTAAAAATAATTAAATAAATATTATATGAACTGTTTAATGTGATAAAATAATTTTATAGATACATATGAACTTTTATTAATCTTTTAAAGCTTTTATTTTGAACATATAATCTTTATATATTTTATTTAAATTCAAATAAATGAATAGTGTCAAAATTGACATTATTGTTATTTTAAAAAAATAACATATTATACAATTGTTTAAAAATCACAAAAATATTTAATAATTATAAATTTAAATTTATATGGTCTATAATGTTATAAAGTAAACAATTATGGAATATTCACAACAAATAAGTAATTATTTTTTGTAATTTAAAATTTAGAATTTTATTACCACAAATAAACTTAAATAGATTAAATAAGGATAAATCAAAATGATAATGTATAAAATAAGATCCAAACATGTCTAAATTTGATTTTTTGATGAGATTAAAACCCTATCTCATCTAATATTCGAATATGAGTCATTTTTGGAGGTTTTTAAGTGGGGTTAGATTTATTATAAATTAATATTTTTAAGAATTCCAAAGGTGCCCCTCTCCTCCCTCTCTTCCTCACACCACATTGAGCTTTCAAGCTCGGACAACCCCTGCCAAATTCCCTTCTACACTTCCCAAGAAACATCCTAGAGGTTATGGTCTTCCTCCAAGACCAATTTTAGTGCCCTAAAAGGAGGTCTCAAAGAGGCGCTTTAAAGAAGAGGTAATGCCCGTTACCGATTCATTCATCTTTATTTCTTCTTCCACTTATTCTTCTTAGGTTGTTTCACTATGAAGTAATAACATAAGTATCACTTATATACTTATATGTTATTATAATTATGAAACAACCTTATTTCACCATCTATCCATCCTACAGAAAACGAAATCACCGCGCGTGCGTACGTACGGAATACCGTCTCTACGCCGTGGTGTAATCTATTTTCCACCACCACCTTACTTGGATGGGTATAATGGTGTAAATATTAACTATATATGATTATTTTAAAGTGATATTTATTATAAAATAGTATACATACACTCTAATAAAATTCCACGATCATGAGAACGATATCATCGCTCGTGTGTACGTACGGACTACCGTCTCCACGACGCGATGAGATTCATTCTCCACTTTAACCATTCATGAATGATTATAAATTATATATAATAAGTAATCATGGAATATATGACATAATAATGATACTGGATTTATGTGTACATATATGTATGTCATCTACTTAATTCCATTCAACTCAATAACGAAACGAAAACAGCGTTTATGCGTACGTACGGCCTACCGTCTCCATGAACGGTGTATTTCTTTCCATTTACTAATTTATTATATATATGTATATTCTGAGTATATATTATATATAAATCATGTTTTATATTCTGGAATTACATAATCATGATCTAAGTAATCATATGAATAATTACAAGTCAAAACACGGACGACAAATAAAACAATTTTACCCAAAACGCTATTTAACATGGAATTTACAAAAGAACGGGTAATATAAAGTCATAAGTGAACCATATACGATATCATAACAATGAGTATGATTCTGTAATAAGTCAATAAAATTATTTAAATCATTATACAGGAGGTTCGGACGCTTACGAAGCAAATAGGTCCTAAGGGAAGGGAAATATCACAATCTCATTTTTATCCGAGATTGTTTATACATTGAAATTTACTGGGTTGTATTTTATGATCCACATCCATGTTTCCACAATATGTAATATTATTTACATCCACTTACAATTTTTTAAATCCAATTTTACCCTTTGGTGAGTTTTTAGTAAATGATGTGAAAGGAATCTTTCGTCTTTTTTTCATAAGAGGTACTTTTTGACTTTTCCGACAAAAGTGCGAGAAGAATGTTTTTTTAACTTATACGGCATGAATGGATTTTTAAAACATTATTTACAAGAAGCTTCCTTTACAAGTTTTCAATTTTATTTTTAATCAACTTCTTTTAGTTTAAAATTATATGACATGTTAAGAAAGGAAAAATGTTTTTGAAGTAGAAAGGATATTTTTCTCAAGAATGGAGTTCAAGTGTTTTATCAAAATTATTTTCCATCTATGATAATATAGGGTTTTGTTTCTATCCCTATTATTACATGGATTTTATTATGTTGTGATGGAAATATTTTTTATGAATTCCTTTATCTTATATGAATTTTTTTATGATGTCATGTTGTTTAAGAATCCCATTTTTACTACATGGGTTATGCAATGATGTATGATTTATGATTTTGTGGCACACAAAAGAATGGTATCATTATGAGATGGTTCAGACCTATATCTACCTCTAATGCATTGAGTAAAGATTTTATATCTCACGATATAGACATGGCTGGAACGGTAGGTTATACCGGTTCAGTGAAACAGGACTGAAACGAGGGTGACTCGGTTCAGAAATGGACTTTGTCCACTAAGATAATTTTGGAAATGAGTCTTGACTAATAAGATATGATTCTCTATGATTATGTGTGTATGCCAAAAAGTTTCATGTTTTAATTTATGATTATTGGGATTTCATTTCACTACTATGATTTATCCCATGTTATGAAATTATGCTCTCTTTTGCAGGTTAAGATTTCCAAAAATGTTATGTTCTTATGAATATGATGTGATTGATATTTCTTTTGTTTACCCTTACTGGGCATTTGAGCTCACCCTTTTATGTTTTCTTTCCCCCAGGATATAAAGAAAGGTTTTAGGTAAAAAAAAAGAAAGATCTGTATGGGAGATGTTGAAGATCTTTCACCATGATTAGAAGATCATATTCTGATTTTCCAAAGACACTAAACTATAATGATCCTTGTGTGTGTGTTTTTGTTATGTACTAAGTATTCCTCAAAAGTAATGTAATGTCCATGTACGTCAAGCTTCAGGTCTCTACACTGAATGTAATGGAGCTATAATTCAAGACCAACAAAGAAAATATAGAATATAAGAAAGTACAATGGTCTTTGAAAATATGTTCGTGGAAAACCCTACCTAAAGGGTATGTGTAGAGTAGCTACTATAAACCATAAGAGTACACCTCTTCTATCCAATCTCCATGGCCACCACCAAGTCCTGGACCACAAAGATTTATGTCGATGAATTAGTCATCTGTACTAGACACGATACATTTAGGCAAAGCCCGTGTAGGGGTGAGTAACATAATACTCTGTAGGGACATCCAATCCACAATGAAAGACAACAAGGTAAAAGTATACATGATTTAATGGATATCTCACACAGGTTTAACATAAAATATAGAAACAGGGTTATCAGTCATAAATATCTACAATCTGATGTATTGTGGGACTAATACATGACGAGTCATTGAATTATATTAGGATAATGAGGTCCACTCATTTGTCGGGACACTAAGATCCACTCGATTACTCGTCTACCTAGCCACATAGGTACGCAAAACTATTCGTCTGTTGGTCCAGATTGGTCTAAATGACTATAGGTTTGTCAGGCCATTAAGTTATGCATGCCTAATTGTCTATCAGGACATTTAAGTCTTTGTATAAACTCAACTTCTGGGCCACTGAGGTCCTCTTGACACTTCCTTCTCGTCACAGCCAGTCACAGGGTTCCCCCTCATAGCGCACTTGATTCTTGGAGAGAAAAATTCTTAACCTCAAAAAAAACATACTTGGAGTACGTCAATAGGACCTCCTCATCATTTTTTCTCCAAATCCATAAACGAATCGTCAATCAGACATACAATTTACATATTATGACCGTTTAATAGAAGAGGGGATCGTGGGGCCTGAGTCTGGACTGACCCAGTCAGACCGACCTGACCCGACCTGGCGCAGTGTCCACCAACCCGACATGGATCTGACCTGTCCCATTAGGCTACCACATATCTGGATGGATAGGGATTCCTGTCACCTTCCCGAGCCACTCTGAGCAAGCTAAATAGTCTAGCCGAGAAGTAGTTGGAATGTTGCATCCCCCTCCACCCCACAGGTCTAAATAGGGTTGCCATAGCTGCGATCTAGCTGGACCACACTATTCTAGCCAGGTGACGTAGAGCGCCCACTACATCCACGTGCGCCACTGCTAGCCCACTACCGGATGCCTGCTTCATTGCTACCGGGCAATTTCGCGGGCCGTGAGGCCATCGTGAAGCCCCGTCCATGAGCACCTCCACCGATGGTGTCTTCCATGGGCCACTGGGCCTCCTCTAGTGGTCGGATTCTAGAACCTCAAGAACCCTCATAACTCTCGGGTTTCTACCATCCCTACTTAAGACTCATGGATTTCACCTTGTTGATCCATAGATTAGGTCTTGAATGACACAAGAACACCCATAATGGATGAATCCAGGCCATGTTCGTGTAGGACAGAACCCTCCGTTTTAGAATTCAAAAAATGTGGGGAGTATATTTTTAAGAATTATGACATGTATAATCCAAATTAAAATCCCCTAATAAAAAAACAAAAAAAAATTCAGGCCCGATTAGTGAATCATTTTGTTCGTCGAATGATTCATATTCATCATGAATATTTCAAAATGGGGAAAGAAAAATAATAAAGACACCCTACATGAAGTTGAGTCAACCATTGGTGATGATGGGTGTCACTTCATTCAGAACTCCATGATTTTTCATTGGATTCCATTCTTATATTTTCATTCACCAAAAATAAATATCCAACCATTCAGACTGGTTCTCTAACGTGCAACAATCTCGTATTCGATTAACACATTAAATTGGGAAAATTCATTTTAGCATTATCGTTATTCTGTTTCAATTATGAAACATCCTTTTTCTTATGCTACAATGAAATTTAAAATGAAAATAAAATAAACTTAAATTTTATTTTATTTATTTTCCTTAATAAAACCCTTTTGTCAAATTCCTTTAAAATGCCTGAATATAATGATTTTTCCCAACCCATGATGGTTGTGGTTAGGCCCTTTCTTGGGTAATGTTGTCATTCCAGATGCAACAGTGCCCTTGTATTTTTAATCTAGGATCCTTTATAGATGTTTCTAAAACTTCTCATGTTTTCAATTCTAAATAAACATAAAATTATTTGATCGATTATTCTGGGCTCACCAAGACTTAGAATCAAGATCCATCTAAGCTCATGGTCTTGAAATAATCCCATATAATTTTAAATAAATTACATGGTATTCCATGTTGTTACATTACCTCCACCATTACGTATTAACGTCCTCGTTAGCCAAAACAAAGGCTAAACAAACAAATGGGGGTAATGAGAATGGATCAGGGCCCCCAAATCCAAAGTTCCCTCCTAGAGATTCCCGTTTTATATGAAAAAACGCACAAGAGGAATGAAAAATCAATTAAGTACCAGCTCCTTTTGATCCTCAATCACTATCAGAAACACTAAAAACATCATCCCACTGTCGATGTCCAACTTTACCTAGTAAATTAAGTGTGATAGATCATTCACGTACCTCCTCATCTGTGATATGTGGAAGACAATATGATCCTGGTGCATCAGTGGGGGAGAACAATGTGGTATGACACCACATCGACATTTCTTAAAATCTGAAATGGGATGATGAATCTTAGTGACAACTTACAGAATCTGCCAAATCTCTGCAATCCCTGCCCAGGTGAGTCCCAAATAAACACAAGGTCTCCCTTCTGAAACTACAAGGTTATCTTCCACCTATCAGTATAACATTTTTTCCTAGATCTGTGTAGTCCTCATCTAATCCTCGATAACCGTTAACTTCTCAGTTGTAACCCATACCAACTCTGGACCCCTGAATACTGACTCCCCCAAGTGTTTCTAGCATAACAGTGATATGCATGGTGGACCGTAAAGCAACATGAATGGTTCCATACCAATGGTGGAGTGATCACTATTTTTGTACGTGAACACCACTAGCGGTAGTTGTTACGCCAAACTATGCCAGAAGTCCATTATAAAAGAACATATAATGTCTTGTAAAACCTAGATAGTTCTCTCCATCTAACGATCTATCTGGGGGTGAAAATACTTGCTTAAAGGAAGTTGAGTCCTTAATTCCTCTTGAAATTCCTTCCACAAACATGATTTAAACCGTGTGTCTCAATTAGAGACTATCGTGGATGGGACCCCACATTGTTGAACTACCTCTTACGTGTAGTAGTGTCCCATTCTCTCTACTAAACCATCCTCCGGGATGGGTATGAAGTGGGTCGACATTGTGAGCTGGTCAATAATCACCCAGATGGAATCATTTCCCCCTGTTTTACGTGGTATACCCATAAAAAAATTAATCTAGATACCATCCCACATACACTTCAGCACCACAAGTTGTTGAGTCAATCCATATGAAACCTTTTTCTCAGCCTTTACTTGCCGAAAAGTGAGGCACCGAGAAATGAACTCCACCACTACCTTCTTCATCCCCAACCACCAGTATTGACCTCAGAGGTCCTGGTGCATATTTTACACTCCTGAATTTAACACCAATTAGGAGTTGTATAAATCCACCAGAACCTACTCACATGACACCACAAGCACAACAGTGTGTCCTCTAAAAATGATGATGTGCTACTCAACTGTTGAATATCCTTCAAGAGATTTTCATGAGAATAACGAAAAACATTGGGCCTCACAGTCAAAATCCACGAGTTGTGCCTCCCTAACTTGTTGTTAGAGTGGGGGAGTAATGGTCATAGACTATAGATAAGCTTCTATATCACCATCAACAAAGTACATATGTGTTATACATAACTCCTCCTACACTTCACTCAGTATCTGTAAACTGTATCACATACTCAGTGTGTCCGCCACCATGTTCCCTTTCCTTGGAGTATAATCAATCTCGAATTCATAGTCCCAGTGAAATATTAACATCACTGATACTTCAAGTTCATTTCCTTCTATGAGGGGATATACATGAGACCTTTGGGATCTGATTAGATCGTAATCTACTCACCATTCAAGCAGTGCTACACTTCTTCAAAGCAAAGACAACTAATGATTGCTCTAGGTTGTTAATCATGTAGTTCTTCTCATGTTGCCTCAAAAATCATGAACCATATTTTATAACTACTTTCCCCTACATCAAGAAACCACCAAGTCTAGTACCTAATGAATCACATAAAACTACATACCCATTGACCTCTTATGTTAGTCTCAATATGGAGGCACTCAATCGTCACTGCCTCTGCTCCTGAAAAATCTACGGGAATATCTCTGACCACTCGAAGGGTTTTACCTTCCTTGTCATTGATTATTAGGGTGCTACTACCATGGAAAATTCATTCATGAACCACTGGTAGTATCTATCAAAACCCAAGAAGCAATTTACCATAGTCAATCGATTGGGTGGCTCCCAAACAAGAACTGCATCTATCGTTGCTTGATCCACTACGACTATAGCTTATGAAATGATGTGTCCTAGGATGTGGAACTCCCTAATCCAACCCTGTAACATTGATTAATTCCCATAATTATGGTGATGTATGAGTGTATCTAGGAATATAAAAATGTGTTTAACTTGTTCCTCCTTAGACGCCAAGTACACCGGGATGTCATAAATGAAGTCCATGAAAAACTTATCAATGTAAGGCTGGAAGATTCAATTAGTGAGTTCCAAGAACACTGTTGGAGAATTGGACATGCCAAAAGTCATCACCAAGAACACATAATGGATGTAATGACATCTAATGGTTGTCTTCAGTAAATCCCCATAATGTACACGAAGTTGATGATAGCATGATCGAGATCTATCTTTGAGAACCATTTTTCTCCTTTCAACTGATCAAAGATGTAATCAATCCTCTGAAGCGGATACATATTGTTCATAGTCACCTGGTTTAGGATCCAGATGTCCACAAACAACCTCAACTCCCATATTTCTTCTTGTATAACAATAATGGGGCAGCCCATGGTGAATCACTGGACCTCACGGAGCCCTTCTCATGAAAGTCCTTGAGTTCCTCCCTCAAATTGAGATTCTCTACAAGAACCATCCAATATGATGCTCTAGTTATCAGTGACATTATAGGGAACATATCAATGAAAAATTCTACATCCCTATGGGGAAGTAATCCAATAACATCTTATGGAATGATGCCTTTGTACTCTACCATCGATATAGGAATGAGATGACTCTTCTCGTCCATTGCACTGAGGGTGAGACTATCCAACTGGTGAGTAATCGGCTGCACCTATAGTGCAAGAACTCCCTTTTAACCAGTGAAAGAAAACCTAGTCCCATCCTCAATGACACACCACAACATACACCTAAGATAGTTGATCTGATCATGAACTGTGGATAAGCAGTCCATACCCAAGATGACATCATAAGGCCTCGACACTGCTACTATGAGATCCCAACTGAATCTCTTGCCTTAAAGACTAAGCTCACACTACCAAAATGAGTGTGTAATCATTGAATTCCCTCCCATATGAGTCTCTAACCATTATGATATATCCAAAAACTCCACTGGAATCTCCGAGCTCAGAAAAAAGTTCATGGAAAGGAAAGAGTGACTATAACATGTTTCTAAAAGAACTTAATATATGGTGGACAAGCCACATATCATACCTATAATCATCCCTAGAGCACAATGGTAATAGGCCTCTATATCTTGTAGCTGGACACACCCATGTACACTAACATATGAAGCCCATGGTGGACTACCTAGGGGTGGTGGTGGTCGTATATCATACCTCTGTACACCACCTGCTACTCGTCTGGCTCCCCGGCCACGTCTGCCGCCATACAGACCACCTGGCTCAAACCTCTGCCTCTAACATGGTGATCATTTTACCTTCTTCCAGTTTTCTGTGTGGCCGGTTGGTCATTCACATACCATGTTATTCAACCCACCACTTGATTAGAACATCATTCCCCTATAACAAGTCCCACATTCATAGGGATATTATACCATAGATCTTGCATATTGGGGTTGCCCCCCAAAACACCTGTCTTTCATCGGCCCCTATTTCTGCTACTTGCTACCCACAACTGAAGACACTGCTTCTTGAGGTATACTAGTAGCTCTCACTACTAGAGCCTGCTTTTCTCAGAAGCTCTCCAGGAGTAGGGATCTCTCCAACACCCAATCCTGAGTAGGGATTCTAAGAGATACAATGTTTGCCCTGATCTCCCATCATAGGCCCTTCTCAAATTCTAGATCCATGAAGAGTGGGTCTCTAACCATGTTAGTTGAGTATTAAGAAAGCTTGGGGAATCCCGATGAGTACTCTGCCACTATCTTTCCACCCTACAGTAGGTGTAATAGATCTTGTAAGTGCACTTAGCGTAACGTCTCTAGGAAGAACTCCTCAATGGAGAGGCACTCAAAGTATGTCTAGGTGAGGTTCACCTATTCATGTTATTGGATCGTAAATCCCCGCTATCTCCCCACTGATCATTGAATAAGTCTCACAGCTATGATCCTTATTTGGTCGAGAGGCGTCCTCACTAATACAAAGACTCATGTAACCACCTCGAGCCAATCCTCTGCCACTTAGGGGTCAGTCTCACCCCTGATTCTGGGAGAGCTCTACCTCTGGAACTCATGTATGTAACTGAGCATACATTTATCCTAAATCGATAAAACTGAAATAAAATGATTAACAACAAGTTGTGGAAATTCTAGGGCACCTCCTGGTGAGGACATATCTAGTACCGATTTGTTTTATAGCGCCTCATCAATCGGCATACCATCCACATGGTCACATATTATAATCCTTTCTAGATGTATTCATAGAGGCATCCTGAAATAGATCGAGATGAACCATGGCCAATAGGTTATACCTGGTGAACTGACTCAATGACATGGGAAACACTTAAAATCTTTTTTGATGCATGCAACCTGTGGTTTTATTTACAAAGTCAAAAAGTAAAATTCCAGGACCCAATGTATGGATACATTGAGAATCACAACAAAAATGAACTACCTAATCCTGAAATTTGAACTTGAAACACTCAAAAAACAATTTTGCAAAAAAACCCCCAAAATCTCAGTCATTAACATAGAACCAAATTCCCCTTTGATACAAAATTTTACCCCCATCCCCTACTTCACATGATGTGACTACCCCAAGCTCACCTCACAATGAACATGGGATGGAGAATAGCCCCACAAGAAATAACATGCAATTGGTAGGCATTTGATGATTACATGTACACAGACACACACAAACTCACAATTCCAAACCACAAAGATAAACAAAAAAAAATGTATTCCACTAAGACAACCACCTAGGGTATATAATACATGATTAAAGTAAAAGGGATAGAATACGGTGCCAAAAAAAATATAAACAATAAGAATCTACAAAGTTCTCTAAAAATATGTTCACAAAAAGCCCTACCTGAATGGAAGGTGTAGAGTAGCGGCTGGAAGCCATAGGAGTAAGACCCGTCTATCCGATCTCACTCGGCACTGCCTCATCATAGACCACCAAGGTCTCTATCAAAGCACCCGTCATATGCACAAGACACAACACGTGTGATAGAATCCCATAAATGTTTGATTAACATAATAATCAGTAGGGAACCCACTCCATAATAAAAGACCATAGAGGGAAAGTACACATGATGTATTGGAAAACTCACACAGGTATAATTTTAGTATTGAAGGTAGAATTATTTGTCATAAAGCCTAAATATTTGTTCTACTAAGGGACTAATTCCCAATGAATCATTGATGTATGTCAGTCCATTGAGTTTTGATCACCAATCGGGCCACTTAGGTCTGCGCGACTACACATCTACCAAGACAAATAGGTCTGCACAAATATTCGTCTGCCAGACCACACAGGTCAGCATGGCTGCTCGTCCACGAAGAAATTAGGGTCTTCTACTCGTCTTCTGGGACACATAATTTTATATGGATTCTCTTCTGTTAGGACATGAAGGTTTCATTGGATCTTCATTCTCATCACAATCAGTCACATGATTCCCGCTCATAGCACTCTTAATTCTTGTAGAAATGAATTTTCAAGACATCAGTAATATATCAGACTCCATGGAAACACACTTTGAGTATGTCAAAATAACCTCCATTTTCCAAGGGATCCAATTCCATAAAACTCTCATCAATCAGATGTATGATTTTCATGTTATGGCCATTTTACTGAAAAGGGGCTGGTATGGTCCATGTCTGGTCTGACCCGGTCAGACCAACACGACCCGACCAGGCCCAGGGTCCACCAACTCATACTAGGTAAGAGTTGAGCTAAACATGACCCAGTATGGGTTTGGACTGTATTTACTGGGCTATGGGTATGACCAACTGGGATTTTGTGGGTCTGGCTTACTAAGTAGCCTAGCCCGTAGTGTGTCATAGCCCACTAGGCTCCAACGGGTCCGACCCGCTAGGGAAGACTGGCCTGTTATAGGCAGCCCGACCTGCCTAGATGAGATGTGGATTGTGCGCCATGTCCCCCCTCCCCATTGCAGGTCGCCACGACATCACCACTGTTGTGGTCCAGCTGGACCGTGGACTTCCAGCCACATGATGTGACGCAGCCCAATCATCTAAATGTGTTGCTGTCAGCCTACTACTGAAGACATTCTCCACTACCCTATGCCAATTCCATAGGCAGCCTAACTATCACAGTGCACCATTGGTATGTGTCGGCGGTGTTTTCCATGAGCCATTGATCCCACTCTAGTAGTTTAATTTCTGAACCATAAGTGCCCTTTGAATTATAGGGTTTCCTTCATCCCTACAATGACATCAAGGCTATATTTTCATCGATCTGAGTGTTTGGTCATGAAGAACATATGAAAAACCATAAAAAAGGAATCCAATCTTTGTTCATGTCGGCCCGAACCCTCCATGTTATAATTCAATATAAGTGGGGGATGTTTTTATGAATTCTAACTTGGATAATCCCAATTAGACACCTCAAATCCAAACCGTCCTAAAAATTCACACACGATCCATGAATCACTCCTTTATTCCAATTATTTACATTCACTGTGGATATTTCAAAATAGGGATAAAAATTAATCAAGACACCTAACCTGAAATTGGATTGTTCATTGGCGATGATCAGTGTCGCTGTGTTCATTGCTCTATGATCAGTCATTAGGAACCATTCTTCGATTTCCATTTTCCAACCTAAATTCTCCAATGGTTAGGAGTGATTCTCCAACATTCCAAAAATCCTATATTTAATTAACCCATTAGATGGTGAAGACATATTTCATAATTTTTGTTATGCTACGTCACAACAACTTTATGTTGTTTTCATTTATGAAACAGGGTTTCTGTTACGATGAAATAAATTTAAAAATTGAATTAAAATAAACTAAATGATTATTTAACTTTAATTTATTAAGAAAATTATTTTATCAAATTCCATTAAAATGTTCGAAATTAATATTTTTTTCGACCTGCACTAGTCAAGGTTAGGTCCTGTCCTGGGTAATGTCTTCATTGCGAATGCAACGACACACTCAATTTTTTAATCCTAGAACATGTTTAAATGTTTTCAGAACTACTTATGTCCACTATTTAAAATAAATATAAAAGATATTTTGAACAATTGATTCAGGCTCACCGGGCCACAAAATCATGTGCCGTCTGAGCACCTGATCTTGAAATAATCCCATATATTTTTAAAAAAAATACTTGGAAGTCTAGGATTTTGTAGAGAAATAGGGTTAAAATACTCATATCCCCATTTGTGTGTCATCCCAGCAATACATAACATATAGAGTTCCACACACATGTAGCTGTGTCTTCCCTTATCTAATGCGGAGAAGTGATTTGTATAATTTTTCCAGCATTGGGATAGTTAAATTCATGTACTGGCTCATTTCCAGCATTGCCACAATTATGATGGTTCTTGGACACACCACCATGTGGTTATCCCTTACTAAGAGAATCCAACCATAAATGATAGATGTGATGAGCACTTCCATTTCAAACTCTCATTGAGCCTCTATCTTAATATTTTATCCCAATATAATCCCTTGGATCAGTTTATAATCGGCCAGTAAGATCCCTCCTTGATGTATTGATATCCCTCAGGACATGTGTGAGGAATAGTTGGAAATTTTCTATTGGATCCTCCCTTTAAACTGGATGTACCATTGGTTTAGTTAGTAAATTGATGATCCATAAAAAGAATATCCCTCATCCTTATATTCTCCATGTTGGTTTCTTGTACCAGATCAGTCAACACTAACTCTACATGGGAAAATTTCTCTTGATTATCATACAAAGACTTTACTGGAAGTTAACCATCATTAAATGAACCAAAAATTCGAATTGTAGTTATATGATGAAGGTCCCAGAGGCAGAATCCAACCTCCCAAAGGTTTAGATGAAACATGTTTTTTCCATGTTACCATGTTGTCAAAAGATCTGGCATGGCCTTCTGTGGCTGCTAAACATGGAAACTTGAGGCCCATATTTCTTCATAAAATCCAACCTGCTTCATCTCGGCGTCAAACATGCACCATGATTCACGTGCTCAGTATTCCTAGGTCCACTATATCTGATTCTGTTGAGACAAAATCTCATGTAAATATGATACTCCTTTTGAGCCTCTATAAGCAGTCTGAGAGAAGTTTCAAAATCATGTTCTCTATAAAGTGTTCATAGAGAGTAGTTCATATAGAAAATGTGTTTCATGAAATTAGACAAAAAAATTCTTTTCCATTATTGATTTTCAGGGGATTTAAAGGGCCCCCTCCACTATTTATAAGTATACGACTGCCAAATATTCGCGATTCACTTCACAACAGTGACTATATTTCATAGACTGAGTTAGTGATATTTTCCAATTTTCATCATGAAAGGTATTTAATTTCAATATTAAGAGATTATCCCACATAATATGAACAAAATTTCCCATCATCTCCCATTATCAGTGGGTCATTTTTTGGCAGACAAATATTCATTTCATGTGAATAGTTAGGGAAGGACCAGTAGGTTCAAAGAAAATCCAAGCTAAAATAGCCCAAAATCTTATTAAAGAGTCTATTTTACGAATATCCAATCATTTGGAAATAAATATAGCTTGTGAAGATCCCTTTCCCTTTTTTCCTTCAAGAACGTGGGAATAGTTGATGTTAACCCTATATACAATGAGTTTTATAGTTGATGAGTGCTTCACGACCACATGGAAAATTGATCGTGTATTATTGAGTATGGAATAGTTGTTCCCAATTTAAAACCTAATTATTTATTCATGAAACTCTTCCATTTATTGAAAAATCTATTGAATATAAATAAAACCCCCACTTTGTTATTTTCAGAAGGATACCCGAAATTTCAAAGTCCAAATCTCTTCCCATTTCCAAACTTATTAAGCATTAGTGACCAAAGAAAAATGGATCACCTAAGGTATATTTGATTCATGTATCCCCCATCCAGGTTATCTTGAAATATTCCACCATAGGTGCTGATTCCATTCATGATATAATACACCCTTCATAAAGGAATAAGACCCAATATGAAACATTGGGATTTGCAAACCACTCAGCCTTTGTGAAGCCATCCTTTCCCGAGCCATGATGTTATGCCAATGCATGTTCACCCGAATTCATGAAGCTTATTATTTAGAGGAGACCATGACCCCTAAAAATTACATGAGACTCATAAATAACCTCTCTTTAGAGCACTAAGAATCATGAAGTTCATCTCCAAGGCCTCTCCATGGGGCCTACCTTCTTCTAACCATCCATAATGAAGATCGAGTTCCGAGAGCCCCCACACCCATCTAGGATCATTCTAGATGCACCTCATATCCCTTTCTGATATATAACACATGCTCATGAATCATCCCACTCTTCTTAGAGTGTTTCAAAATCCAAAAAACTACTTATTTACTATCGTCATATGTACCATTACTCTTGCAGATTCTTAATATAGGGACTACAATGTTGACCTATTGGTTTACCCCTCCTCCCACACATACCTTTTTGTGTCCTAGAAGTTCCAAAGTCAATCCCCACCTAAAGGTTCCAGAGTGATGGACATGTAATCTAATGGGGCTAGGAGTGTGTCCAAAGATGTCTTAACCTAATTCTATAAAACTTTCTAGCTCTACGTCCAATTCATATGATGGTAAACTATATGACAGATTCCGAAACACATGACGTATACTATGGCTGTAAATTGTTTGATAATCACATGATGTTTCATATATGAGTGGCATGGGAAGCCACCAACAGCTATACCACTATCATGGAATGATATCTTCATCATCCATCTCCCAAGTGCACACCCATGCCATTCCAACCTATAAAAATCATATTTTGATGGGAATCTTCTATGAGTAAGACCTACACCATCCCTCATGACAATCCTTTTGTGGAACGAGAATCACATCTACTACATCATCTTGTTTCTCACATGGATAATGGATCAAATGGGCTTAGAGGATAGTAATGATCATGAATAGTTTCCAAAAATTATCTAGTGGTCATCCTATTTGGTATAATCCCCATCATTTCCAACAACGTAGGCTTCGAATCCTAACTAAATATGATATTTATAATGGATCTATGAGGTCCAATACCAAATTCCAATACTTATTGATTTCCCAGTCCACATCCCAGGTAAGATCATTCCCCCACCAAGATTCCACATCCCCTTTGGGTCCCTTAAACTGCCTTGATGTAACTATCATGACAATACTTGACCAGACTTCTCCCTCCTAAGTCTCCTTATCACATGATGTAAAACTGCCTGGTTTAGGACCCCTCAATGAAGATCAATCCTGAACAATTTTAAACTTATTTTTTCTCTCATAGGGACATACATGTAATGGTCCGGACCTCTCCGGCCCATTCCTTTGTCAAAAAGAAGGTCATGAAGTGTTCTGGAGGGTAAAATGGACTTTTCCAACACTTTCCAGAATTTTGAAACTACACGCCATGTAGTTTGAGTACACCTTGTGTACCCCCTTTCCGGGTATACCCCGTGTTGCAGGCCGTTTCCTCACAATGTGAAGTAAATGAGTACACGCCATGTAGTGTAATTACACACCGTGTACCACCTTGCCGTGTATACCCCATGTTGAACACTGTGATCTTGCTGTGTGGAATAATGGGTGCACATCGTGTGTCCAGTTCTACATGTCGTGTAGTCCTTCCCCGCGTACGTGTTACCAGTCAACGGCCGAGTACCGTGTTGGAGCCATGTCCTTGCCGTATGAAATAAATGAGTATACACCATGCGTCTAAACTACACACTGTGTAGTCTTTCCCCACGTATATGTTACCCTCAAACCATGTTTTGACCAGTCAACGGCCACATAGCCGTGTTGGAAGCCGCGTGGAGACTGTGTGAAATAACTGAGTACACTCCGTGTACCATAAAGTACACGCCGTGTACTTTTTCTTTTCTTTCCTATAAAAGGAGGGGTCCCCTCCTCCTTTCAATTCACGCCTCTCCTCCCCTTTCCTCTGAGCAGAGCTCTCCCAAGAGACTCGAAGGCTCCTTTTCTTCCATAAATTCTTCGTCCGAGGTCTGATTTACAATCCTTCAGCAGCCACGGGATCGTAACGATGATGCGGAACGTCCGACCTTTGATCCGCTATCTTTAGTTCGGCCTTTCCATTCCGACTTCCACCTGAGGAGGTTTTTCCGGGACTCGACAGAAGTGACGGACACCGACTGACGTCTTCTAAAGTTGATCCAAGGTAGCGTTACGATCAGAACCTATTGAGGTAGGGATCTTACCTTCGTCTCTCTAATTTTTGCATCATGCGGGGTGGGTATCCTCTTTGTTTCATGAGAAACAGTTGAACCATTAAATAAAGATAATACCTTGTTAAAGAACGGGGTGGGATGTTTATGATTGCTGTTACTTTATATCCTGTCATATTATGTTGTGAATTGAATAGGCTTATGTCTACTAAAAATCACGGACGTTGGGGGCCTTTTCTTACGCAATTAAATATTGCCCTCTCCTTCTGGATTTTCTTATGGATAGACACTTTGTGGAATGTAGAAATTGGTAAATCACATAAAGTTGGCTGTTTAAAATCTGGAACCCTTGTGTGATCACCCCGTTTAAACAAAATGGAATAATGAACATGTTGTGTTGGCTTGGATACATGGCATGTGATGGGGGTGTTTTGTGGGTTGTTGTGGATAGAGGGAGTCGTGGGGCTACTGTTGGCTTGGTTGTCGGTTGGTGCAAATGCTATGTTGGTGACGTGATGTGGGGCTGCGATTAGTGGTGTTAAAGGGATAATGATGTACGGTGTGGTTGTGGTTATGGCGGTTGGCAGTGGGGCTGCGTGGATGGGTTGAATGTGAACGGACTATGAGTTCTGAATAATAAATAAAAGTGGAAGAGTAAATGAATGGTGGGGCGTGGAAATAAAACGGATTTAATAATCAATGGGGTTGTTTGGTTAATAAGAATGACTTGGTTGTGCTGCATGTGTTTTCCTAAATTGATTTATGGATGGCAGGGATATGTTTTATGAATGATCGATGTGGTTGGTTGTGGATAGTTTCCCAGTAGTTAAGGAACTAAATAAACTAATTCTGCTGAAACGTGAAAACCTAAATGGGGTTGGTGTTGTTTTTGTATGAATGCTTCGTAGTAGCTGTGCCGAGGCACATGCTCAGTTTCACTATTTAGAAGCCATAGTTTGGGCTGTGTGGTTGGTATATATATATATATCTATATCCTTGGTGGGAAGGGGTCATGACAGAATGGTATCAGAGGTGATGGTTGAGAGATAGGATGGAGTCTAAAGTTAGGCACAATGAAGATTACATGGGATGGTAGGGTGATAATGCTAGTCAATCTTGGTGCGCGACATATTCCAGGGAAGACCGGATAAGACACGTGATTTTAGGGCCCCCCATGATCCAATGCAAGGACTCTGAGCCTACCGAACGATCAAGTGAAACTACATTTATTGTAGGGTAGGGACCCTAGGGAAGGTACATGCATCATCATGATTGTGTTTTACTTGATTTGGGTGTTCTGGGAATGAAATTGAAATAAAATGATAAAATAAAACCTTGAGCTTTTCCTTACTACTTGGGCTTAGGAGATCCTTGTTTACCATACAACTATGGAACCTGGACATCGTCCACGAGTGGATCAGATGGCCGAGGCCCAGCAGATTCAGGCGGTTGATCAGCTGAGGACTAACTGAGAGGAGGAATATAGCCAGTGGCAGAAGACTCTCCATTCATTCCAGCGGCATACCCTCAAGAAGTATGAGGGTAGTACATCGGATACAGAGACATAGGGGTGTCTTGATGAGCTAGGGATCTCTTTTACCTTGATCCATTCTCCGAGGGAGTACTGGGTTCTACTTGCAGTCAGTCAGCTGAGAGGTGCAGCGCGACAGTGGTGGGCACTCTACCTCGGAGAGAGGATAGAGGCAAAGGTTCCCTGGGCTGACTTTGATAAGGAATTTCGAGAGGAATTCATTTCATCCATGATCAGGGTGGAGAACCGACATGAGTTACTCTCCCTTCAGCAGGGGAGTATGTCGGTATGAGAGTTGGGGATGAAGTTCATGGATCTCATGCGCTTTGCTCCGGATCTCTTTCCGGATGAGGAGTATCGGGCGAGAAGTTTGGAGGAGGCTCTTCGTCCTTCACTTCAGTATGATATCACCCCCTTCACCCTTCCGATGTACTTGGCGGTATAGAAGAAGGAAGAGGTTGTAGAGAGGATGCACTCGATGGGAGGTTCACCCCGAGAGGGGAACCATCCAGGCTCGTCGAAGGGGAAGGCCGTCAGCAGCAGCTCTCCTGTGACGGGACCATCCAGGTTCAGGCCAGTGGGGATCAGGCCCCAACAGTTCCAGTTCAGATATTCGGGTCCTCATCCCTTATTCACGAGCCCAGGACCGAAGTTTTTTTCTTGTGGAGGTTTCGGGCATGTTCAGATTCGATGCCTGTCCCGTGCTCAGTACGGTGGAGGTGGGCAGGTTTAGCATCCACCTCAGTAGCACCAGTTTCCACTGAGGCCCTTCCAACAGTAGCAGGACCATGATCCTCTGAGGGATGACTTTGCGAGAGGAGGCCAACCGTAGGGTGCTGCTCAGGGACCTCGACCAGGGCCTGGTTGAGGAGGTGGACAACATCAGAAAGGCAGAAGAGTTGGGCATGGACAATTGAATGCAGCAGAGTTGACAGCTCCAGCAGGACCGGAGGTGGTGCGAGGTACGATTTGTTTGTTTAGCACTCTTGTTTATTCTTTGTTCGATTCGGGAGATTCGCACTCCTTCGTTGCACCTATTCTATCCCATGTTTTGGTACTTGACGTAGAGAGACTTTAGGTACCACTGGTACTGAGTACACCAGTCGGATGCCAGACCAGCGTATCTTGTGATTTCCGGGGATGTGGGTTGACGTTGGGACTACATCGATCTAGTGGGGACTTTCTTCTGTTACAGATGCAACCATATGATGTCATCCTAGGCATCGATGGGTTGTTTTATGTTAGTTCCGTTATCGACTGCTTCCAGAGAAGAGTCGTGTTCTCCGACGTGGATGGGTAGTGCGTATCTTTTGTTGGCGAGAGGAGTTATCAGGAAGGAATCCAGTGTGTGGAGCCTCTCCTTTCCTTGTTAGGCGGGCTATGAGTGGTTCCAGCTGATACAGAGATGATTGATTTCCTATGGGTTGTTGGGGAGTTCCTTGATTTTTTTCCTGATGAGGTAGTGACTCTACCTCCCCCCTGACATGATGTTGAGTTCGGGATAGACTTACAACCTGGTGCCCATCGTATTTCGATGGCCCCTTATCGGATGGCACCTTCGGAGTTGCGGGAGTTGCAGATTCAGATTGACGATCTGATGGAGAAGGGTTTTGTTCGACCTATCATATCGCCATGGGGTGCTCCAGTTTTGTTCGTGAAGAAGGAAGATGGTGGTCTCAGGATATGCATAGACTAACGAAGGTTGAACAAGGTAACGGTCAAGAACCGTTACCCCCTCCCAAGGATTGATGATCTCTTCGACCAACTGAGGGGAGCGGGTTGGTTTTCCAAGAATGATCTATGATCTGGATATCATCAGCTAAGGGTAAAGGACAGTGACATCTCGAAGATGGATTTCAGGTGCAGGTATGGGAACTTCGAGTTTTTAGTGATGTCGTTTGGAGTTACGAATGCCCCAGCTGTGTTCATGGGACTTATGAACATTGTCTTCCGAGAGTTTCTGGACCGGTTCTTTATTCTTTTTATCAACGACATCCTGAACAACTCAAGGTTAGAGGAGGAGCACGTTGAGCATCTCAGGGCAGTCTTGGGAGTCCTTCGACACCACCAGCTTTACGGGAAATTGTTGAAGTGTATGTTCTTGACACAGGAAGTACAATTTCCTGGGCACGTGGTGTCTCAGCATAGAGTGTCAGTGGACCCGTCGAAGGTGGAGGCAGTTGTTTCTTGGGTAGCACCCAAGAGCTTGGCGGAAGTTCATAGTGTCCTGGGGTTAGCAGGTTACTATCGGAGGTTCGTTTCGGACTTCTCACGAGTTCCTACTCCATTGACAGCTTTGATGAGGAATAACCAGGTCTTCTTATGGAGTGAGCAGTGCCAGAAATCTTTTGACTACATGAAGTAGATGTTGGTCAGTTCTCCCGTACTCAGGTTTCCATAGTAAGGATTGTTGAATGAGGTGTTTTGTGATGCTTCTGGCCTTGGTCTGGTATGCTTGATGATGCAGAAGAAGGGAGTGATCTGTTATGGGTCTAGGAAGTTACACCCCCACAAGTGTAACTATGCCACTCATGACTTAGAGATTGTAGAAGTAGTGTCCTCACTGATGTTGTGGCAACATTACCTCTTTCGGGAGCACTTTGTGGTCTTCTCAGATCACAAGAGCCTGTGTTATATCTTCTTCCAACGTGACCTGAACTTACAGAAGTGTATATGGGTCGAGTTTCTCCATGATTATGACTTTGAGATCTCTTACACTGAATGTAATTGCAATTCTGTGGCTGAGGCCCTGAGCAGGAAGTCGAATAAGGAAGTTGTTCAGGAGTCCACTAATGCTTGGAAGGCGATGGGAGAGTTAGATGCCTTTCACTTGGATTCCAGGGTAGAAGGTGTTAGAGGCTATTTGTTTCAGATGAAGGTGCAGTCCTCATTGTTGCAGCTGGTGGAAGAGTCCCAGTGGGGGGACTCCGATGCGAAAGTTATGTGGGATCGTGTTGATTAGGGGAATGCTCCAGAAGGATGGTCAGAGGATAGCTGACATCGGATGCTTTTCCATGGAAGGTTGTTTGTTTCAGAGGCAATGTGTGAGGGAGTTATCCGTGAGTTCCATAGCTCAGCCTTGGCAGTACATCCAGGAGTTTTGAAAATGTACCGAGGCCTGAGGGAACAGTTTTGGTGGCCCGGGGTGAAACAGGCAGTGGCAGAGTTTGTGGATAAATGCCTAGTGTTTCAGCAAGTGAAGGCTGAACACCGTGTTCCCAGTGGGTTGTTGCATCCTTTAGATGTCCCTGAGTGGAAGTTGGATGACATCTCAATGGAATTCATCACAGGACTACCCAGAGCTCAGGGGGGTTATGATGCTATCTGGGTAGTGGTGGATCAACTAACGAAATCTGCTCACTTCTTAGGAATTAAGGAATCGGGCCCGGTGATTACCTTAGCACAGAGGTACGTAGACGTGGTTGTGTGGTTGCATGGAGTTCCGAAGACTATCATCTCAGATCGGGATACTTGGTTTACCTCACGAGTCTGTAGGGGGTTACAGCATGCTTTCGGCACCCAGCTATGCTTTAGAACTGATTTACACCCCCAGACTGATGGGCAGACAGAGCGGACTATCCAGAAGTTTGAGGACATGCTGCGAGCATGCGTTATGGATTTCAGAGGATCATGGGTACGACACTTTCCTTTAGTAGAGTTCGCCTACAACAACAACTTCCGCTCTACTATTGGCATGGAACCAATTGAGGCTTTGTATGAAGGACCTTGTCGTTCACCCGTTTGCTGGGCAGAGGTTAGTGGATAGGTGCTCTTGGGCAAGACGTAGTGCAGAACACCACAGAGGAAGTCCAGCTTGTACGTGAGAGGATGAAAGCAACATAGGACCGACAGAAGTCTTATGCTGATCAACGGAGGAGGCCCTTGGATTTCGAGGTGGGAGATCATGTGTTCTTGAAGGTTTCCCCTCGACGGGTGCAACGGAGGTTTGGGAAAGGAGCAAGCTATCAACTAGGTTCAACGTACCTTTTGAGGTGCTGAGGCGAGTTGGTGAGGTGGCATATCACCTGTCCCTACCACCTCAGATGGAGAAGGTTCATGACGTCTTCCACATCTCCCAGCTTCGTCGGTACTTACACGATGACTCCCACGTTATCGACTGGGGAGTGTTAGATATGGGAGACGTTGAGACCTTCGAAGAACGACCAGCCATGATCGAGGATCGTAAAGAGAAGGTGCTTCGTGGACGAACCACTCTGTTGGTTCATGTGTTGTGGAGGCATGGCGGCCTCGAGGAGAGAACTTGGGAGCGAGAGACCCAGATACACGCTCAGTACCCGGAGTTGTTTTGACTTGTGTTTTCCGTTGTTCTTCTATGCTTTGTGTTGATGTTGTAATCTGTACCTTTGATATATGGAATACTTGGCTTGTCAGTTACCAGACTTTTTGTTTCCTTGTTCCCTGGTAGTGTGTAGCATGTCCGTATGTGTGGGGAAAGGGAAAATCATGATCCTTAATCGAGAAGAATTAATGAGGATGTGATTAAACCCGTTCGGGTGAGTTAGTTCCGCCTAAAGAGGATAATATCTCGACATAGGAGAAGGAATTTTTCCCCAAACCACATGTTCGGGCAGTGTGTTGGTTGTGTGGTGTTGGGGGTAGTGTGAGTTGAAAAATCCTAATGTATGAAAGTGGGAACACCCAATTCTTAATCGAGATGCATTAATGAGGATGTGATTAAACCCGTGTAGGCGAGTCAGTGCCACCTAAAGCTGATAAAATCTCGACATATGAGAAGGAATTCTTAGCATGTATGATTAGGGTTGTTGGTTGGGTTCCTGTTATAATGAGAACCCTAAGAGATATATTGTTGGGTTCCTCTGGGTTGGTTTTTGAATTCTCGGGGACGCGAATGTTATAAGAGGTATCTGATATAATGGACCGGACCTCTTCAGCCCATTCCTTTGTTAAAAAGAATGTCACGAAGTGTTATGGATGGTAAAATGGAGATTTCCCACACTTTCCATAATTTTGAAACTACACGCCGTGTAGTTTGAGTACACATCATGTACCCCCTTTCTGGGTATTCCCCGTGTTGCAGGCCGTTTCCTCGCCGTGTGAAGTAAATGAGTACAGATCATGTAGTGTAACTATATGCCGTGTACCACCTTTCGGGTATACCCTGTGTTGAACACCATGTCCTTGCTATGTAGAATAATGGGTGCACGCCATGTGTCCAGTTCTACATGTCGTGTAGTCCTTCCCTGTGTACGCGTTACCAGTCAACGGACGACTACCATGTTGGAGTCGTGTCCTTGCCGTGTGTATTAAATGAGTACACACCATGTGTCTAAACTACACGCCATGTAGTCTTTCCCCACGTATGTGTTACCCTCAAACTGTGTGTTGACCAGTCAACAGCCACAGATCCGTGTTGGAAGCCGTGTGGAGACCGTGTAAAATAACTGAGTACACACTGTGTACCATAAAGTACACACCGTGTACTTTTTCTTTTCTTGCCTATAAAAGTAGGTTTCCCCTCATCCTTTCAATTCAATCCTCTCCTCCCCTTTCCTCTGAGCAGAGCTCTCCCAAGAGACTCGAAGGATCCTTTTCATCCATAACTTCTTCGCCCGAGCTCTGATTTACGATCCGTCAGCAACAACAGGATCGTAAAGACTAGGCAGAACTTCCTATCTTGGATCTGTTGTCTTTCCTTCTTCCTTTCCTTTATGAATTCCACTTGAGGAGGTTTTTCCAGGACTCAACAGAAGTGACGGACGCCAACGGATGTCTTCTAAAGTTGATCCGGGGGAGCGTTACGATCAGAACCTGTTGAGGTAGGGATCTTACCTTCGTCTCTCTAATTTGTGCATCATGCGGGGTGGGTATCCTATTGCTTTCATGAGAAATAGTTGAACCATTAAATGAAGATAATAACTGGTTAAATAACGGGTTGGGATGTTTGTGATTGCTGTTACTTTATATCCTGTGATATTATGATGTGAATTGAATAGGCTTATGTCTACTGAAAATCACGGTCTTTGGGGGCCTTTTCTTACAAAATTAAATGTTGCCCTCTCCTTCTGGATTTTCTTATGGATGGAAACTTTGTGGAGTGTGGAAAGTGGTTAATCACGTAAAGTTGGCTGTTTAAAATCTGGAACCCTTCTGTGATCACCCCGGTTAAACAAAATGGTATAATGAACATGTGGGTGTTGGCTTGGATACGTGGCATGTCATGGGGGTGTATTGTTGGTTGTTGTGGATATGGTGAGCAGCGGGGCTGCGGTTTGGCGGTTGTGGGTTGGTGTGAATGCTATGTTGGTGATGGGCATCGGGGCTGTGACAAATGGTGTTAAAGGGATAATGATGTACGGTGCGGTTGTGGTTATGGTGGTTGGATGCGGGGCTGCAGGGATGGGTTGAATGTGAACGGACTATGAGTTGTGAATAATAAATAAAAGTGGAAGAGTAAATGGATGGTGGGGTGTGGAAATAAAACAGAGTTAATAATCAATGGGGCTGTTTGGTTAATAAGAAGGACTTGGTTGTGCTGCTTGTGTTTTCCTAACTTGATTTGTGGATGGCAGGGATATGTTTTACGAACGATCGATGTGGTTGGTTGTGGATAGTTGACCAGTAGTTAAGGAACTAAATAAACTAATTCAGCTGAAACGTGAAAACCTAAATGGGGTTGGGGTTGTTTGTTATATGCTTGCTTCATAGTGGTAGTGCCAAGGAAAGTGCTCAGTTTCTCTGTTTAGAACCCATAGGTTGGGTTGTGTGGTTGGTATATATATATATGTGAATCTTTGGTGGGAGGGGGTCGTGAAAATAACTCTATGATCCGAATCTATTGTTCATTAGATCCAATCATCATGGTTTCACCTCCCTGTTTTTAAGATCTATCCATCATTGTTCTTCCCATATGGGGGGTTATATCCAACCATCCAAGATCCTCCTCCACAAGAAATCCATCCATTGGTAAACCTTCATGGGGTGACATCACCCCTTTATGGGACACATCTCCTAGATCTGCCTCCATAGGGTGTTCTGATCCTTCCATTGGAAAACCCTTATGGTGTGTAATCTCTCTTTTATGGGTCATAAATTCTTGATTCACCACAACATGATTCTGATCAGTTATATCCCATCTTCATAAGATGTTAAACATGAGAACTGATCTATCTCTACCAAAAGTTCTGATTGATCTCCACAAGAATTTATAGTCTTGACCTGACCCAAATACATACACCATGATAAACATGATATACATGAGGTGAAATTCTTGGAAAGTTCTTTCCCACAATGTGATCCACCTCATGAAAAACATGGTATGTATGAGGTATAAATCCACATTGGAAATAATCCCTTGGTTTGATTACCTCATGATTGAAACATGAAGAATTTTCTTCTGTGACAAAGATGCCTCCATGATATTCCCTCATATGAGAAAGAATAAATTTTTCCATTGTTCCTAGATCCCAATAAGGTCTGCAATTCCTAATGTTACTACTATCAAAACTAAAGGTTGTTTCCTTGTCATGAGAGAATCATAATGTAAAAATAGTAGCAGTGTAATTAACCTGTGTCCACAAAGAGACGACACCAAGAGTGAGTTCTACAAACATTACATAACCATATGAGGGAGACCTAGACTAGGATAAAAGTTCCATGGGGGAATTAATGGAAGGAGGAACAAGCATCACATCATCCAATTTCAATAAATGGAGAATTGATAACCATTGAATGTGAAAAAATCCACCCAACTTTAAAAAGCTAGATTTTGGAAAAACAAAGATTCCAATATGCATGATCATGTGCAGATGTGCGGTCACAATCCCAATGAAAGTATCAGAAAAAATAACATATAAATACATATCCTTTAATCTAAAATATATGTTTAGATGTTTTCCTCTTCATTATATCATGAACACAACTCATCATATTCAAATGTACCTACTTATCCACTCAATGTGAAAATTTATTCTCAATCATATGGAATATTTCATGGATTGGGTAGGGGATTTATAATTTTGTTTTAGGTTTAAAAATAAAGGATTAAAAGAGGTGTTTTATCTCATAAGAATCCATTTTATAAATTATTTGAAAAAAATAAACATTCATTTCTTATTTTCCTTAATAAAATGCCTCATCAAATAGAATATTTACAGATACATTAAATGGTATAAAATATAATTTATTTGGAAATTTTGAAAATAAATTATAATCATGTTTTTTCCCATTATAATTAACATAATAACAAAAAAACAAAAAAACAAAAATACATAAATTATATACATTTTATTTTTTTATTAATATACCTACATTTTTAGAAAACAGTGGGAAACAAGGTGTCGATACATTAGAAAATGATGATTCAACATTTTTTTAGAAACAACGATGAAATGTAACTTATTTATTGTCATTCCTAAAAAGATTCAGATAATTTTTTTTGGAATTCATATTTTTGTTGTAATTAAACTGTTTTTATAAAATAAATATTTAAATTTCCTAGTACCCTCCCCCTCCATATGCCTCAACCTCTGTTCTGATGCCTCCCTCCCTCCCAATGCCTTGATTCCCACATGCCTCACCTACCACTCACTACCATAATCCCTGCCTACACCCTTGCCTCACCTTCCACCCGCCACCCGCTCCCTACCTCCACCTTGATCCACACCTCCCTCAACAGGTAGACTACTCCCTCTCCCACCACTTTCTCACCACATGCATGCACTATCATGCTCCCTCCCTCACCTCTTACCTCACCTCATGCAAGCGCCACTCAACTCCCTCCCACCACATCTAAATCACATCACACACATGACACCCTACTCCCTCCCATCCCACCCCACCTCAAAAGTGTACGACACTTCATTTCCCTTCTCCCATTTCTAATAAATTGAACCCCACTATATTTGAATCATATAGTTGGACACTCCCACCTATGGACCAAGCTTCTCCTTTAAACTGATTTATGTATATTACTCTTTATTATGCTACACATATATTTATATATTTCAGAATTAAAAAATTATTAATATATATATATATATTTATATATTAATATACATATATCAATATATATATATATATGTATATATTTATATATGTATGTTTATATATATATATATATGTGTGTGTGTGTGTGTGTGCCTTTGTGGGCGTTTATATATATATATCTGTGTGTGTGCATGTGTCTGTTAATATATATATATATATATATATTTGTGTCTGTGTGTGTCTTTTTTTATATAATATATATTTTGATATTTAAACATATTCTTATGTCTTTGTGTATAAATGTATTTATAAAATTACATATATATCTGTATTATGATATATATATATATATATATGTTTATATTAGTATATATTTTTATATGAATATATATATATATATGTATATGTCTATACTATATTCATATATGTTTATATTATATATTATATGTCATTTTTTACATATATAAAATAATATTATTATAAATTTTTATATTAATTTTAATATGCTTATATTTGTGTAGAGATATTTATATAATTATAATTATAATATATATATATATATATACAATTAATAGAATTACAATTATATATATATATATATATAATTTTCCATTTTTAACACCCAGGTTAAAATGTCGCTAAAGTAGCCACATTTTTTTTAAAACCTAGACAAATATAAAATAAATGTTTTATTTTATATGTAAATATATGTATATGTATATACATATATATATATATATATATATCTGTGTGTGTGTCTGTGTGTATTTACACCGGTATTGGGAAATGAAGTATATTACCAAGAAATACATGCAACATACAAACATAAGGATGAAAATGATGATGGTCCAATGTGAGACCACACAGAGACCAACAACGGCAAATACTATAAAGTTTCACCCTAAGGGCCATATACATATATGCGTTTATATATATACAATGATATTTAATGACATGTTAATATATTTTTATGTAAATATAAATATAAATATATCTATACATAATTATATGATAATATATATATGTAAATTAATAGAATTATACTTATATATAGTTAACATTTCTTTTGAAATGGGGATAATAAATTTTAATGAATTTCACCAGATTTAAATCTTTTCTATTTTTAAATTTAGAGATAATTTTCGAAAAAATACCTAATTTTTTCAATAGTTATTAAAAAAATCCATAAAAACATCGCACATTACCTTTTCTTGTAGTGAATTTTCCATGTTTTTTAAACAATATTTTGAAAGTTTACATTATTTTCCGTGATATTTGAAACGAAATTTTTAAAATACCTTTTTTTAATTTAAAATTTCAAAATATTAAATCTAAATTTTAATATCAATAATGTTTATTTTGTGAATTTCATTACTGATTGAAACTATTTTCTGATTAAATACATTCTCTTCATGGTTCTAAAATTTGAATATTTGGGTTATTTTTGCTAATGGATTCATTTTTCCAATATTACCACAATATTATCTATTTTCAAAACCTTGGGGGAATTTTAAAATATATATTTTTATTATTAATAAATAAATATTTTAAATTTTATATATTTAATACATTTACAACGGTCCAACCATAACTGATATGGTTTCTTTGTTTCAAACACTACAAAAACATTATTAAACTTAAGTAAATTTTTTGACAATTTTTTCATAGTAAAATATTATTATATATATCATAATAATTATATAGTGGTTGAAATCCATAGGTTTCTTATGTTCATAAACAGTGAATATTAATATATATACACTAATATTCATTTTTTTAAAATATTATATTAACGAATCAAATATTTTAGATGTTAATTGATAATGGATCGATGAAAATCATATAAAAATAGCTTATTGTGTTTACAAAAGATCATAAATATGAAAGTTATAATATAAATTTAACTAGTGTATGTTGATGTTATTCATTAAAAAATTTTATAGGGGATTTGGAAGAATGCTTGACCTATCAAAAAATTGATCAATGTTATAAATGTTGGGCTATACAAGGGAATTAATTGAATGTAGCCAATGAGTTGTTTAACATTATGTATTATAGAATATATGATATGATTGTATGTGTGAATGAAGATGATGGCCATATCAAAGAAATTATTACATTTTTAAATTATGATGAATATCATATTGATTAAAGGACAATGAAAATTATAGTTGAACTTCTTGAATGGCTTGAACTATTTCAGATCTTCCAGAGTTGTGGAACGATAACATTGTATAATGTTGTATTAAATATACTATATTTTTTGCAACAATAAATGTATATATTTTAAATTCTATAAATTAATGAACTAAACATTACTAAACTAAAAGATCTATTGAATGATATAATATGTGAAGATAATGTGAATCCTTTTTGAACATATGATGATAAATTAATTCTATGACTAAAGTGTATGATCTCAAAAAGAATAATTGCATGTCTATATGAATATATAATATTCCACGAGGACCCTGAATCACAAAAAAATACCAATGATTGTTGTGGCTTGATACAAGAAAGCTGAATCAAGTCTTACAATCATTTTATTATACATTAAAATTATTAAATGTTTTAATAGCCTATTTGGATTTAAGGAGCAAAAAAGAAAATTAATAGGGAATGGAAATATAAAATATCAATATGGGAATTTTCATCACCCAACAGAATCTCCTCAACGGATAAAAATTAATCTTGAGTGTCATGAATTTTGATAATATACTAGAAATATTGATGTTTTACTATCAATAGGTAGAGTTAATTATTTTGGTTTATAATGTAGACCTCATAATATCTAGATGAATATGTTGGTATATCAGAAATGTCCACTATGGTTATACGTAAAGTCAAAATAAATTATTTAGTGTCTTCTTATATCAGGTACAAAACAACAAGGTAATGATACAATTGTTTATTTTGATCCATTGATCAATTATTTGACATTAACATGGGATCTATGTGTTACACTGTAAGATTACTATAGAAATTAAGAATTTAAATTAAGTGACATGTTTTATAGGATGATAAATTAAAATAATAATTATGTAATTTTATTGGGATATAAAATTATGGGAACTCATGGATGTCACATTTTTGAACAACGTATGCAATCTGTTAAGTTGAAAAATTCCATCAAAAATTTGTTTCTAGTAAATCGAAATTTTTTACACAGATAAAAAAATTATTAATATTTGATGGAATAAATTTATTATCATTAGGGAGAATGTAAAACTATATATCTAACAATTGGTGATGATATATTTTGATAGTAATGAATAAAACCATAAATTATGGTAAATATTCATAAAAATTCCATATTGAAACCAATTAGAAAATGAGATAATGTTTTTTAAATTGATGTACCAGAAATTTTTTAAAAAATGAAAATTTAAAAATTTCAATGATAAAGAATATATAATATGTTACAATGTCATTGGAACATAAAGAGATAAACCCACTAAAGAAGAATTCCTTTAAGTTTAGTTTAGACATGATTGATATGGGCATAAAATAAGAGTTGGTTCTAGTGAAGAGTGAAAGATTAACATTTCTTCATCTAGAAACGTGCACTCTTTCTAGGAAGGAAAGATATGAATTTTTATCTTAATGAATGATTTAATGGTTAAATAGGAGTATTTTTCAATTATCATGAATATCGTGTTAATGAATTATTGAATGTTAATGGTTCAAAAATCTCAAGTCTACCATGTTTTTATATAAAATATATTACCTATAGATTTATGTTTCATTTTTCCAAAAAAATCGGTCATACATTATCCATGATTTGTTTCTTTTTCAAAGTGTTATGTAGTAGGGTTATAGATGTGGAAAAATTTAAATCTATGAAAAATGATAGTGTTGTCATATTTTGTGAATTAGATATGTTATTCATACCATCACGATTTGACATGATAGCTAACTTAATGGATCACATTGTTTGAGAGAGCCAATAATGTGGTATTATACATTATAAATGGATATAACACATTTAATGGTAAATTGTGATTTTAATAGGGTATATAAGTGATCAAAGTTGTCCATAATTTAGTATTATTGAGACATATAATAATTGTGAAGTTGTTAAATTCTATATCGACTACATGTATCTTGTGGAATGATATGTTCTACCCAAGTCTCATCATATTGGGGAACATATTTGTGAATGAACTTCGAAAATAGATATTGTCACAATTACTATTATAGTGTGGGTACTGTTTCACCATTACTATTTACATAACATTTTTTATATTTTTCCATATATTGACACAAAAAATTTAATTCTTTGGAATTTTAATCCATGATGTGTTGAAATATTATTATAAAATAATCATAAAAGAAAGTTTATATGAATGTTTTTAGATCATATTTTTTACAGAATCATCTAAAAGTCCTAATTCATTTTTAAAATTACTTTTAGATGGATAAAAAGGACCAAGTGTGCATGTATTATCTTATAATGGCTGTTTATTTATTTATAATGTGGTTCTATAATAAGGAACTTGAGGAATGAAATATAATTAAAAATAGTATAGCTAATATTGTGGATGAAGTGATGAATATATATTTCACCAAGGATATAAATCATATTTATATGAATATGTCACATTATTGAATTATCTAACTAATGTGGGTTGTGGATTTTACAATCCTATAAGATTCTATTTCTCAATGCAAGTTGGTTGATAAGAGGACAATAGTTTAAGTCAATGAATATTTATTAATGAAGTTCGATATTATTAAATAATAAAACATAGTTAAATAATTGATAAGGAAATCACATATATTACAAGTATATTATAAACCAGATACAACAAAATGAATGTGGTTAATTTTCATTCCATCTACTAAAACCAATACAGTGCCCTATGTTAATTCAACTAAGGTTCTCCCTTTTACTGTATATCATAATAATTTTTTGGAAGTCCAATTGAAGACATGGTCTTGAATATAAGATGATACAATAATAATGGGATTTTGGTATTTAATTGAGGGTTAAAATCCCATGATACATTAAAAAAAATAAGAAATTTTAATAACCATGTTATATATTTTTTGTAATATCCACTACATTACATTAATTTATTATTTGTTCAATACTATATTTATGTAATATAAATTATAATTTCAAACACTTTTATACATAATGGATTCTATAAATTATGGTGGTCCTAATTATAAGGAATAATAAGTTTTTTTAACATGTTGATGCTCCAAATACTGAGAAAAAATTGGTATCTCCAATTGCTGATTCTATAAATCACGAGGATCAACATGTTGATGATGTTGAAAATGAGGGAATGGTATAAGGTGAAAATATAATTTTCAAAAAAAGATTATAATCATAGAATTATATTGTGAATAATTATTATTAAGGTGAGATGTGGAATAATTAACTTTGAGGTTGGATGAAATATACATGGTCAACTAGTTAGCCCCAACAAGCAAAGGTTTTTTTCATTGGGGACACCAATTGATTTATTATTTCGATTGATATTGATATGTTACCCAATTTGTTTCTCATTATAAAGGTTCTAATTTCTGATGATATAAGGGTAAAATTTTTATATAATTTAAATATTTTATAAAATAAAAAAATGGAAAAAATGATTTACACTTCATTATCAAGTGAAGAGTTATTTAGTACTAGATATCAATCAAGTAAAATGTTTCTTAATGATCACTATAAATTATCAAAGATGATTTCAAAAAATTCATTCAAAGAATCATCTCATAGATGATGAAAGAATTATAAACCATCACCGACCATAGATGTGTTCACACATGATAAAACGATATACATGGAATAAATTTTTTAGTGGTCATAAGGATCTGCCTCTTAAGTTACATTTTGATTATAAATACTTTACTTGGAAATATATGTATTAATCACATTCATTAAGAATTTTTTATTTTTAATATAGAAACTATGTAATGTAAATAGTCAATGTGAATGAAAACCAATGTGCGTATATCATAAATCAAGGATATGCTACACTCTACTTGAAAATTGGTATGTATTTTAAATTTGTGGTATTACTTTTATATGGCATAACAAAAAATCATAATTTTAATCTTTATTTTGTAAAGATTGATGCGTTAATATCCAAATACACCTCCATCCCAATTTATGTGTTATATAAAGAGCCTTATGTAAATAAGAAAGGAATTATATTAAATGAAAACACAAACAATTTGCAAGCATGTGCTAGTATGTAATAATAAAAAAATGTTCTCCGTTATATTATTTTTAAATTTAAATAAATACATAGTTTTTTATATATTTATTTTATTTTATACAAATAATAACCATTAGTTTTACCCTATGAATGACTAGTATTAGTGGCCTTGAAGTGGCTAGAACAATATGGCCACATTGGAGTTGTGTATTTTATAGATTCACCGTAATCATATTTTGGGAAACAAAATACAAAATGGGATAAAGGTAAAAAATTAGAGGTGATTAAAACATAAATTAATCATTTAAAAAAACAATTATTTACAGTATGAGTTCTTAGGGAATGTTTTGGAGGGAATGGAAGAATAAATAACACAAAAACAACAACTATATGAAGATCACCCTCTATCATTGAGGTGATCTATTCACCTCAATGTATGAATTACTATAGGTAGTAAATTTCTTTCATACATATTGCTATGAAATTTGAAATAGGTAGATACCAATACCATTATAATAAAAATACTGTACTTCATTAAATATATTTGAATTTATATATATCATTACCCACTGATATCCTTCTTATAAGGGGTACAATTTACAATATCCAAGAATCTATTCAACAAAAAAAATATTCCAAAAGTTCATGTGATAGTGGGATTTCATGTATCACATGTGACAATTGTTAAGATTGTCGTTCCCCTTAATTATTTGATGATTCAGGTGTTTGAACATGATATTTGATATTTGGGGTATAATCCAAGGCCTATGACCTACACCATTTGTGCACTAGATCATGTTGGAAAAGGAAGTTGGTTATTCAAATAACATGATTCTCTTGTCGTTTATACTTTTTAAAAAATTTCTCTTATTGATCCTTCAACAATATAATACCTTATAAGTTTGATGATTTTCGAACAGTCTCATTAGAGTGATAAAATACATGGTCATCCAATGTTTCTCACATTGAGTATGACTTATGTGATTTTATGTATTTGTAGTTATTTATTTATTAAATATGATTCGAGTGAAATAAAAAATCAAAGAAATAAATTCAATCATAAATTAATTAAAAAAGAAGATATTTCATATAGTATTTATCATATTAAAGCCACTCATTTCCTTAATTCCATAATGATTGAACCCTAATATCGAGCAATCCATTTCATCAATCCTATGACATGTAACCTCCAAATTCTATTTTCACATTTCTATATCAACTTTCTCTTTAATGGCCTAGGGGAAAATATTTTCAACCATAATTTTATTCTATTCTACTTATGTTATCAATTAGAATCTTCCTTCATGACCATGGCCTTGTTGGCCTCGGCTAATTTTAGTAGAGCCATCAGAGTTCTAATGATCATAGATTTAGTAACATCACCCCTTTCATGATCTTACTCCATCCCCTCAAGGAGAAAAATATATTTTTCAGCTTTGGGAATCACATTAAAACCCTAATCCCCAAGACTCTGCTAGGTAGGTTGAGCTCCTACAACACTACATGTTACTTCTTGATGTAGAAATATCATTCCAATGCATGATTTTTGATGGTGTTCACCACTATAGTTTCCATCCAAACTAACCAATGGTAGTGAGATCCCACCCATTGTGGTAATTCAACTGACTGGGTGAGGGTGATGAAATTCCACAAATAACACCATACTATGAAATGCATGATCCAATTCTAATCAACTTCCTTGAGGATAGAGCCTACAAATTCTTCGAGAACTATAGGCTTGTGTGGAGGAGAGACCTGGAATATATTCTCATCGTGGGTTTCTAGGTGTAAGTCCTCAAACATGAGAGGCTGGACAATTTTTTTATCTGGGGGTGTCAGTGGCTGTATAACTATCCCATGGAACAATTTATCATCAGACTCTCCACCATTAGTTGAAGCCTCCATAGAACTTGTGGGACTTATATACTGGGGCTCATCGTCCTGACTTTCTTTTCTACCCTTGTTGATGGTAAAACCCCCTCTTTAGCAACCCCATATTCCACTAGAGTAGTTTTGGAAATGACACGTTAAAAAAAGACCCCCTAATCACCTCAACTGTCTATGTAACACCCCGAGATTTAATGAGATTTATTCTTTTTAATTTCTATCATATCTTCTATTGTACGCTACAACGGGATTATCTTAGACTATTTGAAAAACTTTATTAGCTTACAGTATACACAACACTATTCTTGGATCGTTTTACACACAATTTCATGTTCGTTTGATAGTAGTTATTCTACGCAACATTTTCTGTATATATATATATATTCAATGTATAAATGAAATATTATTGGATTTTGTTTTGTGAAACAAAAAAGGAGTATTGCACTACATGCAACCCTGACTTGGCTTACATTACACGAAATCACGACCTTCCACGACAGCGTGTGTTATACGCAATACCGAGTTTCACTAAACAACGACATGTTCTTAAAATATTATATAAATTGCCGTTATGAATAGTAATACCCACTTTTTGAAATTTTATGAAATTTATCTTTAAAAATGGACTTCAGTTTTAGATTCGGAGTATTGAAATTATCCTAGCTTGAATTTTTTGTATTTTTTGGAAAACATTCAATTTTGGATGAATAGTGAAAACACTTGGTTAATATTTAAAAACCGACATTTTATTTAAATAATTAATTATTTTATTTAAAATTATTTTAGGTAAAAATTGATACATAATACCTATATATTATCAATGTAATTCATTGGAGTCATTTTATAATAATTATAGATATATAAAAATTTTATTGAACTTTTTCACCGTCTTTTACCTACCTCTTAGGAGCTTTTTGCAATCTTACATAAAACGTAATTTTACCACTTCTGTGAGGGGAATTTCTAAATTTAGAGGGAAATGGTTAATATCATGTAGTAAAATGTGGTTCAAAAAGATAATGATAATATTTGGTGAATAGTAACTTTTTACTTTTCTTTAACATGGTTAAAAGTAAATAGGGTAATTAAGGTTAAAAATTATATTATTATTACCCTAGAACATGTTTTAATTCTATTGGATAAGTATAATTAGACCAAAAAAACCTTAGGAATATAATATTATCATTTAGGTCCACTTGGATTAGATTAGGATATTTATTACTATTTTATTTAAAACAAGAGTTAAAATTGTTAAAATCAATGTTTAATAACTAAAACATTTTTAATATAGGGATATACATAAGATAAATTAGACTATAAATATTCCTTAGAAATATAAAAAGTGTTATTATCTAATGGTATTTTCTTTATAATTTTTAGGCGTTAAATAATTTAATTTATTTATGACACAATGGTGATGTAGTAATTACCTAAATAAAGAAATATTAAAATAATTGAGATTATAAATACCCAAATAAATGTAATTTAAGACTTTTTATTAATTACACTAATTTTTTAGATTAATATGACTTGTTATTATTGATTTAATTAACTTTCTAACTAATCATGTTGTTATTATTTTTACAAAAATCAATTACCAAATAGTGTCAAAATTGACATTAAAAAGTTTTTAAAAACAATATTATATTATTAATTGTTATAATATTCATAAAAATCTAAGGTTCAGAAAAATTACTTAGATAAGGTTATATATATTAATAATGAACCACTTTGTGTTCTTTTGTCATGTTATAGTATGTTTATTAACCATATAGTGTAAGAAAACAAGAAGACACGGTAAAAGTTAACTTATTTAACTTAGAGTTAAATATATATGATAAGGTTAAAATAGTAAACTAAACATATCTAAAACCTATTGGTTGACAGGATTCTGACCCATACCCACATTATATTCTAAATAAATTAATTTGGAGCTATTATAAACCGATTATGACTTTATTAAAAAATAATATTTTAAGTTTTTCCAAAGGTGCCCCTCCCCTCCCTTATAAAAAGGGAACCCCTTACCTATTCTCTCAACTCCCTTTTGAGCCTTTAATATCGGCCAAACCCTGACCATTTCTATTCTACACTTCACTATCAACATTTTGGAGGTTCGGGTCTTCTCAAAAGACCAACTCTACTTCATTAAGAAGTTGTTTAATGGAGGTGTGTCAAGAAAGAGGTAATCTCTTCTACCAACTCTTTCAAGTTTCTTTCTTCTTCTACTTCCTCTTTATTCGTTGATTCATTATAAAGTAAAAACATCACTATTAATTATATACTGCTATGTTATTATAAATATGAAACTACCCTATTTCACCTTCTATCCATTCTACGGAAAACGAAATCACCGCGCGTGCGTACGTACAGAATATCGTCTCCATGCCGTGGTGTAATCTGTTTTAAACCACCATCTTACATGGATGGGTATAATGGTGTAAATAAATAACTATATATTATTATTTTAAAGTGATATTTATTGTGAAATATCATATATACACTTCAATACTATTCCACGATCATGGGAATGATATCATCGCTCTTGCGTAAGTACGAACTACCGTCTCCACGACGCGATGAGATTCATTCTCCATGTTAACCATTCATGAATGAATACAAAGTATATATAATGAATAATAATGAAATATATGACCTAATAATGATACTGGATTTATGTATATATATATATATATGTATTTAATCTACATAATTCCATTCAATTCAATAAGGAAACAGAAACAGCGTTCATGCATACGTACGGCCTACCGTCTCAATGAACGGTGTATTTCATTTCATTTATCGATATATCATATATATATATGTGTGTGTGTATATGAGGAATATATATTATTTTTTACATTCTGAAATTAATTAAATCAGGATATAAGTAATAATAGCAAGAACAAAAAGTCGAAACACGTACGATAAATGAAATGATTTTACCCAAAACGCTGTTTTGTCATGGAATTTACAAAAAAAGGGTAATATAAAGACATAAGTTAACCATATATGATATCATAACAATTAATATGATTCTTTAATAAGGAAATGAAAATATTTAAATCATTATATAGGAGGTTCAGATACATACGAATCATATCAGACCTAAGGTAAGGGACAACTATTTCGATCTCACTCTTATTCGAGAATGTTTATTCGAAAGTATTTACTAGGGTTTTTGTTATCATCCATGACCATGTTTTCTAAAAATGTTTTCATGTATGTTTAATGTCCTTTTTACCCATTTTTGAATTTTACCACATGTTATAAAAGGAATATTTTTTTTACCACACGTGGAACTTTTTTTATTTTTCCGAAAAAAGTACAAGGAGAATGTTATTTTTAACTTATACGGCGTGAACGGATTTTTATGGTTTCATAACGCCAAATTTTCATGAAGCATACTCTACAAGATTGCATGATTATTTTCATAAAAATTATTTTCTTTTAAAATTTAATGGAATTTTTTGAAAAGAAAATGATTTTGAAGAAGAAAGGATATTTTTATCAAGAATTCATTTCAAGTGTTTTATCAAAGATATTTTCCATCTAAAATGAGATTGTTTAATATGTTTATGTGGAAATTATAATGTCGCCATTATTTACATGGTTTGATTTTTCTTATGATGAAATGACAACAATTTGTTTTATATGGATTATGTTATGATGGTATGATGTTTATGAAACCCATTTTTATTCATTGGGTTATGAGGAATGATTTATGTTTATGTTGTGGCACAAGTAAGAATGATTTCATTATGAGATGGGTGAGACATATATCTACATCCAATGCATTGGGTAATGATTTATATCTCATGATATTGACATGGCTTGAATGGTAAGTTAATCTGGTTCAGTGATACAGGGCTGGAACGAGGAGTGAACCCGATTTAGAAAGGGAAATTTGTCCACTAAGATGGTCTTGGCAGCAATGCCTTGGATACTATGGAAATCATAACATGTGTCTAATGGTTTCCATAATTAATGGTTTTATTCCCATGCTATTTTAACATGATTGATGTTCCTTTATGATATATTCCTTACGTACTTCCAAGATAAATGTCTTTGCTCAGGATTTTGATGTTTAGATTTTATGTTCATATTGTTGCATTCAAATGTTTATGTATTGTTTTATGTTCTCTATGATTAACCTTACTGAGCATTGGAGATCACCTTTTTTATGTATTCATTTCCCCAGGATATAAAGAAAAGTTTTATGTAAAAAAAGGGAAGATCTTTATGGGAGATTTTGAAGATCTTTCACTGTGATTAGAAGATTACATTCTGAGTTTTCAAAGACACTAAACTATTATTGTCCGTGTGCATCTATTTTTTTCATGTATTAAGTATTCCGCAAATGTAATGTAATTTCCATGTACATTAGGCTTTGGGTCTCTACAGTTGGTATTGGAGGAATGGTTTAGTCATCCTTTGGAAACTAGGATGCGAAAACCTTAGTAAGATCTGTAGAGATATTTTTATGTTATGTTTAGGGATGTCCCTAAGGTTTAGAATAACTATAATTTATAGTCCTAGAGTTATATTGATGATCATGAATAACCTAGGGTGTACCTAAGGCGTCACAGATTAAAGAATTTGTGATAATTAGGACATCCCATAAGTGAATTTTAATGATTATGTGGTTCCTCATTATTTTAACTATTTACTACACTATTGTTTCTAGTTTTAGTCAATGGAGGGATCGAGAAGGAATTCAGTTAACGTTGATACCAATTGACAAATTGGTGACTGTGATCAACAAAATTGTGTAATGCCTAGAGATAAAGATATTGTGATTATGCCGAATCTGCCATCACAATATATGATTAAGAAGGTGAACTTTGGTGGTATACCTAAGTCATCAAAGAAGAGGAAGATGGAAGCTTTTTCATGTTCGCATGGTGACGAGCATAGAGAAAGGAAGATTGATATTTCTAAAGAAGGGAAGAATAACCTTAAGGAATACCTCAAATGGAGGGGAAGATGTTATCTGTGTGGAGAAAAGGGTCATAGAGTGACAAACTATTATGGAATTAAATGTCTTATTTGTCGAGAACATGGGCATTACACAACACAATGCCCTGACCTAAGAGGTTACTTCTAAATCAAGGAAGGACTTATTCCATGACAATAATTAAAGAGGATGGATTGAAGTGTTTATGTATTTGAATTCAAGAATAATGTTGTTGAGGTACTTTTATGGTATATTGGAATATTTTTATATTTGTCTATTGTGGTTCTCAATAATTTTATGGTACCAGTAACCATTAAAAGAGATTCTAATATTTTGGAAATCAGATGATATGCACATAATGAATGGATACAGAGAAGATAATATGTTTGATAGTATTCATCATCTCATGATTGATATAAGGACTAAGTGATATAATGGTTTGAGTATATAGAATTTTTGGGATTTTGGTATGTGGAAAGTGTTAACTTTTAACTGCATTCATGTTTTCATTAGGTTTCAATGTGTATTCATTTTTCAAGAGAATACATGATTAAGGCCATAGAATGTTTGGAATGTGACCAAAAAGACATATCTTATGATATATGGGGATAAATGATGGTATTCACATGCTTTTTATATGAACTCTCCGGTAATATTTTTCACTATAATATGAGACTGTACAACTATATTTTGGATAAGACTAAAGATTGGAATATATTTTGTAGGACATAAGTTAGAATTGTGTAAGGATAGAAATTTTTTGATATTATCGATGGAATGTAATAATAATGTAGTTTTAGAAAAAGGACAACCTGCAGGATGGGAGACAACCCGTCACATCAGACAAGGCTGTGGGAATCGAACCCTCAATCGAAGTGAGACATGCCTTTATCGCCTGCCACTGGCCTACAGGATGTCCTTGGTTAGTAAAAACTAGTTTTATTATATTTAGTAGTATGATATATGAATTATAATTCCATTTTAGGAACCAAATATGATTTATCTCACTGTAGATGGACTTATGTATATTTGATAACATTTCCTAAGCTTTTGTTTGAGACAGATGGAATGACCCATCATTCTACCACATGATATGCTAACACATTTCAAATGACAAATTCAACTTCATTTATTTAAGAGATGAATTGGAAATTGTCCAAGGAATGACCAACGATGAGATTGTACCAAAATCAAGAAAGTATTTCTTCTAATTCTAATTTTTTCAACTTTAGGGAAATGATCTTGAAAACCAAATATGTTGTCCTGATGCCCTTATATCTGATGAATTAGATGGTACCATAGATCATCACAAGTTTATGGGTTTGTGATTGTTGGCTTTTTCGTAGCCATGTCCTCTACCACTCTTCATCAGAAGTTGATGGTTATATTTCTCTTCCATATCCATATTTTCACCTATGTTCTCTTATGTGGAAACCTAGTAATGAGTTAATTTGGGTAACCATTTTGTTCCTTACTTTACTTTTTAAAATTAATTTTTAGTATTCCTTTTTTAGGATGTGGTTTTCTATGAAAGAAACATTCACGTAGTAAACCATTTATAACCACGACGAATTTCGAGGGCGAAATTCATTGTAAGGGGGGTAGAATGTAACACCCCGAGATTTTATGAGATTTATTCTTTTTAATTTCTTTCATATCTTCTGTTGTACAGTACACATAGAATATCTTGTGCTATATGCAAGACCGTATTAGCTTTCAGTATATGCAATACTATTCTTGTATTGTGTTACACACAATTTCACGTATGTTTGACAGTAGTTATTCTACGCAACATTGAGTGTATTTATATATATATTAAATGTATAAATGAAATAAGGTTGGATGATATTATATGCAACAAAAAATGAGACTTTCACTGCACGCAACCCGGACATGTCTTACATTACACGAAATCGCGACCTTCCATGATAGTGTGTGTTTTATGCAATACTGAGTTTCACTAAACAACGATATGTTCTTAAAATATTATATAAACTAGCCGTTATGAATAGTAATACCCACTTTTTGAAATTTTATGAATTTTATCTTTCAAAATGTTATTCATTTTTAGATTCGGAATATCAAAATTAGCCTTGGGTGAATTTTTGGAATTTTTCGAAAAACATTCAATTTTTTATGAAGAGTGAAAACACTGGGTTACTATTTAAAAACCAAATTTTTATTTAAATAATTATTTATTTAATTTAAATTTATTTTATTTAATAATTTATACATAATACCAATATAATTTCAATGTAATTCATTGGAGTCATTTTATAATAATTTTATTTATATAAAAATTTTATTTAACTTTTCACCGTCTTTTACCTATCTCTTTGGAGCATTTTGAAAACTTACATAAAACTTAATTTTACCGCTTATGTGAGTGGAATTTCAAAATTTTGAGAGACACTGTTAATATCAAGGAGTAAAATGTGGTTTAATAAGAAAAAAGTAATTTTTTGTGAATAGTAACTTTTTCTTTTTATTTACCACGGTTAAAAGTAAATAGGGTAATTAAGGGTAAAAATAATAATATTATTACCCTAAAACATGTTATAATTCTATTGGATAAGTATAATTCGACCAAAAACAACATTAGGAATATAATTTTATCATTTAGGTCCACATGGATTAGATTAGGACATTTATTATTATTTTATTTAAAAAAGAGTTAAAATAGATAAAATCAAAGTTTAATAACTGAATCAATTTTAATATAGGGTTATACATAAGATAAATTAGACTATAAATATTCATTATAAATATAAAAATATTTCCTACCTAATGGTATTTTATTTATAATTTTTAGGAAATAAATAATTTAATTTATTTATGACACAATGGTGGTGCAGTAATTACCTAAATAATGAAATATTAAAATAATTGATATTATAAATACCCAAATAAATGTAATGTAAGACTTTTTATGAATTAAAAAAAATTTATAGGTTAATATGACATGTTAGTATAGATTTAATTAACTTTTTTGGAACTAATAATTCTTTTATGATTTTCAAAAAAATCAATTACCAAATAGTTTCAAAATTGACATAATATAGTTTTTAAAACAAATATTATATTATTAATTGTTATAATATTCCGAAAAAATCAAAGGTTCGGCCAAATGACTTAAATAAAGTTATATATATTAATAATGAACTTTTTTGGGTTTTTTAGCTTGTTATAGTAAGTTTATTTACCATATAGTCTAAGAAAACAAGAAGACCGGGGAAAAGTTAAATTATTCAACTTAGTGTTAAATATAAAAGATAAGTTTTCAATAGTAAGATAAACTTTTCTAAAACCTATTGTTTGAGAAACATTCGACCCACACCAACTTTAGCTTCTAAATAAATCAATTTGGAGCTATTATAAACCGAATATGACTTTATTATAAAATAATATTTTTAGGTTTTCAAAAAGTGCCCCGCTCCTCCCTTATAAAAAGGGCACCCCTTCCCACTTCTCTTCACACCATTTTGAGCCTTGAAGCTCGGCCAAACCCTGACCATTTCACTTATACACTTCCCTAGAAACATTCTGGTGGTCCTGGTCTTCACAACAGAAAAACTCAACTTCACTAAGATGAAGTTTAAAGAAGGTGCGTCGAGGAAGATGTATTCTCTTCTACAGACTCTATCAAGTTTCTTTCTTATTGTACTTACTATTATTTAGTTGTTTCATAAAAAATTAACAACATAAGTATTAATTATATACTTATATTTTATTAAAAATATGAAACAACCCTATTTCACCTTCTATCCATCCTACGGAAAACAAAATCACAGCGCGTGCGTACGTATGGGATACCGTCTCCACACCGCGGTGTAATCTGTTTTCGACCACCACCTTACATGGATGGGTATAATGGTGTAAATAAATAACTATATATGATTATTGTAAAGTTATATTTATTCTTAAATATCATACATACACTTCAATAGAATTCCACGATCATGGGAATGATATCATCGCTCGTGCATATGTACGGACTACTGTCTCCACGACGCGATGAGATTCATTCTCCATGTAAACCATTCATGAATGTATATAAAGTATATATAATTAATAATAATGAAATATATGACATAATAATTATACTTGATTTATGTATATATATATATGTATTTCATCTACTTAATTCCATTCAATTTAATAAGGAAATGAAAACAGCGTTCATGCGTACGTACGACCTGTCGTCTCCATGAACGGTGTATTTCATTCCATTTATCGATCTATCATATATATATGTATATTCTGAAAATATATTATGTTTTACATTCTGTACTTAATTAAATCAGGATATAATTAATAATATCAAGAACAACAAGTCGAAACACGTATGATATATGAAACGATTTTACCCAAAACGCCGCTTCAACATGGAATTTACAAAAGAACGGGTAATATAAAGTCATAAGTGACCCATATATGATATAATAACAATGAATATGATTCTATAATAAGTCAATGACATTATTTAAATAATTATACAAGAGTTTCAGATACATACGAAGAATATCAGACATAAGGTATGGGATAACTATTCCAATCTCGTTCTTATCCGAGATTGTTTATTCATAAGTATTTACTCAGGTTTTTGTTATCATCCATGTCCTTGTTTTATAAATTTTTTTCATGTATGTTTATTGTCCTTTTTACCCATTATTAAATTTTACCACATTTTATAAAAGGAATCTTACTTTTATTTTCCACACTATAAAGTTTTTGACTTTTCTGAAAAAAGTATGAGGAGAATGTTATTTTTAACTTATACGGTGTGAATGGATTTTTATGGTTTCATAACGCCTTATTTTCAAGAAGCTTCCTCTACAAGATTTCATGATTATTTTCAAAAAAACCATTTTCTTTTAAAATTTCATGGCATTTTGTGAAAAGAAAATGATTTTGAAGAAGAAATGATATTTTCCTCAAGAATTCATTTCAAGTGTTTTATCAAAACTATTTTCCATCTAAAATGAAATTATTTAATATGTTTATGTTGCAATTATAATGTATCCATTATTTACATGGTTTGATTTTTCTTATGATGAAATGATATCCATTTGTTTTATATGGATTATGTTATGATGGGATGATGTTTATGAAACCCATTTTTATTCTTTGAGTTATGATGAATGGTTTATGTTTATGTTGTGGAACAAGTAAGAATGATTTCATTATGAGATGGGTGGGACCCATATCTCCCACCAATGCATTGGGTAATGATTTATATCTCATGATATAGACATGGATAGAATGGTATGTAAATTTGGTTTAGTGATACATGACTGGAATGAGGAGTGAACTCGATTCAGAAAGGGACTTTGTCCACTAAGATGGTCTTGGCAGTAATGCCTTGACTACTATATAAATCATAACATGTTCTTAATGGTTGGCCCAATTAATGTTTTTATTCCCATGCTATTTTACCCTGATTTTTGTTCCTTTATGATAAATGTCTTACGTTCTTCCACGATTTATGTGTTTGCTCAATATTTTGATGCTTATATTTTATGTTCATGTTTTTGCATTCAAATGTTTGTGGATTGTCTTATGTTCTCTATGTTTACCCTTACTGAGCATTTGAGCTCACCCTATTTATGTTTTCTTTTCCCCAGGATATAAAGAAAGGTTTTAGGTAAGAAAAAAAAAGGGAAGATCTTTATGGGAGATGTTGAAGATCATTCACCGTTATTAGAAGATTATGTTCCGAGTATCCAAAGACAGTAAACTATTATGGTCCTTGTGCATCTATTTATGTCATGTGTTATGTACTCCTCAAAAGTAATGTAATTTCCATGTACATCAGGAATTGGGTCTCTACAATCACCATAATTTTCACCTCATATATCATGAATTTGTTTCCAATGACTTCCCATAGTAGTGCCTCTATGATCGGTTCAACCACTATAGATCCGTCATCCATCCCCATCATTATTCATTCCTAGAACCCCTCTACCGATGGTGTGGTCTTAAGAGTCCCCTCCAATGGAACATCCCAAAATAGATAGACCATCATGACCTCCCTAGATATCATTTCTTGGAAAATAGAATCTGATATCATATCTCAACATCTGAGGCAGTTAATGCAGCAGTTGGTATTGGTGATTGAGTCCTGAGCACTATTCAAAATATCTATCCAATAACACATCTTTCAAACATAATAATGAAAGGAAAAAATAGTCAAAGGAACATAGGGTGAGGATAATTACATGAATTTTATACATTAGTGAGTATATTTTAGAGGTTCATAGGTATCCCAGGTTAAGGTTCCTTCTACAGTCGCTACATCCGTTGTAAGCATCGATGGTCGGCTACTCGTAGTCACAAATTCTGGGAGGGATCCCACATTTTTTCCTTCCTGGGATGAGGACCCATCCCCCTTGTTTTCTAGTTCATCATAATTCCCCCTATTCTAATATTTATTCCTATTATATTGAAAAATAGAGGTTGGAAATGATTCTATGAATAGGTTATATCTAAAACAAATGAGATACAACAATTTACCTAGTCATCCATAGTGCTTCCTCCCCCAAATTAGTATCAACATTATTTTCTCCAAGAAGAATCATCCAAACCCTTAGATAGGGGTTTATCATATCTATCTTAGTTACAGAGAGTTTGTGGAGGGGATTCATGTTCAAAAGTATCCTAGACATACATGTTAGAGTATGTTATATAACCTAGGAATGGACTAGATCTACATGATCCACAACACATCACTCTGCCTCATCTCGAGATTCTTATAATCAATCCCTAGGAAGAAAAATCCTAATGAAATTCAAACCATTTCTAATGAGGTTCATTCATATCTAATAGAAATTGAATAAAAACATGTAGAAATACTGATTTTCTCATGATTTAGGTATGAAGGTATCATTGGGAATGTCCACACTATAGAACCACTGTAACACCCCGACCCTCGTTATCCAGAGTCAGTGCATTATTACATAACATTATCCTGATCACAAAAGATGAAGTCTTTAATGAAATATTAGTTTAGTAGCCTTCTATGTACTTGATACATTCATAAGGTTCACATTACATCATAAAATGGAAAACTACAACAACATTGTTTCCATAGACAACTCTGAGATTGTAGTGACCCGAAGCTTAACGTACAAGGATATTACATTACATTTTCGGAATAATTATTAAATAACAAAAACACACACACAAGGACCGTAATAGTTTAGTGTCTTTGGAAACTCGGAACGTAATATTCTAATCATGGTGAAAGATCTTCAACATTTCCCATAAAGATCTTCCTTTTTTTTCTTACCTAAAACCTTTCTCTATATCCTGGGGAAAAGAAAACATAAAAGGGTGAGCTCAAATGCTCATTAAGGGTAAACAAAAGAAAAATCAATCACATCATATTCATAAGAACATAACATTTTGGAAATCATAACCTGCAAAAGAGATCATAATATCATAACATGGGATAAATCATAGTAGTGCAATGAAATCCAAATAATCATAAAATAAAACATGAAACTATGTGGCATACACACATAATCATAGAGAATCATATATTATTAGTCAAGACTCATTGCCAAGACTATCTTAGTGGACAAAGTCCATTTCTGAACCGAGTCACCCTCATTTCAGTCCTGTTTCACTGAACCGGTATAACCTACCATTCCAGCCATGACTATATCATGAGATATAAAAACATTACCCAATGCATTGGAGGGAGATATAGGTCCCACCCATCTCATAATGAAACCATTCTTATGTGTGCCACAAAAATCATAAATCATATATCATTGCATAACCCCTGTAATAAAAATGGGAATCTTAAACATCATGACATCATAAAACAATTCATATACGATAAATGAATTCATAAAAATAATTCCATCACAACATAATCAAATAAATGTAATAATAGGGATAAAAACAGAACCCTTTATTATCTTATATGGAAAATAATTTTCATAAAACACTTGAACTCCATTCTTGAGGAAAATATCCTTTCTGCTTCAAAAACACTTTTCCTTTCTTAACATGTTGTACAATTATAAACTAAAAGAAGTTGATTAAAAATAAACATGAAAACATGTAAAGGAATCATTTTGGAAATAATGTTTTTAAAATCCATTCATGCCGTATAAGTTAAAAAAACATTCTTCATACTTTTGTCGGAAAAGTCAAAAAGTACCTCGTACGAAAAACGACAAAAGATTCCTTTCATATCCTTTACTAAAAACTCACCGAAGGGTAAAATTGGATTTAAACAATTGTAGGTGGATGGAAATAATATTAAATATTGTGGAAACATGGATGTGGATGATAAAATACACCCCAGTAAATGCCAAAGTATAAACAATCTCGGATAAAAATGAGATTGTGATATTTCCCTTACCTTATGTCCGATATGCTTTGTATGTATCCGGACCTCCTGTATAATGATTTAAATAATGTCATTAACTTATTACAGAATCATATTCATTGTTATGATATCATATATGGTTCACTTATGACTTTATATTACACGTTCTTTTTTAAATTCCATGATAAAGAAGCGTTTTGGGTAAAATCGTTTCATTTATCGTAGGTGTTTGGACTTGTTGTTATTTACATTATTATTACTTATATCTTGATTTACATACTTCCAGAATATGAAAAATTATTTATATATCATATATATTCAGTATATATATATATATATATAATAGATAGATAAATGAAATGAAACACACCGTTCATGGAGACGGTAGTCTGTACGTACACATGAACACTGTTTTCCTTTCCTTATTGTCTTGAATGGAAGTAAGTAGATGTCATGCATATATATATATAAATAAATCCCGTAGATTTAACATGTAATTTAGTTAATTATTATTTATATATACTTTATAATCATTCATGAATGGTTAATGTGGAGAATGAATCTCATCACATCGTGGAGACGGTAGTCCGTACGTACGCACGAGCGATGATATCATTCCCATGGTCGTGGAATTGGGTTGATGTGTATGTATACTATTTAAGTATCAATATAACATTATAATAATAATATATAGTTACTCATTAAACCATTATACCCATCCAATTAAGTTGGTGGGGGAAAATAGATTACACCACGGCATGGAGACGATATTCCGTACGTACGCGTGCGCGGTGATTTCCTTTTTCCGTAGGATGGATAGAAGGTTAATTAGAGTTGTTTCATATTTATAATAACATATCCGTATATAATAAATACTGATGTTTTTACTTTATCATGAAACAACTAAATAATAAGAAGTTGAATAAGAAAGAAATTGAAAAAGATCGGTAATGGATATTACCTATTTTTGACGCGCCTTCACTTAACCTCCACTTAAAGAACTAACGATTGTCTTTGAAGAAGACCAGGACCTCTAGGATGATACTAGGAAAGTATATAAGAGATTTTTTTAGGGTTTGGACGAGATTTAAAGCTCAAATTGGTGTGAGGGGGAGAGGGAGGAGGTGCCCTTTTATAAGGGAGGAGAGGGACACCTTAGGAAAATCTCAAAATATTATTTTATATTAAGATCAAATTCGGTTTATAATGGTTCCAAAGGGTCTTATTTAGAAGCTAAAGTGGTTATGGGTCAAAAACATCTCATAAAATATTATTTAGACAAGTTTAGGTTATTATTTCAACCTTATCAATTAGATTTAACTCTAAGTTAAATAATTTAACTTTTACCGTGTATTTTTTTTTTCTTACACTATATGGTTAATAAACTTACTATATCAAGCCAAAAGAACCCCAAGTTGTTTATTATCAATATATATAACCTTATATAAGTAATTTGTCCCAAACTTATATTTTTAGGAAAAAATAACAATTAATAATATAATATTTGTTTTAAAAACTAATTTATGTCAATTTTGACACTATTTGGTACATGATTTTTATGAAATTCATAACAGAATGATAAGTTCTAAAAAAGTTACTTAAATCAACAATAATATGTCATATTAACCTAAAAAAATAGTTTAAGTCATAAAAAGTCTCAAATTACATTTATTTGGGCATTTATAACATCAATTATGTCAATATTTCATTAATAAGACAATAACTACATCATCTTTGTGTCATAATAAATTATAATTATTTAATCCCTAAAAATTCTAAATAAATTCCTATGATGTAGATAATTGTATTAGATTTCTGGAAACTAGTCATGTTCTAAGTTTCATGAAGTTTATCACTAAATTAAAATTATTATACTTATAAGATTTAAGAAAGTGACATGTTGTCACATTCTTCGGTTTTAATAATAATTAAATTATTTTCATGGACAAAAGTCCATAAAATGAATCTAATCCGACCCTTAGGTTATATAGGTCTATTTTTAGCTTTCCAATAGGATTTTTCCAAGTGTTAGGGTAATTTTATAATCTTATATTTACCCTTAATTACCCGATTTACCTTTAACTATAGTAAACAAAATTTACAGTAGTTACTATTCACAGTGCCCAAAAATAAAAAGTAGCTTATTAACATAATTTGGACCCACTGATTCCAAATATTGAATCCATTTTTCCAAATTCAATACACAAAATATGCAGAAATTGAATTAAAATTTATCCCGTTGTCAAAAGAAAACGGGTTTTTCTTTAAAACAGTGCAAAAGATTGAATTGATTTAACCTACGAATTCAAGGTAAAATAAATGCTAATGACATACATTATATTAAATGGTAAAAATATATTATATTTATAATTTAAAATCATTCAATATTATAATTTAACCACATAAGATATTACGATAAAAAAAGTTGTTTTTAATTAAAATATAGCGTGTTTTTACTATTCATTAAAATATGAAAGTTATCGGAAAAATATCAAAACATTATCTAATGTAAATTTTTATATACTGATTCAAAAGAAGAAAATTATTTTTCCAAATTGAACATATAAACATGTCAAAAACTAGATTTAATGTGGGTGCGCCATCAAAAGGCGTCAAAACTGCATTTTTTGAAAAATACTTATTTTACCCAAAAAATTTATTTTGTTCTTATACAATATTCTAGAAATGTGTAAGATGAATAATAATGTTATAAAATTAAAAATTTAGTTAACACTATTCATAACGGCTAGTTCATAACAATATTTTAATAATATATCATTGTTTAGTAAAACCCAGTATTGCATACAAGACACGCTATCGAGGAAGATCGCGATTGCGTGTAATGCAAGCCAAGTCACGGTTGAGTGTAGTGCACAACTCCTTTGTTGTTGTGTATGAAAGAATCCAACCATATTTTATTTATACATTGAATATATATATATATATACACTCAATGTTGCATAGAATAACTTCTATCAAACGAACTTGAAATTGTGTATAACAAGAGCCAAGAAAAGTGTTGTGTATACAGCAAGCTAATACAGTGCTGCGTATAGCGCAAGATAATCTTGGTGTGTCTTACAATAGAAGATATGAATGAAATTAAAAATAATGAATCTTATAAAATCTATGGTTGTTACATTCTACCCCCCTTAAATTGAATTTCGCCCTCGAAATTTTTCGTTGTTATAAATCGTTTATTATTCATAAAAACCCACATCGTAAAAAGAAATACCAAAACTGAACATTAAAAACTAAAGAATGAAATATAACAGTTACCCAAATGAACTCATCACTGGGTTTCCATGTAGGAGAAAATATGGACATGGAAGTGAAATCTAACCGTCATGTTCTGATGGAGAGTGGTAGAGAACATGGCTATGAGAAAGCCAACAATCACAAAGCTATTGATTTGTTGTGATCTAAGGTACCATCTGATTCATTGGATATATGGGCAGTAGGAAAACATTTTTGGTTTTTTTTCAAGATCATTTCACTAAATTTGATGAAATTGGAATTAGAAGAAATACTTTAGTGATTTTGGTATAGTCTCACCGGTTGTCATTGTTTGGACAATTTCCACTTCATCTCTTAAAGAAATAAAGTTGAATTTGTCATTCATGATGTGTTAAAAGATCATGTGATAGAATGATGGGTCATTCCATCTATCTCAAACAAAAGGTTATAAAAGTTATCAAAAAAATACATAAGTCCATATATAGTGAGATTAATCTTATATAGTTCCTAAAATGGACATATACTGCTTAATATAATAAAACTAGTTTCTACTAAACAGGGACTTCCTGTAGGCCAGTGGTAGGTGAAAAAGGCCAGTCACACTTCGGTTGTGGGTTCGATTCCCACAGCCTTGTCCGACGCGATGGGCTGTCACCCGTCCGGCAGGTTGTCTTTTTTCTAAAACTACATTACTATAAAATCCCATCAGTAAATATCGAAAAAAGTTCTATCCTTAAACAATACTTATCATATGTCCAACATAATCCATTCCAATATTTGGGATTATCTAAAATACTTCGGTCCAAGCTCAAAGTATAAAGAAAACGATTACTTGAAATGTCATCAACCAAAAAAGTGAATACCATCATTTATCCCCCATATATATATATTGTTGGTCACATTCCAATCATGTGAATACCTTAATCATGTATTCTCTTAAGAAAATGAATACCCATTGAACCATAGTGAAAACTTGAATGAAGTTAAAAGTTAACACTTTCCACATACCAAAATCATCAAAATTCTATATACTCAAACCATGATATCACTTAGTCCTTATATCAATCATGAGCTCATGAGTACTGTTAAACATTTTTTTTTCTTGTTCTCCCTTCATTATGCGCATATCATCTTATTTCAAAAAATATCTCAATCAATTTGAATACCACATTAGACCAATACATAAATATTACAATACTCCATGATACAAAATTATTTTGGAATCCCATTACATAAACACTTAATCATTCCACCACATCGTTATCATATTCAACATCGCCAATAGTGATCACATGTGACTTCCCTTTGTCCTTTTCCTTAAGAGGTTGCTCGTATCGATCATCACTAACCCTTGGATTATGTCATTTATTAGCATAATGCCCCATTTCCTTGCACTTGAACCACTGAAGTGTTGGTGGTGCGTTCTCTGCAGTGTTTGCTTTATTCACATCATTAGAAACCATTTTTCCATTACTTCGACTCTCAGCTACTCGGTGACCTTATTTTCCACATTTAAAACATTTTCTAGTCCCTTTAAGACAATCTCCACGAAGCTTCTTTCCACACTTTGTGCATAAGGAAACATTCATCTTCTCTTCACCATTATTCTGAGATTTCTCCTTGAACTCCATCTTTCATTTCTTGTCAAAACCATGAGATGGATATGTAACACCAACTTCCATTTCTACCTTGATAGCACAACGCACAATTTCAACATAGCTAATGAAGTCTCTTATAGCTAATTCCCTTCGAAGACTTGGTTTTAAGCCACTGAAAAATCGATCAACTTTACTTTCAGGTTCGATGATAATGCCAGATTCATACCTTGAAAGTCTTGTAAAATTCGCTTCGTATATACCAACAGATTCATCATCCTTCTGCTTCAGCTCAAGAAACTCCTTTTCCATCTTTGTTCGAAGAATACGAGGGAAGTACTTACTGAAAAACAAGTTCTTGAACTCGTCCCATTCCATGGACTCAATTTCATCTCTTGGCCTCGTATTCTTGATAAAATTCCACCATTGATCAGCCTCACCTTCCAAACGATATACTGCTAAGATGACTTTATCATGTTCAAAACATTGAAGAACTGAAAATGTCTCTTCAGTGGTACTGATCCATTGTTCAGCAACAAGTGGATCGGAAGACCCACTAAATGAAGGTGGACATTACCTCATGAAGGACTAAATAGAATATTGTTCCCTTCTCTTCTCATTTGGAAGTCCAGAATGATTCATAGCTTGTGTAAGTATAGAAATAAGATTTTTCACTCCATCTCCCATAACACTTGTTTGTTCAGGAGGACAATCATTGCATTGTCCATTACAGTGATCAACACGGTTCCATCGGGTTCCAGCCATCATCTAAAACCCAAAAAGAATAGTGTGAGAGGAAAAAATAATGCTAGGGAAAACAACATAGTAAATGTGGAGTACCCTTAAAATATATCATCTTAGGTTAAATTCTAACATCCTTACCGTAGTTCTAGGACTATATCCTATACGTATACTTATCCTTAGGGACATCCCTAGACATACCTTAGTAATATCTCTAGGGATCTCACTAACGTTTTTGTATCCTAGTTTCCAAAGGTTGACTAAACCTTTTATCTGATACCAACTGTAGATACTTGAAGCTTAACGTACAAGGATATTACATTACTTTTGCAGAATACTTATTACAAAACAAAAACACACACACAAGGACCGTAATAGTTTAGTGTCTTTGGAAACTCGGAACGTAATCTTCTAATCATGGTGAAAGATATTCAACATCTCCCATAAATATCTTCACTTTTTTTCTTACCTAAAACCTTTCTTTATATCTTGGGGAAAAGAAAACATAAAAGGGTGAGCTCAAATGCTCAGTAAGGGTAAACAAAAGAAAAATCAATCACATCATATTCATAAGAACATAACATTTTGGGAATCTTAACCTGCAAAAGAGATCATAATATCATAACATGGGATAAATCATAGAAGTGAAATGAAATCCCAATAATCATATGTTAAAACATGAAACATTGTGGCATACACACATAATCATAGAGAATCATATCTTATTAGTCAAGACTCATTTTGAAGACTATCTTAGTGGACAAAGTCCATTACTGAACCGAGTCACCCTCGTTTCAGTCCTGTTTCACTGAACCGGTATAACCTACCATTCCAGCCATGTCTATCTCATGAGATATAAAATCATTACCCAATGCATTAGAGGGAGATATAGGTCCCACCCATCTCATAATGAAACCATTCTTATGTGTGCCACAAAAATCATAAATCATACATCATTTCATAACCCATGTAATAAAAATGGGAATCTTAAACATCATGACATCATTAAAAAATTCAAATACGATAAAGGAATTCATAAAAATTATTCCATCACAACATAATAAAATCAATGTAATAATAGGGATAAAAACAGAACCCTTTATTATCTTAGATGGAAAATAATTTTCATAAAATACTTGAACTCCATTCTTGAGGAAAATATCCTTTCTAATTCAAAAACACTTTTCCTTTATTAACATGTCGTACAATTATAAAATAAAATAAGTTGATTAAAAATAAACTTGGAAATTTGTAAAGGATTATTTTTTGAAATAAATTTTTTAAAATCCAATCATTCCGTATAATTTTAAAAAAACATTCTTCGTACTTTTGTTAGAAAAGTCAAAAAGAACCTCGTACAAAAAACGACAAAAGATTTCTTTCATATCCTTTACTAAAAACTCAACGAAGGGTAAATTTGGATTTAAGAAATTGTAGGTGGATGGGAATAATATTACATATTGAGGAAACATGGATGTGGATGATAAAATATAGCCCAGTAAATTCAAAAGTATAAACAATCTCGGATAAAAATGAGATTGTGATATTTCTCTTACCTTATGTCAGATATGATTTGTATGTATATGAACCTCCTGTATAATGATTTAAATAATGTCATTAACTTATTAAAGAATCATATTCATTGTTATGATATCATATATGGTTCACTTATGACTTTATATTACCCGTTATTTTGTAAATTCCATGTTAAAGAAGCGTTTTGGGTAAAATCGTTTCATTTATCGTAGGTGATTGGACTTGTTGTTCTTGACATTATTATTACTTATATCATGATTTACTTACTTCCAGAATATAAAACATGATTTATATATCATATATATTCATTATATATATATATATATAATAGATAGATAAATGAAATGAAACACACCGTTCATGGAGACGGTAGTCCGTACGTACGCATGAACACTGTTTTCCTTTCTTTATTGTCTTGAATGGAAGTAAGTAGATGACATACATATATATATACATAAATCCAGTAGATTTAACATTTCATATATTTCATTATTATTTATATATACTTTACAATCATTCATGAATGGTTAATGTGGAGAATGAATCTCATCACGTCGTGGAGACGGTAGTCCGTACGTACGCACGAGCGATGATATTGTTCCCATGGTCATGGAATTGTGTTGAAGTTTATGTATACTATTTCAGTATTAATATAACATTATAATAATCATATATTGTTACTCATTACACCATTATACATATCCAATTATGGTGGTGGCGTAAAATAGATTACACCACGGCGTGGAGACGGTATTCCGTACGTACGCACGCGCGGTGATTTCCTTTTTCCGTAGGATGGATAGAAGGTTAATTATAGTTGTTTCATATTTATAATAACATATCAGTATATAATAAATACTGATGTTATTACTTTATCATGAAACAACTAAAGAATAAGAAGTTGAAGTAGAAAAAAATTGAAAAAGATCGGTAATGGATATTACCTCTTTTTGACGCGCCTTCACTTAACCTCCACTAAAAGAACTAAGGATGGTCTTTGAAGAAGACCAGGACCTCTATGATGATACTAGGGAAGTTTAGAAGAGATTTTGGCAGGGTTTGTCCGAGCTTTAATGCTAAAATTGGTGTGAGGAGGAGAGGGAGGAGGTGCCCTTTTATAAGGGAGGAGAGGGGCACCTTAGGAAAATCTCAAAATATTATTTTATATTAAGATCAAATTCGGTTTATAATGGTTCCAAAGGGTCTTATTTCGAAGCTAAAGTGGGGAGGGGTCAAAATACACTCATCCAATAGGATTTATACAAGTTTAGGTTATTATTTTAACCTTATAAATTTGATTTAACTCTAAGTTAAATAATTTAACTTTTACCGTGTCTTTTTGTTTTCTTACACTATATGGTTAATAAACTTACTATATCAAGAAAAACGAACCCCAAGTTGTTTATTATCTATATATATAACCTTATCTAAGTCATTTTTCCGAACCTTAGATTTTTAGGAATAAAATAACAATTAATAATATAATATTTTTTTTAAAACTAATTTATGTCAATTTTGACACTATTTGGTACATTATTTTTATGAAATTCATAAAAGAATGATAATTTAGAACCAAGTTACTTAAATAAACAATAACATGTCATATTAACCTATAAAATTAGTTTATGTCATAAAAAGTATCAAATTACATTTATTTGGGCATTTATAACATCAATTATGTCAATATTTCATTAATAAGACAATTACTGCATCATCTTTGTGTCATAATAAATGATAATTATTTAATCCTTAAAAATTCTAAATAAATTACAATGATGTAGATAGTTGTATTATATTTCTGGAGGCTATTCATGTTCAAAGTTTAATTAAGTTTATCACTAAATTAAAATTATTATACTTATAAGATTTAAGAAAGTGACATGTTGCCACATTCTTCAGTTTAAATAATAATTAAATTATTTTCATGGAAAAAAGCCCATAAAATGAATCTAATACGACCCTTAGGTTATATGGGTCTACGTTTAGCCATCCAATTGGATTTTTCCAAGTGTTAGGGTAATTTTATAATCTTATATTTACCCTTAATTACCCGATTTACCTTTAACTATAGTAAATAAAATTTACCGTAGTTACTATTCACAATGCGCAAAAATAAAAAGTAGCTTATTAACATAATTTGGACCCACTTATTACAAATATGGAAACAATTTTTACAAATTAAATACACAAAAGATTCAGAAATTAAATTAAAATTAATCCCGTTGTCGAAAGAAAATGGGTTTTTCTTTAAAACATTGCAAATGATTGAATTGATTTAACCTACGAATTCAAGGTAAAATCAATGCTAATGACATACATTATATTAAATGGTAACAATATATTCTATTTTTACTTTAAAAACATTAAATATTATAACTCAACCACATAAGATATTATGATGAAAAAGGTTGTTTTTAATTAAAATATATCGTGTTCTTACTATTCATTAAAATATGAAAGTTATCGGAAAAATAACAAAACTTTATCTAATGTAAATTCATAAATCATGATTCAAAAGAAGAATTTTATTTTTTCAAATTGAACATATAAACATGTCAAAAACTTTATTTAAAGTGGGTCCTCCATTAAAAGGCGGCAAAACTGCATTTTTAGAAAAATACTTATTTTACCCGAAAAAATTATTTTGTTCTTATACCATGTTCTAGAAATATGTAAGATGAATAATAATGTTATAAAATTCAAATTTTAGTTAACACTATTCATAAAGGCTAGTTCATAACAATATTATAATAATATATCGTTGTTTAGTAAAACCTGGTATTGCGTACAAGACACGCTATCGAGGAAGGTCGCGATTGCGTGTAATGCAAGCCAAGTCAGGGTTGCTTGTAGTGCCCAAATCTTTTGTTGTTGCGTATAACATAATCCAACCATATTTTATTTATACATTGAATATATATATATATATATACACTCAGTGTTGCGTAGAATAAATTCTATCAAACGAACTTGAAATTGTGTGTAACAAGAGCCAAGAAAAGTGTTGTGTATACTGCAAGCTAATACAGTGTTGCGTATAGTGCAAGATAATCTTGGTGTGTCGTACAATAGAAGATATGAATGAAATTAAAAATAATGTATCTTATAAAATCTTGGGTTGTTACAGAGATCCCATAGACTATCCTTGAAGGTTAGTTATAATATACCTCTTCACATCCTGGGTAAAATAAAACATAGAAATGGGTGAGCTCAGATGCCCAATAAGGATGACAATATAGTAGAAACTTTCATAAATGAGCATAAACATTTAAGGAAATGTATAGAAGTAAAACAAAAGCCTTGTAAACATAAAATTAATCATAATATGGAAATTATAAATCAAAATAATACCATTTTCTTACTGACATGGATATTATACTAGTCGAATAATCACATGCAATATCAATAGCCATTTTCATAATGATCGAATGCATAATGCCAGATTTTGATAACCACATAGTCAAGGCCTTGTGCCAAGACTACAAATATGATTTTTTCAAGGCCTTGTTAAAAGACACTAGTTTGTCTCATGATACCTACAGATTCATCGAGGAGCTAGATCAGGCTCCACCCATAACTTACTATGTTCAATGCATTCCCCATATGAAAAGGTTTAAACATAAAAAAACATTCGTATTAAAACTAGCATACAAAATGTCAATAAATTATCCATAACCATGAATGGTATGAAATAACACATCCAAAGTCAAAAATATCACAAAAACCTTCAATAAAATATGGATTTTTTGTATCATAAAAAATCAACTTCAAACAAAATAAAAATCCATCAAAGGATGTTGACATATATGAAATCGAATCATTTTTAATGAAATATCTCTTTATATTTTGAAATCATTTAAAAGTCACGTAATTATAAAAGAAAAAATTTATATTGAAAATATTCTTATAACATTGTATGGGAAGCATTAATGATGTTATAACAGTAGAAAATAGCCACCCCAGCCTTATAAGTTAAAAAAGACATTCTTACCTTAATTTTGTCGAAAAGGTTAAAAAGTACCTTGTTTGGAAAATGACAGAAATATTCCTTTCAAACCATTTTATAGAAAGTCAATCAAGGGTATAAAAAACTTTAAACCACAGTCTAGTAAATAGTAAAAATTATTTGGAATACATTTTTAAGAAACATGGACGTGGATTATAAAGAGGTCCTAGTAGATACTTACATAAAAACAACCTCGAATAATTAAGATATTGTGAAATTAACGCTTACCTTGTACTGTTCCTTGGTCGATGGTAGGTTATCCGCCTGTATAATCATGAAATAATTTTTATTAAATTATACAAGAATAATATACATTAATATGATATCATATATGATCTTTTAACATTACTATGTTAATAATATCTTAGCATTATCGTCGTTTTGGGTGCTAACTGATTCATTTTACTTTGTATGATTTGTTACGTAAGTAATGTTTGTTATGGATAGGATTTATATTATTCATGTTCATAATGATATTATGTCTTTAAACATTATTTTTAATAATCTAATGAAAATTATTCTTGAATGGATACGATGATGAATGAATCTCATCACGTTCTTGGAGATAGTAATCTGTACGTACACACGAGCAACAATATCAATCGTTTGATATTAAAATATTATATAATTGGATGGTATATCATATATAAAGAATCATTATCATGTTATATTTATTATTTACATCAATTAAAAATCATTATTACACGCATCTAAATAATAATTTATTGAATAACAATTACACCACGACGTGGAGACGGTAAGCCGTATGTATGCACGTATGGTGACATGTCTTTCAATGGATGGATAGAATTCTAAATATGGTTGTACCATATTTATAATAACATCAAATTTTATAGAAGATACTTGAGATAATATTTTAGAATGTAAATAACAAAGAAAGGGTATGTGGAAGAAAAAAGGAACTTGAATGAGGTGATTAAATATTTACCTCTTCTTCGGGTTCTTCCTTTTGATTTCATCAAACTGGTTATTTAGGATGGCTTTCTGACTAAAGTAAGGCCACTAGGATGAAGATAAGACAGATGAGAGGGTATTTGGGTATAGTTTTTCTGAGCCAAAAGGCTTTGAATGTGTGAAATAGAGTGAAGGGTGAGTGCACTTTTATAAGTGGTGTGAGGGGCACCTTAGGAAAAGCTAGAAATATTAATTTATAATTAAATAAATTTCGGTTTATAATGGTTGAAAAATGTATTATTTAAATGATAAGGTGGGGATGGGTCGAATTAAACTCAAAAAATAGGTTTTAGACTAGTTTTGGTCACTATATTAACTTCATATTTTAGATTTAACTCTTAGTTAAATAGTTTGACATTAACCATGTCTCATTGTATTTTTATATTATATGGTTAATAAACATACTATATAATTCTAGATGAACACCAAGTGGTTCATTAATGATACATCTATCATTATATAAGACTTTTTGCAGAACCATAGATTTTTAAGAATATAATATCAATTATTAATATAATATTTGTTTTAAAAACTATTTTTCATCAATTTTGACACTATTTGGTATTTCTTTTTTTCTAAATTCATAATAGCATTATTAATTTGAAAAAAATTCATCTAACCAACCCTAATATTTCATATTGACCAATTTTTTTAATTCATTAAATATCCCAAATTACATTTATTTGGATATTTATAATATCAATTATTTTAATGTTTCAATAATTAGGTAATTACTGCATCATCATTGTGTCATAAATAAATTAAATTATTTAATGTATAAAAATATAAATGAAATTCCATCATGTAGGAAATAATTTTATAATTCCAATGAATATTTATAGTCTAATTTATCTTGTGTGCATCCCTATATTAAAAATGGTTTTGTTTGGAAACATTGAATTTAAAACTTTTAATTCTTCTTTGAATTAAAAAATAATTAATGTCCTAATCTAATCCATGTGGAACAAAGATGTTCATATTTTATTCATAAGGTTGTTTTTGGTCTAATTATACTTATCAAATAGAATTATGACCCGTTTTAGGGTAATAATAATATCATTTTCACCCTTAATCACCCTATCTACTTTTAACCATGGTAAATAAATGTAAAAAAGATACTATTCACCAAAAATTATTTTAATCATATTGAACCACATTTTAAAATTTGAAATTAACCACGTCTCTCTAATTTTAGAAATTCATCTCACAGAACCAGTAAAATTATGTTTGATGTAAATTTTCAAATGCTCCTAGTAGGTAGGTAAAAGATGGTAAAAAGATCAATAAACATTTTATAAATCTAAAATTATTATAAACTGAATCCAACAAAATAAATTAAACATATATAGGTATTATTTATCTATTTTGACCTAAAAAAATTTAAATTGAATAAATAATTATTTAAATAAAAATTCGGTTTTAAACAATGACTTAGTGTTTTTCACTATTCATCAAAAATTTGAATGTTTTCCGAAAAATTCCAAAAAATCACCCTAAGATAATTTTGATATTATGAATCCAAAATTGAATTTAATTTTGAAAGATGAAATTTATATAATTTTAACAAATGGTTATTACTATTCATTATGGCTAGTTTGATTGGTTGTGGTGTGTTAGAACTCGAAGTTGAGTACAACACAAGCTACTGTAATATTCAAAGAGAAGTGTATCGTGGAAGCTTGGGGTGTTACATAATCTTCCTAGGATATTGGTCAGATGTATTATAGGATTCCCCATAAGTCTAATATTCTTCCTATGACCTCATCACAAAGAGTGTTGGGCCTGGTACTAATGTTCCACTACTTGCTGGTCTCGCATACATGGGCCCAAGAACTGCTGGACCAACAGTAGCCACTCTTCCTACTGGGACATCCCTTCCAATATAGTGGCCTCTAATAGCCACTCAGCCCTAGATTCATAATTGAGGGACCACTCCTTCATTGGATTGGGTAGACCAACATTACAATACACCCCCAGTATATTCACTCTCCTAGCTCATTGTGTAAAAATGTGTAAGACGATATGTAACTGTGGGTAGAGAAAATTCATTTCCCATCATTCCATACATACATGTGAACTTGAGCCAAATTAGTCTCAATAAAAAATGATCCAATTCATGCATCACCTTCGAGTCTACCTTCAGTTTTAACACAAAAACTTTTGAACATACTCAAATATTAGTGTGGATTGTTTGGTTTGTAGATCTACCAATAGTCATCATTGACCAGTAGTACCCACCTTAGAAGGCTAAGAGGTATAATATTTTCTCTATTGTATCTGCATCTTCATCAATCACCACTCCCATTGGATATGGGATAAGGGAAATATTAAATGCTTTTCAAGGCCATAATTTAACTACAAGTCCATCAGTCTCAAAAAAATTAGACAACATTGTATGATATTCATGATATTTGGTAGGAATATTGTGGCAGGATTATAATGTCATGACTCATCCCCCAGGGCCCTTACCACGACTTCCCCAAGCCCAACTCCCAAGGTCCATGGTCTAGAAGATATCACCAAATGAATTAACCTGCATGTGGGAGGCATTTTCCGAGTACTAATATGAACACACACACTCACAACCCCTAACCCAAAGCTGATAGAATAAACATGTATGCCACTAAGACAACCATTGAGGGAATAAAGTACAAGATAAAAGTAATGGATCCAAAATAAAAGCCCAAAAAATAAAATCTAGAAAATAATAAAGTACAATGGTCTTTGAAAATATGTTTGTGGAAAACCTTACCAGAAGGGTAGGTGTAGAGTAGCTGCTATAAGCCACAAGAGTACACCTCTTCTATCCAATATCACTGGGAAACACCTGGTCCTGGACCAAAAATGTTTATCTTAATGAATTACTCATCTGCACTAGACACGACATGGGCAGGCAAGGCTCGTGTAGGTATGAGTAACATAATACTAAATAGGGACCCTCAATCCATAAATAAAGACAAAAAGGTACAAGTATACATAATTTAATGGATACCTCACATGGGTATAACATAAAATATAGAAAGAGGTTTATCAGTCCTAAAGATTACGAATCTGAACTACTGAGGGACTAATCCTCGATGAGTCACTGAAGTCTATTAGGCTAATGAGGTCTAATAATCTATCGAGCCACTAAGATCCACTCAATGACTCATCTACCAGGCTACATAGGTACATCCAACTATTCATCTGTCAAACCACATAAGTCTGGATGACTAATGGTTTGTGAGGACACTAGGTTATGTGTGCATAATTGTCCATCGGGCCACAAAAGTCTATGTGTCTACTCATTTTTCGGGCCACTGAGGTCCTCTTGACCCTTCCTTATCGCAACATCTAGTCACAGGGTTCCCCCTCTTAGTGAAATTGATTCTAGGAGAAAATAATTCTCATTCTATCAGGCATTTCTCAACCAGAAAAAAAACTCACTTGGAGTTTGTCAATAGGACCTCCTCATCACATTTTTCCAAAATGCATAAATGGATCGTCAATCAGATGTACAGTTTACAAGTTATGTCACTTTAACAAAAGATGGGATCGTGGGGTCCGTGTCTGGTCATACCCAGTCAGACCGACCTCACCCGACCTGAAGTAGGGTCCAACAACCCGACAGGGATCTCACTTGTACCATCGGGCTACCACATGTCCGGTTGGCTAGGTATTCATGCCACTCACCCGAGCCACTATTACTGGGATAAACAGTCCAGCTGAGTTGTAGATGGTACGATATGTCCCCGCACCCCGCTCCACCCCATGGGTCACTGCAGGTTTGCTATAGATACGATCTGGCTCGACCACAAGGTTCCAACTAGGTGATGCAGCGCACCCACTACATCCACATGAACTACTTCCAGCCCACTTCTAGTGGCCTACATCATTTCTCTCGGCCAATGTTGTTGGTCGCGCAGCCGGTGTAAAGCACCATCCATGCGCTCTGCCACCGATGGTGTTTTCCATGGGCCATCGGGCCTTCTCCAGTGGTCGGATTCTGAGACCACAAGAACCCTTATAACTCTCAAGTTTCCACTGTACCTGCTTCAGCCTCATGGAATTCACCTCTTCGATCTAGATATTTGGTCATGACTAACATATGAAAAACCATAATGGATGAATCCAGGCCATGTTCATGTAAGACAAAACCCTCCGTTTTAGAATTCAAAAAATGTGGGGAGTAGATTTTTAAGATTTATAACATGTATAATACCAATTCAATTCCCCGAATAAAAAACAAAAAGAATAATGATCGATCCATGAATCATTTCATTCGTCAAATGATTCGCATTCATTTTGAATATCTCAAAAAGGGGAAAGAAAAACAATAAATACACCCTATATGAAGTTGAATCAATCATTGGTGATGATCGGTATCACTGCATTCATAACTCCATGATTCGTCATTGGTTTCCATTCGTTGATTTTCATTCATGAACAATAAATATCCAACCATTCAGACCGGTTCTCCAATGTTCCAACAACCCCGTATTTGATTAACATATTAAAAGGGGAAAATCCATTTCAGTGTTTTCGTTACACTATTTCATTTATTAAACATCATTTATGTTATGCTCAACGAAATTTAAAAATCAAATAAAATCAAATAAAATTTTACTTTTTTATATTCCTTAAGACAAGTCTTTTATCAAATTCCATTAAAATGCCAAAAAATAAATTTTTCCCCTTGAACTGTGCTGGTCGAGATTAAGTCCTTTCTTGGGTAAGGTTGTCATTCTAGATGCAACAATGTCCTTGTATTTTTAATCCTATAACCTCTTTAGAAGTGTCTGAAACTGACCATGTGTGCAATTCTAAATTACCATAAAATAGTTCAATCAATTAGTATAGGATCACTAGGCCATAGAATCATGTTCCATATGAGTGATTGGTCTTGAAATAAACTCTAATAATTTTTTTAAAAAATAACATGGAAGTCCATGTTGTTACATTACCTCCACCATTATGTATTATCATACTCTTAAGACAAAAGAAAGTCTAAACAATCAAATGAAGGATCTAAGCATGGATCTGGGCCTCCAACTCCAAAGTTACCTCCTGGAGATTCCCTTGTAGCAAGAAAACACGCACAATTGGAATGAACAACCCAATAAGTACCCGCTTCTTTCGTTCCTCAATGTCTATCGGAAACAATGAAAACGTAATCCCATTGTTGATACCCGAAATTCCCCAATCAATGAAGTGTGAAAAATCATTCACATACCTCCTCAGTTGTGATATGTAGAAGACAATATGAACCTGGTGCATCAGTGGCAGAGAATAATGTGGTATGCCACCTCATCAACATTTCTCCGAATTTGATAAGGGACGATGAATCTCAGAGAAAACTTACAACATCTTCCAAATCTCTACAATCCCTTCCCAGGTGAGACCCAAAGGAAAACAAAGTCTCCCTTCTAAAAATCCAAGGGTATCCACCTCCTATCAGTATATGATTTTTTCCTGGATCTCGGTAGTCTTCATCTGGTCCTCGATAACTTCAAAATTCTCAGTGGTAACCCATACCTACTCTGGACCCAGGGATAATGACTCCCCTGGGTCTTTCTAGAATAACAGTGACATGCATGGTGGCCCGTAAATTTCCTTGAATGGTTGCAAACCAATGGTGGAGTGATCACAATTGTTTTACACGAACACCACCAGTGGAAGTTGTTACTACGAACTATTCTTGAAGTCCATCATACAACCACAAAAAATGTCCTCTAAAACATGGATAGTCCTCTCCGTCTAACCATCTGCTTGGGGGTGAAAATCCATGCTCAAATGAAGTTGTGTCCCGAATTCCTCCTGAAATCCCATCCACAACAATGAGTTAAAGCATGTGTCATAATTAGTGACTATCATGGATGGGACCCCATTGTGCTGAACTACCTCTTACATATAGTGGCGTCAAATGCCCTCTAATGAACCATGCTCTGGGATGGGTAGGAAGTGGGCCGACTTTGTGAGCTGGTGAACAATCACCTAGATGGCACCATGTCCTAGTATGAGTCTAGACTGTACCAAATAGGCTATGGGTATGGCCCGCTGGGCTGTTGCAGGTCTCGCTTACTGGGAAGCCCATCCCGTAGTGTGGCCTAGCCCACATGGCTCCCACGGTTCCATCCCGTTGGGGCATCCTGGCCTATTGAATGTAGGCTGACCTTCCAAGATAAGATGTGGATGGTGCGCCATGCCCCCCCTCCCCCTTGTTGGTCACCACAACATCGCCACTAGTGTGGTCCAACTAGACTGTGCCCTTACAGCCACATGACGTGGTGAAACCCAATCATCTGATTGCGCTATTTCTAGCCTGCTTCTAGTGAAATTCTCTTCTACCCTTTTCCAATTCCACATGCCACCTCACTGTTGCGGTGCACCATCAGCATGTGCCTGCGGTGTTTTCCACGAGCCACTGATCCCACTCCAGTGTTTCAATTCTTGAACTGTAAGTGCCCTCAGAATTATAGGACTTCTATTATCCCTAAAACGAAATCAAGGTTGTATTTTCATTTATATGAGGGTTTGGTCATGAAGAACACAAGAACAACCATAACAGAGGGATTCAATCTTTGTTCGTGTCATCCTGAACCCTCAATGTAGGAAATTTAAAAAAAGTGGTGGGATATTTTTAAGAATTCTAACATGGATAATCCTAATTCGACACCTCCAATCCAAACCCTCCCGAAAATCCATGAATGATCCATGAATCACTCCATTATTCAAATGATTTATATTCATTGGGGATATTTCAAAATAGGGAAACCAAATTAATCAACAAACCCAACCTGACAATGTATCGTTCGTTGGCAATGATCAGTATTGCTCTGTTCATTGTTCCATGATTCATCATTGGTAGTTGTTTGTCTATATACATTTTCCAACCTAAATGCTCCAACGGTTTGGAGTGATTCTCCAACATTCCAACAATCTTGTATTTTATTAACCCGTTAGATGGGAAAAACACATTTCATCATTTCTTTTACGTCACAACATCGTTACATTGTTTTCATTTATGAAACAGGGTTTCTGTTACACACAATGAATTTCAAAATTAAAATAAAATAAACTAAAATATTATTTAAATTTAATCTCTTTAAAATAATTCTTTTATCAAATTCCATTAAATTTTTTGAAAATAATGTTTTTCCTCGACCTGCACCGGTCATGGTTAGGTCCTTTCGTGGGTAATGTCTTCGTTCCGAATGCAACGACACCCTCACATTTTTAATCCGAGAACCCATTTAAAAGTTTCCAAAACTACATATGTGAACTTTTTAAAATAAAAATAAAAATATATTTGAAGAACTCTTCGAGGCTCACCGGGCCACAAAATCATGTGCCGTCTTAGTGCCTAGTCTGGAAATAATCCCATATAAATTTAAAAAAATTACATGGAATTCTAGAACGTTGTAGAGAAATAGGGTTACAATACTCTTATCCCCCCATTTGTGTGTCCATCCGGTAATACATGACAGATAGAGTTCCACACACATGTATTCGTGTATTCCCTTAACTTATGTGGTGGTTAACATTGTATAATTTCTCCAGCATTGGGATAGTTAAATTCATGCACAAGCTCTTGTCCAGCATTGCCGCAATTATGATGGTGCTTGGACACACCACCATGTGGTTATCCCTCACTAGGAGAATCCAAACCCAAATGATAGATGTGATAAACACTTCTAGTTGAAACTCTAGTTGAGCATTTATCTTAACACTGTATCCCTATATAATCCATTGGCTCACTTTTAGAATCTGCAAGTATGATCTCTCCATGATGTACTGATATCCCATCGGATAAGTGTGTGGCATAGTTGGATTTTTCACTATCAGATCATCCCTTTCAAATGGATGTTCCATTGGTTCAATTAATAAATTAATGATCCACTTTTTAAAAGAAATATGATTCATCTTTATATTCTCCATGTTGGTGTGTTGTACCAGATCAGTCAACACCTTATCTATGGTGGAAAATTTCTCTTGATTATTATACAAAGACTATACAAGAAGATAATCATCATTAAACAAACCTAATATTAGAATTATAGAGATATGATGATGTTCCCAGAGGCTGAATCCAATCTCCCAAAGCATTAGGTGAAATGTGTGTGTTCCATGTTACCATGTTGTCAAAAGCTCAGGCATGGGGTCCTGTGGCTGCTAAACATAGAACCTTGAGGCCCATACTTCTTCATAAAATCAAACATGATTCATCTGGGCATCAATCATGAAACATTATGAACATGACCAGTATTCCTAGGTCCACTCAATATAGTTCTGCTGAGATAATTCCCCATGCAAAGAAGATACTCCTATTGATCCTCTATAAGTAGTCTGAGAGAAGTTTCAAAAACATGTTCTCTATAAAGTGATCATAAAGAGTACTTCATATAGATAATGTGTTTCATAAAATTAGACATAAAATGTATTTTCCATTAGTGATGTTCAGGGGATTTAAAGGGCCCCTCCACTATTTATAAGTATATGACCGCCAAAGATTCACAATGGACTTCACACCAGTGACTATATTACATATGTTGAGTGAGTGATCATTGCCAGTTTTCATCATAAAAGGGATTTAATGACAATTTTATGAGATTATCCCACATAATATGACCAAAATATCCCATCATATCCCATTATGAGGGTGTCATTTTTTGGAAGAAAGATATTCATTCCATGTGAATAGTCAGAGAAGGACCAGTAGGTTCAAACAAAATCCAAGCTAAAATGCCGCAAAATCTCATTAGAGAGTCTGTTTTATGAATATCCAATCCATTAGAAATAAATATTTCTTGTTAATATACCTTTTCCTTTGTTTGATTCAAGAACATCTGAATAGTTGACATTAACCCTCTATAGAATGAGTTTTATAGTAGATGAGTGCTTCACAAACACATAAAAATTTGATCGTGTATTAGTGAGTAAAGAAAATCCATTACAAATTTAAAACCCAATTATTTTTTAGTGAAACACTTCCACGAATTGAAAAATCTATTTATTACAAATACCACCCCAACTTTGTTATTTTCGGATGGATAACCAAAATTTAAAATTCCAAATCTCTTCCCATTTCCAAACCTATTAAGCATCAGAGACTAAAGAAAACAGATCACCCAAGGTATCTTGGATTCATGTAACCCCCATTCTGGTTGTCTTGAAATCCTCCACCATAGGTCATGAGTCCTTTAATGATATAATACACCCTTCATAATGTTATAAGACCGAATGGGAAACATTAGGCTTTGCAAACCAGTCAACCTTTGTGAAGCCCTCCATTCCTGAGCCATGACGTTATTCCAAGGAAAGATCACCCTTCTTCATGCAGCTTATTATTTCAAGTAGACCATGACACCTAAAAATCACATGAGATTCATAAAAAACATCTCTTTAGAGCACCAAGAATCATGAAGTTCATCTCCATGGCCTCTCAATGGGGCCAACCTTCTATTAACAATCCGTAATGAATATTGAGATCCTAGATCCCCCACACCCATCTTGGATCATTCTAGATACACCTCATGTACCCTTGTGATATATTCCACGTTCTCATGAATCATCACACTCTGCTCAGAGTGTGGCCAAATCCAAAAAACTACTTATTTACTATCATCATATATACCATTACTCTTGAAGTTTCTCAATATTGGGACTAAAACGTGGACATATTGGTTTACCCCTCATCCCAAACATCCCTTTTTTGTTTCCTATAAGTTCCAAATTCATTCCCCACCTAAAAGCGCATGAGTGCTGGTCTTGTAATCCAATGGGGTGAGGAGTGAGTCCACTAATGTCTTAACAGAATTCGGAAAAATTGCCAAGCTCTACATCCAATTCATATGATGTTAAACTATATGATGGATTATGAAACACATGAAATAAAACTATGGCCTTAAATTGTTTGATAAGGACATGATTCTCCATATATGTGTGGCATGGGAATCCCCCAATAGCTATACCACTATCATGGAATGATATCTTCATCAGCCATCTCCCACGTGCACACACATTCCATTCCAACTGATAGAAATCATATTGTGAAGGGAATATTCTATGAGTAAGACCCACACCAACCCTCATGACACTACTTTTATGGAAAAATAATCTGATATACTACTTCATCTTGTTTTTCACATGGATAATTGCTCAAATGGGCTTAGAAGATAATAGATATCATGAAATCTTCCAAAACAATTCCCTAGTGGTCATCCTATTTGGTATAATCCCCAACCATTCCAAACAACATGGGATTTGAATCCTAAAAGACTATGATATGTAGAAAGGATCTATGAGGTCCAATACTGACTTCCAAAAACATATTAACTTTCCCAGTCCACATCATAGGTAATACCATTCCTCCACCAAGATTGCACATCGCATTTGGGTCCCTTAATCTTCCTTGATATAAGTCTCATGTAAACCTTTACCAGACATTTCCCACCTATGTCTCCTTATAACATAATGTAAAACTGCATGGTTTAGTCATATCACACGACCATAAAATATGAAAACAAACTATATGGGTTTTGATCCCTTTCTCTGAACTAGGTTTTCTAAGACCCCTCACTGAAGTTCAATCCTGAACAATTTTAAACATAAGTTATATCTCCTAAGGATGTACCTTTATGATCTGAATCTATGGGCCATTAGATCCAACCATCTATGTTCCACCTTCCTGTTCTATCAGATCCAACCGTCATTGTTCATACCATATATGGGTTAGAACCAACCATCCTAGATCCCCCCCCCATAAGAAATCCATCCCCTAGTAAACCTTCATGGGGTGACATCATCCCTTTATGGGACACACCTACAAGATCTTCCTTTATAGGGTGTTTTGATCCTTCCATTGGAAAACCCTCATGGTGTGTCATCTCTCTTTTATGGGACATAAATTCTGGATTCGCCTCAAGGGTAGTCTAATCAGTCTTATCACATCTTCATAAGATGTTAAACATGAGCACTAGTATATCTCAACCAAAAGTTCTTATTGATCTACACAAGATGTTATAGTCGTGATATGACCCCTAATACATACATCATGATAAAAATGAGATTCATGAGGTGAAATCCTTGAATGAATTGTGCCTATAGTGGGATCCAACTCATGAAAAAAATTCCATATTTGTGGTAGAAATCCAGATAATAAATACTCCCTTGATTTGATTACCTCGTCATTGAAACATGAAGAATTGGATTTTGTGACTAAGATGCTTCCAGGATATTCCCTCACAAGAGGAAGAATACATGTGAACATTGTTCCAAGTTCCCAATCAGGTCAACAATTCCTAATGTTACTACTATCAACACAGAAGGTTGTTTTCCTGTCATGAAAGAATCATAATTTCCAGACAGAAGCAGTGTAATTAACCAGCATCCAAAAAGAGATGACACTAAGAACGAGTTCCACAAACATTACATAACAATATGTGGGGATCCTAGACTAGGATAGAATTTACATGGGGTAATAAATGATAGGAGGAACCAATATATCAACATATAATTTCAATAAATGGAGAATACATCAAAATTGAATTTGAATAAATCCACCCACCTTTAGAAAATGAAAATGTGGGACAACAAAGATGCCAACATGCATGATCATGTGCAGATGTGCGTGCACGGTCCCGATGAAAGTATCTCAAATAGTAAAATATAAATACACATCCCTTAATCTAAAATATATGTGTAGATTTCTTATTATACTTTATATCATGAAGACAATTCATCATATTCAAATGTACCTACTTCTCCACTCAAAGTGAAAAGTTATTCTCAATCATATGGAACGTTTCATTGATTGGGTAGGGGATTTATAATTTTGTTTGAGGTTTAAAAATAACGGATTAAAATATGTGTTTTTGTCTCATAAGATTCAATTTATTAAATTATATGAAAATAAAATAACCATTAATTTCTTATATTCCTTAATAAAATACATCTCCAAATAAAATATTTACATCCATATTAAATGGTATGAAATATAATTTTTTTTATAAATTATGACAATACATTATAATCATGTTTTTTCCCATTATAAATATTATAATAAAAAAACATAAATTATATATGTTTTATTTTTTATTAATATACCTATATTTATAGACAATGGCGGGAAACAAGGTGTCGATACATTAGAAAATGATGATTCAACATTTTTTAGAAACAACTATAAAATGTACCTTCTTTACTGTCAATCATAATAAAAGCTAGAATTTTTTTTTGAAATTCAATTTTTTTGAAATTCAATTTTTTTTAAAAAATATTTTTTAAATTCCCTAGTACCCTCCCCCTCCTCATGCCTCACCCTCTGTCTTGATGCCTCCCTCCCTCCCTCAGGCCTTCTTCCCACATGGCTCACCTACCAATCACTATCATACTCCCTCCTAACACCCTTTCCTCACCTTCCACCCACTGCCCCGCTCCCTCCCTCCACTTTGGTCCACACCTCCCTCAACCAGTGGACTACTCCCTCTGCCACCAATTCCTCACCACATGCAGGCGCTATCTAGATCCCTCCCTCACCTCCTACCTCACCTCACTCAAGCGCCACTCTACGCCCTCCCTCCACACCTTACTCACATCACACACATGCCACCATACTCCCTCCCATCCCACCACACCTTAAAAGTGTACGACACTTCACTTCCTGTTCCCCTTAGTGACAAATTGAACCCCAATATATTTGAATCCTTCATCTGGACACTCCCACCTAAGAAACAAGCTGCTCATTTTAAACTGATTTATGTATATTACTTTTTATTATGCTCTATATATATATTTATGTTTTTCAGAATTAAAAAATTATTATATATATATATATGTAATTTTATATATTAATATACATATATTAATATATATGTATATATGTATATGTATATATATATATATATTTATATATGTGTGTGTGTGTTTATATATATATATATATGCACATGTGTCTGTTTATATATATATATCTGTGTGAGTGTTTGTGCGTTTATATATATATATATATATACATATTATGATATTTAAACATATTCTTATATCATTTTGTATAAATGTAATTATAAAATTATATATATCTATATTTTGAAATATATATATATATATATATATGTTTATATTATTATATATTTTTATATGAAATTTTTATATATATGTCTATACTATATTTATATATGTATATATTTTATAAATATAAATATAATTATATGTATATATGTCATTTTTTTCATATGTAAAAGAATATAATTATAAATATTTATATTAATTTAAATATTTTTATATGTGTGTAGATATATTTATATAATTATAATTAAAATATATATATATATGAAATTAATATAATTATAATTATATATATAATTTCCCATTTTTTAACACCCGGGTTAAAATGTCGTTAAAATAGCCATAATTTTTTTAAAACCTAGATAAATTTAAAATAAATGATTTATTTTATATGTAAGTATATGTATATGTATACCTGTATATAATTATATAGTTTTGTGTGTTAGTTTGAATATATATAAATATAAATTTTAATATTTATATATATGTTTGTGTGTGTATGTGTGTGTGGTTATATATATATTTTCTCTGATACAGGGAAATTAATTATATTACCAAGAAAAACATGCAACATACAAACACAAGGATGAACTTGATGATGGTCGAATGTGAGACCACACAGAGACCCACAAGGACAGATGCCATTAAGTTTCACCCTAAGGGCTATATACATATACGTGTTTATATATATATACTAAGATATTTAAAGATATGTTAATGTATTTTTATATAAATATATATAAATAAATAAATATATATAAATAAATATAATTATATGACTTTATATATATATTTAAATTAATAGAATTACACTTATATATAGTTAACATTTATTTTGAAATGGTGATAATAAATTTTCACTAATTTCACCAGATTTAAAAAATTTCAATTTTTAAATTTTGAGATACTTTTCAAAAAACATAACTAATTTTTTCAATAGTTATTTAAAAGGTCCATAAAAAATCGCAAAGTACCTTTTCTTGTAGTAAATTTTCCACTTTTTATAAAACAAAATTTTGGGTGGTTACATTATTATACCTGATCGATAAATCCCAATTTTGAAAATAGATTTTTTATTTTATGTTTTCAATACATTATATCTAATTTTTAATATCAATCATGTTTATTTTGTTAATTTCATTTCTGATTGAAACTATTTTTTTGATTAAATACAGTCTCTTCATGGTTCTGAAATTTCAATATTTGGGTTATTTTTGTTAATGCATTCATTTGTTCCAATATTCCCATAATATTAAATATTTTCAAAACCATGGGGAATTTTAAAATATTTATTTTTGTTATTAATAAATAAATATATTTAATTTCATATAATTAATAAATTTACAAAGGTCCAACCAAAATCGATTTGGTTTCTTTGTTTCAAACACTACGAAAACATTATGAAAATTAAGAAATTTTTCTGACCATGTTTTCAATGTAAAATATTATTATATATACATTAATAATTATCTAGTAGTCGAAATTCATATGTTTCTTATTTTCATCAATAGTGAAATATTATTATATATACACTAATATTCATTTTTATAAATTTTAATTTTAATGAATGAAATATTTTTGATGTTTATTGACAATGTATTGACAAAAATCATATAAAAAAGATCATATCTTATTTACAAAATATCACAAATGTGAAACTTATATTATAAATTTTACTAGTATATGTTGATTTTATTCATGAAAAATTAGTATAGTGGATTTGGAAGAATGCTTAACCTATCAGGAAATTGATCAATGTTATAAATGATGGGCTATACAATGGTAGTAACTGAATGTAGCCAATGGCTAGTTTAAAATTATGTTTTATATTATATCTCATATGACTGTATTTGTGAACAATGATGAAGGCCATATCAATGAAATTATTTCCTTTTTAAATTATGATGAATTTCATATTGATTAAAGGACAGTGAAAATTAAAGTTCAACTTCATGAATGTCTGGAACTATTTCTGATGCTCCAGATTTGTGGAAATATATCATTGTATAAAGTTGTATTAAATATAATATATTTTTTGCAATAGTAAATCTGTATATTTTTAATGTTGGATGTAGATGAACAGAAGGTAACTTTACTAAACTACATGATCTCTTGAATGATATGATATTTGATGATTATGAGAATTATTTTTGAACATATGATGATAAATTAATTCTACAACAAAAGTGTACGATCTGAAAAATAATAACTACATGTCTCTATGAATATATACTGTTCCACGAGGACCCTGAATCACATAAAAAATTCTCAATGATTTGTGTGTCTTGATACAAGAAATCTGAATCAAGTCTTTCAATCATTTTATTGTACATTAAAATTATGACAAGGATTAGCAACCTATTTGGATTTAAGGAGAAAAAATGGAAATTAACAAGGAATGGAAATATAATATATCAATATAGGAAATTTAATCACCCAAAAAACTCTCCTTGATGGATGGAAATTAATCACGAGTATCATGAATTTTGAAAAAAATCCAAGAAACCTTCATGTTGTGCTATCAATAGATAGGGTTAATTATTTTGGTTTATAATCTAGAACTCAAAATATATTGATGAATATGTTGGTAAATCATAAATTTCCACTATGGTTATAAATAAAGTGAAAATAAATTCTTTAGTGTCTTATTATATTAGGACCAAAACAACCTGGTAATGATACTACTGTATATTTGGATCCATTGATCTATCATTTGACATAAACATGGGATCTAGTGTTAAACTATATGATTATTATAGAAATTACGATTTTAAGTTATAAGACATGTTTTATATGATGATAAATTACATTAATACATATGTAATGTTTTTGGAATATAACATTATGGGAACTCATGGATGTCCGTTTTTTGATAAATGTAAAAAATAAATTAAGTTGAATCATTCCATCAAAAAATTGTTTCTAGTAAATCAAAAAAATTTACACGGATGATAAAAATATTATTCTTGGATGGAATAAAATTTTTATAACTAAGGAGACTTTAAAACATTATATCTACAAATTGGTGATAATATATTTGAAAAGTAATGAATAAAACCATTAATTAGGGTAAATATTCAAAAAAATACCATATTGAAACCAAGTAGAAATGGAGATAATTTTTTAAAATTGATGTACAGGAACTGTTGTAAAAATAAACATTTCCCAATTACCATGATAAGGAATATATAATATGTTACAATGTCATTGGAATATAAAGAGATGAACCCACTAAAGAATAATTCCATTATGTTTAGTTTAGACATGATTGATAAGAGAATAAAATAAGAGTTGGTTCTAGTGAAGAGTGAAAGATTAAATTTTCTTCATCAACCTACTTGTACTCTTTCTAGGAAGAAAAGATATGAATTTTTATCTTTATGAATGGTGTACTGGTTATATAGGAGTATTTTTATATTATCATGAATATCATTTCAAGGAATTATTGAAAGTTAAAGGGTCTAAAATATCAGGGCTACCATGTTTTTATATAAGATATATTGCCTATATATTTATGTTTCATTTTTCCTAAAAATTTCTATCATACATTAACCACAATTTGCTTCTTTTTCAAAGTGTTATGTAGTAATGTTATAGATCGGAAAAACATTACATGTATGAAAAAGGATTGTGTTGTCATATTATGTGAATTAGAGATGTTGTTCATACTGTCACTATTTGACACGATAGCTAACTCGATTTCTCACTTTGTTTGGGAGATCCAGTTATGTGGTCCCAAACATTATAAATGGATGTAAACCATTTAATGTTAAATATTGATTTTGATAGGGTATATAAGTGATAAAATTTTTCCATAATGATGTATTGTGGAGACATATATTAGTAGAGAAGCTGTTTAATTCTATATCGACTATAGGTCTATTGTGGAATGATATATTCTACCCAAATCTCAACATATTGGGGCACATATCTATGAATGATCTTCTAGAATAGATATTGTCACAATTACTATTATAGTGCGGGTAAAGGTCACCATTACAGTTTATATAACATTTTAGATATTGTTCCATATATTTACACACAAAAATTAATTATTTGGAATTTTAATCCATGAAGGGGTGAAATAATGATATCAAATATGCATAATAGATAGTTTATAGGAAGGTTTTGAGATCATATTTTTTACAGACTCATCAAATAGTCATAATTCAGTTTTAAAATGAATTTTATAAAGATAAAAAGGTCCATGTGTGCATGTATTATTTATAATGGCTATTTAATTATTTGTAATATGTTCTATAATAAAGAACTTGAGTAATGAATTATAATAAAAAATAGTATAGCTAATATTGGGGATGAAGTGATTAATATATATTTTACCAAGGATATTAATAATATTTATATGAATATGTCATCTTATTGAATTATCTAACTAATATGGGAGTTGGATTTTACAATCCTACAAGTTTCTATTTCTCAATGCTAGTTGGTTGATAAGAGGACTATATTTTAAATAAATGAATCCTTATTAATGAAGTTAGATTTTATTAAATAAGAAATCATGGATAAATCATTGAAAAGGACATCACATGTATTACATGTATTTTATATACCAGATACAACAAAATTAATGTTGTTAATTTTCATTCCATCTACTAAAATAAATATAATTCCATATGTTAATTCAACTATGGTTGGCCCTTTTACGGGTAGATCATAATGATTTTTTAGAAGTCCAAATGTTGAAAAAGTATGGAATGTGAGAGGATAAAATAATGAGTGGATTTTGGTTATTCAATAGTGGGTTCAAATCCCTTAACACATTAAATAAAATAATAAATTTTAATAATCATGTTATATATTTTTTGTAATATCAATTGTCATGCCTTAATTTAATATTTTTCCAACACTATATATATGTAATATAAATTATAATTTCAAAATATTATATACATAATGGATTCTATAAATAATGGTTGTCCTAATTCTAAGGAAAAATTAGATTTCTTAACATGTTGATTCTCCTAAAAGAGAGAAAAAATGGGTTTCTCCACTTTCCGATTCAATAAATCTTCAGGAAAAACTTATTGATGATGTTGAAAATGAGAGAATGGTATAAGGTAAAAATATAATTTTCCAAAAAATAGTATAATCATAGAATTATATTGTGAGTAATTATTATTAAGGTGAGATGTAGAGGAATTAACATTGAAGTTGGATGAAATGTACATGGTCAACTAGTTAACGCCAACAAGCCAATGTTTTTTCAATAGGGACACCAATTGATTTATTATTTCGATTGATATTGATATGTGACTCAATTTTTTCCTCATTATAAAGTTACTAATTATGGATGATATTAGGGTAAAAATTATATATAATGTAAATATTTTATTAAATTAATAAAATAGAAACATTGATTTTCTATTCTTTATCACGTGAAGATTTAATTTGTTCTAGATATCCATCAAGTTAAATGTCTATAAATGATCACTGGAAATTGTCATAGATGATTTCGAAAAATTCATACAATAAATCATCTCATAGTAGAAGAAATAATTATAAACCATCACCCACCATAGATGTGTTCACACAAAGATAAAACAATATATGTGAAATAAATTTATTTTGTCATAAGGAGGTGTCTCTTAAGTTACATGTTGATTAGATATGCTTTAGTTGGAAATTCATGTATTAATCACATTCATTATGAATTTTTAATTTTCAAAAGAGAATCTATGTAATTTAAATAGTCAATGTTAATGAAAACCAATGTATGTATATCATAAATCAAGGATATGTTACACTCTACTTGAATAATGGTATATATTTTAAATTTTTGGAATTAATTTTATATAGAATAATAAAAAATCATAATTATATTCCCTATTTTATAAATATTGATGAGTTAATATCCAAATACACCTCTATCTCAATTTATCTATTATATAAGAAGCCTTTTTTAAATAAGAAAGGAATTATAGTAAATGAGTACACAAGCAAATTGTATGCATATGATAGTATGTAAAAACAAAATAAAATTCTCCATTATATTTTTATTAAATTTAAATAACTGCATAGTTTTTATATATTGTTTTTCTGTTTTATACAAACAATAACCATTAGTTTTACCCTATGAATGACTAGTATTAGTGGCCTTGATGTGGCCAGAACAATATCTCCACATCAGAAATGTGGATTTTATGGATTCACCGCAAACATATTTCTGGAATATAAATGCACAATTAGAAAAAGGTAAGAAATTAGAGTTTATTAAAATAGAAATTAGCCATCTACAAAAAAATTTAGCAGTATTTTTTCATAGAGAATGTTTTATAGGGAATAGAAGAAGAAAAAACACAAATGCAATGACTGCATGAAGATCACCTTCTATCTTTGATGTGATCTATTCACCTCAAAGTATACATTACTATAGGTGGTCAATTTTTTGCATACATTTTACTATGAAATATAAAATAGGTAGATACAAAAACCATTCTAATAAAAATATTATACTTCATTAAATTTATTATAATTTATATCCATCATGAACCACCGATATCCTTGATGTAAGGGGTACAATTTACCAAATCCAAGAATCTATTAAACACAAAAATATATATTCTAAAAGTTCATGTGATAGTGGGTATTCATGTATCACAGGTGACAATTATTGAGATAGTTTTTCCACTTAATGATTTGGAGGTTCAAATGGTTGAACATGATATCTGATATTTGGGGTATAATCCAAAACCCATGGCCTACCCCATTTGTGCACTAGATCGTGTTGGAAAAGTAAGTCAGTTGTTCATATCACACGATTCTCTTCCATGGATAAGCTTTCCATTAGTTCTCTTATTGATCCATCAACAATAGAATACCTTATATGTTTTATGATTTTCTAACACTATCATTAGAGTGATAATATACATGGTCATCCCATGTTTATCACATTGAGTAAGACTCGTGTGATTTTATGGATTTTTAGTTGTTTAGTTTTTAAATATGATTGGTGTGAAATAAAAAATCAAAGAAATAAATTCAATCATAAAGTAATTAAAAATGATGAAATTTCTTATAGTCTTTGTCATATTAGAGCCACTCCTTTCCTTAATTCCATAATGATTGAACTCTACAATCAAGTGATTGATTTCATCAATCCTATGACATGTAACCTCCAATTTCTATTTTTACGTTTCTAGATCAACATTCTATTTACTGGTCCTAGGGAAGACATATTCAACTATGATTTTCTTCCATTCTACTTACCCTATCACTTAGCATCTGCCTTATTCATCTTGGCCATGTTGGCCTGGGCTACTTCTAGTAGAGCCGTCAGAGTGCTAATGATTACAGATTTAGTAGAATCACCCATTTCATGATCATATGCAATCCCCTCAATGAGAAAAATATATTTTTCAGCTTTGGGAATCACATGAAATCCCTCAACCTCATGCCTCTACCATGTAGGGTGATCTCCTACCACCCTGCATGTGCCTTCTTGATGTAGAAATATCATGCCAATTCATGATTGTTGATGGAGTTCACCCATCTAGCCCCAACCAAACTAATCAATGGTAGATAGATCACACCCATTGTGGTAGTTAAACAAACTGGGTGAGGGTGATGAAATTTCGTACATACCTCCATACCATGCAATGCATGATCCAATTCTAATCAACTGCCTTGAAGATAGAGCCTTAAAATTCTTCGGGCACTGTAGGATTCTGTGGAGGAGAGACCTGCAATATATTATCATCTTATTCCACTAGGTGAAAGTCCTCATACATGATAGGATGGAAAATTATATTATGTGTGGGTGTGAGTGGCTGTATAACTATCCCATGGATCAATTTATCATCAACCTCTCTACCTTTGGTTGCAGCCTCCATTGAAATTGTGGAACTTATATAGTGGGAAACATCATCCTAACTTCTTTGGATACCCTTGTTGATGGTACAACCCCCTATTTAGAACCCCCATATTCCACTAGAGGTAGTTTTGGTAAACAAAAGAAAAAACAAGATCTCATAATCAGCTCAACAGTCACCATAGTTTTCACCACCTCTATCATGACTTCGGTTCCAACAACATCCCATAGTAGTGCTTCTATTATCAGTTCAGCCACCATAGATCCATCATCCATCCCCATCATGAGGCATTCTGAGACCCCCTCTACCGATGGTGTGGTCATTAGAGTGCCCTAAAATGAAACATCCCAAACTAGATTGACCGTCACAACCTCCATGGATATCTTTTCTTGGAAAATAGAATCTTTCATCATATCTCATCATCTGACGTAGTTAATGCAGATATTGGTATTTTTGATTGAGTCCTAAGAACTATTCAAACAGTTTTTCCAAAAGCACATCTTTCAAACATAATAATGAATGGAAAAAGAGTCAAATGCATAGAGGGTGAAGAAAATTACATGAATATTATACTCCAGTGATTACCTCCTAAAGGTTCATAGGTATCCCGCATTAAGGTTCCTTCTATAGTCGATAAATAAGTTGTAGTCACCGATGGTCGGCTACATGTAGTCATCTCTTCTGAGAGGGATCCCACATTTTCCCTTCTTGGGGTGAGGTCCCATCACCCTTCTAAAGCCTCGACCCTAGTTACCCAGAGTCGGTGCATTATTACATAACAATGGCATAATCACAAGGAAATGATGTCTCGAAAGACCAATCAATTTAGTATTATTGGAAACAAGATTCATACATAAGTTTAACTTTACATCTTGAAGAGAAATACAACACAAATATTTTTCATTAGAAACATCCAGGCAACGTAGATTATGAATGATGGTCACTCATGAATAACTTATTCATATCCTGGGAAAATGAAACATAAGAAAGGGGTGATCTCAAACGCTTAGTAAGGGTAAGTAATACAGTGGAAAAGGACAGAAATATTATGCATTGTAAATAATTGAAACCACATGCCTTTACCAGTAATAAACATGAATACTTTTATGGAAATAATATGAGATTAGTTAATAATGCCATAATAAAACATAATCATGGGTATTATACTATTATAATGACCACATGAACCATCAATATTTTTTCCATAATGAGGTGATGTATAATGCCGGACATTCGGAAACATTTTGTCAAGGCCTCGGCCAAGACATCTAAAAATGATTAAGGCCTCAGCCAAAACCATAAATCAAATTGGGAAAGGGCCTTAGCCAATTCCACGTCTTGTTGTCTCATGATACCTACCGATACATCGAGGAGCTATAGCGGGCTCCACCCATCACTTACAAAGTCCAATACATTCCTCAAATGAAAAGGTTTAAATATATCATAAACATTCGTATTAAAAATAGCATACAGAATCTCAATACATTAATCATAAATTGTGAATGGTATAAAAATAGCACATCCACAGCCAAACATATCACAAAACGTACAATACAATATGGAAGTATTTTATCATAATAAATCAACTCCAAATCAACTTAAAATCCATCAAAGGATGTTGACATAGATGAAATCAAAACTCTATTTAGAGAAATATCTCTGGATATTTTTGTAATCATTAAGAGTCAAATAATTATAAATTAAAACATTTAAATTGAAAATATTCTTATAAGATTTTAAGGGAGTCTTCTATGAGTTTATAATGGTAGAAAATATATGCACTCGTTGTATAAGATAAAAAGATACATTCTTACCTTAATTTTGTCGAAAAGGTTTAAAAGGACCTTGTTTAGAAAATGATGGAAAGATTCCTTTATGAACATCTTAAACAAAGTCAACAAGTGTATAAATGACTTTAACCCATATTCTGTAAAATGTTAAGAATGTTTTGAAATACATTTTTAAGAATCATGGATGTGGATGATAAAGTGGTCCCCATAGATAATTATGTATAAACAACCTCAAATGATGAAGAGATTGTGAAATAAACCCTTACCTTGTACATTTCCTTGGTTGAGGGTAGGTTAACCTCTTGTATAATGGTGAAATAATTGTAATTAAATTACACAAGAAACATATACATTAATATGATATCATATATGATCTTTTAACACTACTTTGTTAATAATATCTTAGTATTATCGTCGTTTCGGATGTTAACTTACTCGTTTTCTTTTATATGTTTTGTTACATAAGCCATGTTTGTTATGGACAGGTCGTATATTATTAATATATAGAATGATATCAATTCCTTAAATATTATTTTTAATCATCAAATGAAGATTATTCTTGAATAGATTCGATGTGGAATGAATCTCATCACATTCGTGGAGACGGTAGTCTGTATGTACGCACGAGCGACAATATCGTTCTTTTGATATTAAAATAATATATAATTGGATAGTATATCATATATACAGAATCATTATCATGTTATATTTATTATTTACATGAATTACACATCATTATTATACCCATCCAAATAATAATGTATTGAATAACCATGACACCACGACGTGGAGACGGTTGGCCGTACGTACGCACATATGGTGACATGTCATTCAATGGATGGATAGAATAAAGAATATGGTTGTACAATATTTATAATAACATAACAGTATATAGATGATACTGGAGTTATTATTATATAATGGAAACAAAAAAGAAAGAAAAGTTGAAGAAGAATGGAACTTGAAAAATGGTGGTGAAAACATTACCTCTTCTTCTGGTTCTTTCTTTTGATTTGATCAAAAGGGATCATTAGGATGACTTTCTGACTAAAATAAGGTATCTAGGATTTAAGGGAAGATTTTTGAAAGGGTATTTGGGTAGAGATTGGCCTAAATAAAAGGCTTTGATGGTATGAAGTATTGGTTAGAAGTGGTGTCCTTTTATAAGGGGGAGGATGGGCTCTTTAGGAAAAACATAAAGTATTACATTATAATAAATTCATATTAGGTTTTTAATTGCTCCAAAGTGGATTATTCAACATATAAGGTGGAGATTGGTCTAAAACCTTTCATTCAATTGATTTTAGATAGGTTTGGGTCACTATATTAACCTTATCATTTATATTAACTCTTAGTTAAATAGTTTGACATTTACCATGTCACTTTGTGTTTTTATATTATATGGTTAATAAAATTACTATATACTTCCAAAATACCCCAAAGTGGTCAATTAATGATACACATATCATTATATAAGTCTTTTGTTCAAACCATATATTTTTACGAATACAATATCATTTAATAATATAATATATGTTTTAAAAACTCATTTATATCAATTTTGTCACTATTTAATAATTGATTTTTGTTAAAGTCTTATAATCTTTATTAATTTAAAAAAAATTAACTTAAGTGATCCTAACATGTCATATAAATCAAAAAAATTCGTGGTTGGTGTCAAAACTTTCAAATTATATTTATTTTGATATTTATAATACCAATTATTTTATTCATTCGTTAATAAGGCAACTACTGCATCATTATTGTGTCATAAATAAATTTCATTAATCAATACATAGAAATTATAAATAAAATTCAATTATGCAGGAAATAATTTTTTCTTTCTAATGAATATTTATAGTCTAAAATATAACATATATAAACCTATGTAAATTTTTGTTTGCTAAAAGATATATGCTTATGTCATTTTTGTATTTACTTTAACTTAATTAATATAAGGGGTCATTATAACTTACATGTGGATCCATGGGGTACCAAAATCGACCCAATGATTCCAATGGATGGAAATGTATCAACAAATAGAGTTGGTAAACGTTTTATGGTAATTTATTATTATTATTATATTATTTTTTACCCTTATTTATCGGATTTATCTTTTAACCATGATAAATAAAATATTTACCGAAGAAATTATACAAAATGTCTATAAATAAAAGTTACCTATTTACATAATTTGGACCAAATGATTCTAAATATAGAATCTATTTTTCTAAATTCAAAACATAGAAGTGGAAGAATTAATTTTAAATTAATTCCCGCTCTCCAAACAAAAAGCGTGTTTTTAAGAAATAATTACTATGACAAGATTGACACTTGTTTCTGTCCGGTTTAAATGTGAAATTACGTCCAATGACCAAAATTTTATTAAGTGTTAAAAATATATTCTTAATATACATTAAAATCACTCAAATTCATAATTTATCACCATTAAATATTTTGATTAAAAAAGTTGGTTTTAATTAAAATTTAGTAATTTTCACTATTCATAAAAAATTGAATGTTTTCAGAAAAATACCAAAAATTCACCCAAATCTAATTTCAATATTAATAATCCAAAAATGAAGTCCATTTTGAAAGATAAAATGTATAAAACTTAAAAAACGGGTATTACTATTCATAACGGCTAGTTTGATTGTTTGTGGTGTGAGTTAGAACTCGAAGTTGCGTACAACACACACTACAGTATTATTCAAAGAGAAGCATATCATGTAAGCTTGTGGTGTTACACTCCCCCATCATTCAAATAATTTTGTCCTCAAAATTTCTAGAATACTACCACATGAAAAGACTCGGGTGGGTTTTCATCATAAGTTCCCCAGGTTCCCACGTTGCCTCTTCCATCTTATGGTTTCTCCATAAAACCTTTACTAGACGAGTTGTCCGGTTTCTCAGCACTTGTTCTCTTGTATCAAGAATCCTCACGGGCTCTTCGTAATAAGACAGATCATGATCCAGTTATAATTCCTCATATGTTAGTACATGTGTTGGTGCAGGCATGTATTTTCTCAATAGTGATATGTGGAACACATTGTGAACTTTGGAGAGACTTGGCGGTATTACAAAATGGTAAGCTACAACCCCAATTCATTCTAGAATTTCGAAACGTCCGATGTACCAGGGACTTAATTTACCTTTCTTACCAAAACGTATAACTCCCTTCCATGGAGATACCTTCAAGAAAACATGATCTCCTACCCAAAATTCTAAATCCTTCCTTCAGTTATTGGCATAGCTCTTCTACCTACTTTGAGATACATTGATGTGGTTTTGGATTACCTTCACCTTTTCCATCATTTCCTCCACCAGTTCTGGGCCTATGATTTTTCTCTCACCAACGTCATCCCAATATGTTGGTGTGCAACATCTCTTTCCGTATAATGCTTCATGTGGTTCCATCTGAATATTTGAATGGAAGCTATTGTTAAAGGAAAATTCCACCAGAGGTAAATATTTATCCCCCATACCCTGAAAGTCAAGTGAGCATGATCTGAACATGTCTTCTAAGGTTTGAATAGTCCGTTCTGATTGTCCATCAGTTTTGTGGTGGTAGGAAGTGCTCAAACGTAGTTTAGTATCCATGGATTTCTGAAGACTTTTCCAGAATCTTGATTTAAAACAGAGATCACGATCCAAAACAATTGATATGGGTACTCCATGAAGCCTCAAAACTTCATTAATATATAGTCTTTCAAGATGTTCAAGTGGTAGATATTCTCTTATAGAAATAAAATTTGTTGACATGGTAATTCGATCAACAATAACCCATATTGCTTCTTTCCTTCTAGGAGTCTTTGGTAGCCCCATGACAAAGTCCATCGTAATATTATCCCATTTCCACTCAGGTATTGGAAGAGGTTTCCATACTACACTAGGCTTTTTCCTTCCAGATTTCACTTGTTGACAAACCATACATCATGACAAAAAATCAGAAATCTCTCTCTTCATGTTTCCCCACCAAAAATGTTCCTTCAGATCTCTATACATTTTGGTGCTCCTAGGGTGTATAGAGAAATTGGAAGTATGAGCATCATCCAACAATTCCCTTTTTGATCTGGTATATCGGGAATAAAAAGTCTCTTCCCAAATTTCAAAATGTCATCTTCATACACAAAGTCATTCAATCTCCCATCATTCACAGCTTTAATCTTCTTTTAAAATTCATCATCATCGATCCGAGAACACTTTATCCTTTCTAGTAAAGATGGTTTGGAAACCATTTGAAACCGTATTGATGTTTCACCTTCCATGGTGATTCCCATATACATATTTACTAGATCCATGTATATTGGATCCTTTTCAACTCTCATCTTGTTCAAAACTCCATTTTCTTTTAAACTCAAAGCATATTCCACCTTATTTTCCTTCCATGGGTGGTAGTGTATCGTGCAATCATAATCCTTGTGTAGTTCAAGCCATATCCTTTGCCTCATATTGAGTTTTTTATTTGAGAAAATATAATTCAAACTCTTGTGATCAGTATAAATCTCACATTTTTCACCATAGAGATAATGTCTTCATATCTTAAAAGAAAATATTACAGCAGCTAACTCAAGATCATGAGTAGGATAGTTTTTCTCTTGAATTTTCAGTTGTCGTGATGCATAGGCAACAACATTATCATTCTGCATAAGGACACAACCATGTCCTTTCTTTGATGCATCACTATAAATAACGAACCCATAATTCCCCGATGGTAGAGTAAATATTAGAGCATTGAATAATATTCTCTTTAGTTTTTCAAAAAATTATTCACACTTTTTTTCAAACTAATTTAACCCCTTTAGGTGTGATCTTTGTTAATGGGTTAGCCAATCGGGCAAAATTCTGGACGAAACGTCAATAATAACCTACTAATCCAATAAAACTGCGTACCTTGGTTATACTCATTGGTGCTGGCCATTCTTAGATTTCTCTTTTCTTTGAAGGATCAACAGAGATTCCATCATTAGAGACAATATGTCCAAGAATAGAAATCTCCTAAAGCCAGAATTCACACTTTCTAAACTTCCCATATAATTCATGTCTTATAAGAGTCTTCAGAATATTACACAAGTGATTTTCATAGTCCTCATAGCTTTTGGACTATACCAAGATATCATCAATAAATACCACCACAAAATCATAGTGATATTCCTATAAAACTCTATTAATTAGATCCATCAATATAAAGGGTGAATTAGTCAATCCAAAAGGCATTACTGTAAATTTGTAATGCCCGTACCTGGTTCAAAATGTTGTCTTCGAATTGTCTTCCTTTTTCACACACAACTGATGGTTTCCATATCAAAGTTCAATATTTGAAAAGTATTGAGCTCTAGGCAGTTTTTAAAATATATCATCAATGCGAGATAGGGGATACTTTTTTTTATTTCTATAGCATTTATTTATCTGTAGTCGATAAATAACCTCATTGATCTATCTTTTTTTAACCAAAATGACAGGGGCTCCACATGGAGAAACACTAGGGTGAATAAATCTATTATTACTCAATTCCTCTAGTTGTTTTTGTAATTCAACTAATTCCACATTGGAAATTCTATAAGTGGTCTTTGATATAGGCCTTGAACCAGGAATTAAATCAATGGAAAACTCAATTTCTCATTCTAGAGGATGTCCAGGTAAATCATATGGAAACACATCTACATATTTTTTCACAATAGGTACATTCTCTATTTGAACCATTCATTCCTCACCCATAGTTATTTCATTCTATTCCTCCCTGTTAATTGAATTTAGTTGAGCTATAGGGTGGGAATCTAGATAAGAATCATGTGGTGATGATTATGCTCTAAAGATATGGTGTTCCTTATAATCATCATCAAAAATGGTAACCTCCTTCTTCTTAAATTAATTTTTTGCATCATGGTCCAAAATCCAATACATACTGAGGATTATATCAAATTCAGTTATGGGTATGATGATGAGATCAGCAGATAAAAACATTTATATGCTCTAATGGGGACTGATTCACAAAACGTTGTTGCAATGATACTTTCCTTAGGTGTTTTAACTGAAAACTCCATTGTTAAATCAAATTGTAAATATCTAATTTTCTTAGAAAAATGGGAAGATATGAAACAATGTGATTATCCAGAATCAAATAAAGCATTTTCTAAAGTTGAGGAAACCATTAAATTACCTGCCACCACATCTTTCGGGGCTTCAACCTCAGCAGTAGTGATTGCATAATCTTGGACTTGGTCCCTAGACCTTTTCTGAGGTATGTTTCCCTGACGCTTAATAAATTCATTTGCATAACGTCTCATCTCCCTAAGACTGTAGCATTGAACATTGGTAGTGTCTTTTTCTCCATGACAATCTCCAGATAGATGGCCTTTCTGTCCACACTTGTAGCATACTCCTTTTCCTTTTAGACAGGTACCAGGGTGCTTCCTTCCGCAATTATCAGAAGGTGGAAACTCAAATCTCCACTTCTTCCTTCTTTCCTTATTTGCTTTCCCAGAGTGTTCAACAGATCTCTCCTTCACTTTATTTGATTTAAAGTCATAAGACATAGAGAATTATTATTCATTCTTGATAGCATAGGAGAAAATATCTTCGTATGACGAGAAGGATTTTGAGACCAATGCTCGAAAGAGAAACGCTTTTCACCCATCAAAGAAATGATCAACCTTACTTCTTGGGTTATGTATATAATCTGCAGCATACCTTGCTAACCTTGTAAATTTAGCCTCAGACATTGCGACATTCTCATCCTCCTTTTCTCTCAGACTCAGATATTGCCTTTCCATATATACTCGATGGTCATGAAGAATGTATTTTTCTAAAAATAGATCTTTGAAATCTTTCCGTTTTATATTTGATACTTCTTCATATTCCGTCGTGTTTTGAATCAATGACCACCATCGATCAGCTTCTCCAGTGAGGTGGTAAACTGCCATGATAACTTTTTCCCTTTCACTACCCCCAAGGCATGGAATACTTCCTTAATGGAATTTATCTATTGCTCACATACTAAAGGATTTGTACGACCATTGAATGTTGGTGGTTGCTTACTCATGAAGATATCTAACAATGATTATCCATATTGTCGATTAGGGTACTCCATACGGGTAAGGTTATTATTCATAACTGGAGTGAGTTGTCCCAATATGGTGTTTAACTGATCAGCAGCAGTCGCATCCCCAGCTCCACTATAATTATCTTGAGAAGGAGGGAAATACCTACATGGAGTATGTGCATTGATACGGTTTCCATTTCTTCCACTAGACACCATTTCTAAACAATGGCATACACTAGATTAGTTTATGAATCGCAATACATAAATCCAAACATGTAAAACACTTAACATAAATTGAACAGTTTATGGATATAATCCATAATCATAAAAATGTTTTCATTGAGGAAGTATATACTCATAAGCCCTTCATAATGGTTTGTAATGAAAATGAGAATTATCCTAAGAATATCCCCCAGGAGTGTCGTAACCAAGCGTGCATCAAGGCCCGTTGTCATGCACCAGTTCCTGTTCGAGTCTAGCTCAATGCGGTATTTTTTTGTTTTACACCTAGGTACATCTGTTCCAGAGCTACATCTACCTTCTCGTATCTATAAAGGGATGTATTGCTCGGAAAAATTACAAAATTTCTACAATACCAAAATTCTAGGAAGTTCTTCTATACTAATCCCCAAATTCCATCCTAGGTCTATGTGCTCTAATCAGAGTTTATCTAATTCTAGATCCAAGGTTTGTACTAAACTTCATCTGGTACCAACTGTAACGCCCTGACCCTAGGAACCCAGAGTCGGTGTGTTATTACATAATATTGGAATGATCACAGGGAAATCATGTCTTGAAATACTGACCAGTTTAGTATTATTGGAAACAAGATTCATATATAAGTTCAACTTTACAAATTGAAGAGAAATACAACAAAAATATATTTCATTAGAAACATCCAAGACTCCTATATTTTTCCTGCAGGTCACTCATATCTAACTTCTTCATATCCTAGGAAAATGAAACTTAAGAAAGGGGTGAGCTCAAACGCTTAGTAAGGTTATTTAATACAGCGGAAAATGAAATAAATATTAAGCATGGTAAATAATTGAAACCACATGCCTTTACCAATAATAATCATGAAGACTTTTATGGAAAGAATATGAGCTGAGTAAATAATGCCATACTAAAACATAATCATGGGTATTATACTAGATGAATGAGCACATGAACAATCAATATTATTTCTATAATGAGGGAATGTATAATCCCATACATTCTGAAACATTTTGTCAAGGCGTCGGCCATGATGTCTAAAAATCATTAAGGCCTTGGCCAAAACCATAAATCAAATTGGGAAAGGGAGTCAGCCAATTTGACATCTAGTTGTCTCGTGAGACCTACTGATGCATCGAGGACCTATAGTGGGCTCCACCCACTACTTAATAAGTCCCATAGATTCCTCATATGAAAAGGTTTAAACATATACTAAACATTCATATTAAAAATAGAATACGAAATGTCAATACTTTAACCATAAATCGTGAATGGTATAAAAATAGAACATCCATAGTCAAACATATCACAAAACCTTCAATACAATATGGATGTTTTGTATCACAATAAATCATCTCCAAATAAACATAAAATCAATCAAATGATGTTGACATAGATTAAATCAAAACTCTTTTTAGAAAAATATCTCTTTCTATTTTGAAATATTTTAAGAGTCACATAATTATAAAAAAAACATTTACATTAAAAATGTTATTATAAGATTGTAAGGGAAGCTTAATCGAGTTTATAATGGTAGAAAATAGCCACACCTGTGGTATAAGTTAAAAAGAGACATTCTTACTTTAATTTTGACGAAAAGTTTAAAAAGAAACTTGTTTGGAAAACGACAGAAAGATTACTTTTAAACATATTATAAAAAGTCAACAAGGGTATAAATGACTTTAATCCATATTCTGTAAAATATTAAGAATGATTTGAAAAACATTTTTAAGAAACATGGATGTGGATGATAAAGAGGTCCCAGTAGATAATTATGTATAAACAACCTCGGATAATGAAGAGATTGTGAAATAAACCCTTACGTTGTACTTTTCCATGGTTGAGGGTATGTTAACCTCCTATATAATGGTGAAATAATTGTTATAATATTATACAATAGTCATATACATTAATATGATATCATATATGATCTTTTAACATTTCATTGTTAAAAATATCTTAGTATTATCGTCGTTTCGGGTGTTAACTTACTAGTTTTCTTTTATATGTTTTGTTACATAAGCCATGTTTTATATGGATAGGCTGTATCTTGTTCATATCAAGAATGATATAAAGTCCTCAAAAATTATTTTAAATCATCAAATGAAAATTAGTCTTGAATAGATGCGATGTGGAATGAATTACATCACGTTCGTGGAGACGGTAGTCCGTACGTACACATGAGCGACAATATCATTCATTTGATATTAAAATAATATTAAATTGGATATTATATCATATATACAGAATCATTATCATGTTATATATATTATTTACAAGAATTAAACATCATTATTATACCCATCAAACTAATAATGTATTGAATAACAATTACACCAAGACGTGGAGACGGTAGGCCGAACGTACACACGTATGGTGACATGTCATTCAAAGGATGGACATAATAATGATCATGGTTGTACCATATTTGTAATAACATCACAGTAAATAGAATATACTGGAGTTATTATTTTATAATGTAAACAACAATGAAAGAAGAAGATGAAGAAGAAAGGAACTTGAAAAAGGGTGGTGAAAACATTATCTCTTCTTCGGGTTCTTCCTTTTGATTTGATCAAAAGGGATCCTTATGTTGAATTTCTGACTAAAGGAAGGCCTCTTAGATTAAGGGAGTATTGTTGAGAGGGTAATTGGGTAGATCTTGGGAGACCCATAAGGCTTTGAAGGTATGAATAATTGGTTAGAAGTGGTGTCCTTTTATAAGGGGGGCTCTTTAGAAAAAACATAATGTATTATTTTATAATAAATTCATATTCGGTTTCTAATGAATCCAATGTTTATTATTCAAATTCTAAGGTGGGGATGGTTCGAAATAATTTCATCCAAAAGATTTTATACATGTTTGGGTCACTATATTAACCATACCATTTATATTTACCTCTTAGTTAAATAGTTTGACATTTACCATGTCACTTTGTATTTTTATATTATATGGTAAATAAACATAATATATAATTTCAAAGACCCCAAAGTGGTCATTTAATGACACACCTATCATGATATAAGTCCTTTTGCAGAACATTAGATTTTTAGGAATATAATATCAATTTATAATATAATATAGGTTTTAAATACTCATTTATGAAAATTTTGACACTATTTAATAATTGTTTTTTGTTAAAGTATTATCATCTTTTTTAATTAGAAAAAAAGTCATTTAAGAAATTATAAAATGTCTTATTAATCAATAAAATTAGTGTGTGGTATCAAAACTTTCAAATTATATTTATTTTATTATTTATGATACCAAATCTTTGATTCTTTCATTAATAATGAAACTACTGCATCTTTATTGTGTCATAAGTAAATTTAATTATTCAATGTTTTAAAATTATAAATAAAAAAAATTATATAGGAAATCTTTTTAAATTTTTAATTAATATGTATAGTTAAAAATATAACATTTATAGCCCTATGTAAAAATTGTTTTTCTGAAAGATATATGCTTATGTCATTTTGGTATTTACTTTAACATAATTAATATAAAGTGTCATTATCACATAAAAGTGGATCAATGGTGTCCCAAAATTGACCTAAATATTCCCATGGTTGGAAATGTATCATAAATTAGGGTTAGGACACGTTTTAAAGGAAATTTATTATTATTATAATATTATTGCTTAACCTTATTTACCGGATTTACCCTTTAACCATGGTAAATAAAATATTTACCGAAGAAATTATTCAAAATGTCTAAAAATAAAAGATAACTATTTACACAATTTAGTGCTCCTGATTCTAAATATTGAATCCATTTTTCTAAATTCAAAACATAGAAGTGGTGAAAATTAATTTAAAATTAATTCCCACTGTCAAAACAAAAAGCGTGTTTTAAGAAATAATAACTATCAAAAGATAGACACTTGTTTATGTCCGGTTTAAATGTGAAATTACATCGAAGACCAACATTGAATTAAGAGGTAAAAATATATTCAAAATATAATTTGAAATCACTCAAATTCATATTTTATCTCAATTAAATATTTTGATTAAAAAAGTTGTTTTTAATTAAAATTTAGTAAATTTAACTATTCATAAAAAATTGAAAGTTTTCAAAAAAATACCAAAAATTTACCCTGATCTAATTCCAATATTTTGATTCCAAAAATGAATTCCATTTTGAAATATATAATGTATAAAATTTTTAAATTTCGGTATTACTATTCATAACAGCTAATCTGATTGGTTGTGGTGTGTGTTAGAACTCGAAGTTACGTACAACACACACTATTGTATTATTCAAAGAGAAGCGTACCATGGAATCTTTTGGTTTTACAAACCCTGTTTTCTAGTTCATCATGATTCCCCTTATTCTACTCTTTATTCTTATTCACATTAAAGATATAGGTAGAAAATGATTCTAAGAATAGGTTATATCTAAATAGATGAGATCCAATAATTTACCTAGTCATCCATAGTGCTTCCTCCCCAAAAAGATTGTAAACATGATTTTCTCCTCGAAGAATCATCCGAACCCTTAGGTAGAGGTTTATCATATCCATCTCAGTTATAGACAGTTTGTGTGTGTGGGGGGTGGTCATGATAATAATTAAACATGCCCTATATGTTAGAGGATGTTATATGACCCATGAATGGACTAGAACTACGTGATCCACAACATATCACTCTAACTCATCTCGATATTCTAGTAATCTAGCCTTGGAAAGAACAACACCAATGAGATGAATACCATTTCTAATGAGATTCATTCATATCTCCTAGAGAGTGTATAATAACACGTAGAAATCTTAATTGTCTCATGCTTCAGGGTATAAGGCGTCACTGGGAATGTCCATACCATAGAACCACTTCCTAGGATATTGAAAACATTTCCTACATGTTTCCCTATAAGTCTACTATTCTTCCTATGACCTCAATGAAAATATTTTTGGGCCTGGTGCTATTGTTTTACTACTTGCGGGTCTCCCCTACATGGTCCCACGAACTGATGGACCCATAGTAGCCACTCAACTTACTAGGCCAGCCCAACCAATATGGTGACCACTAATAGACAATCATCCCCAGATTCATAATTGAGGGACCACACATTCATTGGATTGGGTAGAACAACATCACAATACATCCCTTGTATATTGAATCTCCTATCTCAACATGTTATCACATGTAAGACCATATATAACTGTGGGCAGCAACAACTTATTTTCAATCATTCCATCCTCACATGTGGACATGAGCCAAATTAGCCTCAATACACAATGATGTAATTCACGCATCACCAATACCTTCAGCTTTAGCCTCTAAATACATTTGAACAGACTCAAATTTTAGTGTGGATTGTATGGTTTGTAGATCCACGAATAGTCATCATTGACCAGTAGTACCCACATTGGAAGGCTAAGAGGTATGATCTTTTATCTATTGTATCTGTGTAGTCATCGATCACCAATCCAACTGGGTAGAGAATATGGGATATATTAAATTCTTTGACACCCAATATTCTATAACAAGTCCATCAGTCTCAAAAAATTAGACAAATCCCCATTATATTCATGATTTTTGGTAGGAATATTGTGTTAGGATGAGCATGTCATGACCCATCCCCCAGGGCCCATACTGTGACTTCCCCAAGACCACATCCCAAGGACTAGGGGCTAGAAACTATCACCAAATTAAATGAACTATAAGTGGGAGGAATTTTCTGAGTACCTATATGCACACAGACACAGACAACCACATCCCCAAAGCTGAAAGAAAAACATGTATTCCACTAAGACAAAAACTAAGGGAATAAAGTATATACAGAAAGAAATCGAGCCAAAATACAAGCCCGACAAACAAAATTTGGAAAATAATAAAGTACAAAGGAAATTGAAAATATTTTCGTGGAAAACCCTACCTGGAGGGTATGTTTAGAGTAGCTGTAGTAATCCACAAGAGTAGACATCTTTTATTCAATCTCACTGGGAACCACCTAGTCCTAGACCACAAAGGTTTATGTTGATGAATCATTCGTCGATACTAGGCATGACATGTGTAGGAAAAGGCCATGTAAGGGTGAGAAACATAATACTCAGTAGGGACCCCCAACCAAAAAGAAAGAAAACAAGGTAAAAGTATAAATGATATAATGGATAGCTCACACAGGTATAACTTAAAATATAGAAAAAGGGTAATCAGCAAAAAAGAATAACAATATGAACTACTGAGGGACTAATCCCTAATGATTCACCAATGTATATTAGGCTAATGAGGTCCGCTCATTTGTCGGGTCACTGAGTTCTACTCGGTCACTCATCTACCTATCCACTTAGGTACATACAACTATTTATCTACTGGGCCACATAGGTCTGAATGACTATTCGTTTGTCAGGCCACTAAGTTATTCATGTCTAATTGTCTATCGGGCCATAGAAGTCTATGTGTCTACTCATCTTCTGGGCCATTAAGGTCCTATTGACACTTCTCATCACAACCAGTCATAGAGTTCACCCACACAGTGCTCTGGATTCTAAGAGAAAATACTTCTCATGCCATCATCCATATCTCAACCACAAAAAAAACTCACTTAGAGTATGTTAATAAGACCTCATCATCACAATTTTCCCAACTCCATAAACCGATCATCAATCAGACCTAATGTTTACATGTTATGACTATTTAACAGAAGAGAGGATCGTGGGGTCTGAGTCTGGTCTGACCCAGTCAGACCGACCTAGCCTAACTTGGCACAGGGTCCACCAACCCGACATGGATCTGAATTTTTCCATCGGGATACCACATTTCTGGTTGGATAGGGATTCCTGCCACTAGCCCGAGCCACTATGAGCACGCTAAATATTCTATGTGAGATGTAGTTTGCATATTGTTTCCCCACCCCCTCCACCCCATGGGTCTCCATGGGGTCTCCATATCTGTGATCTAGTTGAACCACACTATTCCTACCAGGTGACGCAATGCGCTTGCTGCATCCATGTGCGCCACTACCATCCCACTACTGGCGCCCTACTATATTGCTCCTATACAACGTCGTGGCCCACCAGGCTGTTGTGAAGCACAGTCCAATCGCGCCGTCAACGATGGTGTATTCCATGGGCCACCAGGCCTTCTCTAGTGGTCAGATTTTGGAACCTCAACAACCCTCTTAACTCCCAAATTTCCACCGTCCCTGCTTCAGACTCATGGATTTTACCTCGTTGATCAGGAGATTTGGTCAGGAATAACACATGAACACCCATAATGGATGAATCCAGGCCTTGTTCATGTAGAAAAAACCATTTGTCTTAGAATTCAAAAAATATGGGGAGTATATTTTTAAAAATTATAACATGTATAATCCCATGTAAAATCCCCTAATCAAAAAACAAAAAAAAAATCATGCCCGATCCATGAATCATTTCGTTCGTCGAATGATTAAAATTCATCAGGGATATTTCAAAAATGGGAATTAAAAATGACAAAGACACCCTACATGAAGTAGAATCAATCATTGGTGATGATCGGTGTCACTGAAATCATAACTCCATGATTCTTCATTAGTTTCCATTAATTTATTTCCATTCACCAAAAATAAATATCAAACCATTCATTGTGGTTCTCCAATCTTCGAACAATCCCATATTCGATTAACCAATTAAATTGGTAAAATAAGATTCATCATTTCTGTTATGCTGTTTCATTTATGAAACATCATTTCAGTTATGCTACAATGAAATTTAATATTCAAATAAAATAATTTTTTTTTATTTCACATAAGACGAATATTTTAGAAAATTCATTTAAAATTCATAAAAATAATGTTTCCCCCCAACCCGTGCTGGTTGAGGTAAGGCCCTTTATTAGGTAATGTTTTCGTTTTAGACGTGACAATGCCCATGTATTTTTAATCCAGGAACCTGTTTAGAAGTTTCAAAAACTGCTCATGTGTGCTATTCTAAGTAAACATAAAAAAATTCGATCAATTATTCCAGGCTCACCAGGACATTGAATCAACTTCCATATTAGTCCATGGTCTTGAAATAATCACTTATAATTTTAAAAAAAATCACATGTAATTACATGTAGATACATTACCTCTACCATTAGGTATTAACTTCCTTGTAAGAAAAAAAATGGCTAATGAAATAAATGGGGGGTACTGAGCATTGATCTGGGCCTCCAACTCAAAAGTTCCCTACTGGGGATTCTTGTGCTGCAATAAAACACACACAAGAGAAATTAACTATCCAATAAGGACCCACTCTTTTCAATCACCAATCTCTATCAGAACCACTGAAAACGTCATCCCATTGTTGATGTCCAACTCTCCCCAGTAAATGATGTTTGATAGATCATCCACATACCTCCTCAGCTGTGATATGTTGACAACAATATTCACTTTGTGCGTCAGTGGGGGAGAACAATTTGGTATGTCACCTCATCAACATATCTCAGAATTTGGGAAGGGATGATGAATCTCAGAGACAATATACAACATCTTCCAAATCTCTGAAATCCATAAAAAGGTGAGACCCAAACGAACACAAAGTCTCCCTTCTAAAACTACAAGGGTATCCACCTTCTATTAGTATATGATTTTTCCCTGGATCTGTGCAGTCCTCATCTGATCCTCGATAACCTGCAACTTCTCAGTGCCAACCCATACAAACACTGGACCCACGAATACTGACTCCCCTAGGTCTTTCAAGCATAACAGTGATATACATGGTGTCCTGTAAAGCACATTTAATGGTCCCATACCAATGGTGGTGTGATCACTATTGTTGTACGCTAACACTACCAGTGGTAGTAATTACTTCGAACTATGCCTAAAGTCCATCATACATCAAATAACATGTTCTATAAAACCAGGATAGTCCTCTCCATATTACAGTCTATCTGGGGTGAAAAGACATGCTCAAACAAAGTTGAGTCCTGAATTCCACATGCAATCCCTTCCACAACCATGATTTAATGCGTCTGTCTCAATTGGAGACTATCATGGATGGGACCCCCAGAGAGTTTAACTACTTCTTACATGTAGTGGCATCTCATTCCCTATACTGAACCATGATCTAGGATGGGTATGAAGTGGTCCGACTTTGTGACCTAGTCAACAGTCAACCAGATGGCATCGTGTCCTAGTATTGGTCTGGACTGTACCGACTCGGCTATGGGTATGGCCCACTGGGCTGTCAAAGGTCTGGCCTACTAGGTAGCCTAGCCCATAGTGTGGCCTTGCCCACTGGGCTCCCACGAGTCTGACCCACTGGGGTAGCCTGGCCTGTTATAGGCCAGCCGACCCACTAGAAGAGACATGGATGGTATGCCATGTACCCCCTCCCCCCTTGCGCATCACCATGGTGTCGCCACTGTTGTGGTCTAACTGGACCGTGGCCTTCAGGCCACTTGAGGCGGTGCGGCCCAAACATCCGATGTCGATGCTACCAGCCTACTGCTGGAGACATTCTCCACTACCCTCTACCAATTCCACAGGCCGCCTCACTGTCACGGTGCACCGTCGACATGTTCCTGTGGTGTTTTCCATGAGCCACTGATCCCACTTATGTTGTTCAATTCTTAAACCGTAAGCACCCTTAGAATTCTAGGGTTGCCTTCATCCCTAAAAAGAAATCAAGGTTGTATTTTCATTGATTTTAGAAATTGGTCATGAAGAACACAAGAAAACCATAAAAAAGGAATCCAATATTTTTTCATGTTGGCTCAAACCCTCCATGTTAGATTTCAAAACAAATGGGGTGATAATTTTAGGAATTCTAACATGGATAATCCCAATTCAACAACTCGAATAAAAACCCACCTGCAAAATCATTCATGATCCATGACGCACTAAGTTATTCAAATGATTTAAATTCATTGTGGATATTTTAGAACATGGAAACCAAATTAATAAAGACACACAACCTGACATTGGATCATTCGTTGGAAATGATCAGTGTCATTGTGTTCATTGCTCCAAGATCTGTCATTGGTAGCCATTTATCGATTTCCATTATTCAACCTAAATTATCCAATGGTTCGGATTGATTCTCCTATATTACAATAATCCTGTATTTGAATAACCCATTAGATGGGGAGAACACATTTCAGCATTTATGTTACGCTGCATCACAACATCGTTACATTTTTTTATTTATGAAGTAGTGTTTCTGCAACATTGCAATGAATTTCAAAATTAAAATAAAATAAACTAAAATATTATTTAATATTAATTTCTTTATGAAAATTCTTTTATCAAATTCCATTAAAATTTACTAAAATAATCTTTTTCATCAAACTGCACTGGTCTAGGGTAGGTCCTTTCATGGGTAATGTCTTCGTTCTGAATGCAACATCGCCCTCCATTTTTTAATCAGAGAACCCATTTAAAAGTTTCCAAAACTACTCATGTGCACTATTTAAAATAAACATAAAAATATTACGAACAATTATTCCAGGCTCACGGGGCCACAAAATCATGCTCCGTCTGAGTGCCTGATCTTGAAATAATCCCATATAATTTTAAAAAATTACAAGGAATTCCAGGAAGTTGTAGAGAAATTGGGATCAAATACACATATCCCCCCATTTGTGTGTCCCCCCAAAAATACATAACATATAGAGTGCCACACACATGTATTTGTGTCTTCCCTTAACTAATGTGGATAAGTACATTTTATAATTTCTCCAGCATTGAGATAGTTAAATTCATGCACTAGCTCATTGCTAGAATTTCTATAATTATGGTGGTGCATGGCCACACCACCATGTGGTTATCCCTCACTAGGAGAATCCAACCATAAATGATAGATGTGATGAACACTGCCAGTTGAAACTCTTGTTGAGCCTCTATCATGACATTGTATCCCCATATAATCCATTGGCTGACTTTTATAGTTTTCCAGTAAGATCCCTCCTTTATGTATTGATATCCATCGGGACATGTGTAAGGCGTAGTTGGAAATTTCTTTATTGGATCCTCCCATTCAACTAGATGTACCATTGGTTTAGCTAGTAAATTAATGATCCAATTCTTAAAAAGAATATCCCTCATCCATATATTCTCCATGTTTGTTCCCTATACCAAATCAGTCAACACCTTCTATTTGGTGGAAAATTGTTCTTGATTATCATACAAAGACTCTACAAGAAGATAATTCTCATTAAACGAACCTAAAATTGGAATTATAGTGAGATGATGAAGGTCCCAGAGGCTGACTACAACCTCCCAAAGCATGATATGAGACATTATTGTTCCATTTTACCATGTTTTCAAATGCTCGGGCATGGACTCTTGTGGCTGCTAAACATGGAACCTTGAGGCCCATACTTCATCATAAAATACAATATGCTTCATCTCGGCCTCAAACATGCACCATGATGCACATGCCCAGTATTCCTAGGTCCATTCTATCTGAGTCTATTGAGATAATGTCTCATGCAAAGATGATACTTCTTTTGAACCTCTATAAGCAGTCTGAGAGAAGATTCAAAATCATGTTCTCTAAAAAGTGTTCATAGAGATTAGTTCATATAGATAACATGTTTCATGAAATTATTCAAAAAAATTATTTTCCATTTGTGATGTTAATGTGAATTGAAGGGCCCCCTCCACTATTTATAAGTATACGACTGCCAATGATTCGCGATGGACTTCACACAAGTGACTATATTGCATAGGCTGAGTGAGTGATCATTGACGGTTTTCATCGTGAAAGGGATTTTATGTCAATTTTAAGATATTATCCCACATAATCGGACTAAACCTTTCCATTATCTGCCATTATTAGGGGGTCATTTTTTGGAATAAAAATATGCATTCTAGGTGAAAAGTCAAAGAAGGACCAGTAGGTTCAGAGAATATCCAAGCTAAAATGGACCAAAATTTCATTTAAAAGTCTGTTTTATGAATATCCAATCTTTTGGAAATAAATATAGATTGTGAATATACCTTTACCTTTGTTTCCTTTATGAATGTGTGAATAGTTGATGTTAACCCTCTATACAATGAGTTTTATAGTAGATGAGTGCTTCGCGAACACATGGAAAATTGACCATGTATTAGTGAGTATGATATTGACATTCCCAATTTAAAACCCAATTATTTATTCATGAAAAACATCCAGGAATTGAAAAATATATTGAATATAAATACCAACCCCACTTTTTTATTTTGGGATGGATACCAAAAATCTCAAATTCCAAATCTCTTCCCATTTCCAAACATATTAAACATCAGAGAACAATGAAAAATGGATCACCGAAGGTATCTTGGATTCCTGTAACACCTATCCCGGTTCTCTTGAAATCCTCCTCCATAGGTGGAAACTCCTTTCATGATATAATACACCCTTCATAAAGGAATAAGACCCAATGGGGAACCCTAGGCTTTGCAAACTACTTAGTCTTTGTGATGCCCTCATTTCCTGTCCCATGACGTAATGCCAAGGCAAGTTCACCCTAATTCATGCAACTTATTATATTGACGAGACCATGGCCCCTAAAAATAACATGAGATTCATAAATAACCTCTCTCTAGAGCACCAGGATTCATGAAGTTCGTCTCCAAGGCCTCTCCATGGGGCCTAACTTCTTCTAACAATCCATAATGAAGATTGAGTTCCCAGAACCCCCACACCCATCTATGATCATTCTAGATGCACCACATTTCCCATTGCGATATAGTCCACATGCTCATGAATCATCCCACTCTGCTCAGAGTGTTCACAAATCCAACAAACTACTTATTTATTATCATCATATGTACCATTACTCTCACAGCTTCTCAATATAGGAAATATAACGTGGACCTATTTGTTTACCACTCCCCCCACACATTCCTTTTTGGTTCCCTAGAAGTTCAAAAGTCATTCCCCACCTAATGGCACATGAGTGATGGTAATGTAATCCAATGGGGTGAGGAGTCAGTCCACTGATGACTTAACAAAATTATGTAAAACTGCCTAGCTCTATGTCAAATTCATATGATGTTAAACTATATAACGGATTCCTCAACACATGATATAAAACTGTGGCCTCAAATTGTTTGATAAGCACATTATGCCCCATATATGAGTGTAATGGGAATCCCCCAATAACTATACCACTATCATGGAATGATATCTTCATTATCCATCTCCCACGTCCACAACCATTCCATTCTTACCAAGAGATATCATTTGTTAAGGGAATCACGTATGGGTTAGACCCATGTCATACTTCATGACACTAATTTTGTGGAACGAAAATCAAATCCACTACTTCATCTTGTTTCTCACATGGATAATGGCTCAAATGGGATATGTTGATAGTGGAGATCATGAAATCTTCCCCAAAAATTCTCTAGTGGCCATCCTATTTGGTATAATCCCCAACCATTCCAAACATCATGGGCATTGAATCCTAACTAACTATGATATGTAGAAATGCTCTATGAGGTACAATACCAACTTCCAAATCCATATTAACATTCCCAGTCCACATCCCATGTAAGAACATTCCCCCACCAAGATTCCACATCCCCTTTAGATCCATTTAACTTCCTTGATGTAAGTCTCATGCCAAAACTTGATCAAACTTCTCCCGCGTATGTCTTCTTATCACATGATGTAAAACAACATGGTTTAGTACTATCACACAACCATTAACTATGAACAAAAACTATTTGGGTTTTGATCCTTTTCTCTAAACTAGGGGTTTAAGGATCTGTCGCTGAAGTTCAATCCTAAACAATTGTAAACATAAGTTCTCTCTCCTAGGGACGTACCTCTATGATGTGAATCTATGTTCCATTAGATCCAACCATCATGGTTCCACCTCCCTGTTGTGTTAGATCCAACCATCGTTGTTCTTCCCATATGTAGGGTTAGATCCAACCATCCTAGTTCCTCCTCCACAAGAAATCCATCCACGGGTAATCCTTCATGGGGTGAAATCATCCCTTTGTGGGAAAAAACTCCTAGATCTACCTCCACAGGGTGTTTTGTTGGTTCTATTGGTAAACCCTCATGGTGTTTCATCTCTATTTTATGGGACATAACTTCTAGAATTTGATCAAAGGGATTATGACCATTCTTATCCCATCTTCATAATATGATAAACATGAGCACATATCCATATGAACCAAAATTTCTAATTATCTTCAAAAGATGTTATAGTCATGACTTGACCCCAAATACATACATTAAGATAAACTTGATATGCATGAGGGGAAATCCTTGGAAGAATTGTGCCTACAGTGTGATCCACCTAATGAAAACATGGGTTGTATGAGGTAGAAATCCATATAATAAATAATCCTTTGGTTTGATTACATCATGATTGAATCATGAAGAATTGGCATTTGTGATTAAGATGCCTTCATGATATTCCCTCACAAGAGGAAGAATTCATGTTACCATTGTTCCTAGTTACCAATCTAGTAAGCAATTCCTAATGTTACTACTCACAAAACTGAAGGTTGTTTCCCTCTAACGAAAGAGTCATAATGTCCAGACAGAAGCGGTGTAATTTACCAGCATCCACAAAGAGACGACCCCAAGAATGGGTTCCACAAACATTACATAACTATATGAGGGAGACTTGGACTAGAAGAAAAGTTCCAAGGGGGAATAAATTAAAGGATGAACCAACATCCCGTCATCCCATTTCAATAACTAGAGAATACATAACATTTGAATGTGAAGATATTCACCCACCTTTTGAAAGCAAGAATGTGGGACAACAAAGATGCCAACATGCATGATCATGTGCAGATGTGCAAGCACGATCTTGATGAATGTATCAGAAATAATCACATATAAATGCATATCCCTTTATCTAGAATATATGTTTATATGTTTTCCTCTTCTTTATATAATGAACACAATTCATCATATTCATATATACCTACTTCTCCACTCAAAGTGAAAATTTATTCTCAATTATATGTAATATTTCATGGATTAGGTAGGGGATTTATAATTTTGTTTTAGGTCTAAAAATAAAGGACTAAAAGAGGTGTTTTTATCTTATAAGATTCAATTTTTTAAATTATATGAAAGGAAAATAAAAATATAGTACTTATATTTCATTATAAAATGCCTCACCAAATAGAATATTTACTGCCTCATTAAATGGTATGAAATATAAATTGATAATAAATTATGACAATAAATTATACTCATATTTTTTCACATTATAGTTATTATAGTAACAAAGAAACATAATTTATATATGTTTTATGTTTTTATAAATATACCTACATTTCTAGAAAACGGTGGGAAACAAGGTGTCAATTCATTAAAAATGGCCATTCAACATTTATTTGAAACAACGATTAAATGTAACTCCTTTACTATCATTCTGACTAATAGTCAGATATTGATTTTATGAAATTCATAATGTTTTTTGAAATTCAACTTTTTGAAAAAAATATTTTTTTTAAATTCCCCAGTTTCATCCCCCTCTTCATGCCTCACCCACTGTCCTGATGCCTCCCTCCCTCTTGTCGCCCTACTTCACACATGCCTCACCTACCACTCATTATCATACTCCCTCCCTACACCCTTACCTTACCTTCCACCCCTGCCCCGCTCCCTCCCTCCACCTTTATCCACACCTCCCTCAACCAGGGGACTACTCCCTCTCCCCCCACTTGCTCACTACATGAAGGCACTGTCATGATACCTCCCTCACCTCCAACCTCACCTCACACATGCGCCACTCTATACCCACCCTCCACACATAACTGACATCACACACTTGAAACCATACTCCTTCCCATCCCACCCCACCTCAAAAGTATACTACACTTCATTTCCCTTCCCCCCTTGTTGAAAAATTGAACCCTAGTATATTTGAATCCTACAGCTGGACACTCCCACCTAAGGACCAAGCTTCTCATTTTAAAGTGATTTATGTATGTTACTCTTTACTATGCTATATATATATATTTATATATTTCATAATTAAAAAATTAATATATATATATATACAATTTTATATATTAATATACATATATTAATATATATATATATATATGCGTGTGTTTATATATATGTGTGTGTGTGTGTGTGTGCCTACGTGTGTGATTATATATATATATATATGCGCATGTGTCTGTTTCTGTGTGTGTGTGTGTGTGCGTTTTTATATATATATATTATGATATTTAAACATATTCTTATGTAGTTTTGTATAAATGTAATTATAAAATTATATATATATATATATTATGATATATATTTATTTATTTTAGTGTATATTTTTATATGGAAATTTATATATATATGTCTATACTATATTTATATATGTTCATATTTTATAAATATATGTATATATATGTCATGTTTTTACATATATAAAATAATATAATTATAAATGTTTATATTAATTTAAATAGGTTTATATTTTTGTAGAGATATTTATATTTATAAAATTATAATATATATATATGCAATTAAGAGAATTATATATATATATATATAATTTTCCATTTTTAACACCCGGGTTAAAATGTCGCTAAAGTAGCTATATTTTTTTAAAAAACCTAGATAAATTTAAAACTATGATTTATTTAATATGTAAATATATGTATATGCATATATTTATATATTTATATATGTCTCTGTGTTAGTTTATATATATATAAATATAAATTTTCATATATATATATATGTGTGTGTGTGTGTGTGTGTGTGTGTATATATATATATATATTTACACCGATACAGGGAAATGAATTATATTACCAAGAAAAACATGCAGCATACAAACCTAAGGTAGAACATGATGATGGTCCAACGTTAGACCACACAAAGACCCATAAGGGCAGATATCCTTAAGTTTCACCCTAAGTGCCATGTACATATATGTGTTTATATCTATATATATATACTATGATATTTAAAGATATGTTAATGTATTTTTATATAAATATAAATATAAATATATATAATTATATGATTATATATATATATAAGTAAATTAATAGAATTATACTTATATATAGTTAATATTTGTCTTGAAATGGTGATAATAAATTTTCACAAATTTCACATGATTTAATAATTTTCTATTTTTAAATAAAGAGATAATTTTCAAAAAACAGACCTAATTTTTTCATTAGTTATTAAAAAGGTCTATAAAAACATCGCAAAGTACCTTTTCTTATAGTGAATTTTCCACGTTTTTAAAACAATATTTAGAGTGTTTACATTATTTTTCTTAATAGATGAATCACAATTTTGAAAATACCTTTATTCTAATTTAAATATTTAAAACATTACATCTAAATTTTAATATCTATCATGTTTATTTTTTGAGTTTTGGTACTGATTGAAACTATTTTGTGATTAAATACATTCTCTACATTGTTATCAAATTTTAATATTTTGGTTATTTTGGTTAATGCATTTATTTTTTCCAATATTCCCAAAATATTATCTATTTTCAAAAACATGTGGAAATTTAAAAAAATTATTTATATTATTAATAAAAAGTATCTATAATGTCATATATTAAATAAATTTACAATGGTCCAACCAAAAGATATATGGTTTCTTTGTTTCAAACACTATGAAAACATTATGAAAATTAAGTAAATTTTTTGACAATGTTTTCAAAGTCAAATATTATTATATATACCTTAATAATTATCTAGTGGTTGAAATCCATAGGTTTTTTGTGTTCATCAATAGTGAAAAATTATTATATATACCCTAATATTCATTGTTTAAAATTTAATATTAATGAATAAAATAGTTTGGATGTTAATTGACAATGGATTGATGAAAATCATATAAAAAATATCAAATTGTGTTTACAAAAGATCATAAATTTGAAACTTATAATATAAATTTAACTAGTTTATGTTGATGTTATTCATGAATAATTAGTATAGAGTATTTGGAAGAATGCTTAACCTATCATGAAATTGATCAATGTTATAAATGTTGGGCTATACCAGGGAAGTAACTAAATGTAGCCAATGACTTGTTTAACATTATTTTTTATAGAATATCTGATATTAATTTTTTTTTGTGAATGATTATGAAGGCCATATCTAATAAATTAATACATTTTTAAATTATTATGAATATCATATTGATTAAAGGACAATGAAAATTAATGATGACCTTCATGAATGTCTAGAACTATTTCAGATGTTCCAGAGTTGTGGAAAGATACCATTGTATAAAGTACTATTAAAAAAACTATATTGTTTTCAACACTAAATCAATATATTTTAAATGTTGGAAATATATGAACTGAACATAACTTTACTAAACTACAAGATCTTTCGAATGATATGATATTTGAAGATAATGAGGATTCCTTTTGAACATATGATGACAAATTAATTATTCAACTAAAGTGTATGATATCCAAAAGAATACTGCATGTCTATTTGAATATATTCTATTCCATGAGGACCCTGAATCACATAAAAAATTCCCAATGATTGGTGTGTCTTCATTCCAGAAATCTGAATCAAGTCTCTGAAGAATTTTATTGTACATTAAAATTTTTACAAGGTTTAGCAGCCTATTTGGATTTAAGGACACAAAATGGAAATTAACATGGAATGGAAATATAATATATCAATATGGGAAATTTCATCATCTAATAGAATTTCCTCAATGGATGGAAATTAATCATGTGTATCATGAAATTTGAAAATATTCGAGAAACCTTCATGTTGTAATATTAATTGATAGAGTTAAATATTTTGGTTTATAATGTAGAACTCAAAATATATGGATGAATATGTTGGTATATCATAAATTTCAACTATGGTGATACATAATGTGAAAATAAATTATTTAGTGTCTTCTTATATCAGGACCAGAACAACCAGGTAATGATACTACTATTTATTTTGATCCATTGATCCATTATTTGACTTTATCACGGGATCCATGTGTAACATTGTTTGATTATTATAGAAATTATGATTTCAAATTAAGAGACATATTTTATAGGATGATAAAATAAATTACTACTTATGTAATGGTTTTAAGATATAAAATTTTGGGAACTCATGGATGTCACATTTTGAACAATGTACAAAACCAGTTAAGTTGAATCATTCTATCAAAAATTGGTTTCTATTAAATCGAATTTTTTTACACAGATGAAATAAATATTAATATTGGATGGAATAATTTTATTTTAATTATGAATAATGTAAAACTCTCTCTATTCTAATTGGTGATAATATATTTGAAATTTAATTAATAAACCTTAAATTATGGTAAATATTCACAAATAATAGCATATTTAAACAAACTAGAAAATGATATTTTTTTAAAAAAATTGATGTACAAGAACTGTTTGTAAAAATTAACATTTACCAATTTCAATGATAAGGAATATATTATAAGTTACAATGTCCTTGGAACATAAATAAATGAACCCACCATTGAATAATTCCATTAAGTTTAGTTTAGAAATTATTGATATGGGCATTAATTAAGAATTGGTGCTAGTGAAGAGTGAAAGATTAACTTTTCTTCATCTAGCTACATTAACGCCTTCTGGGAAGGAAAGATATAAGTTTTTATCTTTATGAATGATGTAATGGTTAAATTGGATTATTTTTCAATTATCATGAATATCATGTCAATGAATTATTGAATGTTAAAGGGTCGAAAATCTTAGGGTTTCCATGTTTTTATATAAGATATATTTCCTATAGATTTATGTTTCATTTTTCTTAAAAATTTATGTCAATCATTAACATTGATTTGATTCTTTTTCAAAGTGTTTTGTAGTAATGTTATAGATCTGGAAAAATTTACATCTATGAAAAAGCATTGTGTTTTCATATTATGTAAATTAGAGATGTTATTCATACCATCACTATTTGACCTGATAGCTAACTTGATGGCTCACTTTGCTTGAGAGATCCAGCTATGTTTCCCTATACATTATAAATGGATATAACCCATTTAATGGTAAATGGTGATTTTTATAGGGATATAAGTGATCAAAGTTGTCCATAATGCAGTATTGTGGAGACATATATTAATGGTGATGCTGTTGAATTCAATATCGACTACATGTCTGTTGTGGACTGATATGTTCTACCCAAATCACATCACATTGGGGCACATATTTCTGATTGAACATCCAGAATTGATATTGTCACAATTACCATTATAGTGTGTGTAAAATATCACCATTAAATTTTACATAATATTTCATATATTTTTCTATATATTTACACAAAAAAATAAATTCTTTGGAATTTTAATCCTTGAAGGGTTGAAATATTGATATCAAATACGCATAATAGATAGTTTATAGGTTGGTTTTGAGATCATATTATTTACAGACTCATCTAAAAGTCATAATTCAATTTTAAAATGACTTCTATAAGTATAAAAAGGACCAATTGTTCATGTATTATCTTATAATGGCTATTTAATCATTTGTAATACGTTCTATAACAAGGAACTTGAGGAATGAATTATAATAAAAAAAGTATATCTACACTTGTGGATTAAGGGATGAATATATATTTGAACAAGGTTAAAAGTTATATTTATATGAATATGTCATATTCATGAATTATTCAACTAATATGGGAGTTGTATTTTACAATCCAACAAGTTTTTATTTCTCAATGAAAGTTGGTTGATAAGAGGACTATAGTTTAAATCAATGAATCTTTATTAATGAAGTTATATTTAATTAAATAAGAAATCTTGGATAAATCATTGATAAGGAAATCACATGTATTATAAGTATTTTATATACTAGATAAAAAAATGAATTCGGTTAATTTTCATGCCATCTACTAAACCAAATCTAGTGCCCTATGTTAATTCAACTATATTGGGCCCATTTACCTGTATGTCATAATATGTTTTTGGAGGTCCAAATGTAGAAAAGGTCTTGAATGTCAGAGGATACAATAATGAGGGTATTTGGCTATTCAACAGAGAGTTCAAATTCCTTGATCAATTAAATAAAATAATGAATTTTAATAACAAGGTTATATTATTTTTGTAATATACACTGCATCACTTTAATTTATTATTTGTTCAATAATATATTTATGTAATATAAAATATAATTTCAAAAACTAATATAAATAATTGATTCTATAAATTATGGTGGTCATAATTCTATGGAACAGTTAATTTTTTTAACATGTTGATGCTCCCAAGAGAGAGAAAAAATGGGTTTCTCCACATGCCGATTCTATAAATCTCGAGGAACAACGTATTGATGATTTTGAAAATGAGAGAAGGGTATAAGGTGTAAATATACTCTACCAAGAAATAGTATAATTATAGAATTATACTGTGAATAATTATTAATAAGGTGAGATATGGAGGAATTAACTTTGAGGTTGGATGAAATGTACATGGTCAACTAATTAACCCCAACAAGTGATGATTTTTTTCATTCGGGATGCCAATGGATTTATTGTTTCTATTGATATTGATATGTGACTCAATTTTTTTCTCATTATAAAGGTACTAATTTTTTATGATATTAAGGTAAATGTTTTATATAATTTAAATATTTTATAAAATAAAAAAATGGAAACATTTATTTACTCTTCATTATAACTTAAAGGGTTAATTTTTACTAGATATCAATCAAGTTAAATGTGTATTAATGATGACTGGAAATTATCATAAATGATTTTAAAAAATTCATCCAAAAAAATCATTTCATAGTTGATGAAAGAACTATAAACCATCACCCACCATAGATGTGTTCACACATGATAAAAAAATATACACAGAATAAATTTATTAGTGGTCATAAATAGTTGTCTCTTAAGTTACATTTTGATTGGAAATACTTTACTTGGAAATTCGTGTATTAATCACATTCATTAAAAATTTTAATTTTTAAAATAGAATCTATGTAATTTAAATAGTCAATGTGAATGGAAACCAATGTACTTATATCATAAAGCAAGGATATGGTACACTCTACTTGAAAAAAAGTTATGTATTTTAAAATTGTGGTATTAATTTTATATTGAATAATAAAAAATCATAATTATATTCCTTATTTTATAAATATTGATGATTTAATATCCAAATACACCTTTATCCAAATTTATGTGTTTTATAAGGATCCTTATGTAAATAAGAAAGGAATTCTAGTAAATTACAACACAAACAAATCGAAAGCATATGCTAGTATATAATAATAATTTTTTTGTCCTTTATATTATTGTTAAATTTAAATAACTATATAGTATATTTATGCCTTTTCTATTTTAGACAAAGAATAACCATAATATTTACCCTTTGAATGACTATTATTTTTGTCTTTGAAGTGGCCAGAACAATATGGCCACATCAGAGTTGTGGATTTCAGAGAGTCACCTCAAACATATTTTGGGAAACTAAGTGCACAATGGGATAAAGGTAAGAAATTAGAGGTGATTCAAAAATAAGTTAATCCTCTACAAAAAATATTATTTGTAGTATGAGTTTTTAGAGAATGTTTTGGAGGGAATATAAGAAGAAAGAACACAAAAACAACGACTCCTTTAAGGTCACCCTATAACTTTCAGGTGATCTATTCACCTCAAAGTATGATTTACTATAGGTAGTCAATTTTTTTAGACATGATACTATGAAATTTGAAATAGGTAGACACGACTACCATTCATATAAAAATATTATACTTCATTAAATTGATTAGAATTTATATCTATCATGAGCCACTGATAGCATTGTTGTAATGGGTACAATTTACAATATCCAAGAATCTATTCAACACAAAAAAAATATATTCCAAAATATCATGTGATTGTGGGATTTTATGTATCACAAGTGACAATTGTTGAGATATATGTTCCCCTTAATGATTTGGAGATTCAGATGGTTGAACTTGATATTTGATATTTTTGTTATAATCCAACTTCCATGACCTACCCTATTTTTTCACTATATCATGTTGGAAAAGAACGTCAGTAGTTCATATAACATGATTCTCTTTCCATGGATACTCTTTCCAGAAGATCTCTTATTGATCAGTCAACAATAAAACACCTTATACATTTGATGATTTTCTAACACTCTCATTAGGGTGATAATATACATGGTCATCCCATGATTCTCACATTGAGTATGACTCATGTGATTTTATGGATTTGTAGTTGTTTAGTTTTTAAATATGATTGGACCAAAATAAAATAAAAGAAATAAATTCAATCATAATGTAATTAAAAATGAATAAATTTCATTTAGTCATTATCATATTAGATCCACTCCGTTCCTTAATTCCATAATGATTGAACTCTACAATCAAGCGATCGATTTCATCAATCCTATGACATGTAACCTCCAAATTTTATTTTCACTTTTCTAGATCGACGTTATCTATACATTCTTAGGGGAAAAAATCTTTGACCATGATTTTCTTCCATTATAAATATCTTATCACATAGCATCATCCTTCTTGACCTTGGCCTTGTTGGCCTCGGCTACATCTAGTAGAGCTATAATACACCCAGTTTGAGATATGTGGCCTTTGGGGATCCATTTTTATGTCTTTAAAGTGAATTGGATGAGTTGGGAAGATGTTGGGATTGTTTGGAATGGTTTTGAATGAGTTTGGAGGCTTTGAATAGGGAGCACAGTTTGAGCACAATTAGTAGAAACCATGCGGGTTCCCTAGGAAACCATGCAGGTGGAGACTATAGGCTTCACACGGCCTGGGAACAGTTTTCCAAACCGTGTGATGAAACTGTGTAGACCCATGCTCTCGAGGCAGTAGCGTGCACACGGTTAGTGCATAGTTTTCAAAATAGTGCAGACTAACTATGTGGCCACATTAAAATAGGGTTTAAAAACCCAGGTTCAGTCAGGCATGCATCATTACTCTTCAAACATCCTCTAACTCGAGGCTCACTTGAGTTCTTTGGTTTTCCAGGGTAGGAGGGTCTTTCCCACTCGGTCTGGAAAATTTTTGAAGATGTTTATTGGTGTTTTGAAGGTGGTTTCTCACTGGTAAGTCTCTTCTCTTCATTTCCATGTGTTTTCCTTAAGATCTATATCCATCTCTTTTGTGGTTTTCTAGATCTATAATTTTTGTGTGTATATATAAGGTTGTGGTTACCTTGGTTGTTGATTTTAAGGTTTTTGAATGTTATGGAAGGGTATATAGAGAGGTTTTGTTAGTGTGTTTTCCGGATTGGAGGTGCGGTTGCTCATGGTTTGATTTCTCAAGTTCCCTAAAGGTGGGTGGCTTTCCTCTCGACTCCAATTTGTTAGAACTAGTGGTTCATGGTTATAATTAATTTTTCGTGTTTAAAATTAATTTTTTATTGATGTTTGAATTTGGTTGGAAATTCCTTTGGTGATGATTTGGGGATTTTTGGGGAAAAGGGGGTTTTATGGTGAGATGATATTCTTGAGTATTTTAAAATAGAGCTTTTAAAATGGGTTGTTGGGATTGATTTTGGAAAATGGTTGATGAAAAAAAGGTTTTTAATAATGATGTTATTTTTATTGAAATGTGGTTTGGCATGGAAAATGGTTTTCAAAAAATGGATTATTTATTGAAGTGGTTTGGTATGTTATGGAATTGGATGACTGCATGTTGTTGTGGTCTTGGTGGGTTATATGCTTGGTTGATAATGGTTTAAATGTTGTGTGCAAGTGGAAGGGAAGTCTCACTATAAAATGTGATGGGTAGTGGTCGGAAGAACCACCATGTGGGTAGTGGTCTGGAAGTACCTCTAGTTGTGAATGGGTGAAAGAGTTGGACGGAAGCTCCACCATTTGGTTGTGTTTGGAAAGTACCAATAGGTGGGAATGGGTGAATGGGTTAGATGGAAGCTCCACCGTTAGGTTGTTTACGGTTGTTTTGGTTGATTGGGTTGTTTTTGTTGTTTTGGTTATTTGGTTGTGCATTTCTTTGCAAGTTGGAAATTTTTGTGCTTGGGTGTGAATGATGAAATGGATTGTGGCATGTTTGGTTGGATTTTCATTGGGTTCATGTTTTCGAAATGATGGCTTGGTAATGTCATGTTTGGATTAAGGAAATGGTTTCACTTGTAATTATTTTATATAAATTGTTTTATATAAATGTGATAACGGTTTTATCCTAGTGGCATGTGTAGGGATGTCAAATGGGGAAATCCTACTGAGTTTTAGTACTCACCCCCTGCTTTGGCATGTTGGCATCTTTATTGATGTCGTGTACTGTGACGTGGGCAAAGGTAAGAGATTACCCTCTATTAGTGGTGCATCATGATGATTGGGAGGAGCTTGGAGCATGGAGCTTGGTGTGGTTCCATGGAGCGTGTCCTAGTTTATTTTGAGTCTTTTGTTGAGTCTTCTTCATAGTACTCTGATATGGTGTTGGTTTTATTAGTTTTGGGTTGTATTGAGGAAACAACATGGTTGTCCTTTGGTAATACATGATTGAATTTTTTGGTTGACATGCATCATATAGTTATTGATAGTGTATGCTTTGGTTGGTTTTGTCTTAAGGGTAAATCGTTCCCCAATTTGATCTTGAAGCCCTTGTCATTTATTTCCAGCCTTTGGCATCTTGTAACGTCTCTTAAGTCCATGTTTTCCTCACCGTCTCCTCATGACAATGAGGTAGGGGTGGGGTGTTACAAGTGGTATCACTTTTTTCGGTCCTTAGCTTTCATGTGAGAATAGTTGTTCAATCATTGGTGTTAATCATTGGTTTTGGTGTTGACATTCGTTGTGGTATATTCCTTGAGTTGGGATGGTAGCAAGGTGTAGGAATGTCGGAACATGGAATGTATAGCATAAAAGGACATAACTAACCCTCTTATGCTAAAATTCAAGTCACTATGGAGTTGGGTACATAAGTCTTTTGGAGACACTTATAGGTATTGGAAATCTCATTGTCGTGGGTTATCCAATGATATGTGCATGACATATAAGGTAGAAATGAATTACCTCTAGGATGCATATTGCATTGGGCATAATGATTTATGGGATGAATTGAGAAATGGTTTTTCAAATGTGTGAAATTGAAATGTGGATAAATTTGGTATTTTGAAAATGGTTTGGTTTTTAAAATGGTGAAACAAGGAAAATGTGGAAAGGTGGAAAGCCTCATTGTGAAAGTATTGTGTAATGTGATTTGAAATTTGATTTCGTGATGTCTACAGATGTGAGACTCATTGTTGTTTGTTATCTGTTTATAGAAATGGCATAGGGTAGGCATCATAAAGACCAACCATAGAAGGCTGCTGGTAAAGTGTTTGCACCAGAGACTCAGGTGAACCAGCAGCTAGTTCAAAGCATAGTGCAAGCTTTCCAGGCTGTGGAAAGTGGAAATAAAATGGATTAAACAAAGAATGTGGATCATGTGGCTCAGTTTTAAAACAAAAATCCACCCATATTTAGGGGTGATTCAGATCCACTGAGGGTAGAGGCATGGTTGAATGTAATGAACAAGATCTTTGAGTTCATGGAAACACCGGTAGAGTTGAAAGTGAAGTTGGCCACGTATATATTGGAAGATCTTTCCCTTCAGTGGTGGGAGTTCATAGTTCAAGCTGGAACAGACCAGGGTATGACATGGGAAGGCTTTGAGGAATTGTTTAAAAAAAATTCCACCCACATACGTTTAAAATTCAGCACATGACTAATTTATTTAGTCTGAAGAAAGAGCATATGTCTATGACAGAGTATAAAAATATGTTTATGATCAAAGTGTGGTTTTCACCTGAGGTGGCGGGTAGCACGTTTTTGAAGTAAAGGATATTTTAAGCGGTGTTATGGAAAGAAATATGTTCAGAGATAGTAGTACTCTGTATAGATGATTACACAGAGATGGTGAATATATCCTCGGTGGCTCAGTGGGATCTGTGGGGCACTTCGGGCGGAGGAAGAATGGTGGAACACATGGGGAATAGTGGGAGCTCTAATGTTGGTTTCTTGAGGAGGATGGACACTTTTTTTCAGGGCTAGAGTATAACACATAATTCAACGACAAGATGGGTGAATCTTCCTTCAAATCCCCGGAGAAAACCAGGATGTTTTCAATGTGGTTCGACGAGCCAAATCAAGTGAGATTGTATGGAACAACCTTGAGCATGTCATAATTGTAAGAAAATGGGGCATCTGCAACGTTATTTTCGGATTTCTTCGAGGTCGGGTGCCCGTGAAACTCCTCAGAGCTCGCAGACAGTGTATAATTCAATGGGATGAAGACAACAACACACCCCTTAGAAATAGAGTAAACTGGGTCATGGTGATTCTTGGAACACCACGACGCATCAACAGGGAAATAAAGAGCTGAGTGGGGAAAGAAACCATGTGTTTGGAGTTGAGCAGGTTTTCGTGGATGATCAGTCGGGACCATCCACGGTGGAGGGTACTATTATTTTAAATTCTAGCTTTATTTAATTGTTGTTTGATTCAAGTTCTTCAAACTCTTTTATTTCTACACAAGTGGCTGATTTGTTGGGTTGAAGGGAAGAAATGACAACTTCGGTTTTGAAACATCATACTCCTCTGGGTAGAAGACAGTGTCAAGCCTTATTGTTTAGAGCATGTTGTATCGTTGTGGGCGAGGATGAGAAAATGTGGAATTTCTGAATGATTGAGATGGATGGGTATGATGTAATCCCAGAAATGGATTGGCTGGTGGCTTTTATGGCCCACATTGACAGCGATGTGCGAACAGTGGCTTTTACGACAGACGATGGAATTAGACATCTCTTTAGAGGAGAGAGGTATAAAAGACAGGGTGCAATGGGTTTGTTGGAACCAGAAGTGGGCATGTTATAATATAGGTTGGTGGTATTATCATTGGAATCGGTAATCCATAATGGGTGTTATGCCCTTTGGTCTAATGAACGTGCTTGTGGTGTTTATGGAATTGATGAATCAAATATTTTAGAGATATCTGGATTCATTTGTGGTGGTGTTTGTAGATGCTATTATGGTGTATTCAAATACAAGGGTGGAACATGAGCAACACATGGTGACAATGATAGGGATCTTTAGGGATCATCAGTTGTATTCCAAATTGTCAAAGTGTGACTTTTGGATACAGGAAGTTCATTTTCTTGGCCATGTGATTTCTAAAAGGGGTGTTTTAGTGGATCCAGAAAGATAAAGGCTCTTATCTCGTGGAAACCGCCAAAGAATCTATTTGAGATACAAATTTTCCGTGGTCTTGCTGGGTATTATCGGCGTTTTGTTCATGATTTTTCATGTTTGGAATCAGCGATGATAGCTTTGACAGGAAAGAATGTTCCATTCCAGTTGAATGAGTAGTGTCATTAGTGTTTCAAAGAGCTAAAGGGTTGCCTTACATCAGCACCAATATTGGTTTTTCTAGAACAAGGAAAGGGGTACATGGTGTATTGTGATGAGTTGAGATCAGGGTTGGGGTGTATTTTCATGAAAGAGAATCACGTGGTTTCATATGGCACATGGTTGTTGAGGGTGAATGTGAAGAACTACCCAAATCATCATTTGGAATTGGTAGTAGTGGTCCGTGCTTTGAATGTGTGGCATTATTATCTCTTCAGTGAGAAATTCAATGTATATATAAATCATAAGAGCTTGAAGCACATCTTCTCATAAAGGGAGTTGAACATAAGGCAAATGAGATGGAGGAATATCTCTAGATGTTTAATTTTGACTTAATGTATAGACCAGGTGAAGGAAATTTTGTGGTGGATGCATTAAGTAGAAAATCATATGCTTAGGCAGTGAAATAGGCATTAGACCAGTGGTAATTGATGTCAGTTATAGCCGATATGTGGTTTGAATGTGGGGACTAGGGTGATATAACAGTCTTCTTTCTGGTTTTGTTGATTCCTGACTTGGTTGGCCTGGATAGAGAGGCAACGATATCTAATTTTGAGTGTGTGACCATGGGGTCGAGACTCAATAGTGGTGAGACCATTGAGGGTTTCCAACTGAATGGAGATTCAGTTTTCTGTTTTCAGAATCAGATGGTTTTATCAGTTTCTTGTCAGGAAGATCTTCTCAAGGCATACCATCATTCCTGGTGGTCTATTCATCTTGAAATTTAAAAAAATATATAATGCATTAAAATCATAGTATTGGTGGATTGGTATTAAAAGGAGAGTGGCTGAGTTTGTTTCGAGATACTTAACTTGTCAACAGGTCAAGAAAGAGCATCAGATGCCAGCAAGAATGTTGCAGTCTTTACCAATATTTTTCTGGATATGGGAGAAAATACCAATATATTTTGTCATAGGTCTCACAAGAAAGGTCATAAAGCACGATTCTATTTTGGTGATAGTGGATCGTATAAAGAAGTCAGCCCATTTCATTCCAATTCTTGAATCTCATATGGTAGAGGATCTATCCAAAATCTATATCCGAGAGGTTGTAAAAAGTCATGGTGTTCCAGTTCGATTGTATCTGATAGATATCTGAGGTTTACATCTCACTTCAGGAAATCTTTGTAGCAAGCCCTTGGAACTCAGTTGACCATGAGTATGGTGTATCACCCTCAGACGGATGGTCAATCCGAGAGGACGATACAAACATTGGAGGATATTTTTCAGGCTTGTGCTATGGATTTTGGTGGCATGTTGGAGGAGAACCTATCGTTGGATGAGTTCCCATACAATAACAGTTATCAGGTATCCATACATATGGCTCTGTTTGAAGAGTTGTTTGGGCGGTCATGTCGTTCTCCACTATGGTGGGTGGAAACGGGTGAGTCCTCGATGGTTGGACCAAGCCTTGTCCAGGAGACTTCGGAGAAGATCAAGTTGATCAGGATGATAATGGACATGACTCGAAGTCATCATAAATAGTATTAAAATCCTCATCAATGTCCGTTTTCGTTCAAGGTGAGTGATCATGTTATTTTTGAGGATCTCTCCTAGGTTGGGACATCATCGGTTTGGGAAGCAGGGAACGTTATCTCCGAGGTATATTGGAACTTTTGAGATTCTTGAGCGGGATGGTGAGGTGGCTTATTTTTTGGCTTTTCCACCTAGGATCAGTGTGGTGCACAATGTGTTTCACGTGTCGTAGTTGAAAAATTATCAACCGGATCATGACCATTTGATTCGATGGGATTATGTTGAGCTAGAACATGATGCTTCATTGGTGAATGTGCCAGTGCGGTTTATTGATAGGGAAGAGAAAGTATTTAATGGTAATTGCATCGGTTTATTTCATGTTTTTTGGTTTCACGGTCAGATTCAAGAGGGGAATTGGGAGTGGGAAAAGAGATGGTTGAGCAATGGACTAAGATCTTTCGGAAAAAAGGTAGGATCACTGATTTCCGAGGATGGAAAGACCAATGGTGGGGAGAATGTAGTTTTTTTGGATTGAGGTATGTGGACATTGGTGATGAATTTTTATGTGTTTAAAGTTCATGGGATGAGTTGGGAAGAGTTTGGGAGAGTTTTTAATGGTTTGGAATGAGTTTATAGGCTTTCCATAGGGAGCATGGATTCAGCACGGTTAGTGGAAACAATGCGGGTTCTCCAGGAAACTGTGTAGGGAGAAACAGTAGGCTTCACATGTCCTGCGCATAGTTTTCCAAACTGTGTGAGGCAACCATGCATACCCTTTATCTTGAGGCAGTAGAGTGCACAGGTTTAGCACACAGTTTTCCAAACCGTGCGGACTAACCGTGCGACCACATAAAAATAGGGTTTTAAAACCCGGGTTCACTCGAACATGCCTCATTCTTCTCCAAACTTCCCCCCACTCGAGCCTCACTCGGGTTCTTCAGTTTCAAGGGTTTGAGGGCCTCTCCCACTCAGTTTGGAAGTGTTTTTAAGAGGTTCTTGGGTGTTTTGAAGGTGGTTTCTCCCAGGTAAGTCTCTCTACTGGGTTTACTTGTGTTTTCCTCTAGATCTACATCCCCCAAAATCGTGGTTTTCTAGAAATCCACTTGTTGTTTGTTGATCTAGGGTTGTGGTTTCCTTGGATATTGATTTTAAGGCTTTTTAAATTCATAGAATGGGATCTAGAGATGTTTTTGTGGTGCCTTCAATGGATTGGAGGTGCGGTTTCTTGTAGGTCAATTTCTTAGGAATCCTATAGGTAGGTGGCTTCTCTCTCGACTCCACTTAGTTAGAACTAGTGGTTCTTGGTTATAATTAATTTTCTGTCATTAAAATTAATTGTATATTGATGTGAGAATTTGGTTGGAAATCCCTTGGGCGATGATTTGGGGATTTTTGGGAAAAGGTGGGTTTTATGTTGAAATTCTATTGTTGTCAATTTATAAATAGTGATTTTAAAATGGTTTGTTGAGATTGAAATGGGAAAATGGTTGATTAAAAAAAGTTTTTCAATAAATATTTTGTTTTTATTGAAATGTGGTTTGGCATGGAAAATGGTTCTCAATAAATGGATGATTTATTGAAGTTGATTGGTATGCAATGGAATTGGATGATTTCATGTTGTTGTGGCCTTGGTGGGTTATATGCTTGGTTGATAATGGTTGAAATGTTGTGAGGATGTGGGTGGGAAGTCTCACTATAAAAGTTGATGGGTAGTGGTAGGAAGAACCACCATGTGGGAAGTGATCAGGAAGTACAGCTAGTTGTGAATGGGTTGGATGGGAGCTCCACCATTTGGTTATGGTTGGGAAGTACCACTTGGTGGGAATAGGTGAACGGGTTGGACAGAAGCTCCACCATTAGGTTTTTTTGGCTGTTTTGGTTGTTTTTTTGTGCATTGCATTGTATGTTGGAAATTGTTGTGCTAGTGTGTGAATGATGAAATGTCTTGTGGAATGTTTGGTTGGATTTTTCTTATGTTCATGTTTTTGGCATGATGGCTTGGTAAGGGTGTGTTTGGCTTATGGAAATGGTTGAACTTGTAATTATCTTATATAAATTATTTTATATAAATGTTCAAATGATTTTATCCTAGTGGCATGTGTAGGGAAGTCATATATGGAAATAATACTGAGTTTTAGTAATCACCCCCTTCTTTGTCATAATGTTGTGTACCGTGACATGGGAAAAGGTAAGGCATCACCCTCCATTAGTGGTGCATCGTATTTTCTGGGTGGAGATTGGAGCATGGAGTATTGTGTGGAGCCAGGGAGTGTGTCCTAGCTTATTTTGGATGTTTTGTTGAGTTTTCCACATAGTAATCTGATATAGGGTTAGTTGTATTTGTTTTTGGTTGTATTGTGGAACAAGTTGGGTTTCGTTTGGGAATACATGCTTGAATTTTTGGTTGAAATGCATCCTATAGTGATTTGTAGTGGATGGTTTGGTTGGTCTTGTCAAATAGGGAAAATCGTTCCCCAATTTGATCTTGAAGCCCTCGGTATTTATTGCTAGCCTTTGGAGTCTTTGGAATGCTTCTTAAGTCCAACTATCCTTCACCGCCTCCTCAAGACAATAAGGTAGGGGCAGGGTGTTACAAGAGCCGTCAGAGTTCTAATGATCACATATTTAGTATAATCACCCCCTTCATGATCTTATTCCATACCCTCAAGGAGAAAAATATATTTTATCTGCTTTTGGAATCACATTAAATCCATCAACCTCATGCCTCTACCAGGTAGGATAAGCTCCTACCACACTGCACGTACCTTCTTGGTGTAGAAATATCATGCCAAAAAAATCATTGTTGATGGACTTCAATTATCTAGTACCCAACCAAAACTAACCAATGGTAGAGATATCCCACCCATTATGGTGGTTCACCTAACTAGGGGAGGGTGATGAAACTCTGCACATACCTCCATACCATGCAATGCAAGATCCAATTCTAATCAACTCCCTTGAAGAGAGAGCCTTAAAATTTTTCGGTCACTATAGGCTTGTGTGGAGAGACCTGAAATATATTATAATCTTGGTCCTCTAGGTGTAAGTCCTCATATACGAGAAACTGGACAATTATTTTATTTGTGGGTGTGAGTGGCTATATAAATATCCCTGGGAACAATTTATCATTAGCCTCTCCACCTTTGGTTGAAGCATCCATTTAAATTGTGGAACTTATATAGTGGGAAACATCGTTTTAACTTCCTTGGCTACCCTTGATGATGGTACAACCCCCTCTTTAAAACCCCATATGCCACTAGAGGTATTTTTGGTAAAGAAATGTTAAAAAAATATCCCCTAATCACCTCAACTTCCACCATTTTTTTCAACTCCTCTATAATGACTTTGATTCCAACAACCTCATATATTAGTTCCTCTACAATCGTTTCAGCCACCATAGATCTGTCATCCATCCCCATCCTGAGGCATTCCTAGACCCCCTCAACCGATGGTGTGATCTTTAGAGTCCCCTCAAATGGAACATCCTGAAATAGATTGAGTGTCATGACAACCATGGATATACTTGCTTGGAAAATAGCATCTTTAATCATATCTCATCATCTGAGGCAGTTAATGGAGGTGTTGGTATTGGTGATTGAGTCCTGGGCACTATTAAAACTATATTTCCAAAAAATCATCTTTCATACATAATAATGAAATTAAAAAGATTCAACGGAATAGAGGGTGCAGATAATTACATGAATTTTATACTCTAGTGAGTATGTCCTAGTAGTTCATAGGTATATTGGGTTAAGGTTCCTTCTACAGTCGATACATCAGTTGAAGGAACCGATGCTCAGAAACTCGTAGTCACAACTTCTGGGAGGGATCCCACATTTTCCCTTCCTCGGATGAGGTCCCATCACCCTTGTTTTCCAGTTCATCATGATTCAACCTATTCTACTCTTTATTCTAATTCACATGAAAAATAGAGGTAGTAAATGATTACAAGATTAGGTAATATCTAAAACAGATGAGATCCAATAATTTACCTAGTCATCCATAGTTCTTCCTCCACCAAAATTGTTTTAACATGATTTTCTCCTCAGAGAATCATCCAAACCATAAGGTAGAGGTTTATCATATCAATCTCAGTCATAGAAAGTTTGTGGGGGGGGGGGGGTAATCATGTTCAAAAGTACCCTAGTCCTATATGTTAGAGGATGTTATATGACCCATGAATGGACAAGATCTATGTGATTCACAACATATCACTTTACCACATACCGAGATTCTTTTAATCCATCCTTGGAAAGAACAATCCCAATGAGATGCATGCCATTTATAATGAGATTCATTCATATCCCATAGACATTTTATAACAACACATAGAAATCCTAATTGTCCCATGCTTTAGGGAAGAGTGAATCACTGAGAATGTCCACACCATAGAAACACTTCCTAGGATATTGGAAAAATTTCATGTAGGATTCCCCATAAGTCTACTACTCTTTATATGACCTCATGACAAAGAGTGTTGGGCCTGGTACTATTGTTCCACTACTTGCGAGTCTGGATTACATGGGCCCATGAATTGCTAGACCCACAATATCCATTCTTCCTACTGGGACAACCCTGTGAATATGGTGACCTCTAATAGCCACTCATCCCCAGATTCATAATTGAGGGACCAATCCTTCATTTGATCGGGTAGACCAACATCGCAATACATCCCTAGTATATTCACTCTCCTAGCTCAGTGTGTAATCATGTTTAAGACAATATGTAATTGTGGGTAGCGATAACTCATTTCCTATATCCCTATCCTCACATGTGAACATCATAAAAATTAGCCTCAACAATCAATGATGTAATTCATGAATCACCATTAAGTAAACCTTTATTTTTAGCCTCTAAAGGAATTTGAATAGACTCAAATATTTTTTTGGATTGTATGGTTTGTAGATCGACCAATATTCATCCTTGACAGTGGTACCCACCTTGGAAGGATAAGTGGTATGATCTTATCTCTATTGTCTCTGTTTCATCATCGATCAACACACCCATTGGATAGGGAATAAGGAAAATATTATATTCCTTCCTAGACCAACATTCTACAACAAGTCCATCAGTCTCAAAAAAATCATACAACTCCCCATGATATTCATGAATTTGGGTAAGAATATTGTGGTAGGATGATAATTTCAAGACCCATCCCCCAGGGCCCATACCATGACATCCCCAAGCCCACCTCCCAAGGTCCAAGGGATAGAAACTATCACAAAATGCAGTGACCTAAAAGTGGGAGGAATTTTACGAGAACATATACGCACACACAGACTCACAACCCCAGCCCCAAAGCTGAAAGTAAAAACATGTATCCCACTAAGACAACCACTGAGAGAATTATGTACAAGCTGAAATTAAGTGAGAAAAATCCAATCCCAACAAAGAAAATATAGAAAATAATAAAGTCCAAAGGTCTTTGAAAATATGTTCATGGAAAACCCTACCTGAAGGGTAAGTGTAGAGTAGCTGTTTTAAGCCATTAGAGTACACCTCTTCTATCCAATATCACTGGGCACCACCTGGTCCTGGACAACAAAGGTTTATGTCGATGAATCAGTCATCTACACTAGACATGACACATCCAGGCAAAGCCTGTGTAGGGGTGAGTAAAATAATACTTAGTAGGGACCCCCAATACACAAAAAAGACAACAAGTTAAAAGTATACATGATTTAATGGATAGCTCACACGAGAATAACATAAAATATAGAAAGAGGGTTATCAGTCATAAATATTAACAATCTAAACTTCTGAGGGACTAATCCCCGATGAGTTGCAGATGTCTATTAGGAAAATGAGGTCCCCTCATCTATTAGGCCATAGAGATCCACTCGGTTACTCATCTACCAGGCCACATTGGTAAGCACAACTATTCATCTTCCAGCTCACATAGGTCTGAATAACTACTCGTTTGTTAGGACACTAAGATATGTGTGTCTAATTGTCTATCAGGCCATAGAAGTATGTGGGTCTACTCATATTCTAGGTCATTGTGGTCCTATTTACACTTCTTTCTCGTCACATCTAGTCACATGGTTCCCCCTCATAGAGCACTTGATTCTAAGAGAAAATACATATCGTGCAATTGGCCATATCTTAACCAAAAAAAACTCACTTGGATTATGTCAATAGGACCTCCTCATAACAAGTTTCCCATATCCATAAATGGATCATCATTTAGACATACAGTTTACATGTTATGACCATTTAACAGAAGAGACGATCGTGGGGTCTGAGTCTAGTCTGACCCATTCAGACCAACCTGACCCGACCTGCTGCATGATCCACCAACCCAACATGAATCTGACTTGTCCCATCGGGATACCACATGTTCTGGTGGATCAGGATGCCTACCACCTATCCAATCCACTATGAGTGGGATAAAAAGTCTAACTGAGATGTATTTGGCATGCTGCGTCCCCCCCTCCACCCTATTGGGTCTCTGCTGGGTTGCCATAGCTGCGATCTTGCTGGACCACACTTTTCCATCAAAGTGATGCATTGCGCCTGCATCATTCAAGTGTGCCACTTCCACCCCACTACTGGAAGCCTAATCCATTTCTCTCGGCCAATGTCACAGGATACCAAGTCGTCGTGAAGCACCGTCCATGCGTGCCGCTGCTGATGGTGTTTTTCATGGGCCACGGGGCCTTCTCCAGTGGTCGGATTCCAAAACCACAAGAAACCTCAGAACTCTTGGGTTTCCACTGTCCCTGCTCCAACCTCATGGATTTCACCTCATAAATATGAATATTAGGTCACAAATAACACATGAACACCCATAATAGATGAATCCAGTCCTTATTCTTGAAGGACAAAACCCTCCATTTTAGAATTCAAAAAAATGTGGGGAGTAGTTTTTTAAGAAATAAAACATGTATAATATCAATTCATATCCCCTAATAAAAAAATAAAAAAAATTCATGCCTGATCTGTGAATCATTTCGTTCATCTAATGATACACATTTATCGTGGATATTTCAATACGGGGAAAGAAAAACAATAAAGTAACCCCACATGAATTTGAATCCATCATTGTTGATGAACGATGTCACTGCATTCAAAACTCCATGATTCGTCATTGGTTTTCTTTCATTTATTGTCATTCACCAATAATAAATATCCAACTATTCATATTGGTTCTCATACGTGCCAACAATCTCGTATTCGATTAACCCATTAAATGGGGAAAATACATTTCATTATTTCTATTACATTGTTTCATTTTAGAAACATTCTTCCTGTTTTGATAAATTGAAATTTAAAATTCAAATAAAATAAACTAAAATTTTAATTTTTTTATTTTCCTTAAGACAACTATTTTATCAAATTCTATTAAAATTACTGAAAATAAATTCCCCCCCCCGATCTCTGCTGGTTGAGGTTAGGTCCTTTCATGGGTATTGTTGTCATTCCAGATGCAACAATGCCCTCGTATTTTTAATTCTTGAACATATTTAGAAGTTTCTAAAATATATCATTTGTGCAATTCTAAATAAACCTAAAATGGTTTTATCATTTTTTTGTGTTCACTAGGATATAGAATAAAGTTCCATCTTAGCACATGGTCTTGAAATAAACCCTTATAATTTAAAAAAATTACATGGAATTTCATGTTGTTACCATACCTCCACAATTAGTTATTAACGTCCTCTTAAGCCAAAAAAATGTTAAACAATCAAATGGGGGTACTGGGCCAGGATCTAGGCCTCCAACTCCAAAGCGCCCTCCTAGAGATTCTCGTGCTACAAGAAAACACTCACAAGAGGAATGAACTATCCAATAAGTACCCGCTCCTTTCGATCCTAATTCTCTATCTTAAACACTGAAAATGTCATCCCATTGTTGATGTCCAACTTTCCCCAGTCAATGAAGTGTGATAGATCATTCACGTTCCTCCTCATCTATGATATGTGAAAGACAATATGCACCTGGTGCATCAGTGGGGGAGAACAATGATGTATGCCACCTCATCAACATTTCTCAGTATCTGAAAAGGGACATTTAATCTCATAGAAAACTTAAAAAATCTTCCAAATCTCTATAATCCCTACCCAGGTGTGACCCAAAGGAACACAAGGTTTCCCTTCTCAAACTCGAAGGGTATCCACCTCCTATCATTATATGTTTTTTCTTGGATCTGTGTAGTCCTCATCTAATCCTCGATATCGTGCAACTTCTCTATGGTAATTCTTACCAACTCTAGACCCATTAATACCGACTCTCCTTTGTCTTTCTAGCATAATAGTGATATGCAGGGTGGCCCATAAAGAACCTTGAATGGTTCCATACCAATTGTGGAGTGATCACTATTGTTGTACGCAAACACCACCAGTGGTATGTGTTACTCCAACCTACACCCGAAGTCCATCATACAAGCCCATATCATGTTCTCTAAAACCTAGATAGTCCCCTCCATCTTACCATATGTCTGGGGTGAAAATCCATGCTCAAATGAAGTTGAGTCCCAAATCCTGAATGCAATTACTTGCACAACCCGGATTTAATGTGCGTGTCTTAATTAGAGACTATCGTGGATGGGACCCCACAGAGTTTAACTACATCATACATGTAGTGGATTCCAATTCCCTCTACTGAACCAATATTCGGGATGGGTAGGAAGTGGGATGACTTTGTGAGATGGCCATTAATCACCTAGATGGAATCGTGTCCCCATGTTTTACGGGGTATACCCATCAAAAATGAATTCAAGACACCATCCAACATCCACTTCGGCTCCTCAAGTTGTTGAGTCAATCCTTAGGGAAACATTTTCTCATCTTTCACTTGCTTACAAGTGAGGCAGTGAGAAATGGACTCTACCACTGCCTTCTTCATCCCCAACCACCAGCATTGACCTCATAGGTCCTGGTACATATTTACCACTCATGGATTTAACACCAATTAGGATTTTTGGAACTCCTTTATAACCTTCTCACATGAAACCACAAGCACAGCTGTGTGTACTCTAAAAATGATGACATGATCCTTGACAATTGAATACCCTTTAAGAGCATTTCATGAGAATAACTAAGAATATAAAGCCTCACAGTCAGAATCCACAAGCCGTGCTTCTCTAACTAGCTGTTAGAGTGGGGGAGTAATGGTCATAGACTAAAGATAACTTATCCATCACCATCAACAAAGTATATATATATATATATACATATATTATAGCTTACTTCTCCTACACTTCACTCAATATCTGTAAACCTGATCACCCGCTCAGTGCGTCTGCCACCATGTTACATTTCCAAGGAGTATAAACAATCTCAAATTCATAGTCCGGGGTAAATCTGGACATCACTGCTACTTAAATTTCAATTCCTTATAAAAGAGGATATACATGAGACATTTTTGATCAGATTAGATGGTAAATTGATCACCAATCAAGTTGTGAGAAACATATTCATAGCAAAGACAACTACTACTAGCTCTTGGTTGTGAATCACTTAGTTCTGCTCATGAGGACACAAAAATCATGAATCGTATCTTATATCTACACACCCATGCATAAACAATTACCAATTCTAGTCCCTGATGCATTACATAAAACTACTTACCCAACGAACTCTTCTGGTAGTCTCAATATGGAGGCACTCTATAATCACTGCCTCTGCTCATGAAAACTCTACTAGAATGTCTCTGACCTCTTGAAGGGTTGTCCAATCATTTTCAATGATTATTAGGGTGATAAAACCCCTAAAAATTCATACATGAACCACTAGTAGTATCTATCAAAACCCAAGAAGCTATTTACCTCAGTCACTCTCTTTGGTGGCTACCAAACAAGCACTGCTTCTATCTTTCCTTGATCCACTACGACTATAGCATATGAAATAATGTGTCCAATGAAGTGGACCTCCCTAATACAAACATGACACTTTGAGAGATTTCCAAAAAGATGGTTATCATAGAGTTTATCCATGACTATCCACTGGTGTTTAACATGCTCGTCCTCTGACACCAAGTACAACAAGATGTTATCAATGATGACCACAACAAAATAGTCATGATAAGGCTGGAAGATCCAATCAATGAGTCCCATGAACACTTATAAGGAATTGGACATGCCAATAGGCATCACCAAGAACAAATAATGGCCATAATGACATCTAAAGGATGTCTTCAATTTTTCACCATACCGTACATGAAGTTGATGATAGCCTCATCGAGATTTATCTTTGATAACCATATTTCTCTTTTCAGCTGATCAAAGAGGCCATCAATCCTCTAAAGTGAATACTTGTTGTTCATAGTCACCCGGTTCAGGCACCATATGTCCACACACAACCTCAAACTCCCATATTCATTCTTCGATAGCAATAATGTGGATGCCAATGGTGAATCACTGGACCTCATGAAGCCCGTCTCATTAATGTCCTTGAGAAGTTCCCTCAACTCGCAATGATCTGCAACAGCCATCCAATATGATGGTGTAGTTATCAATGCCATCATAGGGTACATATCAATGAAAAATTCTACATCCATATGAGGAAGTAATCCCATAACATCTTCTAGAAAGATGTCTTTTTTACTCTTCCAACAATATAGGAAAGAGATGACTCTTCTTGTCCATCACACTGAGGGTGCGACTATCCAACTGGTGAGTAATCAGCTACACCTATGCTACAAGAGAACCCTTTTCACTGGTGAAAGACAACCTATTCCCATCCTCAAAGACACACAACACTATGCGCCTAAGACAGTCGATCTGAGCATGAACTGTGGATAACCTGTCCATACCCAAGATGAAATCACAAGGCCTCGACGCTGCTATAATGAGATCCCAGCTAAATCTCATTCCTCAATGACTAAGCTCACACTGCCAGAATGAGTATGTAATCATTGAATTTCCTCCCATATGAATCTCAAACCATAATGATATATCCATCAAATCCACCGGAATCATTGATCTCCAAAAAATGTTCATGGGAAGGAAAGAGTGACTGAAACCTATGTCTAAAAGAACTTCATCTAAGGTGCAAGAGGCATAGATCTTACCTATAATCATCCTTGGAGCATCGTGGTCATAAGCATCTGTATCTTGTAGTTGGACATTCCCTAGTACAACAACTGTTAAAGACCATGGTGGACCCCCTAAGGTTGGTGGTGGTCTTATATCAAACCTTTGTACACCACCTGCTTCTCTTCTAGATCCCCTGCCACGTCTGCCACCATACATACAACCTGGATCGAACCTCTTCATCTAACATGGTGGTATTTTTAACTTCTACCAGTTTTCTGTATAGAGATTTGGTCAATCAGGAACCATTTTCTCCAACCCACCACATGATTAGAACATCATTCCCCTATGACAACTCACACATTCCTAGGGATATTATACCCAAGATCCTGCATATTAGGGTTTCCCCTGAAACACCTGGCTTGCTTGGGAACCTGTGTCTACTGCTTGCTACCCACAACTGAAGACACTACTATCTGAGGTATACTAGTAGCTCCCTCTACTAGCACCTGATTTTCTCGAAAGCTCTCTAGGAGTATGTCTCTCTCTAACACCCTAGGCTGAGTAGGGATTCTAAGTGATACCATGGATGCCATGATCTCCCATCATAGTCCCTTCTCAAATTCTTTATCCCTGAAAAATGAGTATTGAACCATGTTACTAGAGTATTAAGAAATCATGGGGAATCTTGATGAGTACTCTACCACTATCTTTCAACCCTACTTTAGGTGAAACAAATCTTGTAAGTGCAATGAGTGCAGTGTCTCTATGAAGAACTCCTCTATGGAGAGGCACTCAATGTGTGTCTAGGTGAGGTTCATCACTTCATGTTTTTAGATCTTCAATATCCACTATCTCCCCACAGATCACTGAAGGAGGCTCACAACTAAGATCTCTATCTGGTCGAGATGCATCCTCACTAATTGGAAGACTCAAGTAACCACATCGAGCCAATCCTCTATCACTTGGGGGTTAATATCAACCATAAATCTGGGAGGTCTCTACCTCTGGAACTCGTGTATGGAACTTAGCCTATGTTCATCCTGAATCGATAGAACTGACAACAACTGATGACCATCTAGTGGTGGAAACACTAGGGAACCTCTTGATGGTGCCATCTCTAGTGCGAGTTCATATACTAGCACCTTGTCCCTGGGCATACCAACCTCATGGTCATGTATTAGAATCCTCACTGGCTTTCTTCATGGAGGATTCCTAAAATTGATCATGATGAACCATGGTTAATAGGTTATACCTAGTGAATAGACTCTATGACATGAGGAAACACTCAAAATATTTTTTGATGCATGCAACATGTGGTTTCATGTACAAAGTCAAAGAGTAAAAATATGGGTCTCGATTTATGGATACATCAGGCATCACACCAACATTGAACTTCCAGATCCTAAAATTCGGACTTGAAACATTCAATAATGTTTTCCAAAAAAACCACTACAATATCAGTCTTTAAGTTAAAACCGAATTCCCCATTGATACATATTTTTCACCACCAATCACCTGGGACCCATGTTGTGACTACCCAAAACTCGCCTCCCAAAGGAAATGGGATGGAGACTAGAACCAAAGGAAATTGTAATGCCCCGAACCCAGTTATCCAGAGCCGGTGCATTATTGCATAACATTGGCATGATAAAAAAATATAAAGTCTCGAAAGACCGATTAGTTTAGTATCCTTGGAAACACTAGATACATTCATAAATGTTGCATTACATCATAAAGTGAACAACTAAAATAACAAAGTCTCCATAGTCCACACTCATATCCTCTTCTGACTATCCCTGCAGGTCATTCATAAAATAATTCTTTACATCCTGGAAAATATTAAAACATTGAAAGGGGTGAGATCAGATGCTCAGAAAGGATAACAATATTGCGGAAGCTTTCGAAAATAAATATTAACATTTAAGGCAATGTATAACTAAAACAAAATCCTTTTAAACTTGAACTTTAACATAATATGGAGAAAGTAAAATGAGATAATTACATTTACTTCTTCACATGGATATTCTAATGGTCGAATAATCACATGAAATATCAATAACCACTTTCATAATGATGGAATGCATAATTCCATACTATCATAACCACAAATCCAAGGCCTCGTGCCAAGACCACAAATAAGATTTTGTCAAGGCCCTGTGACAAGATACTAGTTTGTCTCATGAGACCTACCAATGCAATTTTTTTAGAATATACTTACCTTTAAAATTGCTCAAATATACTCCAGTGTTTTTCCAAAAACATTATGGAAGCTTCTGAAAACAAAATATCTAATTCTGAGACAACTTTACTAATTACAGGCCAGGATGGGTCCACGCCCAATCCCTTCCTGTCTACCACACTCGAGAGTCAGGTTTTCTGAAAACATTTTTAATCTTGCGTTAAATACGTATACATTTGCACTGGATTTTAATATATTTGAGAGAAATATATCTTTTTTTAAATCATTTAAAAATCAAATAATTATAAAAGAAAACCTTTTGAATAAACTCTAAAGTCAAAGGGGTTTATACACCGTATAAAATAAAGTTGTGTATAAAACAAAATATGCCTCAATGAAAAGAGATTGAGACGGAGTCCCTTACAAAGAACTTTTTTTTAAATAAAATAGATATATTATGTGTATTCACTATAAGTAAACATAATGAATTTACAAATACAATACAGGACATAATAATATCATGACATAATTTGACAGTAGGAGATTAACCCAATGAATGGAAATTGGGTTAAAAAGTTCCCTTACCTCGTGTCCGAATTCACTCGACCGTTCTTTGATCTCCTGAATAATAAACTAGAGTTAATATCTACCTTATTAAGAACCTTTTTCAAGTTAATTATTCCTTTTATATCACTTATTACCATGTTATGAACATTATGTAACTATTTATGTTAATAACGGTTGTTTTGTCGATCTTAGGTACTGGAGTCAAAAATAAACTTCTTATAATTAGAAGTTGTTCATGTGGTGATATATCAATTTTATCCAGAATTATATTCATGATATTGATATCAAATATCTCATATATATCCATTATATATATGCATTTATAAAATTCCATAACTTTTAGAGGTAAGAAATGAAATGCATCGTTCAAGGAGACGGTAAGCCGTACGTACGCATGAACGTTACTTTCATTTCTATTTCATATTTAATGGAATGAAGTTATAATTATATAAAGTTATAATATAATTCCAGTATAATATAATGTATAATACCATTTACTCCATCCTTTATACATACCACATATGGCATTAATGATTCAAATCCCTTTGAGGGGGCGGTAGTCCACACTTCCTAAAATGAAATTATCGCGTTTACCCATAATGGAAATCATAAAGTATGCCACAAATGAGAAATAAAGAAGAATAAGGAAAACATAAACATAATATATATATCATATATGAAAATAGTGTCATCAAAATGTCCACCATTAGAGGTGTTATATGAGTGTTGAACAATCATCGTTTCGTGAGGCAGAAATTCGCCATCCAAAGAAACAGTATGATCTTTAACCATTAGATGTAGGTGTGTGTAAGTGTAGCTCGAATAATTCTTATAAAAACATTATAGTATTTTTAGGATACTGGTTTTGTTACAAAAGAAATGAATAAAAATAGTTTAGGGGGTTGGATAAGCAAAATAAAACAAAATAACATTAGAGAAGACATTACCTTAAAATCGGGTAACTCTTTTGATTTGAGCCAAAGGCTTCCTTGGGAAAAATTCTGACCAAAATGAGGCTTCTAGGAGTAAGGGAGGGAAGTTGGGAGAGTATTTTGGCAGAGTTTGGCTGAGCCAAAAGGCTTTGAAAGTGTGAGTAAGGTGGTAGTGGTGGGGGCCTTTTATAAGTGGAGAGGAGATGCACTCTTGGAAAGTAATGAAATGTTACTTTATTATATAATGCGTTTTGGATTTTAAAGGTCCCACACTTATATAATTCGAGGATAAGGTTATAAGGGTTCGAAATCTACTCATCCAATAGGGTTTTTACATGTTTACGCCATGGATTTTACATTATCTTTTCATTTTATTTAAATCGTTAATTAATGAGTTAATCGCTGCATCATCATGGTGTCATAAATAATTTATTTTATATAAAGTCTAAAAATTATAAAAAAAATATCATGATGTAGGAAATATTTTTATATTTCTAATAAATATTTATAGTCAAAAATATGACATGTATAACCCCATTTAAATATTTTTTTAGTAAAACAATTTATGTTTGTGACATTTTTATTTTAACGTTAAATAAAAGTTATTTTTTTCATTTTCCTACCAAGTGGCTCCATGGGGTCCCCAAGTTGACCCATGAATTTTATTGGTCGGCCATGACACATCCAATAGGGGCAGGACATGTTTAAAGGTGTTTTCATATTTTTATAGTATCATTTTTACCTTAAATTTCACTAATTTCCTTTAATCACGATTAATTAAACTTAAAAGTTACTATTCACCAAAACAATATTTTATTACCATTGAACCAAATTTTACTTACTAATGACAACCATGTGTGTCGGAGTTTTGAAAATCAAATCACAGAAGTGGTAATGTTTCATTTAAACGAAAAATCAGTTTTTTAACTACCACTTAGTGGTTTCACTATTCATCAAAAATTGAAGTTTTTCATAAAAATGCCAAAATTTCACCCTAAGCTATAATCAATATTCCGAATCCAAAAATGAAGTCCATTTTGAAATATAAAATTTATATTATTTCAGAAAGTGGGTATTAATATTCATAATGGCTACTTTGATTAGTTTCGGTGTGTTAGAACTCAAAGCTGCGTACAATGCAAGCTATTGCATTATTGAATGAGAAGTGTATCATGGAAGCTCGTGGTGTTACATTCTCCCCTACTTCAATAAATTGCATCCTCGCAATTTGAAATTTATTTTTGGAAATAAAAGGTTGAAAATATAAAATACCTTTGTGGAAAACCCACATCGGAAATAAGGTTAACAAAAATATAACTTTAAAAGATAGAAAGATAAGAAAAAAGGTCACCCGAGATAGCCCATACTAGGATTCTATGAAAATATGGATATGGAAGAAAAAAAAACCATCATGGTCAGATGGAGAGTCGTAGAAAACTGGACTAGGAGAAAGTTAACCATAAGAAAATCACAAACTTGTGATTGGTTAAATAGTCATTGAATCCCAAGTTGGAAAACTTAACTGGAAACGTTTTTGTTTTAAGTTACCTTTTAAAAAGTTGAGGTATTTATTTAGGAGACTTACTAATAACTTAAGGGAATATACATACTTGTCATGTAGACTTTCATTCTTTAATAAATTTTTACCACAAACCCATATTTCACTCTAAAAGGTAATATAACTCAAAAATATTCTATTTATCCTAATTGTATAAGGTTCAAAATATTAACACATACCATTTAGATTAGTAAAACTATTTTCTAATGACCAGGGACTTCCTGTAGGATAGTGGTAGGTAATAAAGGCCCGTCGCACTATGGTTTTGGGTTCGATTCCTGCAGCTTTGTCTGACGCGACGGGTTATGCCCCACCCTGCAGGTTGTCCTTTTCCTAAAACTATAGTATTATAATATTCCAAAAATAATCTTCAGAAATGTTTTAACCTTAAACAATAATATCCAAGGTTCAACTTAATCCATTCCAACCATAATAGTTATCCAAAATACCTCTATCCAGACTTTCTCTAAAAGGTCTCTAAATTTCAAAATCAATTGTAACATCAGATTCCCCAAACAAATTAATGTTTCTCTTTTTGTCACATACTAAAAATATGATTACCTTCATCATATTAAAACCTTACTGAAACAAGAAGTACTGCAGTACAATCCTTATATATATCACATTATTCATATAACCAAAATATAATCCTTGAGTCCAAAAGCACCAATACATAAATTATTCCACTTCAACTGTAGTAAAAGCATATGATTGGCCTTCATCCCTTGGCCTATTCTGATTTATGTTTCCTTGACGCTTAGGATATTATTTTTCATAATGCCCCATTTTCCTACAATTGTAGCATTCAACATTGATAGCATCTTTCTTTCCCTTGAAATCACGAGCTTGGTGACCTTTTTATCGACATTTAAAACAAACTCTCATTCCTTTTAGGCAAGTACCGTGGTGATTCTTCCCACAATTATCGCATACTGGAAAATCCTTCTTTTCCTTTTTCCCTTTATCTGTCTCTTTTTCCACCATTCTCTTCTTCTCTTGCTTTACTTTATTGTCATAAGATTTAGAGAATTCCTTTTATGTCTTGATAGCACACGAGACAATATCTTCGTACAATGAGAAGTATTGTGATACTAAATCTCGACGGAGAAATGGTTTTAACCTATCAAAGAAACTATCAATATTACCTCTTGGGTTACGTATATAATCTGTAGCATACCTCACTAACCTTGTAAAGTTGTCCTCATACTTTGCGACATTCTCATCCTTCTTTTGTCTCAGACTCAGAAATTTCCTTTCCATTTCTACTTGATGGCGATGAGGAAATTATTTTTCTATGAAAAGCTCTTTAAACTCCATCCATTCCATATTCGATACGTTATCAACTTCCTTTGTGTTTTGAATCAGCAACCACCACTAATCGGCATCTCTAGTGAGGCGGTAGACTGCCATGACAACCTTCTCCCTTTCTCTACTCCCCAAGGCATGGAATATTTTTTTATGGAGTTTATCAATTGATCATCTACTAATGGATTTGTACCCCCATTAAATGATTGTGGTTGTTGCCTCATTAAGCGGTCTAACATTGATCCTCCACGTTGCAGATCAGGGTGCTCCATAGAAGTAAGGTTATTATTCATAACCTGAGTGAGTTGTCCCAGTATGGTAATAAGTTGATCAGCACCAGTTGTATCTCCAGATCGACAATAATTATCTTGAGCAGGAGGGAAATCCCTACACAGAGTGCGTGCATTGATATAGTTTCCATTCCTTCCATTAGGCACCATTTCTAAACAATGGCATAAACTAGATTAGTTTATGAATCAAAATACATAATTACATACTTGTAAAATACTTAACATAAATTGAACTATTTATGGATATTATCCATAAAAATGTTTTCTTTTAGGAAGTATATACTCATAACCCTTCATAGTGGTTTGTAAAGAAAATTAGAATTATCCTAAGCATATCCCCCGGGAGTTTCTTAACCAAGAGTGTAGGAAGGCCCATTGTCGTGCACCGGTTCTCGTTCGAGTCTATCTCAAAGCAGGGTTTTCAGGTTTTACCCCTAGGTACATCTGTGCCAGAGCCGCCTCTACCTGCTCGTATCCAGACAGGGATGTATTTCTCGGAAAACTCACAAAATCTCTACAACAACAAAATTCTAAGAAGTTCTTCTATACTAATCCTCAAAGTATATCTTTGAGCTATGTGCTCTAATTAGAGTTTATCTAAATCTATCTTCCAAGGTTAGTACTAAACTGCCTTTGATACCAACTGTAACGCCCCGACCCAAGTTACCCAGAGCCGGTGCATTATTGTGTAACATTGGAATGATCACAAAAGATCATGTCTCGAAAGACCGATTAGTTTAGTATCCTTGTAAACACTAGCTACATTCATAAATGTTAAATTACATCATAATGTAAAAAACTACAACAACAAAGTATCCATAGTCCACACTCATATCCTCTTCTGACTATCCATGTAGGTCATTCATAAAATACTACTTCACATCCTGGAAAATATTAAAACATTGAAAGGGGTGTGCTCAGATGCTCAGTAGGGATAACAATATTGCATATGATTTCGTAAATAAAAATTAACATTTAAGGCAATGTATAACTAAAAAAAGAATTTTAAACTTGAACTTCAACATAATATGGAAAAATTAAAGTGAGATAATGCCATTTACTTCTTCACATGGATATTCTACTGGTCAAATAATCAAATTCAATATCAATGACCACTTTCATAATGATGGAATGCATAATGCTACACTATCATAACCATGTAGCCAAGGCCTCGTGCCAAGACCACAAATAAGATTTTGTCAAGGCCTCGTGCCAAGACACTAGTTTGTCTCATGAGACCTACCAAGGCAATTTTTTTAGAAGATACTTATGTTTATAATTTCTCAAATATACTCCAGTGTTTTTGCGAAAACATTATGCAAGCTTCTGAAAACAAAAAATCTAATTCTGAGACAGCTTGACTAATTACAAGCCATGATGGGTCCACGCCCAATCCCTTCCTGTCTACCACACTCGAGAGTCAGGTTTTCCGAAAGCATTTGTAAGCTTGTGTTAAATACGTATACATTTGCACTGGATTTTCATATATTTGAGAGAAATATCTCTTTTTTTTAAATAATTTAAAAATAATATAATTATAAAAGAAAACCTTTTGAATAAACGCTAAAGTAAAAGGGGTTTATACACCGTATAAAATAAAGTTGTGTATAAAACAAAATATGCCTCAATGAAAAGAGATTGAGACGGAGTCCCTTACAAAGAACTTTTTTTAAATAAAATAGATATATTATGTGTATTCACTATAAGTACACATAAAGAAAGTACAAATAAAATATAGGACATAATAATATCATGACATAATTTTAAAGTAGGAGATTAACCGGGAGAAGGGAAATTGGGTTAAGAAGTTCCCTTACCTCGTGTCTGAATTCACTCGACCATTCGTTGATCTCATGAATAATAATCTAGAGTTATTATCTACCTTCTTAAAAACCTTTTTCAAGTTCATTATTCCTTTTATATCACTTATTACCTTGTTATGAACATTATGTAATTATTTAAGTTAATAACGGTCGTTTTGTCGATCTATGGTACTTGAGTCAAAAATAAATTTCTTATAATTACAAGTTGTTCATGTGGTGATATATCCATTATATACAGAATTATATTCATGATATTGATATCATATATCTCATATATATCTAGTATATATATTCATTTATAATATTCCATAACGTTTATAGGTAAGAAATGAAATGCACCGTTCGTGGAGACGGTAACCCGTACGGACGCATGAAGGCTATGTTCATTTATATTTCATATTTAATGGAATGAAGTTATAATTATATGAAGGTATAATATAATTCCTGTATAATATAATGTATAATACCATTTAATCCATCCTTTATACATCCCACATATGGCATTAACGATTCAAATCACTTTGAGGGGGTGGTAGTCCGCAATTCCTAAAATGAAATTATCGCATTTACCCATAATGGAAATCACAAAGTATGCCACAAATGAGAAATAAAGAAGCATAAGGAAATCATATACATAATATATATATAATAAATGAAAATAGTTTCATCAAAATGGATACCATTAGAGGTGTTATATGAGTGTTGAACAATCATCGTTTCGTGAGGCAGAAAGTCGCCATCCACAGAAACAGTATGTTCTTTAACCATTAGATATAGGTGTGTGTAAGTGTAGCTTGAATAATTATTATAAAAACAACCTATTATTTTTAGGATACTGGTTTTGTTACAAAAGAAATTAATAAATAGAGTATAGGGGGTTGGATAAGAAAAATAAAACAAAATAACATAAGAGATGACATTACCTTAAAATTGGGAAAATCATTTGATTTGAGCCAAAGGCTTCCTTGGGAAGAATTCTGCCCAATGTGAGGCTTTTAAGAGTAATGGAGGGAAGTTGGGAGAGTATTTTTGAAGATTTTTTCCGAGACAAAAGGCTTTTAAAGTGTGAGTAAGGTGGTATTGGTGGGGGCCTTTTATAAGTGGAGAGGAGGGGCACTCTTGGAAAGTAATGAAATGTTACTTTATTATATAATGAGTTTCGGATTTTAAAGGTCTCACACTTATATAATTCGAGGATAAGGTGATAATGGTTCTAAATCTTCTCATCCAATAGGTTTTTGACAAGTGTAAGCCTTAGAGTTTACATTATATTTTCATTTTATTTAAATCGTTAATTAATGAGGTAATCGCTGAATCATCATGGTGTCATAAAAAATTTAATTTATTTAATGTCTAAAAATTATAAAAAAATCATGATGTAGGAAATCCTTTTATATTTCTAATGAATATTTATTGTGAAAAATATGACTTTTATAACCCCATTTAAAATTTGTTTTAGTAAAACAACTTGTGTTTGTGACATTTTTATTTTAACATTAAATAAAAGTTATTTATGTCATTTTCCTACCAAAGTGGATACATGGGGTCCCCAAGTTGACAAATGGATTTTATTGGTCGGCCATGACACATACAATAGGTTTAGGACAAGTGTAAAGGTATTTTCATATTTTTATAATATCATTTTTACCTTAAATTTCACTAATTACCTTTAATCGCGATTAATTAAACTTAAAAGATACTATTTACCAAAACATTATTTTAATCCCATTGAACCACATTTTACTTCTTAATGACAACCATGTATGTCAGATTTTTGAAAATCAAATCACAGAAGTGGTAATGTTTCATTTAAATGAAAAATCAATATTTTAACTTGCACTTAGTGGTTTCACTATTCATCAAAAATTGATGTTTTTCAGAACAATGCCAAAATTTCACCCTAAACAATAATCAATATTCCAAATCCAAAAATGAAGTCCATTTTGAAATATAAAATTTGTATAATTTCAAAAAGTGGGTATTACTATTAATAACAGCTACTTTGATTAGTTGCGGTGTGTTAGAACTCGAAGTTGCGTACAATGCAAGATATTTCATTATTGAATGAGAAGCGTATCATGGAAGCTCGGGGTGTTACAGCAATAACATGAATGTGTTAGGAATTTAACAAGTAATCATACACACACACACACTCACTACCCCAACCCACAAAGTTGAATGAAGAAAACATGTATACCACTAAGCCAACCACTGAGGGTATAAAATACATAATTATAGAAAAGGGGCCAAAATACCGGCCAAAAAAAGATAATAAATAAGAATCTAAAATATTCTATAAAAATTTGTCCACAATAACCCTACCTGAACGGTAGGTGTAGAGTAGCGGCTGGAATCCATAGGAGTATGACTTGCCTGTCCGATCTCACTTGGCCCTGCCTCATCCTAGACCACCCAGGTCTCTATAAAAGGGTTAGTCATATGAAAAAGACATGACAGGTGAGATAGATTCCCATAAAAGTATGATTATCATAACACTCAGTAGGGAACCCAATCCATAATAAAAGTCCATAGAGGGAAAGTAGACATGATGTAATGGACAACTCACAGAGGTATAAATTAGAATATTGAATGTATGATTATCAGTCATAAAGCTTAAAAATTTATACTACTGAGGGACTAATTCCAAATGAATCACTGATGTATGTTAGGACATTGAGTTCCGCTCGCCAGTCGGGTCACTTAGGTCTGCGCGACTACACGTTTTTCAGGCCACACAGGTTCGCACAACTATTCGTCTACCAGGCCACACAGTTGAGCACGGCTACTCGTCTGCTGGGCCACTAGGGTCATCATGGATACTCGACTTCTGGGACACATAATTTTATATGGATTCTCTTCTCTTAGGACGCTAAGGTTTCCTTGGATCTTACTTCTCATCACAACCAATCAAATCATTCCCGATCTTAGCGCTCTTGATTCTGGTAGAAGCGAATTCTCAAGACATCAGTCATATATCAAACTCCATGAAAAGTCACATTGATTATATAAAAATATCCCCAATGTCACAAGTGTTGCAACACCATAAAACACTCATCAATCAGATGTATGGTTTGCATGTTATGGACATTTTTCTAAAAAAGGGGTCGGTATGGTTTAGGTCTCGTATGACCAAGTCGGACTAACATGACACGACCAGGCCCTAGGTCCTTTGACTCGAACTAGGTAAGAGTCAAGCTAGATCTGACATAGTATGGGTCTAGACTGTACCAACTGGGATATGGTTACGAACTGATGGTCTGTCGCAGGTCTGTCCTACTGGGCAACCCAACCAGCAGTGTTTCCAATCCCACTGGGCTCCCACGGGTCTGACTAGCTGGGGTATCCCAGCCTGTTGTAGGCAGGCCGACCTCCCTAGATGAGATGCGGATGGTGTGACATGCCCCCCCCATTGAGGGTCACCACAACATCTCCTCTACTGTGGTCCAGTTGGACCATGGCCTTCCAGCCACGTGACGCAGTGCGACCCAAGCATCTGATTGCACTGCCGCCAGCCTGCTGCTGGAGACATTCTCCACTACCCTCTACCAATTCCACAAGCCGACTCACTATTGTGGTGCATCGTTGGCATGCACATGTATTTTTTTCCACAAGCCCTTGATCCCACTCCAGTGGTTCAATTCTTGAACTGTAAGCACCCTCAAAATTATACGATTGCCTTCATCCATACAACAACATCAAGGTTGTCTTTTCATTGATCTGAGGGTTTGGTCACGAAAAACACATGAAAATACATAACAGAGGAATCCAAGCTTTGTTCGTGTTGGCCCGAACCCTACAAGTTAGAATTAAAAATAAGTGGGGGGGATATTTTTTGAATTCTAACATGGATAATCCAAATTTGACACCTCAAATCAAAAAACTCCTACAAATGCATACACGATCCATGAATCACTCTATCATTCAAATGGTTCACATTCGTTCTGGATATTTCAAAACAGGGAAACAAAATTAATCAAGAAACCCAACCTAACATTGGATTATTCATTGGTTTTAAACAATGTCGTTGTGTTCATTGTTCCAAGATCCATCATTTGCGTCCGTTTGTCTATTTCCATTTTCCAACCTAATTACTCCAATGGTTTGGAGTGATTTCCCAATATTCCAACAATTCCATATTTGATTAACCCATTAGATGGGGAATACACATTTCATAATTTCATTTACACTACGTTACAACATCATTATGCTATTTTCATTTATGAAACATGGGTTCTATTATGATACAATGAATTTCAAAATTAAAATAAAATATAACAAAATATTTTTTAATATGAAATTCCTTAAGAATTTTTTTTATTAAATTCCATTAAAATGTTCGAAAATAATTTTTTTCTTTGACCCAGACCAGTCAAGGTTAGGTCTTTTCTTGGGTAATATCTTCATTCAAAATGAAACGTTGCCCTAAGTTTTTTAATCTGAGAACCCATTTAAAATTTTCCAAAAGTACTTATGTGAACTATTTAAAAAAACATAAAAATATTATGAACAATTGTTCCACACTCACCGGGCCAAAAAATCATGTGTTTTCTGAGCACCATCCTTTGAAATAATCTCATATAATTTTAAAAAAATTACATGGAATTTGAAGAGGTTGTAGAGAAATAGAGTTCAAATACTCATATCCCCCCATTTCTGTGTCCACCCAGCAATACATAACACATTGAGTCCAACACAAATGTAGTCATGATTTCCATTAATTGATGGGGAGAGGTACTTTGTAAAATTTATCTAGTATTGGGATTATTAAATTCAGTCACTAGCTCATTGCCCGCATTGCCAAAATTATGATGGTGCTTTGACACACCATCATGTGGTTATCCCTCACTAGGAGAATCCAACCATAAATGATAGATGTGAGGAAAACTACTAGTCGAATCTCTTGTTGAGCCTCTATCTTAACATTGTATCCCTATATAATGATTTGGATCACTTTTAGAATCTGCCAGTAAGATCCCTACAAGATGTATTTATATCCCTTGGGACATGTGCGAGGCATAGTTGTAAATTTATCTATTGGATCCTCCCTTTAAACTGGATATACCATTAGTTTAGTTTGTATATTAATGATCCACTTATTAATGAATAATACCCCTCATCCTTATATTATCCATGATGGTGCCATGTACCAGATCAATCAACGCCTTCTCTATGGTGGAAATATTTTCTTGATTATCATACAAAGACTCTATAGGATGTTAATCATCATTAAACAAACCTAAAATTTTAATTCTATTGATATGATGAAGATCCTTGAGGCTGAATCCAACCTCACAAACCTTTAGATGAAATGTGTTTTTTCCATGTTACCATGTTGTCAAAATATCGGGCATGGCCTCCTCTGGCTGCTAATCATGGAACCTTGAGTCCCATAATTCATCATAAAATCCAACCTGCTTCACCTCATCCTCAAACATGCATCATGATACGCATGCTCAGTATTCATAGGTTCAGTCTATCGGACTCCATTGAGATAATGTCTCATGAAATGAAGATAATCCTTTTGAGCATCGATAAGCAGTCTGAGAAAAGTTTCAAAATCATGTTTTCTATAAATTGTTCATAGATAGTAGTTCATATAGATAACGTGTTTCATGAAATTAGAAAAAAAAATATTTTCCATTGGTGATGTTCAGGGGATTTTAAGGGCCCCTTCCACTATTTATAAGTATACGACCCACAAATATTCATTATGGAATTCACACCAGTGACCATATTATATACACAGAGTGATTGATATTTTCTAGTTTTCATCTGGAAAGGGATTTAATTTCATTTTTAGAAGAATATCCCCCAAAATTTGACCAAACATTCCCATCATCACCCATTATGACGGGGTCATTTTTTGAAATAAAAATATGCATTCTATGCTTATAGTTAGGGAAGGACCAGTAGGTTCAAATAAAATCCATGCTTAAATGGCCCAAAATCTCATTAAAGAGTTTGTTTTATTAATACCCAATCATTTGGAAATGAATAGAGATTGTGAAGATCCCTTTCCCTTTGTTTCCTTCAAGAACATATGAATAGTTGATGTTAAACTTCTATAAAATGAGCTTTATAGTAGATGAGTTCTTGGTGAACACATAGAAAATTGACTGTGTATTAGTGAGTACGGCATAGTCATTCACAATTTAAAACCAATTTGTTTCTTCATGATCCACTTACATGAACTGAAAAATATGTTGACTATAAATACCACCCCACATTTTTATTTTGGGATGGATTCCCAACATTTCTAATTCCAAATATCTTCCCATCTTCAAACCTATTATGCATTAGAGACCAAAGAAAAATGAATCACCCAAGGTATCTTGGATTCATTAACCGATATCTAGGTTCCCTTGAAATCATCCACCATAGGTGGTGATTCATTTCATGATATAATACACCCTTCAGAAAGGAATAAGACCCGTTGGGATACATTATGCTTTGCAAACCATTCATACTTTATGAAGCCCTCCTTTCCTGATCCATGACATTATTCCACGGCAGGATCACCCTAATTCATCCAGCTTATTATTTCAAGGAGTACATGTCCCCTAAAAATCAAATGATATTCATAAAGAACCACTCTTCAGAGCAGAAAGAATCATGAAGTTCGTCTCTAAGGCCTCTCTACGTGGGATACATTCTTCTAACAACCCACAATGAAGATTGAGTTACCAGAGCCCCCACACCCATCTATGATCATTCTAGATACACCACATTCCCCCTTGTGATATATTAAACATGCTCATGAATCGTCCCACTCCACTCAGAGTGTGGAAAAATCCAAAAAACTACTTATTTACTACCATTATATGTACAATTACTCCCATAACTTCTCAATATAGGGACTATATCGTAGACCTATTGGTTTACCCCTCAACCCACAGATCCCTTTTTTGTGCCCTAGAAGTTCAAAAGTCATGCCCCACCCAAACCCGCATGAGTGATGGTCATGTAATCCAATAGGTAGAGGAGTGAGTCCACTGATGTCTTAACAGAATTGTGTAAAACTTCCTTGCTCTATTTCCAATTCATATGATGTTAAACTGTATGATGGATTCCGCAGCACATGACATAAAACTGTGGCCTTACATTGTTTCATAATCACATGATGCTCCATATATGAGTGGCATGGGAAGCCCCCAACAGCTATACCACTATCATGGAATGATATCTTCATTGACCATCTCCCACAAGTACACCAATTCCAATCCTACCTAGAGAAATTGTCTTGTTAAGGGAATCTTCTATGAGTAAGACCCACACCATCCCTCATGACACCCCTTTTGTGGAATGGTAATCAGATCTACTACTTCATCTTTTTTATCACATGGATAATGGATCAAATGAGATTAGAGGATTTTAGATATCATGAAATCTTCCTCAAACATACTATAGTGGTCATACTATTTGGTATAATCCCCTTTTTTTCCAAGAAACATGGGATTTTAATCCTAACTAACTATGATATGCATAAAGTCTTTATGAGGTCCAATACCAAATTCCAATTCCATATTAACTATCCCAGTCCACATCCCAATTAAGATCATTCCCCCAACAAGATTCTACATCCCCTTCAGGTCCCTTAAACTGCCTTGATGTAGGTCTCATGCGAAACCTTGACAAGACTTCTCCTGTCTAAGTCTCCTTATCGCATGAAATAAAACTGAATGCTTTAGTCCTATCACACGACCATAAACAATGACAAAAAACTATATAGGTTTTGATCCCTTTCTCCAAAATTGGGTGTTAATACCCCTCACTAATGTTCAATACTAAACAATGGTAAACATAGGTTCTCTTTTCTAGGGGTGTAACTATAGGATCTGAATTTGTGGGCCATTAGATCCAACCATCATGGTTTCGCCTACCTATTGTGTTAGATCCAACCATCATTGTTCATCCCATATGGGGGGTTAGATCCAACCATCCTAGAACCACCAACATAAGAAATCTGTCTACAATTAAACCTTTATGGGGTGACATCATCAATTTATTGGACACACCTCCTAGATCTGCCTCCATAGGGTGTTCTGATCCTTCCATTGGTAAACCCTCATGGTGTGTCATATCTCTTTTTTGGGACTTAAATTCATGATTCGCCTCAAGGGGCTTCTGATAAGTCTTATCCCATATTCAAAAGATGTTAAACATGAGAACTAATCTGTCTCAACCAAAAGTTTTGATTGATCTCTACAAGATGTTATAGTCATGAATTGACCCTAAATACATACATCCTTATAAACATGAGAAACATGAGGTGAAATCCTGCTATGATTTTAGCCTACAGTGTGATACAACTAATGAAAAACTTGGTATGTATGAGGTAGAATTACATATAGGAAATAATTAATTGGATTGATTTAATTGTGATCGAAACTTGAAGAATTGGCTTCTGTGACTAAGATGTATCAATGATATTCCCTCACGAGAGGAAGAATACAAGTGACCATTGTTCCCAGTTCACAATCATGTCAGCAATTCCTAATGTTACTACTCTCAAAAATTAACGTTGTTTTGCAATAATTACAGAATCATAATATCCAGATAGAAGTAATGTAATTAACCAGTGTCCACAAAGAGACGACACCAAGAATGAGTTCCACAAACCTTACAAAACTATATTAGGGAGACCTGGACTAGGTGACAAGTTCCATAGGGGAATAAATGGAAGGAGGAACCAACATCCCATCACACTGTTTTAGAAAATGGAGAATACAAAACCATTGAGTGTGAAGAAGTCCACCCAACTTTAGAAATTGAGAATGTGGGACCACAAAGATTCCGACATGCGTGATCATGTGCAGATGTGCAGGAACGATCCAAATGAAAGTATCAGAAAAAATCACATATAAATACATATCTCTCAATATAAAATATAGGTTTAGATGTTTTCCTCTTCTTTATATCATGAACACAATTCATTATATTTATACGTACCTACTTCTCCACTCAATGTTAAAAGTTATTCTCAACCATATGGAATATTTCATAGATTGGGTAGGGGATTTAGAATTTTGTCTGAGGTTTAAAAATAAAGGATTAAAAGAGGTGTTTTTATCTCATAATATTCAATTTATTAAATTATATGAAAATTAAATAAACATTATGTTCTTATATTCCTTAATAAAATGCATCACCAGAATTTTTTTTAAAACCACATTAAATGGTATGAAATATAATTATTTTAGAAATTATGAAAAAAAATTATAATCCTCTTTTTCCCATTACAATTATTATAATAACAAAAAAATATAAATTATATATTTTTTATTTTTTATTAATATACCTACATTTCCAGAAAAAGGTGGGAAACAAGATGTCGATACATTAAAAAATGACGATTCACCATTTTTTAATAATCAATGATAAAATGTAACTCCTTTACTATCATTCTTAATAAAAGTTAGATTTATTTTTTTTTGAAATTAATTTTTTTTTGAAATTCAACATTTTAAAAAGAAAATATTTTAAATTCCATAGTACCCTCCCCCCACCTCATGCCTCACCCTCTGTCTTGATGCCTCTCTCCCTCCCGCTGCCCTTCTTCCCACAAGCCTCACCTACCACTCACTATCATACTCCCCTCCCTACACCCTTGCCTCACCTTCCAAACATTGCCCCACTCCCTCCCTCCTCCTTGATCCACACCTCCCTCAACTAGTGGACTACTCCCTCTCCCGACACATTCTCACCACATGCATGCACTACCATGCACCCTCCCTCACCTCCTACCTCACCTCACACATGTGCCACTCTACTAACTCCCTCCACACATAACTCAAATCACATTCATGACACCCTACTCCATCCCATCCCACCCCACCTGAAAAGTGTATGACACTTCATTTCCCTTCCCCTCATACATAAAAATTGAACCCCACTATATTCGAATCTTACAGCTGGACACTCCCACCTAAAACCAAGCTGCTCCTTTAAAACGATTTATGTATATTACTCTTTATTAACATACATATATATTTATATATTTCAGAGTTAAAAAATTATATATATATATATATATAATATTATATATTAATATAAATATATTAATATATATACGAATATATTTATATATACGTGTTTATATGTGTGTGTGTGTGTGTGTTTATATATATATATATGTGAATGTGTCTGTTTATATATATATGTGTGTGTGTGTGTGTTTCTGTGTGTGTGTTTACATATATATATATATATATTATGATATTTAAATATATTTTTATGTCTTTGTGTATAAATGTAGTTATAAAATTATATATATCTCTATATTATGATTTATATGTTTATATATATATATATATGTTTATGTTAGTATATATTTTTATATGAAAATTTAAATATATATTTTATACACTATATTTATATATGTTTAAATTAAATGATTTATTTTATATGTAAATATAAGTGTATGTATATATGAAAACACTTATATATGAATGTGTGTTTGTTTATATATATATAAATATAAATATAAAATTTATATATATATATATGTGTGTGTGTGTTTATAAATATAAATATATATATATATTTACACCGACATAGGGAAATGAAGTATATTACCAAGAAAAACATGAAAAATAAAAACATAATGAAGAACTTGATGATGGTCCAACATGAGACCACACAGAGACCCACAGTGGCAGATACCATTATGTTTCACCCTAATGGCTATATACATATATGTGTATACTATGATATTTTAACATAAGTTAATGTATTTTTATATAAATATAAATATAAATATAAATATAAATATATATAAATATATGATTATATATATATATATGTAAATTAATAGAATTATACTTATATATAGATAACATTTGTTTTGAAATGGTGATAATAGATTTTCACGAATTTCACTAGATTTTAAAATTTTTTATTTTTAAATTTAGAGATAAAATTTGAAAAACATACCTACTTTTTTTAAGAGTTATTAAGAATTTCCATAAAAACATCACAAAGTACATTTTCATGTAGTGAATTTTCTAGGTTTTTTAAAACAAAATTTTGAGTGTTTACATTATTTTTCTTTTAATCAAATGGTTTGGATGTTAATTGACAATGGATTGATGAAAATCATATAAAAAATAGATTATCGTGTTTAAAAAAGATCAAAAATATAATAATATTAACATTAATTTAACTAGTGTATGTTTATCTTAATAATAAATAATTAGTATAGATGATTTGAAAGAATTCTTGATCTATCAAGAAATTGATCAATGTTATAAATGTTGGGCTATACAGGGGCAGTAACTGAATGTAGCCAACGACTTGTTTAACATTATTTTTTATATAATATCTAATATTATTGTATGTGGGAATGATGATAAATGCCATTTCAATGATATTATTATATTTTTAAACTATGATGAATATCGTATTGATTAATGGACAATGAAAATTATATTTGAACTTCATGAATGTCTGGAACTATTTTAGATGTTCTAGAGTTGTGCAAAGATATCATTGTATAGAGTTATATTAAATATACTATCTTGTTTGCGACACTAAATCGATATATTTTAAATGCTGGAAATAGATGATCTCAAGATAACGTTACCAAACTATATGATCTCTTTAATGATATGATATATGAATGTAATTAGAATCCTTTTTGAACATATGATGCTATATTTATTCGACAACTAAAGTGTATGATCTAAAAAAGAATAACATCATGTCTATATGAATATATTCTATTCCACTAAGACCATTATTCGCATAAAAAATTCCCAATGATTTGTGTGTCTCGATACAGAAAATATGAATCAAGTATTTCTACCATTTTATTGTACATTAAAATTATTACATGGTTTAACAGCCTATTTAAATTTAAGGAGAAAAAATTGAAATTAATAGGGAATGGAAATATAACATATCAAAATGGGAAATTTCATCCCCCAATAGACTCTCCTCAATGTATGTAAATTAATCATTAGTATCATGAATTTTGAAAATATCTGAGAAAACGTAATTTTGTGATATCAATAGATAGAGTTAATTATTTTGTATTAGAATGTAGAACTCAAAATATATCGATGAATATGTCAGTATATCATAAATTTGCACTATGGTTATACATAAAGTAAAAATAAATTATTTCGTCTCTTCTTATATTAGGACCAAAACAACTTATATCAGGACAAAAACAACCAGGTAATGATACTAGTGTTTATTTGGATCCATTAGTCTATTATTTGACATTAACATGGGATCCATGTGTTACACTGTATGATTATTATAGAAATTATGATTTAAAATTAAGACAAAAGTTTTATAGGATGATAAATTACATTACTACTTATGTAATTGTTTAGTGATATAACATTATTGGAACTCATAGATGTCCCATTTTTTAAGAATGTATACAATCAGTTAAGTTGAAACATTCCATCCATAATTTGTTTCTAGTAAATTGAAATTTTTTACTCAGATGAAATAAATATTAATATTGGGTAGAATAAATTTATTATATTTTTAAAGAATTTAAAACTCTATCTCAACTAATTGGTGAAAATATATCTGAAAAGTAATGAAAAAACCATAAATTATGGTAAATATTCAAAAAAATACCAAATTGATACCAAGTAGAAAAGGAGATAATTTTTTAAAATTGATGTACCAGAACTGTTTATAAAAATGAAAATTTCCCATTTTCAATGATAAGGAATATATAATATGTTACAATATCATTTTAACATAACGAGATGAACCCACCAAATAAGCATTCCATTAAGTTGAGTTTAGACATGATTGATACGGGCATAAAAAAGAGTTGGTTCTAGTGAAGAGTGAATGATTAACTTTTCTTCATCTAACTACGTGCATTCATTATAGGAAGGAAAGATATGAATTTATATCTTTAAGAATGATGTAATGTTTAAATAGGAGTATTTCTCAATTATAAAGAATATCATTTCAATGAATTATTGAAGGTTAAAGGGTCAAAAATCTTAGGGATGCCATGTTTTTATATAAGTTATATTTCCTATAGATTTAGGTTTCATTTTTCCTAAATATTTATGCAATACATTTAAAATGATTTGTTTTTTTTTCAAAGTGTTATGTAGTAATGTTATAGATCTGGAAATATTTATATCTATGAAAAAAGATTGTGTTGTCATGTTATGTGAATTAGAGATGTTATTCATACTGTCACTATTTGACAAGATAACTAACTTGATGGCTCACTATGTTGGAGAGATCCAGCTGTGTTGTCCTATAAATTATAAATGGATATAACCCATTTAATGGTAAATGGTGATTTTTATAGGGTATTTAAGTGATCAATGTTGGAAATAATGCAGTATCATTGAGACAAATAATAATGGTGAAGCTGTTGAATTTTATATCGACTACATGTCTGTTGTGGAATGATATTCTCTACCCAAATATCAACATATTGGGGCACATATTTGTGGATGAACTTCCAGAATAGATATTTTCACAATTACCATTGTAGTTCAAGTATAAGTTCACCATTACATTTTACATAGCATTTTAAAGATTGGTCCATATATTTACACAAAAAAATCAATTCTTCGGAATTTTAATCCATGAAAGGATGAAAGATTTATATCAAATACGCATAACATATAGTTTATAGGATGGTCTTGAGATCATATTTTTTACAAACTCATCTAAAATTCATAATTCAGTTTTAAAATGACATTTATATGGATAAAAACGACCAAGTGTGCATGTATTTTCATATAATTGCTATTTAAATATATGTAATATGTTATATAAAAAGGAACATAAGGAAGAATTATAATAAAAAATATTACAACTATTATTTTGGATGAAGTGATAAATATATATTTAACCAAGGATATAAATCGTATTTATATTAATATGTTATCTTCTTGAATAATCTAACTAATATTTGAGTTGGATTTTACAATCCTACAAGTTTCTATTTCTCAATTCAAGTTGGTTGATATGAGGACTATAGTTTAAATAAATGAATAATTATTAATGAAGATAGATTTTAATAAATAAGAAAACATGGATAAATCATTGACTAAGACATAACATGTATTACAAGTATTTTATATACAAGATAAAAAAATGAATGTGGTCAATTGTCATGCCATCTACTAAAACCAATATTGTTCCCTTTGTTAATTCAACTAAGGATGGCCCTTTTAATGGTATATCATAATACTTTTTTGGATGTCCCAATGTAGAAAAGGTCTTAAATTTTAGAGGATACAATAACGAGGGGATTTGGGTATTCAATAGAGCATTCAAATCCATTAATACATTAAATAAAATAATAAATTTTAATAACCAGGTTATTTCTTTGTAATATGCATTTCATTACAATAAATTATTATTTGATCAATTATTTATTTATATAGTATAAATTATAATTTCAAACACTTATATACATAATGGATTCTATAAATTATGGTGGTCTTAATTCTAAGGAACAATTAGTTTTGTTAACATGTTGATGCTACCAATAGATTGAAAAAATGGGTTTCTTCACATGCTGATTCTATAAATCTTGAGGAACAACATGTTGATGATGTTGAAAATGATAGAATGGTATAATGTGAAAATATAATTTTCGAAAAAAAATTATAATTCTAGAATTATATTGTGAATAATTATTATTAATGTAAGATGGGGAGGAATTAACATTGATGTTAGTTAAAATGTACACGGTCAACTAGTTAACCCCAACAAGCCATGTTTGTTTCATTGGGGACACCAATTGATTTATTTTTTTGATTTATATTGATATGCGAATCAATTTTTTTCTCATTATAAAGGTACTAATTTTGGAGGATATTAAGGTAAACTTTTAAAATGATTTTAATATATTATAAAATAAAAAGGTAGAAACATTTATTTACTCTTAATTATAATGTGAAGAGTTAATTTATACTAGATACCCATCAAGTTAATGTGTATTAATGATCATTAGAAATAATCATAAATGATTAAAAAAATTAATACTGAGAATCATCTCATAACCAATGAAAGAATTATAAACCATCACCAACCATAGATGTTTTCACACATGATAAAACAATATACAAGGAATACATTTTTTAGTGGTCATAAGGAGGTGTCTCTTAAGTTACATTTTGATTGGAAATAAATAACTTGGAAATTCGTGTATTAATCACATTCATTAAGAATTTTTAATTTTTAATATAGAAACTATTTAATGTAAATAGACAATGTGAATAAAAACCAATGTAAGTATATCATAAACCAAGGATATGGTCCACTTTACTTGAAAAATAATATGTATTATAAATTTGTGGTATTACTTTTCTATGGCATAATAAAAAACATAATTATATTCCTTATTTTATAAATATTGATGAGTTAATATCGAAATACACCTCTATCCCAATTTTTGTGTTATATAATAAGACTTATGTAAACAAGAATGGAATTCTAGTAAATAAAAACACAAAATTATTGGAATCATATGTTATTACGTAATTATAACAAATTCTTATCTTTTATATTATTGTAAAATTTATATAACTACATTGTTTCTTATATTGTTTTTGGTTTAGACAAAAAATAATCATTAGTTTTACCCTATGAATGACTATTATTAGTGGCCTTGAAGTGGCCAGAACAATTTGGCCACATCAGAGTCGTGGATTTTAGAGAGTCAGCGCAAACATATTTTGGGAAACTAAAATCACAATGGGATAAATGTAAGAAATTTGAGGTGATTGAAACATAAATTAATCCCCTAAAAAAATATATTTTTAGTGTGAGTTCATAGAGAATTTTTTGGAGTTAATAGAAGAATAAAAAACACAAAAACAACAACTGCGTGAAGATCACCATCTATCTTTGAGGAGATCTATTCACCTCAAAGTATGAATTACTATAGGTAGTCAATTTTTTTCATAAATGATACTATGAAATTTGAAGTAGGTAGATACAAATAACATTCTTATAAAAATTTTATACTTCCTTAAATCGATTGGAATTTCAATCAATCATGACCCAATGACATCCATCTTGTAAGGGGTACAACTTACAATATTAAAGAATGTATTCAACACCAAAAAAATATTCCAAAGGTTCTTGTGATTGTGGGTTTTCATATATTATAAGTGAAAATTGTTGAGATAGTTGTTCCCCTTGATGATTTGGAGATTCAGATGGTTGAAAATGATATTTGATATTTCATGTCATGGATATTTGATATTGTAAAAATACATTTCGACGGGAAATAAATAATTTCCAATTTATTTTTATTGAAAATCCTTTAACAACTAATGAAAAAGTATGAACTAAAAAATATTATTATATGTAGAGAAAAGAAATGAAAAATAAAATATTGAATGAAAACAATATAATGGATTAATAAAACTAGAAACAATTACCTTTAGGCCGTACATTTACACCAAAACGTCAACTTTCACATTTAATAATACAATATGTTCATGTAGATATAAAAAATCAAAAATAACTATATAGAAATAAATTATATGAAAGAAGAAATATATATGGAGGAAATTATTAACTTTCTAATTATTTAGAATGTATATTAAATCCATATACAAGGATTTTTTATAGTCTCAATTATAAATTTATACATGAGTTACATTTTAAAAATATTTATTTCCAATAGCAGATTTACTATGTAAATTTTATTTATATTCTATTCATATTTTTTATAGGAATATATATCCTTACTATTTGAAGTAATGACCCTATAAATAGAAATGTGAAATCATTAGTGCTCACATAAATACTAAACAAGAATGGTCATTGGAAGATGTGGTATACTTATCATTCTGGACTAACTGACCACAATGCTAGAAAAGAGACATAAATATGAAAAAGTATTCTTAATAGAAATTATAGAAGGGTAAAAATATATAACTTATTTATATAAAATATATTTTACTTTTATTTTGTAAATATTCCATTTTTAGGTAGAATTAATTTCTTATGAATATCTATTTCGATACTACAAAGATATGTTTTTTGAATTCAATGCATGGATTAAAATCAAACCAACAAAAAATGGTGACATTTATCATTTTAAAATAAAATATTATTAAATATTAAAAAAAGTCATTTTAAATGTTTTATATTATTCATAGATGAATTTTGATTTGGATATAATGTGTTTAAATATTTTCAAAATCATGGAATAAGGATGGTCAATGAGCACCAGAAGCCAAGAGAGTTACAAAATTTGATAAATATTAGGTTATATATAAAAGTATATCATTATCAAAACAAAAAAAAGTACTTATTTGTATCAATGTTTCTTTTCATTCTGAAAAAATAGAATGGAAAAGATCACGGTTATGACGTTTAAATGTTAATGAAATATAACATACGCCAAAAAAGTACAAGCTTCTCTCAAGCAGTATTTTTAATGATAAATTGAATTGAATTCAATATATTTATAAATTATTACTATTATATATTTTTGTTTTACAACTCGAAATGTCTATAGTACACTTATTAATGAGCAGAAAGATATTTTTCAATAAATTAATGAGAATAATAAATGTAGTTGGAATGTACACAGACATCACGAGTACATGGATCATTAATAATTATTTCAGTAATTTTCTCCAAATGTTATAGAATTCTTTTAGTTAAATTCATTAACTTTTTTTTATATTACATTATTTTTAAATTTTTAACGATATCTTGACGAAATTATTTTTTCAAGAAATGATTTTACTCCAACCATTTTATGCTCTATAAAGAGAAAAAATGATCAGATAAGAATCAATTCTGGATAAATACGTCAAAATGATGATGAACTCATGTACCATTTTTTATCTTCATAGATATATTTTGTTGATCAATTTATATATTTTTAGTATTGTTTGTTTTCAATTTTCGAATGACTCTGGGGCTATGGGATTTGTAATGGGTTACAAGCCCACTAGGCCATCGGGATATTTAATGGGTCTCCCTATACCTAGTTAAAAGAGGTTTTTGATTTGCTTTAATAATAAAATGAGGCTTCGACCCCAACCATTTAAAAAAATTTACGAATGAATCAATTTGTTGGATTTCAGTTTAACAGGAAATTTTACTATATAAAATATCTCACTCACTGAATATAAAAATGATCATACTTTCATAATACATTATGAAAATAATTCCTATTTAATTATTGAGTTGTAGTTACAATTTTCATGTCATTATAAAATGCAGTTATAGTGGAATGACTCAATGTGTGTGTTTTTATTTATAATTGACATTTTATTTCAAAATAGATGTCACATCCTCAAAATTGAGTAAAAAAGTTTTCATTATTTTTTACTTTTGTAAAATGATCCATATGTCATTTGTGATGTGTTGGAATTATGATTTCATAAATCTGATACATGGTGTGACCGTTATGTGACACAATTTTTATTTTCAGTTTAAATATAATTTTTTTGTAAATATGATGTCTCTTTTCATGAAAACTAAATAAACTAAAACATAGTGTCTTGATATGTTTTAAAAAATGTTCCATATGTCATTTTGGAAATTAAAGAATCAGTTTTTCCTTAATTTGATATAGAGTGTGACTATAGTGACTCAGTATGTGCATTTTCTGTTTAAAAATGGTCTCCTAGTTAAGAATATGTATCACTCATAGGAAAAAAACGAAAAATTCCCATATTGTTTTGATAAATTATAAAAATGATCCATGAATTTTTTAGAATATGTCTGAGTTATCAAACCATCAATCAAACAAATGATGTGACTGGTAAGACTAAAACACTATGTTTTTAGTTAAAATCACCATCTCAGGTCCAATCATACACCACATACATCAAACCAAGAATACATATTGAAATTGTTTTTACATCATAGAAAATAACCATAAGATATTTTTTATGTATATGAATCTTCTAAAACTAAATCAGATACATTATGTGGTGAGTGTGACTCCTAATGAGTGTTTTCGAATTAAAAATGGGATTTTAGTTAAAAATATTTTCCAGTGATTGAAAAAATAATAAAACACATTTCAATTAACTTCATATTTCAATAAAATGACCCTTTTTTAATTTTTATTGTATAATAATTAGTTGGTTTTTAATATATTATAATGTGTTACTAGTATGAAAGAAAATGTGTGTTCTCAATATAAAAATGGAATTTTAGATAAAACATATTTCTCTCACCGAAAACCATGAAAATGAGTCAAAATTGTCTTGATACTTTTCTAAAATGATTCATAAGTCATTTTAGCATTGGAATCAGTCACACTTAATCTAGCAGACATTGTGTTTTGTATGACTCAAAGTGTGTGTTTTCTATTTAAAATGAAATTTTTGGTAATAAAGTGTTCTAGTCACCTACAAATAGAAAAAACTCATATTTTATTGATACTAAAAAATGATTTTACAATATTTATTACCTGTAGGAATCAACCACACATCAATCAGACACATGGTGTGACTAGTATGACTCAAAGTGTGTGTTATTTTTTGGATGTTACAATTTATTTCAAAATAAAATTCACACAGTCAAAATCAAGTAAATAGATTTATATTTTGTAGATGATTTAGGGAAATGATCTATGAATCATCATTGATGTGTGGGAATCATCCATACCTTAATATGTGTAATTATTTTCAAATTATGAAGTAAAATGTTTTCATTAAATTTAAAAATGTCATTTTAATTAAAAATAAATTTGGAATAGTCAAAACTAAGAATAAAAATTATTATTTTATTGATAATTTATGAATGTAATCCATATATCAGTTTTAACATGTAGGAATAAGTGGTACAATAATACGATAAATGGTTTGATCAATATGACTCAAAATTTCAGTTCTGAATTGAAAACTGACATTTTAGTAAAAACATTTTCACTCACTAAAAAAAAATTATCTCACACTATCTAAATACTTTTATGAAAAGGATATATATATATATATATATATTTGATGTGTAGAAATAATCTCACATCAATACGATACATATTTAGTCCAACATGGCTCAAAGTGTTTGTTTTCTTATTAAAAAATAAATTTTAGATAAAAACATGGTTTAATCACTAAAAACATTAAAACATAATATTATTGTCACAAAAACATTGGGAATATTATCCTTACGTCAGTTATAATGTTTAGGAATCAACTACATAACAATTTGACACACAATGTGATTTTTATGACTCAAAATGTGTTTTTATTTGGCATTTTCATTTCAATTCAAAATACATTCCACACATTCAAAATTAATAAAATGAATTTCTATTTTTCTGATAATTTATGAAAATAATCATTATGTCATTTTTGATGTGTATGAATTATTCATTCCCGAATCTGTGACATGGTGTTCCATGTATTACATGAAATGTGTGTTTTCATGTTACAAATGAAATCATTTAAATAGATGCATGGAATACTCAAAAACATGAAAAAACAGTCATTATGTTTTAATACATTATTATAATTAGCAGGAAGTCATTTTTTTTGTATATAAATTTGTCTCACCAAAATCAGATATGTTGTATGACAAGTAATAAATGAAATGTTTTTTTTTCATTTTGAAAATGAAATTGTAGTTACAAAATGTGTCACACACTTTGAATTGTGTAAACATAATAAAAGTTTCTTGATTAATTATAAAAATTAACCAAATTTCATTCAATATGTGTAATAATTTCTTACACGTCATTCTGGCACGAGGTGTTCCCAATATTAATCAATGTGCATTTTTGTAGTATAAAAATTATGTTTTAGTTAAAAACTGGTGTACCTAAATAATAAAAAATTAATATTATATTGATTATTTGGTAAAATGATTCTTAGGTCCTTTATGACATGTAATAATCAACAAAACATCAATATCACACATTATGTGACCACTATGATGCAAATACTGAGTATTTATTTAGAATTTAAACTTCAGTTCAAAAAACACATAACATACTCCAAAATATGAAAATGTATTTATATTTACATTTTGATTTTGGAAAATGATCTATAAACCATTTAGGACATGTTAAAATTATTTATACATCAACATGATACTTGATGTGCCATTTTTGACACAAAATATGTGTTTTCAGTCCAAAATTTTAATTTTTGTTAAAAATATTCCAAACATGCTGAAAATCAATAAAATTCCTTTAAATTATTCTGATACATTAACATAATAACCCATAATTAATTTTTGACATGTTGGAATCAACTGTACCATATTCAAATACACGGTGTGACTGGTATGATATGAGATGTGTGAATCGAATTTAATAAGGTCATTTTATTTAAAAATAATTGTGACATATTCAAAACACCAAAATAATTTTCAAATTAATTTAACATTTTAAAACATTGGACCATAAATCATTTGTGACATGTATTAATTTAACTCCCAACAATCTAGTACATGATGTGATGAGTATTACTTGAAATGGGTTTTTTAGTTTAAAATATTAATTATAGTAAAATTATGAGTCACTCTATGAAATGAAATAAAACATTATTATATTGTATAGATATTTTAAAAAATGTTCCTTAATTCATTTTTTGATGTTTAGGAATCAGTCATAAATCAATATGACTCATGGTGTTTTTGTTATGAGTGAATATTTTTAGTTTTAAAATGATATTTTAGATAGTAATGTTTTCTACTCCCTAAAAACCAATAAAAAATTGTATATTGTCTTGATACATTAGGGAAATGATTCTCCAATCATTTGTGTTGTTTTTTAATCAACCTCATGTTAACCCAAAAAATGGTGTGAAAAATATAACTCAACGTGTGTGTTATTATTTAAAATTAAAATTTCAACTCAAAATAAAAATCACATGCTCAAAACTGGTCATATTCAATCAGATTGTTAGATACTTTAGAAAAATGTTCAATAATTCATTTGTGATTTGTAAGATTCAGCCACAAATTAATCCAACATACAATGTTCCAAGTATGACATTATTTGAATATTATCAGTTTAAAATTTAAATTATTATTAAAAATACATTTCAAATACTTTATACCAAATATTTACCTCGTATTTACTTTACACTTTAGGAAAATGATTCAAAAAGAATCTATGTCATAATGAAATTGAAAACATATTAATTTAAAATATAGAGTTCTCGATAGGACTCAAAGTGTATAATTTTAGATACAAATTGACGTTTTAGTTCAAAAAAAATAACATACTAATTATATATAAAATTTACTCCTATTTATTATAATATAGTAAAAGGATATATAAAAATCATACACTAATTTGACAAATGAGGTTCCAACTATGACTCAAACATTATTATTTCAGCTTAAAAGATTCATTTTGTAAATGAATTGTGTCATATTTATGTTTAAATAATTTATTAATATTATTACAAATCAATTGAATTTTTGTTTACACAAGTGAATTTTTCCCCATGTTGGGGTGTTTTTGGGGAACTATTGTCATGATTAGGCTCTTTTGATTGGTGGTCAGGGTTCAAAGGCAACAAAATAATATTTTTTAAAACTTTTTAAAATTTTGATAAATTTTATGTACAATTTTAATTGAAAAAACAAATTTTTAAAATGTGTGTAATATATTTTAAAATTTTTTATATCTGTTATTGAAATTTAAATAAAATTTAAATATTTATTTATTACTATTAAGTGTTGTAATTTCAACTTCCCATAGCTTTATCCTGGATTTTATTAGCACTAAAAACACTCAAAATTATGTACCATTTATTATCACTACAAATAGTCTTGATAATGGATCGCCTTTATTGAGAACCCCTATTTTCATACTAAAACATTACATAACATTGGTGGAGTACTTCAAACACTATATAATTAAATGCCCAATGACCGTATTAGTCTAGTTCCTTTGGAAACATGGAAACATGAACTGAGGTACATGTGTGAGCTATATTATCTACCACTATGTTCTTAATGACTATCACCCTTCTTAGACATATCATACCTAAGACATATCTTTATAACCTAGGGAATATAACCTAAAAGGTGGTGAGCTTATATGCTCAATAAGGGTAGACAAGGGAGACATGTAATCATAAGCATGAGCATAAGGGTATGTGAAAGTGATAATAACATTTGAATATCATACCCAGCATATCATAAGATCAAAAAAACTAAATCATTCCATTAAGATACGATGTTCATAAAATTCGAATCATAATGAAGTAAAGAACATAATACCTGAATTCAAAACATAGGAATAAAACCTATAATTTGGGTAGACAGGTAAGCATATAATTTTAACTCTATAGAAGCCATGTAATCACTGCCAAGACCATCTTGGTATTACATATTCACTCCCCATACCTTATTAGTAGTAATAGTTCACTCACATGGACATTGTAGTAGCATGGGTTCACTTCTCAAACCATCGTGGTAGTCGTGGTTCACTCCCTTGGCCATATTATTGGTCAATGTTATTTTCCAAGACCATTATTTTCTATATCGTGAGATATAAACCTTTACCCAATGAATTAGAGGGAGATATAGGTCCCACCAATCTCATAATGAAATCATACATACATGTGACATAAGAACATCAAAAATAATATCTTATCCCATGAAATGAAATGGGAATCATTAAAATTAATCATATCATAACCAATGGAAAAAGTTCTTTATTTCATAATCATTTCATCAAAATCATAGCCTAATAAAGAGAAATAGATTTCATAAACATGTAAGTTGTGAAAAATAAATGCGTTTCGTAAAGGCTATGAAATTAAAGACAAAAAATTCATTGAAGGAATATGAATGGAATATTAAGATAATTTCTTAAAAATGTAGGATTAACATAAATGGATGTCTTGTTAGGTAAAAATAATTAAAAAAAAATTTAAAAAAAAAATCTAAAGAAATTTTCTTTTATTCATCCAAATATATTTTTAATGCATAAAAAAATATAATTAATTTTCTTATAAAATAAATTGAAAACATATAAATTATATTTAAAAGAATTTTGAAAACCAATTTCCTTGAAATTTTATATAATAATATTGAAAACATTTTAAAACATTTTTCTTCAAAACACATTAAAAAAATTATAATAAAGTTTGAAAACATTTTGAAAACCATTTCATTGAAAATAATTTGAAAACATATAAATACATCGTGATTTTTTTTATAAAACCATTTTAATCAAAATAGAATCGAAAAATTGCAATAGAATATTGAAAAAAATTAATAATTATTTTGTTGAAATTGATTCTGAAAACTTATATAAAAAGATTGAAAATGTTTTTAAAACGTTATTATGTGAAAATTTATGATATAATTTTGAATTTTTTTATAATTAATTTATTTTTATATAACTTTTAAAACATATAAATAATTCCATAAAATATTTGAAAACCTTTTTACTTGAATATTTATGGAAGAATCTTGTAATTGTTTTGAAATTCATTTTATTGAAAATAATATTTAAAAAGTATTTTGAAATATTTGAATTAATTTTTAAGAAAATAAATTTTCCTTGAAAAATATATTCAATGATCATTTAAAATAAATATTATAATTTTTTTAAAACAAGGTTTTAAAAAAAATGATTTCCAAATGAAGATAGAAATATGGTCAGATTTTCTTAAAAAGATTTTCTTAATTATCTTAAGTACCAAAGTGTGGGAAAGTGATAATAAAAATTGGTTTTAACTTTAATAAATAGTGGATAAGAAAATTAACATATTTTCGTGAGATATTGATCATGATATTTCAATAATGGAATAATAATAATAAACAATGTCTATATACAATTCTATTATTTCAATAAACTATTAACACATCGTAACATGTGATTGAACTCTCCAGGTAAGAAAATGAATTTTAATGAAAATTAGAATATCATAAAATTAATTTAACTCACGAAATATCATTTAAAAGGTATGTATATACACCTTGAAAAAACATTGTAGGTGCATAATAAAACATGTGTCTCGAAAAAAGAAAATTAGACAAATATTGTCTTGCCAATTTGGTAGATTTTGAAACATTTACACCATGAAATAAATATCATAGAATAGATATATAAATACCCATAAAATTAATAATAACAATAATAAAATAAATTAATTGATAGTATATACACCAAACAAAGGAATGTTTTTTGAAAATATCATTTAACTTACGAAAAGAAATTGTGAGGTGAAATCCCCTTACCTTGTGTCTTGACTGTCACCATAATCATAAAAAAATCATGTATAATAAATATATCATTATAATAATTATAAAATATAAACATATTCTTATATCTAATAACTTATATGGCCTTATTATAACTTTATATTACCTCGTTTATAACAATTTTATGTTAGGGTTTCACTTTAGTTAATAGCTGCTTTGTTCTTTGCATGGGACTTAATTTGTTATAGATATTGTCCTTATACTTATACCATGATTTCCATAATTTACATCATGATATAAATATAAATTATATTCTGCATATTTTTTTGTAATAAGATATATAATATACATTTATGAAATGGAATACACCGTTCACGGAGATAGTAGGCCGCATGTACACATAAACACAGTTTCCGTTGAGTATTTGTATTAAAACAGTGTAATTAAATGAAATATATATATGTAAGTATATTATAGTTTCATTATTATATCATATATATCATATATTTTCATCAATCCCATCGGTAGTACATTCCATGTATTGTGTGAATGAATCACATCACTTTGAGGGGATGGTAGTCCACACTCCCTCAGACAAAATTATCTTATTTACCAAAAAATTAAAAGTATAAAGTTATCTGTTGTAAAGTAATTAATGAAGAAAAATGAAATTATAAATATAATATATATCATATACAAATAGATTTCCTAGCATAATTCCATACATGAGAGGCAGTAAAGGAAAAATGAACAATCATTGTTTCGTGAGGTGATAGTTCACCGTACACATAATCAGTATGTTTTGTATCAATTATATAGAAGTGTGTGTATGTTTTGGTTATAACATTACCATAAAACATTCCTTTTATATAATATGTACTGATATGTTTAAAAATTAATTTAATAAAAAATGCGAAGGGGGTCGAGAAAGGAAATAAAAAATGATCTTACGACAAGTCATTACCATTTAATCGGGTAAATCCTTTTAGTTTTTCCCAAAAGGCATCCTTGGTTTCCTTTATACCCAATGAGGGTGTTATATAAATAATTTATGGATTTAGGGAAGTTTATTGGGTATAAATTTTCAGAACCTATGAGGGTTTAGAGGTGTAAATACGAGGTAGAGGTGGTGTCCTTTTATAAGGATGGGAAAGGAAACACAAGGAATTTTTGAAATCTAGTTATGTGTACCCATGTTTTTTACCTTAAAATAGTTATACCCAACCAACAATAATAAATAATGACTGTTTAATGGATGAATAAAGTCTAAAAAATTGTTTTAGGACATGTTTATAAGTTTTTTGTGTCTTGAATTTATTGTTTAGTATTTTTTTACCTAATTTGACTCTTAATAATTGTAATTAATTTTATATAAATTCAATTTTATTTCTTGTCTATAAAAATTTGACCTAATTAAAAAATTTAATTGGGTTTTATTCTAAATTTTGAATCCATTTTTCTAAATTCAATTCATATAAGTGGCCAAAATTAATTTAAAAACAATCCCACTGATGGGACGAAATTGCCGAGTTTTAATGTAAAAATAACGAAAAGACTGATAAGTTTTTATAACCAATTTTAAAGTAAAATTTATGTTAATGACCTAAAATTCATTAATTTATTAAAAATTTTCTCTAATTTAACATTATAAAAAATTTAAAATATAATTTATACTTATAAATTATTTATATTTAAAATATAATTTAAATTAATATTCAGTATTTTTATCTATTCATGGAAAATGAAAAATATAGAGAAATGCCAAATATTTGTCCTAGTATAATTTTTATTTCCATAATTCAAATATGAATTTTATTATGACATACAAAATATATAAATGTTCTATAATTTTCGATTTTAAATGAGTTCATCATTAAAGGATGTTAAAACTATCATTTTAAAATATAGGTTTTAAGCATCAAATTTGGTTTGTTTGTATTTTATATCTATAAAATAGATTGGATTATTGTAAAAAATTTTGATTATATAATATATAAATTTATTTAATATTATTCCATATTAGTAATTAATTTTTCTTAATAATATAAATTGTATTTTCACAAAAAATTTGACATTTATAAATTCAATCCCTTTATATTCATTTGGTTTCTATATTATTTTATAATTAATAGGTAACCAATGGATTCAAGTATATATATTCATATGTTAGTTTATCCTATAATATTTAATTTAATTGTCTTGTCGTATCCTATAAAATAATAAAATGTTATCATAAATTATTATTCGGTAACACTTAGTCTGGCGTGTCATATAATCCATCAAGAAAATTCAGTCTTTCCTATAACTCAACATAACCACCATGTATTGTGAAGAGAAAGATAAAATATATTTTGCATGTATTTCATGATTAAATAATATTGCATTTAACATAATACAGAAACTGTGCTTTATTATAAAATAAATTATTTTCAGTTTTGCATAAAATAAAAAATATTATAGCGATTAAATATATTATAAATAAATAATTCACAAAATAATTGGTTGTTACATTATACCCCCCTTAAAATGAATTTCAACCTCAAATTTCGTTTGGTTAATCAATGTTTTTGTATTTGAATATTCTTTTCATAGAAATTCTTAACAAAAAATTATATCCAATAAACCCTTTAAAAAGAGTAGGTTGGTATCACAATGGTTATCTAAAGTAACTCATAACAAGATTACCACATAAGAGAAAATAGGAAGGAAGTGAAAACACAAATAGGGAAGATAAATATTAATACCAGGTTATGTTAGAGTGTGATAGAGAACAAGACTAAGAGGATGTTAATTATAACAAAGCCATAACTCTATGATGACCAAAGGGACCATCTGATTTATAAAAAACAAAGGTATGGGTATAACATTTTTGGTTTCAAGATCCCTTTTCCTAATGATTAATAATTTTCATAAAAATATATACAATCATGATATCATGAAAAGATCTATATTTGTTGTTTATTGATCCACTTCACCTATTTCTCTAAAAATGAAGATGAATTTATCATTCATAGAGTACCAATAGATCATGAGATCGATGATATTCCATCCAATTTGTTATAAATTATCATAAACACAATGAATTTTAAAAAACCTATCTAATATGCATAAATCATCACATGGAGTGAGAACACTTTAATATTACTAACATCATTTGATAATTAACATAAACTTTACATAAATTTCTAACCATATAAACCATTTAAAAGATAAAAATTATTATCTTTCTAAAGAATTTATTAATATTACCTTAACAATGACCCCCATATATAACAATGTAGCTATTCATTGTCACATTCCCAAAATGTGAAAAACCTCAATATATATTATCTTGAAACATGGTAATAACATAAATTACCAAATATATGTCTGGAGACATGCATGCATACTTATTCCAATGGTTACAATATATATTACAAAAATACATTAAAAATGAAAAATTCATCCTTGATGAAATATAACACTTTTTCAATAATCATTTCCAAGGTAATCTATGCCATCCAATTTAATTATTCATATCTATCATATCCTTATCCAAACATCAATATCTAAACATAAAATATTTATTAAGGGTTACCTTCCCTTAATAAAAATATCATCTTTCTGTGACATCACATTTCTATTTATACAGCACTATTCAACATGTCCTTTTCAATCCATAATGAAAAATTATACATAAAAAACATATATATATTTCATGATTCATATAACATAATATTTGAATTTAAAAACCTAAATACATCATTAATCCAACCTTATTCTTAATCCATTACTCAATGTTCATTAAAATAATCCATAAAAATGTTTTCTATAAAATGAAATTTGAATCATTCATCAGTCCTGTTAACCTAAAACTATCCATGCTACTTATGTTTAATGCAAATATTTCAATAGGAACATCACATATCCTTCATGTTTCATTTTCAGCCTCGTTATTTCCAAAATTATGACCAATACACATAACAAATTGTTGATTATATTTATGAGATTTCAACATGGGAAATTTATTAACAAAATGTGTATACATTCCACATCTGAAATAATAAATGTTAACCATGTTTTTTCTATTTATATATGTTTACTAACTGAGCACATCATAGTGTGAGAAACAAATATCATATATAAATACCATATAATAATTTTAAATTTAATATATGGTGCCTAAATCATGGATACTTCTTCTTTAATATGTGTAATTATATGTTTATCCATGGCGATTCATATTAATACCCTATTAAATCCTTCACGATGGTTCATAAAATGTATTTGAATTCCCAAATCATATCCCCCAATAGTTTCAAACCATGTGTGAAGCATGGAATGTTAGCATCTACCAAATTATTCTAAGTGAGGATCAAAACATATAGTCAAAGATTTTACCCCTAGGTACGTCTATTCCAGATCCATATCCACTTGTAGTATATAGAAAATTATTTATTTTAATGAAACAATTAACTATATCCTTTTACAAAATTCCAGGTCATTTTCTTAAATCTTAACTCCTTTATATAATAATATATAGAGACATCCCAATACATATATTTAGAAATATTCTAAGGGATATTACTGAAGTCTTATCATCATGGTCTCCAGAGGATAACTAATCCTTTAAACTGATGCCAATTATATTAACCGTCTCTTTTAATACATTAATATTATATAACTTTTTCTAAATACTTAAAACATTATTCAAAAAAATGCCCAATGACCATATTAGTCTAGTTCCTTTGGAATCATTGATACATAAACACAAGTACGTATGTGAGATACATTTTCTTCCACTATGTTTTTCATGTATAGAAATTTTTATAGTCACATCATAAATAATACATATCTGCATAACCTTGGGAATGAAATATAAAAATCGGTGAGCTCAGATTCTCAGTAAGGGTAGGCAAGGGAGACATGTAATCAAAGACAAGATAATAATGGTATGATAACATGACCAAAAGATTAGAATATTATTCCCAACAAATCATAATATCATAAACACAAATATAGGAATAAATCGTAGTTGTTAATAAGACATGAATAATATATAAATAAATTACATAAATTATGAAAGAATAAAATTGGAATAAAACATTTTATTTTGGAAAAGTCAAATTCATATAATATGATTTCCATAGTAGCCAAAACATCTATTCCAAGACCATATTTGTTGTATAGGTTCACTCCCCAAACCATCTTAGTAGTCATTGTTCACTCCCATAGCTATATTTGTAGGATGAGTTCACTCCTCAAACTATCTCGGTAGTCATGGTTCATACACATGGACATTTTATAAGTTAAGGTTCATTCCAAACACTATCATATTCTATCTCATGAGATATAATTCTTTACCTAATGAATTTGAGGGAGATATAGGTCCCTCCAATCTCATAATGAAATCATATATTAAAGTTATAAAATACCAATAAAAATCATATACTATCCCATTAAATTAAATTGTTATCATAAATCAGTAATCATATCATAATAAATTGTAAAAGATACAGCTTTCAAAATAATTTCCCCAAAAGCATAACATGGGAAAGTGAAAAGCATTTAATAAACATAAAACCTACGAAAGAGAAAAGGGTTTCTTAAAAGATTATGATATTAATAAAAACCCATTCAAATAATGAATATGAATTGAATCTTTGCATCATTTCCTACGATGGAAAATGAAACATAAAAATATTTCATCATATATTTATAATAATTTTAAAATATCATTAAAAAAATCATTTATTGAGGAAAATATTTTTTCCTGTGGAAAATATTTTTTTAATGCATAAATGTATTTTAAAACCATATCCTTAGAAAATTACTTGAGAATATATAGATAGGACTTGAAATAATGTTGAATAAATTTTTACTTGAAAACGTATATAATAAGATTTAATAAATTTTAGAAACATTATTTTTTGAAAAACCTTTTTAAACATTAAAAGAATAAATTAAACTATTTTTAAAAACAAATTCATTTAAAACATATAATGAAATATTAAAAATGTTTTGAAAACATATAAAGAAATATTGAAAATGTTTTGAAAAACAATTTTCATTAAAACTTATTAAAGAAGATTGAAAACATTTAGAAAACAATTTCTTTGAAAAACTATTTGAACACATATAAAAAATGATTCGAATACAATAAGATTATTTTTTAAAAAATAAATTTTCATTGAAAATAATATTTGAGGATAATTTGAAACCCCATTTTGAAACATGGTTTTTGATGTAAAATATATTTCTTGATTGAAAATTGAAATATTGTCATATTGTTTTCAAAAAAAAAATATTAACTGTATATTAAACAGAAGAGTGGTAATTGGTAATAATACATGTATATACATAGAATAAATATAGAATAATAAAATTCATGAGTTTTCTTCAGATATGGATCATAATATTTCAATAATTAAATCTTATTCATGAATAATCTTCATATTCGATAAGATTGTTTCAATAAACACTTAATAAATTGTAACTTGGGATAATTATATCCATGAAATAAAATAAAATAAAATATTAATTAAAAATATCATTAAATAATGTAGATTAAAGATAGAAAATTTAAATTAAAATTATATACACCTAAAAAATGATTGAAGGTGTGTAATTAAACATATGTCTCGAAGAAGGAAAATTTAGAAAAATACATTCTTATCAATTCTATTGATCTAGAATCATTATACTGATGATATAAAAATCATTAAATGGATATTTAAATAAAAATAAAATTATGAATAATAATAATATAATTAATTAATATGTATTATATTCAAAATAAAAAGGAAATCAGTGTGAACATGGACTGTATGTCACGTAAATAAAAAGTGTGATGAAATCCCCTTACGTTGTATCTTTAATATCATCATACCCCTACAAACCTCCTATATAATAAATATAAGTATATTATAAATCCTTAATATAACTATATTACTATTTAATATAACTTATATGGGTTCTTTATCACTTTATATTACCTTATTGTTAAAAATTATGTGTTTAGGTTTCACGTCGGGTGTTATCCGCTTTGTTCTTTGCATGTGTCTTAATTTGCTATATATGTGGTCCTTATACATATATAATGATTTCAAGAATATCAATTATGAAATAAATATAATGTATATTAAGTATACTTGTGATACAATTAACTATATAATATAGATGTATGAAACATAATACGCCATTTCTGGAGATGGTAGGTTGAATGTACGCATGAACGATGATTCCTTTTAATATTCATATTGAAATAAAGAAAGTAAATGACATACATGTGAGTGTATATATATAATAATTAAATTAGAATTATTATATGTTATATATTAAATAATTTAACTATAACCATCCTTAGTACATACAATGTAGTGTGAGAACGAATCACATCACTTTGAGGGGGTGGTAGTCTACACATCCTCATACAAAATTATCGAATTTATGAAAATGTAATTAATAATTATATGAGTTGAAAAATAACTAAAACATATTAAATTAATAATAAATATAATATATATAATAAATAAACATATTTTCTATCAAAATGTCCACCATGATAGGTGGTAATAAGAAAACGAACAATCATCTTTTAGTGAGGTGGTAGTTCTACGTGCACGTAATGAATGTTCATTACAAAATAAATAGAATTATGGCCATGTTTAAGTCATACAATTAGAATAAAAAATAATATTATATTCAATATATTGTTTATATTATAAATTCATCGAATAATGATAGTGTAGGTGGTGGAGAAAGAGAATAAAAGAAATGACCTTAAAAAAAGTCATTACCTCTTAATCGAGCGACAAATTTTGATTTGTGACAAAAGGAATTCACGAATTTATTTATGCTAAAAGGATGATTATATAAATAATAAAGGTATTTTGGTATTTTTATTGGGTATACCTTGGATGAACCTAATTTGTTTTAGAGATTTGAAGAAGAGTGAGAGTTTTTGGCCTTTTATGGGGAAGGGAAAGTACACATATGAAATTTTTTTAAAACAAGTTACATGTATTCACAATTTTTTTCCAAAAATGACATATAAAATTATAAAAAATAGATAAAATAAGTTACATGGAAGAATAATTTCAATTTAATGGTTCTTGGACAAGTTAATAGGTTGTTTTGGGTCATAAATTTTATGGATTATAACTTTTGATCCAAATTAGTCCCCTAATTGCTGTAATTAATTTTAATTAATTTCAAAAATATACTTGGTCAAAAATGTTGAACATTTAATAAATAATAATTTATGATGATTATAAATATGGAAACTGTTTTCAAAAATTCTAATGAAATAATTGGTTGAAAATAATTTAGAAACATTCCTACTAACAGGATATCATTGCGGGCTTTTTAAAATAAAAATATCCAATAGTGTTGTGGGTTTTTATTAACAATTTAAAAGTGAAAATTAATATAATTACCAAAATTGTATTAATTTATATTATTATTATCTAATAAAAAATTAAATATAATTAATCATTATATGTGAATAATATGAAAATTATATTTGAATTATAATTCAGTATTTTGAACTAATCATAAAAAATGAAACGTTATTGGGAAAAATAAAAAATTTATCCTATACTAATTGTTATGTTTATATTTCAAATATGATTTTTATTTTTACATATTTAATATATAGAAGTTTCATAAATTGTATTTTAAATTAGTTATCCTTTAAAAGGATATAAAACTACTTTTATAAAAATATTGGGTTGTAAGCATAAAAATTGTTTTTTTCTTATCTCATATCTATCAAATTTATTTGTTGATTATAAAAAAATATTATTTCAATATATAAAATATATATTTATTTAATATTGTTCATTATTAGAAATTAATTAAACTATTTAATATAAAAATTCTTTTCACATAAAATATACATTTATAAAATCAATCCCTTTATATTTTTTTTTTCTATATTCTTTTATAATTTATAAGAAACCAATGAATTAAACTATATATATTCCTAATTTAGTTAATTATATAATAAAAAATTTAATGGTTATGATATATCCAATTAGAAAAATAGTATTATAATAATCAATTACTGTTGGTAACACCCGGTCCTGTGTGTTACGTGTGCCATCAAGGAGAGTCAGTGTTGCATGAAATATAATATATCCATGATGTTCCTTGTAGAGAAATATAAAATTTATTTTCATGCAGTTCACGATTACCTTTCAATAGTATATAACATAATCCTGAAATTGTTCTTTAATATAATATAATCTCTTTTTATTACTTCCTGAAATGTAAAACTTCAAAAAAGAAATTAATTAATTCGAAATAATAATTCACAAATTCTCAAAGTGTTACGCCCTTTACTATTAATATAGTAGCGCTAATAAAGGTAATAATTTTTTATTTCTGTTCCAACCTATATGAAGGCCCCCTTTTTAGCACTGTTTTTAGTGATGATAATATCCATACCTGTTTTAATATTCTTACAACAAATTTGATTTTATTTACACTAATGAAGGATATTTCTAGTGCTATTGATGTATATATCTCTAGTAGTGTAATAAAAATAATAATAATAATTTATAGTTGATATAATAGTCACAATTTTCAAATGTGGACACTCAAAAACCTAATGGGCCAACATGGAATCGATCCTTCTCCCCTCTCAATAATAGATATGCATGAAACAAGACCCTTAAAATTATTATAATTCATTTTGTAGGAGATATATTTTTCTATATAAGGATCCCAAATTCAATAGACTATTCAAATGTACCCCTTAATATTATTTTTAATATAAGGTTTTACCCTAGATTTTCTAAGGGATCCAATTCCACATGCATTCTTGGACAGTTTCCCTATGCAACACCATATGGGTTGGACCTCCATAAAACATGAATAATGAGTGCATATGTGAATTCATGTGCCATATCATAAGAATTTGATCCAATGTTAATGAAATATAATACAAAAAAATTGTACCCTAAAGAAATAATTATAATAATAACAACAAAAACAATAACAATCACAAATGGGAGATCATGGAGTCAGGAGACTATTGCCCATTTTATTTATAAAATTTAAATAAGAGACATGAAGAAATATGGGATGAACCCCGAAATAATCCACCCCAATGAAAAAATAGAAAAATAACAAAAAATTACTTATATGAAAAAAATTATATCCATAACACTCATTTACCGAGTCCACTTTCCATTAGTTCTATATTTTGAAGAACCCTAAGTCCCATTAACCATTGTTTTCTTCAATTAAGAGTATTATTTCATTCCACTTGAATTCAATGGAGGTTTTTTATGACTCACTCTTTTTTATATAATGTCCTATACTCATTATGAAAATAAAATTACAGATCTGTACTACAGAATGAAGTATGAACCTGACCCATTATGTCTTCCTAGGATCCACTAATTTTTTTAAATATTTATTTATTAGTAGATTTCATATTAAATCTACGAGTGTTGTACCCCAAGTTTCCAATATTTATACAGATCCATAGACCCACATTGTAACTAGATAGGTAACTATTCATACTCATTTGGTGAGTGTCCCTTTCCCTCAAAACATCACCCTAAACATATTAGCGAATAATAATATGTGGTAACTAATAACCATTTTATTTTAATTTTTTCTGTTAGAGATAATTTATTCAATATTTAATGCATCCCATAAATTAGTTCTTCCTCAACTAGATCTAGAGAGGCACCATGAGAGTGGCCTCTATCGAACCAATCATTTATGAATAAAATTATATTTCATTCAATTAAATGACTCATGGATATAGAAAACACATGCTATCTTTTTTAATTAGTTGTTATATATTGTTGGATTGAAATGACTTTTCTGTATCTTTACCATTGAAAACATATCCATTGAACAATGAACATAAGACTAAAATAAATATAAGGTTTGAACAAATCATTTCTACATAGTAAAGGAGATGATTTCTTAATCTAACATACTCGGGCCATATGAAGATCATTTTTTCATTGCTCAGGAAAGAGGTTCCATCACCAAGATTCTATGTTGACCAAGTCCAAGTTGTGGTTCAACACATTAAGCTTGAAAGTAAGCCCTTGCAAGATAATTCCATGTTAATAGAGATTTTCATTCAGGTGATGTTATCTGAACCGCCACAGGAGTCTCTGACCATTTCACACCTTACCCATTGGTATTATTCATTTGTTATAAGAGGTTATGCAACAAGGTATTATTTAGTTATTGTGTAATAATTTTTAATAAAAAAGTCTTATTATATCATTTTTTATGATAATATGGTTTTATAAAAAATAATGAAATTGATTAGTTGATTATTTGGGTAAAAATGGTAATTTTGAGAAATATATATTTTTATATTAAACTAAGGTTTTTGTTAAAAATAATATAAAAAATTATAATAAATGATGATTATATATGTTTCTTATTTTAAATTTTTAAGTAATCAATTTGATAAGAGATATATTTTTTATGACCAAATAATAAGTTTATTTTTTTAAAGAATTTATTTTATGAAATTAGTAAATTTTTTAAAAAATTATTATTTAATAAAATTGTATTATCAAATTTCTTTTATTAATAATAAATGTGTGTATTATTTTTATGAATTCAAATGTAATTTTTTTTAATGTTTAGAAACTATTTTCTTTCAAAACCCCCCAATATTCAATAAAAATTTGTTCTAATTTATTAATAAGAAAATTCAAATATATATATAATTATTGAGATAAAATGAATATTATTTTTGGAATCAGGACATACAAATTATCCTATGGTGAGTTTTTCATAATTTTCTAAGACATTTGATTATTTGGGAAAAATTAAATAATATATAAATATATAGTGTGTTTTATGACATCATTATGACACAATAGTTATATAATAAAAAAAATAAAATGTATCATATACTAAATATATGTTTTTACCTTCAGATAATGTTATTTTAGATTTATTTGAGTTATTTTACAATACCTTAGTAAATCATTAAAAATGTATAATATATTTTATGTTGTTAAATTCATTTCCTTGGGTGTTTGAGACACCTCCACATAATAAAGATGTTATTTTAATATTGTATCCCCTTATCCTAATAAAATAATGTTTTTCATTCCTCTTTTCATGATACCATGGCCCAAAACTGGGTTTTTTCTGTGGTTTGTAATCTTTTAGTGTGTAGTGTCCAGAATAAAAATAATAAATAATTTACCTTCCTTTAATATATTTTCCACTAAATCACCCATTACACTTCAATAAATCTGATTTAATATCATATTCAATCCTCATTCCACTCCTTAGAGTACTCCCATGGTTCCCCATCCCTCCAAAAATCCTTTCCCATTCGTTTTTTATCACACATCCTTATAAGGGTTCCATCCTTTCTAATTTTTTTTTTCTAAATTCACTTATATTGTTATACCATTTTAATTATCAACTAAAAATTATGGGGTATATTTTTAAACATCCCAAAAACATCCCTTATAAAAATTACATTATTATATATTCATTTTTATCTCATTAATCTCTCCCATGTACACTTTTTATCATGCCAAAATTCCATAACAGAATTCTCTCTCATCATTTCCATCCAAGCATTTCTTCTATGTTATGCATATAAAATTACTTTTAATATGTTGGGATATTATGATTCATTACCCCCTGAATACCCATTTCATTTCTAAATTATGATAAATATCTTTCTATATCATCTACCCATTTTATGAATCCCCATGTGATATCATTATACTTCCAAACTTTCGTTATGATTTTCCATTCCAAAATCATCGTGTAGTGAAAAACATTCCATTTGTCTATAAATTGTATTAAAATTTATTCACATATACTTATTGATTATAGTCATTCATATATTTATTATATATTCAATTATCATTGAATAAATAATAATGTTTAATGAATCCGTATTATACGAACTATGTGGACCACTTAATAATGAGAATAAAATGTTCATGAAGGGGGCACTCTAATAGCGCTCCAATACATTGGGAAATGTTTAGTATCATGATATATCTTGTAGGAAAAATAAAATATTTTATTCCTTTATATATTTTTTTCCACCATGTTGGTACAGGGGTTAACCAATTATTTTATGTTTATGATGTAGTATTATAAGTTGTTGACACTTTTTAGGTTATAATAATCATGCTACATCATGACATTATGTTCACATTTATCTTATGATCCATTGATATTTTTTATATCCTAACATGTATATTATTCTTCATGATATTCATTTATTACTCCCTAACTGGGCTTTATATCTCACCCATTTCTTATGTACATCCTTAGCTTATCCCATACAGTGTTAAGTATTAAAAAATATTGTGGTTTGGTAAAGGGATCTTTGAATAAAGATGATATATTTAATTTTATGTTTTCCTATAATGTTCCTTAGACCCAAAGAAAATATAACTATCTGTATTATGAGTTGTATTAATTTCATTTTTATGTTATAAATCATTTATAAATATGAAATAAAGTGCAGGGTTGTTATAGTTGATATAAGAGGATATATTTAGTTATTTTTGGTATTAGGATTTGAAAACTCTAGTGAATGAATTAAGGATAAGACTAAGTATAAAAAAACATCCCTAGAATTTTATAAGTATAGAGTAATCGGTTTATCAAGAAAATAACTCCATTTCTAGATACAAACAAATATATGAGTCTCATGAACCAATTTATCAAGGGGTAAAAGACAAAAACACCTCTTTATGTTAGAACCAAATGAGAAATGCTGCACGATAACAGGATTTGAGTAAATTTTGGCTCAAAAATCCCGAGGGATTTGATTGGGTAAATTAATAATAATAATATGAACTATTATTAAGGGAGAGAAAATTCCCTACATTACGAAAAAGATCATAGATTACTTATAATGAAGCCCAATAATCCACTTTTTATGGAAATAAATGTAATTAATATGTTATCCCGTTTTTTCATCAGATTCTCCATTATTTGTTTAATATTAAAAAATAACTACCCCATATTTTCATTTTATTATATACCATGACTGATAAAAGTAGGTCTTGAGCTAACATCCAATGCGAAGATCAATGTGATGACTTTTCTAATGAAACGACCTATCTGATGGGAGAAAGAATCTAACACATTGTTATGATACCCTTTATGTTATGTCATGTTTTTAATAAATTCATGGGTAAATAGAAAAGTCCCACCCACCCCTTGAAGAACAATTCACAATCACGATATTCATGAGGCAATAGAGTTCTACATTTAATGGATCATCTGATCCCTCAATCACTGAACAATGGAACAACTCCACTGAGAAACTCATGTCAATCAATCAGTGTTCCAAAAAAGAAATGTTTCATCAAGTTTCTTATTATATGAAGCATAATGCTGATTAGTAGTGGACTTTGATAAAAAATATGATGCCTGAGAAAGAGATCAAGGAAATGGGATGGACAGATTTCCAAAAAATGTTTTTCGATAAATATTTTCTCTGCACCAACAGTCATAAGATGGAAAGAGATTTCCTTTCACTCAAGATAAAGGATGATGAATCTATTTGGGAATATAAAGAAATTATCACCATAATTTTATGATAAACCTTTGGTTTTGTTGTAACCCCTAAATGTAATTTTGACTACTACATTGGTGGGTTAAAGCATAGCCTACGGAAATCCCTAGAAATTTTGGAATTTGAATACATTAAAAAGATTGTCTTGTGTGACCTCAAAGTTGAAATGGAGATCGATGAATCTCTTAGGTATAACAAGGATAATTAGAGGAATGTGGATATTAATATTGGTGTTTTGATGGATAAATCCAATGGTTCAACGAAATTCCTGCATCCTAGTTTCCAACGGTGTGGAAAGAAGCGCCCTGGGAATTAACTAAAGGGGATGAAGAAATGCGTTAGGTACGGGAAGGAAGGGCACTAAGACAATAGTTGCTAATAAGAAAAACCATCTACTATGAAATAGGAAAGAAATACTCTATTCGATCCTTGAAACATTGTTTATTTATATAACTTCAATGAACCAAATCACTTTTTGTACCAGTTCCCTAAGTTAATATTTTTTGAAGGCAGCCAACAAGCTCCGAGGAAGCAAGGGTGAGATTGTTCTATCACTATTAGAAAAGAAATTACTAAAAAACAATAAGCTGTAAGGAATTATAGTTATTCAATCAAGAATAGTTAATGTAATTTTGTATTTTGGTTCTACACATTGTTTTATATCCCAAATGATTAGTAGAATAATTAATACACAATACAAATCATGAAAGTATAGATTTTTGTGAGAACCGAAAATGAGGAAATTATAAAATCCTTTTAATATATCTCCTCCCCTATCAATGTTTGTGTATTAAACTTCCCAAAGAACTTAATAAAACTTCCTTTGTTATAATTTTATGCAATTATTATCATGGATTGGTTATCCATATATAGAGCCAACATACATTCTCTTTAGAGGAAAATCACATTCTATATGGTGAACCCACCCCGATTCTATACTAGTGAAATGAGGAAGTTGAATATTCTGTAGAAAATTCTTCCCAACTATTGATATTACTTATTTATTAGAATGCATATCATTCTCAAATGATTTATTATAACGAAGGAACCATCCTTGAAGGCATTCCTATTGTGAGGGAATTCGCAGATGTGTTTCCTCATGAACTTACTGGTCCTCCTCCTAGAAGAGATGATGAATTCTCGATTGATTTTATACCTGGTGTATTTCTAATAGCCAATACACCATATATAATGTCTGTTGTAGAGCTTGAGGATATAATGAAACAACTATTATAGATTCTTGATAAATGGTTTATATAGCCATGTGCTTCACCATGGGGTTCACCAGTCCTCTTTTTCAAGAAGAAGGATAGGTCAATGCCTCATTGCATTGATTATAATGAGCTCAACCGAATCATGATAAAGAACAAGTATGGTTTTCCAAGAATTTATGAATTTTTAGATCACCTACGTGGAGAACAATACTTCTCAAAGGTGGATCTACAATCGGGGTATTACCTAGTAAGGGTGAAGAAGGAGGATATCCCCATGAGTATATTTTCTACACGATACTGGAATTATGTATTCATATTAATTTATTTTAGACTAAAATTTTTTCCTAAAATATTTATAGACATGACAGATTGAGTTTAAATTCTATTTGATGAAAGTATCATTCATCGGGAATATCATCACCAGCAATGGGATATAAATAGATCCTTCCAAAACCAAAGAAATTGATGTTTGGTCAAGGCTGACATTTGTGATGGATATCCATAGATTCCTGGGGTTAGATGGATATTATCATAAACATGTGATAAATTTACCATGATTATGAAATTTTATCAATATGCTAGAATATAAGGGAGTCATGTTTTGTTAGAATGATGAATGTGACGAAAGTTTCATGGAGTTAAAGAAGTGGATTTTCACTTCCCCTATGCTCACACTACCCAGAAGTGGGGAGATTTTTCATAATATTCAACAATTATTCAAAGAAGGGAGTAGGATATGTGTTGATGCAGAATGAAAAATTTATCACCTATCCCTTAAGGTAGATTAAAATGCATGAGTAAAACTATCCCATGAATGTTTCGGAGCTGGCAGCTGTGATCTTTTCTTTCAAAATATGGTGGGATAATCATTTTGGGGAAAGTTTGAAATATATACGGATAAAAAAATTCTAAAATATATATTCACATGGAAAGATTTGAACATGCACCAATGAATATGGTTAGATCTCATCAAGGGTGAAAACTTCTCAATCCATTACCACTATAGGAAATCGAACAAGGTTGAAGATGCTCTATGTAGAAATGACCCATCTATTCAGTCATTGATGAGAATTCAAACGAGATCCAATATTCATAGATTTGATAATGATGTACATGGAAACCATAAATAAGGGAACATAATCAACCCTTTCACAAATGATTCATCAACCATCAATTTTGGAAAGGATAAAGGATACTAAAAAGATAATGTGGAAATTTGAAGAATGTAGAAACTAGAAGAAAAGGGAATTGTGATATTTAGTTAAAAATATGTTTTATTTGAAATAATTATTCAACTTAAGGACTTTTGGATGATGCACATAGTTAAAATATCTCTATTCACAAATGAAACATGAATATGTATCGGGAACTCTGAGATAATTATTGGTTGTATTACATGAAGATGGAGATTGCCGAATATACCTCAAAGTGCCTGGTATGTCAGCAAGTGACGGTTGAGAGGTAGAAGTATAAGAGGATTATGCATCCATTACCCATACCAATATGTAAATGGGAAAACATACCTATGAAATCTGTCAGCATACATTCGAATACATCCAAAGAAAAAATATGTTTTTATGAATCTTGTTGCAAGGAAAACACATTTTATTAAAATTCTAGAATATTTCTCATTTGATCAAATAACACAGATATACATCCGAGAATTGTTAAGGCTACATTGAGTACCACTATCAATTGTGTCTGATCGAGCTCCAAGATTTACCTCTATGTTCTTGAAGTGTATCAAAGACACATTGAACACTGTGTTGATATTTAGCATGGCCTATCAATCACAAATAAATGGACAATCTGAACAGACTATACAGACACTTGGGGACATTTTGAGATATTTCTAAATGGAATTTAAAGGTGAATGGGACCAACAAATTCATTTTTTGGAGTTCTCTTACAAAAATAGTTTTCACTAACATATCCAAATGGATCATAATGAATCCCTTTATGGGAATCGATGTAGAATACTAGCATGTCAGGATACTGTTGGGGAATGAAAACGTTTATGTCCAGAAATGGTCATAGAAATGGTAGATAAGGTTAAGACCATCAAGCAGCACATCAAAGCTACTCAATATCGATAAAAAAGAGTTATGCGATAAATCATCGATGAGAACTAGAGATTGAGTGTGGAGATAAGGTTTTCCTCTATATATCTATACATTTGTGTATAATGATATTTAGGAAGAATTGAAGGAATAGTTCAATGTACAATACCCCTTTTGAGATCCTAGATCGCATCAGAGTATTGTCCAATCAAATTGAAATCTCAGATAACCTATCTTAGGTACATGATGTATTCCATGCATCAGTCTTTTGGAAATATATATCTGACCCATTGAATGTTCTCAATCTAGAGGTGGTCCCATTGTAAAATGGTATCTCTTATTATGAGAATATGGTGAACATCTCAGATCATAGCGAAAAATTATGATGAAATAATATGATGCCCCTCATCAAGGTGTTTTGGAAAAACCACATGTTTGATGAAATAATCTGGGAACTAGATGAAGTTATAAGGTATAGGTACCCTCATATATTTTAGTGAGGGAAAAAAATTTTGAGTGTGAAATTTCTTAAGGCTGATGGTTTTAACGACCAGATAATTTTTGAATAAAATTACCCTTGATTAAATTATATTTATGTTCCATATTGAAAACAGATGCACCCTTTTTAATTACCTATTACATTCAATTAAATTTAAATGATTGTTAAGTATCTTTAACCTTGATAATATATTTTTTGAACTGTGATAAAATGACTAATAATCATATAAGGTTTTAAAAAAACATTTCTACATAGGAAAAGGAGGTGATATCCTCATCTAGTAGACTTGGGTTGTACAAATCTCATTTTTCAGAGTTCGGGAAGGAGGTAATGTCATTGGGCTTCTCACCTGACCAAACCCAAGCGAATCTTCTACAAGTTATGCTTGAACAGAATCACCTAGAAGATAATTTCATGTTAATAGAGATTACCACCCAGATGATGTTTTCTGAGTAGCCCCATGATTCTGTCACCATTTAACACCTTTTCCTTGTGTATTATGTGGGTTTTATATGGGTTATGTGAAAATTTATTAGTTACTTATTGTGTAATACATTATTATAAATAATGCCTTATTCCATCAATTCCTTTATGAGAATTGTCATTCTTAAAAAATGATGAATTTGATAAATTGATTCTTCTAGTAAAAAAATCACTTTTGATAAATATATAAATTATTATTTTAATCTATGTTTTTTATAAATAATATTATAATCTAATTATTATAAATAATGATTATATTAGATTCTTATATGAAAATTATTAGGCAATAGGTTTGATAAAAGTTATATTTTTACACGATAAAACTAGAAAGTTTCATTTTTTAAAGAATTTATTTTAAGGAAATAATTAATTTTTATATAATTAATATTTTAATAAAATATTATTATCAAATTAAACTTATTAATAATAAATTAGTATATAATATTTATGAAGTTAAATTCTATTTTTAAAGATGTTTAAAAGAGTTTTTTTCAAAACTTGTAAATTTTCTATAAATCTTGGTTCTCATTTTTAAAATACAAAATCAAAATAATTAGAAAATTATTTATATAAAATGAATATTATTTTTGGAATCCGGTCGTCGAAATTATCGAATGGTGAATTTTTCAAAATTTTGTTAGAGTCAAATTGTTTGGTAAAAATTAAATAATATAAAAATATATATTGTTTTTTTGACTTCAATGACCCAATAGTGATGTAATAAATGCCGTAATATGGTAATTCAAACAATATTATGTTTTTACTTTAAAATCATGTGATTTAATATGTGTTTGACTTATTTTAAAATACCTTATAAAATCCTCTAAAAGTATAATATATTTTGTGATTTTAAATTCATTTCCTTTGGAGTGTGACTCACCTCCACATAAGGAAGGGTAATATTTTAATGTACTCATCTAGATTCTTATATAAATAATGTTTTCCACTCCCATTTTCTATATACCATTTTTAAAAACCATGGTTTGGATTTTGGGTTGGAATATTTTAATGTGTAGTGTACAAAACATTAATAATAAAGAATCGCCCATCCTTTCCAATATAAACCCAACCAAACACCCATTAATCTTAACTAAAACACATTTAATCTCATCTTATCTCTTATATACACTCTCTAGAGTCCTCTAAAGGTTCCACCAAGAACCCAAGAAACCTCTCCCAAGCCATTGAGATCATAAATCTCAGTAAGGGTTCCCTCATTTCTCATTTTTACCCATGTTTCCTTATATTGTTATACCTTCTTAACTTTCAATTACAAATGATATGCTATGTTTTCAAACCTCCAACATAATAACCTCATTATGTTTAAATAGTGATATACCCCTTTCACTTTCTTTAATCCATCCCATGTACACCCATTTCTATGCTAAAATTCGGTAAGGGGTTTGTCTCTCATGATTTCCATTCATGCATTTATTTTATATAATACATCTCAAATTCCATTTAATATGTTGGCATATTATGATCTATAATCCCCTTACTAGACATTTCATGTATAAATGATGAGATACCAAGGTCTCTATCGTCCAACCATTTTATGAATCACCTTATGATGTCATTATTCTGTCGAAATTACATTGCAATTTTATATGAAAAATAATCATGTAGTGAATACAATGCCCATTTCCCTAACAAGGGTATTCACAATTATAAAAATAATATTATTGATTATATATTTTCATATATGTTTTAAAAATTCCATTATGATGAAATAAATAATGATGTTGAATGAATACAAGTTATATGAAATATGCAGTACATATAAGCATGATATTAAAATGTTTATAAAGGGTGGACCTGATAGTGCTCCAATGAATTGGGTAATGTTTAGTATCATGATATGTCATGTTGGGACAAGGGTTTACCTAATTCCTTTTGTGATGTTTTTACACCATGCTGGTAAAAGGGTTACCAAATTACTTTATGTTTATGAGGAATTATTTTATGTTGTTTCCACATTTCATATCATGATAATGATGTTATATAAGGCATTTATGTTCATGTTTCTCTTATAATCAATTGATATGTTGATTGCCTAACATGTATTTAATTCTACATGTTATTCTTTATTATGCCTCTAATGTCCTTATAGCTCACCATTTTTTGTGTACATCCTCAGGTTATCCCATACAATGTTAAGTACAAAGGAATATTATGGTCATGTAAAAGAAGCATTCAATATTGATGTTGAATTTCATGATTTAAGTAGTTTTTTGAGGTTCCTAATCAACAAATACATTACAACTCTCAATCTTATGAGTTGTATAAAGTGAAGTTTTATTTGATAAATCATGCCTAAATATGAAATAATTATTAGGGTTGTTATATGGCCTCTCCCTCCATCCAATCTATATCCTTGTACATCATCAAAATAATTAATGTTAGACCTCTGATATTTTGAACGGGTAGTTGATATTCTAATCTGGGTGTCATCATCTTGAAGAGTAATCATATTCCATTGAACCTAAACATTTTCAACCAGATATAGTGTTATTATAATAACATGTACACTAATATCAAAATAAACATTTGAAAAATCATTATTCCCTTGATTATGAGATTCCTCAATATGAGTTCCTCAGGAAGTAACATTCTTATTGATTGTAACTGTTATAATGGCAGTAAGTGGAGGTAATTTTTAGATAAAAACATTTACTAAATAAAACAAAAACTCTAATCATGTTAATAGGACCACTATTTATCCAATTATTAGAGTATTTATAAAAGTCATAGAATTACTATTGAAAGTTAGAATATAGAAATCTTTATGCAAATACTCTGACACATTAAATTCCACAATAGGAAAATATAACTTGTAGAAAAGTGTAAAAATTTCATTAGTAAAATAATAAAAGAATTATAAATGCAATCAGTACACATATTTATTTAGCATAAAGTATTCGAATATTATTAAATTAAGGTATTCAATGTGTTTTCAGAACTATAATTTATGTCATTATTTAAGAAGAAATACCTCAATCACAATTATAATAGTCAACATTATCTTCTTATCGCCGGAATCCCTTGATCAAATTAATTTGATCTAGTCATCATCATATCCCCAGAATCCCTCTATCTTAACCTCAACCATACATTGAAGACAAATAAAAAACCATTTTTAGAGTTTTATAACCCTTAAATAGATTAATTAGAACAAGAAATCTTTCAAAATATTACAATATGATCATAATTCGATGTTATAACTGAGAAATATTCATACAGGAATAATTCACAGAATAAAAATTTTTCACCTTCTTCAAGGCACCTTTATTTATTGGAACACCTATAATGTTCAAATTTTTATGATTGTTAGAGTTTGTTGTAATGAGGTTAGATGATCTTTTCTTGAAAACTCAACAAATACATCTCCATCCAATGTTTATGAAGCATTATTTGGTGGAGGTACTATTACATTATTATTTAGGCGATGACATGGGATGGTGTAAGAAGGATGATGTAAAAAAGACATTGTACTTGGATTTCAGGCCTTATAATGGGATTCATGCCCACTGGGCCTACATGCCATTTGTTAAATAAATAAGGCCTGATGGGTGGTTTAACTATAGGGGGTATGACATTTTGTTTCAGCCAATTGTGTGGTGCGTGTGTGTGTGTGTTTAAATTTAATTGTACCCCCAACAAACATATATATATAATAGATACATTAAAATGATTTTAAAAAGTTTTTTAACAGGTAGAAATAATTTTGAATTTGAATATAAACATTATTGTTACAATAGATGAAAATATGTCAGTCTGATGTACTAAACTCATGAAAAAATGGTTTTTCTGGTGGTGTTTTTGGAGTTTAGCTGTCATTTAAACTGTTGATAAATGATTTCCAAGGCATTCTAATTGTTCTTCATATTGGTGTGTAAGAATCATATTGCAGCACTTTTTGTGTGGTGTCTTTTTATTTCATGTTGGTCCGTTTGGTGGTGGTTTAGACTGCCACTAAATATTTTTTTGATGATTTTCTTATTTTTTATTTACATTATTAATTAATTAATTACTATTTATTTACGTAATCCATTAATTAATTATTAATTATTATGTTTTTATTATTTATTATTATTTATTAATATATTATTTACATATTTATTTATCTTTCCACGCATGCATATTCATAGCATGTCACGCCTAAATCTTGAATATATATATATACACTATCAGAGATTTGAACCCCTTTCCTCTTGAATATACTGCAAAGATTTTAACACAATAGTAAGCTCTTCATATGATGAGTAAATAGTATGTAATTTAATTATACTTATACAAATAAAAGCCCAATAATATATTAAATAATAATAAATAATTAATAGATAATGAATAAATAATTAATATAAAATAAAAAGTAAAAAATAAAAAATAAAAAATAAAATAGTATATAATAGATAAACAATAATTAGATGACAAGTTACTATTAAATAGATAGTAAATACATAGAAAATAAATAGAAATTAAATATTAAATAAATAATAAATAGATTAAAAATGATATATAATTGATAATGAATAATAGTTAACAAATGATATATAATAGAAATAAAATGATATATAATAGGAAACGAATTAATAAAAAATAATTAATAATTACATGTAAGTAATAAATAATAAAAATTAAAGGAACAAAAAATAATAACTAATAAATAATTAAATATTATTAAATATTATATATTAAATAAATAAAAAATACATAATTAATGTATAATAATTAAATATTAAATAAATACATATTATAAATTTAATAATCAATAAATAAAAATACTAATAAACAACATAAATAATAAATAATAAATAAGAGTAAATGAAAATAAATATTAATTATTTAATAAGAAATTAAAAAAATTAATTAAATTATAAATAAATAATAAATAGTTAGTAATAAGTAATAAATAATATTTAATTATTGTTATTTAATAAAAAAAAATAAGAAAAAAATTAACAACTAAATACTAAATAATAAATAAAAAATGATAAATAAATAGTAAATTAATAAATAATAAATAAATAATGACTATATAAAAAATAAGAAATCAAGAAAACAAATAAGAAAACATATGTAATAAATTATTAATAAATAAATTATAAATTAATAAGAAATATATAATCATTTAGCAAATAATAAATAAAATGTGTTTAATAATAAATTTATAATGAAAAATAAATTACTATAAAGTGGATAATTAATGAATAAAATGTAGATGAATATATAATAAATAATTAATAAGTAGAAAATAAAAATAAAAAAGTAAATAATAAATAAATAATAAATAAATAACAGATAAATAGATAACAAATATAAAAATAATAAATTGGTAAAAAATTAATTATGAAGAATAATGTAATAGTAAATAATATTTTAATAATTAAAAATAAATTAGTAATAAACAATATATTAATAGTAAAATAAATACACAGTTTTTAATAAATAATAAATAATAATAAAATAAATAAATATAATGTTTGAGTATATAATAAATCAAAAGTGAATGTTAAATAATAATTTATGAGTAAATTAATAATTAATAATAAATAAATATGTAATAAATAAGTAAGAAATGAAGAAATAATAAATAATAAATAATAAATAATAAATAGAAATAAATATCACAAAATAATTATACATATAATGAAGTTAACAAAAATCTATCTAAACATTCATTTATGTTACATAAATATATAAAAACACACAGACACACATAACTATATATTAATATATATATATATACCCAGGTAAATTTAAATATCTATATATGTATACATAACCATATAATATATTATATATATATATAAGATTGTATAAATATTTACAACTGTATATAAATATAGACAAATATTCAAAAATGCATATAAATATCCTTACTTGAATAAAATTATTTGTAAATTTAAATAGATAATGTTAAATACATTTAAATAATTAATAAGTATAATAAATTGTATAGAATTTCATATATATATATATATAAGATAATAATTCACTAAAATAGGGAGAACCACAACTACAAATCTACTTAATAAATAGGAATGTAAATAAGTGGAATAAAATCATAAATAAACTATATGGAAAATGTATATACTCTTAAATAATGATTAAATCTCTTCAAATGTTCAAAAAACAGATATATGATCTGAAAGAACTGTTTTGGAGGCCTTCTAGGCCATTTTTCTATTAAAAATGTGACGAAGTTTCCCCATGACACCCAGACAGAGATCTCTTCAGAAGATTCTATTTGATATGTGGTAGAGACTAAATGGACACCAATATCAAAATTTCTGACTGTTGGAAGTTTAAATTTGATTTCCAAGATTTATTAAAAGTACAATAAATTTTATTTTTGTTAACAATTATAAAATTTATATCTAATATGGGTTTAGTTCATTTCACAATTTTTAGATTGACTAGTTGTGGAGGTAAAACGAAACCAGTTTCAAAAGTTATAGTCATTTGATATTGAATTCTAATTTTCTACTAATATAAGAATTAATTAATGCTTTAGATAAATGATAACTAATAATTATTTATAATTATTAATTAACAAATTATAATTAGTGAAAATTATAAATAAATTACAATGAATTATAAATAATAAATAAATCATACTAAATCATAATTTAATTTTTAATTTTTAATTTGTTTCTCATTAAATTATAAAAAAAATTAAAAACCACCATTATATCATGGTGTTTTTTACTAAAAACTTCTATAAATTAATTTAATTTTATTTGAATGAAAAAATATCAAAATTCATGGTGGTTTTTCTAAACTGGATTAAAAAATAGATAAAAAAACCACATTTAGAAACGGATTTAAGAACCACCAGTATGAAACCACTGTGAACCCCCTTTTTCTTATAGTGAAAAAGTCACATCGATTGAGTAAATTTATTCACATAGATAGACTAATCTCAGGAATACCAATAGACAAAATAACATCACCCAAACATTAAAAAAACTGGCCAATCTGATGGACATGATGTTAGTCAATCAGATGGAGTATGCATTGTTCAATCTGATGGACACAGCTTTGGTTAATCTGATTGACTAAACATTTTTCAATCTATTAGAAAAGAATTTTTTTAGTCTATTGGATCTAACTTTATTCGTTTTGATGGAATACACATTATTTTGTCCGATGGGTCATACTTTATTTTTTCTGATAGATAATAATAATATTTAATGGTTATGTTATTGGTTAATAGAGATTTATAATTTCAATATAATTAATAGTTTTTGATAGAAACACTCAAAAAAAATTAATAAAATATCGATTTAGTTAAACATAATTTCTTACAAATGTGTTGTAATTTTAATAAATAAGTATTTCAAGTGTATAATTAAATAAATCTAGCAAAATAATCTCCCACTTTTTAAAGAGAATAATACACAACAATTAATGTTAAAATTAATAACATATAAAATTTTATAGTCCCATTATTCATTTTATAAATCTTTCCCCTTATGTTTTTATCTTACACTTTAATTATAACTCATATTTATTTAATACACTTTTTTCATGAAGAATATGATAAGATAAATTCATAAAACATCTCACCCTATATAATGTCTTCCGAAAATAACTTCTCTTAAAAAATATTTATTAATTAAATTTTAATAAAATCTCCCATTTCAATTATTTATTCACCAATCATTAATTTCTTACATTTAAAATTATGAAAAATAAATATAAGAGGTGTAATTTACCAAATATTTAAATGATAATAATAATAATAAAAATTTTATGAAAGGTAAAAATTAATAAAAAATATGATATAAAAAGAACCTTCATCCAGCAAAATTTATAAAACAATCAATAGAATAGGTATATGGAAGAACATTCAATATATATTATTCAAAAAACTTATCAGAATATTACTACTTTAATAAGAGTATAAAAAACTTATTCTTTTTTAGTTTATCTTTTGAGGATTAATTTAATCATCTGATACTCTTCCCAGTTCTTCTCCACTTAAGGTTATTTTACATCCAAATTTTGATACCTTCCCTCAAAATCATGAATGTTTCATAATTCATAATCTATATATATATATCCTATTATTACAATGATTGGTATTCAAGATTATCATATTTCTATTTATTATCTTCTTCTTTCAGATAAAAGGTCTTCCTCTAAAATTCAAAAATTGCATCATTTGTGACTCCAAAAAATAATAATTGAACTTATCAACATGTTTAAAATATACATAAAATTGATATGTAATATTCTAAAAAGAATCGTAAATTTATAATGATTTCATATTTTTATCCTAAATAAATGCATTGCTTATATTTAAATATCATTCAGTGTCGTTCATACAGCTTATACTCTTCTTAAACGTTCCCTTCTAGAATTTGAATCAATATTAAAATATCTGATGTCTACCTTATTATGTAAAATGGTCTCATCTATCTAATTTATCGAATCCTATCTATATTACACATTTAATATTTTATCTATATTCTTATTGAATGATTATATATTTAAATGATAATGAATGAAATTCACAAGTTTCTTCAATGATTCATTGAAATAGGTGAATATGGATTTCATTTTCTAAATAGATTACCTTAATTATGAATTTTTTGAGTCTGATAAGACATCAAAAACATGTGGCCTTGATGATTCAATGTCAATATTATATTTACCTTTTTAATTTACTTTTTTCCTTATCACCACTTGATTCTTTCATAACATTATTATTTTTATCAACGTCATCATTATCTAATACTCTTGTATAAGACTGTTGATATTCAACTTCATTTTTTGAATTTCCAATATTTTCTAAAATGACCAATTAATAATCTTTCTCTAACCAAATACTAAAATAATATTCTTTTTATATTCTTTCCTTTTACTGATTCTTCATCAAATTGTTTCAAATATGTTCCCCTAGATACTTCTTCTAATTATTCTTCTAACTATCTATCTAATTTTATATATCTTTTCAAATAATATTTTCCACATTTCATGATTATTTTATTAGCTGCAACATGAACTTGTTGTTCTTAGAAATATTATATTCCCATTTAAACAGATTTAAATGTTCCAAGAACATCATTAATAGACTGAGCAGTTAGTTCGGCCAATGATAATGGAGAAATAGAATGCCCTTTTTTCCTTACAATTTTCTTATTGTATGAATATCTCCATGTGTTCTTTCATCAACTTTCATCAAACCCTCAACAAATTTTTATTCATCAAATATATTAATTAGTTTTATTATTTTTATTTTTATTTAACAAATATTATGTTCTATATTTTAATGTTATGTCTTTCACCTTATCTAAACAATACTCTAGATCTCCAACATTTTTTTCTTCACTAATATTCATAAATTCATGATTGGATTTGTCAAACATATCTTTTAATTTCTTCTTCCATAATGGAGGTGAATACATAGATTTTATAATTTCATGTACCTTTTCCTTTACCTGTTGAACCTAAATATTGAACACCACTTTTTCCAACATTCTAATGAATTTATTCTTCTTCGGAACAAAAACTATCCTCACCTTTGATTTTTTCACTGATCAATGAATCATTTTCCATCATCAATGAATCCATATTTTTAATATTCGTTCCAATCATTAAATTTATCAATATCATGTAAATAAAATAGGGAAACAAAATGACTCATAACTTGATCTTACTTTTCCTAAAATACTTAATCAATAAAAACATATTTCACTTAATTGATTTGCCTAAAATTCATAAGAAAAAGTATCTCTATCAGCTTTTGGTTACCTCTATCACCCATTATCGAGATACGTAAACCCTGAAGCCATAATTATACAAATATTTCTTTTTCAAATTATAATAATTTCTAACTATATCATATGTATAAATAATGTTGTTTCTAACAATGTTTTCTTTAAAGAACATAATTGTTTGAAAATTTATGTGTTAAAAGTTACGCATCTCCATTCAATGGTACATCCCCAAGTTCAAAAAATTATTTTATATTTAACTTGTAACTTGCATCAAAGATAATAAATGTTTTGATTTCAACATTTTCATATATACTAAACTCAACATATGATTAAAATTCTATTACAATCATTTGGTAAAATAATTAATGTCTACATTTTCAAAAAACAAATTTTCCCTTACCTGAAAATATAATAATTTCATTCAATGATGAATCAATATTATCATTCCATTTATTCTATAATTAAATTTAATTCACAACCAATATGTGTTCAATGTCATTGGGGTTAGATATATTATAAAGACATGAACAAACTAAGAAGATCTAATCTAACAAAGCTGTATCAGATTAGAGAAATAGAAAATTATTGGATTGGAAGTGAAATTAATGATTGATGAACATTGAATATATTGAGAAATAAACGTGGTATGTGGTTATGAACTCATGTATTTAAAACATCAGGGTGGAAATTTAACATTCTTTTATGATTGCATAGATTAAATCATATATATGATCCATTGATCGAACAAATTCCTTAAAATATTTAAAAATATAATTTGAATTCTTAATGTTTTTTAAGAAACTCTTTACCAAATAAAGTATTAATTTGAAAAAAAATATTGATCTTTTTTTATTAAGAATGGTTTTATATAATAAATAATATCTAACATGTTGATATTAAAATATTTATTGATTGGAAAATGCTTTATTGATGTATAATTGTATCATTCTAACAGAAAGTCAGTCCAGCAACTAGTGTACTTAGTTTTTTGAAAAAATAAAAAAATAAAAAAACATATGTTTTTAAAAAATTCTAATTATCATGTAAAAAGTAATTCTTTTTATAAAACTAAGAAATGTAGTGAATATGAAATTATTTGTGAAAAAATTTAAAATTAGATATATTTTACAAATACTGAATAATTGAAAAACAATGTTTTTATTAAAACTAAAACATTTGTACAACAAATTTGAAAAATATTTCTTTAATGTAAGAATATTGATAAAAATAATTAGATAATAATGATCACTAGATGTTGAAGATTCGATGTTTTTATTTAATATATTTAAATCTATCAGAACTAAGGGTGATTTGAAAAATATCAGCATGTTGTTCTTGAGTTTCAATAAATTTTTTAATAATATCCTATTATTGTGTGTGATCACAAAGGGAATGGTGTTTTTTATATTTTTAATCTTTTATTGAGTGATGATCTGGTTTTTACTAAAAAAATAGAACGTTTGTTATAAAAAAAATTAGTTTTTCTAAAATTGAATTCATTGTCAGTGAGTGTGTGTTGTATCCACAAAAAGTGAGCATAACTTCATCTAGCTGCCACATATTCAACTTAAACCATGGAAAATGCTTCTAAATTTTGTTTCAGACAAGAAAAATAAACTAATACTTCTCATAATAAATGAAATGTTTCAGATTTACTTTTGTTATCCATTTTACATCTACTAATGATAGAATCAAAATAATTAATTTAAAATCACTATAAGAAGAATAAAATAAAACTAAATAAATAGTTTTTATATGATAAAAAACTAATTTTACATATTTAAAATGGGAAAATTTTGGATTTTCATGATATATTACACAAAATAAAATAGAAAACATTATATTTAGATGACCAGATGTTGCGTTTAAAAAATACATGGCATTCCTCTAATGATATTTTTTTCTTATAGTTTCCTAGATTCATTAATATCAATCACATTTTAGATTCCAATAGATGTACTAATACATTTATTATTTCGATATCAAAATTTCATTACAGTTTATTTTATATATTTATTTTGAGAAGTAAACGTTCCTTCATTTTTTTTGATGAAATTTATAATCCTATAAAATAAGTATGTTCTCACATAATGCTCTTTTAAAACTCAGATTTCATAATTTCCTCAAAGGATTATATTAAATATTTTTGATTTTAACATAATATAATTTCACATACCTAAATTTAAAAAATGATGATGTTTTTAGAAAATCATTTATTATAAGATTTTTATCAATAGTTCTCTTAACAAGGTTGTTTTATAAAAAATTCTCGTTAATCTATCATACCTAGCCATAGGGGATTTTTCTATATGATAACGTTCTATTGAATGTAAAAAGAAATTCATGAAATTTTTTATTTTTTAATTCATGGGGTTATTCTACAAAAAATTTATCATATAGACAACAGGTAAGATATGAACACTTATCGTCGAGTTAGAGTAATTGGAAATTAAGAAATAATACATATACTAGAATAATATTAATGCCTTCAATTCATGATACCAGAGAATATGTTTTTTCATTAACTATTCCCTATTTTTGGTTATATCCTTTAAAAAAAATATTTAGTTATTTATTATTATATTTCAATTTTCTTGGCACGTATTCTAGAAAACACATTTTATAACAATTATATATTCATCTTTGGTTCTTTCAACGAAATTAAAAACATGAATCCTTTAGAATTCATTGAGTTAATTCATATGTTTAATCAAATTTTATGAATATAATGCTTCATCATAATTTTCAGTTTTTAATTGCGATTAAAAAAGAAACCCATCGTTTTCATTTCTTAAGGAACTTCTAGTTACAGCTAGTTGATCTACATCATAGTTGATTTTATTATAGGGACAATTCACAAGGATAAACTTATTTCTTGGGTTACTAAAATTATTTACATCATAATCTTTTTGATATTCATTTTATCATATAACATCCTTATAATATTATTTAGTTTTTGTCTCATGTGAAGAGACATCCACCATTGGTTGAAAATCATTTTTTGAAATGAAATCAAAGTATTTGGATTGAGGTTCTTTGAAAAAAATGGAATTTTTTCATAAATGTTAACATATACACTTTTTTCAACATTAATTTTGTGTTTATTAAAGATTTTATATTCCTCAATTGTTATAGAATAATATAAAAGTATTAATTCTAATTTTGTATCAAATTTTGGGATGTTATATTTAGTCATTAAATGAATTGCTTTCATAAAAAACAATAACGTAAGAATATTTTGGTTTTCTTATTTTCTATAATTCTTAGTGAGTATTATTAGTAAATGTTGTAATTATAACTCGATTTATAGTATAACCAAATGTACTAACTACATCAGGCCAAAAAATAGTAACTGAGCATTTTTTAACATGGTTCTTGTAATATCCCGAATAATTATATTTACACTCTCAACTAAACCATTTTCATATAGAGTTATAGGTCCCAATAAATTATGTATTGTACGTTTATGAATAATAAAATTTTCAAAATTATACATTAAAAGTTCCCTACCATGATCACTATGAATAGTTTTCAAGATAATATTTTTTTACTTGGGTTGCAATAGTATTTGAATAGAGTAGGGCTTCAAAATTCATTGCTAAAAATAGACAGTTGTATATCTTATGTAATCATCAAAGAAAACACTTACATAGTATTTTTCACTAGTATGTCTATTTTTAGTTAGAAAAAAAATAAATCTATGTTCAGTAAGTATAACGAATCATATGTTGAGACTTCACTAACTTATTTAATGTTTTAATTATGTTTCTTTATTATTGAAATGGATCCCATACTTTTGAAGTATCAAACGAATGTTCTGGTAGACCATTAACAATTCCTTTATTAGATAGTTTAGATAATGTTTCAATGTATTAATATTAAATTCCATAAGTAGTATTTTCCATCCATTCCACTATGTAAAGCTAGATATTGGCCCCTAAGGTGATCTATATTATGTGTATAAATAGTTTTATATCGATTTGGGGAATAATAAAATATCCTTTAATACTATGTAAAATATATATTTCATCCAAAAAATTCACAAGATATCCCTCATCTCATAATTTATTTATGCTATTAAGGTTGTCTTTATGTCCTATTATAAATATATAATTTTAAATTAAGGATTTTCCATGATGAATAATATTACATATTTGGATGATTTCCCCTTGAGTATTGTCAACAAAGGTATCATTTCCACCGTTCATTAATATAATCTTCTTGAAGAATTATTTTTTCACTATTTATATGTATTGAAAAGACACTGTATATGTAGAAAATGGTTGTTTTTATATTTATTATTCTTCTGAAAACAAAACAATTATTGTTTCAAAACTTGAACCTCCTTGGGTCTAGTATTATTAGAAAGTAATATATTTACAATCCAAAAGTTTCAAAATTTTAGTTGTTGATAAAATGTATGTTATTTTGGAAAATTTTCATCAGGAAATTCTAGAAATTGGATTTTATTTAAAGAACATTTATTCTTTTATTGACCACAACTTTAACATTTAACGCTAAATGGATCTCTTTTCTAAATAATGTTGTTTTCTTAAAAGATAGGTTCCTTATTAGTAAAACCAATTGTTAATACATCACAGTGTGGTCTTATATATTTATAATTTTTATCAATGTTTTCATTTCCAGTGGTAAACCTAATGTTTTCTAAACTAGTTATTGAAATTTTTTGTATTATTGAAAAATTCTTATCCACGGTAGTTGTAATACTCAAATTAATCTTTTCAAAAATCAATTAATAATTGAGTTCTTCCAAAATCAGATTTTATAATTATTTATAATGATCAGATTTCCCAAAATTATATTTTCATAAATATATTTTATAATTATATATATTATTAATAAGAGTATAAATTCATGAGATTTCATTAGCATGTTTTTCATTAGTAATATTATATTTTTAGTAATTTTACAGTTTATATTTTCTAATAGTTTAGTGATCCTTGAATCTTCTTTAAAACTACGTATATAATTATTTTCATTCAATGAATAATATTAATCATTAGATTATGTGTAATCATTATCATTATCATTATATGGATAATTTGAATTTTATATAATGTTTTTTATGGACTCAAAAATTATCTTATCCATAAAGAAACTATTAACCTTTGGAATGCTAACATCAAAACCAATAATTTTCATCCTTGAACATTATATATTAGAAAATATTTATGATGATCTACACTCTATGTATCTAATGATTTAAAACATTTTTTATTATTTTATTCTGAGTATTTTTTTTGAGTTCTGATCTATGTTAATACCCCTCATGTCCTTTCTTTTATGTTTCGGGAAATCAGGTCTAATAGGACCAACAATTTTTGCATTCATAAAAATAAACATATAATGAATTATTTTTTATCCCTTACGTGATTCTGAATATTCATTTTCTTATTATCTTTTTTTATACAAAAATCAAGTCCATTCTTTCTACAATGTTATGTAGTTAAATTTCATTTTGTTCGAATGAAATATTTTCAGTTTCAACTATAAACATCCTTTTCATTGAAGGATTTAAAACATTATTAAAGAAATGAACTTAATTAAAATCAATTAATGATATATAAAAATAAAATCTTCTATTATTATTATTATTCGCCATTTATTAATCTTTTAATTTTAATATAACATTAAAATATATAAGATCACCAATTAAATCATCGAATGTTAGATGTTTAATCCTTCTTATATCATCCTTTTTTTTGGATTCCCATTACCTATGAATAATGTCAAGAATTATTTCTATTATGAATTTATCTGTATGATTATTATTTCCAAATGATTAAAGACTAATTATGATTTTCATGAATCTTTATTTCATCTTTCAATAGATTCAGTCAGATGTAAATAAAACGGTTGATAGTCACCATGAATCATTGCTATTATAGTCTCAATTACATTAGATTTTCCAAAATGTGTATCTTAAAACATTGTTTAAATAATATTTTATACTTTATAGGAAGATATCTGACTATATATGTTCCTCATCCTAGAACATAACTAACTATTTCTTAATCTATAATTCATCTGATTTTCCCATGTTCATTAAATAATAAAGAAATAAAATTATAGCTTAGGGATCTTGTAATTACTAGTCAATATTTTTTTAGACTCCAATATTAGCAGAAAACATCTATATTCTATATATTAATTAATCATAATCATTATCATCATTTATTAGTAGTCTTATAGGATTTATAATTTCAAGCATAAAAAAGTTGGAAACTTCAATCTTATCAATGAAAAAACTATTCGTACAATTTAAAAGTTAGTTTAAAAACATTTATGAACAAAATGTTTATTAAAAATATATAATCATATATTACAGCAAGAAACCTAAAAACCATTAATTCATGCCGTAAAACCTACTTTGATAAATATTATTGGATCATAAGAGTTATAATAGATAAAATCAGGGCATAAATAAAATATTGAAAATATTTTACTAATTAAACACCAAACCTCATATTAATGTTTATTAGACTAAATATTCATCTGATAATTAGAGTATTAAAAACAAAATTAGAATACTTCTAGTAAGTCATATTATAAAGATGTTTTATAAAATAATATTTCATAAAAAACTATACAATATAAATTTATAACTTGTATAAAAATATATGAATAAATACATTCCATAATCATTAGTATTAAAACACAAATTGTATAAAAGTAATGAGTGAACCATAAACACCATAATAAAAGAAGTCATTGACCTTGATATAAGATATCACTAGTATTATCGTAACTATAAGTTCATTCAATCTTCATGAAAAAAATACCATGATAACAAAGATTAGAATAAACTCTTTCTATTTTTCCTTTGGATACTTTGATCAACATGATGGGATCATTACATCTTATTATCCCTAGAATCCCTGGATCATAAACACTATCAATCATTGAATACAGATAAAAAAATAGTTTTATGGATTTTGAAATCATATCAGGGAATCTATTAATTGAAAAATCCTTAAGAAGATTAAAAATAGATCAAAATTATTAGTTAAAACTAATAATTATTTAGATGGGTTAATATTGAAAAGGAATAATCTCCATGCTATAGAAATTTACCATTATTTATATGCATACCTTCCATGGTAATATATATGTGATTTTCAGTGTTTTTTGTAATGACATAAGATGATCACCAGATTCACATATTTTAAAATTCATCTCCATATGATGTCATTAAAATATCACCATTACATAACAATAAAAAAGTATTTTCCAAAGAATAAATTTTTATGATGTCGATTATAAACATTTTTTTGATGGATTAAAATATATATGTTTAATGAACTAAACATAGTTACTCTGATAAAAAAACATCAATGACACTGATATAGTAAACATAGTCCTAACAATAGATTAAACTAACTAAAACTAATAGTCTAGATTCTTGTCAATCCAATATACTTCAATTTGGTTAATCTGATAGAATAAAATTTGGTTAATCTTGTGGACTAGACATTATTGATTTTCATGGTCTAGGAATTGGTCAATTTAAAAAATTATTATTTAGTCTGTCTGATGGATCAGACATTCATATGTCTGATAGATTAGAATTTATCTTGTTCAATCGATCAGAATGAAATGTATGTTTTAGATTATGAGTTTAGAAATATTACTATCTTTTGTAGGATAAATAGTTTTCAAAAAAACATTCTAAAAACATGGGAGTTATAATATTTGTAAATCATCATTTTTTAGTTTCAATTTGTTATTTTCAAAAATTAGAATTGAACGAGTAGAATGTGAAATGTTTAACTCTACACTTTATCCATTAAATGTTGATCCTCTTTCATTATGATGTTTTTATCTCTATAAAACATGTATGTGATGATTTATTCTGTTGAATCTAAATTAGTTTTGGAATTTTTTTTATATGAGGAAACTACCAGATCCTTATGTGTTCTATTACCATTCACATTTTAATACATAATAATAATAATAATAATTAGAAGTAGAATAAAAATATAGAATGTTATTACAATGTCATTCCCATTAGATTATTATATATAAATAATATATTAATTATATTGTTGATTTTAATGAATTTGTACATACCACCCAGGATGCTAGAAATATGCAATTAAAAACACTAATTCTAGATTACAAATAACTAGCATTAATTAGTAATAGCAACATAATTCATAGAGAGGGTAATAGAAATTTGTATCCTTCCATATATATATTTTTGAGAAAAAAACAAAATTTTATTAATGTAATACATGAATTAAATATTACCAATGAGAAAATATATGTAATTGTATGTGATCATGGTAAAATGAAAATTCCCACATTAATTGAATAAATTTCAATCGAAATTTCATGACAAAATGATCATAATTTAAATTTCATCAAAATGATATGTACCTTAAACTGAACATTACATGTGATAAAAAAACATTGTAGTAGATAGAATATACCATTAATAACCCTCTACAAGTATCAAAAATCACACAACATCACACTAATTTGGGTAAATTATTATGCACTCCAACTATATTAACATCATTACCTCTATGAATCATGGAATCCATCTAACAAATATGATGATCAAAATTTTTATAGAAATAATATATATTTCATGTAATATAGTAACCATTAAATCAAGAATATTATTTTTCATAAATACTCTCTGTGTATTCACTAACACTTTAAAATATTTTTCTAAATGAAAAATTTATCCTAAAAATGATTATTTATTACCTTGACAATTCAAAGTATTAATTTCACTATATATAAAATATATTCCCCACTAAATGGAAACAAATAATTATATTAAATAAATTAATATTGGGAAAAACATTAAGGGTAACTCATAAAATAATCAATCACACAACTAATTTTAAATTAACAACACTTTATTCACAAAAAATATATTTTCGAATCATTTGTGAAAATGAAAAGTAAAAAATTTATAAAAATATTCATTTGAATTATTACAATGTTAACATATATAGGACAATTAGTCGCCTACATTATGTATGAAGTCATCAATAAGAAACAACTTATTGTACACCCTTTAGATTTATATAAATGATGAAGGTGTAAAGAAATTATTCTATAAATGTAATAACAATTTTAACGGTCTACATGGCATATAAACCATGAATATATAAAATAAATCCTATATAAAGGGATATCCTAACATAGAAAAATGATATTTATGTCTTGTACCCCAAACATGTATTCTATATTCTTTTAAAAATATTTTATCCGGGATAATATTAGATATCAACTGAAAATTATAAATAAAATTACTTATAGAAGTAATAAATATTCTAAGAATAATGTTAATGATGACAGTGATGACTTATAAAATTATTTTGGGGCATAAGAAGTGTAAAAAGACACACTCACCAGTGCATCTATCTATTGGTCAAGAAAAATACTCCCCCAGGGTTTATTCAGCTCAATTACCCTATTTTACTAAACTAGGCCTAATAGACTATACACCATAGAATTAAGGCCATTTAAATAGTCTCCAAAAGCCTTATAAACAAGGGCTAATGGGCCTATTTTGAACAGTTCTTTGGGAAGTAATAAAACCATCAATAGTGAGGTTTAATTTTATTCTTTAGTATCTTCTAAAGTGTGTCAATAGTAACTCATAATTTTTTCCATTACTGGGGTTAGAACCCCTATTTGTTAGTTTCTCATACACTCCCCATGAGACATAAAATTTATCGAATCAAGTATAAAAATCAACCAATTCTGACCATTTTATTTTTTCAAAAAAATCCAAATATTCATTAACAAAATTATTGTTAATTCTGAATATTATCTTATCAGGCGTATTCTACATTCATTGAACACGGGTGACGTAAAAAATATTAGAGCAACTGGAGGTATCTATTCTTCTTCTCACATAATTTTTTATGTTGACTTTATTATCTTCTCTAAATGATATAGGAGTTAAAATAAAAAATCATAAATTCTTTATTTAATATAAAATTTTGTTTGGTCATTAAATAAATTTTGTCAAGCCATTCTCTTATTTTAGTATGGATATTTTAATCTAAAACAAACCATGTATCATCAATGATCAATGAATAAGTGTAGGCTCTCTCACTTTCATATATCTTGGATTTCCCATGTTCTGGGGATGAAATCTGGCTTCTCACTTCATCAATGCGGTGATCTATATAAGAAGAACCCTAACCAATATAAAGGAAAATCTTCCTCAATGACAGGAAGAACTTGACTTCTCAAGCATGTGGTGGTTTCAATGATGGTACATTTATTTATAGTGTATTCTTGGATTGAATATATTATTAAAACAATAAAAACACTGATGAGAAACCTTTTTTCAATTGGAATTATATGGGAAATAAAAAATTATTATATATTTTTATATGTAGTGTAAAATGATTCAGGTTTTGGGAGGCCTTGGAATAAAAAAACATGAACTATTAAAAAATTCCACGAAATACCAATTTATGTGAAGACTCATCGATAAAAAATATAAAACCATGGGATTCATCATGTATATATTTTTAGTAATACTGATAGTTGGAAAGCAAAGCTATATTTAGTCCCTTTCTGGCCTGGTCTAAAATTTCACTTTTAGGAAATTTACAAGAGTTCTCATTGGCTGGTTAATATGAATTTCTCTCTTAGGTTCTAGATATTTTTTTTACTAGAGATTAAATTATTGCTGGTAATATCCCATATGACCCAAAAAAACATTAAAAGAATTCTATAGGAGATCAAATGGATAATATGATTCTCTTTCTAAATGACATAGTTGTGGAGATCTCTTCATATGATTTCTTTATTCAGGAGGACATGTTCATCTGGGAACTGAAATCAAATGGACTTCATGACTCCAAGATATTTTATAAATTCCATATTCATGGAAACCACTAATTAATTGGGGACATCAATATATTGTTTTTATCTCCATCCATATTCACTTTTCATTAGAGAATCCCCCCAACAAGATTCCAGTTAATGTTAATATTCAATATGATGGGATCTCACTCGGTTCAAGATGTGTTAGATAAAACCAATGCTGAGATGATGTCGATCACCTATTTTTGTGTTTCCAAATATCCACTTCTTTATGAAAGGCTATTTTTAAGATTTTTGAGATTTATCGTTAATAGAATAACACTTTCTATAATTTTGTTCTTTCACTTATCAACATCAGATGTCTAGAAAACTCATAATACTCTTCGGTGTGGTTTGTGTGGATATGGTTCACAATATTTGGAGAATAATAATCAAATACATCCATGAGTAAACTCCCTTCAACACTCAGATTTCAATCATAAATATTATGGTGGATGTATAAAATTACAACTCACTTAATGAATAACTCTACAATAAGTCGGTTAAAGTCATCGTTGTTTTGAGGAAGGTTATAATTTGTTGTAATTTTATTAAACTACTTGGTACAGATGAGGTATTTTGGATTCCCCCATTGTTGGCCAGATAAAATGAATATTTTATGGGGAATTGAGAGAAAATTTGACACTAAAACGTTATGGGTTGAATTTTAGCGGCAACAATAATTATGTTAGGTAATATCTTCTTTGTTCTTATGGTCATGAAACTTCTCTATAAGAGTAAATGATTAGAGTTATCAAATATTTCTATATTACATGTTAAGATAATGGAATAATATCTGGTATGAATGTGACTCTACTACCATCATCCAGGCTGTTAGGCTGTAACAAATTCAATTTTCCTAGAAGCTGGTAGAAAAATTGTTTAATAGTCATGACATGCATACTTACATGAATTAAATAACCATACATATCTTTTGTGAACCCATTCATCCTGCCAAGAATATTTTAAACAATGGTTTGTCTGATGTGGTTTTTACCAGAAATAATAGTAATCCTAGTGATATGATTACCATTTATCAATTGTGAAAATGTAAAATACCTTCCTTCAACTATTGTAACCATTCTCTTTTTTTATGTTAAAAAAATCGAAGCGCAATTTTCTAAAAAAATATTCCCAAAAAATATGTGCATCATCATACATTATTCTAGATATAAATTCTATTTCTTCCAACTATGATGGAATGAGATTCCAAGAGAAAGCCTTTACTCTAGATCAAATTTCATAAAAAATTGAGATAATTTCATCAACAATCAATATATTTTTCAAGTATTTATTCATTACCAAATTAAAACAAGTGATAAACCTCATTATTTATTCTTTATTCGAATTGGAATTATAAAAGAAAAAATCTTGAATCCCATAGTCATGGGTTGTTCTAACATAATGAAACAGGAACCGATGATTCCATACCAAAGGACTAAATAACTAAATATTATTTAGAGAATATATATATATATATATATGATAATAAAATTATATAATAACATATGAAACATAAAATAGAAATTATTGTGTGATATTTATTATTTATTCTACTTAATATATGAAATAATTAATATACCTCTTCTTCATATCCTAGGCAATGGAAAACATTACAAACCTTGAGAACAGATGCTCATTAATGGATACCATACAATAGCAATGATCCCAATGTCAATAAAAATTAAATAACGTGGTTGTGATAATCAATAAAAGAAATATTACATATAACTAATACCATAAACGGGGACTATATACATGAAATAAATAACTAAATAAATAATCACAAGGATAATAATAACTAGTTACATAATTATTACATGCACAATGTCATGAATCTTAATTTTACCATTAAGTCCTTATAAAAAATTAGATATATAAAAGTAATGCGTATGAAAAATACCCAAAAAATGTTTTTCTCAAGAGACCTCATGATGATTACATGGGTTATATTGGTCCCCTCCATTAATATACGAGGTCTAATTTATTCATCATAAGAAACGGATGAAACATAATCAATGTAAGAAGTCATATTGGAAAGAAAAAAATATAAAATATTAATATTTTCCATAATAATTAAACATAATCATAATCTATCAAGACTAATATAGGGGATGGAATCAAAATATTATACCGTTATTAAGGAAAAATACTCAAAAAATAAAATTTACATAGTTTAAAATAAATTGCAAATATAATTGGAATCTTTTTAAGGAAAACACAGATATCCGTTTGAAATCAGATATTAAAAATGTAAATATTTATTACATATTGAGGATAAAATTTTAATTTAAATAAATAATTGATACTTGTAATGTAAACTTCAATGTGTTGGGTGTTCATTCGGGAAAGAACTTTCATTCATTTCATGTATATAAAAACAATGATTCTTTTCGAACATTTGGTAAAATGTCAAAAAGTACCTCACTCAAAACAAGAAAATAAACTTCCTTTGATACATTTTTATATAAATTAAAAAATTGATAAAAATTATTTAAAAATTCATAGTATAAAATTAAAAAACATTTTAATGAAATCACAGACATAGACAAAAAGATACCCGACTAAATAAAAACCAATGTAAGCTACTCTTAAAATATTATAATGCAATCTTTAGTACTTTTTTCGAGTAAAATGAATGGAAAATATATAATATTAATATATAATATAATTGGAAGATAATAGTTTGGGTTTAAGATATAAAAATTCTATAATTCACCCAAAAGAGTCTTAGATATAACAAATCTTGAATAATAATGACATTGTGAATTAAACCCTTACCCCAGGGCAGAATTGCCCTGTATGTGATTCTAGTATCAGTTATGATAAATAGAAATTTGTTATACTTATATTATAAAACCATTTAAATACATAAAATATCATATAAGATCCAATTATAACATTCCAAAACCAATTTATCAAGAAATATTTATTAAATTACTTTTTATAGTGTTAACTATTACATTTTTTATATCAATATCAGTTTGGTAGTTTTGATAAATATATATTTATCATGGTTATATCTTATAAATTTTAAATAATGTTATAAATATTATATTTCATCCAATTTCCCTAAAGCCAACAAATATTTTTATTATTAATAATGAAAAATTTTAAGCGAAGAAGGGGGGAAATACGAATGTACTTCATGGACTTAAGACAATCACACCTGAAGGAAAAAACAGTGAAAACCAAAATAAAAAACCAGAGGAGCCCCTTATCAGCATAATATAGATGTTCAAGAACCTCAATGTTGCCATGAAAATGGGATGACAAGGGTCATGTGTCAAATCACATGATTGATCTGATGGCTGAGACAATACCCTCTCAAACAACCCAATCTGAATATCCCTACAATGATGAAGTGCTAGCTTTGAATCCTTCTCTGGGCCAATTAAAAATGGTCGAGTCTAGATGAACTATATTCCCATAACCAAGATCAATGAAAATATCTTCCACCTAACACATCACCTGTAAATATTATATTTATTTATTATTTAAATATCTATAATAATTCATGATATTTTGGTTTTGAAAATGAATCTTGTTGTTATTTAGAGACGATAGACAATATGTATGAACAAGAGATGTTATGGGTGTAAGGGAACATAAGTGTGAGATTTATTAATTTCAAAGAATTAATATGATGTCATAATTTCCATATATAATTTTTAGTTCCATCATTATTACTATCCATGCAACTCGGTGCTGGAAAAGAAATTCTATTAGTTGGTAAAGAGTATTTATGATGTACAAATGAACTTTGTTTTTTACCATTTGTTGAAAAAATATATGTATAAATATTATGAAATAATACTAATAACATCTAGAATATACGTTTGATAATTTTTATCATATTTTCAATTATTAATACATAATATATGGTGGTAAATGAAGAAGTATAAGATAAAGAGTTTAGTAAAGATGATTACTATCACTTATAAAAACCTCATTTGTATATCTTAATGAGGACTATAGGGTTTATAATTTCAGAAGAGAAAAGTTATAAAATTGGATTAGTATATAATGGATTTATTTTTTTGGATTCATTCAAGTCAAATGTATCATTAGAAGTGATTAAGTGATGGGAGGTGTTCCCATTTATAATAGTGGTGTGTTTTTCACTTGTAAAATTTCAATGTTTTAAAACAATTTTGAGTTAATTTATTGGGAGAATTTATAAAAAATGTATCATATTCTACGGTGATATGGTTATGGTAAAAATAAAACTAGAAAATGGGGGTATCAAAATGGTTTTATGTCATTTTACACTTATCTTTTTATGTCAACTGCAAATAAACCTATTTTAATCTTTACTGTGGAAAAAAAGTTTTACAGTTTTTACCTTTTCATTTTGAGAATAAATTAAGATAAAACTACTAAACAATTTTAATTATTATCATTCAAAATATGGATTTCATTTTATAAATTTCAATTCATAGATATAGAGTATTTTAATTTAAAATTAAACTCACAAACCTGATGAAAAAATGATTCCATAGAAAAAGTTTTCTTACGTATTGAAATGTTATATCACATTTAAACATAATATTGTTTAAAATGATATATATTTTTCTTAATAAAAGTATAATATAATTTATTTTCCTTTTATGAATATTTTTTAAATTTTATATTTATAATATATCTATATACTTTTTTTAATAATAACAAGTATTTTTTACTATTCATCAAAAAATTTATTATCATCAAGAAATATTAAAAAATTATCTCTAGGATTATATTCAAAATTTAATTTTAATAAAATTAATTTTTCTGTTTAAAATTTATAAAATTGGTAGTGATTAGTTTTCAAAATAGTGTACAAATTGCAACAAAACCACTTTTTTAATAGATAATGTTTTTTATAATAAAACTCAATTTTTTATACCATGACAAAAAATAATTGATGAATGTTAAAAAAATTTATCAAATGTACCAAACATTAATGTCAATATATTTATTAATGAAATTTGATTAATTAAATTTATAATGATAAAAATACATTTCATGTATAAAAACACTTATAATGGAAAAAATTTCCTTTAAATTAAAAAAACATTATATTTCGAATGAATGGATAAACAATGAAATTATTTTATATATGTTTAAACCATATAATTTTATTAATTTCTTTAGTTCAATTAACACCAACAAATTTATCATCTATGATATAATGATATACAATATTATGGTTCAATTTTACTCAGGGAATCATGTATTGAAAGCTATAGATGGGCTTATATAAAATGAAATATATCATAAAATATTATAGTGTTTAAGGAATCACCATATGTATTATTGAATAATCCCAGAACCATCGTATTTTATTCCCTGAAGAGTCCTCCATAACCAAATATTGTTATATATTTTTTGATACACCATCACCCATACAAGATGTAATAATATAATAAATTTCATATTGTAAGGTTATTAATTCAGAACTATACATGTAGTTATTCAAGATTCACAGATTTTATAAGATATTATAATGACTAGAAACATAAATATCAATAATTTGTTCTATAAGGATAAATTCCAATTGAATTTGTAACAGTTATATATTTAGGGAATAATCGATCAATGAGAGTTCAAAAAAATAAGAAACCACTCTCTATAATATATATTAAAATGGGTAGTGATATAATGTATGATATATGAATTTATTTTCAAATTTTTATAAAAGATACATACATTCAATGGAGAAAATAGAAATTATCATACATATATAAATAATAATATTTTTTAACAAAATTTCAATAATATAAATGAGTGTGTAAAATGTATCTATTTTTTGAAAAGGAAATTTTCCAATCCATATATTTTTCATATTAAATATTAACATGGATTATATTTTTATTATTTTTGATATTATTGTCATATGAAAAAATATCTTACACACTTAATGATTTATTATTTAATTGATGAGTAAATTATAGATAGAGTATGATTATGACATAAAATAGATGAAATATTACCTCATACCACATGAATATTCAGCAAATGAAAACCATGTATCATGTATACAAACGAAGAATGTAATCTCTCAACTCATTTTCATACCTCATTCTCAATTTCTCATAAACCAATATCTAGAGATTGGACTATAAGAACAAATATAATAAGAAAAATGAATTCCATTAATTTATATTAATAACCCTACAACTAATACTCAAATAATAAATATTAACTATATATTATTTGGTCTACATGACTGATAAAAAAATTAGGTTTTAGTTATGATTCCTTTTCACCTTATTCTTTTTATTTTCACTATACACTACCAATATGTGATGTTTTCTTGATTTCTAGATTTTTCAAAATTTTATCTTACTCTAAGGTTTTTATAAACAAGAAATTTTTAAAACCAATTCAATGTTGAATGTTATATATTTGTGATGTTAGGATATCTAACACTATTGACGTATCTATAAATATAATATGATTTCTTATTGAGTTTATATATACATGGCACATATCTCCACCCTTTAAATGGATTTATAATTTAGAAAATAGTATGACAATGATTTTTTGTGTCATAATATTGACGCATAAACAATAAATAAATGATATATTTCTGTTTAAATTTTTATTTTTTGCCAAGATATATATGATATAGTTTTTATAAATTACCATGATAGTAAATGGCTACAATTTTACATATATTTTTTCATAACCTTTATTACTTGGATAAATTGTTTATCATTTTTTTTAATATTTGTAATGACAATTAAAATTTGATGTATTTTTAATATTATACTTATAACATATTAATGTTTATGATATCATACATTATTAATTTATGTCTTTTTACTACCTATTTAATAATAATTTCCATGTTAAATTAACATTTCAGGTAATAATCGCTTTCTTTATCGTACGTGTTTTAAATTGTTACTCTTGATTGTATCACTTAGATAATTATTTAAATACATCCAGAATATAGAACATGATTTATATATCATATATATTTAGAATATAAATATTTATACTTGACATATATATGTAATTGAAAACCCCATTTATGGAGACGGTAGTCCGTATTTACGCATAAATGTTGTTTCCATTTGCAAAACATATTGAACCGAACTAAGTGAATAAAATATATGTAAGTACACACACACACACACACATACATATATATATATATATATATCAAGTAGAATGATTATGTAATATATTACAAGCATATTACTAATATATATTTTTATAATAGTCGATGAATGGTGAATGTGGAAATGAATCTGATCACGTCGTGGATACAGTAATCCGTACGTACGCACGAGCAACAATAACATTTACTTAATGGTGTGTAATTGGATGGTATATAAATTTTACAGAGACATTATCATGTTATTTTAATTATTTATATACATATTACTGATCATTATATCCATCCAAATAACATAGTGTTGAATAACAAATTACACCACAGCGTGGAGACGGTAAGTCGTACGTACGCACGCATGGTGGCATTATCATTTATAAGATGGATAGAATAATGAATATTATTGTGAAATATTTATAATAACATCACATTATATTAATGATACTGGATTTAATATTTTATAATGGAAATAAGAAAGAATGAAGAAGTGGAATAAGAAAGTAACTTGAAAGAGGGTGGTGAAATCCTGACCTCTTCTTCGGGTTCTTCCTTTAGATTTCATCAAAAGAGATCCTTTGTTTGCTTTATGTTCAAAATAAGGCCTATTGGATGAAGTGAGGGAATTTGGGAGGATATTTGGGTAGGGGATGTCTGAGCCAAATGGATTTGGAGGTGTGATTTTGAGAGAAGGGGAAGTGCCCTTTTATAAGAGGGGTGATGGTCACTTTAGGAAATGATTAAAGTATTAATTTATTATATAATCATATCCGGTTTATAATGGTTTAAAATGAATTTATTTTGATCCTTAGGTGGTTATGGATCGAAATACGCTCAACCAATATGTTTTAGACAAGTTTATGTTACCATTTTAACCTTATCATTTAGATTTAACTCTTAGTTAAAAAGTTTAACTTTTACTGTGTCTTCTTGTATTATTACTATATATGGTTAATAAACATACTCCAAAATTCCTAGAGAACCTCGAGTGGCTCATTAATGACATATATAATATTATTTAGGCCATTTGGCTGAACCATTCTATTTATGAATGTTATATCAACCAATAATATAGTACTTGTTTTAAATATTAATTTATGTCAATTTTGACACTATTTGGTATTTTGTTTTTGGGAAAGTCATCACAACTTGATTAGTTCGGAAAATATACATTGAATTAGAACTAACATGTCATAGTCACCTAGAAAATTCTTGTATGTCATAATAAATTTGAAATTATATTTATTTTAATATTTATATTTCCATTTATTTGATTCTTTCATTAATAAGGTAATTACTGCATCATCATTGTGTCGTAAATAAATTTAATTATTTAATGTCTAAAAATTATTAATAAAATACCATGATGTAGGAAATATATTTATTTTTCTAATGAATATTTATAGTGAATTTATCTTATATATTACCCTATATTAAAAACAATATAGTTAATAAACATTAATTTTAACACTTTTAACTCTTTTTTAAATTAAATAATAATAAATGTCTTAATCTAATCCATGTGGACCTAAAGGGTCATTTTTATTCCTACAGTTGTTTGTGGTCAAATTGAACTTATCCAAAAGAAATAGTACATGTGTTAGGGTAATAATAATATGATTTTTATCCATAATTACCCTATTTACTTTTAACCGTGGTAAATAAAAATAAAAAGTTACTATTCACCAAAAATTATTTTTATCTTATTGAACCACATTTTACCCCTTTATATTAACATTTTATCTCGGATTTTCTAAATTCAACTCACAGAAGAGGTAAAATTATGTTTTATGTGAATTTACAAATTCTCTTAGGAGGTGGGTAAAAGACGGTAAAAAGTTCAATAAATTTTTTATATATCTAAAATTATTATAAACTAACTCCAATTATTTAAATTGAAAATATATAGATATAATGTATCTATTTTGACCTATAATAAATTTAAATAAAATAAATAATTATTTAAATAATAATTCGAGTTTAAACAATAACTCGGTGTTTTTTCACTATTCATCAAAAATTTAATGTTTTCAGAAAAATACAAAAAATTCACCAAATGATATTTTTGATATTAAAAATTAAATTATGAAGTCTATTTTACCAAATTCAAAACATTTAAGTTTCATTTATTAATTTAAAATTACTTCTGTTGTCAAAACCAAAAGGCATATTTTTAAGAAATAATAACTATCAAACGATTGGCACTTGTTTATGTCCAATTTCATAGTGAAATTACTTAAAATTACTAGCATTGGATTAAATGGTAAAAATATAATCTATTTTTACGTAAAAACCATTAAATTGTATAATTTAACACTAAATGTTATTTTAATGAAAAAACTTCTTTGCGGTTAAAATATAGTATTTTTCACTATTCACCCAAATATGAAAGTTATCATAATAACATGAAAAATTTATTGAAACTAAATTCTTATGTCCCGATTCTAAATAAGAATTTTATTTTTGTGAAATTTAATATATAATAGTTTCAAATATTAGAATTAAAAATGGTTCACCATTAAAAGATAGTAAAAGTGATTTTTAAAAAAATACATCTTTTATCTGAGAGAAATGAATTAGTTCTTACATTATGTCTAAAATACACATAATATGGATTCAAAAATTATAATGATTTTATATAGTTGAAAATTCGGTTAATATTATTAATAACCGCTTTTGAACTACTAGTTTGGTAATTCGTGGTGCGCTTGAACTCAGTGTTGCATGTAGTGTAAGTTATTGAATTATTTTGAATTAATAAAGTACTATGAAATCGTGGGTTGTTACATTCTTCCCTCCTTAAATAAATTTCATCCTCGCAATTTGAAAATATTTTTCGAAAATAAATGGTTAAAAATAAAAAATACCTTTGGGAAAACCCACATCGAAAATTAGGTTAATAAAATTTTGTCTTAGTAAGAGGAAAATGGAAATAAAAGGGTCACCACCAAATTATGATCTCGATTAAGAGAACATTGGTTGAAATAAGAGAAATATAATTGGAGGAAAAACGTAAATATTTATTGGTAGTGATTGAGGTCATCAATCACAAAAATGTTTAAAATTGAGGGCCTGAAATTCATCAATCTATGATGATTAAAAATACCATCGGTTCACAAAAAACATATGGTATTAGTATAAAACACTTTTTGTTTTTAGATCCCTTCAATAAAGTATAAGAATTAATTTCTTCATAGAATAAGAGAAGAATAAAAATATATACTTGACAAGTAGAGTCCCATCCTTTAACTAATTTCTACCACAAACTCATCTTTCACTCTAAAAGATAATAGAACATAAAATTAATATTCTATTTATCCTATTCGTATAGGGTTTAAAAAATATTAATTTACAATTCATCTACCGGAATTTCTTAAAAATGACTACATTATTCAATCCAGGACATCACGTTGGCCAGTGGTTGGTGATTCACCTTTGTCGCCCGTCAGTTGTGTGTTCAATTTTTGCAGCCATTCCGGACGCGATGGGTTGCCGCCCGACCTCTGGGTTGTCCTTTTTTTGGAAATCCAAAAATAACCTTGACAATAGTATCCAATTTCAAGCTTAATCAATTCCAGCGTTTAAAAATATCCGAAATACTTATATCCAAACTCTATGTCCAAAATTTATAAGGAAGAAAAATATAATGAGAATTTTTTTTCCATGTAATAACATGTGAGCGTCGTCGTCATGTATTCTTTTACAACATCACAACATTCTGAATTACCAAAATCCACCATCTTTTATTCCAAAAACACTACCTCATTATCAGGACCATATTAAGGATTACCTTTCCATCAACCATGCATTTTCCAAAAAGTGTAGCTTACTATTAAGTCACTTTTCATAGAACCATATAATCTCAAATACTTAATAAAATTGTACAATAGTACAATCCTTAATTATCACCATAATTCATGTAACTAGTATATTGTTGATAAAACACTCAAAAGAAATAACAACATAAGAACACTAGTAATTCCTATTCATCTGAGGTAGTATCAAAACATGATTATAATCCAATAACATCATTTATGGTAAACTCTTATGATTTAGTCATTTGTTCGCGTAGTGTCCCAACTCCTTATAGATGAAGCATTATTCATTTGAAACCTTCTTCTTACCCATGCAGTCACGTACTTGGTGTCCTTTTTCTCCACACTTATAACGAACTCCCATTCCCTTCAGGCAAGTTCTAGGGTGTTTCTTCCCACAGTTATCACATATGGAAAAATTCTTCTTTCCCCTCTTCCCTTTATCCATATTTCTCTCTTCCATCCTTTTCTTCTATTGCTTCCCTTCAAACCCATATGACTCAGAGAATTCTTTACTTATCATATTAACACATGATAAAATTTATTCATATGTTTTGAATACATGGGAGAATATTTCCCTTGAAAATATTGGCTTAATACTGTGAAAGATATGATCCTTCTTACTCTATGAATCATACATATTGCTGGAGTTCACATTACATATACTGGGCACCATTTCTATACAATAGCATAAACTAGGTCAGTTTATGAATTGCAATGAATAATTACAAACTTGTAAAATACCTAACGTAAATTAAATGGTTTATGGGAATAATCAATAATCATAAGGATGTTTTCATTGACGAATTATATACTAATAAACCCTTTATAACGATTTGTAAAGAAAATGAGAATTATCCTAAGCATATCCCCCTGGGAGTTTCGTAACCAAGAGTGACAAAAGGCCCATTGTCGTACACCAGTTCCGATTCGAGTCTAGCTCAAAGTGGTGTTTTTTTGTATTAACCCTAGGTATATATGTTCCAGAGCTGCCTCTACCTGCACATATCCAGACATGGATTTATTGCTCGGAAAACTCACAAAATCTCTACAATACCAAAATTCTATGAAATTCCTTTATACTAATCCTCAATGTCTACCTTAGGGTATGCGCTCTAATGATATTTTATCTAAATATAGATTCCAAGGTTTTTACTAAACTTCTTATTGTACCAAATTTAACGCCCCGACCCCAGTTACCTAGAGTCGGTGCCTTATTTTCATACATTGGAATTATTACAAGGAATCATGTCTCGAAGGACTGATCAGTTTAGCAGTCTTGGAAAATAGATTACATACATTAATGTTACATTACACTTTATAACATACAAAACAACATAAATAATCATTTATGAATTCCATTATTCCCTTGGCTTAACCCTTCATACCAATCACAAGGAATCAAGTCCCAAAGGACCGATCAGTTTAGAAGTCTTGGAAAATAGATTACATATATGAATGTCACATTACACTTTATATCATACTAAACAACATAAATAATATTTTATGAATTCCATTATTCCCTTGGCTTAACCCTGTATATCAATCACAGTACACTTCTTGGAATCCTTTGAAAAATAAAACATAGAAAGGGGTGAGCTCAGATTCTTAGTAAGGATAACAATGCAACGAAAACTTTCATAAATAATCCTTAAACATTTAAGGCAATGTATAACTAAAACAAAATCCTTTTAAACATGAAAATCAGCATAATATGGAAAAATTGAAATGAAGTAATGCCATTTACTTATTCACATGGATATTCTACTAGTCTAATAATCACATGCGATATCACTAACCACATTCATTATGATCGAATGCATAATTGCAGACTATCAAAACCACATAGTAAAGGCCTTATGCCAAGACTACAAATAAGATTTTTTCAAGGCCCTGTGCCAAGACACTAGTTTGTCTCATTAGATCTACCGATGCATCGAGGATCTATAGCGGGCTCCACTCGTCACTTACTAAGTCCAATGCATTCCTCATATGAAAATGTATAAACATAACATAAACATTCATATTAAAACAAGCATACGAAATTTCAATACATTACCCATAAACAATGAATTGTAAAAAAATAACACATCCATAGTCTAACATATCACAAAACCTTCAACACAATATGGAGTATTTGTAACACGATAAATCAACTTAAAAATAAGTTTAAAATCCATTAAAGGATTTTGACATAGATGAAAATGATTTGTAAATTTTTTTGAGAGAAATACACCTTTTTATGAAAACATTTAAAAGTCACACAATTTAGAAAATAATTCATTTAAAGATATTTTTGAATCAAATTCCCCCATACCGCTTTGAAACTTTTTAAATAATGTAACATTTTAAAAACATTCATGTCCATATGAATAAATCCTTAATAACCATTTTAAAGACATGGACATTATTGAAAATGATTTTGAAGAATAAATATTTAAAACTTCTGAAATGATGTTTTAGTAAAAAATTACCTTAAAATGATCCATTTGAAAACTCATTCATGATAAGTGGACATGGATAATAAATATTTCCTAGTGGATACTTACATAAAAACAACCTTGGATAATAATGATATTGTGAAATTAAAACTTAACAATTTGGTAACATACGAAACATACACCCCATGAAAGAGGTATCATACAATGAATATGTAAATAAACATAAATTAAAGTGTATTACACAAATAATACAATTATGGGAAGTAGGTACACCATACAAAAGGTATTAGATGCAATATGGCATGAATCTCACTGGAATAAGGAGTGAGATGAAAAACCCTTACCTTGCAATTTCCTTTAGTCGAGGATACGTTTATCCTCCTGTATGAGAACCATAGTATGTTATTAAATTATACAAGAAAAATATTAATATTTATGATATCATTCATTATTCATTTATGAATTTATACTTCCTATTTAATAATGATTTCCATGTTAAATTAACATTTCGGGTAATAATCACTTTCTTTATCGTACGTGTTTTAAATTGTTACTCTTGATTGTATCACTTAGATCATGATTTAAATACTTCCACAATATAAAACCTGATTTATATATCATATATATTTAGAATATAAATATGTATAATAGACATATATATGAAATGGAAAACACCATTTATGGAAACGGTAGTCCGTACGTACGCATAAACGTTGTTTCCATTTTCATAACGTATTGAACAAAACTAAGTGAATAAAATATATGTATGTACTCACCAACACACACATATATATATTTCCAGTGGCATTATTATGTCATATATTACAAAAATATTATTAATATATATTTTTATAGTCGTCGATGAATGGTGAATGTGGAAATGAATATCATCGTGTTGTGGAGACGGTAATCTGTACGTACGCACGAGCGACAATATCATTTCCATAATGGTGTGGAATTGGTTGGTTTATTAATTTTACAGTGACATTATCATGTTATTTTTATTATTTATATGCATATTACTCATCATTATATCCATCCAAATAACATAGTGTTGAATAATAAATTACACCACGACGTGGAGGCGGTAAGCCATACGTACGCACAAATGGTGACATTATCATTCATAAGATGGATAGAATAATGAATATAATTGTGAAATATTTATGATAACATCACACTATATTTAAGATACTGGATTTATTATTTTATAATGTAAATAACAAAGAAAGAAGAAGTGGGAGAAGAAAGGAACTTGAAAGAGGGTGGTGAAATCATTACCGCTTCTTCGGATTCTTCCTTTTGATTTAATCAAAAAAGCTCCATAGGTTTTCTTTCTGATCAAAATAAGGCCCCTAGGTTGAAGTGAGAAAAGTTATGGGGATATTTGGGCAGGGGTTGGCCGAGTCAAATGGCTTTGGTGGTGTGATTTTAAGAGAAGGGGAAGTGCCATTTTATAAGAGGGGTGATGGTCAGTTTAGGAAAAGAATAAAGTCTTAATTTATTATTCAATAATATTTGGTTTATAATGCTTCCAAATGAATTTATTTTGATACTTAGGTGGTTATTGGTCTAAATCCTCTCAACCAATAGGTTTTAGACAAGTTTAGGTTACCATTGTAACCTTATCATTTAGATTTAACTCTTAGTTAAATAGTTTAACTTTTTCTGTGTCTTCTTGTATTCTTACTAGATATGGTTAATAAACATACTCTAAGATTCCAAGATAACCTTAAGTGTCTCATTAATGAAATATATAATATTATTTAATCCCTTTTTCCAAACCATGCATTTTTAAGAATATTATATCAAAAAATAACATAGTACATGTTCTAAATATTAATTTAGGTAAATTTTGACACTATTTGGTAATTTGTTTTTGTGAAAGTAATCAAAACTTTATTACATTAAAAAATATATATTTAATTATCCCTAACATGTCATAGTCACCAAGAAAATTCGTGGATTTCCTATTAACTTGGAAATTATATTTATTTTAATATTTATAATACCATTTATTTGATTCATTCATTAATATGGTAATTACTTCATCATCATTGTGTCATAAATAAATTTAATTATATAATGTCAAAAAATTATTAATAAAATACCATGATATAGGAAATCGTTTTATCTTTATAATTAATATTTATATTCGAATTTATCTTATTTATAACTCTATATTAAAAATGGTTTTGTTAATAAACTTTGATTTTTACTCTTTTAACTCATCTTTAAATTATATAATAATAAATGTCTTAATCTAACCCATGTGGACTTAAAGGGTAATATTTTATTTCTAGGGTTTTTTTGGTCGAATTACACTTATCCAGAAGAATTAGGACATGTGTTAGGGTAATAATAATATCATTTTTACCCATAATTACCATATTTACTTTTAACCGTGGATAATAAAAGTAAAAAGTTACTATTCACCAAAAATTATGTTTTCTTATTAAACCATATTTTACTCCTTTATATTAACCTTTTCTCTTGGATTTTAAAATTTCAACTCACAGATGCAGTAAAATTATGTTTTATTTGAATTTACAAATTCATCTAGGAGGTGTGTAAAAGACAGTAAAAATTTCAATAAATTTTTTATATATATAAATTTTTATAAACTGACTCCAATGAATTAAATTGAACTTATATAGGTATTATGTATCTATTTTGACCTAAAATAAATTTAAATAAAATAAATAATTATTTAAATAAAAAATTGGTTTTAAATAATAACTTAGTTTTTTTTCACTATTCATCAAAAATGGAATGTTTTCAGAAAAATACCAAAACTTCACCCTAAGCTAATTTTGATTTTGAAAATTCAATAATGAAGTACATTTAACAAAATTAAAAACATAGATGTTGAATTTATTAATTTAAAATTAATTCCTGTGGTCAAAACCAAAAGGCATATTTAAAAATAATAATAACTATCAAAAGATTGATACTTGTTTATGTTCTATTTTATAGTGAAATTACTTACAATGACCAGCATTTGAGTAAATGGAAAAAATATAATCTATTTTTAATTCCAAACCATTAAATTGTATAATTTAACACTATAAATTATTTTTATTAAAAAAGTTATTTACAGTTAGAATATACTATTTTTCACAATTCACCCAAATAATAAAGTCACTAGAATAACACCAAAAATTTATTGAAACTAAATTATTATGTCCCAATTCTAAATAACAAGTTTATTTTTTCAAATTGAATATATAAAAGTTTCAAATATTGGATTTAAAAATGGTTCACCATTAAAAGGCGGTAAAAGTTCATTTTTGAAAAATACATCCTTTTTCTGAAAAAAATGAATTAGTTCTTACATTATGTATAAGAAACTCATAATATGGATTCTAAAATTATAAGGATTTTATATAGTTCAAAATTCGGTTAATATTATTTATGACCACTTTTGAAGGTCTAGTTTGGTAAGTCGTGGTGCGCTTAAACTCGGTGTTGCGTGTAGTGTATGTTATTGAATTACTTTAAAGAAATAACGTACTATGAAATCTTGTGGTGTTACAATTACTACCACAAGCCTACCTTCCATAAGCCAGGGGCTGGCGACTAGCACCAAAGGTGTAATTCCTTAAAACTGGGAAGGTGTTTCCTTTATAAATCATGAACACACACAACCAGAGTACAAGCGGAAGAAAACACTAATAAAAGCTTTATAACAAGTTTGTTAAAAGTACAAAGGGACTGGAAATACAAGCCCAACAAAAAGGTATAGCTAGAATTGAAAGAAAATACAACTGAAAAGACAAACATCTGTAAGGTGAAAGCAACTCCTGGATCATCCTTCGGGTTCATACCTGAAGGGTAGGTACAGATGGTCTCCTCTGCACTCCAGGTCCGTCAAACTCCACCGTGAACCAAAATGTTGTAAATTACACCTACGGGTACCGTCCCATTCTAGCGCTATCAGCCTCTGTCAGCGTTGTCCGTTGTCTGCATCCAACACAATGAGGTACATGCGTAGCCCGTGCAGGGGTGTTATAATGATACTAAGTAGGGACCCCGAGACCCTCAAGGTCTCAAAAAATCTAACAAAGATAAACCAAAAATTATGATTCCACAGATAACCATTACTAATGTATGTGCCCACAAATATACCTAATTTATCAAGTAACCCATCTCAATCATGAGGAAAATATGAAGGATATTGACTCAGCTCAAACTAGGATTTATATTCATGATGTTGAAACCACAACTCCTGGAGAACTCTTCCTCTATTGAGTACAGTGGGCCTGCCACTACAACAAAGCGCTTCCCTCTAACCTTGGACTGCTGAGGTACTCCACTTGTAAAGTACTGTGGTCCAACTGCTACAACCATGCGCTTCCCACCGTGGGTCTTCCGCTACAACCATGGACTCCACCTCATAGCCTATAGAGGTAATCCTTCTATCGTGTACTGTGGGTATGCCGCTACAACCAAGAGCTTCTCCGTCATGGGTCTGCTACTACAACCAAGCGCTCCCCACTGGGCCATCTGAATCACTCAGAGTTGATCATTCATCAGTCATCAAGTCCTAGCCGGCTACTAGGTCTCAGAAATCTGCTCGCTTGTCACTGGGAGGGTCCACTCCATGTTCCACAAGATTATACTCCATGTGTCATGAAGTATCAAGATGATGTATCTCAAATTACCGCCTCATCATAAGGGTCTCAAAGCAATAGATGGCGCGTCAATCGGACACCCGTTCTGTGAGTTATTAACATTTTAGTCCTGGGCCCTGGTTGGTTTCTTGTATGAAGAAACCCGAATGTTACTCAACTATTCCCCAAACACCCATGGTGTGTACTTCATGGGATCGTTTGTCAACGATATTACCAATGCCGTTGACGGTTTGTCAAACAGGCGTTTGGTCTGAGTGTTACTTGTTTTTCCGTTCCAGGGGCCTGGATGGATTTACGCTTGATCCAAAACTGACCATTTTCTAAAGTCGTCCAAAACTCACTAAGAGTATCACAAAATAACTACCTCATCGCGAGGATCCTAGTGTCATACAAGGCGTGTTTATCGGACGCGCGAGCTTGATGATATTCATGTTTAAGAAAAATTGGCCCGATCTATCAAGCCCAATGACCTAGAGAATCGGCCCGACTTGGTTCGGCGGGTCCGAACCAGTATAGGGACGACCTGGCCCGATGGAGTGTAGCCCGGCCCAGCCAGGCGAGGCCCGACGTAGCGCGACTCGGCCTGGCGTGGTGTTTCCCGACCTGGCGTGGCATGGCCCGTCTGGACGGCTATCCGCGGGTCGGCCCGGCTGGCCGAGCGGTGTGGGAAGCGACCCCCACAGTTTCCGGAACCGGTAGAGCCGTACAACACCGCACTTCCTTCCCGGTTGGCTGAAACCATTCGGTCATCCCCGGTGTGAGTGGCTCGCACGGGTGGGCCGCAGAACCTCCACACACGGTGCCCTTAGGTGTCGCGGTTCCTTCTGCCTGGCCATTAGGCAACTAGGCCGGATCGCCCGCCAAAATGACCCGTGGAGCATGGTCTGAGGTTCCCTACAGCATGGATCCAAGAGGCGTCATGGTTCTCTCGTCTGGTCGACTAAAGCCGTCCGGTTCTACCAGCATGAAGCCCACGGGTGCGGGCTGCTCCTCCTCCGCGCGGCACCTGCGGGTGCCGCGGTTCACCAATTGGGCTGGCTACTGTCGGCCGATTCCTCAGATCGAGCGGCCCACGGTTGCCGGCCACGATTTTCTTTCTAGCAGCCGACACACGTCCACAGTTGTCGTCTCCACCCTTGATTTTCCTCGTCAAAAATAAACAAGAAGAATCTATAGGGTCGTGGTGCCGTGTTTTTTCAGCCCGCGACCTCTGCATTAGGCGGTACCTAAAGGCCGAAGAAAATTCATGTTTTTCAACGAAAATGAAGGTATACATTATTCAATTTAAATTATACAAACCCCCTACCTCTTAATTGAGTTTCGTTCGTTGACGAGCCATGGAAGACAAGCGTCGTGGTAGTCTGGCATTGCAGAAGATGGAATCACGGAGAATGATGTCATCTCGTCAACATTGGAGGAAGTGTCATTGTCGTATACAGTGTTCCTCGAGAGTGGTTTCTTCTCCCATAACGTAGAGGAAGAGGAAGGAATACATTTCATCGTTCTTCATTTTAATCGGCGTTCTTCATCGAAGAGGGCATCGTTCTTCGGGGTCGTCACCGTTCTTCGTCGAGAGAGAAACACTATTCCTCTAACTTTCTAGTGCCTTCCCAACACAACAAAAGCCAACCCAAAAGTAATATCTTAGGATATTATTTTATTATCAACATGAATTTTTCAAAATTCAAACCCATTAATTAATTAATTAATTGTGGATCAATTAATTAATTAAAGGGTGTTGAGAAAATTAATGGAGGGAGGTTGAGAGTTAGAATTAATGTGGGGAGGTGGACAGTTAAGAGAGGGGTTAAAGGGAGTTATTGAGGGGAGGTGAATGGGTTTGGGTTCATGTGGGACCAACCACACTAAATCTTCTCATGGGAGGTTATGTGGGGTGTGGGCCCCAACTCCAACTCCTTTTTGGAGAAAATAGCCACCATCAAATAAAAATTATGTACACATAATTTTTTTTTTAACGAATGTCCAAAAATTAACTTCTCCTCCCAAGAAAACACAACTGCGGTAAAGGTCTTATTAAGAGAATGCCGATGTTGCGAGTTAATCAGTGTCATCAGATTTCAATTCTGAGTACTGGTTCAAAAGATATAAAAACATGCACGTACGTTCACGGAATGTACCCGAACTAAACTTCAGAATGTGATTCTGGGCTCACTGGGCCTCGGAATCATGTTCCGTCAGAAACTGTGGACTCATAAAATTCCAAGAAATTTATGAAAAAAATTTCCTTGAAATTTTTGGGTCTTTAAATTACCCCCAACTCAGGGCTTTACGTCCCCGTAAATCTACAACAAATACCTGGGAAACAAAAGAGGGTAATGTGCACGCATTTAAGCCTCTGCTCCCATGTGCTCTTTTGGAGGATCCCGTGCTGCTAGGGAACGTGCACTAGTGGAATCAACCGTCCATGTAGGACCCACTCCTGTCGATCCACGATCTCTACAAGGACCTCTTTAAATGTCTCCCCATCATCGATTTCCGGATCCCCATGGTTGATGATGTGGGACGGGTCGTGTATTTATGTTTTTAGCAGAGATACATGGAAGACGTCGTGCACCCGTTGAAATTGAGGTGGAAGGGACAGGAGGTAAGCAACCTCGCCTACTCTGCTGAGGACCTGGAAAGGTCCAATGAATCATGGTGATAACATTCCTCCTCGACCAAATATTTTTAGATCCCATCGAGGTGAGACTCATAAAAAAACGTGGTCACAATACTATAATTCTAGTGGTATCCATCTCCTATCGGCATAGGACTACTGTCTATTATGTGCTGTCTTCATTCGCTTCTGGATGATCTGCACCTTCTCCATCGTAGCCTGCACTATCTCTGGTCCTACAAGAGCTGATAATATTTCCCCTTTGACGAAAAGAGAAATCTGGTCTCATCCCCTATATAAACCACATCCTTTGACTAATACAATCAATATTGACATGAACAGTACTAATTCATGCCATGGACAAGGTCATAAGGCCTAAACACTACTACCAAGAGATCCAACAGTCACTCTCGCCTCCAAGGGTTGAGTCACACTGTCGGCATCAGTGTGTGGTCAATGGGTATCCTCTAGTAGGAATCTCGAAAGTGTGGTTCAAGTCAATAGTTTTAACCAAAAACTCTTAGTATTAACCACAAAAAAGGCAAGAAAACAAATGTCACAAGGACATGTGTCTTTTATTACTGCAGCTCAAAGTACAAAGACACATAACAACCACAAATAAAAACACCAAGGAAGCTAGAAGCACCAAGAACAAATGCCTCCATGCCTGGAACTAGTCCCACCCCTGTCCACCTCCTTTTGGAGCTCCATTTTCGTATGCTTCAGCTGCCCGAAGATGTGCTCTCCCATGTACACCTATTCCCTGCTATCGGGGTGGACCTCCGGGTGGTGGTGGTGGTAACACCTCATAGAGTCATCCACTGCCAGCTGCACGGACAGCTCCTATACCTCGGTCTCTTGTTCCTTACGGTCCACCTCGATCGAACAAATGCCTCTACTGGAGAGGTCCCTAATTTAGCTGTCGATCGTCTGTATGGTGGTTCGGACAGTCACGTTCCATGTGACCAAGCCCGCCACAGGAGTAACACTGTTCGATCCTGGAAAGTTTGTCTCCACCCCGGGTGCCTCGCACAATCGATCCTGTGTCATGCGGTCGACCACCTGTGGGTATGGTCCTCTTGGACCTCTACATCAACTGTCTACTGCTAGTTGCAGAAGACTCCGCTTCATGATGACTAGTAGTGGGTCCAGCTGCTGGAGATTTCTCACCAAGGAAACTCTCCACTAGGAGGGCTCGCTCTAACACCTCCTTCTGTGTCAAAATGTTGTGGGATATAACTGAAGCATTAAAATCTCACCTGAGTCCCTTATCAATGGTCCAGGCCCTGAAGAACGGGTCCCATACCATATCAGTGGAGTAGCACGAGAGGTTGGTGAACCTTAATGAGTACTGAGCTACACTCATGTTTCCCTATTGTAGATAAAGTAGCTTTTTTTTGCACCGCACGAAGGGTGGATGGAACAAACTCTACCCAGAACATGCTCTCAAATTATTCTGAGAGAAGTGTCGCCTCGTCGTGGACCTAGAGCATTAGTGTCCTCCATCTGCATGCTGCTTCCTGAAGGGGGATTGCAACAAGGATCACCATGATGATGGCTGGTGTCCCTACCAATCTAAATACTCTCACCACAGCCTCCAGCCAATCCTCAGCTGCATGAGGGACCATCTCTCCCCTGAACATAGGCGGACTCTAGCACTAGAACTCGTGCAATGCGCTCAAGCGGTGTGCACTCTCTACTACTGGGGCTGGAGGCATAGGTTGGCCATGGAGAAGTGGTACCGCAGGTGCTTCCAGTTGTGACTCAACTAGAAGATGGCCCTGTACTGAGGCCTCATCACTCGGTGACCTATCAGTACGTACCACTCTCGAGGCTTTAACTGGTTTTCCGCGGGGAGGCACCCTGAAAGAAATAGATGTGACACGGTCAAAAGATTATATATGGTGAGCTGACCTGCTTTGAGCTGACTTAAATAAATTTTTTTCGAAAACCAACACAAAATTAGTGTTTTCATGCACTGAGTCATATTTCGTAAGTCAGGGTCCTAGTGTATGGATACATCGGCCGCCCACACCAATACTAGACTCCCTGAACTGAAAACCACACTTAGTACCCTTAACACTATTTCCTCACAAAAAGAAATATCAGAGTCCTAAGTTCTGTGGTAGAACTGACATCCTCTGATACCAATTTTTCAGAACCTGTCCCCTGGGTCCCACATCGTGACTACCCCAAACCCTCCTTCCATAGTCCAGGAGCTGGCGACTAGCACAAAAGGCATAATTCTCTAAAACTGGGAAGGCGTTGCCTTTATAATTCATAAACATAAACAACCAGAGTACAAGCGGAAGAAAACACTATGAAAAGCTGTATGAAAATAGTGTTGAAAGTACAAAGGGTCTAGAAATACAAGCCCAAGAAAAAGGTATAACTAAAACTGAAAGAAAATACAACTGAAAATACAAATAGATGAAAGGTGAAAGCATCTCCTGGATCATCCCCTAGGTTCCTACCTGAAGGGTAGGTACAGATGGTCTCCTAAGCACTCCACGTCCGTCAGACTCCACCGTGAGCCGAAATGTTGTAATGTCTACCTCTGGGTATCATCCCTTCTTGGCGCTCTCGGCCCCTGTCAGCGCTGTTCATCGTCTGTATCCAACACAATGAGGTGTGTGCATAACCCGTGTAGAGGTGAGTATAACGATACTCAGTAGTGACCCCCAAGACCGTCAAGGTCTCACAAAATCTAAAAAAGATAAACCACAAAGTATGATTCAACGAATAACAATTACTTATGTATATTCCCTTTCATATACCTAAGTTATCAAGTAACCCATATCAATTATAAGGAAAACAAAAAGGACATTGACTCAGCTCAAACCAGGATTTTTATTCACGATGTCAAAACCACGGATGCTAGAGAACTCCTCCTCAGTCAAGTACATTGGGCCTGCTTCTTCAACCAAGTGCTTCCCTCTAACCTTGGACTACTGAAGTACTCCACCTGTCGTGTACTGTGGGCTGACTGCTAAAACCAAGTGCTTCACACCATGGGTCAACCGCTACAACCAAGAGCTCCCCTCACTGCCTACAGAGGCACTCCTTCTATCGAGTACTGATGGTACGCCGCTATAACCAAGTGCTCCTCTGCCGTGGGTTTTCTAAAACAACCAAGCGCTCCCCACTGGGCCATCTTAATCACTCTGAGTCGATAGGTCAGCAGTCGTCAAGTCTCATCCAGCTACTAGGTCTTTGCAATCTGCTCGCTCATCACCGGGAGGGTCTACTCCACGTGCCACAAGCTGATACAGCAAGTGTCATGAAGTCTCATGTTGATGTATATCAAACGACCGCATCGTCATAGGGGTCTCAATGCAATAGACGTCGTGTCAATCAGACGCCTGGTCTGTGAGTTATTAGCATTTTAGTCCAAGGGACTCGATTAGTTTCATGTACAAACCAACCTGATTATAACTCAAATATTCCATGAACTCCCATGGGATGTATTTCAAAGGACCATTTATCAACGAGATTACCAACGCCACTGACGGTTCATCAAACGAACGTCCTGTCTGAGAGTTACTGGCTTTTCTGTTACAAGGGCCTAGTTGGATTTACACTCGATCCAATCCTGGTCATTTTATAATGTTTTCCAAAACTCACTAACAGTATCACAAAAGTACCTCCTCATCGTGGGGATCCCAGTGCCACAGACGGCACGTTGATCGGATGCGCGATTTAGATGATATTCGTGTTTAAGAGAAATGGGCCCGGTCTGTCAAGCCCACTGGGCTGGCAGGTCAGCCCAACCTGGTTTGGCAGGTCCGACCCAGCAGAGCATCGACTGGGCATGATGGAGTGCAGCCCAGCACGGTGCGGAGCGGCCCAGCCCGGTGTGGCACGGTGCGGCCCAACCCGGCATGGCGCGGCGCGGCCCGGCATGGCGGGGCGCGGCCCGACCCAACATGGCGCGGCACGGTCCGACACGGCGTGGCCTGGCCCGGCGTGGTGCGGCTCGGCCCGGCGGCTGGCAGCAGCACGACCTAGCTATCTGATCGGTGCGGGGGGTGCGGCCCCCCGGTTTCCCGAACCGGCGGCTCCGCCCTCCTTCCCGGCCAGTAGAAGCCGACCGGTGTTCCCCAGCGTGAGCAGCCCGCACGGTCTAGCTGCTAATCCTCCGCATGCGGCTCCCTTAAGCATAATGATTCCTTCTGCCTGGCTGACTATCGAGCCGGCCGGGTCGCCCGATGAAGCGGCCAGCGGAGCGTGAGCTGCGGTTCTCAGCAGGACGGCGTGAAGAGGCACCATGGTCCTCCAGTCCAGCGGGCTAAAGCCGACCAGTTCTTCCTGCAGGCCACCAGCGAGTGCGGGCTGCTCCTTCATGCGACACCTACGGGTGTTGCGGTTCACCAACTCGGCCGCCTATGACCAGCCAGTTCTTCAGCCCGAGTGTCCAGTGGTTGCGGGCCGTGATTTTCTTTATAGCGACTGATGCACATCTACTATTGTCGTCTTCTCCCCTGATAGTTGCCATCAAAAATAAGCAAGAAGAATCTGGAGGTTTGTCGGTCCATGTTTGTTCGGACCGCACCCTCTGCGTTAGGTGATATCTAAAGGCCAAAGACAATTCATGGTTTTTAACTAAGAAAGAAGGTATAATTTATTCAATTTAAAATATACAAACCCCCTACCTCGTAATTGAAGTTCGTTCGTCGAAGAGGTGTGGAAGACAAGTGCCACGGTAGTTGGGCGACGCAGAGGACGGCGTCGTGGAGAACGGTGTCATCCCGTCAACGTTGGATGAGGTGTCATTGTCTTAGACAGTGTTCCTCGTGAGCGGTGTCTTCTCCCTTGACTCGGAGGAAGAGGAAGGGAGAAACATCATCATTCCTCGGTGGAATCGGCGTTCTTCGTCGAAGAGGACGTCGTTCTTTGTGGTCTTCACCGTTATTCATCGAGAGAGAAACAATATTCCTCTAACTCTCCAGAGCCTTCCCAACACTACAAAATCGAACCCAAAAATAGTAGCATAGGCTATTATTTTATTATCAACATGATTTTTTCAAAATTCAAACACTTAAATTAATTAATTAATTAGTTGTTAATCAATTAATTAATTAAAGGGTGTTGGGTAAATTAATGGAGGGAGGTGGACAGTTAGAATTAAAGTGGGGAGGTGGAGAGTTAAGAGAGGGATTAATAGGAGTTAAAGAGGGGAGGGGAAAAGGTTTGGGTTCGTGTGGGCTGCACGACACTAAATTCTCTAATGGTAGGTTATGTGGGTTGTGAGACCCACCTCTAACTCCTATTTGGAATAAATAACCACCATCAAATACAAATTATATACACATAAATTTTATTATTATTTTGTTAACAAATCTCCAAAAATTAACTTCTCCTCCCGAGAAAACGTAACTGCGGTAAAGGTCTCTTTAAGAGAATATCGGCATTGCAAGTTCATTGGTGTCCTCAGATTTCAATTCTAAGCACCGATTCAAATGATAGAAAAACCCACGCGTACGTTTACTGAACGTACATGAACAAAACTTCAGAAATTCCTTCTGGGCTCTCCAGGCCTTAGAATCGGGTGCCGTCAAAAACTGTGGAGTGGTAAAATTCCAAAAAATTTAAGAAAAAATTTCCCTTGAAATTTCCGGGTCATTACATGTATAGCACCCCAAAGAGTCAACAACCAAATAATCCATTTCAAAAACAATAATAATTTGAACAAAGCCCTATACCATGGTTAGATGAGATAACTTAGGTCATTCTGATTAGGCTAAAACCATTCCCTATGCCATAATAAGGTCCATTTTTACATTTCTATTCTAAACCATACATCCATAACCACCAACTTTTTTTGATTTGGATGTGTCCCATGGGAGGTAATCTCATCCATTATGACCCGAAAAATAGAGAGATCATTGGTGGGATGATGTCCATGGACCTAGATGACTCCCATATACAGAGTTACAGATGTTCTAGGACCACAGACATCATCATGGACTATCCCAATTCTTGGTAAATCCCATGGAAAAGCCTAGAAATACTAAACAATACATCCTTTATCCCCAAACACATATTAAAATCATAAATTAATAAAAACAAACAAATTACATGTATAATAAAATAATTAGTATATACTTCACACATAGTGTGTTATAATACCCATAATCATTAAAGAATAGAAAGTGAATAAAGGGATATGTGAAGGGTTAATATGAAAGCAACTGTGGTAAATATATTTTTGTTTTAATGATCCTTGATGTTTGAGTTTATATAATCAAAAAATGTATATTAATTAGAAGTAATAGCGAGGATTTGAAAAAATATTAAGTTTAATGATGGTATTCCTGAATAATCAATTTTAGCTGATGACTTTGTGTCAAGGAAGAAGAAAATATAATTATGTGGATATGGAGATATTAGTGAACATATTTGTTATCTACATGATATTGTAGCAGGTTTTGTTGTTAATTGGTGATTTCTAGTTTAAACAACATGTGAGATTGTTAATCATCCAGTTGTGTAATATGAGGATCATAGTTTCCGGATGAAACTTGAACAAGACAGTTGTAATTATTTATTATCTCATAGTGTAATTTTTTTTGACTTGGTGAAACCCGACAAGAAAAAAGACTAGGTTTCCCATATCAGTGTATAGCCTTTTCAAAATTCCATATTATAATCCTTACCTTTATTATTAAATTAAATGTGATATATTTTATTATTTAAAGATAAATAGATTCATTATTATAATAACTTAAAATAAGGGTTCAAAAACCAAAGGTGTTAAAAAAATTAATAAAATTTATTTGGAATTTTGTAAAAGATGAGCTGCACATGAATTACCCCATTAGATATGTATGTTCAAATATTTTAACAAAATTTCACATGGTTAAATAGAAAAGGTTCCCTGTAATTGAGACTCTTTTTATTCCCATGGTATTTTTATTGAAATATATGATGTGATATTTTATTAGTGTTTCTAGAAGATCCTTAGTTGGAAAAGTTAGGTTATATCCCTCTAACATCCCATGTAAATAAGGAATAAATTATTTTCATATTTATTAAAATTTGTGAATTAAATTTTAATTTCACTTTAAAGGGGAGGCTATTTTAGATGGCGTACCCAATACACAATAATGAGTTTTTTTGAAATCTTATGTATCACACAATGCTGAGTTATACAGAAAAATAATAGTATAATATTATTTTGAATGGTATTTAACACCTTTCTGTTGTATGGGAGGGAATCTATAGAACTAACTAAAATATGAATATAGCTATTTGTTAAATGTTTTAACATTTACCCAATAAATTTCAGAGGCTTAAAATAATAATGAATAATATTTTAAGCATAAATACACTAATATTCATTAAAAGGTTGATTTAACATATTTTAACGGAGAACCATCATTAAATCTTGTTTTGGACACTTTTAAATGTTCTATTTGACAAAATAAAATTCTTCACTAGATTTGGGATATTAAAATTCACTTTTTGTAATTTTTTGGTATTTTTCTGATAAAATTCCTTTTTAAATAATTGTGAAAAGTACTATATTTTAATTCATAACGGCATTTTAATATAAATTATTTATAATGTTAGATTATCTTTTTAATCTGTTTTAAGGTTTAATTATATTTTTTTTTCCATTTAATCTATTTTTTTTTCATTGGAAGTAATTTCAATTTGAAACTAGACATAAATAAGTGTCAAAATTTTGATAGTTATTATTTTTTATGCACACGTATTTTGTTTTGACAGAGATCACTAATTTTAAATTAATTTTTGCTACTTATATGTTTTGAATTTGGAAAAATGGATTCAATGGTTAAAGGATAAATCTGGTAAATAAGGGTAACAAAATATTATTATAATAATATTAAATTACCCTTACATGTGTCTTAATCTTATTGGTGGATACACATCCGACTGTGGTCATCCTTGTGTAACTTTGGGGACCCCATGGAGCCACATGGGAATGATAATTATACTTTATATTAATAAATTTTAAGTAAAGAAAAATGACACAAACAAATATCTTTTAGTAAATCAATTATACCAAGGGGTTATATAAGTTAAATATTCGACTTTAAATATTCTTTTGAAAGATAAAAATATTTACTACGTCATAATAATTTTTATAACTTTTAGACATCGTATAAAAAAAATTATTTATGGAAGTGCGATACTATATCGATTCACTTTGTGAAGGGGTTACCGTGTACATCCAGAGGCAATGATTCTATCTATTTGATCGTTGACCGAATCACCAAGGCCGATCACCTCTTACCCATCCAAGAGCAGGGAAATGATATTGGTCGTGGAAAACCTTTACGTCCAAGAGATAGTGAGGCCTCATGTGATTCCATCAAAGATCATCTCAGACTGTGATGCATGCTCTACCTCTTGGTTATGTAGGGGATTGCATGAGGCATTCGAGATATAGCTATGGTTAGGAACTTCTTTTCACCCACAGACTGATGTTCAGATGGAGCGGACCAGGGAGACCATGGAGGGAATGCTTTGTGCTTGGGTCCTTGATTTTCGTTTCTGTTGGGAGGACCACCTACCACTGGAATATTTTTCATACAAAAATATATATCACCCCACCATTGGCATGGCAGTGTTTGTGGCCTTATACGTGAAGCTTTTCAAATCACATCTTTGTTGGAAATACCTATAAGTGTCCACACACATTGGTCCAGAGATGGTATGAGCTACTACTGAGATGGTGTAGCTCATCCATGAGTGGATGAGGACTATACAGAGTAGGCAGAATTTGTTTGCTGATTAGAGATGGAGACCCATGGTGTTTAGGGAGGGAGGCCCTGTTTTCTTTCATGTATCAACCTAACGAGGATTATAGAGTTTCAGATATGGTGGAAAGTTATCTAAGAGGTTTTTGGGATCTTTTAAAATTCTATGTAGAGTTGGTGAGATGGCATACTACCAAGACATTCCCCCATAGATGCATTGGGTGCGCGATGTTTTATATGTGTCATGGCTGAGGAGGTACGTTGCGGATCCATAGAAGGTTATCAATTGGATGATCTATACATTGATAATGGTGAGAAATTTTTAGAGTTCTCAGTGGATATAGAGTGTCAAAAGGAGTGGGCCCTTCATGGATGGTTGATTCAAATAGTACCCATTCTGTTGTAGCACGAGAATTTCGAGGAGAGCACATGGGAGTGGGAGGACCTAATTCATGCTCAATACCCCCATATTTTTATTTGAAATTGTTTTGTCTTCAGGGATGTAAACCATTATGGTGGGTAGAATTTAATGTCTTGTAATTTCCATGTATTTTTTAAATGTAATTATTTCATGACCAATAATTAAGACAACGTGTGATTTGAAGGCCCTTAGTGTCTATTATTATATAAAAAAATGTTAATCTTTAAATAGCGTGGGTGAGAGTTTTTCATGAAAATGATGAATAAATCTAAAATGGTTACCTAGATTAGTAATCTGAGGGCACCGTTGCGATCAGTAGGGTGGGTTTACCCTAGGTGAGACTTATATATATTCAGTGCATGACTCAATTGATAAAATACGAAAATTAAATAATCGTAAATAAAATAATTAAATAAAATTATTTTATTTTTTAATTGTTTATAACTCATGAACGAAAATTCAGATTAAAAATCCAAGACCACCGCTGAACTTGTGATGGTATTCTTTCCTTGGGCAGATCCTAAAATTGGATAGTATGAGCCATTGATGGAAGCTAGTTTTTGGCCATAAATAAAATAATTAAGTATCAATTATTTTGTTCTCAAATCTTTATATCATCAAAATTGTAACTCAAATGGAAAATATGTGATTACCATTGAGCTTATGGGAGTGTGTTCCCCTATGTTGGAGCCTAACTATGACCGGCACGTGTTGAGGGTGAAAGTTAAAATTTTAAATTCTTTTTATGGTTATTTTAAATAAACGTTCTAGTGGGTTTTCCTATTATTGGAACCACTACTTAGATCGAAAATACAAGGGCACCATTAAACTCAAATGCTAGTATTCTCTTCAAAAGGACATAACATTGGATAATAAGGGAAAAATAGTTAATTTTCCAACTTATCGAGAAAAAAATATAATATCTGAAAAAGATATTTTATTTCTTTTCTCACCAAAGTGAGATGAAACAATGACGATCTAGTGAAACAATGAGGCAGAGATGAGAGGAATTAATGGATCTAAACAATGCGTCATTAACATTCTTCACAACAATTCTTTAATGACATGTAACAACGACACTGTTTATTAATTGAAACAACTTAACGACGTGACTTCATAGTGTAATAAAAATGTTGAAACCTATTATATTTTTAATATTTTGATGAGATGTTGGAACATGGATTAAAATATGAGGATTCTATGATGAACCTATGATAGATTTCCTCCCCAACAAGGAACAAATAAAACTAGAGGATGTCATCGACTTCGATATATCTCAATGAATGAAAAATGTCATCGACCTCTTGGACCCTCAGGGACGAAGCGCTATGACAATGAAGATCAACAATGTAGAGGTTTTATTTAAATAATGTTTCCTCTTTATTTTTATAAATGATTAATGTGGATTCACCCTAGAACAAGTTAATATGTTGATCCTGAATTCTTGTACGTGGGATATATTCTTGGTTTTTCCAATCAGGATTAATTTTATTGTTGATAAAATTGTAATCCGAAGCCTCCCCTACTTTAATCATCTGACGTGGAGGGAGTGGGACAATAGAAAAAAGTCCTAAACACCTATTTCATGTGTTTTATTTGTAGTCTCATCCTCAAATTGGTTCCAAGATAAATTTGGGACCGAGATAGGGATGACATCGATCTGAGAGGACTATAGGAATAGACAGATGTTGAAACAGACCACTAGAGCAACTCTGGTGGCCTGCAAAAGTAACCCCCGAAGACCAGTGGTTGTATCCATGAGTGGAGGGATGCATTAATTGCACCCATCATCACATCATTATGAAAAGAGGTCATGGTCGGCCGACCACAATAGCAGGGAATAACACTACTAACCGACGCTGCGTGGAGGTGGCTGCCTGCGCCAGTGCCACCAGGATGACCTGGAGAGCCACGGTCACTCGACCACAGAAGTGGGGATGTCACTTCCCATCAACCATAACAGGCTCCAGACATGGCCAACTCCTTAAGGGTTATATTCGGAAAGGGAGGGGATGTAGTGGTGGATTCGACATCCTAGGTGCACACCACCAGCTCGCCTCTGGCAGACTGAGCTCTAGCATGCATGCCACATCCCCATACAGTGGGCCAGGATGAACCTGCGCCCAGTGGGCTAGACCCACGATGATAGACCCTACCCATGCCCTTGGGGTTGAGCTAGATGAGACCTGGATGTCGGGGGACCTGGTGGGCTGGACCCCCGGCCTAACTAGGTCAGGTCTAGCAAGGCCCATTGGGCATGGCACCCCAGGCTAGCCCAGACCAGACTAACCCAAACCCAAAATGGGTCATGTCGAGTCAGTTTTAGTCAAATTAGATGGGGGTATATGGGACCTCTCGAGCTAAGTTGGTCTGGTCAGTCCAACTGGGTCAGACTAGGCCCAGATGCAATCTGCCCCTTTTACTGAAACATGAATAACTCACAGACTGGGTTTCCGATTGATGTGTCATCTATGGATTGGGAACCTTTGCGATAATGTTGTCCTTCTAAGATACAAAACTAGATATTTGGATGGGTTTGGTTTATGTCTTGGTTATATCAGACTCAAATCCAACTGATCCCTTTTTACTAAAATGCCAATAACTCACAGATCGGGTGACTAGTTGATGCGCCGTCTATTTCATTGAGAACCGTTTCGAGAAAATGGTCCTTTGGGTAATTCTATATAAGAATTTTTGGGTTTTGAGGTATGATTGATGGATCATGAAGCATCTATGTGGATCATTAGTAGCCTTCTAGAGGATCAAAACTTATGTGGATCCTTAGTGGTCCGAAATACGATCTTGATTTGTGTGGATACTTAGTGGCCCATTAGACAATAAACATACTTTGGGATCCTCAATGGCCTAACAGGTGAGCACCATCCATGTGGATCCTTAGTATCATATAGGAAAATCGGTAGTATTGTGGATCCTTAGTGGCCTGGAAAATGAGCATCAACCGTGTGGATCCTTAGTGGCCTAGTAGATGTGCAACAATTAATTAGAGAAGAGTACCTTAATAGTAGGAAGCATTAATCACTATAACCGATGATCCTTTCTTACTCTAGAATATACATGGTGTGAGTTTTCCTTGATTTGTGGTTTTTGTTTGTGGCTTCCTTGTGGTATTTCTGCTTAATGGACTCAATTCCCCTACTAAGTACTATGTTACTCACCCCTACATGGGTTTCACCTGCATGTGATATCTCTTGTGCAGATGATGAACATTTTGGCAGAGGACATTATACCCTGCAATTAGGTGGTTCCTACTAGGATTAAGAAGACATGACACACTGCCTTGGCTTCCAGTTTCTACACTACTATTACTATCATGTAAGGCTTCTAGAGGATGGATACTCGATCCCCTTTGCACCTTCCTATTCTAAATTTTTTTTGTTGCATTTTTATTCTGTCCCACAGGTTTATAGTTGTACATGCACTCAAAAATTGTTTCAATATACTTGTTTTCTTATTTTCAATTTGTCACATGTGGTTGGGTGTGTGTATGCATATAGGTGGTCAGGAAAATGCCTCCCACATACAGCTTGATGCCATCAATGGTAGTCTCCAACCCCTGGCCTTAAAGAGGAAGGATTAGGGTATGTAAAAACAGGGGACATAAGGGATGGGTAATGACATATGATATCATACACATTGATAATATTTGAAGTATATGGATGAATAAATAAAATTAAAACACTCAGTTAGGAACGATACATTTTCTATGAAAAAATTTTCAAAGACATGGAATTCTCATGGATTTTTTTAAAAAAATACATGGGAATTTTATGAGGCTGCAAAATTTGATGGTTCATGATTCTTGAGGCCTGGTGTGCCCAGAATCAATTTCTGATGTGTTTTAGGTATGTTCAGTAAACGTACGAGCAGTTTTTTATAACTTTTGAACCAGTGCTCAGAATTGAAATCTGAGGGCACCGTTGAACTCGTAGTGTCGATATTCGCTTACGAAGACTTTCACCTTGATGACAGATGGTCGGGATTCAAAGATTCTTTGTGGGTTTTACGTGGAATAATAAAATAAAAGAATTGCATGATTTATTTTATTTTATTTTTGTTATAACCATTATATAGAGGATGGATGTGGGGACCGCAACTCCTTAACCTCCCATGAGAGGTTATGGTGGTGGTCCCCCCTGAACTCACCCTCCCTTATGAGGATTTATTTTTTGGGGACCACCTGAGTTGTAAGCCTCTAGAACTCCCCACATTAATGAGGGGGAGCCACTTGATATCCTCTACACTTAATGGTGTTGACCCATCCCATTTAATTAATTAAGACACAATAATTAATTAAATGACTCATTTTGAATTTATGCCAACGAACATAATAGACGACATAATCTATTATTTTGAGGGTATATTCATTTGTTGGAAAGTAGGATTGAGGAGAAGAGGAACTCTTGGAGATAGAAGGACAATAAAGAAAGGCTCTCCGATGAAGAAGGCCAACAAATAACGCCGATAATCTTCACCCTATTGTTCCAGGGGATTTCCACACAACGTGGGACATCCTCACCTATGAAGAACGACTTCCATACATTCTCCTTGTCACCACCAACAAATGATACGAGGTTGGGGTTTATGCTTGCTAATTGATACATTTTCTTTACTTTCCATCATTGTTTAGAATTAAAAGCCACTTGATATCACCCTAATGCGAAGGGCGCATGCCAAAAAACATGACCCGACCCCTCCACATTCTTTGTTGATTTTGACGCTAATCGTGGCATGAGACCAGAATGAGAGACTCTCATCAACGATGACTGTGGATCAAAGGAAAAGACTCGAGGAGAGATTGACTTCTTCCAGAATGAGAATTGGGCCACCAGAGCTCGTCCGGTGACCCATGGAAAGAACACCGGTAGATGGATCCAACGTGTGGTGGCGGCGACACAACCGTGCCACCGAAGGAGAATCCATGGCCCCTAGACGAGGTAGTGCATCGACGACTAGCACAAGGCCGACCAAAAATTAAACTGGCTGCTCAAGTCTCCGGGTTGACTGGGAAGGCGTGACACTACCGACACCGCATGGTGGATCGAAGGAGGGCCTCAGACCCTTGCCACAATGATGAAGCAGCGGTAGGCTCAACCCTGGCCATGAGGAGTACTAGTTGCACGAGCTTCCGGGTTGCCGGAAGAGATGCAACCAAACCAACACCATGCGAGGAGTCGGTTGGATACTAGTCCAGCCAGAAATAGTGGGACCCCGATGTGTCATTCATGACACATCTGCACCAACCCGGTGCCAGTTCCACCTGCCTGGATGGCTTAGCCATTCGGGTACCAGGGGGCATGGCCTCCCCCCTGTATGCGGCTAGGTCGGACCCCCACGGGCTGCCAAGCCTCCAGGCTGCTGGGTCAGACCCAGTGGGTCGTGTAGCTGGCGGTGGACGTCGTTACGAGGTGTTACCACCACCACCACCACGAATTCCACCCCAACCATTGGAATTAGGTGGACAAGGAAGATCTCATCTCCAGGGAGCTGAGGCTTATGACCATGGTGCTCTAGAGATTATTTGAGGTATGATATGTGTCTACTCCTCATTATCGGCAGTTCTTATAGACACTAGTTCTAGTTTATTTTGCATTTTCACTACCCTCGTTTGGAGCTCGGTGATTCTGATATAGCCATTGGATTGATTTTTACGCCAGACATTCCTATGAGAGCAGACTAGAAGATTACGCACTGGTTCTGATAGTGTGAGTTTACTCTAGGAGGAAAGGGCATCGACTGGGATCTCCTCGTAGCGGAGTTGAGGCCTTACGACGTCATCCTGTGTATGGAATGGCTATCTATAGTCCATGCTCAGATCTACTGTATTAGGAAAAATATGTTGTGTATCTTCAAGGATGGGACCAGGTTTACGTTCACCGGCAAGAAAAGAGCCTTTGCAGCATAGGACATACTTACTCGGAGAATGGTGCATCTGATAACTCATCAGTTGGCCTGCCTTACCCTTGGAGCAGTTGATGTGGAGAGTCCGAGATATCCTGAAGTGGTGGACCAGTACATGGTTTTTTTCCCCGACAATGTTACAGGACTATCTCCTCGTAGAGATGTGGACTTCTACCTTGACTTGTACCATGTGACGGCACCGATATCTACACCAACATATCAGATGGATCCCGCTAAGCTTCGTGAGCTGCACGTAAAACTATTGGACTTGCAGGAGAATGGAATTCATCTTTCCCATTGTTTATCCTTGGGCAACACCGATTTTGTTTTCCATGAAGCCAGCTGGATGCTTGAGGCTTTGTGTATACTACTGTTTCTTGAACCATGTGTCCATGAAGAACATGTACCCACTCCCAAGGATTGATGGCATCTTTGATCAGCTGAAGGGAGCACGGTGGTTCTCAAAGATAGACCTTATATCAGGCTATCACTAGCTTAGAGTTCGAGACAAGGATGTCTAGAACATGACCTTTAGATGTCGGTATGACCACTACATGTTCCTGTTTATGCCATTTGGTTTTAATAATGCTCCATCGGTGTTCATTAGACTAATGAACAAGATCTTCCAGCCATACCTCGATCGCTTTGTCGTAGTCTTCATCAAAGACACTCTAATCTACCAGACTACTGAGGAGGAGCATTCATACCACTTGCAGGTAGTACTGGACACTCCGAGTGCACCATCTTTATGTTAAGCTCTCTATGTGTGAGTTCTATACCTGAGAGGTTTTCTTTCTAGGACATGTCATCATAGAGGCTGGAGTTGTAGTGGATCCAGTGAAGATTGAGGCGGTACTTGCTTGGGAGCCACCCAAGAGTGTGACAGAGTTATAGCATTTCCAAGGTTTGGCTGGATATTACTAAAGGATCATACCAGACATCTCCAGAGTTGTGAAACCACTATTAGACTTGACGAAGAAGGGGAAACCCTTCATGTGGTCAAAGAGATTCTACTAGAGCTTCTAGGAGCAGAGGTAGAGGCTGAATAGTGCCCCCATGTTGAGGCTTCTAGAGGAAGGCGTAGGGTACATAGTTTACTGTGTCCCATTAGGGACCAGACTTGGGTGTGTCCGGATGCAGGAGCGAGCAGTGATCGCGTATTGTTCTCAGCAGCTGAGACAGTATGATCATAACTACGTTAGCAATGACCTTGAGTTAGCAGCAGTGGTATTCACCTTGAAGATGTGGCGACACTATCTGATGGGCAAATGTTTTACCATATTATCTAATCAGAAGAGTATCAGGTATAACTTCTCTAATAATGAACTAAATATGAGACATTGAAGATGGATTCAGTTCCTCCAGGACTATGACTTTGAGATAGTCTAAACTGTTGGGAATGTGAACATTGTAGCAGATGCACTCCCCAGGAGATCTGGTAAACAGCTACTCGGTGAGGTGACACAGTAGCTGGCTGCCTTACAGATATCTTTTGCAGATAGAGATGGAGAAAACTTTCTACAGTCTCTTATATTCACTCCCCCAAATTATCAGCAAATCAGGGAGGCACAATGTGGAGATGCTAGCCATGAGATACAACATGCTAAAATTTCTATAGGGTAAGCACATGATGGATTTTTCGAAGTTGGGGATCATGTCATCCACTTCAGAGGACGTACTATGGTACCAGTATCACATTAGGAGGAATTTTTGAGGGAGTTCCACACGTCCCCTTTAGTGTTACATCCATGAGTGGTGAATATGTATTAGGACCTCAGACGACAGCACTGGTGGCCAGGTACAAAGAAGGCGGTAAATGAGTTTGTCTCTTGATGCCTCACTGGTCAGAAAGTCAAGGAGGAGCACAAGGTACCAGCATGATTTGGTTAAACCTTTATAGGTCACAGAGTGGAAGTGGGATGGGATAACCATGGACATCGTGAAGTGTATTCCACGTACATCTAGGGGTCATAAATCGATTTAGGTGATCGTTGACTGACTAACTAAGTCGACCCACATCCTACCGATCAGAGAGCAGGGTTCAATAGAGAGGTTTGGACACCTCTAAGTGGAGGAGATTGTGTGGCTACATGGAGTACCTACTTTTATTGACTCTGATCCAGACACACGGTTTAATTCTCGACTATGGAAGGGGTTGCAGGAGACTTTTGGGATGCAGCTCTGTCTGAACACTGCCTTCTATCCTCCGATGGATGTCCAGACTAAGAAGACCATTCAGACCCTTGAGTAAATGTTACTTTCCTGTATCCTCAACTTCGATTTCAGTTGAGGGGATCAATTTCCATTGGTGAATTTGCGTACAACAACAACTATCACTCAAACATTGGGATGGTACCTTTTGAGGTGTTATATGGGTGACCTTGCAGATCTCCCTTGTGCGGGACTGACCCAGGGGAGTTAGCACTGCTTGGACCAGAGATGGTACGAGCTACCATAGAGAAGGTACAGATCATCCAGGAGTGGATGAAGACTGTATAGAGAAGGCAGAAGTCATATGCTGACAGGAGATGGAGACCTCTAGAGTTTGAGGATGGAGACCACGTCTTTCTATGGGTCTCACCTCGATGAGTTTACAAATATTTGGCCAAGGAGGAAAGTTATCTACGAGATTCATCATACCTTTCCAGGTCCTCAGTAGATTAGGTGAGGTGGCATGCCGCCTAGCTCCTCCACCTCAATTGTACCAGGTGCACGACGTCTTCCACGTGTCTTAACTGAGGAGATACGTGCACGACCCTTTCTCACATCATCGACCATGGGGATATGGATGTCAAAAATGGGGAGACTTATACGGTGGTTCTGGTAGATACTGAGGATCGACATGAGTGGGTCCTATGTGGATGGTCGATACCTCTGGTGCGCGTTCACTGGTAGCATGGGAACCTATAGGCGAGGACATGGGAGCGGGGGGCCCAGATGCATGCTCAGTACTCCCATTGGTTCCCTTAGATTGAATTGTAGCTTATGGGGACATAAAACAATGATGTGGGGAGAATTTAAAGACCTACAATTCCTGTGGATATTTTTAAAAATACATGGAAATTTTACGAGTTGGCGAAATCTGACGACGCATGATTCCGAGGCCTGGTGTGCCCATAATCAATTTCTAAAGTTTTGTTCGGGTACGTTCAGTAAACATACGAGCGGGATTTTATAACTTTTGAACAGGTTCTCGGAATTGATATATGAGGGCACTGTTGAACTCGCAGTACCTGTATTCTCTTAGGATGACGTTCAACTCGACGGTAGATGGTCCGGAATCAATGATAGTTTTTGGGTTTTATGTGGAATAATAAAATAAAATAAATTCATGACATATTTTATTTTATTTTTGCTATAACCACCATGTAGATATTGGAGGTGGGGTCTGCCACACCTTAACCTCCAATGAGAGGTTATGGTGGTGGGGCCCACCTAAACACTACCTTCCTTGTGAGGATTAATTTGGTGGGGACCACCTGAGATTGAAACCTCTACAACTCCCCTAATTAATGAGGGGGAGCCTCTTGATCTCCTCTACAATTAATGGTGCCAACCCACCCCATTTAATTAATTAAGACACATCAATTAATTAAATGCCTCATTTTGAATTTTTTCCAAAAAAAAAATAGACCACATAATCTATTATTTCGGGGGGATATTCATTTTTTGGAAAGGAGGATTGAGGAGAAGAGGATCTCTTGGAGATAGAACAAAAACAAGGAAAGGATATCTGATTAAGAATGCCAACGAAGAACGCCAATTTTCGTCGCCCTTTTTTTCCTTGGTATTTCCTCCCAAAGTGGGACATCCTCACATACGACGAATGACGTCCATACTTCTTCCTTGTCACCACCAATGAAAGATACGAGGTAGGGGTTCAAGATTTATAATTTTTGTGTGTTCTTAGTTTTCCATCGTTGTTTAGAATTCAAAGATTCTTGATATCACCCTAACGCAGGGGGCACAATCCAAACAAACAAGGCCCGACCCATCCACATTCTTTGTAGATTTTGATGCTAATTGTGGAATGAGACCAGAATGTGAGACTCTTGTCAAAGATGACTACAGATCGAAGGCAACGACTTCTTCTAGAACGAGAATTGGGCCACCTGAGCACATCCGGTGACCCGTAGAATGAACACCGGTGGATGGAACCAATGTGCGTCAACGTGGGGCGGCAGCCGACACAAGGCCGACCACGAAGGAAACTAGAGGCTCAAGATGCCAGGTCAAACGTGAAGGCACGGTGCAACCGGCACCACGTGGTGGATCAAAGGAGGGTCGCAGCCCCTAGCCACGACATTACAGCAGCGGCCGGCTTCTGACCCGCCTTGAAAAGGTCCAAGAGCCCAAGCCGTCGGGTCACTAGAAGAGCCACGACCCACCCATCGTCGCGCGAGGAGTCGGTTGGGCCATCGACCAGCAAGAAACAATGGGACCTTGTGAGGTCCTACGTGACACTCCGCTGCCAGCCAGACACCGGCTCCACTGACCCGAACGACTAAGCTACTTGGGAACTAGGGGGCGCGGCCTTCCCTTTGGACGCGTCTAAGGCAGACCCTCATGGGCCGAAGGGCCACCCCCTCGGGCCGGGTATGACCTGTAGACCAGATTAGGCCTATAACCTGGGTCGGAACCCGGTTCAGACTTGGGTCGGGCCAGGTTGGTCCGACTAGGCCAAATCAGACCCAGACCAATTTGACATGATTTGACCTCTTCACCATTAACATGGGATATTGGTGTCTGATTGACGAACCATCTATGGAAACAAAAATCTTGGAGCTAGACGGTTCATTTTTGAATACCCCACTTAAATTTTGGATGCAGTTGGGGTACGGTTGGGTTGGATTGAACCTAAATCCAACCGGTCCCTTGGAACAGAAATGCCAATAACTCTCAGACCGAGTGTCCGATTAATGCATCATCTATCACATTGAGTTTTTTATAGAAAGATAAGTCTTTTGGATATATCAACTTGGGAAATCATGGTAGTTGATTCATCAACACTTTTCTTGAGGGGCGGACCCTCCCGAAATTAAGCTCACTTTGTGGAAACCCTGTGGCTGGCTGTGCACTGATGATTATTCCTGGATCATTTGTTGTTCTGACAGTTTTGACTTCTATTCCTGGATCATGTGTCGGTTCAACTGAATAGCTAGTCCTCGATCATATGTTGGTATGACAGCTCAAACTACCGTTCCTGGATCCTGTGTGGGTCTGACAGTTTTGACTTCTTTTCTTGGATCATGTGACGGTCCGACAGAAAAGCTATTCCTGGATCATGTGTTGGTCTGACAGTTCTAACTGCTGGTCCTGGATCTTGTGTTGGTCCGAATGTTTAAATGATTCAACGGATATATATGATCATATAAATATCTCTACATAAGTTGTATACCTATTTGAGCTGATTCAGTGACTTTTTTGTTTTCCTTGTGATTGAAATGGGTTACATGATAACTTAGGTATATGTATGGGAATATACCTAAGTAATGGCTATCCATTGATTTCTTACTCTGTAGTTGGTCCTCGATGGATTTATAGAGTCCTTGGTGGTCTCGAGGTCCCTATTGAGTATTGTTATACACTCCACTTCACGGGCGATGCCTGCACCTCGTTGTGTTGGATGCAGATGACAGACAACATTGATGGAGGCTGAGAGAACTAGGACTGGACGGTACTCAGAGGTGGACCTTACAACGAGTCGGTACACGGAGGAGACTGACAGATGTGGAGTGCTGAGGAGGCTATCTATACCTACCCTTTAGGTAGAATCCATGGTACACATTCCAGGATCTTCTTTTCACATTTCAGATGTTTACCTTTCTTTTGTTGTACTTGTTTTGTGTTTCCTTGTACTATACAGTAGGGCTTGTATTTTCGGCCTCTTTACTTTTCAGCACTCCTTTTGTATACAGTTATACATAGTGTTTTGCTTTCACATTACTCTGTTGTATGTGTTTCTTGTTTATAAAGGCAATGCCTTATCAGTTTTAGGGATTTTCACATTTGGTGCTAGTCTCCAGCCCTTAGCCTTTGGAAGGAGGGCTTGGGATAGTCACAGCATAAGCCCTAGGGAACGGGTCGTGACCAAATTCAGATGGTTAACACTAAATGATTTATTTGGATGGATATATGTTTGAACCATGGGATAAAAGTCTTAGGGATGGATTAATTAAGGATTTTTATAGTTATTTTCCTTTCTAATGGGATTTGAGGATGTGATGTGGAGTGGAGAGTGGTTGGCCTTTTAAAATTGAGGTGAGTGACACACTTGTATGGTTTCAAAGGACAAAGTTGTTTGAAAATTTTTTTTCATGGATCAATGATTGAAAATAAAATTTTATATAGAATTATATATTATGTAGTTTATATATGATAAAAATATATTTTTGGGATGTTTTGTTTAATTATAAATTAGGTCTGGATAGTTTAAACCCATGGTAAATCTATTTTTTCTTTAACTGTTGTAAAATATTTTCAATGTTTTTACTAAGAATTAAAAAATAATAATTTTTCAATAATTGAAAATATAATTCAAAATTATCAAAAATATGGAACTAATTTTAACAAATTTAATTCAAATACTGGGAATAATTAATTTACTATTTAACTTTTAATTGTGGTGATTTTTTTTCAAAAAGTGCCTTTTTCAAGCATAATTTAATTTTATACTAACTCTATGAATATTAATAATAATTATATTAATGTCAAATAATATATATTTATATTAAAGAGATAAATATAATTTAAATCATTCTTTATTATTTTTAGATTTTAATTTATAAAATAGAGAAATAATATTCAAAATAAAATAGTTTTAAAAAAAATCATGTTTAAAACTGAAAATTAAACAGATACAAAAATACAATTTCAAAATGATTTAACTATAACTAGTTTAATTTAATATAACTAATTAATAATTATTTTAATTTAAATAATATATAATATATAATTATAAATTTAAATTACGTAATTTATTAAAAATAAATTACATTTTTATAAACACCAGTATATGAACTATTCATCGAAAAATCTATATTTTTAGAAAAATAAAAAATTATCATGATGTTAATTTTGATACGATGAATTAATGAATTAAATTAATTTTTTAAAATTTAATTTTTATAATTTAAGAATTAATATTTTAAATAAAAACCATATAATAATAGAGTTTAGTAAAAATTATTTCCATTTTCATTTAAAAATTACATAATATTATTATAATGAATATTCAAAAATTATTCATATTAATAAACATGAAAATGCTTTTTTTGATCATTACAAGGTTGTAAAATTATTTCCCCTTTTCAATTTATTCAAATTTTAATCAAGTTTTAATTTCGTTTCCTCATAACAATATTATATTGCAATGTTGCTTCATCCACCATATGAGTTTTCCATAAAAATATAACCTAGTAAATTACCATATTCCAAACCACATTCTAAATAAAATTAATAATATTCATTTTTAATTCTTGATATGAATAGTTATCTTCAAATTTATCTACTATATGGATCAAAACATTATATGAAACCATAACATACATCCTTAACATTGAAACAAGAAATATGTTGTTTACATGGGATAAAATCAGAGGAAAATATAATCAGTTGGAAATTGACGCCAATTTACCAGAGATTTCATATGGTCTAATGAATCTTTGACATATATTTTCCATTTTACAAAAATAAAAAATAGTTTTCTGCATAGATATATTTAGATTAAAATGATCACCTATGTAAAAATAAATATATCATATATAGTTATTCATAATTCTTTTAAACCCACATTATGCCATTATCATATTTTACAGAATCAACTACACCTTCATGACCAGTTTATTAACCAACTATAGTACCCTAGACATCATTTATCTTATTTCACAACAAGAATCTGGAATGTGACACCACATTACAAATAATAACTCTAAAGGTGTAATCCGTAAACTGGAATAATGACCATTTTTATAAGAAATCTCAAAAAAAATTATTATCTAAAATTCCTCATTAATCCATTGGTAAATAAAAAATAACATATTTGAAGGTATGGATCAAATTTTCAAACTGACCATCCGTCAGAGGATGAAAACCTATATTACAATTAAATTCAGTACCCAATGACATATGAAGTCCTTCAAGAAAGGAGAGAAAAATCCAGGATCATGACTAGAGAAAATATATTGAGGAACTATATATAACATGACTATATCAGTGATATATAGTTTATAAATATATTCCCAAGACATTGTATCATGAATGTGAAGGAAATGTGTAAATTCTTTTAATCTATTTGTAATAACAGAAATCAGATTGGAACCTTGAGATGTATTTGGAAATACCACCATGAAATCCTTTTATAAATTTTTCCGTATCAACTACAATAATAGAATGGATTTAATCATTCCATTTAATAATTTTAATTCTTCTTCATCCTACTAACAAGTACATAATTTCTTAGTAATGCTTGTAATATATCTTAAGACCCCATCCCATTTATAATACATTAGAATTTGATGATAAATATTTGTGCTTCCATGATGAATGAGAAATATGGACCTATAAGTTTGAATAAAAAAATATTTATTCTAATGTAAATAATAAGGAACACATAACATTTTTCCAATTATTATAACACCTTATTAATCAATATTATCTTCCAAAAACACACCCTTATTAATTAATTAACCCTTTTAATATGATGAATGATCTGACATCTATGATTTCTGAATTGTTTCTAAATGAGTTGACTTCACTAAAAACCATAAAATTCATGATGAGCATGTATCCCCATCATATAGGACAAAATTACTCTATTATTAAATAAAACATCATGGTTCAAACATACTATTGTTAATACAGAATTATTATACTATGATAAATAATCAATAAATTTTTTTACCTTTTCCATGATGGTAAAGAATTATACAATAATAATCCGGGACTACATCTAGTTAACTTCTCTGTTTCATGTTCAAATATTTCCATGTGAATATATATATTAAATTTTTTATCCTTATATATTAAAATATTTTTTCGAAAAAAAAATTTCCTCCCAATTTTTAAATGAAAAACTGCAACATCAAATTAAATATCATCTTTAGAGTAATTTAATTCATGATGTTTCAACTACCATGAATCATAATAAATTACCCAATCATTGTGCATCAGGACACAACCAATTCACTTTTATGAGGTACTATTACAAATGAAAAGTAATCCATTTCTAGAATGTAGGGATAGAATATTATAATTCACAAATATTATTTTTATATCCTAAAAACAATCATAATTGTGTTTTTTCCTTATAAATTTGACTCCTTTTAGATTTATCATACATATAGTGATAGGAAACTGAGAAATATTTTTGACAATATTTTGGTAGTAACATGAAAATTCCAGAAAACTATGAATCTATATGATATTTTTTGGTCTTGTCCAATATAAAACATATTGTTATTTATAATTTTCACCAGATATTCCATCCTCATAAATAATATTGATAAGGAATTAAATTATTGCAAAAAAATTTACTCTTTCTATATTTTCAATATAATATCTTTTTAAAAATTTTATAGGAAAAAATCATTCGCCTCATTCATGGTCATCATTAATATTATAATATACCCAAATATAATCAATAATCACAACCAAAACATTTTCCAAAAACTCATTTTATGATTTATTAATATGGTCTATAAATATGTTAGGTGAATTAGATAAATAAAAAGGAATAACTACAGACTCATAATTCTTATATCTAATCTGAAACATAGTATAGAGAATAGATTCTTCCTTTATATTCAATTAATGGTAACCTAACCTGATATTAAACATTAAAAAATACATTTCTACCTAAATATAATGAAATAATACATTAATATAAGGTAAATTATACTTGTTCTAAATAGTGATATTATTCACATCATGATAATCAATGAAATTCCTAACAAAACCGAATATGTTTTTAAAAAATAAAACTAGGGAACCCCATGTTGTGTTATTGGTTGAATAAAAAAAACATCTAAGAACTCATATTTTTTTTAAAATTATTAAATTTTTAAATGATTGATTTGTATAGGGGTTTCAAAATTGGTTTATCCATTGACACTATGTCAATAGAAAACTCAAACCATTGATCAAGAATAACACTAGGTATGTCAAAATGAAAAACATCAATGAATTAATTTAGTACTCAAACACTAGTAATTTGATTAGATTCTTTATTTTTGAAAATATGAGTAGAGTAACATTAACATCCATCCCTAATCAATTTATCATCTTCATGAAAAGTTAAAAAAGGTATAAAATCATTGAATAAATCTTTTTTAAACCTTACATCTGTCATATAAGGATAAACAAAAACCTAATCCATACTCACAATGAAATAATATTCTCTTATGGGTTGTTTAATAATACTTTTAGGACAGAAAATCTCATTGATAATAATATAAACACTCTAAAAATATTTTCCCCTTAAATATTTCAACCTTTAGTTTTCACCAAAATTCATATCTTCTTTTCATGTTTTTATTTTCTCATTTTACAAGAAAATTTCATCAAATTGAAAACATTTGAAAATATAAAGTCAAAAAGGTCATTGGAATACTTTAAATATACAAGTATCATACATTTCATCTCTACATTTGATATTCCTACATCAAACATGGTAGTTGATAATGAATTTTGTACACATTTCTTATTCAGATCCTAATGATTTCTATAAGGTGAAACTATCTTCTGACATATGTTAGAATATTGAACAAAATTATTTCAACAAAAACTTGCCATCATTTGATGAATATCAGTTCCTCTATTAGTATACTGTTAAGGAAACCTTTTTTATATTCATGAGCCTAGTGAAATGACCAACTACATTTGGAACACAATCCAGATCCTGTAACAATTTACTTGAAATGAGTTTACAATATCTGAAACAGTTTCTGGAGATAAAATTTAGACTTAATGATTTTTTTGTTCTTTAGTTCCTACCACCTTGAATTATTTTATTGTTCTCTTCTTGAGGAACAGTAGTTTTAGAAATATCCATCTCATATTTCTTGGGTAATTGAACTACTTTCTCATAAAATTTGATTTCTCATTCGAATAAAGTTATTTATAAACAAGGTTTCAATCCTAAGTAAAATCTAATAACTTCACTATCAGTTTCCTAAATGAAATTAGACATATACTTAGCCTATATTGTGATCATTTCTTTACATGGGGCCTCAAAATACACATTATTTTCCCTCATTTCTAGAAATAGATTATATATTATTAGGTCAAAACCCATTTGGATTTATTTCAAATGAATAATATTCTTAAATGTGTCTAATTCCATGTAATATATATTATCTTTAACTATATAATTATCAAAAAAATTCACCATTGATTACAATAATCTTTAAAATAATAAATAGAAGGAGAAATCTTTTGGATTTTTTATCAACCCAAGACATCAAATATCTTGTCCAGTTCATTGACAATCATTTGGTGACCATTGGATATAACGATATACTAAAATATATAAGAAATTTTCTTCAAAAAATAATATAATATCATCATCCTTCTATGAAAAAGATCTTGATGTTCTATATCATAGATACAGGTACCTTTTATGGATTCTTTCAAACGTTCCATCACAAAAAAACTACTCAGTTCTAATTCCATCAATCTTAAGGTTATAATTTTGAAGTATATTTTTCTTCATGATTACATGCTACTACATGTCTCGTATTTTATCTATGTAAATCCATTTTAATGAGACTTTTTGATAGAAAGTATTGTGGTAATCTTAAAATGTAATATCAGTTCTATATAGCCATTAAATACAATCATTCACGAGTTTTCTATTCATATTATATTTTACTCTAAATTTATATAATCTATTCTTTTGATAAAAAATATAATGAACTCAAGGTAAAAATTATATAATATTGATTTTTATATAAAAAATTCATTATCTTATATTTGGATGTTAGTTTAGTTATATATTTTTATAGAATAATCCCTTAAATCATATATAATAAAACAATATAACAATTTCTGTAAACATATGATTAGATTAAATTTTTGCAAAATAAAAAATATTTAATAAAAAACATAATTTATTTTCATAAAAAATATTTACTAAATTCAACATAACCACTTTTTTTACCTTAAAAATACATAAAACACATCAAAAACATCTTAAAAACATCGTATGCTGATAAAACGATAAGAAAATGAAATAAAAAACAGTTAGTCCAGTGAAGATCATGAAAAAAATGAAATATTTACCTTTATATGAATTTTATTTAATCAATGAAAAAAACATTTCCACATGAAGAATAGACACAATTTTTTCAAAAATAAATTTATTAAAACCCATTGCAATAAAATAATCACAATTTGGGAACATAGAGAATCAAATTCATATCCTTTTTGAATTCCATGTAATAAATATCTAGATACCTTATAAATATATTGGATAAAACCTTTGGCAACTCTATCAATCTTTCATATTATGATAAAGAATAGTAACAAACTAATTGGATATCTATCTAGGTGCACCATTTGTATAAGCTATATAAGGCTCACCTGGAACTATATGGGAGCACCCATCATATTTGTTATATTAGGCTCACCCATGAGCTATTATGGGAATAAATACATAATATAAACTATATTAGGATCTCATATTTCTGATGTATAATTATTGAGTACAATTTTAAGAAGAAACAAATTTTTATTACGCACTTTCATCATATAACTCTTGTAAAACACGTTTAAACTAATATGAAAATCACTTTTGGATATCAAAATACACTTTTCCATAAAAAACCCCTTTTTCAAAACAAAAATATATCAAATGAGTTGTTTTATTGTAATAATTCTTAGAATCATTTAATGGGATACAAAATTAAAATAATGGTTATGGTGGTCAGAAAATTCACTATTTCCAAACATGTTAAAAAATAGTATCCCTTTTATCATTTTTAATGAAAGTCCAACATTCCTATCAATTAATCCTTTTTTTGAACTTTTTTTAAAGAAAGTAAAAAATATCCATTATAAAAATATCAATTTCATATAATTAAATTCATAAAATCATTTTTCAAACATGGAATTACATAAAAAATAGTGTTACAAGAAAACATTAAAAATGGAGTTTCCTATGAAAAGTCATTTATCTCTTGGAAACATATGATTTGTAAGCCCTGTGAATGTATAAAATGAATAAAAACATTAAATACCATGATATTATAAAAATTTTTGATATAAAATTTCAATAGGGATATATATTAAACATAAAAAATATTATATGTGTACAACATGAAATTATTCCTCAACAAAAGGAAATTAAGACAAAGTCTCTTGTCTTGAGTTAGATTAGCCATTTTCATTATGAATCATCCAAATTAAGAAACATATTTTATTGTTCTACTTTAATAATAAAATTTTTCTTGTTTATTTTTTTTCTACATATTACCATATTATATACAATTATGATAATCAATTATTTGTCTGTCAGATGTTTTGATGATATTCATATTATGGGTCAAAATTGACTTTGTTAGTATGGATATGGTTAGATAGTTCATTATTACATCATATAAAAAATAATAGTCATTAAATAAATAAAAAATTTATACATAAATTATACCTTTAAAACCAATCATGATATATTATTATGAATAATGTACTGTGTTATAATATCGGAGAAGGTATGCAATACGTGCCAATGAATAAAATTTCAATTTTTCACCAATCATTATGGGTATTGGTATGTATTATTTTTTCCTTATATAATAATAATTATTTAATAAATTCTATATTGTTTCATTAAATTTAATTATAAATCTATATTATCCATGTCATGTGGTGATGAAAAAATAACCACATACCATCTTGGATGTAGTAATATACAAGTAGGCATAAACGATATTATCATTTATTAATGAATAGAATGGTAAATGTATATAATATAATATATTATAATAATTATTAATATGTCATTAAAATCATAATTATTTCATATATATCACATATATTTATTTAATCTATAATTAATACCTTCCATGAATATCAATAATGAGAATCGAATAACATCATTTCACGATGCAGTATTCTTCCATACACACGAGCAATGTTTTTAAATCGCCAAATTAATGGATGTTATTAATTTAGATGTGATATAACAGTAAAAAAATTATATTTCTGTTATAAATATCATTTACATAATTTTATTACATCGTTATAAAATATCATGAGAGTATATTATAAATAATGAATCACATCTGATTGTGATGCAGTTGTCTGTCGTACACACAAATAATGTGTTTTCTTACCATTTGATGTTAGAGGATATATATTTAAATTATTAAATTATAAATAATAAATAGTAATATATTATATAATCTTGTTTTATATATAATTATTATTTAATTATATTTTATTAAGGTGTAGAATAAATAAAATAAAAAACCTTAGTTTCAAACAACACCTCTTTTTTAGAAAACCTCTTCATGTTAAAAAAACCTTTTTAGGATGGATTTATGATAAAAAATAATGGATCTATATTTTGGTTTTGAATTTAAGGAACTCATTTATGTAGTAATTGGCTGATACAAATGGAATTGAAGATGATAATAGGAGAAGATATTGTGTGTCCTTTTATAAGTGAGGTTGGTGGCTCCCTTTTAAATTTTTAAAGGAGAAAAAATAACCACATTTTTCATGTTAAAATGGATATATATGGAAATTTATACATAATAATACATTATAATGTAAATATATGTCCATAAAATACATTTTAGATAAGTTTATGTCCATTTTCCCTTTTCCTTTTAACTTAACCCACAGTAAATCCATTTTTATCCTAACTGTGGTAAACGATTTTCACTTTTTCACTATTAATTATAACCTCAAAATAAGTTTATATTATCTAATAATATAAATTATATCTATTTCAAATATTATATCCATTTTACATAATTATATTCATATAATTGGTGGAATTTATTTTTAAATTAATTCTGCATACACGATGAAAAATCATGTTTTCCAGAAGTGTATTTTTCAAGAATAAGGGAATTTAATATATACTCTATTACTATTAATAATACTTTAATGAATTTAAATTAATATCTAATTATATAAAATTTATAAAAATTTAATTTAAATCATTCATTATTATATGTTTTTTAATTAATTAAAATATATTAATATCATGAACTTTAAATGTGTTTTAATAAGAAAAATCTATATTTTTTGAGAATAAAAAAAGTAAAACCCATGATAATTTAAATTTTGTAATTTAAAAAATACAATTCATTTTATAAAATTTAAATTTTGTAATTTATGAGTTAAAATAGCAATAACAAAACTTATAAGAAATGATATTAGTTAACATTTTTTCTTTATTAACAAAAATGTACATAATACTTTTATAGTGAATATAAAATAATAATTAATATTAGAATAATAGAAAATTATTTATTCTATAATGGACTATATATTTATAAGATAAGAATGAGTGGAAGTCCATCAAAATGAAGTTTCTTTAAATTATTGTGAAATTTTATAATTTGGAATTAATTAATGTAAGACACCCCTTAATAGTAAATAAGAGAAATGATACAACAAATCTTATTAAAATTTGATTTTTATATAAAATGCATTTTTTCATAAAAATAATTTGTTTGATTAATTCCATGACAAAAAAATTATCATTTAGTAATGTATCCTATAAAAAAATATTTTTTCATAGAATCATTTTTAATAATAGGTTTTGGTCCAAACTCAATGTCTAGTGAGATAAGGTTGGGGGATTATATTTATAAACACACTAATGTATAAAAAATTAATACTATAATGTATAATAAGACAATTTTACCATATTAGTAATAAAATAATTTTGTTTCCCGCAAATAAAATAAGCATCTAATTATGTTCAAAATGATATTAAAGAGAAAATAAAAATGAAATGAGTGATCTAATGTCATCTTAGACATTTTGATGACAGGAAATTAATATCTCAAATAATTGAAAATCATATACTAATTTGATAATTCCAATAGTAAGGTGAATCGTTGATCATGCTCTCAATAGACTTGATGGTAAAATTTATACCTCATAGAAGTATCAGAATATTCCCTTGGATAGTTCACAAAATAATATATATGATACAAAACTCTCATGAAATCTAAGAGGATAGCTATAGTGGATGTTAAAAAAATGTATTGATTCATATTTTATGGTAATAAAGGAAACATAATATCTCATTCAAAAATGACCATTGACTTATTGAAAATTAAATAGAGAAATATATAATCTAAAAATAAATCAATCCTTAAGAGAGATAGTTGAATTTCTAAAATGTTATATATAGAACATAAAAATATTATTTTGAAGAGTGGTTTTCAAAAAATTTTAACCAAAAAGGCATTAAATAAGTGTGGGGAAGGATTTAAGTGGCATGACACATTTTTTAAGTTCATTATATCACCACCACATTAAGAGAAATTCATAAAATCTAAAGGGAAAACACCAAGGACTTTTTATTCATTATTTATTTTTAATTGAAATAAATCCACTCCCAAGAAGAACAATAAATTTATAAAAAATTGTTCTTAAGAATAATTATTTTACCATTAGAAATTGAAAATAAGATGTAGAAAAATAAAAATATTTAATTACCTTGATTTTTCATATAAAGATGGAATATCCAAATAATGAGAAAGCTAAAAAATAAAAAACATACTGCCTAATGGTTTTTAAATTTGGAAATATAAGATCAGAAAAATAATGAAGAATTTTTAAAATTTTAGAGCAATAATAAATTTTTTTAATGTGATTGGAAGAATTATTAGACCAATTAGTCACATTATATTGGTTATAAGGAGTGAACTCATTCAAAAAAAATTTGTATTGACATCCGGCACAATTTATTGAAGGTGAAGAAAAAGGAGTACTGGTGAATGTTATGGTTCTTATAAAAAATAAAGAACAAATATCATTGATAATATCAATTATGTATTTCTAGTGAATATTAACTATGATGATGCTCAATAAAGACCATCATTCTTGGGGAGTCCTAGAAGATAAGGCTGGAGTAATTACGACTTTCTTTTCCAATCAATAATTCATGATAAACTATGTAATGGGGGGTTTATTATTTTCTTACTCCCATATATATTTTGATTTTTGATAAAACAGGTAATCAAGGGGGAGATACCCTCTAAATAATAATAATGAAATAACTACTCACACATAAATATTTTTGATATTTTTATTTAAATTTATTACAATTTATTATAATTTTATGACTTCTTATGATACACCCTTATGAAAGTGGCATCGATGTTTCCATCAAATTGATTAAACAAAATGAACAATATTATTTTATAAATATACTAATATTTTTTATTCATCAAGTTATACAAATTATTCATCATGTTGATTGGTTTATAACACACCTTAAAGAAAAATATGGTTCCATCCTTCTCCCATATAATAAAAATATTTTCTCAATAAGGGTGAGAACATATAAAATAAAAAAATAACAGTGGAATATTTTTTAATTCATAAAAGAAAGGGGCTAAAATACCTTTCACCTTAAAAAGATTCTAGTACACCAATGTTTTTAATAAGGGGGAGAAAACCTTTCCCCATTTCATTTTTTCAATAAGTGGGATAAGTAACCTTTCATGGATTTTTTTAATAAAAGTGAAACATATGGAAATTAAAATTTTGAATAAATTAGTGGAATTGATTGGTAATGATATCAAACTAAAAGTGGAATGTTGATTTTTTAAAGGGATTTTTCCAAATGTGTAAGTGTTAATTTGAATGTCAATGTGTATTTTTTCTGGGATGGGTGATGGAGTATGTATCCTCGTATTATAGAAGATAATTTTTTTCTCATGTATCGATAAATAAATAAGTGTTAACAAAATTCTTGTTGAAGAACTTCAATTTATGTTACCCTTGAAATAATCTTTAAGTGAAAAAAATTGACACTTGAAAGTTGATTATGATAACAATAACAATGTTATGGAATTTGAAAAAAAAAAAATTAAACTGGTAATGAACAACATGTTTAATTATCAATCAAAATATTAAAACACATAAAAAAGTTTTGTAGTAATATTTATGTTGTTATAGTGAGTCCTTTTATAATGATGTAATAACATGACTATATAAATTTCATAAAAAATATTATATGGTTAATGGATTTGTGATGATATTATTTAATAAAGAAGTATAAATGTATTTTATTTCTATTGATATACTATAAATGGTGAATATATGATTCTATGAGTCATTATAGATCTTTTGTAGAAATATTGAAAATTCCTAGATTTCATTTAAAATTTAATAGTTTTCCATGATTTTGGTATATTAAAAGTTGATTTTGATCATATTTGATATATAGAGTACAAGAAAGAGTTAATGTTTCCCAATAAAAAATTAACTTACTTTAATATAGTGAATAAAATGAAAAATGATATCGATGTAAGGGTCATGACCACTAATCATTATCAGAGTAATCCAAACTATTGTAAGATTCATATGAAGAACATATTTTTCATCATTGTATGAGTGGAGTAAACCTAATGGTGATTATATGGGAAAAAATATAATAATGGTAGTAATGTATATATAACCATGTTAGAGTAATATCACTCTCACAACTTGTATATCTCTCTATGAAATTATAGAAAAAGGCATAAAACAACATCGAGTGATGTAATAGTCATTTCAATCCTATGTAATGATCAATAATAGGATCCACATATAAGTCAAACACATAATGTTAATTTGAGATTTCAAATGATTGGAAAATCCTTGATATTTTACAATTAATTTTTATAAAATATTGAGATCATAATTATTATGTTTTTTAAGATCAAAATTTCATAATGATATGTCAATACAAGGTTCAAGCTGTGGTTTGATATCAAATAAGGGAGATGATATTGAGAAGATCACTATTCAAATTTATTTTTGATTTTTAAATATGGGTATTTGAAATTCAATATTGTCGATTATATTGGAAAAAAAATATACTTATGTTGATTATTATTATCATTGTTTTAAAACATCTCAAAATGGTTAGTGATATAAGTTAAATAAATATCTATAATTATCTTTATAAGATTGATAACATCAATAAAATATTTAATTTTAAGAATAAAAATATATCTGATATTGTGATTTTATAATATAAATATTCTAACAATAAAATGAATAAATTAATTTTTAAATAAATCATGAAATTAATGTGGTGACTATAGTATTATTTAGTACTTGGAAAAATATAAATAAATTATTTGTGATTATTATATATAAATTGATAAGATAAATCAAAGGATCTCTATAATAATTAAGAGATTAAGTAGACGTTGTATTTCTATTATCGATTTTTTTACGCAATAAGTGAAATATTTACACCACAAATATGATTATAGGAATTTTTTTAATATATTAAATGACATTTCTTATACTAAAATGTTTTGGAAGTGGTTCGTGTAGAAGAGTAGTGATCCTACATGAAATTTAAATGATGGATCTATTGAGTTGATATATAAATTAAACGCAAAATAAAGAAATGACACTGTTGCAATTTTATAGAGGCAAGAATTTAGAATAAATTTATCAATAAAATATATATAAAATATTGTTGTAGAGACAAACCATAAAAGATTAAAATATAGTTAGTATGATATTATATGAAAATGTGTTTTTAGGCTACCATGATATTACTAGAAAAGTATTCATTTTAAGAGTAATTGAAATGAATATATAATAAATTTGTTTCTAATTCCTTAGTATAATATTTTATAGAGAACAATATTAGAGACTAAAGAAGAATAGCTCATGGAAAACGAATAAAACTTCGAAAGAAGTGGATGCAGAATCAAATATTGTTATATAGTTGAAGATCAATATGTGTAATGATGAAAAACAAGAATATGACAGGTTTTCTACATGATATGATCTAGTTTGTGGAATCTATATATGAAGAAGAAGAATAAACTAGTGTGAATACCAGTTCTTATTATTCTTATTATTATAATTTAAGAAAATACGAACTAGAATACGTTCTTTGGAAGGTCGACGTGAATGAAGCTATACTATAAAAAATTTGGTTTTTATGTTATATAATATATTGGTTTATAAAATCCCAAAACATGTTTCTAAATATGAATTTATACAATGGTGTTGTATAGAGACTAAGATGCATATTTTTATACCAAAAGATAAAAATTCATCGAATGAATTCACAATGAGGGAGAACAATAATATATTTTTGTGTACAATAGCATTTGTGACCAAATTTCTAATCTACATCATATCGTTGAAGGTTTTATTGTGGAATGGATGGAGCCGATATAATTTACCCATGGTAGATGTATTAATTAACTTATGTAATATAGTTAATATGGATTCATGAATAAACTTGACAAAACCACTTGTAATTGACCATATGATTATACATGAAAATATATGACTTAGAGAAACACAATCATATTATTGATCGATTTTCCCATTTAATTTTTAAACATTATAAAAATATATTGTTTCTCGTCTACTTTATTTATATATTGTTTGTGGGGTAAGTGAATATGTATAGATAAATTTATCTACTAGTGTCTTTGACATCCATTGTGCTTAATATTCCCAACAGTGTTAAAATATTAAAAAAACAATTTTGAATTTGTAAAATTCTTATTCACCCTTAACTCACCCCATTAGGTTTATGTGAAAGGATTTTATAATAAATTTTTTAGTTTTATATAGATGTATAACTATGATTGGTTCTATTTGTTCTACCACTAATATTTTTACTAAATTATATGTTCTTTCAATCATAGATATTTATAGAAGATAATATGATAGAAAACTCAATTTTCATCCCTATAAAAATTGATTTTGGAGGTTATGGGAATGTCTTTTTAAGATTATGAAGATGGAATAGGCTAAAAATAATATAAATAAATTAAATTTATTACAGTATCTACCACTACATTCAGGTAGTCATAGTGGTATCTATATTTCTAAATCTATTCATAAATATCCTCCTGATTATTAAACATCAATATGTTATGAGGATGGTTGTATAAAATAGTTTTAGTACATTTACCTTATGGTTATTGAATGAATGAAAAAAATACCTGGTGATGTTATTAATTACTTAATTTATATTTTTCATGATTTATAGGATTATAAATCAATGGATGATGTCAGTGTTGAAGTATTGAAACAAATCATTAGTAGGATAATTCAAAAATCACTATTCCATCATCAAAGAACTAAAAATGAATGATATATCCATGAATACTTATAGGGAGAAATTATTAATGGTTGATGAAAACAAAGAATATAATATTGATGAGAAATAAATGTACACGAAATAATTTTAACTAGATATCCATTCTCTATAAGAATCAAAAAATTCTACTCTTGGTTCCAAGTAAGATGAACATGAATTATAATCCATAATATTAATGAAAGTATTAATTTATATAATATAAAGTAGTAAAATACATGAATATTAGATGAGTAAGATGAAGAAATATTGAGTAATGGGTTTTAGATCAATTCAGGATGAAAATATTTCCCAAAAAATGTAGTTTCATGAACTTAAATTGAACTGAATAATCTAGGAGATATAAAAAAAGAAATATCCTAAATTATTGAGAAGATAATTGATAAGATATTTCTATAAAAGGTATTACTCATAAAAATAATCATATTGGTAGAAATAATATCTTTTAATAATCTAAAATTTTACCCAAATCAAGATCATTGAGTAAGCTATCAGATATCCTAGATAAGCCTATTTTTATTGAATTCATTTTATCTGTTTGTGTATGGTTTGAAAAAAATATGGAGAAATATGGATGGATAAAAATACAGATAAACACAATAATTTATCAAGGGTTGTTATAATGTTGTATAATAAAAAAATAAAATAAAATAGATCAAAAAATATTGGTGTTTCGACCATAAAATAAAATGATATATCTTTTTTGTTGTAAATATATTATGGAGAATAGAATATGGTTTGTAAGAAACTAATTGTGATTTTAGATGTTTAAATATATACCCATTAGTTACTATAACCCCATGAATATATATGATAATATGATAAGGCGTTATGTAAGGGTAGAAAAGTTGAAACTCATTAATGACCTATTGAATTAAAATAGACCTCATTGAAGAAGCATAATTATTCAATGAAAAACATATTTTATTATTTTGCATACACCTATGTATATTTTATTATATGTGGTCACAATTATAATGTGTGACTGTATATTCAAATAAATCAAAACTCTCTTCTTAATGTGAAGTGAAATTTACAAAAAATAATAAATAACATGAGATAAAAAAAAATAAGTATTCTATTGGGAACACACAAAATCAGAAGGAAGAATAAAATACACCCAATAAGTAGGATAAGAAAGCTGATGTGGATGTCATACCAAACTAGATATTCTTCTACTATGTCATGAAAGGACACGTTATGTATGATTTAAAAAATTTCTTGAATATGAAAAATGTTAATGATAGAATGATTTAATATAAAACTGAATCAGTTGAAGAGATAATATTGTTGGTTTAGTCGTAGAAATATATGATGAATTATATATGTTTTATGTGAGGTATTCTAAAACCGATAACCTAAAGGATGTAGAATAAGTGTGTGGATGGTGAAAATAGGCCTAAAACATTTATCTAAAGAGTATGACAAATATAAAACAATAATAAAACTATTGAATGCTAAGTGGAATGAACCTGTTACATTAGGAGTTAAAATTATTACTACTAAAAATGTGTGATTTCCAAAGATGATGGCTACCAATGTATAAACAGTTTTTTAACAATATGGAATAATTAGTTGTTAATGGGAAAAATTATATAGTAAATTAAAAATAAAGGAATCATAGTAATTAATCATGTGAATAAAGATTTTTTTTAAAAAGATAAAATTTGAATAAAATTGAACATAATATTTTCCAGTTATGTAATGATTTATAAAAATAAGATAAAAATAATAACAGAGAGTTCCTCAAATTTTATATCAATAAAGAAAATGATTATTTATTGGTAAAAATTTATGATCCTTGTTTATCCCATTGAAGATCCCCTGAAGAGTAATTTTAATCCCATTCTGCATGTTTTTAATTATTTCAATGATAATTGATGTAAAATCCAATGATTAAATTTTTTATATATAATTCATGTAAATAATGATTAATAATCAACATAAAAAATCTCAAAACAATATTTTTAATAAAAATAATGTATTATGAAGACTATTAAAGTCTATTCCCTGATAGGGTAGGTAGAAGATAATGATACTAGTGTTTTACCTTTCATATTAATTATTGTATTCATAAATACCTTTAAAATATTATGGATGAGGTATTATTTTTTACTATACCATTTATTTTTTAGTTATATTTAACATGGTTATCAAGGGGTAGTGAATATCTTACAAAAATTGGAATAAAAATTATAATTCACTGAAATATTTGTGATATTATTACTAAATTTGAGATTTAGTTCATAAAATTTATGGAAAATATTATTCATTATCCCCTAATAAATTAAGGTCAATGTTGATATGAAATTGTTGAAGGAATATGAAAAGAATTATTACAAATATTTAACACTCATGTTTTTTCAATTGTTTCATCCCAAATACACATAGTTTTAATTGGTTAATGGATCATTGTTATGAAAATTTGTGTACTAATCTTATGTCATGGAAAAAATTTAACCTCCCAATATGGTTGAGAATAAATAAAAGGGGATTATATATATGTATTATTAAAATTCATAATATTATGGGGAGGATAATTTTATCCCAGTAAGACGTTATTTAAACCAATGGCATTATTGAATTTGTGTAAACATTTACCATTGATATTTATTTGAAATATTGGTGAGATGTAATTCATTCTGGTTTCTTTTAGAATAATGAAATATTTTAACATTGATATCTGGGAAGAAGATAATGGTTTTTAATAACAATGTTCAAAAAATCAAGGGATTGAATCTCCCAAGTGTTTTTAGTTATTATATTTGTAGTATATAGTTATGTTTCTATGTGAATGCCAATATTTTTGTATTGGTGTTTTGTGGGATAGGTGAATTATACACTTAATAAAGAAGATTAAAGCAGTAGTCATGTATTTATTGTTCAATTTGTTCTAAATAGATTCTAGATGATTTGCCTCAAATTGAAAGATTTATAATATGTTGTACCTTTGAAGGAAAAGTAAAAAGTATATGTTTAAGTTACATCCAACAATAATTTAATTGAATAATGAATATCTATTTCGACATTCTATTATAATATTTAGGAAGTTTAATTGAAAGGTTTAAAATAGTTATAATATTTTAAAATATTATAGATAAAATTTTCTAGAGTCAATCCCTATGGAATTAATAATATAGATATTATAATTATTGAAAAATTATCATAAGGATTATTGATTTTAAATTATGAGACTAAAGATATAAATATAAATGTCCATGATGTTTATTGATATACACTATATTTCATTACATAAGATACACAGAACCTTGGAATCAATATAACTATATTAGGAAATATTTTTTACTTCATTGAATAATTTGGTGTTATTATATTATAATATGATGTGGTTAAAATTCATTGAGAATATATTGAGTGACTATATTATTATTTGAATAAATTTATAAATCTAATTTTTTTGCTGTAAATTAGTTATTTATTTATCTATATATGATTAATTGGGTATGTCTATGTTAGAGTCATTATTATTATTTTGATTAAATTAAAAAATTCCTAGAACATATATAAGATTTAAATATTTTCCGTGATATAAAAATAAAATAAAAAATTATTCTAACCACATGAGATATATGTACATTACATAAGAAAATATTATGTTGAGGAGAAAAATTCATTTATAATCATATAGTGGGGAAATTTTAAAAGGCCACTATTTTATGAGTCCTGATTACTGAGAGACGTAATAGTTAACCAATGCTCTAAAAGGGTCATCTGAATTATGTATCATCCATAAATGTATTAGTAGATTCATTGTAAGGGTGATTATCTAAGATGATATTTGAAAATGGTGGGGAGGTACACAAAACCACATAAGAGTATTTTTGCTCGCACATCATATCAATATTTTTATGAAATAATATCGATGTCATTGAAAAAAGAGAGAAATGTATGATTAATTTCGCTCTAATGATATGATAAATATTGGGAGACACATATGTGTCTTAAACATTATTGATTATTTTATTTTTAAATTACATTAAATTTAAAATTTTCAAAAATTAATTATTACAATGAAAAATATTAGATGATACATATTCTATTCATTTATGATAAAAATTTTCTGTAGCTATGTTAAACCTTGTTTCAATTTATTATTAAAGATATTAAAAGGCTGATGATATTGCAGATATTAATTGTATAATTTAATTTTGTTTTTAAAATGATGATAATTTGAAAACAATATTGGTTATCTAATTAAAATTAAAATATGTTTATATTGATGTTGGACATGACTGTTTTATAACAAACCAAAATTATTTGTGATCAAATATGAAAGACCTGATTGAATGATATTTAAATGGATGAGGATAAAAGTTATAGAATAAATTTATAAGAAAAAAATATCCTGAATGAATGTTTCTAGAATAATGATTATTAGAAAAAAATCATGAAATTCCATATTGAATAAATATATGATTGAAATTTATAATGAAAGTATTATCGTTAAATGGATATAATATCACAAACACCATTGTGATTTTGATTTAAAAATAGAGAATATACTTTTATGGTTCATTATGGGATAACACTAATATAATAATTTCATACACTGTAGAAGAAAATTCAATGATACAAATGTGATATGTATTTTAATTTATATACTCAAATTTAAAGTGCTTATTTGTGAATACTGATGAAAATCATTGTATAAAAGTCTCAAGACACATGGAAAATAAAATGGGAGATTTTTTAACTGAAATAATCCTTAAAAGAAAAAAAAAGAAAATTGTAATTTTCAAATTCTAGTAAATATAGAAGACGATACAAAAGAAGTATAGAATGTATAAAAAATGTTCATGGTAGACACAAATATAATTTTTTTTAAAAAAATATTTTTCTATATAACATGAAGTTTATTTTTTTAGGTATTTTTTTCATAAAATAAATCTATTTTCAAAATAAAAGAAATGACATTAATATAGTTGAGCTTATTATACATCAAAGGGAAATGATAAATAAAGATCGTGTAGAGAAAATAAGTGAAATTATTAATAAAACAATAAATGCTCTAAAATAAATAATAAGGATAATTTTAAAATGGCCTATAGATAGTATTAAGTGTATAAAAGACAGAGAAGAAAAAGAAGATGAAAAACTAGGAGTGCATACTAGTTCCTGCGGTTCCCATTATTATAGAAGTATAAAAGGAGAAGTAGTATAAGAACTAGATAAGGATGATGTGAAAGAAGATCTATAGAAAATAATTTATCTACATATATCCTTGATTTTTTAGATTAGAGAATTTGAACAATAGTTTATGAATAACAACTGAGAGAAAGGATATTGATATATTTATTTCCTACATATGATTTATGGTGATTTAATATAGTAATTTAAATAATTTAATCGATAATATTTCCAATTTTTTAACTATTTGACTTTTTCTTTTTACTATAGGATAACATTGATATTGTTGAATAGAACGCAAAATATATTAATATAAGTGAGAAATACCAATAATGCTGCGAGAATTGGTAGGACACTACGACAACAGAATATTGAATCTAGAAACCATCATCATATGGAGTTAAAGGATAATGAACATCTTGAAGGAAAATATTTTTTAATCAAGTAAAAAATTCATGACATGAGTTTCATTTATTTTGGTGAGGTTTAATTACTCTGATGTTTGTGGTGCATTCTCACAGTAGTTGAAATCGAATGTTCACGATGTGAAACAAGTAACTCTATTGCCATTCCCTTTCTTGAGATATAGTGAGATTCATGATTCCTTTCCACACATTGAAATTATAATTCATTACACATCATGGTAATAATAAATGAGGTTCATGTTTTTGGAGATACTATTTTTGATATTCCACTACTTACACACACTGCACGGTGTGTAATCCTTACATGGCATGAATCCTTCATAAAATCGTAATTTTTAATGTGATTGTGATCTAGAGCGTGAAACCTTCTCCTGAATTCATGATTGTAAATTAATTATCTAATACCTTTTTAACATATGAAAGTCGATTCATTTCATCCCATAAGACTTTTTCGGATTTCATCTATAGTGTTCTTCACTAATCACATTCTCACTATCATAGATACAATTTATAAAAAAATCACTTTTAGTTTAAGTCTTCATTATTTAATTAATAAATTATCCAAGCTTGTAGTTTTGCTTCAACCTAGGACTTTCATATCATATACTATCTGTTTTTATAGTTTTTTTATTCCTGTTATGTAGTTCTAAATTAGGTAACCCTTTTAGAATTAATAATTACCCATGAGCTAATAGATTTCAAAATAGAAAAAGATTGTTGATGGTATTCATGAAAATAAAAAGGTAGTCAAATATTCTACATTGACGAATAAGAAGGTCATATTTTGGGATGCAATGAAATCTCTATTTTTATTTGGGATCTAATTCATATTCTTGAAGGCCTATAATTGAACTAGAGGGATCTAGTTTGAAAAACTAGTGAGTGTGGAATTCATTCCACTATCTAATATGGTGAACTTCATTTCAATATGTAACTTTTCTAACCCATATGCAATTGATCATAATATTAATTTGTAAAATCTATAACTTAGTGAAACTCTACCACGTAAAGGATAGGTTTCTCACATTGTAGTGAATCATAGAAAAAGTAAAACATACTAGTATTATAACTATTGCTACATTTGATCTACTATTTATTATTAGGTAGAGGAAAACTGATGATTTATATTTGTTACTATAAATAATAGTTAACGGAACATAGTGGGTAAAAATATTATCTTTTTAATTTTGAATTTAGTAAACATTTATCCGAAACAAATTCACTCACCATCCAATGAATTTGGAATGATTCTTTTAAGAATTCCTAAATATTGTGATTAATGTGTAAAATTAGTTACATGGTGAAACTAGCTCATATAAAGTATAGGTTTCCCCCATTAGCTTCAATCATTGAAAAGGTACACCATAATGGTATTTCCCATTATTTTACTTTTTATCTGGTCTATATTTTTCGGTATAGATAAACTAATACATTATTTTTGTAACTTCCAAAAATTGTTGACAGTCCAAAGGGGGTGAACTTATTATATGATTAATTTTGAAATTAGTAAAAAAATACACAACCATTTCACCCCCTCTCTGGTGTATGTGGATCGATATTTTTGAAATTTCAATGGATTATGGAAAGTATTATTATTATTTAAAAATTGTTATTTAGTATAATGTATTTTCATGGGTAATGGAGAATGATTTATAAAACACATATTTTTTAATTTTATTTTTCACTTGGATGGTGTACATGAAATGTTATGGGGGTATATAATAGGTTTTCGTACAAACTTTGAGTATTTGAATCATGGTGTATATACATATGGAAGAGTGGATGTGATATGATTACCGTTCAGTGGTGTTTTTAGGTTTATTTTCAATATGTTAATTTATTATATAACTATGGGTATGATGGATAATATGAATTAAAACTGAAATATTCCACATTGAATTGTGTTATATATGTATGCATGTGTTTTTTTGTGTTAAGATATTACAAAATATACTCTATTTTTATATACATTGTTATTTTTTTATCAGGACTTTCCATATAAAGTAATGAAATAATACATCAATTAACATATCAACTCATATAGTGGTTTGTTTCGAGTGGATTAATCATGTTGCGATATTATAAATGGAATTATTTTTGGTTTTCTAGGGTCTTATATATGTGAATATATTATTTTTCAAGACTATATAGTTAAAAACTAAATTTTGTTTATCCATATCATTGCTTAGAACATGGTTTTCATGCGATGTCTAAAAATGAATAGTTTTAGTTGAATCAAAATGAGTTGGTTTATTTTAGTTATTTGGTGATTTTTTAGGAACATAGTTTACCACTAGAGGCTTTAACTCCCATGTATAATGTATTACCTTCAAAGAGGTTTAATAGAATATGTTTTATTTAATTGTGAGTGTAAATGTGTTTTTTAATAATTGTAAACAAATTATGAAAAACGAACATGTTTTTCAATTTTTTTATTTGATGAATAAAGGCATGGAATTAGAAATTTTTTTCATATATTATGATAAAATTGGTTGAAATTATTTTTAGTTTAAATTTATTGTGGATATAATATTTGAAGTGTTCAATGGTTTTTGACTACCAGTTATGTTAGTATCTTTGATATAATACTAAATTTCATTCAATGTTATTTCTATATTGGTATTGAGTCAAGTGGTTAATGATAGAATTAAATCAAATGGGATATATATCAACCCATTTAAAATCAATAAATAAACAAATATTTAATAAAATACGGGTTATTTTGTGGTAACCAAATTGTTTCATTGTTCTTTGTTTACATCACATGATAAGTTTGTTGTTTTTATGTGCTATAGTGTATTGTATAGTTAAATTGTATATATTTTTTAAATATATTTTTCTGTATTCAAATAAAAATTCAAGAAATATTAATTATTATAAATTGTGTTTTTTTAATTTTCTTTCTATATAAAATATTAATATGGAATTGAATTGTTTTAGAATGACTTCAGTTTTTAAAATGAATAGAGTTATGTTTTTCCAAAATAGTATTTTTCGTAGTTGGCCTTTTTGTTGTGTGAAAATAGACCTCTGTTTGATTATATAAGGATTATTTTAATTTTCAACTAGAATATAGATTCAGTTTATAAATTATATGTTTTTAATTTTATTTTAATAAATCTAGATAATGCATGTTATTTTGAGAATATAAATTATTATCTTTATTTCCTTTAATTTTTATTCATTTTTTAGGGAGGGTTGGGGGATACTTATTTAGTTTTTGGTGTAATTTTTTAAAATGGTTATGAAAATTTGTTTTGGATTAGAAAAAGATACATTTTTATTGAATTAATTTTATATAGAATTGATTATAGATAATAAAAAAGTATATTATCATTGAATTTAAAATTTATTATAATAATACATGTTTTTGAAATTTATTTTCGAGTTAAAAAATTTATATCAAACCCATATGACTATTTTATTCTACATTGACATGGATATCAAAAATTGATTTTATTTCAATGTTTTGAAAAAAATCATGCATTTAAGATGGATATTTATTAATTTATGGGTTTTTTAACTATGACATGGTTTGTTGGTATAAAAATTAATTGGTTCCATAATGAAATCATTTATAAATTATGATTTAATGTCGGTTGGAATGAAAATAGTTGTTTTAAAAGTCACCTTTTTGAAATCATTATAATATATTAAAATGACTGAAAAAAATTCGGTGATAAGAGTTGTCTATAAAAATATGTCTTAGGTCTTAAAAGTAGGTTATTTAATTAATATGGTTTACATGACTGATAATTTATATTTCATAAATAGTATAAAAATAGGTTTTCAGTAAATAATTTTATGAAGCAGTGATGTATCATGGTCTTAGGATGGTAATCACATTGTGGAATGGGTGCTTGTTATTTATTAAATATTGTTCAAATGCATTTTTTTTCTTGTTTAAGAGAAGATGTATCATTATTTTTGTGGTCATATTTGTTATATAGGGGACCTAAATGATATTGATTTCCTATTCAAAAGACCTAATTTAATGTGCAGGGATACTCCTTGGAAAAATGAGGGCATGTCTTGGATGTATTATTTTGTGTAAACCAAATTTAGACTCAAGATAACTTATAGAGAAATTTTTAGATGTTAACTATTGAATTATATTATTTTATTCTATTATATTGGGGATTGTTTTCAGAGAAAACTATGTTTCATATATTATTCTATTAGTCATGTAATGTGAAGTTATTTTTTTAGATTGTCTTTCCCAATTGTGGTGTATGGTTCAAAAAGTGGATAATTGATTTTTCCATGACTATAATGTTATAGCTATACCATATATAAATTTCATCATATAATTGGGTTTTCATCATTGAAAAGTGTAATGATAGTATATAACATAATATTTTCTTGTAGGTATGTGAATATATTAAACTATATATTAGTTGATGCATGTGGTGTGATTGGTAGTCTCAATTAGTGGGAGGTGAAATAGTAATCTTAATCATTGTGGGTAAGTATTGATATTAGTATTATATTTAATAGTTTTCCATAGTATGGAATGTTTTAATATTTTATAGGAGGGAATAATATTAAATAAGTGTTTTGATATTTTTTTGTAATACACACATGAGATAATGTTTTTGGGGTTAATGTTATAGGAAATGGAATGATTATTAGAAGAAAATAATTATTTGAGATTTAATGAGACATATCTCTATTGATACCACTAGTTTTGTGGAATCTCACCTATTGATCGGTAAATTTAGGACATTATGTTAAAGAAATTTTAGTTTAGAACAACAAAAATTAGAGTTATTGTTGTCGGAATAAAAAATATTAGTTTTCCTAGATGGTTTTGAGGTTTCATAAATGGGTTCATAATGTAACATCCCATGTAAATAAATAATATTACATTCTAATGTTTATTAATATTTGTGAATAAAATGTTAAAATTACATTATAGGGAATGCTATTCTTGATGGCGTACCCAATACACAATAATGAGTTTCTTTGAAATCTTACGTTGCACACTAAAAATATAATAATATTATAATACTTAACACCTAGCCCTTGTAATGGTAGAAATGAACAGAAATAACTACAAAATGATTACATGTGTTTGTTAAATATTTTTACATTTATCCAATAAATGTTAGTGGCTTAAAATCCAAATGAATCCAATTTTAAGAATAAATACTCTAATATTTTTAAAATATTTTTTACCGCCTTTTGACGGAAAAACTTTTTTAAATCTAACCTTTGAAAATTTTATAGTCTCTATTTTGTAATAATAAAATTATTATTTATTATTGGGACATTGAAATTTACTTTGGTTAAATTTTTGCTATGTTTCTGACATTGTTCATTTTTTTAATGAATAGTGAAAAAACACTGCATTTTACATCAAAAATGCTTTTTCATTTAATTTAAATATTTGGTTAGATTATATTTTTAATTGGTTTTTATTTTTAACTGTAATATATTTTTACCATTTAATCAAATGGTGGTCATTGGAGTTAATTTCACTTTGAAATTGAACTTATACTAGTGTCAATCTTTTAATAGATATTGTTTCTTAGAAACACGCTATTTGTTTTGACAGTAGGAATGAATTATTAAATTAATTAATTCAACTTATATATTTGGAATTTTTTAAAATAGACATAATTTTGAATTCGGAATATCAAATATTTCTTATGGTGAATTTTTGGTATTTTTTTGAAAAACTTCAATTTTTGATGAATAGTGAAACCACTAAGTGGTAGTTAAAGAAACTGATTTTTCATTTAAATGAAACTTTACCACTTCTATGGTTTGATTTTCAAAAATCCAACATACATGGTTTTCATTATGAAGTAAAATTTGGTTTAATGAGATTAAAATAATTTTTTGTGAATAGTAAATTTTAAGTTTTATTAATCACGATTAAAGGTAATTAGTGTAATTTAAGGTAAAGATAATGTTATAATAATATAAAATGACCGTGACACATGTCCTGCCCTTATTGGATGATTCATGGATGACCAAGACAATCCATGTGTGAACATGGGGACCCCATGGAGCCACTTTGGTTGAAAAATGACATTAATAACTTTTTATTTAATATTAAAATTAAAACCTCACAAATATGTATGGATTTACTAATAAAATTTTTACATGGGGTTATACACATCATATTTTTGACTATAAATATTCATTATAAAGATAAAAAAATTCCTACATCATGATAGTTTTTTATAATTTTTAGACATTAAATAAATTAATTTTTTTATGACACCGTGATGATGCAGTGATTACTTCATAAATGAAAATTTTAAATAATATTAGAAGATAGGGTGAAATATAAGTCTTAAACTTGTCACAATCCTATTATATGGGTGTATTTCGAAGACTTATCACCTTTTCCTATAAATATATCCTTTTTGGACCTTTGAAATCCTAAAATTATTTTATAATAAAGTAATAGTTTATAACATTCCAAGAGTGCCCCTCCTCTTCTCTTATAAAAGGCCCCAACCTCTACCACCTTAGCCACACCTCTCAATCCTTTGGATCGGCCAAACCCTGTACATTTCGTCTCTCTACATCCCTCTCATCATCATTTAAGCCTCACAATTTACATAATTCTCTTCAATAAACCATTTTTTTTCAAACCTAGAGGAGTTACCCGATTTAATGGTAATGTCTTCACTTATGTTCTTTTGTTTTATTTCGCTTCTCCAAACCCATAAACTCTTTTTATTACTTTCTTTTGTAACCAAAATAGTATCTTAATTATACTAGTATGTTTTTATGTTAAGTATTCTATCTACACTTACACACACCTCAGTCTAATGGTTAAATAACATATTGTTTCTGTGGATGGCGAATTATTACCTCACGAAACGATTATTGTTCAATCTTTTCTTAACACTTTTAATGGTGGCCATTATGATGTCACTGTGTTTTATATATGATATATATGGTATTTATGTATCCCATATTCTTCTGTATTTTATATTGAAAACATACCTTTATGCTTTGCATGTTATGCAATTGCGATAATTTCATACGAGGAAGTGTGGACTACCGCCCCCTCAGGTGATGTGACTCGTTCATGAAATACATGGAATGTATAAAAATTTAAATTAATGAAATTATGTGACCTATAAAACAAATATATTATAAATTAATTATAATATATATATTTCTCAATTATTTTTAATTCCATTAATATGACAAAGAAATGAAAGTAGCGTTCATGCGTACGTACGGACTACCATCTCTATGAATGTTGTATTTCATTTCATTTTATCTCCAAATGTTATGGAATATTATAAAATGAATATTTAATGGATATATATTATATTTAAATCATTAATACTATTCTGGAGATGATTTACTTATAACTACATGGACAATCATTTTCAACGAAGTTCATTTTTGACTCATGTACCAAACATCAACAAAAACATCTGATGTGAACTCACATTATTAACCAATTATTATAACTTTCTAATGTGAGATATGAAATGAATAATAATCTTTAAATGAGTACTGTAAGAAATTATAAATTTACCAAAGATTATTATTCAGGAATATAAATAAACGAACAACACAAGTCGGACTTGAGGTAAGGGATCCTACCTCTCTCATTCTTTTTAAGTACTCTTTTTTATGTAACTTACATTAAGCTCCTATTTTTTATGTAGGGGGATGTTCTTTTATATTTATATTTTTATAAATTCTATGTCAATATTATGAGAGACCCTATTTTATCTCATAAATCCGTTTTTGGATGTTTTATGTGGCGCCATTAGGTTGCCGAATTTTCATAAGGGGATTTTCATCTCACGTTTTATTCCTATGAGATTCATGCTACATTGGCCACTATTTCCTTTTTTGTGGTGTATATAAATTCCATTATTTTCCAATTTTAATAATATATACTCATTTATGGGTATTTACATCTTCATTTTATGACCCTTCTTTCATGGGGTGTACGTTACGAAAGTTGCCCAAATCGGTAAGGGAACCTTTCACACTCCTCTTTTTAAAAGACTTATTTTGTCATGTCTTTTAATTTACAACTTTTTATGTTGGGATATGTTCTTATACATCCTTATTGATTTAAATTTTATTTCCAAGTGATGAGATACCATTTTATCTCTCATCAACTAATTTTACGAATTTTAATGTGACGCCGTTATGCTGTCAAATTTTACCAAGGGAACTTTTTAACCCAAATTTGATTTCTTTGGGTTCAACATGTAGTTATTGAATATGTCATACTTTGAATGTGTTTGAATGAAAGTTGATTGTTTTACACTTAATAACCACTTATATAGGGTGTATTTATATTTGTCACACATAATTATGAGATTGATTTATCATTAATTTAAGGATATCTTCTTTATAAGGGATTTCATCTCATTTTACTTTTCTATTGAGACTTTATTGTTTTTATGCACCAATTCACTCTTATATGGTGTATATACTATCCTTTGGAATATTATATCATAAATCCCTTTATTCTCATGGTATTATAAAGTTCTGATTAAATGTTATTCCTCAATTATTGTATTCAAGTGTCTCTCATTTTGTTAAAAACCCTTTAACTAAAATATATTTTTAAATGTTTTAATGATTTATTCTTATAAATATTTATCATTAATATCCATGTTTTCAAAATGGTTTTAAAAATTTATTTATAAGGATATTAATTGTTTAAAATATTAAAAGCCTCAAAGTGGTATGGGACACTTTGATTCAAAAATCCATTTATTAAATTTTTTAAATGGTTTCGAAAATGGTTTTTGGAATGGATTCATTATTTCAAAATCTTAAAATGTTATATTGTTATTACAATGTGGAAATTTTATCTTTCCTTCATGCTTAAGTTATGTGCTATGTTTATGTTATAGTTCTTCTTCATTCTTTATGATGATGGGTGTTTCCTTGATAAAATAATGGTGGGTGAGCCCGATATAGCTCTCCAATGCATTGGGTAAAGTGAAGGGGTTAAACGTTATGGTTTCTCCGAAAAGATTTATGGAATATGCTGTGATAGGTATTCCAAACATAACCATGAGGGTTACTCCATATGCAAGAATGTTATGAATGCCTCAATTTACCTTTATGTCTTATGATATCTATGTGTTATTCATAAATATAATGATTTCATGAGGTATGATAATGTGCTTATGTTTTATGAGTAATGTATGATTTCATTTATTATTATGTATACATGTACTAATGTTTCCTTTCCGAATTTTTATATCCCTTACTGAGATTTTTATGCTCATCCCATGTTTTTGAAATGTTTTTCACAAGTCAAGAAAAAGGAACATGATATGATGATAGTGTCAATGAAGTGTCAAGAAAGAATCAATGTTTTACTTTAAATATGTTTTCGTTGATGGGAAAAAATGAATACTATATTTTATGTAACCACTTTGTTTAAATGTGGAATGTAATGGATGATTTATGATCTAATTCTCTAAAACTCTAAACCTGAAAATATCCTCAATGTGCATTCTTGAAATAAATCAAGATTAAGTAAGGTTTAAGGCCGTATACTTATACATAATTTGTTTTGATGTATGATCATCAAGGTACGTAGACTCTTTTGATATGGTGAAAATAGTTTAATTATGTTATATCTAAATTTTAGTAATAGATTTTTGATGTTTTTATAGGTATTGAAGGTTTTATGGAGGAATTATTTTCCAGAATTATTATCATGTTGAGATGATTCAATGGTTATGGTGAGTAATGTCAATTGGTCCCCATTATTTTGTTTGATAATTTGTCAACAATTCATTGAGTGAAGGGATATGAAAAATATCGGTTCCTTTGTTAATTTCGAAATTGGATCTTGAAAGTGATTCTCAATGACTAAAGGATAGTAAAGTGTGGGGTTGTATGGTGAAGTGTGGTATTAGTTCTATAATTAAATTTTAATTCATGTGTAAGTTAATCCATGGGAAATAAAGAACCCAGTGATGTTTTAACGAAGTGTTATATTTCTTATCATCAATATTTTATGAAACATTTTAATTATTTGGAAATGTTATTTACATGATTTGAGATGATTAAAAAGGGATTGAGGTGTTTGATGGTTATTGTAGACTACATTCTCAAATTTTGTACATCCATAAAACTGTAAACAATATTTTTAACTATCTAAGTATAATTTAATATGAGAACTTGAATCCCATGCAATAAAAATATAAAGTCTTTTTAATATTAACTACAATGTTTTTAAGGTCATGTAATAAATATTTAGAAGAAATATATGATTAACTAAATGGTTACACAAGTTATATATGTTTACTATTATTGTTAAAACAGTTTATTGTGGTGAGGCAAGGGTAAAATAGAGAATCAACTGGACATATATAAATATAACCATAGCTTCCAAGGATATGTAAGAGAAATATTGATATCATTTATGAATATTCTGGAGTTAATTTATGATAACATTATATATATCTATTATCGGGTATGAGCTATCAATTTTAGTTTATGAATAAGTTGATCTTTTGAATTTGTATTCATAGGTTTGATAAAATTAATAACATGCATAAAAATAACTATACACATAATGAAACATGAGTATTTTGAAATATGTAAATATAGTTTTATTGGAAGAACTAAAAAATAAATATATCATTAATGATTTGATGAGAAATTTTAACAACCCAAAATTTTATAACATAAGCTCATTTTTATATTACCTTATTATGAAAATAAATTATAGAATAAACATGAATTATTCTAGTAATTTTAGATCGTTTTATGATATATCATATAATATTTATGATAACATTAGTAATCCAAACCTCTGATAGTATAGATATTGCACAATGTTTGTGTGATTATCATATATGTAGGGATATGATAAATCAATTTGAAATAGACAAAGGAAGTTATGGATTCGACTGGTAGTATCATACAAAATGCAACCAGTTTATCAGAGCATTCTTGGGAGATTGAATTGCTATTATATGTCCTTGACTAGGCCAGGGATGAGATTTAATAAATAGAGAATTATTGAAACAATGTATGTGGGTAGTTTAGGATCATCGAAATCATGACATGAACCATGTTCGCTAAACCATCCCATAAAATTATCACCATTTCACACCATTACTATAAATATTTTTAAGTGTTATAAAGGGTTATTAATTAATAACATAACACTATGAATTTTTTTTATTTTTAATTTTAATAATGTTATATTTATTTTTTCTTTTAATTACACTATATTGATCAAATAATATTTTAAAAAATATATATATGTTGATACGATTAATTTTCTTTATTTTTTGGAAATATATATTTTCAATCAAGATAGTATATTTTGTGAAATAACTATTTTTTTAATTAAATTATTTTTTCAAATATTAATATTAAATAATATATACAAAATAAAAATGGTAATATCATTTTATGAAGTAAAATTTAATTTTCATTAGTATAAAAAAAAAATTATGGTAATAAATATTACATTTTTTTATAAATGTGTATTTTTTATTTTAAAATGTAAATTATAATATTTATTGAATTATTATGATAAAATAAATATTATTTTTCAAAATGATCATATTAAAATTATCCAATGATGAATTTTTTATAATTTTCAATGGAAGTCAATTGTTTTCGTAAAAATAAAACACAATAGAATTATAATGTTTGTATTATGAAATCATAAAATAAAAAAAAGTGATGTAATAAATACTATACATAGTATACAAGACCCAAATTATATTTACCTTTTAAAATAATGTTTTATTTATTTTTATATCATTAAATTTATAAACCATTTATGAATCATCTGAAACTGAAATTTTATTTCATATTTTAAACATCAAATCATTAAAACATGAATATCTTCCACATCAGAAAGCCAATTATTTTAAAGAGTCTGGATCTTATAATTACAAAAGGATGATATAAAACATTATTTGTATGATACGTGTTACAAAAAAATGGGATGGTTTGTGGTTTGAATTAATTTATCACTCTAATTACAAAATTAATGTTTAGAAATTAACGAAGAAATCTACAAACATATACTAAACACTGAACCAAAATCCTATTAGTATTCACTAAAAACATTGGAGAATTAATTTACATAGACGTACCTTTTCAATATCTCTCCCACAGTGTTACAAAGATCATATTAGGATCTCCCCATTCTTTTAGAATGTACTCTCATGTTTAGGGAATTTCACCTCTCACTTTTTATTTCCAATAAATTCCTTATACTAAGACTATACTGATTTTCAAATTTACATAATGTAATGTTTCATTAAAAATACCATTAATATAGTTATTATGTAAATATAATTTGATATGTCCTTTAGTTTTCATTTTCTCCTTCAACAAACAATTATATACACCTTTTATGATGCAAATATTATCATGTGAATTTTCATGTCAATCATTTTTTAGTGAAAACCAATCAATATTTCATCTCAATGGTTTTAAAAACATCATTCATATACTATAGTGATTAAGGTGTTTTATTTTTGTAATCCAATCTTTATATTAATGGGATTAATGGTGATTAAATATATCCCTAGGTCTTATGATCTATAAGGAACACTTATTTGTGTACATAATATAAATGTGATGGGTGGTCCAAGAATTATGTAGCCCTACTATGCATTGGAAAATGTATTTATCTTATGTGATACAATGTATTATTCATGATAGGTTATCCTAGGAACACTATGATAATATTTCATGGAGTTTAGGCATGACATCATCTTATAGTGTCTTGTTTTATGTTGTTTCCAGATTCACAAGTTGCGTTTATGTTGTAATCTTTTATCATGGTTCGGTATCAAAGTTTCTGATTATAACCCCTATAATATTACATCTATATGATTATTTAACAACATGTATTACATTAATCATGTTATTAATTGATAATTCTATTACATGGCTTTATAGCTCACCCATTTCTTATGTACGTCCGTAGGATATCCCGTTTAGTTTCAGAAGATCAAGAAAAATTAAGGACATGGTATATATTTTTAGATTATCTCATTTTATTTTAGATTTAATTTGTTATTATATGTACCTAAATACCTTAATACACTAGGCCAGATGATATTCGAGTGTTATATTATGTATATCATAATGAAATAAATCATAAAATAATGTTTATTAAAGATACAAGTTCTCATATTTTGTATTGTATAAATGTATAGTTATTTGTGGGGATTATGATTAGAAAATTTACATGATGGCCTTTGGGATAAAGATAAAAATAGGAAACTATACCTATTTTTTCAAGTATTCTGTATGTGGATCCATAGATAATTCAACAATGTAAAGATAGTACAAATTGATGTGGATATGGAATAGTTTTTCCTATGGTTAATATCCTTAAATAAGGCCCATCGAGTTTTACTCGATCTTCAATGGTCGAATGAAAATATTCCATACTTTACACAAGGTTTCACAATATTAAGGGACATAATTAATAAAAACCCAAGATAAATGAAAAAATTTATCAAGGGGACAATAATTACTGTATGAATTTATATTAGAAATCATTCCATGAAAAGCATAGATTTTAATATATAAATTCAAAGACTATGGAATATATATCTTTTATGAGTTATCTATTTAGTGTCTATGGTTTCTTTTTTATGTGTTTAAGAGTTTAAAAATTTTCATCCCTAATTTATCCTTTATTTTTTCAATGTATTGAAATATGAAGAACCTAGTCAACAACCAGTGTGATGTGAAATATATCGACTTCCCATAAGAGAATTCCAATGTGATGGGAGATGTTTGTCCAAAAATTCATGGATATACTTTGTGAATTAACTCATGTTTCGAGTAGAAACATGAAACAGGTTAAAACTGAAAAATCCCCAAAAAGTGCAATCTCCAATTGAGTCAATTATGTGACAAATTCCACTAACCTTCAATTGATCATTTGATTTTTTAATTCTGAGAAAATATGTCAAATCCAATGAAATTATATATTATATCCACAAATTATCTGACCAAGGGATGGTTATAATAGTTTTTTTAATATGAAGGGAAGAGATGAATAGAAGTTGTAATTTAAAAAATATAAGAACAAATAAGAACAAATACAAGAAATATAGTAGATTTAATTACAAAAAATATATTTTGATAAATATTTTCCTCATACCCTATAACATGAAAATAATATTGATATACATTCCCTTAAGAAAAATGATGATGAGTATATTAGGGTTTATGAGAAAAATGTCACATGTTTTTAATGATACACCTCAATATTTTTATTTTCTATTAAATTCAAAGTAAACCAATTATTTATTTTGATGAATCCAACTTTATGAATATCATTGGTGATATTATTCTTTGATATATATGAGGAAATTATATATTTTTTAATCCATGATGAAATGGATATAAGTTAATCTGAAGGGTATAATGGGTATGGGTAAAATATATGGAAAATGGAATTAATTTCTTGTAGTGTGATGGTGAATTATAATGGGGGAAGGAAATTAAAACATGGTCCTTAACAAAAAAATGAAAAGAAGAATCATTGAATCATCTTTATAGGTACTTGAAAATTATTTAGGATTGAGAATGAAACTAACTAAGCTAGAGTGTAAAAATTGGCGAAACCTACTATTGTGATTGATGAAAAGAAATTTCCAATCAACCCTCACATGATCTTCCAATGGATAAACATCATTGAATAATCACAATATGTAAATAAATATAATAATTTTACGGTTTTCATCAAATTTCATTGACAATAACCTATAAGGCCTTGAGTGAAAGGATGGTCTTATGCCATTATAACTATTGTAGTGGATCCCAAAATTAAGTGGTGAATGGAATGGGTAATCCATGATTACATTCCCATTATAAGAGATTTAAATGATGTATTTCTCAAGTAATTGTATTCTCTTATTCCTAGAAAATTGGTTGAGTTCTCTGTCAAAAATATACACAAAACTTTTCCAATATCTTAGAATCCATTAAAAATGTCCACTTTTGAACTATGGGAGCTGAAGAAGAAAAAATAGGACAATCTACATAAGGATTTTATAGTCCCACTATTGCAACACCCTGACCTCAGAAGCCCAAAGTCAATGAATTATTACATATTATTGTCATGATCACAAATTATCAATTCTCAAACGACCTATTAGTTTAGTATCATTGGAAGTACTAGATACATTCATAATGTTTACATTACATCATAAAATGGAAAAATACAAAAACATTGTTTCCATAGACAACACTGAGAACCCATACACTATCCATACAGGTCAGTTATAATATAATTCTTCACATCCTGGGAAAAATATAGCAAAGAATGGGGTGAGATCAGATGCTCAGTAAGGACAACAATATAGCAAAAACCTTCATAAATAAGCATAATCATTTAAGGCAATGTATAAAACTAAAACAAAACCCTTTTCAACCTAAAAATCAACATAATATGGATGATATAAATCAAAATAATTCAATTTACTTACTCACATGGATATTTCACTAGTCGAATGTTCATATACAATATCAATAGCCACTTTCATAATGATGGAATGTATAATTTTAGACATCAAAACCACAGATACAAGGCCTTTTGCAAAGACTGGAAATATGATTTTGTCAAGTACTTGTGCCAAGAAAATAGTTTGTCTCATAATACCTACCGATGCATCAATGAGATATAGTGGGCTCCACCCATCACTTACTAAGTCCAATGCATTCCTCATATGAAATTTTTTTAATAATATAAAAATTCGTATTAAAACTAGCATACAAAATGTAAATACTTTTTTCATAAACCACGAATGGTGGAAAAATAACACATTCACAGTCAAACATATCACAAAAACATCCATAAAAAATGAAATATTTGTACCATAATAAATCAACATCAAAAAAGATTAAAATCTATTAAATGATGTTGACATAGATTAAATGAAAACTATTTGAGAGAAATATCGCATTCTTTTTTTTTAAATAATTGAAATTTATATATTTATAAAAGAAATAATTTATTTTGAAAATATTCTTATATGATTTTATGGGAAGCTTCGATGATGTTATATATGTGGAATATATCTGCACCCGCCGTATAAGTTAAAAAACATTATTAGCTGAATTTTTACAAAAATTTCATAAAGTAACTTGTTTGTAAAATGACCGAAATATTTATTTCAAAACATATAATGTCAAATAAGGGAGTAAATTAATTTAACACATAGTCTAGTAAGTAGTGAAAATGTTTTGGAATAAATTTTTAGGAAAACACAGATGTGGATGATAAAGAGGTTCCAGTAGAGACTTACTAAGACAACCCTACTTTTTATTATAACTTAAGCATGCTTTATTACATAAAACATCACATGATACAACAAAGAAGATCAAGAGGTTTAGTGTCTTTGGGGCTTAGGATCATTACATAAAAACATTAAACTTGAATTACGACATCTTTATTGAAAACATACTTTACATGACCATTACATTCCTTCGTACTTAGCATTGCATGGGATAACCTGAGGACATGCATAAGAAAAGGGTGAGCTATAAAGCCCAGTAAGGGAGTACACAATGAATAAAATGAGGAGTACAATACATGTTAGGCAATAGGAATATCAATAGAGTATTAGAGAAACATGAACATAAAGGAATGATAAAGCATGATAATCATAACATGGAAATGTGGCAACAACACTTAACATTGAATTAGCATGAGCCAAGGCTCATTGCACATGGAGAATGAGTAAACCCTCATTGCACTTGAAGCATGAGTAAACCCTCATTGCACTTGAATTAGCATGATTCAACACTCATTGCACATGACGTATCATGAAAATATACTTTACTCAATGCATTGGAGCGCTATAAAGGGCGCACCCTTCTTAAACATTTCATTTCATGCATAAGTGTTCCACATGGATCATAAAACATGGATTCATAAAACATAATCATTTCTTCCACGATAAAAGAATTTGTAATTCATACATGAAACTTTATAATCAATATGTAAATGTGCAAAAAGGTGAATACCCTTGATGGAGAAATGGGCATGGTATTCACTACACAAAGACATTGGCTTCGAAAATCGGTGCGATTTCGGCAGCGTAACGGCGTGACATAAGAATTCATAAAAAAGGTTGATGATAGAGAAATGGGTTCCTCATCATATTTACATGTAATGGACAGTAAGGAGATCATATATATACATTTCCCTGCAATAGAAATGGAATTTAGATTCATGATACAAAAGTATTGCATGAATGTAAAAGAAGAGATAGAAGTTCCTTTCGGAATTTCGGCATAGTAACAGGTGTACATGGGAGGCATTTAATGAGAGAGAAAGGGTTCTCCCATCATTCAAACAATAAGAGGGCAGTATGGGGGAGGTTAAAAACCCTACCCCAACATTCATTATTGAAATAAAAAGGGCAATACAACTTAATGAAAATTGACAAAAAAATGAGAAAGGAAGAAAACCCCTTACTTGGAAGTGTGCTTCCAAAGGCTAGAGAGAGGTTTGTGAGAGGCTTCATGGGAGATTGGGGCACCTTGGGAGGATTCTAGAGAGAGTAGGACAGAGTTTTGACGAAATCCAAGGGATTTTAGTGAGAAGGAAGTGGGATCTTTGGTGGGTTTATATAGGAAAGGTGAGGGAATTCTTTATTATTTAGGATTGGGACCCCTTATATTAAATAATCCAAACCACAAACCATCCGATGGTATTTTCCCATGGTTTCTGGAAAAGGTAAGAGGAAAAAAATATTTTACAAGGACAAGGTCCGAACATATTAAAAAATTAGGGTTGCTTATGTGGAGGTGAGTCACACTCCCATGGAAATTAATTTAAAAAGGCAAAGTGTTGAATAAGTCTTGAGGGCTCCATTAATGCTTTGAAAATAAGTCAAAAAAACCCAAAACCTCATTATTTTAATTATAAAACACATATTGGCCGAACATAAGGATTATGTTATTTTATTACATCACCATTGGGTCATTATGATGTCATAAATCACATTATATATTTAAATGGTATTTAATTTTTACCCAAAAATTTGACTGTCTCAGAAAATTATGAAAAATTCACTGTTGGATAATTTCGATGTCCTGATTCCAAAAATAATATTTATTTTGTCTAAATAATTTTCTAAATTTGTGAATTTTCACTTTTAAAATAAAAACCGACATTTATAAAAAAATTCACGGGTTTTGACAGAAATGGCTTTCAAACCTTAATAAAAATTTTAATTGCATTCATAAAATTATAAGATCATTTAAACTTAATAAAAAATTAATTTAATATTAATAATAATATTTTATTAAAATATTATTTAATTAAAAAATCCTTTAATTTAATAAAATATAATTCTTAATTAAATAATAACTAAAAACACCATTTGTACTTTAAAAAATAATTACAATGTATCAAAAATGACTAGAAATTATATTCATTATTATATAAAAAAATAATGTACATGAACATGGTGCTACTTATTTGTTACATAACCCCTTAAAATAGCCGCATAAGACCTAAGGGTAATGTGTGCGATGGTGACAGACTATTGGGGCGGCTCGGATAACATCGCTCGAGTGGTAATTTCAATCAACTTCCACTTTTCCCGTAGACGATCACGTTCGAGCTTGACTTGATGAAGCTCAGCTTAGGCATGGTCAAGGGCAAAACCCAAAGACGCCACCTCTTTTCTGAGCTCCGACAAATGGGCCTCGTAAGGGGAAATTCTACTGGATGAGGCCATCGCTTCCTTTGTCTGAGTAGAAATGGGTTCGTTAAAGCCTTATATTTATACTACTCAGATGATCACTGCTCAACGGCTAAAAAGTAAAGGTCACCAATCTTAACGTAAAACTAAAGAAGTTGAAATCTTATGAAAACATTTTTCATAAAGAAACATTTAACTTGATCAAGAGGGATTTTCCATTAATGAAACTTTGGGTCGTTACAACATTCCCCCCTTAAGAAATTTCGCCCTCTAAATTTTCCTTTTCCCACACTAAAACAAATGTGGGTAACTTAGCTTCATCATATCCTCCAACTCCCAAGTTGCTTCTTCAGACTTGTGGATTCTCCACAACACCTTGACGAGGGGCATTGTCTTATTTCGTAGAACTTTTTTTCTACGATCTAAGATCTTCACTGGTTTCTCCTCATAAGAAAGATAATCTTCTAATTGTACCACCTCGGTAGAGAGTACATGTGAAGGGTCTGGTATGTACTTCCTTAAGAGGGATACATGGAAGACATCATGCACCTTGGCCATAGTAGGTGGAAGTGCTAGTCGATAAGCCACAACCCCAACACGATCAAGAATCTTGAAGGGCCCGATGTACCTTGGACTTAACTTCCCTTTCTTTCCAAACCTCATGACCTTATTCCACAGAGATATGCGTAAAAACACCATGTCTCCGACTTTAAAGTCAAGGTCTCGTCGACGATTATCTGCATAACTCTTCTGTCGACTTTGGGCTGCCTTGATATGCTGCCGAATGGTTTTCACCTTCTCCACCATTTCTTCGACCATTTCTGGTCCAAGCAGCTTACGTTCACCGACCTCATCCCAACATGCCGGTTTTCTACACCTTTTCCCATACAGGGCTTCATATGGTGCCATTTGGATGCTCGAGTGGAAACTATTATTATAAGAGAACTCAACTAGAGGAATATCTTGATCCCATCCTCATTTAAAGTCCATTGAGCACGCTCTCAACATATCCTAACGTGTTTGGAAAGTCTACTCGGATTGGCCATCAGTTTGAGGATAATAGGCCGTACTGAAGTTTAGTTCAGTGTTCAGAGCATGTTGAAGACTCTTCCAAAACGTAGAGGTAAATCTTGGATCTCGGTCTGACACAATAGATAGTGGTACTCCATGGAACTGTACCACTTCCCTGATATATATCCGTGCCAGTTGATCTAATGTGAAATCCTCTCGAATAGAAATGAAGTGTGCAGCCTTTGTAAGACGATCCACAATAACCCAGATTGCATTGTTGCCTTTGGAAATCCATGGAAGTCCAGTGACGAAGTCCATGGTGATGTTCTCCCATTTCCATTCTGGTATGGGCAATAGTTTCATCATCCCCTTAGACTTCTGCCTCTCTTCCTTCACTTGCTGACACATGAGGCACATTGATGTATATTCAGCTATTTCCTTCGTTATATTATCCCACCAAAAGTTTTCTCGGAGATCTCGATACATCTTTGTGCTCCCTGGGTGAATAGAGAAATTTGAACTATGTGCATCATCCAAAAGTTCCTTCTTTAGCTCCGAACTTGATGGAACACATAGTCTTTTCCCAAACCGCACAATTCCTTCTTCATTAACATTAAACTCTGAGGATTTTCCTTTTTTGATAGCTTCCACTTTTTCTTGGATTCCTGCATCATCCTTTTGAGCATCCTTTATCCTTTCCAAAAGAGATGGTTGAGCAATCATTTGTGAAAGGATTGATGATGTTCCCTTCTTTATGATTCCCACATCCATCTTCATCAAGTCTAAGAAGATTGGATCCTTCTCAATTCGCATCATTGATAGAATAGTTGGATCCTTTCTACTTAGGGCATCCGCCACCTTGTTCGCCTTCCCAGGGTGGTAATGTATTGAACAGTCATAATCCTTGATGAGCTCTATCCATCTTCTCTGGCTCATATTAAGCTCTTTCTATGTGAATATATATTTAAGACTCTTGTGGTTAGTATATATCTCATATTTCTCTCCAAAGAGATAATGGCGCCAAATTTTCAAGGCAAAGATCACCGCCGCCAACTCCAGATCATGCGTTGGATAGTTTCGCTCATGGCTTTTTAACTGCCTTGGGGCATAGGATATCACTTTATCATTCTGCATCAGCACACATCCTAATACCTTCTTCGAAGCATCATTGAATACCACAAAAATCTCCCCACATGTGGGTAAAGTGAGCACGGGTGCAGCGATAAGCCTCCTTTTCAACTCCTTGAAGCTTTCATCACATTCATTATTCCAAGAAAACTTCACTCCCTTTCGAGTTAGCTTGGTAAGAGGGTTGGAAAATCATGATAAATTTCTCACAAATCGTCGATAATATCCAGCTAACCCCAAGAAGATATGGATATCAGTTAGCGATGTTGGCCTCGGCCATCCCTCAATTGCATCTGTTTTGGAGGGGTCCACAGATATCCCATTTCTTGTGATGAGATTGCCCAAGAATGAGACTTCCTTCAACCAAAACTCACACTTGTGTACTTTTCATAGAGATTCTCCTTACGCAGAGTCTCTAGTACAGTTTTTAATTGCTCCTCATGGATCTCCTTGGTTTTGGAGTATATTAGAATATCATCTATAAAGACTACCACAAATTAGTCTAGGTAATCTCTAAAGACTCTATTCATCAAGTCCATGAATATTGCTGGAGCATTGGTGAGCCCGAAAGGCATTACTATGAATTCATAGTGCCCGTACCTTGTACGAAAAGCAGTCTCGGGGATATCTTCCTTCTTCACCCTTGATAATATCCCAACCGAAAGTCGACCTTGGAGAACTATTGTGCTCCACGCAGCTGATCAAATAATTCATCAATTCTTGGGAGAGGATACTTGTTCTTTATCGTGATTTTTTTAAGTTCACGATAATTGATGCAAAGCCGCTTTGACCCATCCTTCTTCTTGACGAATAGGACTGGTGCACCCCATGGTGATGCACTTGGGTGTATAAACCCTTTATCCAGATTCTCATGTAGTTGTTTCTTCAGCTCTTCAAACTCAACAACAACCATTCTATATGGAGTCTTGGATATTGGTAGCGCCCCAGGTATAAGTTCAATTGATAACTCAATATCTCTTCTTGGAGGAAGACCAGGAAGTTCCTCAGGAAATACTTCAGCGAATTCTCTCACAATAGGCATTTCTTCAAGGGTGGTTTCTTCCTTGGACTCAATCATCTGAGCCAGATATGCGTGCTCATAAGGCATTAATATCCATGCTTGAGATGATGGGGCTAAAGGAGATTCATCTTCCTCCTGACACTTGTAATTAATAGGGGGTCGATTCTCCATATGGAGTGTGATTTCACTCTCCCAACAATTTATGTTGGCTCTATATAAGGAAAGCCAATCCATGCCATGAATTGCATCAAATTCCACCAAATGGAGTATGATGAGGTTCGCCGGGAAATTTGATCCACAGATTATAACAGGGGAGGACTTATATTCATGGGATGCAATGATTTCCCCATTTGCCGTACTCACAGACATCTTTACTTCCATGATTTGTGGTGGTGAAGGGATTGTTCTACTAAACTTCTGAGATATAAAAGAATGCGTAGAACCTGAATCAAAAAGTACATTCTCTATTCTTGAATGAATAACTAGCGTACCAGTCACCACTTCGTTGTCGGGGTTCACTTCGGCAGAAGTGATGGCAAAAGCTCTTCCTTGCTATCTTGGAGGTTGTTGATTGCCTCTGATAACCCTTGGATTAGGGCACTGATTCGCAAAATGACCAGGTTCTTTGCATTTGAAGCATTGAACAACGCGTTGAGGTTCGAACGGAGCGTTCCTCTCCTCTGTCGCAGCTGCGGGTCCTTCTTGCTGACAGTTAACAGCTAGGTGCCCTTCTCTTCCACACTTGAAGCATTTTCTTGTCCCCCTAAGGCAATTTCCAGGGTGCTTCTTTCCACACTTTTGGCAAGTGGGGTGCTGGAATTTCTTAGCACCGTTGGATTTATCCATCTGACCACCAGCATTGAAGTCCACCTTATGCTTCTTGTCCCCATGATACCCCTGTGATTCTCCGATCTCCATTTCAACCTTGATGGCAAATCGGACAATTTCCTCATAGCTGTCGAAGTCACGGATCGCTAATGCTTTCCGCAAGCTAGGCTTCAGCCCACCAAAGAATCGGTCAACCTTGCATTCGGGGGTAACGACAAAGCCGGAAGCGTATCGTGCAAGCCTTGTGATGTTTTCCTCGTACACTCCCACAGATTCTTCAACTTTTTGTTTGAGGGAAAGGAAGTCCCTTTCCATCTTAAGATGGAGGGTGCGTGGAAAATATTTATCAAAAAACATCTTCAGAAATTCCTTCCATTCCAAAGCCTCTATCTCCTCCTCAGGCTTCTTATTTTTGATCAATGTCCACCATTGATAAGCTTCACCCTCCATACGATAAGCCACTAGGAGAACCTTCTCTTTTTCAGAGCATTGGAGGGTGGAGAATATCTTTTCAATGGAGTTGATCTATTGTTCAGAAATCGTGGAATCGGATGATCCACTAAAAGTAGGAGGCCTTTGTCTCATGAAGCTTTCAATAGCGACTTGTTCTTTCTTAGGGGGGGTTGAACGTTCCTCTTGACCACTGTTTCTATTCAAAACTTGAGTTAGCTGAGAGAGAAGCGTGACAAAGTTTCCGATTCCCGCTCCCATTGGATTGGGCATCTCATAAGTACAATCATCACACTGATCTTCACAATGGTTGTTAGCCCAAGTTCTCCTATTACCGGCCATTGGCTGGAATAAAAGGAAAGTTAGGGGTAACACATAAAGGGTAATCCAAAGAAAAAAGTTGATGACTTATAAATAAACTTTAATCTCTTTAACTCATGAGTCTGTAGGATTAAATCCATGCTTTTCATGATCTTCCTTCTAACATATATTCTTAGGGTCATTTTTCCCTTAATAAGGGTTCATACTAAGATTGTGAATTTATCAAAACATATCCCCCGGGAGTGTCGTAACCAAGAGTGCAGCAAGGCCCGTTGTCGTGCACTAGTTCCCATTCGAGTCTAGCTCAAAGCGGTGTTTTCGGGTTTTACCCCTAGGATACATCTGTGCCAGAGCCGCCTCTACCTGGTCGTATCCAGACAGGGATTTATATGTTTGATAAACCACTTACTTAGTATTTACTAAAACATAGGGATGCTTTTATTATACTTAGTCTTTTATCTAAGGCTTTACTAGGGTTTCCTAATCCCAAAAATAACTAAACCTATCCTCTGATACCAACTAAGACAACCCTTCTTTTTATTAAAACTTAAGCATGCTTTATTACATAAAACTTCACTTGATACAACAAAGAAGATCGAGAGGTTTAGTGTATTTGGGGATTAGTATCATTACATAAAAACATTAAACATGAATTACAACATCTTTATTGAAAGATTCCTTTACATGACCACTACATTCATTCGTACTTAGCATTGCATGGGATAACCTGAGGACATGCATAAGAAAAGGGTGAGCTATAAAGCCCAGTAAGGGAGTACAAAATGAATAACATGAGGAGTACAATACATGTTAGGCAATAGGCATATCAATAGAGCATAAGAGTAACATGAAAATAAAGGCATGATAAAGCATGATAATCAGAACATGGAAATGTGGCAACAACACTTAACATTGAATTAGCATGAGCCAAGGCTCATTGCACATGGAGCATGAGTAAACCCTCATTGCACTTGAAGCACGAGTAAACCCTTGTTTCACATGAATTAGAATGAGTCAAAACTCATTGCACATGACATATCATGATAATATACATTACCCAATGCATTGGAGTGCTATAAAGGGTACACCCTTCTTAATCATTTCATTTCATGCATAAGTGTGCCACATGGATCATAAAACATGGATTCATAAAACATAATCATTTCTTCCATGATAAAGGAATGTGGAATTCATACATGAAACTTTATAATCAATATGTAAATGTGCATAAAGGTGAAAACCCTTGATGGAGAAATGGGCATGGTATTCGCTACACAAAGACATTGGCTTAGAAAATCGGTGCGATTTTGGCAGTGTAACGGCGTGACATAAGAATTCATAAAAAAGGTTGATGAGATAGAAAGTGGTTCCTGATCATATTTACATGTAATGTACAGTAAGGAGATCATATATATACATGTCCCAACAATAGAAATGGAATTTAGATTCGTGATACAAAAGTATTTCCTGAATGTAAAAGAAGAGAGAGAAGTTCCTTTTGGAATTTCGGCATAATAACGGGTGTACATGAGAGGCATTTAATGAGAGAGAAAGGGTTCTACCATCATTCAAACAATAAGAGGGAAGTATGGGGGAGGTTAAAAACCATACCCCAACATTCATAATTGAAATAAAAAGGGCAATACAACTTAAAGAAAATTGACAAAAAAAAATGAGAAAGGAAGAAAACCCCTTACTTGGAAGTGTGCTTCCAGAGGCTAGAGAGAGGCTTGTGAGAGGCTTCTTGGGAGCTTGGGGCACCTTGGGAGGATTCTAGAGAGAGTATGGCAGAGGTTGGACGAACTCCAAGGGATTTTAGTGAGGAGGAAGTGGGAGCATGGGTGGGTTTATATAGGAAAGTTGAGGGAATTCTTTATTATTTAGGTTTGGGACCCCTTATATTAAAATAATCCAAACCACAACCCATCCCATGGTATTTCCCATGGTTTCTGTAAAAGGAAAGAGGAAAACAATATTTTACAAGACCAAGGTCCGAACGTATTAAAAAATTAGGGTTGCTTATGTGGAGGTGAGTCACACTCCCATGGAAATTAATTTAAAAAGGCAAAGTGTTGAATAAGTCTTGAGGGATCCATTACTGCTTTGAAAAGTAAGTCAAACAAACACAAAACCACATTATTTTAATGATAAAACACATATTGGCCGAACATAATGATGATTTTATTATATTAAATCACCATTGGGTCATTATGATGTCATAAAACACATTTTATATTTAAATGGTATTTAATTTTTACACAAAAATTTGACTGTCTCAGAAAATTATGAAAAATTCACTGTTGGATAATTTCGATGTCCTGATTCCAAAAATAATATTTATTTTATCTAAATAATTTTCTAAATATGTGAATTTTCACTTTTAAAATAAAAACCGACATTTATAAAAAAATTCACGGGTTTTGACAGAAATGGCTTTCAAACCTTAATAAAAATTTTAATTGCATTCATAAAATTATAAGATCATTTATACCTAATAAAAAATTAATTTAATAATAATAATAATATTTTATTAAAATATTATTTAATTCAAAAATCCTTTAATTTAATAAAATATAATTCTTAATTAAATAATAACTAAAAACACCATTTGTACTTTAAAAACTAATTACAATGTATCAAAAATGACTAGAAATTATATTCAGTATTATATACAAAAATAATGTACATGAACATGGTGATACTTATTTGTTACATAACCCCTTAAAATAGTCGTATAAGACCTATGGGTAAGGTGTGCGATGGTGACAGACTCTTGGGGCGGCTCGGATAACATCGCTCGAGTGGTAATTTCAATAAACTTCCACTTTTCCCATAGTCGATCACGTTCGAGCTTGAATTGATGAAGCTCAGCTTGGGCTTGGTCAAGGGCAAAGCCCAAAGACGCCACCTCTTTTCCGAGCTCCGACAAATGGGCTTCGTAAGGGGCAATTCTACTGGATGAGGCCATCGCTTCCTTTGTCTGAGTAGAAATGGGTTCGTTAAAGCCTTATATTTATACTACTCAGATGATCACTGCTCAACGGCTAAAAAGTAATGGTCATAAATCTTAACATAAAACTAAAGAAGTTGACATCTTATAAAAACATTTTTCATAAAGAAACATTTAACTGGATCAAGAGGGATTTTCCATTAATGAATCTTTGGGTTGTTACACTTACGTAAAAACATACACGTATAATAATGATATTGTGAAATTAACCATTACATAGTACTTTTCCTTGGTCTTGGGTAGGTTAAACTCTTCTATAATTCTGAAGTAATTGTTATTAAATTATAGAAGAACCATATTCATTAATATGATATCATATAATATCTTCCAATATAGATTTGTTAATGATATTGTTTTAGTATCATCGTTTCAATTGTTAACTAATTTTTTTCTTTATATGCTTAGTTACGTAAGCCATAATTGTTATGGATATAGTGTATTTAATTCATATCCAGAATGATATTAAGTTCTTTAAATATTATTTTTAATCATCGCATGAAAATCATTCTTGAATGATTTCGAGGAGAAATGAATCTCATCTCGTTTGTGGAGATGGTAATCTGCACGTACACACAAGCGACAATATCATTATTTTGTAATTAAATTAATAATAAATTGATGTTATATCATATATATAGAATCATATAATTTTTATATCTATTATTTACATCAATTATAAATCATTATTATACCCATCCAAATAATAATGTATTGAATAACAAATACACCATGACGTGGAGATGGTATGTATTATGTACGCATGTATGGTGACATGTTATTCAGAGAATGGATAACATAGTGAATATGGATGTAACATTTTTAAATTAACATCATAGTATATATAATATAATGTAGTTATTATTTTATAATGAAAACAACAAAGAAATAGGATGTGGTAGAAGAAAATAACTTGAAAGTGGTGCTGAGATATTTACCTCTTCTTCGGGTTCTTGCTTTTGATTTGATCTTAAGGGCTCCATAGGATGGATTTATGGTCAATATAAGGCCTCTATAATTAAGGTAGGATAGTTTGGAGGATATGTGGGTAGGTTTTTTCCGAGTAAAATAGATTTTACTGCGTGAAATTGAGAGAAGGGGACGTTTCCTTTTATAAGAAGGGTGAGGGGAACCTTAGGAAAAGATTGAAATATTATTTTATATTATAATCATGTTCAGATTATAATGTCTCAAAAATGAATTACTTAAAGGATAATGTGATTATGGATCGAAAACCACCCAACAAATATGTTTTAGATAGGTTTGGGTCTCTATATTAACCTTGCCATTTAGATTTAACTCTTAGGAAAACAGTTTGACATTTACCATGTCTCTTTGTATTTTTATATTATATGGTTAATAAACATACTATAAACCGAAAACGGATCCACAAGTGGTTAATTAATGACATATATAATATTATTTAATCCCTTTGGAATAACTTTTTATTTTTAGGTATAGAATACCAATTAATAATATAATATTTGTTTTAAAAACACTTTTATTTCAATTTTGACACTATTTGGTATTTTGTTTTTGTTAAATTCATAACAGCATTATTACTTCAAAAAAACATCATTTAATCAACCCAAAAATGTCATATTAACCTATGGAATTATTTTAATTCATAAAAGTCTCAATTTACATTTATTTGGGTATTTATAATATCAGTTATTTTAGTATTTCATTAACAAGGTAATTACTGCATCATCATTGTGTAATAAATGAATAATTTTTTTTAATTACTAAATATTATTACTAAAATAAAATAATTTAGGAAATCTTTTTATCTTCCTAATAAATATTTATAGTCGAATTAATCTTCTGTATAACCCTATATTAAAAATGGTTTAGTTATTAAACTTTGATTTTAACACTTTTAACTCTTCTTTGAATTAAATAATAATAAATGCCCTAATCTAATCCAAGTGGACATAAATGATCATATTTTATTCCATATATTGTTTTTTGTCGAATTAAACATATCTAATTTAATTAAAACATGTGTTAGGGAAATTATAATATCATTTTTACCCTACATTGCCCAATTTACTTTTAACTGCGGTAAATTAATGTCAATAGTTACTATTCGTCAAAAATTAATTTCATCCCATTAGAGCACACATTACTTAGTGATATCAACCGTGTCTCTCAGATTTTTTAAATTTAACTCATATAAGAAGTAAAAATTTTTTATGGGAATTTGAAAATGCTCCTAGGAGGTGGGTAAAAGACAATAAAAATTTCAATAAAATTTTTATGTATCTAAATTTATTATAACCGGACTCCAATGAATTACATTTAACTTATATAGGTATTATTTATCTATTTTAACTTAAATTAAATTTAAATAAAACAAATAATTATTTAAATAGAAATTCGGTTTTAAACTATAACTCAGTGTTTTTTACTATTCATCAAAAATTGAATGTTTTCAGAAAAATACCAAAAATTCACCCTCAACTAATTTCGATAATGGAAATATAAAAATGAAGTCCAGTTTAAAAGATAAAATTTAAAATATTTCAAAAAGTGGGTAATACTATTCAAAACGGTTAGTTTGATTGGTTGTGGTGTGTTAGAACTCAATGTTGCTTAAAACACAAACTATTGTATTATTTAAAGAGAAGCATATCATGGAAGAATGGGGTGTTAAAACGTTCTTCATGGTTGGGATCATTGATCCTCTTTAGAAATAAAAATTATGGGTTGATGTTACTCTACATTGAAACTCACAAAAAATGATAAATGAATAGTATATTATTCCACAGATTGATGAATTTTTTGTCATGTTACCAGGAGTATAGTAATTGTATATATCAAATGTTTAGATAGAATATCTTCAAGTATAGGTGTGGAAGGAGGATATCTGTAAGGCTGATTTTTATATGAGGTATATGAACAACTAATTTATTATGATTTTAGTTGAACTCACTAATGCGGTAGAAATCGTAGTGGAATTAATGAACAGAGTCTTTAGGTATTAACGTGAAATTTTATTGTAGTCAATATAGATGATATTAATATAATCAAAACACAAATAGGGAAATACGGAGTATTTTGACGATGTATTAAAGACCATGTATAAAAAAATAAGTATAAAAATTATAGTAAATGAAATATATAGACCGATCATGTAATATTATTTGGTCATGTTGTCAGCAAAATAAGGACAACATTTAATCTTTTAAACATATATGTAGTTCAACGATGACATAAACAAACATATATGAAATAAATTCATAGTTCTTAAAATTATATTGATACTATCAGTAATCTCTGAGAAAATAATCATGATTTTCAATACCATGAACAATGATAACCCAGAACATGGTGATGTTTGACTAGAATGATTTATTCAGTAAATGATTTAAAGTGATAATTAAAAGCATAATCAATACACATGTTCTCAAACAATAAACCAATGTGAAAGGATTTAAGAGATATATTTATGTGTCTAAATTGTTTTGGTTTGTGTACTCATGATTGATGAAAAAGGGATAGCACATTCCTCATTGAAATGAATGTTCCCTGAAAAGAACTACCCAAAACATGATATAAAACAATTTTTAATGATCATTATGTTGATTAATTGGTGAAATTATCGATACATGGAGATGTATGAAATATATAAGGATCATGAAAGCCTCAAATATATTCACACAAAAGTATTTCCATGTATTATAATGAATGTGGCTAGCGCTGATCAAGGATTGTGATTGTTCAATCCATTAACATCATTGGAGGGAGAACAATTGTAGAGACCTGAAGCATGACGTACATTGACATTACATTACATTTTCAGAATACTTAGTATATAACAAAAACAAAAACACAAGGATCGTAATAGTTTAGTGTCTTTGGAAACTCGTAATATAATCTTCTAATCCTAGTGAATGATCTTCAACATCTCCCATAAAGATCTTCCTTTTTTTACCTAAAACCGTTATTTATATCCTGGGGAAAAGTAAACATAAAAGGGTGAGCTCAAATTCTCAGTAAGAGTAAACAAGAGAAATATCAATCACATCATATACACAAGCACATAACTTTTGGAAATCTTAACCTGTAAAAGAGATCATAATTTAATAACCTGGGATAACTCATGGCAGTGAAATGTAATCACAATAATCATAACATAAAACATTAAACTTTGTGGCATTCACACATAATCATAGAGAATCATTTCTTGTTATTCAAGACTCATTTCCCAGACTATCTTAGTGGACAAAGTCCCTTTCTGAACCGAGTCACCCTCGTTTCAGTCCTGTTTCACTAAACCGGTATAACCTACCGGTCCAGCCATGTCTATCTCATGAGATATAAAATCTTTACCAAATGAATTGGAGGGAGATATAGGTCCCACCCATCTCATAATGATACCATTCTTATGTGTTCCACAAAATCATAAACCATACATCATAGAATAACCCATGTAATAAAAATGGGATTCTTAAACATCGTGACATCATAAAACAATTCATATATGATAAAAGAATTCATAAAAATAATTCCATCACTACATAATAAAATCAATGTAATAATAGAGATAAAAACAGAACCCTTTATTATCTTAGATGGAAAATAATTTTGATGAAACACTTGAACTTCATTCTTGAGGAAAATATCCTTTCTACTTCAAAAACACTTTTCCTTTCTTAACATGCCATACAATTTTAAACTAAAGAAGTTGATTAAAAATAAACATGATAACTTGTAAAGGATTCTTCTTAGAAATAATGTTTTAAAAATCAATTCATGCTGTATAAGTTAAAAAAAACATTTTTTGTACTTTTTTCGGAAAAGTCATAAAGTACCTCGTAGGAAAAACAAGAAAAGATGCCTTTCATATCATTTACTAAAAACTCACCGAAGGGTAAAATTGGATTTAAACAATTGTAGTTGGACGGAAATAATATTACATAATGAAGAAAACATGGATTTGGATGATAAAATACACCCCAGTAAATACCAATGTATAAGCAATCTCGGATAAAAATGAGATTGTGATATTTCCCTGACCTTATGTCTGATATGCTTTGTATGTATCCGAACCTCCTCTTCTTTGAAGCGCCTCTTTGAGACCTCCACTTAGGGCACTAAAATTGGTCTTTGAGGAAGACCAGAACCACTAGGATGTTTCTAGGTAAGTGGAGAAGAGAATTTGGCAGGGGTTGACCAAGCTTGAAGGCTCAAAGTTGTGTGTGGAAGAGAGGGAGGAGGTGCCCTTTTATAAGGGAGGAGAGGGGCACCTTTGGAATAACTAAAAATATTATTTTATTATAAAGTCAAGTTCGGTTTTAAATAGATCCAAATTGATTTATTTCTAGGATAAGGTGGGGATGGGTCTAAAGTCTCTCATCCAATAGGATTTAGACAAGTTTAGGTTATTATTTTAACCATATAAATTAGATTTAACTCTAAGTTAAATAATTTAACTTTTACCGTGTCTTTTTGTTTTCATACACTATATGGTTAATAAATTTACTATATCAAGCCAAAAGAACTCCAAGTTGTTTATTATTAATATATATAATATTATCTAAGTCATTTGGCCGATCCTTAGATTTTTAGGAATAAAATAACAATTAATAATATAATATTTGTTTTAAAAACTATTTTATTTCAATTTTGACATTATTTGGTACATGATTTTTATGAAATTCATAAAAGAATGATAAGTTCGAACCAAGTAACTTAAATAAACAATCACATGTCATATTAACCTAGAAAATTATTTTAAGTCATAAAAAGTCTCAAATTACATTTATTTGGGCATTTATAGCATCAATTATGTCAATATTTCATTAATAAGAAAATTAATGCATCATCTTTGTGTCATAATAAATGATAATTATTTAATCCCTAAAAATTATAAATAAATTCCTATGATGTAGATAATTGTATTATCTTTCTGTAGATTATTCATGTTCGAATTTTCATGATGATTATCACTAGATTTAAATTATTATACTTATAAGATTTAAGAAAGTGACATGTTGTCACATTCTTTGGTTTTAATAATAATTAAATTATTTTCATTGAAAAAATTTAATTAAATGAATATAATCCTCCCCTTTGGTGATATGGGTTGACTTTTAGTCATACAATAGGATTTTGACATTTTTTAGGGTAATTTTAAAATATTATATTTACCCTTAATTACCCGATTTACCTTTAACTATGGTAATTAAAATTTACCGTAGTTACTATTCATAATTCCCAAAAATAAAAAGTAGCCTATTAACATAATTTGGACCCAATGATTCCAAATATGGAATCAATTTTTTAAAATTCAATACACAGAAGTTGTAGAAATTAAATTAAAATTAATCCCGTTGTTGAATAAAAACGGGTTTTTGTTTAAAACATTGTAAAAGATTGAATTGATTTAACCTACGAATTCAAGGTAAAATCAATGATAATGACATAAATTATATTAAATGGTAAAAATATTTTCTATTTATACTTTAAAACCATTCAATATTATAATTTAACCACATAAGATATTATGATGAAAAAGTTGTTTTTAATTAAAATATAGCGTGTTTTTACTATTCATTAAAATTTGAAAGTTACCAGAATAATATGAAAAATTTATCCAAAGTAAATGTTTATTTCATGATTCTAAAGAAGTATTTTATTTTTTCAAATTGAACTTATAAACATGTGAAAAACTAGATTTAAAGTGGGTGCACCATCAAAAGGCGACAAAACTGCATTTTTTTTAAAAATACTTATTTTACCCTAAAAATTTATTCTGTTCTTATACCATGTTCTAGAAATTTGTAAGATGAATAATAATGTTATAAAATTCAATATTTAGTTAATACTATTCATAACGGCTTGTTCATGACAATATTATAATAATATAACATTGTTTATTAAAACCCGGTATTGAGTACAACACACGCTATCGAGGAAGGTCGTGATTGCGTGTAATGCAAGACAAGTCAGGGATGTGTGTTGTGAAAGCTCCTTTTGGTGTAGCATATAACACAAGACATTAATGAAATTAAAAAGAATATTTTTCATAAAATCGTGGGGTGTTACATTCTACCCCCCTTAAAAAGAATTTCGCCCTCGAAATTCGTCGGGGTTATAAATGGTTTACTACTCGAAAGTTTCTTTAATAGATACCCACATCGTAAAAAGGAATACCAAAACCAATATTTAAAAACAAAATTATGAAATGTAACGGTTACCCAAATAAACTAATCACTGGGTTTCCACATAGGTGAAAATATGGATATGGAAGAAAAATATAATCATCATGTTCTGATGGAGAGTGGTAGAGAACATGGCTATGGAAAAGCTAGCAATCACAAAGCCATAAATTTGTGATGATCTAAGGTACCATCTGATTCATCATATATAAGAGCACTAAGAAAAAATCTTTGGTTTTCAAGATCATTTCCCTAAAGTTGATGAATTTGAATTAGAATAAATACTTACTTTATTTTGGTACAATCTCACTGTTGTTTGTGCCTTGAACAATTTCCACTTCATCTCTTAAATAAATGAAGTTGAATTTGTTATTCGTGCAGTGTTTGCTGATCATGTGATAGAATGACGGGTCATTCCATCTGTCTCAAACAAAAGGTTAGCAAAAGTTATAAAATATACATAAGTCATTCTATAGTGAGAGTAATCATATATGGTTCCTAAAATGGACTTATACTTCATATATCATACTGCTTAATATAATAAAACTAGTTTCTACTAAACAGGGACTTCCTGTTGGCCAGTGGTAGGCGATAAAGGCCAGTCACACTTCGGTTGTGGGTTCGATTCCCACAGCCTTGTCCGACGCGATGCGCTATCGCCCGTCTGGCAAGTTTTCCTTTTTCTAAAACTATATTACTATAATATCCCATCAATAATATCGAAAAAAAGTTCTATCATTAAACTAACTTATGTCCAACATAATCCATTCCAATCTTTAGGCTTATCCATAATACTCCAGTCCACTCTCATTATATAGTGAAAACAATTACCCGAGATTTAATACCATCGTTGATCCCCATATATCATAAGATATGTCTTGTAGGTCATATTCCAAACATTCAAAGGCCTTAATCATTTATTCTCTTGAATACCCATTGAACCTTAGTGAAAACATGAATGCAGTTAAAAGTTAACACTTTCCATAAACCAAAATCCTCAAATTTATTTATACTCAAATCATTATATCACTTAGTCCTGATATCAATCATGAGCTCATGAATACTGTTAAACATTTCGTTTTCTCATTTTCCCTTCATTATGCGCATATCATCTACATTCCAAAAATATCTAAATAACCTTTCGTGGATACTGATAACATTAATCATACTCTTTCAAAACTCAAGAAAATCCAATAGTGTAACAATCCATAGATGTCTCTTTATTCCTTAGTACCATGAGATTACTTATACAACATTACACATGATAAACATGTCATCATTCCACAATATTCTTAAACCATTGTCCAAGCTTCAACAATTCTTTCATCTCACATATCATTTGTAGTCTTTTCATCATCATCAACATAAATACTACCCATACGACCATACTGATTCTCTTCATGAGACATTCCCTTAGGGAATTGGATTGCATAATGCCCGTACATTCCACATTTAAAACATTTAACCATTGTTGATGTCGTAGCAATACCATTATCCTCATCCCTAGTGTTAACTGAACCTTTTCCATTGCACTTACTGGCTTTCTGTCCTTCTTTTCCACACCCAAAGCATCTTCTAGTTCCTTAGAAACATTCTCCTTGATGCCACCTCCCACATGATTTACATAGGGGAAATTGAACTTTCTTTCCTCTATGATCATCATGAAACTCAATCTTTCTTCTATTAGCCGAGTCATGAAACTTACCAAATTTTACTTTATTGATCATATTATGAAATTGCTGATTCGGCATAATAATTATGTTTTGACTTCCAAATCCCATTTCATTTGATTGCTCATGAAGAATATCATTCCATTGTCCATCATATCCTCCATTATCGTGAATCATCTTGTTTCCAGCCATTTTCTAAAACCCAAAAAGAATAGTGTGAGATGAAAAAATCATGCTAGGGAAAAAAACATAATAAAAGAGGGAGTAACATTAATATATAACATCTTAGGTTAAATTCTAATATCTTTAGCGCAATTCTAGAACTATAACCTATACGTATACTTAACCTTAGAGACATCCCTAGACATACCTTAGAAATATCTCTAGGGATCTCACTAACGTTTTTGCATCCTAGTTTCCAAAGGTTGACTAAAAATTTCCTCTGATACCAAATGTAGAGACCCGAAGCTTGACTTACATTGAAATTACATTACATTTTCGGAATACTTAGTACATAACAAAAACACACACACAAGGATTGTAATAGTTTAGTGTCTTTGGAAACTCCGAATATAATCTTCTAATCCTGGCGAAAGATCTTCAACATCTCCCATAAAGATCTTCCTTTTTTTACCTAAAACCTTTCTTTATATCCTGGGGAAAAGTAAACATAAAAGGGTGAGCTCAAATGCTCAGTAAGGGTATACAAGAGAAATATCAATCACATCATATACATAAGAACATAACTTTTGGAAATCTTAACCTGTAAAAGATATCATAACTTCATAACCTGGGATAACTCATGGAAGTGAAATGTAATCAAAATAATCATAACTTAAAACATTAAACTTTGTGGCATGCACACATAATCATAGAGAATCATTTCTTGTTAGTCAAGACCCATTACCAAGACTATCTTAGTGGACAAAGTCCCTTTCTAAACTGATTCACCCTCGTTTCAGTCCGGTTTCATTGAACCGGTATAACCTACCGTTCAAGCCATGTCTATCTCATGAGATATAAAATCTTTACCCAATGAATTGGAGGGAGATATAAGTCCCACCCATCTCATAATGATACCATTATTATGTGTGACACAAAATCATAAACCATACGTTATAGAATAACCCATGTAATAAAAATAGGATTCTTAAACATCGTGACATCATAAAACAATTCATATAAGATAAAGGAATTCATAAAAATAATTCCATCACTACATAATCAAATCAATGTAATAATAGGGATAAAAACAGAACCCTTTATTATCTTATATGGAAAATAATTTTGATGAAACACTTGAACTTCATTCTTGAGGAAATATCCTTTCTACTTCAAAAACACTTTTCCTTTCTTAACATGTCATACAATTTTAAACTAAAGAAGTTGATTAAAAATAAACTTGAAAACATGTAAGGGATTATTCTTAGAAATAATGTTTTAACAATCCATTCATTCCGTATAGGTTAAAAAAACATTCTTCATACTTTTGTCGGAAAAGTCAAAAAGTACCTCGTTCGAAAAACGACAAAAGATTCCTTTCATATCTTTTACTAAAAACTCACCGAAGGGTAAAATTGGATTTAAACAATTGTAGTTGGATGAAAATAATATTACATATTGAGGAAAACATGGATGTGGATGATAAAATACACCCCAGTAAATAACAAAGTATAAGCAATCTCGGATAAAAATGAGATTGTGATATTTCCCTTACCTTATGTCCGATATGCTTTGTACGTATCCGAACCTCCTCTTCTTTAAAGCGCCTCTTTGAGACCTCCTCTTAGGGCACTAAAATTGGTCTTTGAGGAAGACCAGAACCTCTAGGATGTTTCTAGGGAAGTGGAGAAGAGAATTTGGTAGGGGTTGGCCGAGCATGAAGGCTCAAAGTTGTGTGTGGAAGAGAGGGAGGAGGTGCCCATTTATAAGGGAGGAGAGGGGCACCTTTGGAATAACTAAAAATATTATTTTATTATAAAGTCAAGTTTGGTTTTAAATAGATCCAAATTGATTTATTTCTAGGATAAGGTGGGGATGGGTCGAAAGTATCTCATCCAATAGGATTTAGACATGTTTAGGTTGTTATTTTAACCTTATCAATTAGATTTAACTCTAAGTTAAATAATTTAACTTTTACCGTGTCTTTTTATTTTCATACACTATATGGTTAATAAATTTAATTTATCAAGCCAAAAGAACTCCAAGTTGTTTATTATTAATATATATAATATTATCTAAGTCATTTGGACGAACCTTAGATTTTTAGGAATAAAATAACAATTAATAATATAATATTTGTTTTAAAAACTATTTTATGTCAATTTTGACACTATTTGGTACATGATTTTTATGAAATTCCTAAAAGAATGATAAGTTCGAAACAAGTTACTTAAATCAACAATAACATGTCATATTAACCTAGAAAAGTATTTTAAGTCATAAAAAGTATCAAATTACATTTATTTGGGTATTTATAACATCATTTATGTCAATATTTCATTAATAAGACAATTACTGCATCATCTTTGTGTAATAATAAATGATAATTATTTAATCCCTAAAAATTAAAAATAAATTCCTATTATGTAGATAATTGTATTATATTTCTGGAGACTATTCATGTTCGAAGTTTCATGAAGTTTATCACTAGATTAAAATTATTATACTTATAAGATTTAAGAAAGTGACATGTTGTCACATTCTTTGGTTTTAATAATAATTAAATTATTTTCAGTGAAAAAATTTAGTTAAATGAATCTAATCCGCCCCTTAGGTGATATGGGTCGACTTTTAGTCATCCAATAGGATTTTGACATTTTTTAGGTTAATTTTAAAATATTATATTTATCCTTAATTACCCGATTTACCTTTAACTATGGTAATTAAAATTTACCGTAGTTACTATTCATAATTCCCAAAAATAAAAAGTAGTATATTAACATAATTTGGACCCACTGATTCCAAATATGGAATCCATTTTTTAAAATTTTATACAGATAAGTTGCAGAAATTAAATTAATATTAATCTCGTTGTTGAATAAAAACGGGTTTTTGTTTAAAACATTGTAAAAGATTGAATTGATTTAACCTACGAATTCAAGGTAAAATCAATGCTAATGACATACATTATATTAAATGGTAAAAATATATTCTATTTATACTATAAAACCATTCAATATTATAATTTAACCACATAATATATTACGATGAAAAAATTTGTTTTTAATTAAAATATAGCGTGTTTTTACTATTCATTAAAATGTGAAAGTTACCAGAATAATATGAAAAATTTATCCAAAGTAAATTTTTATTTCTTGATTCCAAATAAGTATTTTATTTTTTCAAATTGAACTTATAAACATTTCAAAAACTAGATTTAAAGTGGGTGCGCCATCAAAAGGCGACAAAACAGCATTTTTTGAAAAATACTTATTTTACCCGAAAAATTTATTTTGTTCTTATACCATGTTCTAGAAATGTGTAAGATGAATAATAATGTTATAAAATTCAAAATTTAGTTAATACTATTCATAACGGCTAGTTCATGACAATATTATAATAATATAACATTGTTTATTAAAACCAGGTATTGCGTACAACACACGCTATCGAGGAAGGTCATGATTGCGTGTAATGCAAGCCAAGTCAGGGATGTGTGTTGTGAAAGCTCCTTTTGGTGTAGCGTATAACACAAGACATTAATGAAATTAAAAAGAATATTTTTCATAAAATCTCGGGGTGTTACAACAATGTTACAGATTTTAAATATAGAAAGGAACATGTAATCATATCCAAAATGATTATTGTATGAGATCCTATAACATCTTATTTTTCATGGGACTTATTGTCCATGTTTAATAAAAATTATAGGGATGTATATTTTATTGAATTAATTGAGTCTTCTTATAATTGTGTAAATTATTTAAGTTGGATTTGGAGTTGGATTGTGGTTTTTTTCATAAGATCTAGCTATAATACCTATTTTTCAACACATTCATCTTATATACATGTTAAATTATTTCAATAAATCATATGTAATATACCACATATCTACTTCATATCATGAAAAATTAAAAGAAGTGAAACCCTTTCATGATGATAATTTTTTTGTATTTTAATATTTAACCTGAGGTGATTCATTTTTTAGCATATATAAAAACATGTGGAAATAAAACAAATCATTGGGTTTCATGATATAATTTTTTTTGAGTCCATTAATTTTTATCACAGTACATGCATGACTCGTTTTTCATTCGACAAGAATTAATTAATCTCAAATAAAAGGGTTCTTTTGGTGGTTTTTTTGTGATCTATCTCTTTTCTGATCACTATGTTGGAATTTGAATGTATGGGGGTTGCGTCACTTACACTAGGTATGCAATATTTCAGATTCTTCATTTCAATTGATTTTGGAAGTGTCATTGGTTGTGATTATGTTTCAGGTTGTGAACATTTTGGTTTTTCAATCGATAATTTTTATTTTTCCCTCATTCATTATCTTTTAAAGGCTAATATACTTTCTTATAATCTGTGTTGTTGAGTGAAATTATTATTAATCAATTCGTGAGATATTTTTCTCTACACAAGGGGATAATTTTTGAATATCAATATTTCCTTGATTTTTTTCAGTAATGCTATTTAAATGCATGCATTGACATTGGAATGGTTTCTTTAGTTGAGATTATTTTCTTGAATTGGTTTTCATAAAAATGGGTGTTTCACAAAAAGTGTTGGATTAAATTATTTATTTGGAGGTTTTGGTTTTCAAATGAATATTTAATACTTGAATTTAAACTGAATTAATGTTAAAATGTATTATTATATTTGATAATTGTTTTTAAATTTTTTTTGTAAAATTGATCACATTTGGTATCCATGGGATCATCAGGAATAGACTTTTTACTATTTTTGTGTGTTATATTATAAAAGGTTTTATGTCAATTTAGTGTATGTAATTACAGTTGAGGTTAAATTTTTTTTTCTTCAACTTATGCATATATTGGGTATTTTGTTTCACATATCATATGTATACCAATATTTTAGAGCCTGAATGTCGTGATTTGTAATTTATTCATTGTTTATCCCATGATGTCAATTTTAATGGGTATAATATCACAATTTCATCTTATTATGTACCCATATTTTGTTAAATATTTTCTTTCCCAACTAAAAATTTTCTATGTTTGGTGAATATGGTATGAGTTTTTAAAAACCCCAGAAATAATTTTCAAAAATGATATTACTTGATAAATTTTATTTTCAAACTAGACAGTTTTAAATCATAAATTAATGAATTATTAATATTATAACTATATAGATTAATTGGTGGTATCCTATTGGGATTAGATATTTAAAATGGATTTCTAATTTAGGATGTGGTAAATGTTGTTTTGTATGGCATAGGTAAAGGGAAATGAATAATATAGAATTTCAGTTTTCTTGATATCTCTGTATTTGTGTCACAGTAGTTCACTGGTGATGGATTGAAACATATTTGATTATTTAGACTCATCCTACTTAATATTCTTGGTTTGGCCTATATTGGATTTACGTTTTTATGTCTCCTAGAAAATCTCCATTACATCCGAATTATACCATGGTGTTTTCTTTTCTTTTTTATGAGATATGATACACATACTTTATATAACCTTGCCATGTTGAAGACAATCATGGGTGACATCTCCAATTACACTTGGTTAGTTCATTAAAAATTATTATTAGAGTCATGGGATAACCAAAAGTGTTGGGAAAATGTATAGGTATAGCTTAGTGACTTATTAGATCAGTCTTAGGACTATATAAATTCATATATTAATTGTTGAAAATAGACCTGGATTGCTCACTTCAATGAATGAAATAACTTTACCTTGGTTGGTTTGGTAATATTTTAAGTCATGATACTTGGTGGTTTAGGTCCATTAAATGAACTAAATATGAGGTTTATTTAAATACACATCTTCCTTCAATTTTTTGGTTTTTTATTCATAAAAACAATAAATTATTTAAATTTATGTCACTGTAAAGAGAAAATATAGATACATGATGGTTTATAATGATTTTGGAATATTATTTTTTGTAATTTATTTTTGTCTTATGATTTTTAGATTGTACCTTTTATAAGGGATCATCTAAATTCGAGAGAAGTTTCCATAGTTACATTATTTGGTGGTCCCTTTTATGATATAATCTATAATCTTCAGTACTCTATATCTAGGTCAAGAAGGTGTAAGGAACCTAGGATTATAAAAGGATCAACACTTAATATTTACTAAGAATTTTACACTTGTCTTTTATGGTAACAAAAGACCCTGAGATTCTGAAAAATGGAATGGGTTTATTGATAGATTTTTTTTAATTTTTGAAAAACATAATGACACTAATTTGGGTTCTTCCACATAGGTACTCAAGGGATGTGAAGAAGGTGGTTAGACTCCATTGCGCAAGATTAGTTGTACATGGATCCTAGATAAACTTATTTCAAGAAAATTTACAAGTTATAGTATTTTAATATGATGTTATCATGGTAAAGGAACTCAATTTTTCAGACCATGGATCAAGAAAAGCATACCATTCTAGGTTATTCCACCCATTTTTCTGAGTTATTTAATCTAGAATGAGAACATTTCCCTAATTATTAACTAATTGATCAAAGATTTGAGTTGGATTAAGGTGTGATATTCCATCGATTATGATTCTCATGTGCCATCTAAACATTTTGGAGGTTATTAATACATAAAATTTTGATGAGGCTTATCTAAATAGAAAAAGATGTTTGGGTGGAAATTTAGGGGGTAATATTATTAGATAGGGAAAATATTCTATATAGAAAAGGAATCACAAAGTTATCCAATTTTCATTACGTCTAATTTAGGGGTTTTGTCAAAAAACATCAACTTGATTTCCACCAGTGTTGAAATCTGGGTCATACCAAGCCTAATTGTACAATATGTATCATGACATTTCACCATGGTGGATAATTTGGATATAAATGGATTATTTGGAAAATTTTGTCCCTTCTAAGTAATGCATGATCTACTTCAACCAAGGGTTCACAGTCTGTACGGATACCTATAAGGTTGGTGTGTACTATCCTTAGGATAAGGCGTAATCATGTGGATTATATATCTTATGGAGGAGATGATAATATAATTATTTATGTGGTGAAATACACACCAAAAGAATCAAATATATGGGGAGAAACTATTTGATTCGTAAAAATTATTTAATATTCTATGGTTCTAGATTAGTTTGATATTTTTGTTAATCATGATTTTATATCATCAATGTTAGTTGAGAAGTTGGTATCTCATTCATTGATTATGTCATTATTTTTGGACCTATTCATTCCGTTTTGGGATAGGTTCAATACTAGTTTCAAAATTTCCACATTTCGAGTGATAATAGATGACCTTGAGGTGGAGTTGGGCTTCTTAGTGCATTGTCTTAATATCAAAAAACTAATTGTTTTCAGGTATTGAGTGATCATCCTTATGGACTTGATCAATTATTATCCCCATCAATTTAATTTTTATTCTCTATATAGAAACAGTCATAACTTTTATGGTGAGTGGGATTATGGGTCTGGGAGAGTGGGGCCTATTGTTTATTATTCTAGTGTGATCTCATGAGAGTTATACCAAATGTTCCTTTATTCCATCAACCACTGTATGTGTATGTAGTATATTATAGTGGTGTTTTATTCCCAAAATTCATTCCATGTGAATTTTTGGTTTACCAACATTGAGTGAGTATGATTTTACTATATATATGGAACATGGTGTGATTCCCATTTATATTCCATCATATCATATAGATCCTATTGATTTAGAATAACATAATGTCAATGTTTCAAACCTTAAGGATAAGGGATTTTTTCATCCCAATGTGTCACCAAGTGATTCACTTGACAAATTTTCCAAAAATAAGGATGGATGCCTTGGAATTTATATTGATAATTAATATTAAATCTTGTGTTTGTCAAGAAACAATTCCATTTCCTAGGATTTATGATATTTTCGTTTATCTTAGATGTACATGATTGTTCTCCGGGATTCACATTTAGTCCAGATACTAGTAATTTAGAGTACAAGAAGAGGATATACATTAGCCTAACATTTAGGAGATGACATGAGAATTGAATATTTCTAGTTATTCCATTCAATCACACTAATCCTCCTTCAATATTAATGGTGTTCATAAACATGATTATTCATCTGGTTCTAGACTATTTTTTCCTATATATATATATATATGATATCTTAGTTTACTCCAAGTCAGTAGTAGAGAAGATGGACCAGATTGATATCACTCTAAAAAACGTGAGTGAACATCACATGCATGATAAAGTATTAAAATGTGAGTTTTTATTTCAATAATTAATGTTTCTAGGGTATTTTTTATCTAAATAGGGCATTGTAGTAGACAATAAAAAGTTATAGCCAGTTGTGTTGTGGTAATGTCTAAGAAATGTGTATGAGAAACAATGATTCTTGGAGCGGTTTGAATTTACATGTTCTTCATTCAAGACATCTACAATACTTAATTTCTGATGATATATTTAACCTTTATGTGCCTATAGAGTTAGTAGAATAAAAAATGATAGACTTACATTGGGTAGATAAAAGAAAGGTTGTCTACTACTCCTGTTTTGATTCATTCATTCCTGGATTCATGTTATTATGGTTTGAGATTCTTCTAGTAAGGGTTTGGGAAGAATATTAATGTAGGGTAAATAAGTGTTGTGTTATTACTCTCCCCTGTTAATATATTATGTGATGAAAAGCCTAAAAAATCTCGAGTCAGCCGCAGTTATGAATGAAATGAAAATATGGAATAACTACCCCTTTGGATAGTGGTCTATAGAATATTCATATATCAAAATATTGAGTTTTATTTTATATTAGATTGTTGTGATCATGAATAAATACACTTGGTTGATTATATTAAGAATTTTGATTTTGATATATTTTATACTTGTTGTAATGTTAATGTGGGTTCTGATGTACTTTGAAGGAAATTATTGACACCAACATGGACTGAATTAATAAAAAGGTGTCTCTGATGAATCTATTTACAGAAATGATATTGGGAGTGGATGAAGATGGTGGGTAGGTGTGATTAGAATTTTCAATGGATGATTCATTTGTTTATGATTTGGTTAAGATCAACAAAGCAATATAAACCATGTTCTAGAGTTTTAGTGATATACTAAATACCATAGAGACCTTGGGTGAGTGGTCTCAGCCTTCAAATGGAACACTATGTTTTTGAATACAGTCTTTTTTTTCATTTTCACATAGGTAGGAGATATTATAAATGGTGAACCATTATTTTTGGTTGATACACCCTAGGACTACTATTACATATCATAAAATGGGACATCTGTATTGGTGGATGGGGATGAATAAATTGATTGTTAATTTTTCATTACTATAACTAACATCTCAGAGTATTAAACTAGAAGTTTATATACCTACTAGTTTTCTACATCACTTTCCAATTAAAATATTATTATGTGATGATATTCTATAGACCTGATCCTTACATTAAAATGATATCCTAGTGGTAAGGATGAAATTTTGGTGAACATTTGTTTAATTGGTATGTTTTTACATTTTATACCTATTATTGAGATGATGAAAGAGGAAACATGTATTAATGAGTGGATGTGATGATTCTCGATGTCCCATATGTAATTTCTTTTGAAATGGACCCGATGTCTGCATACTAGTTTTAGAAAAAAATGAATGAGGTGATGGTTTGCTCGTTGAAATTGATCATTGATTATCTTCTACCAATTGTGGGACAAATAGAAAGGTTTTTCTTACTTCAAGAGGATATATTCTAGGAATTTGTTCTCGATTTTGATAGTTCATTGGAAAATAATTTTCCTTTGGTTGTGATTTCCTATAAAAATAGTTTTTGGTTATCTTTTAAGATGGATTTTTTGAGGCATTTCATAGATGAACATTAAGATCTCCCTTATGTTGGGCATTGTTTAGAGAGAGGAATTTAGTTTGTATAAGCCTTATTTATGAAATTACATTATATGAGGAGTTGATCTAGAATAGTTTTATCTTGGAATAGATTCATCAAGAATCATATATAGACTATATTAATTTTCTGGTTTAGTTTGAAGTTGGTGATTGGGTTATTCTTAGAGTTTCACATCACATAGTACACCACCTGTTGGGTTGATATGGTATGTTGGAACTGACGTTTGTTGTACCCTTTGAGATTGTGGATCTTTTTAGAAAGGTGGCATATCAGTTCGAAATATATGCTTATTTTAAAACAATCTTGGATGATCTTAATGTTATAATGATAAGGGTGTAACAACCAAATGTTTCCCATCTGTTCAAGTGGGAGGATGTCATGCCTACTACCGCTCCAAAAGCCACTGGGCCTGCTTACCATGTTGAACAACCTGCCAATGTGCTTGTGGTTAGGGATCCCCGCAAAGATAGGGACCCCTGCCTAGATGATCTGATCGCGGAGCTCATTGCCCACCTAATCCTGCTCTATGACAAGCCATATCCAGCATGGGTGGATGACATGCCAACACCTCTGAGATTCGGGAATCCCACCTTCTCCCCCTTTAATTGGATGGGGGACTCATCACAGCACCTTGCCCAGTTCATCTCAAGGTGTGTGCCCATGTTAGGGACTCCAACACAACAGGAGGCAGCCAAGCTCCGATGATTTATGTATACATTAGAGGGGCCTACGTTTTTCTAGTACAACCAACTCCCCACCAGATCAGTAACCATCTGTGAGGACCTCCGAAGGAAATTCATTTACCATTTCATCTCCACAACATGGAATACAAGAATCACATACCACTTAAAGTGCAAACAAAGGCCATATGATCTTGTCATGGAATTTATCGCCCGGTGGAAAAATCATACATATTTCCTTGACATGCCACTAAATCCTGAGCAATTACTAATGATGTGTGTAGTAAAAGTCAAGAAAGAACTGGTTCACTCTTTAATCACCCAAAACTATCCTAGATGATTTAGAGACTTCTCTGATACGACCCAATTCTTGGAAGAAGCACTGCAACAGGCCATCCAGGCACGTCCGTTGCCTCTTGCAATTCCCGAAAGAAGGGATGTAAGAGACGATCCTGCCGTAGTGGCCCAAATAGAGGGACCCAGATAGCTAGAATTATAACTGGTGGATCCACCTCCCTAGCCTTGTAGAGGCCCACTACCACATGCGCAGCCTCCAGCCCTGCAGCCGCTTGCTCAGAACCAGGAGGTTCCCCCGCGAAATGCACTACCACCGCCTAGGCGGGACATCAAGGCTCCGCCTCTTCGGCAGGCTCCTCTAGATCTTCATCATGGCCATGAACCAAGTCCCCCCATTCCAGAAAAAGGAAACGGGGCCTACTCTTTTAATGAAAATTAGGTCCTCGACTATTTCTGAAGAGCCTTGGAACAAGGGATTGTGTGTTTACCAGAGTGCATAAGGCCAGAAGAGGTAAACCTCACTAATCACTACAACTACTAACACTATCATCATATCCTGGGTCACACCCTCAATCATTGCTATGTTTTCAATGACTGGATTCAATACCAAGTCGATGAAAACATAGTCAGGTTGGGCCCAGCCTGACACAAGTGGCATGCATCGTTGTAAGGCAAAACAGTAGCAGCGACAATGAGGTCGAGTGGTAGCAGGATTCTAATCATGAGTCCCAAAAGTTTGATGACTAGATGGATCTCAAAAAGGTTACTCAGGACTATGTAATCATTCATGCATGATTAAATCAACCATATCCTTCAGAAGCTACAGTTGCTACTTCTGTATCATCATCTCAGCATTCCTCTTCCCAAAAGAGAAAGCATTGGCGGCACAATGGAAAGCAACACACCCTCCCAACACCACCATCGTCCCACTCTCTTAGCGACGTCATGCTTCTAGAGATAGGGATTCCTCCTTGAATCCACCCATTAATGGATGACTCTTAAAGTGATAGTCAAGGGTGTGCTTCAGTTAATACCGTGGATTTGGTAAATCCCCATATGACTCCCGACGATGGGGAGCGCCAAGAAAACCCCCCCAACATCCCCAGATGAAACCATCGTCAATAGAGTCGTAGAAATATGGGTCATCAAGTAACATAAGTTGGCACCTCTAGTAAGGCCATACATGCCACTATGACCAGATAGTAGGCCTAGCACAAAGCTCAGCATTCACAACCTCCTCATCCAGTGTCATTAGGCACGCCTCCACCACCATTTGTGTTTTTGGATCAGGAAGAGCCACTTAGACCATGCGGCGACCATCCTCACCCTGCTATAGGCTGGTCTCAGTCATTTGGACCTCATCTGGTTGCTACTCTATGGGCTTCGACTCAAGATCAGCAGGATATTCCCAGCACCAGTCAGCCGTCGGCCTAGCCGGCAGGGCCTGATATCCTTCATGTAACAAAGTTCCCTTTTTATGTATATGTTCATGATTGAAGTGTAAGAATGATTTTCTAAATAACCTTTATGGCATCCAAGTGAGGATTTCCATCCTTGACGCCCTTCACTTGTCACAAGATACACATGAGTCCCTCGTTGAGGCTTTAAGAAGCCCCCTCCAGTTTGAGAAGGAGGTAGCAGGTGCAGAAACATTTCATGCTGAAGCGGGATAGAAATCTAATTGTCAGGCCATCATTCTGTTCTATGGAGAAGATGAAGGATCTCCCATACAAGGCACATCCACCCATTGTATATCACCAGCCAATTTAACGGCATGGAGGATGGTCGTTGTCTTGTCGACACGGGCTCTTGGATCATTTTAATCCTGACCAAGATGCTGCGGAAACTGGGGTTATCTGGAGTTGATCTGACTCTCTCTGATTTAAGAATACAGGGGTACGACAGGTCGAAAAAGACCCTAGTCGCTAAGATCTGTTTGAGGACCATGTTCGATGGCATGGTTTCCAGCAACAAGTTTATGGTTGTCTCCTAGGACACCATGTACAATGCATTGATGGGAAGACCATGGATCCACATGCACACTGTGGTTCCCTCAACATATCCCCAATGCCTCATGTACTCCCTCAATGGTTGAGTGGGAATTCTCCATGGTGATGTGTCACCTTTTTCCTTTTGTGAAGCCTGGTACCTGGATGCCAACTATTAAAAGATCAAGGACAAGAAGATTCAGGCCGGTGAGGCTGAACCCGTCACTGTTGTAGCTGACCTGTGGGAAGTTCTGGATGACCTGTACGTCTTCCTGATCCATTCACTGGAGGCCACAACCCCCAACATGGGGCAATGTTTTATTGTCTCTGGTATAAGGAAGAATCATATTCCCAAGTCCATGTGACGATGGGAAATCACCTCGTACTCCTACTCAAATTATTCTTAGGTGATCCTAAAGCTTCCTACCCCAATAATATAATGGGACATCTGCCTAATGGAAACAACAATACATCACACATTCATGTTTCTCTAGACTGGAATTAACCGGCTCAAGCTGGCGTGCCACTACTAGTTTGATATCATCATGTGTGGCCCCTTTGGCCCATGAATAGATGGGACCATGTCGACATCCATCATTGCTATGGTTTTGGCAGTACTGAGATCTTCTGATGTAGTGACCACAGCTGCTCCGGATGGTACCAGCCTCCCATCAGAATCTCCCAACCTAGTGGAATCTTCTCTTGCTGCGAAGCCCTCATCCGCAAGTGAAACATATGATTTGGAGGATGATCCCCCCGCCTTTGAAGAGGGTGTATCCGCCACAGTTGATGAACTAGTATATGTGAACCTTGGTAACGAGGCAGATCGATGACCCACATTGATCAGTGCTGCCATGCCCCTCGAGGAGCAGCGACGATTCTTGGACTTCCTTAAACAACACCATGATGTGTTTTCCTGGAGGTACGATGAGATTCCAGGACTAGATCCTCATGTAGTTGTTCACCGCCTCGTTCTTTCGGTAAATCATCATGGGTTCAAGTAGCCTCCCAAAAATATGCAACCTTCTCACAGTGCTATGGTTGAGGCTGAAGTTGACAAGCTCATCAGATCCAACTTCATCTAGGAGGTCTAGTACCCCATGTGGCTAGCCAACATTGTACCCATCGGGAAAAATAATAGATAGATAAGAATTTGCATCAACTTCTGCAATCTCAACCGTCACTTTCGGAAAGATTTTTCCCCCTTCCGGTGATGGAATTGTTGATCGATGCTATGTATGGGTTCCAATCCCTTTCCTTCATGGACGATTATTCCGGATACAACCAGATCCGAATGGCCCCTAAGGATTAGGAGTCCACAACTTTCAGGGCACCACACGGTACGTTTTGTTACCAAGTCATGCCGTTCGGATTAAAGAATGCAGGTTCCACCTATCAGCGGGCTATGCATTGCATATTAAATCCAATCTTACGGACATTGGTGGAATGCTCTGTGGTTGATCTGGTGGTCAAATATTTACAGCACCAAGACCATCTCAAGGACATCAAGAAAGTGTTTGGCTTCCTCCATTATTGCTACCTGAAGATGAACCCATTGAAAATGCCTTCGGGGTCACCACTGGGAAGTTCCTTGGATTTATTATCAGGTATTGTGGAATTGAGATCGACCCATTGAAGATCATGTCCATCAGTCAGATTCCTCCCTCAAGTAATATTTAGTAGCTTCAAGGTTTCCAAGGCCACTTAGCCTACATACGCCGATTCATTGTATATTTGGTCAGAAAGTGTTAACCCTTTTCTCGTTTCATGAAGAAAGGCTTTGTCTTTGAATCAGATGAAGAGTGCCAGACCATATTTGAAGAAATCAAGTAGTGTCTGCTCCAACCTCTGGTCATGATGCCACTCATCTCTGTAAAACCACAGATCCTATATGTGAATGCCCTAGATTGATCTCTGGTCACCCTTTTATCCTAGAGAAATAAATGAAGGGATTTAAAAGAGCCTCTACTACCTCACTCATTTTCTCATCGATACGGAGACTAGATACTCCCCCATTGAAAAGAGCTGCCTTGCGCTGGTATTCATAGTACATAAATTGTGACACTACATGCAGCTCCACGAGTTACATCCGGTGTCTCTGATAGACCTGCTGAAGTACATTCTGAACCACCCAATGTTGGAAGGCTACCTAGCTCGGTGGTTAGTGTTTCCTTAGCAGTTAGATATCAGGTTTTCCTTTAGAAAGATATTAATGGGAAAGAATTGGCATAATTCTTTTCTGCCCATCCATCTCCTACTGACTAGTCCTTGGATATCGATTTCCATGATGATTCAATCCTCTAAGTAGATCATGTCATCTCGTGTTGGAAGATGCATTTCAATGGTGCTTCCCGGATTCCGACTGGCAGGAGGCTTAATGACCCCAAGCTCAACAGCGTAGGCTTGGGTATCATCTTTATTACCCTTCAAGAATCCATTCTTGTCGTACTTATTCCTATTGTTAGAAGGTTGCACCAACAATGAGGCCAAGTATTAGGCTCTTATTACTGACCTCAAGCTGGCCCTCGAGATCGATGTGCCCCATTTTCATATGAATGGGGATTCCAAACAAGTCATCACGAAAATCAATAGTGACTATGTTGTTTGATTGGAAGAGATCGTACAATTATTGTACGACACTCTCCAGCTAATGTACCTATTCCCATATCGACCGGAAGTTACTCTTGTCCCTCAATCTCAGAATGGTCGAGCAAATGCCCTAGAAGGCCTAGCTACATTGCTGTTAGAACCCGAGCAAGATGATCTGATTATATTTGTAGTATATCATAGATTCATTTATCCCGTCACCCCAGATGTTGACGAAGGAATGCGGGTAAGCCATCTTACTGCTGAGGCCTCCATGTCAGGAGCCTCAGGTTCCTCAAATTTAGTGGTTTATGTAACCCCCAACTGGAGATCCCCCTTTTTTGAGTAGCTCCTAAATTGTTACCTCGTGGGTTATTGGGATGACCGTGAGCGAATCCGACACCGCGCACTGCAGTTTACCCTCCAGAGTGGTCACAGTGTTGAGAAGATCCTCTACAAGCACAGGTTCGATGGTGTTCTCCTACATTACATTCAAGGAGTCGATATTTCTCCAGTCATGTTGGAGGTTCATGCTGGTTCCTACAGCACCCACCAAACTGTGCCGAAGATGTATCACCAGATCTAGAGACCGTGGTACTTTTGGCCCTCTGTGATCGTTGATTGCATCGAGTTCTCCAGACATGTCACACGTGCAAAATTTATGCTAACTTCATGCATCGGCTACCAGAACCTCTCTACTCCACCAAAAACTATTGGCCATTTTCAGTATGGGGACTCGATGTCGTGGGACCATATCCACCAGCAATAGATCTCTAACGGAGGTTCATCCTGACAGCTATGGATTTCTCTTCCAAGTCAGCAGAGGCAGTTCTGCTGAAGGAGGTCAAGGTCTGGTCTATCATTGACTTAATGAGCGCCAATATCACTTACCGGTTTGGAGTCCCTCACACTGTCTTCACCGATAACAACACCATCATCTGAGTAGCTTAGTTGAAGAAATTTTACACCAAGTACATCATTCGTTTGAACCATACATCCCGCTATCATGCGCAAGAGAATGGAAAGATCAAGGTGTTTAACAAAACCCACTATAAAGTTTTGTATAAACTATTTGGTCAGAATAAGAAGAGTTGTCCAGATAAGCTCTCCAACACCTTCTAGAATTATCAGATGACGACTCATAATTCCACCTAGGTGACCCCATATTCCTTGTTATACCGAGATGAGGCCTTCCTACCCATAGAGATCCAGCTGCCTTCATTTCACTCAATGGTCTATGACCAGCAGGCGCCATATAAGGTCGCTGAAATTCCGCTGGTTGAACTGGATTCACTTGATGAGAATCAGATTTGTTCCCTACAAAATCTGGAAATTAATTATAATAATATAGCTTGATCCTTCAACAACAAGGTTCGACTCTTCTCTTTCCTTAACGGTGACATGGTATTGGCCCTCTGGACACCAATGATACCTAGTAGAATACAAACCAAGTAGGAACCCAAATGGTAAGGACCTTACATAATTAACACGATTTACCTCAATGGTTAATACTCTCTAGTGACCATGAATGGTGAGCTTATACCTCCTACCACCAATGCCAAGTTCCTCAAGAAATACTTTCTGTGAGCCTGATGTTTCTACATGACCCTAAACTGCCAGGTCCGGCATGACACTAAACTGTCTTATCCTGAATGACCCTAAATTTCTTCTTCTCACATGATGTTAAACTGTATGTCGTCCGGCAAGAAATTAAACTGCACCCCTATAACTACATGTGTCTTGATTTCCAACTGTATGGGATATGTAGGAATGATCAAGTGTTTCATCTTGAGCCAATCCTTAAAATCATTTGTCTGACTATCTCCCTGGGTATATTTCTCTCAGAGGATCCTTTCAGGATATGGTGTAGGCTTCTTTAGATCCACTCATGCCAGAATTACGACGGTCCCACCCTATGCCCAGTATTCGTTCTTCTATCCTCATATGTCATCACCGTATAATGCTAATCTTCATGGCCATCAAGAACTATGTACGTATTGATTCCCATCCTCAAGGGATACATAGGAACTCCTGAGCATTTTGTCTCTTGGCCCAGCCTCAGGCCCCTTGGCCTTTTCGGGCCCCCGACCCCATTTCTCCTACGGGATTGTACGGTGTGGAATAAGATTATGTCCTCATTCATGTTGGGTTACTCGCCGCTCTGTACACCTCCCTTGTGTGGGGTTCTTCCCCCTTTCTCCGTCCTCCTAGCAAGACGCTAAATTGGAAGCTGGTTGGGACTTTTTGTCCAAGGCCCACCCTCATCCCCCTTGTCCATTTTGGGCCTTGTTCCCAGTTCTCTTATGAGATTGTACTGTGTGGTATGGTATTATGTCCTCATTCACACCAGGTTACACTCCGTTCCATACAACCCCCTTGTGTGAGGTACCTCACCCATTTATGTCCTTACTACATGACATTAAACTACACATTAATCTCTACAATAACAATTTATTGATTGATTCCCATTCTCATGGGATATGTAGGACCACCTGAATGTTTATCCTTTAGGTCTAGCCCCATCATGTCCCCTTGGCCTACATTCCCCCAAGGAGAGGGGTATATGGTGTGGAATAGGATTATGTCCTCATTCAAATCGGGTTTCTGTAACAACCATGTCATTTACCTCCTCCTGAGAGTTTTCTATCCCCTTGTGATATACATATCTTTTCAAATCATCCACTCTCAAGATGAGCCCATTGGTCATCTTAGGAAATTCACTAATGTGCCCAGGGGTACTCTGGTTTATCCCCTGGATTTTCATATTCTACCTGGACATGCATTCACCCATTGCTCAGTACATGGGCCCTCCTACCATATCAAGCCTATATACTCAATGGTTTTGAGAAATGAATTGATGCAAGTCCTTCTTTAAAAATACTATTAGCGGTCAATGCTCATTTTTTGTTCCCACCTCAGGTCACATGTTATGGATTCTGTCATTTGAACACTGTCAATAGTTATCCTCCATTGCCATGCCAAACCTATTAAACCCAAAATGTTGGTTACATGAACCACATCCTTTTCCACCTCTTCATGTCCATTTATAATTTCGAGACTCCTGGAACTATTATTTAATGCGCATCCACATGTTAGGAGTAAAAAACTGCGATAAGGCAATCCTTCCAGGCTCCACACCGATTACCCATCGTCGTGCATTCTAGGTAATGAAAAGAAACATCTTCCTCCCTTGTTTCCTTCACCGAGAACCGCTCAAGTGGGCATAGGGATCGGGTTTAGGTCTGTGATTTCATGGAAGGATTATGCCCCATCCATGGACCATTATCTATGACCATAAAATAATATCTCTTCTAGAACTATGTATGGTGTGATTCTCGTCCTCATGGGTCACGTAAGAACACCCAAACGCCTCATTTTCGGGTCCAGCTCAATTGGGAGATAGTTTCTCTTACCCCTCCCTTTTTTTCTTTTAATCTTTCTCAACCGCTCGGCTTGAGGTTTCCACTTCGGAGTTGTGCATGATACGGGGTGGACCATGTCCTCATTTCATGTCGGATACGCTTTATCATTCCATGCGCACCCCCCTTGGAACTTTATATATCATGCATATGTTTGGGCCATATGAAGTTAAACTATGATGCTCTATCCCACATGACTTTAAATTGTTGTGTCTATCCTGCATGACATTAAAAGCGCATTGTTGGTCCCATCACATGACCCTAAACTATGATATTATCATCATAGCTGCATGACTAAAAACGGAACTACATTATGAGACCTTACCCCAGGGATGACATGTTTGGTATCAGTTACAAACCATACCATTTTTACATGCCTGTATATGGATTGATTCGTGTGGAAATACCTAGACATTTCATCCCCAGTCCATCGCTTCACCAAAAAAAAACACATTCATCCTAATAGACAAACAAGATATATCAAATACCACTTCTTTTGGTGCTAGGGCTAGAACCTCACAACCTAATTATACCTGGCACTGGTGGCCCACCATAACATATTAAGAACTATGTTAGGCTTGATTTCCATCCTTATGGGATACGTAGGAACACCCGTCTACTTTTCCTCGGGCCCATCATAACATTCATTTTCGGTCTGTCGACCTAATACCTTCCCAAGGAACACATGGTGGCAAGGACCCTAGGTTCCCATTCACATCGGGTTTTATAACCACCCCACCATGTGTCTCCCGCATATCCTACAATCCATGGTCTGAGCTCTATGACCATAAACTAAGATCACCCTATGTCCTTGTTGCAAGATGTTAAACTGCACAAAATTTCTGTAACTATATATGGATTGATTCTTATCCTCATGGGATATGTAGACACACCCAGACATTTTGCCTCTATCCATCCCCATGAATCATAGATTCTATTCCTTTTCATTTTCGCCCCCTAGCCTAACCCCTTGTGGAGAACCACACAACTACAACTTTTCTTTGAACAAGTTTGAGATGCCCCACCATGAAATTGTGGAGTGACAACTCCCTCGTCAGAGAGATCCTGTCTACATTTAGAAATGATACATGGTCAGACTGATGCACCCATCTAATGTGCTTCCACCACAATGGTGTAATTTCAAGGGTGTTGGATTCTGTTCAAACAACCAATCACTCCACTCTCCATGAATTGGGTTCCCTTTATTAGGATCCTCATCCTCTTTCACATACAGAGTAACCCCCTAAGAGCATGGATTCATAGACTATGGCTTTCCTACTACCCTGGGACAACATTCCGGAAGACTAATGAATGACATTCTGAGTCAGACCCCATGTTTCAAACATGGTTAGCAGTCGGCCCTCATTTTTCATCCCCATTTTAGGCTAATACAATATGGATATTGGGTTCTGAACACTGTTAGAAGCCATCAGTTATTTTCAATCCACCCCTGAAGTGTTCCTAATTTTGGGATTTATGATTTACATTTTCCATTCCCCTATGTTCGGATTGAGTAAAATTCACCTGGAGTTACCCCACTCATGCACTAAAGAACACATGGAAGTCTATATTTAAATTGTTTTGAGGACCTCTTCATTTTTTCGGGCCTCCTTTTTCTATTTTTAGAAATCTTGATTGGCTATTTGAATCTCGAATGCCTGAAACTTGATCGACGTTCCCACGATCAAACGAAGTAATAGTATAAACATCCTTTATTTCTCACATTGGTTGCAACTCGTGTGAGCTTAGAAATGGATTTTTATTTATTTCAGGATTGTGGTTGAATGAATTAAACCATAGAAACAAGTAAATAAATTTATCCATACATGAATTTCAGAATAAAATGATGTAAGGAGATATTAGTTTATGAGTTCATCCAAAACAGGGCCCTTAAGGGGTATCGTTTTGGATGGATCATTCCAGCGCCGCTACCATTTGGCTGGTGGCCTCCTGGATTTAGTCTCACCCCCTACGAACTCTATCTTAATCCATGGACATAGAGCAAAATCCACTAACCCTAGCCCATGCATGCGGCTGTTCAGTTTGAAGCTCACTCATTTGGTGAACCGCTTCCTCTAGTGGCTCTTGGGCGTCTTCTAGCTGGGCCCTCAACTGCTCCAGATGAACGAAACAGTTCGTAATAAATATATCATTTTAATTAACCTATTTTTAAAGGTGTAAGACCTCTTTTTTTCCCTTTATGAACAATTGGGTACTCCTTGACTCCTCCCTACACTAGGAAAAGTTGGATCATCAGCTTCTCTCGTGCAGCTTCTTGGCCATGTAGTCACAGACCGTCGAATGAAAACGTTGGGAATCCACCCCTCTAGCATAGAGAAATCACATCTAGGTGTGGAGTGATCCCATCCATTTTATCCATTCCATTTAAGTATGACAGTGAAAGTGCTTGTTATACTTCCACCCATTGTGTCGTGTGATCTGGCTCTCCTTGGATGCCTCCGAGTCTGAATCATCAATATTTTCGGGATCTTCGGGTCGGTAGTGGGGAAAATCTACCAACAGGCTAGTAGTAGGGTCCTCTTTGTGTGTTCCTCCCAAGGGGTTAGGCTCTTCAATGCCTAGGCAACCTTCTTCTCAAGCCTTGGACCCTGTTGTTTCTTCGTCATCTTCTGGACCCTCTGTAACAGCCCAAGATTTTATAAAAAAATATTCTTTTTAATTTTATTAATGTCTTCTGTTGTACGCTACACCAAAAGGAGCTTTCACAACACACATCCTTGACTTGACTTGCATTACACGCAATCGCGACCTTCCTCGATAGCGTGTGTAGTACGCAATACCGAGTTTCACTAAACAACGATATGCTATAAAAATATTATTAAAACTAGCCATTATGAATAGTAATAACCACTTTTTGAAATCCAGTAAATCTTATTTTTCAAAATGAACTTTATTTTTGGATTCGGAGTATCGAATTTAGCCTAAGGTGAAATTTTGGTACTTTTCGGATAACTTTCATATTCTGATGAATAGTGAAAATTACTAAATTATAATTAAAAACAACTTTTTTAATCGAAATAATTAATAGTGATAAATCATTAATTTGAGTGGTTTTAAAGTATATTTAGAATTTATTTTTACAATTTAATACAATGTTGGTCATTGGATGTAGTTTCACATTTAAACTAGACATAAACAAGTGTCAATCTTTTGATAGATACTGTTTCTTAAAAACACGCTATTTGTTTTAACGGCGGGATTTAATTATAAAATTAATTAATGCAACTTTTATGTTATGAATTTGGTAAAATAGACTTCATTTTTGAATTCGGAATATGAAATATAGCTTGGGATGAAATTTTGGCATTGTTCTGAAAAACATCAATTTTTGATGAATAGTGAAACTACTAGGTGGTAGGTTAAAAACTGAATTTTGCATAAAACTTAATTTTACCGCTTCTGTGTATGGAATTTCGAAAATCCGAGAGACACGGTTAATATCAAGGACTAAAATTTGGTTCAATGAGATGAAAATAATTTTTTGGTGAATAGTAACTTTTTACTTTTTTTACCACGGTTAATAGTAAATAAGGTAACAAAGGGTAAATATGATATTAATATTACCCTAACACATGTCCTAATTCTATTGGACAAGTGTAATTCGACCAAAAACAAACTTAGGAATAAAATATGACCATTTAGGCCCACTTGGATTAGATTAGGACATTTATTATTAATTTATTTAAAGAAGGGTTAAAATAGTTAAAATCAAAGTTTACTAAGTAAATTATTTTTAATATGGGGTTATACATAAGATAAATTCGACTATAAATATTCATTAGAAAGCTAAAAAGATTTCCTACATGATGGTATTTTATTTGTAATTTTTAGACATCAAATAATATAATTTATGTATGACACAAAAATGATGCAGTAATTATCTTATTAATGAAATATTGACATAATTGATAATATAAATACCAAAATAAATGTAATTTAAGACGTTTTATGAATTACACTAATTTTCTAGGTTACTATGATATATTAGTGTTGATTTAATCAACATGGTTCGAACATATAATTCTGTTATGACTTTCACAAAAATCATATATCAAATAGTGTCAAAATTGACACAAAATAGTTTTTAAATCAAATATTATATTATTAATTGTTATTTTATTCATAAAAATCTAAGGTTCGGCCAAATGACTTAGATAAGGATATATGTATTAATAATATACAATTTGGTTGATAGGATTTCGACCCATCCCCACTTTATCTTCTAAATAATACCCTTTGGAACCATTATAAACCGATTTTGACTTTAATATAAAATAATATTTTGAGATATTCCTAAGGTGCCCCTCTCCTCCCCTATAAAAGGACACCTCCTCCCCCTCCTCCTCACACCAATTTGAGCACTCAAGCTCGTCCAACCCCTGCCAATTTATCCTCTCCACTTCCCTAGAAACATCCTAGAGGTTCTGGTCTTCCTCAAAGACCTATTTTAGTGCCCTAAGAGGAGGTCTCAAAGAGGCACTTCAAAGAAGAGGTAATTACCGTTACCAATTCTTTCATCTTTATTTCTTCTTCCACTTCTTCTTCTTAGGTTGTTTCATTATGAAGTAATTACATCAGTATCACTCATATACTGATATGTTATTATAAGTATGAAACAACCCTATTTCACCATCTATCCATCCTACGGAAAAAGAAATCACCGCGCGTGCGTACGTACGGAATACCGTCTCCACGCCGTGGTGTAATCTATTTTCCACCACCACCTTACATGGATGGGTATAATGGTGTAAAGAATAACTATACATAGTTATTAAAACATCATATTGATTCTGATATATTGTATAATACACTCCAATTCAATTCAATATTTATATAAATGATATCATCGCTCGTGCGTACGTACGGAATACCGTCTCCACGACGCGATGAGATTCATTCTCCATGTTAACCATTGAAGAATGATTATAATGTATATATAAGAAATAATAATGAAATATATGACATTATAAAGCTACTGGATTTATGTATATATATACATATGTATGTCATCTACTTACTTCCATTTCAAGACAATAAGGAATGGAAAACAGCGTTCATGCGTACGTACGGACTACCGTCTCCATGAACGGTGTTTTTCATTTTATTTATCTACCTATTATATATATATATATATACTGAATATATATGATATATAAATCATATTTTATATTCTGGAAGTAAGTAAATCATGATATAAGTAATAATTATGTCAAGAACAACAAGTCAAAACACCTACGATAAATGAAACGATTTTACCCAAAACGCTTCTTTAACATGGAATTTACAAAAGAACGGGTAATATAATGTCATAAGTGACCATATATGATATCATAACAATGAATATGATTCTGTAATAAGTCAATAACATGATTTAAATCATTATACAGGAGGTTCGGACACTTACAAAGAAAGTCGGACCTAAGGTAAGGGAAATATCACAATCTCATTTTTATCCGAGATTGTTTATTCGTAAGTATTTACTGGGGTGTATTTTATCATCCACATCCATGTTCCCTCAATATGTAATATTATTTCCATCCACCTACAATTTTTTAAATCCAATTTTACCCTTCTATGAGTTTTTAGTAAAGGATATGAAAGGAATCTTTATTCGTTTTTCGTACGAGGTACTTTTTGACTTTTCCGACAAAAGTACGAAGAATGTTTTTTTAACTTATACGGCACGAACGGATTTATACTATTTTATAAAGCCTTATTTTCATGAAGCTTACTCTAAAAGATTTCATGACTATTTTCAATAAAATCTCTTTCTTTTAAAATTACATGATGTTTTGTGAAAAGAAATTGATTTTGAAGAAGAAAGGATATTTTCCTCAAGAATTCAATTCAAGTGTTTTATCAAAATTATTTTCCATATAAGATAATAAAGGGTTCTGTTTCTATCCATATTTTTACATTTATTTGACTATGTTGTGATTAAATTATGTTTATGAATTCCTTTATCTTATATGAATGGTTTTATGATGTCATGTTGTTTAAGAATCCCATTTTTATTACATGGGTTATGCAATGATGTATGATTTATGATTTTGTGGCACACATAAGAAAGGATTCATTAAGAGATGGGTGGGACCTATATCTCCCTCCAATTCATTGGGTAAAGATTTCATATCTCATGAGATAGACATGGCTGGAATGGTAGGTTATACTGGTTCAGTGAAACAGGACTGAAACGAGGATTACTCGATTCAGAAAGGGACTTTGTCCACTAAGATAGTCTTGGCAATGAGTCTTGACTAACAAGAAATGATTCTCTATGATTATGTGTGTATGCCACAATGAGTAATGTTTTAAGTAAGGGTTTCATTTTCACTACTATGATTTATCCCATGTTATGAAATTATGCTCTCTTTTGCAGGTTAAGATTTCCAAAAATGTTATGTTCTTATGAAAATTATGTGATTGATATTTCTTTTGTTTACCCTTACTGAGCATTTGAGCTCACCCTTTTATGTTTTCTTTTCCCCAGGATATAAAGAAAGGTTTTAGGTAAAAAAAAAGGAAGATCTTTGTGGGAGATTTTGAAGATCTTTCACCAGGATTAGAAGATTACGTTCCGAGTTTCCAAAGACACTAAACTATTACGATCCTTGTGTGTATATTTTTGTTATGTATTAAGTATTCCGCAAAAGTAATGTAATGTTCATGTAAGTTAGGCTTCGGGTCTCTACACCCTCCACAACATTGGTACCACTAATATCCATAGAACATGGATCACCAAGCGTCGGGGCTGGTTCAGTTTGAGAAGTGTGTCTTGAATGCGATGGAACATTTGTAGTTGAATCATTCTTGGATGAACAGGGTTCAGCATCCTGACGAGCCTTCAAGGATGTGATTACTCCACAAACAATGAACACCCTGATCAACTAAGCTCTCTGCTGGTAAATACCGTCATTGAAGTAATGAACTTACAAGAGCCCATTACAACATCCTCTGGTGTTCTAGAGGCTGTATGAGTTGTCATTGTAGGGGATCCCTCTGTGCTCGTCATCTCAATAATTGGTGTCGGCTGCCCACCTATTCTATTTGTTCCTCCTCCTCCCCTTCATATGGAGACTTTTGGTCGATGGAAATATGCTCCTGAGCAGGATAAGGAGATCTGATAGAGGGCTACAGAAAATGATGAGGGGAAAAATAGACAATGGCTGAGACATACCTCAAGTAGTATTGTTATATCTACATCAAATCCAATGTTCTCACTACTCTGTCAGAGACTCCGTTGGTGGGATGCCTCTAAGACCCTCCACCTTTAGGATCCTCTCCTTATTCACCCTCTCCTTCACCTTATCCTTCTTCCTCCTATTCCATCTCACTTGCCTTAGGCTCATCGTCGTTGTCTTCATCCTCTATCGACATCTTATCTGGATCATTCTCCTGGCCAAGCATTACTTTCACCAAGAAATATGGCTCCTCATGCTGACCCCATTGGCATGCATACGCATCCATGGATATCAAGTACGCATGCCGATGATGAATGTTTACCCTGTGGACAATTCGAATGAGTCCAGCATCCGGAAGTTGGATTCCATCTTGCACTATCGTATTACAAAGGGCTTTAGTACCCATCGACTATTGCAGGGTCATCCACGCTGACCAGAGAGCCAGTAAGATTGCATCATTAGAAGGTTGAACCATATACCCTATCTGCTTCCCGAAAAGCTCCTCGATTGCTCTGGAATCCCCTATTACCTAGTTGATGAGGGAACGACCACACAACATGACATCCCCACTGTTGAAGTCCCGGCCAATGTGGCCCTAGTTTCCCGACATACTTCCGACATTCCCCCCCCCAACAGCACCCTATCTGCTCTCTCACCACCCAAGTTTTACAATGGTTACATTGTGTTTCCGAACTCGATTCAAAAAATGCCCCTCAGGTAATTCTATAGACCAATGTTCAGCATATTCGGTTGAGATTCCAGCATCAACATCGGTGAGAGGAAAGGTGATAACGTCTCCAGAGCCATTGGTCTTGAACATCAACCTCATTTGGTGAAGAATTTAGGGATTACTTTCCCCTCGAACATCTGTATACATTGTTTTGGCATCTAATGAAGGCATCCAAACTACCTGGAAAACCTAGATGCATGTAGGGCTAACAAAATATCTTCCCATTAATCCAAACCATGAGAACCCCACCTATAATTCTCTAGAATTATTCCCTTTTCTCTAGTGAGCATTTCCCGTTATCTATCATATGGAATGTTGGGGTGGGGAATGGGATAAAAGAGATGTTGGCATGATTTCCTATTCTAATCCTTACTCCCTCCTAATTGAGCATCAATGGCATGACCCATGTGATTTTCAACAAGGAAGGTCACAGGCAATCACCTGGAATACATGTGGCGTTCGGGAAGGTATACCCACCTCAATGAGCCGCGACCCTGCTATAAGAGATTTAGAAAAGACCAAAGTTCCTCCGCGGTTAACTCCCTCTCAAAATGGGTCCCAAAATAGAATATAGAAAAGGAAACACGAGGACTCCAAGATTGAATCTCTGATTAGTGTCCATGATTCAACCCATCACTAGGGTTTCTGGACGAAATCCCATCCTTGTGTCACTAACTGGAAAGATCCACCCACTCTGGAATGTGGGAAGAAATCTGGCATACCGAACATTCGTGTCCCCACTATCATTTATGATTAAGCCCCATGAGTGATAGTTCCCTACTTTTAGGATCCTCCAGTAAGATCTACTTTTTCTCCTCTGTGTCATGGTTGGACATCGTCTCCCTCGCCCCAACATCTTGACTTTTAGATCTCTTTGTAGGTACTAGATAAAACATTTCTTTTAAGAAATTTCCTTCAAAAAATCCTTGACCCCCAACATTTACTTAGCCAGCTCCAACAGGTGCCATGTAAGCCTAGGGGTTCATGATCCATCTCCCCAGATGTTCATTTGTGGGAGGAATTCATCGTATTGGTGCCCATCCAATAGAATAACCCCGATGCAATCAATGTCCAAATGGATGATACCAAATTCCAAATGATGGAGATGGAAGGTATTGGTATCAGTGGACCATCGAGTAAACAACTCTTGCCCGAGCTCATGATGGTGATAGAGATGAAATATCGATGTCCACACCACCTCGAACAAATGGATGTGCCATCCTTCGGACCCAAACTAGACACATGTTTGGCGAACCCAATACGACCATGCCCATTGACTCGTGAATTTTTCTCAAGACCACATGTCCCAATTCGGCACCCTACATTTAGTCTCTTCAGTAACACTCTGATGGAAGGTGCTTGCATAAAGGGTCGTATAATTCTCCACGATTGGGTCACTCCCCAAAATGGTCCTGGTCCTAGGATTCAGGACCTAAACGTCCATATGTCTGGTTTCACTAGTAGGATGACCATTTTAGGAGATATTATACTCAGGAAGGTCATCCTCATGGGTCACCCATGACCATAGTGTGTCGACTTCAAATAATGGCACATGTACCTGTTACAAGATACCAAAGTCCCATATCGGCTGGTTGGAAGACAGTTCAGACTCCTTAGGGGATGGCATCAACATGCTTAAAAGAGTATGGTGGGTGGATACGATCCTTCGGGCACTATAAACCTTAGGGTTGGCGACCATCTCAACCCTTCGAGTAGTGAATGCAGTTTCGTCCTCAATGTCATCCTGATTGGAGGAAATCTTCCGCCGGCATGGTCCTAAGATGTTGGCAGGAAAAACAAGCAGGTGGAATGAAAAATCAAAGACTGGTGTGAAATATCAGAGGTTGGCAAGAAAAATCCTAGGATGGTGCATAAAACGATGGCTGGCCACGGTGAATTTTGCACAACTTAAACGTTTTTTTCGCACAGGTAAGCGGAAATTTTGCGTGTGTGGGAGCTTCTATCTTGTCGCGTGACAAACTTTTTATGGAATGCAAGACTCGCGAGGCTTTTATAGGGCCAAATATGGATTTACGCGTGTGGGAAAAAAACAGATTGTGCCCTCCGGATCGGTTTTACGTGTCGTTCCCATTTTGAATGCGCGCATGCCCCAGATAGTCTTGCATCTCGGTGTTTCCTTTGGAATCCGACCTTTGTGGCCCCTCGCCAATCCGATTCCAAGGGGGGAATTTTTATATGATGAAAAACACTCAAGTGATAATGAAGGTCTGGTCATGGAAAAGCAAATCCATATTTGGGCCAGGGGATCCAGTCAAGGGGGCCCGGAGGGGCCGCACGACAAAAATTCCACGACAAGTGAAAAAACTGTACCGCAGGAAAAATAGAGAGATTTTCTAGAATTTTTCATGTGGACATAGAAATTTATGCGTCACCGCCCCGTGCGGTTGATGTTTCTCACTGCCGACATGAGTACAGAATATTTCACATAGGCCAATTTTCTGCACGGATCTGCGACCTCGGGCACCTATAAATTGAAGGTCACCTCGGACATAGTGATTTTTTATGATTAACAATAAATCAATGCTTCATTTACCTTTTCTTTTATAATTAATTTATACTATGTGATTGTGTTAGGAATATATATGAAATTAATAATAATGTTAATGAGTTTAGTTTTCTATGTGAATTAAATTTCATGATCACAATTCAACCACACATAAGTCATAATACTATAAATATTGTGGAAAAATAGGTTATTCCATAATGTATCTAGAAAATTAATTATTGTCTTTTCTGAATAATAATGATATTGTGGAAATTATTGGTGAATCAATATGAACATAATGTACTATAATATCCGGATCAACAATATCTTTGTTATCATACAGGTCAACACAGTACCTTATAGATGCTTTACAAGAATTATCATTCTCATCTCATCAATAATATTAATATTAAGAAAAAATTCTTCATATATTTATCATGAAGTCATAATATCATAAACATGACATTAATGGTCCTCTAAATAATCTCCCACCAACCAAATCACTATATTATGAGTGACTCAAATAAAAAATGATAATAAAATCATTCAACTATTTATTAAATCATAAAACAACTGAATTTATCATAGGTACATTAATAACATTTTTCCAATGGTCACACCTTATGAATTATTTATAATAAAACCATATCATAAAAAAATATTTTATACTCCAACCTCATAACATTCAATGTAACACCCGAGATTTTTATGAGTAATATTTTGTTTTTATATATCATCAAAGGAATCTTTCACTACATACTAGCTTCGCTTACTTTACACGCAATCGTGACCTTCCTCGATAGCTTGCGTCGTACACAATACCGAGTTTCACTAAACAACGATATGCTATTAAAATATTATTAAAACTAGCCATTATGAATAGTAATAACCACGTTTTGAAACTTTATAAATTTTATTTTTCAAAATGGACTTCATTTTTGGATTAGGAATACCGAAATTAGACTACGGTGAAATTTTGGTATTTTTCTGAAAACTTTTAATTTTTGATGAATAGTGAAACCACTAAGTGGTAGGTTAAAAACTGAATTTTGCATAAAACATAATTTTACCGCTTCTGTGAATGGAATTTCGAAAATCCTACAGACACGGTTGATATCAGTAAGTAAAATGTGGTTCAATGAGATAAAAATAATTTTTTGGTGAATAGTAACTTTTTACTTATTTTACCGCGGTTAATAGTAAATAGGGTAACTAAGGGTAAATATGATATTACTATTACCCTAACACATGTTATAATTCTATTGGATAAGTGTAATTCGACCAAAAACAACCTTATGAAGAAAATATGACCATTTAGGCCCACTTGGGTTAGATTAGGACATTTATTATTAATTTATTTAAAGAAGGGTTAAAATAGTTAAAATCAATGTTTAATAAGTAAATCATTTTTAATATGGGGTTATACATAAGATAAATTCAACTATAAATATTCATTAGAAATCTAAAAAGATTTCCTACATAATGGTATTTTATTTATAATTTTTAGACATTAAATAATTTAATTTATTTATGACACAATGATGATGGAGTAATTATCTTATTAATAAAATATTGACATAATTGATGTTATAAACACCAAAATAAATGTAATTTGATACTTTTTATGAATTCCACTAATTTTCTAGGTTACTATGATATATTAGTGTTGATTTAATCAACTTGTTTCGAACATATAATTCTGTTTTGACTTTCACAAAATTCATATATCAAATAGTGTCAAAATTGACACAAAATAGTTTTTAAATCAAATATTATATTATTAATTGTTATTTTATTACTAAAAATATAAGGTTCGGCCAAATGACTTATATAAGGATATATATATTAATAATAAACAATTTGGGGTTCGTTTGTCATGTTATGGTAAGTGTATTGACCATATAGTGTAAGAAAACAAAAAGACACGGTAAAAGTTAAATTATTTAACTTAGAGTTAAATCTAATTGATAAGGTTAAAATAATACCCTAAACTTGTCTAAATCCTATTGGATGATAGGATTTCGACCCATCCCCACTTTATCTTCGAAATAAAACCCTTTGGAACCATTATAAACCGATTTTTACTTTAATATAAAATAATATTTTGAGATAGTCCAAAGGTGCCCCTCTCCTCCCTTATAAAAGGGCACCTCCTCCCCCTCCTCCTCACACCAATTTGAGCACTCAATCTCGGCCAACCCCTGCCATTTTCTCCTCTCAACTTCCCTAGAATAATCCTAGAGATCCTTGTCTTCTTCAAAGACCAATCTTAGTTCCCTAAGTGGAGGATTCAAAGAAGCGTTCCAAAGAAGAGGTAATATCCATTACCGATCTTTTCAATTTCTTTCTTCTTCAACTTCTTCTTCTTTAGTGGTTTCAGGATAAAGTAATAACATCAGTATAACTTACATAATGATATGTTATTATAAATATGAAACAACCCTAATTCACCTTCTATCCATCCTACAGAAAAATGAAATCTCCGCGCGTGCGTACGTAGGGAATACCGTCTCCACGTCGTGGTGTAATCTATTTTCCACCATCACATTACAAGGATGGGTATAATGGTGTAATGAGTAACTATTTATGATTATTATAAAGTAATATTGATACTGAAATAATATATATATACTCCAATACAATTCCACGATCATAGGAACGATATCATTTCTCATGCGTACGTACGGAATACCGTCTCCACGATGTGATGCGACTCGTTCTACATAATCATCATTACATAGTAATTATATAAATGAATTGAATGAATAAATATGATATATGTTACACTAATACCATTCTGGATATAAGGTATCTATAACCTTAAAAGAATAATAAGAATTTATTCGGAAAAACACGCATAAGAACAAAAGGGAATAAAGACCCGAGTAACAAGTAACAATGAAATATTACTAACAAGAAGCTAAGAATATGACCATATATGATATCATATCAATATGTATGATTCTGGAATAAGTCAATAACATTATTTAAACCATTATACAGGAGCTTCAGACACGTACAAAGCAAATCGGACCTAAGGTAAGGGAAAATATCACAATCTCACTTTTATCCGAGATTGTTTTTACTTTGAAATTTACTGGGGTGTATTTTATTATCCACATCAATGTTTCCTCGATATGTAATATCGTTTCCATCCACATACAATAGTTTAAATACAATTTTACCCTTCGGTGAGTCTTTATTAAAGAATATGAAAGGAATCTTTTGTCGTTTTTCGAACGAGGTACTTTTTGACTTTTCCGACAAAAGTACGAGAAGAATGTTTTTTTAACTTATACAGCAAGAATGGATCTTTAAAACATTATTTCCAAGAATCTTCCTTTAAATGTTTTCATGTTTATTTTTAATCAACTTCTTTTAGTTTATAATTGTATGACATGTTATGAAAAGAAAAGTGTTTTTGAAGAAGAAAGGATATTTTCCTCAAGAATGGAGTTCAAGTGTTTTATCAAAATTATTTTCCATATAAGATAATAAAGTGTTCTGTTTTTATCCCTATTATTACATTGATTTGATTATATTGTGAGGGAATTATTTTTATGATGTCATTTACCTTATATGATTTGTTTTATGATGTCATGATGTTATTGTTACATGTGTTATGCGATGATGTATGATTTATGATTATGCGGCACACATAAGAAAGGATTCATTATAAGATGGGTGGGACCTATATCTCCCTCCAATGCATTGGGTAATGATTTTATATCTCATGAGATAGACATGGCTGGAACGGTAGGTTATACCGGTTCAGTGAAACAGGACTGGAACAAGGGTGACTCAGTTCAGAAAGGGACTTTGTCCACTAAGATAGTCTTGGCAATGAGTCACGACTAACAAGAAATGATTTTTCCATGATTATGTGTGCATTCCACAAAGTTTCAAGTTTCATGTTATGATTATGGGGATCCCATTTTCACTTCTATGATTTGTTCCATGTTAAGATATTATGATTTATTTTGCAGGTTATGATTTTCAAAAAGATATGATATGATTTTTATTTCCTTTATTTTCCCTTGATGAGCATTTGAGCTCACCCTTTTATGTTTTCTTTTCCCCGGGTCAGGAAGATGGATATTAAGTAGAATATGCTAAAAGGGACCCTAGATATGATGAAATAAATGGGAGACACTGTAGAAGATTTATGAACCAGTTGTTTATGTTTCCCAGTTTCTAAAGACACTATACCTATACAATCCTTTGTGGTTTTGTCATATTTTGTAATAAGTGTGCTTCAATTTTTAAGTATTAACAATGAATGTAAAGTATGGGTCGTTATAGTTGGTATCAGAGGAAAGGTATAGTCAACCTTTGGAAACTAGGATGTGAAAGCCTTAGTAAGAACTCTAAGGATAATTCTAAGCATAGAACACAATCTTAGTGTTTTAGAAATGGCCATGAATACCCTAGGATAATACCTTAAGTGTGAAATTTTATCCTTGATTATGTGGTTTTCCTATTATAATTATTGTTGCTCACACTATACTTCTTGGTTTTAGTCAATGGCTGGAACCCGAAGGAACCGTGTTAATGTGGAATGCGATGGGAAATGCAATGATTGTCCCCCTGAGCAACGAAACAATATGGGAGATGGAATGAAAAATATTGTAGCCATGCTCACACAACTTTCTCAAGCTATGAATCATGCAGGACTTCCAAAAGAGCAAAGGAAGGAGCAACATTCTGTTGAATCCTTCATGAGGCAGCGTCCACCTTCTTTCAGTGGGTCTACTGATCCATTAGTTTCTGAACAATGGATTAGTACTACTGAAAAGATATTTTCAGTTCTTCAATGTTCTGAACATGATAAAGTCATCCTAGCAGTGTATCGTTTGGAAGGAGATGCTGATCAATGGTGGAATCTTATTATGAATACGAGGCAAAGGGATGAAATTGAGTCTATGGAATGGGACGAGTTCAAGGACTTATTTTTCAATAAGTACTTCCCTCGTATTCCCCGAACAAAGATGGAGAAAGAGTTTCTTGAACTGAAGAAAAGGGATGATGAATCTGTTGGTACCTATGAAGCAAATTTTACAAGACTTTCAAGGTACACTTCTGGTATTATTATCCAACCTGAGAGTAAGATCGATCGATTCTTTAGTGGCTTAAAACCAAGTCTTCGAAGGGCGTTATCCATAAGAGACTTCAATAGCTACTTGGAAATCGTTCGATGTGCTCTCAAAGTCGATATGAAGATTGGAGTAACCCATCAGTCACATGGGTTTGATAAGAAGAGGAAGATGGAATTCAAAGGAAAATCTAAAGAGCACACAGAAAAGAAGATGAGCTTTCCCTTATACTCAAAGTGTGGAAAGAAACATAGAGGGAGTTTTCTTAAAGGGACAAGTAAATGTTTTAAATGTGGAAAGGAAGGTCATCGGGCATTTGAATTCCGCGATAATGGGAATAAGATGTCTAATGATGAAAACAAAGGAAGGGATACACAGAATGAACCTACTACACTTCAATGTTTCAAGTGCAAGGAAATGGGGCATTATGCCAATCAATAACCAAATCCAAGGGTTGATGATGATGGTCGACGTCAACAAAATCTTAAGGATAAAGACAAAGGAAAGTCACATGCAATTTCTATCAGCGATGTGGAGTACGATAACGAAGTGGTGAAAGGTACACTTACCATCCACCCTAAAGTAGCAAATGTTTTATTTGATTCTGGATCCACCCACTCTTTTATTTCTGAAAAATTTTCTAAGGGTATCACCGTATTACCTCAACAATTAGATGTTGAGTTAGCTGTGACAAAACCTAATGGCACAACAGTCGCATCAAAAGTTTATAATTCTTCTCCGATCGAAGTTTGTGGGAAAGTGCTTCCTGCAAATCTTGTGATCCTTCCTTTAGTGGAATTTGATGTGATTCTTGGAATGGATTGGCTTTCTCTACATGGAGCTCATATCAATTTCCAAAGAAGGGAAGTCACATTTCATATTCCAGATCAATCTACGATTGTTTATCGATGCAAGGATGAATATAACCTTCCAGTGGAAATTCCTTCCATGTTATGGGTCTTGATTCCACTAAATGAAGGTTATTTATCTCAAATGGTTGGTGAGAAACATACGATTAAGAATATGCCCATCGTACGGGAGTTTGATGACGTCTTTCCGGAGGAATTACCAGGTCTTCCACCAAATCGTGAAGTTGAGTTTTCAATAGAACTCGTACCGGGTGCTTTGCCTATTTCAAAGACACCTTATTGAATGGCCCCAATTGAGTTGCAGGAATTGAAGAAGCAACTCCAAGAGAATATTGAGAAGGGATTCATACGCCCTAGTGCGTCACCTTGGGGAGCACCTGTTCTATTTGTTAAGAAGAAAGATGGATCAATGAGACTCTGCATTGATTATCGAGAACTTAACAAGATCACTATCAAGAACAAATATCCTCTCCCACGCATTGATGACTTATTTGACCAACTACGCAGAGCTCAATACTTTTCCAAGATTGATCTTCGTTCAGGGTATCATCAATTAAGGGTCAAAAGGGAGGATATACCAAAGACGGCTTTCCGTACAAGGTAAGGACACTATGAATTTATAGTGATGCCATTTGGTCTTACTAATGCCCCTGCTATCTTCATGGATCTAATGAATAGAGTCTTTAGAGACTATCTTGATCAATTTGTGGTAGTATTTATAGACGATATTCTTGTCTATTCAAAGAGCAAGGAAGAGCATAAAGATCACTTGAGAATTATATTGAAGACCCTGAGAAAGGAGAAGCTTTATGCCAAATTTACCAAGTGTGAATTTTGGCTTCAAAAAGTTGCATTTTTGGGTCACATAATCTCAAAAGAGGGGATATCTGTGGATCCAGCAAAAACAGAGGTTATCGAAAGATGGTAAAGACCAACAACAGTAACTGAGATCCGAAGTTTTCTTGGTTTGGATGGATATTATCGACGTTTTGTAAAATATTTTTCACGATTATCTAAGCCACTCACCAAGTTGACTTAGAAAGGAGTTATGTTTGTTTGGACAGATGAATGTGAAGAGAATTTCAAGGAGTTGAAAAGAAGGTTATCCAGTGCACCTGTGCTCACACTGCCTTGTAGTGGAGAAAGGTTTGTGATCTAGAGTGATGCATCCAAGAAGGGATTGGGGTGTGTTCTTATGCCAAATGATATGGTGATAGCTTATGCCTCACGATAGTTGAAAATCCATGACCAAAATTACCCAACACATGATTTTGAGTTGGCTGTGGTAATCTTTGCATTAAAGATTTGGAGGCATTACCTTTATGGTGAAAGGTGTGATATTTATACTGATCATAAAAGTTTAAAGTATATTTTCACACAAAAGGAGTTGAATATGCGTCAAATAAGATGGTTGGAGCTAATTAAGGATTATGACTGCTCAATCCATTACCAACCTGGGAAAGCAAACAAGGTGGCAGATGCATTAAGTCGAAAAGACCATGCTAGTTTATCCATGATGAGGATCACAAAAGATCCAATATTTATGGATTTACAAAGGATGGATCTTGGAATTATAATGGAAGGGGAAAAATATTATCTTTCTCAAATGAATTTTCAACCATCTATACATGTGAAGATTAAAGAGGAAAAGAAAGAAGATGTCGAGTTACAAAAGAAGGTGAGAAATGTTCCTGAATTCAACCTTGATTGTGATGGGATAATAAAGTTCAGGAATTGGGTTTGTGTTCCTCCCATCCCCGAAATAACGAAGGAGCTGCTGGATGAGGCTCATAGTTCTTCATTCTCTATTCATCCTGGAAGCATGAAGATGTATAGGGACCTAAAAGAGTACATCTGGTGGGATGGCATGAAAAGAGATGTTGCTGAATATGTCTCTCGATGCTTGGTTTGTCAACAAGTTAAAGCTGAGAGACAAAAGTCTAAGGGGATGTTACAACCATTACCCATACCCGAATGGAAATGGGAAAACATCACTATGGACTTTGTCACAGGACTTCCTAAAACATCCAAAGGCAATAATGCTATTTGAGTCATAGTTGATCGTCTTACAAAGTCTGCACACTTCATTTCTATTAGAGAGGATTTCTCTCTAGATCAGCTTGCCAGGATATATGTAAAGGAAGTGGTAAGATTGCATGGAGTACCAATTTATATTATATCTGATCGGGATCCGAGATTTACTCGATGTTCTGGCGAAGTCTTCAGCATACTCTAGATACAGAGTTGAGTTTCAGCACTGCTTATCATCCCTAGATAGATGGTCAGACTGAGAGAACAATTCAAACCCTAGAAGATATGTTGAGAGCTTGCTCTAGGGATTTCAAAGGAGGTTGGGATCAACACCTACCTTTGGTGGAATTTTCTTATAATAATAGCTTTCACTCCAGTATTCAGATGGCTCCTTATGAAGCTCTCTATGGAAATAAATGAAGGACTCCAACTTGCTGGGATGAAGTTGGGGAAAGAGAGCTATTAGGACCTGATCTCGTTGATGAAATGGCAGAAAAGGTCAGATCTATTCAACAACACATAAGAGCAGCTCAGAGTCGACAGAAAAGTTATGCCGACAACCGAAGAAAAGACCTAGAGTTTGAAGTGGGTGATAAAGTGTTCTTACGAATATCTCCCTGGAAGAGGGTTATGAGATTTGGAAAGAAGGGGAAGTTGAGCCCTAGATATATCGGTCCTTTCGAAATACTGGATCGTGTTGGAAAGGTAGCTTACTGATTGGCGCTTCCACCGAATCTCTCTCATGTTCACGATGTTTTCCATGTATCTCTCCTGAGAAAGTACATACCTGATCCTTCACATGTACTCAGCTCAGAAGTTGTACCGCTGGAGAAAGATCTTTCTAATGAAGAACAACTGATAGAGATTCTGGATCATAGTGAAAAAGTCCTACGAAACAAGACCACTCGATTGGTTAAAGTTTTATGGAGGAACCACTAGTTAGAAGAAGCTACATGGGAGCTTGAGGATATGATGAGGGAGAAGTATCCTCATCTGTTTGTTACAAAGTGACGAATTTCGAGGGAGAAATTCTTTTTAAGGGGGGTAGAATGTAACACCCAAGATTTTTATGTGTAATATTTTGTTTTTATATATCATCAAAGGAATATTTCACTACATACTAGCTTGGCTTACTTTACACGCAATCACGACCTTCCTCGATAGCTTGCGTCGTACGCAATACCGAGTTTCACTAAACAACGATATGCTACTAAAATATTATTAAAACTAGCCGTTATGAATAGTAATAACCACGTTTTGAAACTTTATAAATTTTATTTTTCAAAATGGACTTCATTTTTGGATTCGGAATATCGAAATTAGCCTAGGGTGAAATTTTGGTATTTTTCTGAAAAATTTTAATTTTTGATGAATAGTGAAACCACTAAGTGGTAGGTTAAAAACTGAATTTTGCATAAAACTTATTTTTACCGCTTCTGTGAATGGAATTTCAAAAATCTGACAGACACGGTTGATATCAGTAAGTAAAATGTGGTTCAATGAGATAAAAATAATTTTTTGGTGAATAGTAACTTTTTACTTTTTTTACCACGGTTAATAGTAAATAGGGTAACTAAGGGTAAATATGATATTACTATTACCCTAACACATGTCCTAATTCTATTGGATAAGTGTAATTCGACCAAAAACAACCTTATGAATAAAATATGACCATTTAGGCCCACTTGGGTTAGATTAGGACATTTATTATTAATTTATTTAAAGAAGGGTTAAAATAGTTAAAATCAAAGTTTAATAAGTAAATAATTTTTAATATGGGGTTATACATAAGATAAATTCGACTATAAATATTCATTAGAATGCTAAAATGATTTCCTACATAATGGTATTTTATTTATTATTTTTTGACATTAAATAATTTAATTTATTTATGACACAATGATGATACAGTAATTATCTTATTAATAAAATATTGACATAATTGATGTTATAAACACAAAAATAAATGTAATTTGAGACTTTTTATGAATTCCACTAATTTTCTAGGTTACTATTATATATTAGTGTTGATTTAATCAACTTGGTTAGAACATATAATTCTATTATGACTTTCACAAAATTCATATATCAAATAGTGTCAAAATTGACACAAAATATTTTTTAAAACAAATATTATATTATTAATTGATATTTTATTCCTAAAAATCTAAGGTTCGGTAAAATGACTTATATAGGGATATATATATTAATAATAAACAATTTGGGGTTCCTTTGGCATGTTATGGTAAATGTATTTACCATATATTGTAAGAAAACAAAAAGACACGGTAAAAGTTAAATTATTTAACTTAGAGTTAAATCTAATTGATAAGGTTAAAATAATACCCTAAACATGTCTAAATCCTATTTGATGATAGGATTTCGACCCATCCCCACTTTATCTTCGAAATAAAACCCTTTGGAACCATTATAAACCGATTTTTACTTTAATATAAAATAATATTTTGAGATATTCCTAAGGTGCCCCTCTCCTCCCTTATAAAAGGGCACCTCCTCCCCCTCCTCCTCACACCAATTTGAGCACTCAAGCTCGTCCAACCCCTGACATTTTCTCCTCTCCACTTCCCTAGAATAATCCTAGAGGTCCTGGTCTTCTTCAAAGACCAATCTTAGTTCCCTAAGTGGAGGATTCAAAGAAGCCTTCCAAAGAAGAGGTAATATCCATTACCGATCTTTTCAATTTCATTCTTCTTCAACTTCTTCTTATTTAGTTGTTTCATGATAAAGTAATAACATCAGTATTACTTACATACTGATATGTTATTATAAATATTAAACAACCCTAATTCACCTTCTATCCATCCTACGGAAAAATGAAATCACCGCGTGTGCGTACGTACGGAATACCGTCTCCACGCCGTGGTGTAATCTATTTTCCACTATCACCTTACAAGGATGGGTATAATGGTGTAATGAGTAACAATTTATGATTATTATAAATTAATATTGACACTGAAATAATATATATATACTCCAATACAATTCCATGATCATAGGAACGATATCATCACTCGTGCGTACGTACGGAATATCGTCTCCATGATGTGATGCGACTCGTTCTACATGATCATCATTACATAGTAATTATATAAATGAATTGAATGAATAAATATGATATATGTTACACTAATACCATTCTTTATATAAGGTATCTATAACCTTAAATGAAGAATAAGAATTTATTCGGAAAAACACGCATAAGAACAAAAGGCAATAAAGACCCGAGTAACAAGTAACAATGAAATATTACTAACAAGAAGCTAAGAATATGACCATATATGATATCATATCAATATGTATGATTCTGGAATAAGTCAATAACATTATTTAAACCATTATATAGGAGCTTCAGACACGTACAAAGCAAATCAGACCTAAGGTAAGGGAAAATATCACAATCTCACTTTTATCCGAGATTGTTTTTACTTTGAAATTTACTGGGGTGTATTTTATCATCCAAATCCATGTTCCCTCAATATTTAATATCGTTTCCATCCACTTACAATAGTTTAAATCCAATATTACCCTTCGGTGAGTCTTTAGTAAAGAATATGAAAGGAATCTTTTGTCGTTTTTCATACGAGGTACTTTTTGACTTTTCCGACAAAAGTACGAGAAGAATGTTTTTTTAACTTATACGGCAAGAATGGATCTTTAAAACATTATTTCCAAGAATCTTACTTTATAAGTTTTAAAGATTATTTTTAATCAACTTCTTTTAGTTTATAATTGTATGACATGTTATGAAAAGAAAAGTGTTTTTGAAGAAGAAATGATATTTTCCTCAAGAATGGAGTTCAAGTGTTTTATCAAAATTATTTTCCATCTAAGATAATAAAGGGTTCTGTTTTTATCCCTATTATTACATTGATTTGATTATATTGTGAGGGAATTATTTTTATGAAGTCATTTACCTTATATTATTTGTTTTATGATGTCATGATGTTTTTGTTACATGTTTTATGTGATGATGTATGATTTATGATTAAGCGGCACACATAAGAAAGTATTCATTATAAGATGGGTGGGACCTATATCTCCCTCCAATGAATTGGGTAAAGATTTTATATCTCATGAGATAGACATGGCTGGAACGGTAGGTTATACCGGTTTAGTGAAACAGGACTGGAACGAGGGTGACTCGGTTCAGAAAGGGACTTTGTCCACTAAGATAGTCTTGGCAATGAGTCATGACTAACAAGAAATGATTTTTCCATGATTATGTGTGCATGCCACAAAGTTTAAAGTTTCATGTTATGATTAAGGGGATCTCATTTTCACTTCTATGATTTGTTCCATGTTAAGATATTATGATCTCTTTTGCAGGATATGATTTTCAAAATGATATGATATGATTTTTATTTCCTTTATTTGCCCTTGCTGAGCATTTGAGATCACCCTTTTATGTTTTCTTTTCCCCAGGTCAGGAAGATGGATATTAAGTAGAATATGCTAAAAGGGACCCTAGATATGATGAAATAAATGGGAGACACTGTAGAAGATTTATGAACCAGTTGTTTATGTTTCCCAGTTTCTAAAGACACTATACCTATACGGTCCTTTGTGGTTTTGTCATATGTTGTAATAAGTGTGCTTCAATTTTGAAGTATTAACAATGTATGTAAAGTATGGGTCGTTATATTCAACGTAGCCCCCCATTCCATGAAATTAATATAAATACAACATGTCCTACTTATTTTTAGTTACAATTTCATATTCACTGGATATATGTTGGATTTCATGTGATAAAATACACCCCCATGTGGTGGTTGTATTGTGATAATTACTCCCATTACATAAATACCGATAATATTGGTAATTACCTATCTATTAGAGATCATTAAAAACCAATCTCACTTGTGGTAATAATATTAGTATCAAGTATGGTTTTACAACAATAAGTACAATAAAAAATCATCATTCTCGTAGTATGATTCACAGTCAATGGTACCATGAGGGTAAAAAAAATTAGAATTCCATCACAATATAATTAATTCCCATAAACACCACCAATGTGTGGGTGTATAAGAGGCCAAAGGTTTATCAAATCCAAATAACCCAATAAGCAGTCTCCTTATGCTCTCTGATGGAAAATACATATTGAAAAGTACATCTATCGAATATATTTCATGCATATGTTTCATTATGAATAGTTCATTTTAATCCATTGAGGGTATAAAACAAATCATTGTAATAATAACCATTCCCATAATCATTACATAATACATTATCATCGTCCATATCATAAAAATCATTATAAACATCGTTGTAATATAAAAAAACATTTCATAGCATTCACTATGAATTAATCAATAAATTTCATATTGAATAAAAAATATCATTTCCATTTCATCAACATCGTTATTAATACTAATATTTAACATTAGGACAAAATGAAATTAGTTATTGAGTCCATAACCCCAAATTGTACATAATGAAATGTTATTCTCAAAATACCATCCTAATGATAATCATATGTCTACATGCGTAATAATCTTGTTAATAATTTAATGATAATCATGTATGAAATGTAAATTTTATTCCATATATATCATTAAATTATGAGTTATACACATCATAATTTATATCACAAGAAAAAAATTACATATTTTGCTAAAATCTAATCACCTCATAAAAACCACATTTCTTGTCATATAACTAATCATTTGAATCCTCCTAATCATTTCTACAACCCTAGGTACCATGATAAGTCACCTGTGATACAGAAGTGCCAAAATCAACCCTGGATAAAAAAAATCTATCCTTATAATAAATCATAATTTGGTGTCTTTAAAGATATTATAACTACTAACTAATAAACACAGTAAACAAGCATGTTATATTTAATAAGATTGACTGTTATGTTTTCCAAAATTTTCCTAATTGAGTTATCCTCCATCATAATATAAAAAATATTCTATTTTCCAAATCAAATCCCAAATGAACCTAGATTCCATAGAAAATTGAAATATTTTGTTTTATGTGAATGGTATATAATTTTATACTCTATTTTTATCAACAAAGGATTACAGATGAATACTTATGAATTTATTGAAATATAAACATGTTAATGTCATGTTGTGGCACTAGGATGCAGTTAAAAATTTATAAATTACATATCAAATATTATTTCTTAATTTTTAACTATATTTAAGGATCATGATACCACAAATCAATTATAATCTGACATTGTATGAAAAATATATTGAAAATTGAAATTAAAATTTTATGATAATAATAATAATAATAATTTATTAATAATAATATAAACAGAATTTATAAATATAAATATATTAATGTGAATACACAGGTATGGCATGGAGGGTGGGGGGAGGGGTGACACATGGTTCACCTCCCAATGTATAAACTTTTTAAAATTTTAAAGGCACACTTATTCTTATTTCTTCAAGATCATGCACCCCACCCCACTCTTTCTAAATTACCCCAATACAGCACCAACCTCAAAAAAACCATACCACTTATTTATTACCACACTAGCATGCTACCAAAATAAGATGAATATAACACAATATTGATAAATTATAATTATATTTTCACAGGTTGTATTCTCCCTAGAAATAATTTTCCATCAACTACACCATTTGTTGCAAATACTAGAACACCCCCTTGTTGAAAACCTACATTCCAAACCCAAAATTCCAAAAAATTTACATTAGCAACAAAATATATGATTTACTAAACAAATGTTGAATATTTACTATTTTAACATGATTTAAATCCACATGGATAACCTTATAGCTCAACTCTATCACATCTATCGAACTGAATTTGATATTATCCTCAATAACTCCTCACGATTTCATCAATATGTTTACATGATGACGATAGATTTATTCATATGTTCATGTCACTATTCCAAAAATGAATGAAATGGATTACAGAGATATACTAAATTATTCTACTAGATTATCATCATCAATGGGATTTGATTTTTCATATCTAAACTATAGAAATGTTCTTATATTTTCAAGAAGGGAATGATTATTAATATTTTGAGTATGTTGATTATCAATAATGAAAAATGATTGAAATTTATTTATTTTTAGATTAAAAATATTATTTTATAGGCTAAGAAAACATATAAATTAATATGAAATTATATTATCAACATTTATAATAGAAATGAATAATTAATTATAGAATCATTCATGGGGGTTCCTTGAATATATTTATCATCTAAAAACATTAAATTTAATTTATGCATGTAAAATATATCAAAATGAAAGTAACCTAAGTATTTATAGAAATTAACTGAAATAAATAGATTTTGTGTATGGTCTGTGACAGCCATATTGTAAATTTTATTTATATATTTATATTATCTAATTTATTTGGGAAATTTTTTTGATTTTCAATAGTTGAAAATATAGAAATTTATTGGTTCCTGAAGGATACATAATTATCATATATTATTACTAATTGTCAATCTTAATGATGTGATAGGGTTGGATGCATACCTATTTATTTCTGTTAAACGGTATATAAATTTCTTGACTATGTGACCAAACTATGAAAGCCTATGGAGATGAATCCAATAGATTTTTTTCCCAATTATCACATGGTTTTCCAATCTAGGTGGTCAAACCAAGTTATAATTATGAATACTAAAATATGAAAATAATGTAATTTCCCTCTGTGAATATACATATCTTTTTATCACCAGTATTCATTATAATCACATAAATTCCTTTCCAAGACATGGATCCTCCTCCTAATACTATGATGAAGATTTTACTTAGATCGTAGTGTATTTTAATAAGGTAATTCGGAATTCCTTCTCAATATACCTTAAATTCCTCTTATCATCCATTTTTCATCTATTTTATTTATATTCAATTTAACTAATTTAATATTGCAATCATTTTCCTATCTATGGTTGGTTGTAATCTGTAATTATTTTCTTTATAATGTTTTAGGAACCCCATTTCTTTTATTTTTTTCGAATAAAGATATAGGGTTTCAAATAATATAGTTATGGGTTTTTGCATAACATTATTTATTTCAACATAACCATGGTACATGAATTTTGAAAAATATATATTTATTTTATGTAACCAATTTAAAATTATTTAGGCTACTTTGTATAAACATTTTTTTCATCCTATTTTTTTTTCAAAATTATTTGATATCAAAATTTGTTAAACTGAAAAGCCACATTTCATGAATAAAATATGTTTGATGAATTTTCTCAATGCCTTTTTTGAGGAAATTTAATTTTAAAAGGACATTTTTAAAAAATAAATCATTGTTAAAAGATATTTTTATTATTATATTATATTTTAACATTTAATGTGTTTTTTTTTTGAAAACATTCTTAATAGGTAAATATTTTTGGATGATCATATTATTTTTATACTTTATTGAGACTGCTAATTTTTATTATTTGTGTTATGATGGTCATAATTTTACAGATGGTTTTCGATGAGGAACACACACAAAACATTGGTAGATTTATGGGTAATTGGGATGAGTGACACAATATCATAGACAATTCACAAAATAGTTACATAGTCTTGATTTCATTCTCACTAGTATTTTTTACATAACAATGAACATATTTTTGCGTATTCATCTTTGCTAAGTTCACTATAGGCTAGTAAGTGTTTCAATAGTGACGTTATAGGAGAGAACTTTTCATTAAATCATGTATTGATTTTCCTGTTTTTCTATTCTTGAGAATCATTTTATCTTATACATTCCTTATTTTCATTCTATTTATTTGTGATGACCATTATATATAATTCCCTTAATATATTTTCATGCACTATATTATTATTATCAAAAAACATTTTCAAGTACTATAAAATATAATGGAATATTATTTTTTCCTATTAATATCTAATTAAAATGTATTGTTTTGATATATTTAAAAAAAGTGAAAATTATTTTCAATTTGAAATGAGTGGTATAGTTTAATGGTATTATACAACTAAAAATTCCATCCTAGACTCTAGACACCCTTTAGGTGGATATTATTCTATATGATATATGATTATGGTAAAATAAGGGGATCCATATCAGTTGTTGTCATTGAAAACATCCTTAATATCTCTAGGATGATGTGATAATGAGGCGGTGACTAGAGGTGACATAGAGGTGCATGATGTGATAAAAATTGTGACCTTGGAATATTGTGGTAAACATGATTTCATTATTATGAAATCTCCATTATTTCTATCACCATGTATATTATTTTTATGGTATAATTAGTTTATGAAATCTATGTAGCCTTAACCGTGGTTTTGTTCAAACATATACATTGTTTAGAAGATAATCAGTTTGAAACTAATTATATTTTTTGTGCCATTATATAAATATATGTGGATACCATATATCCGATTCCTATATGGATTCTGGGTATGATTCACTATACATGGAGGGTAAAATCATTCCAACCAATTATATTTTATTCTTTAAGTTATTTTAACGAAAATTTAGTGATTTTTAATGTGATTCATGACTTTGGTTGAGCAGACATGAGTGTCTAGGAATGATTACTTATAATAGATCATTATAAATTTAATGAAATACCACTTCTTAATTTGGTATCAATGTCAGATCATAAATATATTTTTTAGAGTTTGAGTGGTTGGTCTAAAAATGTTATTTGATATAATTTGATTATGTTAAACCCTTATTTATAATTGGAATTTTAGAAATAAAATATATATTTAGATTGTTTAATTTGTTAATATTTATTATTTTTGATATCTTTTACAACTATTTGGTGTTTTATAGAGATCCCATGAGTTATTTATTGAAATTTATCTTTGGAGGTGGAAATGGGAATAAAAATAAGGGAGCATAATTAATGTAAAGATCATTGAAATCTATTCAAAAATCATGAAACATATTCTTAATATCTAATTTTCCCCTCACATGGTTGGTATATGTTTTATGAAGCATTCCTTAAAACAATGTGATTTTTTTAACGCGTTTACCATTTTTTTAGTATAAGATTTTTTTTTATTTTTTTACCTTTTTTTACTAATACAGGGATGTTTATTTGAATATTTATGTTATATGATGTTGTATTTTGTGTTCATTTAGTGTTGTTACCAATTTTTTTCTCACACCCCTCCTAGAGTGATTTATTTTCATTTAAGGGTAGGAGCCATGGGAAATTTTAAAAAATCATTGCTTCCTATGGAACCAAACATCAATTAGTTTATCATTCAAACAATTTGATAAATGGAATGGGAAAAGGGAATAATATATAATTTAGAAGATGGATCGTGCTAAAATTTTCACAACATATAATAAACCTTTCTTCTTATGTGATTAGTGGTCCTGTGAATCATAGGAAAGAATATAGAAAATCAAAGTTATATTTAGTTTTCTTATACCACATAATCTATTCCAAATAATGTTTCGTTCTATTTTAAAACACTGTGCCTTTTTTGGGTTGTGAATTAAAGATAGAATTGGAATTATTGTTTTGAGCTTATGGTTCATTTTAGAAACTGAGATTTAGCTTAATAAAATTCACTACTGGAAAAACTAACCTATACCAACGGTTTGGAACTGTTGGTATAGGCCTCCAAACTGTTGGTATAGCCTATACCAACGGTTTGGAGAACCGTTGCCAAGTAAGCTGTTGGGATAGGTCTATACCAACGGTCTTCCCAAAACCGTTGGTATAGACCTATCCCAATGGTTTTCAAACCGTTGGTATAATTAATATGAAAATCTATACCAACAGTTATGGAACCGTGGGTATATGTATTTCAAAATAAACATTCGCTGGGATTTGATCCCAGGACCCCAAGTTTATTATTGAACGACTTAACCACTAACCTAAAATGACTTCTGTGAATATAATTACATAAATATATATATGTATTCTCATAATTATATTAAATTTTGATTGGTATAATGTTCTGTGTAAGAAGAAAAAATAAAAAATCAAAGGATTTATACCAACAGTTGTCAAAATTGTTGGTTGGTATAGACCTATACCAACAGTTTTGACAACCGTTGGTATAGATTTTGATTCTAGATTTTGATTCTGTTTGTGGGGGGACCTTTCCCAACAATTTTGGAAAAGCGTTGGGATAGGTATACCCTTTCCAAATGGTTTGTCAAAACCATTGGGAAAGGGTATACCTATCCCAAGGGATTTCCCAAACCATTGGGAAAGGTGGAAAAAATGCTGGCTTTCACAAAGGTTTGGCCAAACTGTTTGGAAAGGTGGCCTCAAAGTTGAATTTGCCAACGGTTTTCCCAAAACGTTGGGATAGGAAACCTATACCAACCGTTTTTACGAACCATTTGTATAGAATCGTTGGGAAATTTCATATTTCCAGTTGTGATTATAGGTGGGATAGGTTGAGACAATGTTTTTTAACATGGATTGTTTAATAAGAAGTCGAATGAGTTCTCAGTTTTAGTATGATCAATGATCAAATGCCTTTATTTAATTTCTACATAAAGAGAAGGTTGTGGCACATACCATTGGATTTTTTGTTAATTCCAATTGTGGGGAAGGGTATCAGTTTTACATGGTGTAATTAACAACGTAATCTAGGAGGCGTCAGTACAAAAAAATGATGGTTGTGTGGTTGATCTCTATTCTTTGCGGGTTTATGTTACAAAATAAATTAAGCAATATTCATTGTATAGTGAGTTGAGTCATCATAGAATGACCTGTATGGGCATTCCATTATAGGTTACTAACTGCCATATAAGAATAATATGTTTTATCATTTAATAATTTTGGACTTTAGCAATCTTATTTGAATAAAGTTTTTATGGATAAAATTATGTCAGACCACCCATCTTAGTCCTATTTTATATTCCCTTTATGATAAGTTTTTAGTTTTCTATTTTTTCAATAGTTATAGGTGAGTTTCCTCATTAAAATTGATTTTTTTCCATTATATTGAATCTAATTTTATATAGTTTTTGACATGATTTGAAAATTTGTTATAATAGATCATGCTGGAATAATGTGAGTATAATGTATTTTCTTTCTTCGAATATCCATAGGACATACCACAATGGGGCTTTCATGTCCTCCCAGATCCCCCCGATGAAGGTACGTCGTTGTGTGATTTTATTAAAGGATTTTACCTAAATTATGGGAAAATCCATTTTTTTGTAGGTCTTTTATATAAAATATTTTTTATATTTTGGGAAAAAGTTTATCTCATAATCACTCCATGGATGGTGAGTCAGAGTTTCAATGCAGTAAGTGCATTTAGGGAGATTTGAGGCATTATGCCTATTTAAATTAAATGGTATAATTAATTAAAACGAGTTAAATTTATTTTAATGGTTATATAAAGTTGTCAATAATTATTATGTGGTTTTTGTGTGCTGGGATATGTACTCGAGGGTTGATGCAATGATTGACTAATCCTACGAGAGAGTTGTAAAAGGATCAATTAAGGATGGAATCAACTTCAATTGCGGTGGGTGGTCCGTAGGAATTTCTGTTGGTTTATGATTTCAATATATAACTTATGATATGTTTTCTTTTCACTATTGATGATATTCAATTAATAAAAATAAAATTATTTTTTTAAATTAAATTTGGGATATTTCTTAGATGCACCTATGGACAGTGGTTGATTCCTTGATTGTAAATTCTTTCTTAGTGAAAATTGAACCTGGTGTGGGTTTTAATGAAAGGTAATTGAAATTTAGAACATAGTGATATGTTACCATAGTGTAACCTTGATAGAGGAGGGTGAATAAATGGATTTATTAAGATGAGTGGGTTGTGTGAGAAAATAATGATATGATACATATTTTTAACAAGTACATATCACCATTGGTGGATTATTCTTCTCAAAATTAAAAATTATGATCTATATGTGTATATACAATATATATTAATGGATTGGTAGAGTGTATGGAACTAATGTGAGTGGCTTCTTTAGGGTATGGGTGTTATGACATATCCCTTATATGATATTAACACCCATATTTCATAAAATGACAGTGATTCTGTTGGACTCCTCATGTGTTAATCATGTTTTAATGACCACAAATCCTTTTACTGTTTATTAATCTCAATCTTCATTGCACATCTTGATAATAGTCTTCAATCTCAATAATAACTACACATCATGGTTTAATGATAACAAATCTTATGGATGTTAATTACTCTATTTATTATTTACAAGTCTTATGCATGATCACAAATGTCACATATATTATCATGACTTTATGTTTATTATTCAAGTTCTATTACTCTCTAATGATTAAACTTAATCCGTATTCTGCATATTCTGTCTAAGTCCAAATACAGATATTTGTCTAAGTAAGGACTCACCGTGATGGAATCACCGTGACCCAGACACCGTGAAGGACTCACCATGACCCAGACACCGTGAAGGACTCATCGTGACCCAGACACTGTGACCGAGACACCGTGACCTAGACACCGTGAAGGACTTACCGTGACCCAGACACCGTGACCCAGACACTTTGACCCAGACACCGTGACCTCGACACCATGAGCTAGACACCGTGACATGGACATACCGTGAAACTCATACTGTGAATCTCATACCGTGAATCTCATACCATGAATCTCATAGCATTAAGAAGACACTATTTACATAATCATTGTGACACTGTTTCATAACTTTTTTTCAATATTATTTAAATAATACTAATGGTCATATTTGATGTTTTTAATGCAATTAATGTTATTTAATGATAGTTGTTGGCATGTCTGGAAACCGTATCTCGTACCTTTGAAAAGGGAATCATTCCTACCACCAGAACTCGTGGAATATAAAACATATTGAGATGGAGCACATATAAAAGAAGTGAAGTGTCTTGCAAGTGTTAATATACAATGAGAAGAACTTACATACACCCGGAGAGCACTGTGCTGAACAAGAAGATCAATCCTGAGCAAGAAAGAGAATGCCAGACTTTCAAAGAATTCTCATGAATACAATCCAACACCACTGAAGAATAAACAACGAGTCAAGAGATATTTTTAATTCCTGTAGAAGACAAGATGACTATGACACATTGTTTTTAAACAGAAAAACCAGAGAAGGACTCAGAAGCATTCCTGCTGAATCCAACGAGTCCAGAGCTGCACTGATAATCACTAGAGCTTTCTAAAATCCTATCTACTCTCTATAAGTGATTTATTTATTAACTTTTGAACAGTGTGGTGTATTCTGTATTTCGTACACACGCTATCTCTTGCACTAAACTGGAGGATATCTAAATCCTCACTCCAAATCTCTTAACTCTTGTTTACCCACGTCAACTGTGAAAGACGTCCTTGTGTGGCCTGGTCTTTGTTTTTTTTCCCACGAAGAATAGTGGTAGAGGTCCCTGCATGGCCTAGGTAGTTTTGTAATCTATTATTAACCCCAATCCAGGGTGTTGATTAAATTTATATAAATTTAAAAGGACTAAGTCTTGGATTGAGACTGAACCTCTTGTTATATCTATTGTTCATATTTAGTTTAAGTTTATAGTACACTGCATATATTTTATTTTTTCCACTGCTATTACATAGAAATACAAAACTATTTTAAAGCTACTTTGATAGTTAAATTAGCAAGTGTTTACACTTATTTTAAATCATTAGGTTATGTTCAAAAGTTAGTTTAATCTTGTGGTTAAATTAACTGAGATCTAATCAATCGTCGAGAAGCTAAGTGAACATTTACAATCTGTATAAATTCATTACAATTTAACTTGTTCTATAAATTGGGGGATTTTAAATAGAAAATATTTTAACAAAAATTTTAATTGGAACTTAATTCACCCCCCACTTGAGTATCCACTCCGACCAACATTTGGTATCAAAGGATTTGTTTTTGCTTATGGATTTTTGAAATACTCTGTTTTTCAACTGTGATTTTAGTTTCATCTTTAAAGATCTTAAATTTTTGTTATTTCTAAATTTTAACTCTTTAAATTATCTTTCTAAAATATAGGTATGGACAATAGATTAGACGGTATTGCTACTACCATGCCACCTTTCTTCAATGGTATAAACTATGCTCAATGGAAACTTAAAATGAAAAATCATTTAGAAAGCATGTGTTTTGATATCTGGACTGCAATAGAATCTCAATATAAAATTCCAGAAACAGAAAGAATAACATGGGATGAACCTAAAAAGACAGATTACAACAACAATTGTAAAGCTATGAATTCCTTGTACAGTGCTCTAGGAGATGAGGAGTTTAACAGAATTTCTTCTTGAAAAATTGCTTTTGAAATTTGGGATACTTTGGGTGATTCTCATGAAGGAACAAAAAATGTTAAAGACATGCGATTGAATACTTATACTATTAAATATGATAATTTTTAGATGAAAATTTATGAACATATTTCAGATATGTATATCAGGTTCAATGAGATAGTCAATACAATGAATTCACTTGGTAAAGCTGTTCTAGCAAAGGAACAAATTATGAGAATCTTGAGATGTCTACCAGACCGATTGGGGAACTTCTGTTTCAATCAGAGAATCTTGTGATACTGGTAAATTTCCAGTCAAGGAACTTATTGGTAAGTTAATTATGTATGAAAAAGAGATTAAGGTAAAAAAAATAAGAAGAAAATGAACCAAAAAGGATGTCAGTGGCTTTCAAGACTACTACTTAAATGAATAAAGATAAGGAGAAGCTTCATGTTAGTGATAGCTCAAGCTATGAAGAAAGTGAAAGTGCATCTGACAGTGATGTAGAAATGGCTCATATAGCCAGACAATTTAAGAAGTTTTATAGGATGAAGAAGTTTTTCAGAAAATAAAATTACAAAGGTAAGTATCCCAACAAGGGACACTAGAAAAAGCACTGGAAGAAATCTGACAAATCTGATAAAGTTGTCTGCTATGAATGCAAAAGAAAAGGACATATAAAAGCAGACTATCCAAAGCTGAAATACAAGAAGAAATATGAGTATAAGGATAATAAGTATAAGAAATCCATGAAGGTTACTTGGAGTGATTCTGAGGATATCTCCAGTGAATTTGAAGCTCCTGAGACTGAAAATAGAAATAAGTCAAACATGTGTTTTATGACAAACACTTATGAGGTAACATATGAAACTCCTGATTTAAATTCTTATTATTCTGGAGATGATTCTGATTCTAAAAATATGTCAAAATCTGAACTGTTTGAATACTGTGATATGTTGGAGGAAACCTGTAATGAGCTGAAATACAAATACAAAGGTTTAAAGAAACAGTATGCTTTAACTGTTAAACATAAATCTGATCTTGACATAGAAATGGAAAAGAATGCTTGGTTGCTTAAAGACAACGCTGAACTAAAATTATCAAATGAGAAACATAGGAAGGATTTAGAAAAGTTCACAAATGGAAAAGATACTCTTACTCAAATGCTAGGTAAGAAGATTTCACCTAGATACAATACTGGTATAAGATACCAACCTGGACAGAGACAGATTACGAAGAATAGATTTATTCATAAATCTGGACAGAAAACTACAAGTTCTAGTACTGGACATTTATATACATAACTAGTTTTTCACTAAGTTATAAATCTAATAGAGTTTATCTTTCAAAATCTTTTGATTCTGCAAATTTTATGAGACCCATAGGACAAATATGGGTACCGAAAGCTTTGATTACTAACATGTCTGGACCCAAGATGATTTGGGTACCAAAATCATTTCCTATTTAAATCTGTTTTATAGGAAACCTGCCTGAAGAGTTCCCCCAAGAAAACATGGTATATGGATAGTGGATGATCAAGACATATGTCTGGGGATTACTCGTGCTTCAAGATCTTAATAAAGGTTGATGGAGGTCATCTCACCTTTTGTGATAATTCTAAAGGGAAAAATCATCGGTTTAGGACAGATTGGTAACACTGACTCGGTATTAATTTCTAAAGTTCTATTTGTTTATGGACTTAAATATAATTTACTAAGTATTTCTCAATTATGTGATGATGGCTTTAATGTTAAATTTGAAAATAATTCATGAAATGTTTTTAATTATAATATGCTTTAGTATTTTCTGCCTTGCGAAATGAAAATGTCAATGTTGTTGATTTAAATTCCTTAGCTAAGCAAAATGTTACCTGTCTAAATGATTTTCATAAAGAGTCTTGGTTATGGCCTAAAAGATTAGGACACTGCAATTTACACTCACTTTGAAAAATTACTAGGAATAACATAGTTAGAGACCAACCTAAACTTGAGTTTCCAAATGAGAAAGTCTGTAATCCCTATCAAATGAGAAAGCAATATAAGGTTTCTAATATATCAAAGAATGAAGTTTCAACTTCTCAACCTCTCGAGTTGGTTCACATAGATTTTTTAGGACCATCTAGAGTTTCTATATTGAATGGGAAGAACTATATCTATGTACTCGTAGATGAATTTTCTAGATATACATGGGTATACTTCCTAGCTCACAAAAGTGACGCTTGTTCTTACATTGTCAAATACTCCAAATCTGTATAAAACCATAGTGGAATTAAGATTAAAACCCAATGAAGTGATCATGGTCGTGAGTTTGAAAATCATGAATTTGAATCCTATTGCTCACACAATGGCTATAGTCATAATTTTTATGCTCCTAGGACACCTCACCAGAATAGTGTAGTAGAAAGGAGGAATAGAACCCTGCAAGAAATTGCTAGAACTATGCTTAATGAATATGACCTGCATATTTACTTTTGGGATGAAGCTGTCAATACAGCTTGTTATATCATTAATAGAGTCTTAATTAGAACTATTCTTCAAAATACCCCTTATGAGTTGTGGAACAATAGAAAACCTAATGTTAATTACTTTATATTCTTTGGCTGTAAAGTTTTTATTCTCAGTACAAAGGATAATCTTGATAAGTTTTCATCTAAAAGTGATGAAAGAAATTTTTTTGGTTATTCTTTAACTATAAAAGCCAATAGAGTTTTTAATAAAAGAACCAAATGTGTGGAAGAATCTTTTCACATCATGTTTGATGAAACTGATCCACATGACCCTAAAACTTCACATGAAAATCCTGAAGAAGAATTATCTGTTCTGGACCTTAATGAAAAATCTAATGACCCTGCTATAAAGACCACCAGTTCTGGACTTATTCTAGAATCTACTACTAATGAACCCAAAACTAGAGAAGAACCTGAAATTTATAGTCCTACCTTTACTAGATCAACTAGAATTCTAAAGAATCATCCTTTAGATGTTGTTGTAGGAAATCTTGATTGAGGGACACAGACTAGATCTTCTCTAAGAAATCAGGTTGAACATCAAGCCTTTCATTCACAGTTAGAACCTAAAAATATAAATAATGCTATAAATGATGAATTTTGGGTAATTTATATTCAAGAATAACTCAATCAATTTGAATGAAATATAGTTTGGAATCTTTATGAAAGACCTAAGGAAACTTTCACAATAGGTACTAAATGGGTGTTTAGAAACAAAGTTGATGTGTCTAGAAAAATAGTTAGAAATAAATCTAGGCTAGTTACACAAAGCTATAGCCAAGAAGAAGGTATTGACTACGAGGAGACTTTTTCTCCAGTAGCCAGATTAGAAGCTATTAGGATTTTACTTGCTTATACTGCACATCTAAATTTCAAACTATATCAAATGGATGTCAAGAGTGCATTCTTAAATGGATATATTTCTGAGGTTGTTTTTGTTTAACAACCACCTGGATTTTCAAACCCTCATTTTCCAAATCATATTTTCAAATTATCAAAATCATTACATGGTTTAAAGCAAGCTCCAAGAGCTTGGTATGATATATTAAGTACTTTTGTAATTTCTAAAGGTTTTACAAAAGGTATAGCTGATTCTACTCTTTTTGTAAAACGAATTTCTAAAGATGTTTTAGTTGTACAAATTTATGTAGATGATATTATTTTTGGATCTTCAAAAACTACATTATGTACTGATTTCTCTAAAATGATGAAAAATGAATTTGAAATGAGTCTAATGGGTGAAATTAAATTATTTCTGGGATTTCAAATCATACAAAATGATAATGGAATTATTTTAAATGAATGTAAATATACTAGATATCATTTAAAACGTTTCGGATAGGATAGCACAAAAAGTAGTGACACTCCCATGAGTACCACCTGTAAGATGGATCATGATGAAAATGGTAAATCTGTTGATCAAACCACTTATAGAGGAATGATAGGAAGTCTTCTCTACCAAACTGATAGTTGTGCTGACATTATGTTTAGTGTGTGTATGTGTGCTCGCTTTCATGAAAACCATAAAGAGTCACATTTAAATGATGTAAAGAGAATTTTCAAATACCTCAAGCATACTACCAATTTAGGACTGTTTTATCCCAAAGGACAAACATTTGAATTAGTTAGTTATTCTGATGCTGATTTTGCTGGATGTAAGATAGATAGAAAAAGCACCTCTGGAACGTGTCATATTTTAGGCAAGTCACTAGCATCATGGTGTAGTAAGAAACAAAATTCTGCTGCATTAGCCACTGTAGAAGCTGAATACATAGCTGTTGGCAGTTGTTGTGCACAAATTGTATGGATGAAACACTCATTACTGGACTATAGATATCAATTCAGACATGTCCCAATAAATTGTGACAACACAAGTGCTATTAAAATTTCTAAGAATCTTGTTTCTCTCTCTAGGACAAAACATATTGATGTAAGACATCACTTTTTGAGGGATCGTTATCAAAAAGGTGATATTACTTTGGAATTCATTGGTACTGAATATCAACTTGCTGATATATTTATTAACCATTAAATTCTGAAAGATTAGACTACATAATACATGATCTTGGTATGATTAATCATAATTAAATATCCTACTGATCTAAATGTTTAATACTTTACATTATTTTACTTTAAGGTTTCATGGTCACTGTTTATAAGTTACTGTTTTATGTTCACTATCTCACCATCAAGACTTTATGCTCATGGTCTATCAACTTACTATCTCACCGTGACTACACAGAATTTTCACTGTCTCACCATGATGACTATCAACTGTCTCACCATGATGACTAGTTTTCATCACACCATAACGCCTGCTCATGGTCTCACCATCAAGATTGTTTTTATTCTTATGTTAACTCGTATCGAGTAATTTTTATTTTACTGATATTTGATTTCCCGCGCTTTTGATTTTATGACGTTTGACATTCCCAAATGATAAAACTTAAGGGTTTCATTCGATTCCATACCCGAACTATCTCCTGAACCTTCTCTTCTCTCTCGCCTGAACCTTCAGTGGATACCAAGGATGAGGCGTCCATCTTCACCCTCATCTAAGAAGGGCCTCTCTAAGAAACAGAAGAGGATACCGAGGATAGCTCCCGAAGGACCTCTAAACCCAAACCTGGTAAGCCGTACAGTTATACCTGAAAAAGAAGTTTGCCCAGAGTGGTGGTTGTCTAGCAGATATTTAGTTTTAAAAGTTTTAAGAGATCAAGGATGGCATGGATGGTTCACTGGATAGAATATACCGATCTACCCGAGATTGGTATCTCAATTTTATCAGTATATAATGTTTTCTTTTGAGTTTGGAGAAAGATTTATGGTGACAAGATGGATAAATGGTCAAAAGTGATCTTTCCCTTTGAGGATGTGGGCTATATTCCTAGGGATTCCCCATGATGGAGTGTGTGAGTATTAACAGAGATACCCTCCTCCAACAACCGACATCTTTGACCTGGAGACTTCTTTGGAAAACCTGACTGGAAATAGCACCAAGCGAAGGGCCATAGCTACTGAATTAGATGGGGAGACTAGACATTTGTTCAAATTTGTTCAAAATTTGATTAGTCCAAGAAAATGAGATTTTTCTATGATGAAGTATCAGGATGTGTTTCTGATTCACCTGTTGAAGAATGGCCATAAGATCAACCTATGAAAGTACGTTATCAACCATATCTGTGAGCTGATCAAATTCACTTCCAAATCCACCTCCTTGTTTTACTCAAGGATGATTTGTGCTATGTTAGTTGCAAAAGGGATGGTTGGACCGAATGAAGAAAAGTTAGAGGACCTTGATTTCTGCCTATCCATGCCTATCATCAGAAGGATGAAGATTCGCTGGATCCCATGGAAGAAGCAGTGGGTTGAGGACAATGATCAATTGTATAAAAAGTTTAATCATGTTTACTATCCAATAAGGCCTAAAAATCTATCTGATCCTGGTTTGGAACCAGATTAGGTGGCCGATTTTTCAGAAGAATAAGAAGAGGAAGTAACTACTGATTTATCTCAAAGAGAATTGGTTGAAATACCACAAATAGAAACAGCTCCTATTGAAAAAGAATGGACTGTTGTCCCTGCTGTTATCCCTGCTGAAATAACTCAAGAAGAGGAAGTTTATGTTAGTTTGAGAGAAGAGGAATCTCCTTCTTCTAGTGTGGATGTAAATCTAAAATCTCATCCTAATGCTACAAGGAAGTTGGTTTTTCCGGATTCAGAACGACAAGTAACCTTAGAGGTTGATCCTATTGAAGAGGATCTTTCTGTTGAGAAAGAAGCATGTCTGGAATTTCAACCAGTGGAACAATCGGTTCCTGAGATAATTCCCTTTGCTGAAGAGATGATGGAAATTTCCTTCCAGTTGGTAAGGAAAGAGTTTGTTGAAGAGATTAGGGATGATCCTGTGGATCTTATCCATGTTCACGAGCCTCAATAATCTAAAAGGGAAGCACAATTTTAGGGTGAGGAACCAAAAAATCATGAAATTATAGAAGTTGGATCTGTTGAAGCTTCTCAACATGCTGTCACATACTCTATGCACACCCAGTTTGTTTTCCCAAGCTTTTCGGATGTGAATGAGTCAGAGCAAGTGTCTACAACTGGAATGGCTCTTTCTTCCCTATTTCAACTAAAGTCTGTAGCTCATCCAGAACTAGAACCAGAGCCCCATCCTCAATCCAAATCAGAATCTGAGTTTGATGATGACTCTGAACCTCAACCATAATCTGAATCACTACCTTTAGCTGCACCCTTACCTGAGCATCATTCCTTTGTGACCAAAGATGATCTGAATGTTTTTGGAGAAACTTTGTTAGCTGGAGTTGATAAAATTGTCTCCACTCAACCTCATCCAGTAACTCAGTTATGTCAAGAAGATGCATCAATTCTTGTGGAAAATATTATCTTGCATATTCATCCAAGGATGATCTGAGAAATTCAAGAAGCCAAAGTTGAGAATAAGCTGCTGAGTGCTGATGTTGCAAATCTAAAAAATATGATAGCAAATTTGCAAAATGAGTTATCCTTGAGCTCAAAACCTGCTCATGTTTCTGCTCCTACAACAGTTGCTACTTCTCTTGAGCCATATGATTCCCTCCTTTCTAGGGAAATTGTGTCTAAAGATCATCCATTCCTCATTTATTTTGATGAAAAGATTGGAAAAAGACACCCCAAGATGCTAGAACGCATGAGAGAACTTGTGGAAAATCTGAATAAGCTTATAGATGAATACACTGGTTGCCAGCAAAAAGTGTTAAAACAGCTCAAAGTTCTAACCGAAGTTGTCAAGGCTTCACCTGTTTCTGTTCAGACCTCCACATCTTCTTTGGATGATTCTATGCTGAGATCCATAATCATGAAGAAATTCAGAGTGCCTTCAGTGTCTTGGATCTATCTTCTTTGACAGAATTGGTTAAGAATAGTGATAGAGAATATGACTTGGTTAGGATTAATTCTAAGATAGCCAATGATTCTCAACAAGAGATCACCAAGAAAATAGATCTTTATCTCTCCTAGATTTTCCCTAAATGTGATATGACATATCACTTGAGATATCTTGTTGAAAATTTGAGAATCCCTCTGGTGACACAGGCTTTTAAAACTCAAGTTCAGAAACTTACAGAGTTCACAAGATTGTTGGGAAAGTTTATGGAGAATAAGGATGATTTTGAAAAGGATATGCATTTTGGTGGTGAAATCATTACTAATTTCATAAATCTTTTGAAGCCATATCTTCATGTGTAGAGTACTGTTATCCTGGCTCCAACTGCTGCACCCCTTCGACCTGCTCTACCTGCCTTAGCCTCAAATGCATGTCAGTCATCCAAGCTCTTTCTCAGATCCGTCCAGTCATTCTTGACCAACCTAAGACTTGATATTCTACTACCCACACTTTGGCTCCATCTGTTTTTTAAGGTCTACCCTTACCCTCTTTGTCTACTACATATATGCCTTATTTTACCTCAGAACCATCTCCTGCTGCTGATAAACGCAATGAAAAGATGGATCCCTACAGAGTCTAGAGACTGTTTTCTTTTTGATGGGATGTCATTTCTTATTTACTGTATGTACTTCTCTTGTATGTTGTTTTCTACACCCATTGTTTAATGCAAACTGAAGAGTTTCATTTCATTTTCTCTACATTTTGATAATCCCAAAAGGGGAGGAAAAATCTACAAGTATAAATGGGGGAGAAAAATGGCAAGTGTCAGTTATATAATGTTTTTGGCTATGATAGTATCTTTATAGGTACATTTCATTTATCTTCTGACTATATCTGATTTTTGATCCTCAAAAAGGGGGAGATTGTAGGACTCATCATGTTTTAATCATGTTTTAATGATCACAAATCCTTTTACTATTAATTAATATCAATATTCATTGCACATCTTGATAATGGTCATCAATATCAATAATAACTACACATAATGGTTTAATGATAACAAATTTTATCGATGTTAATTACTCTCTTTATTATTTACAAGTCTTATACATGATCACAAATCTCACATATATTATCAAGCCTTTATGTTTATGATTCAAGTTCTATTACTCTCTAATGATTAAACATAATCCATATTCTACATATTCTGTCGAAGTCCAAATACAAATATTTGTCTAAGTAAGGACTCACCGTGAAGGACTCACCGTGACCTAGACACCGTGACCTAGACACCGTGAAGGACTCACCGTGACCCAAACACCGTGAAGGATTCACCATGAAACAGACATCGTGATCCAGACACAGTGACCCAGACACTGTGAAGCACTCACCGTGACCCAGACACCGTGACCCAGACACCGTGACCCAGACACCGTGACCTTGACACCGTGAGCTAGACACTATAGCATCCCGTCTTTTTATAACATAACTTTTCATTCCATTACACGGAACTGAGGATCTTTAAGGTTTAGTGTCTTGGAAACAAGGAACATAAGACATGAAACAAAAAAAAAACATTCTTCTTAAACACTTGAAAGGCTTCTCCTCATGTTCACCCTAGGCTCATTACTGCATCTCATAACCTGGGGACATACATCAAAAGGAAGGGTGAGCAGAAGGCCCAGCAAGGGAAACAAGTGAAACATTTTACATATGAACTTGAGATACATCAATAAAGTCATGAAAAGAACTTTAAGGCATGAGAAAGAAAATCATGAGGCATTTCATAATAAAAAAATAACATTTTCCATAACTTGAAGATGTGGCTACATCATTTAACATAGACAATCATGAACATATCACCAAGGTCCATCCCCAAGGTGTCATTTGAAAATTACCAAGGTTATTCACCAAGGTATCATGAAAATTGTAATCTCTAGTGGTTACATCATTACCCAATGCATTGGAGCGCTATCAGGGCGCACCCTTAAATTTGCCTTTATTATCATGTGAGCCACATATATCATCATCAAACATTTCATAAATAACCCACATAACATAAAATAAATGGGTTTCATTTCATAATCATAACGTTTTAAAAACTGCTTTAAAGACATGATCTTTACGGCACTTTAAACCCACAGAAAGGGAAAGCGGGTTTCATATATGTAAATCCCAGAATTTAAAATAGAACATTTTGATATATATGTGGATACCCCTATAGAAATAAGAGCTTTTAGTATTCACTTTATAACATAAAATAATTTTTAAAAAAGAGAGAGAGGCACTTTGAGATGAAAATTCTACAGCATAACGACTATGTTTCGGGGTTTTAGAAAACATTGAGAAGAGAGGGAACATGGGTCAAACATTCATAAATGACCCATCAAACAGTAGAGAGGAAAAATATAAGGGTTTTAAGAACATGGTAATGAAATTTGAAAATATACCATATGAAATGAAGAACATGAAAGGAAGGAAAAAAAAGATTTCTCTTGTGAGAATTCGGCAGCCTAACGGCGCCACTTAAGCTTCAAAAAAATTGAATTGACAAGGTCAAATAGGGTCTCTCATCATATGAACATAAGAGTCCAGTATGATAGATATATAGATCATACCACAACATAATAGAAAGGAACTTGAAAGAATTGACATGAAAGTAGAACTTCAAAACGAGAATGGTGAAGAACCACTTAAAAATTCGGCAGCCTAACGGCGCCACTTAAACTTCAACAAAATTGAATTGACAAGGTCAAATAGGGTCTCTCATCATATGAACATAAGAGTCCAGTATGATAGATATAGAGATCATACCCCAACATAATAGAAAGTAACTTGAAAGAATTGACGTGAAAGTAGAACTTCAAAACGAGAATGGTGAAGAACCACTTAAAAATTCGGCAGCCTAACGGCGCCACTTAAAACTTCAAAATAATGAATTGAAGTGATCAAATGGGGTCTCTCATCATATGATCATAAAAGATCAGTATGATAAATTTAGAGATCATACCCCAACATAATAAAAATGAACATGAAAGACTTGAATGAAAATAGAACTTGAAAACGAGGAAGGTGAAAGAATCCCTTAAAAATTCGGCAGCCTAACGACGCCACTTAAACATTCTTAAAACGAATTGATGAGAGCAAGGGGGGTCTCTCATCATATGAACATGAAATAGGCAGTAGGATTAATATAAAAGAACATCCTCCAACATAAGAACATGGAGTATAAAAGAAAAGACATAAAAGAGATTACTTGAAAAGAAAGAGAGAGGTCAGATCCCTTACCTTAAAATGTAACTCTTAAACCTCAAAGGTTGGGACCTTGAGGGATTAGGGGCACCTTGGGAGGACTCCTTGGGAGGTAATGAGACCAGAAATTCGTTGGGAATGAGTGGGGAGTCGAATGGATGAGAGGAGGGCTTGGTATTTATAGGCAAAGTGAGGGGACAAGGCATTAATGGCAAAGGGACACCTCATTAGTGGTTTTGGCAAAACTGTGGGCTTGCCCATGGTATTTGCCCATGGTATTGGCCACTTGGGACACCTCATACCTTATCTAACTATTCATAATTCGAACATATTGATTACAAACTTAATACATCATTTAATGATGTCATTAAACACCCGTAACTTAAAAACTGTATTTTCACTATTCATCAAAAATTCAACTTTCTCAGAATAATCCCAAAATTTCACCTTAACCAAATATCAATGCTCTGATTACAAATATGAACTCCATTTTATAAAAATAATTTTCTAAATATTTTTAATTTAATTTTTAAATAAAAACACTATTCATCGAAAATTCATTTTTTTCAGAAAAAAACCCCAAAAATTACCATAACATAATATCGATGCTCTGAGTTCAAAAATAAAGACATTTTTATAAAAATAATTTTCTAATTATTTTTAATTAAATTTTTAATTAAAAAACACTATTCATCCGAAAAAACTAATACTTGAATAATAATTAATGAAACCGTTATTTAACTATTTTATTGAATCACATTACTTAATCAAGGTGCCTATATTATTTTAAAACTTTCTTTAAGTGAGATTACTAATCCATTTGGTCATATTATTAATCCTAATCATAAAATCACTATTCATAATTTACTATTCATCAAAAATCAAGTTGATCTTATTAGACTCTAAATTCAGTACTGAACATAATTGCAGAAGACCATTTTTTGAAAATCATTACACATTTTTAATTATTTAGGGATTACATAAACATATTTAAAATATCATTTTTCTAAAATTCATCAAAAATATGCATACTATATTTATCCGGTCATTTCAAAATTCATAAACTTCATCATAAAAAGAAATCCCAATTTTTATTTAAAACAAGGATTACACAAGGTAGTTACGGTCTCGTTACATAACCCCTTATAATACCAGCATAGGACCTAAGAGTAAGGTGTGCTAGGGTGATAGAAGCTTGGGGCGGCTCAGTCAACATTGCCCGAGTAGTAATTTCTATCAGTTTGAACTTCTCACGAAGGCGATTTCGTTCCAGCTTCACATGATGAAGTTCGGCTTGGATTTGATCCAGAGCAAAACCCAGTGGTGCTACCTCCTTCCCAAGCTCTGTTATATGGGCTTCGATCGGTCCAAGACTACTAGGTGAGGCCATCGAATCTTCTTTCTATAATAATTAACCAAGATTACTTATATTTAGAGACAATAATCAAAACATTTTGTTCACAGCGGTCATGTTGACCGATGGTTATATAATAGTCAAAACCCACTGATCTCATTTTAATTATAATCATGTTTATCAAATAAAACATTTTTGTTGAGTATAACAATAACACATAAAATTAGGAAACAAAATTTATTTAAAAATTTCGGGTCTTACAATCTTCCCCCCTTAAGAAATTGCGTCCTCGCAATTTTAAAATTGGGTTTTGAAATTTCATTTAAAGTCCCACATCGGAAAAGGAGTCAGTAAAACTATTACTTTAAAATAAAGAAAGGGAAGTACAATGGTCACCCGAGTTAACCCACACTTGGGTTCCATGTAGGAAAACATGGACATGGAGGAAAAAACAAAGGGTCAAGTTCTGAGGGATAGTGATAGAGAACATGATTAGGAGAAAGTTAACCATGAGAAAATCCCAAACTTATGATGTGTGTAAACGGTCTTTGATTACCTAGTAGGAAACGTAAACCAACAACATTTTTGTTTTACGTTTCTTTTCATAATTTTGAGGATTTCATTTACTATATAGAACAAAAACATAAGAAAATATACCTACCTTCAAGTAGAGTTTCATCCTTTAACAAGTCCCTACCAACACTAATCATTTCTCCAAATGATGAGAATTCAAAAACACTTGGTCTCATAAAAGCACAACAATCATCGTCTATAGAATCACATAATCTACAAAAGATTAACTATCTATTTCTTCTATATTTAAACATTATCCCAAAAACAGAAAGGTTAAGGTAAAACAACTCTTCAAAAAGAAATAATCCCATAGGAATGGAAACTACTTTTAAATCATCAAAGTTCCATGGTACTACCCAAAGTTCATCATAGACCATTCCATAAATAACGGTCCTTAAAATTCCTCAAAAAAAACCAAACTAAGATTGAAACCCAAATACAATAAGGATTTGATAACATAGTCTTCCAAAACAACTTCATTGTTCATCTCCAGACAACATCAACCACTCCTAACATCTTATAACAAAAGTAGCTAACCTAAACATATTTTACCCAAGATAGGTTAATCATTCCCAAAAGTAACCTAAATTACTATAAGTCCACCTTAAATTCATCAATTCTTCAAAATATAAGTCAACCTTACTCCTCAATGAAAATACTATAGTAATCTATTTACCTCGTTCATATAGGGTCCCCAAAATAGTGAACGCCTTCCAAAATAATAATCATCTTTTAATCCCCTAATCATCTCTGACATATTAATACGGAAATTGTCACATTTCCTATCACATTGGTTGTTGGGACACGTTATTCCATTTCCCACCATTAACTAAGAAGATAAAGTATAATTAAAGGCATAAATACTTAACCAATAATCATGAAAAAAAACTTAAAGCATATAAGGATAACTTGTAGAAGAAAAGTATACCCTAACTTGTGATCCCCTAGGTTCCCATCTAGGTTATCCATGATCATATATTCTTATGTGAATCTTTATTTTATTTTATCTTTGTTCCTTTAATAATGGTTCATACCAAGCTTATGAATTTACCAAATCATATCCCCCGGGAGTGTCGTAACCAAGAGTGCAGCAAGGCCCGTTGTCGTGTACCAGTTCCCGTTCGAGTCTATCTCAAAGCGGTGTTTTCGGGTTTTACCCCTATGTACATCTGTGCCAGAGCCACCTCTACCTGCTCGTATCCAGACAGGGATGTATTTGCTTGCCAACCCCTTACTCAATACTCACCAAAATACCAGGAAGATTTCCTATATTAAACTTTTCTATAGGGTTCCTCCTAGAGTTTTCATATCCTAATTTCCACAAATAACTAAACCATCCTTTGATACCAACTATAGCATCCCGTATTTTTATAACATAACTTTTCATTCCATTACATGGAACTGAGGATCTTTAAGGTTTAGTGTCTTGGAAACAAGGAACATAAGACATGAAACAAAAAAAAAACATTCTTCTTAAACACTTGAAAGGCTTCTCCTCATGTTCACCCTAGGCTCATTACTGCATCTCATAACCTGGGGACATACATGAAAAGGAAGGGTGAGCAGAAGGCCCAGCAAGGGAAACAAGTGAAACATTTTACATATGAACTTGAGATACATCAATAAAGTCATGAAAAGAACTTTAAGGCATGAGAAAGAAAATCATGAGGCATTTCATAATAAAAAAAAATAACATTTTACATAACTTGAAGATGTGGCTACATCATTTAACATAGACAATCATGAACATATCACCAAGGTCTATCCCCAAGGTGTCATTTGAAAATTACCAAGGTTATTCACCAAGGTAACATGAAAATTGTAATCTCTAGTGGTTACATCATTACCCAATGCATTGGAGCGCTATCAGGGCGCACCCTTAAATTTGCCTTTATTATCATGTGATCCACATATATCATCATCAAACATTTCATAAATAACCCACATAACATAAAATAAATGGGTTTCATTTCATAATCATAACGTTTTAAAAACTGCTTTAAAGACATGATCTTTACGGCACTTTAAACCCACAGAAAGGGAAAGCGGTTTTCATATATGTAAATCCCAGAATTTAAAATAGAACATTTTGATATATATGTGGATACCCCTATAGAAATAAGATCTTTCAGTATTCACTTTATAACATAAAATAATTTTTAAAAAAGAGAGAGAGGCACTTTGAGACGAAAATTCTACAGCATAACGACTATGTTTCGGGGTTTTAGAAAACATTGATAAGAGAGGGGACATGGGTCAAACATTCATAAATGACCCATCAAACAGTAGAGAGGAAAAATATAATGGTTTTAAGAACATGGTAATGAAATTTGAAAATATACCATATGAAATGAAGAACATGAAAGGAAGGAAAAAAAGATTTCTCTTGTGAGAATTCGGCAGCCTAACGGCGCCACTTAAACTTCAAAAAAATTGAATTGACAAGGTCAAATAGGGTCTCTCATCATATGAACATAAGAGTCCATTATGATAGATATAGAGATCATACCACAACATAATAGAAAGGAACTTGAAAGAATTGACATGAAAGTAGAACTTCAAAACGAGAATGGTGAAGAACCACTTAAAAATTCGGCAGCCTAACGGCGCCACTTAAACTTCAACAAAATTGAATTGACAAGGTCAAATAGGGTCTCTCATCATATGAACATAAGAGTCCAGTATGATAGATATAGAGATCATACCCCAACATAATAGAAAGTAACTTGAAAGAATTGACGTGAAAGTAGAACTTCAAAACGAGAATGGTGAAGAACCACTTAAAAATTCGGCAGCCTAACGGCGCCACTTAAAACTTCAAAATAATGAATTGAAGTGATCAAATGGGGTCTCTCATAATATGATCATAAAAGATCAGTATGATAAATTTAGAGATCATACCCCAACATAATAAAAAAGAACATGAAAGACTTGAATGAAAATAGAACTTGAAAACGAGGAAGGTGAAAGAATCCCTTAACAATTCGGCAGCCTAACGGCGCCACTTAAACATTCTTAAAACGAATTGATGAGATCAAGGGGGGTCTCTCATCATATGAACATGAAATAGGCAGTAGGATGAATATAAAAGAACATCCTCCAACATAAGAACATGGAGTATAAAAGAAAAGACATAAAAGAGATTACTTGAAAAGAAAGAGAGAGGTCGGATCCCTTACCTTAAAATGTAACTCTTAAACCTCAAAGGTTGGGACCTTGAGGGCTTAGGGGCACCTTGGGAGGACTCCTTGGGAGGTGATGAGACCAGAAATTCGTTGGGAATGAGTGGGGAGTCGAATGGATGAGAGGAGGGCTTGGTATTTATAGGCAAAGTGAGGGGACAAGGCATTAATGGCAAAGGGACACCTCATTAGTGGTTTTGGAAAAACCATGGGCTTGCCCATGGTATTTGCCCATGGTATTGGCCACTTGGGACACCTCATACCTTATCTCACAATTCATAATTCGAACATATTGATTATAAACTTAATACATCATTTAATGATGTCATTAAACACCCGTAACTTAAAAACTGTATTTTCACTATTCATCAAAAATTCAACTTTCTCAGAATAATCCCAAAATTTCACCTTAACCAAATATCAACGCTCTGATTAAAAATATGAACTCCATTTTATAAAAATAATTTTCTAAATATTTTTAATTTAATTTTTAAATAAAAACACTATTCATCGAAAATTCATTTTTTTTTCAGAAAAAAACCCCAAAAATTACCATAACATAATATCGATGCTCTGAGTTCAAAAATAAAGTCATTTTTATAAAAATAATTTTCTAATTATTTTTAATTAAATTTTTAATTAAAAAACACTATTCATCCGAAAAAACTAATACTTGAATAATAATTAATGAAACCGTTATTTAACTATTTTATTGAATCACATTACTTAATCAAGGTGCCTATATTATTTTAAAACTTTTTTAAGTGAGATTACTAATTCATTTGGTCATATTATTAATCCTAATCATAAAATCACTATTCATAATTTACTATTCATCAAAAATCAAGTTGATCTTATTAGACTCTAAATTCAGTACTGAACATAATTGCAGAAGACCATTTTTTGAAAATCATTACACATTTTTAATTATTTAGGGATTACATAAACATATTTAAAATATCATTTTTCTAAAATTCATCAAAAATATGCATACTATATTTATCCGGTCATTTCAAAATTCATAAACTTCATCATAAGAAGAAATCCCAATTTTTATTTAAAACAAGGATTACACAAGGTAGTTACGGTCTCGTTACATAACCCCTTATAATACCAGCATAGGACCTAAGAGTAAGGTGTGCTAGGGTGATAGAAGCTTGGGGCGGCTCAGTCAACATTGCCCGAGTAGTAATTTCTATCAGTTTGAACTTCTCACGAAGGCGATTTCGTTCCAGCTTCACATGATGAAGTTCGGCTTGGATTTGATCCAGAGCAAAGCCCAGCGGTGCTACCTCCTTCCCAAGCTCTGTTAGATGGGCTTCGATCGGTCCAAGACTACTAGGTGAGGCCATCGAATCTTCATTCTATAATAATTAACCATGATTACTTATATTTAGAGACAATAATCAAAACATTTTGTTCACAGTGGTCATGTTGACCGATGGTTATATAATAGTCAAAACCCACTGATCTCATTTTAATTATAATCATGTTTATCAAATAAAACATTTTTGTTGAGTATAACAATAACACATAAAATTAGGAAACAAAATTTATTTAAAAATTTTGGGTCGTTACAGACACCGTGACATGGAATTACCGTGAAGCTCATACTGTGAATCTTATATTGTGAAGCTCATATTGTGATGATCATATAGTGAAGAAGACACCATTTACATAATCACTATGACACCGTTTCTTAATTTTTTTTCAATATTATTTAAATAATACTAATGGTCATATTTGATGTTTTTAATGCAATTAATGTTATTTAATGATAGTTGTTGGCATGTCAGGAAACCGTATCTCGTAGCTATGAAAATGGAATCATTCCTACCGCTAGAACGCGTGGAATATAAGAAAGATTTAGATGCAGTACATGTAAAAGAAGTGATGTGGCGTTCAAGTGTGAATATACCACAAGAAGAACATACATACACCCAGAGAGCATTGTGCTGAGCAAGAAGATCAATCCTGATCAATAAAGAGATTTCCAGACTTGCAAAGAATTATCATGAATGAAATCCAACACCACTGAAGAATACATGACCAGTCAAGAGATATTTTTCATTCTTGTAGAAGAAAAGCTGACTACGTCACTCTGTTTTTCAACAGAAAAACCATAGAAGGACTCAGAAGCATTCCTGCTGAATCCACCGAGTCCAGAGCTACATTGATAATCACTAGAGCTTTATAAACTCTTATCTAATATCTCTATGTGATTTATTTATTAACTTTCGAGCAGTGTGGTGTACTCTGTATTTCTTACACACACTATCTCATGCACTATACTAGAGGATATCTAAATCCTCACTCCAAATCTATTAACTCTTGTTTACCCACATCAACTATGGAAGAGGTCCTTGTGTGGCCTGGTCTTTGTTTTTTTTCACGAAGAATAGTGGTAGAGGTCCCTACATGGCCTAGACAGTTTTTTAAACTGTTGTTAACCCCGATACAGGGTGTGGATTAAATTTATATAAATTTTAGAGGACTAAGTATCGGCTTGAGAAAGAACCTCTTGTTATATCTACTGTTCATCTTTAGTTTATGTTTATAGTACACTACATATATCTTAACTTTTCTGCTGCTATTACATTGAAATAAAAACTATTTTAAAGCTACTTTGATATTTAAATTGGTATGTTTTTACAGTTATTGTAAATCAGTAGGTTAGTTTCAAAAATTAGTTTAATATTGTGGTTAAATTAACTGAGATCTAATCAATCTTTGAGAAGCTAAGTGAACATTTACAATCTGTATAAATTCACTACAGTTTAACTTGTTTTATAAATTGGGGGATTTTAAATAGACAATATTTTAACAGAAATTTTAATTGGAAATCAATTCACACCCCTCGTGAGTATCCACTCCGACCAACAGATTCTATGTTATTATTGAAATTATCCTTGAAGGTGTAATTATATTTTAATGAAGTGTATAATCTTGAGATATGTGAATTAGATAAAGGATCCCATGTATGTTGTTCCTGTTTTATTTGACCTGGGTCCCAAATGGGTGACCTATTGTTATGTTGACCTTGAGAGGGTATGTGTGGGTTGGGTAGCGATGATCACTTGTGTCACCATAGAACGTCGACCAAATATGTGTTCCTAATGAGGCTACGGGGTAAATTGAATGGAATGATTTATCAGAGATGTATTTTCCAATGAGTTTCATATAGATACATCAGATGCTTTTGATGATATCCATAGATATAACATTCATTCTTAGTTCTAAAAACCCATGGGTAGGGTACCTATGATTTGGATATTAAGAATATGATTTAGATTTAATTGGACTTTGTCCATTGAATCAGGATAGAGGATTAAACCTTGTTAGGTGTCCACTGGGATTATTTTTATTACCTTTGAATTTCTTCAGGTAATCAGGGTAGGGGACGAAACCAACAAAGGATCACTCTGAGCTTATTTTGACAGATAGTGGAATGCAGATAAGAATCATTTATTGAGATTGATACTATTTCATTTATTAGATTTTTGACTTAGGAATCATGCATAATTTAATATTAGTTTCCATGGATATATGAAATTCATAGAGACACTCATATGATGGTTGAAAAAGTATTGGGTTATTATAAATAGATACTATAAATTCAAGTATTAAAAATGATTATTTAATTATGTTTACATATTTTTTAGTCCATCAGTTGAGATTGTAAAATACAAATACACTAAAAAATATAAAAAAATGATCAAATAATGTTTTTTATTGGGTGGAAGTGTAAACCACAGATACATCATCTCGCAAGTGATTTATATAACCACTGCTAAAATTGGAATTAACAATCAACATGAAGTTGTTCCTTATATTTAGCAGGAATTTTTGGAAAGTGACATAGAATGAGTATTTTGCAGAAGTTTTAATTTTTATGGTAGATTTTAAATTTTAAAAATAACTATAATATAGAGGTGGTTAAAGAAACCACTGAAGTATGAACCTTGTGATTGAAAACATGCCACTAATACAGATAAAACCTTGGCTATGAAATATTTTGTCATATTTAATGGCAGTTTTAACTAACACCCTAATGAAATACCATAATATAGTGGTAGTTTAAACCACCATGAAAAAAAACTATATATTGTAGAGGTTTATACAACTTATATATCATGATTAACAAAAAAATTATTAGGTTATATAGCCCCAGAACCTACATCTAGAACAAAACATCACAGATACCATCATATTATAGAGGAAGACACATTCATTTTCAAAACATGTCTCTTAAATGAACTTTTCATTATAATAATTCATTTCTACATCATCATTCAACATAACACCAACTAGAGAACACATAGTAAGATACCAATTCCTCCCCACTAATGACATATACTCTAAGATAACATATCAAAATTATAATAACTATATCAATAAAGATATAATTATATTTCATTTCACAATAAATTATCTTATAATAATAAATCAAAAACCACAATAATAAAACCCGCAGTTTAAGGGAGACATATCATTAATATGGTATAACAGTACATAACCATCAAGGTAATTTTCATCCATACCACAAAATATTATACAATAATTAAATAAAACTCATACATAAGGTACTTGTATTCCCGATCCCATATAAAATATTAGAAAAATATAAAAAATTCCCCCATTAGATGTTCAGATGCATCAATAAATCATCTCCACTAATAATTACCCAATGATTAACTCTTCTCATCACCCTCTCTATCACCATCTCTACTTCCTTCTTCCCACACCTGCAAGAAAAATATATCGGAAATTAAACATGGTTGTATATTTATATTTAATCTTAAAAAAAATATTTGTACAAAATGATTTTAATGAAGTCTAATTGATCTTATCACCACCAATTATCACTTGCAATAAAAATTTCCCTGCCAAAGTCCTCAGTTTCTAATGGTCCAAGACCCAAAAAGCACACTCAACAAGGATGATCCTCCCTTAAGAATTTACCAACTGGGTTATCCTGGGAGACTGAGTAGGACTATCTGGGATTAACATTCAATAGTTCCGTGATTTTTACATGTTAATAAAATATTAATCAAATTAAAATTAATATATATTAACATTGTGATAACTGATAATAAGTAATAATAATGAAAAATGAATTCATGACAAAACTTCTTGGTCATACTCATTAACAAAACTCCCATTAGAGTTTTTATGAACTTGCAACATGACTTTTCTTCGGGATTCATGGTGGGATAAACTATGTCACTACATTAAAAAAAGGATATATCCACAATTTAATATATTAAACAACTAATATTTTCAAATAAATATTAAATTAATGAAAATATTACCATTGTCAATTGGCTTCTAGAAATAATCTTTGACACCACAATGCTAGTATAAAAATTACATCTTAGCATTCATATCATTTAATAAAATAAAATTATGTTTAGAACAGATATTGGAAAAACATCTCGTAGAAAAAGTAGAAATGTTAAAATATGCACAGTACTGACAAACAAAATATACACAATAGTGATAATGAATAACTGCAGAAATGACATAAGTGGTTGAAAAATGAATTGATAACTATACATAAAATCGTTTTCCTCTTCAATCATGTTAGTTTCCTAATCCATCCTTACTTAATCTACTTAATCCACTCATGGATGAATAATATTATCAATTACATGATGGAAAAATAAGATCTATTCTTGTTGTTGATGGGATTAAATGTTAGAGGTCAAATCTTCCATTTCATCACCCATATCATAGAAGTCTCTATATTTTTCATGATAAACTACATTCCACCCATCATACACAACATATTTCACATAATATAACATTTATTTTGTGATAATATGATTTAAGGATCATGTGGTTCACAATCACCAACATCCATCAAGCAAGGGATGTTCACAGAAGTAAATTGCAATGATTCTTTTTTAACATCACTGATAATATACACCCAATTACTTTTGAATAAAACAACTAAAAATGACCATGGTAGTATACATTGATTATATAAATTATCATTACATTGTATTCAGCTTCATAAAATGTAGATATTCCACTATTATGAGTTTTTAGACGCTCATCCCAATCGACTGTACAAAATATAATGTCATTCACATTGTAAGATTTTAAATTTCTAGCCTGTTTTAGAGGACCTGGAGAAAGAAACATCAAATATTCATACAATAGTGATCTAGTATTAGTATTCATGATCTAAAAAAATTTAATGTACATTATTTGATTTAAAAAATATGTGTATAAAACTAATATCAATTTTGATTGCAATATTTATGAAGCTACACGTCATGAAAACACTTATACAAGATATTTATTAATGGAGTTATTTATGTCTTTATCATTTTTTGTCCATCCTCTCATTCATATGATTATTTGTATCCTCAACACTTCAATAAATGGATATAAAATTTCACTATTTATCAGGACAAATCTATGTGCCTATAATAATTTCATTTCCATCAATGTGACATTTGATCACCTCCCAACCGACCAGTCAAAAACAGGAATGATATTTGATTTCCCATGTATTTAATATTGAGTTGATGTGTTTTGAACTCATCCAACTCCATTGAATCTTGTCTCAATGTCATCCAGGTATCTAGAATAAAAGGTATGAAACTCCCCAACAAAGTATCCTTTAGAAATAGGGCCTTCTAGTTGAGATTTTTCTATATAAGATTTAATATGCCCATGATATCTATGAAATAAAATAACATAAAATTAATTATGTATTTAATTAATTAACTAGAATTATTTAAAAAAACAAACAAAAATATCAATAAATTAACTCTCAATTGGTTACATCCATTAATAATGTACGAGACTTCCTAATTTCGCTTCCACATCCAAATCCACAGTTAAATACATCCTGACAGTAAAAAAAGATGAAGGAAATATCATCGCTATTTTACAAAGTTTCAAGAAAAATAATTCTTAAATGTTGTAAAGAGGAAATGGATATTGTTTTTTCTTACATAATTGTCTAAAAATGTGAATCATTGGAGTACAACAATAGTAAAAAATTTAGGTAATAATTTACACAATGAAAATGGAGGTAACAACGGTAACAATATATGTTTATCATGGATTTTCAATCCTTATAACTAACGATGCATTAAGTAAAAACACATTGAGATGTTACATAAATACCCATCAGATACCTTTAAAAATTATAAAACATGAATGAATGTATCTTTATCCCTACTTTTCATCGCAATATTTTTTGGATTGTATCATCTATTATCATCTGGCTAGAGATCACTCTTTATGTTCATTTATTATAAATATTTCCGAATAGGGAGATGATCCTTTATCTTTCTAGGATCATTATGCAATGTTAAGATAAAATTGTCAAAAATATTCTTCTTAATATGCATAACATCATGATTTATCCTCAATAAATTAAATTTTCAATATTATTATTTGAATAATACAGTTTTTTCATTAATTTAAGTGTTCTGGTTTAACTTGATGATGAACTTTAAACTTTTTTCCCACTATCCCTCAAATAAAGAACCTTCACAAATTATTTTTCAACCATTCCTTATTGTGAAAATATTTTAGAACTAGTTAATATATTTTGAGGATGTATATGATTAATTATACCATTTAATTTTTAATTTTTCAGCCGAAATCTACAATATCCAATGAAAAATATTCAAGGACTCAAGAAGCACCATTTTTTACAATGATGTATCCATTTAGTCCCAAAATCAATGTTACAAATAGAAAAAATCAAACCTGTGCAACTATTAAAACTAGATAAAACACCAAGTCTGTGTAATTCACAAATGGTACACATTAGAAGAACATTCATTTTGAACATTTTCCTAGAAGATTCATCATATGTCTCAACACTGTTTGTCAATAACTCCTGTAATTATTCAATTTAAGGGTGCATGTATACATCAATATCATTTAAAAAAATTCAGGAATAATCATTAAAATGATAATATAAATTTGTTTCATACACATCCACATAGGCATATTATAAGGGATTAAAACAACCATCGAAATGATATAACTAGTACTCAAAGATCTAATTGGGTTGAATCCATTGGCATCAAATCCCAATTTTACATTCCAAGGATCAGATAAGAAAAATGGACTTAATGAATCAATTATCTTCCACAATCATGAATCTATTGGATGTCACATTAACCTATCATTTTATTTATCTATAATTTTTCTACATTATGTGTTCAGCAGTTTTTAATGGCATGAATAATATTTTCAATTGAGGATTTAAAGTAAGGTAACAAAAAACCTTTGCAGGTGTGTTTTTTTTATTCTTATTTTTTGTAGTATGTTGATTCAGACATCCAACATCATCCATAGACTGCCATTAAGAAGAATTTTGTTTCTCAATCATGGATGTTTAAATCCATTCCCCAATAAAGAATACAATAATTGGGAAATATATATATTTTTGTATAATTCTGACAATCTTGTTAAATACTTTTTTCATATCATAAATGTAACATCCCATGTAAATCAAGAATATAATATTTTCATATATATTAATTTTTTTTATATTTAATATTTATTTTACTTCAAATGGGATGCTTTTTTTAATGGCGTACACGATTTGTAACAATGGGTTTCTTAGAAATCATATGTTGCACACAACGTTGGGTCATACTGAAAAATAAGAATAAAATATTATTTTAAATGGTATTTAACAGCTTGCTCTTCTGTTGGCAGGAATAGAAAGAACTAACTAAAATATCAATATTCATGTTTTTCAAATATTTTTACATATAACTAATAAATTATCGAGGCTTAAAATAAGAATGTATATGATTTTAAGAATAAATGCTCTAATATTAATTAAATGGTCACTTTACCTCCTTTAGATGGATAAAGTTTGTTAAATATAGTTTTTATGACTTTTATATATTCTATTTGACAAAATAAAATTTTTATTTAGAATCGGGACTTTGAAATTGACATTGGGTTACTTTTTTTTGTTATTTTTCTGATAAAATTTATTTTTTAATGAATTGTTAAAAATATTGTAATTTGATTCAATACTTCCATTTAATATAATTTATTTATATAGTTATATTATATTTTAAATTAGTTTTAAATTGTAATTATATCATTTTTTACTTTTTATTTTAATTTTTTTTCTATTGGATGTATTATCACTTTGATATTGGACATAAATAAGTGTCAATATTTTTATAGTTATTATTTCTTAAAACACGTTTTTACAGAGGGAATTAATTTTAAGATAATTTCATCCACTTAAGTGTTTTGAATTTGGAAATTTTTTTCCATATTTAGATTTAGGAGGTTCAAATTGTGTAAATAGGTAATAAAATTTTTTATACATTATGAATATTTACATCCGTAAATATTTTATTTACCACGGTTAAAGGTTAAATCTAGAAAATAAGGGTACGATAATAATATTATCATAATATTCAATTACAAAAACATTTTTCATAATCCTATTGGTTGATACATTTACACCATGGAAATCTTTGGGTCGATTTTGTGACCCCATGGAGCAACATGGGAGTGATAATGACAGATTATATTAATTAATTTCATGAAAATTCAGAAATGACTTAAACATATATCATTTAGTAAAAAAAATCTTACATGGGGTTATATAAGCTATCTCTTCGACTATAAATATTTATTTGAAATGTAAAAGAATTTCCTACAACATGATATTTTAAAAAAAAATTAGACATAAAATAAATAATATTATTTATGACACAATAATGATGCAATGTATACCTCATTAAGGAATTATATAAATAAATAAAAATATAAAGATTAAAAAAACATCCAAAACCTGTACAGTTATTATTGGATGATATTATTTTGAATATCAGTCATCTTAGATTCTACGTTAATATGTTTTGGACTTTTATAAAATGAAAACCATTATATAATAAAATATTACTTTTAAACATTCTAAAAGAGTCCCTCATCCCCCTTATAAAAATTCCTCACTTCTAACCCATCCATAAATCCTCTCAAGACCCTATGAACTTCCATATTCTACCCAATTAATCTTATTACATCTCTCTCTTCCTTTTTGAAGCCTTTAATTAGTTATAAGGAACATCAAGTAAACCTTTTAGTTCAAACCAAAGGGAGATACCCAATTTAAAGGTAACAACTTCTCTTAAGTTCTTTTGAATTATTTTTCATTACGACCACCAAAACTCTTTTTATTCCTTTAATTTATAACAACAGCAGTATCCTCAATATACTAGGTTGTTTTTATGAGATGTATTTTCACTACACATACACACACCTCCATCTAATGGGAAAAGAAGATACAGTTTCTGTGGATGGAAAACTAAAGCCTCACGAAACGAGGATTGTTCAGTCTTCTCCTACCACTTCTAATGGTGTCCAATAATAAGAAAATGTATTAATATGTGATATATATTATATTAGTATTTTTTATAATATTTTTCATTATTCATTTTTATAATACCTTTATGGTTTTCATAGTTGGTAAATATGATAATTTCATTTGAGGAGGTGCGGACTATAGCCACTTCAAAGTGATATGACTCATTCATTCCATACATAGAATATATAAAATATAGAGTTAATGAAATTATATATGATATTATACTTAAATTATAATATAACAATGTGTCATTATGTTTTTATTCAATTAAATTTGAAATAGAAATGAATGAAGTATTCATGCGTACGTACGGATTACCGTCTACAAGAATAATGCATTTTGTTTCCTATATCTAAATGATATGTACAATTATAAATCCTTATATATAATGGATATATATTTCATATATGGCATCATATTCATGAATATCATTCTGAATATAATTTAATTTCCACCACATGAACAATTTATAATTATAACAAGTTCATTTTTAACTCATGTTCTGAACATCGTAAAAATGACTAATATGAACTAAAATAATTAACTTATTGTTATTGCAAGGTAATAACTGTTATAAAATGAATAATAATCTGGAAAAAGGTTCTTAATAATTTATAAATTAACTTTACTTTATTATTTAGGATATTAATGAATGATCAAGTCATGTCGGACATGGGGTAGGGGACTTCGTCTCAATCTCTTTTCATTGATGAATATTTTGTTTTATATACAAATTTCTTTTATATGGTGTATAATCCCCTTTGAATTATACTTTTATTAAAAAGGAATATTTTTTCTATGAGGTGTTTTACTAAACTACAAAAAGGAATGTTTCTTTTAACGTAAGCAGTGACAAAGAACTTCCTTTCACTGAGAGTATTATTTGATATCTGGATTACATAACAAGCCATAATGTTTTATAAAAAAATAAATACCATATACAATTTTTCGTATATTGGTAATGAAAATGGTTTTGATCATTTCATTTTATGTAAATATATTTCAATTATATATTGTGATTGAAATGTTGAATTGTTATATTTCCTTTATATTTGTTTTATATGTTATTAATATGTTATGGTTCTTGGGAATTGTAACGTATATGGGAGGTTTCGTGATAAACCTAGGGCAGGTGAGCCCGAGATAGTTCTTCAATGCATTGGGTAACGTGACTGAGGTAAATGTGAACATGTTTCTGAATTATTTTAGTGAATATATTGTGATTGGTATTTAATGTGTAACTGACTAAGTAGTCATGAAAAATTATAAGTATTTATGTTTTGTATTCCACAAGTTGCCTTTAGGATTTATGATTTCAATGTGTATTTCCTAAATATTAATATTTCAAGAGGTTTGTTAAAGAGGTTATGTAATGTATGTATTGATGATCTATTGTATTATTTCATTGTATTATAAACCTTACTAATCCTTTTATGAACATCTCATGTTTTCGAAATGTTTTTCACAGGACATAAATAACAATAGGGTCAAGGATGTGATCAAGGTAAAGTCATGCTGTCTAAAACATGGAACTAGACAAGAATCTTTTTTTCAAGAGTTTTTATTTATGAAAAAACAGAGTTGAGTAGTATTTTCTACTTTGTATATTTTGAGATGTAATATAATAGTTATGGCCCATTTATCTAAATCTATATACCTGAAAAGATCCTCAATGTGGATTATTAATTTAATTAAAGATTATGTAAGGTTTTAAGGTCAGGTCTTTATAGTTGGTATCAGAGGTTTTTTAGAAAAATTTATGAGTTATGATATTTTTAAATTAATATTAATAAATTGTTTTTAGTTTATGTTATCATTGAAATGATTTAGAATTTACATACTACTATATTGCTTTGCCTATGATATTTGTGTGTTAATAATTTTTTTCTCTAGAGGATACAGAGAAGCTATGATGGGACAACATTAAGAGGGAGACAACCTTCCAAATCCGCAACATGAGATGGTCGGAATTAGAACTGAATTGAAATTAGTAGTGATGGAATATTTGACTCAGGTTATAAATGGTGGTGGTATCCATAAATGAGATCATATAGATCAACCACAGAGGAAGATTTCAGTAGTGGTTCATTTCATGAGGCGATATCCCCCATCATTCAAAGGATCATCTGAACCTATGCTAGCTGAAGGGTGGATTAAATCACTGGAAATTATTTTTTATGTCATGGGTTGTTCAGAACCTCAAAATTTTAGTGTCAATGTTTAACATTTTGAAGGTGAATCTGATCAGTGGTGGTCGATGGTGTAAAATATCAGGGATAGTGAAAAAAATTATACTCTTTATTGGGATAAATTCAAAGGTATGTTTCTTGAGAAATACATTCCTAAGGTGTTTCATCTATTGATGGAAATAAAATTCTTGGAATTGATTCAGGAGGATGACTCAGTGGCTACTTATGAAGAAAAATTCACTTGACTGGCTAGGAACACTCCAATTTTCATATGATATTTTGATATTAAAATCAATTGTTTTTACTCAAGATTAATGGAAATTTATCGAACGGATTTTGATTCTCGTGAGTTCAAATGTTATGAAAAAAATCATTTGATGTACATAGAAGGTGGAAATGTTTTTTTAATGATCAAGTGTTTTTTGAAAACAACAAAATAAGAGGTTGAGGAGGTCGATGAAAGGGAAGAACTATTCAAAAAAGTCAGATGGTAAGAAACATAAGTTTATAGTTTATGAAAATTGTGTTAAAAATCATGTTGGGGAATGTATTTTGAATTATTATAAGTGCTACTAATGTGGTAAAATGGGACATAAGGCTCGTAATTACACTAAAAAAGAACAGGGTAATGGTAGGTCGAAATATCATTTATAGTCAATAAAATGTTTTATGTGCAATGAAATGGGTCTTTATGCAAATGAGGGTACAGTGAAGAACTCAACAAAAGGAATGCAGCTAGAAAACAAGAATAAAGGGGTGGTGAAATCCTTTGAAACTACTTCAGCAGATTATGGGCCATCAAATGAAGTACTATCATGAACACTAATTGTTTGTTCAGATTATTCCAATCTGTTGTTTGATTCAGGTTCTACACACTCATTCATTTATATGAAGTTTTCAAGGAAATTGGGAATTCCATCCCATGATATAAATCATGATTATATGGAAAAAATACCAAGAAGAAATTTTGAGACAAAAAGGAAACAAAAAATCTTCCTTACCTTGTGTGAAGAAAGAATCTACCTACCTTATTTTTTTCCACCGGTAGAGTTTGATGTTATTTTGGGTATAGATTGACATTCTGTTTATCATTCTACAATTTAATTCAATGCTAATGTTGTTTATTTTTAGAGAGATTTTTAGTTTGTGTACAAGAATTAACCCTCAATTTTGATAACATATCCAGAAGCTAAGAAACTAGTCAAAGATGGAAATGAATGTTACCATACACATATAGTTGAAAATAAATGAACTATCAAGATTAATGATGTACCAGTGGTAAATGAGTACCTTAATGTTTTCCCTGACGAGTTTCTTAGTATTATACCTAATCAGGAAGTTGAATTTACTATTTACATAGTTCATGATGATAATCCAATTTCAAAACCCCCTTATCAAATGCATCAAATGGAACATTTAGAGTTAAAGAAGAAATTGGAGGAGTTATTAGATAATGGTTTCATTCAACTTAGCACATCAGCATGGGGTTCTCATGTCTTGTTAAAAATAAGATGGTTCACCGAGACATCGTGTTGATTATAGATCATTTAATAACATCACTATTAAGAAGAAGTATAATTTTCCACATATCGATGATTTGTTTGACCAGCTCAATGGAGATTAGTATTTTTCAAAGATTGAAATGATGTCGGGGTAAAATCAATTGAATGTAATGAAAAAAGACATTCTGAAGACAGTTTTTCGTACTTGATATTTCCATTATGAATTTGTAGTTATACATTTTGGGTTAACCAATGCACCTGTTGTATTCATATATTTGGGTTTATTCTAAAAGTAATGAATACAATTAGAGTCATTTATGTGTTTTCTTAAAAACCATAAAATAAAAAAACTATTTGGGAAATTCATCAAGTTTGAGTTTTGGTTACAACAAATTTCCTTCCTTAGTTACATTATTTCAAAAAATTGAATAGCTATTGATAATGCTAAAACCAAAGGTTTTGAGGAATGTTCAATACCCACAAATATAACCATGATTCATATTTATCATGGTTTGAAAGGTTATTATAGGTGGTTTATTGAAAATTTTTCAAGGTTATCTATCTCAATGACTATGTTGACTTGAAAAGGTGTTAAGATTATTTGGGAAAAAAGAATGTGATGGTTGATTTTGGGAATGGAAAAGACGATTGGTGAATTCTTCAGTTTTAGAACTACCTTCCAGAAAGGGTGATTTTGTTATCTACAGTGATGCTTCATTGAACGGACATGGTTGTGTCATTATGCCAAATGATCAGGTAATTGCTGATGCTTAATGTCAGTTGAAACCTCATGAGTTAAATTCCCCTACACATGATTTGGAATTAGCTACTGTTGTATTTTCTTTAAAAATTTTGAGGCATCATCGGTATAGAGTAAAATATGAAATATATACTGACCACAAATGATTGAAGTATATATTCACTCAAAAAGAATTATACATGATAGAGAGGAGATGGTTGGATTTAATAAAGGATTATTATTTCACAATTCATTACCATCTTATAAAAGAAAATAAATGGCTGATGCTTTGAGTCAAAAAAGTAACGTTTCAATTACCATGATATGTTTGGATTGAGATCCTTTGGTTTTTGATTCTATGAAATTTGGTAGAGATGTTTTTGTTGTCAAAAATTCCTTTATTTTGTTTCAGGTGTAAGTGAAATCATATCTATCAGACTGAATTACAATAGCATAGAAGGAAACCAGTGAGTTGGAGAACATCTAGAGTTTGTTTCGAAGGGTAAGTTACATGATTTTAACACAGATAATGATTATTGATGTTTGGGAAGAAATTATTTGTGCCTTGTGATTCATAGTTGAAGAATGGGTTGATATGTGAAACTCATTGTTCACCATTTTCAGTTCATCCTGGAAGTACAAAGATGTACAAAGTTCATTAGGAGTATTACTAGCGGGATGGTATGAAAAAAGAAATTATTGATTTTACTATGAAGTGATTGAATTTTCAATAGGTTAAAGTAGGTAAGATGTTTCCTAAATGGATTATTCAGTATTTTACAGTGCATGAATGGAAATAGAAAAAACATATCCATGGAATTCATTATGTGATTACCAAATACATCTTTAGGTAATAAAGCAATCTAGGTTATTGTTGATCGATTGACTAGATTTTCACATTTCTTTCTTATTCGACGTAATTTTTCTCAAGATCAACTATCTATGTTTTAAGTTAAAGAGATAGTAAGGTTATCCGGTGTTCCCATATCCATTTTATCTAATCATGATCCAAAGATTACTTCTATCTTTTGAAAAGGCCTTCAGAAGTCATTGGGTACCGAATTTAATTTTAGTATATCTTTTCATCCTCAATCAGATGGGCAGTCAGAACGACAATTCAGACGTTGGTGGATATGTTACATGCTTGCTCGATGGATTTCCAGGGAATTTGGGACCAATATAATTCATTAGTTGAAGTATCTTATACTAATAGTTTTCATTCCAGTATATAGATGGCTCCATTTTAGTCATTATATGGGAAGCTGGGTCGAAATCTAGATTTTTGAGATGATGTAGGTGAAAGGAAACTGATGGGACCAAAATTTGTAGAAGATACGGTAGAAATAGTTTAGTTGATTTAGAAGCACGTGAGAATATCTCAGAGCAGGCAGAAATGTTATGCAGATAACCAGAGGAAGGGTCTTTCTTTTGAGGTAAGTGATCATGTCTTTCTCAAAGTTTCTCTATATAAAAGTTTAATGCATTTTGGCAAGAAGGGTAAGCTGAGTCTAAGGTTCATTGGACCCTATTAAATCTTAGAGAATTTTGGATCAGTTGCGTACAGAGATGATTTATCTCAAATTTTATCCAATGTACACAATGTTTTATATACTTCAATGATGAGAATGTATATTCCAAATTTATCTCATGTTTTTAGCCCAAAGGTAGTTTAGTAGGAAGAGAATCTCTCTTATGAGGAACAACCAGTCTAGATTTTTGATCAAAAAGAGAAAGTGTTGCAGAAAAAGGTAATTAATTAGGAAATAGTTTTTTTTAGAAAAACCATATCGATTAAGAGGCAACATGCGAATCTGAAAATCCAGTGATGGATAATTACCCACATTTATTTGATAAGTGAATAAAAGTTGTGAGGACACATTTTCCAAATGAGGGGAAGGATTTAAATCACAAGTAAATATAGAATATAAAATTTTCATATTTATTAATTTTTTTGAGCACCATATTAATTTTACCTTATACGAGATGTTATGTTCAATGGCATACCCGATACACAATAATTGGTTTCTTTGAAATCTTACGTTTCACACAACATTATGTCATACTGAAAAATAATAATATAATATTATTTTAAATGAAGTTAACACCAAGATGTTGTATTGGATGTAATGAAAAAAACTAACTAAAATATGAATATAAAAGTTTGTTAAATGTTTTTACATTTATCAAATAAATTTTAGAGGATTAAACTAAGAAAAAATCCTATTTTAAGCCTAAATAATTAATATTATGGAAAAATTTTGATTTTCCACTTTTTGTGGGTGAACCATTTTTAAATCTAGTTTTTATCACTTTTATATGTTCTTTTTTAAAAAATAATTTTTTTAATCGGGATATCAAAATTTACTTTGTCTATTTTTTTTATTTTTTTGATAAAATACATTTTTAATGAATAGTTAAAAATATTATATTTTAATTCCAAACATCCATTTAATAAAATTTATTTATATGGTTAGATTGTTTTTTAATTGGTTTTAATGTGTAATTATATTATGTTTTTACCATTTAGTCCAATGTTTGTCATTGGATGTAATATCCCTTTGACATTGGACATAAATAAGCGTCAATATTTTGATAGTTATTATTTAATAAACACGCTTTTTGTTTTGACATCAGAAATTAATTATATATTATTTTCGGCCACTTCTGTGTTTTGAGTTTGGAACAATGGATTCCATATGTGGAATAATGAGGTCCAAATTTTGTAAATAGGTAAATTTTATTTTTATACATTATGAATATTTACATCTGTAAATATTTTATTTACCATGGTTTAATGATAATCAGGAAAATTAGAGTAAAACAATAATATTTTAATAATATTAAATTAACATATCATGTGTCCTAATCCTATTTAATGATACATTTATGACCATGGGAATCCATGGGTAGATTTTGAGACCCTATGGTTATATTTCGAAGTGACAATGACACTTCATATTAATTATTTTAAAGTAATGAAAAAAATGACATAAACATATATCTTTTTGTAAATCAATTCTTATATAGGGTTATATAAATAGTCTATTAATATATAAATATTAATTTTAAATATAAATTGATTTCCTACATCATTATATATTTTTTATAATTTTTACACATCAGATAAATATAATTATTTATGACACAATAATGAAGCAATGTTTACCTCATTAATGAATGATTTAAATAAATAAGATTATAAAGATTAAAATAATATCCAAAACCTTTCCAATATTTATTGGATGATTTTATTTTCAATATGAGTCATCTTATATTCTACATTAATAAGTTTTGGACCATTAAAAACCTAAAATCATTATATTATAAAATAATATTTTTAAACATTACTAAAGAGCCTCTCCTCCCCATATAAAAAACCCCCACTTCTAGCATATCCCTCACACTTCTAAAGCACCTTGTCTCATCCAACCACTGGTGAATTAAACTCCATATATACCTATATTCCTTCTATAATCCCTAACTTATGTAGAATACACTTCAAATATACCTTTTGGTGCAAACCAAAGGGAGATACCTAATTTAATGGTAACATATTCTCTTAAGTTCCTTTCTATTATTTTACTTATCAAACACCCTAAAGTCTTTTTATTCATTTATTTTATAACAAAAATATCATCATAATTATAAAAAGTTGTTTTAATGAGAATTATTTGAACTACACTAACACACACCTCCATGTAATGTGTAACAAACTTACTATTTCTATGGACGGTGAACTACTGCCTCACAAAACAATGATTTTCCAATCTTCCACTACCAATTCTTATGGTGTACATTAAGCTGACACTATGTTTATATGTGATATATATTAATTTATATCGTTTCTATGCTCTTGTATTTTTCATTTATATAATACCTTTATGGTTTTCATTGTGGGTAAATATGATAATTTTATTTGGAGAAGTGCGGACTACCACCCACTCAATGTGATATGACTCGTTCATGCCATACATGGAATGTATAAAGTATGGAGTTAATGAAATTATATATGATATTATACTAGAATTATTATATACCTATTTATCATTACTTTTTATTTCATTTAATATGAAATATAAATGAAAGTAGCATTCTTGCATACGTACGACTTACCGTCTACATGAATAGTTCATTTCATTTCTAATCTCTGAATGTTATGTAATTTTATAAATACATATATATATTGGATATATATGATATATATGATATCTAAATCATGATATTCATTCTGTAGATAATTTTATTTCGACCACATGGACAATTTATAACTATAACAAGGTCATTTTTAACTCATGTTCTGAACCTCGAAAAAATGTCCGATATGAACTCAAATAATTAACTAATTGTTATAGTAATGTAATTATTTATATAAAAGGGATAATAAAAATGAAAAAGGCTCTTATTAAAGTATGAATTATCTTTTTTTATTAGATTATAGAATGATTGATTCATGTCGGACATGGGATAAGGGACTTCGTCTCAATCTCCTTTTATTAAGACATATTTGGTTAATCTACAACATTCCATTATACGGTGTATAAATCCATTTGAATTTTATTTTTATTCAAAAAAAATCTTTTTTCTATGTGCTTTTTTCCTAAACAAAAAAAGTAAATGTTTCTTTTAACGTAAGCAGTGACAATGAGATTTCCGCTGCCGCGAGTATTATTCGATCTTTCCCTTCCTTAATAAGCCGAAATGTTTTTAAAAGGAGAATAAATACCATATAATCCTTTACATATTTTGGTTTTGAAAATTGTTTTGATAATATATTTTTAATGTAAATATATATAAATGATGTATTTTTATTGAAATGTGGAAATTTTATCTTTCCTTTACATTTTTTATGTGTTATGAATATGTTATGGTTTATCGGCATTGTTACGTATACTGGTGGTTTCATGGTAAACCTAGGGAATGTGAGCACAAGATAGCTCTCTAATGCATTGGGTAATGTGACCGATGTAAACGTTAATGTTTATAATAAGAGATTTTAGGAATATAATGTGATATGTATTCCAAATGTAAGTCTCTATGTAGTTGTGAAAGCTAAAACATATGTATGTTATGTATGCTACAAGTTACCTTTATGATTTATTATTTCTATGTGTATTTCATATATCTTATGATTTCATGGGGAATGTTAAATGGAATATTTTGGGTATGTATTTATTATCTGATGTTATATTTATTTTTATTTTAACCCTTAATAAAATTTTAATTCTCATCCCTAGATTTTGAAATGTTTTTCATATGACATAAAGAGGAATAGGGTCGATGATGGGATTAAGGGATAGTCATGTTGTCTAAAACATGGAACTATACATGGCCCTTTTTTTCAAGAGTTTTTATTTAATTAAAAAAAATTAAGCTTGGAAGAATTTTTTACTTTGTAATTTTTGAGATCTAATGTAATGGTTATAGCTTAATTGTGGTAAATTCTAAACCTCAAAAGATCCTCATTCTTAATTATTCATTTAATTTAGGATTAAAAAATGTTATATGTCTGAGTCCTTATAATAAAAATACTTAGGGATCAATTCTTCAGTAAATTCATCACGCCACAATTCTAATATCAAGAATATCACTTTATTTTTAATTTAACATAGGCATTTGATATGGTACAACTTTAATAGAAAATTACCTTTTGAATATTTCAAACACGCACTATACATATATTGATTTCCATCATCATCTAAACCATGAAACACATCCTTCTGCCCAGTGAGGTTTTCTCAAACATTATTCTCTGTATAATCCAGAGGAAAATCCAATAATATGTTACAATTTTGATCTGGTTTCTCTATTATGTTAATACATAACATGTCACGTTTATATTTTCAGAACCCTCAACTGGTTGTTTTGATATGTTCTGATGTTCAGTTGGTGTCTTCAAATGATAGATTCTTCATTTATAATGTTTTTCATTTAATTTTCCATTTTCGATGATGTTTGGAGTTAATTATGTTGAATGCCATTAGAGCTCAAACATTTTGTATTGTTTGATTATCCATGACAAATCCAACACAAATAATGAGCAGGGAAGGTCTTCAATATCTTTTGTTCAAACACATCATCTCTCTTCAACCATACTTTGAATTTACATTTCAGATTTGAGCATCTTATTCACTCCTCAAGAGAACAATTTGAAATTGAAAAATATAAAAACTCATCAATCCCATACCATAATGAGGTGTGATCCTAAGAAATGTTATCCATATTTTATCCATATATATCACAATGTGCCTACACATTATATAAAAAATTAAAACACCTATATATATTACTAAATAGGAAAAGATATTTATATATACATTTTAAAAAATATGAATATGTTAAATAACCATACCCATCCATTTAAATGTACATATAACCATCAGTGAAATAATTATTACAGTCACTTATGAGAAATAATCAAATAGTTATGACTATTAGAATTCTTCAATGAAGAAACTATTGTAGAGTAGTGACCATTGACACTTATTTAATTGATAAAGAACAAAAAAATATAGGGCACCTTGAAATGCCTCAACAAATAAGTATAAGGAATCCATGATGTTCTAAATGTATTTATTATTCTTTATCCACATTCTTACATAACTTCTATTTATATAAAAACCAAAAATTGATAACATTTAAAAAAACAATTGAATCTTTCCCACATTGGGGTTTTATAATTCATTGTAGTAAATATTAAACCCCAATGATCTAAATAAAAATAGAAACATATTAATGTTTAATGTATCATGATCAAATTCAAAAATACTCAATGTATTAAATTCATAGTATCATTTTCTAGTAACATAATATTTATACCATTTAAAAAGATGAGAGTCACTACTATTAAAATATAATAGGGAAATTGTATACTAATATAGCCCATATAAGGGGAAAATAATTTTATTCACTGGCTCCATAAGGGTACTTCAAATTTTTTATAATTTTTGTAATGGTAAAATTCAAAATATACTGCTCTAATAAAGATAACATCTATTTTAAAATTTATATATATAGGTGAATTATAGTTCTATATAAGTGTAAAAACAAATACTAAGCATTGTATAAGGGTAACAAGTAAATTTTTGTAATGGAAAGATTTTACTTAAACTGGTCATGTTAAGGTAAGAAGAAAATATGTATAAAGGCACTCAAGAAGTAATATAATAGTAATAATTTTTTTAAAACATGATTAAAGTAAAAAACATAAATTCCACACACTATTTAAAGGTAGATATATCACTTTATAAGGGTAACATATATTTTTTCCAAGCCGCTTAAGGGTATCTTGGCACTTGTGAATAGGAAAGAAACACTTGTGTACAGGAATTTAACACTTGTTCAATGGTAAAAATAACATTCATAAAGCTAATATAGAATTCATTAAATGTATATAAAGTTTTCATAAGGGTAAAACCAAGAATACAAATAATGTGTAAGTGTAAAAAGGTACATATGTAAAGGTAACACAGAAACTATAAATTCCATGTAATGGTAAGGAAAAAAGTTACGTAAGAAAAAAAATATAATATAAACATGAATGATTCCACAATAATGAAATCTTGGGAAATTATATAATATATAAATAGATAAAACTCCCCTAAATCAGTTTGTAAATATATAATACAACAATCACAAAAACGATTCCACAATGAAGAAATCCAGATAATTCATATAATATATCACTAGATAAAAAACCCTAAATCACTAAGTAACCATATAATTAGATGTTTTATATTATATACCCTAGGAATAATAATGTGATAAGTAGTTAATCATATATGGGAATAACTGCCTAAGATATCTATTTATGAACATATGTTACATATATAACAGAAAACCATCTATCCAAAAAAAACCTCATGATGAAAACCCCCCACCTTTTTAGTGTTACAATAATGACAGGTTTCAAACTAGTGGCATGTGAACCGACTAGAAAAATATGTTAGGTCATCAAATTCATAACTAGTTTCCCATGACCAATAGTTGAATTGAGGCATAGTCAAAATGATAAATGTTCAATACATTAGGAATATCCATATCTAAACTCACCCATAACTAATAACAACACAAATACACAATGATATAGTATCCCATACATAAATAACATACACTCAATGGTTAACTATCACATTATCATGCATTGGGAGCAACAAGAATCACATATTTATCACAAACCCACAAAAGTGGTAAATTAGAATGGGGAAATCAAGGGTCTCCTTCCACATACACAATTTAAAACCGACATTATAAACGGTACATCAACACAAAAACATGTCTTGGAAAAAAAACTAATTACCTATCTCAAAAAATAATTACCCATCCAAATATATTAAATTATTGAGAACACCAAATAATTCAAAATATTTCAATTTCACCATTACACAAGTGTTATCTTTTTCTAAAAGAAAAATCATTTCCAATAAACTTAATTTCCCTCCAAAATCACATGAAAACAATTGAAAATGTTCTAATTGGTTTAAAAAATAAACGATATCTTTTAAAATGTTTCAAAGTTACAATTTAACAGTGTTCATTCAATTTGGAAGTCAATAAAGGGAAAAGGGACAACCACATCCATCAAACAATTTAAAACAAGCATATACACAATTTTAAACGTTTTAAACCATCTAATCATTTAAAATAACAATTTTAAATACATTTGAACAACAATATCTTAAATATTTAGAAGTCAAAAAATCAATTCCAAATCAAATTCTATTTATAATATTTTTTACACATTAAAAATCATAATCGAGTCAAAACCCTTTTCAAAACTCGATAATCGGTTCAAAAGGAAAATATGAAATTTCACACGAATATTTTCATTATTAAAGATTCCATTTAAAAAATTAAACCATTGTATTCATTTGAAACCCCATTTATACCAAGGTCAAAACACCAAGCAATTTTTCCTAAAAACACATGGAATATAATTAATTCCAAATTTCATAAATATATAGTTTTGAATTTAAATTCATAATTGTAATTCTAAAATTAAAGATATATTATAAATAATATAGTTGTGGTATATCTTCATTCTTCTATTTATTACACTGTATTTGATAAAAATATATTATACAAGATACATTTGTGTCAGATCTTGATTCTTCTATTTATATTATAAAAACATTTTTTATTTCATTCTGTATTAGGTACCATCTCCCATTCATAATATCTATATTGGGAATACTAATATATCACAAAAAGAAGCATGCTTCTTTTCTGGAATTGGATTTATGGTTTAAATTTAAACATTAAACATATTTCAACTTATTTATAACTATTACTACTTTTTTGAACCATTTGATCATAATAAACCACAAATATTAACCATAAGGAGAAACTAATATCTAAATCATTCCACATTAGCAATAAATGTTCAAAATATTATAAAACCACATATTTCAATCAGAGATCATGCATCACAGTATGATTTAGTGGATAAAAAAGAAAAATATTACTACATGATATTTTTTGGTGTATAATAATTATTATTATAACAACACTACTCTTTATTACACACTTAAAGAGGATTTATTTCAAAAAATCATCCCTTGATACAACATGGACGATTAATATGTATAAATTCTTTGGGGATTAGGAACATTATATAACTACTTAAAACATCAAACACAACATCTTTATTCAAATATTCTTTTAGAAGACCACTAAATTCCCTCGTACCTAGCATTGCATTGGATAACATGAGGACATGCATAAGAAAAGGTTGAGATATAAATCCTAGTAAGGGGGAAATCAAGGCATAACATAAAGAATACAATACATGTTAGGAAATAGGCATATCAATTGAAAATAAAAGAAACATGATCATAAAGGCATGATAAAGCAATATTATCACAACATGGGAATGTGGAAACAACACTTAAATGGTATTAACATGATCCAAGGATTATTGAACATAGAGAATGAGTAAACCCTCATTTCAATTGAATTAACAAGAGTAATCTCTAATATCACTTGATGTATCCTGATACTAATCTTTACACAATGAATTAGAGCGCTATTAGGGCACACCCTTCTTAATGAGAGAGAAAAGGGGTATCTACTCATTAAAATATAAATAGGGTAGTGTGGGGGAGGTTTTAAATCATACCCCAACATTATAACTGAATCTAAATTAGCATAAAAACATTATGAAACATGGATAAAATGAGGAAGGAAAGATTCCCTTAGGAAAATTCATCCTGGTAACGGGTGTACACAAAAGACATTAATGAGAGAGAAAGAGGTATCTCATCATCAAAACATAAATAGGGTAGTATGGGGGAGGTGTGAAATCATACACCGACATTTATAATTGAGAATAAATGGTCATTAAAATATTAAGTATCCTGGATAAAATGAGAAATGAATGAATTCTTTACTTGGAAGTGTGAACCCAATGGCTTGGAAGCTACTTGAGAGAGGCTTGTTGGGATCTTGGGATGTCTTGGGAGGATTCTTGAGAAATGGGGGTAGAGCATGGATGAACTCCAAAGGCTTTGAGTGAAGAGGAAGTGGGAGATTGGGTGTGATTATATAGGAAATGAGAGTGAATTATTTATTATTTTGGTTTTGGGCATTACACATTAAACTAATCAAAATGGAAAACCCACACATGGGTTTTTACCATGGTTTTTTCCAAAGGGATGCAAAAAAATTATTTTATAAGGGCAATGGTAGAACATCTAAAAATATTAGGGTTTCTTATGTGGAAGTGAGTCAAACTATCAAGGAAATCAATTTAAAAATATAGAATGATTTATAAGTAATGGAGGGTCAACTAAAGCTTTGTAAAATAAATAAAATATACCTAAAATCACATTATTTTAATGATAAATCTTAAATTTACCGAAAATATTGTTTATAGTATTATTTTATAACTCTTGGGTCATTATAATGTCATAAATCCCATTTTATAATTAAACGGTATTTATGTTTTAACCTAAAAATTCAACTATTGTAGAAAATTATGAAAAAATAACTGTTGGATAATTTCAAAATTTTAATTCAAAAAATTATATTTCTTTTATCTAAATAATTTGATTAATATTTCAATATTTTATTTTAAAATAAAATCTGACATTAATAAAAAAGTCATGGTTTTTAACAAAAATGCCCTTAAAATTACAGTTGTATTCTAAAATAGTATTCGATCAATTATATTTAACAAGTAATTATTAATAATATTTTATTAAAATATGATTTCATTAGAAAAAAAATTTATTCATCAAAATAAATTTCATAATTTAATGTTAAATAAAAAAGTCTATGTGCTCTAAAAATTATTTAAAAATTAAAAATAATAAAATGAAGGTATATTCTTTATTATATACAAAAATAATGAATATAATCATCGTGTTATGTTATTGTTACATAACCACTTATAAAAAACTCTTAAATCCTAAGGGTAAGGCTTTCTATGGTGAAATACTCTTGTGGTGGCTCAGATAAAATCACTCATAATTGATGCTTTTTCCTGTTCCATTGAATCTCGAGAGGCCTGTGGTGTAATTATCATTTCTTATCTGTTAGAGGATTATAAATGATGTTTTGAATGATGATTGTTCCATATTATTTTAAATATACTATGAACTTTTAATTCCAGGGAAGTTTATCTATTATATTTCAATTTTCAATGAAGTCAAACTAGAATTGGGAAATAGAAAAAATATCAATAATGTAATTTTATTCATTGGTGAATTATTATATATTTTTTTAAAAAAATTCATTCCATTATATTTAATGATTAATTTTGAGGAATCATTTAAGGTTTATATTATTTTGGAAGGACATTCATTTTGAATATGTTTTTAGAGTGAATCTGTTTGATATGTCTTCAAATAAGTATATGGTCAATAAGGCCATGATAGTTGATTTAATCTCTTCGAGAAATCCTAGTAGGGATGGGGGAACATATTTATTTTGGCATTAATAATTTTTTAAATTTTGAAAAGTAGTGGATTCACAGTTTAGCCTAGTTAGAAATTAGAATTACTTTTATAAACCTTCATATACTGTTTTCATTCCTCTAATAAAGTATAGATCACATATAATGGATAGATTTTTATTGATTGGTCACCATAATCACTCACGATTAAGATCTCCCCAAAATGACATTAGTCATGGTCATTTGGGACATATTTATAAGATTCATATGTGCACGGTCTGATGAAAAGAGGAATATCAATATTAGTTTTTAATTAGAATATTTATCCACGATTTTCTAATCTATATATATAATGATTCATTATTCATTTAACATGATCTTATATCATGACCAAGGCTTTGAATCATGTCGATATTTATATCATTTTCCAATATCACATAAACTCACTCTCTACTGATCTAGTTATTAATGGGGAGATAGGATTTGTGATCACTTTTTTGATTGCTTTATTTAAAGGGATGGTTTGATGTTTCTGGAATTTATTCCTAGAAAAAAATATTTATGTTTATCCCACAATGATAAACATAAAACTTATATTATTCGGATACCTACAAGTTCCTCCAATTTAGTTGTTTTTAAAATATACATTTGTAATTGTTTCAATTTTCTCTGAAAAATAGAGTGATCTATTTATAGTTTTGTCTATGGTCTCTAATTTTATTCATTTAGAATCTAAAGGGTTTTTAATTTTCTAATCAATTTTTTCCATAAGTATAAAATATTAGTGGTTTCTATACATGATGGTATAATCCCCTTATATTATATGTTAATATGTGCTATATGGTTTGAAATAGAAGTCAGTCACTAACAGAGTAGTAAAAATTTTGAGGATCAAAGTGTTATTTGTGGGATAATTATGAAATACCAACCCTTAATTTTTTTTATGTTAGTTATTTATTGATTTTAATTTGATTCAAGGAGATTAATGTAGTTTAATTTGATTTTTTGGTGGTTTGGTTCTTTTCACATTGAATTCTGGGGGCATAATTATTGTAAATTATTAGATTATTATGTGAATGGTTATATATATATATATTCAATTTTTATTATTTTTTCGGTGAACATTAATCCAAAGTATGCGAAAACTCCATGGGAAAATTCTCTAATATGGAATATTTTAATTCATGAAAAAATAAATTAAATTTAATGTTTTAAAGGCTTTGCCATTATGACACATTCTCATGTCACAACTCTATAAATCCCTAGGTATTATCCCCTTTCATTTCCCTACATTTTATTTATCCTTTATTGATTCATTTCTCTTTTTTCAATGTTGTGACATCAATTATCTCTTAATCCATTATTGGTTATTCTTTATTAGTAGCCATGTTTTTTGGGGGTGGTGTTGTCCCAACCAGAGAAATGTATTGGATATAAATCATTGTATAAATTCATTCTCATGTTTCTATATTAATCTTTGTACCCTCCAATTTTCATATTTGATGTTTTTTCTTCGACCGCTCTTGAATAGATTTTTGTCATTCCTTTCCATTCACTCTATTATTAGTATCCATTTTTTCTTGTGTTTTATCCGACCACTACATTCAAAATAATGATTGATAGGTATTTATTATGCTAAATAAATGTATTATCATTGAGATTTTAATTTCAAAGGGATGTTTTAAAATTATTGATTATTTCAAATAGGGAATTATATGGATTATATTGGAATATTATTTTGAATTTATTGTGATATTGTTTTGGGTGTGTGTTGAGATTGTACCTATGTTGTTTATATACTCAATATGTTTATGGTGTTTTTTTAAATATTTTGATATTAATATTATTTTAATTAATTATGAATTAAAATAATTGATGGATTTAAATACAAAATTCTGATTATTTTATTTAATAATTTGGAAGAAGACTTATTTCAATTTTTCAAATGTTTTTTTAAAATTATATTTCATGAAAATGTTGTCTTTATAAAAGGAATTTCAATGATTTTTTCTCTAAAATCAGTCTTGATGGAATGTGTGGTACATAAAAAAGTTAATTATCAGTGAAATTGATTTATTAATAGACCAAGAAAATATTTTTTTGATGGTTCTTAAATAAAATTACACATAATTCTATGTTAAAACAATAAATAAAGGGGTTTTCTAGAATTTATCTAACACCTTCATCAAGTGACATAATAATATGTGTTTATTATTGAAGATTATATTCATTTATGTGCTAGGATATGTGAACTGGGTTTCATTGGTATGGTTCATGTATTATATGGGCATTGTTTTCATTGCTGTTTATTATTTATGTATTTTATAATTTTCACATCAAATTAATCTCCCTCTTTTAACAGTATCATTCGTTTCTATAGTGTTTTACTGATAAATTCTGAGATGGTTGATATGCTTGTAATAAACATGTTGTTTTTTATAATAATTTTTATATTTATCTTAAAAACAATTTTATCACGTCATGTTTCAGAGGATGTTATACGATCAATTATATACTCATTTTAAATTTAATGTTATTATATTTACATTGTCTAAGAAGGGATGTTTTTTAAATCTTAAGAGTATATCAATAATAATTTTTTATTTTTAACTATTTAATTAATTATAGAATTATTAAATAAATTATAAATTGATATAAATATTATGTATATAAATTCATATTCATGACTATTATTGAAAATAATTTTATCAATATATGATACAATAGTATGGTTAGTTGATTAGAAAACTAATAGTGTTTACACTAAATAATTTATATATTTCATTAGTAAATTTTTTTATTATGAGAATAAAATGTTTCATATCTCATTATATATATGTGTGTGAAAAAAATGAATACATTTTTTTTAATATAGAAATTAAAGGATGATATTTTTTTAAATTTTCTAAATGATTTCATTTTCAACTAAATTATTAATAATGGAATTGCTAAAATACCATAACCATTAAGAAATCACATGTATAAATCATGAACTAAATGTTTATGAAACATATTTTATTGGATAAATTATAATTGTGGATTAAAATAATAAATTTATGAATAATATTATTATTTTATATGGTCGTAGTATATATGTTAGAACATCCAGTATATGTTTTTTAATAAAAACAAGTTTTGGATCTTTTCCCCAAGGTAAGTATTTATTCGGTTTCATTCTGATTATATTGAATTTAAAATCATATGAAACTATTTTTAATAACCATAATCAAATAATGATCATCTTAATAAAAAAAATTCTTGTTTTTTGGTAAATTATATTATATTCTTGAATATTCATTTATTCAAAAAATCATTTTTTTAAAAAATAATTTTTGTCACGTTATTAATATTTTAATTATAATTAAAATTTAATCCTCTATAAAATTAATCTACTTAAATACTACTTATATTTAGACCTATAATATTATAATTATTAAAAATTTGGATATAAAGTTTTATCCGAAAAATGTGTTTTCATGCTGAAAATTAGTCTACTATATATAAGACAAATCTGTTAAAGGGGTTTTGAAAGGTGGAAATTTGACTTATTTTTGAAATGTTACATTTTATAACCCAATATTATTTTAGATGGTTATATAAAACTGATTATGATGAATTTATCATAAATCCCATTAGACATACTTTATTATATTTCTTATATCACATTCATAATTTCAAATAATAGTAATAGAAATGTGTTACCCAAACTATAGTGGTTTCGTATATAAGTTAATTTTTTGTTGGAAACATTTCTCAATGAATTACGTATACATTATTTTGATTAATAAATATACATCATTATACTATGATAATTTTTATATTTCAATTTATTAATATTTAATTATATGGTTTATTTTTTTTGTTTTTCAGTTTGATATTCTTGTACTTCTTTGAAATGGGGAGAATAATTTGTTTAACTTTTTCTATGTGAATAAAGTTTCCACCATTATATATATTCTTATATCAGAAACATTCATTAAAATTATTCTTGGGTTTTCAAAAAAATTCTATTTCCATAGTACTTATAATTGTTTTAATAATTATTAATGAAAAGTATATTCCTTAATTAATTTTGGTGAATATTTCTAATGTAATCATAAATTGTTCTCTCATATATATTACCCCACATTAGTGATTCATATTCATAAATGGGTATATTCAAAATTAACACCATCAAACTTAGTATATTTTATTTCTATTAAGGATCTTATAATAGTGATTTCATTATTTATGTTTTGTTAAATTAGATAACAATTAAATAATGGAAGTAGGATATACAGAATGATTTAGGGAGTTTAATATCAAACATTATTCTTTGTTTAATTGATCAAAATATTTTCCAACTATACAATTTTTAAAATTGTATTATCTATCACCATTCATCTTATACCAAGAATTATTTTTCTGTTGTGTCTATGTTTTTTATCTCAGGGATATTTTATAAAACATTTTCATAGAGCTATAGTGACTTTGACATAACTATACGATGGAACATTATAAATGTAGAGGGTAAGTGAAAATAATATTCTCTATTTATGGACTAGGGAAATTTTGAAATTGGGTATAAATGTTACTCAAATATATATTTATATTGATAACTAAGTCATATTTATTATTTACTTAATTATTATTTAATATTTTCATATTATTAATGAACAAGATTTATTTTGTGATGGGTGGAACCTGAATGTATACAAAAACTCAATGTCACAGTATGTCTTATTTTACTATCTTGTTTTCCAATTTTATGTTTTTGTAAGAAATAGGCCTTGATGGAACAAAGTTCAAACACATACATGTGTTCTTCTTTCATTTGGACCCACCCACATGTGTGAATAGGTGATCATGAATATTATTATCACTATATGATAATACATGTCATCCTAATGGGATTCTTCTTGACGCAAACACACCATATAAATCATCCTAATATGCCACCCATATTAGAAACTACTCCATACCAAATATCATTAACTACATATTTTTAATCACTTATATTCTTAAAAATAAACATACTCCTTGCTGAATTTGGTTGAAATTTGTATTATTTATAATGCATGAACATTATTGGGTGTTAAATTCACCCATACCCTTCAAGAACAATGTAATCCCATGGACCCAAAATCTTATCTAATTAAGTCCCACAACTCTTCCATATGGGTTCATCCTCTGATACCAATGAAATAATTGATCTTTATTGAAGTGAAAATTTCTCTACATACATGTTTTTCCCTTATCTAGGGGCCACCCACAGGCCTGAATGGGTCATTAGAATATTGATTGTCCCTACAATCCAAATAATGTTATTTTTAATGTGTATTTTCCTCATTTATACACATTATACGAGACATCCCTAGGGGTAAACAACCATGATAAAAACTCTAAAATAATCCTCTTTAACTATAGAGTTTTAAAATTATACTATCCCTAAATGAATGGAACACATTATTGAAATGGGTAGTAAAATAATTTATTTTATTCCTTTAACATTTAAGTGGGACAAAAATGCATACTGATATATGTATGATTTAATGGATAATGATATGTTATATTTCATTTCTATTTATGAGGTATTTGAAAAAACGTTGATATTTCGTGTGTCCTTAATTTTATGAATCACATGTTTTATATTTAAATACTAATTAATGCATTCATTTCAATGTGTGGGTGATGAATTTTACATAAAATTTAATGTTCACAATAAAATATAGAAAACTCAATTAAAAATATCTACCATATAATGGTATCAGTTATATGAATATAAGTAATAAAAATCATCACTTTATAATATATAGTTATTATTGATTCATACTGAATTTATAAGAAAATCTATGAGATCCTTATCCTTTGGTTAATTTCTATTATATATTTTATTTATTTTTATAAGTATTATATTTTATCTCTGAGATGAACATTGAAAAATCTATTTTTAATATATTTTATTGTATATGTTCTTGGGAATAGAATATTTTAAGGTTATTATTTATAATACATTATTGGATCCTGGTTAAAATATCATATTGTTTCACCTTGTATTGTCTACATTAACATAATCATGTGGTCCCTATAAAAATGACTTGTATGACTTTGGAATATGACTGATCTATAGAAAATAATCTCACTATTGGAGATATTTGATGGTGGAGTGGAATATGGGACTTTTATTCCCCAAACAACAATAAATCATTATGTTCGTTTCTTTTCATTATGAATGAGTATCCACTCATGAAATACTGAAGAAATAATCCAACTTTAGTTATAAACAATAATGGTTTTTTCTATCTGGTATAAAATAAAAAAAAATAAACCTCACCATTGTGTATCAATATGTCTAGTATCTGAACAAATTTCTAGTTAAAGGATGTTATTTTTTATCTTATATAAGTACTAGTTGTTATCTATAGATCTCATCCATAGTGTTCTATATGAATAAAATCCCATCTTTGATATATAGAGTCACAGAACCCTTATTCAATGGTGATAATTATGGCTATTTTAAGTAACATATGATTATATATCTAAATAACCATTGTCTGATGGTTTATCATAATTCAATTAATTCTTATAAAATTACTAACATTCAACCATTAACGTGGGATGAAAAAACTAATGATTACTATGATTTCAATTATAATTATATAAATTCAATAATTTGTTGACTATGTCTACATATGGTCAATTGTGTATCTCAATATCAAAAAACTACTAAATATTGACAATAATTTATATTTCTTATGAGGGAATAGAGAACATTTGGTCTCTAATAATAAATACTACCAAACTAATGATTCAATCATTGTTAATTATGGTTGGTGAGAGTATCACATAGTATAATGGAAGACATAGCAAAATAGTAGATAATGTTACAACATTGGGGACTCCAATTACTAAACTAGATATGGATATGAATGTTCTAAACGTACTACCACATTGTTGGATGGGTTTCTCATCTACTAAAATACAATCAGTAGAGGTAAAAATATTTAAAATATATATTACCTGTGATTTTGTGATTTTTGAGGATGATATAGAAGATGAGGGGGGAGAACATCAACTAGTTAATATATAGAATATTGATGTTAAATTTCTCACCTAAAATTTATGAAAAATGTGTAATGATATTAAAATAACTGATTCATTAAATTAAAATTCATCAAGTAGTTATGGTTATGATAATATACTATATCACAACTCAAAAAAATCTTGAATTTACATAAATGGAGAATATGTTTGAAGAAACCTTTCTATAAATTTAACTATTCAGAGAGAAATTCTACGGAATACATATTGTATGAATGTAAAAAATCTAGGACACATCAAGGCGGATTATACATATATTCAAGATTAAAGCATGTCTAGAAATAAATATTTTATAAAACTGGTTATAAGATGAATAATATGAAATAAATTATTCTATCATGGATAGATTTATAAGATAATAGTGATGCTTTATCTTCAAAAGCAATAGTTGAGGAGTCAAATCATAATGGCCTCATGTTTTTTATGGAACATTTTGATCAGGTACATTCTTCATATTATTATGAGAACTGTATCATAATTATTAATGGTAAATTTTCCATTTTATGAATGGAAATAATATTTTTCATTAATTTAAAAGATTTATGAATCAATAAAAAGAAAAATTAATAATTATAGATAACATAAGAAGAGATATTTTATGAAAATGAGTAATTAGGTAGAAAAATGATCTTTTTAAAAATAAAATTAGAAAACACTACTATATCATGTGTTGAAAATTGAAATGGAACTGAATGTTTAAAATAATATTTTCAATAAATTAAGGATTCTAATAAATAATTTATAAAAGGAGAATATTATTTAAATAAAAAAAATGGCAACCTTCATAAAAACAAAAATTAATTTGGAATTGTAGGTCAATGTGTAAGCCATTATTTTACATGAACTATTTTAAAGCTACTTCCAAAAATAAAAATAATTACAAAATATATTTTTTCATTATGTTGGGTATATAATCTACTATAATTATTAAATTTTAGGAAACAAATAATTATATGGAGTTAAAATTTTATTTTATTTTATGAAATCTATTTCAATGTTTAGTGCTGAATGTGTTGGCAAACACAATAATATATGGGTTCCTAATACTTAATTTCAATCCTTTCTAGACCCAATGCAATATGTGTACCAAAAGACATTCTTGTTTTTAGTTAAAATGGTCCATGTGATGTAATGAAAAATTTTATATGGAAAATGGATTAACATGGAATATTAGTGGATATTTTTCAAATTTTTTCTCAATATCAATGACAAATAGATGATATTACACTTTTCCTGACAATATTAATGGCTATGTTAGGGGAGTTATATATTATGGATGTTTTAACCTTGTAATTATATTAAAAATTTTATATATTGATTGTATAAAGTACATTATTATAATTATCTATCGTCATTGTGATGAATGTTATTTTTTTGTTTATGTACATATTTCATGTAGTACTTTTAATGTAAAATTCATTTAATTAAGAAACAGTTAAAATAAACTATCCATACTCTAGATCATAATTCTTTTAGTAGTCAAAAGGTTAAAAATTTAAATTATGAAATAAATAGGGAATGAAAAATAGAGTATAATATTTTTAGATTATAATGTATATTTATTGGAAACAATTTCCAAAAGGAAATTAATTTTATATTTTCCACATCTTAAATTGAATAAAATTATTCAATGTGATGCACGACAAATGGAAAATCTTGAAAATTAATCATTAAAAACAATTGAAGTGGATTCTACTTCATTACCCCTATAACTTCTTCATAGGGTATTTTGGGACATCTAAAGTTACATGCCTATGAGAAAAGTCCATTTTTATGTTTTAGTTGATGCTTTCTTTATATTTACCTAGGATTTCTTTTTTATTCATGAAAATCATTTCATGTTATTTCATTATAATTTTTCTTAAACCAGCTCCAAAATAGAGTGATGCCAAAATTAAATCTATAAGACATGACAATGGATATGAATTCAAAAATCAGGTGTTCAGATCATATTGTTCAAAACCAGAAATGAAGGCTAGATTTTATGCCCTATGGACACCTCAAAACACCAAAATTAGGGGAATAAGGAATATAGATTCTCATGAAATTTCATAAATATTATTTTTGTGAATATGAACTGTATTATAAATTATTTTTTTAACCTATGAATACAAAATTTAATGTCATAAAAAGAGATACAATTAGATTTATTTTCAAGAAAAAATAATTTGAGATATGAAAAAGAGGAATCCAATGGTTAGATATATTAATATTTTTTGATTTAATGAATATATTAATAACAGCATGGATTATATTAGGTTTTTTGATCCAAATATGAGGTTGGAATATCCCTACGATACTTTAATACTTCAAAAAAATATGTAACTTTTACGAAATAACAAAAAAATGAAGAATAAACTCATATACAATTTTATTTAAGTGACCCTTTCAAACAAATAATAATTCAAATTGATTAAATAAGTTATTATTTTAAAATGATTGGATATGAAAATATTATTGATCATAAAAATGATAAAGAATTGGAACATGATTTTCCATAATGAAATCATGAATGGTTGGAAGATAGTGAACCTGAATGCGTGATGCATAGATAGAGCATTACACTTAATAACCACTCATTGGAAAATGTTATAGTTTTTTAGATAAAGTATTTAGATCAAGAAGGATTCCAGGTGACCATGTAAATTTTATTCCTTTTTCCATCAGTTGAAACATATGTCTACATAAGATGACATAGTATACTATTGTTTGTTTGTAGATATGTAAGGTGAATTAAATTATCTCAATAGGATTGATGTGTGTGAATTAGTTGATAAAACCTCTCACTATCCTGTTATATGAACAATATGGGTTTTTAGGAATAAACATGATGATAATGGTGTCATAACTAGGAATAAGTATATATAAGATACTACAAGGTATAATTATAAAGAATGAATAGACTTTTAGCTGACCATTTACCTAGTATCTATATTAGAAAAATTTAAGATTCTATTAGTATATTCATAATACATGAATTTTATATTACAATTGATGGATGTTAAATTTACTTTCATATATGTTTTTCTAATGGAGGAAAATTGTGTTGAACAAAAACTTGGTTCTGAAAATCCCCATTTACAAATTCAGTTTTCAAATGTACTAATACTCTCTAAAACCTAGTAAAAGTACCAAAATCTTTGTATCAACATTTATTCTCTTCTCTCTTTTCAAATGTTTTTTTCACTAGCTACTCTAGACTATTCCATAATAAAAGAAAAATCATATTCCCGTATTTTGGTAGTGAAAAAATATGTTGATGATTTAATTTTTGGTTCGATAATTAATAAATTGTCAATGAATTGCAAAACACTTGGAAAAATAAATTTTAAAAGATAATGGTTGATTTAAATTATTTTCACGATTCTAAAAACTATAAAGAGTAATTATGAAAACTCTAAAATAATTAAAAATATATACTATATGTAAATAATTATTTTAGACTTAAAAGATATTAATTACACACTGCCCCTATATCTTCTATAGAAATACATAAATTGGAGGAAGGTCGGAAACAGTTGAGAAAAATAATTAAAAAATAATAATAGAGAGTTTATTTTATATAACTGCTAGTAGATCAGATATTTTGTTTTTAATAATGACCCTTAATTTGAATAAATTTATATTACATTAGGAATGAAGAAAATTTATTACAAAATATATAAAACCATGAAAGGACCTTATAAGGATAGTGTCTTGTAAAACCGTCAAACATAAAAAATTGTTTTATAAAACATCTACATTTTATATTGTTTATTTCATCATTTCTAGAATCTTTTTTGGAATATCAAACTTAATAACCTTCTTAATTTCGTGGGGAAAAGAAACATATTAAAGGGTGATATCAAATTCTCCTCAAAGGTAATCACTGGAAATGACAATCACATCATATTCAAAAGAACATAACATATGAAACATTTATTGTCAAAATAAAGTTAACAATATAATATCATGCAATAAATCAAAAAAGTGAATTTAATACTAATAGTCATAACATAAGACATTAAATTTTGTGTCATAGACACACAAGCATAGAACATCATATCATATAAGTCATGGCCCATTGACCATACCATCATAGCGGACAATGTCCAATAATGGACCGTGTTTTCTCCTCATTCCATCCTAGTATCACTAAACAATAATAACTTTTCATTCCATAAATGTCTATCTCATGATATATAAATCTTTACCCAATGAATTGGAGAGAGATATATGTCCCACCCATCTTATAATGAAACCATTCTTATGTAGGACACAAAAACATAAATCATTCATCATAGCATAACCCATGTAACAAAATGGGTTTCTTAAACATCATTCCATCATTACATAATCCATAATCAAAATATCATTAAATAATTTACATAATCAGATCATATTAAAAATAGGTATTGAATCATAATCCTATTTAAAAGGATTTATCTGAGATGGACAATAATTTTGATAAAACAATTAAACTTAGTTCTTCAAGAAAATAAAATTTTCTTGTTCAAAAATGATTTCTTTTTTTAAAAATGTCATGAAATTTTAAAATGAAATAAATTAGTTGAAAATAAACTTTTAAATGTGTAGATTAATCTTCATGAAAATATGGAATTATTAAGATGTTAAAACATGGTCATGTAGTATAAGTTAAAAAACATTCTCCTCACACTGTTCCCCAAAAAATAAAAAAGTACCTCATATAATAAACAAAAGATCGATTCCTTCCTAACCATTTAGTAAACGTAAAAATGGGTAAAAATTATTTTAATCACACATATACGAATTGTACAATTTTTATGAGAATATATTTAGAAAACATGGACATGGATAATAAATATATACATATTAGACACATACGAAAAAACATTATTAGATAAAACAAGACTGGATATGTTATCCCATAACATAGGTATGATATTATCCTTATGTATATGAACATCATCTATAGTTATTTGAATAATGTTATTGATTTATTCCATAATCATAATAAAATTTATGATTATATTTTCATCCGTTTGATAGGAACATTTCATTGTTACTCATTTTCCGGAATTAAGTGCTTTACGTTCTTATGTATGTTTGGTCAGATAAGTTATTATTACTTTATTTATTGTTACATCAATTAAATAATGGTATTAATATAATACAACTCATATATATTCATTCCATAATTTTATATAATCACAATTTCAAGAATATTTTGTTGAACAAATCACATCGCACCGTGGAGACAGTAAGCCATACATGTGCACGAGCGACAATATCGTTTCCATAATTGTTGAGTTATATTGAATTGGATGGTTTAAAGTATCTCATAAAAAGTGTATTGTTATATTAATCATACATAGTTATTATTTCCACAATTATACCCATCCATGTAAGGTGATGGTGAAAACTGATTACACCACGTCTTAGAGACGGTAAGTCGTACGCACGCACGCACATTGATTTCATTTTTTATAGGATGGATAGAAAATGAAATATGGTTTTTTAAAATTTATAATAAAATATCATAATATTATTGAGATATATTTTATTACATTATAATGAAAAAACAACATAAAATAACTATAATAAGAATTATGTTTGAATCAATCGATAGAAGAGATTACCACTTCCTCGATGTGAATCCTTTATATATCCTCTTAAGGCATTATAGTTGGACTTTTGGAAATATGCGAACCTCTATAAATTAACAAGTTAAATTTATAAGATTAATGGGATGGTTTTGGATGATAATGAAGGAACAAAATAGAGTGATGAAGAGAAGTAGGAGGTGCCCTTTTATAATATGGGAGAGAGGAACATTAGAAAATTCTTCAAAATATTAATTTATTATAAATTTAATTTCAATATAAATTTGTTCAAATAATATATAATTAGAATATAAAATTATCTTTGTTAAATTTTCCATCATCCAATAATTTCTAGAGATGTTTTTAAATATTTTTTATCCTTATCTTTTTTGATTATCCATTATTTTACCCATTTTAATCATACTGTGATATCATGTTATTTACACCTTGTGGGATAGTGTAATTACCATATCATGTAAAACTACCCAAAAAATGTTATTTATGACATATATTGACTTATATTAACCATTGGGCCCAATCTAATATTTTTTTAAAATTAATATCATTTAATAAAATATTTTATGTTTCATGTTATAAATTGTGTCATGTTTGGATTCTATTCATACTGCACATCATAAAAATTCATAAATGATTTATTACTTAAAAAATAAGACATTAAATCAAATCTAACTTCTAAATTTAATCCATATAATTCGGGGATGACCTCAAAATAACCAGATTAAATTTTGTTTAATATTTCTAAATTCATTTATTTGAATATTTCATTAATAAAGAAATCACTACAGCGTATTTGTATAATAAATAAAACTACATATATAATACCTAAAAATTATATAAAAAAATATATGATGTAGGAAATTTTATTATATTTATATTAAAAATTTATAAGAAAATAGATCCTTTATATAACCCTATATTGAAATCAATTTAGTAATAGTTACATGTTTAGGTTATAAATAACTTATCATTAAATTAATTTTTATAAAATGTCATTTTCACATCCACATGAATCCATGGGGTCCCAAAATCTATAAATGGATGTCCATGGTCGAAAAAAATTCATCCAATAGGATTAGGACAAATTTTTAGCTACTATTATATTATTAAATTATAATTTTTAACCCTTATTTTACAAGATTTACCCATTAATGACGGTAACAATAATAATTACTGGAGGTACATTTCATAATGTCCAAAAATAAAAGGTAGAATTTAATAAAATTGAACTTATGATAACTAATATTGAATCTATTTTTTCAATTTCATAAAACATAAGTTGTATTAATTTATTTAAATTATTTCTGTTGTTGAAATTGGAAAGCGGGTATTTAATATTTAAAACATTGCAAAAGATTGAAAAGTTTTTACCTATGAATTAAATGTAAAATTAATGATAATGAACCAAATTATATTAAATGGTTAAAATATATTCTATTAATACTTTCAATCCATTCAATATTATAATTTATCCATATAAATCATCTCGATAAAAATGTTGTTTTTAATTAAAATATAACGTGTTTTTACTATTCATCAAAACATGAATGTTATCAGAAAAGAATAATAATTTTTTCCAAAAACATTTTTAATATCATGATTTAAATTAAAATGTTTATGTTTTCATATATAAATTTTTAATGTTCCAAAATCTGAATTTTAAATGGGTTCTCCATTCATATGTGTAAAATATACCTAAAAAGGCTCTTATACCGAAAATTGGATTTAATTCTTACCTTATGACTAAAATATCAGTCGTATGTATATAAAAAAATATTTTATTAAGTATATAACACATATATCTCATGAATATTTTTACCATAAGTAATTCACTCAAAAAAATAAAAAAATTAATTGAATTATATTTTCATAAATAATTAATAGCCAATGAATTCATATTTCATTTTCATATGTTAGTTATAATTTTTCCTAATAACATAACGGATAGGAGATAATGATAATTTTATGTTAAGGGAATTTCATGGTTTATTTAAATTGATGATTTCATGCAATGAAATCTACTGAAGGATACAAATTAATAAAAAAGCTATTTTATAAAAATATCTGGGTGTTATATTCTATTCCCATTAAACTAAATTTCGCTCTCCAAATTCATAATATGGAAATAGACATATGAGGATACCTCTCCCCCATCATAACCTCTTCTTCCCATGTAGAATATTCTAATTTCTGGTTCCTCCATAAAATATTAAACAAGCGAGTGGTTTTTTTCAAAGAACTTTTTCGCTATGATTCAGAATCTCTATCAGTTTTTCTTCATAAAAAAGATCATACTACAATGTTATGACTTATGAGCATAGAAAATGTGAATGACTGGCTATGTTATTTATTAGGAGTGATTCATGGAACCCATAATGCTCATGCGATATTCTGTGGAAGTTCCAATCAGTATGCTACCTTCCCAACATGATCTTGTATTTCAAATGTACCGATATACCTATGGCACAACATTCCCTTCTTTCCAAATATAATTACTCTCTTCTATTGAGATATTCATAAGAATACCATATCACACACTTCAAAATCTAGGTCTTTTATTTGTTTGTCAACATAACTTTTTTAACGACTCTGAGCTGCTCTTATGTGTTGTTAAATATATCTGACCTTTTCTGCCATTTCATCTATAAGATAAGGTCATAATGGCTTTCCTTCCCCAACATCATCCCAACAAGTTGGATTTATGCACTTATTTATATAGAGGGATTCATAAGAAGCCTTGAGAATACTAGAGTTAAAGCTATTATTCTAAGAAAAATCCATTAATGGTATGTGTTGATCCCAATCAACTTTGAAATCCATCGAATAAGCTCTCAATATGTCTTCCAGAGATTGAATTTTCCTCTCAGACTGACCGTCTATCTGAGGATGATATGTTGTGCTGGAACATCACTCTATAACCAAATTATGATAAAGACTTCACCAGAACATTACGGTAAACCAAAAATCCTAATTAGATATAATTGAAATTGGTACTCCATGAAAAATTACAACATTATTTACACATATCTGGAAATATGATCAAGAGATAAATACTCTAATATAAATGAATTGTGCCAACATTTTAAGGTGATAAACTATAACACATATATCATTATTGCCTACCGATATTTTTGGATGTTCGATGACAATATTTATAGTGCTTTTTTTCATTTCCTTTCTTATATGGGTAATGGTTGTAACATACCCTTAGACTTCTGTCTCTCAACCATAACATGAGGTCAACCAAGCATCGAGAGACATATTCAGTGACATCTCTTTTCATTCCATCCCACCATAAGTACTTCTTCATGTCCCTATACATATTTGTGCTACCAGGGTGGTTAGATAATGAATAACTATGAGCCTCATCCAATCACTCCATGTATAGTTCTCATATAGGAGGGATACATATCTACTTCCTGAACATTATTATTTCATCATAATCAAAGTTGAATTTAGGAACATTTCTCACCTTATTTCGTAACACTACATCTTCCATTTGTGCCTATTTAATATTCACTAGAATATATGGTGAAACATTCATTTGAGAAAGATATTATTACTCCCCTTCCATAATAACATCAAGATACATCCATTGAAAATACATAAATATTAGATATTTCATGATCCTCATTATGGATAATCTTGCGAGATCCTCATCATGGTCTTGTCAACTTAATGCATTTCCACCACATTTGATTTCATAGGTTTGAAATGTAATGAGCATTTATAACATTTAATCAAATCCAACCATATTTTGTTGTGCATATTTAGTTCCTTTTCTGTGAAAATATACATTAAACTTTCTTGACCAGTATAAATATCACACCTTTCACCAAAAATATAATGCCTCAATATATATGATGAAATGATTACCATAGCTAACACCAAATAAATAGTTGGGAAATATTTCTCATGTATTTTAAACTTTCATGAAACATAATCTATCACCATATCAATTTTCATGAGAACATACCACAACCCCTTCTTGGATTCATCACTATAGATCACAATCCTTTCCCACAACAAGGCTGTGTGAGCAGAGGTGCACTAGCTACCCTTATTTTTAGCTCTTTGAAACTCTCTTCATATTCCTCCATCAAAACCAACATAACACTTTTCTGAGTTAACATGGTTTTTGAATTTAATAATGATGAAAAATAATTCACCAAACATTGATAATATCTTACCAAACCAAGAAAACATCAGATCTCAATTACAGTTTTCAGCCTCAAATAACTTTCAATAACCTCTATTTTTATGGATCCATGGATATCCACTATCTTTAGATTATGTGACCAAAAAATGAAACTTTTCAAAGAAATAATTTTGACATGGTAAATATTTCATAATGTTTCTCCTTTCTTAGGGTCTATAATATAATTCTCGAGCGACATTCATGTTCTTCATTGCTCTATGAATAGACAAAAATATCATCTATAAATACGACCACAAACTGATCAACATGGTCTCAAAAGACTATATTCATTAGATCTATGAAAATAGCACGACAATTAGTATGACCAAAAGGCATCCCTATAAATTCATAGTGTCTATACCTTGTACAGAATGTCATCTTTGGTATATCATATCTTTTAAAATTTAATTTATGATATATTGAACATAGATTTATCTTGGAAATTAATTAAGCTCCATGTAGTTGGTAAAATAATTCATCAATGTGGGGAAGATGGTATTTTTTTATGATAGTGATCTTGTTAAGATCTTGATAATCAATGTAGAGTCTCATTGATCCATTTTTATTATTAACAAATAGAATATGTGCTCCCCAAGGTGATTCACTATGGATAAAGAGTCCTTTATCAAGATTCTATTGGAGTTGTTTCTTCAATTAATGCATCTCAATTTGGTCCATTTTATAAGGTTTTTTTTTTGAAATAGGCATAGCACCCTTAATGAGTTCTATTTAAAACTCAAATTCACGCTTTGGTGGAAGACCTATAAATTCATCGAGAAATACATCATCAAACTCCCGTATAATGGGAGTATTCATAATTTTGAGTTTATACACAACCATTTGAGATAAATAACCTTCATTTATTGGAATAAAGTCTACTAAGATGGAAAAAAATTCAACTAGAAGGTTATATTCTTCCTTTCTCTAAGAGATGATCATATGTTCATCTATAATAAGAAATGTTACTTCCCTTATTTAGTGATTAATATGAGCTCCATATAAAGAAATCCAATCCATTCCATTAGTCACATTAAATTCCACTATAGGAGAGATAACATGTTTTGTATGATGTACATACCCACAAAATTCGATTGGAGAATAATTGTAAACTATTGATGCAGCTGTTCTGTCATTAAGTGTAGTCACAACTTACTCAACATCTAATTGAAAAGGTAATATGGATATACACATAGAAAAATCATTATAAATAAAATTGTTGGTGGATCCAAAAGCAAATAAAACAGTTTCTAGTTTAGAGTGGATGGTATGTAGACCTTTCTTCACTTCACTATCGTACTCCACATTGCCGATAGTAATTTCATGTGTTATTACATTGTCTATGGACTTATGATTTTGTTGACATCAATCATTATCAATTACCATTGGATTAAGGAATTTATTTTCATAATTCCTCATTCCCTTGAACTTGTAATGTTGATGTATAGAAGGTGCATTATGTTTAGATTTGTTTTTTTTACAGCATTAGACATATTTTTGCCATCACATTAGAACTCAATTTCTCGATGACCTTTTTTCCACACTTAATACATTTTCAAGTCCCTTTTCTTAAAATTCCATCCCTGTTTCTTACCACAATGTTAGAATAAGAAAAATATCATCTTATTTTTAGTGTGATATTGAGAGTTTCCTTCGAATTACCATTTCCTCTTCTTATAAAACCCATATGACTGATGGGTTACTCCAATCTCCATCTCAACATTGAGAGCACATCGAACAGTTTCCATGTAGCTCTTGAAGTCCCTTATGGATAATGCCCTTCAGATACTTAGTTTCAATCTTCTAAGGAATTGATAAATTTTAATCTCAGGTTGATTAATAATTTCATAAGCATGCCTTGCGTGTGGTGTAATTTTTTTCTCGTAGGTACCAATGGATTCCTCATCATTTTTCTTATGTTGAAGGAAATTCTTTTCCATATTTGTTTGAAGAATAAGAGGAATTTACTTATTGAAAAATAAGTTCTTGAAATCGTCTCATTATGTGGACTCATCATCATCTCTTTTTCTCATATTATTGTTATGATTCAACCATAGATTAGCTTCACCATCCAAACGATGTTTTGAAAAAGATGAGTTTATCATGGTTATAACATTATAGAACATAAAATATCTTTTTAGTGGTACATATACATTGCTCATCCAATAATACATTAGAATGACCACTATATGAAGGTTGACGATTCCGAATGAAGGATTCAACAGAATGTTTTTCTGTCATTTTCTTCATTGTAATTCTCGGATGATTCATTGCTTGAAAATTTTGTGTGAGCATGGCTACAATATTTTTCATACTAGATCCCATAAAACATGTTTTCTCAAGTGGAAAATCATTGCATTGATCATCGCATTCTACATTTTCATGGTTCCTTTGGGTTCTAGTCATCACCTAAAACCAAGAAGCATAGTTTGAGAAACGCAAATCATAATAAGGAAACCAAGTAATAGAGATAAAAATTTCAATTTAGCACAATTGATGTTTTATCATAGGTTATTCAGGTTCTTTATAAAAACTAGGATAGTATAATATTCTTCGACAATTTCTTATGGTTCATACCAGGGCCTTCTCATCCTAGTTTCCAAAGGATAACTATATCGTTCCACTGATACAAACTATAATGACCCATAATTTAAATATATTTATATTACATCAGGGTTGATGTAAATTATTTACAACATATTAAAAATCCATGGATGCACCATATTGGTATAGTGTCTTTAGAAATTGGGAAAAATGAAAAACTGGTTCATAAAACATCTACATTGTATCCAATTTATTTCAATATATCTTGACTCATTTGTGGAATATCATACATAATACCATTTTTAATATCATTTGGGGAAGAACCATATAAATGGGTGAGCTCAAATTCTCAATAAGGGTAAACAAATGAAATTACAATCATATCATATCCACTATAATATAACATTTGAAAATCTTATCCCTCATATGAAATATCCCAATATCATATCGTGGGTGAAATCATAAAAGTAAAATATAATCCCAATAGTCATTGCATAAGGCATGAAATTTTGTGGCATACACACACAAGCACAGAATATCATTTCATATTAGTCAATGACCTTCACCAAGACCATCAGAATAAACAATGTCCATTACTGAATAGTGTTCTCTCCTCAATCCAGCCATGTATCACTAATCTCGATTAACAATCCATTCCATACATGTCTATATCTTGGGATTTAAATATTTACCAAATTAATTAGAGCGAGATATCTGTCCAACCCATCTCATAATGTCACCACTATTATGTGTGCCACAAAAACATAAATCATTTTTTGTAGCATAATCCATTTCATAAGATGAGTTTATTAAAGATCATTCCATCATAACATAATCCATAAAAAAATATCATTCCATCATTAAAATAATAAAATCATATTGAAAATTGGGATAGAAACATTACCCTATTTAAAGAGTGTGATCTTATATAGAAAATAATTTTGATAAAACAATTGAACTTAGTTCTTGAGGAAAATATCATTTCTTCTTCAAAATCATTTTCGTCTCTCAAAATGACATTCAATTTTAAAAGAAACTAATTTAGTTGGAAAGACACTTGTAAACATGGAGGGGATGCTTCATTGAAATTAGGAATTATGATGATGTTAAAACCCATTTAGGCTATATATGTTTAAAAACCATTATACTCGTAATTTTGTAGGAAAAGTCAAAAAGTACCTCATATGATAAAAAATCAAAAATTCCTTCCAAACCATGTAGTAAAAGTCAAAATGGGTAAAAATGAATTTAAACATACATATAAGAGTTGTACACATTTTATGATAATATTTTTAGAAAACATGGACATAGATGATAAATATATACCCAATAGATACTTACGAACAAAAAATGTCAGATAAAATGAGATTGGAATAGTTATCCTTTAGCATATGTCTGATATGATTCATATATATCTGGAAATCCTATATAAGGATTTAAATAATGATCATGATTTATTCCATAATCATACTAACATTTATGATTATATTTTCATCCATTTTTTAGTCACATTTTTTTGTTACTTGTTATTCTGGCATTAACTTCATTGCATTCATATCTTTGTTTTATCGGATAAGTTCTTATTACTTTATTTTATATAGTTATATCATTTAAAAAATTGTATTAGTATAATATATATCATTTTTAGTCATTAAATTTATTTATATAATCAGGATTAAATAATGATTATATAGAACGAATCACATTGCACCGTGGAGATAGTAAGTTGTACGTAGGCATGAGCGGCGATATCATTCCAATAATTGATGAGTGATATTTAATGGGATGGTTTAAAGTATATAAAGAACAAGTATCATGTTATAATAAGCATATATAGTTAATACTTCCACCATTATACCCATCCATGTAAGGTGATGGTGAATAACATATTACACCACGTCTTGGAGACAGTAAGCCGCACGTACGCACAGATAATGATTTCGTTATTCATAGGATGGATAGAAGTTGAAATAGGGTTTTTTAATATTTATAATAACATATATTTATATGAGTTAAAATTATGTAATTATTGATAATTAAAAAACTAAAGAATAAAAACTATAATAACAATGAAATTTGAATGAATCGGCAGAAGAGATTACCTCTTCCTTGCCATGCATCCTCTAAATCTCCTCTTATGGCACTAGAGTTGGTATTTTTAAAATACCAGAACCACTAAAAAATAACTAGGGATTTTTAAAATAGAAATAGGTTGGGTTTTTCTGAGCTTGAGGTAAAAAAATGTAGTGAATTGGAGAGGGATGAGTTTCCATTTTATAAGAGAGGAGACGGGGACTTTAAAAACACTAAAAAATTTTAATTTATTATAAAATAAATACAGAATAAAAATGTCAAAAATAATTCAATTAGAATATAATATTATTTTGGTTCAATTACACATCATCCAGTAATTTTTATATAGGTTTTGAATACTATTTTTGTCCTTATATTTTTTATTTAACTCTTATTTTACCTTTTTTAATCTTACTATGATATCATGTTATTTACACATTCTCTGTTAGTGTAATTACCATATCATTACAAAAAACCCCTAAAAAATATTTATGACATATATGTACTTATATTAACCATTTGGAATAATATTATATTTTTTGTAATTTAATATAATTTAATAAACTATTTTCTTTTTGTAGTTAGGAATTCTATCAATTTTGGACACTATTCATACTTGACTTTTTAAAAATTCATAATAACATTATTCCTTCAAAAATAATTAATTAAATAAAATAAAATATGTATATATAGTCTTAAAATTTAGTGATGACATCAAAATAACTAAATTATATTTGTTTTAAAATTAATAAATTCATTTATTTTAATATTTTCTTAATGAGGAAATCACTACATCAATTTTGTGTCATAAATAAAACAATTTATAAAATCTCTATGAATTATAAATAAAATACCATGATGTTTGAAATAATTTTATCATTATAATTAATATTTATAGGTAAATATATCAGTTATATTACACTATATTAAAATCAATTTAGTAAAATTTAAATTTTTAGGTTATAGATATTTTTAGTTTAAATTAATTTTTATAAAATTTCATTTTCACATCCATGAGAATAAATTGGGTCCAAAAATCATCCCAAGGATGCCCATGGTAATAAATATTTCATCCAATAGGATTTAGACATGTTTTATTGTATTATTATATTATTTAATAATTATTTTATTACCCTTTTTACCAGATTTACCATTTAATCACGGTAAATAAAATAATTACTGAAGATACTATTAATAATGTATAAAACAAAATATATCAATTAACATAATTTTAAACTTTTTATTCCAAATATGAAATCCATTTTTTCACATCCAAAACACAAAATTTTCACTAATTAATTTAAAATGATTTCTGTTGTTGAAATGGGAAAACCTGTTTTTCAATGTTAACACATTGCAAATGATTGAAATGGTTTTACATATGAATTCATTGTAAAATTAATGATAATGAAATAAATTATATTAAATTGTGAAAATAAATTGTATTCATACTTTAAAACTATTCAATATTATAATTTATTCATATAAATTATCTCTATTAAAATAGTTGTTTTTTTAAAAAATTACGGGATTTCAACTACTCATCAAAGCATCAATGTTATCCGAAAAATATCAAAAAAAATTCCCAAGTAATTTTTTGTATCCCTCTTAAAAATAACATCTTTATGTTGTCTTATAGAAATTATTACTTTTCCAAAATCTTAATTTGAATTGGGTTCTCCATTGAAAGGTGAAAAATTGACCTTACAAAAATTTGTTCTTATACATAAAATAGGGTCTTATTCAATCACTATCACTAAAATATGAATTGGATGAATATTAAAAAATATTTAATTTTGTATATAACACAAATATCTCATTAATCAAATTAATAATAGTAATTCAATAGGAAAATAAAAATATCCAATTGATTTGAATTTTTTATAAATAATTAATAGCTAAATAATTTGTAATTCATTTTCATACATTAGTAATAATTAATCCCTCTAACCTAACGACTATAATAAAATAATAATTATATATTAATGGATTCTAATAGTTTGTTTAAAATCATGATTGAGTGAAATAAATTCTACAGAAAGATAAAAATTATTTAAAGAAAATAGTTCATAAAAATATCTAGGTGTTATATTTATTGAACTTCATTGTGATAAATTTCTATCTGATCCTAAGGAATAAACATTAAAAGATGTAAAAATTATATTATGATATTTAAAAGAAATTATTTCTATGTTTCTATTTTACCAAAACCTTATAACTTTAATTTAATATCATACTGAGATGATGATTTTTTTGATGTATACAACATTGGGAGTGTAATTAATGAGGATTCCATTTTCTAGGAAATTTGATTGTATCCCATTAATGTTATAATAAAACAATATTGTACTATCCAATACCAATGAATAATATAGTACATTTTTTTATTGTTTTGATCAAGTGTTTTAGATTAAACACGCATTAATAGACTTTATATTAATTTACAATATAGTTTTAACTAAATTTTATAACTCTATTTCTATAAAAATATATGTGAATTAAATAAATCATTAATGAATAGAGAATATAGAATTATTGAATATTTTTCAATAAGACCATTCTAATTGAGTGACATTTATCTTTACGTTTTCTTTACATAGAATCAGTTTGTCGATATTTTTATTAAACCCATTTCGTGTGAGAATTTTTATTTTGTTAATATATAATTAGGTTTATTCATTTTTAAATAGAATTACTATTTTTTAAAAAATAAATTATTTATTTTTATTTGTTATTAAAATTCACAGTTGTGTGTTATATAATATAATTTATTTTAATGTTAATGGAAAAATACACTTATATATGTTTTTTCTTTATTTAATTTTATAATCTATAAATTAAAATATTTTTTCAATATTCATGTTATTTATTTATCAGAAAAAGGTAACAAAAAATTAATCCATGTTACATAATAATATTGGTATTATTGCACAATTTGACCTAATATAAAATAATTTCACAATAATTTTCTATTCTAATACAAAACCTTCCATTAAATATGAACTATCATTTTTTATTTATCGATCCTTGTTTGACTGTTAATTTACCTATTTGAATTTGTAGAGTCAAAATTTAATGATTATTGAAGCTTATTTTCATCTAAGAATGAGAAATATAGTGTGTTAAATGTTATTGTGGGAATAGATATATATATTATGTCGATTAATTGAAAAAAATGATGTTAAAAAAGGATCTTGAGTTCCTAATATGAGATATAGTTTTTCAAGAGAAGAAGTAAGATTCTATTTTAAGGAAGAAATTAATGAGTTAATGATGAAAGGTTAGTTTATGCATAGTGAAACTGGTGATGTAAACATGAAATTTTTTAATAGAATTACATTTTTAGTTTCCTCTCTAAAAAATGATTATATATTTAATTTACCCTTGAGGGCGGGTTTTCATTTAGTTAGAATTTTATTAGGACCAGATCAATAGTTGATATAGAAATATTCATATTTTTTGAAGTCCCTATCCCTGAAAAGTAAACAATGAAATTGATTCCAAGTTAATTAATTATATTATGTATGTTTGTGAAGATATGTATAACACAAAGAGTAGGATATATCATGAATGTTATTTTTTTAAGATATGTATTGAATGTAGTTCATGATCAAAAATATTATAGTGAGTTTTCTGATATATTTGATTATGATCATGCATAATTCTTTTAGGTAAATTAAACAACAATGTTTCTAGAATAGTAATTTCTTTATTTGTGAATACAAATCACTATTTATCTAAATGTTGTTAATTTAATGATGTGGCATAAATGTAATACCCCATAATTACATATATTTTAGAAATCCTAATATTGTTGGGATTATTCATCAAAATGATTGAAGATATTTGGAAATAAAATTGTGAATTAGGGTGAGTAAACAAGTAAAATACTAATTAATGATGAAACTATTATTTAGTCTGTGTCATATGTGGGATTAGAGGATAAAACATATATATGAACTAAATATTCAATTAGATTTATTAGTCCTACATTTTTTACAACTATAAAAATTATGGATGTTATGGATCCATATAACCAACATTCTGGTGAAGTTGTTTTGTATGTTGATAAATATTAGTATATATTCCTAATTATTAGAGAGCTAAGACTCGGTTTTTGGGTTTTTATATCCATAGAAGTTTGGATTGATAAAAATATCATGAATAAGATAATCCATTTATTCATGGATAGTCTATTTTTATAACACGATATATAGATGTGGTTATAGAAACTAAAAAATCATTCCCATACACAATCACAACCATCCTCGCCTAAAAATACTCTTGGTGTATCTCTTTTAGTATGAAAGTGTTCAATATTTTATGAAAAGTAAGTGGTTTCAATGAAGTATTGATTGAGCCTGAAAATATGAGAGTATATATTTTTTAGTTTATGGGGAATATATTTCCATGAGATGATGCGACGAAATAAATTAAATATTTATTTTTCTCAATATCTGAATTTAATAAATTAGATTGAAATTTGTCTTCCCAAAAAATTTTGATTTGCAGTATTCAAATAGATTCACATATTTGGAAGGAAACATCTGATGTAATAAACTCATCACCAGTGTCCCGAAGATTGTGTCTACTTAATTGAAGTAGAAAATATTAATAGGTTCAAATCCCAAATGACCAATTAGTTAATTTTTTATAGAGATCCATATTCAAAAATGTCACCGATTTTTACATTTTTGTTATAAAATAATATATAATACATAGAAATAGAATGTGAAAATCATCCCTAATTTCTCACATAAAAATGAATTAATTGTATCAATCAAAAAGGAAACAAAAGTATGGTGAGTATAAATTCTCAATGTGGGTTATGTACCATAGAAGAAATAATGTATAAATAAACCTAATCAATATGGAAAATAAAATAACTGAAAACACATTACATTTAATCAAAAAATTTGAATAAAATGTTACCAAAGATAACATAATTGTAAAATTCTCATTGAAAATAATGACTGAAATTCAAATGAATAATATAATAAATTATAGGAATTCAGGTATTAGTAACACAAAACCTGATACATGAATATCTATCCTAAATATAGTTTATAACTACATGTAAAAAACCTATTATATTTATCTCACTAGTATGTTTCATGAGAACAATTGATGCGTCTAGGAGATACCTATAATCATTCTACACTCGAGTCTACATGTACAAATAATTTTTCATGTATAAAATGATTAATCTAATTTATGGACAACATTACGATTCCAAAAAAAAGTATATTTTATAAAGGATAATGACTTATCTATATTACCTAACTAAAATTAAATAACAATCGACCTAAACACCATATGTAAAAGTGGATTATGTTTTTGGAAAAAAATCAATCAAACTTAAAAAATATGTATATTTAATTGAAATTTAATGAACACTGAAAAATTATTATAGTAATTTGATTTTTTCAAGATAATGTTAACAATCACATCAAAAAGATAAATTATATAATAACGTCTATGACATTATAATTTTCAAGTAAAATCCACTTGGATGAAATTATTTAATGTGAAACATAAAACACCATGATTTATGAATGAATAATTATATTAAATTTTAATGGGGTTTAATATTCCAAAAAAATTAAAATAAGTGCATAATAATACAATATTCCTCAATGAAGGGAAATTTAGACGAATTCCCTTACCACATGCTTAATTTTTTGAATTGAATTTTAAATTTTTTAATGTAGTTTTTTGAATGATATTAACTTCTAAAAAACCAAAATAAATATTTATAACATCATATGTGATCCTTTTATAACATATATTCACCCATTCATTAATAATCATTCATTATTTTTATTTTTTTAGGTGTTAATTACCTTTTCTTTTCATTAGTTATTTGTCATGAATGTTCCATTTCTTGTGAAAATTTTATATCATCCGCAAATATTCAATAAAAAAATTAAATAATTATCATATTTAGACCTAAATTATTATTTTATCAAAAATCATGAATGATGGTTTGGATAACTGAGTTACATTACGATCATAGAGACGGTATGCCATCTGTACAAAAGAGTAACGTTTCTATTTTCCAAAATTCAATTTGTATAGGTGGTAAGTAATATATTAAAATTAAATAATTATAATTTTACAATAAATACCATATTACCTCCTTAAATATAAATAAATACATAATCCATGGGTTGTGGTGATTAAAAGATAGTCACATCGCTTCATGAAGGAACTAGTCAACATGTACATGAATGATGCTTTTAGCATTATGTTTGTGTAAATGAAAGAAATAAAATGATATGTTATAGTTATTGAATTAGAAATATATTTAAAAAATCATTTATATATCATTTATATAAAATATATTAGTTTATGTTTCCCCCATTACCTATCATGTAATCTTTTATTTAATAATAAATCATATCGCTTTCAAAGGCAGAGGTCTACCATACACATAGGAAACATTATTATTTTATAGCTTCAGAAATGGATATTCAAATGATACATATGAAATAAAATTTCTATAGGTATAATTATGTGATACTTATTTCATAAATAATTTATAACAATCATCTTACCAAACTAGGGGAGGTTGTATTAGAAATATTATTAAGATCGGTTCGCGCGGTGGTATTTATCCGCACATGTGAATAATAAATTTATAACCAAGTTGAGTGATATGGAGATTGTTGCAGGTTATTAATAATAACATAAAACTTCTAATTAAATGTAGTATACTATGGTTACTAGATTATTATCGTATAAAAATAAATTAAGGATGTGTATAAATAAATATAAAAATGAAGCTCATTGAGGAATATTACCTCTTATTCATGTAACTTCCATTGATTTTTTCCAGAAATCTTACTAGGATAGATTTTTATGAAAAATATTTATTATACTATTATTGGAGGTAATTTATTAAGTTATTCATTTATTTAATGGATGATAAAGTATGGTGTGAATTTATGAACAAGAGAATGGTGTGAGTGGCATTTATAATAAGGTGAGTGGCAAACATTTGATTTTTTAATAAAGAACATATAACCATGTTTTTCACATGGAAACTTATCCAAAATATATTTTTCATGATAAATACCCATTATAGGTTCCAAAAATGTATAAATAATATATTTTAGACAATTTTTTGTTCATTTTAACACTAATCATTTTAGTATATTATTGAAGAAAATCCATTTTTACCCTAACCAAAATAATTATGTCTTACTATTTTCAATATTAATTTTTCCCAAAATTTAAATATACATTTTAAAATAATTTAATTTAATTTACTTCCAAATATTGAAATATTTTTTATATATTTCATTCATATATGTGGAATGTTTTAATTTAAAATTAATTTCGTAGGAGTGAAGAGAAAACATGTCTGTAAAGAGAAAATGTTCACACATTTATAATATATTTATATCAAAATTAAATATTAAAATATTTCAAATTACCTAAAATATATTATGTACGATGTTATTTAAATAAATTTAATCTAATAAAAATTAAAAATATAAGATAAATTTAAATACAATTTAAATAAAAATGTAGTGTACAATTAAACTTCAATATTTTCACAATTCATTGAGAAATGAATCAATTTAGAAAAAATAAAAAAAATACACCCAATGATATTTTTTATTTTTTATTTTTAACATTTAGACAATTTTTTAGATTACTTTTATAAAAGTGGAAACCATTAGTTTTATTTTAGATTTGTAATGTATGTTTAAATCGTATTTTTAAAAAATATAATTGTTTTAGAGAACTATATTTTTTAACGATTATTATTTTATTTCAATTCATTTGATCACCATAATTTTCCTAATTTAGTTATTACTATTAATACCATCCAATATAATTATTATGTCATAATTATATTCTATATTACGGTTCATTTTTCCTTACTATTTCGGGATCTTCAAGTTATCAAAGAGATTAAATTTCAAATTATATATTTTTTCTATTTGTTAAGTTCAGTGTTTTTTACCTATGATATCAAATTAAAAGATATTATTTTATAATATCAAGGGGTTTTATTTATACCAACCTTTTATAATTTTCTTCCTTACATTTTCAACTTTAAATCTGTAATTGAGGGTTTGGAAATTATAAATACCATTATCGAAAAACCTGCATCATACTAAGAGTTTGTAAAAAATCTTTTTTATAGAGAGAAAGGAATGTAAAAGTTTCATTTAGAGAAATCAAATAACTAGGTTTCCAAGAATTATGACAAACGAAGGAAATTATATAACAGTTATGGAAGACAATACAAATGTATAATAATTACTGTAGTTTGATAGAGGATAGAAATCAAGTGAATGTTTGTGATCCCAAGATGGATACCATCTATGAAACCATAATCCCAAGTGGTAGTAAAATTGAATTTAATTTGATCAAAATTATCATAATAAACAAATATATTGTTTCAAGATCATTGTAATAGAGTTGAGGAATTACTTCACCCTCTAAAAATATATTGAAATATTCTTACACAATATATTTTTATATCATTAGAGAAAATCGACCATTTAGTTGTTCTTAAATAAATATCCACTTTAAATCTTACTCCATGAAATTAATATCAAATACTGATTTTTATTTGTAAAGCACTAAGAATAGATTTTTGACGAATGTGATTACAATAATATAGTAAAAATACATTATTTATCTTTTGTAAAACTAAAATGGTCAGAAAGGTTTATCCAATAACCACCCTATTTTAACTTAATCCCTTCCATAACTAGTTGACCAAAAGGCTTACCCAAAATATATTTGAAAATCCATAGAAGGAAGGTTACTAAAGCCACATTAAATTCTAGAGAAAATATTAACTGACTATTGATGTCTAATATTAAATATGTGAATACCTGTTTCACCTTAAAAACATTATTAAAGTATGAATTCACCCAAAAATAAATCAAAGGTTGTGAAATATATATGGTTAATCAAAACAAGATATAAACTCTAGAAAAGATAACATAAGTTATCAAATATCTAACCAATTTCATGGAAACAAATACTACCCCATAAAAATTACAATGATTTATTATCCCAAAATAGATAACATATTAAGGGATATCTTACCTTAGTCACCTATTTAATAAAACATACAAACACTCTAATAAATATGGTTTCCTTGTACATTTAAACACATGACTTATAATTCATTAGGAAATAGTACTATAGTATAAACCTTATCTTTTTAATGATTCATATATTGAGTATATCATCAATGAAATAAAATTTCAATATATTTTGGGGATCCAAATACATAACAATATTAATCATTTTTATTTGGTTATGTGAATAGAATAATAATGAACCTGGTCCCTTATCTTTTTCTGTGTTATATTCCCTTGATTACTTGGTAATTTGTTTACGTAGTTTTCCAACTATTTATAATGTATGAATCAAACATTCACAATTTATTTATTCCCCTTAAAATAATGAGAATGGTTTAATTTTTTTGAACCTTTTATAAAGCTCACATTCCCCTCAAGAATGTACTGAGGTGTTTCTTTTTTCAATTTTTAGATGTAGGAAAATACAACATTCCATTTTTCTCATTTTACATTTTTTATTTTACCACCTATTCTTATATTTTTTCACTTCAATTCCATTTGTTCTAGAGAATTTTATATATATCTTTATAGATCCTAAAAATATTTAATTTTAAAAAGAGATATTTTTTAGGGATGGATTACTAATATATACATGGACTATTTCCCTTAAATAAATTCTTAACCATTGAATCTATATTGTATGTGTGACCCATAACATACATAGATAAGCATATAAAGGTTTTTTCATATCACACAACACATTTTTATTCCATCTTCATTAAGTTATGGACCTTTTATTTTATTTTAGTTCATTTATCATGTGTTAAATATTTTTCAAAGAATTTCTCTTTAATATATTGTCATTCCATTAGTTCGGTTTCCTCGTTCTCCTATGTTTTTTATCAATAAATCCCATTTATTAATACTAATTGGAGAAAATGACCATCAATTGTAAACTTTTACATTTTATTGCATCCAAAGGCCATAAATATCATTTCCAATTTTTTTTATCTATTTTTATCCTATCATAGGATTAGAGATATCACAAAAATATAGGTTATTATACCACATAAGGAGATCAAAAATAGGATATTATTGTTATGGAAAATGTTTTTCCATCTGTGAACCCTTATATTTTATAACATGATTAATATGTATTAATGTAGACATAATTTTTTAAGTTAAAATACCAAATATATTAGCTTCTTCTATAGGGAAATCAATATATTTTCAATGAGTATTGATACCATTCTTTTTTCTAGGTCCCATTTCAAAATAATTGAATACATTGAATTATATCCTAAAATAATGATTTTTTTGATCAAAATGTTTAATTCTAAAAATGATGTAACAGTAATCTTAAAAACAGATATATTCTTTATAGGCATGGTATCCTAGTGGAAATATTTATTTTTAAAAACATCATATCAATTTGAAAGGAAACGTTGAATAATCAAAATAATATCCCATGCGATTATCAAAAAAGAAAAAAAAAGTAAGTCCCCATTTCATGACCCATGCGATGATTATGTCATGTTGAATGAACCCTTTGGAGTGTTATTACCCCCAGGTAACTCAAGTACTGAACAAAATCCATTGGTAGTATACAAAAAATGATGTATTTCTACTAAAAAAATACATAAAGTCATCCGCATAATAATTTTAGGATTTTCAACTATACCTAACCTCAATTATTATATAATGGATATATTACCGAATATATGTTTTCCTAGACATAGCTCCTAATATTTCTTCTCAACATCCACTAAGACCAATTTTAATACCTCCCGTACTAGTAGCCTATAGTCAAGGACGTCATTATTACATTATCATATATACAAAGGGTTATATATTAAAGTATTGAAATGAATATATGTCTTGTAAATTTATATTCATAAAGGAAACCCATTTTACATTAGGAGTAAAAATAAAACATATTACCATATAATACCATATGAAATACATATTTTTAAAATCACTCAAATATTTCTTATTCATATCTTGAAGAAAAGGAAAAACAGAAATCTGAGTTCAGATTATCCATAAGAGTTGAGTGTATAAGAATATATCCTTAATGTTAAATAATATTCAATATGACTTGGTAAATAACTCATAACATCCGGCATTAATCAATAACTATTAATGAAATGATTAAAGATTTAATTTCATTGTTAAAATATCGTAGATCATAATAATAAAAAATATTAATGAATTAAATGATTAATTATATGAAATTATATCTCTAAAACATGATACCTCTAATATTGTTATAAATATTCACGATTCTTTAAAACTACTAGGTAAATCCCCAAATGATTTTCCCAACTTGATTGTCTCAAGGGACATATTGATGAATTGAGGGGATATTTATAAGTATACCCACATATATCATCATGTTTGAAGGATTCCTTATATATCTAATAATCGATATAATTTACGAACCATGCTCCTTATAAATGGATAAATATATACATTAAAAGATTCAATTTTATCTATATTTCTCTATTTAGTCAAATAACATTCAAAGTAAATTCCCAATGTAAAAATTGTATAAGGTTTAAGAAATGATCATATCAATCATACAATAATATGTATATTTAATATAAATGTAAAAAAAGTATAAAATCACACAAGAAAGTGAGTATTTCATGAAAACGTTAACTGTCGCCTAAGAAATTCAGATTGCGTAGTAACCATTACCGTAATGTAATTTTCATTTTAGATCCCCTTTAATGAAATGATTCATATTGAATCATAAAATACCAGGACATATGAATGTATAAATATATTTTATTTAAAATGGATTGTATATAAACCTTGATAATGGAATTATGTGGATAACATTACAACATTACTCAATGAAGTGAAATTGAGATAAAGTCCCACAACTCACACTACCATTTAAATCAACATTCTTAAACTAAATTATAATCATTTTAAAAATTTTAATAACTTATACGAGAACCATTATATTATAAATAATATTATATATGATCCTTTTATAAAATTATATTAATTTTTTGTTATTTACATTTTATTATATGAATTATATTAGGGGTTAGTTTCCTTGTTTTCTCAATGGTTCTTTGTCAGGAAGGTTACATTTCTTATGTATATCATATAATTACATATATTATGAATTATAATCATGAAAAAATTATCATATTCATAAATTAATTATAACTTTTTGGATAATACTATTTTTTTAATGGAACTATGTTAGGATCACCGAGATGGTAGTTCGTACATACCAATGAGTAACATTTATAATTTTCAGCGATCATTACAAAAAAAATGAATTTAATATTTAATCATTAAATAATGATATGGATATCATAAATATATAATTATTAATTAAAAAAACACACACTCACACACACATATATATATATATATAATCTATGAGGTGTGGTGGTGAATAGAGAGTCCAGTCACTTTGTTAAGGATGCAGTCCACACGTGATTGAACCATGGTTTCATCATTTTTTGATTGAAAAGGTATGAAAAAATGATATATTATATATATATAATGATAAATATGTTATTAATATCATTACTATATCATTTATTTCACATTTATTCAGTAAAATTAACATTATTACCTTCCATGTAAAGCATTTTTGAAAAACGAATCAGATCTCTTTGCGGGGAGGTAGTCTGTTGTACGCACTAGAGACATTATCGTGTCCACAATGGAATGGAAATTAGAAAAATGAATATTTTTTTGACTATATAAGTAATATGTTTTCATAAATATCATATAGAACCATTATATTCTACATCATACCCAATTGTGATATGTGGTAATGGAAAACCGAATTACAATAGTTCACAAGTCGGTAGTCCCCCGTACAGACGAATTATAATTTCATAACCCATTTCAGGGATTTGGAGATGGTTGTTGGTAATTACATTAATAAAAAATTCTATGTAAATAGAAGATATTTAGTTCTCTATATTATCATGGTTTAATACAAATTGAATGATTTGGAAAATTAATAAAAGAAACACGCTCTTTGAAGATCATTTTTTCTTCATTAGGTAACTCTCATGGGTTCTAAACAATAACCTTCCTAGATATTAATTATCTGAAAAATAAAAATTAAATAATTATGTGTTGTATTTTTCATGTTATTTTGTAATTTGTTTTCTATTCAAAAAATTGGTGGGGTGTGATTAAGAGAGGACAGTGGGTAGCCTTTTATATGTGAGGTGAGTGGTGCATTTGTAATTTTTTGAAAGAAAATGTTGTACCCACTCTTTTAAAATTATAAATGGGTAAAAAATTTAGTATTCTATATAATAGAATTATATGGTCTAAAATTTCCCATCAAATAGATCTTAGAAAAGTGTATAAAAACATTTCTCCCTTATCTTTTTAGTTTAACCCATGAAAATCAATATTACCCTTAATCGTAGTAATTAATTTATACAACATTCATTATTGATTTTGGTAAAAATATTAAATTTATATAATGAGTTAATATAACTATTTTTATTCAAAATATAGAATCCATTTTCAATATACAATTTATGAAATTGAAAAAAAAATTAATTTAAAATTTATATTTTATATGCGATGAGAAATCATGGTTGAAAAGAGAAAATATTGAAAATTATACATTGTTTTTATATAAAAATCAAATAAAAAAAGTTGAAAATAACCTAAATTGGATTAGTTTAAATAATATTTATTTGTTTTTTCATTAACCCCAATTAAAAACATTATTTATTTTATGAAACTTCCCCAACTCAAAAATGACTAAACTAATGCCTCGAGTTGAGTTGTCACATAACCTTAAATGCACCTCCCCATATGCAAGATGTTTTTAACATGCAAAAAGGGTAAAATGAGTCATGTGGGGAGAAAATACCCAATTTACCGCATTAATGAACAACAAAAAATAAATAAATAGCAGAAATAATTGGGAAAACCAATAAACATACATACCTAAGGTCACCCAACTAGGCGAAAACCATAATTCTACATTAACATTGTCATGATATACTTGTAGTGAAATGTGCATAAAACAAAAAATAATGAAAATGACTAAACCCCAAATGCATCCTGACTCTATATATGGGTCCTCCTCCATTTATATCTTCAGCCCAACTCAACATCCTATTAGAAGTCCTTTTCTCTTGTCCTAAAATGCATCCAAGAACTCTGTTCTGGTACCCAATGACGTCCCGGACATAGACTGAATATAAAACTTAGTTGGACACCATCAATGGTGTCCTTGAAATATCCAGTCTAATAGATAGTTCATGCATGTAAAAATAAATGGTCGGTAATTAGGGGACATTTCGAGTTCCATTGGATTACAAGGTCCATTTTATTCATTCATAGCATTTAACCCAATTCAATTTGTTATCACATATTTATTACATAATCTATTTTAACACAAGATCTTTGGGTTATGCATATAGATCATCAATATATGGGTTTAACTCAATCAATCACTCTACATAGTGAAAAAAAAGTCATGTCCATATATTATTAGGTCTACAAATATCACATATACATATTATCCCTACCTCTAAACCTCAGTCCATGTGGAATGAAACCTGTTAGGGTAATAGAGCCTCCGTCCCCTTCCCCTAACATGTGCATTTATAGGGTTAATTGTATATCGTTAGTTTAACTTGAGCTAAGGTTTTAGAACCTCATGTCAATACCCCACTCTAACAATCCATGTGCAACTACTTATTATTCCAATCACCAAAATTATAATATAACACAAACCAACATAACCGATTGTATTGGGAAATCAAAATACCACTACGGGAAAAATGGGTATTTGCGACGTGTTATTTGTGACGGGAATAAATCTCGTCGCAAATAGCCACGTTAAAAACTTATTTGCGACGGGGGTATTTGCCCGTCGCAAATAAGTAGCCTTTTGCGACAGGATTGCTTTACCCGTCACAAAAGAACTGGCGCGCATTGCGCGCCAAATCGCGGAAAACATATTTGCGACGGGAATATTTCCCCGTCGCAAATAGTATGTCGGCAGGTGGTTATTTGCGACGGGTCCCGTCACAAATAACTATTTAACCGTTGACCGTATTAAATGATGGCTAAGGTATTTGCGACGGGTACCGTCACAAATAATACTATTTGCGACGGGAATCCCGTCGCAAATAATCTAACCTATAAATACCCCCATCTGTTTTTTTCAAATCATTCTCATACTCCATCTTCTTCTTCTCTCAAAGTTTTATTTTTAAAGTTCAGTTTTTCTCAAGTTTAATTTTTTTCTTCGGAGTTGATATTAAAGTTTTGAAGTACGATCAGAGCAGATCAATTTTCAAGGTATTTATGTTCATTTTAATTTAATATTTATTTTTAATTTTTTATTAGTTTTAATTATTCTTAATTAGTTGTAATTTAATTATATTTACATTGTTTTGTTACTTAATAAATTTAAATTGTTAGTATTGTTCATAGTTAATGGTAATTACGAATAATTAGTAATAACTTTTAATAATTAAGAAAAAATATTAATAATTAGTAATACATATTAATAATTAGGAATAATAACATTATTATATTATTCGTATATTTTATTATTAATATTAAAATAAATTAATTTTTTATATATATACAATTCTCTTTTCATGTGTGTGTTTGCTGTCTCCACATGTATTATTTGTATGTGGAGATAGAAAACACACAGATGAAAGGAGAATTGTATATAAATTAAAAAATTATAGTATTTTAATATTAATAATAAAATATACTAATAATGTTATTATTCGTAATTATTGGTAATTATTCCTAATTATTGGTAATTATTCATTTAATTACTACTAATTAGGAACAATTACCAATAATTATCAATAATTAGGAATAATTACCAATAATTAGTAATAATTACCAATAATTCGTAATAATTACCAATAATTAGTAATAATTACCAATAATTAGTAATAATTACCAATAATTCGTAATAATTTCCAATAATTAGTAATAATTACCAATAATTCCTAATAATTACCAATAATTAGTAATAAATACCAATAATTAGTAATACTTACCAATAATTAATAATAATTACCAATAATAAATAAGTAATAATTATTAATAATTATCAATAATTAGTAATAATTATTAATAATTATTAATAATTAGTAATAATTACTAATAGTTACCACTAATTAGTAATAATTAGGAATAATTACCAATAATTACCAATAATTACCAATAATTAGTAATAATTAGTAATAATTAGTAATAATTAGTAATAATTAGGAAAATTATGAATAATTATGAATAATTAGGAATAATTAGTAATAATTAATAATAATTACCAATAATTACCAATAATTACCAATAATTAGTAATAATTAGTAATAATTACCAATAATTACTAATAATTAGTAATAATTAGTAATAATTATAATAATTAGTAATAATTACCAATAATTAGTAATAATTAGTAATAATTATCAATAATTAGTAATAATTAGTAATAATTAGTAATAATTCGTACTAATTAACAATAATTCGTAATAATTAACAATAATTAGAAATAATTATCAATAATTCGTAATAATTACCAATAATTAGTAGTAATTACCAATAATTCGTAATAATTACCAATAATTGGTAATAATTACCAATAATTGGTAATAACTACCAATAATTGGTAATAATTACCAATAATTGGTAATAATTACCAATAATTAGTAATAATAACCAATAATTAGTATTAATTATCAATAATTAGTAATAATTCGTAATAATTAGTAATAATTTGTAATAATTAGTAATAATTAACTATAATAAGTAATAATTAACAGTAATCAGTAATAATTACCAATAATTTGTAATAATTACCAATAATTAACAATAATTACCAATAATTTCCAATAATTACCAATAATTACCAATAATTACTAATAATTAGTAATAATTACCAATAATTCGTATTAATTACCAATAATTACCAATAATTGGTTATAATTAGTAATAATTGGTAATAATTAGTAATAATTGGTAATAATTAGTAATAATTAGTAATAATTAGTAATAATTACCAATAATTAGTAATAATTCCCAATAATTAGTAATAATTACCAATAATTAGTAATAATTACCTATAATTAGTAATAATTACCAATAATTAGTAGTAATTAGTAATAATTAGTAATAATTAGTAATAATTAGGAATAATTAGTAATAATTACCAAGTATTAGTAATAATTACCAATAATTAGTAATAATTACAAATAATTAGTAATAACTTCCAATAATTAGTAATAACTACCAACAATTAGTAATAATTAACATTAATTAGTACTAATTAGTAATAATTACCAATAATTAGTACTAATTACCAATAATTAGTTATAATTAGTAATAATTACCAATAATTAGTAATAATTACCAATAATTAGTAATAATTAGTAATAATAAGTAATAATTACTAATAATTCGTAATAATTACCAATAATTCGTAATAATTAACAATAATTAGTAATAATTAACAATAATTAGTAATAATTACCAATAACTAGAAATAATTACCAATACTTAGTAATAATTACCAATAATTACCAATAATTACCAATAATTAGTAATAATTACCAATAATTAGTATTAATTACCATTAATTACCAATAATTGGTAATAATTCGTAATAATTACCAATAATTAGTAATAATTAGTAATAATTAGTAATAATTACCAATAATTAGTAATAATTAGTAATAATTAGTAATAATTAATAATAATTACCAATAATTAGTAATAATTATCAATAATTAGTATTAATTACCAATAATTACCAATAATTAGTAATAATTAGTAATAATTAGTAATAATTACCAATAATTAGTAATAATTAGTAATAATTAGTAATAATTAGTACTAATTACCAATAATTAGTAATAATTAGTAATAATTAACAATAATTAGGAATAATTAGTAATAATTAATAATAATTTCAAATAATTAGTAATAATTACCAATAATTAGTAATAATTAGTAATAATTAGTAATAATTACCAATAATTACCAATAATTAGTAATAATTACCAATAATTAGTATTACTTACCAATAATTACCAATAATTAGTAATAATTAGTAATAATTAGTAATAATTATTAATAATTAGTAATAATTAGTAATAATTAGTAATAATTACCAATAATTAGTAATAATTAGTAATAATTAGTAATAATTAGTAATAATTAATAATAATTAACAATAATTAGTAATAATTACCAATAATTAGTAATAATTATCAATAATTTGTAATAATTATCAATAATTACCAATAATTAGTATTAATTAGTAATAATTACCAATAATTACCAATAATTACCAATAATTTCCATTAATTAGTAATAATTTGTAATAATTAGTAATAATTACCAATAATTAGTAATAATTAGTAATAATTAGTAATAATTAGTACTAATTACCAATAATTAATAATAATTAACAATAATTACGAATAATTAGTAATAATTAATAATGATTACGAATAATTAGTAATAATTACAAATAATTAGTAATAATTAGTAATAATTAGTAATAATTACCAATAATTACCAATAATTCGTAATAATTAACAATAATTAGTTATAATTAACAATAATTAGTAATAATTACCAATAATCAGTAATAATTAAAAATTATTAGTAATAATTACCAATACATACCAATAATTACCAATACTTACCAATAATTACAAATAATTACCAATAATTAGTATTCATTATTAATAATTACCAATAATTAGTAATAATTACCACTAATTAGTATTAATTAACAATAATTAGTAAAAATTACCAATAATTAGTAATAATTACCAATAATTAGTATTAACAATAATTAGTACTAATTACCAATAATTAGTATTAATTACCAATAATTAGTAATAATTACCAATAATTACCAATAATTAGTAATAATTTCCAATAATTAGTATTAATTACCAATAATATTAGTACTATGAAAATAATAAAAAATTTATATAATATTAAAATTATCAATATTTGTAACATGTTTTTCTTTATTCTAAACATAATTATTTCTTAAAGGGTCATGTTTTAGGTCTATCTCAATAATATGTTTGCTCAGTCGTGTATGATCTAAACTCTATAATTATCCTAGCTTGAGTGTCTTTTCTAAAAAATTATTCAAAAACCAGTAATTCTCTTATATTTTATAGAGAAATTTGGAACAACGAGGTCATCAACAATCATTATTAGGTGACCGCATACGGATAAATCAACGTAAAAATCCAAACGGTTCTGGTTTAAACCAGTATATGTAGAGGGTGTGGAGACTTTTTTATCATTTGCGGAATCAAATCCAGAATTTGTTTCAGAAGGAAAAATAAAATGCCCTTGCAGAAAATGTGCATTGAGAATGTTTGACACGTTTGACAAAGTGGGAGAACATCTCTTTCGTTTTGGTTTTCAACAAGATTATGTTTTTTGGTATCAACACGGTGAACGCAGTTCCAGAGCAGGTGATACCAACTTTATTCCGGATCAATCCCGGTTTCAAGATTTAGTACATGATGTTACAGGTTTATCTATTCAACATACAGAAACTCCGGCTGATATAGCTTCAAATATAGAGTTGGCACCATCTGAATTTTATGAGTTGTTGAAGTCTGCTGAGGATGCATTATATCCTGGCTGCAAGATGAGAAAATTAGATGCAGTTGCAAAATTTATGGCTATCAAATCAGATAACGGAATGTCAAACACCTGTTTTGACCAGATATTTTATTTGCTTAAAACACTGTTACCCGGAGGAAATGTTTTACCTGCAAATTACTATGAGAGTAAGAGGCTGGTTCGAAATTTGGGACTTACTTGTCAGAAGATTCATGCATGTTCAAATGACTGCATTTTCTATTCTTGGGAAAATGAGTCGTTGGATTGTTGTCCCACATGTGGGAAACTGAGATATAAAGAAGGACAACACGGGAATTCTGGTTTGATTCCTGTAAAACAGTTGAGATATTTTCCGCTTACATCCAGACTTCAGCGTTTATTCATATCTAAGAATACAACGACAAATATGTCATGGCATAAAGAGAATATTTCAACTTATAAAATCTTGAATCATCTAGCCGATGGTGATTCATGGAAACATTTTGATAGAGTGCATCCATCCATTGCTTTAGAAGGTAGAAATGTTCCACTGGGCCTTTCCACTGATGGTTTCTGTCCGTTTGGATCTTATGGTAGTCAATATTCATGTTGGCCTATTTTTTTAACTTCGTACAATTTACCTCCATGGATGTTGATGAAGGAGCCATATATCTTTTTGACTTTACTAATCCAGGACATCTGAAGAAAAATATTGATGTTTATTTGAAACCATTGATTGATGAATTAAATTTATTGTGGAGTACTGGTGTTAGTACATATGATGTTGCAACAAAATAGAATTTTATACTGAGAGCAGCATTGATGTGGACAATAAGTGACTTCCCGGCTTATGGGATGTTATCTGGCTGGAGTACACATGGTCAGAAATCATTTCCTTACTGTATGGGAGAGAACAAAGAATTTATGCTCATTCATGGAAAGAAACCTTTTTATTTTGACTGTCATCGCAGATTTCTTCCAGCTGATCATCCTATTCGCAGAAACAGATCTCATTTCAGAAAAGGAACAGTTGAAAGGGATGATCCTCCAAAAATGCTATCAGGTTCGGAGTTAAAATCAGTTTTATTTTCATTACCTCCCATCACTTTTGGTCCCACAATAAACCAACAGAAAATTTCTGGTTTTGGGAAAGAACACAATTGGATTAAAGGTAGCATATTTTGGGATTTGCCTTATTGGTCTGATTTGTTGGTCTGACACATGTTAGATGTCATGCATATTGTAAAGAACTATTTTGATAATTTGTTTCATACAGTTTTGGATACGACAGGAAAGAGCAAAGACAATGTAAATGCACGTTTAGATCTTGCCCAAATTTGCAGGCGTCCAGAATTGAATTTTTTTGAGATTGTCAGAACAGAAAGGTTACTGAAACCAAAAGCATCTTATACACTGTCTAAAGAAAACCGTTTATTATTATGTCAGTGGATTGCAGATTTGAAACTTCCAGATGGTTGTGCTTCCAATTTGGGTAGATTTGTAAAGAATGGTCATATTAATGGATAAAAAAGTCATGATTTTCATGTTATAAAGGAGAGACTTCTACCCATTGGATTAAGAGGTCTGTTGAATTCTGTGATTTGGGATTCCATAACAGACATGTCTCATTTTTTTCGGGAAATTTGTGCGGCTACGGCAGATTATGATGCTCTAGGAAAACTTGAAAAAGATGTTGTTGTAATTATATGTAAACTGGAAAAAATATTTTCACCGTCTTTCTTCGACTCAATGGAACATTTGATGCTACATTTTCCATATGAAGCCAAATGTGGAGGTCCAGTACAGTTTTTATGGATGTACCCATTTGAAAGATGCATAAAATAATTGAAATGAAAAGTACGTAACAAAGCACCTGTTGAAGGATCTATTGCAGAAGCTTATTTACAAGAGGAAATATCTTTTTTCTGCTCCCATTATTTTGAATCTGAGTATCCTTCAAAACACAACCGAATGGGACGGAATGAGAGGAATATTGATGAAATCTACAATCAATAATCTGTTTTCAACCAGTCAGAGCTTGGTTTTGGTGGAGTTTATGAACGCTAGCTTTCAGATGATGAACATCATAGAGCTCATACTTATGTTCTGCTCAACTGTGAAGAGATGACATCAGTTTTACTGTAAGTGTTTATATCACTTATTCTATCATTTATGTTAGAGTAAATAACTTTGGTTTTTATAGGTTGTATGATAATCATATCAAGAAACAAATTCCACAAATTACAGCAACTGCTCTCGAAGAACGTCGACTGAAAAATTTCTCTCAGTGGTTTCAAAAACTGGTAAGATAAATTCTTTATCTTTTAGCAACTCATTCAATGTATAGTTTACTATATTGATAATTATTTCACAAATTTTCAGGTGTCTCGACATGCTGATAAAATTGACAAACGGCTGTGTGTAATGAGTAACCCACCTTCCAAACTTGTTAAAACATATAATGCATATGTGGTGAATGGATTTCGATTCCACACACATGCATATGGGGAATCAAAAAAAAAACAATGAACAGTGGAGTTAGCTTGAGAGGATCTCATCATCGAGAAAATGATGTTGACTTTTATGGAATACTTTATGAAATCATTGAACTCTGTTATCTTGTACAACATTACATAACCATGTTCAAATGTCGGTTGTTGGATACAGAGAGAGGCGTGTGTGTTCATCCGACTCATGGAATCATCGATATTAAATGTAAAAGTGTTCTCACAGTAAATGAACCATTCTTATTAGCTCAACAGGCATATCAAGTTTATTACGCAAAGTACTGTGCTACATCAAGAGACTTGACTGATTGGTGGAGTGTAAAAAAAATCAAAATTCGAGACCATCAGTTTAGTCAAAGTGAATGTGCTTTCACTGATGTGAAAAGAATTGAAGTTTTTCAATAGTGTACTCAAAATCATTCTTTTTTACAAAGAGACATGAGTATCGATGACGACACACCACATTTAAGAGTCGGTGATGACGATGATGTTAATGATGTCACATATGAATTTGAAATGGTAAGAGATGAAGCAACAGTAACTCGAATGGATATCGATGATGTTGAGGAGGAATATGAAGAAGAAATTGACATATATGAAGATGATGATGAATATGAACACTGATAGAATTCCATGGTATTTATATACAATCATAATATGTATATATGTATATATAATAGTAATTATCAATTATTTCCTAAAATTAACATTTTCTGTTTCAGATGGACGATGTCACATTTTGTGAGTTGGCGGATGCTGACCTACCTTTCGATGCAGATGAGTTGCTGGCTGATGACCCTCAGCCTGCAGGCGCTCCAGGGAGTACGCGAAGGGGGCACGGTCTTGCACGACTGATGATTCCTGACCCCGTCCTCGAGCGACGTCCACGTCTTGGGTTTGATCCGCGCACACGGAGGTGTGATAACCTGTGTGATAACCTGTGGATTTGACTAAGATTTCATTATTCTATTCACATAATAAATGTTTATTATTTTTACAGTTTTTCGCATATAGCAGTCGGACAGGGCAGCGCTATTTTGCGCAACTATTTCTGTAACAGCCCATGATTTTATAAAAAAAATATATTCTTTTTAATTTTATTAATGTCTTGTGTTGTACGCTACACCAAAAGGAGCTTGCACAACACGCATCCTTGTCTTGCCTTGCATTACACGCAATCGCGACCTTCCTCGATAGCGTGTGTAATACGCAATACCGAGTTTCACTAAACAACGATGTGCTATTAAAATATTATTAAAACTAGCCGTTATGAATAGTAATAACCACTTTTTAAAATTCTGTAAATCTTATTTTTCAAAATGAACTTCATTCTTGGATTCGGAGTATCGAATTTAGCCTAAGGTGAAATTTTGGTACTTTTCGGATAACTTTCATATTCTGATGAATAGTGAAAATTACTAAATTATAATTAAAAACAACTTTTTTAATCGAAATAATTAATAGTGATAAATTATTAATTTGAGTGGTTTTAAAGTATATTTAGAATATATTTTTACAATTTAATACAATGTTGGTCATTGGTTGTAATTTCACATTTAAACCAGACACAATCAAGTGTCAATCTTTTGATATATATTGTTTCCTAAAAACACGCTATTTATTTTAACAGCGGGATTTAATTATAAAATTAATTAATGCAACTTCTATGTTATGAATTTGGTAAAATAGATTTCATTTTTGAATTCGGAATATGAAATATAGCTTAGGATGAAATTTTGGCATTGTTCTGAAAAACATCAATTTTTGATAAATAGTGAAACTACTAAGTGGTAGTTAAAAAAAAACTGAATTTTTCATAAAACTTAATTTTGCCGCTTCTGTGAATGGAATTTCGAAAATCCGAGAGACACGGTTAATATCAAGGACTAAAATGTTGTTCAATGAGATGAAAATAATTTTTTGGTGAACAGTAACTTTTTACTTTTTTTACCGCGGTTAATAGTAAATAGGGTAACTAAGGGTAAATTTGATATTACTATTACCCTAACACATGTCCTAATTCTATTGGACAAGTGTAATTCGACCAAAAACAAACTTAGGAATAAAATATGACCATTTAGGCCCACTTGGATTAGATTAGGACATTTATTATTAATTTATTTAAAGAAGGGTTAAAATAGTTAAAATCAAAGTTTAATAAGCAAATCATTTTTAATATGGGGTTATACATAAGATAAATTCGATTGTAAATATTCATTAGAAAGATAAAAATATTTCCTACATGATGGTATTTTATTTGTAATTTTTAGACATCAAATAATTTAATTTATTTATGACACAATGATGATGCAGTAATTATCTTATTAATGAAATATTGACATAATTGATGTTATAAACACCAAAATAAATGTAATTTGAGATTTTTTATGAATTCCACTAATTTTATAGGTTACTATGATATATTAATGTTGATTTAATCAACTTGGTTCGAACATTTAATTCTGTTATGACTTTTACAAAAATCATATATCAAATAGTGTCAAAATTGACACAAAATAGTTTTTAAATCAAATATTATATTATTAATTGTTATTCTATTCCTAAAAATCTAAGGTTCGGCCAAATGACTTAGATAAGAATATATATATTAATAATAAACAATTTGGGGTTCGTTTGGCATGTTATAGTAAGTGTATTAACCATATAGTGAAAGAAATCAAAAAGACATGGTAAAAGTTAAATTATTTAACTTAGAGTTAAATCTAATTGATAAGGTTAAAATAATATCCTAAACTTGTCTAAATTCTATTGTTTGATAGGATTTCGACCCATCCCCACTTTAGCATCGAAATAAGACCCTTTGGAACCATTATAAACCGATTTTGACTTTAATATAAAATAATATTTTGAGATATTCCTAAGGTGCCCCTCTCCTCCCCTATAAAAGGACACCTCCTCCCCCTCCTCCTCACACCAATTTGAGCACTCAAGCTCGGCCAAACCCTGCCAAAATCTCTTCTCCACTTCCCTAGCAACATCCTAGAGGTTCTGGTCTTCCTCAAAGACCAATTCTAGTGCCCTAAGAGGAGGTCTCAAAGAGGCACTTCAAAGAAGAGGTAATTACCGTTACCAATTCTTTCATCTTTATTTTCTTCTTCCACTTATTCTTCTTAGGTTGTTTCATTATGAAGTAATAACATCAGTATAACTCATATACTGATATGTTATTATAAGTATGAAACAACCCTATTTCACCATCTATCCATCCTACGGAAAAAGAAATCACCGCGCGTGCGTACGTACGGAATACCGTCTCCACGCCGTGGTGTAATCTATTTTCCACCACCACCGTACATGGATGGATATAATGGTGTAAAGAATAACTATACATAGTTATTACAACATAATATTGATTCTGATATATTTTATAATCCACTCCAATTCAATTCAATATTTATAGAAATGATATCATCGCTCGTGCGTACGTACGGAATACCGTCTCCACGACGCGATGAGATTCATTCTCCATGTTAACCATTTAAGAATGATTATGATGTATATATAAGAAATAATAATGAAATATATGACATTATAAAGCTACTGGATTTGTGTATATATATACATATGTATGTCATCTACTTACTTCCATTTCAAGACAATAAGGAAAGAAAAACAGCGTTCATGCGTACGTACGGACTACCGTCTCCATGAACGGTGTTTTTCATTTTATTTATCTATCTATTATATATATATATATATACTGAATATATATGATATATAAATCATATTTTATATTCTGGAAGTAAGTAAATCATGATATAAGTAATAATGATGTCAATAACAACAAGTCAAAACACCTACGATAAATGAAACGATTTTACCCAAAACGCTTCTTTAACATGGAATTTACAAAAGAACGGGTAATATAATGTCATAATTAAACCATATATGATATCATAACAATGAATATGATTCTGTAATAAGTCAATAACATGATTTAAATTATTATACAGGAGGTTCGGACACTTACAAAGCAAGTCGGACCTAAGGTAAGGGAAATATCACAATCTCATTTTTATCCGAGATTGTTTATTCGTAAGTATTTACTGGGGTGTATTTTATCATCCACATCCATGTTTACTCAATATGTAATATTATTTCCATCCACCTAAAATTGTTTAAATCCATTTTTACCCTTCGGTGAGTTTTTAGTAATACGTATGAAAGGAATCTTTTGTCGTTTTTCGTACGAGGTACTTTTTGACTTTTCCGACAAAAGTACGAAGAATGTTTTTTTTAACTTATACGGCACGAACGGATTTATACTGTTTTATAAAGCCTTATTTTCATGAAGCTTCCTCTAAAAGATTTCATGACTATTTTCAATAAAATCTCTTTCTTTTAAAATTGCATGATGTTTTGTGAAAAGAAATTGATTTTGAAGAAGAAAGGATATTTTCCTCAAGAATTCAATACAAGTGTTTTATCAAAATTATTTTCCATATAAGATAATAAAGGGTTCTGTTTCTATCCATATTTTTACATTGATTTGACTATGTTGTGATGGAATTATGTTTATGAATTCCTTTATCTTATATGAATGGTTTTATGATGTCATGTTGTTTAAGAATCCCATTTTTTATTACATGGGTTATGCAATGATGTATGATTTATGATTTTGTGGCACACATAAGAAAGGATTCATTAAGAGATGGGTGGGACCTATATCTCCCTCCAATGCATTGGGTAAAGATTTCATATCTCATGAGATAGACATGGCTGGAATGGTAGGTTATACCGGTTCAGTGAAACAGGACTGAAACGAGGATTACTCGATTCAGAAAGGGACTTTGTCCACTAAGATAGTCTTGGAAATGAGTCTTGACTAACAAGAAATGATTCTCTATGATTATGTGTGTATGCCACAATGAGTAATGTTTTATGTTATAGTTTCATTTTCACTTCTATGATTTATTCCATGTTAAGATATTATGATCTCTTTTGCAGGTTATGATTTTCAAAAAGATATGATATGATTTTTATTTCCTTTATTGCCCTTGCTGAGCATTTGAGCTCACCCTTTTATGTTTTCTTTTCCCCAGGATATAAAGAAAGGTTTTAGGTAAAAAAAAAAGATCATTATGGGAGATGTTGAAGATCTTTCACCACGATTAGAAGATTATAGTCCGAGTTTCCAAAGACACTAAACTATTACGGTCCTTGTGTGTGTGTTTTTGTAATGTACTAAGTATTCCGCAAATGTAATGTAATGTCCATGTACGTCAGGATACGGGTCTCTACATTTGGTATCAGTGGAAAGGTTTAGTCAACCTTTGGAAACTAGGACGCGAAAACGTTAGTGAGATCCCTAGAGATATTTCTATGGTATGTCTAGGGATGTCCCTAAGGATAAGTATACGTATAGGATATAGTCCTAGAACTACGGTAACGATCTTAGAATTTATCCTAAGATGTTAGATATTGAGGGTGCTCCCCCTTTACTATGTTGTCTTCCCTAGCATGATTTTTGATTCTCACAAAATTATTTTTGTGTTTTAGTTAATGGAGGGAACCAAAAGGAATTCGGTTAACATTGAATCCAATGGACAAATTGGTGACTATGAGCAACAAAATTGTGTAATGCCTAGAGAGAAAGATGTTGTGATTATGCCGAATCAATCATCGCGATATATGATTAACAAGGTGAAATTTAGTGGAATGCCTAATTCTTCAAAGAAGAGGAAGATAGACTATTATGCATGTTCGCATGTTGAGGAGCATAAAGAAAGGAATATTGAGATTTCTAAAGAAGGGAAGAAGAACCTTGAGGAATACCTCAAATGGAGGGACTGATGTTATCTGTGTGGAGAAAAGGGTCATAGAGTGACAGACTGTTATGGAGTTCAATGTCTTATTTGTGGAGAACATGGGCATTACCCAACTCAATGCCCTGACCTAAAAAGATACTTCTAAATCAAGGAAGGACTTCTTCCAGGACAATCATTGAAAAGGATGGACTGAAGTGTTTATGTATTGGTATTCAAGAATAATGTTGTTGAGGTACTTTTATGGTGTACTGAAATATTTATGTTTTGATCTATTGTGGTTTTCAATAATTTTATGGTACCGGTAACCATGGAAAGTGATTGAGACATTTTTGGTAAACAGATGATATGAGCATAATGAAGGAATAATAAGATAATGAGGTGTTTGATTTTATTCATGAGCTCATGATTGATATAAGGACTAAGTGATTTCATGGTTTGAGTATATAGAATTTTGAGGATTTCGGTATGTGAAAAGTGTTAACTTTTAACTGCATTCAAGTTTTCACTAAGGTTCAATGGGTATTCAAGAGAGTACAAGATTAAGGACTTTGAATGTTTGGAATGTGACCAACAAAACATATCTTATGATATATGGGGATCAACGATGGTATTAAATCTCTGGTAATCGTTTTCACTATATTATGAGAGTCGACTGCAGTATTATGGATAAGCCTAAAAGATTGGAATGTATTATGTTGGACATAAGTTAGTATTGTTTGTTTTTTCGATATTATTGATGGGATGTTATATAGTTTTGGAAAAAGTAGAACCTGCAGGACGGGCGACAGCCCATCGCTTCGGACAAGGCTGTAGGAATCGAACCCACAACCGAAGTGCGACTGGCCTTTATCGCCTACCACTGACCTACAGGAAGTCCCTGTTTAGTATAAACTAGTGTTATTATATTAAGCAGTATGATATATGAAGTATAAGCCCATTTTAGGAACCATATATGATTAATCCCACTATAGATCGACTTATGTATATAAATTTTTCTAATCTTTTGAGACAGATGGAATGACCCGTCATTCTATCACATGATCTGCTAACACTTCACGAATAACAAATTCAACTTCATTTATTTAAGAGATGAAGTGGAAATTGTTCAAGGCACGAACAATAGTGAGATTGTACAAAAATAAAGTAAGTATTCTAATTCAAATTCTTTAACTTTAGGGAAATGATCTTGAAAACCAAAAATGTTGTCCTAGTTCTCTTATACTTGATGAATCAGATGGTACCTTAGATCGTCATAAATTTATGGATTTGTGATTACTGGCTTTTCCATAGCCATGTTCTCTACCACTCTCCATCAGAACATGATGGTTAGATTTCTCTTCCATATCCATATTTTCACCTATGTGGAAACCCAGTGATTAATTTGATTGGGTAATCGTTACATTTCATACTTTAGTTTTTAAAGCCAAGTTTTGGTATTCCTTTTTACGATGTGGGTTTCTATTAAAGAAACTTTCGAATAGTAAACCATTTATAACCCCGACGAATTTCGAGGGCGAAATTCATTTTAAGGGGGGTAGAATGTAACAGCCCAAGATTTTATAAAAAAAAATATATTCTTTTTAATTTTATTAATGTCTTGTGTTGTACGCTACACCAAAAGGAGCTTGCACAACACGCATCCTTGTCTTGCCTTGCATTACACGCAATCGCGACCTTCCTCGATAGCGTGTGTAATACGCAATACCGAGTTTCACTAAACAACGATGTGCTATTAAAATATTATTAAAACTAGACGTTATGAATAGTAATAACCACTTTTTAAAATTCTGTAAATCTTATTTTTCAAAATGAACTTCATTCTTGGATTCGGAGTATCGAATTTAGCCTAAGGTGAAATTTTGGTTCTTTTCGGATAACTTTCATATTCTGATGAATAGTGAAAATTACTAAATTATAATTAAAAACAACTTTTTTAATCGAAATAATTAATAGTGATAAATTATTAATTTGAGTGGTTTTAAAGTATATTTAGAATATATTTTTACAATTTAATACAATGTTGGTCATTGGTTGTAATTTCACATTTAAACCAGACACAATCAAGTGTCAATCTTTTGATATATATTGTTTCCTAAAAACACGCTATTTATTTTAACAGTGGGATTTAATTATAAAATTAATTAATGCAACTTCTTTGTTATGAATTTGGTAAAATAGATTTCATTTTTGAATTCGGAATATGAAATATAGCTTAGGATGAAATTTTGGCATTGTTCTGAAAAACATCAATTTTTGATGAATAGTGAAACTACTAAGTGGTAGTTAAAAAAAAACTGAATTTTTCATAAAACTTAATTTTGCCGCTTCTGTGAATGGAATTTCGAAAATCCGAGAGACACGGTTAATATCAAGGACTAAAATGTGGTTCAATGAGATGAAAATAATTTTTTGGTGAATAGTAACTTTTTACTTTTTTTACCGCGGTTAATAGTAAATAGGGTAACTAAGGGTAAATATGATATTACTATTACCCTAACACATGTCCTAATTCTATTGGACAAGTGTAATTCGACCAAAAACAAACTTAGGAATAAAATATGACCATTTAGGCCCACTTGGATTAGATTAGGACATTTATTATTAATTTATTTAAAGAAGGGTTAAAATAGTTAAAATCAACGTTTAATAAGTAAATCATTTTTAATATGGGGTTATACATAAGATAAATTCGATTGTAAATATTCATTAGAAAGATAAAAATATTTACTACATGATGGTATTTTATTCGTAATTTTTAGACATCAAATAATTTAATTTATTTATGACACAACGATGATGCAGTAATTATCTTATTAATGAAATATTGACATAATTGATGTTATAAACAGAAAAATAAATGTAATTTGAGATTTTTTATGAATTCCACTAATTTTCTAGGTTACTATGATATATTAATGTTGATTTAATCAACTTGGTTCGAACATTTAATTCTGTTATGACTTTTACAAAAATCATATATCAAATAGTGTCAAAATTGACACAAAATAGTTTTTAAATCAAATATTATATTATTAATTGTTATTTTATTCCTAAAAATCTAAGGTTTGGCCAAATGACTTAGATAAGGATATATATATTAATAATAAACAATTTGGGGTTCGTTTGGCATGTTATAGTAAGTGTATTAACCATATAGTGAAAGAAAACAAAAAGACATGGTAAAAGTTAAATTATTTAACTTAGAGTTAAATCTAATTGATAAGGTTAACATAATATCCTAAACTTGTCTAAATTCTATTGGTTGATAGGATTTCGACCCATCCCCACTTTAGCTTCGAAATAAGACCCTTTGGAACCATTATAAACCGATTTTGACTTTAATATAAAATAATATTTTGAGATATTCCTAAGGTGCCCCTCTCCTCCCCTATAAAAGGACACCTCCTCCCCCTCCTCCTCACACCAATTTGAGCACTCAAGCTCGGCCAACCCCTGCCAAAATCTCTTCTCCACTTCCCTAGCAACATCCTAGAGGTTCTGGTCTTCCTCAAAGACCAATTCTAGTGCCCTAAGAGGAGGTCTCAAAGAGGCACTTCAAAGAAGAGGTAATTACCGTTACCAATTCTTTCATCTTTATTTCTTCTTCCACTTCTTCTTCTTAGGTTGTTTCATTATGAAGTAATAACATCAGTATCACTCATATACTGATATGTTATTATAAGTATGAAACAACCCTATTTCACCATCTATCCATCCTACGGAAAAAGAAATCACCGCGCGTGCGTACGTACGGAATACCGTCTCCACGCCGTGGTGTAATCTATTTTCCACCACCACCTTACATGGATGGGTATAATGGTGTAAAGAATAACTATACATAGTTATTACAACATCATATTGATTCTGATATATTGTATAATCCACTCCAATTCAATTCAATATTTATAGAAATGATATCATCGCTCGTGCGTACGTACGGAATACCGTCTCCACGATGCGATGAGATTCATTCTCCATGTTAACCATTTAAGAATGATTATGATGTATATATAAGAAATAATAATGAAATATATGACATTATGAAGCTACTGGATTTATGTATATATATACATATGTATGTCATCTACTTACTTCCATTTCAAGACAATAAGGAAAGAAAAACAGCGTTCATGCGTACGTACGGACTACCGTCTCCATGAACGGTGTTTTTCATTTTATTTATCTATCTATTATATATATATATATACTGAATATATATGATATATAAATCATATTTTATATTCTGGAAGTAAGTAAATCATGATATAAGTAATAATGATGTCAATAACAACAAGTCAAAACACCTACGATAAATGAAACGATTTTACCCAAAACGCTTCTTTAACATGGAATTTACAAAAGAACGGGTAATATAATGTCATAAGTAAACCATATATGATATCATAACAATGAATATGATTCTGTAATAAGTCAATAACATGATTTAAATTATTATACAGGAGGTTCGGACACTTACAAAGCAAGTCGGACCTAAGGTAAGGGAAATATCACAATCTCATTTTTATCCGAGATTGTTTATTCGTAAGTATTTACTGGGGTGTATTTTATCATCCACATCCATGTTTACTCAATATGTAATATTATTTCCATTTACCTAAAATTGTTTAAATCCATTTTTACCCTTCGGTGAGTTTTTAGTAATACGTATGAAAGGAATCTTTTGTCGTTTTTCGTACGAGGTACTTTTTGACTTTTCCGACAAAAGTACGAAGAATGTTTTTTTTAACTTATACGGCACGAACAGATTTATACAGTTTTATAAAGCCTTATTTTCATGAAGCTTCCTCTAAAAGATTTCATGACTATTTTCAATAAAATCTCTTTCTTTTAAAATTGCATGATGTTTTGTGAAAAGAAATTGATTTTGAAGAAGAAAGGATATTTTCCTCAAGAATTCAATTCAAGTGTTTTATCAAAATTATTTTCCATATAAGATAATAAAGGGTTCTGTTTCTATCCATATTTTTACATTGATTTGACTATGTTGTGATGGAATTATGTTTATTAATTCCTTTATCTTATATGAATGGTTTTATGATGTCATGTTGTTTAAGAATCCCATTTTTTATTACATGGGTTATGCAATGATGTATGATTTATGATTTTGTGGCACACATAAGAAAGGATTCATTAAGAGATGGGTGGGACCTATATCTCCCTCCAATGCATTGGGTAAAGATTTCATATCTCATGAGATAGACATGGCTGGAATGGTAGGTTATACCGGTTCAGTGAAACAGGACTGAAACGAGGATTACTCGATTCAGAAAGGGACTTTTTCCACTAAGATAGTCTTGGCAATGAGTCTTGACTAACAAGAAATGATTCTCTATGATTATGTGTGTATGCCACAATGAGTAATGTTTTATGTTATAGTTTCATTTTCACTTCTATGATTTATTCCATGTTAAGATATTATGATCTCTTTTGCAGGTTATGATTTTCAAAAAGATATGATATGATTTTTAGTTCCTTTATTGCCCTTGCTGAGCATTTGAGATCACCCTTTTATGTTTTCTTTTCCCCAGGATATAAAGAAAGGTTTTAGGTAAAAAAAAAAGAAGATCTTTATGGGAGATGTTGAAGATCTTTCACCACGATTAGAAGATTATAGTCCGAGTTTCCAAAGACACTAAACTATTACGGTCCTTGTGTGTGTGTTTTTGTAATGTACTAAGTATTCTGAAAATGTAATGTAATGTCCATGTACGTCAGGATACGGGTCTCTTCAATTTCTCTCAGTCGTGGACCACATGGGAGAAGATTACCATTGATGTGAAGCAGGCCATGTTCGGCCATTGGTTGGTACGTACGTAAATAAATAATTTTTATTTGGAAAATTATTTCATTTATAACTTGATAATTTGATATATTTGTAGGGTTTATGGTATCAGATCGAGGATACCATGCGTGACCCCATCCACGAGGCATGGGAGGTGGCCTTGCATGATCGCCTTCGTCAGTTTTTGCACAATTTAAGAAAAGCTTCCATGAAGAAAGCAGGAGTGTCAGACTTTGACAAGTCATGTAGAACACACCGACCAGAGTACATTTCATCCCATGTATGGGATGGATTATGTGCGCACTGGTTGAGTGGTTCCTTTCAGAGGAGATCATCGGTGGGGAGGTAGAATCGGGGGAGACATGAGATGACTCATCGAGCTGGGAGTCGTTCTTTCAGTACTCATAGATAGCATTTGGTACGTACATTATTTATAAATATTTTATATAACTATAAATATCAACAGTTTATTTTTTATTCTTATAGGCTGTCGAGCACCCCTATATTACGGAGTACGACGTATATCAGAGGATGTATAGTGATCCTGCTACTGGGGAGCTCAGAGGTGATCGTCAGCATGACATCGTGGTCAGTATTATTTGTTTTCATGTTTAAAAATTAATTGTATATAATATATTCACAATTTTAATTTTAAATTGCAACTACAGGAGTCGTATGAGGCCGCAGCATCACAGGCCCAGCCTGAGAGTTAGGCCGAGTCATCAGATCAGACCACTGGCCATCAGTTTGATGATGCGGCATGGATGCAGGCCACCATGTATGCCTTCAAGAAGGGACGGGTAGTTGTTATCGGCTCTCGACTGACTCCCGGAGATTATTTTGGCAGTGCTGCGATGTCGGCGTCCAGCTCGAGAGGAGCTCGTGCATCTTCTTCTACCACACAGTATGAGGATCAATTGCGATATCAGACTGCACTGATAGAGAGTCTCCGACAGGAGCAGGAGAAGATGCGTCAGCAGTATGAGGAGGAGCGTCGATGCCAGCAGTAGCTATACGAGGAGAAGACGAGTCGGTGGCAGCAAGAGCATCAGGAGCAGATGGAGTACATGCACCGACTCACTCATGCTTTAGGGATGGAGTTTCCTCCACCACCATCTGCAGATCCCCCACCTCCCCCCCTCCTTCAGATTAGAGTTTGTATTTATGTTATAAAATTTGTGAAATCAAAATATGATTTTTTTTTCTATTCGTAGTTTCTGTCTCATTATAAAATATTAATAATATTATATTTTTAAATAACAATATTAAAATGAATAATAATATTATTTATATTTTATAATATTAAAATTTATATATATATTAAAATTTTATAATATTATAATTTAATTATATTTTTTTGTAATACTTGAATTATTTTAATATTTGAATGTAAAATAATTCTATTATTTTTATATTAATTAAAATAACTTATTAATATTTTTTTGATGAATTATAATTCTAATATTATTATATTAATTAAATCATTTATTAATATTCTATTATTTTTTATTTTTGAATTATAATTCTATTATTATTATATTAATTATTATTTTTATTTGTGAATTATAATTATATTATTATATTAATTAAAATATTTTATTAATATTTTATTATTTTTTATTTTTGAATTATAATTGGATTATTATTATATTAATTAAAATAATTTATTAATAATTTAATTTTATTATTTTTTTTATAGTATTTGCGACGGGATACTATGCCCGTCACAAATAGTATTATTATTATAGGCATTAAAATAATTTATTAATAGTTTTTTATTATTTTTTAAAATAGTTTTTGCGATGGGCCTGTCACAAATAGTATTTTTATTATATGCATTAAAATAATTTATTAATAGTTTTTTATTTTTTAAAAAAAAAAAGTTTTTGCAACGGGCCCGTCGAAATAGGTATTTGCGACGGGACCCGTCGCAAAAACTATTTTAAAAGTTTTTTATAAATATAAGGAGTACTATTTGAGATGGGAATAATACTCGTCGCAAAAAACAGCTTTAGCGACGGGCCCGTCGCAAATAAGTGTTGTTGCGACGCTGTTTTCAGCAATGGGCCATTTGCGACGGGCCCCCGTCGCAACGCAAATACCTATTTTTTCTAGTAGTATACATTACAAAAAATGGGATTTAGTTCTATTCCCTAACACATTAACACATTTAATAAGTAAATATATTATCAATTTAGAAAAATTACCATTATCATGCCTTACCACTTTATCTATGTTCAACAACTCCCATATATAACCAATACTCATCAATTAACATATATTAATCCATTTAACCCATTCACTATTTCTCATGAATTTACCACATATGCCTTTGAGGATCGATTTTTATAATACATGGAATAATCACATTATCACAGTCAACACATTAGGTATGCCCCATAATTTTCCATGTATTAACTCATTCCACATTCACTCAACCATTTACATGTTCTCAATTCACAATACAATTCTAATTTAACATGATCATCATTTTATTTGTACTATTCCTCTTTGGAATTTCAATATAATTCATATATCGTGATACACAATCGCATTTTATGCAATCAACCCACTATCAATTCAAACAACCATTTATATAATTACCTGAAAACCTAGGTACAAACATCAATAATCCATTTAGTACTGAATTAACTATTTAAAACTATTTTGTATGGTCTTCACATTATCACTTGACAACTCTTTATCCAACCCTACAATCTTCTTGGTCTAAAAAGGCTAGCGCACCCAATGGGTGGCCCTAAAATTGTCAAGTAATCTTCTGAGCATCCCATAGGGATCATGACGGTTTTAATTGGTCACATAGACTACCACTTGTATCAAAAACTCAAATGGACCAAAGAACACTATTATGGAAAAATAATAGCACAAGCTTACTTGCAAAAATAGAAAAAAAAACTATATGATATTACTTGTATACCACCTACCTCAAATATGATGATGAAAACACTAATAAATGATGACTTTGAATGGGATTAAACAACCCATTGAATCGTCATCCTAAAAATCATTATAAAATCGGGTTTTAGAGGTTCAAATGTGGAGGGGAGAAACACCAAACCCTAATACGGAAAATAGAATCCATAGGATGATTAGACTTACCCAGAGATTCTATCCACAACTGATGGCGCTCCAAAGGGCCTAGAGATGAGAGAGATTGATCCATGGGAGCTCTTGATGTTTTTGGGATGTAAAAAGGGTTATAAGAAAGAAGAAATAATGAAATATTCAATGAGCCTAAAAGTCCAATAATGGAATTTTTTGTAATTTTCTAAAAGTTTCTTGGACACATAGTTTACCCACACCCTTTAACAAATCGAGAAAAAACTGTACATATGATAGATTTTCGAATCACCCCTCCCCGCTCACCTGGTTACTTGGGTTTCCCACATGGTATGCACTAACCATGCACAAATAGTGAAACATACCCAAAAACATATTTTCATCATATTTCATGTCCCGAACCGCTGAAACACCATTGAGACTTATCATGAACATGGAGAAACTCTTATCTATATTTAAGAAGAGTACAAACTAAAACCTAAACAAAAAAACACCTTAACAAAATCTGGGATCTTATAACCTCCCCACCTTATAACAGATCATCCTCAAGACACTATTCCATGCATCACAAAGATTCTATAACTATATATCATTCCACAAATCATTCCTATACATTACCATCTTCCATGTTTATGGTTCCCATTACAATTCCCATTGAACAAAGATAAATAAAAACCCAAAATATTTTTTTTAATAACAGATGGCAAACTTTTAAAAGGTTGCGTAACTACATAACATGATAAAAGCTAGTTTGGATTTAGAATAAGCTTCAAAATTTTCATTTATATAATAGGAAGGGATTTTTTTTGTTTATAAACATCGATGGTATGTCCTTTATATGGATGTATTCATTTTCTTTCCCATGGTCTCAAGTCATGTAGAACATTGAATTTGTTTTTTTTTGATCTTGTTTTAAAAGTACAATCCTTGTGTTGTTAAAGAAGTTGATAAATGTTTTATTGAGAAAGTGAAAAAAAAGGATTAAAAGTTGTTCTCAATGAAAAGTGGGATAATAGAAGTGGATATGTATATGAATCAAATTATGATGGAGATTCATGTTGATGGGTCATCTAGTATATGTAATATATACATTGCGACTCTACATTAAGCATATATCATCAGTGACTCTGTAGGATTTTTTTCTTAGAATTTATAAAAACATAAGATTTATATCATGAATGGATTTGAATAAATATGTAAAATTCATAATAAATCATCAATTTTTATTCTTGAATTTTGCATGTTCGATGTAATATTGGGGGTAAACATGCATGTTGATGCTCTATGTCAAATAATAATAATAATAACTATTCAGCATCACCCTTCTAGTACTTATCAACAATGTTGGACGTGAATAGATGGTTTTTGTGATCCTTATACTCCATCAATACAAATTACATCACCCTACTAAACCAATACAACCTTAAATACACCTTTTCCAAAAACCAAAATCCAATTTTTACTCTTGTCTAACAATGTGGGTTTACTTACTGATATATTTTAATTGGTTGAGTATATTTATATTTTTAAGAATAAAATAGTGAAATACTACCATCTTACATTTATTATGATAATTTATTATCTATTGTTTTCATTTTATTTAATCTACGTATTTTGTTTTAATGGTATTAAATCATTCCATAAATCCGTAATTTTATTTTTGAACTACATTAAAATAGGTCGTAAATATTATGTGTAGATTATGCATTGATTTAATAATATTTACCTTTTCTTTTTAATAACACTGAAGGGGTATAGTTTTTCACTCTTATAATACTAGGGTGAATAATTCAAGTATTTTTTAAAAAAAACTACAATTTACTATCAAATGGGGAGAAAACACTGTATTTTAAACAATTTCTCAATATCACATTTGAAAAAAACAATAATATCTAAATAGATTTTTTTCATTATTTATGGGGATATTTTCAGATAACTAATGTTGATCCAAAATATTCTATGTAATTTAGGTTTTGATGATCTCAAAACCCTTTATATTTTTCTTATGCTCCTGATTTCTTTATATTTCCATCATATTTAATGTAATTTTTGTGAATTTTGTGGTTAATTTCCTTAGTAATTAAATATGGATTACTTTGTCAGAAATATCAAAAAATATGTTAAATTATTTATTTGGCAATGTTAGATACATGGTGAAAATATCTACATCGATCAATTAGCTACATCAATTTATTATGTAAAAGAATATACTACATCAAATCAGATAAAACATTAAATTTCACCTTTAGAATGAGATTACATTGGAAATATCACATACACAAGAAATATCTTATATGATAAATTAGCTATGTGGATGTTTTGGATAATTGAATCACTTATATTGTGAAATCATCTACATCCATTCAATGAACTACATCAGCTTCAACTACATGAACAAATTTTTTCTATTTCAATAAAAATTGTTTTCTTGGACAAAATTAGTGCATCATCTATAACATTATTCTTGTTTGAATTTTTACAGTTGATGAACATGAGTTACCTTTTAATGATATTGTATACACCTTAATTATTGATTATCTATTTATGGAAACATTTACTATAATAATAGAGATGTAGTGAGATAGAAGTCAACGAAGAGAATATTTATTTTTTCTCTACAATTGCCGAGGTATGCTAAGAACAAATATCTTTCCAAAGATCCATAATTCAATGGATCATGTGATTTTAAATTATATAATATGTATTGCATGTAATTGAAATTCGATGGGTATATTTTTTCATAAAAAAGTGTTATGTACAAGGAAACATAGTGAGATCATTCTAAAATGGCTCTAAAATGATGTTGTGTTTTATAAGGAAATGACATTGAAAATTATCATCAGGTTAGCTATGATTTTTGTTGATTAATATTCAGTTCAGGAGACTCTTGTCAAATTTTTTCATGACTGCCCCCTAAAACGATAACTAGACCAATGGGTCACATGGCCTCAAGTGCCCCATCACATACACTAGTGCCTGCCAACTGGTAGTTATGGTGTAAAGGTGGTGTAGTGGGGATGACTATACCCTCATATTAGTGTAAAGAAATATATAATAGATAATAAATATATAAATCCTCAAAAGAATTAATAAATTAATGACATAATAATAGAATAATAATAAAAATATTCAACTAAATGAAAAATATATAGCCATCACTAATATAAAATAGATGCATGCACGTCCCGAGGATAAAACATAATGAAATTAGAAAACATATAGCATACTACATGATACAATAATATAAAGATACATGAAAGGACTAAAATTAAATTCCCATGGGAAATATCCATGAGAATATTGATCTCCGACTCTCTCATGTTCCCCTAACTTCCATGTACTAGCTAACTAGCTCATGCAATCATCTAGTGTCCCACAAAAAAAATCTTGACATAGGTAACCCCATGTAGTGGTGACCTGATCATGGTGTATGATAAAAATACCCATAGCTTCCCACCAATGGTTTATATCACTGAAACCAGTTCATAATATAATTTTAGGTAATATTTACGTAATATGAATAATGAACATATTGTAAATAATTAACAATAAGCCCGATTATATCCATATAGGACACCTGCTGACTCTACCTACATCATCTCAATGGTTGAATTTGTGTCTAATCACATCACTATATAAATAATTTGTAATATAAATAATTCATTTCTATATTTCATCCATCTAATTGAACCATGTTTTTTCCGATTCTTAAGGGCCATATACATGGATTACTAGTGCTGGATATGACTGGGACATAACATAGATAGCTACAACCACTATAACGATCCTAAAAGATCATGTAATGTGGTAAATTACATAAACCCCTACATGATGAGATACATCATGAAAAAACACTCAAGATGGTGATTGAATCTCAATTGATACACTGTAACCATTGAACATGGTGTGTAAATCCCATATACCCAATAATATCACTACGGTGAGATTCCATGAACTCGACACCTGATGTAAGGGAGTATTCCTTACCTCCTAGATCAAGTACCCTTACCAAGGTACATAACCTATTTATAATGAGTTTTCATATTTATAATAAATTTTCAAGATAAAACACCTATTATTCATTGCATTAAAATAACCCATTAAAATCATGGGGATCACATTCAAAAAAATTCACGTAGACATACAATAAACAATGTGGCCTTTCCAAACATTATATTCCATTTTATTTAATGCACAAAATTCAATATAATCAAGTCATAAAAATTAAAAAAATTAAAGAATACAATACATAATGGCATGCCATTCCATTTATTTCAATCATATCATTAGGATAAGAAATAGAACATGGTATGATATTCATCTGGATACTCTCCACATAGTTAAGAAAACATTGAAATTAACTTTACAAGTAATAAAGAAATACATTGAAGGTACCATGGTCATGAGGGAAATTCACTACATGGGAATCCCACCAATTAATCAAGCGAATATATTAGTAGGAGCTTAGTCCATTACTCATTTTAATAATATGCGCAATTCATTTAATAGCTTTAATAAAGGCCATGTTTCAAACAATCCATATACCAAATCATAACATAAAATCATAGGATAATGGAAAAATCAAAAATCCAAGAATGATTTAAAATATAAATGGTTATGTTTCCAATGGAATTTTGAAGGTTCCATTTTCATTTTGGTAATGACAAACAAGGGGAGAAACACTTGTAAAACCCATGGGGTGTACATATAAGAGTACAACCATCTGTAACCCACTGAATGAGGATCAACATAAATGTATCAAGGTTAAAGGATCATTATTATATGGAGGAACCATTTATAATGTAATGCAGAATAAATGGTTTCATGAAACACAATGAAAATATTCACATTACAATGGAGAACATGAAAAAATTAATAGATCATGTACCTCATACTAAGGACATATCACATGTCTAATCTAAATCCTTTTTTCAATCAGGCTTGGAAGAAAATAAAGAAACAATCAATTTCCATGAAAATAGGGGAATTCATTTCAAACCAAAATAGCTAAGGCAAGATGAGAATAAATGATGAATGATGAAAAATGACTTTAGAGCTTACAAATGTTGATCCATATGGACAGATATAAAGTGATTCAGATAACCAAATAAGGAGATATATCAAATCCTAGAATATGTTTGGAGAGTATGACATTGGTCTTGATGGAGTGATTTATGTGGGTAATGGATAAGGGGATAGGAATGAAAGAAACAATGTGATTTAATGTTATTTTTTTCATTTTCCCCCCAAAAAATGGGTCACAATATTTTTCCACATAGTTTGTCCAAACTATGAGGAAACCATGTGCCACCCATTTCTGAATATATCACCTCACATAGTTTGGCCCACATGGTTACCCTAATCATGATCCAAACATGGGGTGTATATTATGAGGGTACTGCCTTTGTCAAACCACCCATGTGAGATAGGTGCATAGTATGGTTAAACCATTCATTGGGCATCTGTTGATCAATTTCTCATCTAGAATTTGTTGAACAATTTGCGGCTAAGGACAGCATTGTTTCTTGAAAACAATGATCCTTTGACAAACCTAACAGAACCAAATTTGATGACCTAGACAATACTGAATCATAATGAGACACCCAAGAATCATCTCTATCCTTCACCCAAGTACAAACCCAATTTATTTATGATTTACTACTCCAGTAATTTTATTATGAATACTTCTTTGAAAAATTTATCATCCAGTAAAACCAAAATTCATAATTCCCATGGAATTTCACCTTGTCTCAAAACACGAGATTCCAAAGAAACTCCCCATCCTAGTTCTTCTTGTCCCCATGAAGACATTTAGGATAACAAAAACATCACCTATTAGATATGGTTCATGATGCCATTTTTAAACTGTCTCATTGCATTTCCAAATTCCTAATGTAACTCTGCGATTTCACTTATGCACACAACACTTAGGCCATCAACACTTGATAAAAAACACATTTTACAACTGAAACAACAATATGGTGGTCACCTGATACTATTGAACTAGATAGATGATCATGCCATAATCTAGTTAAGCATTAGGCCGAGTTGATCTCCATCATTGGTTTTATCCTCACAAATAGTTCAATTCCAAACAACAAAGCATCCACCATCATATGTGACATAAAAAACATGTTCTAAAAATTATAAAGACACTCCAAACTAGTATTCATTAATAGGGTGAACCAAAATTACATGCAATATCTTAACACATACCCCTATGAATTAAAGGATCGAATATCTTTCAACTAAACCGAAGATGGTCACACAAGAATCACTCGAAAGACATGGTCCACCATTATATAACAAATTACTCACTCCGATGGAGTTTTTAGAATGATACTCAATGAACACATCCACTTTACATGTAGGAAAAATGATTTATGCCACTCCCCTTGACTAATATGTTGATTCCCAAAATAGATGTCTTGTGCATCAAAAACAAAACTATAATTCATCCTTCCATGGAATCTTATGTATAACAATAATATGTTCACTAAATCACATACACAAATTATGAGGATAGTCCTCGGACAAACCATAACATGTCCATTAACACTACCATTCTTTAGTTTGAACAAGGGACTAATTTTGATATATCCCACTAGAATAAATACCCTTTTAAGCATTACCTCTAAACCTGAAAACATGTCAAATGTAACCTTAGATAAATTGAAAAATGAGTCTATAGATCTATCCTAGGGTAGTCCATAATCTATATTTCCATATAGATTTTGGTAAAAGTCCAAAATGTTCAAATTAGATTTTTTAATGATCCCATAAAGGAATATTATTAGCAGTCATGTAAAAGAATAATGTTTCATTACCCAAATCCATTAAATGTGTTTCTACATGAGAACCTCAGTATCATTATTACATATACACGACATTATAAGAACCACACATTTAATGTGTAGCACATAAAATCACACCCAAACAACAAAACAACATTTAAACATTAGCATGACATAATATCAATTATATATTAGTGTATTAGGGACAACGTCAATGTATGGGACATTCTCATAACATAGTAAAATACACATAGATGATTTTCATGGTTTCGATTCAACCATACAAAACTATTGAAAAGAAGGAAAATTGATCCAGATATGGTTAACTTCTATGAACAGGTTTAGCATGACTTAGAAACACAACATCATTAACCAATCAAAAGACTTTACCGACTGAGGTATCCTATGAGCATTAAATATTTGACAACTAATGTCAGTCCAATACCAATGAAAAATTCTCAATGGTTGTGTTCAAAACCAATGACAAAGAAGGGTAAATAATAGTCAGGATCATTCTTTTTGGAATGACACATATTCACCAGAAATGACATGAAGGTCCCCAACATCTAGAGTGTCTTAGTTATTTATATAATTGATAGAATAGATAATTACAAGGGAACTTGATCAAACCCACCATTAATGTACATGTTTCGGTCATCAGAGTGCCAATAATCAGGTTAATAAATTGGGAATGAAATTCCAAACCAACCTGATTGGACCATTTGGTTAACACTCTCATGTCTCCCTGAATTCTTCCTAAGCATTGGGATAAACTGATTTTATTAACACCCAGTTAACCCTATGGTGGAGATGACCCTATAACGTACCCAACATCTCAAGGATCAACAATTAAAAAAAATCAACTAGTTTATTACTTCATTTAGCACTCGATGGGAACCACAAACGTGAATGAAACCAACTAGAGGTTCAACAGAAAATTTAATATCATTGATTTACCCATATAGTCATTAGGAACATGAAATCATGCATCTAATTTTCCATTCTAGAGATTTAGTCCAAATTCGTGTTTCCCATCCAACAGTAAAATAACTGAAGACCTCCTATGCCTCCCATGAAAATTGAAATGGGTCATAAGTCCTATGAAGTGGCCAACCATTCCCAAGTCATGTGTAATTAGATGAAAATAAGGATTACACAATGCTGACACCCCTAAAAAGGGACCAAGATACTATGAACATCATGCCAAACAAGTTTTTCATTTTGAATCTATGAGTCTTACTAGGTATAATGACACATATATGTCTCCCAAAATCATAATATCTTGACATATATCAAGGAATATAATCTCTAAGGGTGATACATAACTTGGTATTACCCCTAACATAATAAAAAAACATCATCCCTATCAATAAGTCCTGCCAAACATATTTCACTACTCTCAAGTGGAAATATTTTAAGACATTTCTAAAGAGAAAACAACCTATGTAATACACTCATGTTTATATTCAAAAGTTACAAAAAGAGAAACATTAAACGACACATACAGTAGGGTTATAAATTAATGACAAAACCAAAGGATCCATTATAATTAAATTTCATTGATAAATATTCAATTGTTAAAAATTTATGATATTTAAAATAGAATATTAACAATTAAAGTATTTGACTCGTAATAATTCTGCATTACATTTTGGAATTTATGGAAGGAAAGTCATAAATTAGTAAATTTATCATATAAATTCCTTTTAACCAAGAAGGAAACATATGAGGCTCCCTATTTGACAACCACATATCTTTTAGAGAATCCCAAAATAATTTTATTAGCTACATAAATTACAGATACCCCAATGGGTCCTCTTATAAGATACATGCCCCAAATCACTTACATGGGTATAGTTTTTCATTTAAGTTGTTAAACAAGACATTTTATATGGAAACAAAATAGGTTTCACCTTTACATTAATTACTAAATATATGATGTTCATTATAACAATGGTTTGATTTCATGGGTTTCTACCACCCGGATTTATAAATTTAACACAAATATTAATAACAGAAGTCTAGATCCCATTTAATTTCAATTAATTTCATTTCATAGTATAACATGTCATATATAATACCTCAACCACATGGATAACCATCTACCATTCTATAAAATTCCCATACTCTTTATTATTTTTCATATGGTTCCCATAAATCAATACCAATTTGACCTCAGAATTTGATCATTAGAATCCTTTTAAATTTTATCAATAGTTTCAAAAATTGTAAGACCACAATGATGGATTGAGAATATGGGTTACCTTTTACCAATTATAAGGAACTCATAGAAATTATAACGACAAATTAGCTCTTGTATAACCACTACTAATAAATTTAGACCATTCAACCAATTTATAACATAAAAAAGAAGCATGGTGTTGTAATATGTAAACAAAAAAAGCATGATAACAAGAATATATTCATGGAATATTTATGAAATGTAGGATAATAATAATTTATCATTAAAAAAGATCATATAATCATGTTATAAAAGAAACCATGCTATAGAATTACCTATTTATTTAAATTCTAGTTGTATGAACCTGATTCTTCCTTTGAGGTACTAATCTACCCTTTTCAGTTTATACTTATGAAAATGGAGGGAAAATGTCATGAAATGGCTTCAGGAATGTTACATGACATGATTGTGTCTTACATGTCATGTAGTTATAGGCACATACTGTGTATGAAGGGATACACACCATGTAATCCCGGTACACAACCATGTAATGGTCTTGCTAGATTTTGTATGGACACAATGTGTAGTCTGAAGTACAAGCCATGTACACTTAGATTTTTTGATTAAGTCTTGAAGTAGAATTGTTTTTTCTATATGTATAGAAACAACCCCCCCCCCCCCCCATGATGTGTAGGTCACCTATGAAATCCCAATGGGAATTTTCCTCTTGTTTTTGGCATTCGAAATCTGATTCGAGCATCGTTGGATCTATTAAAATCCCTTCACTTAGTGCTTGATTAATTTTTATCCTTTATTCTTGATTACTCAACTCAACATAATTATTGAAGGTTGACTATTTATTGTGTTTTTTATATCTAGGTTGAATAAATTCTTGATGCTGAACGAGGAGAGTTGTTGGAGTATGAGGTTGGTGGTCTTGTGCCTTTCTCTTAATTTTGAGCCCTTTATATGTAACATAGTGTCCTGAGTTCATTTTTATGTTATACCCTTAAATGTAAATTCATCCTTGTTGTTTCATAATTTTTATTAAGTGATTGATTAAATGAAATATTGTTGGTTTTATCTTTCTTGGCCTAATTATGTTCTACCACATGGGTGTGTTTCCCTCCGATAACCAATGTTTAGCCATTTGGACATGGATGCATATGGGCATGATATTATTTCCCTTTTTAGGGTTGTTTAAAATTAAATTGATAAAATTAATGTTTTTGTATATGGGATAATATTTTCTTAATCCTTGTGATAGTTTAATTCACAAGATAGGATTGTGATACGAGTTTCCAACTTATGTTTATAATTTTTATAGTTGGCAATGGTTAGGAAACATGGAAGGCTTGTGACATGTTTGATGTCCACATGAGTTGTTATTTTTTTAACCATATAATATTGTAAATTCCATGTGTTTTTATGAAAGAATCATTATACACCATGGTTGTATGTAGTACATAATCAAATAATTATATACTATTTTTTGACCCTAGAACATGCTGAAATTATTATTTATTAGGTTTCAACCCTGATTAAATTTTGAAATTCATATATAGCTAGTTTGGATATACTTTGGTGTTATGATACACCACAGTTATATCGTATTGGTTTAACATATCTGGATTGATACTTGAATTGTATGTTAGGATGTTAGGAAAGAAATTAGTCATAAATTGAAAAATGAAATGAACTAACTAATAAAATTTCTTCAAAACCAAAGGACAAACATGGATTTTTTATTCAACTATACTCTATTAAATTGTCTTCTAAGACTTATTTTGGGCTTACTTTTGAGAACCTTTTGTTTATGGATTTAACTATTGTGCATAAGAAGTTATATATATATATATATTAACGGATAGAACGAATCAAATCTTGAGTGGTTGTCTACTATGATTCAGTATCACGCCCTACATGGTTCATGCTTTTGGGCCTAACATATTATATTATTGTAGGTGTAGATTAGTTCAAGAGCCATTCTACATGTACTTGATTTCTTTTGGTTTGGAGCAGGAGAGAATGGGATCTAGATTAGGCATGTGATGATTTTTAGATTCCTTTGTTCTTTATTCCTTTTGGAACATATATTGTGGGTTTATATAGTGTAAATGTTTTGGATATTTAATTAGAACATAACATAATGTATCATATTTTTTATTTAATGGTGTTTGGTTTCTTATTAGTATTACACAACAAATTTTAGTTGTATGTTTTTTTACTATTTTGGAAATTGAATTATTATTTATTTTGTTGTGTTACACTCTACTAAAGAGGGCATGGATTCCCCACTATCACACCCTAGGACCTTGCTTTTAGTACACAACCTCTGGAATTTAGAGAAATGTGATTGAGGATATGTGGAAAACTAGGAATTAAGAAAAGGTCGAGTGGCAACCAGATCTGAGATGTTACAAAGTGGTATTATAGGAGTTATATTTTCTAGTTCATCATAATTTTTGGAGACATTAGATAGGGATATGAATGAAATGTAGTTTTTTAATAAATTATGCCTGATAGTAGCTACCCCATGTCGAGGGAAAAGTCAAATTTCCACAAATAGAATTGTGATTTCTAGATTTTGAGCTATTAAAATTGATTGCATGTCACTGTTGGTTGACACACATGTTTGTTTCTATTGTTATTGACATTAATGTGGTTCTATTGTGATGTTACAAGATGAAATGAGGGTATTCCATATTAAGCATCATATAATAACATGATAAAAATAAAATTCCAGGAATTCTTTTCTTGCCTTCTAGGAGAATTAATGATCAAATGTTGTTGTAGTAGATTTCGTGTTGGATATGCATGTTGTTGGGATAAGTACAATGATAGATATAAATTAAATTTTGATCAGTGTATTAATAAAATTTATTATTAGAATTGGATGGATGGAAATAATTGATTGATGAGTAGTATGGGACCTCTTAGATCAGAATATGGTGGATCATGTTTCGTCCATGTGATTAAATTATGTTATTTGGTGCGATATGTGATACCAAATATTTATTTCTGATAGTATGTCCCCACACCGATATGAATTTGGAACATAACTTCTTTAATTTTCAAAATCTATGGTTTTGGGGATGTTTCAGAGGCTTAATTTCTAGAAACCCAGAGAACACAACATGTGGGTTCATGAACACATTCCATGTGTTCTTCTATTTGGGAGAAAATGAACTTTTTTAGTACACGCCATGTACACTGAGTACATTATGTGTGGTAGATTCACATGTGAGAGAGAACCTAGGATATGGTTTTTTTAGTAGAACATGCCATCTGCGCAAGGTATGCCCCATGTAGTTTTACATAGGTAGAACTAGTGTGACTCTGGACATGCATAAGTACCTATGTTGGAGTGGAAACATGGGTACTCAACTTGCGTTAGTCTACCATTCCATGTACCTATGTCTTTTACATGAAAATGGCATTCAAACTTACACGCCCATGTGATGATTTATGGGGACATGTATTGTTTAGGTTCTACACATAGTATACCAAACTTTTGTGAACATTTGAGGCATCTTTTATTCTATTTAGTTCTTGTGCTCTTGAATTGCGTACCTTTAAGAATGATATTATATTGAGGTGTATGTTCTAAAATTTTTAGAGAAATTCAACCTTGATGTCCTCCATTTGTACGCCAAGAGGGAGGTGATTAACATACCCTAGTGGTGGTAGGACTTAGGATACTAGTTAATCCTATAGTCATGCCAGTTGAGGCACTTTTGGTTTCTCCATACATATGTAATGAGACACAATTTTGTGATAAATTATCTTTATTTATGTAGACATTCAATGTTTCCCATCAGCCTTCCACATATATTACAGTGCTGACTAGTGAGTTCTGGAAACAAAATCCTCCCTCATTTTCAGGGCATGGGGGACCACATATTGAGAATCCATCACTAGAGTTCATGTAATCTATATTTGAGAATCTGGAGACATATCATGAGTATAGGGGAAATCTCATGACAAATATGCTATGAGATTCGGCTATGAGATGGTGTGAAAAGGATACTCAGATTGTAAATGATTGAGATATGCCTTAGGAATACTTCTAAAGATTCTTCTATGACTATATCAATCTTGAGATGTTGAAGGCCAAGATAGAATGATATTTTATGCATATGTAGTAGGGTTCTCTATCCATTATGGATTCCTCACATCTTTTTACTAAGCTCTAGTGATTTTCACACGTTCGGATGGATGATGATCTTCCACAGTTTGGGTGATTTGAAGATGGTATCAGGTATGGAATCTGATCATATGTGAATATATTTTGTATGACTAATGTGTATGAAATACAAAACTAATAATTGATTACCAATGGGAAGAAGTGGAAATCCGGAGGTGAAAAACATAGTGGTTTGGCATAGAGACTAGTAATATATCAACAGGTAGCAGAAATATCATCTTGAGCTTACTCATGAAAAATCTTGTAGTCAGCATGTTTTTTCAGGTAGCCAGATGTGGTTCTACCAGTGGGGAACTATTGGGAACATGAAACCATACTTCAAAATGAAAATAGTTAAATGCCGAGCTTAATGAAAGATGGACCATCTATAGAACTTCTCCAAGATGCTTCCACCGATGGCTAGTGAGAGAGGACTTACACATACTATACATTCTGATGCGGGGCCAAAATACTCTCACCAGTAAAGAAACTAAATATATCAGGTCGCTAGGGAATAGGTGGTTGTTGTCCTCAATGTAGCCAGAAACCATGTTTTTAGATATTACATATTTGACCAGCTCAGGGAATCTATGTTGTGTCACAGGACCGCGATACATGAGAAACATTTAAAGTTCAGCATCCCTAGAATGAGTAGGATCTTATACCATCTACCGTGAGATGTACAATTATCTTCGTCTCCATTTTAGCTTGTAAACTTTTTGATATAGGGTCTTCACATAGTTTCATATCTATGTCTATTTTAAAGATCCTCGCACTCTCTATTTTTACATCTCATGGTGTTATGATACTAGACACTTTGTAAGGGATTAGAAAAGAAGGTGTACGATAGTGCAAGGAGTGCCCCATCAGATTGGTGGGTGTCAATTTTTTTGGGATATATGTGCCTTAAGGATGATAGGATTTGATTGCATCTATGTAATGGATTGGCTAGATTATTTTCCAGAATTTGAAGATCGATATCACTGTAGGGTGAGTTTCACGTCATTAGGGGATGCATCATTTTTACACAAGAGAGAGTGGGATGTATAGGAAAGATGAGATGATCCTATGAATCATGGGATGAGTGGGATGAAAAAACATTTCACCAATTAATATTTGGATAACCAGGATAAATGTCATAAATGTTTTCCTTTAGTGGTTGATCATTTCCGGGATTTTTTTCCAGACATCATTTTATGTTTACCTCATGTGAGGGAGGTGGAGTTATCTATTGAGATACTGACAGGATCTACACTAGTATCTATTCTTCCATATGATATGGCTACAATATCGTTATAGGAGCTAAAAAATATATATAGGACTTATAAGTAATGGGGTTTATTAAAACTAGTACTTCTCTGTGGGGATCACTGGTCCTTTTCACGAGAAAGGAAAATAGTACCCTTATTCTATCTGTTGACTATGAGAAGCTAAACTAGTTTACTGTTCAAAAATGATATCCCTTTCCATGGATAAATGACAATTTTGATCAGATTTTAGGAGATCGAGTGTTCTCAAAGATTGTGTTGATATTAGGATATCACTATGTGCGAGTCAGAACTGCATATGTACCTCATACAGACTTTAGTAGTAGGTATGAGCTATATGACTATTAGGTTATACCATTCGGTCTCGCGAACGTTCCATCATTTTTCCTAACATTGATGAACTGAGTGTTCCATCTGTACATGGAGTCTTCGGTGGTGGTTTTTATGGACAACATCATGGTTAATTTTCATAATAAATACAACCATGAAAACCATCTTGAGATCTTTCTGAATTCATTGATTGAGCATCAATTATATACTAAGATTTCATGTTCCACTTTTGAATGGACCAAAAACTCTTCCTGGGTCATGTTATTTCAGAGACATGAGTATTATTGGACCTAGAGAAGGTGAGATAAGTAGTTTCATAAGTAAAACCCAATAAAATTGTGGGCATTCAAAGGGTAATATGATATCTTGTTAGTACATGCACTACATATCTGACTTCTTACATTTAGCAGAACCACTGATAGACCTGACTAAAAAGGGTGTGACGTTTGTATTAACATATTCTTATATGATGGAGATGAATGGGAGATTGAAATCAACCCTGATACTGTTTTTTTTTCAGTGTCGGGCTAGAGTTAAACAGTGTTTTGCAACACATCATGTATCGAGCAAGGAGCAGTTTTTATGTTGGGGATCAAGTAATTTTGTATAGATCTTAATAGATGAGTGAACATGAGAGGAATTTCTAGACGTATGATCTCGAGATAGTTCAGGTTTTTCACGGCATACATTATTATAGAAATTAATTATTGGGAGAGCGTTTTTTTATTTACACGAACCTAAAAATTCTCATGTACATTTTTACTCATCGTGATATGAATATAGGGTTTCAATGGTGGTTGGAGTACCTTAATTATTTTGACTTCATGATTGTCTAAATACCTAATAAATGAAACACAATAGTTAATGCACTGAGTATAAGGACTCCGATACTTGTAGTGTGGAAGGCTAGTAGCGAGTGGAAGGATATGGTATTTAATATGGCTCTATTTTTACATGGTTTTTCCACATCCTTTTCTTAATTTTTAATGATCTAATTATTATTTAACCACTTTATATTAAATAATTGTACTTTTGTATTTTTATAGTTTACTTTTTTAAATATTCATTTTTGATAACTAATTATTTATATTTATTCATCAAAATAATAATTTTAATCTTACTAAACTAATCAACCTTGATTATGTCTTATTTAGTTTGGTTAATCTAAATCAGCTTTACTTTTTAATAAGTTAATATCTATTTTAAAAAATTATTTAATAAATGTAATTATATTTAATTAATTTAGGATTTATTTTAATATTTTATCTTTTAATTTAGTTTCATTAGAATAGGTTAATAATATTAATAAATATGTTTAGTCATCTTACTAATAATTTATGTAAATAATTTGTTTTTTAAATTAAGTTAAATAGTTTGCTTTTAATTTTATGTGTTCAAATAGTTATTTAATTAATTAATTAAGAGTTTTTAAACATTAATTATATTATTTTATGTATGAAGTTTGATTACTAATTCACTTTCTATGGGATTTATCTTATCGATGTGGTAGACTATAACTTGTGGTAACCTACAATATCACCAACACTATTCATTTTCACTTTCTTCTACCCCTGTATTTATTTAGCCTTTTAGAATTTTAGTTTTTTAATCATTCAGTTCTTAATTTAAGTGTTGTCAATTAATAATCATAGTTGTGGTTTTAATATTTTTAAATTTAATAAAAATCCTGTTTTAAATTTTTTCTATTTAACATTCTTTTAATTAATTATTTTGAGTCTTTTTATTTAGTTTACTTAGATTATAATTTTATGTTATTTTTAAGGTTTTTGTTAGCCCCTAATTTTATACTATCAGTGACCTATCTATTTTATTTAAACTGGCAGCACATATTTTTATTTTTTCTGTACCGGTTAGTTCCATAATTTTTATTTTTTACCGATGACCTCACACTACACTACTTCCCTTTGATTTTAAACTAATAGTAACCCTACTCCTTAATGATTGTCACCAGTCCTGATTTTCATTTTTTTAACCGCTAATAGTGACCCCTTTATTTTTATTCTATCCGTAAAATTTAACTGTGCTATCAGTGACATTTCACAAATGGTGAGAATATAATTTATACCTATCAGTGACATTTTATTATCATTATCCGCATCATGTCTATTTTATTTAAACTATCAGTATGATTTTATTTTTATATGTAATGGTACCCTATAATTTTATTTTATCAGGGACCTTAAACCTCACTGTTACTTCTATATACCAGTGACCCTCTGCATACCTTTCCACCTGTCACCCATATTTTTCTATCAGTAACATCCTCACTATTAGACTTTATTTCCCCTGCTTCTCACATTTTGATGTCATCCTTCATGAAATTTTTTCCCTTCCACTAATACCTTCAGTCTCTTCTCGTTGCATCACCTTTCCTCAACCCCCTCACCATTACATTCCTCTGATGCATTGACAACATCACAACCACACTTTTAATCAATAAACCTTCACAAAATTTAACCAGATACCAAATCAAAAAAGAGTACAGAGCCGCCGGTTTGGGTAACCGATGGGAAGGACCCGATCACTATCGCTGAAGTGCCGAGGAGGTCCAGGTCGTAGGGTATCTGAGTTAAATTCGTTTCGCTGTAGTGCAGCTTGGAGGAATCGTCTCTACCTGCTAAATCAAGGGAGCTGTACCGCTGCTGGATGTTGCTGGAACTGACGATTGCCGCTATGAATAACCAAGTCGTCGAAGCCTGGGAGTTCCTGCTGAGATTCTATGAGAGGAGGAACCAGTAATGCCAGTATTGAGGAGTTGCACCACTACTGGCTGTTCACTAGAAGGTCTTCCGGCAGAGCCTTCCTATGGAAAAAATCCATAAACCCTTACCCTCCCACCTGTGCGCAAATAATTGGGGGAGGGTGAATGAAGAAGTTAACAAACAAATTAAATTATTATTATTATTATAAAAGTAAAGTAAAAAAAGAAAAAAGGTTTAATTTAAATTTATCTTTAGTAAATCACATAGATATAATAGAATTTTTAAAAGTTATAATTAAAACCAATTATTATATTAATAAATAGATACATTATAAATGAAAATAAAAAACTAAATTAGTAATATGTGTTAATAATAATTTAATACGTGGTTTATAGTATAAATATATAATTAATAATTATTATAAATAAACTATAAAATATACTTATTAATTTAATAATAAAGTATTAATTATAATTATTATATTAAAATAAACTATTAGATAAATATATATATATACTTAAATTAATCTAACAATTTAATTTCTTAAATAGTAATTACAATAAAAATAGTAAAATTATTAGATAAAAAATTTATACAACCTATATTATTAAATTTTTAATTACTTATTTACTTATGATGATAAATTTAAATGATTTAGTTAAATATGATAAAATAAAAAAAATTACTATTTACTATTTTAATTTATTAATTTAATTAAATTAATAGTGTTTTGATAAACTTATATTAATATTGTTATATAAATGTAATCATTAATTATTAATTAAGATTTTTAATAATTCACTTTAATTTCTTTCTAATAAGTATTATAACAGTAAACTAAAATAATAGCTTTAAATTTTTAATTTACTTTATTTAAATTTTTATTATTTTATATCATTTTTTACATGTGTGGGTTCATTCAACAGTCATGTATATGTCCAGATTCATTTAAGTAAGTCACCCATAGTTAGTTAGGTAAGAAAAATTAGTGTGATGTGTCAGTCGCGAAAAAACGCACGTTGTGCAGTGCATTTGTAATGGGTTTTCAAAGTCGATGGAAGAAGTTAGGTGACGCGCAACAAAAGACAGTGGGTACATAAAGTAGAGAAAGCAATAATATTTGAGGAGGGAAGACACTCATTCATTCCATGAACATATCCATCTGAGGGCAGATCACAACTCTCGTTCGGACTCCCAGGAGAAGCGCTGGAGATGAGCCGGATACTAAGGAGCCTGAGAGAAGAGCAGTATTTGGGGAGTACTTCGTCCCTCTCTGATTAATTTTTGTACTCTACTCTTGTATTTTTTTTCACTTCATTAATCAATATGCCTATTGGGTGAACTTCCTCAGCTCAGCAATTTTAAAACCATTTGGTTATGATATTTAAATATTCATTTGCATATCTTTTTACGAAATTAGAATCTGTTGGAGATACTGATTTTGTTTCTAATCATTTGATCGTTCACACTTCAATGTTTTCAATTTCAATCTTCAATATCGACTGGCGAGGTTGATATTGAATCCATTTTTTCAAATGTTTAACAACATAAACTTTGGAAATTTATGGTGAGTTCTTTTCCAATTTTTTTCTTTTAAAAACATCTCGTAGTACAATTGTGTTTAGGTGTGGTGAACTCCAAGACTTAATCCTATTATTGTTGAGATTCCTTGTGAGGGAATTTATTCGTTCTGTCTTGATGTGTGATGAAATTTAATGTTGTGGAGAGAACATTCATTTGTACGAGTATTTTAAAATTCTCGAGTACTTTGTTGGTATCCCTTCTTTGTCTTAGTTCTTGATAATAGTATAAATTATTTCTCTGGTTTATCCTAATTAGTGTCAATTTTATTTTCTATGTAAAAATAATTTTTTCACCATCCTATTTCCACTTCATCTTAAAAAAAATAAAAAGTAAAAAAAATCACTTCCTCCACTCTTGACAATAGTGGAGTTTACCTTTGAATAAAACATTAAAATTCACTCACCTGCCTTCTTTGTTGATCGACCCTATGCCACTGTGCTAGTGTAGGTTAATAAATGTAATTTTGAGGGTCATGACAACCTCTGGCCTCATCAAAATTTGGAACCGTTGTCGAGGAAGGCACGCAATGTGAGTCTAGGGTTTGAAAAATAAAAAAACAATAAAAAACATTTTAAAAAAATAATTTTAAAAAATGATTAATAAAAAAACTACTTTGAACTGTATCTGCTCTTTTTGTAGTTTTTATGTAATATACTCAACTGTGCAACCTTGTGTGTTTAAAATCATTTGTTTTTAGATTAATGGAAATAGAATAGCATCCGAACTGGAATCATCCCGGGCCTTATTGTGTTTGTTGTAGAGATCGTGGACTTACATCTTGGCAGTGGGTCTATAACAAACCACAACAGACTTTCTTCATTGAAGAGGATGAATATCATGAGCCCAGTCCTGAAACCCTAGAAAAAATTGATCTAATTGAATCTAAATAGGATGATAGGGTGGAACTACTTAACAATTGGTTAACTCAAACCCATGAAATTCAACCTAGAGATTCTCAAGAGAGAGATCAAAGACTAAAAGTATTGGAAAACTTGCTCTTGGAATTACAAAAAATGGATAAAGAACAAGAAGAATTGGAAGAAAAAGAAAACAAAAATGTTTTTAAAAAATTCGACAATCAAGTGGAAAAAGAGAGTGATTGTGAAACTGGAAAAAAATCAATCAATTTGAAAAATATGATTCTTTTGAACTAAATCTAGATATATCCAACTCTCTGAGCCAAGAACACAACATTGATAATCAAATAATGAACTAAAATGTAGTTGAGTTGGAAAATTTTGAAGTTAAATTTAAATAGATTGAAAAGGAATGTCTAGTTATCTTCATAATCCCTATATTTGATAAAAATCATTGTTTTAGAAGCTTTTAGAATGAAGTCATTCAGGTAGAAGAGATTCTTGAAACTGAAAATTTGAATGTTAAAAACTCTTCACCCAAAATTTCTGAAATTCTGATCATTGAGCCTGAACGTGATATTGGGTATAATCTGGATGAGAACATTAAACTAGATAACGTGGAATCTGAAATCTTGGAAATAGAATTGAACACTTCTCTTCCATGTTTTGAAACTCCAATCCCATCTATTTCTGAAATGTTGTTAGACGATGAGGAAAATGGAATAATATTTTAAGAAAGACTAACTGATGAGTTATTTTTTCCCTCTTCTCATAGTCATCACTTTTCTGAATCTTTGTGAAATGAAATGGTAATCAGTTTTGGCCAACATGAGGAGAATTGTCTTAATATGAACATCCTGGAAACTGAATTTAGTGAAAGAAATTTGTATAATTATTCTCCTGAAATTGAATTGCAACACTCAAAGGACATGGGTTTAGAATGTGAGCCTTTTTAATTTGAGCTTGAAAGATAGGTTTAACACACACTAGATGATGGTTTCATATTTGAATTGATAGAAGAAGTAGATGTTCAGTGTGATTTAACAGATGATGATCTTTTGGTATAGATTTACACCATGGTTAGACTTGAATCTTTTTGTGATAAAATAAATTCTCTTCCATATCTATCACTTATATCCTCAACTGTAAAGGGTTATGAGCCTTTTTATGATACTGATAGTAGCCCAAATGTTGAATCACAATTTTTTTATATTGTCCATGTTTTAGTTTAGAACTTAATTGAATTCCCTCTAGAACCATCAAATCATAATTTACCTATTTTCACCATTTTATTTGAATCTGTTAGTGCTGAGGTTAAGAGAGATAGCTCTGAGGTCAATGCTAAAACCTTTAAAGCACATAGATCTATGTTGTTCCTTCATGTGTATTCAAAACATGAAATTTATGAACTTATTCTTTATGTGGACAACACTATGCCCACAACTATTAAAGGGGTGCTATATAGGGGTTATGTCAAGTTATGAGAGTTTTGTTTTAGTCTACTTTATTCTTTTTACCCACAAATCTCAACTTTTTATTAAATTTAATTGGGACAATCACATGTGGTGGGTCCTATTAAGGAAACCACATTCACTAAGTGACTGTGGTTAGTTTCTAGGTGAGTCCTACAGGGAACTTTAAAACTAGCACTACATGGGAGGAAACCAATGGTTTGTCTTTTGTTTTCATTAAGAAATTGTAATTAAATAAATTCTAATAAATGACACAAAATTCAGTGCTTCTTGGGAGTCAACCCATGTTCATTTATTTGTGTTTACTATTGTCTCTATTCTTTTTTTAATTTGAATAAATTGTTTCCATGTTTCCTTCCATATGCATTGCCTATACTGATTAATTTTCTATGGTTTACATACTATTTGTTTCTAGGATGATGTTTCTGTGTCATTTAAGGAGTGGAATTCCCATGATCATTTTTTGGACAAGAACCTAGTAGGGAAGTATTTCAACTTTCTGCATTTATTTATGATCCTGTTTTTGTTAATAAAATTCTTCTTACTAAAATAATTTTTCTTCTCTAAGAAATTCTGCATGACATTGGAAAATTTTGCTACATTTTTGCAGAAAAACTACTGCATATTTTTCATATAAAAGAAACTTTTGCTACATGTCACTAAGTAGAATTAAATATTTTCATGTGCCTATTGTTGTTAACTGATATTAATTGTTTTAAACCCATTCACTACATGGAATTATGTGGGGGGGGGGGTACTTGATTTCTAGTTTGTGTGTTTTTAATTAAAATGGTTTTTCTAATGGGTGCTAGAATGATTTTTTCTGTTATATTGAACATTCTTTTGAACAAAAAAAATAGTTTGCCACACCCTATCCACACTACTCCCATAAGTTGCAATCCTTGATTGAACATTAATTGAATATTATTTTCAATGGACATCAATGTTAATGAATATACATGCTAATGGACCTGCTGATTATTTATTCATTGTGGAAAACAATAATTTTGGAACTTCATTGAGACCCTTTTTACATGTCCTATATCTACTTAATTGAAAATCTGTTTTGAACCTTAATTTTTCAACTCTTCTACTCCACATTAGAAGTCATCTTTGGGGACAATGTTGGGTTTTACGTGTGGGGGAGGGGTCAATTAATGACTGTGAAAAGATGTGTTTTAATGTAAGCCCATCAATTCCTATATTCAATTCAAAATTTCATGTCAAAATGGTTATTTTTTTAAAAAATAATGCATAAATTTAGGCATTACACTTTAATAAATTGGGTCTTTCATAGGTAAAGTTCCATGATAGAAGTTATGAACTACATAAAGTCTAAAATTGATGAGGCTGGATGATTTATGTGTGTTATTACTTAGAGGTTTGATGGAAATTCAGTTTAGAGCCTACTTCTGAAGGTGATATGGGAAACCTTTTAATGGAGTTATGATCAAAACCCTTGGAACTGGAAGTTTGATTCTGATTCTAGGGGCCTCGATCATCTTTTAATTATTAAATTTTTTTTCATTAACAAGCCAATGTAAATGATTTTTTATTTAAATATTTTTAAACTAGAGTAATTTGGGCATCTGGGATCTCACAAGGAGTCTCTGAGACCCTACATGCTGGGTGCATTTCTATTAACCTTAATCCCTCTATTCACCTCGAATAAGTGCATTTCACAGTGCTTACCACATGATACATGGCTTGGAAATAAATAAATAAAGTGGCTAGGGTCAAAAATGAGCTTATTAAGGTGAAGGGAATTAAAAATGCCAAATGAAGAAGGGGACATTTGGTTTATATGGGATTCATTTAGGTTGTATTATTAATGTGATTAAAAAAACTAATTATTTTCAGAACCTAGGATTCAGATATAGAACAAATTATCTTGGTTAAGGTCTTAATTCCATTAATATTTTACCTCATGTCACTCTTGAAACTATAACTTGAGATTGGATTGAAGTGAGTCACTATGTTCAATCACATATGAAGCATGACATCTCCATTGTTTGATTATTCATAGATCTCTTAATTGCCATTGAGTATTTGTTATATGCAAGATTCATATGAGTAATTCATTTTACTAAAGCCCACTGTTATGTTTTGTCCACTGTTTTTGTGTGTTGGACTTGTTACAATGTGATCTTAATCATGAATACATTTTACGGTTTTCCAAATATAATAAAACATGAGATTTTTTGAGGATAAATAATGCTTAAGTGTGTGGGAATTTGATGTGTCCCTACTTGTACATATTTTTCCCACAACTTTTTTCTTAGTTTTTAATTATATAATTAATTTTTTATGCACGTTATATTATATAATTGTAGTTTTGTTTTTTTAGTTAACTTTGTTAATTAGTCGATTTTTATAACTAATTATGTATCTTTAGTCATCAAAATAATAATTTTAATCTTACTAAACTAATCAAAAAGAATTATGTCTTATTTAGTTTTGTTAATACAAATCTGTTTGACTTTTCAATAAGTTAATATCTATTTTAAACAGTTATTTTATCAATGTAATTATATTTAATAATGTTAGTCTTTATTTTAATATTTTACCTTTTAATTTAGTTTCATTATAATATTTTAAAAATATTAATTAATATGTTTAGTCATCCATCTAATCATTTAAGAAAATAATTTTTGTTTTAAATTAAATTAATCAATTTGATTGTAATTTTATGTGTTCAAATAGTTATTTAATTAATTAATTAAGAGTTTTTAAACAATAATTATATTATTTTATGTATGTTGTTTGATTATTAATTCATTTTCTATTGGTTTTAGCCTACCGGTGAGGTAGACTATAACTAGCTGATACCTACTGGGTCATTGATACTCTTCATTTTCAGTTTTTGGAACCCTTTAATTATTTATATTGTTAGTTTAATTTAAGCCTTTTATCATTTTTTGTTTATTAATCATTAAGTTCATAATTTATGTTTTTTCAATTACTAATCTTAGTTGTGGTTTTAATATTTTGATGATTAATAAAAATATTATTTTAAATTTATGGTATTTAACATTATTTTAATTAATTATTTTCAGTCTATTTATGTAGTTTTCTTAACATTTAATTTTAACTTATTTTTAAGGTTACCGTTAACCCTTAATTTTATACTTGTGGTGACCTGTCTATTTTAATTAAACTATCAGTGAATCATTTTATTTTTTCAAAACCGGTAAGCTCCATAATTTTCATTTTTTATTGCTAACCTTACACTGCACTACTTCCCTTTAATTTTAATCTAACAGTGACCCTAATCCTCATTGATTGTCACCGGTCTTCTTTTTCTTTATTTTTACCGTTAATAGTGACCCCTTTATTTTTATTCTATTGGTAACTTTTAATTATTTTATTAGTGACCTTTCACCAATGGTGGGCATATATTTTATACCTATCAGTGACATTTTCTTATCATTTTCAGCAGTGCGTTTATTTTATTTAATCTATCAGTAATCATTTATTTTTATATGTAACAGTATCCTATAATATTATTCTATCGCTGACCATGCACCCCACTGTTACTTCTGTATACCAGTGACCTGCTTCTGGCCTTTCCACCTGACACCCTTATTTTCTATCAGTATCCTCCTCACCATTAGTCTTTGCTTCCCCTACTTCTCACCTTTTACCCTCATCCTTCACGACCCTTTTTCCCTGCCACTAAGACCTTCAGTCTTTTCTTGGTGTATCACATTTCGTCTACCCCTATCACTATTACATTTCCCTGATGCATTGAAAACGTCACGACCAAACTTGTAATCAATAAACCTTTACAAACTTTAACCAGATACCAAATATAGAAAAAAATTATAGAGTTGCGGTTGTGGGTAACCGATGGGAAGGACCCGGTCACTGTAGCCGAAGTACCAAGGTGGTCCACGTCGTAGGGTAGCTAAGCTGAAGCCAGTTCGCCGTTGTGAAGCTTGGAGGAATCTTCTCAACCCGCTGGGTAAAGGGATTCGGGCCACTGCTAGATGCCGCTGGAACTGAATACCACCGCTATGAAAAACCAAGTTGTCGAAGCCTGGGAGTTCCTGTTGTGTTGTTGTGAGAAGAAGAACTTGCATCTCCGGTACTGAGGAGCAGTGCCACTATTGGCTGTTCACTGGAGGGTCCACCGGCGGAGCCTTCCTATGGAAGAAATCCAGAAACCCTTACCCTCCCCCCTGTGCGCCGATAATTGGGGGAGGTGGAATGAAGAAGTTGACAAAAATTTAAATAATAAAAATAATAATAAAAGTAAAGTAAAAAAAGAAAAAAAGGATAAAGATATACTTAACATTAGTAAATCACATGGATATAATAGAATTTTTCAAATGTTATAATTTAAAACAATTATAATATTAATAAATAGATAAATTATAAATTAAAATACAAAACTAAATTATTAATAATTGTTAATAATAAATTAATATGATTCCTATAGTATAAATATATAATTAATAATTATTATAAATAAACTATAAAATATACTTATTAATTTAAATCTAATGTATAAATTATAATTATTAAATTAAAATAAACTAATAGATAAATTTATATATACATAAATTAATCTAACAATTAAATTTCAAAAATTGTAATTACAATAATAATAGTAAAAATTTTAGATAAAAATAATTTATACAATCTGAATTATTAAATTTATTTTTACTTATTTATTTATGACGTTAAGTTTTAATGATTTAGTTAAATATGATAAAATAATAAAATTTACTATTTAGTATTAATATTTATTAATTTAATTAAATTAATAGCGTTTTGATAATCTTATAGTAATAATTTCATATAAAATTATACATTAATTATAAATTAAGATATTTAATAATTAACATTTATTTTTATCTAATACGTATTATAACAGTAAAATAAAATAATAACATTAAATTTTTAAATAAATTTCGTTAAATTTTAATTATTTCATTTCACTTATTACATGTGCAGGTTTATTAAAAAGTTGATTATACGTACATATTCACTTAACCAACTGACCAGAATATAGTTAGGTGATAAATATTGGTGTGACATGTCAGTCGTGAAAAAATGCACGTTGTGCAGCGCAGTAGTGAAGGGTTTTCAAAGTCGGTGGAAGATGATTAGTGATGAGAAGTAGAAGACACCGTGTACTTAAAGTAGATCTAACAGTATAATTTGAGGAAGGATGATGCTCATTCATTCCACAAACACATCAATCTGAGAGAAGATCACGACTCTCGTTTGGAATCCCAGGAGCAGTACTGGAGATAAGTAGGAGACCAAGGAGCCCGAGAGCAGAGCCGTATTTGGGGAGTACTTCTTCCCATTGTCCTTAATTTTTGTACTCTACTCTTGGATGTATTTCACTTAATTAATCAATATGATCATAGGTTGAACTTTTTATGATCGAGAATTGTAGAACCGTCTGGTTATGATCTTTAAATCTTAATTTGCTTATCATTTTATGAAATTAGAATAAGTTGGAGAGACTGATTTTGTTTCTAATCTTTTGATCATTCACACTTCAATATATTCAATTTCAAACTTCAATATCGACTAGAGAGGTTGATACTGAATGGATTTTTTGAAATCATTAACAACATAATTTTTTGGAAATTTATGGCGAGTTCTTTTCAAATTTTTTTCTTTTAAAAACTTATCGCAGTTCAATTTATTTTAGGTGTGGCGAACTCCAAGACTAAATCCCCTTCCTGTTGAGATTCCTGGCGAGGGAAATTCTTCACTCTATCTTGATGTGTGATTCAATTGTAATCTATGGGGAGAACATTCATTCGTACAAGTAGTTTAAAATTCCCATGTACTTTGTTGATCTCACTTCTTTGTCTTGCTACTTAATATTAGTATATTGTATTTCTTTAGATTATCATACATAGTATAAATTTTAATTTCTATGTAGAAGTACGTGTTTCATCATCCTGTTTGAACTTCATCTTTTAAAAAAACATAAAAAATCACTTCCTCCACTATTGAAAACAATGGAGTTTATCTTTGAATAAAACCATAGAATTCACTCACATGCCTTCTCTGTGGATCGAACCTGCAACACTATGCTATTTTATGTTAATAAATGTAATTTTGTGGGCCATGAAGACCTCCGACCTCATCATCCTCTTTCAATGAGATGCATTTTTAGGTGCACGACTGGCAGTGAAAAAGATTTTTAAAATCCTTAGCTATTACCTATACCTTTCTGGATAGAGTGAAGATAATACAACTATTGGATTATGATGGCCTTGTTCTATGAGAGTGTATGTTAAGAGAGGACCCTCTTCTTGGTTGGTACATAGGTATGGATGAGGTTCTTTGGTTATAGGTTCATGTATGGGTTTTGTCATACATGTTCGATGAGATGATGCATGATTCCCATGCTTTATTTGGGGTAGTGCATCCTTGTGTCATAATGATATATCAAGATTTACATCATCAGTACTGGTGGACATGTATGAAGGGATATGTAGTTGGTTCTTTCATGAGATGTTTCACCTATCAGGTGGTGAAGGTGGAGCATCAGTACCTATCGAGACATTTATAGCAGCTACCCATTCTGAAGTGGAATGGGATACTATAGAAATGGATTTTGTGACAGTTTTACTATGGTCACACCAAGGTAATGATGTAGTGAGGGTAGTTGTTAATAGGATTTTGGAGGTCTCTCTTTTCAAACCAAAGAAGTATATGTTTGGTTTTTATGAGCCTAGAAAGATGTATATCATAGAGGTGGTATGACTACAAGTCGTCCCACACACTATCATTTTAGATTTGGATGACTACTTCTTGTTTCATTTCTAGATGTGTTTTTGGAGGGCTCATAGTGTATACGTGAATCTTATCACATCATACCACCCTCATACTGATGTCCAATCAGAGAATACAATATTGGTGCTAGAGTACATGCAATAAAAATTCATCCTGAATTTTTGGGGCTCTTGGAAGAATCACATTCCGATGGTTTAATTATTATATAATAATAGTTATTGGGCGACGATGCAAAGGGAACATTGTAAGTCATTATAGGGTAGGCCATTCCAATCCCCCCTACGCGGTTTGGAGGTAGGTGATGCATCATTAATTGGATCTTATCTTGTGCAGGAGACTTCTGAATTGGTCCAATTGATTCAAAAGTGAATGCACATAACATAGTCTTATCATAAATTTTACGTTTATCATTGAATATAACCTCTAGAGTTTTAGATCATGGATCATATTTTCTTACGTGTTTCACCGAGTTTGGGACACCGGTTAATCATGAGATTGTGTAAGCATTCAACAAGATATGTCTGGCTATTTGAGATTCTGGAGATGGTCGGGCTACATACATATCAGTTTTAGTTATCTTAGATGTATATAGATATGAATTAATTCATCCACGTATCTCACCTACATAACTTTCATCCAGAAACATCTCAGAAATTTCACCCTGAGGAAGTTGAGTTTCAATTTTTTGTGTCTTTCAAAGAAAATCCTATTTTTATTGTCACTAGTAGCATGAAGTTTCTCTAAGGATAATCAGTTCCTTTAGAATGGATGTTATGGAAGAACGACCATGTGTCGGACATGACCTGGGAGATGGAGGCCAATGTTCGGTCACAATGTCCAGAGTTGTTCTTTGATTTTTCTTTACCACCACTTGGAAGGGAAATATGAGGTTGAATTTCTAGAAGGGGTATTTTTAAGAACATGGTTCTTCCTTTGAGGTACGGATAATCCCTTTTCAGTTTGTACTTAAGGAAAATGGGGGAAACAAGGTCCAGGTTTGGATACTAGCCTATTACTATATGTGATTGTGGAATACATGTTGTGTACTTATATTTACATGCTATTTATAAAGGAATACATGCCATGTATTCCAAGTACATGGACATGTAATGGTATTTAAATAGATTTTAAGGACATGATTTTTAATCTCAAGTACACACCATGTACTTTTTTGATTAAGTAAGGTAGTAGAATAATAATTTTCTAGATAGACAGAAATGAACCTTCTCCCCCCTTCGGTGAGAGGCGTGCCTAATAAATCCGATTGATAATGTGCCTCTCGTTTCGTCATCTGACACCAGATTCAAACATCGTTGGATCCGTTAAAATCCCCTTGGTGAGGACTCAATTATTTTTTAACCATTCTTCATAATATTCCTTCCACCTAGATATAAATGGTTGATCTTTTATTTTCAATTTGTATAAATACTCCATTCTAGGTCGAATCGAAGCCCGACGCTGGATGAGGAGATTCGTATGAGTATGAGGTAGGTGGTCTTGTGCGTTTCCCTGAATGTTGAGTCCTTTATATGGAAGTTGAACATTTTTGTTTCCTAATGTTGATTAGGTGATCAATTTAATTAATTAATGTCGGTTTTAGATTTTTTGGTTTATTAAGGGACACCTTGTGGGTGTGTTTCTTTCAGATAACCAATTTTTATCCGTTTGTCCTTGGATTTGAATAGGCATGCCTTTATTTTCGTTTTTAGGGTTGTTTAAAATGAAATAGATAAATTAATTTTTTTCCCGAATGAGATAATATTTTCCTAAGAATTCTAATAGTTTAATTCATTTGTTAGGCTTGTGATATGAATTTTCTATGTGATTCTATAATTGTTAAATGTGTTTAAAGTTATGATACTTGGAAAAAATGTGACATGTTTGATGTCCATGATAATTATTATTTTGTTAACCATGTAATAGGGTATATTAAATGTGTTTTTAAAATGAAAATCATATACAACATGATTGGAACTGATGCGTGCTTAATTTTTTATATACTGAGTTTTGACTAATGGACATGCTCAAATTCTTATATAATTGGATTTGACCCTAATTGACTTGTGGAATACTTATATAGGTGGTTTGGATCTAGTTTGGTGTTAAGTTAGACCATTGTGATATTGATTTGGATAAAAAAACTCAGAGAGATACCTGAATTCCACATTGGGATGATAGGACCAGACTCAATTATAAATTGAATAATGAAATGAAATAACTAAGGACGTGGCTGGAAAACCAAACCAAAATCGTGGATTCAGTCTTCACACATAATTGATTATTTTTTCTTCAAAGACATGCAATTTCATGTGTTGATCAAGGAAAGAAACCTTATAATAGTACATGATTTTCTATCTTGGATAAGGAGAGAATGGGACTCAACCGAGGCTTGTGATAATTTTTTTATTCTTTTTTAATCATTAAAGAACATATATTGTGGATTTGTAAAGTGTACTTGTTTGGGATATTTTTGTTGAGCATAACATGCTACATGATCATTTGTATGGAATGAGGATTGGATTCTTATTAGTCACACACTATAATTTTTTGTCGTATGTTGATTATTGTTTTCCAATATTGTACTATTATTGATTCTGCTGTGTTACACTCAACCAATGAGGGCATAGTTTCCACACTATCACACCCTATTACTTCACATCTTGTCAGTAGCCTCAAGTGTTTGGGGAAATGTGTTTGTGGACATGTGGCTTATTGGTGCAGGTTAAAAGTTGTGTTGAATCTAGATCAGGGAATAAAGAGTTGTAATTTAATTTGAATACATATCTTCTTATATAACACCCATTAAATTTAAACAAAACTATTATATAACAACTGTGGCACACAATCCAAACCAAAAATCAGTCTATAATGAAACTACATGACATGGAATATAAATGGATTTTGAATACATAGGTTCTTAATATGACACATGTAATGTTACATATTTTCCATACTAGTTCGTGGACAAAATTGGAATACATTCATAAATCAATAAATAACAGAAAGAACACTATAAACTGAATGTGAAATTAAAATCAATTGTCATATATAATTGTATTAAAAAAATACCACCCCTAGAAACATGGTAATTTTCTTATGGGTGGGGTGATCTATCCATGACATGTATATTTACCAAGTGCTGACACATTTGTAGTCTCTGGTCTGACAACAAAAAATAGTATGATAATAGAAAAAAGAATGTCTCTGACACCACATCACAACATCCTGACTAGATTGACCCCTAATACGGTGGATGGACTAGTGCTTCCCATGTCCTAAAGTTTTCCTCCCCGTACACCAGATCCTATCAAGTATTAGTGAGGGAGTAAATGTGGTACAATTTGGAGACTGTGCCCTCATATCAAAGTAGTAAAATTGGGAACAAATAATAAATTTTCTTTAATAACATAGGCATTAATAAATGAATGATAGGGAAACATAATAATAATTATAATCAACTAAATATCAAAAAATTTCCAATGGTAATTTAAAAAAGATGCATTAACATATTGAAGAAAATACATAATGAAAACAGTAAACATAATGCATTATACATGACTCAATACAGTAAAGAAACAATGAATGAACTAAAAAGAAACACCCATTGGTGATCTACAATAGAATCATGAGCTAAAACATGGTCATATTCTCATAACTCCAATGTAATATATAACCATCTAAAAGAATCAACTATGGTCCTACAACCATATAGTCAACTCTAGTACCCCATTGCAATGGCGGTCTAAGCATGAAGTGAGGTAATAATCCCATTAGGTTTCCACCCATTCTGTCTATGACTAAAACCAGTATGAATAGTAATATAATGTAGTTTCTAGGTAATATGAATAATTAACATAATAGAAATGATTAAATACTAGTCTTATAAGGTCCCTAAAAGTCTCCTCACAAATATACCTACTTTGTCTCCATATGAAAATCTGTTTCTGATCATGTCACAATATATATAAGAATAATAATAATAATATATATATATATATATAATAATTCATCCGCCTAAATGAACCAAGTGTTTGAGGATTCTTAATAGCCATATACTTTATGTACATGTGCTATATTACACCTCGGTTAATCTAAGTAATCTATAACAAGCCTAACGATTCTAAAATATCATGCAATAGGGTGTATACCCTACATCCCTATGGAGTGATAGACATAATGTGATAACACATGGGATGGTGATTGAACCAACATGGAAAAACTCTAACCAAGGAACATGGTGTGTAAATCCAATTGGATATATTGTATCACTAGTGTGAGATGTCATGGACTCAACACATGATGTAAGGATGATTTATTTTTCTCCTAGATAAAATACCCTTACCATCACACACAAACTATTTATAATGAATCATAATATTTATTTTAAAAATTCGTGAGGCAATACTTATTGTTCCCATCATTTAAATAACCAATTATAAATAAGGGTTTCTCCTTTAATTTTTTTTGATAAGAATGTAATTTATGGTGTGGCCTTTCCACTTATCACATTCCATTTCATTTAAGACATTATATTAAATATAATCATGTTGTAACATTTAAAACATTAAAGAATGAATTCCATCATGTCAAGACATTGTATTTATTTCAATCACCCCTTATGTGTAAATAAACTATCCTGATTATGTTATTCAACATGAAACATTGCCAATAGTTAAATAACATGGGAATTAGATTTAAAAATCTTAAAGTGTCACATAAAAGGTAGATTGTTCCAGAGGGAAGTTTTCCACATGGTAAAACTCATTAATTTAGAAACACAATCCCTATGAAGGTTCTTGGAAAATTAGTGATTTATAAAAGAAGCTCAATTCTTTTTCTATCTCAAAATAAAGGCAATGTCTCGAACAAAATATATACTAAAACATGAAATTAAAGCATATTAAAATTAAAAAAGTAATATGCCACGAATGATTTAAAACATAAGTAATCACATTTTTTTTGAAGATAGACCACATCATTTGAAATGTTTTATTATAAGAACATTTCAATGTTCTTCAAACATATTATTTAGTTTATTTGAACATCCAATTCAATTTCATGTATAAATTTAAAAAATTAAACATTCTAAAACTATAACTAAACAAGAAAAAAAATGTGTAATGGTTCAAATGGAATTTCAAAGGACCCATCCACATATAGACAATTATAATAAATGGTAAAACACTTATCACATTAATGGGTTGACCATAAAATAGGTAAACTATCAATATCTCACTAAAATATGTTCATGTTAATTATATCATGGTGTTGTGATCATTTAAATGTTAATAAACCAATTATAATGTAATTCATAGTGAAGGCCTACATGTTTCTCACTGAAACATTTCAATATATGATAGAAAAATGTTGAAAAAGTCATACAACCACTAATATATAGAAGTATATATCCCACAACCAACCCTAATCTGTGATTCGATTAATTTTAGAAGGGAAAATTATAGGGAATATTTTCCAAAATTCGGGAAAATAAGCTCATATGAAAATAACATAGCTGAGAGGATATTAAAATAAGAAATAGGAAAAATGATTTGAGTGCTTCATGATTTATGTCCATAGATATCTAGGACACTTCATTTCAAAAATTGGACAATGAGATACATTAAATCGTAGAATATGTTTGGAGATGAATCAAAAGTCGCCTAAGATAGGGCTTCCAATGGGTGATGGGGAATAAGAAAATAAGGAAAGAAACATAAATATTATTAAAATATTTTGTTCATTTTAAATCCAAAAATGAGGTCATGCGATTAGGCTGAAAAGTTTTTCCAAACCATTCACCAACTATGCACCACCCATTTCTTAATAAACCTCATTCAATAATATGGCTTGCTTGACTACCCTAACCATACTCCAACTGTGTGCTGAATAAAACAAGGGTACATACTATGTTAAACTACCCTTGTGAGATAGGTTCACATCTAGGGTATAACATACACTACCCATGCATCAAATATATTCTCTTATGAAACAAGAATCACAGATTTTTGCTGATGGAACACATTTCCAGAAAAATTCTGCACCTCTAACAGACCACCAGAAACATGATTTCTAGATGATTCTATCAAGTGTTTAATATATTAATAATTAAAATAGTTACAAAACATGAAAAATATCATATGAAATAGTCAATAATAAATTTTTTACCTTTGATAACTATTTGGAATAATTATAGATTTTTTAAAATTTTATAATATTTAATAAAATATTTTACATTTTAAAATATGAATTATGTTAATTTTGATACTATTCATGTCATAAATTTTTAAAAATCCTTAAAAACATGATTGATTTAAAAAATCACAATTAATAAAAATATAGAATGTAACTATAATCCATAAAATTCTTGTATTATATCAATATAACCAAATTACATTTATTTTAACATTTATAATATCATTTATCTGAAACCTTTATTAATGAATAAATCACTACTTCCCCATTGGGTCATAATTAAATTTATTTATTTAAAGTCTAAACATTTCAAATAATATACCCTGATGTCAAAAATCTTTTTACCATTTTGATTAATATTTATAGTCTAAAATATCACTTATATAACCCCATATATGTTTTTTACTAAATGATATATGTTTATGTTACATTCTCATCAACATTAAATTAATTTTTCTTAAATATAATTTTCACTTACATGTGACTCTATGGGTTCCCAAAATCGATCCAAGGATTCCAATTTTTGGAAATTTTTCATCCAAAAGGATTTGGACATGTGTTAGGGTAATTTAATATTATTATAATATTAATTTTTACCCTTATTTACCCGATTTTCCAAATAATAATGGTAAATAAAATATTAACTGACATTATTATTCATAATATCTCAGAATCAATGTTAACTATTTAAAAAATTTAGAAATCCTAATTCCAAATATGGAATTCATTTTTCTGAATTCAAAACATAGAATATGGATAAAATAATTTAAAAATAATTTCATTTTTCAAAAATAAAAAAATGTGTTTTCAGAAAATAATAACTATCCAAAAATTGACATGTTTATATGTCTAATTAAAAATTAAAAATACATTAAATGACCAAAATTGGGTTAGATGGTAAAAATATAATCCAATTTCACTTTAAAAATATTTAAATAGATAATCTAACTATCCAAATAAATTATATGAAAGGACAGTTTTGACTTAAAATGTATTATTTTTCTCAATTCATTAAAAAGTGAACTATATCAGAAAGATACCAAAAAATACCCAAAGTAAATTTATATGGTCAAATTCTAAATAAGAAGTTTTTTTTCAAATGAAACATATAAAAGTCTTAATAAGATGATGTAAAAAGGTTTATCTATCAAATGGTTCCAAAATGACCTTTAATGATTATTTGAGTATTTCACGCTTAAAATAATATTAATTCTTATTTTAAGCCTCTAAATTTTATTAGATAAATGTAAAAACATATAACTTACATGTATAATCAAGTTTCAATTAGTTTATTTCATTCTTGCTAATACAATGGTAGTTGTTAACCACCATTTAAAATAATATTACATTATTATTTTTCAGGGTGACCCAGACTTGTCTGCAACAAGGGATTTCATAGAAACCCATAATTTTGTTACGGGCACGCCATAAAACATAGAATCCCTTTTAAAGTAAAATTAATATTTAATTCACAAATATTAATAAATATTAAAATATCATATCCTTGATTTACCTAGTATTTCCCAATACAAGTATACACCATAGGGTCATAATAAATTCTATCATGAATATATGAATAACACACTACTAGTGAGTCCATGAGGAAAAAAAAGAAAACCCAAGACACCTAATATAGTTAACTAACCAATCACATCGTCACCATGGAATGATAACTGAATAAAACATCCAAGTATAGTAACATAATATGATCCATATCGATGATAGTTATCATGAAAGGAATTACCACTTGGATAATGATATAATAACCCAATTTTTTATGTCCTATAACACTAATTAATTATATACAAAACATAACATCAAATCATATAACATTACACCTACAAAAATATTTTCCACAGGCCCCCATAACATCTCACCATAGGTCACCTCATTTGTGAGATCATATCACATCCATATTGAAAATCTCAAGTTATCCTGATCATAAAGGATATAAATATCATTCCCATATCCCACCATGAAAAAACCACACCAATATAAACATCATAATAACTACATAAAACACCAATATATTAATTTTGACTTCCTGCAATATCAACCCATGCATATTTATCTTACCTAGAAGAGTGAACAGGGAAGTGTGGGTAACTATCCATCAATCTATACTCTGTTGATGTTGAAAATAACACTCCCAAAACATTTTGTTTTTGTCAAATATATTTTTATATGGTTTGGGTTCACATATAAATCATAGTGAACATATAATTTACATATGCAATTTCATAGAAAAACCAACATATGGGTTTAAAACTTGTTAAAAAACAATCGTACAACATCACCACTAAAACTCATAATGTCTACAATTATTGGTGTAACTTCTAAATATGCAATAACGAGCAACATTCCATATGCAATAGTAAACATATTATTATATGTCATGAAAATTTCTAGATACCCCATTTCCAAGAAATTTCATTTATTAAGCTACATCGGTTCTTATTTTGAAAAAAAATTATCCACACAACTTATTTAATTCATTAATGTTTTCCAATTCAACCTATTACATTTAAAATATTCATTTAACTTTAATTAAATTACAAACCTATTAAATCTAAAAACACATCCCAACCCATGAATCAATCTTTTCATCCCATTCTAATAAGTCGCACATTGCCTCATTTTGACATTTCTAAAACATCTCATCAAATTCACCGAATACCGGCCACATGTCATCACTTATTCCACATTCCAACAACATATCATTATATATCGACACATACAAACCACAACTCATCATATTTAAACATAAAAAACTCCATATCATTATAATAACTCACACATAATGCCCGAAAAATATCCACAAATCACTATCCCATAATAAAACCAAACACCACATAATGTCCACATAATGTTCACATAAAAAACATTATAAACCATTTTATTATTTAGTAATTGGATTTTATCAAAAAGGAATTATTTATTCATTGTAATTATCACAAAATAAAATAATATACTGGGGAAACCACTTTATTAACTAGATAAACGCGGTTATTCAATCCGAATTTATGTAGATATTAAAACTAAATAGATTCTATAATCACAAAATCAAAATCACAAATAACACCCTAATTAACTAGTATTGAAGTAGGATATTAATCTAGTATAAATACATTATCAATAATATCAATCAAATAAAACTTCTGTTGTAGTTATTTTTACCCTTTCAAATTTCATATTGAAAATTAATTTTCCACTGTAACCTAGAGGTACCTTCTTTCCAAAGACGATTAAGAGAATGGACCATCTAACATGATAAAACAAAATATGAAACAAATTATACCTAACCTAAATGTTCATTTTGAACCAATTCTTATGCTTTGAAAAAAAATGAAGGCCACCACTAAGAACTAAAATGTAGTAGAAAACATATATTAGTTAAGAAAGAACAAAAAACTCCTATATATAAAATAACACAAAAAATATTCCCACAAAATAATCCCCAAAAAAGAAATTGGGATAAAAGGCGGGATGATAAGGACTAAAAAAACAAAAACATCCACATATTTATATCATAACACTAGAGATGAAAATTAACGATTTGGGGTTGGACGTACTCCTTGGGAAGAACATGAGTCTCCCCTAAATAAAGATAAATATTGGAATGGTTTTGGGTTATAGGGGATTTATGGATTTCCACTAAATCGGAAAACAAAAGACTAAGACATATCAAATATGACTATGATACATAATAGCTAAAATATAAAATAACAATTACATGAGACCTATAGCAACACCACACCACTAATTTTCAAAATGTATCTGAGATCCATTAATAGTTTTATGATGAGAGTATTTTAGAAATAGGGGGGATTGGGTGTCTACTAAAGAAAAATGCAACATACCCATATAAAATGATGAGAAGGCCACATTGATGCCCTCATCTAGGGCATAGCCACCCATTAAAAGGTAAATATCTCAAAAACTATCCCCCATAATATATAAACTATATAAAATCCAAATATTCTACATCATTCATAGTTATAAACAATATCCATTAATTATGATGTAGATAACCCCACCCCCCAAAAATTGACAAACATAGAGAACACATCCTCTAGGATTCCTATGATTCATTCAACAACTCTATGCCACAACTATTATTCCATATGGTGAATCAAACCAATCTATTCCACATAAATAATTTTTTTATTATTTTCCAAATGACATACTCTTTTCCTCTCCCAACATTTCAAAACTTCTCCTGAACATCCCCATCTATATAATTTATACAAATTAATATGATGGAAGTATCAAACCACTAAAAATATGGAATATAAAGATCCTAAATGTGAAATATGTAAATTATTCTCAATAATTTAATACATGTATTTCGAAGAAATTAAATAGAGACAATGATTTATAGTAATAGTTATATTAACAATTGTGTGAATTTGAATTATTAATATAAAATAAAATGATGAAATAACATTAGTAGGCATAATAATATCAAGATGAAAAGTTATTACTCTATCACATGAATGTTTTGTTAAAAAATTATCTTTTTCATTAAAATTAATTATATAAAAAACTCATGGAATGAAATAATGAGAATAATTCTAATAAATAAGAATTTCTTGGATGATGTGGTAAAAATAACTCCTAGGATAGTAGGTACTTCACCATGAAAAAAGCAAGTGAATATGGTATGTCTTCTTAATAAAGAAAATTGATACAAAAAATATCAATAAGATCATAACTCGTGATTTAGGTGAAATTTAAAATTTAATTTATGAGATTGAAATATGAATCCCCAAAATATAATCAGTAAATTAAACATAATACAACTATAGGTCAAAAAATATCAATCATATAAGAATGATGTTCATAAAAATAATTATTACTCATTGAATAAAAATTGAGTTTGTAACTTTCATTATCTATATCATTCCAATTTAAATCATATGATTGGAAGAGCATTACATGGATTTATATTTTCCATATATTTGTTGAAATATTATGATAAAATAAATCTATCAAAAATTTATACATTATGGAAAATAAAGTATGTGGTGAATATAAATTATATCCCAATAAAGTAAAATGTTGGTGTCAACCCCCTACCATATATTTTTATTCACTATTCCCATGCACCTTACATCATGAAAAATATTATTATGTTTAATAAATAGATTAGTTTGAAACATTTTTATATTTATTTCAGAGTCTATAGACTATTTTTTAGATTGTATTTATTTGTTATATAGGATCACTAAAAATAGTTATAGTAGGTTGATTGGTCAATTTTTTGTTATTAATTTTTTAAGAAGACAACATACAAGTGTTGTAAAATATATTCAAAATATCCATAATTTTATTATAATTATCATTTTATTAAAAAATTAGTATAATATTTATACAAACACTTAGGATTCATAAAAATAATAAAATTATGAAATGGTCATTGATGTGTTTATTCTTGTTGAAATTTTGTTTATGATAGATATTTGTTATCACAATCACTAATATAAAAATAAATATTATATTTATATAACGTTAATTGTTTTATGAATATAAATAGTATTTATGAAATTTAATTTTTAGGAAATCCAAGAAAAAATGGAAATGGAAAAAATAATCCCTTCTATAGAGTGGTAGTCTTTACACATGCACCGATGAAACATTTATCTTCCATAAAACAAAAACATGAAGATTAGTAGAATAATTTTTATATCAAAATATTATTCTGAATACGTTATGTGTTCATTATGTAATTTTTTTGACAATCTATGTTTAGTGACCAAATAAATTTACTCATATTGCTACTTTATTTTTGGTATAATTAACCATCTTATACAAACCAAAGGTCAAAAAACCAAGTGTCTATGGAAGAGTAGTTACATAATAATTAAATTATAATAGCATAATTTTTTTTTATTTATCAATATTATGTGTTCAAAACACCATTTAAGGACATACTACATTTTTAGAGATCCTAAGAATACATAGGCCAAGAATATATGACATTAAAATACTATTTATGGAATAAACACAGAATTAAAGCATTGAACATAAGTCAAAATGAATAACATGATAATATAAAATGATTGGATCATGTATAAATATAGAGAGTCCTAAAATTTAAAACAAATACTTTTTTATCATGGAAATATAGGAATGTGGAAATGACATATATCTTTACGAGAGCATGAGTCATAGATAACTACCAAGATGATATCACATGGTGGAAATAGTCCCATAATGGATTAGGCTCAATCCATTCTACCATATATTATATATTGTGAGACTAAAATATTAACCAATGAATTTATATGATATTAAGTAACACCCATAACAACATGTACATTAATAGTTATTCCACATGGGGAAGTGGAATATTATGACTAATCATAAGTGTTTACCATGGAAAGAAATAGGGTTTGTAATCATGTGATATGTAAACCCCAAAGGGGAGTGGTATACATGAAATAAGGGAATTATTATTTTTTGAAATACATACAGGAATTGTAATCATTGATCATTTATAATGTAAAAAATCTATTGTGAAATAATGAAAAATATAGGCGACAAAAATTTATAATTGTTCAACATTGGCGTAGTTTTTGGGAAACAGAAGAAGGGTCCATAAAGTGGATAGGGAAATACTAATTTAAATAACAGTATAAATGAACTAAAATGGGTTTATAATTTAAAATGATTGATTTTTTTAAAAAAATATTTTTTCATATAGTTTATGGTGTGAAATTTAAAATGTGTATGAAACAGAGAAGTATAATTTAATTGTTTTCGTTTGTTGAGAGGAATTGAGAATGTATCCTTTTTAAACATGTATTTCAAATTAATGAAATATTAATGGATCTATATCTATATTATTGTAAAATATATATAGAATATGATAGATTTATATATGATGTATGAAAATATAAAGTTATTTAAATATAGGTAAATCGTTTCCAATAAAATCATACGGTCATTCTGATTGATCCAATACTTTATATCGTCATGCGTTCTTAATTAACACCTAATATAATAAATAATAAAATTATATTAATTAATTATTTATTACATAATATATTCGACATAGATTTTATTAAATATTGTTTTATTATTTTAATTTATATAAAATTTTATGACATACAATGTTAATCTTATTTGTTCTGGGGTATTTCATTTCATAGCTTCTTGGTCAGTTAACATATAAATAATTATGTTTGTTATGGTTAAATGGTAATGCCTCTAAATAGGTAAAATAAAATTCTATTCATGATCTTCGAGGAGTATAAATGTTCCCGTATATAATTGTTTTCAATCATGATGATGATTATTTTAGTAAAATCATTGTTGTTATCTGGGAAGTTCATTTTGATAGTTTTATCGACCATCCAGAACTACTTTCAAATTATTTAATATTATTTCTATATAAAAGTTACAAAACATGATATAGGTTATAATATAAAAATTAAAATATTATTTTACCAGAATAATTTTTTTATGACCTATGATTTTGGTGGTAGATGAAAAATTAAAACCCTTTATCCATGGGGACGACTACCCACCATAATTTGGACAACATATTCATTTCTAGAAAAACATGAGACAAGAAAAGGGAAAGATATATTATATTATATTATCAATGTAACATTCTACAATATAAATTACACAATATTTTTCATGATTTTATGTATATCTATGGTTAGGGGAATGTATAAGAAAACAATATATTAAAATAGTTATTTCAAGAATTGTAACAACCCGAGATTTTATAAGATACATTCTTTTTAATTTCATTCATATCTTCTATTGTTCGACACACCATGATTATCTTGCGCTATACGCAACACTGTATTAGGTTGTAGTATACGCAACACTTTTCTTGGATCTTGTTACAAAAAATTTCAAGTTCGTTTGATAGAAGTTATTCTATGCAAAATTGAGTGTATATATATATATATATACTCACAGTATAAATAAAATATGGATGGATTCTGTTATACGCAACAACAAAGGATTTGTGCACTACACGTAACCCTGACCTGGCTTGCATTACACGCAATCACGACTTTCCTCGATAGCGTGTCTTTTACGCAATACCGGGTTTTACTAAACAACGATATATTATTATAATATTGTTATGAACTAGCCGTTATGAATAGTGTTAACTAAATTTTGAATTTTATAACATTATTACTCATCTTACACATTTCTAGAACATGGTATAAGAACAAAATAATTTTTTCGGGTAAAATAAGTATTTTTCAAAAAATGCAGTTTTTCCACCTTTTGATGGCGCACCCACTTTAAATCTAGTTTTTTACATTTTTATATGTTCAATTTGACAAAATAAAATTCTTCTTTTGAATCAGGATATAAAAATTTACATTAGATAAAGTTTTGATATTTTTCCGATAACTTTCATATTTTAATGAATAGTAAAAACACGCTATATTTTAATTAAAAACAACTTTTTTCATCGTAATATATTATGTGGTTAAATTATAATATTGAATTGTTTTAAAGTATAAATATAATATATTTTTACCATTTAATATAATGTATTTCATTAGCATTGATTTTACCTTGAATTCGTAGGTTAAATCAATTCAATCTTTTGCAATGTTTTAAAGAAAAACTTGTTTTCTTTCGACAACGGGATTAATTTTAATTTAATTTCTTCATATTTTTTGTATTGAATTTGGAAAAATGGATTCCATTTTTGGAATCAGTGGGTCCAAATTATGTTAATATGCTACTTTTTATTTTTGGGCATTGTGAATAGTAACTACGGTAAATTTTATTTACTATAGTTAAAGGTAAATTGGGTAATTAAGGGTAAATATAAGATTATAAAATTACCCTAACAGTTGGAAAAATCCTATTGGATTGCTAAAAGTAGACCCATATAACCTAAGGGTCGGATTAGATTCATTTTATGGACGTTTTTCCATGAAAATAATTTAATTATTATCAAAACCAAAGAATGTGACAACATGTCACTTTCTTAAATCCTATAAGTATAATAATTTTAATTTAGTGATAAAATTCATGGAACTTCGAACATGAAATGTATCCAGAAAGATAATACAATTATATACATCATAGGAATTTATTTAGAATTTTTAGGGATTAAATAATTATCATTTATTATGACACAAAGATGAGGCAGTAATTGTCTTATTAATGAAATATTGAAATAATTGATGTCATAATTGCCAAAATAAATGTAATTTGAGACTTTTTATGACATAAAATAATTTTATATGTTAATATTGAATTTTATTGTTGATATAAGTAACTTGGATCTAACTTATAATTATGTTATGAATTTCATAAAAATCATGTACCAAATAGTGTGAAAATTGACATAAATTAGTTTTTAAAACAAATATTATATTAATAATTGTTATTTTAATCCTAAAAATATAAGGTTCGGCAAAATGACTTAGATAAGGTTATATATATTAATAATAAACAACTTGGGGTTCGTTTGTCTTGATATAGTAAGTTTATTAACCATATAGTGTAAGAAAACAAAAAGACACGGTAAAAGTTAAATTATTTAACTTAGAGTTAAATCTAATTGATAAGGTTAACATAATAACCTAAAATTGTGTAAATCCTATTGGATGAGAGGATTTCGACCCATACACACTTTAGATTCGAAATAAGACCCTTTGGAACCATTATAAACCGAATTTGACCTTAATATAAAATAATATTTTGAGATTTTCCTAAGGTGCCCCTCTCCTCCCTTATAAAAGGCCACCTCCTCCATCTCCTCCTCACACCAATTTGAGCATTCAAGCTCCGCCAACCCCTGCAAAAATCTCTTCTAAACTTTCCTAGTATCATCCTATAGGTACTGGTCTTCTTCAAAGACCATCCTTAGTTCATTAAGTGGAGGTTAAGTTAAGGCGCGTCAAAAAGAGGTAATATCCATTACCGATCTTTTTCAATTTATTTCTTCTTAAACTTCTTCTTCTTTAGCTGTTTCAAGATAAATTAATAACAGAAGTATTTCTTATATATTTATAAGTTATTATAAATGTTAAACCACTCTAATTATCATTCTATCCATCCTATGGAAAAAGGAAATCACCGCGCGTGCGTACGTACGGAATACTGTCTCCACGCCGTGGTGTAATCTATTTTCCGCCACCACCATAATTGGATGGGTATAATGGTGTAATGAGTAACTATATATGATTATTATAAAGTGATATTGATACTGAAATATTATACATACACTTCAACAAAATTCCACGACCATGGAAACGATATCATCGCTCGTGCGTACGTACGGACTACAGTCTCCACGACACGATGAGATTCATTCTCAACATTAACCATTCATGAATGATTATAAATTATATATAATGAATAATAATGAAATATATCACATGTTACATCTACTTGATTTATGTATATATATATATATGTATTTCATCTACTTACATCCATTCAAGACAATAAGGAAAGGAATACAGTGTTCATGCATACGTACGGACTATCGTCTCCATGAACGGTGTGTTTCATTTCATTTATCTATCTATTATATATATATATATACTGAATATATATGATATATAAATCATTTTTTATATTTTGGAAGTAAGTAAATCATGATATAAGTAATAATAATGTCAAGAACAACAAGTCCAAACACCTACGATAAATGAAACGATTTTACCCAAAACGCTTCTTTAACATGGAATTTACAAAAGAACAGGTAATATAAAGTCATAAGTGAACCATATATGATATCATAACAATGAATATGATTCTGTAATAAGTTAATGACATTATTTAAATCATCATATATGAGGTTCGGATACATACAAAGCATATCAGACATAAGGTAAGAGAAAATATCACAATCTCATTTTTATCCGAGATTGTTTATACTTTGGCATTTACTGGGGTGTATTTTATCATCCACATCCATGTTTCCTAAATATTTAATATTATTTCCATCCACCTACAATTTTTTAAATCCAATTTTACCCTTCGGTGAGTTTTTAGTAAAGGATATGAAAGGAATATTTTGTCGTTTTTCGTACGACATACTTTTTGACTTTTCTGACAAAAGTACAGAGAATGTTTTTTTACCTATACGGCATGAATGGATTTTTAAAACATTATTTCCAAAAAGATTCCTTTACAAGTTTTCATGTTTATTTTTAATAAACTTCTTTTAGTTTAAAATTGTATGACATGTTAAGAAAGGAAAAGTGTTTTTGAAGTAGATAGGATATTTTCCTAAAAAATGAAGTTCAAGTGTTTTATCAAAATTATTTTCCATCTAAGATAATAAAGTGTTCTGTTTTTATCCCTATTATTACATTGATTTGATTATGTTGTGATGGAATTATTTTTATGAATTTCTTTATCATATATGAATTGTTTTATGATGTCATGATGTTTAAGATTCCCATTTTTATTACATGGGTTATGCAATGATGTATGGTGTATGATTTTGTGGCACGCATAAGAATGGTATCATTATGAGATGGGTGGGACCTATATCTGCCTCCAATGCATTGGGTAAAGATTTTATATCTCATGAGATAGACATGGATGGAACGGTAGGTTATACCGGTTCAGTGAAACAGGACTGAAACGAGGGTGACTCGGTTCAGAAATGGACTTTGTCCACTAAGATAGTCTTGACAGTGAGTCTTGACTAATAAGATATGATTCTCTATGATTATGTGTGTATGACACAAAGTTTCATGTTTTATGTTATGATTATTGGGATTTCATTTCACTACTATGATTTATCCCATGTTATGATACTATGATCTCTTTTGCAGGTTAAGATTTCCAAAATGTTATGTTTTTTTGAATATGATGTGATTGATTTTTATTTTGATTACATTTACTGAGCATTTGAGCTCACCCTTTTATGTTTTCTTTTCCCCAGGATATAAAGAAATGTTTTATGTAAGAAAAAAAAGGGAAGATCTTTATGGGAGATGTTGAAGATCTTTCACCATGATTAGAAGATTACGTTCCGAGTTTCCAAAGACACTAAACTATTACGGTCCTTGTGTGTGTGTTTTTGTTATGTAATAAGTATTCCGCAAAAGTAATGTAATGTCCTTGTACGTTAAGCTTTGGGTCTCTACAGTTGGTATCAGAGGAAAGGTTTAGTCAACCTTTGGAAACTAGGATGCGAAAACGTTAGTGAGATCAATAGAGATATTACTAAGGTATTTCTAGGGATGTCCTTAAGGATATGTATACGTATAGGATATAGTCCTAGAACTATGGTAACGATCATAGAATTTAACCTAAGATTTTAGATATTAAGGGTACACCCCATTTACTATGTTGTTTTCCCTAGCATTTTTTTTGCCTCTCACACTATTCTTTTTGAGTTTTAGATGATGGCTGGAACCCGAAGGAACCGTGTTGATCACTATAATGGAAAATGCAATGATTTTCCTCCTGAACAAACAAGTGTTATGGGAGATGGAGTGAAAAATCTTATTGCTATACTTACACAAGCTATGAATCATTCTGGACTACCAAATGAGCAGAGAAGGGAACAATATTCTATTGAGTCCTTCATGAGGCAACGTCCACCTTCTTTCAGTGGGTCTTCCGATCCACATGTTGCTGAACAATGGATCAGTACCACTGAAAAGATATTTTCAGTTCATCATTATTCTGAACACGATAAATTCATCTTAGAAGTATATCGTTTGGAAGGTGAAGCTGATCAATGGTGGAATCTTATCAAGAATATGAGGCCAAGAGATGAAATTGAGTCCATGGAATGGGACGAGTTCAAGAACTTGTTTTTTAGTAAGTACTTCCCTCGTATTCTTCGAACAAAGATGGAAAAGGAGTTTCTTGAGCTGAAGCAGAATGATGATGAATCTGTTGGTATATACAAAGTGAATTTTACAAGACTTGCAAGGTATGCATCTGGCATTATCATCCAACCTGAAAGTAAAGTTGATCAATTTTTCAGTGGCATAAAACCAAGTCTTCGAAGGGCATTAGCTATAAGAGACTTCAGTATCTATGAAGAAATTGTGCATTGTGCTATCAAGGTAGAAATGGAAGTTGGTGTTACATATCCATCTCATGTTTTTGACAAGAAAAGAAAGATGGAGTTCAAGGGGAAATCTCAGAATAATGGTGAAAAGAATATGAATGTTTCCTTATGAAAAATGTGTGGAAAGAAGCATGGTGGAGATTGTATTAAAGGGACTAGAAAATGTTTTAAGTATGGAAAAGAAGGTCATCAAGCATGTGAGTGTCTAAGTAATTGAAAAAGGGTTTCTAATGATGTGAATAATGCAAACACTACAGAGAACGCACCACCAACACTTCAATGCTTCAAGTGAAAGTAAATGGGGCATTATGCTAATAAATTACCTAATCCAAGGGTTAGTGATGATCTGCATGAGCAACCGCTTAAGGCAAAGGACAAGGGGAAGTCACATGCGATCACTATTGGCGATGTTGAATATGACAACGATGTGGTGGAATGATTAAGTGTTTATGTAATGGTATTCCAAAATAATGTTGTATCATGGAGTATTGGAATATTTATGTATTGGTCTAATGTGGTATTCAAAGTGATTGAGCTATTTTTGGAAATAAGATGATATGCGCATAATGAAGGGAAAATGTGAAAACGAAATGTTTAATAGTATTCATGAGCTCACGATTGATATAAGGACTATGTGATATCATGGTTTGAGTATATAGAATTTTGAGGATTTTGGTATGTGAAAAGTGTTAACTTTTAACTGCATTCAAGTTTTCACTATGGTTCAATGGGTATTCATTTTTTCAAGAGAATACCTGATTAAGGTATTCACATTATTGGAATGTGACCAACAATATATATATATGGGGGATAAATGATGGTATTCACATGCTTGGTTGATGACATTTCAAGTAATCGTTTTCTTTATACAATGAGCTTGGACCGAAGTATTTTAGATAATCCTAAATATTAGAATGGATTATGTTGGACATATGCTAATTATTGTTTAAGGATAGAACTTTTTTCAATATTACTGATGGGATTTTATAGTAATGTAGTTTTAGAAAAAGGACAACCTACAGGACGGGCGACCACCCATCACGTTGGACAAGGCTGTGGGAATCAAACCCACAACCGAAGTGCGACTGGCCTTTTTCGCCTACGACTGGCCTACAGGAAGTCCCTGTTTAGTAGAAACTAGTTTTATGATATTAAGCAGTATAAGTCCATTTTAGGAACTATATAAGATTAATCTCACTATAGATGGACTTAAGTATTTTTTTGATAACTTTTCTAACCTTTTGTTTCAGACAGATTGAATGACCCATCATTCTATCACATGATCTGCTAACACATCACGAATGACAAACTCAACTTCATTTCTTTAAGAGATGAAGTGGAAATTGTCCAAAGAATGACAAACGGTGAGACTATACCAAAATCAAAAAGTATTTCTTCTAATTACAATTTCATCAACTTTAGAGAAATGATCTTGAAAAAAAAACAAAAAATGGTGTCCTACTGCCCTTATATCTGATGAATCAGATGGTACCTTAGATCACCAAAAATCAATAGCTTTGTGATTCTTGGATTTTTCATAGCCATGTTCTCTACCACTCTCCATCAGAACATGATAGTTAGATTTCTCTTCCATGTCCATATTTTCTCCTATATGGAAACCCAATGATGAGTTCATTTGGGTAAATGTTATATTTCATACTTTAGTTTTTATAGTTCAGTTTTGGTATTTCTTTTTACGATGTGGGTTTTTTTGAATAATAAACGATTTATATCCCCGACAAATTTCGAGGGCAAAATTCATTTTAAGGGGGGTAGAATGTAATAACATAAGATTTTATAAGATACATTCTTTTTAATTTCATTCATATCTTCTATTGTACGACACACCAAGATTATCTTGTGCTATACGCAACACTGTATTAGCTTGCAGTATACGCAACACTTTTCTTGTCTCTTGTTACAAAAAATTTCAAGTTCGTTTGATAGAAGTTATTCTACACAACATTGAGTGTATATATATATATATATTCAATGTATAAATAAAATATGGTTGGATTCTGTTATAAGAAACAACAAAGGAGTTGTGCACTACACGCAACCCTGACTTGGCTTGCGTTACACGCAATCACGACCTTCCTCGATAGCGTGTCTTGTACGCAATACCGGGTTTTACTAAACAACGATATATTATTATAATATTGTAATGAGCTAGCCATTATGAATAGTGTTAACTAAATTTTTAATTTGATAACATTATTGTTCATCTTACACATTTCTAGAACATGGTATAAGAACAAAATAAATTTTTCAGGTAAAATAAGTATTTTTCAAAAAATGCAGTTTTGCCGCCTTTTGATGGCGCACCCATATTAAATCTAGTTTTTGACATGTTTATATGTTCAATTTGAAAAAAATAAAATTCTTATTTTGAATCAGGATATAAAAATTTACATTAGACAAAGTTTTGATATTTTTCAGATAACATTCATATTTTAATGAATAGTAAAAACACGCTATATTTTAATTAAAAACAACTTTTTTCATCATAATATATTATATGGTTAAATTATAATATTTAATGGTTTTAAATTATAAATAGAATATATTTTTACCATTTAATATAATGTATGTAATTAGAATTGATTTTACCTAGAATTCGTAGGTTAAATCAATTCAATCTTTTGCAATGTTTTAAAGAAAAACCCGTTTTCTTTCGACAATTCGATTAATTTTAATTTAATTTATGAATCTTCTGTGTATTGAATTTCAAAAAATGGATTCCATATTTGGAATCAGTGGGACCAAATTATGTTAATAATCAACTTTTTATTTTTGGGCATTGTGAATAATAACTACGGTACATTTTATTTACTATAGTTAAAGGTAAATCAGGTAATTAAGGGTAAATATAAGATTATAAAATTACCCTAAAACATGGAAAAATACTATTGGATGGATAAAAGTAGACCCATATAACCTAAGGGTCGGATTAGAATCATTTTATTGACTTTTTTCCATGAAAATAATTTAATTATTATTAAAACCAAAGAATGTGACAACATGTCACTTTCTTAAATCTTATAAGTATAATAATTTTAATTTACTGATAAACTTCATGAATCTTCGAAAATGAATAGTCTCCATAAGGATAATACAATTATCGACATCATAGGAATTTATTTAGAATTTTTAGTTATTAAATAATTATCATTTATTATGACACAAAGATGATGCAGTAATTGTCTTATTAATGAAATATTGATATAATTGATGTCATAACTGACCAAATAAATGTAATTTCAGACTTTTTTTTGACATAAAATAATTTTCTAGGTTAATATTACATGTTATTGTCGATTTAAGTAACTTGTTTTGAACTTTTCATTCTGTTATGAATTTCATAAAAATCATGTACAAAATAGTGTCAAAATTGACATAAATTAGTTTTTAAAACAAATATTATATTATTAATTGTTATTTTATTACTAAAAATCTATGGATAGGCAACATGACTTAGATAAGGTTATATATATTAATAATAAACAACTTGGGGTTCGTTTGGCTTGATATAGTAAGTTTATTAACCATATAGTGTAAGAAAACAAAAAGACACAGTAAAAGTTAAATTATTTAACTTACAGTTATATCTAATTGATAATGTTAAAATAATGACCTAAACTTGTCTAAATCCTATTGGATGAAAGTATTTATACCCATACCCACTTTAACTTCGAAATAAGACCCTTTTGAACCATTATAAACCGAATTTGACCTTAATATAAAATAATATTTTGAGATTTCCTAAGGTGCCCCTCTCCTCCCTTATAAAAGGGAACCTCCTCCCTCTCCTCCTCACACCAATTTGAGCATTCCAGCTCGGCCAACCCCTGCCAAAATATCTTCTCCACTTCCCTAGTATCATCCTAGAGGTACTGGTATTCTTCAAAGACCATCCTTAGTTCATTAAGTGGGGGTTAAGTGAAGGAGCGTCAAAAAAAGGTAATATCCATTACCGATCTTTTTCAATTTCTTTCTTCTTCAACTTCTTCTTCTTTAGTTGTTTCACGATAAAGTAATAACATAAGTATTTATTATATACTGATATGTTATTATAAATATGAAACAACTCTAATTAACCTTCTATCCATCCTACAGAAAAAGGAAATCACCGCGCGTGCGTACGTACGGAATACCGTCTCCACGCCGTGGTGTAAAATATTTTCCGCAACCACCTTAATTGGATGGGTATAATGGTGTAATTAGTAACTATATATGATTATTATAAAGTGATATTGATACTAAAATAGTACACATACACATCAACAAAATTCCACGACCATGGGAATGATATCATCGCTCGTGCGTACGTACGAACTACCGTCTCCACGACGCGTTGAGATTCATTCTCAACATTAACCATTCATGAATGATTATAAAGTATATATAATGAATAATAATGAAATATATGACATGTTAAAGCTACTGGATTTATGTATATATATATATCTGTATGTCATCTACTTACTTCCATTCAAGACAATAAGAAAAGGAAAACAGCATTCATGCGTACGTACGGACTACCGTCTCCATGAATGGTGTGTTTCATTTCATTTATCAATCTATTATATATATATATATACTGAATATATATGATATATAAATCATGTTTTATATTCTTGAAGTAATTTAATCAGGATATAAGTAATAATAATGTCAAGAACAACAAGTCCAAACACCTACGATAAATGAAACGATTTTACCCAAAACGCTTCTTTAACATGGAATTTACAAAAGAACGGGTAATATAAAGTCATAAGTGAAACATATATGATATCATACCAATTAATATGATTCTGTAATAAGTTAATGACATTATTTAAATCATTATACAAGAGGTTCGGATACATACAAATCATATCAGACATAAGGTAAGGGAAAATATCACAGTCTCATTTTTATCCGAGATTGTTTATACTTTGGCATTTACTGGGGTGTATTTTATCATCCACATCCATGTTTCCTCAATATGTAATATTATTTCCATCCACCTACAATTTTTTAAATCCAATTTTACCCATCGGTGAGTTTTTAGTAAAGGATATTAATGGAATCTTTTGTCGTTTTTCATACGAGGTACTTTATGACTTTTCCGAAAAAAGTACAAAGAATGTTTTTTTACTTATATAGTATGAATGGATTTTTAAAACATTATTTCGAAAAACATTCCTTTACAATTTTTCAAATTTATTTTTAATCAACTTCTTTTAGTTTAAAATTGTATGACATGTTAAGAAAGGAAAAGTGTTTTTAAAGTAGAAAGGATATTTTCCTCAAGAATGAAGTTCAAGTGTTTTATCAAAATTATTTTCCATATAAGATAATAAATGGTTCTGTTTTTATCCCTATTATTACATTGATTTGATTATTTTGTGATGGAATTATTTTTATGAATTCCTTTATCGTATATGAATTGTTTTATGATGTCATGATGTTTAAGTTTCCCATTTTTATTACATGGGTTATGCAATGATGTATGGTTTATGATTTTGTGGCACGTATAAGAATGGTATCATTATGAGATGGGTGGGACCTATATATCCCTCCAATTCATTGGTTATGGATTTTATATCTCATGAGATAGACATGGCTGGAACGTTAGGTTATACCGGTTCAGTGAAACAGGACTGAAACGAGGGTGACTCGGTTCAGAAATGGACTTTGTCCACTAAGATAGTCTTGGCAATGAGTCTTGACTAATAAGATATGATTCTCTATTATTATGTGTGTATGCCAAAAAGTTTCATGTTTTAAGTTATGATTATTGAGATTTCATTTCACTACTATGATTTATCCCATGTTATGATACTATGATCTCTTTTGCAGGTTAAGATTTCCAAAATGTTATGTTCTTATGAATATGATGTGATTGATTTTTCTTTTGTTTACCCTTACTGAGTATTTGAGCTCACCCTTTTATGTTTTCTTTTCCCCAGGATATAAAGAAAGGTTATAGGTAAGAAAAAAAGGGAAGATCTTTATGGGAGATGTTGAAGATCTTTCACCATGATTAGAAGATTACGTTCCGAGTTTCCAAAGACACTTAACTATTACGGTCCTTGTGTGTGTGTTTTTGTTATGTAATAAGTATTCCACAAAAGTAATTTAATGTCCTTGTACGTTAAGCTTCTGGTCTCGACAAGAATGGTACCTCGTCAATATTTCTTCCTTAAAGGATCTCTTACGGAACATGGAAAAAATATTTTGGTGATGCCTTATGTACCTAGAAGTGTGGATTATTGGATAGGATGGGGTTTGGTAAATACTTTTAAATCTTAAAGGCTGTGTAGGGGTCATGAGAAAGGGTGGTGAGGGGTGGTACATATAATGGAAGGATAGGGGTGTTTTTATTAATATATTCGTTGGCTTATTATTTAGGGTAATTACTATCAATATTGTTTTGACAAAACTATCGATATTACTGATTCATGTGACTATATAAATTATCACTTATATTTTTCTAAACTAATGGGTTCATACATTATCAATTACACCAAATTTCTTGTATTTGACAAATATTATTAAGTACTGTAAATTACCATAATTCACTATTCAGAATAAATTTATATATTTTAAAAAAATATAACAAATTAACCATCACCATTTTTCAACATGTATATTTTAAAAAAGGAATAAATTTTTATATAATTTTTTTGATAAGATAGATATAAAAATTAAATAACACACCTATTTATTCAGAAAATATTGAATTTAACATTATAAATAATTTTATGGCCCATAAAGAAATACATTTTGTCTGGTAAAATTATATTTTAATTACAAGAATATGTTATATTAATTTTAGAATCCTCTTTTTGAACATAATTTTTCATTTAAATTATTATATTTATTGTAAAATATTAAATAAAACTGTTATTTTTTATGAAAATAAAATCACATAATTTATCATTTATGAAATATTTATTTACAAATGATATAATATAAATATATAATATTTTCATTGTATAAGATAAAAAAATATTATTCTACCTTTCTATATATGATGTTACTCTCCCAAAGATCATAATAAAATTCTTAACAATTTACTTACTATTTTAATTTTATGGTTACTATTCTAATAGTTAGATTACTATTCCAATGGTCAAATTTATAAACTTAATATGGGATCTTTAGTTCCAAAAAATACTTCTTAATACATTCTATATTCATTCAAACTATTTTCTATCATGTATATATGTAATTTTTTCTTCAAAATAAATATGTTACTATTAACACTTTTTCAATAGAATTTTCCATGAGTGAAATCGTTTTTATGGATCAAGATTATCCAAAATAACTTATTCATAATATTTGATATTCTATTTTTTGACCCTATATAATATTTTCTATTTTTATTGGTTCATTTAATTACTAATTAATCATTCTAAATTTATCTGATTTTTTGGTTTCTCTATCTATGTCATGGGGTTTACAATAGGTGACATAATTTATAAGAATAGAAATTCTCATGACAAAATACCTGGTCGTTACATTCAATTCCATTATGGTACATCACCCTTGAGATTTCTAAACATACTAGGCTGTAAATAGGTGTGGGTACCACTCCTTTTTCACATCTTCTGGTTACTATGTCCCCTTTTCAAATTTTTTGTTCTACCATAATACATGAAATAGGTGACCAATCTTGTTGTGAAAAATTATATCTCTACATTCCATGATATTCAACGGAATCTCCTCATAATATAGATAATATTCAAATTGTACCACCTAATAATTCAATACATGTTAAGGGTATGGTATTAAATTACTCAATATGTATACATCAAATACATTATTTACTAGTGACATTGTTGGTAGAAGTTATAGTCAATTGGCCATAGCTCTGTCATTGTCAAGAATCTCCAAGGGAATGATGATCATGTTGATTATCATTTGGTTCTACCCAAATATCATGAATATGTTCAATACATATATTCAATGTTATACCTTATCTACAACCTCAATATTTAGATCCCATAGACGATTATGTCCATAGCTCTTTTGATGACATTGGTCAGTCTTGATGTGTGGTGGAAATGTCTTCACATTTTTCTAAAATTTTATAAAGCATTTCCAATCATATATGCATATGTTCACCAATATAATACAATTAATATTGTTTTCTACCAATTTTAAAATAAATGGATTCATATGAAGATATTTTGAGTAATTTATTGGGATCTATGGCTGTAATAGAATTTGACCAGTGGAAGATGATGATCCCTTACTCCTTTGATGTCCATTGGGTATGGCTTGAGAATCACATATAATTTATAAATAGTCTTCTCATAATGGCCATGATTTTAGGGGTGATAAGCCAAAACAAATTTCATCTCAATTTTTATGGTATATTAGATTATTTTTTATAAATATGTGCTAAATCATTAATTACAATCAGATAAAATAAATAGTGATAATCTATATAGCCCCAAATTCCCTAATATATTTCACTGAATGTTTATTGAGTGATCAATCAAGTCATTTTCAATAATGGAATATGTCGGAATAAATGGTTCACAACAAACTATATTGTATTATTTTTTATGGATGTATTCTAAAATACAGTGACAAAGTTGATGGTTATTTATTCAAATTTCAATGTAGTATTGTGTAATGGTTTCATCATCCCATTATAATTTTTAATTTATTTCATCATTTGATGACATACCAGGAACATTGATGAATTTTTTGTCTCCTCCTTCTTTACAGTGTCCAAAAAATAGTTCCCTCAATGATCATGATACATCATTTTCTTCCCCTATATGGATTTAAAATATCATGCTATGTATATCATTAAAAATATTTTTCTTTATCGTAGGATTTTATGGTACATATAGTCAAGACCCAAATCATACAACTCCTCCCTCATTCAATTTCAACTCCAATGATTTCCTATTTCACAGAGCATCCACATTCTTTTAAATTTCCACATCATCCCTATATGCATTATTCATATTCTCTAAAAGAGATGATTGAGAAACCATTTGAAAAATTAATGATTATGTTTATTCCTTTATGATTATCATTTCCATTTTTTGAGTAACAAGAAATATTTTATTCTTATAAATTATTATTATTTAAAATGTTGCATGATAATTTATACATAGGGAATAATGAAATTTATTTCAATTAAGATGATGGTTGTTGATTGAGAAACAACAATCATGGATGAGAACTAACCATATTCACTCTCTATTATTATGATCATCATATTTTTATATATATATTTTTGGCTATTTTAATTATTATATATTTTAAAAATCTCACAATATAGTTAATTCATCCCAACTTTAAATTTTAAGATCATGAAAACTCACTCCGGATAATTCAAATGCTTGTTTAGGTCAGGAAATATCATATGGATTGAGATGTACGGTATCAGTTTATTAGTTTTTCATTTATATATAACCAAATTCATTATTTTATGAATCATTATATATAACAATGTGTTATTTAAATGAGGGGGAGTGTAACTACTACTATAGTGAGTGCCCTCTTTTTTAACTCTTTGAAACAGTCTTCACATTTAGTTTTTAGACAATCATTACTCTATTATGAGTACAATTGGTTTGTGTATCTAAATGAATCAAGTGGTTCCTCACAAATCATCCATAAAATATATCTAGACTAATGAAAGTTTGGGTCTCCATTAATAATTCATGTATGGGCCACTCCTTAATTTCCTTTGTCTTTGAATGTTATATAGAAACAACATTTCTTAAGATAACGTGGAAAAAGAATGATATATCCTAGATATATAACTTGTATTTACCAAAAATTGAATACATTTTCTACCCTCAAATTGACATAGAATTGTATATAAATTCTCTCCATGATTCACCATTTTTTGGAGTACATAAAAATATTATATCCAAAGACAACATAAAATTTTTCATGATATTATATAAAGACTATATTAATTATTTTCAATACAATTTATAGACAATTGGTAACTCCTTATGATAGAACTATGAAATCATAGTTTCTACACCTCATTAGAATGTAATTATTGGGAATATCTTCCTTTTCCACATATAATTGGTGATTTCCCAACAAATGGTCTACCTAAAAAAATCATTGGCCACACATAGTTAGTCAAAATATTTATCTATATGTTGTAGGGAAGACATGTTTTTATCATAGTTTTTTTGATCTCATAATATTCAATGTAGTGTGTCATCAATCCAAACCTCATTTTTTAAAAAAGTGGACAGGTGTTCCACCTGGCGATGCACATAGTAATTTAAATCCCTTCTCTTGATTCTCTTGTAAATTCCTAACTATATCTTATGACTCAATGGTGGATATACTATAAGAAGTATGTTACATGAGAAGTAATCTATGTATAAGTTCAATTGGGAACTAAAATCCTCATTCTCGAGGAAGACTGTGAATGTTTCTAGGGAATACAGTGGTGTAGTCCATCACAATGGGCATGTCTTCAAGCATGATCGTCACTTTTTTTTGTAATAATATAATATAGATGTTCTTTATCAAAATTAAATAGAATAATTACATGATAATAAGAAAAAAAATTATATTCATCCACATTAAATTTGTAGAGAACTAGGTGATGCCTCAGGATGTAAAGATTGATCATCCTCTCCCAAAACGTAATGTTTTATTTATTTTATGATAGTAAATACATGCCTAATATAGAATCAAAATCCACTACGTCATTTGAAATGAAAATTTATGGGAGTTTTTGAAAAAAAATTGGGTGGAGTTATATAATTTCGATGAATAATTTTCCAATTCACTATTCTGAATTATAACCCAATATCTATATTTTCATGTGGTGTTTGAATAGTTCCAATAAACATTCCTGACATGAAAAAAAGTATAGAAACAAAATAAAAAAGTAGGTTTTCTATTTTGGAAGGAATAACCAAGGTAAATATCACAACATAATTAGATATATATATATATATATCAAAAATTGTGATATCATATTCTCTTGAGGCATTGTTGGTCTTTTTCATTGATTTTCACCAATAACAATAGGATTAAAGACTTGGATTTCTTAATTTTCCTATTCATTTCATTTTAAAAACTGAAATACATGATGGATGTTGAGCTAAACCATCAATTATTTGTCAACATTATTAGTAATCATTATAACCATTAAGAAGTGATTATCTTGATATCCAACTTTTCCATATTTGAAGAATCAATTGTTTTCCCATTAAAATGTTCTAAAAATGTGTCTTCCAACTGTTATTACCCATGCATTAATAGGAATTATTTTTCTCATGGAAATTTATTTTTTATCCTCTTGTATTAATAACAATTTTATAGTTTTTATATTCAAGCCTGTGAGAGCCCTATGGTACTATAATTTATATCGCATCCTTAAGGGAATAATAAGAAACTTCATTATAGATTTCATTGTATTGAATCACCAATGTTTTTTTGTAATAGTGACATTATTCCACTTCTGAATAATCAAAACATTGTTTAAATGTTTATAATAATACCAAAGGTGTATCATGAACTTTGTATGATGTTATCCTTTTATGCCCGATATAGCCATATTTTTTCCATTCAATTTGAGGAAAATCCTTTCTGTCTCATAATAGTGATTTTGGGGAAATAATTTATTGAAAATTATTTTTCTAAATCCTTAAAATTATATGGAATCAATACCATATTTAGATATTTTATTCATTCCATGTTTCTACCACTCACCATATTCCCCATCAAAATGATAAATTTCCAACATCCATTTTTCATCCATTGCTAATTGGATGATAGTGAATATCATTCAAATGTAGTTAATCCATCTATATGTGATGAGCATATCATAGTACCAAATAAATATATGTGGATTTTGTGACATAATGGATTTAGTAAAACCAAGATGAAATTTTAAAATAAAGAGGGTGTTCCACAGGATTCATGTTATCATTCATAATTTTGTCCTGTTGATCTTGTGTTTCCGTGATATTATAAGATCATATTTTTAGTAGGATTGTCTCCTCATTATGAAAATTATCAAATTTTCTATAACATTGTATGTTTTCATAGATTATCATATTTTTTCCTACTACCTAAAAAATACATATAAAATTATGTATAGGGGGGATAAATAACTAGAGAATGAGAATATAAAAAGAAAACTATGAACACATATGGATGGACATATAAATTAAAATTAAATCCTATATTATGATTACCTAAGATTATATCATGGTTTTATATGGTAATAAAATTATCCCATGGGATTTTTATGAAATTTTTTTAGTCCTATTCCATAAAATTACCATGTCATTCCTTGAAACCATCTATAGTGACCATTTATTTTTAAACATATTTTTGTATGATTTTATGAATATTTATCCATCAAATATAAACCCATGATAGAAACAAATGTTTAATTTTTAATAATAGGTGCATAATTATGAAAATTGAAACATGAATAAAAAATATATTTATTAATATCTATAATTTTATCTTATCAAAATTTGGACTCATATACTAGGCTAGGATAACATGAGGTATAAATTGAAAAATAGATGACTTAAAAATCATAGGAGTGTAATATATGTGGAAAAGAATCATAGAAAAAATTAGTACGATCGAATAACATGATATTATTACAGGAAATTCTAATGAATAAACTCATAGAGTCATACCATATAGGAAATGTAATCTTAAGATCATGGAAATTTAGTAATGTTGAAGAAACATATATCATGAAACAAGCATGAATTATGTCTAACTACCAAGATTATATCTCATGGAGGAAGTAGTCCCATAATAGATTATGATTACATCCTATTCCTATACATAACGTCTCATTAGACAAAAACATTATCCAATCCATTAGAATGCTATCTGGGTTCACCCATTATAACAAGTACATTAATTTTTTTCCGACATATATAATAAAAAATTAATGAATAATCATATGGGTTAACATTGGTTAGAAATTTTTTTCATAATCATATAATACGGAAAAACCAAATGGAATATCATAATGGTATAGATGAAAAAATGGATTAAAATCATTCCTGGAAATTGAAAAATTAATTATATGAACATATCAAGAATACTAAAATGGAATTGAAGTGAAATCATAAAAATATGGGTAAAGTCATCTTAGAAGTATTATAATTCATCTATGTATTTGGGAAAAGAATAAATGGTATTAAAATACGAATTATGAATAAGTATTTACACTAAACTAGAAATGATATAATATTTTTTCATTATAAAATTTTAGATTTTAGAAAAATTTCAATAGTTTTAAATTTTTTATTTTGTGTACATGAATATAGATACAAAACAATGTTGTTAAACTTAATTGGTTTTTTCTAACATATGGAATCAAGAAGGGAATATTTTTAAAATTGGTATTTATCTTCAATTATAAGTGAAATGAGTAATAAATATTTGTGTCTGGGACATATATAATTAAATTTTATGAACTATATAAAAATAATTAATAGATTAATTGAACACAATAAATTTAAATCATTACCCAATGAAAGTATGGATGTTTAGATAGATCCCATAAATTATGTGAAAATGTGTACAATGCGGGGATATAATTTAATGGATAATAAAATAAGAGTCAAAAGTTACAAAAAATAGATCATCTTACAAATATATTTGATTGATTGAAATTTTATTAAGTACATTTTATTAAATTTTATGAGATATAAAATATTATTTTTTTCATCTAAGGAGCACTCATTTTATGGTCCAATTTTCTCCCGAATAAATTTAATTTTCATTTATGTCTATCAATTCACTATGTCAAGCTTTCATTTTAGACTGAATTAACATAGAATATGTTACATGAAACCAACTCTGTTTATGTTACATGTACCATTGGCTTAGAATATATTACATGCAACTAAAACATGGAATATATTACATGAAATAGTGATATGGAGCATGTTACACGCAACACCGATGGTTTCTACGAAAGTTCAATTTACTATTATATTTATTTATACGAGATAATTATAAAATATCAATTACAAATATTTATATGAATAATAATAACTAATCATTAAATATTTTGTATAATTGTTTTATATAAACAAAACATATTCCAAATTAATGATATTATTTTTTCTTAAATTTCTCTAATGTTTAAAAAATTGTTTTCTCGAAAGAATTTTTTTTAATGTCATTCAGTGAAAAAGAATAAATTTAATTTTTGACACATTCATAAGTTGAATTTTAAAATATAATCTTATTTTTTAATTTATAATATCAAAAATATACTTGGTAAATTTCTTAGTATTTTTTTTAATAATATTCATTTTTGATTAATAGTGAAAAAAACATGATTTTAATTCAAAAATGGATCTTTATCTTATTTATTTATAAGGAGAAATTATAATGTAATTTTTTCATAAGATTAATTAGATAATATTTTTATCCATTAATATAATTTATTTCACTATGATTAATTTCAAATTAAAATTTTATATAAAAATATAGTAAACATTTGAATTATTTACTTCAAAAACCTGCTTTGTCGACCCAAATGAATGGTTAATTTTAAAATAATTTCTTCAAATTATGTGTTTATAATTTGGAAAAATTGATTCAATATTTTTAATAATAATAATTTTATATTTATAGTAATTTAAAAAAAATTACATAAAATATTAATGAAAGTAATTAAAATTAATTACATATATTAATGTAAAATTAATCTTATTTAAAGACAAAAACATATATATAAGACTTAAAACGACTTCTAAACATTCATAACACGCATTATATGGCAATTATTTGGCCATAAACATCCCATTATTTTGTTTTTTTTTCTTTTTTTCATTTCTTGGAAAAATAATTTTTATAAAGAATGTGTTTTCAAAAAAGCCAACTATATTCATTAATTACCTATAAAAGGCTATAACCTATAAATATTCTCCAAACCTATGAAAACACATATTATCAGAAAATATCATCCCAATAAAATACCAAGAATACATCTCTTAATCATATAATACACCCATTAAACATAAAGTCCGTCAAAGAATCCTTTTGGCACAAAACAAAGGAGTTACCCGATTAAGATGAAACCTCTTCTTAGAAGCTCATTCCTTTTATATTCATTATCCACCACCTCTAATATCATTACTCCATGATTTTATAATAATAAAATAATCATCAATATACTATTATTTTCTTAATCTATGTGTTAAACAAGCACTTATACACACCACCATTAAACGATAAATGAACATAATGTTTACGTTTATGGAGAACCAACATCTAACTAAATAATGATTGTTCAGTTTTTCCTTTACCACTACTCATGTTGCATATAATTATGGAAATAAAATTTATATGTTTTATATATTATATTTATTATCTATTTCATATTCTTTATTCATTTTAAAACTACTATCAGTTTACATATAATTTTTTGTAAATACGACAATTTCATTTTAGTATGTGCGGACTGCCGAACCCTCAAAGTGATGAGATTCATTCACAGACTATGTAGATTTTTTAAGGATGTGTCTAGTGAAAAATAAAGATATATATATATATAAATATAATGATACTATATTTATGTTATATAAATATATTGATTTAGGTTATTTTCATTATTTAATTCTTTCAATATGGCTATAAAAATGGAAACAGTGTTCATGCGTATATACGACTTAACTTCTACATGAAAGGTGTATTCCATTTAATAAATCTATATTCAATATATTATTATAATACACATATAATAAATATAAATTATGTTCATTTAAATTTTTTCGTTATGGAATCATGATATATGTATAAGGAATAATAATATAACAAATTAAGGGAAATGTGACGAGAAAAGCGAATATTACACGAAGTGAATCATTAAAATAGGATTGTTATCAAGATTGTAATATAAGGTCATGATAATACAATATATGGAATTATTTATAATAATATTGTTTTATAAAATATTTATAATAAATTTATATGCAATATACATTTAGTTTTAATGAGTACATGGACAGTCAGGACAAAAGGTAAGGTGATTTCATCTGGCTTTTTATTTACATAACATACATGTTTTATTCCCAACCCATTCCTTTTTTGTGGTTTTTATACTTCTACTTGATGTATTAAATTATTATTATAATTATATTTTTGTTTATTCACATATCTATTTTATGATCTTTATTTCATGGGGATTAATTTTCAAATGTTACGTAATCAGTAAAATAGCTTTGTCTCAATTTTCCTTCTTTGAGGATCATGTATTTTTATACACGTAGATTAATTTTTTTGTTTTAAATAATACCATTTTACATGTTATATCATGAATTTCCTTATTATAAGGATATTTTATGCTTCAAGTAATTTCCTATTCTTTAATAGAGAGAATATCTCAATTTATCATGTTATAAGTGTTTATTGAAACAACGTCATAGCATTTCATGATAGTTTAGGTTTATGATTCTTTTGATAGAATATTTTTATACCTCCCCCAATAAAAGTGATTATATTTTTTATCCTCTAGTTATTCAAAATATCCTCATCTATTAGTACAATTTTCCCACTATAAGGTACTTAATATAATGTTTTAAATTAAAATATAACCATTTATATATTTTTTTGTAAATATATTGTATTCAAAAACCATGTTTATAAAATTTTTTTCAAAAATGTTTCAAATGATACATGAGTATAATTTTCATGGGAAAAATGATTTCAAATTATTTTTCATGGTTTTCAAAGAATTTTTATAATTTTTCAGTATTATTTATAAAAGAAAAATGGTTTCAAGGGGTTTTATGTTTTATAAATAATTTTCCAAATAAGAATGGATATTTTCCTCAAGAAATGTTTTCAAAATATCCTTTAAAATTATTTACTATCTAAGATGACATCCATTGGTGTTATTCACTCATTTTCTTGGTAAATAATTCAATGTATCCATTCATATTATTTCTTAGAATGCATTAGGTTATGATGACATGATATTGATGAAACTAGTTTCACTTTCATGGGTTATATTCATTTGAAACCCATTTCATTTCACTGGTTATATTTATGATGAAATGATAATAATGCCAACCATCATAACTATTTTATAATATGTATTTTATTTCATGAGATATGATATTGTTAATTATGATCATATGGAACATGTATGTATGATTTTACATTGAGATTGGTGGATCTTATATCTCCCTCCTATGAATTATTTAAGGATATACAGCACAAGATATATACATGGATGGAATGAGATATGAACTTGGTTCTTTATTATAGGGCTAGAACAGGAAATGAACTCATTTCAGTATTACATGGTTAGAATGAAGAGTGAACATGGTTTAATATTACAGGGATGGAAGGGGGTATGAATTTTTTTTGATAAAGTAGTTTTTTCCACTAATGTGGTCTCCAAATAAATTACTTGAATACTATATAATCTTTATATATGATTATTTTTCTTCCGATATTCCATATTTTATTCTTTTTTTATGATTTAAAAGCTAAAGATCTTTATTTTAGTCTGATTCCCGTATAATGATCATCCATGATTTATTCCATGATTAATTTTGGTGATCTCTAATATGCGGGGTATGATATTATACATTCATGATCACATTCTCAAAGCACTATGCTCTTGATTATTCTTACATATCACCCTTGTATAAACTTACTGAGAATTTTAAATCATCCCTTTTTATGCTTCCTTCCCCAAAATATGAATATATGCATTATTATTGATGTGTATAACAAGGGTTGTAGTAAAAAATAACATAGTCGGAGATAATTTATCCCACTTATGAATTTATGTTTAGGTTTCCATGATTCTAATAGCACTTGAGAATTACAGTCTTCGGGTGTCTATTTTGATAATGTATTATGTAATATCATTATTCTACTTAATGTTAATGTATGTAAATTGATTGTATCTATATTTGTTATCAGAGAAAAGGTTTTGTTATACATTGGTAGCTAGGGTGAAAAAAATTAGTGAGAAGCCAATTTACATCTATATTTATAAGTATAAGGATAAATAAATCATAAGAAAATATAATAGAATTTTTATAAATGATTGAGTGAGTGGTTTTCAACAAATAAATCCATGTCTATATATTATAAGTGGATGTGTCCGTGGTATAGATGTATATAGGGGTAACAAATATGTTAAGATGATACGGTCCAGGATTTGTGAAATATGGATAATGATAAAAGGAATTGCAGCATATCAACTATGACACTCTCTTGGGATATTCTTTGGAAATCCACCAACTATTCATGAACCATAATTATGTATTTACAAAAAAATATAGCTTTGAATAACATATGATAAACATAAGGTGTCAATGTTTATATAAGGAGTCATAAATTAGAATTATTATATGTGACTTTTCATTGTTATGTGGATCCTCGAATTGATAATAGTTTATGACCATATATTATTTTTATTAGTTAAAGTATGGAGCCTGATGAAACCACAATATTGGTGATTGTGATGGAAAATATAATAATTGTACTACTAAGAATCTAAATGTTAGGTGAGGTAGAATGAAAAACCTTTTTGTTATTCCTATACAACTTTCTGAAGCTATGAATCATGGTAGACTTCCAAATGATAAAAGGAAGGAAAAATATTCCATTGAGTAAATCATATGGAAAAGTCCACCTATTTTTATAGGGTCTTTTGATCCACATATTAAGGATAAATGGATCTGTAATACTGGAAATATATTCTATATTGATTAGTGATCAGATCATGATAAAGAATTTAATTCTGTTTATATATTTGAAGGCGATGTAGACAAGTGATAGACTCTAATAATGAATATGAGGTAGTAATATGAGATTTAATCCAATGATTGGGGGGATTTCCTGAATTTTATATATATAATTACTGTCATTGAATTATTCGTTATAGGATGGATATTGAGTTCCATGATTTGATGAAAGGGGATAACGAATCTGTTGATACTGTAGAGTATAATTTCCCGGGAATTTTGAGGTTTGCTTCTGGAATTATCTTCTGACCCAGAAGTAATATGAATATATTCTTATTTATCTTAAATCCTTGTCTTGAATGGCATTTCCCTGATGATAATTTAGTATATATTAAAATATTTTTAATTGTGAAACAATTTTTGATATGTAGGCTGGAGTCACATGTCAACCTCATGGTTTTGATATGAAAAGGAAGATGGAGTTGAAAATAAACTATAAAAACCCTATATAAAATAAGATGCATATTCCTTTATGCTCAAATGTTTCTTGATTCTTAAGGGAATTTTTCATATGGGGTCTATTAAATTGTTTTAGTGTGGAAAGGAATTTCATCTGAATTTTAATTATTGAAATGATGGGATGAAGTTAGATAAAAATTAAAATGGATAGATATCCCAATAGAATGAACCTCCATTGATTTAGTTGTTCATGTGTATGTATAATGATCATTATGTTAACCACTTCCAAAATCTATGGTCTAGTGAATACGTTCAATGTCATGAACCGTTTAATTTGAGGGTCACGTGAAAATCTCAGGCAATTTTTATTTCTCATGAAGAGTGAAATAATGATGTTATGAATGGTACACATACCAACCAATATAGAACTACTAATGTCATATTTTATTCTAGATATACCCTGCCTTTTGTATTTAAATAATTTTATAAGTGTGTTAAAAATAATCCAAAACAAGTATAATTGGAATTATCTGTGAAACACCCAAATGGTATGATGATTTCATCACAAGTATTTGAATCATATCCAATTAAAGTTTGTGGGAATGTGATTTCTGAAAATATTTTCATTATTCCATTGAATGAATTTTATGATATCATATTTATAGACTAGATTTATCTACATATATCCCACATCAATTATAGAGGAAGAGAAGTTACTTTTGATTTTATAAACCCTTTAATGATCATCCATCACTGTAAAGATAAGAATCAATATACTATGGTTGATACATCCTGTTTAAGGGTCATTATTCCTATTCAAAAGGGTTATTTATCTCAAATGGTTTGGGATTAAATCAACATCGATGATATTCATATATTTTATGATTTTATTGGGTGTCTATCTAGAATATTTTCCAATCGTTTGACCAAAACATGATGTTGAGTTCTCTATAGAACTCATACTGGGATCCATAAAATTTTTTAATGACTCCTTATATAATATATCTCATTTAGTTGGGGAAATTTAATATGAAACTCCAAGAAAACATTCATAAGGAATTCATTAACCCAAGCATGTCACCCAGGGTACACCAATGATTTTTTTTTGAAAAAGAAAGATGGATCAATGTGGATCTTCATTGATTATCAGTAGTTGAACTAGATCACAACCAAGAACAAGTATCTTCTTCCCCTTATTCATGACTTTTTTTTTAATTATATGGATCACAAACCATTTCTATTATTGACTGTTGATATTGATATAATCATTTGAGGGTCAATGTGGAGGATATACCCCTGATGGTGTTCTATAGAATGGGTGGACACTATGAATATAATGTGATACCATTTTGTCTCATTAATTCCCCTTCTATGTTCATGGATTTAATGAATAGTGTATATAGATATTACCTTGAATATTTTGTGTGAGTATTTATAGATAATATTCTTATATAATAAAATATCATGGATGGGCATTAATATAACAAGAGAATTGTACTAAAGACCCTAATGAAGGATAATATTTAGGAATAATTAAAAATAATTGAATTTTTTTTGATATTTTTTCATATTTTTGTAACATAATCTGATGAGATGGTTTAATAGTGGATCCAAAAAAGACAGAGGCTATTGAATTCTATCCTAGACCATCCATATTGACTATGATCTGTATCATTCCTAATTTAGTGGGATATTATCGAAGGTTTTTATATAATTTCTCTTGATTATCATGTCTTACGACCATGTTAACTCAGAAGGGTGTCATGTTCATTAGGTAAAATAACCGTGGGGAAAATATAAATAAGCTAAGGGGAAGATTATATTGTGGACTTTTACATACAATACCCTATAGTGGTGATGGATTTGTAATTTTTAGAGATGATTCTAATAATGGTTGTGGAGTGTGTTCTTATGTAGAATAAATTTTTTATTTCTTATTCTTCACGGCAGTTGAAGATACAAGAGGGAAATGACCCAACTCATGATTTGGAGATAGAAGCAATAATACTTTCGTTAATGATTTGGGTTCATTATCATTATATAGAAAATTATGATATATATAATAATCATAAATGTACGAAATATATATTCACATAGGTGGAGTTGATCATGAACCATAGAATATGGTAAGAGTTTATAAAATAATATGAATTCTCAATACATCACCACATTAGGAAAGAAAAAAAGGACATTGATCCAATGAGTTAGAATACTCTTGGTATCTTTTTCACACTTTGGATCCCGAAAATTCCAAAATTTCAATATTTAAAAAAGGATGGATCTATAAATCCTAATGGAAGGGGAAAAATCTTATCGTTCTCAAATAATTGTGAAATCCTTTATCCTAGTGAATATTAATGATGAATAAAAGGATGATAAAAAATATACAAAATAATGTTATAAACATTCATTTTTTTAACATTTAAGAGGAAGAAATGATGAGTTTTAGGAACCATGTATAAGTTCATTCTATACCATATTTGAAGAAGTAGAAGATAGAGAAAGAGCATAGTTCTTCATTCTCTATTCATAATAGAAGTATAAAGAAGTATAGAGGCATGAAAAAATTATTCTTGTGGGATAGAAAAAAAGAGGGATATTGCAGTGTTTGTATCATGGTACTTGGTAAGCCAACAAGTTGAATCTGAATTAAAAATGAATAAACTAATATCACATCCATTACTCATAACAGAATGGGACGGAGTGAACATCACTATGAGTTTTTTGTAGTACTACCCAAAACCACTAAATACATTAATGATATATTGGTTGTAGTAGATTACAATTCCAATTTATCACACTTCATCATTATCAGAGAAGATATATATCCGGAATATCATTCAAGTACACACATTAAAAATGTGGTAATGTTTACTAGAGAACAACATTTTTTGTATCAGGTTAGGATCCACTGTTGACCTCAATTTTCTAGTGATGTATTCAGTAACCACATGAGACATAATTGAGTTTCATCACATATTGTCATCCTCAAATATGGTTAGTCTAGAATGATAATTTTAACCCCATAAAATCTGTTAAGATCTTGTTCTATTTATTTCACAGGTGGTTGGGATCAACACCTTTCTCTATATGAGTTTTTTTTAAATTTTTGATTTCACTCAAACATTTATATTCATTTATATAAATCCTAATATTGGAGGAAGTGTAGATCTCTAACATGTTATAATGATGTTGGAGACACAATCATATTGGGACATGAGATCATTGAAACAATGATCCAGAAGGTTAGACCCATTCAATATCAAATCTAGGTAGCTCAATGATGACATAAAAGTTACACTGAAAACTATTATCACAATATAGAAATCAATGATTGTGAAAGGGTATTTATATGAATCACACCCTACAAGAAGGTTTTGGGATTTGGGAAAAAGGGATACAAAGATATAGGTATATTTTCCATGACCTGTCCCCGAGGGCCTATGCTAGGACTACCCCAAACCCGCCTTCTATTGGCCTGGGTTTGGTGACTTGCCCCAAAGGCGTAAATCCATAAATCTAGGAAGGCATTGCCTTTATAACCTGTAACACACACACACAACCAAGCACACAGCTGGACGCAACACCTAGTAAACTATATAAAAAAGAGTTCTAAAAGTAAAAGGGGCCCTGAAACAAGACCAACAGTAAAGGTAAAAGTACAAATGAAATGAAATACAACTGAAGAATGTGAAAATACAGCTACTGGATTGTCCTCCGAGGTTCCTACCTGAACGGTAGGTACAGATCGCCTAATCAGCACTCCATGTCCGTCCATCTCCCCTGGGTTCCTTCACGCCATACTTTCCACCTATAGGAACTATCAAATCTTGGTACTATCAGCCTCGGTCAGCACATTCCATCATTATCATCCAATATAATGAATTGCGGGCATAACCCATGCAGGGGTGTGTATAACGATACTCAGTATGGTCCCCGAGAGCCCCATGTTCTCACAAAATCCAACAATGATAAAGCGCAATGTATGAAATCAACAGATAACCTTACATAGGTATATGCCCATACATTTACCTACGTTATCATGTGATCCATCTCAATCATGAGGAAAACACATAAAAACTTACTCATCTCAAAACAGGATTTTATTCTAGGGGTAGTATTATGTAACATCCCCATTCACACTGTCGAACACCTTAGCTACTGGAGAACTCCTCTTCTATCGAGTACAGTGGGACTACCGTGACACCAAGCACGCTTCCCACTAACCTTGGACTGCTGAAGAACTCCTCCTGTTGAGTACTATGGATCTGTCGGGTTACCAACTGTGCTCCCCATGGTGGGTCTACATCATCACCAAGCATGATCCCCATCATAGCCTACTGAGGTACTCCTTCTTTAGAGTAATGTGGTTCTGCCATATCACACAGAGGCATTCCCCACCATGGGTCAGTTGCATCACTAAGTTTCTCCCCAATGGGCTTGTAGAGTCACTCCGAGTCAATACGGTCAGTAGTCGTCAGGCATCATCCATCTACTAGGTCTCCAGACAATGCTCGTTCATCTCTGAGTGATCCAATCCATAAACTACTGGTTGATAATCCATCAGTCATGAAATCCCATGAATAAGTATCTCAATATTCTGCCACATCATAGGGGTCTCAACATAATAGACAGCGCGTCAATCGGATGCCCGGTCTGTGAGTTATTAACCATTTAGACCTGGTGCCCTGTAGGATTAGTGCACGATCCAACCGGACCGTATCTCACCTATACCCCAAACTCTATTAGGGTATACTCAAAGAGGCGATCACACTCAAAAATTTCCAGCATAGCTGGTGATTTGTCAAATGGATAACTGATGCCATAGTTATGTCCAGAATTAGAAAAAGGTTCGTATTAGGCCGAGGTCCGGTCTGACCCAGTCAGACCGACCCAGCCTAACCTGCCATGGGTCGACTCGGTTCAAGACAACCTAGCCCGAATCACTGGCTCAGGCCCAACCATGTTGCATCCTAGTCTGCTGGGGGGTACAACAGGCGACGAGGGCCACGAGGGGCTGCGGAGCCCGAAGGGTAGCGAAGGTCACGATTCAGCTCGACCACGGACACTGGCTCTGCCACGGGGGTGTCACGAGGGCGCAGGGCGGCTCGGCCAGGCCTAGGGGGTGCCGTGAGGCGTGTTCGTCTAAGAGGGTGTCGTGAGGCCTGTTCGGTTGGGAGGGCACCGTGAGTCCGGCCTCGCCGGGGCAACTCAAAGGGCCGTGGTGAGGTCAGTTCGACCGGAGCACTGCGAGGGGCGTGGGAGACTTCGGAGGCTAGCAGCGGCGCGGCCGGTTTGGCCTGCAGGAGGCACGAGTGGCGGGCGGGGGCTCAGGGTGGCGCGGTGCGGTGAGGGCACGCGGCTGGCTCGGCTGGGAGCTCAGAGCGGCATAGGGGTAGCGCGGGGCATGGTGGCCGCGAGGGGTGGCATCGTTGCCTTCATCGCCTTCATCATCTTCCATCATTCCGAAGAACACCAAAAAGATGAACTGTGGAGGGGGTCGGGCCATGTTAGTTTGGAGCACACTATCTGTGTTTAGAGTGGTAACAAAAGACTCCACAGAAAAAGAAGAACATGAAGCTTATAACTACTTGCAACATTTCATTCCTAAACCGCAAATTAATCCAAGGTAAGAGAAATGGAAACGTATTATCATGCAAATGATCCAACTACCTTGTTCGTTTTTGGTTGACGTTTGCCTGAGAACGCAGACGTCCATTCATTGTAGATGAACAAGTCCTACATCGAAGGATGTTTCAAGGAAGAAAGTCTAAGTCGTGGTCGTTCTTCGTAGTCTACGACGTTCCTCGTTGTCGTTCTTTGTCAATGGATCGTTCTCCGTCGATGGAGAATTTTTCGTTGGGAGATTTCTCCCAAGTTCCTCTTCTCCCCAATTCCACCCAAAATAAAATGGTATCCTAGGATAATAGATTATAATATCTATTAAGTCATTGGCATAATATTCAAAATGTTTTAATTGATTAAGGGGTAGTTGGAAAATTTTATATGGTGTGTTGGAACAATTAAAATGGTGGAGACGTGGAAGAGGCTCCCACAACATTTAATAGGGAGTTGAGGGTCTCTCCCAATTAAAGGGGAGTTTCAAGGGGGTTTAATTCCGAGTGGTCCCCACCACCATAACATATCATGGGAGGCTAAGGTCTAGTGGTCCCCACTTTCCAACTTCTACATGGAGGTTTAGTTCTAGTAGACCCCACCTCCCAAAACCCACATGGGTGTTGTAAATAAAAATAAAATGTCACACACTTTTATTTTTATTTTATTCTTACATGAAAAACCAAGAAACAATCTTTCACTCTCGACCAACTACCGTCGAGGCCAAAGTCTCCTTATGCAAAAATCGGCACTGTGAGTTCAACAATTCCCTTAGATTTCAATTCCAAGCACCAGTTAAAAAGTTAGAAAACCAGATCTCACGTTTACTGAAGTTACCCGGACCAATGTTCATAAATTCATTTCAGGCACTCTGGGCCTCTGAATCATGCTCCGTCAATTTTCATGGACTCATAAAATTTCATTTTTGTTTTTTTAAATTATGTGGAAATTATGAGTCTCTACATTCTCCCTACCTCAGGGCATTATGTCCACGTAAGATACAACTCAAACTAATGGAACATGTGGGGGTAATGAGCACAAATCTGAGCCTCCCTCTCCCATATGCTCTCTTGGAAATTCCCGTGCTGCCAGTGAATGTTTCATAGAGGTATCAACCATCCACGATGGACGTTCTCCTATCGATACTCAATCTATACTAGAAACTCCAAAAAAGTATCCCCATCATCAACATCTTGTTCGCTATGGTTGATGATGTGAGATCGGTCATGCACGTATCTCCTTAGCTGGGATACGTGGAAGACGTCGTGCACCCTATGCAACTAAGGTGGAAGAGATAAGTGGTATGCCACCTCAACAAATCTACTGAGGACCTGAAAAGGTCTGATGAACCTCGAAGGTAAATTTTCTCCTCGGCCAAATCATCACAAACCTCATCGAGGTGAGACTCGTAGAAAGATGTGCCCACCTTCCTCTAACTCTATAGGTCTTCGTCTCTTGTCGACATAGGGCTTCTGCCTAATTTGTGCAGTCTTCATCCACTCTTGGATGACATGCACCATCTCTGTGGTAGCCCATACCATATCTTGTCACACTAGTCCTGACTCCCCTGGGTCTGTCCAGTATAAATGTGATCTGCAAGGTTTTCTGTACAACGCCTAAAAACGTTTCATCCTAACGGTGAAGTGATAGCTGTTGTTGTGCACAAACTCCCCAAAGGCATGTGATTCTCCCTGCAGGGAACAAAGTTGAGGAAACATGCACACATCATGTACTTGAGGGTCTGAATAGTCTGCTCAGTCTGACCATCTATCTGAAGATTGAAGGCGGTGCTCAAACGAAGCTGAGTCTCGAAAGCCTCCTACAACCCCTTCCATAGCCGAGAAGTAAAATGTGTACCATGATTGGAGAAAATTGTCATGGGTACTCTATGTAGCCACACAATATCAGGTACATCGAGGCATCCCAAGATCAATACTAAACCCTTCTCTCTGATCGGTAGGAAGTGGGCCGACATGGTGAGTTGATCGACGATCACCCAAATCGAGTCATGTCCACTGGATGTACGTGGAAGTCCTATAACAAAGTCCATGGATATCCCATCTCACTTATACTCTATGACCTCTAATGTCTAATCCAATCATGGTGGTACATGATGCTCTTCCTTCACATGCTGACAAGTGAGGCATCGAGAGACAAACTCTACAATTGCTTTCTTCATTCCCTGCCACCGATGTTGTCGTCGGAGGTCTTGTTACATCTTCGCCACTCCTGGATGTACCGCTAGAGGGGATTCATGGAACTCCCTCAACAATTCCTCATGAAGGGACACTGGTACCATGGTACGTTCTTTGAAGAGGATGATGTGCTCCCCAACTTTTGAGAATCCATCAGTTGCCTACCCTGTGGATATTTGACCACGTCTAGCCTCGCAGCCAGCATCCCCACGTTGCACCTCCCTGACTCGCTGAAGAAGTGGAGAAGCGACAGTAATAGACTAAAGAAAAGCTTCTCCATCTCTATACACAAAGGATATCTGCAATGCAACCAGCTTCTCGGTTCCCTCACCTAGCTGTTGTATATCGGATCTTAAACTAGGTGCATCTACAACAACGTTCCCCATTCCAGGAGTATATACTATCTCGAAGTCATAGTATTGGAGGAAATCAATCCAACATCATTGTCTCGGGTTCAGGTCCTTTTGATAGAAGATAATCCTGAGACTCTGGTGATCAGAGTACATGATAAAATGCTCGCCCATCAGATAGTGTTGCCACGTCTTTAGGGAAAAAACCACTACTGCTAACTCCAGGTCAGGGGTTTCGTTGGTCTGCTCATGTTGTCTCAGATGTCGAGAACCATATGAGATCATTTCTCGCTCCTACGTCAGGACACATCCTATTCTGGTTCCTGATGCATCGCAGTAGACTACATACTCGAATCCTTCATGTGTAAGCCTCAAGATGGGGGGCACAAGTCAGCCTCTTCCTCAGCTCTTGAATGCTTTGTTGGAATCTAACTGACCACAGAAAGGGTTTCCCCTTCTTCGTCAAGGATGATAGTGGTACTACAAATCTAGAGAAATATAGCACAAACCTCTATTAATATCTAGCCAAACCCAAGAAAGTCTGTACATCCGTCACACTCTTGTGTGGCTCCCAAGAAATTACCACCTCAATATTTGCTGGATCTACTGCAACTCCAACTTCCTATATGACATGTCCCATGAAGTGAACCTCTCTAATCCAGAACTCGCACTTTAAGATCTTAGCATAATGTTGGTGCTCTCGTAGTGGGTCTTGTACTACCCACAAATGATATGCATGCTCCTCCTCAGTTGTTGAGTAGATAAGAATGTCGTCAATGAAGACCACTAAAACGTGATCTAGGTATGACAGAAAGACCCTGTTCATGAGTTCCATGAACACTGTTTGAGCATTGGTCACACCGAATGGCATATCAACGAACTCATAGTGGATATACCAACATCGGAAGGTCATCTTCTACAGATCCGCATCTCGAAATCTAAGATGGTTATATCCTTATCAAATTTCTATCTTTGAGAACAACTGTGCTCCTATCAGCTGATCAAAGAGATCATCAATCCTCGGGTGTGGGTACTTGTTCTTCACGGTTACCTAGTTCATGCACTGATAGTCAACACAAAGCCTCAAGCTCCCATCCGCCTTCTGTGAGAACAAAATTAGGGCTACCCAAGGAGAATCACTAGGTAGATAGAATCCCTTACCCTGAAATTCCTCTAGCTATACTCATATCTCGCGATGCTCTGAAGGAGACATCTGATACGCTAGTGTAGAAATCGGTGACGTCCTGGGGTTCATGTCAACGTAAAATTAAACCTCTATATGAGGAGTATACCCGGAACATCATTAGGGAAGACATCTGTGTAGTGGTTCACCACTACAGGATAGATGAGACTCTCCACGTTAATAGCTCCGAGGGTAAGGCTAGCCAAGTGATGATTGATCTGCAGCACCCTCCTCTGGGTAAGTCCATCATGCACTGTAAAGGCTCCCATCTCATTGATGATGGTAAACCTGGTCCCATCCATGCAGACACACCACACTATGTTCCTAATACTATCTATCTATGTATGGAATGTAGATAACCATTCCATACCCAATATGACGTCTTAAGGCCTCGATTCCTCTACTAGTAGATCCAAGCTGAAGATATCACCTCCTAGAGTAATCAAACATTGTCGGAACTAGTTCGTAATCATTGAATCTGCTCCCGTAATAGTCTCTATCCATAAGGATTGAGCCAATGGCTCCATCAAAATCTATGAGCCTTGAACGAGGGAAGTGGTAAAAAAAAGAATGATTGGAACCTGTGTCTATAAGTACTGCATCAATGGTGGAGTAGACACAGATTGTACCTCAAATCATATCCAAAGCACCAGGATCATATGCCTTAGCTGCCTGGAGCTGATGTCCCCCCTGCCACTTGTTTCCTATGTCCTGGGTGGACCTCCTGGTGGAGGTGGCAGTAATATCTTGAACTGTCTCCCACCACCATTTGCATGACTAGATCCACTACCACATCCACCTACTCCCTGTGGACCACCTTGATTGAATCACTATCTCTGCCTGGGCTATCCTTCGACCGTCTGATGATCATCCGAACGGCGGGTCGTATAGTCACGTGCCTTGTGACCCTACCTGCCGCATTTGAAACACTGCTCACTCCTAGCATGTCTTTCTTCGTTTTGGGTTCCTTGCACAACCGATCATAAGTCATGTGGTCGTCCACATATTGGTCTAGTCCTCTTGGGTATTTGTGACATCTGTCTACTACAAGATGTAGAAGACTCAACTATGTGATGACTATTAGTGGGTCTCTTTATTGGTGACTGCTCAGCGATGAAACTCATTACCAAGGGGGTCTCTCTAACACCCCCGTTTGCGTCAGGATGCTGAGCGAGATCACCGAAGCCCTGATCTCCCACCTGAATCCCTACTAGAAGGTATGGGCCCCGAAGAAAGAGTCCCTCACCATATCAGTGGAGTAGCATGAGAGGTCTATGAACCTCGCTGAGTACTGAGCGACAGTCATGCTTCCCTGCTATAGATGAAGTAACTCTTGTATGCGCACTGCGTGAAGAGTCGCTGGAACAAACTCTACACTGAAACAGTGTAGAGACCCAAAGTGTGATGTACATGGACATTACATTACTTTTTCGGAATACTTAATACATGGAAAAAACAGATGCAGAAGGACTGAAATAGTTTACTGTCTTTGGAAACTCAGAATGTAATCTTCTAATCACGGTGAAAGATCTTCAACATATCCCATAAAGATCTTCCCCTTTTGTTTTCTTACCTAAAAACATTCATTATATCCTGTGTAAAAGAAAACATAAAAAGGGTGAGCTCAAATTTTTATTAAGGGTAAACATAGAGAACATAAAACAATCCATAAAAATTTGAATGCAAAAACATGAACATAAAATCTAAACATCAAAATCTTGAGAAAAGACAAAAATCATGGTAGTACGTATGAAATATATCATAAAGGAACATCAATCATGATAAAATATCATGGTAATAAAAACTTTATTTGTGGAAACCATTAATCACATGTTATTATTTCCATTGTAGCCAAGGCATTGCTACCAAGACCATATTAGTAGAAAAAGTCCCTTTCTGAATCGAGTTCACTCCTCGTTCTAGTCCTGTGTTAATGAACCAGATTAACTTACCATTCTAGAAATGTCTATCTCATGAGATATAAATCTTTAACCAATGCATTAGAGGGAGATATAGGTCCCACCCATCTCATAATTAAATCATTCTTTCATGTGCCACTAAATCATTAATCTTACATCATAGCATAACCCATGTAATAGAATGATATTCTTAAACATCATGCCATCATAACATAATCCATATACAAAAATGGATATAATTTCATCATAAGAAGAATCAAACCATGTAAATAATTGATAAATTATACTTGAATCATAAACATATTAAATAATGTAATTTTAGATGGAAAATAGTTTTGATAAAGCACTTGAAATGAATTCTTGAGGAAAATATATTTTCTTCTTCAAAATCATTTTCATTTCACAAAATAACATGAAATTTTAAAAGAAAGGGGATTTTTTGAAAATAATCATGCAATCTTGTAGAGGAATCTTCATGAAAATTTGGCATTATGAAACCCTAAAAATCCGTTCACACCGTATAAGATAAAATTAATATTCTCCTCGTACTTTTGTCGGAAAAGACAGAATGTTCCTCTTGTGGTAAACAAAAGTAATATTTTTTTATAACATGTGGTAAAATTAGAAAATGGTTAAAAAGGACATTAAAAATACATGAAAGAAATTATAGAAAACATGGACATGGATGATAACAAAAACCCTAGTAAATACTTACGAATAAACAATCTCATATAAGAGCGAGATTGGAATAGTTATCCCTTACCTTATGTCTGATATACTTTGTATGTATCTGAACCTCATGTATAATGATTTAAATAATTTCATTGACTTATTATAGAATCATATTCATTGTTATGATATCATATACAGTTCACTTATGACTTTATATTACACATTCTTTTGTAAATTCCATGTTAATGCAACATTTTGGGTAAAATCGTTTCATTTATCGTACGTGTTTCGACATGTTGTTCTTGATATTATTACTTATATCCTGATTTAATTAATTCCATATTATAAAACATAATATATATTCATAATATACATACATATATATATGATAGATCGATAAATGGAATGAAATACACCATTCATGGAGATAGTAGGCCGTACGTACGCAAGAACATTGTTTCTGTTTCCTTATTGAATTGAATAGAATTAAGTAGATTCCATACATACATACATATATATATATATATATATAAATCCAGAAAAATTATTATGTAATATATTTCATTATTATTCATTATATAGACTTTATATTCATTCATTATGGTTAACATGGAGAATAAATCTCATTGCGTCGTGGAGACGGTAGTTCGTACGTACTCACGAGCGATGATATCATTCCCATGATCATGGAATTGTATTTAAGTGTATTTATAATATTTAAGAATCAATATCACATTAAAATAATCATATATATTTATTTATTTACACCATTATTCCCATCCATGTATAGTGGGGGTCGAAAAAAGATTACACCACGGCGTGGAGAAAGTATTCCGTACGTACGCACGCACAGTGATTTCATATTCCATAGGATGGATAGAAGGTGAAATAGGGTTGTTTAATATTTATAATAACATATTAGTATATAATTAATACCGATGTTATTACTTTATAATGATAAAACTAAAGAAGATGAAGTAGAAGAAGAATGAAACTTGAAAGAGTCGGTAGAAGAGATTACATCTTTCTCGACGCACCTCCTTAAAACATATTCTTAGGGAAGTAGAGTTGGTATTTTGAGTATACCAGAACCTACAGAATGTTTCTAGGGAAGCTTAGAAGAGACATGTGTAGGGTTTGGCTGAGATTCATGGCTCAAAAGGGTGTGAAGAGAAGAGGGAATGTGTGCCCTTTTTATAAGGGAAGAGAAGAGCACCATTGGAAAAACTTAAAATATTATTTTATAATAAAGTCATATTCGGTTTATAATAGCTCCAAATTGATTTATTTCAAAGTTAAAGTGGTAATTTGTCTAAATCCTCTCAACCAATAGGTTTTAGACAACTTTAGGTTAGAATTTTAACCTTATAATTTATATTTAACTCTAAGTTAAATAATTTAACTTTTACCGTGTCTTCTTGTTTTCTTACACTATATAGTTAATAATCATTCTATAAATGTCCAAAATAATCCCAAGTGGTTAATTATTAGTATATAAAACCTTATCAAAGTCATTTGTCCAAACCTTATATTTTTAGGAATATTTTTACAATTAATTATACAATATTTGTTTTAAAACATATTTTCTTTCAATTTTGACACTATTTGGTAATTGATTTTTGTGAAAATTATAACAACATTATTAGTTCCGAAAAAAGTTAATTAAATCCAAACTAACATGACATATTAACCTAGAAAATTACTTTAATTATTAAAAATTATTAAATTACATTTATTTGGGTATTTATAATATCAATTATTTTAATATTTCATTATTTAGGTAATTACTGCATCACCATTGTGTCATAAATTAATTAAATTATATATTGTCTAAAAATGAAAAATAAAATACCATTAGGTAGGAAATGTTTTTATCTTTCTAATGAATATTTATAGTCGAATTTATATTATGTATAAACCTACATTAAAAAAAATTTAGTTATTAAACATTGATTTTAACTATTTTGACACTTTTTTAAATAAAATATTAATAAATGTTCTAATATAATCCAAGTGGACCAAAATGATAATATTATATTAATAAGGTTGTTTCTGGTCGAATAATACTTATCCAATTGAATTATGGCATGTGTTTGGGTAATAATAATATCATTTTTACCTTTAATTACCATATTCACTTTTAACCGTGTTAAATAAAAGTAAAAAGTTATTATTCACCAAAAATTATTTTTATCTTATTGAACCACATTTGACACCTTGATATTAACAGTGTGTCTCGGATTTTCGAAATTCCACTCACAGAAGTGGTAAAATTAAGTTTTATGTATATTTTCAAATTCTCCTAGGAGGTGGGTAAAAGACGGTGAAAAGATCAATAAAATTTTTAAATATCTAAAATTACTATAAAATGACTCCAATGAATTAAATTAAACTTATATAGGTATTATGTATCAATTTCTGAAATAAAATAAATAATTATTTAAATAAAAAACCTGTTTTTAAATAGTAACCCAGTGTTTTCACTATTCATCAAAAATTGAATATTTTCAAAAAAATACCAAAAATTCACCCTAGGATAATTTCTATATTCCGAATCTAAAAATGAAGTCCATTTTAAAGATAAAATTCATAATGTTTAAAACAATGGGTATTACTATTCATAACAGCTAGTTTATATAATATTTTAATATCATATCATTGTTTAGTGAAACTCGGTATTGTGGACAACAGACGCTATAGTGGAAGGTCGTGATTGCATGTAATGTAAGCCAAGTAGGGGTTACATGTAGTGAAAGACTCCTTTGTAGTTTTGTATAACAGAATCCAACCATATTTCATTTATACATTGAATATATATATATACACTCACTGTTTCATAGAATAACTACTATCAAACAAACTTGAAATTGTGTGTAACACGATCCAAGAATAGTGTTGCGTATACTACAAACTAATATGGTATTGTGTATAGCTCAAGATAATCTTGGTGTATCTTAAAGTAGAAGATATGAATGAAATTAAAATGAATAAATCTAATAAAATCTCGGGGTGTTACACTCTACCCTCCTTAAAATGAATTTCGCCCTCGAAATTCGTCGGGGTTATAAATGGTTTACTACTTGAAAGTTTTATTCAAAGAAACCCACATCATAAAAAGAAATACTAAAACATAATTTTAAAAAGTAAAGTAAGAAATAAATCGATTACCCAAATTAACTCATCACTAGGTTTCCACATAAGAGAACATAGGTGAAAATATGGATATGGAAGAGAAATATAACCATCAACTTCTGATGAAGAGTGGTAGAGGACATGGCTGTGAAAAATCCTACAATCACAAATCCATAAACTTGGGATGTTCTAAGGTACCATCTAATTCATCAGATATAAGGGCACTATGACAACATTTTTGGTTTTCAAGGTCATTTCCCTAATGTTGATGAAATTTGAATTAGAAGAAATACTTTCTTGATTTTGGAACAATCTCACCAATGGTTGTTCCTTAGACAATTTCCACTTCATCTCTTATAGAAATGAAGTTGAATTTTTCATTCACTAAGTGTTAGCAGATCATGTGATAAAATGATGGGGCATTCCATCTGTCTCAAACTAAATGTTAGCAAATGTTATCAAATATACATAAGTCCATCTATAGTGAGATTAATCAAACTTGGTTCCTAAAATGGACTTTTACTTCATATATCATACTTCTTAATATATTAAAAATAGTTTCTACTAACCAGGGACTTTATATAGGCCAATGGTAGGCGATAAAGGCCTATCACACATCGGTTGTGGGTTAGATTCCCACATCCTTGTCCGAAGTGAAAGGTTGTGGCCCATCCCGCAGGTTGTCCTTTTTATAAAACTACATTATTATTAATTTCCATCAATAATATAGAAAATGTTTTTCCCTTAAACAATACTAACTTATTTCCAACATAATCCATTCCAATATTTATGGTTATCCAAAATACAGTTGTCCGATCTCATATTATAGTAAAAAAGATTACCAGAGAGTTCATATAACAAGCATGTGAATACCATCATTTATCCCCATATATCATAAGATATGTCTTGGGGGTAACATTCCAAACATTCTAAGGCCTTAATCATGTATTCTCTTGAAAAATGAATACCCATTGAACCTTAGTAAAACATGAATGCAGTTAAAAGTTAACACTTTCCACATACCAAAATCCCAAAAATTCTATATACTCAAACCATGATATCACATAGTCCTTATATCAATCATGATCTGATGAATACTATCAAACATATTATTTTCTCTTTGTCCATTCATTTGGCACATATCATCTGCTTTCCAAAATATTTGAATCACTTTTAATGGTTACCTGTACCATAAAATTATTAAAAACCACAATAGACTAATAAAAAAATATTCCAATAGACCATACAAGTACCTCAACAACATTATTCATGAATACCAATACATAAAAACTTCAATCCATCCCCTTCAATGATTATCATGGAATATGTCTTTCCTAGATTTAGAAGTAACCTCTTAGGTTAGGGCACTGTGTTGTATAATGCCCATGTTCTCCACAAATAACATATTGATTTCCATTACAGTTTGTCTCTCTATAACCCTTTTCTACACACAAGTAAACTCTTCACCTCCATTTGAGGTATTCCTCAAGGTTCTTCATCCCTTCTTTAGAAATACCAATCCTCCTTTCTCTATGATCTTCACCATGTGACCATGCATAAAATTCCATCTTCCTCTTATTTTATGACTTATGAATACCACCAAAGTTCACCTTGTTAATCATATATCGTGATGACTGATTCGGTATAATCACAATAACTTTCTCTATAGGAATTATACAATTTTCCTGATCATAGTCACCAATTTTTCCATCTAAATCAACATTAACTGAATTACTTCTTGTTCCCTCCATTGACTAAAACCAGAAACCATAGTGTAAGAAATAGTTAAAATAACGAAGAACCACATAAACATTATATGTCACTTATGGGATGTCTAACTTATCACACATTATTTAATCCATGACACCTTAGGTTTACCCTAGGTTATTCATGATCATCAACATAACTCTAGGACTATAACCTATTGTTATACTAAACCTTAGGGACATCCCTAGACATAGTCTAGAAATATCTCTATTGATCTCACTAAAGTATTCGCGCCCTAGTTTCCAAAGGATTATTAAAACTTTCTTCTGATACCAATTATATAGAACCAAAGCTTGATGTACATGGATGTTACATTACTTTTTCGGAATACTTAATACATGACAAAAACAAATGCACAAGGACCGTAATAGTTTAGTGTCTTTGGAAACTCGGAACGTAATCTTCTAATCAAGGTGAATGATCTTCAACATCTCCCATAAAGCTCTTCCCCTTTTGTTTTCTTACCTAAAACCATTCTTTTTTATCCTAGGGAAAAGAAAACATAAAATGGGAGAGATCAAATGATTAGTAACGGAAAGCATGGATAATATAAAACAATCCATAAACATTTGAATGAAAAAAATTGAAAATATAATCTAAACATCAAAATATTGAGCGAAGACATAAATCTTGGAAGTATGTAAGGAATATATCATAAAGGAATGTAAATCATGAAAAAATAGAATGGGAATATTAATTTTAATTATGGCAACCATTAAGCACATGTTATGATTTCCATAGTAGCCAATGCAATGCTATGAAGACCATCTTAGTGGACAAAGTCCCTTTCTGAATCGAGTTCACTCCTCTTTCCAGTCATGTATCATTGAACCAGATTAACTTACCATTCCAGCCATGCCTATCTCATGAGATACAAATATTTACCCAATGAATTGGTGGGAGATATAGGTCCCAACCATCTCATAATTAAATCATTCTTTCATGTTCCACAAAATCATAAATCATACATCATAGCATAACCCATGTAATTGAATGAGATTCTTAAACATCATGCCATCATAACATAATCCATATAAAAATATGGATATCATTTCATCATAAGAAGAATCAAACCATGTAAATAATAGATACATTATACGTGAAACATAAACATATTTAATAATGTTATTTTAGAGGGAAAAGAGTTTTGATAGAACACTTGAAATGAATTCTTGAGGAAAATATCCTTTCTTCTTCAAAATATTTTTCTTTTTACAAAATTTCATGCAATTTTAAAAGAAAAGGGTTTTGTTGAAAATATTCATGAAATCTTGTAGATTAAGCTTCATGAAAATGTGGAATTATGAAACTGTAAAAATCTGTTCACACTGTATATGTTAAAAATAATATTATCCTTGTACTTTTGTCGGAAAAGTCAAAATGTTCCTCGTGTGGTAAACTTAAGTAAGATTATTTTTATAACTTGTGGTAAAATTAAAAAATGGGTAAAAAGGTCATTAAACATACCTGAAAACATTTTTAGAAAACTTGGAAATGGATGATATCAAAAAACCCTATAAATACTTACGAATAAACAATCTCGGATAAGAGCGATATTGGAATAATTATCCCCTACCTTATGTCCGATATGCTTCGTATGTATCTGAACCTCCTGTATAATGATTTAAATAATTTCATTGACTTAATACAGAATCATATTAATTTTTATGCACTCATATATGGTTCACTTATGACTTTATATGGCCCGTTCTTTTGTAAATTCCATTTTAAAGCAGCATTTTGGGTAAAATCGTGTCATTTATCGAACGTGTTTGGATTTTTTGTTCTTGATATTATTAATTATAATTGGATTTATTTAATTCCATAATGTAAAAAATAATATATATTCATAATATAAATATATATATGATAGATCGAAAATGGAATGAAATACACCGTTCCTGGAGACGGTCAGCCGTACGTACGCATTAACGTTGTTTTCGTTTCCTTATTGAATTGAATGGAATTAATTATGTGAAATACACACACACACACACAAATATATATATATATATCTAGTGTCATTATTCTGTCGTATATTTCATTATTAATCATTATATATACTTTATATTCATTCATTAATGGTTAACAAGGGCAATGAATCTTATCGCGTTGTGGAGACGGTAGTCCGTACATATTCACGAGCGATGATATCATTCCCATGATCGTGGAATTGTATTGAAGTGTATGTATAATATTTCATAATCAATATCACATTAAAATAATCATATATAGTTATTTATTTACACCATTATACACATCCATGTAAGGTGGTGGTCGAAAACAGATTACACCACGGCGTGGAGACAGTATTCTGTACGCACGCACGCACGATGATTTCATATTACGTAGGATGTATAGAAGGTTAAATAGGGTTGTTTAATATTTATACTAACATATTAGTATATAAATAATATTTATGTTATTACTTTATAATGAAACAACTAAATAAGAGTAAGTAGAAGAATAAAGAAACTTGAAAGAGTCGGTAGAAGAGATTACCTCTTCCTCAACGCACTTCCTTTAAACTTTTTCTTAGGGAAGTAGAGTTGGTCATCTGAGAAGACCAGAACCACAAAAATGTTTCTAGGGATGTGTAGAAGAGAAATTGGTAGGGTTTGAACGAGCTTAAAGGCTAAAAAGTGTGTAAATAGAAGAGGGAAGGGGTTCCCTTTTTATAAGGGAGAAGAGGGGCACCTTTGGAAAAACTTAAAATATTATTTTATAATAAAGTCATTTTCAGTTTATAATAGCTAAAACTTAATTGTATTTCGAATATAAAGTATTGATGGGTCGAAATACTCTCAGAAAAAAAGTTTTATACATGGCTAGGTTACTATTTAATCCTTATCTTTTATATTTAACTATAAGTTAAATAATTTAACTTTTACCATGTCTTCTTCTTATATTACACTATATGGTTAATAAACATACTATAAAAAGCCATAATAATCCCAAGTGGTTCATTATTAATATATATAACCTTATCGTAGTCATTTGGCCTATCCTTAGATTTTTAGTAATATTAAAACAATTAATAATATAATATTTGTTTTAAATACTATTTTATGTCAATTATGACACTATTTGGTAATTGATTTTTCTGAAAATCATAACAGATTGATTAGTTATAAAAAAGATATTTAAGTCAATAATAAAATGTCCTATTAACCTCGAAAATTATTTTAATTCTAAAAAAGTCTTAAATTACATTTATTTGGGTATTTATAATATCAATTATTTTAATATTTCATTATTTTGGTAATTACTGCATCACCATTGTGCCATAAATAAATTATATTTTTAAATTCTAAAAATTATAAATAAAATACCACTAGGTAGAAAATATTATTATCTTTATAATTAATATTTATTTTTGATTTTATCTTATGTATAACCTTATATGAAATATGTTTTAGTTATTAAACATTGATTTTAACAATTTAAACTCTTTTTTAAATAAAATAATAATAAATGTCCTAATCTAATCCAAGTGGACCTAAATGATAATATTATATTCATAAGGTTGTTTATGGTCTAATTATACTTATCCAATAGAAGTAGGACATGTGTTACGGTAATAATAATATCATTTTTACATTTAATTACCCTATTTACTTTTAACCGTGGTAAATAAAAGTAAAAAGTTACTATTCAACAAAAATTATTTTTATCTTATTGAACCAAATTTTACTCTTTGATATTAAAAGTGTTTCTTGGATTTTTGAAATTCTACTCACAGAAGCGGTAAATTAATGTTTAATGTAAATTTACAAATACTCCTAGGAGGTGGGTAAAAGACGGTGAAAAGTTCATTAAATTTTTTAATTATCTAAAATTATTATAAAATGACTCTAATGAATTAGATTCAACTTATATAGGTATTATGTATCAATTTATGACCTAAAATAAATTTAAATAAAATAAATAATTATCTAAATTAAAATTCGGTTTTTAAATAGTAACCCAGTGCTTTCACTATTCATCAAAAATTGAAAGTTTTCGGAAAAATACAAAAAATCCACCTATGGCTATTTTCGATATTCCGAATCTAAAAATGAAGTCCATTTTGAAAGATAAAATTCATTATAATTCAAAAAGTGTGTATTACTATTCAAAATTGCTAGTTGATATAATATTTTAATAACATATGGTAGTTTAGTGAAACTCGGTATTGCGTACAACACACGCTATCGTGGAAGGTTGCGATTGCCTGTAATATAAGCCAAGTCAGGGTTGTGTGTAGTGAAAGACTCCTCTGTTGTTGCGTATAACAGAATCCAACCATATTTCATTTATACATTGAATATATATATATATATATATATATATATACACACATTCAATGTTGTGTAGAATAAATTCTATCAAGAGAACATGAAATTGTGTGTAACACGATCTAAGAATAGCATTGTGTATACTGCAAGCTAATATGGTCTTGTTTATAGCGCAATATAATCTTGGTGTAGCGTACAACAGAAGATATGAAAGAAATTAAAAGGAATAAATCTCATAAAATCTCGGGGTGTTACAAACAAGCTTTTAAAGTCTTCCCAGAGAAGGGTCACCTCATCATGGACCTGGAGCATCAAACTCTATCATCTGTCTGCTGCTGCCTGTAGAAGGCTGGAAGCAAGAATCACTATGAGATCAGTTGGTATCCCTACTAATTAGAAAACTCTCACCACAGCCTCCAAACAATCCTTAGCCTCTTGTGGTTCCGTCTCTCCCCTGAACCAGGGTGGCCTATGGTGCTGGAACTTGTGAAATGCACTCAAGAAGCGTGCATCATCTGCTGTTGGGGCTGGTGGCATCGGTGGCCCAATAGTAAAAGGCATTTCTGGTGCCTTTGCTGGAAAACGACCCTGCATCGAGGCCTCATCACTCAGTGGGATATTAGTGAGTACAAATCTCAGGACATGGGGTCGATGTCTACATGGAGGCATTATGAAAAGAAACAGGTGCACTACGGTCAAAAAGTTATACCTAGTGAGTTGACCTGGTGAGCTGACTTAAATAAAACTTTTGAAAACACAGAAACAGTCAGTGTTTTCATGTACTATGTCAGAAATCAGTAGTCATGGTATTTGTGTATGGATACGTCAGCTGCCGTACCAACACCGGACAACCTAAACTGAAAACCACATTCAATACCCTTAACAATATTTCTTCATAAAAAATATGAGAGTCCTATGTTCTGTGGTAGAACCAACTCCTCTAATTACAATTGGTCATGACCCATCCCTCGGGGCCCATGCCGTGACTACCCAAATCCCTCTTTCCATAGGTCATGGGCTGAAGAGTAGCACCAAAAGTGTAATTCCATATGATTGGAAAGGAATTTTCTTTATAACCTATAAAGACACACACAAGCTAGCACACAGATGGATGAAATACCAAGTAAACTGTATAACAAAAGAGTGCTGAAAGTAAAAGGGGCCAAGATACAAGCCGAGCAGTAAAGGTACAAGTACAACTAAATGAAATATAACTAACGAAAGTTAAATGACAGCTACTGGATCATCCTCATAGGTTCTTACCAGAAGTGTAGGTAAATATCACATCCTCAACACTCCACATCATCCATCTCCTCTGAGTACTGACCCGCCGTATGTTCCACCTCTGGAACTATCCAGTCCTGGCACTCTCAACCTATTTCTGCTTTATCTATCATATGCATTCAATACAATGAAGTGCGAGCATTTCCCGTGCAGGGGTGAGTATAATGATACTCAGTATGGACCCTGAGACTGTTAAGGTCTCACAAAATCGAACAAGGATAAAATACAAAGTATGAAATCAAAAGATAATCTTACATAGGTATATGCCCATACATATACCTAAGTTATCAAGTGATCCATCTCAATCATGAGGAAAACATAGAAAAACTGACTCAGCTCAAACCAGGATTTTATTATAGGTGTAGTATCAAGTAACATCCTCATTCCCATTATTGAACACCTCAAATGATGTAGAACTCCTCCTATATCGAGTATAGTGGGCATGTAGTGTCACTAAGTGCACTTCCCAAAAAACATGGGCTGCTGAGGTACTCCTCTTTTCAAGTACAGTGGATCTTCCACGTCACTAAGCGATCTCCCCACCATGGGTCTTCTGTGTCTCCAAGCGTGCTCCCCCTCGTCGCCTACTGAGGTACTCCTCCAATCAAGTACCATGGGTCTGCCGTGTCATACAGAGGTTCTCCCCACCATGGGTCTATGGCGCCACCAAGACGTTATCCACTGGGCTAGTAGAGTAACTCTGAGTTAATACGGTCAGCAGTCATCAGGTCTCAGCCAGCTACTAGGTCTCTGCACTTTTCTCACTCATCTCTGAGAGGTCCGCTCCACAAGCTACTAGTCAATAGTCCAATTGTCGCAAAGTCCCATGAAGTAGTATCTTAGAGGTCCACACATCATCACCCTACATGAATTTCCACATATAAAAATACATAAAATATAATTTTATATATTGATCAATGGATCTATTATCACCTTTAAATTTATCAAAGTTGAGTTAAAACAGAATCCATAAATCTTTTGGAAACCATTTATTTATCCATATATATATGTTTTTTCAAATTTCATTTTGGGGTGATATAAAAACAACATGAATCATGTTTTCCATATCACAATAACTACAAAATGAGAAATGGGTCCCAACTAATATGATTCTATGTAGGAAATAAATTTCATATAAACTAAACATCACAATAATATTGATAAAACACTATTTTATTGAATATTATATTGGTAATAAATGATATAATTTCCTCACATTGTGTTAAATATGTTTAATTAGAGTGAATTTGGGATTAGATAATTCATTTGAATATTTGATGAAAATTCCAGTTTTACACATTATAGTTTACTTTAGTTTTTCGAAGATAACTATTTTTTTATTTATTTTATGAATTTTAAATTTTTTAACAATGTTACTAACTTAATTATCTACAACTTTTCTTCATGAAACTGGAGATAAATAGTGAATTTGGTTGTTGAAAATGGGCTATGAAGTCAATGTTGGGCTGGACTCGCCAGAATGGAGAAGCTTCGGTATTTCGGCTATAACTCCTTCATCTAGGCCTGGATTGAGCCCATATTTGAATACGAGATAAGGGACCCATGTAAAAATATTTTATCCTTCTAGAAGGCTGGACAATTCACGCGTTTTCATGGAAAAATGTGCGGTGGAAGTTGGCATTAAATATTTGTCTGAGATTCCCCATTCACACTTGAAACCACATTGAACCTAGCCTCCCCACCACTCTATAAATTGGTGTTTTTCTCATTTTGTGGGGTTGGGACGTGCATTGGGAAGTTTAGGGCAGGGGAGAAGTTGATCCACTCCAATTTTCCAACCATTTCAATAAGGGTATCTCTTGAAACAAGGATCCCTTCAACGAAGCCTTCTTCTTCTCCTTCGTGTTGTAATGATATTGTTTGTGTAATAAACTTCATTGTTCTTATTTTATTTCTTATCTTTTCTTCTGTTTTGTTTAAATTTATTCTCTTAATCTTCCTATTTGGTCTGAAATTCTTGAGTAGAAGCGTTATTTGGTTACACCCATTATAAACCTTTGCACAAGAAAAACGCTTCTACGATGATTACGACACCCATGGAAGAGTAGTTCTTTTTTTGTAATCGATCGACCTCTATCTTTCTTCATTCATTAATTTTGAATCAATGAGATACTGTAATTCACATATAATGATCTATTAATTGAGTTTTTAATTTAAATGAAACTAAGCATGAAATTTAATAGTTAACACAAAACACACGAGGTCGGGAATTGTGTGAACTGTGAGAGCGCAACCTTAATCAGTAATTCAAAAACACACGGGATAAATTTGTAGAGTTCAAATATAATCCCTAAAATAAATTAATCCTCATTTCCAGAGTTGTTATGTGCCTTAATTTACCACTGAACATAAGCTAATTTTAGAACATCAATCAATGCAGGGTGTTGCGATTGCATGTTCTGAAGTTAGCCTAAGGTTAAATTAACATCATCTTCATGGTAAAGTTAATGCTCATAGGGTTCAGGATTTAAAAAATTAAGGGATCATAATTAAGTGAATATTAATTTAAATGATAATGATTAATAAATGATTTAATAGGTAGAGTTAGATCAATTATGTCTTTTAAATATTGTCTTAAAAAAAACTTTTTGTTGTGTCATTTTAATCGAACTTCATTTCAAAACTAAAAACAAAACAAAATACAATCTTCTTCCAGAAAACTTCTTCTAGATTCATAAACTATAACCAACCCCCATCATTTCAAGTAGTGTTTTTATTATATTCTATTTTATTTGTTTTAGAATACCTTTAATATGTTGTTAAATTCACTTCATCCTTTGAGAGATGACCTTGGTCAGCCACTCTGCTGCACCTATGAACCCCAAAATCACATTAATCATTTGAGGGTGACCACGACAGAGACCTATAAAATTGGTGCCATTTCCGGGGAGGCAAGTAATTATTTCAACCAATTAGATGTATTTATTTTATTTTACATTTTATTCTCTTCCTCTCTTCTTTCTTCCTTCTTTACCCAATCTGATTTTTCTTCTTCTTCTTTTATTTTCTTCTACTTCTTTTTGGACCATAAACTCAAACATCTCATTTTTATTTTACTATGTTCCACTTTCATTATTTTCATTTTTATTTGATTTATGACATGAACTAATCCCGATGATATCTTAGAGCTTGAACCTGAGATTGAACGCAGCCTTAGGGCACGAATCAGACATTCTCAATCTACGGGAAGTTTCAATATTCAAATAGTTGGTAAATTCCTCTCTTCTGGAAAAATTGAAATTGGAAGCAATTCAAATTCAAACATAAAGGAGGAACCAATGGCTGAAAATAATGGAAATGAACTTAGTAGAACCATTCGAGAATTGGCTGCACTAGATATTAACTATCAACCAAATTGTATTGCATACCCAAATCTCGAATCGGACTTTGAATTGAAATCTAGTTAATTAACCTTCTTCCAATGTTTCATGGCATATCTAGTGAGGATCCCAAAAAACACCTTAAGTAATTTAATGTGGTTTTCTCAACTTTAAAACCAAGAAATGTTTCTGAAGATCAAATTAAATTATGAGCATTCCCATTCTCACTTGATGGAGCTAAAAAAGATTGGATGTATTATTTTCAACCTGAAGGTGTAACATGTTGGAATGATTTGAAACATCTTTTCATGCAAAGATTTTTTCCAGCATCAAAGAAACCATCCATTCGAAAGGAGATATTGGGGATCAAGCAAGCCAAAGGGGAGTCAATGTATGAGTACTGGGAGCGATTCAAAAAGTTCTGTGCAAGCTACCCACATCACCAAATCAGTGAAAAATTACTCATCCAGTACTTCCATGAAGGACTCCCACCTATGGAGAGGAGCATGGATGATGCTGTGGCTGGAGGAGCACTGGTGAACAAGACACTAGTAGCTACACGTGCGATGATCGACAAGATGGACCAAAACTCCCAACAATTTGTTGATAGAGGTACACCACATGTTAGGGGAGTACATCAGGTAAGTCCTTCTTCTATTTAAAGTCATTTGATTGATACTAGGTTGGAAGAATTGACCACTATGGTGAGGAAAATTGCTTTGGAACAAAAGACATCTCTACCCCCTCCTTCAAGGCCTTGTGGTATTTGCACTGAGACAAGCCACCCAACTGACAGTTGCCCACAACTCTAAGAAACAAAATATTGTGTAGTAGTGTTCTCTGGGAGACCATATTAGCAGCAAAAACAACAACCATATCCCCAAAAGAAGTTTGATCCAGCAAACAACCTAGGGTGGAATGATCAGTCGGACATGATGTAGGGCTCTGGACAACAACAAAGGCCCCCTTTTAAACCAAACTTCGAGCAGCCTCCACCTTACCAACAGGGTTTCCGACAACCCCAAAGGAGATTTGAAGCTCAAACATAAACGTGTCGGCAAAAAGGGAATCTCCAACACAAGGTAGACTCCAAAACTAATGATCTTTTCAAACAAATTGTTCTTAATTAACAGAATGAGATAAATAGTCAAGGTTTCGAGCTGAGGGAGTTAAAGAATCAAATGAGCCAGATTGCCACCGCCCACCATGAACTTGTAAGTAAGAATTCCGGCTATCTACCTTCCCAACCCAATCCAAATCCAAAGGGGAATATTAGTGCCATCACATTGAGAAGTGGGAAGAAAATTAATGATAAATCGGTACCTACCATTCCACCGTGATTCACCTCAACTACAGAGAAGCCGCATTCTATACCAACTGATGAGAAATCCAAGGAGAAAGTTAAAGGTAAGAAAAAGATTTATGATGTTCCTCCTAAACCCATTCCTTTTCCAAACATGGTTTTTCAAACCAAGAAGATGTCTGAAGAAGCAATGAAAAAGGAGGTTTTGGACACATTCATGTGTGTGGAGATCTACATTCCTCTACTTGAAGAAATTAAGAAAATCCCAAGGTATGCCAAATTCTTAAAATATCTCTGCACCAATCGAAGAGGGCTCAAGGGAAACGAGAGGATGAACCCTGGGAGGAATGTCTCAGCACTCATTACACCAACTCTAGCAATGCCAACAAAGTTCCAGGATCCCGGGACATTCACCATCCCATGTACCATAGTGGAGTTGCACTTCTCTGATGCTCTTTGTGATTTAGGAGCTTCAATAAATATGATGCCTCACTCTATATTAACTTCCATGAAGATTTGTGAGCTAAAACTGACGAGAGTAGTGGTGCAGTTGGCGAATAGAGCTACGACATATCCAGCGGGAGTTCTTGAGGATGTACTTGTTCGGGTAAGAGACATGATCTTTCCAGCAGACTTCTATGTGCATAACATGGAGGATGATCAGGTATGTTCTCATGCCCCCATTATCTTAGGTAGTCCCTTCCTCAAGACTATAAAAACTATCATAAATGTCAATGAGGGTACACATTTCATGGATTTTGGAGATGAATTAGAGATATTTAATGTTATGGATTCCATGAAGTACCCCTCAGAGGACCATTCTGATTTTTTTATCTCCCATTTTGAACCACCAAATAAAAACTCCATAGAATTTGATTGTCCTATACTTAAGGAGATTATGAATATTGGTTCGAGTTTGATGTCTAAGAGAACATCCACACATGTTGCTGATACAAAATCCTCTCTTGGATTTGATTTTGATGTCGATTCATATACTTTTTATGATCATGTTCACTCTGATTATGACATGGATGTTGAGTATGCTGATGGATTTGATGCTTTATTCACCGATTTTGATGATGTCAATTCTGATACTGATGCTCTTTATGCACATATTTCAGTTCCTTCAATGTCTTCATCCATACTACACCCTCCTTCATTAGAACTCTAGCCATTGCCACCAAATCTGAAATACTCATACTTTTTGAGTGGAGAGAGATTACCTGTTATCATTTCTAACAATCTCCCTTTTGAAATTGAAAAAAATCTTTTGAATATTTTGAGGGAGAACATCAGGGCGATTGGGTGGACTTTGACTGACATATCAGGTATTAGCCCCTCCATTTTCATGCATAGGATTCTCTTGGAGGAAGGGGCTAAACCGGTGAGACAACCACAAAGGAGACTCAATCCCACCCTCCTAGAAGTTGTTAAAAATGATGTTGAGAAATTGCTTGAGGCAGGTATAATATTTCCCATTTCAGATTCTGAGTGGGTAAGTCCTATTCAGGTTGTGCCTAAGAAAAGTGGTGTTACTATTGTTAAAAATGAGAAAGATGAGTTAGTTCCAATGAGGGTGCAAAACAGTTGGTGTGTGTGTATTGATTATAGGAAACTAAATCAGTCCACTCGCAAGGACCATTTCCCCCTCCCATTTATTGATCAAATGATTGATATACTAGCTGGAAAAACACAATATTGTTTCTTGGATGGATTTTTTAGATATTTTTATGTTCTTATAGCTCTAGAGGATCAAGAGAAGACTAAATTCACATGTTCCTTTGGCACATTTGCCTACCGGAGGATGCAATTCGGACTTTGCAATGCCCCAGGTACCTTCCAGAGATGGATGGTGTGTATTTTTTCTGAATTTATTTAGAACTGCATGGAGGTATTAATGGAAGATTTTACAGTGTATGGGTCTTCATTTGATGAATGTCTAATTAGTTTGGGAAAGGTGTTGAATTATTGTATTGAGAATAATATGGTCCTAATCTTTGAAAAGTGTCATTTCATGGTAGATCATGACATTGTCTTAAGGCATGTAGTGTCAAAACATGAGATAGAGGTTGATAGATAAAATGTAGATATTATTTCATCCTTACCATATCCTTTATGTGTGCGTGATGTTAGATCATTCCTAGGGCATGCATGATTATATCAGCTCTTCATCAAAGATTTTAGTAAGATTGGTCTTCCTATGTCATGATTACTTCAAAAGGATTCTGATTTTGTGTTTTTGTTTCTTGCAGGAATTAATTTGATGAGATAAAACAATGTCTGAACACTACACCTATCATACAGCCCCCACGGTGGGAGATTCCTTTTGAGCTTATGTGTGACGCCTCCAACATTGCTATTGGATCTGTCTTATCTCAGAGGGTGGAGGGACGTTCACATGTGATCGACTATGCATCGAGGAAACTGGATTCAACTCAATCAAATTACACAACCACATAAAATGAGTTTATTGCGGTCATATTTGCTTTAGATAAATTCCGTTCATATTTATTGTGCTCTAAATTAGTTGTTTTTTCTAACCATGTATCTTTGAGTCACCTCCTAAAGAAGCCAATGCAAAGCCACGACTTATCCGTTGGAAGCTCCTTCTTCTGGAATTTGATGTTGTGATAAAGGACAAGAAGGGATCCAAGAATTTGGTGGCAGACCACATGATTAGGCTTACTCACACACTAGAGGATGGAACCTTGGACCAGGTACCACTTCGGGACACTTTCCCCAATGATCATCTCTATACTGTCTTAGGTACGCATCTTTGGTATGCTGATTTAGTTAATTACATTGTTTCCTCTGAAATCCCAGAAAATTTGAAGAAGCATGAAGTCCAGAAATTAAAAAGTGAGTCTAGGTATTATGTGTGGGATGATCCTTACCTTTGCCGCTTATGTAGTGACCAAGTCATTAGGAGGTGTGTTCCGGATCATGAGTTTGAGTCTGTTTTGCATTTCTGTCATACACTTGCTTGTGATGGACACTTTGGACCCCAACGGACAGCTAGGAAGGTTTTGGACTCTGGATTATATTGGCCTAGCTTATTCCATGATGCCCATGTGTTCTGTAAGTCATGATCTCATTGCCAACACACTGGGAATATTTCTAGGAGACATGAGATGCCCCAACATCCCATACTATTCTGTGAGATTTTTGATGTATGGGGCATCGACATTATGGGTCATTTTCCTAGTTCATTTGGGTATTTGTATATTTTGGTTGCTGTTGATTATGTGAGTAAATGGGTGGAGGCTAAGGACACTAGGACTAATGATTCTAATGTTGTTGTGGAATTTGTCAAAGCACAGATTTTTTGCAGGTTTGGAGTACGAAAGGCCATCATCAGTGACCAAGGGACACACATTTTCAATAGGAATTTTTCTTCCCTCCTTCAAAAGTATGGGGTGACACACAAAACATCAACACCATACCACCCCCAAACAAATGGGCAGGTTGAGGTTTCAAATCGTGAGTTGAAACAAATTTTGGAGAAAACTGTGCAGCCAAATACGAAGAATTGGAGAATGCGCTTAGATGATGCATTGTGGGATTATAGGACAGCATAAAAGACACTCATTGGTATGTCCCCATTTCAGATAAATTGAGGGACTTCCTACTGATGTAGTGGATTTTATCACACTGCATGACCCCATCATCACTTGAGCACCTCAATCTATTTCTAACCCTTTCACTTTTATATTATTTGTCTTATTTAAAAATTCTGCATTTCATGTGCATATATCTTCTCATGGGTTCACATTGAGGACAATGAAATATTTTAAGTGTGGGGGAGGGAACCTTTTAGTTTAGTAATTTCAATTGTTTTCCTGTTTAAAAAAACAAAAAAAAATTGTGTGTTTTTCAAATTTTGTGTGTTTATTTTTCAATTTTCATTGTGTTTTTGAAATTTTTGAGGTGAAATGATTCTCATCAAAAATTTTAAATGCATATCAATGAGTGAAAGAATTTATTCTAATAAACTGAGCTTAAATGAATGCTGAAATGACTTTGTTTCAAGTTCAAATATTTAGTAATTTCATGAAAAGTAAACTGAATTTTGAATCTCATGCCACATCTCACTGTCTTCATATTTGAAATCACTTTTCTGTGAGGCTTATGAACCGTTATTTTCATATTCTTTACATTCACCTCACTTCTTGAGAGAACCAAATCATGCTTGATTTAACCAGAATTTGATGTATTCCTATCAAAACTTGAGGGTTTGAGGTACTTATGTTTAAATGATTGAGGCATTTGATTGGTATTAAATCCCATATTTCAAAGAATCCTTTTTTATAATGGCCTAACTTGAATAATAAATCCTTTTAGCCCTTAGAATCCATGCACATCCTGTTAGGTTAGCCACATTACAAGCCGATTTTCCCTATCCAACCAACTCTTGAAGTGAAATTGCATAATATAGTTGAGATTAAGTGTGGGGGAATCTATCTTTTGTTGTGCCACCACATTATATGATACATTGGGTGGAAAATTAAATTATGAATAGATGCCTTTTCTACTGAATAAATTCATTATATTGGAAGTTGTGCCTTTTCTGGAGCTTCTAATTGAGGTGGAAAGGTGTGCCCATCTGGAGCTTTCAAGAAAATCATGTTTGAGAAGATTGAAATTTTTTATGCTAAAATGATGATTAGTGTAAACCTTTCATGACTTTTCATGATGATGGAGCTGAATTGATACTATGGGGATTGAGAAGAAGGCCTTATTTAAGTGAAAATTAGATTAATGCAATTTTGATTAAAAAAATACTCAAGCCCTCCTCATTCAGCCTCAGAATTTTTCACATCTAAATCCTACCAACTGAAAGCCACAGAACAACCTTGAAAATTCCTCATGATAAACATATGTCCTTGACTCACATCAGGTGGCGATGCATGAATTTATCAAGCCTATGGTGACCCTTGTATGAGTTTGAATGAGAAAGACATTGCAAAAAAAATGTCATTTGTGTGATAAGAGAAATTTCAAGTGAGGTAAGTGTTTTGTGCATGGGAGGATAAATAAATGGGAAATATATTTAATTATATAAATGAAGAACTTGAAATAATGGTTTTTATGAGGCATGATATCTTTTTTTTCTTGGTGTGTAGTTGTCTGATCTCAAAGATATGTGTTTTAAAATTGGTTTTGATTTGATATTGATGTTTACTTGATATGAGGTTTTTCCCAGGAGTGCAAAAGGGTAAGTGTGTGGGAGTTTATAAAACACTATTTAATTGAATATTTTATTGGTAATAAATGATATAATTTCCTCACATTGTGTTAAATATGTTTAATTAGAAATATTTTGGGATTAGATCATTCATTTGAATATTTGATGAAAATTCCAGTTTTACTCTTTATAGTTCACTGTAGTATTTCGAAGATAACTATTTTTATATTTATTATTTGAATTTGAAAGTTTGTAACAGTGTTACTAACTTAGTTATATACAACTTTTATTCATGACACTAGAGCTAAAGAGTGAATTTGGTTGTTGAACATGGGGTATGAAGTCAAAGTTTGGCTGGACTCTCCAAAATGGTGAAGCTTCTGTATTTTGGCCATAACTCTTTCATATGGTCCTGGATTGAGCCCAAATTTGAATAGGAGATAGAGGACCAATATTAAAACATTGGATCCATCTTGAAGGCCGTCCAATTCACTCGTTTTGGTGGTTAAATGGGCGGTGCAAGTTGACATAAAATATTTTTCCGAGATTCCCCATTCACACTTCAAACCACATTGAACCTAGCCTCCTGACCACTCTATAAATTGGTGTTTTTCTCATTTGGTGGGGTTGGGACGTGAAATTGGAAGTTTAGGGCAGAGTAGAAGTGGATCCACTCCAATTATCCAAAAATTTCAATAAGGGTATCTCTTGAAGCAAGGATCCCTTTGACGAAGCCTTCTTCTTCTCCATCGTGTTGTAATGATTTTGTTTGTGTAATAAACATCGTTGTTCTTATTTTATTTCGTATTTTTTAATATGTTTTTTTAAAATTTCTTCTCTTAATCTTCCTCTTTGGGCGGGAATTCTTGAGTAGAAGCATTATTGGGTAACACCCATTATAAACCTTTGCACATGCAAAACGCTTCTACGATGATTACGCCACCCATGGAAGAGTAGTTCTTTTTAGTAGTAGATCGACCTCTATCCTTCTTCATTCATATATTTTGAATCAATGAGCTACTGTAATTCAAATATTATGATCTATTAATTGAGTATTTAATTTAAATGAAACTAAGCAAGCAATTGAATAGTTAACACAAAACACGTGAGGTCGGGAATTATGTGAACTGTGAGAGCGCAACCTTAACCGGTAATTCAAAACCACACGGGATCAATTTGTAGAGTTCAAATATAATCTTTAAACACAATTAATCCTCATTTCCAGAGTGGTTATGTGCCTTAATTTACCACTGACCATAATATAATTTTAGAACATCAATCAAAGTATGGAGTTTCGATTGAATGTTCCAAAGTTAGCCTAAGGTTAAATTCTCTTCATCTTCATGGTAAAGTTAATTCTCGTAGGGTTCGGGATTTAAAAAATTATGGGATCATAGTTAAGTGAATATTAATTTAAATGATAATGGGTAAAAAATGATTTAATAGGTAGATTTATATCGATTACATCTTTTAAATATAGTATAAAAAACATCTTTTTGTTGTGTCATTTTAATCAAAATTCATTTCAAAACTAAAAACAAAACAAAATACAATCTTCTTCCAGCAAACTTATTCTATATTCATAAACTATAACCAACCCCCATCCTATAAAGTAGTATTTTTGTTATATTATATTTTATTTGTTTTTGAATACCTTTAATAAGTTGTTAAATTCACTTACACCTTTGAGAGACGACCTTGGACAGCCACTATGTTGCACCTAAGAACCCCAAAATCACATTAATCATTTGAGGGCGCCCACGACAGTGACCTATAATATATAAATTATACAAAATCTTTTGAATGATTCCACTTTCTCCTTATAATTTAAATTATCTCATTTGTTATGTTGGATTAACATAGAACATCCATCTTCCATACCTAAACAATGTTAAACCCCTCACACATGATATATAAAATGATAAATTATGGGTCTCGTACCACAAATAAGATTTCCCAACTCCTTGTGCACTACAGGGAAAAGAGGAAATGCCTACAAACCATAACCACACAAAATGAAAACATAGATCAAACAAAATTTCACCCAAGAACCATTAGACCACAGCCCAAATAACAACCAAATTCATAACACCATTCCCACAAAAAATACAAAAGAGAATATTGATGAAAAATAATAATGAAATGAGAAATCACTCATCACATATTGTTAGCCAACAAATAACATTACAAAAGGATTGAAGTATGGGGAAGGGTGAAATAAGATCCTCCAAAAGAACATATTTATCAATCTAAATGAGTGGAAAGGATACATATTACTGAATAAAAAATAATCAGAAAACATAGAACATTAAAATGTAGAATCCCATATTTTCACATAATCTAAAAATCATGTGACATATAATCCCTGGTATTCCCCAAATTTCAATATTTCATTTAATATTATAAATCCACAGACATTATATTATACACAATTTCTATTAAAAAAACATGACATGTAATCTATCTCCTTTTATTCCCTTATATGTGTTCAAGACTGCAACCCCCCAGCTAATAATTCCTAAATCAAAATTTCATGTTGTTTGAACATTACACAACTTGAATTTCCTACGAAAGAACTATTGAAGGCCCACCTCTAAAAATAACTCCCAAAACATCATCAATCCTCATCCAAAAGACCTAAAACAACAAAAAATTAATGAATAATATTTCGATAAGGCATAGACTGTTACATCAAATACCCATATAATTATTCTTACCCTCAAGAAAACTAAAAAACCCAAAATGAATGGTGTATAAAATACCATCCAATGATACACTTTTGAATGATGTAATTATTCCTAAAAGTTTACCACCAGCTAAACACTCCAAACCAAACATCCATAAAACAACATGAACAAACTCATCACCATATAGACACATAAATTCTCTTATCGTAACCCCATTACTAAACAATTATCTCAACCTCCATGTAGCCTAGACCAATATCTTTTTTAAGAATCTAATTTTTCTACCCCGAAAACACAAATCATGGTAATACATCTTCCATGTTAATATTCTATACACTCAAGGTATAAATGACTCACATAAAATGGGTTTAAATACATCATAGTATAATTTATATCAATTACGATTTATTTAAACTTGTATGAATGTGTCTGGAATATATCTAAAGTAAATCGTAACAAAATGAGAGAAAATATCATTAGATAAAAAAATATATAAAACATCAAAAAAAATCAAAAACATAGAAAAGAAAAGACAAAAACATCTTCAATTAATGGGAAAAATCCAACTCTTTCACACATGTACTCTACACCACGACAACATTACTCAAAAACACAGAAACAAATAAAAATTATCTAACCACACAACACCTTATCATAATGAACATGGATCTCTACTATCCATTCATTTAATGTTAGGTTGTCTTCATATCCTACAATCCATTGTCAATGGATTTGAAGTTATCATGAATATATAAAAAATGATTATAGATTTGGAATTATTATAGGATCCTCTCCAACTGCAGTGAAAATTAAATATTATATAACCACGATAAAATTATTCCACACCTCAAAATACCAATAAAAAATTGGATAAATATTCCCCCTACCATGATATTCTTCCCATGTATAGGGAAAACCAAAAGGAACATGTATTTCTACCCTTGAACCCCACGGTCCACCTAAAACATTCAAAAACAATTATTATAGTCAGGTACCTCTCTCATACTTTATAAAACAATTTAAAACTTATCTATTGTAATACATACTACATCATGTCTATGAACATTTTTTCCTCAATCCTCCATCATATACATTTGAGAAGAAAACATTCTCACATATAAGGCCTCAAAAAATGACATACCAATGAATGAGTGACATCTATTTTTGTAACTTTCCCAACCCAGAAGCCACTAAACTGGTGCTCCAAGAGTGGTCGTTACATGACTTTATTCGTGCCTCCCCGTACACCAAAGGCTTCCGACTAGCAGCGGGGGTCTATGGGGTCATGTGGGGAGACTATACCCCCTTTTTATCAGAGTAAGCACAACAGAAATAATCCAAATAGAGGAAACAATAACCAATAAACAAGGAACAAGTATAAAAACCATTTCCAGTAATAAATATGACATGTCATACTACATGTGCATGAGTGAAAAAAGCCCAAAATAAAGACAACAGCCAAAATCCCCAAGATGTTCCCGACTCCATGTCTGGATCCTCCACCAAGTGCTACCCATAACCACTCAACTATCTAGAAAGGTCCCCTTCCCTTGTCCTGACCTGAAAACATGAAGTCTGCTCGGGTACCCAACGGCGGCCCGAGCAGGGTGTTAGTACAACTCAGTAGGCCACCACCAACGGTGTCTACAAAATATCCAGTCTAAACAGATTGTGCATGCAAGAGAATATGAATGATAATTTCCATGTAATTATCTAGGGTACCATTATCCAGTTTAGAGCCAAGTCATTGCCACTTCCATTACCATTCATTAGACGCCCATTATCACCATTTACTATTTCATCACATTTCCATGGGTTAATCAAATACACTATGTTAAATGGGTCAAAGGCCAACAATCACATGCAAGAGGGTGAACACATCATTATCCTATCTCACTAGGAATAACTCTCTCATAAAAACCATGTCATCACCTGAAGCCTCAGTCCGGGTGGATGCAACCATTAAGAGAATAGACCCTCAGTCCCGTTTCCTAACCCGTGCATCTGGGATGGAGTTTAGAACCTCAATCTTCACTCGACCGGGGGGCGTAGATCCTCATGTCATACCCCACTCTATGAATCCATGTGCACATGATTATGTATAAGTAACAATCAACCATCCAACCATTTCCCTTCAGCAAACACTATATACAACAACACACATGGGAATCCACAACATGCCTTAACCCATTAACACATTACCATTTCACCTCATTTAACCAGTTACCCAATTTCAATGTGTTATTCCTATCTCACTAATCATTGAACATTAAACCCATAACCTATCCTGTTATGGTCTTAAATCATTTTACACATTAACCCATTTCACTCATTCATCATTTTCATGAGTCAACCATTCATTCCATTTCAAATAAACCCTAGGTTATTTCCATGTCTAGGGGCATTGGATAACCTCTATTACAAGTTTAACCAATCATTCAAACATATTTATCAAGGGATCTAAAATTTATTACAATAGGGCCACTTGTTTAATATCAATCCCTAAATCTGGGAAAAGCAGGCACATCCCATGGATAGCCCCAATTAGGTCAAGCCTATTGCAACACATCCCATGGGGATCGTGAGGGTTCCCATTTTCCATTTTAAACACCATTACTACCAAACATACCAAGTTTATCCAAAACATAACCAAAGGAAATCAAGAACACAACTAAACATGCACAAAACCCTAAATATCCATGAGATATTACTTGTAGACCACCTACCTCGAAACCGTGGTTGAACGCACTCTCAATCAAGTCCGTAGACCTTGATCTGACCAACCATTAGAGCATTAACCTAAAACTCACCAAAAAAGATAGGGTTTTAGAGATTTGGAACGAGAGGGAGAGAAGATACAAACCCTAATCCAAATGGGAAGCAAGGATGTGATTAGCCTTACCCGAAGCTTTGACTCGCAACCAACAACGCTCTAAATGGCCAAGAATCAAAGGATAACCACCCTTGGGAAGCTTTGGTTGGCCAAGTTCATCGCTAGGGTTGAGAGGGGAGGAGAGGAGGAAAATCCTGAGTGTGGTTTAAAATCCCAGAGTGGAAAACTTGTAATTTTTTCCAACTTTAAGTGGCTGCACGGTTTGTCCGCACGGTTTATAAAACCGTTCACAAACTGTGCGCATGCCACTACTTGGAGGAGGAAGAGTCACATGGTTTTTTCATACGGTTTGGAAAACCTTGCACAAGCCGTGCACTCGCTTCTGTCCAGAGGAGGGAGGGTTGCACAGTTTCTCCTGGGCAGGCCGCATGGTTTGGCTGACAGTGCGCAGGCTCTGCACCTTGGTCTTCTTTTTCCAGACTTCCCTTCTTATGTGCCCCGAGCCCCTAGAACACCCACAAGGCCTCTCACACTTTCAAGATACCATTTAATGTCCCAAAATCAAGGTTTCAGCCCAAAAAACAACAAAACGTACCTTTCCAAAATCTTGGATCTTACAACCTCCCCACCTTATAAAGGCTCGTCCTCGAGCTGAGGTTCCAAACCTCATTGATCCACCGAAGAGAAGAGTTCTGGACACTAAGCCCACATATCCAATTCCCGCTCCCAGGTTTCCTCCTGAACATTACCATGCTCCCATAGTACTTGTAATAATGGCACAAGCTTTCCTTGCAAGACCTTTTTACTATGATCCACCACATGAACCGGATGCTCCTCAAAGGATGCATCAGCCTCAAGCTCCACATCCTCGATATCAACCATGTGAGATGGGTCAGTGTGATACTGTCAAAGCTGCGACACATGAAACAAATCGTGAATCCCACCATGCAGATATGGAATAACCAATTGGTATTCCATTGGTCCGATCCACTCCACAATCTCAAAAGGTCCCAATACATGGGCGCCAACATACCCTGCTTTCGAATCCGTCGGTGACCCAACCTTGGTGACACCCGAAGGAACACTTTATCACCCACTTCAAACTCAAGAAGTCTACTCCTTTGATCTGCATACAACTTCTACCTACTCTAATCCATATCCATCCACTTCTTGATCAACTTAACTCTCTCTGAATTCTCTTGCACGAGACTTGTCCCCAACAACTCAGATTCACCAGCCTCTAGCCAACACAACGGAGATCTATATAATCTCCCATAAAGCGCCTAAAATGGTTCCATCTAAATCGTAGCATGAAAACTGTTGTTTTCGGAAAACTCAAAAAACTATAGGTGTATCTCCCAAGAACCACCAATGTCCGAGACACAATCTCTTAACATGTCTTCCAAAACTTGGATCGTACACTCGGACTGCCCGCCCATCTGCGGGTGGAAAGACGCACTCAAAAACATCTACGTGCCAAGGGCCTTCTGCAACCCTTTCCAGAAATGTGACGTGAAATGCGGATCTCTATCTGAAACAATGGTCCGCAACACCCCATGCAACCGCACTACCTCTTGAACATACAGCTCACCCAACTAGTCGACTGTAAAGGTCTCCTAAATAAGTAAGAAATGAGCCACTTTCATTAACTGATCCACAACCACCAAAGCTGCATCATTTTTCCATGGTGTAATCAGAAGACCCATGACAAAATTAATTGTTACATCATCCCACATCCATTCCCGGATGGGAAATGGATGCAACAAACCACCTGGGTGTTGATGCTCGGCCTTCACCTGTTGACAGGTAAGACATCGTGCAACAAAGCCCTCAACTTCCTTCTTCATTTCAGGCCACCAAAACTACCTTCAGAGATCACGATACATCTTGGTCAGACCATGATGCACTACCCACTTCGATGCATGGAACTCGCACATCAACTCTTCCTACATACATTCTGGCACAACCACACGATCAGGAACACAAACAACACTATCCTCACCGATGGCCCGACCAGAAGGGAGATCCCCACCATTAATCTTTTCCTTCACGATCAAACACTTAGGATCATCAAGCTAACTTTCCTTAACTCGAATCAAGAGCGTCGACTCCATCGTTAAATAAGAAAGAGTGACCTGACCATTATCCTCCTGCACCTCTAGGTGCATCTCTGCAAACAAGGCCATCACCTTCCACTCGGTGCTAGACTCCAGAACCACCAGATTCTGAACCTTCATGCTCAGAGCATCGGCAACATCGTTTCCATTTCATAGGGTGTAAACCAACTCAAGGATAAAAGACTAGAGATATTCAACATGTCTTCATTGCCAAAGATTCAGATTCCGCTGTGGGAAGATGTACTTTAAACTCTTATGGTCGGTAATCACAGTAAACCATTCACCCAATAGATAGTGCCTCTAGCACATCAAAGTGTACACTACTACAGCCAACTCAAGGTCATGAGTGGAATAGTTCCACTCATGGGGTCTCAACTGCCTTGACCCATATGCTAAAACTCGCTCACCTTTCATTAACACAGCCCCATGTACAATTCCAGATGCATCACAGAACACGATATACGTCTAACCCAGCTCAGGTAAGATCAAGAGAGATGCGGTCGTCAACCAATTCCTCAACTCGTGAAAAGAATTCTGACATGCCCCAGACCACTAGAACCTGATTTCCTTCCAGGTCAAGCCCGAGAGTGGTGCTTCCAAGCAAAAGAAATCCAGAATGAACCTTCGGTAATACCCAGCCAAACCCAAAAAACTCCAAACGTCAGAACACTCATGGGCTACTCCCACGATACCACTACCTGCACTTTCTCTGGATCCACTGACACACCTTCCTCTGAGATGATGTGACCCAAAAAATGCACTTTACCTATCCAGAATTAACTGTTTGATAGCTTGGCATATAGTCAATGATCTCTTAGAGTACCCAAGACGATGTCATGATATTGGGCATGATCGTCGTGAGTTTTTGAGTACACTGAGTTACAATAAACAAGGACAACCAAAAACCTATTTATAAAGGGATGAAAGATCCAGTTCATCGAAGCCATGAACACTGGTGGTGTGTTGGTCAAGCTGGAGGGCATTAACACAAACTCAAACAACCCGTACAGACTCCGGAAAGTTGTCCGTGGTATGTCAAACCATGACATCTCAAGAACGAACAAGCCCACCGAAAATGATACCCACCAACATCCAAGGTGCATTCCTTGCACTACTTGATATCCTCAACCCGCAACCCCAATGGAGTGTCAATTGACATCACCCCACATAGCCCCTACACAGGTAAACCCAGCGCTACCACAAGTTTAACAATGACAAAAGAGTGTATGGACCCAGTGTCAAACAATGCACTAAAAAAAGTAGAAGCTAAAAAGATCGGACCTCGAAAAGTAGATGGTCCCGCCTCGCCATCACCAGGCATAAACTGAACTACCTGAAGTTGACTTGCCCCACTACCCAAGGATCCAACTTGAACACCCAATACTCCACTGTCCTGTTGGCATGAGCGATCCTTCCCCGGAGTTCCACACCCACCGCCCCTACCAGTATGGATCACAGAGCTCCAACTTCATGCCTGATATAGGGAAACTGGTCCCCTTACCGTATATGGTACCCGCCTTCCACTATCATACTCACCCACCTGCTGAGGTCTCTTGCAGAACTTCTGCACATGTCCTATCCAGCCCCACGAATGACACTCAAATGGAGGTCGAGGACACAGACCACGATTATGCCCCGGCCTACCAAACTGATAGCAGAACACCTGGTTTCCACTATGAGAGGGTTACCCTCCCTTCCATCCACTTTGCACACTTCCGTCATGCTGTGAGATCTCAGGGCATCGCTTTCGACCTTCGGTAGCTGCACCGATTGTCTGTCCTACTACACCACAAGCCCACTACCTGAAGCTCCCTTTAGGTTTCCTTCCATTATCAGTGCCTGATCTACTACCACTAAGAACATCTTTAAGCAGAATATGTTTACATGAGACCTCATCTCATGTCTCAGCCCATCCTGGAAACGCTTTGCTCCTGCTCCCTCATCCCCTGCTAACACTGGGACAAAGCATCTCAAATCAGTGAAGCGACTAGCGTAGTCCATTACCAATAGCGATCCCTGAGTCATGCTCATAAATTCTACAGCCCGCTCCTGCCTCAAAGTCTCTGGGTAGAAATGATGTAGAATATTTTATTGAAAAACCTTCCATGACATTCCATCAGCCTGCTGGATTTGAGCCTGAATGTCCCACCAACACCTAGCCTAGACTCGCAACATATAAGTGGCCAGCTTCACTTTTTTCCACAGGGGTCTCTAGATGGCCTAGTATTGTCTCGACAGACACTAACTAGAACTCCGCTACTTCTGACCCACCCTCTCCGGTGATGGTCGGAAGGTGCTGCAGCTGGAACTCCCTGGTCAGCTCGAACATACTTGGTGCAACCCACCCTGGGTCCCAAACCATCATTTACATAAGGCGATCCATGTTCTCCTGGAATAGGTCTTCTCTACCTTCATTGATCACCACATTTTCTTGACCGTCTACTGGAGGAGTGTTCTCAGCAACATCCTCTCATTTCCCAACTGGTAACCGACGTCGTGGTGGCATTTCTCTATAATGCCAAACACGAGATTTAGCATGCATACCATAATCATTCATGACTCCATCAAAATTTCATTACTAGCTACAACAACCCACTTTTCATACACTTACCCAACAACATTTTCCAAATTTTTTAAAACCCTATTACTCCATTAAACATCCTTTACCCACTTGTTTTATTTCATTATTCTCATTATTTCTTGGTTTCATGAAATGCATGATGCACCCTACTTTCCTACGTCACACACCCACCCCGTGAGTGTCCCAAACACAATGTACGTCACCTATCTGCCTAAGTGCCTGAAAATGATGCATGAATACAAATTCTTATGCTGTTAATGCCACGGGAAAAATATCATGAAACAGTAACATCAAACCACATGTGCGTCACCCAATGGTGAAATATGATCACCTGTAGCAACACACGACCAAGAATAACAAATTCCCACCCATGGTGACTTTGGTTTTCCCTCGTACCTGGGTTAGCTACTCCCATGAATGAGCTCATTACCAAGGCCCAACATGCCGAATCCCTTGGATACCAATACCAAATAACAAACCCTCAGATAAGGAGAAGAAATACCTCCTATGATACCACTTTTTAACATCCCAGACTCGGAAGCCACTAAACCGGTGCTCCGAGCCAGGTGGTTACATGAAAGTATGCACGTCTCCCTGTATGCCAAAGGCTTCCGACTAGAAGAGGTGGACTATGGAGTCATGTGGGGAGACTATACCCCCTTTTTATCAGAGTAAGAACAACATAAATAAACCAAATAGCGGAATAAATAACCAATATACAAGGAACATGTTTAACAACCATATCCATTAATCAATATTCCATGTCATACTACAAGTGAAAAAGTGAACAAATCTCAATATAAAGACAATAGCCAAAATCACCATGATGGTCCCAACTCCAAGTCTGGATCCTCCACCATGTCCCACCCTTATCCACTCAGCTATCTAGCAAGGACCTTTTCCCTTGTCCTGACCTGCAAACATGAAGTCTGCTTGAGTACCCAATGATGGCCCGAGCTGGGTGTGAGTACAACTCAGTAGGCCACCACCAACAGTGTCTAAAAAATATCCAGTCTAAACAGATTGTGCATGCAAGTGAATATGAATGTTAATTGGCAAGTAATTATCTAAGGTACCATTATCCAGTTCAGAGCCAAGCCAATGCCACTTCCATTACCATTAATTACACACCCATTATCACCATTTACTATTTAATCACATTTACATGGGTTAATCACATATACTATGCTACATGGGTCTAAGGCCAACAATCACATGCAAGAGGGTATAAAAATCGTTATAATATCTCACTAGGACTAACTCCCTCATAGAAACCCTCTCATTACCTCTAAGCCTCAGTCCAGGTGGATGTAACAGTTAGGAGAATAAACCCTTAGTTACCTTTCATAACCCATGCATTTAGAGTGGAGTTTAGAACCTCATTCTTCACTCGATCCATCAGCGTATATCCTCATGTCATACCCCACTCTATGAAGCCATGTGCACATGCTTATATATAATTAACCATCAACCATCCAACCATTGCCCTTCGGAAAACACTATTTACAATAACCCACATGCGAATCCACAACATGACATAACCCATTAACACATTACCATTTCACCCCATTTTACCATTTACCGAAATTCCATGTGTTATGCCTATCACACTAAGCATTGAACATTATACCCATAACCATTCTTGTTATGGTTTTAAATCAGTTTAAACATTAACCCATTTCACTTGTTCATCATTTTCACAAGTAAACCCTTCAATCCATTTCAAATAACCCCTAGGTTGTTTCCAAGTCTAGGTGGATCACCTAACCTCTATTCCAAGTTCAACCGATCAAGAAAACATATTTATTATGTGCTCTACAATTTATTACAACAGGGTCACTTGTTTAATATCAATATCCAAATCCAGGAGAAGCCCGAATATCCCATGGATGGCCCCAATTAGGTCATGTCTATCCGAACACATCCCATAGGGATCGTGAGGGTTCCCATTCTCCATTTTAAAAACCATTATTACCAAACATACCATGGTTATCCAAAACATAACCAAAGGAAGGAAAGAACAGAACTAAACATGCATAAAACCCTAAATAACCATGGGATATAACATGTAGACCACCTACCTCGAAACAGTGGTTGAACACACTCTCAATCGAGTCCTTAGACCTCGATCCGACCAACATTTGGAGCTTCAACATAATAATCACCCACAAGATATGGTTTTAGAGCTTCAGAATGAGAGGGAGAGAAGATACAAACCCTAAACCAAATGAAAAGAAAGGATGTGATTAGCCTTGCCTGGAGCTTCGATCCGCAACCAACGACGCTCTAAACGGCCATGAATCAAAGGAGAACAACCCTTGGGAAGCTTGGGTTGGCCTTGTTCATCGCTAGGGTTGAGAGGGGAGAAGAGGAGGAAAATCCCGAGTGGGGTTTAAAATCCCGGAGTGGAAAACTTGTAATTTTTCCCAACTTTAAGTGGCCACACAGTTTGTCTGCACGGTTTGGAAAACCATGCGCAAATGCTGCGAATGCCACTGCTCGGAGGAGGAAGAGTCACACGGTTTAGCCGCAAGGTTTGGAAAACCGTGCGCAAACCGTGCGCTCGCTTATATCCAGAGGAGGGAGGGTCACACAGTTTCATCTGTGTAGGCATCACAGTTTGGATGACCATGTGCAAGTTGTGCTCCTTGGTCTGCTTTGCCCAGAATTCCCTTCTTCCATGCTCCGAGCCCCCGGAACACCCCCAAGGCCTCTCACACTTTCAAGAAACCTTTTAAAGTCTCAAAGAAAGGGTTCAACCCAAAACACAACAAAACATACCTTTCCAAAATCCGGTATCTTAAAATTTTCATGTGAAAACTTGACCAAAGGAATGTTTCATACTAATGAACCAATATGTCCCATGATTACTTGCAACAATATATCCTCCAACATATAGATTTTCTGCTACAAATAAGTATATATTTGAGAGATTGAAGTACTGCTGAGGCATACATGAATGCCAAAATCAGGTTACAATACACTCAAGAAACACAATGTAAAAATTTCTTTCCGATCCAAGATAATGGACATTAGAAATACCTGAAATTACACCACATCATTCACATACCTCATAACACAAGCATTAAATTATCCCAACTCATTGATTCTGAATATGTTGTTCTATTTCATTAACTGATCCACAATCACCCTGATATCATCACAAACTCTTAGATATTATGGTATCCCTATGATGAAAAACATTTAGATTTCATCCCATTTACACAAGGATAACATCATAAGGTTGTATATATAATCCAGGTTCATGAAACTCAAGCATTACAAGATGGAAAACCAAACACATTACCCCAAACTCCACCACTATATGTTTCATCATCAAAAAAAAAACTATCCTCAATCCATTATATATCATGGAATATATGAATGTAAATCTTAAGGCAATGTAACAAAATTACAATGTACTAACTCATTCAGCACTATAAAAAAAATTTCTCCGATAAAACAAAATCTAGTTATAGCCACCCTTTATGTATGAACCTGGTTCTTATTCTTGAGGTACGAGTTTCTTATTTTCTCTTATCCTTATGTGTTTTTGAGAAAATAAGGAAAATGGGGTAAAATATTAAATTTCGGGACTACACGCTGTGTACTTTTCCACACATCCTGTACTTTGGCCATGTGGGATGAGTACATAGGCTGTGTAGCCCTGTCGGTGACCAAAGGTGTAAAAACCGACTGTAAGCCATGTAGTCAATATTTACACGCTGTGTAGTCAGTCGGCAGGCATATAGTATGGCGATGGAATCAACCACCAGCTGAGCGGCAGTACACGCCATGTAATCAGAAATACACACCGTGTACTCATGTCGACCGATGACCAGTGCGGTGGTGCCTCCAAAAGAATAGTTAAATGGGAAAATTACATGCCGTGTAGTCAATAATACATGCCGTGTAGTTTGTTTTTTTCGCTTAAAATGGGAAGTAGCCAATCCTATTCACAGGATTGGTTTAGAACCAGAAGGAGTTGTGGGAGGAGGTAGGGACATCGCAGATCTCTAGATCGAGCGTTGGGAATCCGTTTTTGCCTTTGATGATCTTGTTGGAACTGCACGGGTAAGCCCTCCACTCTCCTTAAGTCATTCTTTCCAATTATTCCTCTAAGGGATGTTATTTGAGTCTGAACGTGATTTTCTTCCACATCATATCTACGTCGTTCTGGGACGATTCGAGGATTTTCGTTCGCGTATACCATACATTGGAATTTTAGGTAGGGGGATTGGTGTTTAATTTACAACTAATGTGCAGTTTTGTATAATGTTGAGATACGCACCCATGAATGGGGTGTCGTGTGGCTGAGGACTTGTTGAATTAAATACCGAGAATTGTATATTCAATTTAAATGTGATAATAAACTATTGCTTGGGATCATTTCTTGGATCCAGGACCACCCCAGGGGTGCGTTCCTCTGTTTAACCATTTGGAAAAGACACTGAAGGGTATGCCTTTATAATAATGATTATAGAATTTCCTTGAGTGGAATTGCATGTGTATTGCTTGTTTACATGTTGGTCATGGCCTGGTTACTTGTTTAGCCTGAGGGCAGTGTTATGACCAGCTTGTGGGTAGTGTACTACTTAGCCTATGGGGAACTTCTTCCGTGCATGTGGGTTGTTGACTCTGTGCCTATGGGCAACACCTCGTACACCTGTGGGAAATATTTGATATGCATGTGGGCAGATTCCTATGTTTTTATTCTAATTACCTGAGGGTAAGGGTTTACACGTCTGAGGACACTGGTTTTTTTACATAGAATATTAACTATGGTGATATCTTGAATTGAATGTTTAAAAGAATAATAAAATAGAAATATAACTGTTAAAGTTAGTTACTTTTTAGTACTTCTTAGTTTATTTCATTTTACTACTGCACACTGTTGTTGCATATCTTCACACTATTGGGCACGGGCCTTTGGTGGGTGCTCACTGAGATTTATTTCTCACACCTAGTTTGGGTCATGTCTTCGGCCCAAACAGATTACATTTCTGCAGGTGTGGATAAGGGCAAGGGACCCTATTCAGGTACTTGATTATTGATGGGAAGTATCAGAGCATGGGACCGAGCTTGGGCTCGTGATGCCGCTGGATGTTCGGCCTTGATTTTTTGTACTTTTACATCAGTTTTATTGTATTGTTGTGTAACATGTTTTGGCTGTTTTATAGAATAGAAACATACTGCATTTTCATATATATATGACTACTGGTTTCCTTTTTTATCAGTTATCCATTTCTGTTATATATATTATTTACCACTATCGCTTGTTGTATTCAATTTATCTATACCACTGATATAATTTGAAAAATGAGGGCATAGTTTCCCCACTATCAGACATGGGCCCTCGCTGCTAGTCGGAAGCCTCTGGCGTTTTGGGAAATGTGCTTGAGGTCACGTGGCGAACCGTGTTCGGGGAACCCCATGAGTATCACCCAGAACCAGGACACTAGAAAGTGGTATCAGATGTGTTTTTTTCATTGACTTACTATTTGGATCCTTAGTTAGGGATAGGACAACAACATTATTTGGTAATAAGTTGTACCCGAGCGTAGCTAACCCGTGTACATGGAAAAGCCAATTTACCTCGTGTTGCAATTTTTCTGATTTTTCAATTTTACAGTTGAATTGATTTTCACCAAAGTGTGAAACACTTGTGATTGTGCTGTTTATATTTTATTCATGGGTTCTATCTAGTTTCAACCCAATGATATGAGGGTATGCCATCTCATGCATCATTTAGGCATATGTTAGGAATCACATGCCATGCATAGTTTCCATTCCATGTAGGTGCATTAGAAATTTCATGTTGTTGTGAGAGATGTTTTGATAGTAAGAGCATACTATTGTGATAACTACTTTGATTGATTCCTGCTCTTTGATAGGGTATGATTGTGTTATCTTGTTTATAGAATGGACGTCAAACATTTGTTTTTGTGGAGTATGGGCCCTCATTGACTGAAATTTGGTGGATCACTGGGTGCTTATCCAGTTATAACACATATAAGGTGACAAACATTGATTCGCGGGGAGTATGGGCCCTCAAGGATCAGAATTTGGCTCTTAGGTGTTGTCTTTCAGTATTTTCTGTGTTCCGGAGAAGTTTCTAAGGCATACTGTCCCGAAACCCAGTATACACGCCGTGTAGTGCCTTAAACACGCCGTGTATGTTCTTATGTTCGGGAAGGAAAGAAAAATTTTCGAGTACACGCCGTGTACCATAAGTACATGCCGTGTAGTCTCATTAGTTGTCATAGACCGTGTGGGTGGGGACACGGGGAAGGGAAATGTTTGGGGTGAACATGCCATGTACTTGGTGTACACGCTGTGTAGTGTTGACCCATAATCTACCAATGTAACTAACATGTACTGACATATGAGACCTTAAGAAATACACGCCATGTCCACTATAGAACACGCAGTTTAGTTGGAGCCATGTATCCAGCCCTGTAACAAACAACACGGGTCGGTGAAGCTCGTCTAGTACACGCCGTGAACCTGTGGGACACTCTGTGTAGTCTGGACCAGTGACAGACCGTGTGGACATAGCTGTGTGGCTGGGAAACGGGGTAGTGTACACGCAGTGTGCAGGTGTAACACACCATTTAATATCAAGCCGAGTAGTCATCCGTGTCACAAACGACACGGGAAGTTGGAAAATTACACCATACATGCCATGTAGATTATAAACATGCCGTGTTGATTTGTTTAATGGGATCCAAGTGGATTGGATGTGTAGATGGACCCGGGTAGGGAAAGAGAACTTAGGTATATGCCGTGATGTCAGTATACATGCCGTGTAGTCTTGTTGTGAAATCTTAAATTCCATCTTCCTCCTGTTCCCCTTTTGGATCCTTCGTTTTCAGGCTGTGATAATCTTGATCAAAGGTGTGCGTTTGACCTTGTAGTGTCATGCCGCCAAGACGTTCACGCGTTGTTCGCCAGGAGAGAGGCAACAAGTATATTCCGGGGATGGTGGGTCATGGTTTACTAGTTGATCCTCTAGTTGAGCCAGATGCGGCGCCAACCATAATATCTGACCCAGGCACGGAGACGCAGTTCCGTGAAGGCATTATGTGGTTCATGCATACACTTCAGGGAGCACTGCCGGCTGCCACATCTATGGCCGAGCTGACATGTATCTTCCAGCTGTAGTATCCACCTACGTTTTCAAGGGATGGTGTTCCATAGGCTGTGGAGTCTTGGCTGGGGTCGATGCAGACTATTTTCGACCACCTAGAGACGCCTTCAGGGCAGAGGGTCAAGCCCGTGACTTATATATTCCATGATTCTACCAAGAAGTGGTGGGATGTTACCACCTAGTCATAACATCAAAGAGACATGGCGTGGGAATATTTCTAGATAGCCTTCTATGACTTCTTCTTCCCTGAGATGCTGAGGGCAGATCGAGATCAAGAGTTCATGAATCTGCAGTAGGGCACTATGTCAGTGATTGATTATTCTGCCCGTTTCACAGAGCTTTGGTGTTTTTCTCCCATTCTGGTGGGCGATGAGATGTTGAGAGCCATTCTTTTTGGGGATGGTCTTCGATATGACATCCAAGAACTGGTGAATGTTTTCAGGTTGCCTTCAATACATGCTATTGTGAACCAGGTGCTAATTACAGAGAGGAACCTACAAGAAGCTAGTAGTGTGGGCTAGGGTGGTTCACCACCGGTTTCTGGTACAATTTGTACTAGCAAGAGGAAGAGACATATGTATTTCTCTCAGGGTGGCAGTACCAGCCAGAAGAATGTTTCATGTGGTCAGGTCATGTGCTACCACTGTTGTGAGGAGAGGCACCAGAGACCATAGTGTCCACGTGATCCAGTGGAATGCCGAGCTTGCGGAAGGATGAGTCATCTGCAGTGCTTTTGTAGGGAATTTACACCAGTGGCTAGTGAGAGGGGTTCTGTGCAGACTCTACATGCGGGAGCAGGACCAGCAGCTTCTTACCAGTCGGGGAACTGGAATACGTCAGGGCGTGTAGGCAGTGATGGTGGTCATGACTGTGGTAGCTAGAAACCAGGATCTCAGAGGCAGCAGGGTGGGACAGCTCAGGGTAGCCAGGCTTTGTCGCAGGGCCACGACACTAGGCAGACATGTGCAGTGCAACAGACCCAGCAAGAGTAGGATCTCGAACCTTCTACTGCCAGAGGTACTATTCTAGTAGATTGCATTTTATCTTCAGTGATTTTCTACATGGGTGCTAAACATAGTTTCATATCTCTGCCCATTGTAGAGAGCCTTATGCTCTACTTTTCTTCTTCTTCTGCTATTATGATGCTAGAAACTCTGTTTGGAATGAGAATGGAAAGTTTACGTCAGTGCAAGGAGTGCCCTGTTGAGGTTAGAGGGTGTCACATTCTTTGGGACCTCTATTTCTTGGAGATGACGAGCTATGATGTCATTCTCGGGATGGACTGGTAGATTCCCTTTCAAGCCATTGTAGATTTCTGTCATCGCAAGGTGAGTTTCACGTCATCTGAGGGTGGAGAGTTTCTATACAAGGGAGAGTGGGATGTTCATGCTAGTCGAGGTAGACCAGAGTATCATGGGCGAGGTGGTATCACAACCCATATTTTGAGATTATATCTGGATGACCAGGGGACATGTTAGAAATATTTCCCCTAGTGGTTGATCATTTCAGGGAATTCTTCCTGGATGACTTTTCGGATCTTCCTCCAGAGCGTGAGGTGGATTTTTCTATTGAGCTTGTGCCAGTAGCGGAACCAGTGTCCATTCCTCCTTATAAGATGGCTACACCAGAGTTGCATGAGCTCAAGAGATAGTTAGAGGAGTTACAGTCAAAAGGTTTTATCCGACCCAGTACTTCTCCATGGGGTTCTCCTATCCTTTTTGTGAAGAAGGTGGACGGTACTCTAAGACTCTGTGTGGATTATTGGAGGTTGAAATAGTTGACGGTTAAGAACTGATATCCCTTTACAAGGATTGATGATCTTTTTTATCAACTTCATGGAGAAGGAGTGTTCTGAAAGATTGAACTGAGATCAGGATATTATCAGTTGCGCGTTAGACCATCTGATATACCTCTCACAGCTTTCAGGAGTAGGTATGGTCTATATGCGTATACGGTTATACTGTTCGGACTCACGAATGCACTAGTAGTTTTCATGGCTCTGATGAATCGTGTGTTCCATCCTTATATGGATTATTTTGTGGTAGTATTCTTGGATGATATGTTGATGTACTCTCATACTCGACAATACCATGCCACCCATATTAAGATCATATTGAGTACACTAAGAGAGCATTGGCTATATGCTAAGATCTCAAAGTGCCACTTTTGGATGGACCAGATACACTTCCTGGGTCATATCATCTCAAATGAAAGATTTGCAGTAGACCCAAAGAAGTTAAGAGTAGTATTTTCCTGGGGGCATCCTAAGAACGTGTTTGAAATACAGAGTTTCATAGGGCAGGCTGGTTACTACAGATGCTTCATACATGACATCTCCCTCTTATCAGGTCCATTAATTGGTTTTACTAAGAAGTGCGTGAAGTTCGTTTGGTAAGAAGCTTGTGAGATAGCCTTCATGGAGCTGAAGGAAAAGTTGACATCAACACCGATCGTAATGCTCCCAGAGCAGGGGAAGAGCAATACAATTTACTGTGATGCATCAGGTATTGGGCTAGGAGCTGTGCTGATGCAGGGTGGTCGAGTAGTTGCATAAGGGTCTCGGCAGATAATACCAAATGAGAGAAATTACCTTATGCATGATCTTTATTTGGCTGAAGTTGTTCATGTGTTGCGCTATTGGAGATATTATCTATTTGGAGAACATTTTGTGGTGTTCACGGACCAAAAAAGTTTCAAGTACATCTTTACCCAGTGTGACATGAAACTGAGATAGAGAATGTTGGTTGAATACCTTCACTCCTTCGATTTTGAGCTTATATATACACCTGGTAAAGGTAATGTAGTTGCTGATGCACTGAGCAGGAAGACTCAGATACAGGCAGTGTAGGAGGATAATGGTGAATTTATGATTATGGATTTTTTCTCTGCGGTGCATTTGGAGGTGCATGATAGTTAGGGGAAGACATATCTTTCAACTTTAGTTGTGACATCTATCCTCCTAGATAGATGGAGGATGAGACAGCTATTTGATTCAGAAGGCCTAGTTCTACCGGAGTTAGTGACCAGTGAGGACCCTTCTCCTTGTTGGACGGTATGTGATGATGAAGTATTGTGTTTCCATGGACGTCTGTGGGTTCCAGGGGACATACATGAGGAGATGATGCAGGAGTTTCATGCTTTAGCTTGGGTAGTTCATCCCGGGGTTACCAAGATGTACCTATAGTTGAGATGTCAGTACTGGTGGCTGGGAATGAAGAGGAATGTATCTGGTTTTGTTATGAGGTGTTCCACTTGTCAGCAGGTGAAGGCAGAGCATCAGAGGCCAGACGGGATTTTACAGAAGTTACCCATCCCGGAGTGGAAATGGGATGATGTCGCGATGGATTTCGTGACTGGGTTACCAAGTTCACCCTGAGGTAATGATGCCGTGTGGGTTTTTGTGGATAGAATCACAAAGGTAGATCACTTTATGCTGATTAGGGAGACCTTCAGAGTTGATGAGCTCGGGAAGTTGTATACCCGAGAGGTTGTACGTCTTCATGGGGTCCCCCGTTCTATCTTTTCAGATAGGGATGCCCATTTTACATCTCATTTCTGGCATAGTTTTTAGAGGGAACTGGGTACACTAGTGATTTTGAGCACATAATACCACCCTCATACCGATGTTCTATCAAAGCGTACGATACAGGTGCTTGAGGACATTTTGCGTGCATGCATCCTAGACTATGGGGGCTCTTTGGAGAAGCATATACCCCTACTCGAGTATGCCTTTAATAATAATTTTCAGGAAACTATTGAGATGGAACCTTATGGGGAATTAAATTATAGGACATGCTGATCACCCTTATACTAGTTAGAGGTAGGTGAGGAAGATTTACTGGGACCATGTATCATGCAAGAGACTTCTGAGCAGGTCCAGTTGATTCAGAAGTAGATGACTACCACACAGTTTCGTCAGAAATCTTATGCTAATCACCGCAGATGGCCCTTGGAGTTCGTGGTTGGGAATTAGGTTTTCTTACGTGTTTCACCATGTTTGGGACACAGTTGGATCCGGAGATAGGGTAAACTTTCACCAATGTATGTGGGGCCATTTGATATTCTGGAGAGAGTCGGGCTGGTTGCCTATCGGTTGCAGTTACCATAGAGGTACCGACCCATGCACGACGTCTTCCATGTATCTCAGTCATGTAGATATCATTCAGACCCATATCACTTCTTTCAGCCTAAGGATGTTGAAATTGAAATAGATGATTCCTTTGAGGATCATCTGTTTCGTATCAGTGATAGGAGTACGATGTTTCTCTGAGGCCCGTTAGTTCCTCTTGTATGGGTGCTATGGCAGCATGGCTGAGTGTAGGATAAAACCTGGGAGCGGGAGACCGACATACGTGCTCAGTGGCCGGAGATGTTCACGGCTATATCTTCACAACCCTTGGATGCTCAATTTAGGGACGAATTACTTTAACGGGGAAGTTTGTAAAAACCTGGTTCTTATTCTTGAGGTACGAGTTTCTGTTTTTCTCTTTTCTTTATTTTTTTTTGAGAAAATAAGGAAAATTGGAAAAATCATAAATTATCGTACTACACACCTTGTACATTTCCACACTCCTTGTACTTTGGACTTGTGGGATGAGTACACAGGGTGTGTAGCCCTGTCGGTGACCAAAGGTGTAAATACCAACTACACGCCGTGTAGTGGATATTTACACGTTGTGTAGTCAGTCGGCAGGAAAATAGTATGGCGGTGGATGCAGCCGCCAGCTGAGCAGCAGTACATTACATATAATCAGAAATACACGTCGTGTACTCATATCGACAGATGAACAGTGTGGTAGTTCCGCCAAAGGAACAGTTAAATGAGAAAATTACACACCGTGTAGTCAATATTACATGACGTGTAGTTTGTTTTTTTTCTCCTAAAATGGGTAGTAGCGAAACTTGTTCAAAATATTGTCTTATAACTAGAAGAAGGAGTCGGGAGAGGAGGCCGGACCTTCGAGGAACTCCAGATCGAGTGTCGGGAATCCATTTTTGCCTATGATGATCTTTTTGGAACTGCATGGGTAAGCCCTTCGCTCTCCTTAAGCGGTTCATGCCAATTATTCTTCTAAGGGAACTTATTTGAGTTTTAAAGAGGAATAATTCCACGTCAGATCTACATCGTTCTTGGATGATTCATTGATCGTCAATCTCATATACTGTACAGAGGCATTTAAGGTAGGTGGTTTGGTAATTAATTTCCGATTGATGTGTGTTATTATGAACCGTTGAGAAATGCACCAATGAATGGGGTGTCGTGTGGCTGAGGCCTTGTTGAATTAAGTACCTAGAATTGTATAGGCTATATAAATGTGATCATAAACTATTGTTTGGGATCATTGCTTGGATCCAGGACCACCCTGGGGGTGCGTTCCACTATTTAGCTATTTAGCCAGGATACCCGAGGGTATTCCTTTATAATAATGATTATAGAATTGACTTGAGAGGAATTGAATGTGTATTTCTTGTTTACATGTTAGGCATGTTCCTGTTACATTTTTAGCTTAAGGTTAGTGTTGTGATCAGCCTGTGGGAAATGTACTACTTAGCATGTGGGAAACTTCTTCCGTGCCTGTGGGCAGTTGACTCTGTGCCTATGGGAGACACCTCGTACGCCTGTGGGCACTATTCGATGTGCCTGTGGGCAGATTTCTATGTTTGGATTCTCTTTACCTAAAGGTAAGGGTTTACGCGTCTGAGGACACTGGCTGTTTTAATTAGAATATTCACTATGGACATATCTTGAATTGAATGTTTAAAAGAATAATAAAATGGAAATATAACTGGTAAAGATAGTTAATTTTTAGTACTACTTAGTTTATTTCATTTTACTATAGCACACTATTGTTTCATATTTTCACACAGTTAGGCACGGGCCTTTGGTGGGTGCCTACTGAGATTTATTTCTAACACCCTGTTTGCGTCATGTATTCGGCCCAAACAGATTACGTTTATACAGGTGTGGATAAGGGAAAGGGACCCTATTCAGGTAATTGATTGTTGCTGGGATATAGTGGAGGATGGGATCGAGCTTGGGCTCGCGATGCCGCTGGCTGTTCTGTTTTTCTTTTCTGTACTTGTACTGCAGTTGTATTGTATTGTTGTGTAACATGTTTTGGTTGTTTTATAGAATAGTGACATGCTGCATTTTCATATATATATATATGACTGATGGTTTCCTTTTTATTATCAGTTATCCATTTCTGTTATATATATAGTTTATCACTTCAACTTTTTGTATGATATTTATATATTCTTCTGCGCTGCACTTTGAAAAATGAGGGCATAGTTTCCACACTATCAGACCTGGGCCCTCTCTGCTAGTCGGCAGCCTCTTGCGTTTGGGGAAATGTGATTGAGGTCACGTGGAGAACCAGGTTTGGGGAACCTATTGAGTGGCACCCAGAACAGGGATGTTACACTACGACCATCATCCAACAATCCATCTAGATAATCAACAAAGTCAATACAATCAGACATCACCTCTGTGTTTGAGTCTCTACATGAGACCCCTCCATTTTCGACATCATATATGACTTCTCCACCATCTGAATCAATAATCCTCTAACATCAACCAACCACATATGAATTTTAAGGACAAGGATCTCCATTTCAGTTATAGTTCTTGTTTTCAGGTTGTTTTTTTATGAAAAAGAGAGAAATTGTAATTTTCTAAGTACACACCATGTACTTTTGGGTCATTTCGTGTGCCTAGGTACCACAGATATCCATGTACATACTGGGTAGTAGCCATGTAAATGGTTGTGTAAGTGAATAGGAAGACAGCCTAAAATAGGAACCGGTTGAGGCTAATACATATTTTGTACATTAAATGAACATGCCACTTACTTTTCTATTTATTTGTTAAATTGATGCATGGACAAGTCTCATATTTGGAGACAGATTCTCCTAATATTGGTTTGTATAGGAGAGCTAACAACTATTAACTTCAAGCTTCTCTTGTTTCATCATCCGAGCTCCGATTGATATGACGTCAATTGTATTTGATTCGCACTAATGAGTTCTCCATTCCTCTAGAGCCTTTGTTCCTAATTTATTATCACTTGTGATTTATTCAAAGATGATTGATTTTACCCCTTTTTTATATCTACATTGTTCTACATAGATTCAAAGGCCAAAATTCAAGATTATTTATCATACGACATTTCGGTAGGTGGTTTGTACCTTTCATTGATTGTGTTTAGATTATATATTCTAATAGTTCCTTATACCCATGTTTGGGGTATTGCGTGTTATTGAATTTAAACCTGTTTATCACGTTATATGGTTTCTATAGTTGATAATGGGTATATTCTTATGTGTATGGTCAGATATCTTGTTAACAGAACAACATGTTGGTTTGTTTCTCTTATTTTATTGATTGTGGTTGTTTGGTGCAGAATTCATGTTAGGGTTTCTTTGTTTTCCATACCTTGTGTTGTTAGGATGGAGTTACTGATTATATTAAATGCTTGTGATATGAATTGTGACATCATGACCAAGGAGATATTGACTTTGATAGCTTATGAGTTATCATTAGTTAGAAATGTTTTACTATAGTCTGACCGAAGGGCATTGACCATGAGAGATGCCAGGTGGTTATCGGCCTAGGGATTTAAACTGTGAGAGCACTCCTAGGTGGTTGTTTATAATTTTTTGATTGTATTTTGGACCCTTGGGAATTGATAGTGAGAGCCACCAGGTTCTCATTAATTTTTATTGATGTTATATCGTCAATGGGGTATTGATTGTGAGAGTTTCCAAGGTGGTCAGTTGTAAATGATTAGTTGTTATGTTTTACTAGATAGATTACATAGAGAAGAAATATCCAATGGGTTGCAATTTAATAATTTAATGATTGTGAAGAGATGCCAAGACAAATCACATTCTTGGACTCAGTCATAATTGATTGTTTAAATGGTCATATGATATATCGTTTTTATTACTATTAGACATGGGGATATAGATCATTGGATAGATCCCAAGATTACATTTTCCAATGGATTGAAAATTTTAAAAATATAATTTCATGTAATTAAATACTGTAGGATTGTTTTACTTGGGTCACATACTTTTTTATTGCTTTAACTTGAATATCACATGCCATATATATTCAATGATAGTTAGGCATAGATATTTTGGTTGTTTCCAACTAGGATTCGTCTCTCACACTGTTTTGGGTCATGTTTTTGGACGTAGATAGATTATATGGTTGATGGTTTTGATAACGGAAATTTCCCTTCTTCAGCAGGTACTTGATTGTAATTATAGCTGGGGAACATAGGGCATAACTGAGGCTTGTGATTCTATTGGAGTTTACATAATTTTCTCTACTTTGGTTTATGTATTGTATTTCTAGTATATTTACTTGTTTAGATAGTTTCTTAGCAACAGGTGACATGAATCATTTATATATATGATGAAATTGTTTTTTTTCTATCATTATTCCATTATTTCATTGTTTTTTATGTCTTAATGCATCTAGTACTATTAATTATTTTTTATTCTATTGTGAATAATAAAAAAATTAAGTTATAGTTTCCCGATTATCAAACATTGGACCTCGCTAGTAGTCAGTAGCCTCTGGCATTTGGGGAAATGCACTTGAGATCATGTGACCAACTTGGTATCGGGCATGCTTGGGCAATTCCTAGAACTTGAATGATATAGTGTTTATATCAGAGGAGTGTTTTTCTACTTCTTGATACTATTTGGAGCCTATAGATTGTGATATGAAGGAATATACAGTTGGTTATATGTTTTTCCTAAGAGTATCTAACCCGTTTACTGGGAGAATCCAATTTACCTCAAATATTGAAATTTTTATGGGTTATCAATTATTACTATTGAATTGATTCCATCGATGGGTGACACACTAGTTTTTTTATTTTATTATTGATATAATTATTCTTATATATCTGTTTAATCCCAATGAGATGAAGGTATTAAATCTCATGCATCATATAGGCACTTACTATATATGACAATTCACACATTCTTGTCAAGCCAATTAGGGTGAATTAATGATTTCAGGCTGTTGTGATAGATGTTGTGCAAGATATGCATGGTGTTTTTATAGATTTCATGTTATAAATACCTTCTATATTGAATGGGTTTTGGTATATATACACATTCTTTTGAATGGAATCCAAACATTGGTCCCCAAGGTGTTATGGTTCCTCTTGGATTAGAATTTAGTGGATCATTTTTGAACATTAATTGAATTATAATAAGGCATGACATGATATAAGATGCCCAAATTTGATTTTATGGGGAATATAGGATCTCACAGATTAGAACTTTTCAGGCCGTGGAAAAAACATAATGATTTTTGGGGTTCTATAGATGAATAAAAGGCTTATAGTTTGGAAACCCAATAAACATGACATGTGTTGTTTTGAACACATTCCATGTGTTCTTCAATTGGGGAAGAGTGACTTTTATTAAGTACACATTGTGTACTAGACATACATGTTGGGTAGTGTTTGACCATATAACTGAATTTGTGAGAAGAGACACAGGGTTGGAAAAAATTGGTAGAACATGTATACCCTAGATTGTACAAGACTTGTTGTAAAGAACCATGAATCTATCCTTGTTATAAATGACATGGGTGGATGGAACATAGATTGTACATGCCATGTCTTTTTTATGCACACCATGTAGTGTCAAAAATGTATCTGTCCATGTGACTAATGACACGGGAAGGAAGAAAATAATGGGTACACAACGTTTCTAGGGTGAACAACGTCATGTAGTGTTACTCAAGAGAAATATGTGTAGTTATAGCCCTAAATATGAAATTGGGAAAGATGGAATATTCAATTTCATGTTGGGTCATAGGAGGATCATGTCGTGTGTAGGGGTTTATCATGACCAGGACAGAAGAGGTTCACTGTAATCTCAAAATTTTATTATTAAAAATTCCTCTTGATTTATTAAAAGTATAATTGTGTGAAATGGTTATATATCACATGCACTTATTGGGTTTTATTATTTTATATTTTAAAATAAGGTTATGAATTGTGACCTTTGATAATATAGCTATTGAACAGTTATCACATTATTAGTATAAATATAGGGCTTTAAAAAATACAATTTACTCAGAAAAAGGAAGTGATGGACTCATCCAGAAAAATTGCTCCATATGAATCCCATTTGTTGGATAATGTAAAGGAGGTGGAATTACTGGGCTTCTCTCTTGACCAATCCCAATTCGATCCAGAACATGTTAAGCTTGAGCAGAACTACCTATGTGAGAAGTGGAAGTTAATAGAGATTAACTCTCGAGCAATTTTATTTGAGCCTCCCCAGTAGTCTGCCACCATCACAAACCTTACACTTCGTTTTTATTATTGTTTTATAAGGTGTTATATGAGAATACCCTAGATCTATGATTACATGCACTATTTTTTATGGAGAATATACATTAATATTATTATTGTCACTTGGTAAATAGTTTTTAAAGAAGAAATAGTATTTTAATTATAATTCTATTAAAATATATATATTGATTAATGAATGGATTTTTGAATTAAATAATATTTTAATGAAATATTATTAATAAATATATCTTTATAAAATATAAATAATCTTTAAATTTTTATTAATTCAATAGTAATTTTTATTATCGGTGAAATCATTTGTTTGAAATCCCATGAATTTTGGATAAATGTCAGTTTTTATTTTAAAAGTAAAAATTCAGCTATATAGAAAAAATATATATATAATGAATACTATTTTTGAAATCAAGATCTCTAAATTATCCAATGGTGAATTTTTCATATTTTTCCGAGACAGTAGAATTTTTGTGTACAAATTAAATAATGGTTAAATATATAAGGTGTTTTATGACATCATAATGACCCAAAATCAATGTCATAAAATAATATATACATTTTTTCTGCCAATATATGTTTTAAATTAATATTATTTAATTTTAGATTAGTTTTATTTGTTTTATGGTGCCTTAGTGGAACCTCTAAGTCTTATAAAACATTTTAACATTTAAAATGATTTCCTTGAGAGTGTGACTCACCTCCACACAAGAAATCCTACTATTTTAAATTTTTATGCTATTAGCCTTATAAAATAATTTTCTCCACTATCATTTGGAAAAAACCATGTGAAAAAACCATGGGTTATTTATTGGTTTTTATTAGTTTAATGTGTGGTGTCCAAAACCTAAATAATAATAGATTTCCTCTCTTTTCCAATATAAACCCACCGATGATCCCACTTCACATCAATAATAACCCTTCTATCACATCGCTACCAAGACCAAATATCATTAAAATCATCCAAAGGCACTGAAAGCTCCCATAAATCCCCTCTCAAGCCCCCCCCCCAAGACTTTGGGATCACACTTCCATGTAAAGAATTTCTTCCTTTCCCTTTTTCCCCAAATTTCACTATGTTGTTATGAACAATTATTTTCAATTAAAAATATATGGTTATGATTTCTCACCTCCACTATACTTCCATCCATAATTTTTCGTGATTATACACCCCTTTTTCTCTCATTAACACTGCCCATGTACACTTGTTACCAAACCAAAATTCTGTAAGATTTTTCTCTCTTCATAATTTACATTCAAGAAATTTATTTATATTATGAATATAAATTCCACTATATATGATGGAAAATTTATCTATATGAACCATTTACTGTCAATTTCATGTAAATATGATGATATAACCCTTTCTCCCTCATTAATCATTTTTATTAATTCTTATTTCATGCAGTTAAGCTGCCATATTTGCACAGTGATTTTCCAAGAAAAATTCATTATGTAGTGAATACCGTTCCCATTTCTATATAAAGGGTATTCACCAAAATTTACATTTACATATTTATTATAGAGTCTCATGTATTAATTCCACATTCCATTATTGTTGAATAACTGATTATTTTTAATGAATACATGTTATATAATCCATGTGGCACAATTATGCATTAAAATAAATGATTTTGAATGGTGCATCCTGATAGCGCTCGAATGCATTGGGTCACGGTTAGTATTTTGATACCTCAAGTGCAATAAGGTTTTACTAATTATAATTCATGTGAATCAAGGGTTTACTCAGGCTTCATATGCAATGATCCTTGGCTCATGCTAATACCGTGTTAAATGTTTTTACAATATTTCTATGTAATGATAATTATCAAATATCTTGACTTTATGTTCATATTTATCTGATTCTCTTTTGATATCTCTATTTCCTAACATTTACATTCTTCATCGGTTTATTCCTTGTTTACTCCCTTACTAGTATTTATATATCACCCTTTCTTAGGCATGTCCTCAGGTTTTCTCTTGCAATGCTTACTATGAAGGAGTGTGTTTTGTCATGTAAAATATGTTTTCAATAAATATGTTCATTCCATGTTTTAGGATGTTACTTAATGTTCCTGAGACTCAAATAATCTATACATATCAATACTCATTGTTGTATCTTGTGATTTTTTTTGAAATAAAATATGTTTATGTGTGAAATGTAGTGTATATTTGTTATAGTTGGTATCAAAAGATAGGTTTATTAATTTTTTGGATTATGATTTGAAAACCATAGTGAAGGACTTAGGGATAAGAATTTATATAATATAAACACCCCTAAATTTTGGTGAGTAATAGGTAAGTGGTTTATCAAGAAAATAAATCCCAGTCTAGATACGATCATGTAGAGTTAGCTCACGGACCAGTGTTCCCAGGGGCAACACTCGAAAACACTACATTGAGCTAGACTCAATTAATAACTAGTGCACAACAATGGGGATTACTTCACAATTCATTACGAAACTCCTGGGGGGATATTTTTTGGTAAATTCACATGCTTAGTATGAACCAAATTTAAGGTAAAAAAAAATTTCCCTATGAATATTTGTTGTGTTGTAGATCACATATTACATAGATTGAAGCCTATAAATTTGTAATTTAATGAAAAAAACGAAATTTACAAGTCATCCATTTTTTCATTGTATTACCCTTCATGTGTTATCCCTATAATTCTTTATATTGCATCAGAAAGCAGGTAATTGGATGAATCATGCTAGCAACTGATGTGAATATCATGGTGATGATTGTTATAATGAGATTCCCAATCTGATAGGAGTAGGAATTGAAAAAATTGTCACAATTATGTCTTATTTATCTCATGTTTTTAAATTATACATGGTTCTTGTGGAACATTCACCCCCCCTCTTAAGAATGAAAATGTTGAAATCAATAGCTTCATGAGGAAAAAGTCCTCCTACTTTTAATGGATCATCTATTCCGTCAATTGGAGAACAATCTATCAACTCCATTGAAATGATATTCTCTATCACTCAATGATCTGAACAAGAAATGTTTCATCTAGATTCTTATCTTATGGTGGGTGAAGTTGATCAATGGTCGACATTGTAAAAAATAATACTACTCCGAAGGAGATCTAGGAATTGGAATTGAAGGATTTTTAGAAAATGTTTTTCGATAAATATTTTCCTCTCAACCTCTGACATAATATAGAAAAGGACTTCCTTGACATCATAAAAAGTGATGAAGAATCCATCAGAGCGAACATGTAAAAAATCCCATGGATTTCATTATACATCTTCTTCTTTGTCGGTACCCCCAAAAGAAATATTGATCACTTATTTTGTGGGATTAATCCTAGCATTTGGAAGTCCCTATAGATCCTTGAATTTGAGAGCTATGTGAAACTTTTCTTATGCTCTCTCATGGTTGAAATGGAGATTGAAGAATCTTAGGGGTATCATGGGAATAATAAGCCTATGATGGACTTTAATTCTGGAAATCTGATGAATAAATCCACCAGTGCTATGAAAATGCATCCCCCACCTCCCCAAGTTGAGGAATGAAGAATTCCAAAAATTTCCTAATTAAGATGAGGAAATGATATAGGTGTGGATGAGAAGGTAACCTATCCATTAACTACTGACAAAAAAACCTTACATCAGTGATAGTGGAGATTAAAAATCCATTAGACCCTCAAATCGTTTTTCATTTCATCAAATACAAAGAAGCAATGAACATTGCAAACTAGTTCCATAACCCATTGGTTTTCGGAGGCAACCCACAACCTACAAGGTATCAAGGGAGAGCTTCTTCTATCACACCCTCCGAAGTGAACCCCAACAAATAAGTGGTGATAGGTATAATAGTTATTCATTCATGAATCGAAAACATACACATTGATTATGATTCAATAAATTCTTTTATATCCCAACTGTTTTGTAGAACAATCCCAACACCACCACAAATCATGGAAGTAATAATGTCATTGAGAACAAAAATTAGAGAAATCATTGAATCCCATGAATATAACTCCACCCATTTCATAATTTGTTGATTAAAAGTCATAGTGAACTTCACCATAACTCCTCTCTTGGAATTTGAAGTAATTCTTGGCATGGATTGGTTTTCATCATATAGAGCCAAAAAAAATTGTCGTGAGTGGGAAATCATTCTCAATATGGTTAATTGACCAACGATTTTGTACAAGTGAAAGGAGGATGATGAATCTTCTTTAGAACCGTCTTATGAAGTGTGGATATTACTTCACTATGAGAATATGTATCATGCTTAGATGATTTTCTGTAAGGAAGAAACCATCCATGAAGACATGCCTATTGTGAGGGAATCTGGTGAGTTGTTTCCTGAGGAATTGTCTAGTCTTCCTCCTAGAAGAGATGTTTAATTATTGATTGATCATATACCTAGAATATTTCCAATATCCAAGACTATGTATAGAATGGTTTTAGTGGAAGTTGGGGAGATGAAGAAATAACTATAGAAGAATCCAAATAAACGGTTTATACGCAATATGCTTCACCATATGGTTCACCAATACTCTTTGTCAAGAGTAAGGATGAGTCAATGCACCATTGAATTGATTATTGTGAACTCAACAAAATCAAGATAAAGGAAAAATAACATTTACCTCGAATTGATGACTTTTTTGATTAGATACATAGAAAACAATTATTCTCTACGGTGTATTTGTGGTTTGGATATTACCAAGTAAGGGTGGAGAAGGAGGATATCAACCAAGATTTCTTTTTGTATAAGGTATGGGCAATATGAATTCATAGTAATTCCTTTTGGAATAAATAATTTTTTAACATTATTTAAGGAATTGATTAATATTGTTTTCATAAAATACCACAAATAAATTTGGTAGCCTTTATAGATGATATTCTAATATACTCTAAAATAAAGAAGGAGCACGAGGAGAATAAATGCACTGTACTAGAGACTTTGCAAAAAGAGAAGATCTATAAAAAGTAAAAAAGGGTGAGTTTTTGTTAAAGGAGGTCTCATTTTTTGGTCATATCATCACAAGAAACGAGATATCTATGGAACCCTACAAGAAAACTACTATTTAGGGATGGTCAAGGCCAACATCAGTAACACATATCCATTGATTTCTGGGGTATGTTGGATATTATCACCGATTTGTGGAAAATTTCTCATAATTGTATAGCTATCTTACCAAGCTAACACAGAAAGGAGTAATGTTTGATTTGAGCGATGAATGTGAAGATATCATCATAGAGATGAAAATGAAGCTTAACACTGCACTCATTCTCACACTACCCAATAGTGGAGAACTTTTTTTTTGGTATTCAATGATGCTTCAAAGAAGGCCATGGAGAGTGTTTTGATGTAGAAGGAAAAATTCATTGCACATGCTTCATATTAATTAAATGTTCATGAAAAAATTCCCCAACACATGATCATGAGTTGGTGGTGGTAATCATCACTTTTAAAATTTAGAGAAATTACCTCATTGGGGAGAGGTGTGAAATATATACGGATCACAAAAGCCTTATATATATATTCACACAGAAAGTGTTGAACATGCACCAATGAATATTGTTAGAGCTGATCAAATACTATGACTACTCAATCTATTACCACCCTGGGAAAGTGAACAATGTAGAAGATGCTCTAAGTAGAAAGGACCCAACAATTCTATCATTTATGATAATTGAAATAGATCCAATATTCTTATATTTTTGGAAGATGGACCTGGTAATTTTATAGAAGGTAATATCAACAATCATTTAACAAATAATTTCTAAAATGTCTCTTTTGGAAAGGTAGAAGGAGAATCAAAAGGATGATGTTGGAATTCAAAAGATAGTTGAAACTATAAAAAAGGATAATCAACATAGTTCAATGTGAATGAATATTAAATTGTGATACTTTAGACAAGACTATGTGTTCCATAAAATCCAGAGTTAATGAATGAACCTTTGGATGATGTACATAGTTTGAATTTATCTATTCACTCAGGGTACAAAATGATATATCGAGATCTCCAAGAGAATTATTGATGAGATAACATGATGAAGAAAATCTTTGAGTATAAATAAATGTGTCTGGAATGACAACAACTAAAGAATGGGAGGTAAAAGTCTAAGTAGTTGATTCAAACATTACCCATACGAGTAAGGAAATTAAAGAACATCACCATGGACTTGGTCACCGGACATCTAAAGACATCCAAAGTAAATAATGTTTTCTGGGATATTGTGGATCATATTACAAAGTCTTCACACTTCATTGAAATTCAAGAGAATTTATCATTGGATCAATTGGAATTGATATATATCAGGGAAGTGGTAATGCTATATGGAGTACCACTGTCTATAATATTCAACAAAGATCCAAAATTCACCTCTATGTTCTAGAAGAGTTGCGAACATGCTCTGAATGGGGATATGAACATCAGTACTGCTAATCATCCTCAAACTGATGTCCAATCGTAGTGGACTATCCAAACACTTGAGGACATGTTGATGGCATGGTCAATGCAATTCAAATGAGGATGGGATCAAAATCATCCCCTCGTTGAGTTCTCTTAAAATAATAACTTCCACTCAAGCATCCAAATTCCATGTTATGAATCCCTATATGGGAAGAGGTATAGTACACTGACATGTTGGGATGATGTTGGGGAGAAAAAACATTTAGTTCCATAAATGGTTGAAGAAATGGTGGAGAAGCTTAAGACCATACAATAGCACATTAAAGCTACTCAAATTCGACAAAAGTTTTATGATGATAATCATTTATAAGAAATATAGTTTGATGTTAGAGACATGGTATTCATATACATATCACAGTGGAAGAGATTTATGAGATTTGGGAAGAAGAGAAATCTTAGTCCATGGTAAATCTACCCTTTTCAGATTCTTTATTGCATTTGAGAAGCGTCCTATCGAAGAGCTCTCCCACAAAAACTATCTCAAATACTTGTTGAATTCCATGTGTCACTATTGAGAATCGACATATGTGACCCATCACATGTACTCAATCCTGATGAGGTACCATTGTATAATGACCTCTCCTCTAAAGAGAAGACGGTGAATATTTTAGATCATAGAGAAGAAGTTCTATGAAATAAGACAATACCCCACATCGAGTTGTTGTGGTGATACCACAATATTGAAGAGGGAACATGGGAATCAGAGGAAGTGATAAAGAAAATTTACCCACCTCAATTTAGTGTGAGAAAAAATAATTTCATGGGGGAAATTTCATAAAGAGGGAAGATTGTAAAAACCCAAAAATTTAGTAATGAAAATTCTTCTTGATCAAATTAAATTTATTATTATGTAAAATGGTTATATAACTTATAAACATACTTGGTTTTTTGTTTTTGATTTTTAATTACTGTTCTGAATTTTGACCATTCCTAAATATATGCATTGAACAATGACCACATGATTAGTATAAATATTGGGCTTTAGCAAATCCAATTTACTCAGAAAAAATATGTGATGGCCTCATCCAGTAGAATTGATCCTCAAGAAGCACATTTTTCAGTGCTCAAAAAGTACGTGGCATCACTCGGCTTCGATCTTGACAACTCCCTACTGAGCTTGAATAGAATAAACTTTATTGGAACCACCTATGAGAAAAGTAGAAGTTAATAGAGATTACCACATGAGCGATGTTTCTGATCCTCTACAAGAGTCTATCACAATCGCACACCATAAACTTCGGTCTTATGTGGGTGTTATACGAGGCTACGTAACAAGACCATAATACAATGATTATGTACATTATTTTTGTATAGAGAATATACATTCATTTTATTATTTTTTCATTGAATATAGATTTTAAATAAAAATATTATTTTTTTTAATATTAAATTAACAAATATATTTTGATGAATTAAGATATTTTTTAATTAAATAATATTTTAATTAAATGTTTGTAATAAACTACTTTTTATTAAATTTAAATTATCGTATAATTTATATGAAATCAATTGTAATATTTAATAAGGTTTGAAAACGGTGTTTTTCAAAACCTTTGAATTTAATATAAATATAGGATTTTATTTGAAAAGTAAAAATACATATATTTAAAAAACTATACATTTAAAATTAATATTAATTTTGGAATCAGGGCATCAAAATTATCCAATGGTGAGTATTTCATAATTTTCCGAGACAGTCGAATTTTTGGATAAAAATTAAATACCTTTTAAATATTTAATGTGCTTTATGACATCATAATGACCCAATAGTAATGTAATAAAATACTATAAACATTATATTCATCCAATCTATTTTTTATCTTTAAAATAACGTGATTTAATATTATTTGATTAATTTTATTGTGCCTTAGTGGCCCCTCAAGGTCTTATAAAAAATTCAAACTTTTAAAATGATTTCCTTGAGAGTGTGACTCACATCAACATAAGAAAACCGATTAATTTAAAATGTATTCCCATTGGAATTAAAAAATACTTTTTTACACTACCCTTTGAAAAAAATGGGCAAAAACATGGGGTGGATGGTGGTTATTATTAGTTTAATGTGTGGTGTCGAAAACCTAAATAATAAATAATTCCATCTGTTTTCCTATATAAAGCCACCCAAAATTCCAATTCACTTCACTAAAAACACATATAGAATATACCTACCCAACTCTCCTCTCTCTAAAATCCTCCCAAGGAACCGTGAGCTCCCATGATGCCTCTCTCAAGCACCTCCAAAGCCTTTGGGATCACACTTCCACGTAACAGATTTCTTCCTTTTGCATTTTTGTGAAAATTTTATTATGTTTTTATGACCTTATATTTTCAATTTAAAATGTCAGTGTATGATTTCACACCTCTCCTATACTGACCTACTTATGTTTGAATAATGATAGACACCTTTCTATCTCATTACTACCCCCATGTACACCCGTTAACATACTGAAATTCCATTAGGGATTTCTCTCTCCTCATTTACATTCATGAAATTATTCTATATTATGCATTTAAATTCAATTACATATGTTGGTAAATGTATCTATGTGACCCTATACTATCAATTTCATACAGATATGTTGATATTCCTCTTTTTCAGTCATTAATCAATTTTATTAATTCTTATATCACGCTTTTATGCTTCTGAATTTTCAATTTGATTTTCAAAGCCAAAGACATTGTATATTAAATACGATGAAGATTTCACTATCAAGGGTATTCACCTAAATGCATATTTAATTGTTGATTATATAGTTTAATTTATTAATTACACAATCCATTACCATGTAAAAAATGAAATTATTTCTTGATTCTGTGTTTTATGATCCATCTAGAAAACATATACATGAAATGAAATGATTAAGAAGGGTTCTCCTTAATAGTGCTACAATGCATTGGGAAAAGATTAGTATCATGACACATCAAGTGAAATGAGGGTTTAATCATGGTAGATAAATTTAAATTATGTTTTAATCATGCTACATGTTCAATGATCCTTCGATCATTCTAATATAATGTTAAATGTTGTTCCCACAATTCCATGAAATTATCATCATGCTATATAATGCCTTTATTTTCATCTTACTTTAATGCTTTTTTGATATACCTATTTCATAAAATGTATTTTATTCTTCATGTTATTCTATGTTTACTCCCGTTAATGGGCTTTATATCTCACCCTTTTCTTATGTATTTCCTCATGTTATCCCATGAAAGGAAAAGTACAACACAATGTGTGTGGAAATTTAAATGATGTTTTCAATAATGATGTGTATTTCATGTTTTATGTTGGTATGTAATGTTACTAAGACCCAAAGACACCAGATCATTCTATATTCTTTATTTTATCAAGTGAAGATTTTATATAAAAAATATATTTATCATTGAAATAAAGAACAGGGTTGTTACATCCACGCCCATGTTAAAATCTCAAAGGAACACATCGTGTAGTAGTTGTGCACGCCGTGTAATGTTGTTTTTTAATACATGAATGTTTTTCTTTTTCATATTCCATTCATTAAATATTATGTTTTTTCTAGGATTATCTTGAACTAATGTGTGCACTTAACCTTTAAGATTCATGCCACCAAGACGTCCTTTGGCTATATGACAGGTATAGGGAGATTATGAGACACCCGAAATGGTAGATCTAGGACTACTAGAAGATCCTCATGGCATGCCTATCTTGGAATAAGTTGTTATACTAGAAATTGGTGAAAATGAACAGTGTCATGAAGGGTTTATGAGGATGATGTAGACTTTTTAGGAAGCACCAAATCCTGTGATGAAAATTGTAGAGTTGACGTGGGTGTTCCATCACCTGCATCATCCCACTTTTTTTGGGGATAGATGACCATATGATATAGAGAAATTTTTGGATTCCGTGATTACTATCATTGAAAATATGAAGATTCATCCTGATAGAATATTGAATCTCATGATGTAAATTCTATGTTATTCCACCATGAGATGGTGGGATGTTATCTCACAGGTGTAACATTATGGCATATGGTTTGGGAAGAGTTTTAGAGAACCTTCTATGACTACTTCTACCCTGGTACTTTTAGGAATGGTTGAGCCTTAGAGATCATGGATTTTGGGCATGGATCTCTATCATTGATGGATTACTCATCTCATTTTACAATGTTTTAGTGCTTCGAACCTGTTTTGGGATGTGATGAGTTATCTTTGGCTACGTGATCTGAGGATGGTCTCAAGAATCACATATGATCTCAGGTGAATGATTTCATGTTGTCATCAATTACTGCTGTAGTAAACTAGGAAATGAATACTAAGTGTAATATAGAGGGTTTTGGAGTGGGGAACTAAGGTGGATTGGCATCCAGGGTTGGAACGCCTTCGTCAAATAGCATGAAGCACTGCATGGATCTTTCACGTGATGTTTTTTTGGTAGCTTAGGAGTATGCTACCAGTGCAGAAATATTGGGCATATGAGACTACATTTCCCAATGGACCTGGTCGAGTGCCGATCTTGTGGAATGATTGGCCATATTAAGACTTTTTTCAGATGTTATCACTAGTAGTGAGTGAGAGGGGATTAGTAATGAGTATTCATTCAGGATAAGGACCAAAATTTTCTCAAATCCTAGGGAACTAGAGTTTGCAGGTCGTTTAATTTGAGGGGTTGGTCAAGGTTGTGGTAGCCAGACATCTGGTTTTCAGTTTCCGCAGGGTGGATCATCATAGGGTAGTCATGAAGGGTTCTAGGTCTGTGGTACAGTACATACACTTATGATAGAGAAGACCCTATAGAAGATGGATCCCAAACCCTCTACAGTTAGTGGTATGATAATAGTTTCCTCAGTTTTGGATTCTTCACTTTTTTTTTATATAGGGGATTCCTATAATTTTATATTTATCACAATTGTGGAGAGTCTTGAGCTCTATATATTTACTTGTGAGGGTATTATAATGCTAGACACACCATTGGGGATTAGGACTGATAGTGTACATTAGTGCAAGGAGTTACATCTTGAGGTTTTGGGGTGTCAGTTCTTATGGGACCTATATGTCATAGAGATGACAAGATTCTGTGTCATTCATGGAATGAACTGGTTGGGCTCCCATCAAGCTTTTTTTGACTACTATCACTACAAGGCGAGTTTCACATCACTATAGGGTGGGTATTTTCTATACAAGGGAGGATGGGATGTACAATAGAGTTTATTTGGAACCGAGCATCATGGATTTGGAGGAATTACATCCATGATTTCTAGTTTAAATATAGGTGACCAGGGGACTTCAACTATTGAATTTCTTCTAGTGGTGGATCATTTTAAGTATTTATTTACAGAATATATTACTGGTTTACCTCTTTAAAGAGGTATACATATCCATTTAACTTGTATGAGGTGGGGCACCGGTGTCCATTCACACTTATAGGATAAAACAAGAATGATACAAGAGATCAATAAGTAGTTAGATGATTTACAGAAAAATAGTTTCATCTGACCCAATAATTATCCTGGGGGTTCACCTGTCCTTTTCGCGAAGAAGGTGGATGGTACCCTAAAAAATTGTGTAGATTATCAGAAGATGAACCCTTTGACAGTCAAGAATATATATCCCTTGTCATGGAATGAGGATCTCACTGATCATCTTTGAGGAGCCCGAGTGTTCTCGAAGATTTATGTGAGATCTGGTTATCATAAGTTTTACATTATTCCATTAGACATAAATATTATATCCTTTTCTATAAGGTAATGTATATACGTTTATTTGGTTATAATATTTGGTCCCACGAATGCATCGAAAGTTTTCACGGCACTAATGAACCGAGTGTTCCATAATTACAAGGATTCATTTGTGGTAGTCTTTATGGAAGAAGTCTTGATGTATTCTCACTCATGATATGGCCATTTTGTCCATCATGATATCATACATGTACAATGAGAGAGCATCAGTTATATGCTATCATATCAAAGTTCAACTATTGGATAGACTATATACATTTTTGGGTCATTTTATCTTAGTGAATAGATTTGTAGACTCGGTGTATTTGAGAGAAGTAGTATCCTGGGAGAACTGAAAGAATTTATTTGAGGAATAGGGATTTCTAGGGATGACTAGTTACTACTGGTGATTTATTTAGGACTTTTCAAGTATTTCAGCACCAATTACGGTCCTGACTAAGAAGGGTGTGTAGTACATATGGAATGATTCTTATGATTCTGCCTTTCAAGTGCTGAAAGGGATATTGAATTCAGCACCGATTCTTATTTTTCAAGAGCTGGGAGGGATTTACACTATTTTCTATGATGCATCAAGTATGAGGATGGGAGCAGTGCTTATGCAGGTGGATGAAGTCATTTTGTACATTTCTCGACAAGTAAGGCCACATGAGGGGAATTTCCCAGCACATGATCTTGAGTTGGCTGGAGTTGTGGATTGATGGAACTGTTGGAGACATTATCTATTGGTATGTAATTTTGTTGTAAAAACTAAACACAAATGCATCATGTATATCATTTCTCAGTGTGATCTGAATTTGAGATAAAGAAGGTCATATGAGTAACTTTAGACTTTTGACATTGAGATTCCCTACACATCTTGGAAATCAAAGGTATTGGATGATCCATTGAGTAGTTATATTAAGATACAAGAGGCTATAGAGGCTAGAATTGAGTGGAAGCTTATATATCTGTTATCTAAGATGAAATTGTATGTGCATGATAGACAAGTGTTGAAATTCAATTCTTCTATAGTTATTACCTCTACACTATTGGATTGAGTGAAAATGATGTAGCTATAAAATTCCGAAGGCTTAGTCTTACAGAAGAGTGTTCCAGGAGAGGACCCTACTCCTAGGTGGTCCATAGGTGAGGATGAGGTTTTGAGTTTTCATTGGCATGTATGGGTTTCAGCAAACCTACAAAAATAAATTTTTAAATATTTTCATGCATCAACATTGTAAGTTCATTATGGTGTCACCAAGATGTATCGAGATCTACATTGATTGTATCAGTGGGCTAGCATAAAGTGGAATGTTGCTGGTTTCACTATGAGATGTTCCACCTGAAATTAGGTGAATGCGGAACATCAGCGACTGGAAGGCCTTTTAAATAAGTTACCCTATCCCACGGGGAAATGTAATGATGTTGTGATGGATTTTTTGATGGTTTTATAGAGGTTACCTCATGGTAATGATGTGATTTGGGTTGTTTTTGAAAGAATCATGAAGGTTTCTTATTTTTTACCGATTAAGGAAACCATTAGGGTTTTTGAGTTTAAAATGTTATACATTTGGGAGATTGTATGTTTTCATACTGTTCCACATTCTATAATTTCAGACAAGGATGTCTAGTTTACGAGTCATGTCTGGCAGGGACTATATAGGGAATTTGGTAAAAAGGTACTTCTGAGTACATGATACCATCCCCAAACAGATGGCCAGTCTAAGTGCATAATTCTGGTTTTCGAGGACAAGCATTGAGAATGCGTCCTAGATTTAAGGGTCCCTTGGAAGAGACACATACCCCCAGTGGAGTTTTACTAAAACAATTATTTTCATGAAATGATTCTCATGGCACCTTATGAGGCTATCTATAATAGGCCATGATGATCACTCATATATTGGATGGAATCAAGAGAGGAAGATATGATGGGACCTCATCTTGTCCAGGAAACCACAAAGAAGGTGGAGTTGATTCAGAGGAAGATTTATACTGCACATTATCACCATAAATCTTATGCTTATCTTTGGAGAAGACCATTAGAGTTCGATAATGGGTGATCATGTTTTCATAGATGTCACACAGAGGTTGGGACACCAGAACATTAGGAGACTGGTGAAGCTTTCATAGAGATATGTCAGGCTGATTGAGGTTTTGGATAGAGTTGGTTTGTCTGCCTATCAGTTTCAGTTACCTCAAAGGTATAGGTCGATGCATAATGTATTTCATGATTCTATTATATGATGTTACATTTCAAACATGTTTCATGTTTTTCAAATAGAGCAGGTTTAGTTTGAGGTGGATGCATCATTTGACGAGAAACCTATTCATATTTTGGATCATGTGATGAAGGTTCTCCATGGATGATCGGTTCCTTTTTTCTGGGTGTTATGGTAGAATGACCATGTACAGGATGAAAAATGGGAGAGGGAAGCAAATGTATGATCACAGTGAACATAGTTTTTCGAATTTTTTTTTTCACCATCCTTGGAAGGGAAATTAGAGGATTAGTTGATTTAAGGGGGGATGTTTGTGACAACCTGGATCTTCATTTTAGGTATGGATCATGATTTCTGGATGTCATGTGGAGAAAAGAATAAATGAAAATTTTCAAAGTACACATTTTGTACTATTTGGTACAAGCTGTGTACCTAGGTACCTTGTACATCCATGTATTGGCCATGTAACGTCCGAGTACATGGCTATGTAGGTGACCTGACATACTACCTAATGTGGGATTTAGTTGAGTCAAATACATATCATTTACATTAATTATACAACCCATATAATTTTATTTTTTATTAGATAAATGAGAGTGGGGTCGCACCTCATCTTTAAAAACACTTTCTTATCACTTTGGTTCGTATAAAAGAGCAATAGAATGGCCATAATCATCGAGATCCTCCCGTTTCTCCATCCGATCTCCGATTGAGATTATTTCAGTTGGATGGTTTCCCACCGGTGGGTTATCCCGTCTTCTAGATCCTTTATTCCTTGTTCTTTCTCTCTCTTGAGATATTCATGGATGGTATATTTTACCCTTATTATAGATCTATGTCTTTCTATGATGATTTACATGCCACTGTTCAAGATTATTGGTCATATGAAATCATCATAGGTGGTTTGTGCCAATCATTGATTGTATATGGATTATATATGATCAATGTATCATATAACTATGTTTGGGTTATTGTGTGTTTCATAATTTAACCCTGTTTATCACCTACTATGGGTTATTTAATTGATAAAAGGTTGATTCTTATGTTTGAGGTTGGATACCTGGTTTATCAGACTCCTTATCGGTGTGTTTCCCTTATTTGATTGATTATTTATGTTTTCTCTAGAATACCTGTTAGGATTGATTTTTTTTTCATTCCTTTTGATGTTCGTATGATGTTATAGATTATATAAAATGCTTGTGATATGCATTGTAAATGTTTGTCTGAGGGGAACATGACTACGAGATCTTCTGAGGTAGTGTCATTTTTGTATGTGCAACTATTGTGTGACAAAAAAGAATTGACTAAAAAATCTGACAAGGGGTCATTGACATAGGGGTTTAGACTATGATAGATTTCCCTGGTGGTTATTTATAATTGTTTGATTGTATATTGGACTCTATGGCCTTGACCATGACAACTATCTGGTTGTCGATATATTTTATTCATGATATATTGACGAAGGGGTATTGACAGTGAGAGTTGTCATGGTGGATAGTTTTAAATTATTTGTTGTTATGTTAGACAATAGGGATTCGGTAGTGGGACCTTTTCTAAAGGATCACAATTGAATAATTGAATGCTAGTGATGAGTTTCCAAGAAAAATAATATGATTGTAATCGGTCTTACTTGATTGTTTAGATCATCTTATGAGAAATAAATTTTGATACATTTTCACAGTGGGATATAGAAACTAGGATATACTCTGATATTACATTATCCAATGAATTGAATAATTGAAAAATGTAAATGAATGAAATTGAAAACTGTAAGATTGTTTAAATTAGATAACATCTGAGTTTATTACATCATTTTTCATATTTCCTACTATATATATATTCACTAATAGTTTGGCGCATATTTATTTGTGGTTTCCATCTAGGATTTGTCTCACACCATATTTTGGTAATTCTTTTTGACTCAAATACCTGGGCTAGTTCCATTCTTCATCAGGTTCTTGATTGATGTTGGAGTTGGAGAGCATGGGACCATGCTGAGGCTTGCGATGTTATTAAACTTTACATTATATTTTTTACATCAGTTTTTATATTTTATTTCAAGAATTGTAACTTTTTTTACTACTTTATTAAACCCTTGTCATAAGAATCCCTTATATATATATATATATATTCTCTAGTTGTTTTATTACTATCGGTCTTACATTGTTTACATCTGTTGTATATCTTATTGTTTCCCCTATGGTTTACCATTAATTTTTTAGTTGTGCATACTATACAAATGATGACATAATTTTTCCATTATCAAACATTGTTCCCCACAACTATTCAGTATCCTTTGGCTATTGTGGAAATGTTCTTGAAGTCATGTGACCAACCGGGTATAGGGAACCCTTGGGATGCACCCGAAATCAGGATGTTACATCCCAGTTTGTGGTTTCCAAATCCTCAATGGATCTCCATTCATCCCCATAATCACGAATAAATTTCTTCACCAACTTCATAATATTTTCTTTATTCATAAAAATCCTCTTTATTACGGTGTATGATATATAAAAATCATAATCCTTATGAAACTCTAACAACCTTCATTTCTGAAAATTCATATCACACTAATAATTGATATAACTAAAAAATGTATGATCACGATGCCGACAATTCACTCCCCAATTATTTAATACAAAAATTATATCAATTCAAATAAAACCACTACTAGATCAATATCATGATTGGCATATTTAATCTCATGAAGATTTATCTTACAAGTGGAAAAAATATTAATTTCTTTGATACATCAAAAAGTGACTCAATCCTGGATGGATTAATCAAAAAAACACCTCAAACACCACAACCTACTAAGGAAACTAAATAATTGGTGTATTGAACAGAATCCTATTCATGTAAATAAATGAAAACTATAACATATTAGACCACACAAAATCCTAGACCTTCATAGTCAATTCTACCAACAGAGTTGTAAGTTGACCAAAATAAGATAAAAAACTCTGATAATTGCCTACAGGACCAAGAAATATTTTTTTATCTACAACATTACATAGTGCTTTCACTGTAAAAATTTCCTCAATCATTTATGGGTATAAAAACATGTCATATTGTGACACCATATGCCCATGTGAATTAAACCATCATGTCTAAATCATACTCTTGGAAAACATTCCATAAAATGGTGGGGTTAGAGGATGTGTTAAAGAGTTATAAGATTAATTGCATACTCTAAACCTAAATATGAGTAGATCAAGAAATCACCAATGAATTAAATGATGACCTAGTATATTAACTTAGTGATCAAAAAGATTATATGACCAATAAAAAGAGAAGGATATTTTTTATAATTAATGACATGAAAACAGACTCATTGTTCCCATACCTATATCTTTAGGTCGTTCACCCAAAACTGGTGATATCCATACCTCAAATCGATCATGGAAAACCAACTCACACCTCTCAGGTGATCAGATATATCATATATACATGAAGGTGGGTAAATACTATTGACTATAACAATATTCAACCTCTCGTAGTATAGAAATTGTATCAGACTCCAACCTACATTCTTGGAAAGAAACACAGGAGAACAACTCACTGATACATAGGATTGGATGAATCCAATCTTCATCAGATGATATATCTAAATAATAAAATATTGTAACTCAGAAGGTTCTGTTTAATAAGGATCCATTGTAATAATAGAATCACCAGACTACAATTGTGTCCCGAGTTCACCATCATATTGAGGGGATACCATAAAAACTGATGGGGAAAACATCCAAAATCTCTACAATGACCATAGGGATCACAAATTCCAAAAGTACAGTAATTCCACATAAAAATATATGAATAATGAAATAAGTGGCTTGAGACGTTCACTTACCACCATGAAGACCCTCTCACTAATGAATATAACATGATATCCAATATTTTATAATAATACTTCTCTCCATAAAAAAAATTATATAATATTATGAAAAAAATAAATCCAATAGATTCATAGTATGAGATCATATGGACACATCAATAGTGAAAAAATTTCCCCACGAGATTGATGTGGCCCCATCACGAGTCAACACCACCATTAAACATCCATGAAACTGTTCATGACTCCAACTAGTGTAGTCAACTCCAGTGGAATGTTAATCATCTCAATGTATAGTCTAATAGCATGAACTGTAGTTCCTGTAACAACTGAGTACGAAGCTCCCGAATCAAAAAAGGAAGAAGAAAGGGTGTTAAAAAAACAATTATACCAATGACTATCTCGGCCCCATATGGAATTACTGCCTCCACTGTGTAAAAATGAACACTCCCAAATACTAAACATCTCTATGGATGACCACTTCCCTAACCATACTCTAGTTTGATTCTCAAAACAATAATAAATTCATTTGTTAATCTTCTACATGCTTCATATCACATCATAAAATCATAATATTTTATTTCTACTATTATAATTATCCCTCTAGAAAATGCTGTTGAGGCTAGAAATAAATTTATCCTCCCCCAAAATAAGAATATGTTACCACTAAGAACATGATCTAGATATGTCTGTGAACCCCACTAAAAACAATAACCTGAAGTCCCTTGGGAGTCACAGACACCCATGGACCAAAAATGATGAAAAAGAAGGTATGAAGGTCAATTCCACACTTCTCATAACCACAATGGTCTTAGTTCCTTAGGAATTCCACTGGAAACATTTCACCCTGAGAAACCATTCTGGTTCACCTCTAATTGAAAAGCTCCTTTGGAGTGGATCACGTTGATATCCTCTACATTCTTCTAAACCACCAGATCTATTCAAAAGATAAATGGTGAAATATCATACAATATAGAAGGTCATAGAGCCTCCTCATGACATCTCGCATGAGACTCATCCTATAGAAAAATAATTTCAAAATGTAAATAAGGTCGTCGAACATGATTCCTTACTCTCACACTAATTTATTCCCTAGATGAAGAGAATGATGCTCCTGACAATCCACTAACAACTTGGATGATGAGAAGAAACCTTCCATGAACACTATCTGATGGTCGACTATAAAAATATCAAATTTATTTTTCCCTTCTAGATAAAACACTAACCACCATGGCCTAACTCTCCACATCTAACTAACTACCAAACTGATGTAGTACCCCACTTGAGACCAGGTGAAACTTAAATAGATAATGTAATCCTCCATCTATCCCACAATATATACATCTGAAGCACTTCCCTTATGATTCCACAAAACCATCCAATGAATGGAGAGAAACAACCCCCGACTATGATGGATCCTCCTCTAATGGATCAGACCTGAAATATTCACCTAGATTTCAGGGATGATCCTAAACTACCTGAGCCACATGAAAAAGCTATCGATGATCCATAGTTGGAAGTGGAAAATATATTATCTATTTCTGGGTAATAAAAAACTATTATTTATATTTATTTTAATTCACTTTATCCCTTTTAACCTTCCCAAAGAAACACAGTTCAATCATGAATAGAAATAATCATAACACAGGTTCCTCTCCTTGGACTATGACCATTAAAGAGGTCCATCTGACTTGGTCCTTTAAAAATATCAAGGGCCATGAACTTGTTTATAGGGGGTCTAAAATCCAATATCCATGGAAGACTCCCTATCTTATTTCACAAATGAAGATAAACTGGATGTTTTTCCACACTAACCCATGAATTCCTCACTATGCCTATCTCTTACATCCATACTATCTTTCAACCATCACCATTAATAACACACTATAATTACCCAATCTATATGAAGATACTATAATAAGGGGAGAGAGATAAATAAACCTCAGTGATAATTTTAATAGGTAGCATGTTGGTGACTGCTATGGAGTGTAAAAATCTACTAAAAATGGAGAAATTATTCTCTATTATAATGTTGGATCAAGTCATAAGATGAACCACCCACAAATAAATTAATGAAATGATAAAAAAGGAAAAACATGTTCAATAATTCTTGTATAAATAGAAAACATATAGATCAATGAATTTAATTTAAATACCCCAAAAAAATCTAACGATACAACACAACAACTATCGAAGGTTTGAACTAGTAATGTCAATTATGGTCCACATTATCCTCATTGAAATATTATTAAATTTTTGAATATGTAGAGTGACCATAATAGTAAACTTAGTATGAAAACCAATTCCCCTTATACCATGTGAATAAAGGATACTAATTTACTCATGAGAAAACACTATAACCCTATGGACCTATACATGTATACTAGAACAACCCAACCTAACAAAGTCATGCTAACCATGTAATGAAAATAGATTATATTAAGATAAAAAAATAATATCCAAAGGGGTACACCACACCACTTTCCCACTTTTTTTCTCGCACACCCCAACATTGTATTTCATGGAACTCCCATATCTTCTGAATTACATATACAACCAATACATAGAACAATAACATCACATCATGTCCAAAAACACCTAGGCCACTACCCCACAACATTGAATAACATCATCTCACCTCATGTAACCTGGTCCATCATATCACATCTATAACCAAAGTAGTAGGTTATCATGAGAATAAAGGATATTAATCATGAGCCCTCATCCTGCCATGAGTGAACCCCCACTATAATTCACACCACAACACAGTCATGTCACATATTGAAAAAAAACATGGTCACTAACCCATAGTTCATTCAAATCACAATACACTTTAAAACACCTAGTTCGTGACCTAGTGGACTAAAAGGCTTCCAACCAACATATCCTATGCATATCTTCCCATATAGAAGAGATAACTGGAAAGGGTGGATATTAATCCATCCATCCTCATCCTTGAGATATTGGAAAAACATACCCATGTGAATAAATTAGTTTCGAAACATAATGTTTCATTTTGTGGTGTATGTTGAAATTAAAAGTAAAAATACATGAATATACTTATAGCCACCCAAAATATGATTCTTTGTGTTTGTATCAAAAATAAAAAAAAACTCAAAACCGCACCACATTCACTTTCACATAAAAATTCATATCACTACAAAATAAGGAACAATTCACATATCACACCACCAAAAAAACCCATTAACCATCCCATTCATTCCAATTTTAAGAATAATCAACATGAAACCAAGCATTCCATTATTTATTCATTCATTAGAAATTTCCATCCCATTTACCAATCCATGCGCCATCCATTTAAATAATTATTGAAAATAATTATTCATTACATAAGAACTCATGATACTATCATAACATAACATCACATCACATCAACCTCATCATTCTCATCGATTTATCAACATGCCACCTAAAATTTATGGATGAAAACAAACATATCACCGACCCAAAATCATAGCCAAACAACAATAAACATATAACCCAAAATAATTGAAAAACATAATATCATCTCGACACAACAAAAGAATTAAAAAATTCATAATATCACTACCCTAAAATCATGAAAAAACCATCACCTCACTACCTATACACATCCAAACAAACCATCATTTCACAGAAAAACTAACATCCAAACTTCCATTAACCACCACACTAAAATAATGGTAAATATCCCATCATATCACAACCATGAATGCATGTCCATGAAACCATCTTCTCTCCATAAAGAAACAAGGACAAGATACCATCATCTTTCTAACCAAAAAGCACTAATAAATAAGAATCACCTTAGTACACCCAAAGCACGATGCATCACCCCACACTACATCACAACTACTCATAGGCACTCTAAAATAATGACTACATGTCAGAACAACACAAAGAAAATTTTACATATTAAAAAAATAGATTTTATAACATTTTACCTTATTTTGGTACATTATCATACATGAAATATGTCTAGGGGAAACAATTTAATTTTTAAAATGTAAGTGGTTACCGATTTCCATTTTTGGAGTGATATCTGAAAAACAAACGGAAAGGTTTATCTATCACAACAAGATCATATTATGAAAAGGCTCCCAAAATACATTATTTTATTTGTCCCGTCATTCCATACAAACACAACACCATAATAATATCAATGTCATAAAATCCTGAAAATTAAGCACCCTTCACTCTTTAATTTTAATTATCTAATTATTTATATTTTATTAATTCATGAAAAACAATATCCAATAATTAAACATGATTCTAACATTCATGCATGATACATAATAATGTTAAATGAGGGATTCCCTTCATTATATAATATTTTGAAACTAATTTCACACTAGATGGTGAAGAAAATGGATTAGAAAAAAACTACACCATAACAAACCATAGATTAACCTACTGCGCAACTACTGACCATAAAAACACAACACAACTATCATAAAACCCCAAAAAATATCTTCAATGAATTCCAAATATATTAATGAAGGAAACCAATTGGGAAGGGAGAATGAACTCACAAATAACCATTAACCATCAAATACCAGAACCAATGACTCGATGATGGAGGAAGTGGGATAGAAGTCCCATAATGATCCTAGGGATTATCTAGATTAAGAGGTAAAAAGATTAATGGATGAATGAAAAGGAATCAGGTGAGATAGAAAAAAAATATGGAATCACGTCATTTTCAAATCTTTTAAATATTACATGATGTGTGATCTAATTGATTACTTAAATTTATATATATATATATATATTTTTAAAAATCACCTCATCCATTATATAATACACATAATGAAAAATAATTAAAAAATTTGTAATCCAACTGATGGTTTCCCCCTCACCCATGTAGAAGGAATGAATCAGCCCACTACTCAAGCTGTGAACCATTGGTTCACATAATGTAAATATTACATGATGATAATTTATTGCAATAACACTCTTTATCTCCATGTTGCACAAAAAATACCTTGACCCTCCTTATGCATCTTATAGAGTACCTCAAACACCCAAAAAAGATAATGTATTGGGATGGGATGATGCAAACTGTTACATCATGTTTTATTTATACTACATTATTCATGAGTTAATTTTTTCTTGTGGATCTTGAAGATCTAAATTATCATATTTTTATTCTCTTATTTTCTATTTATTGTAATATTGAGATGTTTGCAATTATTGTTAGATTATATGGTGAATAATTTACCATTATTTATTTATGAGAATATTTTTTTGTTTGTTTAAATATGTGACATGTGTGTTTTATACTAAATTACACAATGTATAGTAAGGTTATTTCCCTCGATAAAATTCTAGGTTGTGACACCATTTAATAATATTTTGAGAAATATGGAACAACCCTCATGGAGGTAGTATTCCAGAACTACACTTCATGTAAACTTAATATTTATAATTTTTTTTCAAACATATAAAATTTATATTCCAATAGTATTAATGTTATTGATGGAATATATTTTATAGGGTATTAGAATAAAAAATTTAAGAGGGTTCAATTTTTAATATTACCTCTCCCTTTGGATTTTCTCACATGGGAGATAATGAAGGCCACACTATCTTTTATTTTGTGGAGAATGAGGATTATAGTACATGTGTTAAGATTTGTGAGAGACAAAGATTTATTTTTCTGAAATATGGTTTCTTATAATAATTGGGCAAATGTGGTGGGAATTTATTTAATTTATAAGTGAGATTAGTTTCATTTTTCAAACAATAAATTTTTTTAACATGCTATTCAAGGATGAAAAGGATATGATAATGGAGAATAATAGATATTGGATGTGTTATGGTTGAGATAACTCTTATCCATCCATTTTAATAAATTTTACATACATTCTATAGGATTGTTAACATTGGTTAAACCCATTATAAGGTATATTAATATTACATCTACAATTATTTTTTCCCTAATTAATTCATTTTTATTCATAAAATTAAAATTGAACATATAAAAAAGTACATATGAGTTTAAATGATAAAATGGGAACTAAAAAAATTAATCCTAAAGAAAAAAATTAATTTTATAGTATATTCGATGTAAAAATCATTTTCTTGAAAGGTGAAATTATTTACCATACATATTTTTTTTAAAAAATCATCAATGTTACCAATTTATAGAGAATAATCTTGTTGTTATTCATAAAATAATTTTATAATTCATAAAAACGAATATTATAAATAACTATAGCTTTTGATACGATAATTAATTAAAATGATGGAAAATAATATTCCATTAGAAAAAAATAAATATGTTACAAATTGAAAAGAATTGGTTTTCAAATTAATAAATAGTATTATTAAACATTAAATTTTCTAACTAAAAAACAATGGGTGAGGAAAATTTCATTAATTTTTTCAGTCATTCTTAGATTAGGATAATTCCAATAGTCTACTACAGAAATAGAAAATATTTTTTTACTATTCACCTAAAAATATATCTTCATAAGAAATAGGAAAAATTAGTTTTATCCACATTAAATGAATTTTATTAATTCATTGGTATAAAAATAGAAGTTATTTGATTTGTATATAAAAAATAATTTTATTTTAACAATCATTTCCCAACAATTTGATGAATACATTTTAATTATTACATAAATATTCAAGGATTTTTATTTGGGTTTTATGTGGTGAAATGTACTGAAGAAGAAATGTTTTAATGGAAGATACAATTTAAAATATCATTGTGTTATATTATTATTATACAGATCATCTTGACTTGGGATATATAATCACATGGATATGGTAAACAGAAATACAAAATATGGGAAAACATAAAAACTTGTTAATAAGGGTCATATTATAAACACATTTGAATAAATGAGTTAGGGGTAAATATCATATTAAAAGGAAGATCAAATTATAATACTCTTATACTATCCTTGATTGTAGAACCTGTAAACCCAAATGAACTTCTAAATACCATAGAATAATATTCTCAGATAAGAATTAAATGATATAGTAAAGATTCTGTATCATAACTTCTATGAATAAGAAATATGTGCCAAAAACATAAATATTTGACATAATAGGAAAGATTAAAGGTTTCATACAATGAAAACAAAACATATTGTTCTAATTATAAGATATCATCAAAAATACAATTCTCCCATTGGATAAAAATTTACCCAATGCATTGGAAAACCATAATGGTTAACACTTCATATTTTTAACAGTTGTAGTCATATATATTCTACATTTTCATGAAAATATCCACAAATCATTATCATGAAAAATTTTATTTGAGGTTTGTGGGTTTATTAATGACGTATCATGGAATAAATTATGGATATAACATAGGAATTACCCAGAGGATAAGAAGTGTATTTATTTTTAATGATAATATTTAAATAACAAAGTCATGTTAATAAAATTGATTTTTTTGTGCAGAAATATTTTTTAAAAATACCAGAGAATTAAGATTAAATAATAGTATCATTGGTGATACATTAGAATGATATAAATAACTATTAACGATAGAATGGGAATATTAAATTCCTCTAGGTAAGAAATGAAAATTTTCTAGATTCTATAAAATAATGATGGTTTAAAAAAACTATTAATGATAAAAAAAGGTCAAAGATGTGGTACATGGCATGAAATAAAAAGCCGGTGTTTTTAGTTAAATCATGTTTATACAAAACACTGAATTGTAAAAGTAACCTAATATATGAAATATCCTTGAAAAGGAAAATTAAAAAAAACTATCTATATATGTATAGAAAATATAATCATAATATAGATTAATTACATGATAATAATATAGAGGAATGGGGAGATATAAAAATATAACATGTTACCAAAATGTGGTGTGGGATTTTGATGATAATACATTCAATCATCACTGTATTTTTTTTATATTAAAAAGACATTCAATTATTTTGGCACACATTGTGTTTTTATGCCCCGAGTGCCATTGAAATGGTCCTTGAGAAGGGCACAAGACATCAAACCCATATCTCCATATGCTAGATGTTGTTGAATAACAATGTGGGACTTGGGTGAGTTCATGGGGATACTATGAGTTCATAGGATAAGTATTTATACATCTATAAAAAATATTTGTAACACTTAGTGAACGTTTATAGAAATGAAGATAGAAACATAATAAGATAAATGAACCAATATGAAAAAATTATAAATGTGGAATCAATATAGTCATAGCAGAAAGCATGATTATTTCAATGTATGAGGAAAAATGTAAAAAAAGAATAGTGTTGGTGTATGGGGTACACGAATAGACTACATGCAAAAAAACTATAAAAATACTAAGAACATGCATATTTTATTCTGAGAAAGGATCATTCCTCAACAACTAATGCTCCATCCAATACAAAAAAGAAATTTAACATCAGATGAATCATGCTTCCTGTTATCCATAAATATGAGCATAATGTCTACTTAGGTACCAATAAAATGGAATGGTAATATATATTATCTCAGTATGCTGGAACCCTAGGTCTCTAAATCTTTTAATTACTTATTGTAGAAAAATAATGGTGGTAAAAATATATAAATTTAATGTTATTTAAACAAATTTAATATTAATAATTTGATATGGGTTCATAATAAGACACCCACCCCCTACACACTACTTGGGATGAGATAAAAGTATGAAAAAGATACCTGGTGATCCATAATATATATAGATCAGAGTCTATGTGATATAACCGACCAAAGAAATTGGAATACCCCCAAGCCTATGCATTGGAATGGGGTCTAATCCATATGTCAAAACTAGTAGCATTAAATACACAAGAAATGTATCAAAAAACATAAGGAAACTCAATACAGTATCAACATAAGAATAAAAAGAATTTATATTTAAACTATTAATTTTAGATGTGTAGTCTGATCACGTCACCAAGGTATAAGTATGTTACATCCATTAAAATATCCTATTCCACCGAGAAAATCAGAGGAAATCCATTCCAAAGTCAAGGTATGTCTCTTAGTATTGTAACTATAAGTTTTTCACGGGTATCGCAAATAATTTAAAAATTGTCAAAATTGGATTGGGTTAGCCATATTTCCAATGATTCCGTCATCAGATACCCCTTAGGGAACCAGTATCACTCAATAGTAAACTTTAATAAAAAGGGATACCATTCATGGATATAATAAAACATCACATCCCTTGTGTGTCGTGTTGTAACCTATCGAGTATAGAGAGACATATTTTTAGTTCTTAATACGTTAACAATGTTCTATCCCTGACCAGATATGATTTAAAAAGAGAGAGGCATATAATTATATATATATTTGTGTGTGTGTGTGTGTGTCGTAGAACAAGAATTCATGATTTCATCTATTTAAATAATAATTTAATTTCATATGCTTACTAAATATTCTAGACCAACTATCACAACTAATCATAATGAAACAAAATTAAACAAAACATGCACTCTATCTGCATACATAGAGGCAAAAACATTCAATAATATAGAGGCACAACATTACATATTACAAACAATTATTTGGATAAATAAAATCCAAGGGAAAACCGAAATTCATCCGAAATAATTTATTTTATTTGAAAATTCAACCATAATTATCACAGATGCACATGAGAATTATAAATTAATGATTCACAGATAAGGAAAAACAATCCAATTCTGACGGCACAACCATGGGGTGTCCAATGTCATGTGAATAATATAAGAATGGGTTCTCTTTAAATTAGGGCCACAAAGATCAAGGGGAATCCATTTAATTAATTTAAATCTCATTATTTTAGGATATTTCTATGGGAATCGATGAGATGCACAAAAGTGTGATATTAATGAAGAAACAAAAATACTTGAAATAATAATGACAACATACCTCATAGTCATAGTAAACCCCACATCCCATGATAATATTTTATTTGACATAAATCTGAGGAAATATGATGATTTAACAAAAACCCCAATTTCAATTAAAATCCTCCCATGGTAGATTGAATGATTGAGAAATCATAAAACTAAATAAAATATTTTGTTGATGATAAGCCTTACTGATTAATTTTCAGTTTTATCCTCTATCTATAGCGCAATCTACCACAAAAGGTTGTCACCCAAATTTGGGTTTTTTGTTTAATCCTAAAATCTTTTCTAATTTATGTCATATAGAATGTTGTCACAGGATATGAGATTTTATATTACTATGAGGTAGGGTGTATATGTTCATTCCTATAATTTCATTTCAAAATTCATTTATCACCATTGTGATTATCAGGAGTTCCTACCAACAAATCCTTAAAAAATGTGATATAATTGAATTATAATTATTTTCATTGATATTTGTGACCCTTGTTTAAGGAGAACCCATTCATAAGTTGTTTCTATTTAATTGTACACCCCTTTGTTGGGAATACATTATTGGACTACATGATTTTGGACAATAATCTTTAATTTCTCATTTGCATGTGCATGTGTGATAATTTGCATTGAATTTTTAAATACAATTACTTGTTTAGGATGAATCATAAATCCTGAATTTGGGTTTTCAATTTGATTATATTTTTCCTAATAATTAACTATTATATGTCTTATTATGCCTTGTTTTTATTAAATATTGTTTCATATTCTTACACTAATAAATTGAAAATTTGGTTCAATACTATGTTGTAATTATTAGTTGTGACTACTAATATTGAATAATTAGTAAATATATGGAATTAAATGGTCAATTAAATGGTTTCAATGATGAATTATTTACCTATGATATATGTTTATGCCTTTCTTATTATTTTAATTGAAATTATGATTGGGATAGAACATGGGTCCTTTATTAAGAACCCACATTTGGAATCTCCGTACTGGGTAGGTTACAACATGATGCTCTGCGAAAATGATGTTCTAGGCTCATTAAGAAAGGGATCTACTAGGCTTTCTATAATAAAAATGGGTCTTACTAGTTACCTATTGGGTTACTAAGGATATAATTTTTGGAATGATGGTTATGCCAATCCTTGGTTTATTCTTGGTCTCTTATGTGTGATACCCACGACTGACTCATTGTTTCCATACCATTGGCAGTACATGGACATTTGAAAGGATAAACATTTATGGAATCAGTGTAATTGGATATGTAAATGGTTGAATTTTAGAGATACCTTAGGGATGGGCTTATACTCCACCTCCAAAATTGATAGTTTTAATATAAATACGTTTCATGCTTTTATTGATACTTCATAGTGTTTCCTTATGCTTTGAGATACATATTTTCTTCATTTAGTGCTCATAGTTTGGACATATGGATTAGAACCTAAGACAAAGAAGATGATTGGGGGTATTATCTTTTCTCTATTCTATCATATAACATAGACCTCACTATAGATATATTCTTCTTCACATGGTATCTTATTATAACTTCTTTCTCTTATCGAAGAAGTTGGTATCTGACAAGTGTCTAATTACGAACTCATATGATGTTATAGTTATCTAAATTAATTAAATAACTTACACTTACTATATAAGGAACACTATTATTTTTCTAGATGAAATAATTGAATTATTTAGACACCATTGGTCCAGACTGCTGATATTATATCTCTCACCCTACATATTCACTATTTGGTAACAGAGTATAATTTTTTCTTGCAGGTATGGATAATGGGAAGAGTGATTTTTAAAATATTTTATTTCTTTTATTTCTTGTAATGATATTTTGGGATAGAGGACTAATAATTTCTTGATATGTCAGGTGGCAGTTCGTGGTATTTTTGGTAGTTCATGCTAGAATTTACCCTATGCTTGTACCCTATAGCATTGAAGATTTATTTTTTTACTTTTTCCATCATACATATATATAATCATGGTTTCTGTTATGACTATTCAACATCCAATGTTATTTTTTAATATTTTGTGCCCTTTATCTACTTTTTTATGTCTTCTTTTCTCTATGCTTCCACTACATGATATATATATATTGTTTAATAATACGTAAATCCTTATCCTATGTGGAAAAAATATAACCATTGACTCACACAAGGCACTCTATTATAGTATAATGTCTTTGGGATTTGGGGACATGTGCTTGATGTCTTGTGGACAACCATCTTAGGGACCATTTCATTGGCACTCAACGCAAGATGTTACAGAGTTATATTAGAGCCTATGTCCATTTGATGTGTCAGTAAGGACGTTGGGCCCTTCAAGGGGTTACTATATATTATTGAAATCTTACATCGGTGGAGGAGGATCATGAAGCACACCTTTATAAGGTGGTCTGGATACCTCCCCCACCATGAGACCTTTTCTTGGGTGATCCCTGAGGGTGAGAGCCTAGGTAATTCAAAACACTACAGGCCAGGACCAAAGCAAATGATCTCATGACCGTGGGGAGATTTGGACATCACTATTTATTTTTAGGGAAGCGGTTTAGGGAAACATTTTTGGCCAAGTTCCAAACATGGATCCGTGTGACTTTACTAAAAAATATAGAGAATGAATATTTTTTTAACATATAAGGCATGAACAGATTCCTCCACCGTCATGAGTCCTTAATGACAAAATGCTTTCCTTACAAGATTATATTCATTTTTCTATGGAAAATGAAATTATTAAATTTATTTATTCTCTTAAATTTTTTATAATGGAAAATATATTTTCCTTGTAAATTATTTAATATAATATTTTGAAAATATGTTTTATTTCTAAAATGACATTACATGATTTTACTTATTCATTCTAGGTGATATTACCACAGGATATCATTCATATTCTATCTATTAGTGTCTAATGATAATGATGGCAAGATATTTTGGAAACCTATATCTTTTCCACGATTTAGGCTATGATTATGTTTTTTTGAAACTCAATTAATTACAAGGGTTCTCATGCGAGGAAGGATTTAATGTCATATGAAACACATTGGTATAGATTTCCTTATGTGATAGGGTTGACCTATATCTCCCTCAAATTCATTAGGTAATAAATTTAATCTCATGAGAAAATTAAGGGAAACAAGTCGATGCAAATGATTTTTTATGGAAAATATGTCGATGTTCTTGATCTATTAAAGGAAATATGATACAAGGCCTAATCTATGAGTCCTAGTAATTTACATTTTAATAAGTCATTTTTTTCCAAACATATGATTATTTAATTCAAATTTTTTACATGAAAATATGATTTATGAAGAATTAATGAGGATGTTTCATTATTATGGTTGTTGTAAACATTTAATTCCTTGACTCATGTTTACGATCCCTGATTTGTTGGGTATGAACACTGTATGTTATGCTCTTGATAACATACCCATATTTCTTTTCATAATCCTTCGTAAGATAATAAATTGTTACCTTCTATATTTAACCTTTCTGATCATATAAACACACCATTATATTATGATTCATTTTCAACATGTTATGAAGAAAGGTTTTCTGAAGGGGCTCTAAAGGGGAAGATCATTGTGGGAAGCATTGAAGATCATTCCCAGACTATATGTTTGTCTTACATGTTTTTGAAAGGAAGTAAAATATTATTGTCATACAGTATGGGTTTTCTTATTGTAATGAATATTCATCTAAAAAATATGTAATATCCATGTAATAGAATCTTATGTTGTTATATTTAAGACCTTATTACGAAACAAATTCCATTATGAGAATATCATGATCAGTCATATTATTATTCTTATTTCTTTTATCTTCTCAAATTAAAATTCCTTTTATTTTATGAGATTATTTTACTATTGATTATTTATTCATAGTCACTTCGGGGTTTCCTAATGGGTATTTTCATACTGACCGCCGCATTGACATTTCCTACAAATGTTATGTTTTATCAAAATAGCATGACATTTGATAGATTTCTGGGGGGACTAGGAGCATGTTGTGCTTAGATTTGTCAGAACATACTTAACTATTTTCCTAGAATTATGTTGATATTTTCCCCCACATTATATGAATTTTTGTACCTTTTATGTTTTATTTGATTGGTATTATATTTTTTTACTTATCCCATTTAGAATATTTTTTATACAAAGATTATGGGATATATAATATATATGCAATTGTATATATGATTCTTTATATAAATAATTTTATAGGCATGATGATTTGTGAGTGTATAAAATTACTTTGTTAAATGAATCCCATATGTAGAATATAGAAACTCAACACAAGAATCCTGGGCCCGTACAAATAGTGGTGGGATTGGGGTTGTCAAAATTATCTTATCACCAACTACACGGTCCCTTGTGGGATAGTTTGTATAAATGGGAAAGATTTTGAAATTTATTATTTGATAATACTGTCTTTTACATCAATGTGAATCAGGTAGAAATTTATTATCATATAAGTTTTATTTATACTAATGTTTTGGGTTGTTTTTTGTGACATCTTTTGGAAGCACATGTGACCTATGCAAGATAATATTCACATGATGTGTGTGTATATCACCATGAGTATGGTGATTGATATGAATCACATGTGGTGTGTGTGTATCTCATTGATACTTATTCTTGATATAGTTATCATGGGGATGTGTATTGGTCTTATGATTATTTCATGTAATCAAATAATTATTAACTAAATTAATCAATAAATTTTTATTTAAATTTTAGATTATATATCTCATTAATTCAGTGAAAATGATGAGTGATGGGAAAATGTATCTCTCTTCGAGGGGGTTTGTGGATGATGTGATGGCTTAACCAAAATCCATGAGACTAAGTAAACATATCGTGATGTTGCTCCTTAGGGTTGTGAAACTGGGTTCACTTGTGGTGTGTGTTGTTCCTCATAGATGTCAATTGGGTGGACGTGAGTATTTCACTAAAATGAGTTAATAATTATCAAATTGCATTTGATTGAGATAGATTTTTGATTTTCTGAATAAATAGAACAAAGTAAGAATTTTCCTCGAGCATGGACTTGTAATAGGTATATTTGGAATTTAATATTCGGATATATGGGTTCACTTGTTTGATTTAATGTGGATTGTTAATTAATTGATTATTTTTTTAGTTTACCGATTTTTAATTTTTCAAATTGTTTTATGATATCATTTTTTGTGATCCAAAAGGTTTTACACTGACACCCTATAGGTTAAGCTCAGTGAAATAATAAATGTTATTATTAGGTATTCAATTCATGGAATGTGACATAATGGGGACTATTAGCTGGTAACTATAGGGCGTTGTATGGTGATACGTGGTGGACTCCACATCATAAATTTTTATTGAATGGTAATCATTTGTTTTCAAATTTATCATATATTGACAACTATTTGTGGGAAGTATTTTTTGGGTTGGACAGTATGATTGATGAGTAATATTGTTATAAAGTAGGAGTATACACTTCTTCTTTATTATATTGTCTTCGGTATTATTGTTCTAACATATGATTATTATTATTTTTCTTTTGTTATATCCTTTAATTGTTTACTATTACATAGAGTATAGTCTCTTTATGATGAATCTTGATCCCACACTATTAGTCTATAGTTTCTTGAATAAGATGAGTCACACATGAGGTCATATAACACTATATCATAGAACTTGTAGTTTGGGTCTAATTTTACATACATGAAATTTTTTATCAATGTCTTTAGTTATAGTAGGAGGATTAATTCTTCTCACATACTACATAACATGAAAATTATTCCATTCTTTTAAAAATATGAGAATGTAAAAAAAGAAACTCTATTTAACATATAATGTCCTATGTACCACTGTCAAACTGATGATCATCTTGTTTTAGATGAAAAAAAATAATCTCACAACAACTACACTATAGTATATTCCATATCCTAAACTACATTGTCATTGTTTTTATTATGGTGAAGGATTCTATCACTATGACATATTCATTCATAATTCGATATTTTGTTAATTCTATTATAATTTATAATTTATCAAATTCATTGAATTATATCAATTTTATGAATTGAAACCAATATTCTAGAACAACATTTTATAATATAGAATAACATAGAAATACATAATATAAACATTATATGAACCACTTAAATATCAATTTTACATAAAATATTCTTAAAAATTTTATATATTTCATACGTATTATAGACACTATCATCACAATCATCTGACATACTCTTTTGGGATATCGTTCTTCAACATAAATCCACAACCTTAACCCATTCAATTTTTTAATTACCATAGATTTTTTTCATTATCAATAAATCATACAATTATAGTAAACCGCAATTAGATTAATTATTGTCCATCCATTATTCATTATCTTTTTTTAATTATCTTCATTAAGTCTGTTTTAATTTTTTTCGAAATTTCATTTTAATCATCAAAATTGGGTTTTAATGATTTTTGTGAGTGAATATTAAAATTAATTTATAGAATATTAAAATATTATATTTGATATGAATCATATAATATTTTAATTCATCATATAAAACTAATGTGAGGATTATTTTTAATAAATTATTATGAAATGATTGATTTTTCAATGAATAGTGAAAAATATTTATTTTTATTGAAAAATTTCATTTCCTTCCAAATAGATGAAAATTAGTATAATATTATAGATTATTTTTAGTATTTATTTATATTATATTTAATATAAATAATATAATAATTTAATTATAATCAACATTTTATTGAATTTGGTATAGAAACAAATTTATACTTAATATATGAGTTTTCTAAACAATTTCCTTTCATTACATTTTAAAATAATAATTTAAAATTGAATTATTCAATTTCAAATAATATAATGTGTTATTTTTTTTACTTTTTGTAATAATCATTACTAAGATTAGTTAAAAATTTTATCTTATTTTAGGGCCAAAATTCATAGTAATTATTTTAAAATTTGATAACCATAGTAAAGGTATAATGGGTAAATTGAGGTTGTAAGTAATGTGAAAAGGCATAAAATTCATTAAAACACATGTGAAAATTTAATTGGTTGAGTTAATTAATTACATAAACAACCAATGTTCTAAAATATGACTCTTTTTTTTATTTTACATTTAGATTTACATTGATAATATTTTATGTAAATGAAATGTCCAAAATGTCACTCTTTTTATTTTAATATTTTTTGAATTTTTTGAATTTAATGAATATAAATTTCGATGGGTTATAAATTATTTTCTGAATTATAAATTATTTCACAATCATTATGATTTATTTTTATATTTTATAAATAATTAAATACCTTCAATTATTAAGAAACATTGACATAGTTCATTTGTACGTAGTAGAAAAATTTGGTAGCCAATTTTAAATAATATATTATCTAAATTATTATCGAATTAAATGAATAGTTTTAAAAATGAAATTATTTATACTTTATGAAAAATAATATTTTATTAAATTATATAAAAATATTTAAAAATATGATTCAATAAAATTAGGTAGATAAATCATCTAAATTTAGTATTTTTTCCATTTATTTTCCTTTTTTACATTATTTGTATAATTAGAATCCTATATTAATGAAAAATCCATTAAATGTTAAAGGTAGAAAATTCCTGACCAAGGGATTTATCCAAATAATATGGATAAAAATGAACTATATAGATATATAAATTTTATTGGATGATTATACTAAGACAATATCCTCATTATATTTAAATCCAAGTCATTTTTTAAAATTTTTACAGTTGTTGAAGGTATTATATAATATACTATTTTGTAAATTTAAAAAAAATACCCTCTCTACCTGTTATAAAACTTCACCAATATTTTTTCCACCACACCTTTTAGTTCCATAAATGTCAAAAAAGTAAGCCCAATTTTTTATACATTGTAGCATCTTTTAATTTTTTGTCCTTCTATTCCTAAAAAACCATTATAATGTCTCTTAAGAGAGGATATATAGGATTCCTATTGAAGAATAGGTTATTATCCAACATAACGATGTTAAATTAATTTTTTTTACCTCACTTATTTATTCTCCATCTATGATAGAATAATAAAATAAATATATTCCCAATATGTATATTTTATTATTTTAATGGAGTAACATATATCCATATCATCTTCCATTAAATGGGAAATAAACATGTCATTCATGTGAATGGTCAAATGATGTCTCAGGAACTGATGTAAATATTTTTTAATTATCACCTCTCAAGGACGAATATATAATCCCAACTTTTTATTACATTATTTTTCATTACATTGTACAAAAAACGTATTTTAAACTTATGTCACTTGGAAAAATGTTATATAATTCCTAAAAACATGAAAATATTATTCTAAGAAACATTAAAGACGTAATCATGGGTTTATCCGAAGTTCAACTATCTAATCACATATCATAGGGATGTACATTATTGGAAATGTTGATCATTAGACCCGAAAATGGAAAATAGTCTAAAAGATTTCCATGTAATTATGAGAATTATAAATAAGAACATAAGGAATATCATAAAGGAATAATAACTGATAAAATATGCCTATAATAATGAAAATAGCATGATTAATATAATATAAATTATGATACAATATTCAATTGATATATCGATAATCATATCATCAATGTTTATCACTGAGGTGTTATAAAAATTAAAATGGTTATTCATTAAGGTATCATAAAAAATGACATATTTAGGGATTTAATTATATAAAAAATTCATTGAAAAAAAATCAGGGAACACCCTTAAAATGTATTAATTCATTTGAGAAAAATATATCATAATAAATCAGTTCATAAATATAATTTTTGAAGAAAACAAATAGGATTCATATGAATATCATGGTGTTTTAGAAAGTGCTTAAAAATAAGTTCCTTTTTCCATTTCAAACCCACAGAAATAAAAGGAGGTTACATGTATGTTATTACCAGATTAATATAATTAATTTTATCATGTATTTGAATAAACCAAGAGAATAATGTGTTTTGGGTGTTCCTTTAATATAATAATAGAATTTCATATGAAAAGGAGATAGATTTCAAGAAGAAAATTATTCAGTATAAGGGGTATCAAATTTGGTTTTAGAAAACATTAAATGGGATGGGATAGAGGTATCCAATACATAAAAGAAGAATAATACATTATACTGATAAAATAATTTAAATTAGTAACATAGTATGGAATTTTATGGACATACCACAAGTAAAATAGAATATGAATGGAAAATAAATGTTGATATTTCCCTTCTTTTGAAGAATAACTCAAAAAACTCTAATATTGGTAAAGTAGGGGCATGAGGACAGCTTGGGAGGACTCCATGAATAGTAAAACTGTCATATATTCATAAGGTATTAATTTATAATTTATTGAAACAATTAAATGGGTGGTTATTTATATAAAAATAGATTTTGTTTTTTATTAACTGTTTTGGACACCACAAAATTGGAATATGAAAAACCACGGTCCTGTCCATTGTCTATTCCCATGGAATTAGAAACAAGGGAAAACTATTATATTATTTTAAAACACAATATTATAACTTTATATTATATAATTTATTTATTTATTATGATTTCATCAAACATAATGATTACTCAAAACTGCATTTTTTCAATTCATTGAAAATAAAATATTTTAGAAAATTATAAAAAATTCATAAAACCAAAATTTTTTTGTCCCTATTTTAAAATTATTTTAATAATTTTCAAAATAACTTTCTATATATGAGAGATTTAGCTTTTATATATCAAAATAATTGTTTGTTAAAAATAATAGCTAACAGAAAATGCATAGTAAAATTTGTAAGAAATTATTAAAATGTAATTATTTTATCATATAAATTTAAATAAGAGTGTTTAAAACATACTAAAACGTTAAATTATTTATTTTTATTAATACCTTATATTATTTTTAAATTTATATCACTTATAAAAGTATTTTTTTTTCAAAAAATCAATTTATTAGACTTGTTATATGTTTTTATAAAAAAACTAATCAAAAAAAGAATTGATGGAATATATACATTATTTATAAAAATGAAATATAAAATAAGTATCTAATTACATGTAACATAACCCCTTATAAAACCCATAAATGACCAAATGCTGATGTGTGTGAAAGTGATAGACTCATGCGGTGGCACCGATAACATTGATTGAGTGGTAATCTCAACTAACTTGAACTTATCCTATATGTGATTTTGGTCAAGCATATATTGATGAAGCACAACATGGGATTAGTCTATAGTGACTCCTAAATTCACTACCCCCTCCCATGAAATGACATATGGGATTTTTATGACATGACACTATTGGATGAGGCCATTTAATAATTATTCATCATTAATTAACCTTTATCATTTCTATTTATAATACTAATAATAATTTCAAAATTACTATTTAGAGTATTGTTTCCAATGAACATATTGACGAATTAAAAGAATTGACCAATGATCGTCTGACGGTCAAAAACCAACTATCACATTTTAATTATACTAACTTCATTTGTAAAGGGATTAGTTTTTTTGTTTACAAAATAATATAACACAAAATTTTTTAGGATTAAATTATCATTATAAAAGATTGGGTAATTATATTCTATATAGAGCTTAATTGGGTGACATTGGAAAAGTCAAATAGATTTTTGTGTTGTATGAAAACTCATTCAATGTGATATATTGATCACATCGACCTTTAGATTCAATTGGACAAGTTATAAGAATATCCTTGAGTCTCTGGATAGGCTTTTCAGATTGTCCCTCTTTTTGGGGTGATAGGGAATATTGATATTCAATTTAGTATTGAAATATTGTTCAATACTTCTTTTGAATTTTCACTTGAATATTTCAAGTCGATCGAAAATGATAGAAAGTGGTACTCCCTATAACCTCACGACTTCTTTTACATAAATCATGTCATTTTCTTCAAAATAGAAATATTCTCAAATATATTTACAATGGTACGTCTTGGTGAGATGGTACACAATAATACATATCTCATTATTTTCTTTGAAAACATTTCAGAGACCATTGAAAAAGTCCACATCGATATTTTCCCACTTCTACCCTTGTATGTGTAGTGGTTGTAATACACCTTTAAGATGTTTTGACTCTATCTTATCTTTTTTATAGTCTAGGAACCTTGTAGTGTAGTCAGAAATACTTACTTTCATGTCATCCCACTATTAATGGTCATGAAGGTCCCTATATATCATTGTTCATAAGGGATGTATAGGGATAATAGAGCTATGATATTCATCTATCATCCCTTAATTTTTTATGGAAAAGGTGGAACGCATATCATTTTTCAAAAAATTTGTACACCTTCTTGATCAATATTGACCATAATAAATTTTCTATTCTGCACAACCTCTACCTTTTTTCTATAACGAAGGACCATCCATTTGAAATTTATATATCTTCTCTATTAATAACAGTGTGTAAATCATTTTGTATAGGTTTTATGATGTCTCATCCCTTATAATTCCCATGTCATTTTTTACTAACTCCTTGATTAAAGGACCTCCTAAAATCCTTATCATTTGAAGCACAATAGTGTCTTTCTAACATAATACTTCAGTAACATTGTTTCCTCACTCGAGGAGATTATGAATTGACACTCATTGTATTTATGAATTACCAACCATCTTCTTTTTGTCTTGATCAATTAATTTTTCTTGATAATATACTTCAAAATTTTATTGTCTATATATGTATTTATAAAATTTCACTCTTTGAAGTTAATACCTCTAGAACTTATGAAAAAAAACTTCCATAACCAGCTCTAGATCATGTGTAGGATAGTTCTAATCACTGGCCTTAAAATGCTTTTGAAGCATAAGAAATAACAATATCATTTTTTATAAGGACACACCCAATCCCATTCATATAGTCATCTCTATATATATTAAATCCTTCTCTGATGGAGGGTGGAGTTTATACGGTTGTAGTAACCAAAATATTCATCGTCTTTTTTAAAAATTCTTCACACTCCTTTTTCCAACTTAACATGAGACCATTTCGAGTTAACAAGGTCAGTGGTTTATAGATTCCTGAAATGTTTTTCGAAACACTCATATGCTACCCTAAAAAGTCATGGAATCAAAGAATATTAGTATCTATTGTAGGATGAGGTAAATCCTCTACATCCTATTTCTGTAAAGGGTTAACTGATATTCAATCATTGGTAAAAATTATCCCTTTAAAATAAAATTGTAATAACCAAGATTCACATTTTCAGATCATTCCAAATATTCTCTCATTACTTATAGTTTTTTATATAATCCTTATATTATCTTCATGTTATTTAGAATATTTTAATATATCATAGTATCAAAAATACAGACTATCACAATGTTTTCAAGGTAGTCATTAATGTCTATATTCATAAAATCTATAAATATAGCCAGATCATCATTGAAGCCATATGGAATAACAACAAACAAGTAAATACCATATCTCGATTGAATGGAAATATTTTTTTAAATATTATTTCCCCACCCTCAATTGATGATAACCATATTTAAGATACATCATAGAGATGAATTGACCCCCAAGAAGCTGGTAAAATAAGACATTAATTTTTGGAAAAGGGTACATGTTCTTTATTGGGATTTTCTTATGTTCTTAGTAATAAATTCATAAACATATTGATCAAAAATTATTATTCACAATGATAATAGGTTTTCTATAATGAGAAACATGGGTCCAGATAAAACCCTTATCAAAAAATCATGTAATTTCCTATTTAATTCATAGAGCTCAGCATTATCAACTATATTTGGGGTCTTTGAAATCACCATATATCTAGACATAAATTAAATCTATAATTCATCCTCTCATTCTATTGGAGGTCTAGGAAACTCCTCTAGAAATACATCAATGTATTTCTAAATAATGGGAATATTCCCTATTCATATTCCTTAATTTTATTCTTCATCATCCCATATCATCTCAATAATTAAATATGTGTTGGGTGTTTCTAAACAATACCCTAGTTGAGATATCACTCATATGAAAAAAAAATTTAGGTTGTACATTGAATACTTGTGATATTTCAATAATCTAGAAGTTGATATTAGAATTATATTTTGAAATCCAGTCCATCCCCATAACAATGTCAACTTCCATCATGATAATGACTACTAGATTTTCAATAAGACTGTGCTCACCAAAATTAATACAATCATTTTATAAACTATTTATTCATTGATAATACCTCATGGAGTCTTTCATTATAACTCATATTCTTTTATTTCAAGGATTAATTTTATATTATTAGAAATAATGGAGGAAATAAAGGAATGCATAAAACCATAATCAAACATGTACTTTCTAGATCTGAGAGAACAATGAGAGTACATTACACCACATCATTTTGATCTTCAACACCAGTCATCATGATAGAAATAGAATAGACTTGATCCCATGGCCTATGTAGAGGTTGATGGTGATTCTGCTCCACTATCCTCGAATTTGGAAAGTTATTGGAAAATTTCCAATGATTTCCACACATGAATCATTGAACATCAGATAGGATACACCATCTTCCCTTTTTTTTGGGTTTATAAGTTGATGATTCACCTCAATACAAATGTTCTGAGTGATATGACCACCTCTTCCAAACTTGTAACATTAACTGCTCTTGAGAAAGAAGTAACCCAAATCCTTCTTCCCATACTTAACACATGTGTAATTTTTCAGTAGATTTACTCCCCTATATTGAGAAAATATTATACCTATTCATGAATCAAAATATATATCCTATTCATTTGACTGGTAAGACCAATGCGTCTCACAAAAATCCTATTCAACATTTACAAAACATTGTACAATCTCATCTAGCTTTCAGAATCTTGATTTGAGATTTTATTTTGTAGATGTGGTGGTAGTATACCAAATTAACATTCAACATTTTCAAAATAATTCATGAAAATTTTATATGTGTTATGAGAATACTAGTGAAGGTACTCTCCTAGTGCTCCATGTATTCACCCTCCTTCTACATTAGCTGTAAGAATTAATTATCCATTTTTGGTCTCATCTAAGGGAGGAAATATTTTTTAAAAAAAGGTCACCCGAACTCTTCACACTCCATAGCTTCAATATTTCATATTTCATTTGTATTATTGATCAGTTCCCACCATTGATCAGCTTATCCCATTTAGAGGTAAATGACCAAGGTGAATTTCACTTGTTTTGAACAAAAGATTACAAAATAGATCATTTATTATGTAAAGAAACATAAATTCCGTGATTTTTTTTCATAAATACATAGGAATTTTACAATTACGCAGTTTCTGACAGTGCATGATTCTAAGGCTCACTATTCCCAGAATCAATTTTAATGTTTTTGTTAAGATAAAGATAATGCCCGTAAGAAGTTTTCCTGAAAAACAGGAATAACTCTTAAACGGTAACTCAGATAAAAAATTCGAGGACACCATTGAGCTCAGGATGGCGAGTTTACCCTAGGTGCAACTTATTTTTAGTCGGCGCGAGCCTCTTGTGTGAAATCCCAAAAATGAGATAAACGTAAATAAAATAAAAAAATAAATTATTTTATTTTTCAAATGCTCATAAATCACAAACGGTAGCTCAGATTAAAAATCTGAGACCGCCGTTGAACTCGTGAGGGCATGAATTATTTAAGTAGATACTAACTTTTCCCTGCACTGGCCACCAAAAAATGTTAGTTTATTTTCCACGAATAAAATGATTAAGGGACAATTATTTTATTGTAAAATTCATTACATCAAAATGGTTACTTGGATTGAAAATATTAGAGTACCATTGGGTTCGTTGGGGAATGTTTCACCTAGGAAGAACCTAAACATGACCCTAGTGAGTCGAGGGAGACTGATAATAGTTTTCCAAACATATTTTTGAGTACTTTCAGTAAACGCCTGAGCGGAGTTTTATAACATTTGAACCGGTGCTTGAAATTGAAATCTGAGGACACTGTTGAACTCACAATGCTGATTTTTGCTTATGAAGTCTTTCACCTTGATGGTATTTGGTCAAGGGTGAAAGTTAGTTTTTTGTTTTTTCGTGTAAATATTAAAATAAAATAAACACATGTTTTATTTTATTTTATCTATTATAACCACTCCTTGTGGAGGTTGGAAGTGGGGAACATCACACCTTAACCTCCCATGAGAGGTTATGGTGGCGGAGACCACCTGAACCATAAACTCCCATGAGAGGTTATGGTGGTGGGGACCACCCGAGTTAAAACACCCTTGAAACCTCCCATTAATTTGGAGAAACCTCTCAACTACCTCATAAATGAGGGAGAACCTCTTGACCTCCTCCACCAAAATTCTGCCAACGCACATACAATTAATTTTTCCAATGTACCACATCATTGCACCAGCGTACATCAATTGGCATTCCCCTTTTTAAATTAAGTAACAGTGTCATTGGAATTTAGGAAGGTTCCTAATAAATGAACCATCACAAATTCCAATGATCATTACCTACCCCCCCCCTCTCATATATATATGGAACTTGGGAGGAGGATTTGGGATAGCTTCACCAAGCGAAGAACCGCTGGTAAAGTGCCACGACGCCCAACACTTTGAGGATTACTCCCTCTAATGAATAATGCCCCACTGACGAAGAACGCCGAACTCCTTCGACCATCTTCCTTGGTACTTCTTCCGATGTGGGACGTCCGTATCATCTACTATGGAGAACCGACACATGAGACCAGAAATTGAGATGTGTGGCAGACGAGATGAATGTCGACAACTCCACCTACTTCCATCTTGCGCCAGCGACATCAAGCGGGCAAGGTAGGGGGTTAATTATCATGTTGATATTGTAACCTTTTCTTACATTATCTAAAGGATTTAAAGGGATTGATGAAAACATTTTTGATGATCATTTTCTACTTATGTTGAGCCTTTTGTTATCCTCCTAAACAAGTAGGGTTCGGGCCGACCTCACAAAGCCCGACACCCTCCGTCAGATTTTTTTTCTTCGTGATGTTCTTCGAGCGGCAACAATGCATGTCAAAGAGGCAAGGAAGATGAAGATGGCGAACAAGGGTCGCACCGCCTACGGCCTCTGCGAACCACACCGTCGGCCAAGCGATGCCCGACCCGTGTACCACACGCTGCTACGCGCCCTGCCGACGATGCGCTGCCCGCACCCCCAGTGTGCCCGCCAGACTCTGTCGGCAGCCTGCCGACATCCCGCGGTGCCCTTCCGCCCCACCCGACGCACCCCGCGACATCCTGCCGCACTGTCAGGCACCCTGCCCTGCTGCCCGGCGAACCCCGTGGCACCCTACCGCCATGCCCAGTGCCCCCGACGCCCTTCCGCGCTACCCGGCGTGCCCCAGTGCGCTGCTCAGCGCCCCAGCCTCCTTCCTGGCACCCCCACGGCCTGTCGTGCCCCGCCCGATGTCAAAATGTCATGCCCGCTCGCCTCCCAGCCACCGGCCTCTTGAGCCCACCCGCGGCGCCCCCCGTGGTGTCGCTGGCCGAACCGACCTGGTCTCCCAGGCCTAGTTACCGAGCCACCTACATGGTGAATATCGGACCAAACCGCCCTTATGGTCCACTTAGTGGGGCCCAGAAGACTGAGTCAAAATGTAGCGGGCTGACCTACCCAATGGGCCAGTTCAGACACAGTGAGTCTGACCAGGTCAACCTAGACTGGGTTGTGTCGAGTCGGTCCGACCTGGTCAGACCGTACCCGAGCCCATTACTGACCTAGTATCTTCATGGGCCATATTGTTGGCACCGAACGTCTGTTTGACGAACCGACAGTGGCGCCGATCTTTCTTAGAGCATAGCCATCCCTTTGAGAATACCCCATGGGAGTTCGGGGTATAGTTGAGATGTGGTTAGGTTGGTTTGTACACGAAACCAACGGGCCCCCAGGATTAAAAGGATAATAAATCACAGAATGGGAGTCCGATTGACGCTCCGTCTATTGCATTGAGACCACTATGAGGTAGCGGTCCATTTAGATACATCCATGTGAGACTTCGTGACACTTGGAGTATCAACCAGTATCTCGTTTTGCGGATCCTCCTAGAGAAAATCATACAGTGTGCGGAGAACTTGTCACTGTAGACCTGATGACTGCTTGACGGATTCGACTCTGAGTGATTCGATTAGCCCAGTAGATGGAGCGGCCGGTTTGGTGGAACACCCACGGTAGACGAAGTGCCTTGTAGTTGGCAGGAGACACGTAGTACTCGACAGGAGGAGTACCTCTAACGGTTATTAGGTGGAGTGCCCGGTTTGTCGTTAGACCCACAGCGGATGGAGTGCCTGGTAGTTGGCAATAGACCCGCAATACTCAACAACAGAAGTACATCAATAGTCTAATGTTTGTGAGATGTGCATCAGAGTCGTGACAGGGCCACTATACACGACATTGGAGGAGTTCTCCAACAGTCGTGGTTTTGATAATGATATTTTTGGTTTCAGCTGAGTCATGGACTTTGTGTTTTCCGCATGATTGATATTTGTTATTTCATAACATAGTTATATGTATGTGAATATTACTAAGTAATGTTTATCTGTTGAAATCTTACTTTGTAATTTATCCTTGTTGGATTTTGTGAGACCTTGAGGGTCTATGGGTCCTTACTATGTATCATTTTACTCATGCATGCACAAGCTATGCCCGCACCTCATTGTGTTGGATCTGGATGATAGACAGTGCATACATTGGCTGAGAGTGCCAGGACTAGATGGTGCCCGGTGGAGGACCATACGACGTATCATTACACAGTTGAGTCTTACAGACGAGGATTGATGTGGAGTCCATATGTAACTACCCATCAAGTAGGATCCCCATAGGATGATCCAATAATTTCTAGACACCTTCCACCTATTTGTATTTTAGTTGTACATGTTTTGTATTATCCTTTTACATTATAGTTGGTCTTGTATTTCCAGCCCCTTTTAATTTTCAGTACACTTGTTATTCATCTTTTACATATTGTTTTCTTTTACTTGTACTCTGGTTGTGTGTGTTTACGATTTATAAAGGCAATGCCTTCCAAGTTTTTGGGAATTACACCTTTGGTGCTAGTCTCTAGCCATTTCCCTATAGAATGCGTGTTTGGGGTTGTCATGATATGAGCCCCGGGGGACGGGTTGTGACAAATTTCTATCAGAGGTGTCGGATCTACCGAAGAACATAGGACTCTGATATTTCTTTTCTATGAAGCAATAGTTTTAAGGGTACTGAGTGTGGTTTTCAGTTCAGGGAGTCCAGTGATGGTGTGGTGGGTGACTTATCCATACACCAAGACCCTGAATACTGATTTTTGACTTAGTACATGAAAACATTGATTGCGTGTGTGTTTGAAAATGTTTTCTATAATTCAGCTCAAACCAGGTCAGCTCACCAGGTATAGTCTTTTGACCATGTCGCATCTGTTCAGGATGCATCCACACAGATAGCCAGTTAGTGTTCCGAGAGTGTACACAATGACAGCCCACCGAGCGGTGAGGATCCGGTGTAGGGACCTCTTACTATGTTGGCACATTCGGGTGGTGTACCAGCAGCACCACCACCAATTGGGAAGTAGATTCCACCAGGTACACTGGCTGATGGTGCTCCCCGACTGAGCGCATTGCACGAGTTACAGTGGCAGAGGCCTCCGAGGTTAAGAGGCGAGATAGATTCCCAGGCAGTAGTGGACTAGATAGAGGTGATTACTGGAGTTTTCTGCCTAATTGAGGCACTAGTAGAGAAAATGTTGATCTTAGATACTTGTATTTTTCAATGAGTGACCATGAGGATGTCCCGAATATTGATGAGGTTTCGATACTTGGACCGTTTTCTGAGATGGTACCTTCAGGCAGTGTTCCAACTATATCACTACCCGTTGGTCAGCTAACACTACTGGCAGTACCAGTATAGGAAACTTGTAGGCTTAGTGCCTTACATGTGTCTCAGCATCAAATACCCCTCATGTTTCGAGGGGATCCTAACTCACAGGCAGGTGAGGACTGGCTGATGGAGGTGAATTAGAGTTCCCTTCATCATGTACAGTTTCGGCTGGATGACATGTCGGTAGGTGAGTATTAATCGAGGTGTACCGATCGTTCCTAGTACTCGATGAATACGATACGATTAGTGGTTCGGAGCATGGACCTCTTAGTGAGGTATGTTGAGGGACATCCGATCCATAACTTTTTTCTATGTTCATTCCTACCAATGTTAGGATTCTATAGTGAACATTTGCGGTTGAATGTTTTTTGGATGAGTGGATACAACCAGTAAATGTTAGTAGTGGGATATCAGGAAACTAGTGCCTGTTTCAGAGACATGGGTGTGTAAAATTTTTTGAAAGGAGGAAGTTTTAAGGAAAGATGAATCATCAGATCAGCATACATTGAAGCAGATCCAGGAGAGTATCATGAGGTGGTGTATATTTAGACATGTTACAACTGCCCCTTTTTAGTGGATTCCACCAGGCTCAAGGAGCTGGAGGGAGGGGAAAGAGTGCAACTGCATGTGGTCATGGAGTGAGACCCAAGGGCTATATGAATGATTCGAGGTATATAATATATATTCTTCTAGCTGTCGTATCAATAGACATAGGTACCAATCATTACTTCCTTCCACGAATCTTGTCCCAGACCTAGAGTTTCCGGTTAAATCATTGACTTGACCCTCGAATCTGGAGATACGTTTGGGAGGAGACGCAATAGTCACACTGACGATGTCGATGTCATCTAACCATTGAGGTGAGTGTTTCAGTTTGAGCCTCCAGGTGGCAGCATCGAGGCCTTACAACATTAGATTGGGTATGGACTGGGAAACCACAGTTCATACATAGATTGACTGTATTAGGAAAAAATGTTGGGGTTTATCTACAACTTTTGGATGTGGTTTTCCATGGTCAGCGAAAAAAACCCAGGAAGCACAGGATGGACTCAGGAATAATAGGGTGTAGTCGATCATTATTGAGTCGGCCAGACTTACCTTTGTGCTAGACTTCTCAAGAGTTGTACCACCAACATCAGCCTTGATGAAGAAGGGGAAACCCTTCGTGTGTTTAGAGAGATTCCAGTAGAACTTTCAGGAGATGAGGCAGAGTCTAACTAGTGTTCCCATATTGAGGCTTTCGGAGGAAGGCGTAGGGTACATAGTTTTTTTCAACGCATCAGAGACTGGACTCAGATGTGTCCTCATGCTGGAGCGAGCAGTGATTGTCTATGATTCTCGGCAGCTGAGATAACACGAGCAGAACTATGCTACCCATGGCCTGGAATTATCAGCAGTGCTCTTCGCCTTGATGTTATGGTGGTACTACCTTATGTGTGAACGTTTAATCGTTTTCTCTAATCACAAGAGTCTCAGGTATATCTTCTCTCAGAAGGACCTGAACCTGAGACATCAGCGATGGCTCGAGTTCTTCCAGGACTATGACATCAATATAGTCCATACTTCTTGGATGGGGAACATAGTAGCATATGATCTCAGTAAGATATCAGGCATTCAGATACTAGGAGAGGAGACAAAGCAGCTGGCTGCCTTATAGATATCCTTCATGGATAGATATGGAGTTGCCTTTCTATAGTCTCTTACAGTCACTCCTCCCCTTCTTCAGTGAGTCAGAGAGGCACAATGTGCAGATGCTGACTATGAGACATGATGTGCTCAGATATCCAAAGGGAAGGCACCTGATTGATTTTCCTTATGTGGGGAACACAACAAACTTTTCAGAGGACGTACTATGGTACCAGTTGAACTTCCCGAGAATGTGTTGAGGGAGTTCCACACTTCACCTCTAGCGGTACATCCAGGAGTGGCGAAGATGTATCAGGACCTCAGATGACAGCACTGGTGTCCTAGTATGAAGAGGGCAGTATTTGAGATTGTATCATGATACATCACTTGTTATCAATTGAAGGAGGAGAATTAGGTACCAGTAGGCTTTGTTCATCCTTTAGATGTCCCAATGTGGAAGAGGTATGAGATATCCATGGACTTAGTGACGGGTCTTCCACGTATGTCCAAGGGACAAGAATCTATTTGGGTGATCGTCAACCGACTCACAATGTCGGCCCACTTCCTTCTGACCAAAGATGGTACGAGCTACCACGGAGAAGGTAAAATTCAACTAGGAGTGGATGAAGACTGTACAGAGCAGACATAAATCATATGCTGACAGGAGAGAGAGACCTCTGGAGTTTGAGGATGGTGACCACATCTTTCTACGGGTCTCACCTCAACGAGGTTTATAGAGATTTGGCTATGGAGGCATGTTTTATCCAAGATTCTTCGGTCCTTTTCATGTCATTAAAAAGTTTTCCTTGTGGAATACTGCTTAGATCTTCCACCTTAGTTGCACCGGGTGCACGAAATCTTCCACGCATCTCAGTTGACGAGATAAGTGCACGACCATGCCCACATCATCAAATAAGTGAGATGGACATCAATGAAGCGATGACATTCACGAAGGTTCCAATGGAGATTTAGGATAGAAAGTAGCATGTCCTACATGGATGTTTAATACCTATGGTTTGCGTTTGTTGGCAGCACATGAACCACTATGACAGCACATGGGAGCAGGAGGCTCATATGCATGCTCAGTACTCCCATTTTTCTCTTAGTTTGAGTTTTAGCTTATGAGGACGTAAATATATCTGGTGGGGAGAATGTAAAGCTCCATAAATTCGGTGTTTTTTTCGTAAATACACAGGAATTTTACGAGTCCACGGTTTCTTACAGCGCATGATTTCGTGGCCCGGTGCGCCCAGAATCAATTTTTGAAGTTTTTGTTAAGCTTAAGTTAACGCGCGTAAGTAGTTTTCCTGAAAAACTGGAACAACTCTTAAATGGTAACTCGGATCAGAAATACGAGGGCACTGTTGCACTCAGGATGTCGAGTTTAACCTAGGCACGACTTATGTTTAGTCGACGTGGGCCTTCTGTGTGAAATCCCAAAAATGGAATAACCGTAAATAAAATAATTAAATAAATAATTTTATTTTTTAAATTCTTATAACTCAGAAATGTTAGCTGAGATTAAAAATCTGAAACCACAGCTGAAATCGTGAGGGAAATCTTTATTTAAGAAGATACTAACATTGGCCGGCACGGGCCACTAGAAAAAGTTAGTTTTTGCCAAAAATTAATTAATTATGTGACAATTATTTTATTTTGAAATTCATAAAGTCGAAATGGTAACTCATATTGAAAATCCGTGAGTACAGTTGGCTTCGTTGGGGTGTGTTTCACCTATGCAGAGCCTAAACATGACCATAGTGAGTTGAGAGTGACTGGTAATAATTTTTCAAACATTTTTTCAGGTACGTTTAGTAAACACACGAGCGGTATTTTGTAACTTTTGAACCGGTGATCAAAATTGAAATCTAAGGACACTGTTGAACTCGTAGCGCCAGTTTTTTCTTAATAAGGATTTCACCTCGACGACAATTGGTCGAGGGTGAATGTTAGTTTTTGGGGTTTTCTTGGAAATAATAAAATAAAATAAAGACATTTTTTATTTTATTTTATATATTATAACCACTTCTTGTGGAGTTTGGATGTGGAGACCACCACACCTTAGACCTCCCATGAGTGGTTATGGTGGTGGGGACCACCTGGGTTAAAACCCCCTTGAAACCACCCCTTAATTGGGAGAAACCTCTAAACTCCCTCATAAATGAAGGATAGCCTCTTGAACTCCTCCAACATAATTGTCCCAATGCTCATACAATTAATTTTTCCAACGCACTGCATCGTTGCGCCATCATAAATTTATTGGCTTGCCTCTTTATAAATTAAGTAACAGTGTCATTGGAATTAAGAAGGTTCCTTAAAAATGAACCATAATAAATTAAAAAGATCATTAACTACCCCCCCCCCCCCTCTCCTATATATATATATATCTTTGGAAGAGGATTTGGTATGGCTTCACTAAGTGACAAAGCATTGGTAAAGTGCCACGACGCCCAACACTTGGAGGATTACACTCTCCAATGAAGAATGCCCCACCGACGAAGAACACCGATCTCCTTTGAACTTCTTACTTTGGACTTCTTGTGATGTGGGACGTCTACATATTTGACAACGAAGAAATGATGTACAAGCACGAAATTGGAGGTGTGTGGCAAATGAGATGAACGTCGACAAACTCACCTATGTCCTTCTTGCGCCAACAACATCAAGAGTGCAAGGTAGGGGGTTAATTTTCATGTTGATATTGTACCATTTTCTTACCTTCTTTGAAGGTTATAAAGTGATTGATGTGGAAGTTTTTTGTGAGAATTTTCTACTTATGTTGAGCGCTTTGTTATCCTCCTAAATACTGAGGGCTCGGGCCGACCTCACATGGCCCAACACCCTCTGTCAATTTTTTTTCTTCATGATGTTCTTCGAGAAACACCACAACATGGAAACGAGGAGACATCGACGAAGATGGAGAAAAAGGGTCGCACCACCAGTGGTCTCCGCGAACCACACCGCCGTCCATGAGGCGCTCAACCCACGCCACACGCGCTACTCTGCAGCCTTGTCAGCAGAGCGGTACCCGCGCATCACCAGCGCACTGCCCGCCCCTCACCGGAATGGTTCCCGCCCGCACCCCCCTTCATGCGGCCCCACCCTACTAGCGGCCTACCCGCACCCCACGGTGCCCTTCTTCCCTACCCGGCGCACCCCTCGGCGCCCTTCCGCGCTTCCTGGTGCACCCCGTGGCTCCATGTCTCCATGCCCGGTGCTCCCCGGCACCCTGCTGTGCTACCCAGCATGCCCCCGCGTGCTGCTCGGCATCTCAATATCCTGACCGGCACCCCCGCGGCCTACCCCGCGGCCTGCCCGGTGCACCCGCGGCCTACCTGGTGTCCAGTCGACCTGCCCGCGTCCCGCACAACCTGGTCGTTGGCCTTCGGGCCGCCGGTCTGTCGAGCCGACCTGCGGTGCCCCCCGCAGTTTCACAAGCCGAACCAACTTGGTCTCCCGGGCTGAGTTACCGAGCTGCCTACGTGGCGACTGTCGGGCCAAATCGCCCTTGTTCTCCACTGGGCTGGGTCCACCGGTCCTGGTCAAAACATAGCGAGATGAACCGCCCAATGGGCTGGGTAAGACCCAGTGAGTCTGACCGGGTCGACCCAGATCGGTTCGGCCCAGACAAGGTTGGGCCGAGTCAGTCTGACCGGACCCGGGCCCATTACTGACCCATTACCTTCTTGGGCCATATCTTTGGCATCAGACGTCTGTTTGGCGAACCGTCAGCGGTGTCGGTTTTTCGTGGAGCCTAGCCTTCCCTTTAGGAATTCCCCATGGCTGTTTAGGGTGTAGTTGAGATGCGGTTAGGTTAGATCGTACACAAAACTAACTGGGACCCCGAAACTAAAATGCTAATAACTCATAGACCGAGAATCCATTTGACGCGCCATCTATTGCGTTTAGACTCCTATGTTGTGGATGTCCTTTTAGATTCTTCCATGTGAGACTTCGTGACACTTGGAGTATTGACTTGTAACTCATGGAGTGGATCCTTCCAGAGATGAGTATACAGAGTGCGGAGACCTAGTAGTTGTATACCTGATGACTGTTTGACCGATTCGACTCAGAGTGATTCGATTAGCCCAGTGGAAGGAGAGATCGATTTGGCAGAAGACCCATGACGAATGTAGCACCGAGTAGTTGGCAGTAGACCCGCGATACTCGACAGGAGGAGTACCTCTGACGGCTATTAGGGGGAACGACCAGTTTGGCGGCATACCCATAACGGACGGAGCGCCTGGCAGTTGGCTGCAGACCCGCGGTACTCGATAGCAGGAGTACCTCAGCTGTATAAGGTTAGTGAGAAGTGTCTTAGAGTCATGACAGGTCCACTGTACTCGACAGAGGATGATTTCTCCAGTAGTAGTGGTTTCAATAATGACAATTATAGTTTGATCTGAGTCATGACCATTCTGTTTTCATCATGATTGAGATGGGTTACTTGATAACTTAGGTATATGTGTGGGCATATACCTAAGTAATGGTTATCAATTGAAATCATACTTTTTGTTTTATCCTTTTTGCATTTTTTCAGACCTTGAGGGTCTTGGGGTCCCTACTAAGTATCGTTATACTCACCCCTACACGAGATATGCCCGCACCTCATAGTGTTGGATGTAGACGACAGACAACGCTGACGGAGGTTGAGAGTTCTAGGACTATATGGTTCCTGGTGGAGGACCCTATGATGTATCAGTGCACATTGGAGTCTAAAGGAAGGGGAGTGTTGTGGAGGCCATGTGTACCTACACTTCAAGTAGGAGCCCCGGAGGACGATCCAGATGTTCCTAGACACCTTCCAGCTCTTTGTCTTTTAGTTGTACATGTTTTGTCTTTTCCTTGTACTTTACAGTTGGGATTGTATTTTCGGCCCATTTTACTTTTGAGTACACATGTTATTCATATTTTCCTTAGTGTTTGCTTCTTCTTGTACTCTTTTTGTGTGTGTTTACGATTTATAAAGGCAATTCCTTCCCAGTTTTAGGGAATTACGCCTTCGGTGCTAGTCGCCAGCCCTTGGCCTATAGAAGGCGAGCTTGGGGTAGTCACGATACGGGCCTCGGGGGATGGGTCATGACATCTTATATATCTTATACATTGTTCCGTAATCAATGGATCGGTAAATCCACTGAAATAACATGGTCGTTGATGTATAATGCAGTCCATGAAATGTTGTTACCATTATAGTGAATAACGCCTCCCATCTTGACTCATGTTATTTTCCATAACTCTTGTTAGTGGATTATTCATTCTCGTGACATTTTTCATTTTCGAATCAATCGGTATGCCGTCAATATTAGGTTTATTATGCTCACCATTTAAATAGTTTCTCCAATTTCCCATCATTTTCTAAAAAATGAAATCCACAATTAGAAAAATATTTATTGTCATAATTTTATAATTCAAATGTCATTTCATGTAATTATACATCATTCTTAAAAATGTTATTCTTTATTAATATATTTATCTTCTATTAATCCTTCAAAATTATTCATAAAATTCTTATGATTAAAATAATAAATCTCTAAAGAGTTTCAAACTAGAAATGTAGAAAGCTACCTGTTTGTGCACAAGTTATATATCAAGTCATGATCAATACAGTGTTTTTGGGTTTAACCCGTAGATACATATGTCCCAGATCCCCATCCACCTGTTCATTAACAAATATGGATTTCTTTTCTCAGAAACCATATACATAATGTTTCACCAAAATACAAATATGATTGAATATGTTTTAACATTCCCTTCAGGTTCCTCCTCATATATTTAATTCCAATTTTCCACTAATAACTAAACCATTATTTGAAGCCAACTATGGAATCCCTTATTTTTATTACATAACTTTTATTTACATTGTACAAACAGAGGTTCTTATAAAGTTTATAGAATGGAATATAATATAATTAATACATTATACAGTGAACAATTATTATAATCCACTTGAAATGTTAAATAATTTGACCATCGTATATTCAATTACTATATCTCATAACATGGGGATATACATCAAAAGAAATTCTTATCATAAGGACCATCATGGGAATTCAAGGGATACAATTTATATGAAACACAGATAATTATTGATAAAAATTTAAGGAATATCATAAAGGAGTCAACACTAGTAAAATATAAACATATTAACAAAAATAAATTGATTCATAACATATAAATGTTGGTAAAACATTCAGTTGAGTCATACAGAAGAAAATCACTATGGTTTATCACTGAGGTTTCATACAAATTACTAAGGTTATTCACTATGGTATTGTAAAACATGTCATATATAGAGATTAAATTATTTACCCACTGCATTGGAATACAATCAAGGGGATCCCATAATAAATATTAATAGATTTGAGACACTTATATAATAATAAAAAATTTCATAAATAACTAATGTAGAATAAAATAAAATGGTTTCATATCCAATTCATGGTGTTTAGAGTGTTCTTACTAAAAAAATACTTTTGTCATTTTAAACTAATGGAAAAAGATTTTTGTTTCATATATGGTATTCATACAATAAAATTGATAATTTTTTAATCTATATGAATAATCCTATATAATAAAGTTGTTTTGGAGTCTAAAAAATTAAATAAAATAATTTTTGATAAAAATAGAGAAATTTTGATGATAAAATTCTATAGCCTAATGGATATAGAACATAGTTTTATAAAATATTAAATTGATAGGGGAAAAGTGTATACCATTCAAAAAATGATACTTAATATAGTTTATGGATAGAATAAAATGCAATTAAGAACATAATATTGAAAATTTAATGACATAACCCATAAAAAGGGGGCATGAAAGTTAAAGAGAAGTTGAGTTTCCCCTTATCTTGATGAGTATATCCTAAAACACGTTGATTATCACCTTTGGGGCATGAGGAAACCTTGGAAGGATGATGTGGGAGGTGATATTATCATAGATTCATGTATGATGAATTTTGAATTAATTTAAATGAGACATTTTTGGTATTCATCAAAAAAATAGGGATTAATTTATTAATTTTGTTAGAGATTTCAGTTGTGGTATATGAAAAACCATTGGCATTCCCATGGTATTGGAAAGACGAGATAAATTACGTTATTTAGATCCAAAAAATTCTAAATGAATTTTATATTACTTATTACATAATTATTATGTATTTAAACAAACAAAAAACTGAAAAACGAACTTTTTTACTATTCCCTAAAAAACAAAAATATTTTTTAATATCATCATAAATTTACCCTAACCTAATTTTTTTTTGTGATGACATCAAAAATTATTTTTTATTTATTGTAATAATTTATTTATGATAAATTTACTATTTTAATATAAAATTTTATATTTATAAAAAACTATAGCAAGTTGATAATGCATAGAAAATTACATAGTAAAATTACAGACTCTTAAAGAAAATAATATTAATTTAAAATTTAAATTTAAATATTATAATTTTAAAAATAATATTTAAATTGTATAGTTGTTATTAATAATTCATTATTTAATTATAATAATTATATATTTTTAGAAGTGTATAATTTCTGCCAAAAATATCAATTTTTCAAATTCTTTATATTTTTTTATTAAAAAAATAAATTGAAAACAGAATTGATGCAACACCAATTGTATTTATAAGAAGGTATTATACACTAATTAACAAAACAATTGAAATAGTACCCACTATAACAACCACATTTGACCTATGGGTGAGGTGTGAGGCTGTGATAGACTCATGTGGTGTCTCACCTAACATTGCCTGAGTGTTAATCTCAACCAACATAAACATGTCCTCTAAGTTATTTCATTCAAGAATAAAATGTAGAATATAGGATTGGGATTGGTAAAGAGAAAAAACCAAATATTCTACCTCCCTCCCATGTTCGGACAAATGGGAATCAATTAGAATGACTATATTGGAAGACACATTGACTCTTATTTCTCCATTAGTTGACAATTATCATTTCTATTTATAATACTTGTTATAACGTTTCAATTATTATTAAGAGTATTTTTTATAATTTTTATATTCACCAAAATTCACAATTTACCATTAATAATATAATGACTGAATCCCAATGGTCACATTTCAATTATTATTTATTAATTAATAACGGGATATTGTTATGTGTGTAAAAACAGATAACATGAAGTTTAAAAAAATAATTATCAATAAAAAATATTGAGTCATTAAATAAGAAATAATGAAGGATTTGTAATATATATATATAATTACTAAAATTATTATCATTATATATATATATAATATGTCTTCTATTTTCCTACCTTCCAATCCATTTAACAATGATTATGTCGACTATGTGTGTGTGTGAAATACCACATCCATAAATGGAAGTGATTAGTTTGTCATAACCACCTCACAACGATGATATATATAAAGTATAAAAATATATAAAAATACATATTTTTATAATCATAATTTTTTAATGTTAAAATCATACTTATCTTATTTTCTTCACGTTCGTTGAAAAATGGAAATAATACTCATGGATATGAATGACTTATTATCTCCATGATTATAATAAAAAAATTAAATAATCATATTTCATGGATTTTTAAAGTATAAATAATTTATACAAATTTATATTATGTTTATATTTTTATTAATGATATCATGGAAAACATACCTATTTGAACATTTTAATTATTCCAAATTCCTTTTGAATGTTTGAATCGAACACCCTCAAAATACCTGATATGGATTTTGCAGATTATGTAATTAAATATTTAATGGAAATAAATGAAAATAATAATAATGGATAATTTAATTAAAAATTAAAATGTTATTAAAATGTTAATAATTTATTTTTTTATTATAGGGGTGATAAATGACATAGCTACAATGTATTGAATCATTGTAATGATTTTCATCTCTATTTCCATTCACTAACCCATATTGTAATGTTATGAACCAACATTCATTTATATGGTGAATATAATTCCCATTTTGTTTGATTTATCATGATTAATTCATATTTTAGGGTATTGGATTTTGAAATCAAAATTATTTGAACTAAAATGATTTTAATTGAATGTTCCATGTAGTGATAGGTTTATTAAACCAATTTATATTCATTAGGATACACAACTACATCATTGTAATTTGTATTCAATACATATCTATATTAGTACCTATGGTTATTTAAAAGTTTATTTCCACAATTTTATCTATATATAAATTTATTATACCTATTTTATATATTTATTAATTCTCAATTCCATGGTTTAATAATTTTATGGTTTATTCATCTAAAATTAAATTTAATTGAGCCATATGTTTATATAATGAAACAATATTATTTTATTTGGTTTCTATGATACATGATTAATGTTTTGTAATATGAATATAGTAAGGTTCGTCATATTTATAGTTTATTTTTTTTAATATTTCATTGGTCTTATGAATCAAAAGGTGCTAAAATGATAAGTACATTTCTGATATAGACTTATCTTATATCATGATTTTTATGTCTAATGATCCTCTTGGGAAAATAATATACTCTATTCATGAAAAAAACCTATTTTATTATCATATTTTAAGGAATTTAGATCATATATTTATTTTCAATTTCTTTTATTATTAATAAATAGACCTTGAAGATGTTTAGTATAGGTTATTACCATCTTGAATGTTCTTTAAGATTAGGAATAAATCACATTCATTTCCATGTTTTCAAAAATGATTTCATGAATGTTATTTTATAATCACAAATAATTTTCAATTTTTATTTGGAGTATTCTGTGATATTATTTTGAAATATTTATATGTAAATTATTAATCATTTTTAGGTTGGGTATCTGTTGACTCTCTTTTCCAAATATTGAAAAGAATTTTTATTTTTATCATTCATGACATGAATGTGTTTTCACACCATCTCAACTATTATATTGATTCATGATTCACTTATAACAATCAAATGATTTTTTATTAGAATTAATTTCCTCTATATTATGTGTGTTTTTATTTATTAAAATTTATTTTCTATGTTTAAATGATATTTTCATAATGAATGGTTTTATTTAAATTTATATTTTATTTATATTTATCAGAATAAACAACAATTTATTTTACCTACTCTCCACAAGAAATATATTATAATGATACCAAATTTATTTAAGATATACTATTATATTTTCATTGATCTCATTTGTATTCCTTCTATTAATCCATCTATTATTGAATAGTTGTTATTATTATATTCAAATATCATGTAATCAAGTGTTATTATTATATTATTGTTTTTTACATCCAATTTAATGAAGGGTGAGCCTGATATAGCACACAATGATAGTTGAGTCCAGTATATCTCAGGATGAATGGTGAGGCTGATATAGATCATAATGATAATTGATCCTAATATAACACTCAATTTAGTTTTGAAATGATTATTTTATCTATAGAATAATGTATTAATTTAACCATATTGGTAAGTAAAATTATCAATGCTATTTTTAGGTTTTTAGGATGATTGTGGTAAAGAGTACAAAAACATTTTCCATATTGTTTATTTGTAGATTTAATGAATCATTTAATCATATTCAGTGTCACATGGCTCATAATTTTAGATACCCTTGAATATTTACTTTGATAAATATTTAATCCATGTCACTCAATTTATCATGTCGTTTTTTATGGGTATAAATTCTTGTACGATATGATCAAAGAAACTGATTATGTCATCATATACGTATGAAAATATTAATCGAACTAAATAAATTCAATTTTTAGTTCTTATAGTAATCATTACTATTAAATTGGAATAACCCTTCTTATGTTATATATTTTCAATGGTTGTGAATAATAGTATAATTTATTTTAGGCCTATAAGGAATACAATACGTAATTATATATATAAATATATATTTATGAACCATTGGTGTATATATCTAATAAGTTGTGTAACAGTATTTTTCCAAATTCTCATAATCTGTAAACCAAAAATGTTCTTGTGTATGTATGTGACCCAACAATTCAGTTTGATATTATATGTTATAAATTGATAAAATTCAGTCACATTTATCATTATCAATTCATGAAAAAGTAACGATAATATTTTAACACCCGATCTTCAAGTTTGGGGCTCTTTCTATTTTTCATGGATTTTTGTAATATATAAAATTTATAATAAATTTTTTAAAAAAATACCTTGAGTATTATAAGTATAATGTATGAGAATATAATTATTAAATACAATATTAAACCATTGTCAAATAACATAAAAGGATTTTCATGAAAATATAGTAATTAAAAATTCGAATAATTTTTTTTTCAAAATAAAATTATTTGGTGAAATAATTTTGCAGAGTTAACAAGAAATACATGTAATGAGAAAATATATATTTAAGATGATCCATTTGAGATCATCTCTACTCTAACGTTGATAATTTACTTTTTTAGGTGTTTCTACAATTATGGGATCTTCATTCACTAAAAATTTTATTCGTATAATATATTCCAAACAATGACCTATTCCTTCTCTATTCTTTTGATTACAACACTTCATGTATCACCCTATAATAATAAATATTATTTTATCTTATGTCATTATTTCTATAACCTATAAGTTAATTAATTTTTTCTCCAATATAATTATATCTATTATCCTTTATCAATATAGTTTTATTATATCCAATTCTTATTAATTAATATTTTTAAAAAATATTTAGCACATTAAAAATATATAATAATACTCATCATTTTAAAAATTAACATTATAACAATTTAAAAATATCAATTAATTATGATAAAAACAAATTCAACTAATTTTATTAATTAATAAAAATAATAACACGTACATAAAATCATTTACATTAACCAATACATTCATATTTTCCGCTCTTTTTACACAAAAATTATATATAAAAAATTAATAATTATAAATACTCATGAATAAAAAATATGATTATTTCATTAATACACAATACACACAATTACATTCCTATCATATTTCCCATTTTTAACTAAAAAATAAAAATAATTCATCAACATGAATTCAATTTAAATTACACATAATTTTTTTTAAATATATTAAATGATTTAAATAATCGTAAATATATGTTATTTTATATCAAAAATTATTCATATAAATTAAATAACCAATTTTAAAGAGACTATTTAGATTCATCCAATTTAGCATACATCCCATCCTAACACATAATCACAATATTTTAGGTCTAATCTTCATGAAACTTGATATTATTTATTTGGTCATAAATATAAAACAATGCTAGAATAGATTATATGATGTTAATTTCAATCAATTCTCATTATCATTATTTTAATAATCATATACATAAACTTATGAAGTAGTAACAAAATTGTTATTTTTCTATGAAGAATATATGAAGAATTAGAGTATTCCGAATTCTTATTTATGGGATAAAAAAATTTCTAAATTAATCTTATTTATAAACCATCATTTATTTAAAATTAATAAATCAAATTATCACATTATCATAAAAAATGATTTAGTCACATAATCCAAGTATACTTAATAAATTCTAATTTTATTCTAATGAACCATACAATTGTAAAAAAACATGTTACATTTTATATTAAAAATAAATTGTATGTCACTGTATATTAACAAAATTGTACCAACACAATATAATATTACAAAAATAATCTATTTACATATAGAAATAACCATTAAAAAAAATAAAAAAGGACTATTTCATGTTATTTGTTAAAAAACTATTAACACCAATATATCTAAATGGTAGTTCATGAAATTAAACCTAATTGAACACATATATTGATTATAATATACATCATAATAAAATTTTTATATAATAATATAAATAATATAAATGATTATTTGACATCCTTCCTCCACTAATGAGACTATTTAAGAGTAGATGTTATTTTATCCCCAAGTATAAAAGATTATTTATTTCATTAAGGCATAAATATAGAATAATAGTATTCATTTTAACTATTTTAATACCTAAAAATGATAAGGAAATATTTATTTTTATATTGTAAGAACATAATATTGAAATTTAATATAAAATTATTAGTTTTATAAATCACATTAACAACCTTGCACAAAAAGTGTGAATTATTACCTTAGATGAGGCCAACTCTGCAAAATCAATGATACATCAACAATCCAAAAAACAATATATTACAAATTCCATATAAAATCATTGAATTCTAAAAAATAGACTGAATCATTATAAATAATAATTATGAAATATTCTAAACAAAACCATATCGCCATATAACAAAATAATCGTTATTGTTATCTAAAAAGTATTTGAGATCCAATATAATAGAAAGATCATCAATGAATTAATAAAGGGAGGATATGAAACCTCAACTTTATATAGATCTTTTGAGATTGAATTTTCAAGTAGAAAAAAAGTTAAAACAAGTATATATAAAAATTCATTAGAAAATCAAAATTCATGTGCATAAAAAAAGAATCATTCAATAAAAAATCAGATGTTTTTTACCTACTAACAAATTCGTTGTCAGAATCTACTTATTGGTCGAACATATGACCGGATGTGACCCATTAATCCTTTTAGGGTTGGTGAATTGTAACACCTTGATATTTTAATTAATTTAATCCTTTCAAAATTACAGTATTCAATACCTTCCTTCCCACACAAGACTGACAACAAACAATCCATTGGACATTATATAACCATTTAAATTTCTCTATCACAATAGTTACTAAACAAAGTGGTGACTTCATTATATAATATATGTATAAATAAAATCAGTGTCATTTTTATGATAATTAAAAAAATTAAATAATGTCGCTATAAAAATCATTTTATTTTTGAAATATTTTTTGTTCTAAAATGGTAATTTTTGAGATTTACATTTTTAAACTTTTAATTTGAGCATAAATAATAAATATAAAATGAATAATATATTCAATAAAATAAAATTTGTAATTGATAGAAAAATAATATAAAAACAGTTAATATTTTGGAATTTTATTTCCCATTCAACATTTTTATCGTTGTTTTTTATTTATTCATTTAAATGTTATTCTCTTAACTGTTAACATATAAATTTTAAAAAATTACATAATTTTTTATTATTAATTATAATATTACATGAGGAATCATCCTTGAGAGTTTTATAAAAATATAAGTTTTTTTGAGAACTGTGAAACATTATATTTTTATTATTATGAGAGAGTAATGAATTTATCAATATATAATCATTAATCAAAACATATATAACATTTTTAACAGTGATAACTACTTTATATAAAATGTTACTTACAAAGAATTACTGTGTTGAATTTCAGAATCCCATTTTTAGCATTTTCAAACATAATTAATATTTCATTTTAACAAAAATATGTTTTTTTATCAATGAAATTGGAATCATATTGTCTAATAATTTTTTGGTTTTCTTTTTAATACATATAGCCAAAATTTTTGTAATAATGAAGATATAATTATCTTGGAAATAAAAATAATTTCTATTTTTATCCAAAACATTTTTTAAATAAAACAAATATATTTCTATAAAATATTTTTAATAAATATGTGATCTAATATAATTTTTTATCTTTAATTTATAAATTGATTTAAAATTATATTTCTAATTTTTAATTTATTATGTTCAATTTTTCATTAAAACGATCTTTTTTTAGGTTAACAAATTAATTAAAAAAGCTAAAAATAGTAATTTTATTAAGGAAAATTATGTTTAAAAGGGTTTAACAAGGCTGTAAATCCTAAAACCTGTTAATAAAATTTCATCAAGTTATAAAATCGGAAATGGATAGACCATACCTCATACCCTATCAATCTTTTTTCATTATTATATCCTTTTGACAATTGGATAGTGACATTTTATATTATATTATTACAAAAAATCAAATCCTCTACCCTCTGAATACCACATTTCAACAAACCATTTTTCCACACAATATAAATCATAATAATTAAAAACACTCCCCTAATATATCTTATACCATTACCATATGTAGTAGAATCCTTGGTCATTCCAAAAGGCATGATTTATTAAGATATTACACAAGGGAGAAACTCCATAGTGGGTGATAATATTCAGAACAAAGACATCTTAATTATTTTATTATATTAAACTAAAAAATAAATCATATCCATGAATTTATGGTATAAATTTTTTTATTTATATTAAAAATGTTATTTTTTAAAGGGAATGTTACTTTCATACATTCTTCTAAAAAAAAGGCCTTCGGGCCATTGGAGGATACATTCTTCTAATATCACGGGATAAATGGAGTTTCTTCTATATATATTTTGGACTACGTACTCTATGAACCACGTGTTATTTTTCTCCTAATATACTTATTGACGTGGAGAAGAGTATTTATTTATTTAAAAAATAGTACATGATTATGATTTTTAAATGATATATATTTTATATTTCTACAACTTACCTTTCTATGAAAAATGAATTTGTTTACCATATATATGATTAAACTAATTCATCCTTTGAATGGCATGTTACATTTTTCATTACTTATTAAAATTAATAACCATAAAAAAGTTTATAATGTATGTGAATTATATTTATAAAAACAACAATAATATTCAATAATGATAATATTAGTTATTCTACACATGATATTAACTATAAATTGATATAAAAATCTCAACAAAACATAACGAACATTATAATGATCTTTTCTTATTTTTGAACCATTTATAAAAAATATAAAAGAATGTATAAATTTACTACTAATTGAATTATATAACATACAAACATATACAATTACCCTGATTATTAATCTGTTTAGAGAAATATTTTCCATACTAATTATACTGAAATGGTTACAAATCTATTCTGACAAAACATCCCCATGAAACGGACTTAAGTGGATATGATAAAATATGTGAAAAATATATTATAATAAATAGACTTTATAACATTAAATATATATGAAAAATATTAATATAGAATTATATAATAAACATATTTTGAATTATTAGGAATTTATGTTCACTCCCACAGTGTATATGGACCTATGTTATGTGTATTGGCATCATAATTTTTATCATTAGGATTCAGATGTGTATATAGAGTTTTTTTTCCTTCTTTAGGATATATATTTTCAATATATATAATTAATCATACATATTTTTGAAAAATATATGATATAAAAGTATATATTTAGTTTTTAAAATTCATTTTCATTCAATTTTAATGATAATGATGATCTAATATATTTTCTTATCTCAATTTTCTTTCATTATGGTACAATTAATATATTTGGAATTTAATAATATATATTTTATATTTTATTATCTACTATTGTATAATATTGAATTAATTCATTATATTATATTAATTTAAATATTATCTTCATAAAACACTTTACAAATGTTAGATACATCATGAAATATGATCTTCATAATTGATTTTCATCTCAATTTCCATTCATTGTGGCACAAGTCATCTTCAGGACTTTATTATAACATGGGGTTATAAGTTCCCTATAAATTTTATTTGTTATAAAAATAATTAAATTAAAGGTACTTAAAAATAAATATAATTCATTTTTTCAAATAGTTTTCAATTTAGGAAATTTTATATTTTTCAGATATTATGTTATCTTAAGATTTCTATATTATAGTTATAATGTCTCATCAGGAAGTTTTAAATTCAATGCTGGGATTCATGGACCCATTGATTTTATATTGATCATTCTATTTCTATATGTTGAAAATAATACATCTCACTTATATCACCAACCATGGTGAGTTTCTACAAATTAAATGTATGAAATTTTCATGAATAATTCTCATCCACCCACTGTAATATGTTTCTATGCAATGTATATTTTTCCATTCCATCTTACAATTCCCATTGTATTATAAAATCCCATTATGTGATATATTAAATGTTCAATAGATTTATCATTTAAACTTTTCAAAATTTTATTTTATTATCATATTTCATGTGGATTATGACAGCCCGGTCTAGCCGACGATCATCATATCATATGGTTTGGGCCTAGCCTTCCTGATTTTTTATTTCACTGGGCTATAGACCTCAGGAATCCCTCAAAAAAGGCCTCATGATGGGAATGGTATCCACACCATCATATAATGGTTTTATTTATTATGCTCCACTTTTGATATAGGATTCTCATAATCCAAACCCCCTGAGACCTATAATTTCCCAATGTCCTTGTTGGCATATCAAATTGACTATGGAATTGATACCATTTCATATGCCACTAAGGACATTGTCCCCTTCTAGGGGTGGATTATGGAAGTCCCATATCAAAGGAGAAGGAGCATGAAGGACCCCTTTATAACGTTGTGTGAATACATCTCCCATAAAGAGGAATTTTCTTAAGGGATGTCTGAGGGAAGTTAATAGGTTATGAAAAACCAAGAAGGCTTATCCCAACGTAGATAATATCATAAATTTGGACCAGACTAGGTCATCAAGAATAGTATCAGAGAAAGTGCTGATTCTATGTGACAATGAGGATTCTGGAACCTTATAGTGGGAAGGATTATAGAAATACCAAATCTAATGAGGAGGATCATGAAAAACACATTTATATGGTGGTGTGGATACAACTTCCATAATAATGCATCTTTTTGATGATGTGTGATGTCTACATCCTAGGGAATGAAAAACCATTTTGGCTCGGCCCAAAGCGGACAATATGACGATCATTGGATGGATTGGTCCATCACATAAATCATGAGTAAAAATAGAATTAAATATTTATATGTTAATTAAGAAATACCTTTTTGAAAAATTCATATAAATCATTGATGTGATATATAAATATTCCTCAACTAAAATTTAAAATGATATAATCTCTAATATTGATGAGATTGTAAAACAAGCCTTTATCACCTTATAATCAGAAGAATTTTGATTCCCATGAAATTAATAAAATTATATGGATATTAAAATTCCATAATCATATATATTAGACTTATAATGGAAATTTTGATGGTGTATTCTCATGATGTAGAATAAATAAGTGGTGTATAAGGAATGTATCCCATAGAAATAACATTGAGACAAAAATACCTTACATATTGTTTTGACTTTACATAAATTTAAGGATAATGTATAATTATTATATGTTTATTATATAGAAAATAAATTAAATTAATATTCATAATCCCATATTTTATATAATTAAGACATTATATTTCTCAATTATTAAAAATTCCATATTAAAGTGATGTTTCGTGTAACAACAACTTTTATTTTCATTCATCTTTTTTATCCTTGGTCCTCATACATAAACTGTGATTTCATAATATGAATAATCCTATCAATGATACATATATTTTATTAATATATTTTTTTATTGTTATTCATAGGAGTTATAAATTTAAAATAAAATGAACTGTTAATGGAGATGGTAGGCCGTACGTTTTCATGAACTTTATTTTTGTTTTCATATCATATTAAAATACGGAATAGTAAAAATTATCATTATAAAAAAATTATGCTATATATAGCATATATATTTATAAAAAAAATCCTTATTACCATCCACTTGAAATATATATGGAAAACAAAACACATCACATCGTGGACATGGTAAGCTATACGTACACAAAAACGATGTTATCATTTCCCAAATTATTAAATTGTAAAAATGTAGAAATGATATAATAATTAAAATAGTATAATTATTTCATAAATATAATATATAATCATTAATAATATCTTAATTACCACTCATAATATATGGGGATAGAAAATGAATTGAATCTCTATGTGAATATGGTATGTCGTATGCAGGCACGAGCGACATATTCAATTATAGTTTGATGGGAATGTGGATATATAATAGTGTGTAAATAATCATAATAAAATTTCAGAATATTGAGGCATCTGAATTTTTTTATTTTATGATATAAATAATATATTTATTGGAGGTATAGTAGAGTTGAACAATATTGTGATCGGTTAGAGAGATATCCTCTTCTTCAAAATGGATCCTTTAAATCCTCTCTAAAAGACTATAGAGGTGGTCTCTAGGAATACAATCTCCTCTAAAATATGGACAGGTATGTTTATAATATAATTTGGTTGAGTTTGTTATATTTCTAACTATCATAGTGGTGAAATTAGAATATGGGGTAATTGCACCTTTTTAATGATGGTTAGGGGTACTTTTGAAATCTCCAAAAATATTAATTAATAAATTATTCAATATCAATCCATTTCCTCAGAAAGGAAATGTATTCCAATTTATGAATATATAGAGTTAGAATCTCATAATAAAATATAATTTAGTCATGTTTTGTTATAATTTATAACCATATTATTTTGATTAACCCTTAGTTAAACTATTTTAATTTTAACTATGGTAAAAATATTTTTAATTTTAAATGGTGGATATTTTTTCTCATAATGTGTTAATTGAAACAAAAATGGTAATTTTATTATATTTATCACCATTATTTATCCCCCTTGTCATTGTTTTAAAATATTATATTTTTTACTAATTTAATAAAATATTATATTTATAAAATATCATTAGTGTCAATTTAGAAACAATTCATAACATTGACTCTACGAAAATTAATAAAGAATTATTATTATAACCAATTAATTTAACAGACTCATAATATTTCATATTAAGCTAAAAAATTTATTTTTTAACCTTTATTATTATAATTTATATTTCGTTTTATATTTATAATATCATTTAATGGATTGAATTACTAATTTAATAATTAATACATCATAATTATATTTAGATTTTTGAAACATATTTATGAAATAAAAAATAAATATTAAAAACCCTAAAGAAGCAATTTTAAAATTAATAATAACATACATTTTTTATATCTTATTGTTAAGAACTAATTATAAATAATATATTAATTTAATGAAAGTGTGTTCCATTTTATCCTCTATTTTATTCTAAAAATATTCATGACATTATCAAGGAAAAAGGTCCATTAAATTATTCAATTTAGAACATTATGTGTTAAGGGTATTATTAAATTCATCAATTAACATTGTGAATGTTTTATTGTATTCCAATAATATTTATAATATTATTGTTACCTTAAATTAACATGATTTACCTGTAACTGTGGTAATGAAATTAATAAAGTGGTTATGCATATTGTCCAAAAATATAATGGAACATATCAAATGATTTGGACTATTTTATTCAAAAAATATAATAAAATTTTCCATATTAAATTCACATAAGTGTAAGAATTTAATTAAAAAATAATTTCGTAGTTGCGACAAAAAAATGATTTTTGATGTAAATGCGTTGAAAAGTTAAGATTGTTTTAATACCCAATTTCAGTGTGAAATAGATTACAATGACCTATAATTTATTTATTTATTCAAATTTTATAAAATTAAACTATAAAACAATAAAAAGTATAATTTAGAACAATATATTTTTTCTATAAAATTGTTTTTTAATTAAAATTATGTATTTATCACTATTCATCAAAATACGATAATTATCAGATAAATAAAAAACATTCAACCAAATAAAATTTTTCTATACCTATTTAAAATAAAATTATTATTTTTTATATTATAATTTATAAAAGTATCAAAAAATTATATTTATAACATGTTCTCCATTAAAAGGTTACAAAACGAAATTTAGAGAAATTCTATTTTTAAACATAAAATAGTAATTATTTATATTTCATGTCTAGAGAAAAATATACAATAAATGATAAAAAATTATATGAAATATTTTATAAAGACATATAATTAACCCAATAATGTTTTTTAATAAATATTTTTTTTTCTATAGAACACAATTTTTCTCTTTTAAATATTCATTTTGAGAAATATTTCTTTTTAATTTAAAAAGAGACTTACACGTGTAAACCATTATTTCATAATTCAGTTAGTCCTATTAAAACCCAATAATCAAATGAACTTGTTATAATATTATTCTTCAAATAATAATAATAAAAATTGATGTTTTATAGAAATTCAGTGTTGTGTGTAATGCATTCTATGTAGGTGTTGTGTGTAGAAAACACATAACATGGTATAGATATTAAATCAAGATATTAAAGAAATATTATTATTTAAATATATATTTCAAAAAAAGTAAATGGATTTACCTTATACCCACTAAAAAAATTATTCCTTGAAATTTTTGTAGGTTATCAATGTTTTAATACATGAATATTGCATTCATATAAACACACATCATAAAGATGAATTGTGAAACATGCTTTGAAAAATGTGAAGGATGAAAACATAATAGTTTTCCAATGTAAATCATAATTATGTTTCCACATATGAGAACATAGGTGGAATGTGTATATATGGATATGGAGTAAAACTCTAACTATGAGGTTTTGAGGGATAGCGATAGAGAACATGGTTTGGATAAAGATAACAATCACAAAGCCATAAATATAATTTGATCTAATGGATCATTTGATTCATCATAAAATAAGGAAGTAGGATATTTATTTTCAAGATGCTTTTATAAGATTTGATGAGTATTTATTAGATGAAACAGATACTTGATTTCATTATGTTTCATTATCATAATCTCATTCATTCATTGTGATTTGTTCAAATTTCATTTCATTATTTATTCTAGTAAATTGAGTTGAATTTTTCATGCCATAATCATTATATAATCATGATATTGATATAATGAAATGCTATTTTACTAGTCTTAAAATCACTAATAAAGAAGGTTAATAAAAACTATCCAAGATTCATAAATCCCCATATAAAGAGATAACACATTAATCATTAAAACTACATTTGAATATTATCATAAAAAATAAAATAATTGTTTAACAATATAACCATTTTGAAAATTGATATTCCAAATCATTTCAATTATGTTACAAAATTTTTAAAAAACTGCCAAATATTGATCACCAATATATCATAATATTTCTCCTGTTTTTCACATAACAAACATGTCAATACCTGCATCATGTACACTTTTGAAACATGATAATAACTCGACTTATAATAAATACTTATAAAAATCAGGTTTTTTTTCTACCTTCAAAAATGATTTGATATATTAATTAAATCCAAAATTATATAAACATCATGAATGAAGAGATTATACACTATTTCAATAAGATTCAATTCCAAGGTAATCAGTACTCTCTAATTTTCACTATCCATACATTATTACCTTAAAATTAAGAATATATGATGTGTTACCATTCACTTAATCATGTGCTTCCAAGGATTATCACCTTTCCATTAAATCACATCACAAGTCCATTTTAACAAATTAATATATTCATTTAAATCCATAGTGAAAAACATTAACTAAACGTTTCATATATAGTTCTAAATATAAATAAAATAAATATTGAAACCAAATACATAATCACTTAAATTGTTTCCCTTCATTATTGAGCCATTAATAAGGATGCCTCATCCATTTATTTATTACCTATTTCATTTCACATTTCTCTTATAGTCTAATCATCAGTAGAAATACAATCATTAATTGTACAACCTTTTCTGATTATCTTCATCAGATTTTTTCTTTGGAAATCTATTCCATAATTCCCATTTATTCCACACATAAATAATTAATCAATTGATAGTATCATCAGGATTCCAATATTTACATTATTTATGTTAAATGATTTTTTAATTTTCAAATTTGGGTTAGATTCTTTGTTCCCTTACTCTCCCCAGTAAATACATCTTCATCTTCCTCCACGAAATCCATTTGGGTTTCTCATTCCACATTCATGACATAAAGGAAACTAAATATTAATTCATCTATCATATCCATTACCATAATTCTCAACAAACTATTTCCCTATCTACTCGAGTGATAGTGATAGTTGGTTAACGTAAAATTTTTTAATCACATACCTTGAAAAATAATTTGTCATGATCACAACATCTATCACTCATGTTATCATCCAATTTGAATTCTTATAATGAAATTTTTCATCACAAATCTTTTTAAACCAATTACTTATTATTACATTCATTTATTAAAACTAGACATAAAATCATGAGAGACCTGTATAAAAGTGTAAAACCACATAACAATGGGAAAATAAATATAATATTTCAATCTATGATACATTATGTTATGTCTTAGGTTATTCATGATTAAAAAACTATATGATTTTACCCAATACATATACATATCCTTAGAGAAATGCCTTGACATACCCTTATAAATATATATAGGGACATCACAAAAATATTTCATCAACTATTTTATTGGTTAAATATACATTTGATAAAATATAAACTATAACATGCCATGCTTAATGTACACAAACATTACATTATTTTGATGTAATTAAGCATACATTATAAAAAACATATGCCCAAAAATCTCATTAGTTTAGATCCTTTGGAAAAATGGAACTAAAATTTCTATTCTGGAGAAATATCTTCAATGTTTAAGACAATATTATTCTCCATTAGTATTACTACATATATCATTTCTTTATAACCCAAGGAATAAAACACATGAAAATGGTGTGTTCCGATTCACCGAATGGGTTAGTAAGGTGATTTCACTCATAACAATATCATAAATATAAAGTACATAAAATATTATAAAATAATATCCTATATATCAAATATCATGATATTGTTTGAAAGAATACATAAAATATGTACATAATGTATCAAAGAACATATTATATGATAACACAACATAATACATGGAATTGTGGCATAGACACATGAATATTAAATGATTTCAATATTTGTACATGAATCAATACCCAAGGTATCATAATAGTATGAGTTCACTATCCATACCACCATGGTAGTCATATCTCACTTCAATGACTATCATAGAATCTAAGGCTCTCTTTTAAGACCATCATAGAAGACAAATCCATTTATGAAACTATGTTCACTTCTTGTTCTATCCATGTATATCTCATGAGATATAAATCTTCACCCAATGTAATGGAGAGATATATCAGTCTTATAATGACCCATATAGTACATAAATAGATATTTCATCATAAATTTGGAATATTAATTATAATATATGGGAAACCCATTAAAGGACCACATATAGATTATTGTCTTTAGAAAATAAAAAACATAAATTACTGGTTGATAAGACATATTTATTTTCACTCACTTATTCCGTCACAACAAAACCAATTTTGAAAAATATTTATAAAAATATTCTTCAATACCATTGTAAAAGAATCATAATAAAGTTTTATCTCATATGATCTATAATGTTAAACAAGGGAGATATAAATCTTATGATAATCATAAGACGTAATAACATAACATATGAAAATCGTATTTGATATATGAAAAATCATAATATCATGTCATTTGATAAATCCTAAATGTTCATATATTTAATGAAGATAATCCAAAAATTCATAAAATAAAAAATTAAATTATTGGTCCTAAAAATTATCATATAAAATCATATGCTTTTATTCAAGGATCATTCCTAATACAATAATATCAGTCATTGTTCATTACTAAACTAAGATAACTCCTCATTCTGGCCATATAGTAATGAACTGAGATAATTTTACATTCCATCCTTGTATATCCCATGAGATATAAATATTTACCCAATGAATTGGAGGGAAATATATGTTGAACCCAAATAATAATGAAATCTTTATTACAAGTTCACCGAAAACATAAATCATTCATCATATCATAACCCAAGGAATAAAATGGGTTTCCTAAACCTCATTTCATCATATCATAATCCATGTCAAATAAGTAGATTTCATTAAAGTAATTCCATAAATATAATAATAAAACATTAAGAATAATAGGTATAGTATATTTCAATCCCAGACATTTTAAATAATTCATTATTATATGAAAAATAATTTGTATTGATCATATGACAGTAATTCTTGTAGAAAATATATTTTTTTCATCAATAACATTTTAATTTGTGAAAATGATGTAAAATTTTTAAAGAAAATGATTTATTTAAATATAACCACGAAATATATTAATGGAAGATTAATTTAAATAATAAATTAGGAAAATATAAAAAAATATTTCGATCTTTATAATAAAAAAATCATCTCATAAATTTTTTGGAAAGTCAAAATGTACCTTATATCGAAAATTCCAAATGATTTCTTTCATACGATTTACTAAAAATCCACCAATTCATAAAATTGACTTTAAACAATTTTATAAGGACATTAATTATATCTTGGGATACAAATTTAGGAAATATGGACATTGATCATAAATATAAAATAGTATATACATACGTATAAACAATTTCATAAATTAATAACGTTAAAAAATTATCCCTTATGTTCGTTCTGATATCCATTGTAATTATCTATACATATTATAAAATTATTTAAAAAAATGACATTAAATTATTCCAGAATCATATGCATTTTTATGATATCATATATGATCATAATATCAACAGTTTGTTACTTACCCATTATTATTACTTTATATTCATGTATTAATGGCTTCATTTTCTACTTCAGGTTTTGTCGATTATGTTCATGTTATCATTCAGAGATCATAGATATATCATTATAAAATTATATTAACATAATATATACCATATAAATTCATTATATATATTTATATAATCATGAATTAATGCATATCATGTAGAATGAATCACATCTCATCATGTATATGGTTGGATGTACATACGCATGATTGATGATATCATTCCCATAATATTTTTTCTATGGTATATATTTGGATATAAGATATTTGGTTACATAATATATATAATTTTATAATAATTACATATAGTTATTATTTCCATTATTATACATATCCTTGTATGGTTTGGGTGAAAAATAGATTACTCTATTTTGTGAAGATGATAAGCTGTATGTACAGACGTGTGGTTATTTTGTTTTTCATAGGATGTACAGAATGTGGAATATAGTTGTTCAATAAGCATAATAACCAATCAATGTATATTATGTTCTTGATTTTTTAGTTAATAATCAAAAAATATGAAGATAAATTAGAATATGAAATGATATAGAGAGAGTCAGTAAAGGATATTACCTCTTCTTCAGGAATCTCACTCAAGATCTCCAATTTAATGAAATAAATTTATTCTAAGAGAAGACCAACACATCTATATTGTGACTAGGGATGTTGAAGAAAGTAAATTTATTGGGTGTGGAAAAAAATTAAGGCTCAATGAGTTTTGGTGAAATGATCAAGGAGGTTCCCATTTATAATTGAGGTAGGGGCACCATGGGAATTCCTAAAATATTAATTTATAATAAATTCAAATAACATCCAAAAAACAGCCCAATTATTTTACTTTAGAAGATGATATGAGATAAGGATTAAATTTCCTCAATGAGTAATTTTTTGACATTTTTATGTCCATTTAAGCCTTATCATTTTCATTTAACACTTAGTCTATTATATTTTACTAAGGAAATAAATATTTTAATATAAAAATGGTGAAATATTTACTTATTTAATAACAATTAGACAATAAATGAATAATTTAGAATAATTTAAAAAAAATTAAAATTATTCGATGTTTTTTTAAAAAAAAGTATTTTTTTAAATAATATAATAATACATTATTCTGATTGACAATAAATATTGTCAATTTTGACACTATTCAATTCATGGATTATTGAAAATATAGAGATACCAAGCTAATATTGAACCGAATATTTTATTTTATTCTTATGAGGTCAAGTTAATCTATAAAATTCTAGTTGATATATTAATTATCCATTATTTTATTTATTTTAATTATTTTAATCACATTTATTTGTTATCTCTATTAATAAAATAATTTTTACATTAGATTTGTATAATTTTTTAATAGAAATATTATTAAAAAAATTTAAAAATAATACTATGATGAATCTAAAAACTATAAATTTCATAATAATTCTTATAATATAATACATCTTCTGGAAAATCTTATATTAAAAATATAATATTTATTAAAACCGGAATGTGACAAATTTAACATCACAAAAAATAAAATATTATAACTATCACACTCGTTTATAGAGGTTATAAAATGGTTAATAACACATCCAGTGGAAGATTAAGATCAATATATACTCATGAAATACGATTTGGTTAAGTGTTAGGGTATTTTAATGGTTATTACCATTTTAATAATAATTATTATATTTTTTTCTCGTCAATTAGAAAATTCATATGTCATCAATGTATAAGCCTTTTATGTAATTATTTATTCAAAAAAAAGTACAAATATATTACCATAAAAAATTATCATTAAAATGATTATTTATAAATGAATATATTTTCTGTATAACTATATATTAAAAATGATTTATTTTTTAAAAAATGAGTTAAGTATATTTATCTTTTCCTAAAATAATATAAACTAAATGTCTTAGTCTCCTGCGAATGTCATCCAAATGATACATTTTTGAACTAATGATGATTTAGTTCGAAATAAATTAATACAATTTTATTTGAAAACTTTTAATGGTAATTTAATAATATTATTATAACCCTTAATTACCCTATTAACACTTTTACCATATAAATGAAAAGTAACTATGTTATTATTCAGAATGCCAAAAAATAAAAGAAATATATTTAAATAACATAGGAATACTGATTTAAATCATGGAATATATTTTTAAAAATTGAAAAAAATTATGTAATTAAATTAAAATTAATATAGTCTCCAAAATGAGAAATGTTTTTTAGAAGTTAAACCATTTCAATGAATTATAATATTTTTACATCTAAATTAAATGTAAAATTAGTTCCAATGACCTCCATTACATTAAAATTTAATAATATAATATATTTAAACATTAAATACAATCAATTATATAAGTTTACCATATAAATTATTTTGATGGAAAAAGATTTTTTCAATTAGAATTTTATATATTTTTTTATTCATTAAAATATATAAGTTATCAGAAAATTATTAGATATTACATGAATGAAAATTTTTATATCTTTCCTTTAATGAATAATATAATGGAGTAATTTAAATATTATTAATGTGTCCAATATTTAATTTAAATTGGTTTCACCTTTAAAATGTGTTAAAATGACCTTTTTGAAAAATATAGGTTTTTATATATGAAATAGTGTTTATTCATACTCTGAATAAAATATATATTGAATGAACATAAAAATTATTTATCTAACTATATATCATATATATTTAATTAATTTCATTTAAAAATTATAATTCACATTATTTTGAAAATATAATTATACAATTGATTTATATTTTTCATAAATAATTGGACTATAAGGCCCCAGCCTTAAACCTTACTTATTATTGAATTAAATGAGTAATTCACATTGAGGATCTTTTCAGGTTTAGAGTTTTAGAGAATTCGGACATAACTATTACATCTCAAAATATTACAATGTAGTCGCTTCTACTAAAATTTCCATAAAATAAAAACTCTTAAAAAGTAACATGTCTAGTTCCATGTTTTAGGTAGCACGACTTTCCCTTGAACCCATCCTTGACCCTATTCCACGCTAAGTCCTGTGAAAAACATTTCAAAAACTTGGGATGAGCATAAAAAGCTCAGTATGGGATACACAAAAAATGAAAACTGTTAGATTTTCAAAACAACATGTAAACCATGTATACTTTATCAAAGTAATACTTTTCACCTTTTCGAAGTAGTAAAAACTCTTCACAGAGTAAAAGTTCATTACTTACCCTTTTGTAACCAAAATATTACCATAAAAACCATATAAAGATCACATAACATATAAAGGTAACTTGGGACATAAACATACTTAAGTGGAATAACCATAAGGTCGACTTCCACACATATCACTTAATGGAATAGACATTTGGCCAACTTCCATACATACTTAATGGAATAGCCATACAGACGACTTCCATACCCAATAAATTGGAGGTTATAACGTAACCACCCGTCCTAGTATTCACGGCACCACCCATCATATGGTTTATCACGTAACCACCCGTAAAATGTCCAAGTACCACTATAAAATTATAACACATAAAACCAACATAAAGGAATGATAACATTTCCACATTTCAATCACAATATATCATTTAAATATATTGACATAATATAATCCTTTATCAAAACCATTTTGAATACCAAAATACCAAAAAAAGTATATGGTATTTATTTTATTTTAAAAACATTACGTCTTGTTGAGGAAGCCAAGGATCAAATAATATTCACGACGGAGGAAAAGGTCTTTGTCACGGCATACATAAAAGAAACATTCTTTTTTTGTCGTTTAGTAAAACGATTCATAGAAAAAAGATTCCTTTTGAATAAACGTAAAATTCAAAGGGGTTTATAAACCGTATAAAATAAGGATGTGTATAAAACAAAATATGCCTCAATGAATGGAGATTGAGACGAAGACCCTTATAATGACGGTATCCTTGGTTTAAGGATAAACCAATTGCATAATTATGTGTGACAAATGAATACACCAAATATAAGTGGATATTAAGTGTAAAACAATCAGAGGTTATTATCACACATTCATAGAATGACATATTCAAGGAGTACAAGTTTATCCCAATGAATCAAAGTTGGTTTAAAAAGTTCCCTTGCAAAAATTTGACAGCCTAACGGCGTCACATCAAAATTCAGAAAAAGAGTTGATGAGAGATAAAAAAAACTATCTCATCACTTAATATTTACATCAATAATGATATATGAGAACATATCCCAACATAAAAATATGTGAATTAAAAGACCCAACCAAAGAAGTCTTTTATAAAGAGGAGGGTGAAAGGTTCCCTTAGCGACTTGGGTATCTTTCAAAACATACACCCCATGAATGGAGGTCAATACATCATCGATGTAAATACTCATAAAAAAAGTATATTACACAAAGAGTAGAATAATGGGATGTACATACACCACTCAAAGGAAATTTTTGGAAATGTAGCATAAATCCCACGGGAATAAAAGTGAGACGAAAAATCCCTTACGAAAACTCGGAAGCCTAACAGCGCCACTTAAAACATCCAAAATGGATTGATGAGAGAAAATAGGTTCTCTCATAATATGAATAATAAAAATTACAGTATGAGTAATATAAAAGATCATCCAAATAACAAGAAAATGAGCTTTAAAAGGAATGACATAAAGAGCGTGCTTAAAAAGAATGAGAGGAGTTGGATCCCTTACCTCGGGTCCGACTTGACTCAATCATTCTTTAATGTCCTAAATAATAAACTTGAGTTAATTTCTAATTTCTTAAGAACCTTTTTCAAGTTAATTATTCCTTTTATATCAATTATTGTCATGTTATAAACATTATTTAATCATTTAAGTTAATAATGTTTGTTTTGTCGATATTTGGTTCTTAAGTCAAAAGTTGACTTCTTACAATTACATGTTGTTCGTGTGGTCAATGGATCATTATAACCAGAATGATATTCATGATTTGAATATAATATATATCATATATATCCAGTATATACATGTATTTATAATATTTCATAATCATGTAGAGGTAAGAAATGAAATGCACCGTTCATGGAGACGGTAAGACGTACGTATGCATGAACGCTACTTTCATTTCTTTGTCATATTAATCGAATTAAAACGTAATGAGAGATATGTATATTTTAATTCCAGAATTATATTCATCATTTATAGGTAACATATATTATATATATTCATTATAAATATGTACTTATAATAGTACATTACATTTGGGGATAAGAAATGAAGTGCACCGTTCATGGAGACGGTAAGTCGTACGTACGCATGAACGCTACATTCATTTCTATCTCATACATTAATGGAAATAAATACTAATTATATAGAGTTATATTATAATTCCAGTATAAAATCATATATAATAACTTTAAATCCATCCTTATACATCCCACATATGGAATTAACGAATCACATCACTTTGAGGGGGCGGTAGTCCGCACTTCCTTAAATGAAGATATCGCGTTTACCCATAATGGAAACCATAATGGTATGCCATAAATGTAAAATACAGAAGCGTAAGTAAAACATAAACATATTATATATCATATATAAATATAGTTACATTTTAATGGCCACCTTTGAAGGTGTTATATGAGTGTTGAACAATCATCGTTTCGTGAGGAAAAAATTCACCATCCACGGAAACAGTATGTTCTTTAACCATTATATGTAGGTGTGTGTAATTTTAGCTCGAATACTTCTTATAACAAAATCATAGTATATTTATGATACTGGCGTTGTCATAAAAAGAGTTTAGGGCGTTTTAGAGGCAAAATAAAACAAAAGGACACAAGTGAAGACATTACCTTAAAATCGGGTAACTCCCTTTGGTTTGAGCTCAAAGGCTTCCTTGGGAAGACTTATGCCAAAAGTGAGGCTTCAAGGAGTAAGAGAGGGAGGTGGAGAGAAAAAATGGGCATAGTTTGGCCGAGCCAAAGGATTTGGGAGTGTGGGTAAGGAGGTAGAGGTGGGGGCCTTTTATAAGAGGAGAGGAGGGCCACTCTTGTAATGTTACAAAATGTTACTTTATTTGCAAAGGAGTTTCAGATTTTAAAGGTCCCACATTGATTTATTTTGAGTATAAGGTGATAAGGGTTCGAAATCCTATCATACAATAGGTTTTGGACATGTGTAGGTCTTAGATATTACATTATCTTTCCATTTTATTTAAATTGTTAAATAATGAGGTCATCGCTGCGTCATCATGATGTCATAAATAATTTAATTTATTTAATGTCTAAAAATTATAAAAAAAATACTACGATGTAGGAAAGATTTTTATCTTTCCAATTACTTTTTATAGTCAAAAATATGACTTGTATAATCCCATTTAAATTTTTTTTAGTAAAACATCTCATGTTTGTGTCATTTTTACTTTAACATTAAATAAAAAGGTATTTATGTCTTTTTCCAACCAAAGTGGATCCATGGGGTCCCCAAGTTGACCCATGGATTTTATTGGTCGGCAATGACACATCCAATGAGGGTAGGACATGTTTCTAGGTCATTTAATTTTATTAAAACATTATTCTCACCTTAAACTACACTAATTACATCTAATCACGATTAAAAACTTAATAAGTTACTATTCACCAAAAAATTATTTTTATCCCATTGAACCACATTTTAATTATTAATGACAACCATTTATGTAGGATTTTTTAAATTCAAAACACAAAGATGACAAAATTTCATTTAACCGGAAAAATCAGTTTTTATAAGTACCACTTAGTGGTTTCACTATTCATCAAAAATTGAGGTTTTTCAGAAAATTACCAAAAATTCACCCTAAGATATATTTGATATTCTGAATTCAAAAAATGATGTCTATTTTATAAAATTCAAAACACATATGTTGCATTAATTAATTTAATAATTAATTCCCACTATCAAAACAAATAGCGTGTTTTTAGGAAACAAAATGTATCAAAAGATTGACACTAGTTCAAGTACGATTTCAAAGTGAAATTAATTCCAAAGACCACAATTGGATTGGATGGTAAAAATATATTCTAATTTAACTTTAAAACCAATTCATAAGATAATATAATCATATAAATAAATTTGATTAAAATGAGGTTTTGAATTAAAATAGAACATTTTTCACTATTCCTTAAAAATTGAACTTTTTTGGAAAAATACCAAAAATTTACACAAAGTAAATTTTGATGTCCCGATTATAAATAAGAATTTTTTTGTCAAATATAACACATACCACTATCAAAATTTTGATTTAAAAGAGGTTCTCCATCAAAAGGCGGTTAATCGACCTTTTAAAGAATATTAGAATGTTTACGCTTAAAATTGGATTAATTCGCATTTTTATTCATCTAAAATTTATTGTAAAAAGTAAAAATATTTGAAAAACATATATAATAATTTTGTAGTTAGTTCTATTCATTCCAGCCATCACAACAGCTAGGCGTTAACTACCATTTAAAATAATATTATTTTATTATTAGAGTGCAACGTAAGATTCCCAAGAAACTCGTTGTTGCGTGTTGGGTACGCCATCGAGCATAGCATCCCCTTTAATGTCATATTAATATTTTATTCACAAATATGGATAAATATGAAATTGTCATATTCTTTATTTACCTGGGGTGTGACATGGACACTAATGAATTCCCCATACGTTCCAATAATTTTTATATATTTACTACTTCTAACCTAATGGATAAGTTATAGTGGTAATTTTATTCTAATTTCATGATGTGTTTCAATTAATCATAGGATTACATGAAACATAATCTAGTGAATATTTTAAATTATTTAAATGAAAATATTTCTTAAAAAGATCATAGTGTTACATTATACCCCCAATAAATTTAATTTTTCCCTCAAAATTACTAAATTGGATATAATTAAGCAAGGATACCTCTTCATCATCACACCCTCGTGTTCACATACAGATTCCTCAAATTGGTTATTCTACCATAAAACATAAACTAAGAAAGTGGTTTTATTTCGTATAACTTTTTTCCTACGATCTAAAATATTTACCGGATGTTCTTCATAAGAAATATATTGTTCTAAAAATATGTTTTCTATGTTTAGTATATGTGAGTGATCAGCAATGAACATTATCATGATAGATACATTGAAAACAGCTATAAAATTTGGGATATTTGGATTAGGCACCAAACTATAAGCTACATTTCCAACATGATCTATAATTTCAAAAGGATAGATATAACTAGGGATTCTCCAAACCTTATTTCAAAATAGAATTACTCTCTTCCATGGAGATATTCATAGAAACTCATTTTCACCCAATTCAAACTCTAGGTCTTTTCATTGATTATTTCTATATCTTTTATTCTAAATCTAATCATGTATTATGTGTTGTTTAATAGATCTAAATTTCTCTTACATATGATCAAAAAGATTTGGTCCTAATTGATTTGTTTCTCCAAATTAATCCTTGATTGTTGGAGTTATAAACATCATTATTTAGTGGTCTTCATAAGGATCCATCTGAATACCAAAAAGAAATGTATTTTTGTAAGAAATTTCAACTGAAGGTACGTGTTGATCTTAACCACACTTGAAATCCCTATAAAATGCTTCCAACATGTCTTTTAAAGTACGGATATTCCTATTTGACATACCATCTGTCTAAGGATGATAATAATGTCAAAAACATAACTCTATATCCAGATCCTACTATAGACTTCTCCAAAACATCAAGGTAAAACACACATCCCAATCAGATTTTTGGGATAGTGGTACTCCATGAAATCATAAAACATTTTTAATATATATCCTAGAATTCGGATCCAGAGGGAAATCTTCTCTAATAGCAATGAAGTGTGTTTTCTTCATAATGAGATCAACTATTACTTATACAGCATTATGGAGTTTAGTTGTTTTGGTATGTCTGACGACAATATCCATAGTTATGTTTTCCCAATTCCATTATTGTTGGGGTAATGGTTGTAACATCCCCTTAAACTTATTCTCTTATCCATAAAATGCTGGAAAACCAAACATAGAGAGTCATATTGAGCAACATATTTTTTCATTCCATCCCACCAGAAATACACTATGAGTCCGTGTACATCTTTGTGCTTCTAAGATTTTTAGAGAATAAAGAACTATAATCCTCATCAAAAACCCCATTCTATAATTCTAATATTATAGGAATATAGACACGGTTACTAAAAATTATTATTTCATCACAATCAAGGATGATTTCAGAAACATCTCTCCACAAATTCTCTAGGTCTATATCATCCTTATGTTCTTCCATAATCATCACTTGTATATATTGTTGATTATTTATTTGAAAAAGATAGGATTACTTCCATTCTTTTAAAATTTCATTATCCGTACTTTGAAAATCCACAAATATTGAATCTTTTGTTTTCATTATCACAAATATGCTACCATGTTCCTTTGAATCAAATCATCTTCCACATTGTTCACATTCCCATGTTGGTAATGGATCACGAATTGCACTCATTAATCATCTCTGACCATATTCATTGGTTCATATTATGTTCCATTTATGTAAAAATATACATTAAAATTGTATGCCCATTATAAATATCACATCTTTAACAAAAAATATATAAATTTTATATAATTAATGAAAATTTTACTACAGCTAACTATAAATCATGAGTTGTTAAATGTATCACATTCATATTAAATTGTCTCAAGAGAGAAGCTATCACCAAATCATATTTCATGATAACGCGTCCCAACCTATTCCTAGATGAATCACTATAGATAATAAACCATTCTCTACAAGAAGTTTTTGTGAGCATAGGTAAACAAGATAACCTTATTTTTATCTCGTTGAAATTTTCTTCGCATTCCTCTATCCAAACGAACATAACTTCTTTCTGAGTTTACATGGTGAGTGGATTATATAGTAATAAATAATATTTTTTCAAACATTGTTAATAGATAGAAAATCCAAGAAAACATTAGATCTTAGATATTGTGTTGGTTCTAGGCGAACATTCAATAATTTTTTTGGATCAACAAATATCCATTATCTTGAGATTATATGAGCCCAAAATGAATATTTCTAAAGACAAAATTCATATGTTGTATATTATTCATAAATATTATCACATCTCAGGGTCATTTGTATATTTTTCATGAGATATTAAATTTCTTACTTTATCATTGATTATATATGAATATTATTAATAAAGTCTACCAAAAAAATCAACATATTCTCTAAAGGATCAATTCATTAGATCCATGAAGTTATAGGGGGAATTAGTAAATAAAAAAGGAAAAAATTTAAATACATTGCATCACAACATGGTATATAATCCCTCTTTTGTTAAATAATCATTTTAACACTAAATTGATGATATCATGAATGTAGTTAAATCAAGGAAATGTATTGAGCTACAGGTTGATGGTTAAAAAAGTTATCAATATGGGAAGATGATATTTTTTCATTATAGTGATATTTATATGATCTTGATAATAAATCATATTCTCATTTATCGATCTTTTTTCTAATAAAACAGAATATAGTCTACTAAAGGTGATAGAATTGGGAATATTAATCCATTGTCAAGATTCACATATATTGTCATGAACCAGTTCGAGTCGACCCTGAACCGATCACCAAGGCCAGCCTGCGACAAGTCCTGAGAGGCGTTCCCGATCCTCCTGAGATGGAGACAAGCACTAAGTAAATTAATAGAGTAAACAAGGGAATGACTTCTACCATATATAAACAATCAAACAAATATAAGAAAGAAATGGACAAACCAAAATACATTTATATAAAAATTGAACTGTACATTATTTGTTCAAGAAACTGAACGTACAACTAAGCCAATAACTCAACCGACCAATCCTGATTTACAACTAACACCATGTGACCCTACTGGTCACTCTCCAACATAATGATCACACATCACCCAATGTGATCTAACTCAAGCTGAAACCTACACAAGGGCTAAAAACAGAAGAAACTATAGGCGTGAGTATTAAAACTCAGTAGGTTGGCCCGATATTCTATTCCCAATGCATATCCTTTAAAATAATAGAAACATAAATTTCAAGTTTTAAATACAAATATTATTTTATGTATTCCAAATGAGGTCCCATGGTATAAAAAAATTACCAAGAAACAAATGTGCATGTTTTATAAACAAGAATGCTTGTAATAACATTCCAGTCGGTGCAACTTTGAAAAGAAAATAGTTTTCAAGAGGGATGCTTCAATGAATTTTAACTTTTAAATAAATCACACACTACTGAATTTACCAATCAAACACATCGTATGCCAATGTTGAGTAAAAAACTTCCAATGAGCACAAGTCACAGAAACAGCCCTAGGCACTAGTCAGTTGTGATCCCTAGTTTCCTCATATCTCGGTGAAAGTAACCATAATAAATATCAGTTCTCGTGCACACAAGCCACTAGTAGGGAGAATAACGATAACCTAGTGGTCCCCCAACAACATCATCATCATATTTTAGTGAGTTTTTTCATTGTCAATGTTTTTACGTGAAATAGGGGCCAAACCCCACAGGATCACTAGAATACTAGCACACGTCCGCCCACCAAGATACTCGGGATTTCATTAATAGAAAAATTATGTTATATATATAATCAAATACACATTTCACATCAAAAGTACATTCCCAAACCATAAACACAAAAACATACCACAAAATTTCTACACATTTCTTTCACTAATCAACAAACCACTAAATATTTTCGTAAAACAATTTCAAGGAGTGTATTGAGGCTTTTCACATAAAAATCATTCAAAAACACTCTTTAAATTATAAAAAAACATCAAAACCATACCAACCCATATTTTCAAGCCCTAAAAACATATAATAAAATCGTTTCATGGACCATTAATAATTCCCAATTGACCCAACTTGGTATATTTAAGTAAAACCATCATTCTTCATTTTTAGGAAAGGCCAAACGAGCCTTTAAACATTTTCTCAAAACGAACATTTGACAAAGTTATGCATTTAAATTTTTTTAAGGAGGTGTGTACACACCATTTAAATAATAAAACCACATTCATAAATCCCTTGAAAAACTCAGGTGAAATATTCAAAACACAACCATTTTTATAAGAATGTGAAAGAAGCCATTTTCTTGCTACTCAGGCCAAAACATGTTTTAAACAAACAAACCATTTGTTTGTAAAATAAAATAAAAATTTGAAAGACATAAAAGGATCCCAAAATAATTTTCCTACATTATGAAAATATATTTATAAATCCAATTAAATTATTTTAAATTTCAGTAGACACATAAAAGCCAACCGGGCAATTCACCGAACACCTGGCATGCTCACTTTAAAAAAACAACTTGTGTTAAGCACTTAAAAAAGGCATAATACACCATTTTAATTCCATAATCTTATTAAAGATACTTATACATATTCAAAATACTATAAAACAAGTGTTAAAGCTCATGGAATAATTTATCAAACAAGAGGAGTGCACATTTATACCAAAGAAACTATATTTTTAACAAAATAAGTCACACAACATAATTTGACCAGAATACCTTTAGAAAAAAAGTTTCACAGTACAAAATATCATATAAATAAGGTTATAAAATAATTAAAATTATTAAACATAAATGATAATGGTCTGTGCAACGGATATCCTACCTCAAATCCTTGGCGTAACGGAAACACACACCCGAAATCACCCATCGCGGGTTTATAAACCCTAAAACTATAAATAACATACCTAAATGAATATAAACTCTATAAAAACAATGGATAACCTAACCCTAGGTCTATCATTAGTATGGGAGATTATAAAACCAAGAAATAATGAAATGAGGAAGAAAAGAGAGGGTGAAGGAGACAGAATCTCACCATTTCCACTAGAAACTCATAGTATTCCATTAGATATACAACCATAGAGAAACGGTAATGGTATGAAACTTCTTTGTAAGGTCCCTATGGTCTCGAAGAACTAGGTAAAGAATATTTGTGGGAAAAAATATCACGAATTGAATGAGTTATGTATGACACAATTTACCTTATCAATTCTAGGTGATTTGAGGTAACCTGAGAACTTTCTCCCGAATCTGAGACCCATATGAGCTCAAAAAAGGGTAACAAGATAAGGGGAGTGCGTATAGGGTTATTGGATTCTAGGGAGAGGTGGAATCACCGAAATAAATTTAAAATTGAATTAGATATAAAAGAAACAAATATTTGTTTTTAAAACAGGAAATGGGCCCATGGGCTGGCCCAATACCTAAATAAGTAACCACAATTCACCATTCATATGAACTTCTATTGGGTAAAAAAGGCTATGGAAGTCTTAATATGTCCGTATAGGACAAGTGGTAGGATGAATGGGTGAAAAAGGATGAAAAAATAAAAATTTATAAATGAAAAAAAATCAGTTTCTAAAACTGGAAATGGGCTCATGGTTGGCCCAAATCATGAAGTAACCACCCTTTCCTCAAAAACTCATAAACAAGAAATGGGGATCCCAAATTAGGGTGGTTATACATATATTAAACATAAAACTCAAGGTTCATCTCACCAAATCCCTAGGAATAGGATCAGGTTTTCCAATGGACCGGATCAATACAAAGGCAAAAAAAACTGGGTGTGACAATTCTCCCCACCATTAAAGCTTTCCGCCCCCAGAAAGCCATAACACTTTCTAGTTGTAAAATAAACACCTAAGGATTTCCAAAAAAAATGATCCATAATCTCATGAAAATGAAATATCATCAACCATAAATGGATGTTACACCTCTTGCTAAAAAACACACTACTCAGAACCACTTTTATAAAATCATTGGAAATATCATGCCACCACCTCCACAACCAAACCAAGAACCCGATTGTTGGGCCTTATCCCAATGAACCCAACCATCACCCAAACCATAGAGCACTCACAAAAACCAACTATTCTCTGTGATTCCAGAATGGAATCCCCACCATTACGAAACAAATAGCACTATTAATGTTCTTAGGATGAAAATCCATGAGACCCATGGTGGGTCTCCACACCATTAGAAACAAACTAGCAACGAACAGACAAAAATTCAACATGAGCTAGAATTGGGCCTCACTCAGACAAGACCAACAAAAAACTCCTAAAAAAACCTCAAATATCATTTTAATTGGGTTAAAACATGAACATATCAACCAACCACCCCCGAATGGAGGGGACAAGATCTTGGCCAACACATTCAGCACAGATCTGGACCCCCATGACTCGAGATGGTAGGGAAGGGGACCAAATAATTTGGCCACTGAAACCACAAATAAAACAATGAAACTACCCAAGACTTTCCATCTACAAATAGTTAACACCGAGACTACACCTGATTTTCACAGGCGGTCCACACATGGACATTGATCGAAAACCCACATCCGTGAAGGCATAACCATAGACACTGTGTGAGGGGTAAGTCCACCTCCCTTGTTTTGACAAAGGGAAATTCACTGAAATGAGGAACCAAAACATTGTCATAGAAACTATATTACCAAAATGTAGGTGGATGGTTCCTAATCGAGCACTCCACACCTCTATCAATTTCCAGACTATGTGAAAAGCTTCACTCCGAGGCCTATGGTTGGAGCCCCGATTCTTGAAGAATCTGTTGAACCACATTAAGGTGATAAGGATCACACCATTCAAAAAAACTCACATGCTCACAAAAAAAACCATAATCTAAATATGAACCCGTAGATACATATCAAAATTCTTTCTCACTTCGAACGAGGGGTAGAATGGAAAAGGAATACGGTGAAACACATCAACATCACCGAACACAACTACTATGTCCAAAATAATTATCACGACCAAGAAGCAATTTTAAAAGATCCCTAACATCTCTCAATTCCAACAAATAGGTTGAGTAATTATCCAAATAGTTGTATTTTAAATTTGAAATTAATCCTTAGGTTGATCAGCAAGAATGATTTCCAACGAAGAACTATACATGGCCACATCACAACATTAAACACATCTTTAGGAACCCAAATAACAGTACTCAAAAACTGAGACACCAAAAAGATCTCATCTCAAGATACAACAAGAGTATGACTTCTAGATCAAAAATAATCTTACTATATATAAAACACTTCTAAGATGTAGAAAAATCAAGCCACATAACATTTTTTGTAAAAGGCCACAATTTTTCAGCTCAAAACACTTTTGAATAACAAACTATCTTGGTGGGTTTCAAAAATCACCAATGGTGTTTCAACAAGTCTCATCCATATGCACATTTCCATGACACCCTAGGCACCCAACCACCATGTCTTATAGGCCATCCTTCCATATATATATAAAACTATGCATTTGAGAACCCATGAAAACAACAATGGCTAAATCAACAAAACATCATTCCAAAAAAAAAATTACCTTCTAAAGGAACACCAACCACCAATTCAAAAAACCTTTTCATATTTCAAAAAAAAAACGACAATTCATTAAGAACAATTTTCTCAAAAACCTACCCCTTTTCAGTTTTAAAAAATTTTAAAATAACCATACCACAACAAACAACCCCTTCCCATTTTTCTAAAATTCAGCATGATATATTTTTATAATCCGAGGTCCATTAAGACCAATACCCTTTCTAGGAAAACACCAACCAATCAAAACCAATTTACAAATCTAATTTATCTGATACAAAAAACTTTTAACATCCTAAAATACCCCATTTAAAACAACTATCTAGAATCACCTTAAAATTATTCACAATTTCAAAACTTTTTATTCCAACAAATCACATTTTTTGATTATGGATAATCCAATCCCGTTAAATCATTTCAACTTCCCTCCATTTTTTTAACAAAAATAAAACCTTCTAAAACAATTATTATATTTAATTTTTTAAAACCCCCTTTTTAACTTTTCAAAATCAAATCCTTCCATTAAAACCCATTTCCACAATTCACAAACATGGATTTTAAAAACAAACATTCAGAATTCATGAAAGGTTCCAGAGACCCAAAAAAGGAAAATAGTGTGTGTGGGTGACTTGACCATATGTCATTCTCAACACCAACACAGAGAGACTTATTTGGACCATTCCCTAGATTCACAGGGCTTTCCAGGCCTTGCGAGCTCACGGGGGCCATTAGTCAAACTCCCCTTGTCATATCCTAACACCAAACAATCAACAAGAACAATGGACACCAATAAAACCGGACTTCCCATGGAAACCCGAGGATTAGAACGAGAAAGAGTTCATGATGACCTTCTTGCACTTACCCCTAAAGTCCCAGCAATACTACTCCATATACCTTGACATCCCCAAAATAACAAGGGCACTCTAAATAGAATGTTATGCTAAGAGCCGGCCTCCTCTGATACCATTTTGTCTTGAACCAGTCTGAGTTGACACTGAACCGGTCACCTAGGCCAGCCCACGACAACTCCTGAGAGGCATTCCCGATCCTCCTGAGATGGAGACAAGCACCAAGGTCATCAAAAGAGTACACAAGGGAACGATTTTTCCCATATATTATCTATCAGACAAAGAGCAGAAAGAAATTGATAGCCCAAAATACATTTATATAAAAATTGAACTAAAGATTTTTTTGTACAAGAAAATTAAAGTAAAAATAATACAAAAACTCGACTAACCAAAACTGATTTCCAAATAACTCCATGTGACACCTTTGTTCACTCTCCAAAAAAATGATCACACATCGCCCAAGGTGATCTAACTCAAGCTGAAACCTGTACATGGGATAAAAATAGAAGAAGACTATAGGCGTGAGTATTAAAACTCAGTAGGTTATCCAGATATTCTATTCCCATTGAAAATCCTTCAAAATAATAGAAACTTCAATTTAAAGATTTAAATACAAATATAAAGTTATGTTTTCCAAATGAGTTCCCATGATATAAAAAAATTCCAGGAAAAAAACATACATGTTTTATAAACAAGAATTCTCGTAATAACATTTAATGCGGTGAAAATTCCAAATGAAAATAGTTTTCAAGAGGGATGATTTAAATAATTTTAACTTTTAAATAAATTACACACACTACTGAATTGATGAAGTAAACACACCGTATGCTAATGGAGAGTACAAAAGATCTAACGAGCACAAGTCAAAGGAACACCCCTAGGCACTAGTCAGTTGTGAGTCCCAGGTACCTCATATCTTAGATAAAGTAACCATAATAAATTTTAGTTCTCATGCTCATGAGTCACTAATAGGGAGAATCCTCATATCCTAGTGGTCCACCAACATCATAATCATCATTGTATAGTTATTTTTTTCATCATCTAACTTGTTACGTGAAATAGGGGCCAAACCCCACAGGATCACTAGCATACCAGTACACGTCCGCCCACCAACTTACCCGGGATTTTTTAATTGCTCAATCAAGTTACACATATTATAAAATACACATTTCACATAAAAATTCCATTCCCAAACCATAAACATAGAAACACCTCGCAAAATTTCTTCACATTTCTTTCACTAATCAATAAACCAGTAAATATTTTGTAATACAATTTCTAGGAGTGTATTGAGGCTTTGCACATAAAACTCTTTCAAAAACACTCTTTAAATTATAAAAACACATAATAACCATACCATACCATATTTGGAATCCCTAAAAACATTTAATAATATAATTTCTTGCACCATAAAAAAATACCAACTGACACAGCTGGGTATATACCAGTAAAACAATCATTCTTCATTTTTAGGAATGGCCAAATGGGGCATTAAACATTTTCTGAAAACTAAAATTTGAAAAATTTATGAATTTAAATGTTATTAAGGAGGTGTGTGCAAACCATTTAAATAATAAAACCACATTCATAAATCCCTTAAAAAACTCAGGTTAAATATTCAAAATTCAACCATTTTTACAAGAATGTGAAACGTTCCATTTTCTGGCAACTCGGGCCAAAACTTGTTTTTAACAAAAAAACCATCTGTTTGTAAAAGAAAATATAAATTTTAAATCCATAAAAGGATCCCAAAATAATTTTCCTACATTCTGAAAATATATTTATAAAACCAATCAAATTATTTTAAATTGCAGTTGACACATAAAAGCCAACAAGGCAATTTACCGTACACATGGCATGCTCTCTTTAAAAAAACAACTCGTGTTAAGAAATTAAAAAGGGGATAATAAACCATTTTAATTCCATAAATTTATTCAAGCTACTTATACATATTTAAAATACTATAAACCAAGTGCGAAATCTCATCGAATAATTTATCAAACAAGAGGAGTGCACATTTATACAAAAACAACTATATTTTTAACAAAATAAGTCACAAAACATAATTTGAACAAATAACCTTAAAAAAATATTCACAGTATAAAATATCATATAAATAACATTATAAAATAAATAAAATGATGAAACATAAATGATAAAGGTTTGTGCAAGGGATATCCTACCTCAAATCCTTGGCGTAACAGAAACGCACACCCGAAATCACCCATCACGGGTTTATAAACCCTAAAACTATGAAGAAGAGACCAAATGAATATAAAAACCATAAAAAACCATGGGATAACCTATCCCTAGGTCTATAATGATTATGGGATATTATAAAACCAAAAAATAATGAAAGGAGGAAGAAGAGAGAGGATAAAATAGATGTAATCTCACAGTTTCAACTAGAAACACTTCATATTCCCTTAGATATACAACCATAGAGACAAGGGAATGCGATGAAACATCTTGGAGGGGTCCCTATGGTCTGGAAGAACTAGTTAAAAATGATTTGTGGGATAAATATCACGAATTTAATGGTTTATATATGAAACAAATTACCTTAACAATTCAGGGCGATATGAGTTAACCTGAGAACTTTTTCCCTAATCTGAGACCCATATGAGCTTCAAAAAGGGTAACTTGATAAGGGGGGTGCGTATATGGGTATTGGATTAGGGGGAGAGGTGTAATCACTGAAAAATATTAAAAATTTAATTATATATAAATGAAACAAATAATTGTTTTAAACCAAGAAATGGGCCCCTGGGCTGGCCCGATACCTAAATAAGTAACCCCAATTCACCCTTCTTATGAATATCTATGGGGTAAAAAATTATATGGAAGTTTTAATATGTCAGTATAGGACACGTGGGATGTTGAATTGGTGAAAAAGGATTGAAAAAATGAGTTATAAAATAAACAAATTCGGTTTTTAAAATAGTAAATGGGCTCACAGTTGGTCCAAATAATGAAAGAATCACCCTTTCTTGAAGAACTCCTAAAAAAGAAATGGGGATCCAAAATTAGGGTGGTTAGAAATATATGAAACTTCAAATCTCAAGATTCATCTCCCCAAATACCCATGAAAAGGACCAGGATTTCCAATGGACCGGATCAATACAACGACAAAAAACCGGGTGTGACATATATTCCCATATATCAATTCCTACAATATATTGGTGTACATTCTATAATGTGTCATTGAAATAGGCATATAACACTCTAGAATTTCTATCAAAAAACTCAACTACATGATTCTATTGAAGTCCTGGAAATTATTCTAGAAAGATATCATCAAACTCCTGTAAAACATTTGTATTCTTAATGGTGAATTTATACCCAACCATTTGAGATAGATAACAATTATTTATAGGAATCAAGACACATACAAGGGACCATATTTTCATTGGACGTTAGTACTTATAATTTCATCGATAGATGATCAATGATTGATCCAACATATTTAATGTTAATTCGATAACATGGTAATTGACATGAGATATATATATTGAAATCCAATTAATTTTATGAATCGCATAAAATTACACTAAAGGATGGAACACAAGATTTTAAGGAAGCGCATTCCCTAAAACGTCAACTTGATAAGTACTATAAGACTTTGATGCAACTGTTCTTCCATGAGGAGTTATCACAGCTTACTGAACATATTATTGTTTTTGGAATATTCAAATAACATTAAAAAATATTCAAATATAAAATATTTGGTGGATCCATAATCAAATAAAACATTTTATACATTAGAGTGGATGCTAAGTGAACATTTAACCACATATTTATGAAAATGCACATCACCAAAAATGGTTCCATGTAACATTTCTTTGAATTTTCTTATAAGAGTTTTTTTGGTCATTGATCATAATTATTAACCATTAGATTTGGGATTTGGTTGAAATAATGTCCCATTTCCATACATATGTACAATTGAAGTGTAGGGAGTGCTTTCATTTTAGCCTCTTATCCATTCACATAATTAGTCTCTTTTATCACATTACTTCATTATTTAACAACCCAATGACTTTCTCTCCCATAGATAAAACACATGAAATTACTATTAAAGGAATCCCCCCATGTGTATTTCTACACATTGAGCCTAAAATAAAACTAATTTTCTTTTCAATGTGATCATTATATTTTCCATTGAATTGAATTTTCTCTTCTTATCAAACCCACATGAATTATGTGTTACTATAATATCCATCTGAACCTTGAGATCACATCAAAAAAATTTCTTATATCTATTGATGTCCCTCACATATAATTTTATTCAAATTCTTGTTTTTATTCCACGAAAGAGTCAATATATTTTACTCTCATGGTGGATAATAACTTTAGAATCATACCTTGAATGTATTGTAAAAATTTCATCATACGATCCATCAGATTCATCATAAATAATCTTTAGATCAGGGAACTATGTATCTATTTTTGTTTGAAGAATATTATGAAAGTTCATATTGAATAATAATTTATTAAACTCATCCCCTTCCACTGATTTAATTTAATCTCCTTACCTAATTTTATTAATAGGATTACACAATTGATTAGCTTCACTATAAAAATTATAGACTTCCAAGATGAATTCATTATGTTGTTGAAATTAGAGAACTAAAAATATATTTTTATTTGTACTAATTTGTTATTCATCCATTAGTGGATCAGGAGACCTAGTGAAATATGGTGGATGCTACCTCATGATGAACTTAATAAAATTTTCTTTTCTCTTTTATTAATTTAGAATTCATGCATGATTCATATCTTGATATTGTTATGTGATCATGGACATATGATTTTTTATTGCTACTTCTATAACCATTAGTTTTATAAGAGAAAAATAACTTCATTTCACCATCAAAATTAGAATTTACATTTTTTCCTTCAGGTTCCATCTAATGACTAAAAAAATATAATTGATTGAAAAACACTAATCAAAATGAAAAGATTATATAATTAAGAAAAAAATTTCTATTTAATAAACTTTAGGTTTTATACTAGGTTATTCATGATCATTTCAGAATCACTAGGATTGAAATAAAAAATTTGACTTGTCCAAAGGGTTTTTACTAATTTTTTCTAATTCTATTTTCCAAAGGGTAACTATACCATTACTCAAATACCAAATTCAATAACCCATACTTTAGATACGTATATATAAATTCAAATTGAGTAATATTCATTAAAAATATATAAAAAAATTTAAAAATGAACCTTATAGGTTTAATGACTATTGAAAATGGGGAAAATAGGTTCATAATGAATCTATATTTTCTCCCACTTATTATTTCTCAACTAGAACCATTTTTTTGACATGTCTTACTAATAGTCTTCTTCAAAACCTATGGGAAAGAAAAATAATTAAGGGGTTGATCAGATTCTCTATAAGGGTAAAATAAGTACATATCAATCATATCATAATCATAAGACATAATAACATAACATTTGAAAATATTATCATACATATGAAAGATCATGATTTCAGATTATGGGATGATTCATAAACGATCATAATAATCCATGAATGTAATACAAAATTTAATAAAATAAGACATAAAATATCTTGGAATAAACATAATAATATAAAATAATTTCATATTATTCAAGGATCATTTCCAATTCCATCATTCAGATAATTTACTTAGCTAAACTGATCTCACTCCACATTCTAGCCATGTATTACTGAACTGATATCACTTCCCATTCCAACCATGTCTATGTCATGAGAAAAAAAATACTTACCCAATTAATTTAGGAGAGATACTAGGTCCCAAAATCTCATAATGAAGTCGTTCTTACATGTTCCAAAAAAGCATAAATCATTCATCATATCATAACATAAAGAATAAAATGGGTTTCATAAACATCGTTCCCTCGTAATATTACCCAGGTGGACTAGGACCAGACAATTCTTAGTGAGACTGAATAAATTAAGGTGTTTTCCTATGTATTTCTGAAAATAGTCTTTTTACCTTTTACATATAATCCTAGGTGTACTAGGTCTAGACAATTCTTAGTGAGACTGAATAGATTAAGGTGTTTTCATATGGATTATGGTGTTTTCCTATGGACTTGTGTTATTAACATCTTGTGGTGGGCTTATATTTGGCCCTATTTTCATTACAATATATCATGTAGTACTCTAGTTTTGGGATATAATTTTATGAATGCATTTTACATATAGTGTCTTTTACATTTCAGTATTTTTATGGGTTTTGGGATTATTACATGTGTAAAATTACACTGGAAATGCCTCCAATGCTAGTAATAAGCCTACTCTATTCTAGACACAATCCCCTAGCCTAATGGATACAGTTTTGGGGTGTTGTTGGAAGACCTTGACTAGGACGTGTCATGATAGAGTTGTATTAGAGAGGTCACTTCCACTTTATTAATTAGAGTCCATTAGATTAGTTTGGGAAAAAATGTTAAGTGTTTATACATTGGATTTTGGTCTAGGTACTCTAGTATTTGGATGGTGTCTGACACATCCATACCCTAGATCCTTGATAGCCAACTATCGAAATCATTACCTATGTACACTATTTGTAAGTAATAAAATGATACATGAATCATGTAGGAATGGAATTCGGTTTCTATTGTCTTTTTTATTAATCTAACTAGATATACTCATTTGAAATGGATAATTTTTTTGTTATAGGAATTCTCCGTGATATATAATATCCAGGATTCAGCGAGACAATCCAAAAGAGGACCCCCTCATATTCTGATATGAGCACGAAGAAAAAGCACCTGGGAATGGCTGGATGAGGTGACCTGGTTCATCCATATCTTATGGACACCCAGCAATCTGATGGTTGTCCAGGAAGTGATCCTTATACATGGATCATGGGACGATGGGGGATTTAGGTTACCTAGAATCTGGATGAGGAGATTAATTTTTTAAAATAGATTGAGAACCTCTTTAGGGATGAGTTATCACCATCTACGCTGAGGATTGTTCATATCCACAAGCTTATTCAGTTCCAATATGGAATCATGAACGGAGATATCTATTCATTGTGTTTCTCTAACCATTAATGGTACATGATGTATATAGTTCAAGATTATATCATGAAGAACAAACCATCAACCGAGGACTACGTAGAGACATCTGATGCACTATTATCCCTAGGTTGATTCATACTTATGTCGGTGGTGACTGAGTGGGATTTTTTAGTTGTCAGTTTCATGGCTATGTAGAGAACAAAATTTATTGTCAACAAAGGAAAACTGGAGTAGAGTACTCATGAGTTGGAAGATAATGTCAGTCATAGGGGCCTGGGTGTGGGAGGAATTTCAAGAGGAGGTCACTTGATAAAGGATATTTATATTAAAGATAGTAGGGTGGGTCCATTCATCATAAAGAGAGGAAGTGATATTCATGAGATGTAAGGCGACATCTCACTTGAGATTGGATGACCCACCATAGTGCTGATTGGTATGTAGTGGATGGAAGACTGAGGTTGAGTCATTGGAAGTACCACAAAGATCTATAGGGTGGGGGAAGTGGTGGTTGTTCTGGTAGTGGGTATGGGAGTGAAGCATGAGGTGGTCAATATTTTGATTTTGTACCCCAACCACCCCTTGGTAATACATACAAATATCACAGAGCTAGAGGAAATTGGTTGGGATGACTACATTGGGTCTGGGCTTATGACCCAGGGGCTCTAGGAATGATTAAAGGTATGATATATGTCTTTCCTAAATTAGTTATTATACTGATAAAAATATGTTATAATCATTCTTTTCTGACAACATATCTTGTATGAGACCTATAGATTCATATTGAACTGTTAAAACTACCCTTAAGTAGGGAGACTCCCCAATGGGAAGACACATAGATCCCAAAATTATATATTAATTATGACATAAGTTGAAACGACCCAAAGTTTCATTAATGGAAAATCCCTCTTGATCCAGTTAAATGTTTCTTTATGATAAATGTTTTTTATAAGATGTCAACTTCTTTAGTTTTACGTTAAGATTTGTGACCATTACTTTTTAGCCGTTGAGCAGTGATCATCTGCGTAGTATAAATATAAGGCTTTAATGAACCCATTTCTACTCAAACAAAGGAAGCAATGGCCTCATCCAGTAGAATTTCCCCTTACGAAGCCCATTTTTCAGAGCTCGGAAAAGAGGTGGCGTCTTTGGGCTTTGCCCTTGACCAAGCCCAAGCTGAGCTTCATCATGTCAAGCTTGAACGTGATCGTCTACGGGAAATGTGGAAGTTGATTGAAATTACAACTCGAGCGATGTTATCCGAGCTGCCCCAAGAGTCTGTCACCATCGCACACCTTACCCTTAGGTCTTATGTGGCTATTTTAAGGTGTTATGTAACAAATAAGTAGCACCATGTTCATGTACATTATTTTTTTATATAATAATGAATATCATTTCTAGTCATTTTTGATACATTGTAATTAGTTTTTAAAGTACAAATGGTGTTTTCAGTTATTATTTAATTAAGAATTATATTTTATTAAATTAAAGGATTTTCGAATTAAATAATATTTTAATAAAATATTATTATTAATATTAAATTAATTTTTTATTAAATATAAATGATCTTATAATTTTATGAATGCAATTAAAATTTTTAATAAGGTTTGAAAGCCATTTCTGTCAAAACCCGTAAATTTTTTATAAATGTCTGTTTTTATTTTAAAAGGGAAAATTCAAATATTTAGAAAATTATTTAGATAAAATAAATATTATTTTTGGAATCAGGACGTCGAAATTATCCAACAGTGAATTTTTCATAATTTTCTGAGACAGTCAGATTTTTGGGTAAAAATTAAATACCATTTAAATATATAATGTGTTTTATGACATCATAATGACCCAATGGTGATGTAATAAAATACCAAAATCCTTATGTTCGGAAAATATATGTTTTATCATTAAAATAATGAGGTTTTGGGTTTGTTTGACTTACTTTTCAAAGCATTAATGGAGCCCTCAAGATTTATTCAACACTTTGCCTTTTTAAATTAATTTCTATGGGAGTGTGACTCACCTCCACATAAGAAACCCTAATTTTTTAATAATTTCGGACCATGGCCTTGTAAAATATTGTTTTCCTCTTTCCTTTTCCAGAAACCATGGGCAAATACCATGGGATGGTTTGTTGTTTGGATTATTTTAATATAAGGGGTCCCAAACCTAAATAATAAAGAATTCTCTCACCTTTCCTATATAAACCCACCCAAGATCCCACTTCCTCCTCACTAAAATCCCTTGTAGTTCATCCAACCTCTTCCCTACTCTCTCTAGAATCCTCTCAAGGTGCCCCAAGCTCCCAAGAAGCCTCTCACAAGCCTTTATCTAGCCTTTGGAAGCACACTTCCAAGTAAGGGTTTTTTCTCCCTTTCTCATTTTTGTCAATTTTCTTTAAGTTGTACTGCCCTTTTAATTTCAATTATGAATGTTGGGGTGTGGTTTCGAACCTCTCCCTTACTGCCCTCTTATTGTTTTAATGATGGGAGACCCCTTTATCTCTCATTAAAATCCTCCCGTGTACACCCGTTACTATGCCGAAATTCCGAAAGAAACCTTTTTCTCCTCTTTTATATTAAAGCAATACTTTTGTATCATGAATCTAAATTCCTTTTAAATTGTTGGTACATGTATCTATATGACCTCCTTACTGTCCATTACATGTAAATATGATGAGGAACCCATTTCTCTCTCATCAACCTTTTTTTATGAATTCTTATGTCACGCCGTCACGCTGCCGAAATCACACCGATTTTCTAAGCCAATATCATTGTGTAGTGAATACCATGCCCATTTCTCCATCAAGGGTATTCACCTTTATGCACATTTACTTATTGATTATAAAGTTTCATGTATGAATTCCACATCCCTTTATCGTGGAATAAATGATTATGTTTTATGAATCCATGTTTTATGATCCATGTGGCACACTTATGCATGGAATGAAATGTTTAAGAAGGGTGCGCCCTTTATAGCACTCCAATGCATTGGGTAAAGTATAGTATCATGATATGTCATGTGCAATGAGTTTTTACTCATGCTAATTCAAGTTTATTGAGGGTTTACTCGTGCTTCAAGTGCAATGAGGGTTTACTCATGCTCCATGTGCAATGAGCCTTGGCTCATGCTAATTCAATGTTAAGTGTTGTTGCCACATTTCCATGTTATGATTATCATGCTTTATCATGCCATTATGTTCATGTTTCTCTTATGCTATATTGATATGCCTATTGCCTAACATGTATTTTACTCCTCATGTTATTCATTGTGTACTCCCTTACTGGGCTTTATAGCTCACCCTTTTCTTATGCATGTCCTCAGGTTATCCCATGCAATGCTAAGTATGAAGGAATGTAGTGGTCATGTAAAGGAAGTTTTCAATAAAGATGTTGTATTTCAAGTTTAATGTTTTTATGTAATGATCCTAAGCCCCAAAGACACTAAACCTCTCGATCTTCTTTGTTGTATCAAGTGATGTTTTATATAAAAAAGCATGTTTAAGTTGTAATAAAAAGCAGGGTTGTCATATAAGTCATGTAGGAGAGATATTATGTTTGAATATATGTTTAGTCGTGTTGAAGAATTATGACTTCATTGTTGTAATAGATTTGTTATCTACCGTCCATGCCTAGATTGACTATTTTATGTGAATGGTTTAGCGTGTCTGTCATGGCGGAATCATGTTCCACTTTGTTGGAGAAATGGAAAATAGGAAGTTTACAATGGACTCATTCATAGGAGGGTGAAGCTGATTTCTCATTATTTGTCTAGAATAGCCCTTGGGGCATTAAATTTATTGAATTCCTAGTTTCTTGGAGTGGTGGTGGAGTATGATGATGTATTTCCTGAAAATGTTCCATGTTTACCTCACCCTTATTTTATATAATTCTAATATTATCTACACTCTGAGACATCACCGTCATCTGAACTATCATATCAAAATTAATGTTTAGAGCTTTTGGGGCTAAGGGTGTTGTTTAAGGACTTGTAAAAGAAGGGACCCATGAGACCCATCGCTTTACCCTAGGCAACACATATTTTTTATCCAATAGGGTAGATGGGAGCATGAGTTTGTGGGTTGACTACCAATTCATGAACTATGTGTCCTTGAAGAACGCATATCCACTACTAATGATCTAGGACATATTCTATCATTTTAGATGGACCTGAGGGTTCTCAAAGGATAGCCTTTTCTTCGGCTATCACCTGTTGTGAGTACGATATGACAATATATTAAATACAACATTCAAATATCATTACGATCACTATGAGTACTTGGTGATGGAATATGTCATGAAAAAATCCCTAGCATTGTTCATGGTACTCATGAACAAAATATGTATGGCTTACATAGAGAAGTTCATGGTTGGATTCATCATCGATATCCTTTTATACTCAACATCTGAGGTGGAGCACACGATACACATAATGATATTTCTAGAGGTACCCTTATATCAGCATATTTATGGATGCATCTTGATGTTCTAGTTCTAGATTCATGTGGTCTACTTTCTAGGACACATTACCTCAATGGATGGATTTGTACTGTAATCGGCTATGGTCTAAGTAGTTTTATAAGGGGAGAAAAATAAGAATGTGACAAAGGTACAAATATTCCTTGGGATGGAAGGATATTTTAAGATATTTATTCATAATTTCTTCAAGATATCATCACCCATTATAGTTTTGATATGAAATGGGAATACCTTAATTTTGATAGAAAAGTTCCATGGGGCTTTTCAGTAGTTGACGTAAGGTTTTACGAGATCTCTGATCGTGATATTTTCTGTGGAGGGTGTCAAGTACACAATGTTCTATGAAGAATCAGGTGTCATGATTGGTTATTTCATGTTGTGGAGTAATGCTTTTATTTTATATAGTTCACTCTAGTTGATAACACATGAGCATAATAATGTGACCCTTGATCTAGAGATAGTTGTGGTATTCTTCCTGTTTAAGAAGTGCTGACACTACCTGATGGGTGAGAAGTTTATAGTATACACAAATAAAAATAATCCATTGTATATATATTCTCTCAGTATGATAATAACTAGACATATATGTGAAGGGTATATATTTTCACAATATATGACATTGAGAGTATATATATTCATATTTAGTGGAACGTGTTATACAATTCTCTCAGTTGGAGGTCATGTTCACTGTTTCTAAATGAAGTCCTGAGAGATGATGGCCTCATTTCAACTATACTTTGTGGATGGAGATGGATCATCATAACTCCAGTTGATATTTATCACCCCTCTATTCTCACTATGATTCATGGAGGCACATCTTGGATATACCAACTTTGAGACCCTAATATCACAGATATCCATGAGTCATTCTTCTGATAGATTATCAAATGGTGTAGGGCATGTCATTCATTTTTCAGGCCACATGATGGTACTGGTGATGTTTTGTGATGAGGTTCTGAAGGAGTTTCATACATCCCCATTGAAGGTATAATAGGATATGGAAATTTTTTAATAAGTCCTATAACATTAGTTTTTGTGTCATGGGACGAATAAAGGATCTATAGAGTCTATCTCTCAATGCCTTTATTTTCTACAAGTGAAGGCTGGGCACCAATTTCTAGCGAGTTTGGATCAACCCCTTAAGGTGCTAGAATGGATGTGGGATAAGATATATGTGGAAATAATGGTAGGATTAACACATTCCTATATATTATATGATTCCATCATGGTGATCATGGACCAAATCACCATTTCGATACACATCCTAGATATCTGAGAGAATAGTCTAGTAAAGAGCATCAGACACCACTATATTCCATTGATAGTTCAACTCCATGGTGTCACAACCCCCTCACCACAATGTGAACCCCCCATGGGATAGAAATGTGTGAAGGGATATAGTGACACCTGAGTCCCCCCTCCAGTAGGCCCTAGGATGGAATATAACCATGAGGGTATATTAAACACACAAATGGGAGGCATTCCCCTCTAAGAGAACACATGAGAAAAAAGGAGATAAGATAGAAACCATCCAAATATAACTCAGACTGTAATATAAATGAAATCCAAAGTACGCATATGTAATTTCGTGAGTGAACTACTACAACTGAAAGGGAGAAAATTAAAGTACCAAATGAAAGTAAAATGGTAATTACCATGAATCCAGAAAATCACCTCTAACTCCAATATACTAGTACCCAACATGATATCCAACCTACACAAATTGATAATATATATATATATATATATATATACATATTATGAGTATAACATTATACTCAATAGGATCCTCCTTGTAGCATCCCATCCAAAAGTGAATAATGAATTATAAAGAACAACGAATAAATGTGAAACAAAATAATCTCCTAAACATGTATACTATGTTACCAGACTCACCGTGGATACTCTCACCAATTATCACAAACAAGAGTATATAATATAAAAAAAATATCAATGTTACATCGCTGCCACTTCCCCATTGGTTTCTCACTTTTCCCAAACATTGTACATTCTAAGAAGCTCTCATCAAAAATGATTTCCTATAGACACTTGGGAATAGAACCAAGACATGGACCTCGTGAAACACTAAAAATACAGCCACACAATCAATGTATCAAGGTAGTTTCCATGAGTCACCACAACTATCATAATGTGTATCAAACTTTATGTATTATAACATAATCCATTACAACCAATACGCTGAGTAAGGATATTCATGCCATCATAGCCTATACACATTACACCTATAATAGTCCATAAAAATGATGTATAGAATATATTTTTGTGAATAATCAAAACCCATTAGATCCCTCTAAACATATATATAGGGGAAATAACTGATAATAAAACCAGCACAATAGCAACCACGATAATAGAGTAGGGCCAAATATGGTAGTTAGCCATCCATTCTCCAACATAATGTTGGGGAACAAACATTGGGCTCAAAGTCAATGGTGTGTCTATTTACCTAACCAACAGGGTGGAGTAGAGTATAGAAACACAAAATGTATAGAATAAACAATAGCTAACAACCATAATATGGGAATATGCTAGTCTTAGACTCAACTGTAACTAATGTCTCTCAGACTCCCAACTGGCACGTCTACGAATAGGTATCCTATTAGAACAAAACCATTTAAAGAGAAGCATTATATTACATTATCCATCCTTATCAGTTTCAAATTACGTTAATTAATTATTTAACCATCAATTAACCATTAAAATTCCACTTTACATTTGATTATCATTCCAACCATGATCCAAAATTTCATTAATTTTTATTCTTATCAATTCATTCCACCAAATTACAACCCCATGGGTCAACATAATTTATCAAATCATTTATTTAACATGATTATAACATTCCAATAATTCTATGTTTTCTAAGAAAACATTCTATGACAACTAACATGAGTTTATCAACACAGTGAGTAGATGATCTACCCATTGAGTCTTTTCCACCTATAGTAGGAGAGTAGACCCATTCATACTCATGAATCCGAACATGGATGGAACATGGAATACCCTATGATTCTTCCCCTCATCTGTAAGGAGGGTAAGAAATACCGTCTACATCAAGTAGCAATGAAGATATTGCCGACAAACAAACAATAGGATTCAAAAATTATCTAACATTCACATCCCTCTCGTTTCATCATCTTGGGATCCCTACCTGAGGCCATAATGCAGAAACCGATGAATATTACCTCTATTTTTGTAAAAAACTTCTACCACAGCGATTGGGCCTCCATGTCCCAACATAACACAACATCTCTCTAGTTTCATACATCCCTAGATAACACCAAAAGACAAGAAGCATGAAACAAGAAACAATAACTGGGCTCTTGGCCCTAAATAAGGCATTCAGCCTTCATGCACAATGATCACTCACTAATCCAAAAAATAAGATTTGCGTCCTTTAAAAGTAGAAGGGTAAATATTAACTCTACAAGGAATAATCCTTTATCATAGTACTGGTATAATAATCCTTTTGAATTAACTGAATAATAATTTGTAGGTTCTCACTATGGGAAACCAAAATAGCGAGCAATCAAAAAGTAATAAGATAATTAATTTTACATTCATTTAATCAAAAAGCATCAAAATGATTTTGGATTATCAGTTAATTTTGATAAACTTTCACATCTGCATCAACTTTATTTACATAAAATTTCAAATAAAAACCATACACATTTAAATAAATCATTATATTTTGATAATTAATTTAAAATTAATCCCAATTAATATTATTTACAAATTTCCATTAAGATTGACATGCTAAATAGAAAGGAATAAATAAAAATATATCTAGAAAAATAAGTGGAAAAACATATGATCAACATAAATTCCTTAATCAAGTTCATATATTTGTTATGTTAATTCTATTAGGATCTAGTAGGCTAAAACATGTTAAATCTACCGCAATAGGTAAACATAATAGATATTACAATAATCCCCTTCATCAAAATGTTTCCAATGTTCTTTGAATGAGAATTAGCCAACACAAAGGATCACAATTACCTCTCCTAGAAGTCTACATCCACCCGACGACGTTGAGGCCCTGCCACAAAAACCAACCACCCAAGAAGCTTCATTAGGAATATATAGAACACATTCCAAAAAAGGAAAAGGATTAACCAAACGAAAACACTCCAAGAACCCACAAGAACAGTGGTTAAACAAACTATATATTAATAATGGATTAGCAATTCCAAATTGCACCAATGAAGTGGGTGCACATGTAGTAGTAAGATAATATATGGAATACATGATCCATGGATTCGAAACTCCACACAATATTTATGAGAAGGACGTAATGGTTATAGAATCTCTCTCCTAGGAAAAGGAAGGAAGAAAAAGGGAGAATTATATCTCATCCTTTTAGAATATTTAAAAGAGGAGCAGTATAAGATATGCTTAATTTTCATTTAAGACCAAATAATTTAAAGTTAATGTGTTGTGACGGAGTAAAGTACTCAAAAAAATTTATGAAAATTAAAATAGGAGATGTGGTCATTGAGTCGGCCTTAAATCCCATAAAATAGTATTTGAATGCATTTTTGGTAAAATAAACCATCAAATGGGTGAAACTATAAGAATTTGGAAGAAACTATAATTATTTCAAATTATAATGACCCACAATTCTAGAAACACTATTCATGACACCATTAGATGTCTCAACAGTCCTAACTCACTATTTTTGAATCACTAGTTTTGACTCACCATTTCTCACTCATCGTTTCAGCCTCACTTTTTTTGACTCGTTATTTCTGAATCACTAGTCCTAGAAACACTATTCATAGAACTGGATATTTTGAAAAGTGTTGGGGATGTGTCCCCTTGACCTCCAAGAACAACATAAATAGCATATTTCATCAAGTGAATAGACCAGATCGATCATTTCCATTCCATTACATACCACTCAAAACATTATCACCCTTGAGAATCCAAAACAATCTTAGATTGGGAAAAAATATGTTTGTGAAACTGCACATCGAGATACCTCTCAAGGATCTCACCACAGAAAGAGATAAACTGCATCAAAAAAACAAATGAAAGCACATGAAAAACACAAATAGTTTCTACACACTATCCCATTGGATATACTGCTCAAAATTAGATCAATCCATAACAAACAAAAAAAAATGAAATCAATATCATAATAATAAAATGTCTAAAATTACAAAACGAACACCAATACAAAATATTAAATAAACATCAATGAGATTAGGGTACTTAGAGAATATATACGACTCATGTTCCTTGGTACACTCTTTCATAACATTATTCTACCACAAGACACAACCCAAGATGATATAATGCCCACACAACACTTTCTCCTTGTGGTCACAGATATCGATAGGCCACTTCTTGAAGGTGCCATAATCATCATCAATGATCTTCCTACAATCAATGATGTGATAGTCATCATGAAGGTTACAATGGAGTTGTGACACATGAAAATCATTATGTATATTAATGATCTCAGTTCTTTGTAAGTACATTTTACTTTTGTTTTAGTTTTAGCAATTTTTTGATCAAATAAATATTTTCACATGTCCATGAGAAGTCTTTGTGTGTTCTGAGGGTTCGAGTCATGATAAAGGTGGAAATAGGATTTCTAAGCAATCAACATGGTTTTCTCACGGTTTAGAAAACCATGTGATGGGAGACCAAGCGAGAAGTAGCAATCTTCATGGATTGTGATTGGTCTAGAAAACAAAAGTAACCCTAGCCATTAACATATAACATTACATGATTTTAATTGTAATTATACATCAGAGTACAATCCAAGAATAATTTTGTCCAGTGTCTTGGAAAACAATGTACATAAATCATAAAACATGGGGATAAAAATCCTTCTTTATTTAATATACAGAAAAATATATCTACATCCTTTGTTCCCATACATCTACAATGGGTACCCTGGGGAACACATGAGAAAAAGGGATGAGCTAAATAATACTATTAAGGAAAAGAACATAAGGATACATCTTAAGCACATGAATTTGGATGCAAGACATAATGATATCCAATGCATGGAACATATGAAATCAAATCATATAATAATGGGATCATATAAACATGAAATTATATAAATGTGGAAGTATCATAAAATATTTCTTTAGTATGGGTCAATTCTAGCCACCAATCCTGCATTCCATCTTAGAACTAGTCAAGGCTAACTTCTAGTCCTGATTCCCATTTTAGTACGCGTTAGGGCTAATCGCAACCCCATTTCACATCACATTTCATGAGACATAACATTACCCAATGCGTTGGAGTGCTATATGGGCTCACCCATCTCAAAATTTTCCTAAATATTTTTCCACATAAATAATCATACATAATTAACTATAAATAAAAATAAGGGTACCCATGGAATGAATTGGGTACCACCATCCTGACATAATGCATAACCAATGGGCGTATCATGAATGTGTCTATGAAAGAAAATTATTAGAACATAAATGGAAGTTAATAAGGTAAAATAGGCATACAACATGGTAATAGGTGTCAAAAAGTGGTGAAAACTAATAAGAAATGTATTTTAGAAACATTAACATTAAAACTTTTTGGTGTGGTTTTATAGAAAATACTATAGAGATTTTATAATAGAAAATAGTAAAATATTTTATATAAAACCTGAATTGAACCAAGATGGCTTCCAAAATAAAAAGACTTATATTATATTGAGAATTGGTTCTTAAAACATATGATATAGTTCACATTTAATTGGGTGATGATTTTTGAAGTTCCCTTACAATAGGTTTTCTTATTGGAATGTTCTATGGATGGAATCTTTTAAAAACTTGTATATCACCGAATGAGAGTGATGAAAGGGACTTAATAAATTAATTTTTTAAAAATAAACATCATATATAATATGTAACTAAATAGATAATATAACAACATTTTCATATAAATAATTATAAGGCTACCCGAAAGAAAAAAGAACGTTTGGGTAGAATTCATTACGTTTTATGGGCATGGTAACATGTGTACTTCATAGGGATCGATGAAATTTAAAAGGGGTTTATCATCAGTTATAAATAATTAGGGATTTATGGGGGGTGTTTTAAAACATACCCCTTCATTAGTTATAACTCATAAAAAGGCATAGTATAGAGGACATTCATGACTATGAGAGAAATAGAGAGGATCCCTTACATTAAATCGGGCGGTGTTCTACACTTGTTATTAATGACCTGTGTAAACAAATTTGGGTTATTAATTAATAAATCATGAACCAATTATATATGTAAATTATTTATTATGACCATTTTTGGTTCATTCACGAACTATTGGATTGGTTGTAAGGTTCAATTTCATTGTTTAGGCTCATGTGCTAACTTGGTTTTAATAACCAGTTTTCTTATATTCATTTTTCGATAAACATTTAAGATGAAAGTGGATTTCAAGAATTGAAGCTGTATGTTATTTTTGATCATCCTGGAGATTAAATGGTTATAAAAATATGTTGGGGTATTTGTAGAAAATATGAGTTCTCATATAAAACCAAAGTGATAAACATTTTGGTTAATCAGTGGGTTTGATTACAATGAATATGTTTTGATTTATAACATAATATAATTAGTAAAACAGGATTACAAACCATAAACATGATATTTTAGATATATAATAATCTATTTAAACAATAAAAAAAATTCATGAACTGAATTACAATCATAAAAATAAATTGAAAAATAGTTGTCCTTGAATGTGTTAATTCTCAAACAGTGTTTTCATTTCATTCAAATAAATGATATGTAAAGGAGAGATGTGAATAAAATGTTGCATTAGAATAAAAAATATTATATTACTTGTATTTTAATGGAGTTATCATACTATTTGGGAGAAGGTAGGTGAGGAAATAAACATGAAAAAAATAACATAAATGAAATAAAATAATTTGAAAGATTAATTTACCTCTTAAGTTTATCACTTTTGGGAACCTCTTAAAGGGAGATTTTTTGGTATTTTGAAGAGGTTGGAAGATATTCAACATGGTGGAGGAGCTTGGGGAGTGATTTGGGAAAACTATTGTCAATGAACAAGGCTTGAGAGTTTTGGAGAGAAGAGAGAGTGCGGGGGGGGGGGGGGGGGGTTATAATGGAGGGGAGGAGGGTTTTCATAATTTTTAATCATTTTTTATTAACTAACTCAATAACATAAATATGGATGATTCCATGACAAATAATTGTAATTTGTTAATTTTATTTGGAACTAATTGGGCTTACATCAGTAGATCATCATCAATGACTATTTAAATCCATTATTTAGCATTTATCGTAAATTGTAGTATTTTACTATTCATTAAAAATTCAAGTATTTTAGAAAAATTGAAAAAATTCACCCCAACCATTTTTCAACACATATAATCCAAAAATGAGATCCATATTTCATAAATAATTTTTTAAATATGATAATTTAATATTTAATTAAACTCATAATTTATTTAAAAATCCGTATTAAAACATTGATTTAAATATTCTAAAATATAGGAGCACCGTACTTTCACTCGAATATTATTTTTATTCTAACAAAAGGATGGTTAGTATTCATTAGGGTATATCAATTTTTATATGGTAATTTTTCTATTCATTTGAGTATGTTACTAATCACCAAAAATTAGGTTTTTCTTATCAAACTCCAAATAACTTACTGATCGCAACTGAGTAAGTTAGATTTTCAAAATTCAAATCACAGAAGTTATTAATAATATTTCAAGGTCACATAGAACTTAGTTGTTAATTATGTTCATTATTTCATGTTATTATATTTTATAAGATAAGAATTTTCATTTATAAAACATTGGGTCGTTACATTATTTCCCCCTTAAAAAATTTCACCCTCAAAATTTTGTTTTACATTCTAATCCGTAAGCAGGTGATTGTACATTTCATTCATTGCATTATATAGATTCCAAGTTGCCTCTTAATACTTGTGTTTCCTATAATCTACTCTGACCAGGTCAGTAGTCTTATTACATAGAGGTTTATCTCTATGATCCTAGATTATCAATGGCTTCTCTTTATAGGAAAGATCATCCTCCAACTGTACCACCTATGAAGAGAGTACATGTGAATGGTGTAGTATGTACTTCCTTAATATGGATACATGAAAGACCTCAGGTACTATCAACATTCTAGGTGGGTGCGCCAGTCAATAGGCCACAACTCCATCTAGATCAAGGATCATGAAGCGGCAGATATACCTAGGACATAGCTTTTCTTTCTTCCCAATTTCATTATGTTCTTCCACAAATGTATACGTAGAAATACAATGTCTACAACTTTTAACTGAAGGTCACATCGATGATTATCTTTATAACTCTTCTTTTGACGTTGGGATACCATGATGTGATGCTGAATGATTTTAACCTTCTATACTATTTAGTTTAACATTTCACGTCCTAGCAGCATACACTCATTGACTTCATCCCAATACACTATTATTTTGTACATTTTCCCAAAAATGTTTTCATAGATTTCCATTCAGATGATCGAGTGGAAACTGTTTTTGTTGGAGAATTCAACTAGTGGAAGATGTTGGTCCCATCCTTCTTTCAATTCCATAGAACATGATCTCAACATATCTTCTAGTGTCTAAATAGTTGGATCTGATTTGACATCAGTTTAACGATGATAGGTTGTACTAATGTTCTGTTCACTACCTAGAGAATGTTAGATACTTTTCCAGCACTTCGAGTTGAATCTTTGATCATGATTAGATACAATAGATTGTGGTACTCCTTGAAACCTTAACACTTATTTGATGTAAATTTATTCAAGAATATCTAATGAGAAGTCATCTCAAATCACAATAAAGTTTGGTGTCTTTGTAAGACGATCCACAACAACCCATATAGAATTATTTCTTCTGGATGTCCTTAGAAGTATTGTGATAATGTTCGTGGTAATTTTCTCCCACTTCCCTGTTGTTATGGGTAGTGGTTTCATCACCCCCTTATACATTTTCCTCTAAGATTTCACTTGTGGACATAATAGGAACTTTGATGTATATTCAGCAATCTCCAATTTCATATTTTCCCACGAAATATTTTCTCAGAGATCACAATACATATTGGTGCTCCCTAAGAGGATAGAGAAGGTCGAGCTATGTGCATCATTAAGAAGAACCTTCTTTGTCTCTAGATTTGATAGTATACATTATCATGAACCAAATATTACAACTCCTTCCCTATCTACCTCAAACTCTGAGGATTTTCCATTTCTGCTAGCTTCCACCCTTTTCATAGTTTCCACATCTTTTATTTGAGAATCCATTTTTTTTATTCAAGAGATATGGTTGAGAAATCATTTGAGAACAGATTCATGATGTTCTATTCTTAATTATTCCATTGTCCATCCTTTGAAAATCTAGTTAGATCAGATCCTTTTCAATTCCCATCATTGATAACAATGCGAGATCCTTTCTACTTAAAGAATCTACAAAATTATTTTCCTTATCCGGATGGTAGTGGATTGTGCAGTCATAATCCATCATGAGATATAAAAATCATTTTTGGTGCATATTAACCTCTTTCTATGTGAATATATATTTAGGATCTTGTGGTCAGTATATATATCACACTACTCCCTATAGAGATAATGGATCCATATTTTCACCATATAGATCACAACTACCAACTCTAGATCATGTGTGGGATATTTTTTTCTCATGGATTTTCAGCTTCCTTGAGGCATAAGCTATCACTTTATCATTTTTCATTATCACAAAGCCCAAGCCCTTCTTTGAATCATCACTATACATTACAAATAATTATCCACTTGTTTGGAGTGTGATTACTAGTGCGGTGATAAGCCTTTTTTTCAACCCCTTGAAACAATCTTCGCATTCTTGGGTCCAGACAAACTTTACCCCCTTCCATGTCAGTTTGGTCATTGGGTTTGAAAATCATGAAAATGTCTTCAAAAATCATATATAATACCATTATAGGCACACAAAGTTGTGGATATCCATTAAAGAAGTTGGGTTGTGCCACTATTCAATTTCCTTTTTCATGGAAGGGTCTATAGATATCACTTTTATGGTGATAACATGCCCCATGAATGATACTTTTTCCATCCAGAACACACATTTACTATACATTGAATACAAATTCATCCTTTTCAAAATCGGTAACACATTATTCAAATTCTCTTCATGTTCCTCGATTCTCTTAGAGTATATTAGAATATCGTCAATAAAAACAATGACAAATTTGTCTAGGTAAAATCTAAAGAATATATTAATTAATTCCATGAAATTTTCTAGAGAATTAGTCAGTCATAATGGAATCACTATGAAATCATATTGTCTATAACTCGTTCAAAATGCAGTCTTGAGAATATGTTACTTCCTTACATTTAATCGGTGATATACCGACTGAAGGTCTACCTTAGAGAAGTAATTGACCCCACAATTCTTATCAAACAAGTCATTTATATGTGGAAGGGGAAAAATTTTCTTTATCTCGAATTTATTGAGCTCCAAATTATCAATGTATAGGCACATTGATCAATCCTTCTCCTTGATTAAGAGGGAAAGAGCACCACTTGGTGAAGCACTCGTGCATAAAAACCCATCTACAGATTCTCTTGTGACTGCTTGTTCAGCTCTTCCTGCTCTATAATGGCTATTCTATAATGTGTATTTTATATAGGCAGTGATCTAGGAATATTTTTAATTGAGAGCTCAACCTCATGATCAGGAGGAAGACAAGACAACTCATCAAGAATAACATTAGTGTAATATCTCACAATGGACATGTCTTCAAGCATGATTCTCTCTTTTGTCTCAATCATTTGAGCTATATATCGTTTCTCATAAGGAAAAAATATTAAAACATGAGATGATGATTATAATGGAGATTCATCTCCTTCTATATACTTGTAAATAATTAGAGGATGCTATGGGATGTGAAGAGTTATCTCTCTATCCAGACAGTTGATGTTAGATTTGTATAATGATAGCCAATTCATGCCCAAGATATCATCGAACTCTAATAAAGGAAGTATGATGATATTTTCATTGATTTTTGGTCCACAATTGTTAACAGTGGAGGCGTTAGAAAACATCGAACAAACAGTTTCCCCATTCACTGTTCTCACAGATAACTTTTCCTCCAAATTTTTAGGTTGTGTTTTAATATTTATACTATACTTGAAAGATATGAAATAATGTGTATAGCCAGAATCAAGTTGAATTTTCACTATTCTTGGTTGAATAATAGCGTACCTGTCACCACATCATTTTCCGACTCCACCTCAGTAGTGGTGATTTTATAAGACCTTCCATGATTCCTTGGAGGTTGTTGATGATTGACTCTAACAAACCTCATCTTAGGTAAATTGCTTGCATAATTCTTAGGCTCCATAAAGTTGTAACACTGCACTAAAGGCTATGTGTTGATCTGAACCTTCCTTTATTCTTCCTCAATATAGGGAATCTTCATATCTCATCAGTATTTTTTGCAAGATGACCAAACCTTCCACATTATAACAAATTCTTAGTTCTCATCCTATAGTTCACAAGGTGGTTCATCCATAACATTTACAAGTTTAAAAGTCAGGATTCTTTCCATCATTGGATTTGTTTTTCGAACCACTCATTTTGACCTCTATTTTAGACATCTTGTCACTAGACCCATGAGGTAATTGATAGTCTCTAATATATATTTTAACCTTTAAGGCACAACAAAAAATCTCCACAAATATATCGAAGTCTCAAATCACCAATTTTTTCCCTAGAATCAGATTTAGTCTTCTAAAGAAGTGATCCACCTTGCTTTCAATGTTCATTACAATGCTAGAGGGATACATTGAAATCCTTGTGTAGTTTGATTCATACGCCATGATGGACTCAAATTACTTCTACATGAGTCCAAGAAACACTCTTTCTATATTTAGATAGAGGGTTCGATGAAAATATTTATTTGAAAAACATCCCCTTGAATTCCTCCCAATCCATAGAATCAACTTTCTCTTGAAACATTGTATTCTTGATCAGTGTCCACCACTGATCAGATTCCCCATCAAAAAGTTAGACCGCATGTACAACCTTCTCTTCTTCGAAGCAGTGTAGGATGAAAAATATCTTTTCAATGGAGTTAATCCACTATTCTGTGTAGATTGTATTAGAAGATCTGCTGAATAGGGGATGATTTTCCACATTGAGGATTCTTCGACAACTTGATTCTTCCTTAGAGGAGTAGGGTGTTCTATAAGATTCATGTTATTATTCATAACTCGAGCCTACTGATAATGTATATCCATTAAGTTTTGATAACCCGCTCTTATCATATCCATCATATCATTAGGTAATTAATCACATTGCATATCATATTGGCTTTTGGAATGTGTTATTTTATTTCCCACAATTAACTAATAAAAATAATGTATATTTAGAAGGATTTAATACTTAGTTTTTGATCCTAAAAATTAATATTTGAACATAAAAGGGTAATCTTATAATGAAATAATATTTCATAACTTGTGATTCCTTAGGTTTAAATCTATGTTATCCTTGATCTAATTCTTAACTTATATTTTTATGGGACTTTTTTCCTTAATAATTGTTTTTACTAAGCTAAAAAATCTTCCAATAAATATCCTCTGGGAGTGTCATAACCAATAGTGAAGCCAGGCCCCTTGTCGTTCACCATTTCCTGTTCGAATCTATCTCAATGTGGTAATTTTTGGTTTTACACTTAGATAAATTTGTGCCAGAGCCACCTCTACATGCTTATATCTAGACATGGATTTATATTCATGATAATCCACTTACTCAATACTCACCAAAATTTGGGAATTTTTTTTAAGAATTAGTCTCATCCTTCATGTTCTTACTGAGGTGCTCTATTTATAATCTCCAAAAATAACTAGACCATCATTTGATTCCACATGTAGTTACCCAAGGCATTTACATATAACATTAAATGTTTTTAAGCATTATTATACATCATATTACAATCCATGGATCGTTAAGTCTAGTGTCTTGAATACAAGATACATAAAACATAAAACAATGGGCTAAAAACACTTCTTTATTTAATCTCCATAAAAATATCATAACTCCTTTGAGCCCTTAGATATGCATAGGGTACCTTGGGGAACACATGAAAAAGGGATGGGATAAAAAACATAGTAAGGGAAATAATATTATGATGCATCTTATGTACATGAGTTAGAAGTCATGACATAATGATATCCAATTCATGGAACATATGAAATCATATCATGTAAGACTGTGATCATATAAACATGGAATCATATAAATGTGGAAGAAACATAAAACATGTCTTTAGTTCTATTCAAGGCTAACCACCAACCCCATACCCCATTTTAGTACGGTCCCAGGCTATCCTCCAATCCTAATTCCCATTTCAGTATGAGTTAAGGATAACTGGAAGTCCCATTTCACATCACATATCATGAGACTTAACATTATCCAGTCCATTGGAGCTCTATCTGAGTTCACCCATCTTATCATATTCATGAATATTCATTCATCATAAATAATCATAAATAATCTAGCACACAATAACATAAGGGTACCCATGGAATGAATTGGGTACCACAATCATGACACAAAGAATAACCAATGGGAATATCATGAATGTTTCTATAATGTAAAGGGATTAGAACATACAAGGATGTTCATAAGGTACGATAGGAATGTAACATTGTAATTGGTCTCAAATATAAGTGAAAACATATAAGAAATGTATTTGAGAAACATTAGCATTACAAAAAATTGGGTTGTTTTAAGGAAGATACTATTGATATTTTTAAATATAAAAGATGAAAATCATTCATATAAAAACAAAATTGAACCCAGAAATATTAAATAATAAAAATAATGATTTTATAAAGACATTTTTCACTTAAAATATAGGATAGAGTGCACTTGAAATTGGGTAAACATTTGCGATGTTCCCTAAAAATAGTTTGGCTTATCCTAATTTTATAAGGATGAAATATTTTGAAAATGTATATATCCCCAAAAGATAGTGATGAAAAGGTATTCATAAATAAATTGTCTAAAAATAAATAGAATTTATAACATTTACATAAATAGATGAGATAACTCCACTTTGATATAATCAATGATAATGCTACCAGAAGAAAAAATATGGTTTGTGTAGAATGTGATACAGTTTATTGCCATGGTATCAGGTCTAACTAAGAGGGCTTGATGAGAGAAAAAAGGGGGTTTTCATCACACATACATCATGAGGTAAGTATGGGTAGTTGATAAAACATACCCCATCATTTATTATTACACATAAAAAGGAAAATAATAGAGGTCAATATTGATTAAGAGAGAAATGGAGAGGATTCCTTACCTTAAATCAGGTGGCTTTCTCCACTTGTTAGTAGTGAACTGAATAAACAAATTAGGTTTATTAATAAATAAATACATAACCTTTTTTAAATAAAATTGATTTATTATAACCTAGTTTTTTTCATTCATGGCCTTTTTGATTAGTTATAAGGATCAATTTCATTGTTTGGGATCGTTTTCTTACTTGGTTTTAATGACCGATTATATTATATTCATGTTTGGATAAATATATAAGATTAATGTGGTTGTCCAGAATTGAAGTTTTAGGTTATTATTTAACATATATGATATTACATTGTTATAAAAATACATTCATTTATTGGGAGTGATGATGAGTTATTATATACAACTGTAGTGATAATCATTTTGGCTAATCGGTTGGTTTGATTACAATGAACATGTTCTAATTTATAACATAATACCATTAGTAAAAAAGGATTATATAACCATAAACAGGATATATTATATACATATATATATAATATTTTGGTTCAACCATAACACATGTGGTTTCATGACAGGAATTATAGATGACAGAAAAAATTTATAAACCGTTGTCCTTGAATGTGTTAAACCTCAGAATTTTTTTTCATTTCATTCAAATAAAAGACGAGGAAAAGAGAGATGACATTTAAATATAATATTATCATAAAAAAATTACTTTAAATGTATGTTACTAGAGTTATAATACAATTTGTGTGATGGGAGGTGAGGAAAAAAATAAAAAGAAAATATCTGAAAATAAATAAATGAATTTGAAAGAGGAATTTACCTATAGAGTTTATCTGCATTGAGAACCTCTTAATTGGAGAATTTTTGGTATATTGAAGCTCATAGGGGATGTTGGATGTGGGGGAGGATCTTTGCGAGATATTTCAGAAGAATATTGGTAAGCCCAAAGGCTTGGTATTGGTGATGAGAAGCGGTAGGGTGGGGGTTTTATAGTGGAGGAGAGGATGATTTTCATAATTTTTTAATCATTAGTTTATTAATATACTTCATGTCCATAAATTTTAATGATTCCATGACCAATAATTTTAATAAAATCATGTGATTTTGATCCAATTGGTCTTACATCATCATGCCATCGTCAATGACTCTATAAATCCATTATTTATCATTTATCATAAATTTTGGTATTATTCTACTCATTAAAAATTCATGTATTTTATAAAAATCCCAAAAATTCACCCAAACTATTTTTTGACATGTAGAATCAAAAATGGAAATCCATTTTTCAAATAAATATTTCTAATTTTCTTATTTTAATAATTAATTAAACTCATAATATATTAAATAAACTAGTTTTAAATATTAATTTAAATATTAAAAAATATAGGTACATCATACTTTCATGTGAATATTATTTTAATTCTATCATAAGTAAGGTTACAGTTCATTAGTGTAAATAACTATTCATAATGGTATGTTACTATTCAAAAGGGTTGGTTAATATTCACAAATAATCATGTTTTCATAATAATACTCAAAAAAAATATAACTTTTCGCAATAGTGTATGTTAGAATTTCAAAATCCAAATCAGAGAAGTGAAAAACATACATTTAAAGGTCACATAGAACATAATTGTTCATTATGTTGTGCTTTCTTGTGATTATATTTTATAAGTGATGAATTTACATTTATAATGCATTGGGTTCTTACAAAAATAGTGCAAAGAGAAGGGCATGCAACCAGTAGCCTCTTCATTGTTTCAGCACGGTTTGGAAAATAGTGCAGGTAAACCGCATGTCTTGGAATCCTTTACAAATTACTAATATGCCATTATGGGATTTTATACCCAACTCGATATTTTCTTCTTTATTCCTCCCTTGAACCTTATTGACGTTCCAAGGTCCAATGATCTTCCATGGTGTAAATCTCAGTTGATTCTAGTGCATCTGGAGTGCCATCAGTTTGCGGATTGTAGATCATGGTAAAGAAAATCCCCTCCATGGTTTTTCTTCTTCTTTAGAGATGGTATCCTTTTCTTCCCTCCAATCAAAGCACTCAAACACCACTTTTTTTGTGAGATTTAGGTTGAGTCTTAAATTTTATGCTAAATTAGTATTTATGGAGATTATTAATGGTATGCTCTCCCAAAAATTCAAGTTAGGTGGTCTACAAGTTGTATCTCTTTGGTTTCAAATGGGTTTGTGCATGTAGGGTTATGTTCTTAATTTTCCATTATTGTTTTCTTCGATCCCTTTATTTTATTCAGATATAGTGGGTGTATAAAAACATAATTTAACTCCTCATGATCCATGTGCGATTCATGGAGGATGATCAAATGAGAATAGGGCTACCAATGCGGTGTGTCGATATTCCATAGACAGAGTGTTTTCATATGTAATTGTAAGGCCATTCATCGAGAACATAGAGCCTATGATGAACATGTTAACCGGATTGAAGGATGTTAAATAAAATTTTTAGTAATACTCTTAAAATGGGTAATGGGCTAATGGGTATTTTGGTTGGAATGAAAAGGTATTAAATGGATTTATGGGAAAAAATAGGGGATCAGTTTCATACATGAATATTCTTTGTGAGATAGGGAAGGGAAATGGGAATGGGGATAGAGGGACCAGTAATATAAATGATTACTGTATTAAATTATTGGTGTAAAATTTTAATTCCACCATTTATTAAAATTTTTTTGATGTGGAAAATGATATTGGTTATGATATGTTGTGTTATAGTATATTGGGGAGATTAGATAAGATAATAATTTGAACATAGCATGGTGGAGTGGGGTAATGACTTAAAGTTCTACACCCACGTGATAAGTTAGAAAAATGTTCTAACTCTGCCCTCAAATTCATGGGTTTGGGAAGGGGATGATGTTCTATTTCCCTTTCTTTTGCATTCCACTCGCACTGGGGCTTCTGGGTGAGGATATTTGGAATTGTTGTGATATGATACCTATTTAGAGAGGACTTGATTAATTCCCACATAGTTTGAATTTTAATCATGCCTAATCCAATGCACACATGATAAAAGGTGAAATGATAAATGACATGTCATGGAAATGAACTGGGTGTATTTTAAGGGTTAACATAAAGGAACATCAATAAATATGACTTTTAATATATTTTCCTTACATTAATTTTCTTTCCATATTCATGCACTATCTTTTGACCAGAAATGTTGTAGACACCTATGTTGGTGGCCTATAGAATAATACATAAACCCTACTCAGGCCGAAATTGGGTACCCAAGAATATTTCATGCTTTCATGGTAGTACAAGGGAAAGTGCTCTATTTTAGGGAGCATAGATGGACATGGGACATGAAAGGGGGAAGTTCTAGACTAAGAGTTTGTAAATTAATGGGGATTCTACTATTACATTTCTTTTTGTGGTTTTTGTTCAATTGTCACTGTATCCTGGCATTGTATATTAACTATTGTATATGATTTTGCCCAGTTTATGGGAATGGGTCATTTATGCATGTTATTGACTTTTTCCAATTCCATCAATTATATAAATTATTATCTAATGTGTCTTAATTCTTTAATGAATGTATAGTGTCCCCACATTACCTATTAGATCGTCTCTTCTAGTCGGAATCCTCTTGGGTATGGGGAGGTGCACTTGAGGTCATGTGTCGACTTAGCTCAGGGCACCAAAATTGTGTCTTCTGGGTCATAGATGTAACATAGCGGTATTTTAGGAGTTCTATTCTCTTTATTACTATTTTGGGATAGTAGATAAAATGTTTGGAATGTTTTTTTCCTTATTAATGAGCTCGTGATTGGGAGAAGCTAACCCATGTACAGGAGAAACCCAAGTCACCCAAGGAGGGACTTATTATTCATGATTTATGTTGTTATATGTGAAGTTATTTCACTATAGAGTGATGCAATTTTTGTGAGATTTGAATATTTTGTGATGTTTTTCTCTATGCCTGAATGGTACATGGTTGTGCATTCATGAATCATATGGGGGACATAGGTAGTTTAGTGGCATGCATCATGATTGGTAAACACACAAGATGGTTGTGCATGATATAATGGTTTTGATGCATATTTTTTTTCTTAAATGAAATGAAATTGTGCCTAATATGATGATAAGAATAGGTAAAAATGGAAGTGGAAATGTCAAATTAGTAATTATAAAATCATTATTGATAAAGAAGCAATTGAAAAATAATCCTATGTAAGGGTAAATTGGGATATGGAAATGGTTTTGAATGGGAGTAAAAGATACGTCTTGTAACCGTGTGAATTAGATATCGTGTTAGCCAAGATAATAGGAGAGATGGACAATGGTGTTTAATCAAATGTGAGTGAGATCATTTGGTTAGTGTATGTTGACTAGTTTGATTATGAAAATAATGAGACAACCTATATCTCTTTCTATCTGATGAAAGCATTATGGTTTGATTCTAAAGAATATGATTGGAATTGTAGATAAATTCCACTATGAAGACACATATAGGTTGGGAGACATGAGAACGTTACCTATAATTATACTCTAGTAGTGGAGTAGGAGAACATGGTGATACAAAAAAAAATAGTGAAGAGAAGTTCCATTAAAAAATTTCACATTTTATATAGATAATGGGAGGAGACCTTGGGGTTTCACTAAGTATGTTTGAGATGACTTAGGAGTTTTATCTATATGACCCTCCAACCTTTACTGGCGATGGTGGTCCAATGGTTGTGGAGTTTGGGAAATATTACATCAAAATTATTATTAATCATATAGAGGGTCCTCTTGAGAAGTGATTCATGTTGGCGGCCTATATGCTGAGGGGTCGAGAAAAACATTGTTGGGAGATTATGGTCCAAACTGAGAAGCCTAAGGGAACGATGTGGGTGTATTTCCATGAGAATATCCTTCAGAACATCAATAAAAACATAGAGGGTGGAGAACGATATAGATTTTATGAGGCTAACTCGGGGGGGGGGGGGGAATGTCGGTAATGTACTATGCCAGTCATTTCACCAATATGAGACACTTCATTTAGACATTGAAAAGAGATGAGGAAGCTGTTGAGAAATTCATCCATGAAGGGATGATAAATTATATTATATTTCAGATGAATATATTTCATTTTAATGTGTTTTTTAAATAGGTGGAACAAGCCCTTATCTCGGAGGGGAACCTGAAGGGAGCTTCAGGTAGTGAACTTTTGGCACAAGCTCGGTGAATAATTGGGCATATTCTGACAGTAGGAAGATTATAATTGAAATATTTAGCTGGGTGAAAGCACAAAGTTATTTTAGAAGAGGGGGTCAGCTTCTAATGATTGAGACTATGTCTCTTGTATTCAGTGTTGAAGACCGGGGCACAAACATGAACAGTTTCCTCACCCACCAGTCAAGTGTCGAGCATGCGGCAAGTTAGGCCACATGTATAGGTTCAACAAGAACCTTTGATAGTCTGAGAATGATGGAGGTCAGAGGTAGATGTTGAGCATAGGACAAGTTTCAGTTAGCCCATATCTGGCTAGCAGGTGGTGGATGTGGAACTCTGGGGAGATATCATCCTTACCAATAGAGTAGTGTAGTATACTGTACTCAGACTAGAACCCATGTTAAAGGGTCATATCATCTCAATGAAGTTCAGGCTATACTTGAAAGTTATGAATTATGACCATCAATTATTCAAGGTATAATTCTTGTAACATACACACATTCTAGTGCTTTATTTGATACATGTCTTACACATTCTTTTTTTCTACTCAGTTCCTAGTTGTTTTGGGCTTAACTATGGAGACGACATGTGGGGTAATGTCACATGATACTCGGATAGGTGTATAAGTTGTGGGCATCAGGTTGTGTATTGGTTGTGCTCTATAGGATGGTTGTTATCATTATTTGTGGGATCTATTTTTCCATGATATTTCATGTTTTGACCAAATATTGTGAATGGACTGGTTGGTATTATATAAATATAATATTAATTGTTACTGATGTTGGTTAAAGTTCACATCTCTCGATGAAAATATTTAATTCATTCATGGTTAGTGGGATACTTGACAGGGACATGTCGGGCCACTATGCCAACATTTGGGGGAACTCACAACCCAAGAGGCATGTCTTAGGTTAGATTATGGGGAGAATGGATATCCATTCTTCCTTTTTTTGTGGAATAGTCCCAGGATGTGTTTCCAAAAGACTTATCAAGATTACGACCACAGAGAGATGTCGAGTTTATGATTGATTTTTTTCTATGAGTGGATCCAGTTTTCATTCCACTCTATCGAATGTCACCAATAGAGCATCAAGAACTAGCATATTAGTTTGAGGAATTATAGTGTAAGTGATTTATAGATCCTAGTAAATCACCTTAGTGATCTCCATTATTTATTTATTCAAAAAATGATGAAGGATCACTGAGGCTATATGACTATTATTAGTTGCTAAACCAAATGACAGTTAAAAACCAATACCCTATTCCTAGAATCATTGACCTGTTGGATATTCACAGAGGATACATGTTGGAATCCAATATTGATTTGGGATTAGGATACCATCAGTTGAGGGTGAGACCTTCTGAAATACCATGTATAGCTTTCTAAATCATGTGCGGGTTGTACAAATTTATGGTGATTCTATTTGTGTTGACCAGCGTACCAGCGGTACTCATGGCCTTGCTGAACTATATCATTCACCTATATCTAGATATGTTCATAGTTTTATTTTTTGATGAAATTGGGTTGTACTCCAGGAATGATTACCATCATTCCAAACATCTTGACATCATATTGATTATAGTAACAGAACATTGTCAAAATACCAATTTATCAAAATGATAGTATAGGTTGATGAGGTTCACTTTCTGGGACGCATCATTTCTAAGTCATGTGCGTGGTGGGATCCAAAAATGGTGAAGGCTGTTGTGTCTTGGGAGAATCCCAAGAAATACTCTCATAATAAAATTTTTCTAGCATTGGATGGTTATAGCCAAAGCTTTATTATATATTTATATCATTTTGCAGAACTTCTCACAAGCCTACCCAATAATGGGGTTATGTTTTATTGGTTAGAGGCTCATCAGAATTCTTTTTAGGAGCTGAAATGTTGTTCACTACCACACCGATTGTGATCTTACAAAAACCAGGAAAAAGATAAACCATGTTCTATGATGCATCCAGTGTTGGAATTGGTGTAGTGTTGATGAAGGATGATCAGGTTTTAGCATACGAGTCGATACAGTTGAGTCCGTATGAATAGAATTTTATTAATCATGATCTTGAGATAACTACTATGATACATTCCTTAATGTTTCGGAAGAATTTCATTTTGGGTAAACCCATTATGGTGTTTACAGACCATGAATGTCTCAAATACATATTCTCTCAGAATTAATTGAATCTCCAACAGAGACTGTGGGTTGAGTACCAACAGTCTTTTGAGTTTGAGTTGGCATTTACACTAGGGACAGGGAATAGATTCACCGATGCTCTGAGCTAGAAGAATCAAAATTACATAGTATTGAAATCTAGTTCAGAGTGGGTGATAATAGACCTGTTAACTGAGATTCATTTGGAGGTACATGATGGGCACAAGTAGATGACCATTTCATCTATAGTAGATCAGTGCACACTTTTGAGATGAGTTAAAAAAAGTCAACTCGTATACCTGAACTGTTTGTTTGTAAAGGAATGTATTAAATGTACAGTTCCACCACTTGGTTGTACATTCATTGATGATATAGTTTCATATGCTCATGGTCGTGTTGTGGTGTTGACATGAGTGTAATAAGAGTTGATGCGTGAGTTCCACACGTCATAATGGTAAGTGCATATTGGATTGACTAATATGTGTTGTGATATTCATAGGCTATTTTGGTGGATGGGAATTAATAATGATGTGGTGAGTTTTGTGGCATGATTCCTTAACTGTTATTAGGTGAAGGATGAATACCAGTGCTTAGATGGGTTATTGTTTTCATTTACAATTCTAGAGATAAACTGGAATGAAGTAATGATGGCCTTCATATTGGGTCATCCGAGGACACCTCGGAAGTATGATGCCATTTAGGTGGTGGTAGATAAACTGACAAAAGTATCTCATTTATTTCTTATGCAAGAGAGCAATATAGACTACTAGTTAGGGGAATTGTTTGTTCGTGAAATATTATGCTTTCATGGTGATCCGAGAACCATAGTTTCAGATCATGATCCACATTTCACCTCGTGCTTCTAGAGGCAACTTCAAAAGGCACATAGTACCTAGATATTTTTGAGTACATATTACCACCCATAGACTAATGGGTTGATTGATCATACAATTTTGGTATTAGAAGACATGTTGAGAACATGTATATTAGATTTTGGTGGGTTGTGGGAAAAGAACATTCTGGTTTTTGAATATTCAGAAAAAACCATCTTTCATGCTACAGTTCAGATAGAACCTTTTTAGGAAAATTATGGGAGACTTTGTAGATCTTCATTGTGTTGGTTATAAGCAATGGAGTCTGAGCTGTTAGGGACATGTCTTGTGCATGAGATGTTAGAGAAGGTTAATTTTTTTTCATATACCTATAGAAATAGCTCTAATTAGGAAAAATCCAAAGGCATATCGTCGTCGTAGACCTATTGAGTTCATGCTGGGTGATGGTGGGTTTCCCCAAGTGTTGAAAAGGTTTGTTCATCATGTAATTCAAGAGTAGGGAAAGTTGGAACCTAGATATATGGATCCATTTGTGATTATGGAGAGGGTCAGACCTGCAACATACTAATTAGATCTTCCAAAATAGAAAAGTGGGATGCATGATGTTTTTCCTGTTTCAAAAATCTGACTGTAACACCCAGATCTGTCTAATGTGTTAAACTCTATGGATGTCAAGCATGAGGCTGAGGCATCTTTTAAGGAGCACTCAAATCGTATTGTACATCCTAGTGAAAATGTTTTGTGGAAAAATTTTGTTCCCATAGTTTGGGTTCTATGGAATCATGGAAGTGTTCAGGAATAAAATGTAGAGAGATAATTAGATATATGGGCAAAGATTCATTCCTTCTTTTCATTGGGAAATCAATGATGATAAAAAATCTCAACTCATAGACAAGCCATTATAAGTTGGGGAGGTTGAAAGATCCTAGATCTCCATAAGGTATGTCTTACTTTTCTTTCAGTTTAAGACATTTTCTGGTCAATTATTTTTTTCTCAAGTTCTTGAGAAGGATTTGGGTGTGTTACCGAGGTTCGGGACAAAAAAATGGAAAAGGGGGGATTTCTGGTAAATCATCACGGTTTACACACTGTTTCGAAAAACATGCATGGGGAGACCATTCGGGAAGTAGAAATCCATGCATCTTGTGCATGGTCTGGAAAACCATGTTAAGAGAATTGCATGTGGGAAGTAGCCTTCACACAGTTTGAAAAACCATGCGAGTCTACCATGCACCCTAGAACCTTTTAAAAATTAGTAAAATTCCAATATTGGATTTATATATAACTCGGAATTTTTTTCATTCCTCTTTCCATGAAGCCTAGTGAAGAGGAAAACACTAATTATATTGTGTCCACAAATGGATTCATGGTAGGTGGTCTACAAGACTTATCCCATTGGTTTGAAGAGTATTTTTTCATGTTGGGTTATGCTCTCAATTTTCTAATATCCTGTTATTGGATCCCTTTGACTTTTTTAGATATTCTGGGTGTCTAAATTCTTATATAGACTCCTCACGATCCCCATTGTATGTATGTAGGATTGATAAATTATATACGGTCTACCCTTGGGGTGTGCCGATATTCATAGGACTTAGTATTTAGATAAGTAATTGTAAGGTCATTGTGAGAGAACATAGATAACATGAAGAACGCATTAACATGCTTGAAGTTTGTACAATCAGTGGTTTTGTAATACACAAAAGTTGTGTAATGACATAATGGGTTTTTTAGTAGGAATTAAAAAGGATTAAATGTATTAATGGGAAAATGATTGGGGATTAGCATCACACATGATTACGCTTTGTGAGATAGGCATGGGAAATGGGAATGGGAATAAATGGATAATTAATATAAATGAGGAACTTGTTAATTGATTGGGACAAAATGTTATTTCTCTATTTATTAATATTATTGTGATGTGGAAAATGATATTTGCTTTGCGATGTTGTGGTATGGAATTTTATGGTGATCTGATAAATTAAGCATGTGCACATGGCTTGGTAGTGTAGGGAATTTACTTGAAGTAATATTCATGTGGGGTGAGTTGGACTAAGAATTTATCTCCACCCCCAAATGCATGTGTTTGTGAAGTAAATGGAGTTAAATTCCCATTATAGTTTCATTCCACCCAGACTCAGGAATCGATGTGAGAATATAGGAAATTGTTGTGATATGATTCATAGTGAGATATGACATGTTTATTTCCAAAATGATGAGAATGCTAATTGTTCCAAATCCATTGATCAGATGACAAATGGTGAAGTGATAAATGAAATGTATTAGAAATGAAATTTTTTTATTCAATGGTTTAATATAACAAAACATCAATAAAGGAGGTATTTGAATTGTTTTTCTCACTTGCATTTATTTACCATTTTCAAGCACTATCTATTCACCAAATATCATGTAGGAACCATTGGTGGTGTCCTACTAAGTTATACTCTCACCCTAATCAGGCCGACAGTGGATACCCGAGTAGATTTTATGCTTGCAGGCCAGTACAAGGGAAAGGGACAAATGTTAGGGAGTTGAGTTGGACATGTGACAAGTATGGGTATCGTTCCAGACATGGAGTTCATACTATTTTGTGGATTCTTCTATTGCATTTCTATTTGGAGTTTTTGTTCACTTGGAAATATAGATTGTAAAGGAATATTTATTGTTGTATTTTATTGTACCATATTTTTGGGAATGAGTCATTTATACATGTTTTTTTGTCTCCTATTGATTTTTACATGTAAATTATTTTCACTTATGGATTACTCTATTAATGATGGTACAATATCACCAATGACCTATTATACCCTCACTTCTAGTTGACATCCAATTGAGTATGGGGAGGCGTGCTTGAGGTTATGTGGAGACCTAGATCATGGAACCAGATTTGTGGCTTCAAGGTCAGGGATGTTACACTATCTAGCTCAGCTTCAAGGGAAGTTCCACCTTATACACCACATATCCAACATGAGCCAACAAATCTAAAGGCCCAAATAACTAGGGAGAAATAATAATACCAAAACCAATAATATATTTTCCAAAATGGATATTCACCTTTAAAAACACATGATCAAATAAAACAAACTCCATAGCTCTCCTCTTATGGTCAACATATGACTTCTGATGATCATGCACTACCTTCATCCTCTTGCTAATAACCTGAACCCTCTCGGTTGTATTATATACTACTTATGGTATAATAATTGATGACTCTCCAAACCCATCCCAACACAACCGATAATGGAATAGTCGACCATAAAACGCATCAAACAACACCAAAATGATGGGGGGCTAAAAACTATTATCGAAAGTTAACTATACCAAATGAACGAGCCTCATCCAAGATGCTCCAAAATCCAGGACACTGGAACACAACATGTCATCAAGAGTTTGGATGGTCCAATCTGTCTTACCATCATTATGTGGATGAAAATTAGTTCTACGATGTAATATAGAACCAATAGAAAACCAGAGACCACTTCACACCCTTGAGGTTAAACTAGGATCTCAATTCATAATGATCGTTATCTGGACTCTGAGATGTCTCACCCCCACCTCCAGAGACTGTTTTGATAAAACATCCATTGATCTAGACACATTAGTCTCTATAATGAGGAAAGAAACCATCAAATGATCCACTTCCAAAAATATATCATCATAGCCTCCATGAGATCGCGGTAAACTGTTAAAAATTTCCACTGAGATTTCCGCCCACTCCCAATGTGGAAAAAATAACTGCTTGAGGAAACCATAGAGAACATAGTTCACAACCTTCACCTCCTGGAATACCAATGTTCGAGACACAAACTCTACTACTACAAAATTCATGCCAGGACAAAAAAACTATCTCGTCAAGGCTGAATACATCTTCATCACACACAGATATACAATAAACGTTCATCTATGGAAGTCCCTAAGAACTATCTCTAGAATCACCAACGGAACAAAGAACCTCCCATAATACAATAGTCGGTGTTTTCCATCCTCAGTCCTACCATCAGTGGCCTCACAATAAATAACTCAGTGTCTCCAAACGTCCACCTCATGATCCCCCAACTGGGATTCTTGAACTTGCTACACCAGATACGTCAACAATTTTATCTAGAAAGGACATCCTCTTCACCAATCTTCTCTGATATTTAGATTTAATACTGAATGTACATCCACCATCCTTCAAGAATCACAAGATTCAAACAGAGTATCACTACATGACTTCCTACTTTGTGCGTCAGCAACAACATTATTCTCTAAAAGTGTATAAAAAATTTCAAATTCGTCATCAAAAAATATGTCCATCCACTAATGATGTAGATAGTTAATGTCATGCATGGAGAAAACATACCTTAGGGTATTATGATCAGTTAAAACCACAATGAACTTTCCAATGAAGTAATGTATCAACAACTTCAGAGAAAACACCACTGCTGCCAAATTGAAATCGTCGGTGGCATAGTTAATTTCATGGGGTGAAACTTCTGAGACCCATATGAAATGATTGATATTTGTTGCATCAAAACACTTCTTAAACATTGAAGTAAGGCATTGCAGAAAACATCAATTTGAACTCCTTATACTTGTAGAAAAAGAATAGGATCACATACCAAACTACAAATCAGTAACTCAAAAGCTTCCTAACACTAATTAAACCAAACAAACTCCTAGACCTTATTGGTCAACAATGTCGATGGAGTTAAAACACTAGATTACTTAGCTAAAAACCTCATATAATATCCTCTTAGAGCAATGAATCTTCATACCTCTACTACTATAATGGGGGTTGTATAAGACACAATAGCTTCAATCTTTGAAATATTTACAGGTAATCCCTATAGAGATACAACATTTCCTATAAAATAGAGTTATCAAGCCCAAAAATTGCACTTTTAAAACTTCCCAAATAGCTATTTCCAACTAAGGATTATGAAAACTACACGAAAATGCTCAACATGATCCTCCTCAGATGTGTAGTGCACATTGATTTCATCAATTAAAACCGCCATGAACATATCTAGGAACTAATAGAATTCAGCATTCATCAACCCCATGAACATAGATGAAGAATTTTTTATAATGAATGATATCACCAATAACTTTTAATGCCAATGAAGATAGTGGAACAATATCTTTTGAATATCACCATCCTTCACTCACATCTTATGATACCCAAACCACAAATAAAATTTCATGAATGAACATCCAACCTTCGGTTAATCAATAAAATCATCTATCCATGTAAGGGGATAGTCATTATTCTTTGTCACCTTTTAAATTTAATGACAATCAACACAAAACCAAAATTGTTCATTTTACATATTCATAAAGAAAACTAGTGAACTCCACAGTGACAGACTCATACAAACAAAACCACACTTCAATAGACCATCGTGCTATATATGATTCTCATGAAACTTAGATGGTGAAATCTTATATTGATACATATTGATTTAAGAAACGGACAACTGGTGATCTATCCCGAAATCGATCACTCATTACGGGGGGTAACGATAAAACATCTTTTTGGAATATATCACAGTATTCTTCAATGAACATTTGAAACGAAGGATGTTGAGCCTCCGACGAACTAAAAATCAGCTCATCCATTTTTTATGGCAAATTAGTAACCCACCAATGACCCAATCGAGGGTCTCGGTCACCTAAGAACACTTCTGGATCTTCATGAGCATAAGAGAACTCCAAATAACTACAGAATCCATCCATGATACCTTGAAATGAATATAAAAAATCCATGACACAAATGACATTTTATGGGTGCTTCCATAAACATTAGAAATATTTTAAAAGAGTGGTAATGCCCCCATAATAGCCCACTATCTCAACATACTACAAACAAGTTAGCTCGACCTCTAATTGGAGTGGTCAATTCCAATGGAACTGGAATACTCCCTACCTCAAGTCCTAATGAATGTACATGGGAAGGTGATATGAATGAGTGTGTTTATCCTAAGTCGAACACCGAATACATTGAAGTAGAAAACAAGAAAGGGGTAAATTGAATGAAATACAACTCTCATATCACATGAAATGCTAAAACATAACCCTTACCTCAAAATACTCCACAAAACTCTAAAACAGATGAAGACCACCACTATGAACACACATTTCTCTATAAGGATGTAGAGCATCTCATGGATTTCATCTACCATCCCCATCAGATCTCAGCGGGTAAAAAGTTTGTGAAACCTACTGATGTTACCTAGGTTAGAACAACCTCAACATGGGAACTTATAGTAGAAGACCTGGTTTACACTGACTACACTGAAATTTCCATAATGATCTGTTAAAAACCTTATCCTCCAAGAGAAAAAATGATCATGATCCCTTGTCATTGGTCTAAGAGCTACCACCCCTAGAGAAACAAGATGCTAAGGGTTGGTCCCTACTGAATGGAAACTCATCTTCCCAGAAAACTGGTAACCTGGACCACATATCTACATCGTGAGGAATCCTGATGAATCCCATTTTAGGATGATCCATTTCTAGCTAATTTCCTCTCAATTACCTTTTTGCTCGCCATCACCTCATGATAAGTCATCAGCATAAAAAGGGTGACATGGAACTACATCTCTGGACTCAAAGGATCCTCGAAATGTCGCGCCTTAGCATCCTCATTTAGAAATATGTCTAAAGAAAATATTAAAAGGATTATAAAATAGATTCAAAATGATTGTCCACTAGAGCTCTCATGTCGAAGGGTAAGCAACTCATAGAATCTAGAAGCCTTCATGACTGAATTAATAAAACTGACTATAAACTGCTCTTGAAACTTACCCCATGAGATATCAAAATCCTAGTCATCCTTGAGTTATAAAAACATCGACTACCTTACATCCCAAAACGACATCGTCACAATCAAAGAATCCCTGTGCTCTTACCATGAATGGATCCAATAGAAGGATATCTCAACCTCCTTTTTCTAGTATTCTGTGACTGCATCTGAAATAGATCCCTCAAATTTCCATAGACTCTATATATCAAACTCTCAATGTTTCATTTTCTATGTGTCATCTTCATCCACCTTCATCCTACGATGATCTACATGCGCAATCTTCTATACATCTTCATCACAAAACTGATGATGACGTCGAAATGAATCCCTGATTGGAAAATAAAAAATAGTTAGTGATCCAAAACCTTGAATATGGATGACTCAACATTAATTAACTAACCATTATCTTTTTTTTTTCATTTTCAGATAACCTATCCAAATTTCTGCCCATTCACTCACATTCTCAAAGATGATTATTTGTGAACCTTTCTTAGGTATTTACAGAACAATAAATATCACCTTTTTTATTATGCAATGTAAAAAATAAAGTACCTTGCATTCAATAACTGGGGGAGATAAATACCTTTTTCATATCGCGTCTTTAGTTGTAACAATACATTCTAAACGTGATTGGAACTGATTCCCTACATTCCCATGAAACCTCACCTATTGAAAACTCAAAAATCCATCATATCCCTTAACCTGGCTCTGATACCACTATGTCATGACCCCCTACCCATAAAATGTACCCCTCATAGGTCGTAAATGTTATAAGGTATATAGTGACAAACGAGTTCTGCCTTCAGTAGGGCCTTGGTTGGAAAATACCACCATGGTTATAGTAAACACACAAATGGGAGGCATTAACCTCAAAGAGGACACATTTTAAAGAGAGAGAAAAGAAAGACACCACCCAAATACAACTCAGAATAAAATATTAATGGAATTACAAGTACACATATGTAATGACATTTATGATCAACTACAACAGAAAGTGGAAACTTCAAGAACCAAAAGAACGTAAGAAGGTAGCAACCCCAATGCCCGAATAGCTCCTCCGACTCCAAGCTATTAGAAACCAAGCAGATCTCCAACTTGCATCTTATGGCCTGGAAAAAAATTTATAATTATACCTATGTAGATTATAATAGAATATTATATAGGATCCTCCCTTAGTAATCTTATCCAAATGTATATAAAACATGCTGGAGAATAGTGAACAATAAGTGAAACCAAATCATCACCTAAATATGTATACAATTTTTCCAACCACGCAATGGAGACTCTAAAAAAGTATCTCATAGAAGCATATATAATATAATAAGAATATCAAAGACACCCCCTACACATCCCCACATGTTTTCTACTTTACCCCAATGTTTCACGTCCTAAACATCTCTCTCTAAAATGGATTTCCCACAGAAATGTGGGCAAAGAACAACAAAATGCACCTCATTCGTCATATCCTATGCAACCAAATAATCAATGTAACTAGGTATTTTCAGGGAGCCACCCTAGATCATGTAACATCTATCATACGTTGGGTGTTACACCGTAATCTATTATAGAACATATGTTGAGTAAGTATCCTCATGCCATCATAACATATACATGTTACACCAATAATAGTCCAAAGTAAACTATATCCCGAACATATGTGTGTGAATAACCACATTCCATTACATACCTCTACACAGATATATCATGAAAACTAACTGACATGCCTACCAGCACAATTACTACCAAGAGAAGAGATAGGGGACTAAGGGCGTATCCAGCCATCAATCAACCCACCATAATGTCGGAGAAAACACCCCTAGGGCACAAAATCCCTAGGGTGTCAGTTTCCCTTACCACCAGTACAGATTAATGTATAAAACAAAAAAGTACAAAATACCGTAGTGCTCACAACCACAATATGGACATAACCTATTATTATACTCAACAATAGTAAACATCCCTCAGACTATTGGTTGTCACTATTAGGAGTAGGTATCCTATAAGAACAAAAACATTTATAGAGCTACATTATATTACAATATACCCTTTTATTAGTTTCACATTACGTTAATTAATTATTTTACCATTAATTAACCATCATCATTAAACATTACACATAATTAAAATTACAACCAAAATCCATATTTCCATTAAATTGTAACCTCATTATTGTATTCTTGTAAGTTCCAACCCCATGGTTTATCATCATTAATTCAATCATTTATTTTAAATCATTATCAATTATAACTAATTCCTAGTATTCAAAGAAAAAATTATATGCTAACAAAAAAGAGGGTCTCAACACGGAGAGTATATGAACATCCCATTTGAGTCTTCACCACAAATATCAGGAGTGTAGACCCATCTATCCTCGAGAAGACAAACACAGAAATTACATGGCATAAACTGTGCATCGTTTCCTCTATTCGAATGAGGGTTTGAAAGACTATCTACCCCAAAAAGTGGGGATGGTAAAGAAGAGAAACACATAATAATATTCAACAAGAATTAGAAATTCAAATCCAACTTTTTTTATCATCTCTGTTACACTCCCCGACACAGAAATGCATAAATCTAGGCATCTTTCCTCTCAAGGGGTCAACTATTGGCACCACAACCACTGGGCCTCCCTGCCACCACATACCAGATCATACTTCCATGATCATACATCCATGGCTCACACAAAAACAAAAGAATAAGGAATTAAACAACAACATCAGGGATATTGTCCTTAAATAAGAAATTCGTCCTTCACAAACAACAATCACTCACTACTCTAAATAATACGGCTCTTGGACTTTAAAAGTATAAGGGTAACTCAAAACCCTACCAAGAATTATCATTTATCACCAAACTGGTTCATTATTCCATCTTTAATTATCAGATTCATTATTTTAAGTAACATCAATTGAATCACTAAAAATAAATCTATCACAATGTAATTAAACAGTTAATTTTAAATTCCATTAATCAACAAGAATCATCATGCTTCAGGTTTATCAATCAATTCAGTCAAACATGCACATCTGCATCAATATGATTGACATAATATTGATAACAACAACATGAATCATTTATGTGCCTATTTAGAATTGGCCTATTAATTTACAATTAATCACATTTTACAGTCATTAACAATTTTCATTAGTAAAGACATGCTAAAAAACTAGGAATAGATAACACACTATCTAGAAATATAAGAGTCAATTGTATATGATCAATATAAATTTGATAATTTGGTTCGTATATTTATTATGTCAATTACATTTTGATCAAGTGGTATAATACATCCTAACTCTACCACTAAATGTAAATATAATAGAGAATCCATGAATCCATTACATAAAAAGGCTTCCAATGTTATTTTCAAAAGAACATGCCAACACAGCGGATCATGATTACCAATCCTGGAAGAAAACATCCACCAAAGGATGCAGAGACACCCCACATCATCCAACATCCTAGGAAGGTCCATTAAAAACATAAAGAACAAATTCCATAATAATTAAAAGTATAAACAGGAAGAAACCAATCCCAAAACCAAGAATAAAACATATTTATCATACCTTATATTAAATATCGGTTGGAAAGTAAAAGTGGACCCAAAACAGGGGGTTTGTATCAAACAAGAAGAAACACCAGGGAAGAGATGATTTAATGGTACAACAATACAATTGACTCCAACAAGAAGGAATGAATGGCTTGAGCATCTCGTACTATGGAACACGAATGAAGGAAAATGGATGAATATATCACCTCAGTTAAGGATATATAATGGAGTAGTGATTTATGATACACTATATTTTCCATTAATATCAGATAAATCAAAGATCAATAATTATAACCGGGTAAAAGCATAAATACCATTAAGAAAATGTTTGATGAGATTAATGGGATTTGAATTGGCCTCATAACCCTTAAAACAAGGATTTAAATGCATTATATATCAAAGAAAACATCAAATGGACACTAATATTGGATTCAGTGAGAAATTATAAATTTGGAAATGAGAAATGGCTCACTGTTCTAGAAAACCTTTTTCATGATACCATTATACATCTCACAGATTCAGACTCACCATTTCTGACTCCCCAGTTCTGACTCACTGTTTTGAATCACTGTTTCTGATTCACTATTTATATTTCACCATTTCAGACTCAATTTTTTCGACTCACCATTTCGGACATAGAGTTTATGACTCACCCGTTCTGGAAACACTTTTCCCAAAAATTGAAATTTAGAGAAGTGTAGGGGATGAGTCACTGTGACCTCATAGAACTCCCCATACCCCATATTTATTCAAGGGAATTGACCAAATAGTCATAGGACATTACACAAGTGGGTGTGGAAAATACTATTTGTAATCATGATGTTATCCTTACATCAAAATTGTATGATGGATTACAGGAGTTATTTGTGATTGAGATATATTTTAGAACATTGTTTCACCTAGAAACTAATAGTCAGATAGAACAGACCATTCATGATCTGGAGGACATGCTATGATCTTTCAGGATAGATTTTGGATGCAGTTGGAAGGAAAACATACCATTAGTTAGTTTTAATAAAACAATATGTACCATCACACCATTTGTATTACACTATTAGTGTTTTTTAGGGTGATCATAAAGGTCACCACTTTTAGGGGCTGACAAAGGAGACTGACTAGTCATTGAACTAAATTTGATCTAATATATAACAAATATAGTGAATGAAATTTAGGATAAAATGAACACAAAAAATCCATCATAATTCATATAGTGACAGGTGACAGAGGCCTTTATCTTTCGAAGGAGTCCAAGTGTTCTTGAATGTTTCACATCATTATAGATTTTTGTGAATTTTATGGGGTGAAGGGTTATCTCTAAGTCTCATTGGCACTTTTCAGATACTATGTAGAGGTATAGAGGTGGCATACCGCTTAACTCTACCCCAACTATTTTACCTCATATACGACGTCTTCCACATGTCATAGCTGAGATTGTATATGCGTGGACCATCACAAATCCTCGACATGGGTGAGCTGGAAATATAAGACGGGGTGAATTTGATAAGAACCCAGAAGAGATTTTGGATAAGGAAGATTGGATCCATCATGGAAAATTGATTCCATTTGTGCATGTTTAGTGTATCATGGGGATCTGTATGAGACAACATGAGAAAATGATGCTCAGATTCATGCATTTAACCATCATATTTTTGAGTAGCCCTTTTTTTCTTATTGAGGACATAAATCCCTATAGTGTGGAGAAAGTAATGTACCATGTTTTTCTTTTTATTATATTAATATATAATATGAATTAATATTGAGAATAGGAACTGAGATAGGGTGCGATCACAAAGCTCGGTGTCCATGAGAAAAATGTTTGATATATATTTAAAAATTATAAAACACATGAAAATTAAGGTACTATAAATGTTGAATAACATCTAAAGTGCTTGTTGGATTAAATATCTAAGGGTTCCATTTCATTTAGAACAATATTCTAATAATAGGTGTGACGTATCATTGGGTTACATGTGTTGATAAGGGAAATTCATCACACACCATAAATTAATAAAATGAATTAAGAATTTTTTTATTGATGATGAAATGTAATTATTTTATATATAAATGTATCATTATTTCAATTATAATAGTCTATCCTCATAACCCTAGATTACTCTTGAGATATTGGAGGGAGAGATTTGGAGAATAATCTACAATAAGGGACTATGAAATTAGGATCAAATATCAGCACACACTAATCTGTTATGATCTATTTGACAATGAAGACACATCAACCATTCATCATAAACCAGATATTCAAATCCTTGTAGGATTTGATATTTCGATATCCTTTTCCTATTCATGATCCCTATGATGAATACAGACTAATCCCCAAACAGATTTTCCTGTTGATTGATCATATTTGTGGGATTAGTTATTTTGTGGGTTTATCAAGATGATTTAATATTTTTGATTATAAAATTTTATTGATTTTTATACACTTTTAATAGTGATGAACCAATATAGACATGAACATCAATTGAAGTTTTTCCCTATCCATTTGATTGTACTTTGATCACTTAATTTTATCATTCTACATTATATTTTATTATTTATTCCACATATATATATCCTTTTTGAATAATCTATTGTTGGTCCTTTTATTCTTGAAATAATTATTTGAAACCGTTGATCCATCTTGAAGACAACATGATGACTTTGTGGTAGTTGGAATGAAAGCAGATAGAATGATGGTAGGTGCTGAATCTGAGTTCCTTAGTGGAAATGAGGAAGGACCATGATCATATCTTACGAGCTAAATGAGTCTATGAATCCCATCAATTTGGTTTTTGGGTGACTGGGTGAATTTTATTGGGATTTTTGAGGAGAAAGGACCACCAGAATGGAATCTGAGTGATCAACAACATGAATAGGAGGAAGAATATGGGTCTCTAGAAAACCCGATACACATGACATATAGTTGATAACTACACAGTGTGTAGTCCCCACCTGAAATACATGGTTTGTACATGGGAATTACAAGGATAATGGGTGAAGTACACAACCTTCCTACACGACGGGTACTATCTCACATGGATTGGATTGTATTGGTAACACAGAATATCCCACGTACTAGTACACTGGTAGAGAAACAGGTGTTGATATTGTGTACTGGCACATAGAATAGGTACACTAGAAGACCATGGATGCATGGATAAAGTGTGTGACCCTACTTCATGTCGTGTACCCCTTTCTAAATGGCCTGATTCTCTTTTCCACCATATACTGGAAAAATTTCATTATGGTTTGTTACATATATCATCTCATTTATGGTCGGTACAAATCATTTCATACTCATAGGACTATGATCCCTTCATCCGGAATTCTGGGATTGAGTTGTGGGAATCTCCCTGAGTGTCCTAGAAAGGTATCCTTTATTCATTATTAGTTCCCTAGGTGGAGTTCATAGTATTTAGGTGACCAAAAATACAGGAGCACTAATCCAATACTTAATGGGTTAATACATATTGAGTGGTTAGTATCACCCCATGGCCATGGATGTGATGCTCATATGTTGTATCATATTCTATTTGTAATATCATAATATATTTTTCATGGGAAGACAAAATATATATAATCTCTCGGATAGACATCATTAGTGTTATTTGACTCCTGAGTCTTGTCTCCTAGATGAGGGATTCATAGAATCATTCATATGAATTCATAGGGATGTATAATATGGTTATATTTTAACACTAGAATATGTGTCTAGGATTTAGTATATCTATATATTATTTTTTATTTGTTGTAGAAATATACCTGGTTAGAGCTGAATATAATTTCATTTATAGAATTTATTTTTGGTTTCAAAGTTTCTTACTGAGTATTTTTATACTCACCATTTCACATTCTCTATCTTCATGTATCATGTATTTTGAAGATGACCATCCTTTTGATGGAGTATTAGGTTTACTAGGACCAGATTGTGCATACGAAGAATGTACAGACCAAGGTGTATTCTGAAGGATTTTAGACAGCAGTCCTGATATCATTTACATATCTATTTTACTCTTTTTACAGACTTATTATATTGGTCTTATATCTAGAAATATAGGATTTACCTTACTTTCTTTCATACTCAGGTTGTAGGATATAGTTTTATGGAAACATTGGTTATATATTGGTTTTTAAATTTTAGCATATTTTTGGGATAGGAGATGGTGTGTGAGCATAAAGGTACATAGGAAATCCCTCCCATGTTTGTGATATTCCTACACATTGTTAGTCACCAACCCCTCAACTAATGGAGGCTTTCCTGGGGAGCCATTTAACATTCCCCAGTAGGGATAGCCGTTACAAAAGCCAAGATAATACCATATAAATCAATCAACATCACATGTTGAATACAAAGTAGAAAGATATGACCAAAACTAATGTAGTATAAAAGCCATTCCAATTAATTTTATTTTTCCAAAATATAACAAAATATAAAGAGACACTGAAAATCGTCGAAGGGTCCTGAAATAGGGTTTCACCCCCATAATAATTCCAACCATAATCCAAATATTACCATCTAACAATGGTTTATTTCCCCTATCCTGTCCAAAACAATTATATTGGTTTTGTTATTGATCAGGCTCCCCGAGTATTCTAGGGATAGAACTCATTAGGCCACCACAAAAAATATAGAAAATCAATAATTCTATAACAGTTCATATGGATTAATATATATGTAGAATTAATTAAAAAGTTAGAGTTTTGGCACAAAATATTATTTAGATAACCACATAGACCCCTCGAGTTCATGAATACACTCTAACAAATGAAACCTACATTATCCCATGCCAGATCCGAAACTATATGTAATATGAATAACACAACCCATTCATTAATTGGATAAATTTACCCATTTAATTGTAATTTCAAATTCATATGATGTAGTCCTAAAACAACATTGTATCACCCTATGGGTATTTGGAGTAGTATTCCTTGTCTTGAAACATAGAGATCCTATTGAAATAAATTTATATCTTGGGGGCCTAGAGTGGCAGTCTAGAACATCGTTGGTATTTGGAGGAGATATCCCTTTCCCAAAACAATGTGTTCACTTCATTATAAAAAGTCACAAACCACGGTTCCACATTCATAAAAAATTATTAAACATGATTATATCCCCTTATTGAATTAATTTCATAATTCCTTTATTTTTCCAATTTCATAATCCAATTTTTTACCTAGTTCATAATCCAATTATTTAAAAAATTTACCTATCAAATTAGAAGAATATATTAATTAATTTAATTTAAAATTTAATTCCACAAAGTGGGAATTTTCATTTCACTATTACATAAAAACAATTATAATAATGATAACGGGAATTGATAATTAGTCCACCTACCTCAATATCATTGACAAACACTTAAAAAAAATTTAAACATCAATTTGTTATATAACAATCAAGGTCACAATAGTAGAGGATTACTTGGATCAATCCTATGAACATGATCCAAATGATTAATTTCATAAAGTTATATAAATGAAACAATTTTTTATGGGGTAAATCATCTCACCAATATAAGAGAAAAATTGGTAAAAGAGAGGAATCTAATAGAGGAAAACATCTCTTACCATATAGCAAAACTTCTTCATTTGGATCTCTGATTCTCTATGAATGCGGTTAGAGTAGTCTTGGAAACCTCTCTATAGAATCTAATATTTAAATCAATCATTTTAGTAAAAAATAGAATAATTATAGATAATTACTTGGGTTAAATGAATTTTGAAATAAAAAGGAGGTGGTTTAAAATCCGTATGATGGGTTTCTAGGAGGAGGGACACAGTTTTCCTAAATTTGTACATTAATTATTCCTCTTTACACATGGATTTCAATGTTTCTACTATGTGGGCATAGAGTTTGACAAATCCAGTACCCAAGATGAAAAACACAATGTACATTGGTTCATTGTTTGGGGAGTGAGGTTATATAGTCATGTATAACTCTGAAAAAACACCACAAGGTAAAAAATGGGGCAAGCAGATTCTTGGGGGAAGCAACATCATTTTCCCAAACCATTCCCTAAATATGAAAAACACCATATATCAAAACAAGGGTGAATGTTTATGTGCAAATTTACACAAGGAATATATATAAGGGTCATTATCTTACAGTGATGACTCATTGGAAAAAATTTATATGTGGATTGTTTTTCCACATTCGTGAAACCATTCATATTAATAGGGATTCCAAAAAATATATTTCAATAAATAATTCTCTAGTATTAGAATGGTGTACACCAGGGCATGTTCCCAACCATCGTGAGTCATGAAACACCCTAAATCTATGTTTAATCATTTTATAACCTCCAAATCAACCTGGGTCCTTGACAAACCATTTCAATGATTAGAAATAGAGTTTATGATATGAAAATAAAAAAAGTTCACAGACATTTAACAAGTGATGGTGTTACTAATTTCCTCTATTACTTCTTTAAGACATTTATAATTTTAACCAGTTGTATATCATGGACAACAGATGACTTTGAAATGGAATTTATGATTCACAATAAAATGTTTATATTAAATATTTTTTTTAAAAAAATTACACAAATAACATGAACCATCACCCATCACATCACCTCCCAATTTAGATAATAATATAAACTAGAAGCTCTAAATATAATGCATCTGGTTCCAAATCAATGTCCTTACAGTCGATTACATGTTCATGATCATGAATTTACTTCATAAGTTGAGACACATAGAACACATAATGCATACCATGTTATCATAGAGGATGGTCCAACAGATAGGCCTCAATTACTACACATTATTTGACCTCATATGATCTAACAACTCATGAATCCCACACATCATTACTCTTCAATGTTACATTTCCTATCCCAGGGGAAACATACAATATGAATATATGAAGGAAATCTCCTCTGGTCTGGATACTATACATGAAGGATATAATCCTTAAAAAACTAATTAAAAATAAATTTCACCCAACATGAGATCTTCTGTACTATACATAGAACAACAACTAATGAATCACCATCCTCATTCCAATATAGCAATAAACGACACAAAAACCCATAATCTTCATTAAATAAATGAATATTGATCTAATTTTGTATGTTATAAATGTAGTAAAATCTAGTAAATGTAAAAATTAATTCAATGTACCATGTAAATAAAAATAACCTTCTCAAAAAGTGTCTTTTAAGAACTAGATAATTTTATCTCCCTATCCATTTTACAAAGGATGATAAGATTTACTAAGTTTTAACTTTTTCCATCACATAATGAATCATTTTATTGATTCATGAATGGAAATGAAAATATTTGTAAGAAAATATTATTTGAGGCACACTTTGTAATTTCAAAATCTAAAAAAATAAATAATTACCAGCTCATCCACAATATAAGTAACTTCTGTGGGAATTTAATGATCAATTTTGGATAGTTGTTCAACTATAAACCTGAAAAAATGTAATCCAGTTGAGGTCCTAGGAAATATAATGATTAATTCCATATTTACCTAACCAAAAAAACATTCCTACATATGAAGTGGATGATGTAACCCACTAGGTAATTTATGTTCTCTTTTGAACCTATAAAATGTCACAAAATGATATGAAAATTCTAGAATGAACCTCATTATTAAAAAAAACTGAAGTAATCTAATGACATCATGATATATATTTGATTTCCTCATGTACACTATTCAGTTTGTATAAAGATTGTTCCCGAATAGTATTTATCTTATATAAGTGGTAATAACCCCTCTAACATGAACACAATGTATACCACATCCATCTAAGTTCTATATCTGAATGGATTCATCTTATAATTACCATTTAATTATAATTTTGTAATATTGATAAAACTCATGAATTTTCATGACCCGTCCCCCAGGGCTCATGTTGTGACTACCCCAAACCCACCTTCTATAGGCTAGGGGCTGGTGACTTGCACCGAAAGACATATTCCCTAAAACCGAGAAGGCATTTCCTTTATAATCTATAAACACACAAAAACAAGCACACAACGAGATACAAACACAAGTAAACTTTATAATAAAATGAGTGTGTATAGTAAGAAAAAGGTGCCATAATACAAGCCCAACTGAAGGTACAAGAAAACTGAAAGTTTAAGTACACTGAAATAGCTCCTATGAACTCCCGCCAAAGATCCTACCTGAAGGGTAGGTACAGCTCTCGAACAATCATCTATGCGGTATGCCTCATCTAATTTCCACCTGTGAGATACCTCTAGTCCTGGTACACTCGTCCTCCATCATCATTTTCCATCATCTACACTGAACACAACAAGGTGAGGGCATAGCCCGTATTGTGGTTAGTAAAACGATACTCAGTATGGACCCTAAAAACCCTCAAAGGCCTCACAAAATCCACAAAGGATAAACCAAAAAGCCTCAAAACAACAGACAACTACATAGTTATATGACCATACATATACCTAATTTATCACGTATACCCATCTCATTCATGAGGAATCAAAAGGCCCAAATACATAACCAAAGTACACGTGTTCCATGAAGTAAATAACACCACGAAGGTAACACCACAAAGGTAAGTAACACACAGAAGAATACCACAAAGGTATCACCATGAAGTTAAGTACCCCAAAGGTATGCCATAGAGAATAATTCTAGAAAGGTATCACCACAAAGGTATGTACCACAAAGGTATGCGACAAAAAGGATTATACCAAAGGAATAGACTCATCTCACATAAGGTATAACGTATGTACTCTAGAAAAGATGATTAGATGTAACTATTGAATCATCATACTCTGTTAAGAGGCAGACCCACATTGGATACTAAATCATAATACCCATGTAGGATCCTAGTACACCAGACCCAAGTATGATCCTAGAGTAGTCCCACGTGGATTCATAGAGCAGATCCATGTGGGACCCTAGAACACATACCCACATAGGATCCCAAAGAACTGTCCCACGTAGGATCCCTTTATAATATTACATCTAGCCACATGATTCCTGCACTAAGCTAGTTTAATCCAATGGAGGTCCACTCCTAATGCCACAAGTTGATAATACAACTGCAACAAAGTCCCATGAAGAAGTATCCCAATGGTGCACCATGTAAATGGGGTCTCAATGCAACTGCATGTGCGTCAATTGGTCACCCAGTCTATTAGTTATTGGTCTTTTAGTCCTGAGGGCCCAGTTGGATTCATGTACGATCCAACTCGGCCATACACCAATGTCAACCAAAAATCATGTTGGTTATTCCAAAAGGACTATCGTGATACAAGGTTTCTGGCGCTGTAGATAGTTCGTCAAATGGATTCATATAGCTCAAGGTATAGCCAAAAGAGCAAAAAGGGGTCGAATTTGGTCAGGGTCCGGTCAGACATAGTCGGTCTGATCCAGCCCAACCCTACCTGGTCTCACCTGACCTGGTCCAGGATGACCCATCATAACCCAGGTCTGGTCCTGTGTCCGACCCGGCCCTAAGGGATCCGACCTCGCACGGCCCGCTGGGTCCGGCCTGACCCGCTAGCACGACCAGGATTGTGTGAGGCGGGCCGCCCACGTTGCCCCGCAGCTGGGTGGCCCCACAGTGGGGTCCAACCTAGCCGCCACCTATGGGGGAGGTGCCCATTGGGTACCCCGAACAGCTGGGTCATTAGGTTTGGGAGGGAAACCGTCCGGCGCCACGTGGTGCCGTTAGCTCGTACGCGGGACCGCAGGTCCCGCTCGGCTCCTAGGCAGGATAAAATACCGGCCCACTCGCGCGGTGTGGTCACGCGCTGTGCCACCACTAGTGGATGGAAATGAGCCGACCACCCTGCCTACACCTCTATGGCTTCGTGGTGAGACTCCAGCATGCCTTGTGGCACGGACGCGAGCTGCCGCGCCCATCGTGCGGCCGGTCGTGCACCAGCCGCCACCCTTGCTCCACCACAGACAATGGTACACGACCATTCTATGGCGGTGATATTCCACCACATCCATCATTGTTAATGTCCAATGTGCCGACTGGAACTCACAAGTCCCACTGGTTCCAGTCGCTGGTACGGTCATCAGCGACGTTCCTTGGGTCACCAGGCGCACCCTGGTGGCCCATTTTTCATTCTGTAGACTCCTGCAGTCAACTCGTGACATCTCCATTGATTCAATATTACCATGGTTGGAAATATCTCAACCCAAAAAGAATCCTCAAAGAACAACAAAATCCACATTGGTTGCTGACAGGTCGGGATGTGTTTGTTTGGCCCACAGTCTCTACTTTAGAATGATATCAATCGACATAATTATTCATAAATCAAGATGAATGTCATGAACCAGGTATGGGGTATACAAACAACAATACCTAACTTTTAGTTCATTGGAGGTGTCATGATGTAGAAGATGAATTCAATGAAGGGGATGTCATTCATCACTCCAACAAGACGATCCAAGGTCAGCACCTCATTCTTCATTTCCAGAAGACGTTCATCTTTGGAGGACTTCCTGGGATGGAGAATGGTCCCTAAAGCACTCCCCAATTTTTCCTTTTCCAAAACATTCCGCCAAAATCATGAATATGAATATTCAACCTATTAAATTAAGTTTGTTAATTAAATTACTGTTGAGACAATAATTAATTTGATGTTGGCACAATTAATTGGAAATGAAATCAAGAGTCACCTCCCTCATTAAATAAGGAGTTCAAGGGTCTCGAGGTCCCCACCACTAAATTAAATTCGGGATTTTTCAAGCTTGGGTGGTCCCGAACACCGAATAAAAATTTGGAGGATTAAATTTCAAAAATAAAATAAAGCTATTTTATTTTTTTTCTCCCATGAAAAGAACAAAAAATAACTTTCACTCTTGACCAACTGCGATATAGGTGAAGGTCTCCTTAAGAGAACATCAGCACTATGAGTTCAACAGCGCCCTTCGATTTAAATTTAGAGCACCAATTCAAATGTAACAAAAACCTGCTTGTAAATTTACTGAATCAACTTAAAAAAATGTTCATGAATTCATTACGGCCACACTGGGCCTCGAAACCACGTGCCGTCAATTTTCAAAGACTCATAAAATTCCCAAATAATTTAAAAAAGATACATGGAATTTCAGGTTATTACATTCTCCCCACCTCAGGGATTTTCATCCCTAAAAGCCACATCACAAAAATTAGGAAATAAAGTGGGGGTACTGAGCTTGAATTTGAGCCTCCCTCTCCCATGTGCTCTCCTACAGGTTCCCATGATGCCAACGTACACACCCCAAATGTATCGATCGCCCAAGAAGGAATCTCTTTTGTCGATCCTTAATCTCCTCTGAAACATCCGTAAACATCGCCCCATCGTCGATGTCCATCTCACCTCAGTCAATGATGTGTGAAGGGTCATGCACGTAACTCCTCAGCTGGGATACATGGAAGACGTCGTACACTCGATACAGCTGAGGTGAAAGTGAAAAGATGTATGCCACATCGCTAACTTTGTTGATGACCTGAAAGGGATCGACGATCCTCAGAGATAACTTGCCACCCTGGTCAAATCTCAGAAAACCTCATCGGGGTGCGACCCATAGAAAGATGTGGACACCATCCTCAAACTCTAGAGGTCACTGTATTCTATTGGCTTAAGACATATACATACTCTATGTCATCTTCATCAGCTCCTGGATGATCTACCCCTTCTCTGTGGTAGCCCGTACCACATCTAGTCCCATGAGTACTGACTCCCCTTTGTCATCCTAAAATAAAAGCAATCTTCATGTTTTTCCATAAAACACCTCGAAAGGTTCCATCTTAATGGTGGTGTGGAAGCTATTGTTTTATGAAAACTCCTCCATGGGAAGGTGATCCTCCCACCAGCGACCCAAGTCGAGGATGCAAGCACGCAACATATACTCATGGGTTTGAATGGTCCGCTCAGTCTGGCTATCTTTCTGAGGATGGAAGGCAGTACTAAAATGAAGATGCATCACGAAAGCCTCCCGCAACCCCTTCTATAGTCGGTAAGTGAAACATGCATCATGATCGGAGACAATCGTCGATGGTAATTCATGTAGCCACACATTCTCCTACACATATAGGCGTCTCATGCTCTCTACTGAACCTTACTCTCTAATCCGTAGGAAGTGGGACAGCATGGTTAGTCTGTCGATGATCACCTATATAAAATCATGACCCCTAGAGGTACGTGGAAGTCCTATCAAGATACCTATGGATATCTCATCCCACTTCCACTCTGGGACCTCTAAAGGCTGAACTAATCCTTCTTGTAACTAACACACTACCTTCACTTGCTGACAAGTGAGGAACCGAGAGACAAACTATTCTATATATTTCTTCATTCCAAGCCACCAGTGTTGTTTTCGGAGATCCTAGTACATCATCGCCACTCATGGATATACCGCTAGAGGGGATCTATGGAACTCCTTATTTACTCCCACCTGAAGAGACACTGGTATCGTGGTATGTCCTTTAAAAGGATGACATGCTCCCCACCTTCTAAAAATCTACCAGGTGCTGGTCATGTAGATATCTGAGAATGTGGAGCCTCTTAGTTATTTTCCCCACGCTAAGCCTCCCTTACTCCCTAATGATGTGGGGGAGTGAATGTAAGATACTAAAGAAAAGATGCTCCCTCTTGTTCAACAAAGGATGTTTGTAAAGCGTCCAACTACTCTATCACCTCACCTTGTAGTTGTATACCATATCTCCCATTGAGTGCCTCTGCCACTATGTTCCCCTTTCCAGTAGTATAGAGTATCTCGATGCCATAGTCCTAGAAGAACTCTAATCAATGTCGTTGTCTCAGGTTTAGGTCCTTTTGTGAGAAGAGATACCTTAGAATCTTGTGATCAGAGTATATTGTAAAATGTTTTCCCATCAAGTAATGTCGCCATATGGTCAGAGAGAATACCACTATTTATAACTCAATTTCAAGGATAACAAAGTTATTATCATGATATCTCAGCTGTTGAGAACCATTTTTGATAATAGCTCGCTCCTTCATCAGGACACATCCAAGCAGAATCCCTGATGTCGTATTAGACCACGTACCCAATTCCCTCCTCTGGAATCCTCAAGATAGGGGAACTAGTCAACCTTTGCATCATCTCTGGAAAACTCAATAGGCATATCTCTGACCACACGAAGGGTTTCCCCTTCTTCTTCAATGCTTATAAAGGTGCTACAACTCTGTAGAAATATTGCACAAAACTCCAATAGTATCCGGTGAAACCTAGGAAACTTCGTACCTCCGTCACACTTTTGGGTGGCTCCCAAGAATGTACCACCTCGATCTTCACTGGGTCCACTAAAACTCTAGCCTCTGAGATGAAATGTCCCAGAAAGTGAACCTCTTGGATCTAGAACTAGATCGTTGAGATCTATCCATAATTATGGTGCTCTATGAGTGTGTCCAAAACTATTTGCAAATGATAGCCATGCTCCTCCTCAGTAGCCAAGTAGATCAGAATGTCATTGAAGAAGACTACTATAATGTGATCAAGGTATGGCTGAAAGATCTTGTTCATGAGTCCCAGGAACACTACTGAAGCGTTGGTCACATCAAAATACATGACCAAAAACTCATAATGAACGTACCGACATCTGAAATCCATCATCTGCACATCCTCATCTCATAGTCTGAGTTGGTGATAGCCTGATCTGAGGTCTATCATTGAGGTCTATCGTTATCCCTTCAGCCAATCAAAGAGGTTGTCACTCCATAGGAGTGGGTACTTTTTCTTCACCGTCACCTAATTCAGGTGCAGATAGTGAACACAAAGTCTCAAGCTCCCATCCACCTTCTTGGTGAACAAAATCGGAGCTGCACGAGGAGAAACACTAGGCTAGATGAACCCCTTCCCCTGTAAGCCCTCCAGCTATACATGAAGCTCATAATTCTTCATGGGAGCCATCAGATATGCTGGTGTAGATATCAGTGCCTTATTGGTGTACAAGTCAATGTAAATTTCCACTTATCTACGTGGAGGTAGACCCCTCACATCATCAAGGATGACATCCATGTACTGGTCCACCACTACAGGATAGCTTGGAATCTCCTCATCAACCACTCTGAGGGTTAGGCTAGCCAGCTCATGAGTGATCAACTGCAATCTCTTATAGGTAAGTCTATCATGTGCTTAAAAGGCTCCCTTATTGCTAATGAAGGTAAACCTGGTCCCATCCATGAAGACACAAATCACTTTATTCGTAATATAGTCAGTCTAATCAAGGTTTGTTGACAACCAGTCCATACCAAGATGACGTCATAAGGCCTTAATGTCACTACTAGAATATCTCTACTGAAGATCTCGCATCCTAGTGTAAACTCACACCGCTGGAGCTAGTGTGTAATAGTCGAATTTTCATCCATAACAGTTTCTAACTCTAAGAATCGTGCCAAAGAATCCACTAGAATCACTAAGATCTGAACGAGGGTAGTGGTAATAAAAGAATTACTAGCTCCTATGTCTATAAGTACTACATCTAAGGTGGTGTAGACACGTATCGTACATCATATCATCTCCGGAGCGCCATGGTCATAGGAATCATCTGCCTAGAGCATAGCTCTCCCCTATCCACCTGCTCCATATGGCCAGGGTAGACTACATGGTGGTGGTGGAGGTAATACCTCAAATCATCACCCATGGCCAGCTGCCCGACCAACCCCTCTGCCACATCCGCCTGCTCCCTGCGGATCTCCTCAGTCAAACCTCTATCTATTCCTGGGTGGTCCTTCGACCGTCAGCTGATCATCTGTATGGTGGGTATGGAATTCACGAGCAATGTTACCCTGCCCGCCACATGCATAACACTTCCTGCTCCTCACTTGACTGGCTCTGTCTCGGGTGCCCCACACAACCGACCCTAAATCCTGTGGTCGTCCACCTGTAGGTCTTGTTCACTTGGACTTCTGTAGCATCTATCTTCTTCCAGATGCGAAAGACTCGACTATGTGACACCCGGTGGTGGGTCTCACTATGGGTGACTACTCAATAAGAAAACCCTCCACTTAGAGGTATCGCTCTAACACCCTCTCCTATGTCAGGATGCTGAGAGAAATCATTGAAGACCCGATCTCCTGCTTGAGTCCCAACTCAAAGGTCTAGGCCCTGAATTATGGGTCACATATAATATCAGTGGAGTAGTGTGAGATGTCAGTTAACCTCACTGAATACTGATCCATAGACATACTGACCTACTGAAAATGAAGAAGCTCCTATATGCGCACTGGGCGAAGGGTCGCTAGGACGAACTCTGCCCGAAACAGACAATCAAAGTCTGCATAGAGAAGTTTCAACTCGTCGTGAACCTAGAACATCAAGCTCCACCATCTTCCTGCTACTACTTGTAGAATACTGGTGGCAAGGATCACAATGATATCAGCTAGTCTCCCTACCATCCGGATGACTCACCCATGACTGCCAACCAATCTAATGTTGCCTGAGGGTCCATCCACACCTAAACATGGGTGGCCTCTAGCCCTGGAACTTGTGCACCAAGATCAAGAGGAATGAACACTCCACTACTAGGTCTGGTGGCATCAGTTTCCCAATGGGTAAGAGAACTTCTAGTGCCACCGCCGGTGCCTCTACTAAAAGAGGGCCCTGCGCCAAGGCCTCATCGCTCGGTTGGCTATCATCAATTACAATAACCGGAACCCTAGCAGGCTGTCTGCATGGAGGCATCCTGAAATGAAACAGGTGCGCCATAGACAATAAGTTATACCTGGTGAGCTGACTCCTAAAGATCACACATAAAACATTTCAAAACACACACACAATTAGTGTTTTTGTGCAATGAGTCCTAAATCAGAAGATAGAGTCCTGGTGTATGGATTCGTCGACCACCACACCAAAACTGGATTCCATAAACTGATAACCACACTCGGTACACTTAAAACCACTGTAGTTAAAAATGAATAGAGTCCAATGTTCTATGATAGAACTGAATCCTCTGACACCACTTTGTTACGACCCGTCCCCCGGGGACCATTCCATGACTACCCCCAAGCCCTTCTTCCACAGGCTAGGGGATGGATACTTTCACCGAAAGGTGTATTCCCTATAACCGAGAAGGAATTGCCTTTATAATCTGTAATCAAACACTACCACGCACACATCGAGATACAAACACAAGTAAACTGTATTGTAAAAATAGTGTGTACAATTTGAAAAAGGGGCCAGAATAAAAGCTCAACTGGAAAGTACAAGAAAAATGAATGTTTAAGTAAACTAAAACAGCTCATGTGAACTCCCACCAAGGATCCCACCAGAAGGGTAGCTATAGCTCTCGTAAGGCGGTCTCTGTAGTACACATCATATAATGTCCACCACCGAGCTACCTCCAGTCCTTGTACCCTCATCCTCCATCAGAATTGTCCGTTGTCTACCCCAAACAAAACAAGGTGCGGGCATAGCCCGTGTATGGGTGAGTATAACGATACTTAGCAGGGACCCCAAGACCCTCAAAAGTCTCACAAAATCCACAAAGGATAAACCACAAAGAATGAAAACAACTGAATACCCTTCTTATGTATATGACCATACATATACCTAAGTTGTCAAGTTTACCCATCTCATTCATGAGGAAACAGAAGTCCTAAATCCTTATCCAAATTACAAATATTACATGAAGGAAAGAACAACAAGATGGTTACACCACAAAGGTAAGTACCACAAAAGTAATGCCACACATAAGAATACCACAAAGGTATCACCATGAAGGTAAGTAACACAACTGTACGCCACAAAAAAAATTCCACAAAGGTTTCACCATGAAGGAATGTACTACAAACGTACACAACACAAAATATTACCACAAAGGTATAGAATAAGCTCACAACAGGTATAACTTTGGTATGGTAGAAAAGATGATTAGATGTAATTACTGAATCATAATACTCTTTTAGTTGTCAGACCCACATAGGATCCTAAATCATCAGACCCATATAGGATTCGTGTAAAGAACACCCATGTTGGATCACAGAGTAGTCCCATGTGGATTCCTAGAGAGGATACATGTGGGACCCTAGAACACATACACACATAGGACCCCAAAACACAGACCCACATAGGGCCCCTTTCTCATATTACTGCCAGCCATAGGGTTCCCTAACTAAGCTCGCCTGATCCCATGGGGGTTTGCTTCTCAATCCACATGTCGATACTCAGTCTACCACAATGTCCACGAAGATGCATCAATCAGATGCCCGGTCTGCATTTTATTGGAATTTTAGTCCTAAGGGCCCGGTTAGATTAATGTTCTATCCAACCCGGCCATACCACATGGTCATCCAAATTTGATGTGGGGTATATCAAAAGGACCATCTCGATCCATGGTTTTTGGCACCACATACGGTTCGTCAAACGGATGCTCGTGGCTGATGATATAGCTAAAAGAGAAAAAAGGGGTCAATGTTGGTCAGGGTCTGGTCCGACCGGGCCGGTACGATCCGGCCCGACCCGATCTTATTTTAATCAACCCGGCCCAACCCGGGTCCAAACTTAGGTCTGACTCAGCCTGTGAGATTCGACTCCGCCTGACCCGCCGGCACGACCCTCGTTGTATGGGCCGCCCGAACTGGCCCACATCTTGTTGGTTATATGGTGGGGTCCTCCCTATCTGCCACATAATGTGGATGTGGCCCTTGGGTACCCTAGATGATTGGGCCATTCAGGTTGGGAGGCCAACCGGCTGATTCCATGTGGCGCTGGCAGTAGGCACGCAGGCCCCCGAGTCCAGCTCTGCTCCCCGGATTGTCGGAATTCCAGCCCACCGACACGACGTAGTCGCACGCCACGCCACCAAAAATGGTTGGCAGTGAGCAGGTTGCCCTCCCATTGCTGCCTCCGCCTCATGTCAGGGTTCCTGCATGCCCGGCGGTGCAGAAGCACGCCGGTGCCCCTATCATGCGGCTGGTCATGCGCCTGCCGCCACCCTTGCTCTACCGTGGCCCACGTGCCAACGCCCTTCTTTGGTGGCACGGTTTCACCGCCATGATCATCTCGTCCAGATGGAGTGCTGGCCAGGCCTCCTGAATCCCACTAGTGTCGGTCGCTGGCAAGGTCGCCGACGGCGTTCCTCGGGTCACCGGCCGCACCCCGGTGGCCCGTTGCTCTTTCCATAGACTCTAGCACTCACCTTAGGATTTCTTTATTGATTCAAGATCACCATAGTTAAAAATAGCTTAATGCTAAAACAATTCAAAAATAACACCAAAATCCACAAGGGTTGCAGAGATTTTGGGCCATGTTCATTTGTCCCGCACTCTCCGTGTTATAATGGTAGAAATCAGCATATTTATTCTAAAATCACGATGAACAACAAGAATGGTGTGTGGGGTATACAAACAACAATCCCTACCTTGTAATTTATTGGATGTTTCGAGGTGTAGAAGATTAAGTCAATGATGGGGGTGAAATTCATCGCTCCTGCAAGACACTCAAAGGTCGACTCCTCATTCATCGTTTCCAGAAGACATTCTTTGTTGGAGGACTTCCTTTGTTCGAGAATGTTCTACAAAGCTCTCCCCAAGTATCCCTTTGCCAACAATTTCACCCAAACTCATGAAAATGAGGAGCGACCTATTAAATTTTGTTTATTAATTATATTAGTGATGATACATTAATTAATTTGATGTTGGCACAATTAATTAGAAAATAAATCAAGAGTCACCTTCCTCATTAAAGTGGGAGTTGAAGGGTTGAGTGTTCCCCATAACTAAATTCAAATTGAGAAATTTTAATCTCAGGTGGTCCCCTCCACTAAATACAAATTGGGAGGATTAAAATTTTAAAATAAAATAAAGATAGTTGATTTTATCTTATACCACGCAATAAACAAAAACAAACCTTCATACACGACCAACTGCGGTCAAGGTGATGGTCTCATTATGTGAATATCAGTGCTACGAGTTCAACGATGCCATCAGATTTTAAATCAAACCACCCATTGAAAAGTTACAAAAAACTGCTCCCACGTTTATTAAACGTACTTAATTTTTTTTTCCAGAAATTTATTCTGGGCACATTGGGACTCAGAATCACGCGCCGTCAATTTTCAAGGACTCTTAAAATTACCATATAATTAAAAATATTACATTGAATTTCTAGGTCATTACTTGAATGAGCACCAATTACTTTACCAGTATGGATGATAAAAAAAATGTTCAAGATACACTACATCATGATCAGCTGCCATTCCCACATTCTAGATAGGAAGCATGGTCGTCAACATCAACCATTCATTCAATGTCCTCTCCTTATGTCTATGAATCATCCAACCCAAATAATGTATGAAAAAATTTCCATAACAAGGAACACACACCATCTCAATGTCAAATGTTTTTAGAATCTCAATGAATTTGTTATATTAAAAATGGAATCCTTACTAAGAGATAATATATAGTAAACTGTTAGGTTTTTTTATTTATGATAAAAATATCACAAATGATGTAATGTGACAATATATAAAATGCATGAACCATAAAAACTAAATTTTGAATATGAATAGTGTATTTTCACTCATTTAGTCATGGATGGTATGACCTGTAAACAACTACCTAATTATTTTGCAGTAAGAGATGTCCAATAAAATATACATAATCATTGTAGTGAAATACATATAATATTTTGGGGTTTGAAAAAATAAATATTGATGTCGATTTGAATATTATCATTAGAACATGGAAGGCTTGTAAACACCAATCCATATATTCAATCATTACCCCTTATTTTTTAATCATGGTAATTGGTGTTTTCAAATGGGAAATGTCTTTATTTTTTTCCTATAACAAGAATATAGTCCAAAGAAACTATAAAATTTTAACATTTTCCCAAGACATTCCTATGAAATAAAATTACATATCCTCTCAATATGAAAATAAATTCATAACCTAAAAAATACATACCTAGGGAAATACACCTCACTGATACCCAAGTAAAATTTCATGATATATACATAATCTTGATGTCCTCGATTTGTACAAAATAAATTCTCAAGTTGTTTAGTTTGTAATTTTGAAATTATTGAATATATCATGATGATATAAAAGTATTGAACAATGATGTGTTAAAATCATAGTTGAATGATTTTATTCACATGGGATATGAACACAATTGGCGAATTATTTAGAGTAATAAGAATAACAAGAAATACATATAACACATAACTTCTCTAACACATTTTATTTGATATTTCCTCAATTATCTCTTGATTATGATGACTTCTAAATCACATATCAGTCATGGAAATATTGTTGATATCCATTATTTATATAGAATATGTCATTAAACATTGGTAAAATATATTTTTTCTTCACAATCACCATATTCAAGATAATGTTATCTAGACATATTATAAGACTAGCATCAAACATATTATTGCACAAAATTATAGAACATAAAATTGATGTTATACTTCTAATAAATCCATTTACCCCAATATCCAAATTTTTTTCATTATAATCATTTATCATGGAATGTGGGATGATTTGTAGTGTAATAGATATTGGCTATGCGTCAAGCACATGTTCAATTACAATGAAAATCCACCAATCCAGTGGTTACCCATAGATATGATGTAGTATAATATATTGGTATAAGTCATCAATATAGGAAATTGTAGATATAATCATAGTCCGGTCTATAGTAATGACTATATGTGCCACCTATATGGTAATAGATCATATCTGACAAGTGTCCAGTCCAACTTTTCTAATTTTAACACCCCAATGATTTGTCAATACACACTTCTATCCCATATTCATTGTAACTAATTCTCATATTTGATATCAATATATGTTTTCATGGTATCTAGACAACTCCATCATTGTTAAAATCACATCAAATCCACAATTTTATAGAAATGTTATATTAAATACATTCTTGTAGCCATAAGTTACAAATGCACAGTATAAGAAAATATGGAGATACAATTATTTCATACCAAATTATGTATAAATAGAGGGATACTCTAAAAAAATTATAACTATAAATTATATACAAATAATGTATTTATCATACATAAATTAATGGGATTTTTAAATATCGAAATGGTAATTACGAACATATATATTATAGAAAAAATACCTTGATCTCCTAAGGGTTTATCTCTATCATAGTATTGAACATTGTCGTATGAATAAAAATTCATTATGAAAGGTATGTATTTTCACCCATATGGTGCACCAGTCCCCAAATTCACAAACACCTATGTTGTTATAATGTGACACTAATATTCATTGCCCACACTATGTCCAAACATCACTAAGACCATCCCAATATCCTTTACACAAATATACATGTGATGTCATTCCATTCTATAATAGTAAAATTTTCCATTGGTGTTTGGTAAATTGTTAAATAATTACACTTTAATCTAAGGTTATTACACCTAGAAGAATTATCTCCCTCAGGGGGTGCAGAATAACCCTTTCTCTCCTTTGACCATCATCCCCTATTTAGAACAGAATTTTCGGATTTCCTATACGAAATTTCAGAAGAGGAAGCTTATGTTATATTGTAAAATCCCCAATATGTTAAAATAAATAACTAGAGAATAGTTTTATCATTACCATCCTTTTCCCCTTCTCTGTATTCTGATTTTTAAGAACAACCTTTAAATTAGTTGTAAAATAAAAATTCTTTAGTTGATGATTCCACTTGGGACGCGACTAACATCATACATCATAGAATTTCTTAAAAAAACCCATTTGTGATAGCTGAAAAATAGAGAATCTTAGTGAATTGTAATGAATAAGAATATATTGTCATTATTTCATTTTGAAGCTCTATAAAATCTTGGGTGTTGTCAAATATAATTGTCGTAGGAAATAATTCCACAATGAGAAGGTCCTGGATGTTTTCCCCAATTAGCCCTTCTCACATTCCAACCACATTCATAGATTCAACCTTCTCCTAGATATTTTATGGAGCATTGATGAAGTGAGTTTTATTTCTAAATGCATCCATTTCTCTACAATGTTTAAAATAATCAAAAGGAATTCATTCAGGAATTCAAAAAATTGGAGGCATCTAGAACCCTTGAAAACTAAATTATAATAGAGCTAAAAATCACAAGTTTATGTGACCAAAAACCATTTTATCCTCCACATTATATACGTAATTCAAAAACAATTCATTCTATATAGGATTAATGGAGTGAACTATCGATGAATCTATGTGAGTATAAAATACATTATCCTAATGTATAGTTTGTTGTGCGATAATGAAATCGTCCCTTACAATGATTTTCATATCATCTTCACATGGAGGTTCCATATGATACAATCATGTTATGTTTTTAAAATATTCAAATACATGATCTATGAATATCCAAAAATATACTATCTAAGAAAGGGAAAAAAATAAAATGTCATCACTGTCAATGAAATACAATAAGAGACTACTAATAAAAGCCTATACAAAATAGATATGTTATAACCCACTTATGAAACCCATGTCCAAATATAAGCCTCCAATGCCAAGATGATATTCACAAAAAAATATAGAATGGAATAATATTCTTATGAAATAGTAGTTTAAAATAAATAACTACATAAAAATAATTCATACATCAAAATTACAACATGCATTTAATTTATTGATCCTTATAAAATGAAACCAATTGGTGCGGTAGATGTAATCACACATTCCTACTAGCAATGCATGGATACAACCAAAATAAAAAAAAATTCATGACACATACATCATGTGAATAACTCAATGTAAAAATAAATTAATGTAAAAAATAATAACACGAAAATCAAACTTAAATTCCTAGTTATTCATTTTTCAATTACACAATACTAGCAATACACCGAAACAATTTTCATTACTCAATCCCAATCATCTTATATCCTATATACTACATTTCAAATGAATGATAATTAATTGAAATAGTTAATTTAATACAGTTTTTTAATTACCCAAAACGAATAACAAGGTATAGGATGGAGTTATATATGATCACATATATGCCTCCATATAGAATGGATGCATCATATTAGTGGTTAGGGCCTTATAGGAATCATGGGAAGACAAACCCTTATAGAATCAACAACAATCAGATAATGGCATAGAACAAATGAAACTAATACTAATAACAAAAATGGAAATTAATAATTAAATAAATATAAGTATAAAAGATATTATTATTCTCCAATTCTATAAATATATGACAAGACTATCAATCAATCCCTTAATATCAATGGATTACATAAAACCAAGAATCAATGTATAAAAAATGTAAAAACCAATTTAATAGCATAGAAATATAACAAAGACTCAAAGTACTCATCAAATTCCCTCACACCATCATTAATCCCTTCTCAAACACCCATCGTTAAAACCCTTTAAATGATAGAATAAATAAATTTCAATATTCCATACATAACAAAAATATTATGTAATTTTCAAATAAAAAATGAAACATGTTTAACAAAATTAAATTAAAATATGGTTTTATTAAAAGAATCACCTTTAAAAAAATTATTTTTAATTTTAAAAAATTAATTTCATTTTTGAAATATATATCATAATTTACATGCGTTGATGTTTTTTGATTTAAAAAAATGATTTTTATTGAACAGGGAGAATTGAAATTTTTTTAAAATTTTTTTATACTAAAAAAATTTAAGTATTTTCAAAGTCTTAATATGTATTGAATTTTATTTTTTGTAACATAATTATTTTTTTATTTATATGTAATAAATTTTATCTATATTTAATCATCTTTATATTGGATTTTAGTATAAGTAGGATTTGGGGTTTTAGAAATTGTGATTTTATGAAAAATGATTTAAAGTGAACCATGATACTGGTTTTTAATTAATTCAAATAATGCATAAATTTTAATATTTTAAATGAAATTTATAGATTAAATGTTATTAAATACAATTTTATATTCATAAAACTATTTTTGCTAATAACTGATTTAGTATAAAATCTCTTATTTTTGGAATACTACACTTTGTCAAAACATAATCTTCATCATGCCTATGAGTTTTGTTTCATTATAATTTTCCCACTTCAATGAATATAATTTGTTAAAATGAAATAAATAATTTAAATCAACATGATTTTTTCTATTTAATTATTTAATTTTTTTAACCTAGTGAATAGTGGAAATAATAAATATTATATTCTTTTAGTTAAGTAGAAAACAAATTTAATAGGGGTCAAACTACAAATATACGGGAAAATTGAGATATCCACTTTAAAAAAAATATTACATAGAAATATATATTTGTTATATTGTCTTCATATCTATAATAAAATAATTGGTAACCTTTTTCATTCAAAAAACAAGGGTACATACACTATTTATTTTTAAAAATTCATGTCTACCACTCACCATACATATAATAGGACATCCAATATCCTCTCATATTCACACCATAATAAAAATTTTTATTGAAAAAAATATGAAAAAATAAATTAAACCTTTCATAACAAAATAAAATAATAATTTGTTAGTTAAAAACCCATTCTTGGAGTATCTTCTTTATAATCCTAGTGTTGTGGTCTGAGAAAAGTAAAAATTCCTAATCATGTGTGTTTGTTATATTTCTTCTCTTAAGTCCATAATATATTATTAATTGTTTATTTCATAGTAAAATAATTATATACCATATGATTATGTTGTATTATGTTAATGTAATTACCTATATCATTATCATATTCCATAACTAGGGAAATGATACATCTCATGTTTGTACAGAGGGCTACCTCCTCACAAATCGATGTGAAATATCTCACATATACACCTCTCACTGATAGGTATTATGATGGATATAAAAAATATATATTATTTTCAAAACATAATTTTACCAATAGATTCATTATACCATATATAACTTTTTTACTTTCAACTACATATTAGATATGATATTGTCACATCTTTCTAAAATAGACTACAACAGCGCAAAGTGATGTGACTCATTTTTCACAAATCCTTCACATCGAACATAATAAGAATTATGATTCTGAATTTAGATGATATAAATGATACAATAATTATATTCAATATTATGTTATCATTTTATAATTTTAATATTTCATTTTCATTCATACATTTTCACTCATTGAAAAATGATAATGTCGTCTTTGTAACTAAGAACCACTGCCTCCGTGAAGAAACATGACTATATTTTAATTGACACAAAAATGAATTATATATATAAGAATATTTATATAAATTAAATGGTATTTGTGATATTATGATAATTATTTTATGATAATATTTTACCTACCCCATTTTTATAATTAACATTGGTATATTTTATCGTTACTCATGCATACGTATGACCAACCATCTCTAGGATTATAACATACAAAATTTATAAATATAATATTTCAAAATTGATCTTAAACTCATAATTTATGATTAATGTGATATATATTTTTGAATATTTTTTTAGATATTTTTAAATGATGACCCATTTTACCGTAATCATCCAAAATGAGTCATTTTTTACACAAAAGCCGAATATGGAAAAAGTATCTGATCTTAACTAAATAGTCCAGGTAATAAAATATGTCATTATAATATGTAAAATAAAAAAACTAATAAAGATGAAAAATTATATTACTAATGTAAATAATTAATATTTTTTATCACTCTAGAAAATAAGGGGCATTTTTGACAAGTTAGAATCATGGTAAGAGACTTCATCTCAATTTTTATCATTGAGGATTATTTTGTTGTTATGCAAGTATATTATTTTATAGGGTGTATATAAATCCTAATAGACATGTTACATCATAAATTTATCTATTCTCATTGTATATATATTATTTATTTTATTAATTCATGAATCTTAAGATTTAAATATTTCCAATGTGATTAAAAAAGATTTTAAAAAAATCATTTTTAATGGTTTCTTTATAAATCACATTCCACCATGTTAATTTTTGTGAATTTTTATTTATTTATAGATTTTAGGGTTTTACAATGTGGTTTTTTAATTTTTTTGAACAATAAATTAAAATAGTAATGGTTTGATGAGTATGATGGTGTTTATTGTCAATATATAAGAAGTAATCAAATGTAAATTTATGATGAATCCCTACATGATACATTAATATTAATGGAATGAAAAAGGTGAAAATAGTTTCATATATATTGAATAATATTTTTTATGATTCTAGGAAATGTTTTATGGATTCATCATTTTTAACTTAGTAAGACAATTCTCCTTGATTTATTTGATAATCTATGGTGAAATTTTAAAGACACATTGGTTGTTATTTGGATTGAAAATTATCTATGACTGATGATGATCCCTATAGAATTTTTATGGATTCCTATCATTAGTGGTAACACAATGAATATTCTCTTTGGAAATATTATTATTATTGAACTATTTTTATGTTCAAAGACATATTTTTATTGTACTATGAGAGTATGTGTTAGCTTAAAATTTTGATTAAAGTTGTGAAGGCCATGATATATTTAAATTATTCAATGAGGTGTTTATAATTGGATCATAGTCTTGAAAACAGAAATTTCAAAGTGAATTTTTTTCAATGGAATCTATAAAAAAATAAATTCATACATTTTGAATAAGTAGTCTATGGAGTGAAGAAGTTGATTTAAAGATTGAATTAATAATTATTAGAGACCATAAAATATTATTATTTATTGAGGAGTTAATAATTTAATGATTTATAATTTTTTATGGTTCTAGGAAAAAATATAGGATCATATTTACGAATAATAAATGAGTAAGTAGAATGGATGATTGGATGAGGATTGTCTTGGAAAATTTCTTTGTTTGTAATGAAATTTATTTATTTACAGATATTTTTATATGTTTTCAATTAGGAATCAAATGATAAATTTTCTATAACACACAAAAGAAAAGTCTTTATCTACCACAAACATGTATGGGACATGGAGGTCAACTATTTTCAATGGTTATAGCATCAGGACAATACGATGGAAGTTGATAAGAGAGCATGTAGTTGCATTCATGTATAAGGTGTTGGAGCAGTGGCTCTACTACACAGGGAGGAAAAAAATAAAATTTAATGGTACATGGTGTTTCTAAGAGAGATAGAATAATTATAAGCTATATATATCATGTTTTGAATGGAATATCATGATTCAATGTTTTGATGATTTTGATGTTGGATGACAAGTGGTGGGGTATTATTCTTATACATAAAATCATACAAAAAAATTTCATGTTTATGGATTGGTGAGATATCGATCATTTGATCTCCCACACTACTTGAATTTAAATAATCCATGTATATGTTCATTTTATTATACATTGTTTGTGTATTTGTCCTACCTAAACACGTGGGTCTGATGGTGTACCTAAGGTATGTCCATATACAATGATAAAATCATTCAAATGAGATTACTGGAACTAAAATAAAGACACACATTCAATCTACATATTTAATAAATGAAAATTAATATAGAAATAATCTTCATAAAAATAAAAATATGTTTTGTGTCCACTGATATATATATATATATCTAATCATATAAAAATGAAAATTATGTGATGTTTCTGACATGTGAATGAGGAGATCACTATAATAGTGTAAGATAAGTAGAGACACAATTAATTTCAATATCACATGATGACTCTATAATCCCATGATCTTCGAAAATTTTAATGATATTTACATAGATAATAATTTATTATTTTAAGTTGAATCTACATGGAATAAATATATATTGATATCCTGAGTTCATCATGTATAAACAAAGTGAAACCAAGGCTGAGATATGAGGTGACCAATAATGGTAGATATCCCTTCATTCTAAAATACAGAGCCACCATGATTGTATCATTCTTGAAAGGATGTTATGACAAGCCTTGTATTTTATGATGTATATATAGGGGAATCATGTAGTCTTTTAACGTGTTATTATAAGTCTATAAGGCCTTGAAATCAATCTAGTCCATGATACCAATCAGGAAAATATGACACATAATTTTCATTCGTACAAGTTTTCGTGAATCACTAAAAAGACACAATGTAATAAGGGATAAACCCATAATTTCACTAAAACCTACTCTCATGAGAAGTTGTATATGCACATAAATAGTCAACACCCATACGGGGTTAGAAAAAGAAGAATAAATTGGAGAGTATATATTTCCCATGACCAAATTTTTTTTATGTGGTTCTTATGTGATATAGGCAGCACATTAATATATAATAATAAGGATGTGTGTATTCACACCATACCATCCATGATGGTTGCGATACTGATTCATGCCACTCATGAATTTTAACTAAAATAAATAGATGATTTCTGTGTGCTAATTTTTTTCATATGAAAATAATGAAACAAGGATGTTTATATTCATGCACGATCACACACATATGAAAAATCATGACATACTATGAAATAATTCTTTTTTGAAAAAAATGAAATTAATTCATGAAGGCAAATTAAATTTACATAGGTTGAATTCAAATTGATTTCTGTGGATAAATTTTGGTTTTTTTCATTATGATAATGTAGTTTAGATAACAAGTCTATCATACATATAATATTGTTAACGTAATAGCCATTGAAGTCTATCAGTTAATGGAAAGGATAATAATATTAATTCATATGAATCTAGTCCAACAAGGATATAATTTTCAATGTATTTTTCGAATATCTCTTGATGTACTAGTGGAGCTATTATAAACAATTATGTTGAATAGTAGTTGTACTAGTATAAATAATTCCATTCAATAAAGAATATTAATCAGTTCTAGTATAAAAAATATGCACAAATTCTAACCATTGGTAAACACTTCAAATTATATTGATAAGATATTCTATGAATCCACCACTTATTGATCATGAAATATATTTGGTCATTATATTGAACCCTGTAAAAATATTTATGTTTTTTTGTTTCTAGTTTTATCTACATTTCATGTGTATTTGATTGTTAAGAGCACACAATAGGTCACTTCAACTTAACTGATGAAGATTTTTCTATTTAGAGGGGAAAATTGAAGGAATGTAAAAAATTAAAAAAAAAGTGCAACACATTGATAAACCCCTCTCAATGTCTGTTCAAGATTCATCTAGTACCTAAAAGTCTCTTCAGAGCTATGTTCAACTCTGTTTGGATATGCAAATTTTTCGAGTTGTTTTACATGGATTTCTTCATGTATTGATTTTTAGATGATTCTGAATCACCTCATGTGGTAAATTTAATCAATAATCCGGTGGATTAAAAACATGAATGTATCTTACAAGAAACAATAAAATAAGATGAAATAAAAAGAAATGAGATTTATAAAAATATAAATTATATAAGAAAAAGATAAATTTTATCTTGTCAAATCCTTTAAAATATATTCTTATAATGAAACTACATCAAGCTCTAGAGAGATTAAGGAAGACAAATATATCAAAATTGATGAAGTATTTTTTTGAAATTGGAATTAAATATAAACAATGGTCCTAATGAAGTTATTTCATATGAATTTTTCTCATTCCACAATATCATTGATTAAATGTCACAACTTGATAATGAAATAATTTAATAAGAGGATGAATCAACAATGAAATTAAAAATGTGAAATTTTATCACAAACCTTGTTAATGAAAACGAACAATCATTGACAATTTGAAAAAAAAATTATTCCAATCATTGAATAAGAATTAAAATTTAAATCTTATGAAATAATTGTAATAATACTTTTTTTATGATGACGTATTCTATGGGGAAAAATAAGAAGAATTATTTTTTGAAATAATTGGAATTAGATACTACCATGAAGGATTATAAATTTTAATTAAATATCGTCATGTCCTTTAATATAATATTATTATAATGTGGATATAATTTTTGTACCATGGTCCTCTATAATATTTCCATGGTAGATAATGGAAGATAATGAAATTATAATGAAAATAAATATAAGAGAGATATCAAAAGATAATATTCAATGGTAAAATTTCTCCTAACAGGTTTTTGAAGTTACCTAAGACATGTAACTAAAAATAATTATAGATGAAATGTATATACTCTAATAAAAATAATTTATAGAAGGATTTCTTAATCATATACCCTAATCAATTTCAGGTTACTAAAGAGATGAATAATATTGAGGAAGAAGATCTTGCGAAATAAAAATAAAGAGGAAAACATGTTATTACAAATTATGATATATAATATCATGAAAGTTTCTCAACACAAAAAATCAATGTTGTCTATGAAATTTTTGTGGAAGGTTAAAGTAGGATAGAAATCCTGAAAATATTTTTATAACTATTCTAACAGCTCAATTTTATATGTCGATAGAAGAAGAAATGCAGTGGGGAAGGTACCTCACTACTTATAGAATTGAGGATAAAAAATACACACAAGATAAAGGTGAATATAATTGTATTTTTCAAATTTTCAATGACATAATATACATTATAATTTTAAGAATTCATAAGAATGAGTAATATAAGAAACATTAGGTAAATATCTAATGGATTCCTCAGTTTGAGAGAAAGCTCTCACCCCTATTGATCATATTAAGAAACTCACAAGTGTTCCAACATATTCCCTCATCTCATATGAATTATTTTAATACATAACATATATGGAATTTAAAATATTTATGACTACTTTGCGGAATACATTCTGAAAAATGTGTTAGGGAACAATTTTCAACGAATATTCATGACGGATAGAAACAAGATTTTTCCACAAAAGTGTATTATCAACATGAATATATTAAATAATGTCTAATTGATTTTTCCAACAGGTTATATGTATGAAAATTAAATCCATTACTGAAATCAAGATTAAATTATATGATATTAGTGATCATTTAAAAAATATATTGAAATTCACATCATAAATATTGGTGTTGAGGACAAATGTATCAAAATTATATTTATTTCCATTTTCCTAATTATATAATATATCATTAACAATTGGAGTGTTGATAAATGATAAAGCACAATTATGGGGGAGGGTTAGGATATAATTTCACTAGTATTTTTAGATAAGTTATCTAGAATTGTTTAGGAGAAATATTACATTATATATCACATTTATATAACCCCTTCTATGCTAGAAATCAATATGAGAATAATTTCACTTTCATGAAAATTAATGTATTTCACAGAAAACATTTTTCGTATCTCACTTGATTTATTTATAGTGTTATCCATTTAGACATTTAGTATCCAAACTATATAATTATTTCCAACTGACCCATGTAGTAATATAATTCATTCAAAAAATGGGGAAGTAATTTCCAAATTACATAAATGGAAGAAGAAAAACCTTTGTATTTATGGCCAATATGTTATGCAAGGTACATGAACATTATGTAAATGGTATTTAATGCATATGGAATGGGGAAAATTAAAAGTCCAAATGGATGTTTTATGAGTATGGTTATGTTTTTTGTAAATATATAAGATTGAATCAAAAGTCAAGGTCTGCTGATTTCCACCATGATTTGTGATTAATCATGTTAAGAAAATTATGAAAAGATATTAAAATATATTCAATAATATTAATGAAGATACTTAGATAATTTTTATAGATTACATGGTTGTTATGCACTAAGACAGTTATCAATTCTTAATGCGGTGATGCCTTGAGAATTTTTAAAGGATCACGGGTTCTCATTTGGATGGAAAATTCTCCACAGTGGGTGATGATTATCAAATAATGGTTATGTACTAAAAGCATTGAATTTTTTTCTTGTACAATTATCATATAAATAATGTGGATTGATGAATTGTTCATAAGTTATAATTACTTATAATACTAGGTTAGTGTATATTGTCGCCAATATTCCATGAAATAGGTAAAGGAAATGCAATATGTATAATATTTCCTAACACTGTTCTAATTAGATCAGGACCATAAAAACATTACATGTATGGGGAAATATTTTTGAAGGTGTCCATACTATAATAAATTCAATCATTTTGTATATGTATAGTAGATGGATTGAATTTTCTAATTTGATTATTCCCTGAATAATTGATGAATACCATAAAAACCAATATTATTTCCCAAGGAGGTAATAATTTCATAAAGATATGTTTTCACATTTTTATGTTATTATGAAAAGATAGAGTTTCAATTTTATGATTCATAAATTGGTAAGAAGGAAAAAAGAATATATGTGGAGTGTCTTCACATATTATATATTTTTGGAATTATATTTTATTACTTATGTATATTTTTCTAATTTTATGTTGGTACTTATGAAATAATGGGAATCCCAAAAGAATGTTATGGACACCATGACCCCACCGATAGGTATGGCCTAGAGGTCGACCATAGCTAGTGGAACAATCATCTACCTCAAATGAGGGATGAAGAGGATATTGTGGTGAGTTGGACAATTGTTTAATGAACAAGAGAAGTAACAAATCCTTTTGTTGAGGCTTGAAGATGTAGAAAATGTTGCATAGAAGTACTAGGAGAGAGAGGGGAATTGTGGGACACTATTTTAAATGGTTGAAATAAATACCATGCCTCATCACTATAACGACTTTGATGTGGGAACAGAAGATCTAGTGTATCATTCCACTACATAAAAACATATAGATAATTCTTATGCTATTTGATATGGGAGATCTCAACCGCCTGATCTATCATGCCACATGAAGTTAAAATAATCCTTGCATATTAACATTATATTATACCTTATCTATGTCTTCAGGTTCACAGAACACATTGGACTGATTGAGAGCTCATGGTTCGTACATCTCCTGTGATCTACTCAATTTGAATGAAGCTATGGGAACTAAACTGAATCCATGAATGTGATATCCATCATTAATGAAGCCAAATAAATTGAATAAGAAGCTTTTACTAAACAAAATAATTTTCTAGATCATAGATATAGATAGATCTATTTGATCTTCTAAAAAAAATATTGGCTCATGTTATTGAGGAGATCAACATATATGTAGAACCCAAAGTAGAGCTACCAATATTCCCTACATCGCATTACAATTTAGTGAACTATAGATATGTGGGAATGTAAAATTATTACGGTAGGGAATATATTTTTGGATTTGTAATTTCCTCTATATGACATGAGATGTGAAGGAAATAAGGTCCACATAACTTATAAATTAATATAATATGAGGCTGGAATTTAATTCTACCAACTAAGAGAGAGGAATTTCCCTTCAAAAATAGATCCAACAAAAAATGTTTTCATTTATTATGAAAAGTCGCATGATTATATGGATATTATGAAGGTGATGTTGTGGAAACATTCAGTCTTCTGAAATGGTATAACCACACTCGATAGATTTGTGATGAATTTGATTTTCAAATCCACTTTGGGTAACATGGTTCCTCGTGTTCATTCCTATGATGTTTCACAATGAATTATGAAAATAGGTAGTCATAACAGACAATATAATAATGTATCGCCCAATAATTCACAATGATTAACGATCTATGAATCATTCTAGGATCATGTGATTTTATTGAGATAGTGAGATAATTTACTTAAACGGAGTCCTCTGATTTTTATTTTTTGTGCATAAATAGTTAACACTCATATGAGGTTAGAACGCAATAAGAAAATGTTTAGTGTGTGCTAACCATGCATATGGTGTGCTTGAAGTGGTTGATCTGTGATATTTTCAATGCATGAATTTATAATAAGATGGTTGTTTTTATTCACACTGATCCTTGTGTGAAGGTTATGTTAAACATACATGTCAAACATGCAGTTAACCTACATGATTATAATTAATATTTTGTGTGAATTTTGTGTTTAAGAAAATAATGGAAGAGTGTATTAGAGATTCATTCATGAAAATAAAAATAAAAATAACTCTTGACACACTTGAAATAAGTCACTTTCACATGTTAGGAAATTCAGGCATGAAGTTTACCTAAATTGATCATCGAATATGTCAACCTATAATATGGTTAAATTAAACAATTTTTAATTATGATAAAATAGGGATTCATGGATGAAATTTCCTCATCCACTTAATGATGATTACAAGGCTAATATTTTTATAATATTGTTAACACTATATTAGTATAAGACAATAAATTGATGGATATTATTATTTAACTGATATAGAAGCATCAAGTCCTTTCATGAAATCTTTTTCAATGTATTTTGTGAATATCTCCAAATGAACATGTTTTTCCTATATGAAAATCCAATTTATGACTATTGGTGATAGTGTAATTGATTCCATTCACTCAAGAAGATTAATCAGTTCCTGAATAAATAATGTTCACCCTTTCTAGGTTTCTGTAATCCAACCAAATTATAATAATAATAGAATCTATGAATCCACAATTGTTTGATCACATCAAGGATTATGTCCTAATACCAAACCTTTTAATAATATTTTTTTGTTCTATTGTTTCCTTTGCTATAGGAATTTCATGTTTATGTGATTGTCAATAATAGAAAAAAATATATTCTTTTTAACAAGGGAATATGTTCATGATTTTATGGGTTAATTGAATGAATGTATAATATCAAAAAAATGTTTGCTTCATCCCCCACTCTATGTCTCTATATTATCCAACTGGTGTCTATAATATTTTTTAAAAAATGGATCATTTGTATGCAATTTTATGAATTTCATTAATAATTGTAAAATTAACATTACATTTTAATGTATATAGTGACAATGACTTTTTTATGGCCATAACCATCATTTTGTGTTTAGATCCTCTCTAATAATTAATTTTTTATTTAAATAAAAATTACCATTTTATTTTGAAAGTATTTTGGTATTGAATGAGGGGGTTTTAAGATAGAATTTTTTTTAATATCAGAAAATATTTTCATACGGGTGAAGGGAATATTTTATGAGTGTGTTGTTAAAAATTGAATTTTTTTATGCATTATGTTTATATTATTGTTCATTAATACTATTTATGTTGGTGGATGGTTGCATTATAAACCTGGTATGGTTGGATACATTATATATAAGTATGCTTATTTAAATTATATTAAATGGATGGTTGGGCACACTATAAACCAAGGATGGATGGTTATGTGATTTACCTTCAATGAAATTGTAATGGAAGTCAGAAATATGATTATAAATTAGTAAGAGTGACATTGATAATGACTTCCCATGATATGTATATGATTTAAATTTGATTTCAATGTGATTTCATGATTTTATTTGATAAAATGGTATTTTTTTTGAGAAAATGATTTATTTCATTTACTCAAAGATCATAGATATAGTGGTAATAATTTCATGTTCATTTTATGTTTACATTATACTAACTGTTTTCATTCTCTTTATATATGTTATTGGACATGTTTTCTTCACATGTATTATAAAACAATTATTGGGAATAAGGATGGGTAATGGAATAGAATATGTGAAGTTTAAATTCATAATGATATCTCTTTAAAAAATCATCTCTTATTGTAAAAGATTAATATTCTGAATGAAATTGATTCCTATTAGACATGTTCACATTTTATAGTATGTATATGAGATCTATTTTTATGGTCCAATTATATAAAAATGTAAACATGAAAAGACCCAAAACTGTAACAGAATGAATTATGGAATAAAAAATGATTATATAATAATTATTGACAAGTCCAAATAATTTTTATCTTATCATGAGTTATATGACATTAGATATTAGAACAATGATAATAATATACCATGAATGCTTTTAATTTATGGTTACATTGAAAATATATAACTTAATTGTTATCATTTGTATTCATCTAATAATTATCTGTTCAAAATGGTTTTCTATGGAAGAAAAAGGAAATATATATTGGGAAGGAATCATGAAGAAAATATCCTTTCAAATCACTATCTCAATATGGTTTGAATTATATCTAAATAGTTCTTTCTGTTGGTTGTTAATTTGAAAATGGATATAAATTATGGTGGAATTCGTGGTAGGGAGTATCCAGATCCATCAAAGAAAAATATGTATATAGTGGATAATATTATAATAAAACAAGCCCCATAATTTATTGGATATTCTGTCCCACTTATAAATAAACGTTCTATTATGTCCATATAAATGATATTTTATATAATGGGTTGTTCAGATCCTTAACATTTAATTCATTATATTGACATGTTGGAAGGAGAAGTTAAAATTTTGTGGTCAGTGATTACAAATATTAGATAAATTAAATATATTTATACCTCATAGTAGTATATATATAAGAATGTTTTATAGAATTTATATTTCCTTAATATTATTCAATATAGTATAGAGAAATAATTATTGAAAGTGAACGAAAATAAGAAAGATTATGTAGATATATAGATAAATCCATCATCTGTTGATAAATAAGTAATATCTGAATTATTATCAGGTATGTTTATAGTAACATTAATAATTTTTACATAATATTTAAGCATATATATCGTATTGAATTTGATTATTAAGAATTTTAATCATTTGATGATTTTTTTGTTGTGTTGAAAATTTAAATATTTAGTGTTTTGTTGATAATTTAATCCACATCAACAAGAATATGAAGATGTATAGTTATCATTAAATGTAGTATAATTATTCAATAATTTCTAGAGATAAGAAATCCAAGGTACATTATTGTGAAAATTGTTGTAAAAATAATTCTATATAATTTATTATGATGTCTAATAGGCGATTCATATTTGGTATGTTTTTTCATATGGATTTGGACTGCATGGAAAATGATCAAAGAAGTAATTAATATCAAATGGTATGATTATTTACTTTAAATTAGTCGAGGAGTTATTTAAGTTTATTTACATTATAACGCTCTAACACCAATAGCCCAGAGCTAGTGTATTATTTTAATACATTGGCATTATTTCATGGAATCCATACTTGAAGGACTGATATGATTAGATTTCTAGGAAACTAGATTACATATATGAACATTACAATAAAATTTATAACATAAATCATATCATTGATAATGCTTTTATAATTTCATTATTCCCCTTTCCTAACCATTTATATCAATTATAAAACACTTCTTGGCATCCTGGGAAAATAAAACATAACAAATGTGTGAGATCTGATTCTTACTAAGTATAAAAAATATAGATGATGCTATCACAAATAACCAATAACATTAATGGAAATGTACAAATTAAAACAAATTCCATTTAAAAAGATTTCATCACCATAATATGGTAATAATAAATCAAATATTTCCATTTAAACATTCAGATAGATATTCTACTGGTCCAATAATCAAATGTAAAATCAATAATTAATCTCATATCAAAAGAAGGCATAATACGAGACATATTAAACATACCATCAAGGATTATTCTAAGACACCATAATAAATTGGGTAAGACATTAGCCGAGACCAAAATATATTTTCCTTTCATGACTAAAAATTCATTGAGGGGCTCTACCGAGCCCCACCTGTGACATAAAAATTCCAATTAATTCCTCTTATGAAAGAGGTAGAACATACCATCATAAACATTCAGATAAAAACTATTATATGAATCTTAATACATAAACTATAATCAATGATTGGTATAAAAATTTAACCTCCAATGTCAAAAATATCATGAAATGTTCAATACTATATATAATATTTTATAATAACTAACCATCCTTAATCATGAGAAATATACAATAAATGATGTTGACATTGATGAAAACAATCAGTAAAAATCATTAAGAAAAATATATATTTTTCATGGAAAAATTTAAAATTCGAACAATATATAATGTAATTCATTTAAAAGATGTTTTTGAATCAATATGTCCCATATGACTTTGAAAATATTTAAAATAATTATCATTTTAATACAATCATCTCCATATAAATAAATCCTAAATATAATTTGAATATATGGACATTAGTTGAATAAATTTTGAAAAATGAACCACTAATAATTTAAAATGATTATCTATTAAATAAGTCCCCTCTATAAAAACCTAAAATATACTTTTGAAAACATTTTTAGGAAACATGGATATGGATGATAAATATGTGTAGTTATGTACTTACATATAAAAAATCATGAATAATAATGAGATTGTGGAAGTAACCCATACATTAGGTATGATACATTCCATACATGTCTGAAACTCTTGTATAATGTTTTTAAACATATTATTAACTTATATCACAATTATAAAAATATTTATTGTATAATAAATTATTCTATGATGACTCTATATTACCTTTTTATTAACAATTCCATGTTAATGCACCATTTCAGTTAATAATCAATTTGATTATCATACGTGTTTGGACTCGTTATTTTTTATCATATTAAATTGATCATGATTTAGTTTCTAAAAATGCATATTAATATATTCATATCATATATATTCATAATATAAATATATATGGTAGATAGATATATGGAATGGGAGACACCGCTCATGGAGACGGTAGGCCATACGTATGAATGAACATTGTTTCAGTTTCCTTATCGTATTGATGTATGTGAATGATATATATATATATATATATTGATATATAGATTATTCTTGTAGCCTTATTATTTCATATATTTATTAATTATTTATAATATAAATTTTTTTAATAATCATTCTTTGATATTGGACGTGGAAGACGAGTCTCGTCGCGTCTTGGAGACGGTAAGCCGTACATACGCACGATAGATGATATCATTCCTTTGATGGTAAAATTATATAAAACAAAATGGTATATAAATTATACAGAATCATAATAATTTCATATTCATTAATTATTTCTATTATACTCATCATTATACCCATCTAAATAAATTAACGTGAAATAACAAATTACACCATGGCGTGGAGACAGTAAGATATTTGTACACACGCATGGTGAAATTATTATTCATAGAATGGATAAAATGATAAATATTGTTTTCCCATGATTATAATAGTATCTCAGTATATAGATTATATTGTATATTTTTACTTTGGTTTGTAAGAAACATAGATACTATAAGTAGAAGATGTAAAAAACTTTTAAGGAAGGGATAAAACGATTACCTCTTATTCACGTGTCTTTTTCTGATTTGCACAAAATGACTCCTTAAGATGGTTTGAATCCCCAAGGATATACTCTAGGGTTATCTGAATGAATTTGGGAGGATATTTGGTTAGTTTCTGGATGAGGAAAATGGAATTGGAGGAGTGAAGAAAAGAGAAGTAGAACTGCTTTTTAATAAGAGAGGTGAGGGGCACTTTATCAATGTCTTGAAATATTAATTTATTATAAAGAGATATTGGGTTTCTAATGGATCAAAATTGAAAAATCTCGACGATAAGATGAGTTTGGGTAGAAATCCTATCAAAAAATATGTTTTTGAAAAGATTAGGTGATGAATGTAACCATTAGTTAAATATGTTATCTCTTACCATGTCTTCTTGTATTTTTATAATTTACAGTTTATATTGTCAATATAAAATGACCAGAGAACACCATGTGGATAATTAATGACGTTTTAACACATTATAAGTTATTAGGACTAATGTTATATTTTTAGAACTATTATATCTTTAATAATATGTTTTTTGTTTTAAAAACACATTTAAGTCAATTTTGACACTATTTAGTGATTGAGTTTATGTTAAACAAATAAGAACCTGATTACATCAATACAAAGGAATTAAACCAAATATTATATATCATAATATTCCATAAAATTCATTTCTTTCATAAACGATTTCAAATTTATCTTATTTTAAAATTTTAATATCATTTATTTGATTTATTCACTAATATGGAAAGTAAGCCATCATATTATGTCATACAAATATTAATTATATAATTTCTAAAAATTAAAAATAAAATAAAATATTGTAGTAAATTTATTTATTTTTCTAATTAATATCTATATTTTAAGATATCACTTATATAACACGAAATAAAATTGTTTTATTAATAAGATACTTGTTTTTGTTATATTTTTCTTTGAATTAAATTTATTATTATAACTCTCATTTGAACCCGAATGTGGATCCATGGGGTCCTAAATTCAACCTATAATTTCTCATTATCATCCATATATCATCCAATAGTATTAAGATAGTTTTTAGTGTAGTTTAATGTAATTTGTAATGTCTCGAAAATTTCATGGAAATTTTTTTTTCTTAAATTTCAATGAAATTTTACAAGAACGCAATTTCTGACGGCGCCTGATTCTGAGGCCTGGTGTGCCCGGAATAAATTTACGATGTTTAGCTCGGGTACGTTCAGTGAACGAATGAGTGGGTTTTTCAAACTTTTGAACTGGTGCTCGAAATCGAATTCTGAGGGCACTGATGGATTCGCAGCGCCGATAATTGCTTAAAAAGATCTTTTTCGGAGTTGCGTTTTCACGGGAGGAGTTGTTAAAAATTTGTGGAAGATAAAATAAAAATTGAGTTACAATTTTTATTTCTTTAAAGTAGTTATATCCTTTCAGTGGAAGTTAGGGAACTACCCATGAGAGGTTAAGAGGGTGGTGGGGCCCACATGAGACCCTAACCCCCTTGATCTTCCCATAACCCCCTTGACCTCCCATATCTCACCTCCCACTTTAATATTGTAACTCCACTTTAACTTAAGTGACTTCTCTCCTCCTCACCGCCCACATTAATTCATGCCACCTAAACATTAATTAATTTGACACATCAAGATTAACTAATTAGGTTTGTTGGTTTAGAATTTTGTAATTTTGAATTCATGGAATGGGTAAATAAAATAAGGTGGAGCCTTATTTTTTTGGGTTTGAAATGTTGTGTTAAGAGAAAGGGAAGAGAGATTTTGAGTTTTGAAGAACTTCCTCCTCTGAAGAAGAACACTTCATCTCCATTGTTGAAGAACGTGAAGAACACTGAAGCATCAATGAAGAACGTCTTCTCATCTTGCACCTTCTCTCCACGTCGAAGGAAGTGAGACGCCGCATTCTACATCTGGTGATCACCGACAGCGTGCCTTCTCCTCTTCTTCCTCCACATCAAGGGAGGAGACACCATCGCGGGGAACATTTCCATTGATGACGACTCACCCTCCGATGAAAATGGAATCAGCACCGATCTTCCATGACGTCTGATCACCACGATGCTTGCCTCTTCCGCGGCTCGACGACCTGTGACGTCTTTGCAAGGTAGGGGTTTGGTTTTCATGTCGTGAATAATTTTAGACGTTCTTCGATATCAACGGACAACTGTTATCAAAATAACGGAGGAGGTCTGACTACACAAACACGACCGTACCTCCTCCCCTTTTATTTTGTTGGTTATCTACGTGGCTTGAAATGGAAGCGACACAGTGCCATCGCACCGTGCGGGAATTTAGAGAATCACGACGAAGAAGTGTGGTACCGTCGCGCCATGCCTTTGAGGTCGAACGAATCCGCGGTCAAATTTAGGCTGCGGAGAAGGGGCATGGCGCTGTCACACCATTCTGGAAAACCACGAAGACGGCGTGTTTTTAACATTGAGTGCGGATCGACGGGCGATGACGAATCATGCCAAAATGGCGTTTGAATTCCTTCGTAGTAAATATCGGGTCTCGGGAGGAATATTGGAGAAGGCAGCAGGCAAAACGGACCACCGAAGCGCGTCCAGTGGTCCACAAGAGGCAGCGGCGGCGCGCCTCAGGAGCAAAGCATTGCGGCTGAGCCGCGGTAGTGGGACATAAACCAGAACGACTGGGCTCTTCCTGGTTTGAGGCGGCGCAGCTTTAAGCCATGCCAAGTTGACAACCGAGGGGGGGGGGGGGGTTGTAACCCCCCACAACCATCGTGCCTCACCATCACGAGGCCAACCGGCTTCCCCGGCCGGGCCGGACCACGCCTAGTTGGGCCGGACCCGGACCCGGCTCTGCTGACCCAGGGGGGGTTAGGCCGGGCCGGGCCGGGCCTAGACCCCCGTTTTCGGACCTCTTCGGTGTTTCGCCCATAACATATGATACAGACCTCCGATCGATGCACCGTCAGTTGATATGTGATCCTTCAATCGAGGCAGTCGTTTCGGTATGTTACACTCAAGGTTTCAGAGAACTTTGGGTTTGGCCGGGTTGGTTCGGATACGAAACCAACCGAGCCCTCGGAGTGGAAACCATTATATCTTGAGTTCCAGACGTCCGATTGACGTGCCATCGACTTTGTTAGTTGACGCACGCCTGTCGTAGGGTGTGGAAAAACAATTTTTTTCCTAAGTTAAAATGTAGTAATGTGGTTCACCTAGGATGTCTCCCGAAGAGGAGTGCACACAAAATGAGTTGTCACTTTAAAACGGGGGTAAAAATGTTGTGAACGGAAATTTGAAATTCAAATGATTGAAAAACAATGAAATAAAAAGGGTGATTAGGTTGGGGTCGGTTTCCTAATTATAATTCTATCCTTGTTCAATTTAATTCAAACCTCTTCTTCTTAGTTGATTAAAGTGAGTTTCCACAATCGTTTCCTCTCACTTCCTTGGTGAAATTATTATTGTGATAGAAAACCTTACCAAGATCTTGGTTTGGTCAACTCTCCTTCCATGTGTAAAATAGTTGTATTGAATATCCTTAATTGAAATGGGCAATTCCCGATCGGGTTTTGTTTATCCCAAACAATCAAGAACATTCACTACACCTTTTACACGTACTGACGATCATCGAGTACTTCACCACTAATTCCTGGTTTATTCCATCGTATATAAACCAGAAATTAGTGGAGGGAGATATTGATTATTTTACCAAGGAAAAAATAAATAACGGAATTAATATTCAAGAACGATCGCACTTGATTATAAAATCCGCTATAATAAATTGAAAACAACTTTGAAGAAGAATGAAATTTATTCAATTGCATACAAGAACTCAAGCATTAAAATGTAGAAAACCAACCCTTCCCCAATCACTCCAAAAGTTTACCCCACCATGGTAAAGGTAATCGAGTTGAATGGGGAAGAAGAAGGCATTACAAAACAATGAAAAAGAAAATAAATAAAAGAAAAAAATGAAAAGTTCTCCTTCTTGGTGTCCCAGAAGGAATGGGGTGGAAAAATGGATGCTTTGAGAGGGTGGAGCTCTCCTCCTTTTATAGCCAGAATTCTTCCCCCGAATGTCGACGCGTTGTAGCCCCATTAAATGACATCTTCACGCGTTGAGACTTTCTTGAATGTTTTTCATAATTCCCTTGTCCGTGTCCCCTCAAAATTTCAGCGGATTTTGACATGTATTCCGAGGGTTATGACCGTTTTACTATGAGCATTTATTCTGTCCAGTCAGACTCTTCAAAACGAAATCTTCCGGATTAGGGTGATTTAATGGCCCCATAAACGACCAATACACTCGGTGCTTCCTTCATAAAAGATTCTCCAAAACCCCTTGCGAGTCCAGCCACCGAATTGCACAATCTTTGGGCCCATAGTGGATGAGTTATGGATCCCACATCAAAAATAGGCAGAACTGAAAACAGTTTTCTTGATCCAACTTGTGAGCTTCTTTTGAGCTTCCATATGGACGATTCAGATTTTAGTCCAAATATATTAAATGAATCCCTGGATATCTAAAATCTGGAAAATAAAGAAGTTTTCAATTTGGATCAGTGTAGATAATGTTATGGTCAAACTACCGAAATAATTTAAAACTGTTAAAAATCCAAAATGGTCAATTTTTACTATTCAGCTCAAAATAACACCATTATCAAAAAAATGAAACAATTCATCTTAGAGGAACAATTTTGTGGGTTTAAAACAATGATATTTAATATAAATTAATTGAAAATATTTGCTCTATCAATTCCCCCACACTTAGCACTTGGACTCCTGGACAAGTAAAAATCAAATCAAATCAAATCCAAAACACATATCAATGAGATCAATCAAATCAATTGCAAGAAACAAATAGATATCATGCCTCATAAAAAAATTTTATTTCAAGTTCTCCATTTAAGATTTTAATATATTTCCACTTCATTTCTTATCCCATGCACACAAAACACCTACCTCACATGAATTTTCTCTCATCTCACAAATGTAATGGCTGAACAAGGCTTTTCTCATCCAAACTCACACAAGAGTCACCATAGGTTTGATAAATTCCTACTTCTCCACCCGATGTGAGTCAAAGACATGTGTTTCTCATGAGGACTTTTCAAGGTTGTTCTGTGGCTTCCGGTTGGTAGGATTTAGATGTTAAAAGTTCTGAGGCCGAAAAAGGAAGGCTTGGCTCTTATTGAAGCAGAATTGCAAGATTCTAGTTTTCACTCAAATATGGTCTCCTTCACTTCCCCTTTGTTGAAAATAGGATTCATCATCATTCAATCATCTCAGCAGCAAACATTTCAATCTTTTCAAACATAATTTTTTTTTAAAGCTCCAGATAGGCACAGCTTTCTTTTGGAAGCTCCAGAAAGGCACAGCTTCTCTTTTGGAAGCTCCAGAAAGGCACAACTTCTCTTGTCATAAAATCTCCAGAAAAGGCACAACTTTAAACAGAATAATTTTTCAGCATCACACACATCTCTTCCACAATTTATTTTCCACCCAAAGTATAACCAAATGAGGTAGTACACCACAAGACATCTTCCCCCACACTTAAGTTCAACTAGATCATGCAATTTTACTTCAAGAGCAGGTATGATAGGGAAAATTGGCTTGTAATGTGGCTAACCTAACAGGCAATTCATGGATACTAGAGGATACAATGAAGGATAAATGTAAAGTTGGGCCATAATGAAAAGGATTATTTTGAAAAGGGGGCTTCAAACAAAATAAATGCCTCAATCATTTAAAACACACGTACCCCAACCCTCAAGTTTTGAAAGGAATAAATCAAATTCTGGTTAAAGCAAGCATGGTCTGGTTCTCTCAAGAAATGAGGTGAATGAAAAGAATATGACAAAAATGTTTCAGAAGCCTCACATGAAAGTTATTTCAATGATATAGACAGTGAAATATGGCATGGGTTTCAAAACTCAGTGTACTTTTCATGAAATTCTAAAATATTTGAACTTGAAAAGAAGCCATTTCAGCATTCATTTAAGCTCGGTTTCATGAAATAGATTGGTTCACTCATTGACATGGGTTTCAAAAATGGTATTGATAATCTTTTCAGTGCAAAAGTTTCAGAAACAAACCAAAAATTGAAAAATAAACACACACAAATTTGAAATCACACAATTTTTTTTTATTTTTTGAAAACAAACATCAAATAAAAATCCTATACTACAAAGGTTCCCTCCCCCAAACTTAAATGATGCAGTGTCCTCGATGCATTTAAGTGGATTTAACATGTAAGAAGAATTCTGATTGAATAACAACAGCAAGAAAATGTGAAGGAGAGGTACAACCTGATGGATCTTATTGATAAATAGGTTGGAGGAGCGTGATATCCTCCAATGGCTCTGATGGTAGGGTCCCAAGGAATTTCTTCAACATATGTCCATTCACAGTGAATGGATCCTGCTCTCCATCCTTCATAATCTGCATAGCACCAAAAGGATATACATGAGTAACAATAAATGGACCTTCCCATCTGGAACGAAGTTTACCTGGCATCAACTTGAGTCTTGAGTTGAATAATAACACTTTGTCTCCAGGAGAGAAGTCTTTTGGTTGGATTAGCTTGTCATGGGCCACTCTTGTTCGTTCTTTGTAAATCCTTGAATTTTCAAATGCTTCCCTTCTTATTTCATCCAGCTCTTGCAACTTCAATTTTCTCTCCTTCCCAGAACTTTCAAGGTCCAAATTCATTTTCCTCACATCCCAATACGCCTTATGCTCCAATTCCACAGGTAGGTGGCAGCTTTTCCCATAAATCAGCCTATATGGACTCATTCCAATCGGGGTTTTGTAGGCTGTCCTGTAATCCCATAAGGTATCATCCAACCTTTGGCTCCAATCCTTCCTGTTTGGATTAACAGTCTTTTCCAAAATTCCCTTGATTTCCCTGTTTGAAACTTCAGCTTGCCCATTAGTCTTTGGATGATAGGGAGTTGATGTTTTATGATGCACCCCATACTTCTTCAGCAATGTCTCCATTCTCAAATTGCAGAAGTGAGTCCCTTGATCACTGATGATTGCTCTAGGCACTCCAAACCTACAAAATATGTTAGACCTGACAAAATCACAAAAAACTTTAGCATCGTCAGTTCTGGTTGCTTTTGCTTCCACCCATTTGGAAACATAATCAACTGCAAGCAAGATATATGAATTTCCAAATGACATCGGGAAAGGTCCCATAAAAGCTATCCCCAAAACTTCAAAAATGTCACAAAAATTCAATGGCATTTGGGGCATTTCTTGTCTCTTTGAAATATTTCCTGAAAACTGACATTTTTCACATATTTTGCAAAATTCATGAGAATCTTTAAAAATGGTGGGACAATAAATTCCAGATTCTAAAACCTTCCTTGCTGTCCTCTGAGGTCCAAAGTGGCCTCCACAAGCTAAAGTATGACAAAAATCAAAGACAGATTTAACATCACTTTCAGGTAAACATCTTCTTATTACGTGATCATTGCAAATCTTCCAAAGGAATGGATCATCCCAAATGTAATATCTAGATTCAGCTTTTAGTTTTTGAATTTGGTGATAATTGAAATGAGATGGGACCTGAGATGTTACCAGAAAATTGACTATGTCAGCATACCAAGGCACTTCTCCTTCAATCAAGTACAACTGCTCTCCTGGAATTTGATCATTCAGTCGGTCTCTTTCTGGAACTTCAATTTCAGCAGTGTTTGGCAGTCTACTTAAGTGATCAGCCACTTGGTTCTCAGATCCCTTCTTATCCTTGATTTCTATATTGAATTCCTGCAGTAGTATCATCCATCTCACTAACCTTGGTTTAGCATCAGCTTTCTTCATCAAGTACCTCAAAGCTGCATGATCAGAAAACACAGTGATTTTAGTTCCAAGAAGATATGATCTAAATCTTTCTAATGCAAAAACAACTGAAAATAACTCTTTTTCCGTGGTGGTATAATTTAATTGGGCCGCATCTAATGTTCTTGAGGCATATGAAATGACTTGTGGTCTGCCCTCAATTCGCTGAGAAAGGACTGCTCCAACTGCTTGGTTAGAGGCATCACAAAGTAGTTCAAATGGTTCTTCCCAATTTGGATGCTGCATCACTGGTGGTGAAATCAATCTCTTCTTCAACTCATCAAAGGATTCCCTACATGCACCATTGAAATCAAAATCAGCATCTTTCAAAAGTAATCTAGACAGAGGGAGAGAAATCTTACTGAAATCTTTGATAAACCTCCTGTAGAATCCTGCATGTCCTAAAAATGATCTAACAAGTTTCACACAAGTAGGGTAAGGTAATGAATTTATCACTTCAATTTTTGATTTATCCACTTCAATTCCATTTTCGGAAATGACATGACCAAGTACAATTCCTCTTTGAACCATGAAATGACATTTTTCAAAGTTTAAAACAAGATTTTTTTCAATGTAGGTTTTCAAAACGTTTTCCAGATTTTTCAAACAATGATCAAAAGAATCTCCAAAAACTGTGAAATCATCTAAGAAAACTTCCAAGAAATTTTCAATGTGATCAGAAAATATACTCACCATGCACCTCTGAAATGTACCTGGAGCATTACATAATCCAAATGGCATTCTTTTATATGCAAAAGTACCAAAAGGGCATGTAAATGTCGTCTTATCTTGATCCTCGGGGGCAATGGGTACCTGGAAGTATCCTGAAAATCCATCCAAAAAGCAATAATGAGTTCTCCCTGCCAATCTTTCTAACATCTGGTCAATGAAAGGGATGGGGAAATGATCTTTTCGAGTGACCTGGTTCAATTTCCTAAAATCAATGCACACTCTCCAACTGTTTTGAATTCTCATAGGGATTAACTCATTCTTTTCATTTCTCACAGTGGTCAGACCAGTTTTTTTTTGGATCGACATGAATAGGGCTGACCCACTGTGAATCTGAAATGGGATAGATGATCCCAGCTTCCAAGAGCTTCTCGATCTCCTTCTTCACAACCTCCATCAAGGTGGGATTCATTCTCCGTTGGGGCTGTCTAATAGGTTTTGAATCTCCCTCAACAAAAATTCTATGTGAGCATATTTTTGGGTTAATTCCTAGGATATCACCTAAGCTCCATCCTATTGCCTTGACATTCTCTCTCAAAAGCTCAATCAATGATTTTTCTTGGGTTTTAGAAAGATTGTTAGCAATTATCACTGGTAGTTTCTCTCCCTCCCTAAGGAATACATATTTCAAATCAGTGGGGAGTGGTTTGAGTTCCAGGTTAGGGGGATTCTCAAGGGATGAGACTAAAATGACGTTTTCTTCTTCCAAATTTTGGACCTCCTGCACACAAGAAACCATATCATCTTCCTCATTATTTAACAAATCATCAAAGAAATCAGATTTTACCTCTTCCTCCCACATGAAGTCATAATCTCCAACATCTTCAGCATCCACATGATCTATGATATTTTCAAAGGAAGAAGTCTTTCTTAAGTCTAAGAATTCAGAGAGAATACCTGATTCTTCAATTGGCTCTTCACCAACTTCATGGGAAAGAGAAAAGAGGGAGTGATCATCTCATGGATGCCTCATGGATTCAAAAATATTGAAGTGGACTGTGCTCTCTCCAAACTCCATGGTGAGTGTCCTCTCATGGACATTGATGATGGTTTTGACTATCTTCAAGAAAGGTCTCCCCAAAATGATGGGTGAATGAGATGGGCTCCTATCTTCTTCCATATTGAGCACGTAGAAGTTAGCTGGGAATAAGAGATATTTGACTTTCACAAGGACATCCTCCAAAACTCCTACAGGAAAAACTGTGGATCTGTTTGCAAGCTGGACCACCACTCTTGTGGGCTTCAATTATCCCATCTGTAAAGAAGTGTATACCGAGTGAGGCAATACATTAATTGAAGCACCTAAATCACACAAAGCATTAGTGAAATTTAATGAACCAATGGTGCATGGAATGGAAAACGTCCCTGGATCTTGACATTTGGTTGGAATCTGTGGTGTGTTAAGGGCTGAGACACTTCTTCCCAAGTTGATTCTTTCATTCCAATGAAGCCTTATCTTTTTGGTGCAAAGATCTTTCAAAAATTTTGCATACCTTGGAATTTGTTTAACAGCTTCAAGTAGGGGGATATTGATTTCCACTTTCTGGAAGGTGTCCAGAATTTCTTTTTGAAGTGCTTCTTCATGCAATTTCTTTGATTAAATCATCCTTGTTGGAAATGGTGGAGGCAATTCTTTCTTCTCCCTTTGTTTTCTTTGCATTGGTGTTTCTTGTTTCTTATTCTGTGGCCTATCCTTCTTCTCCTTCTCTTCCTTTTCATCTTCTTGGTGGATTCTCACAAGACTTTTTGAATCATTATCCCTCAGATTATGTGGTATTATTTCAGGTTCAGGGTTGGATGGAGGTGGGATTTCTTTTCCACTTCTTGTTATGATTGCACTTACATTCTCTTTAGGATTTGGCACTGTTTGGGATGAAATCTTACCTGGATTCTTGGACATTATTTCAACAAGACTTCCCACTGTGTCTGCTAGCTTGTCAACCTTATCTGCTAGGACCTCATACTTGGATTGTAGCTGTTCCACAGAAGGTTGTGTGCTGGTGGATGGTTGTTCATATGTCTTTCTTTGGAATGGTGGAGGCTGAAAAGATTGTTGGTGTTGGAAGGGCTGTTTATAAGATTGTTGGAATGGAGGGGGGTTCTGGTATTGCTGCTGGTGGTAAGGAGGTTGACTGGGGTGCTGGTTAAATGGTCTCATCTGGTTTTGTTGGTTCCCATATCCTTGTTGGGATTGCAGTTGATTTTGTTGGAATTGTCTTGGTTGAAAGGCCGCAGCACAGTATTTTGTCCCCTGTATCTCAGGGCACTGGTCAGTATAATGAGTGGAAGAATAACATAAACCACATACCTGAGCTGAAGCTTGTTGTCCATTTGCTTGTTTTACAGCCATTTGACGGACTAATCTTGCAAGGTCATCAACTTTGGTTTCAATCAATGTAGATGAATCAGATGTTTTTACCTCATGTATCCCCCTGGTTCCCATTCCTCTTAGTCCAAATTGTTGTGAGTTTTGAGAAATCTTCTCAATTAGTATTCTGATATCTGCAGGAGACTTGTCAATCAGGGACCCCCCTGATGAGGCATCTAGAAGATTTCGATCATTATCCATTAGTCCTTGGTAGAAGAACACAAGGAATTGGTGTTCCTCCATTTCTTGATGTGGGCAGCTGGAACATAGCTTCTTGAAGCGCTCCCAGTACTCATAGAGGGTTTCTCCAGTTGATTGTCGTATGATGTAAATCTCCTTCTTGATGGCAGTGCTCCTCGATGTGGGAAAGAATCTTTGCATGAAACTTCTTTTTAGGTCTTCCCAATCACTGATCTCCCCTGGTTGTAGGTTGTACAACCATTCTTTAGCTATTCCTTCAAGTGAGAAGGGGAATGCCCTCTACTGAAATTGGTCTTCGGGTGCTCCTTTTGGCCTGAAGCTTGAGCAAGTGTATCTGAATTCTTGCATGTGCCGATTTGGATCTTCTCCTGCAAGACCATGAAACTTTGGAAGAACAGGAATCATATTGACACGTAATTCAAAATCATTTGGTTCAGTGGGTGCAATTAGTTGGTTATTTTGAATGGCAAATTGTGGTGCACATAGATCACGCAGGGTTTGGTTGGGATTTCTAGCCATGATTTCAGGTTCAGAGTGAACACTAAGAGTTTCACTTGAATCTGAGAGATCTATTTCGTCAAATATTTCTGGTAGATTTCTTTTTCTTAGTTGTGTTAATGTTCTTTCAATTTCTGGATCAAATTCAATTAATGGTTCTTTTGAGGTGCGGGTCATTCAATTTTGTTTTTTTTGTTGCACTGCCTCCCCGGCAACGGCGCCAAGTTTGACGCGCGCCTGTCGTAGGGCGTGGCAAAACAATTTTTTTCCTAAGTTAAAATGTAGTAATGTGGTTGACCTAGGATGTCTCCCGAAGAGGAGTGCACACAAAAAGAGTTGTCACTTTAAAACGGGGGTAAAAATGTTGTGAACGGAAATTTGAAATTCAAATGATTGAAAAACAATGAAATAAAAAGGGTGATTAGGTCGGGGTCGGTTTCCTAATTATAATGCTATCCTTGTTCAATTTAATTCAAACCTCTTCTTCTTAGTTGATTAAAGTGAGTTTCCATAATCGTTTCCTCTCACTTCCTTGGTGAAATTATTATTGTGAGAGAAAACCTTACCATGATCTTGGTTTGGTCAACTCTACTTCCATGTGTAAAATAGTTGTATTGAATATCCTTAATTGAAATGGGCAATTCCCGATTGGGTTTTGTTTATCCCAAACAATCAAGAACATTCACTACACCTTTTACACATACTGACGATCGTCGAGTACTTCACCACTAATTCCTGGTTTATTCCATCGTATATAAACCAGAAATTAGTGGAGGGAGATATTGATTATTTTACCAAGGAAAAAATAAATAACGGAATTAATATTCAAGAACGATCGCACTTGATAATAAAATCCGCTATAATAAATTGAAAACAACTTTGAAGAAGAAAGAAATTTATTCAATTGCATACAAGAACTCAAGCATTACAATGTAGAAAACCAACCCTTCCCCAATCACTCCAAAAGTTTACCCCACCATGGTAAGGGTAATCGAGTTGAATGGGGAAGAAGAAGGCATTACAAAACAATGAAAAAGAAAATAAATAAAAGAAAAAAATGAAAAGTTCTCCTTCTTGGTGTCCCAGAAGGAATGGGGTGGAAAAATGGATGCTTTGAGAGGGTGGAGCTCTCCTCCTTTTATAGCCAGAATTCTTCCCCCGAATGTCGACGCGTTGTATCCCCATTAAATGACAACTTCACGCGTTGAGCCCTTCTTGAATGTTGTTCATAATTCCCTTGGCCGTGTCCCCGAAAAATTTCAGCGGATTTTGACATGTATTCCGAGGGTATTACCGTTTTACTATGAGCATTTATTCTGTCCAGTCAGACTCTTCAAAACGAAATCCTCCGGATTAGGGTGATTTAATGGCCCCATAAACGGACAATTCACTCAGTGCTTCCTTCATAACAGATGCTCCAAAACTCCTTGCGCGTCCACCCACCGATTTTCACAATCTTTGGGCCCACAGTGGATGAGTTATGGATCCCACATCAAAAATAGGAAGAACTGAAAACAGTTTTCTTGAGCAAACTTGTGAGCTTCTTTTGAGCTTCCATATGGCCGATTAAGATTTTAGTCCAAATATATTAAATGCATCCCGGGATGTCTACAATCTGGAAAAGAAAGAATTTTTCAATTTGGATTAGTGTAGATAATGTTATGGCCAAACTACCGAAATAATTTAAAACTGTTTAAAATCCAAAATGGCCAATTTTTACTATTCAGCTCAAAATAACACCATTATCAAAAAAATGAAACAATTCATCTTAGAGGAACAATTTTGTGGGTTTAAAACAATGATATTTAATATAAATTAATTGAAAATATTTTCTCTATCATTAGTTTCCTCTTGATGACACATAACTTTTAGCATACTTCGCCTAAGTTTTGGATGTAGTTGGAGTATGGCCGGGTTGGATTGTACCCAAAATCCAACCGGGCCCTGGAACGGAAAAGCTGATATCATTCAGACCGAACGTCCATTTGACGAACCGTCAGCGGCATTGGTGATCACGTTGAGAAATGGTCACTATGAGAATACCCTATGAGTGTTTAAGGTATAGTTGAGATATAGCTGGGTTGGTTCGCACCTGAATCCAAACAGGCCCCGGGGACGAAAAAGCTAATAACTCACAGACTAGGCGTCCGATTGACATGTCATCTGTTGCATTGAGACCCCTATGACGAGGCGGTCCTTTGAGATACATCTTCGTGAAACTTGTGATACTTGGAGTATCAACCTATAGCTCGTGGAGGAGACCCTCCCGGAGACGAGAAAATGGAGTATGGAGACCGTGTAGCTGGTTGTGACCGATGACTGCTTGTCCGATTCGAATCGGAGTGACTAGTATAGCCCAGTGGGGAGAACTACTTTTTGAGGTGGCAGAACCATGGCGGATGAGCACTACTGTGTGAGGTGGTAAACCCGCGATACTCGACAGGAGAAGTAACACTGTAGGCTATGAGGGGGAGCACTGCTGTGTGAGGTGGGAGACCCATGGCGGAGGAGCACTACTGTGTGAGGTGGAAAACCTGCGGTACTCGACAGGAGGAGTACCTCAGCAGTCTTAGGTTAGTGAGCAATTCCTCAGAGTTGTGACAGGATCACTATACACTCCAGAGACTGACTCATCAGCAGTTACAGTTTCGATAATGAAAATCCTGGTTTGAGCTGAATCTTTGACCTTTGTGTTTACCTCATGATTGAGAATGGTCACTTGATAACCTAGGTATATGTATGGGCATATAAATAGGTAGTGGTTATCCGATGATTTCATTATCTTGTGTTTCCTCATTATTGAGATGGGTTACTTGATAACTTAGTTATATGTATGAGAATATACCTAAGTAGAGGTTATCTGTTGACATCTTCTTTGTGGTTATCCTTGTTGGTTTTAGTGAGACCTAGAGGGTCTCGGGGTCCCTACTTAGTATCATTATACTCACCCCTGCACGGGATATGCCCGCACCTCGTTGTTTTGGTTGCAGATGACGAGAAGTGCTGGCGGAGGCCGAGTGTTCGAGGACTGGACGGTACCCGGAGCTGGATAACCCGACGAGTCAGTATCCGGAGGTGGACTTCACGGAGAGACAACACTCGGTGGGGGTTGATGAGCGAGATCATTGATGAGTTGTGCTATCCGTACCTACCCTTCAGGTAGGATCCGTGGTGGATGATCCAGGAGCTGCACCATCTGTACCTACCCTTCAGGTAGGATCTGAGGAGGACGTCCCAGGAGCCACTTCCGTTCTTCCAGCTGTTGTCTTTTTCTGTTGTACTTTTGTTAAGTTTTAGTCATACATTCAGTTGGGTTTGTATTCTGGGCCATTTACTTTTCAAAACTTCTCTTTGTACTAAGTATTTTACTTCATCTTGTACTCTGTGGTGTTCTGCTTACTTTTATAAAGGCAATGCCTTCCCAGTTATCAGGATTTACTTCTTTGGTACTAGTCTCCAGCCCATAGCCTTTTGAAGGCTATCTTGGGGTAGTTACTGCACGGGCCCCGAGGACGGGTCATGACATAATTATATTTTTATTTTGACACTTATTTACCTGATTTATCTTTTAACAATGGTATATAAAAATAATTATTGAAGATACAATTCAAAACGTCCAAAAATAAAAGGCATATAATTATAAAATTAGGACATATTGAATTAAAATATGGAATCCATTTTTCCAAATTCAAAACATTGAGTTGGAGGAAATTATTTTAAAAATAATTCCCCAAAACAAAACCAGACATAAAGTTTTTTTATAAATTAAAACAATCCAAATATTTACATGTGTTGATGTCAAATTTCAATGTGAAATTACATAAAATTAACAAAATTGTATTAAATGATAAAAATATAATCTAATTATAATTTAAAAACAACATAAAAGATATTCTATCTATATAAATATATTATAATAAAATAATTATTTTATTAAAATGTAATAATTTTTATTATTCATTAAAATATGAATGTTATCTGGAAAACACAAAAAAATTATCCAAACCAATTTCTATGTCCATATAATAAATAAGAATATAATTTTTTCAAATTTAGTATATAATTTTTTCATATATTTTATTTAAATATGGCTCCCCATTAAAAGTATGTAAAAAAATTTATTTTATTAAAAGAAATTATTTAATCTAAATAAATGAATTTTTCCTTATATTTTTCCAATAAAAACATCTAATGAGTTATAAAATTAATTGGAATATATGAAATAATAAATATGGTTAATAATATTCATAATTTTTTTTAAAATGGATAGTTTCATAGGTTCTGGTGAGCTTGAACTCATTATCACATTCAATACATGCGATTGAATTATATAAAAAGGAAGAGTACCACATACTATTAGGTTGTTACATCCATAGTTATTGTCTCAGCATAAAAATTTGAATTTTGATTAAACCAAAGTACATAGAATAATAATTTCCTACTACTATGGTTTATGTTGGGATATTAAACGTAGTGGATACATGTATGTTAATCCTTTACTCAAATTATGCCAACCCCCTATTCAACTAATGTTCTCCATAGTCAACAATTTAAATGATATTTTCATATAAAAAGTGAATATTAACACATGAAGTGAATGAAAAATAATTTGTGAAAAATATGAATAGAAATATAAATATAACCAATATTTATAAGATTATTATTTTTTTTATCAGTAGGATAGTATTTTATAAAATTATTTTTAATCTATCCATTATAATGATTTATATTATTCTTTATATAGATATGTTTTCTGTTCATCAAGAAATTATATATTACATATCAATGAATCATATGTTTGATTATTCCATCCAATATGATGGTAATATTTATTAGAGGTTCTTTTGAGACATACCTAGGTCATATTTTTTAATATAATGTTAAACATAAAAATTTACATGTTCCATTAATAATTGAATAAATGGATATATTTCTTGATGATTTTACCAGATTTGATCCTGATTGTGAGGTTTGGTCCATTTGAAATTGTGCATATTTTTAAACAAATTTATAGACCCCCTTAACAAATGTAAATAGTAGAATATTTATAATAGAAATAAATATTACATGAGCTATTAGATAACAGTTTCATTCACCCTTGATCTTCACTATGGGGTTGTACATCTTTTTTTAAAAAATTTAAATAGAAATTATAAATTTTTATTGACTATAAATCCTTGAATAACATTATTGTAATTAATAGGAATGATTTTCTTCATAAAAGTTTTTAATATCTCCACATATAATTGGATTTTGAGAAGTTTTATCTTAGGTTGGGGAAACATATGATGAATTTGATGGAAGATGATATACTGAAGACATCATTTTGGAGTATAAATGAATGTTACAAGTTTTTAGTCACCACATTTGGGTTTTCTAATGCACCAACATTATTTATGGTTGTTAAGAATAGAATATTTCATGAGTTCATAGATTTTTTTTTAATTGATAAATTTTGGTTTATTCTATAATTTATGAAGACCATGAATGAAAAAAAGATTTTTTTCAACCCATAAAATAATGAAATGAACAAGATAAATTTAGTAGGTGGTAATTACATTTGAGAAAAAATTTCATTCCATGTAAATATTGTTTATAATAATAGAATAACAATTAAACCTACTAAAACTATAAAATTATGATGAATGGAAAATACCACAAAATAATATATTGATATATAATTTTCAATGATTATTGGGATATTATAGATAGTTTTTTTTGAAATCATTACTCATTTTTCTAGACCATTGACCATGTTAACATTAATATGGGGTACACCATATTAAAAGGATAATGTCATGACTGTTTTTAAGAACTAAAAAATATTTTTTTAATTATATAACAATGTAACATCCTTCATAAAAGGGTATTTTTCTTTAATCTATAGTTATGATTTATTGAAAATAAATGATTATTTATGAATTCATAATGACATGGTAATTTCATATGTCTCATGTCAGTTACAAAATAATTTGAATAACTACCATACTCATAATATAAATAAGATTTTAGGGATTCATAATTAAATAAATTGTGGCATCATTTGTATAATGTAAATTATGGAAATATAATGAAAAGAATATTCTGCAAATATTTTCACAAAATGAAATTTGATTATGAGATATAGTGTATGGGTAGAAATAATATATAATTATTATTTCATGATTCATTACCATTATGGAAAAGAAATAAATGCTGCTGATGATTTGAGATAGGAGAATAATGATACATTAGTAATGTAATATTTAGAATGTGTGCCTAGTTAATGATTTCTAAAATTTAATCCCACATGTTTTGGATTAATGGACACCCTCATCTTTGTTTTAGGTTTCTATGAAATCTATTTTTCCATAAATAATCATGAATGATCAAAAGGAGGATCTGTAATTATAGGAAAAAGAGAAATTTAATTAGAAGGGAATGAATCTATATTTTAACATAGATGAAGAAGGTGTTATAAGAATTGTAAAATGATAATGTGTTCTTTGTGATTTCCAAATGGGGAAAGAGTTATTAAATAAATCTCATCACCCTCCCTTTTTCATTCATCTTTTTTGAATTATGAATTATATTAAAAATTGGGTTTACTTATGATGGGATGGTATACAAAAACATATAAATGGATTTACCATGATGATCAATAGGTTAAATCCAAATGACTATTAAATATGAGAAGGGATCATCCTTTTCTAGTATAGGAGGGAAAATTTTGAAAATATATGCAGGTATTTTCGGTTGGGATTACAAAATAATTCTTGAGATAATAGTGACGATTAGGATATTTGTGATTGATTATATAAATATGAAAATTACCTTCCCATTTGAGAAATAATTTCATTAGACTATCATTATCCTCATTATATAAAGGATAATAAAAGGTAATATATTTCTTATATCCTTTTTATCAGAACGTGATCCCAGGTTCAATACAATATTTTATAACAGACATAAAAAATACATTGGTAATGAATTAAATTTCAGAACAAAATTTGTTTCACAAACCAAAGGTCAGTCAGAGTGTATGATTTAGATCATGGAAGACAGAAAAATTATTTTTTCACTGATTACTAGGGATGTTGGGATCAATATATTTTATTGGATGATTTTTTATTATAATTAGTTTTTATTCTTGTACAGATATGTCACCATTTGGGGCATTTAATGAAATTAAACAGTAGACGTCATATTTTTTAGATGGTATAAGATAATGAATATCGATGAGATATCAGTGGTTATAGTAAATAGATAAGAACATGTTGTTGAGTCTGAATAATATATGGAAATATTAGAACATGAGTAATGTTTCTAAATATAAATGGTATATAGGTCACTATTTTGATGCAGGTGATCATTTTTTAATGTATCCAAACAGAAAAGTGTTATTTTTTTCATTAAAATGGATATCTGAGTCCAAATGTCAATGGTCCATAAGAAATACTTAGTAATATCAGATAAGATTTATAATAAGTTTCATCCCCCATGTTTAACCTACGTACATTTTTAATGCTTTGATATTGATAAAATATTTTCTAGATTTATCTCATGTTTTGATCACCAAAGTAGTCCTATTTTAATATAATCATTCCTATAAGGAATTGGTAGTTCATATTTTGGACTATAGAGAACATGTTTTGAGAATGATGTGATTCAACACTATACGGTTTTCTATAAAAACCATATAATTGAAGAGGAAACATGATGATAGAAAAATTTTATGATAGAGAGTAGGAAGAATGGTGCAATTCATATTATGATATATAAAAAACATTCATTAAATTATTCATCCTAAAAGTATTGAAAAAATTATATTTTTAATGAAATACTATTATATACATTCATTGATTATAATGATTTATTTAAATGTTTCACATATATATTCTAAATTTTTAATTATGAAAAATGAATTATATTTTTAAATCTAACCAATGAAATTTTTAATTGACTTAAATTTTTGAATTTTATGAAGATTTTTTATTTTTTACTATATAGAGGAACATTCCATTGTATCATATTGAATAGTTTGTTTCTATTTGTAATCATGGATGAGAAAAAATTAGTGATATATCATGGGAAATTTCAAAATACTTGAATAGTAATTTCTCTATGGATAAGTCAAGATATGAGTACATATTTATTTTAATGTCATGGAATTTTGGTAAAGGATTGAGAGATTAGTTTTTAAGAAATTATATCCTTGTCTTGTTACTACATATGAATGTGTCTATGGAATTGATTCGAATAAGGGTAATATCCTTAAAGCAATGTTTTCTTCTAGATTTATATAGGAAATGGTTCATGACAATAAGCGATGTTTCACACCTATTTTTACACTCCCATGTTATATGCCTTGACAATTCACAGAAATATTCATGAAACAACAAAAAGTATTTAAATAAAATATGATTATGAATGACATAAGATTTCATATATTGAATAAGGTGTTATAATTTAGGCATACTATAAGTTATTTTTCATGATTATTTGGTTTTAATCTATGATTAGTGTTCCTCATATTATGATTTTAGTTTTAGTCAATGGATGTAACCATAAGAAATAAAGTTAACAAGTAATATGATAAAAAATATATTTAATATGACTAGGAATTTTACATGATGACTATAAAGAAATTTAATTTGATTATTAATAATCAACTATCATGTTATAAATTGAACAATGTAATATTTTTGACATTACTATAATATTAAATAAATGAATGATTGGATTTTATAAAAGTTTGTGTTTGAATGATCATCATGGAATGAAGGATAAATTTCATACATGATAAGGATAAGGGAATAAGAACCTGGGAAAACAGCAAAAATGGAGGGTAATATTTTTCTATAAGTATTACAATAAATTTGTTGATGGTTTTGAGGGACTAGAAAAGATATTTAATGGAAATTTTGTATATTCATTAAAGTCATGTGATTAATGGAAGGATAACCAATATTACATTCATGATGTTTAGATATTTTTTTTTAAATTATGATATATATTATATAAATATGTATGTTGGATGGTATTTATTAACTCATAACTAATAAAGGATTTGATGAATGAGTAGTTTGTGAGATCATGGTTGTAGATTTCAAAATTTTGGTATTAATTACTATATCCAATTATCATTAGAATATGAAAGAAGATATGTTTTCAAAAAGTATTTATCATAATTACCATGGTTTAAGATAATAAATGAAGAAGTTATTAGCTTGTTTGGATTGTAAAAAACAATAGATACTTTATGATACATTGTAATCAATATTATGATTATTTTGAATATTTCGGGGACATTATTTATAATATTTTGGTTTTTCAACTTTTGTAATGGTAATAATTTTGGACATTTATGGAATGGTTTAAGATAAAAGTCTATGATGTTTTAGAAATTTACATAATATCTCTCTATATGAGGATTTATCGATATAAAATAACATTTTATAAAAATTTTCTATGATGAAAGCTAAATATATATGAATTCACTTATAAATATATTTATGAATCTTATGATCCATTAGTGTTGAATGAACTAAAAATTCACCATGATTTATTGAGTAAGAGAGGAAGCTGAAATTTGCAATGAAAAAACAATAGCATGAGGGTTTTCATATGAAATAGAATGAAGTCAGAAAAGTGTATCTTCATTTAAAAAATTTTCACCATTAGGAAAAGTGACTTGTAATAAAATATTTTTTTGGTTATCATCATTTTTCATTATGTCAATTAACTATTTCGATCCTCTTTGAGTTTTTATTTTGTGATCATTTAATTTATCTTAAACCTATTCTCTACCACTCACAATCAAAACATGATATTTTTTATTTCACTTGGATGTCCATGTTTTCACATTCAACGTATGATATCTTATATGGAATCAAACTAATTAGTTACTTTTAGTAATTTTTATGTTTCTATAATTCCCTTTTTAAATGTTGTTTTAATATTTTTTTAGAATATGGGTTTCTAATAAAAGAACATCCAAATATTAAAACTTCTCTAAACCAGCCAAAACATGATGGAAAAATTAATATTATTTGGGGAAGAATGTAACACCTTGAGTTATAATGAATACTAATTTTTTTTATTTAAATGAATATTATTGAAATTTTTCATTTCATGTAAAATAAAATATTTAATTTGTTATATGAAAGAACTATGTTATTTAATATTATTATGAAAAACCATGTCAATATTTTTCTACAAAAAACACATATATTTGATATTGGTACGTGAGACACTATTTTTGGTATTTTTCACAGACAATGCTTAGTTTTTATGATATCTTGCATGACAGGCAAGACATAGTTTAAAATAACAACAATATACTATTAATAAAAATATTATTATATTATTACATTTTTTATCTAAATGTTGGAAGAGTGGTTATGTATTAGATTAATTAAATTATGTAAATATTTTTTTATAACAGTATATAAGTTTTTTTATTTAGTGTCCAATTTATTATAAATGAAAAAAACACCATTAAAAATAATGAAAATAATTGCGTGGAAAACTATATTTATGCCATAAAACAAATTATATATTAAATAATTAATTAAAAAACATTTAATAAATGAATTTCATGATATATATATTATATGAAATAAAATATTATATTTTTATCTTATATTTTTTCTAGAACAAGTGTAACAATAAATCTAATTGTATTCATGCATACATTCATACATTAATATATATATATATAAAATGTAATTTCACATCGTTTTAATGTAACTCCAATTTTTTAATCAATTGTTTAGGATTTTATAAATTTATTTTTTAAATATTAATATAAAAATTTACATAAGGATATATTTTTATATTTTTATATGATATTTAATTTTTTGGATGAATATTGAAAACTAATTAATTTTAACAAAAAACAGTATTTTTATCAAATTTATTTATATATTTAAATTTTATGGTAATTTTTTATATATAATTAGATAAATTAATAACATATTAATACAATATAATTTATATTCCGAAATTTTATGATGAAATTGAATAAAAAATTAATTTCAGTCTTTTGATATTTTACAAATTTAAAACCGAGTGTTTCAACCAATCCATGGGACTAATTTTAAATTAATTTCTTTGATATTTTTGATTTGAATTTGAAAAAATGTATTTTGTATTTGGATTCAACATAAATTATAAATTATAAAAAATAAAAAATAGTTTTATTAACATAAATACGAGTGAATGTAGTAAAAATTAATTACATTGATTATGATAAAAATAAGTTCACTTGGTGGTTATATTTTTACTTAAGGGGAAAAATCACCATGAAACTTTTCCAAAATACATTTTATTTCCACATTTCCACAGTTTAGTATCTTTTATAAAAAATTAACAATTATTGTAGTTATATTATGTAATGTATACTAGCTAATATTGTTTATGTTTTATATTTACAAGAATTCCACTCCTCCCCCTTTATAATAGGGCCTCAACCCCCCCCCCCCCCCACTTCTTCACACCTATCATGACACTTGGATCAGCGAGAAACATCCCAAATATCCTACCAAATTCCATAAGATTATTCAATATTTATCAGTTTGGGATGAATAAAAAATAATGAATCCCATTAGTGAAATCCAAAAGGAGTTACCAAAATAATAGTTAACATCATTACATAAAATGATATGTCTTATTTATTTCTCAATAAATTCAATGATATATATAATTATTTTATAATAACCTAAGTATTATTCATATACATAAATTTTTTTTGTTAAGGGTTCAACCTATACTCATATACACTTCCATAAAATGGTATATGCAATCATCTTATGTGTATAGTGGACTACCGCCTCACGAAGTGATGTTGTTCGTCATTCCATTACCAAATTTCAATTTTTAAAATAAAGATGGAAATAAAATATTTTTATGATATATATTTTATTTATGATGTCATTATTCTTATAGAATATTTATACAACAGATTCCCTTATGTTTTCTATTTTTTGGAAATAAGATAACAGAATTTGTTGATGTGTGGACTATCGTCTTCTCAATAGAATAAGATTCATATACAGATTACATGGAATTTATTAAGGATGGATTTTTTTAAAATATATGATATATATAAAATATTAATTCTATAGGTATTAATATATATATATATATATCATTTACATCAAAGTTTCTATTCAATACTCCATGAAATTTGAAACATCATTCATGCATATGTAGGGCCTACAATCTCTATGAATGGTGTATTTTATTTAGTATTTATATCATTTTTATATTATTATAAATTTGTATATTAAGAATATATTTTATATTTATAAAATTTTTATCATTCTATATATAATTAAATGATGACATAAGTTAGAGGACCAAAACAGTGAGGAATCAAAACACAAACGAAAAAATTAGTAAGGCAATTTCTAGTCTCACTTTTATTTTTGCGTGACCTATGCCTTATTCACAAGTCATATATTTTATGTTTTTATATAATCCCCTTGTCTATATTATATGATTATTATACTTTATTTTATCTATATTTAAATATATATGTTATGATCATTATTTATTGGTGTTTAATGTTCAAATGTATCCAAATCACTAATTTAAATGTGTTTCAATTTTCCTTCATTGAGACATAGGTTCTTTTACAAATCTATAATATTTTAAAAGGTTTATATAATGGATTTTTAATTTTTTTATATTAAATAAAATTATTTTCATGTTATTTATAAATTATTTTAATTACATTTTCTCACAGGTATTATGATTCAATGTTATCGATGTGGTAAGAGTTTATTGATACATTGTGTTTATTATCAGTATTGTTTATAAAAATGCTTTCATTGATGACTTATTATAAATAATATCACATGAATTGGCCTAAAAGTTATTCTAATATTTTTATTCATTATATCTTTATGAAATGATATAATTTTTCTAATATTTGTTACTTGATATAATTAGAAAATTGTTTTTATAAAAATCCGACTCTAAACCTCATTTCAATCAAAAAAATGTGTTCTTTCAACACCATGTTTTATAAAAACAACTTAAAAAAATTATAAAATTATTCTATTATTTTTATAATATATTTAACATGTGTTTGAAATTTTCTAATTAATAATAATAATATTGTTATCATTTTCTGATTAAGGTACTCTTCTAATCTATTTATTGTGGAAAGTAAATGTTCCACATGTACAGATTGTTCAGCCATTAGAACATCATCTCTTGGAATCTACCTTTGAATATTTACAATATCAATATTTTTATGAAAAATGGATTTCAAATTTCTCTTTAAATTCATTTTTTAATATGTATTTAAATAAAAAATATTTCGAAAACATTTCCAGTTTATAAATTGTTTAAAATCATTTTCAAACATCCATTATAAGTTTTATAAGAATATTTTTTCCACATTCATTTATGTCTCAAAAAAAATTTAAATTTATTTTCAAGGATTCTTTATATGTTTTCAATGAAATATGTTTTAAAATTTATTTATTTTTAAAATGTGTTTTAATATATTTTCAAGATTCATTTATATGTATCAAATAAAAATTATTTTGAAAATGATTTTTAAGAATTTTTGAAAATGGGTTATAAGTGTAATTTATATTTTATTAATTGATATAGTTTTCAAAAAAAATTCATGAATATTATATAATTTTTTAAGTTATTTTCAAAGGAAATTGATTTGAAATTATTTTTTAAAAAATAATTTTTTATGTGAATGAATTATATTTTACTCAATATATGTTTTAAAGGTATTTAAAAATTATTTTACATCTAAGAGGACATATTTTTGTGTTTCTGATGCCATACTAAGGATTTTATCCAAGGGTTCCATTAATATTATTTCTCTAAATAGTTTATTTTTATTGTATAATGATTATGAAACATGATTTAAAATCATGAGTTATATGTTTAAGAAACATGATTATATTTCGTGGGTTATATGACTAGGAAACCCATTTCTCTTTCGTGGGTTATATGCTTACAAAAACTACTTATTTTCATAGGTTATTGTTTGATAAAATGATTTTGAACCCTTTTTTAATAAGTTATGATATGACGACATGCTAAGGATACACATTTCACTTCATGTGTTTTTATATGATTGTTAATGTTCCAGTGTCACATTTATATATGATTTCATTTTGAGATGAGTGGAAATTATATATCCACCCAATGAATTGGGTAATGATTTATATCTCATGATATGCACATGGATGAAATGAGGTTTAAACATGGTTTAATAACAGAATTTTTCAACTAGGATGGTATTGGAAGTGAAACTTGTATACTAAAATGGTTAGGGAGTAAACAAATTCCTCTAATGGAATAATATACAATCATTCATTATTATGTAAATCAATTCACATGTTTATATGTATTCCAAAATACTATGACTTATTCTTATATTTTTATTTAATTTCATATTCTCTTGATTCAAATACGATTCATGTCTAATGAAATACAAATATTTATTCCCAAACTATTGATTATGATCTTTAATATATAGGGTATGATCTTCTAATGTTATGATTTTGTTATCATTCCCTTATACTCATGATTATTCTTAACAATCATCTGTTTTAATTCTAATTAATCATCTGAGGTCACCGTTTATGATTTTTCCTTTTCCCCATTTTTGTTGATTTTTATTGTTTTTTATTTTCCTATGATGTTACATCGTCATAAAGAAATTTCATAGAGATAATTTATCTCAATTATTTTCTAGTATTTTTTATTCTATTTTTCCATAGACACTATAATGATATGGTGTTAGTTTCTATCATTCTATTATGTATTTTGTATTGCACAAAAATTACATAATGACTACGTTTATGATAAGGGTATGTTATAGTTAGAATCATAGACATTGTTTAGTTAACCTATGAAAAATTTGAAGATAAAAAAATATTGATATCCCTATAGGTATTTTTCATAAAATTTATAGGTATTTATTTAAGGATAATTCTATGGATGATTAAGTGTATTATAAATTATCCTATAATTTTTCTAAATGATTGATTCAATGATTTCTAATAAGTTATATAAAATTTTGCCATTATATGATGATGTGGCTCTGAAAGAGATGAACATAATGATATAAAACTTGAAAACACTATATCTAAAAAGACTCGATCATGATAAAGTTTAAGAAAATATGCCTTACTACAAAACACATTTTACATTCTCACGGATAGGCCTTAAAAATTCAAAAAACTCTCATGGAACCATCATGATGGATTTGAACATAATATGACTATATTTGAACTATGGATTCATGCTTTAATGAAGGTGTAATTATTTATAAATCCTATAAGTAATTTTTCACAATTATGGGGTTTTCCACAAAGATTAGTGTTTCTCGCATTATGATTTTAGTTTATATGAAGAGCCAGAACCTGACTAAATATTATTAACAATGATACTTATGGAAAATTTTGTAATAATTGGAAACAAAAGTGAAAAATGAATGAAGATAAAAACCTTGAGTGTATTCATAATTAACTGTCATGTTATATGATTAAAAACATGATAATGATCATGATTCCTAACACATATAATAAGAGGAATAATGGATTTTATAGAGGATGATATTATAATATACATCTTGGAATGAATATTTGGATTCCTTAATGTCAAGGATAATGGAAGAAGAACCTGGGGGAACACCTCAAATTGTGGAGAAGATGATATCGATGTGGAAAAAATGATTATATATTGAAAAAATGTTGAGGGGTTAAATGTAAATACTATAGAGATCAAGGGAAATATATAACTCAACACCTTTACTTAACATTTCACTTCTAATTGATGTACGTATTACATGTTAGTAACTTAAGTGGATGTATTTATTTATTTATAAAATTATATTAACAATTTAAAATATATATAAGGATTGTTTAGTTTATGTTTTTCTATAAGTATTTAAAAGAATATTTTGATGGTTCTGAGGCACTAGAAACAATATTTAATGATAATTATATATATTCATGGAAAAAATGTGACTAAGGGAAATCTAACACATATTACGTTCCTCGTGCTGAGATAATTAAGTTCAGATAATGATATATAGGATATGAAAGTAAATTGGATGTTACCGATTACCACAGAACACATAATGGGAATTTGGAGAAAGTATTTTATCCTCTCATGGATAGAGATTAAGAAATTTTTTGTTTTTTAGAATTTATCCAATGAACATTAGAAACAAAATTTTGGTTTTTTGAATAAGTATTTATCGTAATTACCATGTTTCAAGATAATACATCATGATTTTTTTCACATGTTTAGAATACAAAAACCAAGAGCTACATTATGATACTTGGGGAATCAATTTTAAAAGGAATTTTTGAAATTTAGTCATCTGGTTTCTAAAATTTTGTCTATTTATCATTCAAAAGGGTAACAAGGTTGATCATTTATAAAATGGTTTATGTTATATTTGTATGGAATGTTTAGATTTTAAGGAATTATCTCACCATAAAATGATTTATAAATATTAGATATCATATAATTACCATTTTTCATGATGATAACAAAAGAGAAATTAAATTACATATTCTTCTACATGTGGATCTTATGATGTGCTACTATATTATGAAAAAAAGTTCACCTTAATTTTTAGAGTAAGATATGAAGTTGAAAAAATTCAAGACACAACCAAATAGTGGGGTTGTAAATATGATATTGAAAGAAATAATGTAATAATATATCCTTATGAAAATCACTCAAATTTAAGAAAATTTCTAATAAAACATTCTAGTTGTCAACATTTTTTAAGATATCAATTTCCATTTCCAAGTATCCATGAGTTTTGTATTGGTGATCACGAAATTTATCCTAACCATTTTCTCAATCATTATCCAAAATATGTTGATATTTATATTTATCTTCCATGTCTATGTTATCACTTTCCAACTCTATTATCCTATGCACAATAATACTTATGAGTTACTTTTAGTAACCATTAGTTTTTAACAATCTGATTTTATAGGGAATTATAATATTAATTGTTATGTTTTGGTTTTATATAAATTGTACATTAAAGTATATAGAAATTAAAATCTAGATAAATTTCTATTTTGAAGTTAATTTTATGTGGGGTTGATTAAAAAACACTATGTTTTTTTAATTATTATATTTAATATAGTTTTTTTGATATATTTCATTTCACGCCACATGAATAAATATTCTTTTATATGAAAAAGTGATGATAATAATTATTTTTATGAAATAATCTTTCAATATAACACTATATGACAAATAAATATCATCATGAAAATAACGAACTCTATGTTTTTCTTATGACACACACATACCAATTTCATTCAAAAACGTGCGTGACACACAAGACCTAGTTTTACTAAAAAATATACTATTGATATTATTATTAATAAATTATAATATTTTTCATCATATCATTTTATGTGTGGTTATGAATAATAATAATTCCATTATAAAAATTTTGTTTACAAATGTCCATAATATGATTTATTTCATGAAAAAATAACTAGAAATGAAAACAATACCCTTGTGAAAATATAGGAAATGTTCTTGTTGGAAGACAATATTTTAAAAAAAGAACATGTTTTACCTCAACAAATTAACTAAAAATAATTTATAAATGATTATAATGATTGATAGATATATATTATATTAATCTATCTAATTAATATTTTTCTTATTATGTTTTCTAGACAACAAATATGAATAATTTAAATTTTACATATAATGATACATATATTCCTAACTGTTAATTCCAATTCCTTCCAATAGAGCACACATTTTTAAATTTAATATTTAAAAACATTATAATTATTTTAAAAAATAAACTTTATTTTGATATAATAATATAACAATTTTCATTGGTTTATTTCTTTTTATTTTTATATGAAGTTCATTTTTGATGAATGATCGGTTGGTTTGGAGTATGAAATATTACTCTATACAAGTATTAGGACCACAATAGCACTGAAAATGCACAATATAGAAGAGGGGGGTTAATTGTATACAAAAAAAATTACCTAAGGAATAGTTGTATAAAAAAATTCCCAATAACTTTAATATGAAATTCACCTTCTTATAGAAATATAGAGTTCTTATGTTTAAATCATAAGAAACATTTCATACAGAAAGATTCTACCACAAGGTGAATGTAATCTCTTACAATTAAATATACAAGTTAGAATGTTTATACTCGAAGAAAACCTCTTAATATTTACAAAGAAGTAGAAATTTAAAATAAACTTTTATCCCAAAGAAGAGTGTATCCAAAAACCTTTGATAGAGTTCCCTTGTTTTATACATACAAAAATGTATGTCTTACCCAAACCTAAGTAATCCCTCAATACTAAGATCTGTATCTATCATTCTATCCCTGCAAGCCCTCAATTTGTAAGGAAATCGACACCTTTGACTTCACAACCCAAAGTGTTTGATTTTAATGAAATCACACCTCTACATGAAGCAATTCTGCGGGAAGTAATTTTTTAAAAATTCATTCATACATTCAGAATGAACCCTAAGAGTTTATACGAGCCTCACTCTCAAGAGAAAATCAATTTTAGAGAGGTAAAATAATCTATTCGACATTCATTGATCTATGTGTATCTCATCTTCTGAGTTCATATTTAATGATTTTCAAAATATACATGTCAGTTCCCCTCTAGTGGTCATATTTACATAAATCTCAAAGGGACCTAGACACATGGAAAACATACTACAGTTAGTTTATAATAGAAACAATGACATCATTTTATATAACTAACCATGAATATGAATATCTTAAACCTTAAGTTTACGGAACATGGAATCTGATAAAATTGAAATGATATGAAATATATTATAAGGTTCATAATTCTAAGAAAATAAAGAATTGAATAATAAATTCCACAATTAAAAATTTTGGAATGGATTTTCATAAACTCGGATTTAAAAATTTCAGTACTGGTATAATAATTTATGGCAAAAATAAAATAACTGGTATCAGATAATAGAGGAAAGGAATTTCTAGGGACAGGTTTCTTATTCTCCAGTATTGATATCATAAGAAATGGTATCTTAATCTCTAACAAAAACTTTATTAAGAAAATATTATTTAGAAAATTAGAATGGAAAATTTTGGTATAGAAATTCCGTCTTCGAAAACATCATCATTTAATGATTCAATAAAATAAAATTTCTTTAAAATCTCGGTATAAGAAGTTTGGTATAGGGATTTCCCTTATCGATATGACAAAATTGTCTTAAGGAAATTTTAGTACCAATAACTAGGAAGTCAGAATTAAAGAACACTAGAAACCTAGAAAACTAGAAATGTATGTATAAGTAAAATATGATACTGGATTTCATTCTAGATGAAAATCTATATCGTAGTGAAAACCGAGAATGCGAAATGGGGTCTTATGGAATTCTGGTATGGTATAACCATGGACCAAATTTTGGAACCATATAAACATTTCCAGTATAAAAAATAGATTTCTAAAAAACTTTTATAAAAATATGTTTATTTCAAAAGACTAAAGAAATTTTGTTTATTTGGAAATTTAAGTAAGTGTAAGAAAATATATGAAAGTGTAAGGAAAATATATTTATGAATAATGTGTTGGTGATTTTCAAAATAAAATATTAAGGAATGGAGAGGAATTATAGAACTTACAATCGCCCCTTTTTGAAAAGCAATAAAAACTTCAAAAAAATTGACAAGAGAATGAAAAAATTCTTAGAGTTAGAAATACCTAGCTTCTCCTTATGTTTATGACATAGGGTAAATTATTATTCCCTTATGTAGAAGTTCTTATATTATAGAAATATCCCCCTCCGATATATATTCATCTATTTAGAGAGACTCTCCCATAGATATATAACTCTTCCTTATAATTAAAAGTTAGAAAATTTATTTTTCCTTAGATTTTACTCTAATGAAATTTTGATTTATGATTTTTTCCTCCTTTTACTCCTCCCATTGATATAATTCTTCCCCTTTGTGATTTTCAAAAATGAATTGGGAAAGACATGTAAGGTTAGAAAGAAATATACATGAGAAAATATATAAAATATTTGCAAGAATTTTTCATTATGTTTTACGTGAAAGGAAATGAAACAAAAAGTCGGCATGGGATAAGAAATGTATCAACCGTCATTATTCTTCTAGGAAAGAAGACATTTCACAAGGACATAATCTATTTCACATCCTTTTGATCTTCATCAAGATTCTTTATCAAGGAATCTTGTTCAGCTACCTTCTTCTCCAATGCCTGAATCCAGAATTCTTGGGACCGATTATTATCTTCATGAACATTGATCATTTACTCTTGTGAATCTGATTTCTTCATAAGACCATCAGATATTCCATTCTGATAGTTGAAAACATCAGCTACGGTATTCATCTATTCAAGAATATTTTTCCATCATTTTTCCTCCCATAAAAATCACTTGGTTTTTTTATGAGAGTGGTCCAGACCTTGGTCAACTCATTTGCTAAATCATTGAATGCTCCCTTTTTCGATTCCATGAAGTCTGAGAATTGTAGAGCATTATCTGATAAGGATCGGGTTCAGCTCATCACTTTTTAACATGAGACATTTTGAGTTTTGTAATCAATGAGAAGATTATTATTATCATATTAACCTTTCAAAACCATGTCCATCAGTATATATGTTGAATCCGCCTTTTGATTTAAGATTTCCTGCAACATTTGGCTCCGGGAATCTATGTTAGCAAATATCAGAATGGTACTTAACAATTTAATTAAAGAACTATTTACAAAGTCATCACCCATAGATGATGAGGACATGAATTAATATTTTTATTTATTGACCTTCATAGTAGAGGATTCCAGATTCTCATGATTTTGAGGAGAGTCGGAATCAGAAGGGGTAATCATAATGGCCTTCCCTTTGTCAACATTCAACACTGCAGTGGGTTTAGAACTCTGAGGGACTTCTTTATTTTCTATAAACTCATTATTTATGGATCCGACTTGAATCCCTTATTCTTCTTTCTCATTTTAACTTTCAATATCACTATTTATGGATTCATGGATTTCATCTTCATCTTCGGTTGCATCAAACTCTTCTTCTACCTCTTTTACTTCTTCATCTATGGTCTCAACTTCTTCTTCTTCTTTTTCCTCGGTAAAAACTATCAGGGTTGCAACATAATCATTAACATGTCTAATCACATCATTATCTTCTTCATGAATGATCTCATCCACTTCATGTAGTTCGACTCGCAGTTTCGAAAAAGGTTCCAGTATTACTACATATTTCTTTTCGTTCTTAGGTTCCGAAGTAACATTCGGTTCTGGTAGCTTCTTAGAGGATTTTCTACTTCCTTCAGCAAAGATTGTATAATCTTTGTCACAGTTCTCTTTCTTTTCTGCTTATTCTCCTTAGATTGTTTCTATAAAACATCATCAATTTAAGTTATCAAAACATTTTTCTCTGCTGGATTTAACAGAAAGGTTGGATCCTCTTCCTTCCATGATTCTGTGAACTTCTACAAGCCAGTTACAATATCATCTGAGTAAGACTTCGGTTTCTTTAAAACTGGTGGATCTGAAACCAGAACTACAAGGATATGATCGACATGAGAGAGCTCATCTGACCTTTTCTTCTTCTGGGCACTTTTTTAAGATTCCAGTGATGAATATTTCTGTGCCACATTAGAAGATTCCCGAATATCTTCCTTCAATAATAGCTTCTGAAATTTTGGCATCTCGACTTCTTCAAGCTTTTTAGAGTAATGATTATAAGAAACATTCATTATATTTAGTGTATCTTCACATAGGAATATAATCTTAAAAAATTCAATGTGGAATTACATTCAATTTTCATTTCGGCTAAGACCATAACAACTATCCTTGATATAGTTTCAGGGTACATCAAGATTTGGGATTTGATGGTACCGTCTTTCATAGCGTTAATCGTATGAAATGTATACTTAAAAAAATTAACCTTCGTGAGGATGATGAAAAATTATAACAAGAGAGTGTTGCTCATCTTTAAGGATTATTTATCCTCTTTTATTGGGATAACGAACCCCTGCATCCATAGAGCCACCAACCTATGGTCCACTGATAAGTGTTCAAGCTTCGTAGTCTTAAATCTCTTAATATGGAGACATTCTAAAGAACGATTCCTCTCGAAATAACCTTCCGTATCAGGAATTTTGTATGAACCTATGTGGGCCTCTCCTTCATAGAGAATATTAATGATGTTGGGAACTTTCTCGAATAAAATGGTGTAATACATTTCACAAGGATTAAACCTAAAATACATTTTTCCATCCTTCTTAATGAAATTGAAAGTGTTATAAAACTATATGACTAGATCCAGATATACAGGATCTTGAAACTTATCCTATTCCTTACAAATACTCTCCCAATGATTACATTTTATAATATGAGAGATAAGGGAATCAAATCTATTGTAAAAGTCAAAACATAAAAGCCTCACCTAAAATGTCATCTTGTATTTATTCTCCTTGACTGTCATCTGGTCGGAACTGCCTGACCTTCAAATCTGAAAGAAATCTCTGAAAAAATCTGGAATGACAAACTCTAAAGAAACAATACTTTAACTTGAAGGCTTAAGGAATTGGTGGGGTCCTCATGAAGAGGGGTAGAGCTTATATAGACAAACTAAGACCATTCATCTTCTATAAGGAAATCAAATGGATTAGATTTTTCCAATATGATATAATAGTTGATGATGGTTGAAAAGATATATCCATACCAAAATTTTGAGGTTTTTGAAAAATAAATGTCAAATTCTAAGGAAATAGTAATCTAAAGATAAATTTATTAAAAGAATTAAATACCAACAAATAGAACTATAAAAAAATAACTAGGGGTAAGAAAATTTACCTCTAAATAATCTCTGAAGAAATTATCGGTATTGGAAAAAAATTTATTGGGGTAAGAAAACTAGATACCAGAAATTTTACTCTGATAATATCAATTCCGGAAATAAGGATTCTGAGAATTTAGATTTTTGGATTTTTAAAATAGATACCGAGAAAGAAATAAAAAACTCAATTACGAAACATACTGATTCTGAAAAAATAATTTTTTTAAAGAAACCAAATTTTTTAAATATTTTAAAAATATGTACTCCTCTGAATTTAAGAGTAATTTAATGTTAGGATATGATTAAACAAGAAGTAGATATGAATGTTTAACTTACATATATCATTCCTAGCTTCTGTTTAATTTATTCAAATCTTTCAGATGGTAATGGATTGGTAAATATATCAGCATGTTGTTCTTGTGTACTAATGAATTAAATAATTATACCTCATATGAGTGTGTGATCCCTATGAATGTGATTTCTAATATCTATGTGCTTCTCACAGGAGTGATGTGATGGGTTTTTTCATAGGGCTATGTCACTAGTGTTATCACACAAGATATTTTATTTGGTAAAACCCAAGCCATAATCTGTGAGTGTGTGTTGCATTCATAACACTTCAGCACAAAAACATCCAACTACTATATATTATGCTTCAGTAGTGGAATGTGATATAGAATGTTGTTTCAAACAAGACCTAGAAACTAAGGATTCTCCTAAGAAATGAAATTTTCTAGATGTACTATTTCTATCCAATTTAGAACTAGCAAAATCAGCATCCGAAAAACGTTTTAGTTCAAAAACATCTCCATAAGAATATAATAATCTTAAATCCAAGGTTCCTTTTAAGTACTAGAAAATTATTTTCATAGCCTTAAGATATGATTAATTAGAATTTTCTTGATATCATACCCATAAGAAAACATAAAACATTATGTCGGGTCGACATTCTATTAAATAAAGTAAACTTCTTATTATTCATCTATAGGATGATTGATCCACAGCTTTCCCTGTTTCATCAATATCAATAGTATAAAGGAGTTTTGATAAGGGTACTTATAATCTTAGTGTTATCACACCCAAACATTTCCATAATATCTTCAATGTTGTTATGTTGAGATAAATATGTTCCTTCTTGTTTTTGAGAAATTTTAAAACCAAGAAAGAATGTTAACTCACCCATCATACTCATCTCAAACTCAGACTTAATAAGATCTGCAAAGGAATCTGTTAAGGATTGTTGAGTTTATCTGAATATAATGTCATCAACATATTTTTCTAAAATTAAAATATATTTATTATATTTATTTATAAAAAGTGTTGGATCCACGGTTTCCTTAGAATAGTTATTTTGAAGTAAAATTCATGTAAGTCAATTATACCAAACTCTAGGGGCTTATTTAAGGCTGTATAAAGTTTTCATAAGTTTATATACAAAATTAAGATGTTTTGAATCTTCAAAACTAGGAGGTTGGTCTACATTGATTTATTCCTGTACATATCCATTAAGGAAAGAACACTTCTCATACATTTGATAAAGTTTAAAATTATAGTATACTACAAATGCTATAAGAATCTGGATAAATTCAAGTCTTGATATCGGTGCATAGGTTTCTTCATAGTCTATTCCTTCTTGTTTGTTATATATTTTAGCAACCAATATTTCTTTATTTCTAACTATAATCTCATTTTCATCACATTTATTTTTAAAGTTCCATTTTAATCCAATAATAGATGTATTTTTAGGTCTCTCAACCAAGGTCCAGATATGATTTTTTACGAACTCATTGAGTTCATATTGAATATCCTTTATCCAGTCTTCATCACATAAGGCTTCATCATGAGTATTTGGCTCAAATTGGGAAAGAAAAGAATCATGTTCAATTTCATTCCTTAAGGAACTTTTATTCCTTACAAGTTTATTGAAATTTCCTACGATATTATCAGTAGGAAAATTTATATGTAACAACTGACTTGGGTTTTGTAAATCTTGATCATCAATATATGGTAGAAACTCTACAGGGGTAAATATTTCAGGAATGTTTTTGAGAAAATTTTCCAGAGAATAATTTTCATCTATAGGTTTTTAATCATTTGTAGGAAATATATCTGATAGATCTAAAACAGGTTGTTTGAAAACAAAAAGATCAGTTTCATCAAATTTACCATGTAATATTTCCTCCATAGAACAAGTGTTTTTATTGAAAACTATATAGGCCTTAGAGATAGTGGAATAGCCAATGAAAATTACTTCATTGGATTATGTTGAAAATTTGTGTGAGTTATCCTTAGTATTAAGAATAAAAACTTTACAACCAAAAAATTTAAGTAAGAAAATTTTGGATTTTGACCAGTCCATAGATCATAAGAGGTTTTTTTAAGAAAAGGTCTTATAAAAACACGATTTATAGTATAACGTGTAGCACTATAACTTCTCCCCAAAATTGTTTTTCTATAGCATATTCACTGAACATGGTTATAGTTATCTCTTGAAGTATTCAGTTCTTTATTTCAATAGCACCATTTTGTTGATGATTTATATGAGATGAAAAATTGTGAGTAATACATTTCTTAAAAAAAGATTCAAAATTATAATTTACAAACTCACCACCATGATCACTGGGAATAGTTATCAATGGTAGGTTTTCTCAATTTTTTACTTGAGCTCGATATGTTCTAAAATATGAAAAGGAAATAGATTTTCTTGCTAGAAAATATACCCAAGTATATCTAGTGTAGTCATCAACATGAAAAAATACATAATATATTCCACCAATACTCCCAGTTTTTGTAGGTCAAAATAAATCCATATGCAGTAATTATAGGGAATTAGATGTTGAAACATGAATAATATATTTAATGTTAAATTTGTGTTACCTTCCAAAATGACAAGGGTCACTAACTTTTTATGAATCAATACCTAGAATGGGTAGATCCTTAATTAATCCTTTCATTAAGAGATTACTAAGGTTCTTAAGGTTGTAGTGTCCTAACCGTCTATTCCAAATCCATGATTGATCTTTAATTGCCCTTAATAAAGGAATATCTTGACATCATAATTCTTCTAAATTCAAAGTGTAAACATTATCATGCCTATGGGAAATTACATGATATTCATCCTTGTAATTGTGAATAAAACAATTATCATTCCTAAAATTCACAAGGTAAACATCATCACATAATTTACTTATGATTATAAGGTTGTTCATTAGACCATTAACAAATATTGCAATAGAAATTAAAACTTTTCCAAGAAGAATGATATTACCTAAACCGATAATCTCTCCTTGAGAATTATCCATAAAGGTTACATGTCCACCTTTTGTTTTTACAATCTTATGGAAATAAATTTTGTTAATAGTCATATGACAGGAACATCTTCTATCCATATACCAGATATTGTTGATACATTATTCATTTTCTAGGAAATATAAATTTTATATCATCAGAGTCCAAACTGGTTTGGATCAATTATGAGATAATAAAATTTTAGGAACCCATATTTGTTTGAAAAAATATGCCATCTCTAAACCTAGAGATAGAATTATGTTGATGGAACCGGTTTTCCCCCAATGTACTCCACTTTAATATTTTTTACAGAATAGGTATTTTGATGGAATAAAATTGTAATTTTTGAAAATAAGTTTTTTGTGAGTATAAACTACTCCAGAATTATTTCCCTGAGGTTTGATTTGGGAATAAATATTGGAAAACTTTTCTTTAGAAGAAGTAAAATTGGAAATATGTTTCAAAAGGGAAAATATTTCGGATTTTAGTCTTATGAATAAATTTCAATCCTCAGTAATTATTTCCATAGAGTTATATTTTTCTTCAAAAACGTTTATTTTTTAAATAGCATTCATAATATCTTTAAATAGTTTTCAATTTTATGAATTTACTTCCTTAAGGTCATTAGAATGTTTTTCTTGGAGCCCATCATTGTATTTATGATCTTTATTGAGATTTGAAATCTCTTTTGTATGAACTTATTCTATAGTATTTTCCATTTCTAGTTTATTAGAAATGTTATATTTTTTTGATACTAACAACTTCGAGAATCTAGATAATTCGTCATACGAAGGTATTTCTTCATTATCTAAAGATGATGTATCTTCATCAGAAGTAATATCTTCAAGTTAAAATTTTTTATCAAGAGATAAATTTGTTACGGCCTCGGTAGAGCGTTCTTGGGCCACAAGACAAGAATTTTCAAATGATGCAGGAGTAATGAATTCGATATTTTTCTATGCTGATGAATCATATTCAGATGATTCACGTTCAGAAGATTCTCTATAACCAGAACTCCAAGTGTCGTTGGATTTAATACATTTCTTATTCATAGAATGGTATAACTTCTTCTTGCTTCTCTCTAAATTAATTTCCTTCTTATCCTTATTTTTCAAAATAGGGAAATCAGGTCTGATATGGACTATTCTTCTGCATTCATAGCATGTAACTTATCCATATTTATTTTCATTGTAGTCTCTCGTCATAAACTTATTCTGATTGTTCTTCTGAGATACAATCTTTTTCATTCTCCGAGAAAGATTAGCTAACTCATTCTCATATTTTTCTATATCACTATATTCTGGCCGAATAATATCTATCATTGACTTTGACCTAGTAACTAATTATGACGTTTGGGATTTTTTGTGGTCATAATTTATTGTGAATACAACACTTCCATTTCGATTATTTTTCTTCACATTGTCCACATTACTCTTGATTATAGTCTCTTGCTGAAGGAGTGTTCCAAAAAGCTCATCTAAAAAAATATATGTGACTTTCTTGTTCTCATCAATTGTTGTCCCCTTGGACTCCCATTTAGTAGGCATGATGCCTATTTTTTCAACAAGTATTTCATCATCAAGAACTTTTTCGCCCATAGACTATAAGATATTCAAAATGGTCAGGAACCATTGATGAACTTTGCATATGGGTTGGTAATAAGTAAAGCTAAATCCATGATATTCAACTTTCAACATAGCTCTTCTTTTCTCTATAACTTTAGAAGTTCCAAAATGTGTAACATCCAATTTCTTCCATATGTTATTTTCATATTTAGACTAGGATATTTGACTATAGATGTTCCTAGTCATGGAACAAAGAAATGTATTTCTAACACTGAAGTTAGATTGATAATTTTCACTCTCATGATTAGTAAAAATTCTCAATTCCTTATCAGAATCATATAATCTCTTTTCAGCATTAGGTAGTTATAAACTCTAGTATTAATAAAAAATGTATTTATCCTATCTCTCCATTACTCATAATTGTTTCCATCAAAAATAGGTGGTATGGTATGGATTAAATTTTCTAAATAACAAATATACATGGATACTGCCATAAAGAAAATATATCTTTCATCGACAAAAATGATAGTAGTATTGCATGAAGAAAATATAAAGTTCTTACGGAATACATTTAGAAAACAAATTGTAATGAATAATTAAAAAAATAAGAATATCTATAAGAAAAAATATATAATTCCAGACATGTGAGTCTGAAATTATTATTCCGAAAATATAATAAAGAAGATGATTTATTGTTTGAATATAATTTTGAGATCAATTTAGATAGAACCAACACTCTAAAACCAATTGAAAAATTGATTCAGAGTATAATGTAACCTCATATAATACCAACTTATAGGTTGGTATGGAGTATGAAATATTACTCTATACCAATATTAGGATCGCCATAGCACTAAAAATACACAATATACAAGAGGGGGGGGGGGGGTTGAATTGTATACTTAAAACATTTCTTAAGGAAATTTTGTATAAACAAAATTCACAACACCTCTAATAATAAATTCAACTTCATAGAAAAATATAGAGTTATCAAGTCTAAAACAGAAGTAACTTTTCTTACGAAGAGATTCTACCACAAGGAGAATTGAATCTCTTACAATCAGAGATAAAATTTAGAATGATTATACCCAAAGAAATCTTCCTATCTTGTACAAAGAAGAAGAAATTTATAATATTCTTTTAACCCAAAGAGGAATATATCTAACAACCTTGGATAAAGGTCCGTTATTTAATACTTACATGAAAGTCTGTCTTACCGAAACCTAGGTAATCCATCAATTCTAAGATCAGTATATTTCTTTCTATCCCTGTAATCCCTCGATTTGTAAGGAAATTGGCACCTCTGACCTCACAACATGATGTATCTCGTTTTAAGGAAATCTCACCTCTATATGAAGCAATTCTGCATGAATAAAAGAGTGAACAATGCATTGAACCATTCTTCACTAAGCCTAAGAGTTTATAAGAGCCTCTCACTCTAGGTCAATTCACTGTTAGAGAGATAATCTCGTCCATTCGACCATTCGTTGATCTATGTGGATATCATCATCAAAGATCCTATTTATAACTTTTCAAAATATACCGGTTGGTTCCACTCTAATGGTCATATTTACTTAAACCTCGGAGGGACATGGACTCATGGAAAACATACAATGGTTAGTGTAAAATAGAAACAACGGTATCGTTTTATATAACTAAGCATGTATATAATGATCTTACACCTTATGTGTAAGGAACATGGAATTTGATAAAATTGAAATGATATGAAAGAAATTATAAGGTTCACAATTATAAGGAAATAACGCTTCGAATAATAAATTCCAAAATCAAAAATTTCGGATTGGTTTTTTTTAAACTCAGATTTACAAATTTTGGTACTGGTATCATAATTCACTACATGAAAGAATATAACTGGTATCAGATTATAGTGGCAAAAAAATTCTTGGTACAATTTCTTATTCTCTAGTATCTATATCATATGAAATGGTATCAGTATCTCTAACAAAAATGGTATTAGGAAAATATTATTTAGAATAAAAAATTGAAAATTTTTGGTATAGAAATTCTGGATATGAAAACATCAACATTTAAAGATATATGAAAATAAAATTTCTGGAAAATCTCAGAATAAGAAATTTGATATAGATATTTTCGCTATCTATATGAAAAAATTGCCTCAAGTAAATTTCAGAACCGATAACCAGGAAGACAGAATTAAAGAACTTTAGAAACCAGGAAAACTCGAAATCTAAGTATAAGAAAAATATGATACCAGATTTCATTTTAGATGGAAATCTATATCATAGTGAAAACAGAGAATGGGAAATGGTGTCTTAGGTAATTCTGGTATGGTATAACCATGGACTATATTTTGGAACCTTAATAACTCTTTCAGTTTATAAAAATAGATTTCTAAAAACCTTAATAAAAATATGTTTATTCCAAAAGTCTATAGATATTTTTGTTATAAAGTGATTTATGTAAGTGTATGAAAATATATGAAAGTGGATGGAAAATATATTTATGAAGTAGTTGTTTGTTATTTTAAAAATAAAATCTTAAATAATGGAGATGTCTTATAGACCTAACAATGAATAGTGAGAAACCTTGAATTTTATTTAAATACTTATTTTTTGTCAAAATTATAAATATTGTTAAATTATATTTATAATTCTTCTAAATAACATTTATATAAATAATAAATATATTTATATAATATATTTCAGTGGAAGAAATTACATATTTATTTTTAATCTAATTTTTTTTCAAACTTTTCAACTTCTACACATTAAAAACCCATATTTTAGTCCCTTCTATAGGATTATATTTAAATTAATATATTCCAAATTAGTGACTATAATAAATTAAAATGTATTCAATATTTGTAATTATAATAATTTTTAATATACATTAATTTTAAAACTATTATTGACAAAAAATAATATATATTTTAAATAAAATTAATTACAGAATTAAAATATAAATGAGTTTATTTTGTGGTTAAACCTTTTGTTATGGGGACAAATATGCTATTAAATTTTAAAAAATAAGATTTTTGTTCCTATTTCATCCATATACTATCATATAACAAGGTTTGACCACTATTTGTGGCACATAATGTATATAATACATCATAATAGTGTTTAGATATTTGGATTTAAAATAATGTATATCCTCCTCCACTATAAAAGTTTCCTTAACTCCCTCCCCTAATTAAAACATATAAATACATTTTTCTCATCCATACCATGAAAACATAACCACCTAAATAACCTCAAATTATTAAATTTTCCTCAATTTTTTTATAAAGGCAACCATGGAATGCATTTGCTGCAAACTAAAAAGAGTTTCCTGAAGAATAGGTAAGATACTTCCATAAGGGGTTTTGTTTTCATTTTTGATAAACTACCTAAATTAATTTTATAAAATTATTATAAAAATAAACCAGGTATCCTAAATATAATAATATTTTATCATGCCATGCGATCAACCTAAACTCTCACACACATCCCTCAAATGGGGTACACAACCATCATTCATGTTTACATAGGAGTACCACCTCATGAACAAATGTATGTTGTTCTCCCATCACAACTTTTCATTACTGGGAATAATGATTGATGTTATGTTTTTATATGATATATATAATATTAATGATTTATTTATGCTTCTAGAATTATTATTAAACACATAACTTCTAACTTTTAATTTTCTGGTGATATAATAACTTTACTTGTGGATATGTTGAATACCTCTTGCTCAAAGTGATATGATTAATCCATATTTTACATTGAATTTATTAAGTATGGGGTTAATAAATAGTGTTTTTCTGACATCCATCAATGGGACTGTGAATTTAATGTTGGAGATAATGTCTTCCTTCAAATATCACTATTGAATAGAGTCATGCAGTTTGGAATGAAAGGGAAGCTAATCCCAAGGTACATTGGCCCCTTTCAAATCATTTACAACATAAAAGATTATTCTTATCCAATTTAAAATCCACTAAGTATGGTTTTAGTTCATGATATGTTCAACATATCACTAATGAATTTGTATATACCAAATCCACCACATGTACTGAACTCGGAGCTGGTATACTTGGAAGATGATCTCTCTTATGAGGAGTAACTAGTAAGGATTCTAAATCGGATAGATTGTGATATATACAGAAGCACAACCCACCATGTCAAATTATAATAGAGGTACCAGATGTATGAAGATTCATCATGGGAACTAGAGGAGGAAATGAAACAGATGTTTCATCCCCTATATGAAAAACAAAATTTCAAGCGTGAAATTTCAAGGGGGTGAAATTACACTAACATTTATTACAATAATTTATCCTTTTTTATTATAACTTTACATAGTATAAATAACATAAAATTACTTAGTGACCATATTAAAAACTCTATAGATAAAGAATTAATGAATTAATAATTATTTCTAGAAATTATAAAACCAAAACTGATTAAAATAGTAACTTCACATTATCGATAGTAATATAACCCATATGAAAAGTAAATGATCCATATTAATACTAACAACAGCCATTAATTTATAAATAAAATTTAGGCATCATATAAATAATATTATGATATAGTTATATCATATTATAAGTAAATAATATTAAAATTTTATTAATTAAGTGGAGATATTTTTATATGACCTAAATAATTATTTACATTTTTTGGATTAATTTATTATTTAAATGAAAATGTTTTTTTTAAATACATAAATTAATAATTTATGAAAATGTTTTCATAAAGTAATAATTTGATTTATTTTTGATTTTATGATAATTTTGTGAGTCCATGAAATTTGTTTCAAAGTGTATTAAAATTTATTATTATTTTAAATTATTTATTTTCAATTTAAATGATGATTTTAATTAAAAATTAAATCCTCAAATTTATAAAACTATTTTAAAAAATTTGAGTTTATTTATTAATTATACTCAAAGAAAAATTATTATGGTGAATTTTTGGTATGTTTATGAATTATTTGAATTCGTTGAATAGTGAAATTCAAAAATTTATGGTATATATATATAGTATAACATAAATACACTATTAAAAGATTCATAGATGATGTAAATATCATTGGTTCAGACTTGTATGATCTAATTACATTATTAAGACCCAATAATCAATACTAATGATGGTATTGAGCAAAATAAGAAACCAATTAATTAAATAGTAAAAAAACACCCCTCTCTCCAACTATTAATACCACTCCTCACTCCATATTCTGATCACACCTCTCATGATTAGAGCCTTTACAAAATTCTATGAAATAATCTTCCCTATTCCCTCACCCACATACAGGACATATTTGTATCATCAAAATACCATTCACATCTACACTCAGGAAGAAAATCGAGGGAAGAATTCAAGAGGTAATTCATATCTCTGTTTTTTTAATTTATTTTCAATTTCATTTCATTTCATATTATCACCTCACTTGATTTATCCAATTAAAAAGATAACCCCAAAACCTTAAATATAATATGACTATATCATGCAAATGTTATCTCCACCATTTAACACATCCTTCTCACTCTATTATTATAAAAATGAAATCATTTCCTCTGATGTTACAATTTACCAACATCATGGGTGATGTAATTTTTTTTCCATAAAACAACTTCAATGATATTAATAAAACCATTTAATTGTATAAATAATATTTTTATGTGTATGATATTACCCTTGTCATGTTATGAAAATATCATTTATATATAATAATAAATTTTTTAAATAATGGGTTCCTTGGGATTGAAAAACACCAAAATTATCCTAAAACTATCATCATTATCTTTTTCAAAAGATTCATCCTCATAATATATAACTATATTTTTTATAATATATTTTAATATTATGTAATATCATAAATAAAATATAATTTAAATTTGGGGTATTTATCAACATTTTACACAAACATTTATTTACACATACAAATGAAAAAATATAAAAAACTCGGAAAATTAACACTCCTGAATGAGGGAGATAAACTCTATAACTCATCCAAATGACCATAAAAAAATTAATTAAACCATAAATAATCTAATTCACTCATAAAAGGTTTCTGAATTATTACATAATGAATATAATTTGACAATATAATATTTTAAAGTGAATAATAAATTAAAATAGAAGGTATGGGGAATCCTCAAACCCAACTGTCTTTCATTCAGGTTTCCCTCTATCAGCCCATTTTCAGGATGGATATTACATAAATATCATTTATTAAACATAATATTTCCATTTCTATTATATACACATTATTTTCCTATGTCTATGAAATAAAAAAAAATTCTACAAAAAAATAATCTTTCAAAAATAACAATCCTTTTAATTATAGAGTTTATTTCTTCTCCACTCAAGGATAATGTATCTTTTATATTCTATGATACTACCTCATTAATTTTGGAACCCATTATTTATGAATGTAATATTTTTTAAATGAAACCCATTCTTTTTTCGGGGTAATTTTATCTCTAATATTTATATTTTTTCATTATAACATACAAGATATTGTAAATGTTATGATGTGATAGGTGCACCCAGAAATATATAGCACAATGTAAATGTAATGATTCAATGGGTGGTCTTGAAATTATATAGTGATCAAATGAATTGGGTATTGTGATTTACCTCATGATAAAAGGGAAATATGCATGAATATGATAATATATTTGTTTTTCACAATTCGTGGTAGTTTACTATTATGACACGATGTTTAAATTTGATGCATTTCTACATTCCATGATGATGATGTTATGATGAAACTCATCCCATGATATATTGTTTCATTTTATTATCTACCCTCTTACTGGTCTCATAGATCACCCCTTCAAGATGTATATCCTCAAGGGATTATATGTAGTAAATATAATTCAGGGGACAATAAAAAGTTTTATAAGAAGTAATTAAATAAATTTTAGGAATTATTTTTAAAATTTTATGTATGGTCCTAATATTCGAAAGACATGAATCCTTTGGATCCACGTTGTGTAGTGGTTTATGTTTTTTTCTTTTAAATTATTCCCTAATAAATGAAATAAAAATAATGGTAGCTATATTTACCTCTAAATATTTTTCTAAAACCATTTAAATTATTAAAATATATTCAACTGGGGTTATAATTTTTAATTCGTTATTGATTGATGATATATAAGATTAATTTAATCTCATATTTTGAGGAGATCATTTTACTTATTATTTTGTTAAATGGGTATAATGATTTCTTTCTGATATGTCATAATCAATGTTATTTATATAGATATATTCATATTAATAACATTTAGTGAGTAATTTATGAATTATGAATCTTTTTATTGGGTGGATTATTGAGGAATTAAGGTTTATTATCTGTCTTTTTTTTGGAATTTAATTTTAATTTTTTACGAAACAAATATAATTTGATTAAAAAACTGTAGTAATATTATAGTTTATTTTTGTGAAATGATATTATAATTTAAATAGACGTATGGAATCTGGGGGTATTATTTAATAAAAAAATAATATATTCAATATTTGGCGATGTATGTTTGTTAATATTGTTAGGAATGAAGAATGCATCACGATAAAATGAACCATAATATTTAAGTGTTTCCTCACCTGAGTAAATCTATCCAATAATAATTTATATATTTTATTTTCAATTATTACTATTATGTTATAATGTACCTTATAATAAATCCATTGGATTAAAATCATGTAAATTTAGTAAATTATATATAGCCATATGGGAGTTACTGAATATAGATTTAATAATATATTATTAATTTTTATTGATATAATTTTCCTAAAATGGTTTTTTATATGTTAATTGATTACTAATGTTATATAATGATACTGTTAAAAAAAATTAAATATTTTCATAAAGAATGTTATCTTTTTAAAAATTTGTAGTTTATTTTATATAAAATTTTTTGACATTAGAATATAATAAATAAATATTAATTATAATTGGATAATGTTACTAACTCCTGAATGTGGTCAATGAGAGATAGTGGTATGAAAATTTCATATAAATGATTATTTCTTGAGTGAATTCATATTGAAAACTCTATTATGTTAAGTGATAAAAATTAGATTATTCAATTCTATAATTTTCAATAAGATTCCTTTAAAAACTATTGTGTTTTATGATTATTAGATTGGATTATGGATAGTATTATGAAAATAATATTAATTGGGGAAAGTTGAAATTAGCATTTTTTTAAAGGTAGATGTGTGGTTTCCTTTTTATAATAAAATTATTATTAATAATATCATAGAGTGGAGTCATAAATTAGTACTCTTTTGAGTTATTAAGTGATGTATGATAAATTTGTTGACTGTAAATAGGTTATTTCATATGAGTTATGAAAAATATTAAAAAATAAGTGAAATGGGGTATGCTTATTTACATAATTAATTTTTTAGATATATATATATATATTTATTAATAGTATCATTTTTATAAATTCTTATGATATATATAAATAATTTCATATTAATATTTTAAATGATGAGTATTGTTTGAAAAAGAAATGGTAGACACTGTATTGATATTCAATAAGCATATTCATGAATATTTACAAGGGTGAAATTATGATATTGGGTTATATCACTGTTCTAAAAAAATTATTAATAATATGGTTTTATTAGGTATAAATTATTTGTTTCATATTGAATTTATATTATTAGAGAAAAGTATTCATATAAATTATTTTAATACTACTCATTGATAATGACTAATTGTTAAAATATTGATAAGAAAATTAATGGAATATTTAGTATAGGATAGAGTGATGAGTTCAATTTTAATGTTCATTATTGAGAAATGTGTGTAATAACATGTTATTGAAATATTATGTAACTATTGAAATGATTTTTTTATTATGAATTAGGGATATACTTACGTTGTATTTATAAATAGAAATATTTATTAGAGAGAGAAAATATATGTAAGTCAACTTGTTTGTTTCATTTAATGGGTATTAGTGGGAAAATTTTGAGATATAGAAACTCGTAATATAAAATGTATATTCCAGGAATTAAATTCTGTCAAAATCTGTATTGATTTGTAATTAATGATTTATAGGTATAATAGTATAAGGTGTTGTTTTTTTTCAATCTATAGATTCTATATTATTAATGGTAAGTCCTTTAATTAGATTATAAGATAACAACAAATTTTTATCTATTATACATAAATAATTATGAAAGATTATATCATGATATTACAATGTTTTTGAAAAAAATATATTATGCCCATTATTATTAGATGTTATGTGATATGAAAACCCTACGTTTTGGTAAAATATTTTTCATGTTCACAATTTTACTACTGATATTGATAATGTGTTTTTTTAAAATAAATTGTGATATTCACATTGGAAATGGCCTAATAATTTATTTCATAACCTAAGGTGATTTATAAATACTGTTCTATTATATTTATGAGAATTTTACTTTCAGTAACCACAATAACATTTTTTATTACACACATTCGTGGACAATAAACCCATAACCGAGTGGTAAGGGCTCCTGCTTGGAATCCAGGAGTCCCAGGTTCAATACCAAGTGGAAGTCAATTTTTGGGGTACTGTAGATGAAATAATGATATAATATAGTAGGTATTTTATTACAAACTATTGGATTTAGTGTTCGGTACTGTAGTTTCTAGATCTATTCAACCAATTTAGGGTGTTTAGCTATGAGATCAATGTTGAAAATTTTGGGGAGAGTCAGTTCTAGAGGGTTGGGCCTACGTGTCATGTAATTGTCATAGTATACCTCTGGGCCTTCGGGTGGTGTTGGGCCTTGTGCCTAGGGTTTTCATGTCATGTAAAGGATCCCCTTCATTCCTTAAAAGTGTGATTTTCCATAACCAAACAAAAAAGAAGGCCTTCAGACTATTTGGATCATTACACACATATGTGTTCATTTGCATCCCTGGGGAATTTGTGGACATAATACATTTATTATATGAAACATTTAAAACAATTTTTCTTTTAACATATAGTAGTGTTATTGTTTATTTTTCCCCATGGTTGTTAATATAGGGGCCCATATCAATTCGATTTAGATCCATGAATTGGTAAATTGCTTCTAATAGAGGTTAGAGATGTATATGATGTCTATTTATACAATAAAATTTTTTAAAATGTTTTTGTTTTTAATTTTATGAAAATCTATAAATTAAATCATTCTCATGTGTGAAAAATTTATATAATTCATTTTTTCAAAATAATTATGTGAAACATATAGTTGTTTTTAGAAGTCCTAAATTACACAAAAACATTTAATAATGATTTATTATGTTGAATATCAGATAATAAGTGTGACCCCATGATATTTCAATAGATTTTTTTATTTTAATCTGTCATATGGAAGAAAAATATTGATGTCTAATAATGAACATTACTTTATTAATTTAAATTATTCTACAAATGAATAACTATATAAAAATCAATATTTACTGGTGTGATGCATAATAAAAAAAATAAAAGGTGGTTGTTTCATGATAGTAAAAACTAATATAACCCTATAACAAGATGTGTCATTTTTTAATACCATATATTTTTCCCTGACGATGAACCAAAAAAATATTATTGGTTCATTGGTTAGAAGATGATGTGGAATTTACCGAAGGAGGTATATTTGAGTATTAATAAATTAATTAATGATATACTATTATATTTATTATACTGTTTTAATTATCAATATGTGATCTATCATTCACAAGGGAAGGAAAATTTACGCCATGATTGTGATGGTTATTCTAGGAAAATATTGAGTCTGATAGATTAAATTCATTCTAACGTTTCTATCAATTAGTGATTTAATGTTATCATAATTATTTTTAATTAAAAAATATATTAAGGGTATTTTGGATGAAGATTTCAATCATAAGTAAGAAGAAATTTATATTTCAATTACTGGAAAATATCTTATTCTAAAACAATTTAAGAGATATTTTTTCTAAATTAATATAACTAAAGGATGTGATTCTCATAGAGTTTGTAATAATATGTGGATTATTGAAACTATTGTAATGTAAATGTGTAGCACCCCAAACACTTCATGGTATGTTTCTCTTAAATACATTCTGGTAATAGCATATATTTCATGAATCACTAAGCCTTTATGGAACAAAACATCGTTCCTTATAGGGGATTTCCATAACCTAGCAATTAATCATAAATTTACCAACTCTACAATTTCATTTTTAAAAATATGACAAACATTGTTGTGTTCAAGATGATATTTAGAGTCTGATTGGATGAACATAATTTTTGATGAATAGTAACCTACCCATATGATAAGTAACTTACACTTCTGAATATTAATATGAATCCTATAAATTCTATCCATAGCATTGAGTGTATAAATGAATTTAGGTTCCTTAGAAATGAAGATGAAAATTTTCAATGTTTATATTTTTAGATTAAATAATTATTTTAATTAAATATTAAAATTAAAATATTTAGAAAATTATTTTTAAAAAAATGTACTTCATTTTTTGATTCTATATGTCTAAAAATGGTAAGGGTTAATTGTTGAAATTTTTCTAAAATACTTGAATTTTTGATGAATAGTAAATTCAGATAATTCACAATAAATGCTAAATAATGGATTAATTGAGTCATTGATGATGATATGCTGATGTAAACCCAATTGGTTCTAAGTGACATCCATATATTACTATTCATTTTCATGGAATACTCACTATTGGTTTCCTTGAGAGGAAATAATAAACTAATGAATTTTATATTAAGAAAACTCCTCTCTTCTCCACTATATAAAGCACCTATCACCCCCTCTTCCTCGTGCACCACTCAAGCCTTGTCCCCTGCCAATATTCTTCCCAAGTATCTCCCCAAGATCCTTCCCCACTTCCAAAAGCTTCTATCCTCTTCAAAATACCAAAACCATTCCACTTAAGAGGTTCTCAATGGAGAAAGTTTCAAGAGGCAAATTCCTCTTTCCAATGCTTTCAATTCATTTAAGTTCTTTTAATTTTGTTTCATTCCTCAAAATAATAGTATCATAAATCCAGTATCATACCTATACTGGAATTTTATCATGATAATTTTATATTTCATTACTTTCTCTCCTTTCCCCACCATTTATTTGAATGAAACGAAAGCACCGTTTGAGATTTTCTAATTTAGCACATTCAAGGACTACCGTTTATCAATTTCTATTATAATCATTAATTCTGGTCATGAAACCATTTTTGTTATTATGGAACCATATTATTATATATTTAATATATCCAATTTTTAGTTATGTAAAAAAAATTTTAAAATGGAATTATGTTATAAAGAAAAACATGATCATTGTAATGAAACCCACCATTTAGCCAAAACGGTTGTCACTAAGGTTTAATATTTAATAATTCGACATCACTCAAGGTAACCAAATTAAATTTAAAACAATTTTATCTAATGGATGTTCAATAATATAATATAAAATCATTTCTAGACAACAACATCCATCTTATATATTTATCTTAACATTAATATAAGTGAACTATTCATTTAAAATCATGTAAACAAACGAGTTTGAACAACATAATTGAACCTTATTACTAATCAAAAAGGCCTTGAATGAACTAAAACGGGTTATAGTAAATCATTTATATATAGAATAGGTTCTTTAATTATTATTTAATAAGCCTAATTTGTTTACCCCAGTCTTAAATTACAAGTCAAAACACCTTCAAACATAAGGTAATGGATTGCTTAACTCAATTTTCATTCATTGAGTTAAACATTTATTTCATTGGTTACATTGATCCAATAATATGTGTGAATGGAATATTATTGTTTAATCCTATATATCCACTTATATTTTTGGGATTTTTATTTTTCACACATAAATAATTCATGGATTTATCGTTACTCTAATGACACAATTTTGTAATGGATCCTCTCTCTCACTTTTGTTCAAGAATATCCCATATGTTTTGCCCATTTATTTTTAATTCCTAATGATGGGTTATGTTTTTTCACCTCCACCATACTGACCTTGTGGAATATAAATATTTTAATACCCCTTTACCTCTCATTAATCCCTCGCAATTACACTTGTTTCCATGCCAAAATGTATGTAAGGGGTTTCTCATCTCACTTTCATTTCTGTGGGATTTTCATTTTTTTCCACATATTTCTTGTATGTGGTATATGTTTAATTACCTTTGATATATAATAACATAACTATCTTAATATTCATGTTATTAAATGATTAATTAGTTTGTTATTAAGTTCTGGTCACATGATTCGACCGATTACATTGTGGTAAGAGACTTTGTCTCAACTGCTATTTCATTATGACTAACTTTGTATTGTGCATCTAATAATCCTTATGTGTTTTACCTAATTCCCATTTGAGATCAATTTTCATTTTAAATAAAATTAAATATCCATAATTTCATTTCATGTATATGTTTGTTGTCTAAACCGTATAACATATTAAATACGGTGTTTATTTGGAAGGTTATTTCAATTATGGAAATATTGATGAATCTGTATACTCTACTCTATACAGATATTGAAAAGACATACTGATCTAGTGTTAAATAAATGTATAATTAATTATTTTGACATGTAGTGGCAGGGGATCCCTTCTATATCCCATCTATTCATCAGTAGGTCTCATGAGACAAATCAATTTGACGACAAACCCTTCGAGATTGTTTCCAAAAAATCAGATGGGTTTCTACCCATAGAACTAAACTATTTTAACAGTATTATTGTTTCATGTGGAAGATATATGACATCCAATTAGTAAGAATTATCTTTATTCATTATCAATTATTATTATATCCATGAGGTTTTCACTATGACAAAATCTATGGATTTATTTTCATTGTCATTTTATTAATGTCATTATTTATTCATTTATTCACTATGCAATATTGATAATGTCAGATTGATTGTGATTCACTTATTATTGTACTCATGATTCCACTATTTTTAATCCTTAATGATCATTTGAGCTCACTCCTTTCATTATTTACTTTCAATAGGTGACAAAGAGGAGATTGTTTATTGAGTTCTTGTGGATGCAGTTTGTAGTTTCATTATGTCTTATATTTTGTAATCTTTATCAATGTAATGTGAGTAACATCTATGTATCTAGTTTCTTCATGACTACTAAAATGATCGTTCCTTTTGGATTTTCATTCCTTCTAACCATGCCAATATCACAAGTAATGCGTTGTCTATATTTTAGAGGGGTCGGGGTGTTACACTTGGTATAAGAAGAAGTTTAATAGAAAACGTGGAAACTAGAGTATGAAATGTATAGTAGGGAACAAATCCCTAAGGTAGTATTTGAGATAAACGTACAAGAACATCGTGGTATTTTGGTAAGGAATATATTTCATGGATCTTTTAAGCAATATGCCTCTTTATGGATAATAGCAGGTAGAGGAAGCTCTAGCATAGATGTATCTAGGGGTAAACCCCATAAACACCACATTGATCTAGACTCGAATGAGATCTGGGTGGGGATATGGTTAGGATAATTTAAATTTTATATATAAGCCATTATGAAGGAGTTTAATGTAATTTTTTCTTTAAAGAAACAATGTTTATAAGATTATATATGCATATAATTTCAAAATATGTTGAGTGATTTTCTATATGATATTCATAAACAAATATAGTGTATCCCATTATTTAGGAATGGCGTCTAACAGAAGAACAGGAATAAATACTCATGGGCAAGGTATGGATCTCTCTACTGAGAAAGTCAACATAGTCAATGTTGGAGTAGATCAGATCATGAACATATTGGGACAAATTAATCAGGTTGTAAAAAATAACCATTCCACACCTATGTTGGATTGTTTCATATGGCAGAAGCCACCATCTTTTAGCAGGACTACTAACCCAGTGGCTTTTGAGCAATGGATCAAGTCCCTTGAAATGATATTCCTAGAATTAAAATACAATGAAAATGAAAAGGCAGTACTGGTGGTATATTGTCTCATGGGCTACTCTGATCAATGGTGGTCCTTGATTCAGAATACCACAGAGGAAGAAGAAATAAAAGATATATAATGGAGGACTTTTAAAGAAATATTATTCGATAAATATTTCCCCCGTGAGCAACGAACTGAAATGAAGATGAAATTCCATAGCATAAAACAATGGGACGAAAAAAGTGTTGCAGAGTATGAGGCTACCTTCACAAGGCTGGCCAGGTACGTCATAGATTATGCACATGACTCGGCAGACAAGATTGATCATTTCTTTGATGTTCTTAAGCCATGTATTCGAAGGGCCCTAGATTCTCAATCATTTTCATCACATGATGAAATTGAATCAAGTGACATAAAAAAAGAGATTGAATTTTCTAGGTCAAATATTTTCAATGGAAACTAAGATAAGAAGCGATACTCTGATAACAATGGAAAAATAGACGCACCAAAGAAGAGTGAGGGACCATTGCTATTCCCATTATGTTAGAATTGTGAAAAGAATCATCTCGAGAAATGCTAGAAAGGCATGGGAGTCTACTATAACTATGGAGAAAAGGTCCATCAATCAGATGAATGAAAGGGGAAGAACCAATTCAATGATATTTAATGCAACAATTGTAGAGAGATGGGACACTATGAAAATGAGTGTCCTAAAGATCCAAGGAAACATGCCTTATAAAAATACAAGAGAAAAAGGGAGAGCCTATGCGATTATGACAATAGAGGTTGATGTTTTTAATGACGTGGTGGAAGGAACTTTAGTTATTTCCTAAAACATATCCAACACTTTATTTGATTCTATATCATCACATTAATTTATATCTTCTAAATTTTCCAAGATAATTAGATATTTCAAATTTGATTTATTAAAGGAGTTTTTAGTCATAAATCACAGGGGATGTATCATTGCAACAAAGTCATGTCAACTAGTCCCCCTCAATACACCAAAACATGATTTATTTTTTAACATTTTCATCATTCAAATGACTGAATTTGATATAATTCTTGGTATGGATTAGCTCTCAAATTATGATGCGAAGATTTATAGTAAGAAAAAAGAAGTTACAATTTTTGATAATGGTGTATAATCCCTTGTATTTTGTAAAAAAAATCACCACCAAATTCTTATCTAGAACCACACCTAGTATCTATAATGAATTCAATACTTAGAGATGATGATAAACCAATATCTATGGGAAAGGAAAGAAATATTAAAATTGAATATGTGATCATAGTGCATGAGTACATTGATGTATTTATAGAGGATTTACCTGGACATCCTCTAGAGCAGGTTGTTGAGTTCTTTGTTTATTTAATTCCTGATGCAAGAAATATATCAAACACTCCTTATAGAATGTCTACTGTGGAACTAGTAGACCTAAATAAATAACTAGAGGATTTGACTGAAAAAGGACTTATTCGACCTACTATTTCTCCATGGGTATCCCTTATCCTCTTTGACAAGAATAAAGATGGAACCATGATGATTTGCATTGATTATAGGGAAATCAATGTTATTACAATAAATAATAATTATCCACATAATCAGATTGATGGTTTATTTGATCAAATTCATGGAGCTCAATACTTTTTGGAAATTTAACATCGATCTGGATATCATCAATTGTGTGTAAGGAATAAGTTTATTATTAAGACAACATTTCAGACTAGGTATGGGCATTATGAGTTTACAGTAATGCATTTTGGACTGAAAAATGCACCCTCTGTTTTCATAGATTTAATGAATAAAGTTTTCACGGAATATCATGATAACTTTGTTGTGGTATTCATTTATTGTATCTTATATACTCAGAATCACTTTAGGGCCATTCTACAAACTCTTATAAGCAATAAATTATATGATATATTTATAAAATGTGAATTCTAGCTTGAATCAGTTTCTTTTATAGGCTATATTTTCTCTAAGTATTGAATCCTTGTTGATCCTGTGAAGACAAAGGTAATCCAAGATTGTCCCACAACATCAAACGTAATAGAGGCATGCAGTTTTATTGGCTCAGCAGGTTACTATTGGCATTTCATTCAGAATTTTTCATAAAAGGCTAACCTGATAACCAAGCTCACATGTAAAAGAGTTATGTTTATGTGGAGAAATGATTGTATAGAATTATTTGAAGAATATAAATGAAGATTGGTCAATGATCCAATGTTGACTCTTCTAAATAGAAGTGGTGGATTTTTAATATACCGCGATGCATCAAAGAATGGATTTGGTTGTGTCCGTATACAAAATGATAATGTTATTTCTTATGAAACAAGATAGTTAAAGACACATGAGAAAAATTATCCAACTCATGATCTTGAGTTAGCGTCCATAATCTTTTCTCTGAAAATAAGGAGGCATTTTCTCTATGGAGGGAGATATGAGATTTATACAGACCACAAGAGTTTGTAATAAATTTTCACACAAAAAGAACTCAACATAATCTAGAGGAGATGGCTTGAGTTACTCAAAGATTAGGACTGTTCAATAAACTACCACACGGGAAAGGTGAATAAGGTCGCAGATGCATTAAGCAATAATTATCATGGAATTCTGACTCAAATAAGGATTGAGAGAGATCCTATATTTTTGTTTCTACTAAATATGGATAGGGTAATTGTTAGGGAAAGGGAAACGCCATTCCTCTTTCAAATGATATCTAAAACATCTTTATTAGTGAAGATAAAAATCTCTCAATCTAATAATGAGAACCTGTACATGAATATTAATGTTGTCAAGGATGGGAGACTGGATACTTTATGTATGAAGAAGAAGTTATGAAATTAGGGGGGAGGTTATGCATTCCATTAGCACCTGAGATAAAAATGGAACTATTTGACGATTCTTATTGTTTAAATTTCCCTATAAACCCATGTATCACCATGATGAATAAAGATCTGAAGGAATATTTCTTGTTGGATAATGTGAAGCGGGAAATTTCTGACTACATGTCAAGATGTCTAGTTTGTCAATAAGAGAAGGAAGAGAGAAAACATCCATAAGGAGTGATGCAACCTCTACCTTTGTAAATGTGAATGTGGGATAATAATACGATAGACATTGTCACCAGACTACTAAGGACACCTAGAAGGAGTGATGTAATATTGGTAATTTTTGATTGGCTCACAAAATCAGCACATTATCTTCCTATAAGAGAGGATTTTCCACCTGAGCGCTTGGAATGAAAATATATTGATGATATTATCAGACTTCATAGTGCACTTCTATTGATTGTGACTGATCGAGATCACTGGTTTACATTAATACTCTGGAAAAGTCTCTAGAAGGCTTTGAACACTGAGCTTCGTATAAGTACTTCTCACCCACAAAATAATGGACAATCTGAAAGGACTATTCAAACTCTATAAGATATGTTGTTTTCAAGAGCTCTTGATTTCCAAGGTATGTTGGATCAATAATTACCTTTTGTGGAATTTGGGTACAACAATAGTTTCCATTATAGTATTAAAATGGCTCCATATAAAGCTTTTTATGGAACGAGATGTTGAACTCCAACTTCCTGGGATGAAGTTGGTGAGAGGAAACTTATATTCCCAGAACATATTGAAGATACCACAACAAAGGTGAAGAAAATACAAGCCCATATTAAAACAGTACAAAGAAGGCAAAAGAGTTATTCTGACAATCAGATAAATGAAATTAAATTTCAAGTGGGAGATCATGTATTTCTGAAAGTATCTCCATGGAATGGTGTCTTAAGGTTCGGTAAGAAAGGGAAACTAAGCCCCATGTTAATCGGACCATTTGAAATCCTGGAACGAATCTGAGTTGTAGGTGACTATTTGGAAATACCTTCAAGTATCTCTAGTGTTCATGATATGTTCTATGTTTCATTGTTAAAGAAACACATGCCAAACCCAATGCATGTACTCATATATGAAAAAATATAACTAGAACATGATTTTTCATCCTGTGAAAAGACTATCAGGATTCAAGACACAAGGGTGAACATATTGATAAATCAAGCAACTTTTCTATTAAAGGTTCTTTGAAAAAACCAGAATATAGAGGAAGCAACATGAGAACCTGAGGATGTTATGAAAAAGAATCACCCACATCTTTTTGTTGAGTTTTATACATAAAAGTTTGAGGAAAAAATTTTCCAAAAGGAATAATGTTGCACCCCAAACACTTCATGGGTTTTTTCTTTTAAATAAATTTTGGTTATATAATATAAGGAACAGAAAATGATTTCTTATTAGAGATATCCATAACTTATCCATTAAACATAAATTTTCCAACTCTGCAATTTGAATTTTAAAAATCATACATACACAGTTGTGTTTAAGATGTTATTTAGATTCTGATAGGATTAACGTCATTTTCAACGAATAGTAACCTACCCTTATGAATATTAATCTACCCTTATTAATATTAACATACCATTATGAATAGTAATATGACCCTTATGAATGGTATCCATACAATTGAGTGTATAAATGAATTTAGGGACCTTAAAAATGAAAATGAAAATTTTAAGTGTTTATATTTTCCTATTAAATAATAATTTTAATTAGATATTTAATTAATGATATTTAGAAAAATATCTTTTAAAAATGGACATACTTTTTTGATTCTACATGTCAAAAAATGGTTCTGGTTAATTTTTTGGATTTTTCTAAAATACTTGATTTTTTTTATGAATAGTAAAATTCGATAATTCACTATAAATGGTAGATAATGGATTAATTGAGCAATTGATGATGATATACTGATTTAATCCCAATTTTTTGGAAGTCAAATTCATCTATTACTATTCATGAGCATGTAATAATCACTATTGGTTGTCTCAAGAGGAAATAATAAACTAATGAATTTTATATTAAGAAAACTCATATCCCCTCCGCTATATAAAGTACCCCTCACCCCCTCTTCCTCTCACATCACTCAGTCCTTATTCCTTGACAATATTCTACCCATGTCTCTTCCCAAGTTCCTCACCCTTATACAAAATCTCCTACCCTCTTCCAGAAAACAAAAACCTATCCCTTTAAGAGGTTCTCAAAGGAGGAATTCTCAAGAGGTAGATTCCTCTTTCCAATACCTTAAATTATTTTTTGTTCTTTTCTTTTTTTTCTTTCTTCAACATAATAGTATGATAAATCTAGTAACATACATGTACTGTAATTTTTTTATGCTAATTTTATATTTCATTACTTTTTCTCCTTTCCCCCTATTCATTTTAAAGAAATGAAAGCACCGTTTGAAATGTGCTAATTTTGCACATTCAAGGGTAACTATTTATCAATTTATATTATAATATATCATTCTAGTCATGAAACCATTTTTGTTATGGTTCCACCAAATTACTATATATGTAATATATCCTATTTTTATTTTATTACTCCTTTTGTTCAAATGTTATTATGTTATAAAGAAAAACATGTTTGTTGTAATCAAACACACCGTTTAGCCAAAACGTTTGTCGCTATGATTATATATATATAAATTCGACTTCACTCTATGTAACCAAATTAAATTTAAAATTAATCTTCTGTATGTTCACTAATATAATATGAATTCACTTATATACAACCACATACATCTTATATATTTATCCAAACTCGAATATAAGTGAACCAGTCATTTAAAGCCAAGTAAACAAACGAGCCCGAACAATGAATTTGAACCTTATAACTAATCAAAAAGTCCTTGAATGAACTGAAAATGGTTACAGTAAATAATTTACATATTGAAGTAGTTATGGAATTATGAATTAATAAGCATAATTTTTTTAATCAGGTCTTAAATAACAAGTCCAGAACACTGTCAATCATAAGGTAAGGGATTACTTTAAAAAAAAATTCATTATTTGAGTTAAACATTTATTTATTTGTTTACATTGCTCCAATAATATATGTGAATGACCTATTTTTGTTTTATAATGTATATCCACTTATATTTTGTGGATTTTTATTTTCCAATAATAAATATTTACTTGATTTATCATCCTCTATTGACATAATTTTTGTAAGGGATCCTCTCTCTCACTTTTGTTCAAGAATATCCCCAATGTTGTGCCCTTTTATTTTAAATTCCTAATGATGGGGTATGTTTTAGCATCTCCCCCATACTTCCCATGTGACATATAAATAATGGAATACCCCTTTACCTATCATTAATCCCTCTTAATAACAATAGTCTCCATGCCAAAATGACTGTAAGGGGTTTCTCCTCTCAGTTTCATTTCTGTGGGATTTTCATTGTTTGCCACTTATTTCATGTATGTGGTATATTTGAACTTCAATTTGATATATAATAACATGATTATATTCATATTTATGTTATTAAATTATTAATTAGAGCGTTATTAATTTATAGTCATATGATTCGACCAATGACACTATGGTAAGAGACTTTTTCTCAAATACTATTTCATTGTGACTAAATTTGTATTGTGCACCTAATAATCCTTTTTTGATGTAAATACTTCCCATTTGAGATCACTTTTCATTTGAAATTATATTAAATATCCATACTCTAATTTCATGGAAATATTTGTTGTCTAAACCATATACCATATTACATACAATGTTTTTTTGGAATGATATTTCAATTATGGAAATATTGATAATTTCATATACTCTACTCTATACGGATATTGAAATGGAATATTGATCTTGTGTTGAATCAATGTATAAATAATGATTTGGACTAGTGGCTGGTGGGGCTTGCTATAACCCCTTTATGCATCAGTAGGTCCCATGAGACAAATCAGTTTGGTGACAAACCCTTCGAAATTGTTTCCAATGTTAAGATGGGTTTCTACCAATAGAACTAAACAATTTTAACGGTATTATGGTTTCATGTGGCAGATACATGATGTCCAATTAGTAAAAATTATCTTTATTCATTATCAGTTATTATTATTATCCATTTGGTTTACTATGAAAAAATCAATGGATGTAGTTTCATTCTCAGTTTATTAATGGAATTGGTTATTAATTTATTCCTTATGCCATATTGACTATGTTAGATTGATAGTAATTCAATTATTATTTTACTCATGATTCCTCTATTTTTCAATCCTTACTATGAATTTGAGCTCACCCCTATCATTGTTTACTTTTAGCAGGTGAAAAATAACAGATCGTTTATTGAGTTCTTGTGGATGCAGTTTTTAGTTTTGTTATGTATTATATTTTGTAAACATTTCCAATGTAATTTGAGTAACATTTAGGTATCTAGTTTTTTCAAGACTACTAAACTGATAGTTAATTCAATATTTTCATTCCTTATATCATTTCCAATTGCACAAGTAATGCACCGACTCTTGTCTAGAGGGTTCATGGTGTTAGAAAAAGTATTAGATATATGATCATATCTTAAAAGATAACCAAACAAACCTATATTATTTAAAAATGTAATAATTATTGAGAGAAAATCATTGAAGTAAGGCATATACATGGTTCATAAGAGATAATGGTGATACAATGAATTGTATGAAATTTTTTTTATGTATGGATTGTAATGAGTTTAATATATGGTGATAGTTATAATGAAAAAGGTTCAGTGTGGAATCATTTAAATTTTATAGAAAGAGGTTCTATTAGTAAATGTGCTATATCAATACATCAACATTGAATACTCCTTAGAGATATAATTATATATATGAACCACGTAAAATATATTTTGTATAATTACCATTTTATTATTTATTTCATATTTTATTTCATTTTGGTGATGTGATGTTCAAATTAAAATAATTAACGAAAAGTTGATTGGGATTGTTAATGAAAATACATTCTTGTTCACCCAAAATCTCTATATATTACCCTTATGTTGGGCCAATATTTTTTATTTGTGTCTGTAGTTAAAATATGTATTGTTTTCTATAATGGATAACTTATCATTAGTCTCTATGTGAAAATTTATTTTTATATACCATGGAAAAAATTTCATATAATATAGAATTCCTATAAAAAACAACTTCTAATGGTTTGGAATATATTTCAATAAAACTTAAACACTATGTATTACAATAAAAATGAGAATTGGTTGTTATTTCTAATGATGTAGTTAGTAAATATATTGTGAAAAATGTGGAATCAATTATATCTATAGATCATTATTGAACAAAATATATAATTATTTTGGAGAATTGAATCCCCACAAGATATATGGGAACATTTTTTAAACATGTATGAAGTTGAATCCATGTAAAATGATGAACAATCAAATTTTATTTAAAAAATTTATGAATAAAGGTATTCAATTGACATAATTAATTTATTCATTTCATTATTAGTTGAATATTGTTTTTTTCATTTGTGACGTACACTCCCACAATTTTCCATGAGGAATGGATCAATTTAATTTTTCATTAACACTATTTCTCTAACCTAATGTGGATTTAAAATGATGTTACAAGGGTTGGGGGTGGGAGTGAGGCATGTTCAGTGCATGGAGGATGGATTTTTAGAAATGGAAGATGTGACATTGGAATAGAAAGAACCATGTGACCTAGGTGACACAATTTACAGTAAATATGAAAGGTTTTCTAGTTCATTGGATACAACTGCATAGTTTGATGAACAAATGTAGCTAGGGATACAAGGCCAAGTGAGTCACCTTAATTTGTGTAACCAGGTAAATCACATGTTTTTCACATGGCTTCCCAGAAAATTCACAAAATCTATTCATGTTTCATGTTGAGGTATTAAAGGGTTCATGGCTAATGTATAGTATGTCCAACTAAGCAGCCAATCCATGTGAGTCATTGAATTTTTTCAAATAAATATTTTCCACATAAAATAATAATTAACTAAATATATTATTTTTTATTCTTTTATAGGGGATAGTGGATGAGTCTCTTTCTCCTATTAAACAATCATCGATCATTTTAAGTAGTATTCAGTTCCCTTTTATCATAGAGACTCAGATTGAACTTACAATTCCTTTATTGGCTATATCCAGTAGAGTTTTTCTTTTGTATTGATATTTTTTTCCTTTTTAATTGTATATAAAAGGTTATTTTCGTTCTAGATAATATGATTTATTTTTAGTATATTCATGCATGATTCATTTTTATTTTTTTCTGGGTCGAGTTAAGAGCTTATAAAAGAAGATTATTTTACACTAGACATGAAGTATGTGGTCTATACATTATTCATTATAGTCAAGCTGTTGTAAACCATATACGTATTTTTTTATCATAAAGGAACTTATAGTGTTGATCATAATATTAACATAGTTATTGTATTAAATTAATTTCTTCTAATATGGGTTTCCCATATAGAACCATGTGATGGGTGGAGGTTGTTATCCTAAACCCAAACCAACAATGTGGTGTGTTTATGTATTCCGATCATGAGTTACAACCATGTTGGGTGTGTGTATGAGATCTCTATCTTAATTAGATATATAATGAATGATATGAGATCTCATGGGAGAATTAATGATGACTCTCTATTTTAATACATGATATTTTGTTTATTAAATGGATTATTTGGAAATGTTAGAAATTATTTTGGTGAAATCTTGGACTATGAGTGATCATTGAAAGGTTTAGGAAATGAATTTATAAATGGGAATAGTTATTAAGGTAATAGTTATGTATATAACATTATGGGTTAATATTTAATGTAATATAACATTCATTTACCTGAATTGGGATCAATGTGGAATTTCATTGAAATTTCTACTCTATAGATATTGAATTGTACAGAATTCTATAGAACTTTCCACTCCATTGATCTCATATTATATTGGGTTCATGTGAATTACTACTTGTAACACCCGAGATTTTAATGAGTAATATTTTGTTTTTATATATAATCAAAAGAATCCTTCACTACATACTATCTTGGCTTACTTTACACGCAATCGCGACCTTCCTCGACAGCTTGCATCGTACGCAATACCGTGTTTCACTAAACAACGATATGCTATTAAAATATTATTAAAACTAGCCTTTATGAATAGTAATAACCACTTTTTGAAATTTTATAAATTTTATTTTTCAAAATGGATTTCATTTTTGGATTCGGAATACCGAAATTAGCCTAGGGTGAAATTTTGGTATTTTTCTGAAAACTTTCAATTTTTGATGAATAGTGAAACCACTAAGTGGTAGGTTAAAAACTGAATTTTGCATAAAACTTAATTTTACCGCTTCTGTGAGTGGAATTTTGAAACTCCTATAGACACGGTTGATATCAGTAAGTAAAATGTGGTTCAATGAGATAAACATAATTTTTTGGTGAATAATAACTTTTTACTTTTTTTATCGCGGTTAATAGTAAATAGGGGTAAATATGATATTACTATTACCCTAACACATGTCCTAATTCTATTGGATATGTGTAATTCGACCAAAAACAACCTTATGAATAAAATATGACCATTTAGGCCCACTTGGGTTAGATTATGACATTTATTATTAATTTATTTAAAGAAGGGTTAAAATAGTTAAAATCAAAGTTTAATAAGTAAATCATTTTTAATATGGTGTTATACATAAGATAAATTCGACTATAAATATTCATTAGAAATATAACAAGATTTCCTACATAATGGTATTTTATTTATAATTTTTAAACATTAAATAATTTAAATTATTTATGACACAATGATGATGCAGTAATTATCTTATTTATGAAATATTGACATAATTGATGTTATAAACATCAAAATAAATGTAATTTGAGACTTTTTAAGAATTACAGTAATTTTATAGGTTAATATGATATATTAGTGTTGATTTAAACAACTTGGATAGAACATATAATTCTGTTATGACTTTCAAAAAAATCATATATCAAATAGTGTCAAAATTGACACAAAATAGTTTTTAAATCAAATATTATATTATTAATTGTTATTTTATTCCTAAATATCTAAGGTTCGGACAAATGACTTAGATAAGGATATATATATCAATAATAAATAATTTGGGATTCTTTTGGCATATTATAGTAAGTTTATTAACCATATAGTGAAAGAAAACAAAAAGACACGGTAATAGTTAAATTATTTAACTTAGAGTTAAATATAATTGATAAGGTCAAAATAATACCCTAAACTTGTCTAAATCCTATTGGTTGATAGGATTTCGACCCATCCCCACTTTAGCTTCGAAATAAGACCCTTTGTAACCATTATAAACCGATTTTGACTTTAATAAAAAATAATATTTTGAGATATTCCTAAGGTGCCCCTCTCCTCCCTTATAAAAGGACACCTCCTCCCCCTCCTCCTCACACCAATTTGAGCACTCAAGATCGGCCAACCCCTACCATTTTATCCTCTCAACTTCCCTAGAATAATCCTAGAGGTCCTGGTCTTCTTCAAAGACCAATCTTAGTTCCCTAAGTGGAGGATTCAAAGAAGCGTTCCAAAGAAGAGGTAATATCCATTACCGATCTTTTCAATTTCTTTCTTCTTCAACTTCTTCTTCTTTAGTTGTATCATGATAAAGTAATAACATCAGTATTAATTACATACTGATACGTTATTATAAATATGAAACAACCCTAATTCACCTTCTATCCATCCTACGGAAAAATGAAATCACCGCGCGTGCGTACGTACGGAATACCGTCTCCACGCCGTAGTGTAATCTATTTTCCACCAACACCTTACAAGGATGGGTATAATGGTGTAATGAGTAACTATTTATGATTATTATAAAGTAATATTGATACTGAAATAATATGTATATACTCCAATACAATTCCACGATCATAGGAACGATATCATCACTCGTGCGTACGTACGGAATACCGTCTCCACGATGTGAAGCGACTCGTTCTACATGATCATCATTACATAGTAGTTATATAAATGAATTGAATGAATAAATATGATATATGTTACACTAATACCATTCTGGATATATGTTATCTATAACCTAAAAAGAATAATAAGAATTTATTCGAAAAAACACGCATAAGAACAAAAGGCAATAAAGACCGGAGTAACAAGTAACAATGAAATATTACTAACAAGAAGCTAATAATATGACCATATATGATATCATATCAATATGTATGATTCTGTAATAAGTAAATAACATTATTTAAACCATTATACAGGAGCTTCAGACACGTACAAAGCAAATTGGACCTAAGGTAAGAGAAATATCACAATCTCATTTTTATCCGAGATTGTTTATTCGTAAGTATTTATTGGGGTGTATTTTATCATCCACATCCTTGTTTCATAAATATGTAATATTATTTCCATCCACCTATGTAACACCCCAGGATTTCAGAGTGTGTTATTTCTTAAAAATAATTCAATAACATGCACTACACACAACACCGAGTTCAATCACACCATTAAAAGAGGTCATGAATATTATTAACTACATTTTGAACTTTATATAATCCTTATAATTTTAGAATCCCTATTATGAGTTTCTTAGTCATAATGCAAGAACAAATTCATTTTCAGTATTTCACTTTTATCAACTTCTAATAGTGAAACCTTTTTAAATACAATATTTTAAACTTTTTGACTAAATGGAGACATCAAAAAAATTTAAAATGAAACATCCCTAGCGTCCACGGTACGCTTTCCTTTGGATAAAACAGTAGCGTGTGTTGTACGCAACTTCGAGTTCTAACACACCGTAACCAATCAAACTAGTTGTTATGAATAGTAATACCTACTTTTTGAAGTTATATATATTTTATATTTTAAAATGGACTTCATTTTTGGATTCGGAATATCAAATTTATCCTAAGGTGAAATTTTGGTACTTTTCGGATAACTTTCATATTTTGATGAATAGTGAAAATTACTAAATTTTAATTAAAAACAACTTTTTTAATCAAAATAATTAATAGTGATAAATTATGAATTTGAGTGGTTTTAAAGTATATTTAGAATATATTTTTACTATTTAATATAATGTTGGTCATTGGACATAATTTTACAATTAAACCGAACATAAACAAATGTCAATCTTTTGATAGTTATTATCTCTTAAAAACACGCTTTTTTGTTTTGACAGCGGGAATTAATTTTAAATTAATTTCTGCCACTTCTGTGTTTTGAATTTAGGAAAATGGATTCCATATTTGGAATCAGGATGTTCAAATTGTGTAAATAGGTAACTTTTATTTTTAGACATTTTGAATAATTACTGCGGTAAATATTTTATTTACCATGGTTAAGGGTAAATCCGGTAAATAAGGGTTAAAAAATAATATTATAATAATACTAAATTACCCTAAAACGTGTATTAACCCTATTGGTGGATACATGGTCGACCATGGGCATCTTTGTGTCAATTTTGGGACCCCATGGATCCACTTGTAAGTGATAATGACACTTTATTTTAATTAAGTCAAAATGAATACAAAAATGACACAAGCATATATCCTTTAGCAAAACAATTGTTACATAGGGTTATATAAGTTGGATTTTAGATTATAAATATTCATTAGAAAGATAAAAAGATTTCCTACATAAGTATATTTTATTTATAATTTTTAGACATTATATAATTTATTTTATTTATGACACAATGATGATACAGTAATTACTATAATAGTGAAAAATTAAAATAATTGATATTATAAATACACAAATAAATATAATATGAAACTTTTAATGAATTAAAATAATTTTAGAGGATAATAGGATATATTAGGATTGATTTAATTGACTTTGTTCGAAGTAATCAATCTGTTATGAGTTTCACAAAAATCAACTATTGAATAGTGTCAAAATTGACATAAAAGAGTTCTTAAAACAAATATTATATTATTAATTGATATTAAATTTCTAAAAATCTAAGGTTCGGCCAAGAGACTTATATCATGATATTTTCATCATTAATGGACCACTTGGGGGTCGCTTGGATGTATATAGTAAGTTTATTAACCATATTATATATTAATACAAAGAGACATTGTAAAAGTGAAACTAATTAACTTAGAGTTAATACTTAAAGATAAGGTTAATATAAGTACCCAAACCTGTCTAAATTCGATTGGTTGAGTGGTTTTCGACCTATCCCCACCTTAACCTTTGAATGGTAAACTTTGGAGCCATTAGAAACCGAATATGAATTTATTATAAATTAATATTTCTAGCTTTTCCAAAGGTGCCCCTCACCCCTCTTATAAAAGGGCACTCCTCCTTCTCATTTCTTCACACCTCTAAAGCCTTTTTGTTCGGCCAAACTCTGCCCAAATAATCTCCCAACATCCCCCACTACAACCTAGAGGCCTTAGTTTGATCAGAAAGCCAACCTAAGGAGCCCTTTTGATCAAATCAAAAGGAAGAACCCGAAGAAGAGGTAATGATTTCACCACCCTTTTCTAAGTTCATTTCTTCTTCCACTTCTTCTTCCTTTGTTCTTACCATTCTAAAATAATAACTCCAGTATCTCACATATACTGTGATGTTATTATAAGTATGGTACAACCATATTCAGTATTCTATCCACCCTTTGAATAACATGTCACCATACGTGCGTACGTACGGCTTACCGTCTCCACGTCGTGGTGTAATTGTTATTCAATATAATATTATTTGGATGGGTATAATAATGATGTGTAACTCATGTAAATAATAAATATAACATGTTAATGATTCTGTATATATGATATACCATTCATTTATATATTATTTTAATATCAAAAGAATGATATTGTCGCTCGTGCGTACGTACGGACTACCGTCTCCACGAACACGATGAGATTCATTCTCCATCGTATCCATTCAAGTATAATTATCATTTTATGATTTAAAAATGATGTTTAAGGACTTGATATCATTCTGGATATGAATAAGATACAACAAACATGGCTTATGTAACAAAACATATAAAAGAAAATGTGTAAGTTAACACCCGAAACGATGATAATTCTAAGATATTATTAATAAATCAATGTTAAAAGATCATATATGATATCATATTAATATATATGATTCTTGTATAATTTAATAACAATTATTTCACCATTATACAGGAGGTTAACCTACCCCAACCAAGGAAAAGTACAAGGTAAGGGTTATTTCACAATCTCTTGATTATCCGAGGTTGTATTATACTACTGGGATCTCTTTATCATCCACATCCATGTTTCTTAAAAATTTATTTCAAAACATTTTTACTATTTACAAGAATATGGGTTAAAGTCATTTATACCCTTGTTTGACTTTTTATTAGAGGTTTATAAAGGAATCTTTCCGTCGTTTTCAAAACAAGGTCCTTTTTAACCTTTTCGACAGAATTGAGGTAAGAATGTTTTTTTTAACTTATACGGCGGGTGCAGTTATTTTCCGCCGTTATAAAATCGTCGAAGCTTTCCATACAAGATTATAAGAATATTTTCAAAGAAAATGTTTTATTTTATATGGATCTTAAATGATTTCAAAATAAAAGGAGATACTTCTTTAAAAAGAATTGTGATTTCATCTATGTCAACATCCTTTGATGGATTTTAAGATTATTTGAAGTTGATTTATTATGATACAAAACTTCCATATTGTATTGAAGGTTTTGTGATATGTTTGACTGTGGATGTGCTATTTTTATACCATTCATAGTTTATGGTGAAATTATTGACATTTCGTATGCTAGTTTTAATACGAATGTTTATGTTATGTTCAAACCGTTTCATATGGGAATGCATTGGACTTAATAAGTGACGGGTGGAGCCCGCTATAGCTCCTCGATGCATCAGTAGGTCTCATGAGACAAACTAGTGTCTTGGCACAAGGCCTTGACAAAATCTTATTTGTAGTCTTGGCACGAGGCCTTGGCTATGTGGTTATGATAGTCTGGCATTATGCATTCCATAATTATGAAAGTGGTTATTGATATTGCATGTGATTATTCAATTAGTAGAATATCCATGTGAACAAGTAAATGGCATTATTTCATTTTACTTTTGCCATACTATGTTGAAGTTCAATTTTAAAAGGCTTTTGTTTTAGTAATTCATTGCCTTAAATGTTTATGCTTATTTTGAATGTTCCGCTATATTGTTATCCTTACTGGGCATTTGAGCTCACCCCTTTTCTATGTTTTATTTTCCCAGGTAGTGAAGAAGTAAATTATGAATGACTTGCAGGGATATTATGAGGGGTTAATAGTGTGGATATGAAGACTTTGTTGTTGTAGTGGTTTTTTTCACTTTGAAATGTAATGTAAAACTTTATGATTATATCTAGTGTTTCCAAGGCTACTAAACCAATCGGTCTTTCGAGATTTGATCTTTCTTGTGATCATGCCAATGTTACGAAGTAATGCACCGACTCTGGGTAGCTGGGGTCGGGGCGTTACAGTTGGTATCAGAGGAAGTTTAGTACAAACCTTGGAATCTAGATTTAGATAAACTCTGATTAGAGCACGTAGACCTAAGATGAACTTTGAGGATTAGTATAGAAGAACTTCCTTGAATTTTTGTATTGTAGAGATTTTGTGAGTTTTCCGAGCAATACATCCCTGTCTGGATACGAGCAGGTAGAGGCGGCTCTGGCACAGATGTACCTAGGGGTAAAACCCGAAAACACCGCTTTGAGCTAGACTCGAACGGGAACTGGTGCACGACAACGGGCCTTGCTGCACTCTTGGTTACGACACTCCCGGGGGATATGCTTAGGATAACTCTCATTTTCTTTACAAATCATTTTGAAGGGATTATGAGTATATACTTCCTCAAAGAAAACATTCTTATGATTATGGATTATATCCATAAATAGTTCAATTTATGTTAGGTGTTTTATAAGTATGGGATTATGTATTTTGATTCATAAACTGATCTAGTTTATGCCATGGTATAGAAATGGCGCCCAGTAGAAGGAATGAGAACTCCAGAAATACACATGATTCAAAGAGAAGGAAGGATCATATCTTTCATGGTCTTAAGCAAGAATTTATAAGAGAAATAGTCTCCCATGTATTATCATCATATGAAGAAATAATATCATGTGTTGATAAGATATGTAAAGAGTTTACTGAGTCCTATGGCTTTGAAGGGAAGCAAGAGAAGAAAAGGATGGAAGAGAGAAAGATGGATAAAGGGAAGAGGGAAAAGAAGAATTTTCCCATATGTGGTAACTGTGGAAAGAAACACCCTGGAACTTGCCTGAAAGGAATGGGAGTTTGTTATAAGTGTGGAGGAAAAGGGCACAAAGTACGAGACTGCAAGGGTAAGAAAATGGTTTTAAATGTACAATGCTTCATTTGCAAGGAGTTTGGACACTACGCGAACCTATATCACAGTCATCAGACTATGCCGCAAATGATGTTATTGGATAATAATCACGTTATGATACTACCACAGATGAAGAGGAATGATTAGAGTTCTTATGTTGATTATGTCAATTGAGCTTTGTATCAACAATGTACTTGTTATAATAATTATGGAGTATATAAGGATTGTACTGCAGTACTATTTCATTAAGGACTTGAGATTGTGTGGAACAAAGAAAGGTGACTCAACAGAAGGATAAATTTTTGGAAAATATATGGTTGAGAGAATGATAAACCATAATATAGTTCTGATAATGAGTTAGTGATTTTGGAATAATACATGATTGTTTTGGATAAATTATATTGGATATTCTTGACTACCTTGAAGCTGATTAATGATTTGTCTATTCCATCATTGTTGGGGTTTAAAATTTTTTTGGATTGATGAAGTATATCCAGCATTCTATATGGAATAAGGGAGCATGAATGTAATCAATAAAGATTACGGTAAATCAGGATGTTTCAGTGTATTAAAAGAATACATGATGAAGGTATTCATATGCTATTACGGGGTAAAAAGAATCTACATTATGCTTACCTTCCTTATAAATGTTGGACTATGAGTTTGGACAGAAGTATTTTGGATAGTTCTAGTTTGGATTATTTTGGATTACCATAAAAGGACAACCCGGAGGTCGGGCGGCAACCCGTCGCGTCCGGCAAGGCTGCGAGACTTGAACCCGCAACCAAAGGGCGACAAGGGTGTATCACCTACCACTATCCCACGAGATGTCCTGGATTAAATAAAGTAGTTTTTTAAAAGATCTGTTAGATGAATTATAAATTCGTTTATTTTGGAACCCTCTATGAATAGTATAAATAGAATTTTTTTACGAGTGAATGATGAGTTTTGGTAGAAATTTATTAATGGATAAAACTCTAATTATAAACTAAGTATATCTCCTTATTATCTTATCCAATCTCATAAATAAATTCCTCAACATTAATAATAGAAACTTAGAACAAAAATGTTGTCCTAGATGGTACCTTAAATCATCACAAATTTATGGCTTTGGGATTGTTGGCCTTTTCATAGCCATGTTCTCTACCACTCTCCATCAGATAATTGATGGCTAGATTTTTCTTCCATATCCATATTTTCTTACATGGAACCCTAGTATGTGTTATTTTCGGTAATCTTCATACTTTCGACTCTTTATTTTAAATAGAGGCCTCGTTAATTCATTTTTCGATGTGGGATTTCAACTAAGATATTTTGAAACGTCAAAAATGTGTTATCCCAATACCCTATATTTTGTTGAACCGATGATACTTCAAATCATCATAGATTGATTAGTTTAAGGACCTCAATTATACACTTGTTTGTGATTGATGACCTCAATCACTACCTATAAATATTTACGTTTTTCCTCCGATTATATGTCTCTAATTGCCACCAATGTTCTCCTAATCGAGATCATAATTTGGTGGTGACCCTTTAATTTCTCTTTTCCTCATATTAACACTAAATTTTAGTAACCCAATTTCCAATGTGGGTTTTCCCACAAATATATTTTCTACTTTCAACCTTTTATCTTCGAAGAACAATTTCAAATTGCGAGGACGCAATTTATTGAAGGAGGGGAGAATGTAACACCCCAGGATTTCAGAGTGTGTTATTTCTTAAAAATAATTCAATAACTTGCACTACACACAACACCGAGTTCAATCACACCATTAAAAGAGGTCATGAATATTATTAACTACATTTTGAACATTATATAATCCTTATAATTTTAGAATCCCTATTATGAGTTTCTTAGTCATAATGCAAGAACAAATTCATTTTCAGTATTTCACTTTTATCAACTTCTAATAGTGAAACCTTTTTAAATACAATATTTTAAACTTTTTGACTAAATGGAGACATCAAAAAAATTTAAAATGAAACATCCCAAGCGTCCACGGTACGCTTTCCTTTGGATAAAACAGTAGCGTGTGTTGTACGCAACTTCGAGTTCTAACACACCGTAACCAATCAAACTAGTTGTTATGAATAGTAATACCTACTTTTTGAAGTTATATATATTTTATATTTTAAAATGGACTTCATTTTTGGATTCGGAATATCAAATTTATCCTAAGGTGAAATTTTGGTACTTTTCGGATAACTTTCATATTTTGATGAATAGTGAAAATTACTAAATTTTAATTAAAAACAACTTTTTTAATCAAAATAATTAATAGTGATAAATTATGAATTTGAGTGGTTTTAAAGTATATTTAGAATATATTTTTACTATTTAATATAATGTTGGTCATTGGACATAATTTTACAATTAAACCGAACATAAACAAATGTCAATCTTTTGATAGTTATTATCTCTTAAAAACACGCTTTTTGTTTTGACAGCGGGAATTAATTTTAAATTAATTTCTGCCACTTCTGTGTTTTGAATTTAGGAAAATGGATTCCATATTTGGAATCAGGATGTTCAAATTGTGTAAATAGGTAACTTTTATTTTTAGACATTTTGAATAATTACTGCGGTAAATATTTTATTTACCATGGTTAAGGGTAAATCCGGTAAATAAGGGTTAAAAAATAATATTATAATAATACTAAATTACCCTAAAACGTGTCTTAACCCTATTGGTGGATACATGGTTGACCATGGGCATCTTTGTGTCAATTTTGGGACCCCATGGATCCACTTGTAAGTGATAATGACACTTTATTTTAATTAAGTCAAAATGAATACAAAAATGACACAAGCATATATCCTTTAGCAAAACAATTGTTACATAGGGTTATATAAGTTGGATTTTAGATTATAAATATTCATTAGAAAGCTAAAAAGATTTCCTACATAAGTATATTTTATTTATAATTTTTAGACATTATATAATTTATTTTATTTATGACACAATGATGATGCAGTAATTACTATAATAGTGAAAAATTAAAATAATTGATATTATAAATACACAAATAAATATAATATGAAACTTTTAATGAATTAAAATAATTTTAGAGGATAATAGGATATATTAGGATTGATTTAATTGACTTTGTTCGAAGTAATCAATCTGTTATGAGTTTCACAAAAATCAACTATTGAATAGTGTCAAAATTGACATAAAAGAGTTCTTAAAACAAATATTATATTATTAATTGATATTAAATTTCTAAAAATCTAAGGTTCGGCCAAGAGACTTATATCATGATATTTTCATCATTAATGGACCACTTGGGGGTCGCTTGGATGTATATAGTAAGTTTATTAACCATATTATATAAAAATACAAAGAGACATTGTAAAAGTGAAACTAATTAACTTAGAGTTAATACTTAAAGATAAGGTTAATATAAGTACCCAAACCTGTCTAAATTCTATTGGTTGAGTGGTTTTCGACCTATCCCCACCTTAACCTTTTAATGGTAAACTTTGGAGCCATTAGAAACCGAATATGAATTTATAATAAATTAATATTTCTAGCTTTTCCAAAGGTGCCCCTCACCCCTCTTATAAAAGGGCACTCCTCCTTCTCATTTCTTCACACCTCTAAAGCCTTTTTGTTCGGCCAAACTCTGCCCAAATAATCTCCCAACATCCCCCACTACAACCTAGAGGCCTTAGTTTGATCAGAAAGCCAACCTAAGGAGCCCTTTTGATCAAATCAAAAGGAAGAACCCGAAGAAGAGGTAATGATTTCACCACCCTTTTCTAAGTTCATTTCTTCTTCCACTTCTTCTTCCTTTGTTCTTACCATTCTAAAATAATAACTCCAGTATCTCACATATACTTTGATGTTATTATAAGTATGGTACAACCATATTCAGTATTCTATCCACCCTTTGAATAACATGTCACCATACGTGCGTACGTACGGCTTACCATCTCCACGTCGTGGTGTAATTGTTATTCAATATAATATTATTTGGATGGGTATAATAATGATGTGTAACTCATGTAAATAATAAATATAACATGTTAATGATTCTGTATATATGATATACCATTCATTTATATATTATTTTAATATCAAAAGAATGATATTGTCGCTCGTGCGTACGTACGGACTACCGTCTCCACGAACACGATGAGATTCATTCTCCATCGTATCCATTCAAGTATAATTATCATTTTATGATTTAAAAATGATGTTTAAGGACTTGATATCATTCTGGATATGAATAAGATACAACAAACATGGCTTATGTAACAAAACATATAAAAGAAAATGTGTAAGTTAACACCCGAAACGATGATAATTCTAAGATATTATTAATAAATCAATGTTAAAAGATCATATATGATATCATATTAATATATATGATTCTTGTATAATTTAATAACAATTATTTCACCATTATACAGGAGGTTAACCTACCCCAACCAAGGAAAAGTACAAGGTAAGGGTTTTTTCACAATCTCTTCATTATCCGAGGTTGTATTATACTACTGGGATCTCTTTATCATCCACATCCATGTTTCTTAAAAATTTATTTCAAAACATTTTTACTATTTACAAGAATATGGGTTAAAGTCATTTATACCCTTGTTTTACTTTTTATTAGAGGTTTATAAAGGAATCTTTCCGTCGTTTTCAAAACAAGGTCCTTTTTAACCTTTTCGACAGAATTGAGGTAAGAATGTTTTTTTTAACTTATACGGCGGGTGCAGTTATTTTCCGCCGTTATAAAATCGTCGAAGCTTTCCATACAAGATTATAAGAATATTTTCAAAGAAAATGTTTTATTTTATATGGATCTTAAATGATTTCAAAATAAAAGGAGATACTTCTTTAAAAAGAATTTTGATTTCATCTATGTCAACATCCTTTGATGGATTTTAAGATTATTTGAAGTTGATTTATTATGATACAAAACATCCATATTGTATTGAAGGTTTTGTGATATGTTTGACTGTGGATGTGCTATTTTTATACCATTCATAGTTTATGGTGAAATTATTGACATTTCGTATGCTAGTTTTAATACGAATGTTTATGTTATGTTCAAACCTTTTCATATGGGAATGCATTGGACTTAATAAGTGACGGGTGGAGCCCGCTATAGCTCCTCGATGCATCAGTAGGTCTCATGAGACAAACTAGTGTCTTGGCACAAGGCCTTGACAAAATCTTATTTGTAGTCTTGGCACGAGGCCTTGGCTATGTGGTTATGATAGTCTGGCATTATGCATTCCATAATTATGAAAGTGGTTATTGATATTGCATGTGATTATTCAATTAGTAGAATATCCATGTGAACAAGTAAATGGCATTATTTCATTTTACTTTTGCCATACTATGTTGAAGTTCAATTTTAAAAGGCTTTTGTTTTAGTAATTCATTGCCTTAAATGTTTATGCTTATTTTGAATGTTCCGCTATATTGTTATCCTTACTGGGCATTTGAGCTCACCCCTTTTCTATGTTTTATTTTCCCAGGTAGTGAAGAAGTAAATTATGAATGACTTGCAGGGATATTATGAGGGGTTAATAGTGTGGATATGAAGACTTTGTTGTTGTAGTGGTTTTTTTCACTTTGAAATGTAATGTAAAACTTTATGATTATATCTAGTGTTTCCAAGGCTACTAAACCAATCGGTCTTTCGAGATTTGATCTTTCATGTGATCATGCCAATGTTACGAAGTAATGCACCGACTCTGGGTAGCTGGGGTCGGGGCGTTACAGTTGGTATCAGAGGAAGTTTAGTACAAACCTTGGAATCTAGATTTAGATAAACTCTGATTAGAGCACGTAGACCTAAGATGAACTTTGAGGATTAGTATAGAAGAACTTCCTTGAATTTTTGTATTGTAGAGATTTTGTGAGTTTTCCGAGCAATACATCCCTGTCTGGATACGAGCAGGTAGAGGCGGCTCTGGCACAGATGTACCTAGGGGTAAAACCCGAAAACACCGCTTTGAGCTAGACTCGAACGGGAACTGGTGCACGACAACGGGCCTTGCTGCACTCTTGGTTACGACACTCCCGGGGGATATGCTTAGGATAACTCTCATTTTCTTTACAAATCATTTTGAAGGGATTATGAGTATATACTTCCTCAAAGAAAACATTCTTATGATTATGGATTATATCCATAAATAGTTCAATTTATGTTAGGTGTTTTATAAGTATGGGATTATGTATTTTGATTCATAAACTGATCTAGTTTATGCCATGGTATAGAAATGGCGCCCAGTAGAAGGAATGAGAACTCCAGAAATACACATGATTCAAAGAGAAGGAAGGATCATATCTTTCATGGTCTTAAGCAAGAATTTATAAGAGAAATAGTCTCCCATGTATTATCATCATATGAAGAAATAATATCATGTGTTGATAAGATATGTAAAGAGTTTACTGAGTCCTATGGCTTTGAAAGGAAGCAAGAGAAGAAAAGGATGGAAGAGAGAATGATGGATAAAGGGAAGAGGGAAAAGAAGAATTTTCCCATATGTGGTAACTGTGGAAAGAAACACCCTGGAACTTGTCTGAAAGGAATGGGAGTTTGTTATAAGTGTGGAGGAAAAGGGCACAAAGTACGAGACTGCAAGGGTAAGAAAATGGTTTTAAATGTACAATGCTTCATTTGCAAGGAGTTTGGACACTACGCGAACCTATATCCCAGTCATCAGACTATGCCGCAAATGATGTTATTGGATAATAATCAAGTTATGATACTACCACAGATGAAGAGGAATGATTAGAGTTCTTATGTTGATTATGTCAATTGAGCTTTGTATCAACAATGTACTTGTTATAATAATTATGGAGTATATATGGATTGTACTGCAGTACTATTTCATTAAGGACTTGAGATTGTGTGGAACAAATAAAGGTGACTCAACAGAAGGATTAATTTTTGGAAAATATATGGTTGAGAGAATGATAAACCATAATATAGTTCTGATAATGAGTTAGTGATTTTGGAATAATACATGATTGTTTTGGATAAATTATATTGGATATTCTTGACTACCTTGAAGCTGATTAATGATTTGTCTATTCCATCATTGTTGGGGTTTAAAATTTTTTTGGATTGATGAAGTATATCCAGCATTCTATATGGAATAAGGGAGCATGAATCTAATCAATAAAGATTATGGTAAATCAGGATGTTTCAGTGTATTAAAAGAATACATGATGAAGGTATTCATATGCTATTACGGGGTAAAAAGAATCTACATTATGCTTACCTTCCTTATAAATGTTGGACTATGAGTTTGGACAGAAGTATTTTGGATAGTTCTAGTTTGGATTAATTTGGATTACCATAAAAGGACAACCCGGAGGTCGGGCGGCAACCCGTCGCGTCCGGCAAGGCTGCGAGACTTGAACCCGCAACCAAAGGGCGACAAGGGTGTATCACCTACCACTATCCCACGAGATGTCCTGGATTAAATAAAGTAGTTTTTTAAAAGATCTGGTAGATGAATTATAAATTCGTTTATTTTGGAACCCTCTATGAATAGTATAAATAGAATTTTTTTACGAGTGAATGATGAGTTTTGGTAGAAATTTATTAATGGATAAAACTCTAATTATAAACTAAGTATATCTCCTTATTATCTTATCCAATCTTATAAATAAATTCCTCAACATTAATAATAGAAACTTAGAACAAAAATGTTGTCCTAGATGGTACCTTAAATCATCACAAATTTATGGCTTTGGGATTGTTGGCCTTTTCATAGCCATGTTCTCTACCACTCTCCATCAGATAATTGATGGCTAGATTTTTCTTCCATATCCATATTTTCTTACATGGAACCCTAGTATGTGTTATTTTCGGTAATCTTCATACTTTCGACTCTTTATTTTAAATAGAGGCCTCGTTAATTCATTTTTCGATGTGGGATTTCAACTAAGATATTTTGAAACGTCAAAAATGTGTTATCCCAATACCCTATATTTTGTTGAACCGATGGTACTTCAAATCATCATAGATTGATTAGTTTAAGGACCTCAATTATACACTTGTTTGTGATTGATGACCTCAATCACTACCTATAAATATTTACGTTTTCCTCCGATTATATGTCTCTAATTGCCACCAATGTTCTCCTAATCGAGATCATAATTTGGTGGTGACCCTTTAATTTCTCTTTTCCTCATATTAACACTAAATTTTAGTAACCCAATTTCCAATGTGGGTTTTCCCACAAATATATTTTCTACTTTCAACCTTTTATCTTCGAAGAACAATTTCAAATTGCGAGGACGCAATTTATTGAAGGAGGGGAGAATGTAACACCCCAGGATTTCAGAGTGTGTTATTTCTTAAAAATAATTCAATAACTTGCACTACACACAACACCGAGTTCAATCACACCATTAAAAGAGGTCATGAATATTATTAACTACATTTTGAACATTATATAATCCTTATAATTTTAGAATCCCTATTATGAGTTTCTTAGTCATAATGCAAGAACAAATTCATTTTCAGTATTTCACTTTTATCAACTTCTAATAGTGAAACCTTTTTAAATACAATATTTTAAACTTTTTGACTAAATGGAGACATCAAAAAAATTTAAAATGAAACATCCCAAGCGTCCACGGTACGCTTTCCTTTGGATAAAACAGTAGCGTGTGTTGTACGCAACTTCGAGTTCTAACACACCGTAACCAATCAAACTAGTTGTTATGAATAGTAATACCTACTTTTTGAAGTTATATATATTTTATATTTTAAAATGGACTTCATTTTTGGATTCGGAATATCAAATTTATCCTAAGGTGAAATTTTGGTACTTTTCGGATAACTTTCATATTTTGATGAATAGTGAAAATTACTAAATTTTAATTAAAAACAACTTTTTTAATCAAAATAATTAATAGTGATAAATTATGAATTTGAGTGGTTTTAAAGTATATTTAGAATATATTTTTACTATTTAATATAATGTTGGTCATTGGACATAATTTTACAATTAAACCGAACATAAACAAATGTCAATCTTTTGATAGTTATTATCTCTTAAAAACACGCTTTTTGTTTTGACAGCGGGAATTAATTTTAAATTAATTTCTGCCACTTCTGTGTTTTGAATTTAGGAAAATGGATTCCATATTTGGAATCAGGATGTTCAAATTGTGTAAATAGGTAACTTTTATTTTTAGACATTTTGAATAATTACTGCGGTAAATATTTTATTTACCATGGTTAAGGGTAAATCCGGTAAATAAGGGTTAAAAAATAATATTATAATAATACTAAATTACCCTAAAACGTGTCTTAACCCTATTGGTGGATACATGGTCGACCATGGGCATCTTTGTGTCAATTTTGGGACCCCATGGATCCACTTGTAAGTGATAATGACACTTTATTTTAATTAAGTCAAAATGAATACAAAAATGACACAAGCATATATCCTTTAGCAAAACAATTGTTACATAGGGTTATATAAGTTGGATTTTAGATTATAAATATTCATTAGAAAGCTAAAAAGATTTCCTACATAATTATATTTTATTTATAATTTTTAGACATTATATAATTTATTTTATTTATGACACAATGATGATGCAGTAATTACTATAATAGTGAAAAATTAAAATAATTGATATTATAAATACCCAAATAAATATAATATGAAACTTTTAATGAATTAAAATAATTTTAGAGGATAATAGGATATATTAGGATTGATTTAATGGACTTTGTTCGAAGTAATCAATCTGTTATGAGTTTCACAAAAATCAACTATTGAATAGTGTCAAAATTGACATAAAAGAGTTCTTAAAACAAATATTATATTATTAATTGATATTAAATTTCTAAAATCTAAGGTTCGGCCAAGAGACTTATATCATGATATTTTCATCATTAATGGACCACTTGGGGGTCGCTTGGATGTATATAGTAAGTTTATTAACCATATTATATAAAAATACAAAGAGACATTGTAAAAGTGAAACTAATTAACTTAGAGTTAATACTTAAAGATAAGGTTAATATAAGTACCCAAACCTGTCTAAATTCTATTGGTTGAGTGGTTTTCGACCTATCCCCACCTTAACCTTTGAATAGTAAACTTTGGAGCCATTAGAAACCGAATATGAATTTATTATAAATTAATATTTCTAGCTTTTCCAAAGGTGCCCCTCACCCCTCTTATAAAAGGGCACTCCTCCTTCTCATTTCTTCACACCTCTAAAGCCTTTTTGTTCGGCCAAACTCTGCCCAAATAATCTCCCAACATCCCTCACTACAACCTAGAGGCCTTAGTTTGATCAGAAAGCCAACCTAAGGAGCCCTTTTGATCAAATCAAAAGGAAGAACCCGAAGAAGAGGTAATGATTTCACCACCCTTTTCTAAGTTCATTTCTTCTTCCACTTCTTCTTCCTTTGTTCTTACCATTCTAAAATAATAACTCCAGTATCTCACATATACTGTGATGTTATTATAAGTATGGTACAACCATATTCAGTATTCTATCCACCCTTTGAATAACATGTCACCATACGTGCGTACGTACGGCTTACCGTCTCCACGTCGTGGTGTAATTGTTATTCAATATAATATTATTTGGATGGGTATAATAATGATGTGTAACTCATGTAAATAATAAATATAACATGTTAATGATTCTGTATATATGATATACCATTCATTTATATATTATTTTAATATCAAAAGAATGATATTGTCGCTCGTGCGTACGTACGGACTACCCTCTCCACGAACACGATGAGATTCATTCTCCATCGTATCCATTCAAGTATAATTATCATTTTATGATTTAAAAATTATGTTTAAGGACTTGATATCATTCTGGATATGAATAAGATACAACAAACATGGCTTATGTAACAAAACATATAAAAGAAAATGAGTAAGTTAACACCCGAAACGATGATAATTCTAAGATATTATTAATAAATCAATGTTAAAAGATCATATATGATATCATATTAATATATATGATTCTTGTATAATTTAATAACAATTATTTCACCATTATACAGGAGGTTATCCTACCCCAACCAAGGAAAAGTACAAGGTAAGGGTTATTTCACAATCTCTTCATTATCCGAGGTTGTATTATACTACTGGGATCTCTTTATCATCCACATCCATGTTTCTTAAAAATTTATTTCAAAACATTTTTACTATTTACAAGAATATGGGTTAAAGTCATTTATACCCTTGTTTGACTTTTTATTAGATGTTTATAAAGGAATCTTTCCGTCGTTTTCAAAACAAGGTCCTTTTTAACCTTTTCGACAGAATTGAGGTAAGAATGTTTTTTTTAACTTATACGGCGGGTGCAGTTATTTTCCGCCGTTATAAAATCGTCGAAGCTTTCCATACAAGATTATAAGAATATTTTCAAAGAAAATGTTTTATTTTATATGGATCTTAAATGATTTCAAAATAAAAGGAGATACTTCTTTAAAAAGAATTTTGATTTCATCTATGTCAACATCCTTTGATGGATTTTAAGATTATTTGAAGTTGATTTATTATGATACAAAACTTCCATATTGTATTGAAGGTTTTGTGATATGTTTGACTGTGGATGTGCTATTTTTATACCATTCATAGTTTATGGTGAAATTATTGACATTTCGTATGCTAGTTTTAATACGAATGTTTATGTTATGTTCAAACCTTTTCATATGGGAATGCATTGGACTTAATAAGTGACGGGTGGAGCCCGCTATAGCTCCTCGATGCATCGGTAGGTCTCATGAGACAAACTAGTGTCTTGGCACAAGGCCTTGACAAAATCTTATTTGTAGTCTTGGCACGAGGCCTTGGCTATGTGGTTATGATAGTGTGGCATTATGCATTCCATAATTATGAAAGTGGTTATTGATATTGCATGTGATTATTCGATTAGTAGAATATCCATGTGAACAAGTAAATGGCATTATTTCATTTTACTTTTGCCATACTATGTTGAAGTTCAATTTTAAAAGGCTTTTGTTTTAGTAATTCATTGCCTTAAATGTTTATGCTTATTTTGAATGTTCCGCTATATTGTTATCCTTACTGGGCATTTGAGCTCACCCCTTTTCTATGTTTTATTTTCCCAGGTAGTGAAGAAGTAAATTATGAATGACTTGCAGGGATATTATGAGGGGTTAATAGTGTGGATATGAAGACTTTGTTGTTGTAGTGGTTTTTTCACTTTGAAATGTAATGTAAAACTTTATGATTATATCTAGTGTTTCCAAGGCTACTAAACCAATCGGTCTTTCGAGATTTGATCTTTCTTGTGATCATGCCAATGTTACGAAGTAATGCACCGACTCTGGGTAGCTGGGGTCGGGGCGTTACAACCTACAATTGTTTAAATCCGTTTTTTCCCTTCGGTGAGTTTTTAGTAAAAGAAATGAAAGGAATATTTTGTCGTTTTTCGTACGAGGTACTTTTTGACTTTTACGAAAAAAGTACGAAGAATGTTTTTTTAACTTATATGGCATGAATGGATTTCTAAAAAATTATTTCCAAGAAGTTTACTTTACAAGTATTCATGTTTATTTTTAATCAACTTCTTTTAGTTTAAAATTGTATGACATGTTAAGAAAGGAAAAGTGTTTTTGAAGTAGAAAGGATATTTTCCTCAAGAATGAAGTTCAAGAATTTTATCAAAATTATTTTCCATCTAAGATAATAAAAGGGTTCTATTTTTATCCATATTATTACATGGATTTGATTATGTTGTGATGGAAATATATATTTTTTCTTTATCTTATATGAATTGTTTTATGATGTCATGTTGTTTAAGAATCACATTTTTATTACATGGGTTACGATATGATGTGTGGTTTATGATTATGTGGCACACATGAGAAAGGATTCATTATAAGATGGGTGGGACCTATATCTCCCTCAAATGCATTGGGTAAAGATATTATATCTCATGAGATAGACATGGCTGGAACGGTAGGTTATACCGGTTCAGTGAAACAGGACTGGAACGAGGGTGACTCGGTTCAGAAAGGGACTTTGTCCACTAAGATAGTCTTCGCAATGAGTCATGACTAACAAGAAATGATTTTCCATGATTTTGTGTGCATGCCACAAAGTTTCAAGTTTTATGTTATGATTATGGGGATCTCATTTTCACTTCTATGATTTATTACATGTTAAGATATTATGATCTCTTTTGCAGGATATGATTTTCAAAAAGATATGATATGATTTTTATTTCCTTTATTTGACCTTGCTGAGCATTTGAGCTCACCCTTTTATGTTTTCATTTCCCCAGGTCAGGAAGATGGATATTAAGTAGAATATGCTAAAAGGGACCCTTGATATGATGAAATAAATGGGAGACATTGTAGAAGATTTATGAACCAGTTGTTTATGATTCCCAGTTTCTAAAGACTATATACCTATACGGTCCTTTGTGGTTTTGTCATATGTTGTAATAAGTGTGCTTCAATTTTGAAGTATAAACAATGTATGTAAAGTATGGGTCATTATAGTTGGTATCAGAGGAAAGGTATAGTCAACCTTTGGAAAATAGGATGTGAAAGTCTTAGTAAGAACCCTAAGGATAAGTCTAAGCATAGAACACAATCTTAGTGTTTTAGAAATGGCCATGAATACCCTAGGATAAGACCTTAAGTGTGAAATTTTATCCTTGATTATGTGGTTTTCCTATTATAATTAGTGTTGCTCACACTATTCTTCTTGGTTTTAGTCAATGGCTGGAACCCGAAGGAACCGTGTTAATGCGGAATGCGATGGGCAATGCACTGATTTTCCCCCTGAGCAACCAAACGATATGGGAGCTGGAATGAAAAATCTTGTAGCCATGCTCACACAACTTTCTCAAGCTATGAATCATGCAGGACTTCCAAACGAGCAAAGGAAGAGGAAACATTCTGTTGAATCCTTCATGAGGCAGCGTCCACCTTCTTTCAGCGGGTCTACTGATCCATTAGTTGCTGAACAATGGATTAGTACTACTGAAAAGATATTTTCAGTTCTTCAATGTTCTGAACATGATAAATTCATCCTAGCAGTGTATCGTTTGGAAGGAGATGCTAATCAATGGTGGAATCTTATTAAGAATACGAGGCAAAGGGATGAAATTGAGTCTATGGAATGGGACGAGTTCAAGAACTTATTTTTCAATAAGTACATCCCTCTTATTCTCCGAACAATGATGGAGAAAGAGTTTCTTGAACTGAAGCAAAGGGATGATGAATCTGTTGGTACCTATGAAGCAAATTTTACCAGACTTGCATGGTACGCTTTTGGTATTATTATCCAACCTAAGAGTAATATCGATCGATTCTTTAGTGGCTTAAAACCAAGTCTTCGAAGGGCGTTATCCATAAGGGACATCAATAGCTACGAGGAAATCGTTCGATGTGCTCTCAAAGTCGAGATGGAGATTGGAGTAACCCATCAGTCACATGGGTTTGATAAGAAGTGGAAGATGGAATTCAAAGGAAAATCTAAAGAGCACACTGAAAAGAAGATGAGCTTTCCCTTATGCTCAAAGTGTGGAAAGAAACATAGAGGGAGTTGTCTTAAAGGGACAAGTAAATGTTTCAAATGTGGAAAGGAAGGTCATCGAGCATTTGAATGCCGTGATAATGGGAAGAAGATGTATAATGATGCAAACAAAGGAAGGGATACACAGAATGAACCTACTACACTTCAATGTTTCAAGTGCAAGGAGATGGGACATTATGCCAATCAATGCCCAAATCCAAGGGTTGATTATGATGGTCGACGTCACCAAAATCTTAAGCCTAAAGACAAAGGAAAGTCACATGCAATTTCTATCAGCGATGTGGAGTACGATAACGAAGTGGTGAAAGGTACACTTAACATCCACTCTAAATTAGCAAATGTTTTATTTGATTCTGGATCCACCCACTCTTTTATTTCTAAAGAATTTTCTAAGGTTATCACCGTATTACCTCAACAATTAGATGTTGAGTTAGCTGTGACAACACCTAATGGCACAACAGTCGCATCAAAAGTTTATAATTCTTCTCCGATCGAAGTTTGTGGGAAAGTGCTTCCTGCAAATCTTGTGATCCTTCCTTTAGTTGAATTTGATGTGATTCTTGGCATGGATTGGCTTTCTCTACATGGAGCTCATATCAATTTCCAATGAAGGGAAGTCACATTTCATATTCCAGATCAATCTACGATCGTCTATCGATGCAAGGATGAATATAACCTTCCAGTGGAAATTCCTTCCATTTTATGGGTATTGATTCCACTAAATGAAGGTTATTTATCTCAAATTGTTGGTGAGAAACTCGTGATTAAGAATATTCCCATCGTACGGGAGTTTGATGATGTCTTTTCGGAGGAATTACCAGGTCTTCCACCAAATCGTGAAGTTGAGTTTTCAATAGAACTCGTACCGGGTGCTTTGCCTATTTCAAAGACACCTTATAGAATGGCCCCAATTGAGTTGCAGGAATTGAAGAAGAAAATCCAAGAGAATCTTGATAAGGGATTCATACGCCCTACTGCGTCACCTTGGGGAGCACCTGTTCTATTTGTTAAGAAGAAAGATGGATCAATGAGACTCTGCATTGATTATCGAGAACTTAACAAGATCACTATCAAGAACAAATATCCTCTCCCATGCATTGATGACTTATTTGACCAACTACGCGGAGCTGAATACTTTTCCAAGATTGATCTTCATTCAGGGTATCATCAATTAAGGGTCAAAAGGGAGGATATACCAAAGACGACTTTCCGTACAAGGTATGGACACTATGAATTTATAGTGTTGCCATTTGGTCTTACTAATGCCCCTACTATCTTCATGGATCTAATGAATAGAGTCTTTAGAGACTATCTTGATCAATTTGTGGTAGTCTTTATAGACGATATTCTTGTCTATTCAAAGAGAACGGAAGAGCATGAAGATCACTTGAGAATTATATTGAAGACCCTAATAAAGGAGAAGCTTTATGCCAAATTTAACAAGTGTGAATTTTGGCTTCAAAAAGTTGCATTTTTTGGTCACATAATCTCAAAAGCGGGGATATCTGTGGATCCAGCAAAAAAAGAGGTTTTCGAAAGATGGTCAAGACCAACAACAGTAACTGAGATCTGAAGTTTTCTTGGTTTGGCTGGATATTATTGACGTTTTGTGAAAGATTTTTCACGATTATCTAATCCACTCAGCAAGTTGACTCGGAAAGGAGTTATGTTTGTTTGGACAGAGGAATGTGAAGAGAATTTCAAGGAGTTGAAAAGAAGGTTATCCAGTGCACCTGTACTCACACTGACTTGTAGTGGAGAAAGGTTTGTGATCTATAGTGATGCATCCAAGAAGGGATTGGGGTGTGTTCTTATGCAAAATGATATGGTGATAGCTTATGCCTCACGACAGTTGAAAATCCATGAGCAAAATTACCCAACACATGATTTGGAGTTGGCTGCGGTAATCTTTGCATTAAAGATTTGGAGGCCTTACCTTTATGGTGAAATGTGTGATATTTATACTGATCATAAAAGTTTAAAGTATATTTTCACACAAAAGGAGTTGAATATGCGTCAAAGAAGATGGTTAGAGCTGATAAAGGATTATGACTGCTCAATCCATTACCACCCTGGGAAAGCAAACAAGGTGGCTGATGCATTAAGTCGACAAGAACACGCTAGTTTATCCATGATGAGGATCACAAAAGATCCAATATTTATGGATTTACAATGTATGGATATTGGAATTATAATGGAAGGGAAAAAATCTTATCTTTCTCAAATGAATGTTCAACCATCTATACATGTGAAGATTAAAGAGGCACAAAAAGAAGATGTAGAGTTACAAAATAAGGTGAGAAATGTTCCTGAATTCAACCTTGATTGTGATGGGATAATAAAGTTCATGAATCGGGTTTGTGTTCCTCCCATCCCCGAATTAAAGAAGGAGCTGCTGGATGAGGCTCATAGTTCTTCATTCTCTATTCATCCTGGAAGCACGAAGATGTATAGGGACCTGAAAGTGTACTTATGGTGGGATGGAATGAAAAGAGATGTTGCTGAATATGTATCTCGAAGCTTGGTTTGTCAACAAGTTAAAGCTGAGAGACAGAAGTCTAAGGGGATGATACAACCATTACCCATACCCGAATGGAAATGGGAAAATATCACTATAGACTTTGTCACAGGACTTCCTAAAACATCCAAAGGCAATAATGCTATCTGGGTCATAGTTGATCATCTTACAAAGTCTGCACACTTCATTGCTATTAGAGAGGATTTCTCTCTAGATCTGCTTTCCAGGATATATGTAAAGGAAGTGGTAAGATTGAATGGAGTACCACTTTCTATTATATCTAATCGGGATCCGAGATTTACCTCGAAGTTCTGGCGAAGTCTTCAGCATACTCTGGATACAGAGTTGATTTTCATCACTGCTTATCATCCCCAGACAGATGGTCAGTCTGAGAGAACAATTAAAACCCTAGAAGATATGATGAGAGCATGCTCTATGGATTTCAAAGGAGGTTGGGATCAACACCTACCTTTGGTGGAATTTTCTTATAATAATAGCTTTCACTCCAGTATTCAGATGGATCCTTATGAAGCTCTCTATGGAATGAAATGCAGGACTCCAACTTGCTGGGATGAAGTTGGGGAAAGAAAGCTATTAGGACCTGATCTCGTTGATGAAATGGCAGAAAAGGTCAGATCTATTCAACAACACATAAGAGCAGCTTAGAGTCGACAGAAAAGTTATGACGACAACCGAAGAAAAGACATAGAGTTTGAAGTGGGTGGTAAAGTGTTCTTACGAATATCTCCCTGGAAGAGGGTTATGAGATTTGGAAATAAGGGGAAGTTGAGCCCTATATATATCAGTCCTTTCGAAATACTGGATCGTGTTGGAAAGGTAGCTTACCGATTGGCGCTTCCACCGAATCTCTCTCAAGTTCATGATGTGTTCCATGTATCTCTCCTGAGAAAGTACATACCTGATCCTTCACATGTACTCAGCTCAGAAGTTGTACCGCTGGAGCAAGATCTTTCTTATGAAGAACAACCAATAGAGATTCTGGATTGTAGCAAAAAAGTCCTACGAAACAAGACCACTCGATTGGTGAAAGTTTTATGGAGGAAACACCAATTAGAAGAAGCTACATGGGAGCTTGAGGATATAATGAGGGAGAAGTATCCTCATCTGTTTGTTACAAAGTCACGAATTTCGAGGGAAAAATTAATTTTAAGGGGGGTAGAATGTAACACACGAGATTTTTATGAGTAATATTTTGTTTTTATATATCATCAAAAGAATCTTTCACTACATACTAGCTTGGCTTACTTTACATGCAATCGCGACCTTCCTCGTTAGCTTGCGTCGTACGCAATACCGAGTTTCACTAAACAACGATATTCTATTAAAATATTTTTAAAACTAGCCGTTATGAATAGTAATAACCACTTTTTGAAATTTTATAAATTTTATTTTTCAAAATGGACTTCATTTTTGGATTCGGAATACCGAAATTAGCCTAGGGTGAAATTTTGGTATTTTTCTGAAAACTTTCAATTTTTGATGAATAGTGAAACCACTAAGTGGTAGGTTAAAAACTGAATTTTGCATAAAACTTAATTTTACCGCTTCTATGAGTTGAATTTCGAAAATCCGACAGAAATGGTTGATATCAGTATGTAAAATGTGGTTCAATGAGATAAAAATAATTTTTTGGTGAATAGTAACTTTTTACTTTTTTTACCGCGGTTAATAGTAAATAGGGGTAAATACGATATTACTATTACCCTAACACATGCCCTAATTCTATTGGATAAGTGTAATTCGACCATACACAACCTTATGAATAAAATATGACCATTTAGTCCCACTTGGGTTAGAATAGGACATTTATTATTAATTTATATAAAGAGGGGTTAAAATAGTTAAAATCAAAGTTTAGTAAGTAAGTCATTTTTAATATGGGGTTATACATAAGATAAATTCGACTATAAATACTAATTAGAAATATACCAAGATTTTCTAAATAATGGTATTTTATTTATAATTTTTAAACATTAAATATTTTAATTTATTTATGACAAAATGATGATGCAGTAATTATCTTATTTATGAAATATTGACATAATTGATGTTATAAACACCAAAATAAATGTAATTTGAGACTTTTTATGAATTCCACTAATTTTATAGGTTACTATGATATATTAGTGTTGATTTAATCACCTTGGTTCGAACATATAATTCTGTTATGACTTTCACAAAAATCATATATCAAATAGTGTCAAAATTGACACAAAATAGTTTTTAAATCAAATATTATATTATTAATTTTTATTTTATTCCTAAAAATCTAAGGATTGGACAAATGACTTAGATAAGGATATTTATATTAATAATAAATAATTTGGGGTTCGTTTGGCATATTATAGTAAGTGTATTAACCATTTAGTGAAAGAAAACAAAAAGACACGGTAAAAGTTATATTATTTAACTTAGAGATAAATCTAATTGATAAGGTTAAAATAATACCCTAAACTTGTCTAAATCCTATTTTTTGATAGTATTTCGACCCATCCCCACTGTATCTTCGAAATAAGACCCTTTGTAACCATTATAACCCGATTTTTACTTTAATATAAAATAATATTTTGAGATATTCCTAAGGTGCCCCTTTCCTCCCTTATAAAAGGGCACCTCCTCCCCCTCCTCCTCACACCAATTTGAGCACTCATGCTCGGCCAACCCCTGCCATTTTCTCCTCTCCACTTCCTTAGAATAATCCTAGAGGTCCTGGTCTTCTTCAAAGACCAATCTTAGTTCCCTAAGTGGAGGATTCAAAGAAGCGTTCCAAAGAAGAGGTAATATCCATTACCGATCTTTTCAATTTCTTTCTTCTTCAACTTCTTCTTCTTTAGTTGTTTCATGATAAAGTAATAACATCAGTATTACATACATACTGATATGTTATTATAAATATGAAACAACCCTAATTCACCTTCTATCCATCCTACGGAAAAATGAAATCACCGCACGTGCTTACGTACGTAATACCGTTTCCACGCCGTGGTGTAATCTATTTTCCACCATCATCTTACAAGGATTGGTATAATGGTGTAATGAGTAACTATTTATGATTATTATAAAGTAATATTGATACTGAAATAATATAAATATACTTCAATTCAATTCCACGATCATAGGAACGATATCATCACTCGTGCGTACGTACGGAATACCGTCTCCACTATGTGAAGCGACTCGTTCTACATGATCATCATTACATAGTAATTATATAAATGAATTGAATTAATAAATATGATATATGTTACACTAATACCATTCTGGATATAAGGTTTCTATAACCTTAAAAGAAGAATAATAATTTATTCGGCAAAACACGCATAAGAACAAAAGGCAATAAAGACCCAAGTAACAAGTAACAATGAAATATTACTAACAAGAAGCTAAGAATATGACCATATATGATATCATATCAATATGTATGATTCTGTAATAAGTCAATAACATTATTTAAACCATTATACAGGAGCTTCGGACACGTACAAAGCACATTGGACCTAAGGTAAGGGAAATATCAAAATCTCATTTTTATCCGAGATTGTTTATTCGTAAGTATTTACTCGGGTGTATTTTATCATCCACATCCATGTTTCATAAATATGTAATATTATTTCCATCAACCTACAATTGTTTAAATCAAATTTTACCCTTAGGTGAGTTTTTAGTAAAAGAAATGAAAGGAATCTTTTGTCGTTTTTCGTACGAGGTACTTTTTGGCTTTTCCGACAAAAGTACGAAGAATGTTTTTTTTAACTTATACGGCATGAATGGATTTCTAAAAAATTATTTCGTAGAAGTTTCCTTTAAAAGTATTCATGTTTATTTTTAATCAACTTCTTTTAGTTTAAAATTGTATGACATGTTAAGAAAGGAAAAGTGTTTTTGAAGTAGAAAAGATATTTTCCTCATGAATGGAGTTCAAGTATTTTATCAAAATTATTTTGCATCTAAGATAATAAAAGGGTTCTGTTTTTATCACTATTATTACATGGATTTGATTATGTTGTGATGGAAATATTTTTTTTCTTTATCTTATATGAATTGTTTTATGATGTAATTTTGTTTAAAAATCCCATTTTTATTACATGGGTTACGCTATGATGTATGGTTTATGATTATGTGGCACACATATGAAAGGATTCATTATAAGATGGGTGGGACCTATATCTCCCTCCAACGCATTGGGTAAAGATTTTAAATATCCTGAGATAGACATGGCTGGAACGGTAGGTTATACCGGTTCAGTGAAACAGGACTGGAACGAGGGTGACTCGGTTCAGAAAGGGACTTTCTCCACTAAGATAGTCTTGGCAATGAGTCATGACTAACAAGAAATGATTTTCCATGATTATGTGTGCATGCCACAAAGTTTCATGTTTTATGTTATGATTATGGGGATCACATTTTTACTTCTATGATTTATTCCATGTTATGATATTATGATCTCTTTTGCAGGATATGATTTTCAAAAAGATATGATATGATTTTTATTTCCTTTATTTGCCCTTGCTGAGCATTTGAGCTCACCCTTTTATGTTTTCTTTTCCCCAGGTCAGGAAGATGGATATTAAGTAGAATTTGCTAAAAGGGACCCTAGATATGATGAAATAAATGGGAGACACTGTAGAAGATTTATGAACCAGTTGTTTATGTTTCCCAGTTTCTAAAGACACTATACCTATACGGTCCTTTGTGGTTTTGTCATATGTTGTAATAAGTGTGCTTCAATTTTGATGTATTAACAATGTATGTAAAGTATGGGTCATTATAATACTCCTTAGATCTGGTGCAGGGTGTGATAGTTTATTATATAACATTGACCCTGAAGGATTGATTGGCTATTTATACACGTTGAATATTTCCCAAGAGGTATGTCATTAGATTACTCAACATATGATGAAATGGATGTTTTTCATGAATTAAAGAAATCCGTTGAATGTAAATGTTATTTTAGAAGATATGCATGACAATATAAATCCATATTTATATTAATTACTGTTATACCATGTCTAAATTTTCTTTTTTAGTGATACTTGTTGGACAAACAGTGTTATTCATGCTTATTTATTCATAACACTATTATATATATTTCCCAATTGTTCTTTTTATATTACAAAAATAAGAATTTATATAGTCATTCATAGTGGTGTCTTACTGAGTGTTACCACAAAAAATGATTAGGATATTATAGGTCACCCAAATCGACATCAAGGATATAGTTAAGGGTAAAATCAAGTTTCCACATTACAATGATTCATTGGTTTTTAATAGGAGAAGCGATTCACATAGTCATGTTAGGATCGTGATTATACATGGAGAAAATCCTTGTTTTTCTTATAGTAAATGTCTTATACTAGTTTTTTGATTCATTGTATTTCTTTCTATTTTTATAGATACATTACATACAACATTTTGTTTATGATACTGTATTGGAATAGTTTATTCTTATTGTAATCTAGATTTATTTTATACTATTCAGTTATTTAGTATTATTATATTGTTCATTTTTATGATTATACCATTGTGGTACACTCTAATTATGATTGTATAATATCCTCACTCTAACACCTTATACACTCAATTCTATTTTGAATCCAATGGTGTATAAGGAGGCACGCATGAGGCTTGGTGACCCCCGAGCTTGGAGACAAACTTAGTAGATTACTGGATAGCGTGTTACAAAGTTCTATCAAAGTACTTTCATTTCATTTCATTTCATTTTCTACATTACTGCATGAGATAGTATAATTGGGATATATGAATATGTTGGAATATATTAATGAGTTATTCCTAGGAGTAGCCAACCCACAGACGTGAAAATGATTTATTACATGGCATGGAAATTCATTAACTGATTTTTTCCTTAAATAGTATATATGATTCGACCATTGGTTAACACTTATGATATGTGATGTTATAATATATATGATTAAGAAATTTCATTTAATACTTTTTCAATATGGAATGGATTTATAGATCATTCATCTTTTATAAAACCTTATAGGATTCATATTCCATGACAAGGCCATTCCATAAAAGATGAATCTATTGACCGCAAGATATTGTTTATATTTTTGTTTTATTATAGAATTAATATCTAATAACATCTATTCCAAATTTCTGAGAAACATAAAGGGTTCTGAGGGTTCTTTTCATAATGTAAATAGTGTTTTCCCGAATTGTATACAGTCGGAACACTAATAATTAAGTTATTGAATGTGGAGTAATGGATTATTGGTCACATGGACTGGAACATGTTATTGTTTGGATTAAATGAGAACTACACATCAATTTATATGATTTATGGATGCATATATATATTATGTAGAGACACATTGGGTACAAAAATTTAATGATAATTTTTATAAATATGATTTTTAAATGAAAATAATTTTTAAATAGAAAGGTCTCTAATAAATTTAGTTTCTTATTACACATAAAAAATCATATAATGGTACCCATACGATAAAATAAAGATCATTACCCGGAATGACATTAAATTTGGAAGTAGACAGTGTCTTTAGGGATGATTAAAATCTTTCATATTACATAGTACTAGGTTTAAGAGTTTGTAGAGTGTTGTGTCATTTTTATAAACTACACGAATATTAACCTATACCCACAGTTAGAAACATTGATAATTTCTAAAAAACCAACGGTATTATATAATACAATGTATTATGAATAGAGGATTTTTAGGAAGTCGAGATAGGCATATTCCCATGGTTTGATCAAATCGTTTCTATAGCCTACCTATATCCATGGATCTTCAACCGTTAGTGTAGAAAATTTAAATGGAAAAACCGATACTAATGGTTTGGTTAGACTGTGTGTTTATGTCAATTATTTAAAAATTTAAACCATGAAGTGTTGATTCCAGAACCATTTTCTTATACTCCAATGTCTTTACCACTATCATAAAACACATTAGGTGTTCAAATATTGATATATATATAAAAGATAGCAAATATATGAATATTTATATATTTAAACTTATTTATTATGACTATTATTATTATGATAAAATAATGGTCCAAACTATACCCATGGGTTGGTCAAACTATATGTATACATCTTTAACTAAAAAACTTCTAGGAATTAACCCCAACACCATCTGATTATACTGTAATGACATTTCTACAGTTGAATAAATTTTATGTTTTTATATTTCAATATATATATATATATATATATTTATGTTAAAAAATAAATTATATTAATTTTATTATTATTATTGTTATTATTAATGAATCATTATAAGATAAACTATACACATGGTTTGGAAAAACCATGCATATAGTTTTACAAAAAACAATAGATATACCCACAGTTTGTTCAAACCATGTGTATAGGTTATCTCGTGAACTTCCCTCAAATTCCCCCCATGAAACATATTGTCATGGTTTACAAAAAAATAGTGGGTATAGGGGTAAAAAATACCCATTAATATTTTTAGAATACTGGGAACAGGTTTCCCCATCACTATTCCATGAGTATTACCCCCACATAATATATTTCTATGGGATATAAAAATACTGGCTATGGGTTCTAATCCATACACTATAGATAAGGCATCGAAAAATAGTTGATATAAGATTGAAATATGGGAAAAGTTTGGTAAAAAACCCATTTTTGTAACTATATTTTACCTTTGTGATAGGAATTTTAATACCAAAACATTATTTATATTTGTGATCTAGTTGATAGAAATTTTTTTATGGTGTTTGTTTTGAAATTTTAGAGGTACTATACCATTAATACCTATTGGTGTGTGCTATAATGGGATAAAGAACACAATTCAGAGGCGGTGGAACATATGCAATGAGTAAAATGTCAGGTAGTACCACCTGTTAGAATAATAAATATTAGCAATACAAATGTGTAATCATGGGATTAACATGGGTTTCTATGCATTATATATACCGTTCATGGATACCTGAAACATTCCTCTTATGTGGCAGAGCTGATGCATGTCTTCCAACATTATCATCCACCCACGTTCCAGAAAATTAAGGGTGAAATGATGCCATGATTTTTGTTGAGACTAATTTTTCTATTTTCAATAATATCGTTTACATATCATTAGTGTATTGTAAAGATCGTCACATATATTCTTAGTCGAGCAACTATGAACTGGTGGGATTTTCAATGCCAGGATGATAGAAATGTTGATATCCTTTAGAGGGATATCCAATACCTACTTTCAGGTAAATAATTTCATTTAAAATGAGAGCATAACATATATGTGAGTCTGTGCAATTATATAAGGGTCCTATGGCCATTAATGACTATTCGAATAACATTACACAAATTCTTAACTTTCCACCAATATATATTTTTGATGATTCATATTTGGAGATACACTTATAGGTTGTTATAAATCATGTCATGTGATCATAAGTGAACATGTATTGTTTGATTTTCATATCAATGATAGTGAATAAGGTTCTTATTAGTATGTTTTGTTTGAAGGAAGCTGGACGTCTAGAGCAGGGTAGTGTTTATTCTTGTCTAATTGGTTCATTGATAGGTGGAAGGCCAAGATGTTTTGTGGTTTATCAAGAGTGGAATACTAGAAATAGTGATATTTATAGTAGTTATATCATATATTATCTATGTAGGATGTGGGAAAACGTGGGGATCTAGTGAGATTGATATGAATTTAGGTTTCATGCTTATGGTAGGATGGTCCATATATAGAGTCTTTTATGAACTTTTCTCAAATGGTTTGTAAGAGGGGGTTGATAGAGACTATATATTGATGAGTGGGGTTCAAAAATATACATCAAATATAGAATTTGAGTACTATAGGTCATTCAAGACGAGGATGTGGTTGTGTTCAGCAAATCCCAACAACAGTTGCATCTCGATGTTAGATTAGTTCATCTCGGAGTTGTCATTCTATTTCAAAGTGCCACAGTTTAAGCTATATATATTCATTATATCCAATACCCATGGAGTAGTGCATCATACCATATATAATTATAGGTTTGATCTTAGTATCCAAAAAACTAATATCAACTATTTTTTATATATATTCTTCTCAAAGATTCATACATGTACCAATAGTGAATATAATCATGATCATTGTTCTATTTTATGATAGTGATATGAAATTTGAAAATCCATAAGGGATCATATTACAGATTGTGTTGATGTTTAATGTGTGAACTCTTGATCTATGTTTGAGCCACTTAATATGGGATCTCTTCATCAATGAGATGATTGGAATTTATTTCATACTCAGAGTGAGATGGATAGTTTTTTTACCCTTCCTAATATTGTTTATATCCCAAATACGGGACACTCACATCATCCATGTGTGGGATGTTTATTTAAAATGGTGAATGGGATGTACCATATGGTATATAATTCACAATCATTGTGATATAGGCGGGATGGAAGCCCAATTTTTTATTTTAAACCTTGATGACTAGGGAATACAACTATTTGAATTAACACTAGTAGTAGATTTGATTGGGAATTCACTCCTGATGAATTTTCTATTTTACCAACTATTTGATATTTTTAATTTTCAATCTATATTTTACTATGAGCTTAATAAATATCCATTCATCTTTAGAGGGTGGATACTGCAGAATTGTGTGAGCTAAAGAGTAAGTTAGAACACATAGAGGAAAATTGATTTATATGACCCAATACTTCTCTTTGGTGTTCTCTAATAATTTTTTTGGAAAACCAGACATATCTATTTGGATATGTGGGGATTACCATAAATTTAACTAGTTGATAGTTTAGAACAGATATTCCATTTTTTGGATATGTGGATGCATTGATCAGATTTGAGGAGTTCTAGTTTTATTGATGAAAACAATTTTATATTATGTTTTCATAATTTTATTTTTCACACATTAAAAAAGCCAAATATAAATATTTATAGAATGTATGATCTATATGAGAATATATTATATGATGTTCTCCCTTAAGAACATGGTAGTAGTTTTTATGGCTCTGATGAACTGAGTTTTTCATCAATTGTGGATTCATTTCTGCTGGTATTCGTATATGATATCATGGTGTATTATGAAAATCAACAAAAAAAAATGAAAAAAATATCTAAGTCATTTTTGATATTAATTGAAGAAAATACTTTATTTTATAATCTCACAAAGTACCACACCATGATGGATGATATTATTTCCCAACATCATATTATCTCAGATATTGGAGTATCAATTGACCTTGAGATGGTGAGATCTATAGATTGAATGATGTAACATAATAAATTCCATGAAATAAAGAGTTAATTTGAGATAAAAAACCATTATTGGAAATTTATAGATGACCTATAATAAATAGATTCACCTCGTAAGGGATTGACTAATATTTGTGTAGAGTTCATAAGGTAAAATTCCTACAATATATTCATTCAAGAGATAAAAGGAATAAAAACTTATGTGATGGTCCTGATTCTACTAGTGTAAAGAAGGATTTATGAAAAATATTGTGATGTATTAGGTATCGGGATTAGATCAGTCAAGATACAGGAGGTTAAACTCACTATATATGGGTCTCATCATTTGACACCAGATGATTGGAACAGTTTGAGACATGATCTAGAATGTTTTACTATCATATATTCATTAGGAAGATGGGGGAATTAGACAGCGTGGAGAATTTTATGGTGTATACAGATCACAATAACCTAAAGTACATATTGTTACAGTGTAAAATGATCCATTATTAGAATATTTGGGACTAATAACTCAATTAATATAACATTGATCTATAATATATTCCTTGTAAAGGAAATGTTGTGAAAGATGCTCTGAATATGAGTACTCATGTATAGACAGTTCAGGAGGCTTGCAGAGTGTGGATTCTTATGTATCTATTTTTCTAAATGCACATGGAGTTGTAGCATGGTCATAGGAAACCACTTATCCCATCTATTGATGTGACTTACAGTCTTCTATATTGAGTGAGGATGAGATAGATATCATATTCTAAGGATTTATATATATGTGTAACAATGGAAGGTGTAGACCCACCTCCTAGATAGAATACTAGGGGGAATGGAATTATATGTATTCATGGATGCTTCACAATTCTAGTAGACATACAAAAAGAGATTATGTGAACGTTTCATGAATCATCATGACATGGGAAAGATGTATCAGGATTTATGACACAAGTATTGGCAGAAGGGATTGAAAAATGAGGTAGGTAGTTTTTCCATGAGGTATTCCAACTGTCCATAGGTTAAGGAGGAAAACTAATTGAAATCTATATATTTATAATATTTTTTTCATGGGGAAATGTGATGTGGTTGTGGTAGAATTCATTAATGGTATGCTGAGGTCACATGAAGTTATTGATGTTGTGAGGGTAGTTGTCGGTTGGATAATTAATTCCACCCATTTCTTACCGATTAGGGAGACCTTATATGTAGATGATCTTGTATGAAATTATATATGTGATATTTTTACCCATGATGGGGTTTCAAATACCTTTTTATCATATTCGAACTCTTGGTTGACATATTATATTTGGTAAGGCTTATAAAGTATTTTGGGTATAAAGGTGCTTCAAATCATGAACTAACACACTCAAAAAAATGGCTACTCAAATAATACTACATAGGATATAGAGGAAATTAATAGAGGATGAGTCCTTGATTTTGGGGGATCATGGGAGAGATATATACCAACAGTTGAGTTTGCCTACAATAATAGTGATTAGGGGAATATATAGATAGTACCTTCTGAGAGATTTTATAATAGTACATTATGATCACCTATTTTATAGCTTGAGGCTGTTGTGGTAGCACCGTTCAGACTGTGTCTTTTCTAGGAGATGTTAGATTAGGTTTTGCTGATTCAGAAATAGATTCCTTTGGGACATTCCCAGGAAAATCCAAAAATGTTCGTTGACCAAAACCTTTGGAGTTCGATGTTGGGGATAGATTATTTTTAAAAATATCACAGAGGTTGGGGAATATAAAGATTATGAGAAATAATATGATTTTTTACCATATCATAATATATAGCTTTATGAGGTTGAGTTAAAGGTATACACATACATTGAGGGGAATCCTGTACATATTTTTTACTGAATCATGAAGACTCTCTATGTTTATCCTTTTCCTCTTGTATGAGTGATATGGATGTCTGACTGTGTGCTTGATGAGACATGTGAATATGAGGCTAAAATTTGTTTTCATGAGGAGGAGTTATTCTCAAATAACTCTAGACCCCCCCTAAGAGGTGATATTAGAGAAAAATTACTTTGATGGGGGAATAATGTAAGATCCATGGTTTTTTAATTGAGATGAAATATTATTAGTTTTCGGATAACTATTTTTTTTAATAAATTTGGGATTCATAATGACTTCGTGTATTTTCTAGATGTTTTTGGAGATTTTTTAGGGACCAAAGGTTCAGTTTTGGGAATTTTTACCAAGGCCAAAAAAATTAAAAGAAACCATTCATCTTAGGCCACATAGTTACGAGTGATGGTGAGGGGTGGTTCAGGTCACTTTCTAGGTCTACCTAGTTAGATGAAACTTTATAGCCAACTCCACATTTCTATATGATCCACCTACAGATTTTTGAAAAGTTAAATCACATATTTTTTGAATTGTTTCCAAAACCATGCACTTGAATTGTGCATATTTTCACACGAAGTGGTGATGGTAGAACAATGGGCATAAAATTTAATAAATGGTGTATCAAAACCTTGACAACCTATATTATTGTATAAGATTCAATTTTTGCAATAAAATTCTAATAAAATAATCTAATTGACTTCTATTTTTTATTACAAAAATAAAAGGGGTTAATTTCTCTTATTGAACCATATTTAATCCATTAGGTTAGGATTTTGTGTTGTTTTATTATATAGACTCCGATTCCAAAAAAATCATCTTTTTGGGTCTTTGTTGGTGAATTTTTTCATAACCCATATCCCTTATTCATTTTTATTCATATTTATAGAGTTATTTTGGTGTAATATAATAATAAATATATGCAGGCTATTAATTCATTATTTCTTTTTGTACTGATCTATGATGAGCTAGGAATTGATACTGGATGACTGTTCTACCAATGACATATAGTAGATGTTATATATATTTTCCCCTATAATATTTTTGTTTTATAACCAGAATTCATTATGCTACATGTTGGAAAATCAAATGTTTCTTCTAAAATTAAATGACTGACAAGATTAAATTTATTAGAACCCATAAATGTTTTCCACATAGTATCATTTGATGGTTTTAATTTGTAAACCTCATCTTAAACCACCAGTGAGGTGTGTTTATGTATCTTACCCATTAGTTAGCACAAAATTGGGTTTCTATATATACCTTTTATCATAGTTGTTTTTTTAATTAATAAAATTATATATTAGTATCATTCTTCTTCCACACATCAATGTGATTACAAGGTATTAAATGGATAAAATGGAAAATGGATAAAGCTGAAAAGAGTTTGAAAAACTCAGTGGTTTTGAATGTCCATTAAATGGGACATAAAATTAATTGTTGAATTAGTAGAATGACAAAGGGAAAAGTTAATAAAATATAGTTATGTAATAATTTTTTATGATGCGTTCCCTTCTACTCTATGATTTTAGAATATTATTCAATTCCATGGAAATCTATACACTATGGATTGAAAACTATATTGAATTCAATGGACATTATATTCCATCGATTCAATATTATATGGGATTAGAGGGAAAATAATGCTATATTGGACTATCCATGGTCCATAATCATGGTTAAATGAAATAATTCTTTGATAATACCATGGAAATTTATATTCCATGGATTGGGACAACGGAGGTCTGACACTGTATTAATCTTCATTGTCTATAGTAGATGTTTATCAAACAATACCGATTCACTAGTATGGAAATTTGAATATAGTTTACAAAAATGATTATATCATAACCACTTGATCATGATTAATATTAATAATGTGTTATGGTTGCTGGTTTTAAGTGATAATTGTTTCTTAGTGATTGTAAATCTTGATTATTTATTCATATAACCATTGTATATATATTCAACATTGATTTTGTTTATATCACACATATGGGACATGTTATAGGCAACACTGGTGATGTCCTACTAAGTGGTATCTTACCCAATATTCCATCTACCATTGAGTATGCATAAATAATCCATGCATTTCATTGGGGAATAGGCCAATCCCTAGCTTTACGATGCTTGATATTTTTTTGATTAATTGTAAGGGTGCATAGGAATGAGCTAGGATTATAATTCTATCATAAGATACATACTATTAATATTTTCTTTATTGATACATGCATTTTAATATTTGTCTCAATCCATTTATTTACATATATTTTGTATAGGTACATTCCATACTTTTTTAATATGATCCTTTTAAGGATTTTTATGATATTACTATCATCCCGATTTATCTTCTGAATTTCAATTATTTTATATTGCTATTATGGACTACTGTGATTAAAAAACTACTCTACACATGATTATGAGGCTGTAGTATATCCACTCTCTAATTGTATACCCTCGCTAAAAGTCATAAGCATCTGGTGTTTGGGGAAGCTCACTTCGAACCATGTGACACAACATATTGGGGGACAACATAGTGGCTATAAGGATAGACTTTTTCAAGTGAAAACAATGAATCAGAGGATAAAATTGATATTATCCAAAATATTTGGGATAGAATTCACAATTTATTCAATTTGGGTGATTTAGATCTTATGGATAAAGAATTAAAAATGGTTATTTTTTATAGTCATCATAGTAATATAATTTCCTTTATAATTGAAAAATATAAAAATGATTCAACGATAATTTTTAGGAATCAAGAGTTATTGTTTTGGATGATAATTAATCATCTAGTATATGATCATATCAATTAATAGATATTAAAAAATTTAAGTAATTTCAATCCACATAAATTAAAGGAGGAAAATGAATATACAAATAGAAATATTAACACGATTCACATCTATGTGGAATGTTTTTGATCCTCATATATACTGCCCTGAAAAAATCAATGATGATTAGGTTGATGAATCCCATTTATGAAATCGCGAATATTTGTTAATGTAATGATAAAAACATAATAAAATACTACAAAATATGATATTTTTTTAACAATAATGTGTTTAATTTATTGAAACTAGTGGTTATGAAATTTATTATTGAAATGAAATATATATAGATGAAATTGTTTTAGTACTAGAAATCCTATAATTAGGCGATATAAATGGCGACAATTATAAAAATGATGAGTTAAAAATTGCCAATAATGGAGAGTTTGATGAATTCCATAAAGAGTTGAATATTTCTATGGAAAAATGTAATTTCAATGGTGTTTTTAAAAAATCCAAACTATACATATTGAAATAATTATTGATAATATATTAGATGAATTTTGAAATTGATAAACTCCAATATAGAAATTTGAAATGTAGATAATGTTGTTGAATTCAAATATAAATTTGATGAGTAGGATTATATCACTAATTTATTAATAAATCACCTAAATACAATATATAATAGATCACTAAGCATGATGAAGAAATCATTGGTTTGTGAATGAATATATAACATTGCTATAAGTTCCTAAATCATCAAATTGAGCATCTAAATTAGATTTTTTAGTCTGTTTTCATGGAGAAAGAGATATATTATGATCCAATAATGATATTAGATTATTTTATATGAAATTAATTTTCCAATAGAAAAGGAAAGGTTATTGTTGGATATAATTTTAATGAAAATGAATCCATGGTAGTTGATGTATTTTAGAGAGGTTATATACAAACCCAAGTTAAACATACATGTACTTTACAACATTGATAAGATTCAAATAGTTTATTCTGTAGAAAATAATATCCTAATTAAAAATAACATTATTTTTAATTAGATATTGGATGTATAATAATAATATATTTAAAAAAATATTATAATTTATCATTAAAGTAGACACACTAGGTTATCTTCTATATATCCCATTAGTTATATTTTTCCTCAAATCTTTTGTAATGAAATCATAAGAAATAAGTGAGATGATAAACTAAATAAGAGAAGATTAAAAATTATATCAAGGATATGTCGATATGAATAAGTGAAGAAAAGATCATAAGGGAAATATCATATCATCATGGGTGGTAAAAATATGACATATAAGAGTTTCAAAGTACATAGTTTTTAAATATTGAGCAAAGTATTGCCATGAATGGAAAATATTTATATCATATCAATGAATAATTTATCATAAACTAGTAATAATTAGTGTATATAATCAGTTTGAATAAAATAATTTGAACATGGAACAATGAATCTAATATAGATGAATTACATTCATAAGATACACCATCGATGACATTCCCTAAATTTACCTAAAATAAACAAACATATGACTATTTCATTAGACATATTCTATTAACTAACACATTAGTTTGTGATATAACATCACATCAATAATTCATCCATACATACGTGTTCCAAATAAAAATCATTCAATTTTTAAACCAAACTGAATCCATGGAATTGAAATAGATTACGTAAACATCTGAATTAAAATGATATAGTATTAAAAAGAACATACAAAAATTAAATTAGGACTCATAAAATATTCTAAAATTATAAATTAAAATAAAGAATTAAGTAGATTGATACCAACAACCTTATTACAAAAAATAATCACATAAATAAAGAATAATATGTGGATAAATTTGAAACATAAATTCATTTAAGGATGATACTTTTATTTTAATGAAAATAAATTAGAGAAAATGTCTTTTTTAAAACTATTTTGTATTAAAAATTGTAAATCGAATAGTTATTACTCACATTTCAAAAATATTTTTTTTTGAAAACACAAACAATTAATGAAAATTATTTTGATAAGAATTAATTTAACAATAGATATAAAAGTTTACACATTATTAAAAATTGAACATCTTGGAATAACAAAGATCAATAAAAAATTGAACTCAAAGAAAATATTTTTATATAAGAAGTCCCTAAAGTTTACCCTTTATTTCAATATATTTACTTTAATATCAATTATAATAATGTTAAATATCTTAATTAACATATATATATATAATTAATAACGAAAATTTTACATTTTTTCACAATATTAATTAATATTCACTTATTTTATTACATTTATATAATCACTTTTCATCATCACATGTTAATAATATTGTCCATTTTAACAAGGATTGTAAAATCGTTGTGGATAGTCCTTTTTATCAAAAATAAAATTATTTCCTAATAATTCATAGTATTATTATTTATTTTTATATCATAATATAATGTTTTCATATCATTACAAGGGAGTTTTAATTACATTTTAATAATATAAAATTGGGGTTTTCTATTTTATATTTATTTAAAAATTTTATTGGATTACATAATAATAATGTTAAGTTTTTGGAAATAATAATTGAACCATCATAATGATATATAATTAATATATATATCATATATACTATTAATTAATATATACACACATATAATCTAGAAATTATGGAGATAGTGAATAACTGAATATGTCAATCCATGGGGGAGGTAGTCCATAGATATGCAAGGATATTGTATTCATTTTTAATATGACGAATGAATAATGTTATATAGTTTATCATTTTGGTAAAAATTGATATATATTCATAAATATATAACAAATTTATCTTTTCAACTATGTAGTTGAAAATTTAAATGATATAACAACATGGTTTTTTTATAAAATAAGTATTGTATATAAATTCATTATTCATATTATCATTTTAATTATTGGAAAAGGTTGAGAACATTAATTAATTTAACATAGTTATTATAACATACAGGTATACAGATGATAATTATGTTAACATTATTATATGGTTCAATAAAATATGATAAATAAATAGTTTAGATAAACAAATATAAATGACATTATAGTGGTTTATAAATTATACAAATTTTTTTGACAATATAATTTTTAAAAAGGGGATTCTTTTTTATGGGATGTGAATTCGAAAACAAAGAAACCACATTAAGGTGAATATGAATCTTTTGGACTGGTTTGGGTAGTGTTTGGGTTGAACTATAAAAGATTTGGTTTGAGGGGAGGCGAAGAAAGTAGTGCCCTTTTTATATGTAAAGAGTGATTGTATTTTTTAAAAAATACGCAAGAAAATTTAATAATTGGTTATCGCTCTCATGGAATGTATCTCAATTTTTTTAAAATAATAGAGGGTAAGGGATATAGTTTTCTAACTCGACAACCACCATTCCACACACATGTTATAAATTTTTTATTTTATTTCCATCCTTCATAAACCATTTTTCCTATTTCAATTTTAACTTGATATATTGTTTTCAATGATGTATTTTTTTTTATTACACTTGATAATTAATTAGGTCTTAATTTTTATTAATTTGATAAAATAAAAATTAGTACCTTATATACAAAATAAAAATATTACTATGTAAAATTCCATTGAAATCAAAACATTAATTAAAAAATGTGTTTTGTTTGTAGGGGGTGTTATTTGAAATAATTTTTATTTCATATAATATTATATTTCATTAAACTAAAACTATACCTTAGTGATGAAATTCATAATTGTGATTTTTCAGTTTTTCAAGGAAAACAATATCGGCGATATCATGAAAAATATATGAACGGTGTGAAATGAAATCAATGTGTTTTCAATAGAATCACTAATTTAATATAATTTTATAATGAAAAATATTATCTAAGAAATATATAATTACAAATATGTATTCATTTTGTTCATGATAATTTATAGGGTCAAAATTATATGTGATTTTTTACCTTTTAGATTTGATAAAATATAGATTTGATAGTTTAATTATTTCACATTACCGGTCACTTTTAATGATTAATATATCATTGATAATGTAGTAGTTATCCTATTAGTATTAATAATTAAATTTCATGTTGATTATGAGTTTGAGGTAAAATTTCTAATTGTAACCATGTTTAAAAAGTTAGGAGCTATGATCCATTAAAAAATAATGTTATCACTCAATGTAAAAACACATCAAGATAAAAAATAATTTTTTCAAGAATAAAGTTTTGTAACGAGCAGTGATGTTATAGTATATGTCTATAAATGGTAGTGTTATTGATATCTATGGAAAGGATCCATAAAATAACTATTTAACGTGAATTGTTTTTCTTATAGGGTTTAACATTCTTTATCCTCTTAGTTGGAGATGATAATTTCCCTTGAATACCCTATATTGTTTTCTATTATATTATTCATGTTTGATTATTCAAACAAATTATTACAGAAATATATATGTGATTCATGGTGATATATGATATACCAAATGGATAACAGTTTTTGGAAATCCAACTTTTTTGTTATAAAATATAATTTAATTTATATTTGGGTTTTTAATCCTATGGGAAATATACCATTGTTTTCCATAAATTATTTAGATTTTCCCAATGAATTATATAAATATGCTAAAGGATGTGGTTTTATGTTTTACCATTTTTACCATTCTGATATTCTAAATTGGAATTTATTCTAATTTTAAAATAATGGTGAAAAGAATTTATTTGAGAATATATCCAAGGAGAGAGAATGGATAATTATTTAGGGGATATTTTAAATTTTACTTTAGATCGATGTTTATACTAAATATATGGATTTAAGAGATTATATTTTTTGGATGGTATGATAATTTGGTGAAAAGAACATAAAAATAGATGATATATTCTTTCAAATAACTATTCATTTTACCCTTGATTCTAATCCAGAGAAATATACTTGTACATGTAGTGTAGATTATTACATAATAATTATCTATACATTTTGATTGTGGTTGGTGATAAAGAAAAGATAGTTAATTAGTTTTTTTTGTTAAAATGGTTGGTGGGGGATTCATAAAACCGTATATGTTGTATTGTTACAAAAATATATACTATCATTATTATTATGTGATTTCTAAAAAAGTGTTTTTGTGTCATCGGGATGAATTATAAAATAATGGATATTTTCAATCATCTTATCTGTAAGAATCTTTATGTTTTTTATAAGAGTTTATTTTTATAAGATAATTATTTTTACTTCAACATAATGACGAATATCACTTTGTTATAGAGAGGCCATTATTTTCCCTTCATTATTGTTTTTGTTGTATGGATTTTTTCATTATATTGAATTATAATATTTCAATGACATTTAAATTTTTTAAAAATATATATATTAATTCATGATTGAAATGCATGGCCAATTGTCACCTATCGACCGGTCAAGGTTCTGGTGCTCTGCTAATGTGTATTGCAGCACTCGGGTCGAATCCTCGGCGATGGTACTTCGTAATAGTCGATTATTTTTAGTTGATGGTATTTTGATTGGGGGTTTGTTTACAGAGCTTAATTGAAATTTTTAATGGATGGTGTTTAATTAATAAGTTGATAATGATTGGGGTGAGTTCATCATTAGGGAGTTAAGCATGTGATATATTTTTGCTTTTCTTTATATTGCATTAAATTAACACCCACATCAAAAGTTGATGTTGATTGGAATTCCCAAGTGTTATGCCTTTAATCCAAGCCTTAACTTTACATAGGGTTCTAATCTCAATAAGTTATTGATTTTTTAAGTGTATTTATGGTTCCACTAATACATGGGAACCACAAATATAACATAATATGTCAATAATCCATGACATGTTAAGTCCAACAGACACAATGTTAAATTAAAGAATACTCATCGAGCAAAACCTCTCAATCACATAACATACCTAAATTATAACTCACCCTAATAAGATATTTACTCAGCCAATTAAATTATTCATAATCCTGCCTATTATATTTAAGGTGATGAATTACAAAGAGAAGAAAAAGAAAGCGATAAGAAAAGAGTTGTGCGCTGAACACACACACAAACGATGATGAGAGTAAAAAACCGTACTTTTTATTGAATAATAAATTAAAAGAAGATGATGGATTTCAGATTTATTTAAAATACAATAGGAACATTAATATTTAACTACAGAAGGTGGATTAGAATAAGAAATTAAGAAGAAGAAAATTGCATTAAAATAGAATTACAAAGACAAACACTTGCAAAATTACAACGAAGAAAAATGCAAAAGTAAATGAAAACAAAGAAAGGAGGAAGGGATTATCAAGTGAAAACTTGAGTTTGGAAGATCCTAACAAGCCTTTTTCAGGGCCTTGGTACTTTCAATCAATTTTCCTTTGCTCTGAAATGTGAACCCCTCTCAAGGTGATAAGGGGAGAGTATTTATAGCCCATGGAGTGGACTGTTTGCATTCCCAATATGTCCCTCCACTTTCATCCCCAATTTGGCTATTCAAAAAAACGAATCTCGGAATATCTCCTTCTTCAAAGTTTTAGATAATAATGTTGTCCGACTACTGTCAAAATTTGGAGGCTTTCTACTAGTGGATCCAATGTTATGGCAGTTTTATTAAACAACGGTAAACTGTCCATTTCTATCCATGGTTTTTCGATGGACAAAATGTGAATGGATTTTGGGACAGGAATATGCCTTCAAATCAGAATTAATTCTTCAAAAACATTGGCCTCTTATATCTCTTATTTCACACGGAAAAATCTCAGCTCGATTTGATGCTTACATCACGAGATATGCCATGAATACTATACTGATTTTATTTCTCAGCCAGAATAGTGGGCTGAAATTCAAAGCTTCATTTGGGCCCCTTGTACTTGGATTTGGGTCTTGCAATTTTTATCCAAGATGAAATGTAGTGTCCCCCGAATTATAGTGGAGAGTTAATTTTTTTGGACTTCTGTATTGAGCCCAGTAAATCAATCTTCAAGGCTGGTCCAGATTGTTCACAGATTCTTTGGTCTTGTTTGTGAGGACCATATGACCCTTCAAATGGAAGAATTGGCTCATGGTACCTTCTAATGAAATGTTTTATATTGAAATTAAAATCATAAAAAACAATAACCTCACAATTAGGTTTAGTATAGTGATATTTATTGTTAAAACATTAAACTGACTCAATTGGACTACTTCTAAAAATGTTCAAAAATTATAATTAATATTAAAAGATTAATATTTCACACAAATTATGCACATTTTATATAAAATCAGTAAAGAGGGAATAAATAAGTTATGAATATATTAATAACATCAACTCTCCAACACATAGTTTTTTACATGTCCTCATGTGAAACAAATATAAAAACATGACAAAATCATTTTTACTCACCAACAGATTTTAAAATTTTGTTTTCTCCAATCAGGGGAGGTTTAGACTATTTCACTCATCCATTTTGAATTCCACCACAAGTTGTCACAGAAACAATGTTACAAAAATAATTCATTTTTTCAATCTCAAATTTAGAAATGGAAAATGTGGACACTCAAAACTCACACCTCTAAAGAAGATAAAATTCATTTGTGGTGGTTCACTCTTTCACCAACCAAAAGTGAAAATCTTAGAGTTTGAAAAGAGCTCTCAGCTTCCAATCCCTATCCAAATTGAACAAGAATCAAGATGGATTTTAAAGGGGGTGTTCTGTGGATATGGGATGGTAGGAATATAAAGTCAAAGAGAGAGAAGAAGAGGGTTAAAATACCAACATAGAAAAATCAATGCACAACTTTTTGAAATAAAACATGGAAGGAAATGAAAAAACATATTTACAAGGGAATGATTTTGTGAAGAAAGACACAATAGCGGAATAAAATATGAAGGTAATGAAAAGATGGAATATTTACAAAACAAAAAACGTCTCCCAATAAGAATATAATGCAAGTGATCTTTTTTTCTTTTCCTTTTTTTCTTTGTTTATTCGAAAGTTAACCATGAAAAAAATCTTACACTCATATCCCAACCCATATTTGATCTCCTCAGGAAAATAATTGTAATAGTTATAACAAGATCAAAGGTTGAGGAAGAGTTATCTTTTACCTACCCAAGACACAACCCATTTTTTCATTTTTTTTGATTTTTTTATTTTAATTTTTTTGATTATTTTGAACACTTATTAATATCATTTGTACAATACATTCCAAAATCCCACTGAATGACAACCTCCCCCCACACTAAAATAGATGATTTCCCTCAAGAATATGATAACACACTGGAAATTAAAGAAATGATACCCAAAAATGATATCCATTCCCCCACACTTAAATTTCAAAAACATATGCAATTAAATTCCATGTTGATATTGGGTGGGATAAGGTATTGGGCTTATAATGTTGCTATAAAAGAAAATGTTTTCATAGGCTTGAAGGGGATTTCAAAAGGAGGATTGATGTAAGGGAAATGGGAGGCTATTCGGCTATTGTGATTATCATGTGGTTAAGAAAATGCCTCTATCATATTAATACACACTAAGGTAAGAAATTAAACTCGAAGGTCCCCAAACACAAGACTCACAAATGGGGGTGAAAACACCGATTTTGAAAAGATGGCCATAGGTGGCCATGGCATGAAAGCAAATGTTTGTTCTCACGGTTTGGGAAAAGCAATTTCCAAATAAAAAATTGAGCATTCAAAATTTGTTAATTTTGACACAAAATTATTTATCCAAAGTCATGATGAAAATACAAAATTTTTGAGATGAAAACATGTCTGTTAACTCTCCAAAATGGTTGGAAAAAATTTGAAAACTCGATGGTGAGTAAGAATGACTCTTTTTTTTATTTTTTAAGTGATTGTGTCATTTGGTTTTTTAGTGTTTAAGGTTTTTTTAAAATACACACCCTCACAAGAAAGACAAAAAGGGATTGAAAAAAAGTGTTTAAAAATGAAAGAGAGAAGAAGAAGAAGAAAGAGGTAGAGAGATTAAGAGATAGAGTGAGAGAGTTAAAGGTAATGAGGTGCCCCTGGTTTTGATTTGGTGGGTCGCCATCTCCATCTAGTGGTTGGTCGATTGGAGAAGTTAGAGATCTAGGGGATGTTGATGATGATCCGGGATTGTGTGTCCCCTCATGGTGATCCATCAACTGATGTCCATTAACCGTGAATGTCCTTTTGGATGAGGGGTCTTGGACATCCACTGCACCAAATGGGTAAACATTAGAAATAACAAAAGGAACTTCCCAACGAGAATTAAGCTTACCTTTTTGAAGTCAGAATCGATAATTGAAGAGAATTACCTTTTTACCTTCATGAAATACCTTTCTCAGGATGTGTCTGTCATGGAGTACCTTAGCCTTCTCTTTGTACAGATTGGAATTCTCATAGGATTCAAGTCGAAGCTCCTCCAGTTCAGCCAACTGCAACAATCTTTCTTCACCAGATTTTTCGCAATCAAAATTACAGGTTTTCATAGACTAAAAATACTTATGTTGGATTTCAACTGGTAAGTGACACTATTTACCAAAAACTATCCTAAAAGGAGACATCCCAATGGGTGTTTTATAGGCGGTTCAATAAGCCCAAATGGCTTCACCAAGTCTCTCTGGCTAGTCTTTTCTGGTGGGCTTAACAATTCTCTCAAGTACCCTTTTCACTTCTCTATTAGAGAGTTCAACGATGACATTTGTTTGGGGGTGATATGCAGTTGAAGTTTTATGTACAACCCCATTCTTTTTCAGAAGAGCTTCCATGGTTCTATTACAAATATGGGTTCTTAAATCACTAATCAAGGCAAGTGGTGTGCCAAATCTTTGGAAGATGTGGGTCTTTAGAAACTCAATAACAGTATGAGCATCATCCTTCCTAGTGGGTTTGGCCTCAACCCACCTTGAAACATAATCGACCGCAAGAAGAATATATGTGAATCCATTGGAAGGGGGAAATGGTCCCATGAAATCGATGCCCCAAACATCTAAGATTTCACAAAAGATTAAAGGCTTTTGGGGCATTTCATTTCTTTTGGAGATTGTACCGAACTTTTGGAAAGTGGGACATGATTGACAGAACACATGTGAGTCCTTGAAGAGTGAAGGCCAGATGAATCGAGAGTCTAGGACCTTCTGGGTGGTCCTTTGTGGTCCAAGGTGGCCACATCCGGGAAGTGTGTGACAGAATTATAAGTTTCAAGAATGCTCATTTTCTTCAACACATCTCCTAATTACCATGTCATCCCCAATTTTGCAATGGTTATTTTATTCCCAAAAATAGAATTTTGAATCACTTTTCTACTTCATTTTTTGTTCTTTTGAAAACTTTTCAGGAAAAACACCAGAAACCAAATAATTTACAATTGGGGCATACCATGGTAACATTGGAGTGAGACACAAAAGGTTCTCAATGGGGAATTTAGGATCAATGATTTCAAAATGAGAATAATTAGAAATTCTACTCAAGTGATCAGCCATAGTGTTTTCTTTTCCAGGTCTAACGTTTATTTCAAGGTCAAACTCTTGGAGCATTAGGATCCATATTATTAGCCTCGGTTTGGAATCACTTTTTCTAAGTAAGAACATTATAGGAGAATGTTCTGTGAAGATTATGATTTTGGCACCTAAGAGATAGGGCCGGAATTTATCTAAGGCAAAAACCATTGCTAGAAGTTCCTTTTTAGTCACAATGTAGTGATATTGAGTTTTATCCAATGTTTTTGAGGCATAATAGATGACATGAGGAATATTTTCTCTTCTTTGACCAAGAACAGCCCCAATAGCTCTATCAGAAGCATCACACATTAACTCAAAGGGTAAGGACCAATCTGGGTGTTGGATTATTGGGGCAGATGTTAGGGCAGTTTTGAGTTCAACAAAGGCTCTCTTGCAAACCTCATCGAAATGGAAAGTGACATCATTTTGGAGAAAATGAGTGAGTAGGAGGGAAATTTTACTGAAGTTATGGATGAATCTCCGATAGAAACCATCATGACCGAGAAATGAATGGATGTCTAGAACAGAGTTGGGTTCAGGAAGTGATTGGATCACTTCAATTTGGGCAGGATCAACTTCAATAACATCTTTTGAAACAATGTTCCCTAGAAAAATCCCATTTGCAACCATGAAGTGACATTTGTCAATATTTAACACTAGTTTATACATGAAAAACGTTTGAAGGACTAGAAAGAGTGAATTCAAACTAGATTCAAATGACTCCCCATAAATGGTGAAGTCATCCATGATGACTTCCAAGAAGTGTTCAATGAATTCTGAAAATATACTCATCATATAGCTCTGAAATGTTGCAGGAGAATTACAAAGTCCAAAAGTCATTATTCTATATGCATATGTTCCAAAGGGTCATGTGAAAGTAGTCCTTTCATGGTCTTGAGGTGAAATTGGGATTTGAGAAAAGTTTGTGTATCCATCAAGAAAGCAATGGTGTGACTTTCTGGCCAATATTTCTGGCATTTGATCAAATAATGAAAGAGGGTAGTGATATTTTCGGGTTTCAACTTTCAATTTCTTATAGTCGATGCACACACGCCATTTGTTCTTCACTCGAGTTGTGACTACCTCTCCATGTTCATTTGTGACAAAAGTTATCCCACCCTTCTTAGGTACAACTTGAATTGGACAAACCCATTAACTATCAGAAATTGGGTAGATAATACCAGCTTGAAGAATCTTGGTGATCTCTTCCCTAACTACCTCAAGGATGAGTGGATTGAGTCTTTTTTCTGGTTGTCTAATTGGTTTGGATGACTCCACAAGATGGATGTGATGCATGCAAAGGGCAGGGTTGATTCCTGGTATGTCATCTAGGGTCCAACCTAAGGCCTTTTAGTTTTCCTCTAACACTTGAACAAGTTTGGAATCCTCGGTTTCGGTAAGTGTGGCAGAGATAATGATAGGATATGAGTGATCATGGAAGAGGAATGCATATTTTAGGTGTGCAGGAAGATGTTTCAGATCAGTCTCATCTTTCACTTTTGGGCCCGACAACTCAGGAATGGAAGAAGGGACATCAGTTGCTTCACGTTAATTTTCCATAATAGTGTCCAAGGTGGAGCAGTAGAGATCAGAGTTGTGATGGTATTCAAGAGAGTTTTCAAGATCCTCTATATTGATGGAGTCTATGAATGAAAGGTCGACATCAACTTCACCATTTATGAATTGGTTAATCCTAGTGCATATTTCACAATATCCAATCTCTTCATAACATGATGAACATGATGGAATGGGGTTCAATTGACTCTTAGAAGTGTCCTCAGAAGCATGGATTGGGAATGCAGAGTGATCCTCATATTGGTATCACATGGCTTGGAGAATGTTGAACTTGACTGGTTTGTCACCTAATTACATGGATAAGATGCCTAAATGGACATCAATCATGGTCCTTGCAGTCATAAGGAATGGTCTTCCTAGAATTAGGGGAGATCGAGAAGAGTTTGTCTCACCATCCATGTCAAGGACATAGAAATCAGTAGGGAAGATAGGATCATTTACTCGGACAAGGACATCCTCAATTATTCCCACAGGACTGACTGTTCTTCTATTGGCTAACAGATTGATAGCGCCTGTTGGATGTAAGGGACCTAGACCAAGGTTGGAAAAGATAGATTTTGGAATGACATTAATTTAAGCTCCTAGTTATATGAGTGCATCATCAAAATTAGAACATCCAATTTGTCATGGAACCGTAAAGGTCCCTTGATCTTTTCACTTTATGGGAATAAACTGCTGGGTGGAAACATTTTCAAAGGTCCTATGTTTCCTCTTGTGGGTGCACAAATCCTTAAGAAACTTGGCATATATAGGAATTTGTTTTATGGAATCTAAGAGGGGAATGTTGACTTCAACACGTCTAATTATGTCGAGCATTTCAAGATCAGGTTCAACAGACATTCTTGTCTTAGAAAAAGCTTGATGAAAAGGAATTGGGTTCCTAAGTGGAATGGAAGGAGTTGATGGAATGGATTCAAATTCCTTTTCAATTTTCTTTTTCGTTTAATTTTCTAGGTCAACATTCAAAAGAGGGTTTGAGGATTTATCTTGAGGCATAAAAATTTTCTTTCCTGATCTAAGTGCAATTGCACTTACATTACCCTTGGGTTTGGGTAATGGTTGAGCTGGGAGTTGGGAAGAATTTGATTGTTGTTGCTGGCTCAGGTGGGATGCAAGTTGACCTATTTGAGTTTCAATGTTTTTAGGGCTAGAACAGGTGAAGGAGGCAAGATCTTCGAATTCACATTACCATGGTTGCTTAGAATAAGAGGCCTGTCCTGAATTGGGATTATCTTGTGTTTAGTTATTAGGAAATCCATTGTATTGGTTTTGGAATTGGGAAGGCTCACTAGGATAATGGAATCCAGGAGGAGGATGGTTCCTTTGGGGTTGAGGAACAAAAGGAAAAGGTTGATGGATGTTACCACTACCATGACCATATTGGAATTGGTCTGGGTTTTGAGGAGGGAATTGTGGGGGGTGAGATATGGGATTACCATACCTAAGGCCATGGTTATAGGAAGAAGAGAAGGGCTCAGAGTGAGGTTGGTTAAAGTTTCAAACAAACTGACCTGATAGTTGAGGATTGGTTTTTCGCTGAGCATATGCTGCATTACGCTCCATTGGTCCAGATGAATCGTGTTGATCCTATTGATGTTGTGGACATGTGTCAGTTAGATGAGATGTAGAGTGGCAGATTCCACAGTTTTTGACAGGACCCAGAAACATTTATTGCGGAGAAGTTGAGGTTGGGGATTTGGTACCCATAGCTAGTTGTCGCACAAGACCTGTAAGTTCACTCATCCACTCGGTCATTTTGTTCGGCTCAATTGATTGATTATCTTTGTCTTGTTTGACTTGAGCATGTGCTCGAGTATGGAATTGTTTTGTGTTTGCAGCCAAGTTACTTATGAGATCTCTTGCTGCTGCAGGAGTTTTATCAACCAGAGCACCACCACTTGTGGCATCAATGAGAGTTCTCTCCATAACCAATAACCCCTCATAGAAGTATTGGATCAAGAGTTGGTCAGGGATTTGATGATGTGGGCAGGCTGCAACAAGCTTTTTGAACCTCTCCCAGTACTCATGGAGTGATTCACTTTGGAACTGATGAATACCACTTATTTTCTTTCGGATAGAAGCAGTACGAGAAGCAGGAAATAATTTCTCTAAGAATAGTCACTTAATGTCATTCCATGTTGTTATAGAACCAGTAGGAAGGTAGTAGATCCGTGACTTAGCAGAGTCAGCTATGGAGAAAGGGAATGCTCGGAGTTTTATTTGTTCCTCAGAAACACCTTGAGGCTTCATGGTAGAGCACACCACTTGGAACTCTTTAAAGTGGAGATGTGGATCCTCACTGGCTAGCCCGTGGAAATGAGGAAGAAGATAAATCAAACTCGATTTGAGGTCAAAGTCAGCCTCTATGTTCGGATATTGAATACCAAGAGGTTGGTAATTCATATCAGGGGCAACACGTTCTTTAAGGTTTTGTTACCTAGGATTGGCTATTTCTAATTCAACTGGTTGGACAAGGACACGTTCTTGAATTATTTGATTATCTCTTATATTCCTCCTAAGTTGGCGAAGTGTCCGCTCAATTTCATGGTCAAACAAATCCGAAGGATTGTTTGGAAGGCTATGAGGCATTCAGAGAGATTTTGGAATAAAGAGGAAGACATGTTTTTCTTTTTATTTTTTCTGTTTATGATTTTTATGAGAAGACGGGTTTTTCTTTGTGTTTTTTTCAATTTCTTTTTTTATAATTTTTTATTTTTATTATAATAACCAGAAACTAATGAATAAATAAAGCACCATCCTCGGCAACGGCACCATTTGAAACACCCAGCGGATTGTTTCCTATAGACCGGTCAAGGTTCCGGTGCTCTGCTAATGTGTATAGCAGCACTCGGGTCGAATTCTCAGCGATGGTACTTTGTAATAGTCGATTGTTTTTAGTTGATTGTATTTTGAATGGGGGGGGGGTGTTTTTTGTAGAGCATAATTTAAATGATTAATGGATGATGTTTAATTTAACAAGATGATAAATATTGGGGTGAGTTCATCATTAGGGAGTAAAGCATGTGATATCCATGAGATTTGCTTTATATTTCATTAAACTAACACCCACATAAAAAGTTTATGTTGATTGGAATTCCCAAGTGTTAAGCCATTAATCTGATCCTTAACTTTACTTAGGGTTCAAATCTCCAACTGTGCTTCATTTTGGAAGTTTATTTATGGTTCCAAAAATCCATGTAAACCACACATTGAACATAATATGTCAATAATCCAAGACATGCTAAGTCCAACATACACAATGTTAAATTAATGAATACTAATCGAGAAAAACCACTCAATCGCTTAACATCCCAAAATTATAACTCACCCCAATATGATATTTACTCATCCACTTAAATTATTAGTAATCTGGTCTATTATGTTTAAGGTGATGAATTATAAATAGATGAAAAAGAAAGGGATAAGAAAAGAGTTTTGTGCCGAACCCACACATGAACGATGATGAGAGTAAAAAAAACCAGACTTTTGTTGAATAATAAATTAAAAGAAGATGATGGATTTCAGATTGATTTAAACTAAAATAAGAACATTAATATTTAACTATAGAATGTGGATGAGAATAAGAAATTAAGAAGAAGAAAATTGCATTAAAACAGAATTACAAAGACAAACACATGCAAAATTACAACAATGAAAAATGAAAAAGTAAATGAATACAAAGAGACGAGGAAGGGATTATAAAGTGAAAAACTGAGGTTGGCAGATCCTACCAAGCCTTTGGCAGGGACATGGTACATCCAATCAATCATCCTTTGCTCTAAAATTCCAAACCCTCTCAAGGAGAGAAGGGGAGAGTATTTATAGCCCAAGGAGTGGACTGTTTGCATTCCCAATATGTCCCTCCACTTGCATCACCAATTTGTCTATTCAGACAGCCGAATCTCCAAATATCTACTTTTTCAAAGTTGTAGATAATAACGTTGGACGACTACTGTTAAAATGTGGAGGAATTTGGACAAGTGGAGCCAAGGTTATGACAGTTTTCTTAAACAATGGTAAACTGTACATTTCTATCCATGCTTTTTCGATGGCCAAAATTTGAATGGATTGTGGAATAGGAAGATGCCTTTAAATCCGAATGACTTCTTCAATAAAGTAGGCCGTCTATATCTCCTCTTTCTCACTGAACAATATCAGCTCTATTTGTTGCTTAAACCGTGAGATATGTCAGGAATACTATACTGATTTTATTTCTCGACCAGAATGGTGGGATGGACTTCAATGCATCATTTGGGCCCCTTGTCCTTGGATTTGGGCCTTGGAAGTTTTGTCCAACATGACATGTACTGTATACCGAATTATGGTGGAGAGGTATTGTTTTTGAACTTCTGTATTGAGCCCAGGAAATCAATCTTCAAGGCTGGTCCCGTTTGTTCATAGATTCATTGGTCTTGTTTGTGAAGACCATATGACCCTTCAAATGGCAGAATTGGCTCATGGTACCTTCTAATGAAATGTATTATATTGAATGGAGAATCCTACAAAACAAGAACCAAACAATTTAGATCAGTATAGTGATAGTTATTATTAAATCATTAAACCGACTAAATTGGACTACTTCTAAAAATGCTCAAAAATTATACTTAATATTAAAACATTAATATTTCACACAAATTATGCACATTTAATATAAAATCAGTAAATAGGGAATATAATACGTCATAAAAATATTAATAAAATCAATGATTGATATTCTTAACATATTTTATGTAATTACACATACCTAATAAATGATGTGTTATATATTCTAGATGAAAGATAAAACTAAAAACTATAAGAAATATGGGGTTTTAAAGAACACTAAGGATATTATATGATGAGGAAGGTGTGTTTTTTATATTTAAGGATATATTGGTATTGTTTTGATTAAATTAACTTTTGGATATTAATTTTTAGCCAATGAAATTTAACTAATGATTTGAAATATTATACAAAATATATTTCTGGGACAGATCTCGAATTATAGAGATTGTGTGTTGTGATTGTGAAGTTCCCACTAGTTAGTATTGATTAATAAAAATTAACATATTTTAAAAAACCATTACATTTATAAATTCTCTATTAAAAACAATTCTACAGTTTTTACAAATATTTTGTTAATGGATTGATATTACATTTTTTATTTTAATTTAATCAAATAATGATCATAACTATTGATGGTATTGATTATTTTCTGAAGATAAAGAGATAACAATATTTTTAAAATGATTAAGAAGAGATTATTACTAGAGAGTCCATAGAGTACAATTAATAACCAATACAATATTTAAAAACTCTTTGGGATTAAGGACTATATTTTTATTGGAGATCAAAAATATTTACCATTTAGTGGATATAATATAACATAGTTTCAATAAAAACTCTAAAAGTATCAATAATAGGTTAGGAAATATCGAAAAGGCCTATTAGAGGAGTTTTATGTTAACAATTTTACTAAATGAATATGAGTTTCTGACATTTTTTTTAATATCGTACAAGGTTCTTTTGTATGATCTTATTTTATAATGAATATTCCATGATATTAGATATTTCCATACATTGAGTGGCCTATAATTTATAATTTTATGATATAGTGCAATGTTGGTGAAATAGGTAACAAATTAGTGATTTTGTTACTCATTTTCATATAGATTCTATATTTAATTACAATATAGAGGAGACTATTCAAACTATCATAAATAAAATACTTTTATAAAGATACTCTCTACATTGAAATTTCAATATTTACCCCCCCCCCCACAACATAGGTATATTTCCTAGGGCAGATAAAAATAATATGACATTTTTTATTCTAATTTTTTCAAATAAACTACATTGATAATTCATATATTGGTATATATTTAGTTATATTCTATATTAAATGATTTATGATGAAACGGTTTGAATTGATTATAAATTTTTTGGATTAATTAGTATATGTTTTTTCCTTTTTTATCATTATTATTTGTTATTTTTAAAATGTTTCATAAGAGGGTACATATCTCCACATGTGACTCTCATAAAAATTTGAATATTTTCCCCATATATAAGGAATAATTTACAACATCTGAGGAAATAAAAAATTATCTTAGATGTAATGGTTTTTCATGTTAGTAATATTACCAGATTATTTAATGTGTAATGAAATTTCAATCAAGGCACGATTTTAATTTATATTAAACAGTGAACTATATTAAAATACTATAAAATTAATTTTCTAGATATGTAACATAAATAGATTATGATTATATATCCTTATCAATGGGTATAATTTTTTATTATTCAATAATCAAAAAATTGTACCATGATGGGTTTTTAACATCATTTATTACAATAATAAACAATAAAACTAAAATTTTAAAAATTAGTTACCTTAATAGCCAATGGTGGAGGCAAGGATTTAACATTAGTTACAAAATTATTTATTATTTTATTAGATTATGATATGATATTTTCCACAATAAATTATTTTTAAATGATATCCTTAAATAATTTTTTATGGTTTACAATATGGATTTGATAAAGAAATAAGAATATTAATTTTTAATTCCTTGTCTATGTGATTGATTTCCATGAATATAATGGAGTTGAATATATTAAATCAAGTAATTAAAATGTCATGAATGTGAAATTATGAATATTTATATAATAATTAACATTTTATATAAATTATTGGTAATAATATGAAAAATTCAATATTCATTGGTTGTTTACATATTATAGTGGATTTTTTAGAGGATAATAAAATGAAAAATTGTGATTTATTAGGATTTATGGGTAACAAGTAATGTTAATATTGATTAGGGATTTAAATTCTATATATTTTTTTGATTATTAATTATTTACTTTTAATTATTGATTTTAGTAAAATATAATGTTGAGTATTTTTTTAATATTTATGATGTTATTAATTTTTTTGGAATTAATTAATCTATATTTTAGAAATTTAAATGAAACATTATGATTAAAAATTCTTATGTTTATTGGCTTAGGATTATGAAAAATTAATAAAGATTTATAATAAGGATTTTTAAATTTAGTTTAAGAATCATTTAGGGATTTGATTTATAAATTATTATTTATTCAATGAATAAAATTCATATGAATATTTTTTAAATTACATAACTGGTAGTTGATGAGTCAAACCCCAACCCGGTAGCCACTAAAACTAGTTCACCAGGACAAAATTCCACATTATCAAAATAATACCTCTTCGTATGTTGGAGGCTATCAATTAGAAGAGAAGGTCAATTAGGGTACAATGGGGGAGATTATACCCTCTTATCAGTGAAAAACTGTAGTAGAACTTATATCAATAGATATATTTACCAAATGAGGTATTAAAACAGATCAACTAGAGGGATTAGACAACAATGAACAATTTTTTTCATCATATGATCTTGGAATGTATACAAAACATTTTAGGAAATCATACCAAAAAACCAAAAAACTAAAAAATTGAAAAATCTCAATCTTGGCACTGAATAAAAAACTATTACAAATATCCCATGATCGATCTTATCTTCCATGAATAAGATGAATGTTTCACCCCTATCATGACCATGTAATAGAAAACAAGTAGCATATTTTTGGGTAAACATATTTCATCACAACCCGAGATGGGTGTGAGTTAAATATTATAGGACACACGAAATAATGTGTAAATGAATTTTTTTGCATAAAATAGTTTTATATGTAAAATTAATAAAAAAGGGTGTAAATAAAACATGTTGGATTTTGAACTGTTATTAATTAACCATTTTATCCATTATTTTTTTCTGTGAAATCCATCCAACCAAACATGCTCTGACTATGCCAGGGGAATAATCCAAAACTTGATGCATAGTTATGTAGCTTCTTCCACAAATGGAAATTCAATAATTAATTGAATTTATTTTCATAGATCATAGAATTAGTCTAAGTAATCATATAATGTTCAAAACATATGAGGATGGAGCCCTAGTCTGACATCATAACCCATGAAATACATTGGTGGGGTCTTGAAAACTAGTCTAGCACTACATAAATAAGAATGGGAGCCTCATTATATTATTCTCCCATTACAATAAATTAGTGGGTCCCAGAGATCCTTATATTCTAACATGTTAAAATTGTCCCTCATTACAATACCCCACACATTCCATTTACCCATATGGACATCCTTATTTAACATGTTATCATATTTACTCACAATAAAATCGAATTTCATGCCATAGTTAGTGGTTCTTCAAACCATTAATGAATTATCATTCCACTTATGATCATTTAAAAAACATCTTCTGAAACACTCGAAGATGAATAATAAAACCAAAAAAATCTATCTCAAAAAATATCAAAACTACACTTCACCAATGATCTTTATCTATTAACCACAAAATAATATTATTACCCCAAAAATTATAATCATCCTAAAAATATAATATGAAACCCATTTTTTAAATCACTATGAATTCAAAATCTCCATTCAAAAAATGACTTAATTTAAAAACCACATTCTCCTTTAATGAAAACCATTTCCAGATCAAAATCTAAAACAATACTTGTTAACCCTTTCAAATGTCGCTTGATCATTTTTTAAAAGATGACATGTAAAAATTTAAATTTTCTCATTAACCAATTAAACAAACTAAATTACAATTAAAAACTCTTTCACAATCTCAGTTAGCCTATCTCAAAGTTTACTAAAATATTTCACCACTAATAATGGTTTGTAATACCCCATGGATTGTTGTTTGTCCATCTCAAATAATTGTTAAACTCAATGAGGTCTATAAAGGGAATCTTACCCAATATTAATTCATCAATTGAATTTCACTACCAGGAAAAAAAATATAACAAAAGGAAATAAATTTTCACAACCCCATAAACCTATATAACAATAATAAAATGGGAAAAAGATTATAGGACACCTACCTCATCCTCATAGAAAACCACACATCGAATATTGACCCTTGATTCGAGCTATAAAAACCTCAATAAATAAAAAATAGGAACTCAATAGAAATCATGGGTTTATATATTTGGAACTAGAGGATACAAATAATTATGTATACTTTTGAAAATTTAAGGAAATGGAAATTAAGACTTACCCAGAGATTTGATTCAAAACCAATGGCAGAAAAAATGCATAAGAATCGATAGAGAAATTCCCAAAAAAGGAGGATAGAGATATGGGTTAGTCACCATTGATACTAGAGGTTGAATTGTAGAGAAATATGTGGAATAAAGAAATAATATTGTTAGGGTAAATTGTAAAAATACACTTTTTTATGTTTAATAGAGATTGGCCCCATGAAATTTCAAACCATGACCCAAAAATACAGTTTTCTATAACCCTGAAGAATGAACAACATATACTTTTCATTTTCACCCACATGGTCTGAAAAACCATTTAGTGGTTTTTGTCCAAAACTAATAATGGATATAGAAAACAAGGTCTCCTAGAGTCTCCCCAAACAATTTCCCATAATTTTCACACCACCTAGACATGTTTCACGGTTACTGAACACAATTACGACAAACCATGAGATATCCCTTCTCTCAGAACAGAGTAGCCTATTTTCTTCTCTTTAGTGCCAAAAACTTAGTAGCATCCATCAATCCCTTCCATAATCATGCAAATACTTACTATAACAGCTTTATGAATAGTATATTAAAATTTTACAATGAAAATGATCCTCTTTAAAAATCGAGACATTACAAGATGAAAGAATCGGTTTAAAACATACTTTACAAAATGAAATATATGTAATGTATTTTTTTTTTAAAAAAAATGGAAAATGAAATTCATTATAGTTGTTTTTAGTGTTTTTTTAAATTTTATGGGTATTTGGATTTTTTAAAAATATAATGGATGATGGTTTTATTTTAATTCGGTGGAATCTGATTTATAATTCCAAAATATATTTCCATGTATTATATAACATTTTAATTCCACTAATTATTATTTCTGAGTAAGTTAAATTAATAAATGAAAACTATAAAATTATTTTATCAACTTATTAAAATTAATATTTATGTGATTAAATTATTTTAATGGCTGAAAATTTATTACATTAATATAAATCAATAAAATAGTAAGAAAAATTATAGTATTTAAAAAATATTATTTAGTAAATTAGTAAATTAATATTATTCATTTAATTATTACATAATATTAAATATAATTTTATTTTATAGAATTTTTGGTTTGTATCAATTTTAATGGGGTTAAATACTATCGTATCATGTCATAAAATGATCATTTAAACTATTAATAAATTCCATAACATGATATTTAATATGCTAAATAAATAAATTAAATTGGTTGTTTTTATATTTTATTGAAGTTATTTTACTTTCAGATAAATGTGATATATTTAGGTTTTCAATTTTTTTGCATATGTAATATATTTTAATTAAATACAATTAAAATAATTTTTTGACAATAGTTTAGGAATTATATGGTTAAATATTTTTTATTGACATGTCATGGGAAAAATATCATTAAATATCGAAAATATTTATATTATACCATGAAAATATGATAGTATTTCATAATTTTTCAATAATTATTTGGCATATTCCACATTTGTATATATATTTTATTAATTCATCTATAATGATGATTTTTTATTATGTTGGGATGATAACTACTTTTAATAGGAAATAAGACTATTATTTATAAATGATTGAAGTTAATAAATTTATGTATTCATTTTTTAATGGAATTCCAATATGGGGGAACCATATATGGGTTTAATTTATATTTATTTATTGTTTTCATGTATTCATTCAGTATTTGGTAGTTAATTGTTGTATCCATTAATGTTTCAGTTATTAAATATTATAAAATTACCTTTAAGGGGACGACTAGCATTATGGTTGGGATTCTATATCAACCTATGAGTTTATAGAATTTTTTGAGATAAATTATATTAATTGATTAATATAAATTAAAATTCAAATGTGTTCAATTGTATTTCATGGTGAATAAATTTTGGGAAAAACATGAATACAAAATATGTGGTGAATAAATCATGATGGTCCTCTATTAGACCTAGTTAATTGTTTCATGTTCATAGTGGAGGTGAAAGGGAATTTATTACCATAGATGTTCACTAGGTACTCAATAGTTTTCTACAATTTACCTATTAATATAATTTTTTCATAGTTAATTGGTATAGTTTTAGTAATTATTAATGAAGAGATGTGGGATTTTATTCCAATTTATGACATTTGGGATTGTTTTTTTGAATGGAATATTACACTTAAATCTCTCCTAACCACTACCAAAATTTTATAAGTGATAAAAATTTGGATTAATAGTTGATTTATAATACATTTTATTCATTTAAAATTATATCAATTGACCACTAAACCCATTATTTGAGTAGAATGTGATGATACATAGTTTTTCCTAAATTCTATTTCTTATATTTATTTTCATTTTTACTAGATTATTGATATATATTATTTTTATTAAAAATTTTAGATTAACTAATTTCAAGGATTCATGATGTGTTGCAAACTAGGATGGAAGAAACTTCATTGGGATTCCTATTCTCTACTATATGACTATGTTTTAAATTTCAATCTTAAATTTAAATGTTTTTTTGGTTTTTTAATTATAAATTTATTAATAATTAAATTTGGATGGTGATACGATTATTATTTTTTGACAAATTATGATAATACATGTGGAATTATACAATTTATTGTTTGTAATGTTATAATTCATAATGAATACTACAATATAATATTAATTATATACTTTAACTGTGAAATTATTTGGCGAAGACTTTTAAAAGTGTAATTATGTTTTCAATTACTAATTATTACCATTTTCTTAAAACATATAAAATAATACATCTGTTTTCAATATAATCTAAATTTATTATTTCCAGAAATTTAATAACCTAGTGTTACAAGATGATTAGTAGAGAACCTATGTATCTAGGGTATGTGTATTTTCTATTCTATGTAATCCAATAAACCATACTAAATATTTTTTTTCATTTAAAAGTGTCTCATTGATTAAATAAAACACAGAGATGACAAATCATTGATTTTTTATGCTTAGTAAAATTAAATTGTATTTATTGTGTATGTTATTTGAATATAATGGTTTTTATTTTTTATTAAATGATAAATATCTATTTATAATATTTTCATTAATAAAATTTTTAGTATAATTACATAAGAATAATAATTTGTTTTTTAGCTATAATTTATTTTGGATGAAGAATCATTAAAATGTAGCGTGAATTTAATATGTAGTTATTCGCAATATGTTAAAATTTATTCAAAATATGTTTTTTATAATATATAGATATGTCTATTATATCAGGTGTTAATTTGGGTGTATTATATAGGGGATTAATACTGAAAATTCCACTCTGTTTAATGTTATAAATTATGTATTACTATTCTAAATTAATTTTTATTAATTTTACATACAATATAATTTATTACATGTGTATTAGTTTTTATATTAGAATATTACTCTAAAAGAACACATAATTAATATAGATACACAATAATTAATTGGTGATCATTATGATTATAATTTTGAGTAATTTTATTAACTAACTGAGATTTCTACTAGAGTTCTGTGGTTTGGTGTTTGGATTTTACATATGATAATTTTTTTAGATTTAAATATTTCATATTTTATAGGTATGTTAAGAATAAAAATATAATTATTAATAGGTATATATTGATGAATAAATTGTAAAACATTAGTATTTTGTTATGATATATGAAAATTAAAGATATAATTTATTATAAATTTGATGAGTTTTATATTGACTATATAACTTGATAATTATGTTGGAAATATGTTCATGAATATATTTTTTTAATATTTTAAACATATTTTGGATACCTGAGTTTGTTGAATTGATTAATGTGTAATATATAATAGTTGGGTGAAAACATTGGTTTTTTGTATTATTTGTGAAAATGTGAATTTTTAGTTCATATAATGTATTGTCCTTTAAATGATAAATTTTTTTTTTAATAATTTATGTTCATTGATGATGATAAATGAGAATAATGTATCTAATAGAATTATTTGGGCCTATATGACATTAGACAACCATTTTTTTTGTAAAAAAACTTTTTTTAATAAATGATTTGTTGATTACGATTAGTATTCACAAAAGTAATCAACAATTCAATTATCGGAATTATATTGGAAATAAATATTCATAATGAGGTTTAGGATTTCATGATCTATTTAGATTCATGGATTTAATAATAGAATTTAATAAGTCCCCCTAATTGGTCCTAAATGATACATTTAAACCAATAGAGAATGAAAATGGTTGACTAGTAATTTTTCTAATGTAACGTCACTAATCGGTCAATATTTAGTGAAAGGTGACACATATAATAAATTTTACAATTTTTTTTAAAACATGTCTGAAAAATTTAAGGATAAATTTATCAAGAATATATAATAATGGGAAAAACATAAAATAATGGAATTAAAATCAATATAGACATAATAATTCATCTCTATCTTTCAGTTATATTTATATTCACACAGCCTAATCATAAAAACTTCATTAAAATAATCTCCCATATTTCTCATATTTTTTATATCCCAAAATATAATATAGAAAAAAGTTAAAAAAGACCAATTACTAGTATGATTACGAGAGTAAAATTACACAACCATATGTGAATATAGAATCAAACTCACTTATTTTAAACTTTTTTATAGTCATCTTTCTTAAATTATTCCATCATACAAAAAAACTTATCCAAGGGTAATAGTATTGGATGTAAAAACAATTTATTATCAATATTTCTATGTAAAACATAGACTAATTCCTTTTATATATGTTAATATAATATCAATTTGGAGTAAGATATATATCTAAAGTATACTGGGGATTTGGGAAATGAAATTTGAGAAAAGGTCCATACATTATATGGAGCATGGTGGAACACAGTTAGAATAAGCACTATTCCATAATAATGTGACATAAAGATGAGGGGGTGGATAATTTTAAAGCCATGCATGAGGGGACCAAGAAGTAATGTGGGGGTGGAAAAATCCCTGTAAATGATTTTTTTTATTAGAAAACAATGTGGGTGCTCTAAAAATTATGTGGTATGGAATTATAGTAGGTAGAAAAGATAGAATATTTGGTGAACGTTTTAGAAAAAATTGAAGAAAAACCTTAAGACCCATTAAAATCGAAGAATTTTCCATCATTCCTTCTGGTAAGTAAATCAATTCCTCTTATTTACACCACCATTTATTATCCTATATATTTGTGTGAGAACCAATCTATCCTAACATCTCCAAATGTGGTTATCCGTCAATCCTATGGAATTTTAAGTTCCCTTTAGTGAGAATCAAAGTCCTACATAAGGCTATGATTTCATTAGCATAATTTTAATTTAATAATCTTGGTTTTTTATTTTCTCTTGTTCCATAAATGATGTATCTTGTTTTTAGGGAGACCTATTAACTTTTTTGAGTTCATTTTAGCATGAATCATGGGAAATATTTGGATTCATGGTTTTCTAGGAGAAAATTGTTGGTGGATAAAAATATGTCTCCAATATTTAATATTTTATATCTATGGAGGGCTCTTACTATTCATTTCCTAGAGGTTTTTTTGTGTCCATGACTATAAAATGAAAATTGGTATTTTAATTGATTTGTGATACCCATCACAAGCCCTGTAAAATATATTAATATTTTGATACCATTCTTATATTTACCCATGGGTTCTTCCAATCCCTTTAAAATGGTCATATGAGTTGTTATATGATTAATTTGGGGGATAATGAGATATAAATGGTTATATGTTTTTTTGGTATATTACCATGAAAAAATAATTATTTGGCTTACCATGATATGTCAATTCCTTATTTTATATTAATGATAATTGATGATGAATGTGAAAAGGATAATTTTCTTGTCAATAAAAACTTTTAGAGATCATTTAATTATTGAGTGAAATGAATAAATGTTTTTTGTATGGGATTTGTCTAAAAGTAGTTAAGTATAATCTACCATGTTATGAAAATTATCATTTCAATATATGGACCCTTGATGAAAAGTTCAATTATAATATACCTTGAGAATTTTATAAAGATAAAATTATTATAGATATGGACATAATAATTCTAAATGATGGGTATGGGTAATTAAAATACTCTACATTATCAATAATATTTTACTTATATTAAAAAATCATTGAATCCTTAATCTAATATGATGGAAAAGTCACTGGATAATCATGTATATTGTTATAAAATGATGATCAAGGAACAATTTTTATTTGATATGGAAATTTTAATTGGGGGAATGTTCCTTTGAATATATTCTTGAAATGATTAGTAAATGGATTGTTTTAATTTAATTGTTTATACTATATGTTTGATAACTGTTATTAAATATCATGATTCATTTATTTATAAATTAAATTATTCAATTTTTTCATACAAATTTATACATTATAGAATAGATATTAATTTAATCTCCATTGGTCGTGGCATAATGAGTTGTACACATACCTTGATTGGGCCACCAAGGGTACCCAATCATTCATTATGGTTGGAGTATCAGGTTGGGGGAAATGAATTATGATTGATAGTTGAGATACGATAGAGAGTTCATGAGGGGGAAGTTTGTTTTTTGTATACCATTTTTGGAAGTAATATTTATTTTTTTATATTAGTTCTACTTGAATCATGAAAATACTATTATAAGAAATTTTTCCTTTATTTATTATATAAATTTATCTAGTGTTTATATCTTTTTATTTGATTCATGGTTATTGTTATTTATTGATCATTTTTACTTTTTACTTTTTTATTTTTATATTGACTATTGTATTACTCTTCTAATGGGGTTATTGTTTCCCCATGTATCATTTTATACCCTCTATTCTAGTCGATATCATTTGGAAAATGTGGATGCACTCCGGATGACATAAAATGAAGCAACTCAGTGGACTAATTTGTGTCTCCCTTTCCAAGATGTTACAAATTGGTATAATTATATTCTATTTTTATATTATTGGCATTATTAGAAATTATAATTTTATTTTTTAGGGAATGGAAATGAGATCATTCAAGGGATTATATGACCATTTTCATGTAAAAAACTGTGTTCCCTAGGTGGGATTTTCATTCTTTTCATTCACCAATTTTAGTCTTATGTAATTTTATCGTGAGTGATAGAAATTTTAATGAATTTTATTATTTTCTAATATATTACTCATTGGATGGTATGGCATGATGTTGAGAATTCTTACATAATTTTAGGAACTCGATAAATTTTTGTGGAATGCATCATGTTAGGAACAAATATAATCAAAAGATATGGGTATGTTATTGGTGTGGAAATATTTTTAGTTTATTTTTAGTTTTCAATGAATGGTTCCTAACTTAAAAAGGAAAAATGACTGTTATTATTTTTTATGATTATGAAGAATATAACATTGTTAATTAGAAGGCTATAATATTTATAAATTGAATAAAAATAAATAAATTTGAAAAAAACCTTTGGAAATTAAATTGATGTAAAATATGTATGTTTGTTTCATTCCAATTTACCTAGGACCTATAACATGGTTTTTTGAGAGTAGTGATGGGATTTTTTGTTTCACCTATTTAGATTTTGTTTTTCATGTTGTCTTTTATGACCAATTTTTAATCCATTATTTTGAAACTGTAAAATTATATTTTTCCCTTAAAGGTGTTTTGGGAATTGTGAGAGCTTCCAACCTGAAGACATTTATCAGTAAATAGATAAGAGAAAATTTCACAGAATTAATCTCCAAAATTGGGAATATTAGTCTAGTAGGTTTTTTATGATAACGTAGAGGATGATTTTGAAATTAATTATATTTTTATACAATTTATGGGAAGTGTAAATAGGTGTGATACAATGATCATTGTTGATATGACCATGGAGTTCCAGCTACAACACCGACTAACATTCAATAGTGAGGTTGAACCTGGGGTAGCTATGTACTGTATTGATTATATCTCTTTTAATTTTTACAACATTCATAATACTACTAAGAAGAGGGTTACGATTAAAACATAATTTTTTCAAGGAATATATATGATCTTTCTAGATAATATGTTATTGCAAGATTAATTGGAGAGTTTGTCATGGAAGGATCCCTTGGAAAGGTTCTTAAATAATTTCTTCCTAGAGACACTCAAGCAAAAAAGATCTTCAAAGATAGTTGGATATGCACAGGTGAATATGTTTACAATGGATTACAATGGACACGTCACTAACATACAAATTTTAGTTACAACCATAGCAGGGTTTGTAAAAACTATGTAGTCATATTTCCTAGAAAGACATATATTTGATATCAAATCCCATATGAAGATATTAAATTCATTGATGTTTTTATAAGAGGTGAAATTGTCTCTCAATTATTAGGGTAACCTGAAGGAGGATTCTAGTGGGGGATAGATTGCATCATCTAGGGGATCTTCTGTTGTGGCCTTAAATATTCAGAAGTAATATTTTGAGAGATTTCATCAAGAGAGTGGATGGAATAGTATCCAAGTGGGAGGTTCAACCACTAAGGAACGTGGGTAGATTATTGTATATTAGTTCTACAAGATGTGTCACATTTTAGGTGTGTTCCATTGATTTATAGCGGTGTTAAATGATTGTATATGGATGATACATCTATGTAGGATCAACCAATATCCTCATATAATGGTTGTTGAGTTTTGGTTGATGATTATTCAAAGCACTGACTGTGGATTTTCTTCCCATTAGTATTTTTCCAATTAGAGTTCTATGGGATGAACTAAATTAAGAGGAGGTGTAACACCCCAATATATTTTGAAATTAATTAGATAAAAAAAATTTAATATTCTTTATATTTTTTATTACACACAAAAAAGAGTTTCTATATAATTACATGTAACACTAAGTTTACAAAACAAGAAATACATTTTAAAATTTATAAATTAAAATTATTGTTATTATTACAACCTCAATCATTATTACACACTAAAACAATATTAAATACATAATTTTAATCTTAATAAAACATTTATTATTGATAATTACTGGTTCTTTGTTAATTAGGTACACTACATATCTACATAATGTAGGAAATAAACTATCATTACTGAAAACAACCTCAACATTCTTACACTTAAAACTGCATGGGATGACCTGGTGACCGACATAAGAAATTGGTATTCTATAAAGACCATTATGGGAATATACATGATATATGGTGACACATTATAGAAAATAGGTATATCAATAGGTAATAAAAAGAGTAAGGATCATAAAATGAACAATGTGACAAGATATATCATGATTATAATGACAAAAGAAATGTGGAAACTACGTATTCAAGTTCATCTTTAAACGAAATCTACGCTAACTGCCAATAAATGATGATGAAAAGTGTACCAAAAATTAATTAGGTTTTCTCCCTATCCAAAAATGACATCTCATGAGACTAAACATTAACCAATACATTAGAGTACTATATAATTTCATGCAGAACTTTCACATTTATTTTATTCTCAGTCTTAATTATTCCATAGAAATCATTGAACATGGATCCATTTAGCATCATATTTTATTCCATGATGAAGGATTTCAAAATAAATAAAATTAATTTTCACATTCATTGTTTATAATTGTATAAATGTGATCACTCTTGATAAGAAATGGGTATGGTATTCACTATACTATAATTTATGCATAGAAAATCATAGTGATATTTCATTGGCATAATGACATTACATAAAATATCATATAATTGTTTGATGATAGAAAAAGGGGTATCTAATAATTAGGAAATTGCATGGGTAGTAATGTATACATTTAGAGGCATATACCAATATTATTAATTGAAAATAGATGAAATAAGATAAAAAAACACGAATAAAGAAGTGATGGTGAGGATCCCTTACTTGACTGCATAAATCCGAACGCATGGGAGAGGATTATTAAGAGATAGTGGAATAGTAGGTTGAATCTTGTGTGGCAGGGAAGAAAAAGTTAGTTTCAAAACGTTCTATAGTGACTATTAATTGGATATATTGTGATATTATATTTTAAATGTGTGGGTATTTCTCTATTATTTATCAATCAAAGGTTTTGGATTCTATATAATAAAATAACCAATACCACAAACCTTACCATGGTTATTACACATTATTTCTTCCTAATGGTATTGGTTTCAATTATTATATTCTTCCAAGGGTCGAACATAATAAAATAATGATATTTCTTATGTTTATGCGAGTCATAATATTAATGAAATTATCTTAGGAACATAAAATATATTAACAGTTTTATAAGATACAAAATAGATTTATAAAAATAATAAAATATCTTTAAGTGAAGTATTTTAAAAAATTATATATTTATATATTGTAAATTATCAAATTTTGAGTATTTATTACATCACTTTTGGGTCATTACATTGTCATAACAAAACAAGGTAAAATTAAACGGTATTTATTTTTTTCCCAAAAATTCCACAGTCGAAGAAAATATTGAAGCATTCAACTTACGGTAATATTAATGTTATGATACCAAAAATATATTTCATTCTTTATAAATATATTTATATATATGTTAATTGTTACTTATAAAATAAAATTGACTTTATTTGGAAATAGTGGGGTTTTTTTAAAATAACAAATTTCGAACCCTTATAAAAATTAGACTTGATTTATTAAAAATTATGTCATCATTTATATTGAATTAATATTATAAAATAATAATATATTATTGAAATATTACATATTTCCAAAATAAGTTAATTAAAAAAATAACATAATTAAATTTTAAAATTAACTAAAAATTATATGTGTGTTTAATTGTTTCAAAATAAAAAACAATTAAAAATTAATAATATTAGAATGAAAATATAATCATTTTAAAATATTGTAAATACTTATATATCTAGGTTCTTGATAATTATACCATTAATACACGACAAGACATTACAAGAGTAAGGTGTGCGATGGTGTGACATTCATGGGGTTCTTTTGCGTACATGGTTTTGTTCATGATCATGATGAGCATGAACTTATCCTATAAATGGTTTCATCCAGGATTTTGTTATTGGATCTCATCTTGGTATTGGAAAATGGAAATTACTACTGATACTATATCCTTTGGAACCTCTGATAAATGGGATTCATATTGAAAATTACTACTTGATGAGGACATCACTTCTTCATTCAATATCAAGTGGATTTATTAAAATCTCATATTTTTAATAATCATATGCTATATATACAAGTACTATATTATCAATGTAAAATATTATTTAGAGTATTTTAAATATAATAGAATATAATAAAACCAAATAGGTTCATGTGTTCTCTCTATACATATTACAAAATAATACATGGAGTGAAATTAAAAGGGTACTTTTATTTAAAACATTTCAGGTCATTATAATCACCCATAAGAAACTTCTACCACAAATGATTATTTTTTCATAATAAAATAGAGGATGGTAGATATATTTCATCACCTCATCTAGTTCCCATGTCATTTTGTTGAATAATTTGGTTTCTCTACATCAAATTGACATTGTGTGATGACTTATTTCATATAAAATTACATTACGATATAAGATAGGCATTGAATTCCATTCATAAGAATGTTCATTCTCCAACAATACCACCTATATATTAAGTGCTTGTGAGGGTATGGTATGTACCTAATAAATTGGTATTTAAAGAGTACATCATGTACTTGAGATAAATTAGTTGGTAGTGTTTCAATATAGGACACTACTCTTATATCATTAAGGATCTGAATAGGGACAATGAATCTTGGATGTTTCATTCCATTCATCCTAAATATCATAACATTATTCCATAGAGATGTGTGGAGGAATAAAATATCTCCAAACTCATACACTATGACTCATATAATATTTTCATTATAACACTTCTTTTGAATCTATGTATCCTTGATGTTATTATGAATGGTCATAACAATTTTGACAATTTCCATGACCATTTTAGGACCTATCAGCTTCAGTTCCAAACCTTCATCTCACCATGATGTTGTTTTTCAGCTATAATCATAAAGGGTTTAATAGGGATCCATTTTTATTCTAGGGTGGAAATAGTTATTTTATTAGAAATCAACTGGATACAGATATTGGTACCATCCAAAATTGTATTCAATAGATTATGCTCTCAACATCTATTCTTATATTGGAATATACTTCTCAAACTTGCCCAGTATTTTAGGACGGTAGTCTAAATTGATGTTATGATAAGTGTTTAGAGCATTTTTTTTGTTTTACATAACATAGAGGTAAATATCATATCTTGTTCAAATAAAATTGATAGTAGAAATCAATTTATCCTCACCACATATTTGATGTATATCTGTGTATGTTAATCAAGTGAGATGTACTCTTTAATTTTGATAAAGTTAGTTGTATTTGAAATACAATCCACAAAACCAGTTGTGAATTGTTTCTACCAGATGTTTGTGGTTGTCCAACGACAAATTACATGGTGATTTTCCCGTATTCCATGTAGGTATATGAAATGGTTCCATTATCCCCTTATAATTTTTCCTTTCATCATTCACTTACATAAAATTAGTATATATAAATTATAATATGATATCTTCTTATTCATATATTAACTCCAATTGTTCTCTAAGAGATTTAGATGCATATTTTTACTTCAGGTGTAGATGGAGAAGGTTTAGATATGGGAATCATCAAATAACACCTTCATGAAAATAATATTTGATGTTATTCATATTTCTTATCCACATTTTACGAATACTTATTTATTATCATTGAATGTTGATGATTTCCCATTCATTATATTATTCACTTTATTCTAAATTCCAACATCATTTATTTGGGCATCCATTATCTTCTCCAAAAGGGAAGATTGAGCAATAATTTTTGAATGGATTGATGTTGGTACTTCCTTTATATATCCCATCAACATCCTTTCTGATTCCAATAATATCAGATCCCTCTCAGTTTGGATCAATGGTATAATATGTTAATGGATTGATGTAGGTCCTTATTTTATATATCACTACAGCTAACTCTAGATCATGCATTGTGTAGTTTTGTTCATGGAATTTCACCTACCATGAAGTTTATGCAGTGAATTTTTATTTTTAAATTAACACACAACCCAAGTCCTTCTCTGAAGAATCACTTAAGACCAGTAAATGTTCTCAACTTGTATGTAATTTGATCCTTGGGTAGTGATAATCCTTTTTTTTCAACTCCATGAATATATATTAACATTCATTATTCCATGAATACCCAAATCCCTTCCAAGTTATCATTTTTTGAGGGCTTTATAATGATCACTACTAGAAATATCACCTATACCATCATTTTAGAACCTAGGTATATACCCTAGAATCATTGGTATAGCCTATACGCACAATTTTATTAATTCTTGGCTACCGAGGCATTAAGCTATAATTATACCAACAATTCTATATAAATGTTGGTATATTCCCAGAAAATTCTATAATACCCATGGTTTTTGTTGAACTCTTTGTATAGATTATCACACCTCAAATATTATGCCCACAGTTCAATGATATTTCTGTATAGATCTTCACTTGTAAAAAAATTAAAAAATAGATTTAATGATAGATGAAGATGAATGAAAAGTTACATGAAAAAATATATTTTAATGTATAAAATAATTCTAAACAAAATTACACGGTTCATATGATATTTTAGGTGAAAAATCATATTTGAGATACATGCTTTCCCTGGTGAATTTTGAACATTCCAATGAGACTTATAGTGAGTTTGGTGTTTTAAGGGAACTCATGATAGGTACAATGCAGCCTACTCCTTCCATTTCCATAGAGTTGTCACCAGTTTCAAGAATTTCTTTGTACTTCCATGATTTCACTATCATCCCATATCATATAACAAAATATCCATGTCAAATCTGAAAATACCAACTTCACAAACAACAAAATGGACAATTCCAAACTGATATTATGCTTTACAAATTATGAAAGAAGTCAAAATGATGGATAAATAGTAAAATGGCCTTGCTTTTGAGAATCCCCTTCACACATTCCTTAAAAATAACGTAATTTATCCAAAATTATATATATTATTGATAAAAATACAGAGTCTTCTGGGTTTTCACCGTGAATATATATGAACTAGTGTGGGAATATACTTCACTAAAAACATCATCATGAAGGTAAATATTAAGATCCTAATAAACAGCTCTTGAAATCTGTATATGCTTTTTTGACCACCGCTGAGGTTGATGGCCTACTCCCCAATTTCAGTGTAGTGAATGAATTCTATCATTTCCAATTCATTCTCCAAAGAACAGTGCCAGAAGAATTCTATATATCTTTATAGGTTCATCATCATGCCAAAATTGATGTTTTATTAAATGGTACCGCATTAAATAAATGATTATTTTGCAATGCATTCGATTGTGTGCAGAATAATAACCTGTTAAAAAGATAGAAATCATACAAATAAATGGAATAATCAACACATTCAAGAGATGATATAATAAATAAAAAATTAGTCACCGTCCATGTAAAATGATTCCCATTTTTTTCATTTTACCAATAATTTAATCCAAGAGAAGATATTTCTTCAATCCATATTCCATAACTGTGGAACCAAGCTCCCCATGTCATTATTCTGGGTAAAATTTCTCAAATAGGGTTCCTCATCATTGTCTTCCAAGTTAAAAGAATATTTTTTACCTTGAGAGTGGTGGAACAATCCCCTTGCTTCACTATCTCTATTAAATCTACCAAAAATTCAGCAATATTCATGTAATGATACAATCTATTTAGAGAGATCATGGCTTGGGACATCGACATCTTGGTTTTAGGGATGGTCCCAATGGGTTCCCACAAAATCATGATTATTATTGTGGTTGTGAAATCCATACTCACATTGAATGGAATCCTCAAAAAGATCATAGTAATGAAGGTGAGTGTTGATGCGAGAAAGATTGTGCTCTATAATACAAAAATGTTTCCGACAGTAGAAAAAGGGTATCCTTTAGTAAAAAAAATTAATATATTTAGATGAGTTTTTTATTAAATTAATCATGTTTGATTTGAGGATTGTTTCAAACACTAGTATCTAGATAAAATCATAACAAATTTCATATAAATTGAAATTACGAGTGGTATTAATTGATGATGATTTAAAACACTCAAATTCATGTAATTTTATAATATAATAAATTCACACAATTACAATAATGATCATTCCACTGGGAGAACATATTGAAGTATTCCTATTTAACACCCATGATAAAATCATAATCCAAAAGCATGACATTACTGGAAGAAATTCACATCATTTTAGAAAATAAATAATTTTAGAATAATTATTTTAAAAAATATTAATGACTTATAAATATGTAAATTTACTTAAATATTTTATTACGTGATGAAAAAATGATGGGCACAGTGATTAGCATGATATCAGGAAAATTAAAGAAGAAGGAATATAATAAATTCCATAATTTTGATCCCAGGAATACTCTACAAATTAAGAAATCCAAAAACATAAATAAGAATATTATTAAACATGAAAAGATAATTCAAAGGTGATAGTAATTATAATTTTTTTTACCAATACTATTATCTAACAAAAATTAAAATAAAATTCAAAAATCATCACCAAAAAAAAAATATTTCTTAAAACATTAAAGACCTATAACTGATTTATATATATTGTTTAAGAAGGTGATTCCAAAAAAATATTATTTTATATAAACTTATATTCACATGAATTATTAATAAAACATTCAATAAAAATATAATAAATGTGGTTTTGTAAAAATATCGATGACTATAGTGAAAATGTAGAACAATTATGATATAATTTTTGGAAAATAAATTTGTGTAAATTTCGAAATTCATTGAAATAATTATGAAATACTTATATCTAATCATGAAATTTCAAAATTCATTGAAATCAAAATTCCAAATAACAAAATACATTGGTAACACTTATGATATATGTCATTAGAAAATTTGTATATAATAGAATGTGTTTGAAATAAATAATTTTCAACCAAATTTCTTATAAATTAAAATACTATCAATATAGATAAATGTACAATAATTAAAAGCATGCCATCATTAATAAAATTTTTGAATTGTTGAATAATATTTTTTGGAAGCCAGTTCGTACGTTATACATATGTGAAAAATTATTATATTCACATATGTTTGGATGAAAAAATTAATATTCTCACTAACTAACCTAATGCTATATGAATGCAGTGGTAAGTCACATAATGATAACATGGAATGAAATGTATCATAGAGATATGGTGTGGTAGTATTGGAGGGAAGTTTACTCAGTTAATGAATCATAAGAAATAGACAAGTAAGTGTCAAATTGTTAGAGTAAACAAATATATAATAAACAGGTCGCAAGCTTTTAACATAAAAAATTCCATTTTGGTTGAATATTTTTTAGTCTTTTGAAGTGTTAAAACATTCTATTGGGTGGGGTAAAGGTGTTTCATTTTTATTATAGAGCTCGGAATGATTACCTATGAAAACAAATAATCAATACGTATTTAGTTATTGTTGAACATAAAAATTACATTTTATAATCAACAGATGTGAAAATAATGCGGGGGGGGGGATACCAATTTCATAACACATTTATGAAACCTCCTTATGCTCACAAATATTCTAAATGTTATGTTACAATGATTCCATATTTTTTATAGATTTATACATGCACATGTAAAAGATTTCATAAATTGAAATAAATAAAAAACAAATTAAAGAATATATAATACACATAGAGAAAAAAAATCAAGAAACTGTCCAAATTCATTAATAAATTAATTTACATGACAATATAAAATGTATGTGGTTTAATGAACAAGTTGATTTTGTTAAAAAAAATTCAGAAAAATGACACAAACAAACAAATAAACCAATGGTCATAGTGTAGTATATATTGAAAAATTGATGATATTAGACTACTCTGTAAGAAACCTAATAGAACATAAAAGTAATTATTGAGTTTGTGATGAAAATTGCCATCCAAATAGGCATGTGTTATAGATTCTACCACATTAGATTATCATATTTTACTCTCAATATTAATTTTATTTGATCATATAATATAATAAAACTAAATACGAAAAAAATTAAATGTGGTAGATGAAAAAAACAATTACATAATAATACAATTACATATAATCGTGCCCAAAGAATAAAAAATTAAATATATAGATGAGGGTATGATGGATTCTCAGTGATACATGGATGGTAGTCCAGGAAACGGGGTGAAGCGGTGCAGCATTAATGACATCATGTATCATCCGATAATCATCTTTTTTCTACATGATCTGTAATTTACAAAACTATACTTTGTCAATAAATATTTATAATATTCAGTTTCTTATCCCTAAAAACTCATCGATAATGTAGGATCATTAAATTCCATTACAGAAGAAGAAATATGTTCTTTTACAATGATAATCAAATAATATAATATCTTCTAAAAATAAAGTAAAATTTAATGATACAATCATAACCACACAAGTCACATTATAATGTATTATTCAATAAAATATAAAAATATGATTCCTCACATTAATATTTTCTAACAACATATAATCCTCAATGTCATTTTTTAATTTCAATATGAATTCATAACAAGATCCAACAGTTTTATTCTGGAAAATTTCTGTTTAGACGATGCATTATTAGAGTAAAGAATCATATCTAAATATTTCACAATGATAAATTTAGTGAAACATATCTATGATAAGTCTATACACACATTGGAGGTATTTATTTATGTTTATGAAATAAATTTATGTCAAATTCATGATTCTATAGAAATTAGTTGAATCTTATTGTACAATTGAACATAAAATTAAAATTAATGTATTCATATATGAAACATAAAAACCGAAATCAAGTTAATAAAAATAAAATTATAGTATACAATGTTTTACAAAAAAGTGGATATATAAGGATTAAGAACTCACCATCAAACAAGACAATAGTCACATAAAAACCCAATCAGTGGAGAATGTTGGATGAAAAGGTGAAGACCTTGATAAATTGAGATATGCATCGACCTAGTGGGATGTAACTCTACGAATAGAAGATTCATTATTTATTTTAATAAAAAATTAAGATCCAATGTTATTGTCGGAGAAGGAGAAGGCATGTCGTCAATCAGGTTAAGAAATCTCTCAACATATGGGGTATAGGGAAACACACATATGAGTATTATGGGGGGGTTCCCAATGAATGAAGGGGGGAGGACAAGAGTTAAGGTATGGGAGGTTGAGGTGGAGAGAGGGAGGGGGTTGGGGGAAGATGCAAAGGGAGGGATGTGGGGGATGGGAGGCGGTGGCTGGGAGGTTGAGATTGAGGCTGCGAGGTTGAGGCATAGTCAAATTCTATGAGGTTGAGGTCGAGGCGTCGGTAGAGGCCTATAATGAAAATGTCCCACCAACATATTGACTCGTAAAATTCAAAAAAATATTAGTCTTCCCAAACACAAAGAAAACTAACATTCTAATACAATCCCATGACCCCACCATTCTCTACTGTATGACTTCCATACTAATAAATGTCACCTACCACCCAGATATCCTACTACACAATGTATGCACCAACCTATCAAACTTCTTCAATGAATTAAATTTAATTGTATATATAAACCCCAAATTAATGACCATATTCATAGCCCAAAATTTTAATTCCAAAATGATACACTAACACACCATAAATGCACCTCTAGATCAATAGAGGTTCAAATAAATTAAATGGATTGAAAAAAATAGTGGAAAGTTGTTTATAGTGTATAAGTTCCAATAAAAAAATAATACATGATGGGAATTAAGTACGACCTACTGATAATTAGGTCACTACTATGATAATCGTTCTATAGAATTAAAAGACTATAATAAATATATAATTTATATGAGATTGAATGTATCTTAAAACATGTTAGAAATAATATAAATATGTTTAAAATATGAGAAACTAAAAAGACTCCACATGTATAATAATTTCATAATCCAAACAAGACAAAATAATTTAAAAAGGTATGTCTAACCAGTGAATACACATCGACATCAACCCAAGATAGCCCCAATGAACTTGTTCTATGTGACAATCATGGAATAAAAAATTAACCAAGTAGACTCCCTAATATAGGCGCCTAACAACCACCAAGATCAGTTAGGATACTTATATATAATTTTAAAAAACATACATATGTAAATAGAGAATTATTATTTCAATGAGGTATGTCTACTAGAGTTCATGTGATGGTGTGAGTAAATTCATGGTCAATAAGGAACCAAATACAATTGTCACAACCCGTCCTCGGGGCCCGTGTCGTGACTACCCCAAGCCCGCCTTCCATATGCCAGGGGCTCACGACTAGCACCAAAGGCCTAAATCCTGATAACTTGGAAGGCATTGACTTCATAAAAGTAACAAAACACCACAGAGTACAAGAGAAAGTAAAACACTAAGTACAAAAAAAGAGGTGCTGAAAAGCAAATGGGACAGAATACAAGCCTAATCGAAAGTACAGCTACAACCGAAAGAAAGTACAACAAGGACAAGCAGCTGGAAGAAGATAGAAGCAGCTCCTGGGTCGTCCACCAAAGATCCTACCTGAAGGGTAGGTATAGATAGCCTCCACAACGCTCTCGCCCGTCAACCACCTCCGAGTTTCGCCTCGTTGTGAAGTTCACCACTGGATACTGTCTCATCGTGAGGTCCACCTCCGGGTACCGTCCAGTCCTCAAACACTCGGCCTCTGTCTGTGCTGCCCGTCGTCTGCAACCAACACAACAAGGTGCGGGTATAGCCCATGTAGGGGTGAGTATAATGATACTTAGTAGGGACCCCGAGACCCTCAAGGTCTCACTAAATCCAAAAAGGATAACCACAAATAAGATCTCAACAAATAACCTCTACTTAGGTACATGACCCTACATATACCCAAGATATCAAGTAACCCATCTCAATCATGAGGAAACACAAGGATTATGAAATCAACAGATAACCTCTACCTAGGTATATGCCCATACATATACCTCAGTTATCAAGTAATCCATCTCAATCATGAGGAAACACAAAGATTACAGACACAACTCAACCAGGATTTTATTCATGACGTCGAAACCACTGCTGGTTGAGAACTCCTCCTCCATCGAGTATAGTGGGCTTGCCGCTACAACCAAGCGCGCCGAACTCCTCCTCTATCGAGTACATAGGGAATGCCGCTACAACCAAGCACACCAGACTCCTTCGATTGCTATAGTACTCCACCTGTCGAGTACTATGGGCCTGCTGCTAAAACCAAGTGCTTCCCACCATGGTTCTACCGCTACAACCAAGCGCTCCCCCCTCATAGGTTTGAGAGGTACTTCTTCTGTTGAGTACTGCAGGTCTGCCACTACAATCAAGCGCTCCTCCACCGTGGGTCTACCGCTACAACCAAGCGCTCCCTCTCATAGCCTCCAAAGATACTCCTTCTGTTGAGTACCACTGTTCTGTCACTACTACCAAGCGCTCCTCCGACATGGGTCTGCTGCTACAACCAAGCACTCCCCACTGGGCTATCCGAAACACACCGAGTCGATAGATCAGTAGTCGCCAAGTCTCAGTCAGCTACTAGGTATCTGCACTCTGTTAGCTCGTCACCGGGAGGGTCCGCTCCACGAGCTACTGGTCGAAACTCCATGTATAAAAAAGTTCCATGAAAAAGTATCTCAAAGTACTACCTCGTCATGGGGGTCTCAACGCAATAGATGGCGCGTCAGTCGGACGCCCGGTCTGTGAGTTATTAGCCTTTTCGTCCCAGGGGCCCAGTTGATTACGTACGCGAACCAACTCGGCCGTATCTCGACTGTACCCCGAACTCTCATAGGGTATTCTCATAGGGTCCGTTTCTCAACGTGATCACCAACACTGCTGACAGTTCGTCAAACGGATGTCCGGTCTGAAAGTTATCAGTATTTCCGTCCTAGGGGCCCGGTTGGATTTCGGGTACAATCAAACCCGAACATTATCCAACTGCATCCAAAACTCAGGCGAAGCATGCCAAAAGTTCAGTCTCATCAAGAGGAAACCAACAATGTCAACGACACGTCAATCGGACCTTCAATGCTCGAGATATAAGCATTTCCGCTCCGAGGGCCCGATTGGTTTCGTATCCGAACCAACCCGGTCATACTCAAGGTTCCCTGAAACCTTGAGTGAAAGATGCCGAAATGACCGCCTCGATCCAAGGATCTCTACGCAACTAATGGATCGTTGATCGGAGGTCCATAGACCATGTTATGGGCAATAGACCAAAAAAAGTCTGGTATTAGGGGGTTCGGACCCGGTCCGACCCAGCCAGATACCCCCAGGGTAGGCCTGAACCGGGTCGACCCGAACCAAGCCTGGGTCCATCCCATATGGGCACGGCCCGGCCTGGCCAGGCTTGGGCCGCCCGGCCCAGCGCGCTGGCGCGGCCAGTGGCCAGGCGGCTCGGCTGTCACAGCCGAGCGGTGAAGTGGGGGCGTGTTGCCCCCCGCGTTGAGAACCCGCAGCCCCCATGTGGGGGGCCGCACCTGCTGGCCGACCGGGGGTTACGAGCACCTGGTTTTCCCCTAACTGGTCGGCCCGCTCTGGCTGGCCGACTGCTGCCGCAACGGGACCAGCGATGGCCGGTCCCCCTGCTCCGATGCCAGCTGCCCGGAACCGGATGTCGGTCTCCCTGCTCCACCGCGGCCTCAGCCACGACCTTGGTCCATCTGGCACGGCGTGAGGGTGCCGCTCCCCTCCGCCGCAGCCCCGCTCTGGCTACATCGCTTTTGTAGTTCTCTGGCGTGGCACGCCCATGCCGTGTCTTTGGTTCGTCATCAATGGTGCGGCGCGACGGCGCCACTTCTCCTCCTTTCTTTAATATTTCTGTGCGGTGCTACGGCACTGCGTTTCCTTGTTTGTGCCGCAAACAACATCAAACAACCAAAGGGAAGAGGAGGGTCGGATGTGTTCGTGCGGTCTGACCCCCTCCCGTTATTGCGGTATCAGGCGGCTCCAATAGAAATGAATAATGGAAATGGAAGAATTCACGAACAACAATTAAAATAAATCCCTATCTCAAGCGTCGCTGAGTGAGGGTTCGTCGCGTAAAAAGGCGCTGCGAAAGGGGGATCGTCGCGTCGCAGAGAATGGATTCGTCGGCGTCGCGTCGTCGATCTCCGAGGATCCGGCTTTCTTTCCGACCTTCATCAGAGGACGGCGTTATTCGCATTATTCGTGTTCTTCGCGTTCTTCTTCGAGGAGGAAGAACTTCAAGAACCTGGGCGAATTCACCCTCGCCTCTCAACACAACCAGACTAAAATAAAATAAGTGGTGTATTATTTTATTTACACAGAAACCAACATTTGTAATTCAAAAATAATAGAAACAGTCAATTAATGAATTAATTGAGGCGTTTAAAACCGCCCAATTAATGAGACGTTTATTATCCAGAATAAACGCAAGAGTTGACTTCATTTAAAAGGAGGTGCAGGTGAATTACTTAATTAAAGGAGGGGGGTTGAAAAAGGTGAAAGAAACGGTGGGGATCGTGTGGGCCCCACCTCAAAAATATCCTACCAAGTGGGTAGGATATTGTGGGTCCCACATCATCCACTTATCTTAAGTTATGAAAAATAAATTAATTGGTTGCACTATTTTATTTTATTCAATTACTTAACCCAAAATTTTTAAAACCACACTCGAGCAAACACAACTCCGGAAAAGTTGTTTCTAAGAAACTACCGGCACTGCGATTCCATCGGTGCCCTCGGAATTTGATTCCGAGCACCGGTTCAAAAGTTAGAAAAACCCCGCTCGTTCATTCACTGAACGTACCCGAGCTAAATTTCGGAAAAAGATTCCGAGCACACCAGGCCTTGGAATTAGGTTCCGTCAGAAACTGCGTTCTTGTAAAATCCCAATGAAAATTAAGAAAAAAATTCCCTTGAATTTTTACGAGTATTTACATTACTCCCACCTCAGGGATTTACGTCCCTGTAATGCTTTAACACCAACTAGGGATATAAAAGTGGTACTGAGCACGCATCTGAGCCTTCTGCTCACATGTGCTCACCTGGAGGTTCTCGTACTGCCCGTGAAAGTGCACCCGAGGAATAGTCTGTCGTCGTAGGATCTGCTCCTGTCGTTCCTCAATCCTCACTGGAACCTCTGTGAGGGTCACCCCATCGCCCAAATCCAGCTCCTCATGGTCGATGAAAAGCGAAGGGTCGAGCTCGTATCTCCTCAGTTGAGATACATGGAAGTCGTCGTGCACCTGGTGCAACTGAGGTGGGTAGGACAAGTGGTAAACCTCCTCACCTACCCTACTGAGGACCTAGAAAGGTTTGCTAAACCTCAGAGATAACTTTTCACCTCGACCACATCTCCGTAATTCATGTCGAGGTGAGACCCGTAGCGAATCATGGTCGCCAACCTCGAACTCTAGTGCTCTCCACCCCCTGTCAACACAAGACTTTTGCCGGCTCTGAGCTGTCCTCATCCACTCTTGGATGACTTGGACCTTTCTGCTCCTACAAGAGCTGCTGTGATTTCTTCTTTGCCGATAAAAGAAATCTGGTCTCATCCCCTGGATGAACCACGTTTTTCTCCTAACACTAGTAGAAAAAAGGTCTTTAACGTCGGTTTTTTTTATTATTTACGTCGGTTTTTAACCGACGTTGAAGTCTCCGATGTAAAAACTATGACTTTTTACGTCGGTTTTTGTAAACCGATGCCAAAATCAAATTACATTTGTTTTTTAGCATCGGTTTTGTAAAAACTAGAGGCCAAATAAACTCATCTGCATCAATTTTCACATCGGTTTCCATAAAAACTGACGCCAACAAGTTTAAATAACAGTTTTGGCGTCGGTTCTTGAAAAAAACCGATGCCATAAATGGAAAAAACTTAATTTTGGCATCAATTTTTATAAAAACCGACCCAAAAAATTAATTTTTTATTCTTAGATGTTTTAGATAATTTCATAATCTTCGATTTGATCGTTCGTGGAGCTAAAACAGAGTTACAGATCAAAAGTTATGGCCATCGGAAGTTGAACAAGTCAAAGTTTCGATTGATACAACTTGTTTTAAAGAAAACAAGATAAAAATGAATTAAAATCGCATACACCAAATGATATAAAATATACATAATACATCAAACAAATTTCAATTGTTTTTGGATCATCCATTCAAATGATATGTTTTTATCATCATATATCTTATATTTAGTGTAGAACTCATGCGATAATGAAAATGACGATGGATAATTAAACTTACACCATTCTTGGTAAGCCTAATCCAAATGTTTTGTATTTTTAACTCGATAATAAAAGTAAATCATCATTATATGAAATCTAATAGAGTTTCTTAGAAATAAAGCACATTAATAATTAAGAAAATAAATGAATAGAATAGGTACCGTATTAAAATTAATGATTGATGCCGCGTTGAAAACATGATGAACCGAAGAGGATGAAAATGATGAACGAAGAAGAAATGGATTTATATATAGTAAATGAAAATATTGTTGATTGCATTGTATGAAAATGATGGCGGGATTTTAAAAAGTTAAACGCGCGTTGTGAAAAAAATTGATATTATGATCCCGCGTATTAGGGAATACTATTTGGCATCGGTTTTTAAATAAACCGATGTGAAAAAGATAAAAAAAATATATGTTTCGCATCGGTTTTTTTTCAAAACCGACGCGAAAAGTAAGAAAAATTGTTTTTCACGTTAGTTTTTAAAAAAACCGACATGAAAAACAAAAAAACATTTTTGGCGTCGGTTTTTATGATAACCGACGGCAAAACCTAAAGAAAAATTTAACAGGTTTTAGATAATTCCTTAAGCTTTGGTTTGACCGGTCGTGGAGCTAAAATGGACTTACGGATTAAAAGTTATGGCCTTTCAATGTTGGACTTAATTAAGACTTCTTTTTGAGAAGATCAACTTCCAACATCCATAACTTTTGATCCATAACTCTATTTTGGATCCATGACCAGTCCAATCAAAGTTTGGGAAATTATCTATAGGACTGTAAATTTTTTATCAAAATTTTGGCATCGGTTTTTTTGAATATCGACGTGAAAATTAAAAAAAAAAATTATTTTTGGCGTCCGTTTTTTTCAAAATCGAAGCGAAAATCAAAAAAAAATTGGGGTCGGTTTTTATGGAAACCGACGCAAAAAGATAAAAAACAGTTTACCAAGTTTTAGATAATTCCTTTAGATTCGATTTGACTGGTCGTGGAGCTAAAACGGAGTTACGGATTAAAGGGTATAACCTTTCAAAGTTGGACTTAATTAAGACTTCTTTTAGAGAAGATCAACATCCAACATCCATAACTTTTGATCCGTAACTCCGTTTTTGCTCCATGACCAGTCAAATCAAAGATTAGGGAATTATCTATAGGAATGTATTTTTTTTAAAATTTTGGCATCGGTTTTTATAAAAACCAACGCCAAAACATTTTATTATTTTTTACGTTGGTTTTTTAAAAAACCCACGCCATATTTACTTTTTTTTAGTTTTTGGCTTCGATTTTTAAAAAACCGAAGCCAAAAATTCTCTGAAAAAATATTTTATGTTAGTTTATAAAGAAACCGACGTCAAATTGACGACATTAAAAATGATTTTTCTACTAGTGTAAAATAGTCAATCCTGGCATGAATGATACTAACCCATACCATTGATAACGTCGTAAGGCCTCGACTCTACTACCAAGAGATCCAGCCGTTACTCTCGCCTCCAAGGGTTGAGTCACACTGTCAAAATCAGTGTGTGGTCACTGCGTCTCCTCCAGTAGGTATCTCAAATTGAGGTTCAATTCAATGGTTTTTAAACTGAAACCTCTTAGTAACAACATAGAGAGTGGATAGGAAGGTAAACACCACAAGAATGGTGTCTTGTATTACTGCAGCTCAAAGTACAAAGACACAAAGAATCAACAAACAAAAATCCACAGAGTTAGAGGGAACATGAAAAAAGTCTCCAGGTCTGGAGCTAGTCCCCCTCCTGTCCATCTGCTCCCAGAGCTCCATGATCATAGGCCTCAGCTTCCTGCAGATGAGCTCTCCCATGTCCACCTGTTCCCTGCAGTCAGGGTGGACATCCTGGTGGTGGTGGTGGCAACACCTTGAAGTGTCGTCCAACTCCTGCTGCACGGCCAGCTCCCCCAACCATGATCTCCTACTTCATGCGGTCCGCCTCTATCGAACCTCTTCCTCTGCCAGGGAGGTCTTTCGTTCATCTACTGGTCATATGTATGGCGGGTTGGACAGTCATGAGCCATGTGACCAACCCTGCCACATGAGTAACAATTTCCACGCATGGTAAGTCATTCTCCACCACGGGTGCCTCGCACAAACAATCCTGTGTCATGCGGTCGACCACCTGTAGGTCTAGTCCTCTTGGACCTCTGCGTCATATGTCTAATGCCAGCTGCAGAAGACTCTGCCGCATGCTGGCTAGTGGTGGGTCCTACTGCTGGAGACTGATCAGCAAGGAAACTTTCCACTAAGAGGTCTCTCTCGAACACCCCTGTCTGTGTCGGAATGTTGTGAGAAACAACTGAAACTCTGATCTCTCGCCTGAGCCCCTGCTCGAAGGTTCGGGCCCTAAATAATTGGTCTCGTACCATGTCTGTAGAATAACGCAAGAGTTCGGTAAACCTCGTCACGTACTAGGCTACTGTCATGCTGCCCTACCTCAACTGCAGTATCTTCTGGATGCGCACCGCATAGAGGGTGGCTGGGACGAACTCTGAGCGTAAAAGGCCCTCAAATTCCATCCAAAGGAGATATGTCTCGTCGTGCACTTGGAGCATCAAGCTCCACCATCTTCCTGCTGCAGCATGCAGGAGGCCTTCTGCATGAACCACCATAAGGTCAGCTGGTGTCCCTACCAAATGGAAAACTCGTACAACAGCCTCCAGCCAATCCTCGACTTCCTGAGGGTCCGTCTCCCCACGGAACCTGGGCGGTCGCTGAAGCTGAAACTCGTGCAGTGCACTAAGGAAACGTGCACCGTCAGCGGCTGGGGCAGGAAGCATCAGTGGCTCAGCGGGTAGAGGTACCGCTGGTGCCTCTGCTGTCAAAGGGACATGTACCGAGGCCTCGTCGCTCGGTGTGCTATCATCACGCACAGCGCTCAGAACCCTAGATTTCTGCCGTCGTGGGGACATCCTGAAAAGAAACAGGTGCGCCACGGTCAAACAGTATACCTGGTGAGCTGACACAAAGTAATCACAGAGAAAACATGAAACACACATGCAATCAATGTTTTCGTGCATTTTGTCAGAAATTAGAAGTCAGGGTCCTGGTGTACGGATACGTCGGCCGCCGCACCAACACTGGACTCCCTGGACTGATAACCACACTTAATACTCTCAACACTATTGCTTCGCATAGAAAATATCAGAGTCTTGAGTTCTGTGGTAGAACTAAACTCCTCTGATACAAATTTGTCATGACCCGTCCTCGGGGCCCGTGTCGTGACTACCCCAAGCCCGACTTCCATAGGCCAGGGGCTGACGACTAGCACCAGAGGCCTAAATCCCGATAACTGGGAAGGCATTGACTTTATAAAAGTAAAAAACACAACAGAGTACAAGCGGATGTAAATCACTAAGTACAAAAGAAGGTGGTGAAAAGTAAATGGGCCAGAATACAAACCTAATCGAAAGTACAACTACAACTGAATGAATGTACAACAAGGACAAGTAGCTGGAAGAAGATAGAAGCAGCTCCTGGGTCGTCCACCATAGATCCTACCTGAAGAGTAGGTACAGATAGCCTCCACAATGCTCTTTCCCATCAACCACCTCTAAGTGTCTCCTCATCGTGAAGTCCACTACTGGATACTGTCTCGTCATGAGGTCCAACTTCGGGTACCATCCAGTCCTCAAACACTCAGCCTCTGTCTGTGCTGCTCGTCGTCTGCAACCAACACAATGAGGTGCGGGCATAACCCGTGCAGGGGTGAGTATAACGATACTCAGTAGGGACCCCGACACCCTCAAGGTATCAATAAATCCTACAAGGATAACCACAAATAAGATCTCAACAAATAACCTCTACTTAGGTAAACGCTCATACATATACCCAAGTTATCAAGTAACCCATCTCAATCATGAGCAAACACAAGGATTATGAAATCAACAGATAACCTATACCCAGGTATATGCCCATACATATACCTTAGTTATCAAGTAACCCATCTCAATCATAAGAAAACACAAAGATTACAGACTCAGCTCAACCAGGATTTTATTCATGACGTCTAAACCACGGATGCTGGAGAAATCCTCCTCCGTCAAGTACAGTGGGCCTGCAGCTATAACCAAGCACGCCGAACTCCTCCTCTGTCGAGTACAGAGGGCCTGACTCTACAACCAATCACGCCGGACTCCGTGGACTGTTGTAGTACTCCACCTGTGTAGTACTGTGGGCCTGCTGCTACATCCAAGCGCTTCCCACCATGGGTCTGCCGCTACAACCAAGTGCCCCCCCTCATAGGTTCCATAGATACTCCTTCTGTTGTGTACCGCGGGTTTGCCGCTACAACCAAGCGCTCCTCCATCGTGGGTCTGCCGCTACAACCAAGCACTCCCCCTCATAGCCTCCAGAGGTACACCTTCTGTTATGTACCGCGGGTATGTCACTACTACCAAGCGCTCCTCCACCGTGGGTCTGCTGCTACAACCAAGCGCTCCCCACTAGGCTTTCCGAAACAAACCGAGTCGATAGATCAACAGTCGCCAAGTCTCAGCTGGCTACAAGGTCTCTGCACTCTGCTAGATCGTCACCGAGAGGGTCCGCACCACGAGCTTCTTGTCGATTCTCCAAGTATCATAAAGTTCCATGAAAAATTATCTCAATGTACCGCCTCGTCATGGGGGTATCAACGCAACAGACGGCGCGTCAGTCAGACACCCGGTCTGTGAGTTAACAGCCTTTTCGTCCCAGGGGCCTTGTTGATTTTGTGCGCGAACCAACCCGGTTGTTTCTCGACTGTACCCTGAACTCTCATAGTGTATTCTCATAGGGTCCGTTTCTCAACGTGATCACCAACACCACTAACGGTTCGTCAAACGGACATCCGGTCTGAAAGTTATCAGCCTTTCTGTCCTAGGGGCCCGGTTGGATTTTGGGTACAATCCAACCCGGCCATTATCCAACTGCATCCAAAACTCATGCAAAGCATGAAAAATGTTCCTTCTCATCATTTTTAAACCAAAAAAGTCAACGACACGTCAATCGGACCTCCGGAGCTCGAGATATAACGGTTTCTGCTCCGAGGGCCCGGTTGGTTTCGTATCCGAACCAACCTGGCCATACTCAAGGTTTTCCGAAACATTGAGTGTAAGATACTGAAACGACCGTCTCAATCCAAGGATCGCCAAGAAACTAACGATGCGTCGATCGGGTGTCTGTAGCCCATGTTATGGGAAACCGACCAAAACAAGTCCAGTATTAGTGGGTTCGGGCCCGGTCCGACCCGGCCCGATACCCCTAGGGTCGGCCTGAACTTGGTGGACCCGAACCAGGCCCGGGTCCGGCCTGCTTGGGCCCGGCCCGGCCCGGTGCGCTGGCACGGCCAGTGGCAGAGCAGTGAAGGGGGGCGTGCTACCCCCCGCGTTGTGAACCCGCGGCCCCCGTGTGGGGGGCCACACCTGCTAGCCGACTGGGAGTTACGAGCCCCCTGTTTTCCCGTAACTGGCCGGCCCGCTCTGGCCGGTCGGCTGCTACCACCAATGGATCGGCGCTGGCCAGTCCCCCTGCTCTGATGCCGGTGACTCAGAACTGGATGTCAGTCTCCCTGCTCCGCCGCAGCGCTTTTGTAGTTCTCTGGCGTGGCGCGTCCGTGCCATGTCTTCGGTTCGTCATCAACGGTGCGGCGCAATGGCGCCGCTTCTCCTCCTTTCTTTAATATTTCTGCGTGGTTCTTCGGCACTACATTACCTTGTTCGTGCTGCAAACAACATCAAACAACCAAAGGAAAAAAGAGGGTCGACCGTGTTCGTGCGGTCTGACCCCCTCCCGTTTTTGCGGTAACAGGCGGCTCCCATAGAAATTAAGAAAGGCAACATAAGAATTCATGAACAACAAATTAAAATAAATCCCTACCTTAAGCGTCGTCGAGCGAGGGTTCGTCGTGGAAAAAGGTGTCGCGGAAGGGGGATCGTCGCGTCACAGAGAAAGGATTCGTCGGCGTCGCGTCATCGATCTCTGAGGATACGGCTTTCTTGTCGACCTTCGTCGGAGTTCGGCGTTCTTCGCGTTGTTCGCATTTTTCGCCGAGGAGGAAGAACTTCATGAACCTGGCCGAATTCTCCCTCGCCTCTCACCACAACCAGACTAAAATAAAATAAGTGGTGTCTTATTTTATTTACACACAAACCAACATTTTAAATTCAAAAAGATAATAAACAGTCAATTAATGAATTAAATGAGGCGTTTAAAACCGCCCAATTAATGAGGCGTTTATTATCCAGAATAAACGCAAGAGTTGAATTCAATAAAAAGGGGGTGCGGGTGCATGACTTAATTAAAGGAGGGGGGTTGAAAAAGGTGAATGAAACGGTGGGGATCATGTGGGCCCCACCTCACAAATATCCTACCAAGAGGGTAATATATTGTGGGTCCCACATCATCCACTTATCTTAAGTTAAGAAAAATAAAATAATTGGTCGCACCATTTTATTTTATTCAATTGCTTAACCCAAAATTTTTAATACCACACTCGAGCAAACACAACTCTGGAAAAGGTGTTTCTAAGCAATTACCGGTGCTGCGATTCCATCGGTACCCTCAGAATTTGATTCCGAGCACCGGTTCAAAAGTTAGAAAAAAACCCGCTTGTTCGTTCACTGAACATACCAGAGCTAACTTAACATAGTGGTGAATAAATATGTGTATGAATGACCATGTTTAATCAGTAAAATAAATATAATACAACAACATTTAAATAAGTTAACAATGATATAATAATAATGGAAACCTATAATGGTATTTATATATCATAAACTAGTTATAAATAATAGCACTCACTATTGAGAGGGTCCACAAGAATTTTGTATGATTTTGGATAGTACAAGTAATATAATATGATTAGGGTAGGGACAATCAATGAAACATCCCCACAATCCATGTGTATGTAATATCTATATATGGTGGCTATGAGAATACCTCATTCACATGGAAATGTGAAAGTGTATACTAGATTTAGTAATCTAGGGACCGATCCAATTTTTGGAAATGGGAAAGTTGTATATGTAGACATGATGTAAGAAATATACCATTCAACCATATATTTCATTGGTTAACAAACCATTTTATATTTTATAGAACAATCATATATAAACCCATTCCTATGTAGTCACAAATCTATTTAATCAGTATCCATTCTTAGGAAAATATTTCTAACTATATCAACAATAATTTTTAATAAAATAGGTTTAAATCACACTATACGTATATAAATATAATCTATTCTCAAATGATATTCAATTATAACAATTTGTTTGTTCAATTTTAGAAATGATTGTTAGGATTTTATATTAAACATTAACTATTATACTAGTATAATGAGATTTAAATAATATAAGAATACTAACATTAAGACAAAATTTAGTAAAAAAAATTATATAATAAAATATATTCAACTATGTCACTAGTTACAACATGACATATATATTTTTTTGAAATTTTTATTCTATTTATTAAATGGTTTTATTCTATCAATTGAGGATCTGGTTTCATTGAATTTATTTTATTAAATTCAATATCGTTTATTTCTAATCAGTTCACGTTGAGTTTGCATGGGTTTTTGAATGTAAGTTCTGTTTGGATATGTATATGTTCAGTTTGGTATAGTTTGGGGTTTTGATTCTATATGGTACATTTTTTTACAAAGTCGTATCAGACCCAAGATCCCTAGACATCAAGAATCAACCTATTGGTAAACCCAAAAAATTTGGTCTATATAAAATTATAGAAATGTTTCACATTATAAAAATAGACCTGTTATATATCAAATATGTAGACATATCATATGGGGAAAGAGTAGACTGAGTCACTAACAATGTAAAAAAACATTAAGTAAAATTAAATCATATTGCACATGCTCAAGATGAACTATTATAACACTATTCTAGTATGATAATAATAACTATGATGTTAAAACATGAAAACTCTATTAAATTACCTATAAATACTATATGATAATATTAATTTCAAACATGATAATACTAATCAAAATATATAATTGGAATGAAATTTTAAATCCTTAATATATACTTAGGATAGGTCCAATGAATCTATAGTCATGTCATGCACAACAATATCACACATGGAATAAAAAATGAGGTATAAACTAGAAACATGAAATCATTTTTGGAATCGTATCAAAAAAATTCCAATAATCAAAAGTACAAGGTTGTAAAATATTATTTATCAGATATGGGTTTGAAATAAATTTTAATGTAGACTAATATATTTTAAATATCTAATTCATAAATTTAAGACTTCAACATTAATGAAAACATATATCTTATAGAACATATATGTGAATTATTTTTTAGGTTATATGTTCTTGTGACCAAAAAGAACATTTGAATAAAACTTTATCAATCACTATTTTGATAAGTTTTTATGAAACATATTTTATAATACATTGGTTTAGATGATAAAAAATAATAGATAAAAAAGTAAAATGAGCGATTTCATTTAAATTTTTTTTTGATAAAACCCCTAATGGTAGGAAGGAGTGTAACTAGGAATGTATTTTCAAAAGGATATAATTAAAAAATATTGTTTTTAAATAAAACATCACACACTTTAATGTTTATAATATCCATTTTCATAATAAAACACCAGTAAATATGGTTAAAAAAAATAATTTGGATTTTTATGTCAATTAAATTATTCCACCTTAATAGATCCCACCACTACATTGCCACCAAATCACCCTATTAACCTGAAGTTATGTGTGGATCATTGTATTATAGTATAATCGTGGAAAATTGTGAAAAAAATTCTTCCCTTTTAACAATATTTATTTATTCACATGTGATTAATGATATGTCCATTAAAATATATCTATTACATTTAGTTTTTAGAAAGGAAGATATATTTTAAAATGATCTATTTTAATAATTATGAACAGCTTCATATAATGAATATTTGATAATACGTAGCCATATATTTGAGAATAATTCCCTAATAGAAGTTTTAAATATAACTATTTCATAATATAATTTATTTTTAAGCATCCATTTAATTCCTATAAGGAATCCTTAAATCAATAGAGTACAGACATGTATCGATTTAAAAATATGAATAATCTATATGTTGTCAATTTGAGTAGACAATAAATGATAAAAAAAAATATACATTATCATTTCATTTAAATAACATTAATGTAAATCTTTTATAAATAAATTTAAATTCATATCATGATTATTTTATCGCCACATAATCCTTGAATAGAACTGATGAAAATAATTTTTTTGAAAACACCTTTTCATTTTTAAACAACATTTTAATAACATTCATTTAAATGAGCCATTATAAAAAAAATTATATCATCATAATTATATATCATTTTTTAACCTAAAATATTTTTAAAAAAAAATTTAAACATGATTTAACATAAAATGTGACCTGATTTCTATATTAAGATCCTCCCCTACAAATTATAAATTATTTATAAACCATTTGGAGGGGCGGACATCTAATATATTATTAATTACTAAAAATGAATATCAATTACAATTATGTTTTATTAATAAAAAACATAAAACTTTTACAAACACATATATATAATACCATAGTAATTCCATTATTAAGATACATGAACTATATGAAACCTCCACCTAACTAATCCCAGTGAGTCAGAATCTATCCTATGCATTTATCTTAAAAAATGTGAATATGACATATCAAGAGCATAGGTGAGCATTTATACTCCAAAAACCCTTCATGAATCACCTAAAAATAAACAATTCAAATTCTATCAAAAAATAAACTAAATTATATAATAACTAAAATCAAATAATATTTAATTCCAAAGGAATTACAATGGAATCATCTACCAAATAATTATTCCAATGTTCCTATAACCAAATGTACCATATAAATTCAACAGAGTGTCCCAAGATTTCATCCTAAATTCTTTAAAATCCTAGGACACAACAATACTTAGTAACCTAGAATCAACATAGAGAAAAATGGGTTTAAGTATACTCACAACAACATCCTCAATATAGGATAATAGATATCCCCTTTAAACTAGTAGAATACCACCATGCCCCCGGTGGGATTGATCATAAAATATTTAATTAAATTAAATAGATTAAAGGAAATGAAAAAAGTAGGATATGAGGAGAATAAGAGGAATACTTTTTGAACATGGGAGGTGGAGGTTGAGATGTAAAGTCCAGGTGGAGGCAGAGTCTGAAAAGTGGCGAAGGGGGAGGCAGTCATGGAGGCAGAGGTGAGAGTCGGGAGGTAGAGGTGGGTGCTAGGCAGTAAAGGTATACATGGCTGTGTACACAGAGAAGGTGGCAAGAAGGAAGAGGGAGGGAGGTAGAGGTTGGTAGTAAGAGGCTAGGAAGAGAGGCATATGTCATGGAGAGGAGGAGAGTGAGGAGAGGCCAGAGCTCCGGGGTGATTTGGGGGAGAAAATGGGGAATCAAGAGGTGAATCCCAATAAAAACATCAAATTAGGGTTTGTATACCCATTGTTTTATCAAAAACATTAGTACAGGTAAATATATAACACATATAGCCATGCCTTTTAAAATCACCTGTATATATGTGTGGGTATAGACCCATTTTCTAGGAGTTGATGGGAATTTATCACAAATAGATGATAATACCCAGCTAATATATAGAAAATAATCATATCTGTCATAGATTTTTTCCTCAAACATCCTTTGATTGCTTTAATCATTTATGTCTGAAAATATTTCTCATTTATATGTGATGATGTACCCCAAGAATGATACTTCCATAAAATATAACTCACATTCTCCATTCATTTCACAAAGATTCTCTTTATAACAAACATTATCATAGTATTCAGATTCACCACATCGTCCTCGTTATTTTCGTAGAATAATATATAATCAACTATAATTACTACCAAACATTTATCAAGGTAATATCTAAATACCCTATTAATCTAGGCCATTATTATTTATTAATCCTAAGTGAATCCAAAATTCATCACTATAAACTCATAGTGTGCTTACCTAATATGAAAATCAGTCCTGGGGATATCATATTAATCACTAAAACATGGTAATATCCCGACTACATATCTATCATGGATAATTTTTGTTCTTGACATGGATGATCAAATAAGTCATAAATTTATGTTAGAGGATCATTTATCATTATCGTGATATTTTTGATCCCATTATAATAAATGAAATGGGACATTGACCCATCCTTCTTCTTGGAGCTGTGGACTTGTGCACCCAATGGTGAAGCACTTGTGAATATGAAAACTTTATAAAGATACTCCTATAGTTTTTTCTACAGATCTTCTAGTTTCACAACATCCATTTATCAATAGTATTGGATAATGGTAACACCCCATGTATGATACTGATTTTAAATTCAAATTATAGGCTAGGATAAAGATGAGTAAATTCATCAGAAAAAACAATAGCATATTCTATTGAAATATGCATGTGTTCGAGAATTGTTCGTTTTATATATTCAAAATTTTGAGGTAGATACACTTTATCATATAAAAATAATATCCATGATTGATATGTTGTTTCCAAAAATTATTTTTCTCCTCCTCCTACTTTTTCAAAATCAAGGGTTGATTCACTATATAGAGATTGATTTCCTTCCCATGATAATTCATGTTGGCTCTAAATTGGGAAATACAATCTATGCACAAAATTTCATCATATTCCACCAAATAGAGTATGTGATTGTTATTTAGGATGTTAAGCACACACAGCTCGATAGGTGATGGTTTATATACCTAGGATGATATTATTTTTCCATTTTGAATTTTGACCAACAAATATACATCCATGTTTTTTGGTGGTGTTGGAATAGTTAAAATAAACTTTTATTATATAATTGAATGAATATAACTAGAAAAAAACATTAAGTTTTATTCTTGTGAATGAATAACATTCATACATGTCAGGATTTATTTTTCCAGATTTACCTCATCAGTTGTATTGGATAATCTCTACCTAGTTACCTTATAGTATTTAAGCTTTCTATTTAAACCATTCAAATAGTGTATTGGTTTTAGAAGTACTGAGTTTTATGATGTTTTAGAAATGAATAATATACTGAGTGTTTACTGTTGAATTCCATTTCTCGATCAGATTAGCAAGATTTTCCTATCAACAATAATTATCATGGTGTCCATACTTCCCAAACCTAAATCATTTTCTCATCCTCTATAGGTATGTTCTAGGGTACATTATTCTACACCACTGAAAGGAGGAATGTCTATATTTTTTGGAACAATTAGATTTCACCATCAGTGAACAAGAATTGAACTCCACATTTGACTTTTTATCAACATGATACCCCTAAGATTCGATGATATAAATTTCAACATTAAGGTAACATCAAACAAATTTCATTACAGGTATAAATTCCATGGATCCCAAAGGCCTTTCGTAGACTAGGTATTATCTCACCAAATAAGCGATCAACATTTCATTCACTGGTAACGACAAAACCTGAGGCATATCATGAATTTTATGTGATGTTTTCCTCATTAAACCTAATAAATTCAACATAATATTTAATGAGGTTAAGTAAATTCTATTCTTTTTAATGTTGATGATTTTGAAGAAAATAAATAATTAACAAAAATTCATAATTTTTTCTAACCCATCGCTATGATCTGTTCCACAAGATTTATATATTTGATTAATTTTCACCACTATTCTTGTTCTCCCTCTATATGATATACATCCATTAAAAACTACTCTTTCTACTAACATCTAAATATGAAGAATATACTCTCAATGGAATTGATCTATTTTTCAGAAATAATGTTATCATATGATCCATTTAATTTATAGCATTTTTTCGAAAAATGGTCCCAATCATAACTTGTTCTCTACTAGGGGAATTTTTTTGCTCTTCCGGATATAGATTTCTATTTAGAACTAGAGTCATATATGATAGTATTATCTTCGAATTTTTTATTCTTACTCCCATAATGCTGACACGTAATTGGGGAAGTCATCACATTTCTTATCGTAATGACTGTTTAATGATTCCCACTATTTATGACCATTGTCTATAATAAAAGGAAAATATATGATGAATGTTTTTCATAGAATATTAATAACGTAAAGGGGAATCCAATGCAATTAATGAGATAACATATTAATTACATATACTTTTTAACTTATTAATTTTTATTCTTCAATCCATGTTATCAAGATCTGTTTCCTATAATAAAATAATTTAGCTATTTATTGGTTCCCATAATAATTATTCATCCACTTGTAATATACATATAGGGATTTATTTTAATGAATAACAAAAAACTATATACTTAACAAAATATAGGGAGGTTTACTAATATATATTTTTTCCCTACTGATTTTTATTTTGTTTTCAAATCCTAATCCCAATAAATTATAGAACAATTACTTTGATAACAAATTTATCAAAAAAAAATCACAAATTAATTCTTGACTTGTTACATAATATTAACCTTATAACCACCTAGAAGATTGAGAATTATTGTTTATTTGTGAGTTAGGTACACTACATAACAACTTAAATTATGAAATTCAATATCTTTTTTGATAACTTCCTTAACATTCTTGCACTTAAAACAGAATGAGATAACCTGAGGACATACATTTGAAATTTTTGAGATATAAATCCCATTACCCTACTACAAAAATGGGCAAGGGAATCACCACCTTATATCAGCTCTAAGAAAAAACCACTGATAAATAAAACCTGTATTAGCGCTAAAAACCGTGGATAAAGAGACCTTGTATCAGCGCTAAAATGTTATCACTCATACAGGAAGGATTTATCAACGCTTTTATAGCGCTGGTAAAGAGGTCCTTTATCGGTGCTAAAAAATCACTGATATAGTCTTAGTCCTATATATTATAATGTCGGTCACAACTGCCCTCATTTTATCATGACCGAAAGCTCTCACGGTACTGTAACCCTATGACTCCCCTCCACCACCCCCTAAGCTTCGCATTGCCGGACCTCCACCACCCTCGAGCTTCATGTTGCTGAACCTCTTCCACCCCCGATATTCACATGCCATACCTCCTCCGCCCTTGAGCTTCGCGTTTCTGGACTTCTACTGGCCCCGATCATCGCATGACGGACCTTGTCAGCCTTCGATCATCGCATTGTCGGACCTCCGCCGCCCTCGATCTTCGCATTTCTAGACCATGTCTGCCATGTTTTTTTGGTCCCCTATAACACATACTCTTCTTTAATTATGAGGACCTAGGTTTAAGGATTATTACATTATGATTTTGAGTTTGTGAAATGTTTGAGTGAACTTTTAACACCCTTGGTTTTCTTCCACCACATGTTGGAAAGCACCTAGATGGAGTGGATCCGTGAGTGAGAGAAAAACTTGATTTCAATGATGTAAGTGTTCAGGTAGTTAAATTAGTGAGATAAGCCAATGATATATAATTTATTAGTCTCTTGATATCCCATGATATTAAATTGTAATTAATCCTTTTTTAGTTCTTCAACATGGTGTTGTAAGTGATAGGAATCAGAAAGAGGGAGCCCTCTAGGTTGAAGGATAAATTCATTTCAATGTTTTATATCATACAATAGGGACATGAACCATGTTTTTCTACATCATGCAATGAAAACAACAGAATCACATTTTAATATATTGTTATTAGTATTATGGTAATTTATTTTAATGTTGAATATATTTTACCAAAATTTCACACGGTTTCATATCATGAAACTTGAACATAAAGTGATAGTGAGGTGAATTATCCATCCATTGGGTCCCTACACCATTTTAAATATGGGTATAGGAAGAAAAATGTTTACTTTCATGATTCATGGAAAAAGGGGGTGTGTCACAGAATTTTTGGCATGTTATGCAAGAATAACGACCTAATTTTAGAAGGGGCGTGTGGCAGCTCAACACCACACGAAACTATATATATCTAGGATGTTTTATATTTAGTTCAAATCCATATATCTCAGACTAAAGGGATGTTTTATTCATGTGAAACATCTCTTTATAAACCTAGTATTGGTGGACAGACTGATATGCTCATCATCAATGGTGATCAATGAGTTTAAACCATCATTGTGAAGTTTAAGAAAAAATTATGTTCCTTCCCATTTGGATTCTAGTTTCACTAGATTCTTCTTATGTATCGTAAATTCCCTTATATCCAACACCATGTCACCGTAAAGTAAGGAATGTAGGATATCCTTTTTAATTATGGACAACACTTCCCGGTTCTGATGCATTTCTAGGTCATCCAATGCTTGAACCTTATTTTCATCGAGGGGTTCCCCCCTTATTTCCTTATTTCTATCTAAGTGACTTTGTCTATCAGTGCACTAGTATGTCATGATTCCCAAACCACCAAGATTTCTAACCTTTCCACCCCTACATCCATCTCTGTCTTTCTCCCTCGTTGAGGTTACTGAGTGCTTCTCTGTAGTGGTTAGGACCCTTCCTAGTAGTGTTTTTATTATCTCCCTTGGCTCTAAGCCTGTTATCTAGCTCCAAATACTTATGGATCTAGAGAGAACTCCCTCACCATCCCCCAAGTTTCATTACCCATCCTTCCCCTTCCCCTTTGGATCATCATCTACCATTCATATGAAACTTACCAACTAGAAGGGATTATGAACAAGTTCAAAATCAAGGGACCTCATTGAGAGATCATCCTCCCACTGCAATAAGTCTACTAGCTCCAGATCCAATTCCAGAGCCCTGTCCTACCCATCAATATTATCAACATATGTAATTCTCATGGTCTTAGTTCCCATATTAATTTGGACATCCTCACCAAAGAAATAAAAAAGATTAATTTCATTATTGTTGTTGTCAAATAACAAAAAAATCCTATAATATTCATAGAATTATCCTGAAAGATTAAGTTTCATGGATTTCTACACTCTGACCCCACCAACAGACACAAATGGTTATTTTGGAACAATAAATATGTTGTTGAGACTATTTAATATTTCAATCAATTCATCACTACTATGGTGTCCAATGGTGACACCTCATTCATTATGACATTTGTTTCTTTTTTGATGCTACGACCCTCTTCAAAGGGAATCTCTATAAAGTGTACAAAATACCTTCAATCTCGGACACCATCCCTTGTTTTTTGGTGGTGACATTAATTTAATTTCCAACCCAAAGGAAAGGAAAGGTAGAAACCCATTCCAGAGGAGGGCCATCAGGGATTTTGTTCATTTCATGGCTGGGCAGGGCCTCATTGATCTCAGATTCTTAGGTGACAATTTAACCTGTTGCAACAACTACATGGGCCATAACTACTTTTGGAGTCTATAGGATAGGTTTCTAGACAACATGAAAGACACTAACCTATTCTCAAATAACATTTTCTCCATCTTGCCTGAGGTATTTTCAACCACTCCCACCTCTTGGATTCAATTTCTTCTTATCATGATAATCAAAAATGCTTTCACATCCACCAGTAGTGGGTTAACATCCTAGGGTACCAGGACATGGTTTGTGAAATATGAATCGAACCCCTATCGAAGTATATGGACAACTTCAACCTCAGTGACCTGAACTCAAACCCCGATAGGTGTGTGTTCTCCCCTTCATCCTCAAGAACCTACACCACATAGGACTACTGTCGCATATGGGCTCCTTCAGAGTATTCTGATAGATGGAATGATACCTTGGGTCTATTGGATTATTAACACCAGTTTGATATTTATGTGTGACTATATACATATTATATTTTCTTATTATTTCCTACACACTAGCACTTGAGTTGAGTAACCTGATTGAAATCAATATGAGAGCTTTGGTTCTGATGTGGATATGGATTATTATGTGTTTGTGACATGTGTATGTGTGGATATATGAGTATTTAGGCATGATGATATTGAATGTGGGACGTTGACCTAGGAGTGGTATATGTATCATTCTTGATTATTCTTGTGTTTAAACGGTTGTTATTTGAGGAAACTATAATGAATCTAAAGAAATTATTTTTAATGAATTCCATGTTATAGAGATTATGAGAATTATTGCATTACATATATAGTTTGTTACTGGTTTTCATCCATATGTATTTTAGGTTGGTGAGGTATAAAAGGATGGACTATTTTAACATTGAAGGGATGACCTCATAAAAGGATGGACTATTTGATATTTTAGGTTGTAAACTGTGTTGATTTTCATGGGGGTCTATCCTGGTTCTATTGATTTCCAAATCTTTTTTGGAAATGGTTACACTCTATTAATCTCTATTTTTGTAAGTGGTTGTCTTATACTATATTTATATGTCTTGTTTTGTCTAATTGAACCATAAATACAAACATGTGAGATTCAATGATGATAAATATGATTAACGATTGGATGGATGCTAATCGTTTTACAATAGTGTATGAGAATAGAGTGAAAGAGTTCATCAAGTTTGCAAACGGTCACAAAAAGGATCCTTCTCAAATCCTTTGTCCATGTTTACATTGTTTTTATTCTAGAGTACTTACTACAGAGGAGTTGGGTGAAAATTTGATATGTCATGGAATAGATCAGAGTTATAAATGATGGAATGAACATGGAGAAAAAGCGAATAGAGCTACTAGATGGGATAAAAATGAATTTTTTGGATCATCAGATATGAATACAAATTTGGATAATGATGAAGTCCATATGGGGAATGTGATTACAGATGTCAATGATGATGAAGATCGTATTGATGAAATGACAAAGACAATTGAAGATGAACTCCATGATATCCCAAAATTGTTTGAGAAGTCAAAGAGTTTTTTGAAGACGCCACTGTATTCTGGTTGCACCAAGTATACAACAACATTAGCTGTACTGAAGTTGTATAAATTGAATGTAGGAAACAGATGGAGTGATTTCAGTTTTATGGAACTACTTGATCTCTTCAATGACTTTCTCCCTGAAGATAATGAGCTCCAAAAATGGACATATGAAGTTAAACAAATTCTATTCTTGATGAGTATGATTTTTGGAAGAATACATGCATGCCTGAAAGACTTTATATGGTTTCACAAGGAGAACAAATCACTTAAATAATTCCAAATGTGTTGTACTTATCAATACAAGAAAGATGAATCCAATCCTACGAAAGTTGTATGGTACTTTCCAATCATTCCATGGTTTAGGAGTCTATATGGATGTGAATAAATTGCAAGACAATTGTCGTGGAATGTTGATAAAAAAATAAATATGGGAAATTACATCATTCATATGACTCTACTCAATGGAAGAAAATTGATCATGAGTATTTGGAATTTGGAAAAGAGCCGAGAAACCTTCCTCTTCTGTTATCTACAGATTGAGTAAATCCTTTTGTTTTTCAAACCAGCACTCATTGTACATGGCATGTTATGTTGGTAAATTATATCTTTCCACCCTAGTTATGCATGAAGTGTAAATTCATCATGTTATCTATGCTTATATCAGGACCAAAACAACTAGGTAACGATATTGATGTTTATTTGTCTCCTTTGATCGAGGATTTGATGTTATTGTGGGATTCAGGTGTTATGTTGTTTGATTATTATTAAAATGAATACTTCACGTTGAGAGAGATGTTATATGGGGAAATAAATGACTTCCCTACTTATGGAAAATTTTCAGGCTATAGCATTAAAGGAACCCAAGGTTGTACCATGTGCGAAGAAGATACCGAATCAATTAGGTTGAAAAATTAATCAAAATCTGTGTTTCTAGGAAATTGTAGATTTCTACGTCATCAGAATAAGTACTGATCTTGGACGGCATCATTAAATGGAAGTTCAGAACAACGCGCATCACCATCTCCACTAATAGGTGATCAGCTGTTTGAGAATGTAAAATATGTGAACACTATTTTTTGTAAACCATTTTAGAATAACCATACACAAATCAATTTGAAATGGAGATATGTTTTTTTAATTACCATACTGGAATTGTTTGTAAATCAGACATTTTATAGATTTGATGCATGTGGAAAAAAATTTAAGTGATAATGTTATCAATATGTTGTTAAATTCCCATAGAAAAACATAGGATGGAATTAAGGCAAGGTTGGACATAGTTGACATGGGAATAAGAGAATATTTGGCTCCCGTGAAGGGTGAAAATCGAATGTTTCCTCCTCTAGCTACTTATACTCTTTCTAGGGTGGAGGGATATCAGTTTTTCAACTTCTTCAATGATGTAAATGTTCTAGAGGGGTATTCATCAAATATCAAGAACATTTTTTCAATCAATGATTTTAAGATAAAAGTTTTTAAATCACATGACTTCCATGTGTTTATGAATGATATAATTCTTATTGCTTTACGTTACATTTTTTCAAATAATGTTCGTCATATGTTAACAAAAATTGTTTATTTTTCAAAGCTATATGTAGAAAATATTTACACCCAACGAAATTTGCAGCTATGGAAAAAGAAATTGTCATCATATTATGTGAATTAGAAATGTTATTCCTGCCAACATTAATTTTATATAATGGTTCATTTGATGATTCACTTGGTGAGGGTGATTCGACTTTGTGGTCCTGTGCACTATAGATAGATATATCCTGTTGAACGGTATATGAATATTTTGAAAGGGTATGTCAACAATTGAAGTCAGCTAGAGGGTTGTATAGTGGATTGATATATTTGTGAGGAAGCTATTGAATTTTTTACTGAATACCTATCTGATGTGGGAAGCATTGGTATCCCAAAATCTCACCACACTGTACGCATTGAGGGTGAGGGAATTTTTGGAAGAGATCTTGTGAGGATCAGTATTAGAGATTGCGAGCAGGCCCACCATTATGTTTTGCACAACAGTTGGGAGGTTGCTCCATATATTAAAACTCACAAAGAAATTCTTAGGCAGTTGAAACCATCAAGTGCTGAAAAATGGTTATCAAATACACATAATCACCAGTTTATAGGATGGTTTCATTACCATATTTTTAAGCAGTTGGATGAAAAAACGAATTCAATTTCAGAATGACTTTGATGGCTAGCTGCTGGACTAGGTGTGAATGTATTATCTTACAGTGGTTTTGTAATTAATGGTTATAAATTCTATATAGATGAACATGATGAATATAGTACCATGAATAATAGTGGAGTTATAATAGTGGCTGAAGCGATGCATGTTTCTGGTAGTAACGACAGAAATCCCATTTATGAAAATATTTCATACTTTGTCATTATCAAACTAACATTGTAGTTGGATTATATGACATTCCAATTGCTAATTTTTCAATGAAAATGGGTAAATAACAATAGTGGTGTTAAAATAAATGAATGGTGATTTTTGAAAGTTGATTTTAGTAAAAGAATGGTATAAAGAAGAACCGTTTATAATGGCATCACAATTGGTACAAGTTTATTATGATCTAGATCCCATAAACCAAAAGGGGTTGATTATTCTGTTGTCATTCAAAACTACTGAACGTTCTAATGAAAATTCAGCTGAGGACAATCCTTTCAGTGGTACGTCACAATCATTTCGGATCGGTCCCAATGTAGATGATGTTTTGCATGTTATAGGAGAACACAATGAAGGGATTTGGATAATCGGTAAAGGTGTAAAATCCCTTCAGGCTCTGAAAAAGAGAGAGAGAGTTCAATAAAAAAGATATATTTTGTTTGTAATTTAGATATTATTATCATATGTAATTATCTTATCATTACTAAATTCATTTAATCTTACTTAACTGTTCATCCACTTTGTTAGATAATGACTTTGTCACATTGTAGTGCTCCTAACATTGAGGCTGAACGTGTCTCTCAAGATGCTGCTGCTGCTGCTGCTCCTGCTGCTGCTCTTGCTACAGCTGCTGCTGCTCCTGCTTCTGCTGCTACTGTGGCTCCTGCTGCTCTTGCTGCTCTTGCTACGGCTGTTGCTAATCCTACTATTGCGGTTTTTGTTGCTCCTAGTGTTGAGGTCCAACAAGCATCAGAACATGCCATTGCTACCATTTTAGATGAACATATACAAGTTGTTGATATCGATGAAATGGTCAGGAATGAAGGTCCGACATTGCAGAAAAAACAACTGCGTCATAGTTTGACGGTGTTAGCCAATGTATTTAAGGTGAAAGTCAAAGGACTCAAATTTGATGTCGTGTGGAATGCACGAGGCCAACATGTGAATCTCAAAAAGGCTATGTTTAGTAGTTATGTTGGTGTTTTCACTCGGCAACGCGTTCCGGTTGACTTAGATTCATGGCACCATGTTGTATCTGGGCTGAAAGTTGTGATCTAAGAATAAATTACGGTAACATTATGAATTGTTTTCTTTAATTTACTAGAAAATAAATTAATGAAACAATTTATTACTCTTCTCAATCTCTTACAGAGTAAATTTATAGTAGAATATTCACACTAGGATTATGTACTAAGGATTGAAGGAAGGATTTGTCTAGGTTTTGGAATTATTTTAACAAGATTTAACCTGAAAGATTCCAAAGGTAAAATAAACCCGCACCCACCCCTTACGCTCACCTAATATCCCAAGAATCATGGGATGCATTTATTGGCCACCATGGGGATGATAAGTTTTAGGTACATTGTGGGAGATAATACGTTGTTTGAGGATACATGTATTCATCACTTTGATTGTAAATATTTCTTAATGAAACACAAAATCTATACTGAAAATAAGGAAGGTGCACCAAAACCAACATACCCCAATCAGAATGCAAGGATGGGGTGCACTTCACTATAACAGAAAATGCTACATATTTTAAATTTACAATAACATTTTTAGGTTCGAGTATACAACATCATAATTGCCTTTCTATGTTAATATGTAGATTGTTGAGTCTAAAACCAAAGACACTTCCCTCCCACATCACGGGCTATAGAATGAGGCACATGTGAATAAGAAAGGGAAGCTATTAAATGAGAACACACAAAAAGTGTGGGAAATATGTGTTAGTATGACAAGATGATAAAAATATTTGATTTAAATTGCTATTACATAAAAATAATTAGTTATTTTCCTATATCCGATAGTCAAAGGAATCAGCTACTCTGGTAGTAGAGGCAGACCTATTATCAACGGCTTTAAAGAAGCCATAAAAATACATTTGTGTCATAGGCATGGGGTTTGGGGTGACACCCCGAGTATATTTTGAGAAGAAGAAAAAACGGATGATAGAGATGAAAAATTGGAGCAAATAAGAAAAAAACTAGCAACCCTTGAAGAATGATTGCAATGGGAGGGAGAGTTTCTAGCAAAATTTATGGGAGGGATGCAATGAGAAAACCCAACTCAAGAACAACCAGTGCATGAAGGTCCTTCCCCACCCTCCACCAGCTTTGAGGCGAGCCATTACCCTCAAAGAACTGCCTTAGTCGTGGTAATCAATATTCTAACAATTGTTCCCATGAAATGTGAATCAGACACCCACTGATACTTTTTCTATACTGATCTTATACAGGGTGATAATGATTGTGATTTATATCTGTCAACACCCACCTACCACCTTGTAGAGAGGGCTACAATGTTTAACATCCTAGATACCATGCTGCATAATAGACCACTTCTGAAATATCATCTGAAAGTGATGATTACTATAGCTCATGAGCCAACTACAGAGCTACCTATTCCACTTGATAACGATGATATTCATATAGTCTAAAAGGATATTTGTACATTCATTACATGTCTTTCACAACTTGTAAGAGTACATGCAGACAAAGAGGTATTTATTTCCTTTTTTTCAAGATAAACCTTTAACAATTAATGAAAAAGGTTCTGAACCAATGAATGTTATTATAGACGAAGAAAGTAATGTGGTGAAAAACCTCTCCTCAAAACTATCTAAAGGATAGAACAACTGATCCCAATGAGCTACTGAAAGCACAATAACACCACATGTTCTCTATCCACATTTAATAGTATTGAATACTCATGTGAATACAATGCTAAGAGGTGGGAGTAGTCATATAGTGGTATTTGAAGAGAATCTATACAGAGCGGAAATTCAAGATTTAGTTGATGCTAAAAATGTAAATGAGACCCTCGAAAACAATTGGCTAGGCATTACAGTTGTAAATATTAATATGCGGTACCTTTTCTTGAATTGATTTTCTAAAAGCTGATCTATTATAAAAATTATGACAAAATTCATTTTATATTGTTGACAGACATATATATGAAAAACAGTTGAAGGAGTTTTCCCATAAGCCAAAATTTGGACTCGTAAGTCCTCATACCAAATAATGACATCTAACGAAATTAGACTCATAAAAAACAAATGAAATATTGAATGGCTTGCTGAAAGCATTTGAAAGTAAGATTAAAGATGACAGACTCTTCTTAATATCAACCATGTAGGGGTAAAACTCTATGATTAAAGAATATCAAATATATTTTGACTTCTTTTATTATTTAATCTTTTTTTTGTATTTAGGAAACATTGGATGATAATTGCAGTGAACTTGGATACTCCAAAGATTTATTTTCTGGATTCAATGTAAAGATATCCATCAAACCAACCACACATGATGGTGTTTATGAATCTGTAAGACACAACATCCTATGTTTTTGGTATAATAATCAAGTAATATAATTTATATTATCTATTACTGAGGATTATTATATGATAGGGATGTATATTGTTTTCGTATAAAAAAACTAATGAGGACAGGGATATGAATAAGGAGGCGAGCAAGTACTATGTCTGGAAAAATATCAGGGTACATATAATAAAATTTCACTATCCAAACACATCTCAACACAAGTTACTTATTCTCAGGAAGATCAATTTTTTTAGTGCCCAAAACAAAAAAACGATAATGATTGTTGTTATTATGTTTGTAAATTTATGAAGGAGATCATTTTTCATCAACAAATTAGAATCCCTAAAGAGGCATTTTCAAAAACAACTACTTGGTCATTTTAATTAATTATTTATTCTATATTTTTATATTTTGAAATACTACTCTAACTGAAGAAAAGACTCATAATCACAAGATGATCTAGATATGTTCAAAAATGAGTGGGCCGCATACCTAATGGCATATCGTACACAAATAACAAGATGATCTGACTTGGGGATGTGTACAATTGGTGGTCATTTTTGAGAGGGGTTATGGGGATAAAAAGGTGACACATTATTGTAGGTAAATGTTCATAAAAATATTTTAATTGTTATTAAATAAAACATCCTTTCTCTAATGAGTCAATTTCCCATTTTATTAGATGATATGAACCGATAACATGTAAAAATGATGTACCACTCAAATGGTCTCTCTTTTGTTTAAAATGTACATATTTTTAAGTGAAAACAACAACTGACCTATGGAAATCCGACCAAATGCATTCATATTGTCTTGATCCTTTAATATAACAATCCATGGGTGTGTTGGAGACATGTACGAGTCACCCCCACCTCAATTCAAGGCATAGTGTGGCCGGTAGCATTCAATGGGTCTCACTTTTGTTTAAAATGGACAAATTTTTAAGTGAAAACAAAAACTGACCTATGGAAATCTGACCAAACAAATTCAGATTGTGTTTATAATTTAAGAGAATGATCCATGGGTGAATTGGGGACGTGTACAAGTATACCCCACATCAATCTGAGGCATGGTGTGGTTGGTACCTCTCGAAGGGGTTCTCTTTTGTTAAAAATGTACACAATTTTAAATGAAAACAAAAACTGACCTACAGAAATCTGACCAAATAGATTTAGATTGTATTGATCCTTTAGGATATCGATCCACGTGTCCTTTTGGATGTGTACGAGTCATCCCCACCTCAATTCGAGGAACAGTGTGACCGATACCACTCAAAAAGTCTTTCTTTTGTTTAAAATGGAAAATGTTTTAAGTAAAAACAACAACTATCCAATGGAAATCCATCCAAATGCATTTTTATTGTGTTGAGTCATTAGGATAAAATCCCATGGGTGCGTTGGGGATGTGTACGAGTCATCCCCGCCTCAATCCGAGGAACAGTGTGGCCGGTACCACTAAAAGAGTCTCTCTTTTGTTGAAAATGAACACAAGTTTAAGTGAAAACAACAACTGACCTATGGAAAAATGACCAAATTCATTGGGACTATGTTGATCCATTCGTATAATGATCTGATGGTTTGTTGGGGATGTGTACAAGTCATCCCTGCCTCAATCCGAGGAACTGTGTGGCCGGTACCACTCAAAGGGTCTCTCTTTTGTTTAAAATGGTCACAATTTTAATTGAAAACAACAACTAACCTTCAGAAACATGACCGAACACATTCGAATTGTATTGATATTTTATGATAATGATCCATGAGTCCTTTGGGGATGTGTATGAGTCAACCCTGCCTCAATCGTGAGGCACAGTGGGACCGGTACCTCTCAAAGTGTCTCTATTTTTTTTAAATGGACACAATTTTAAATGAAAACAACAACTGACCTACGGAAATATGACCAAACGCATTCAGATTGTGTTTATCCTTTAGTATAACAATACATGGGTCATTTGTGATATTTATGAGTCATCATCGCCTCAATATGAGGCACGGTGTGGCTCGTTCCACTCAAAAGGTCACTCTTTTGTTTCAAATGGAAAAAAATTTTAAGTGAAAACAAAAACTGACCTATAGAAATCTGACAAAGCACATTCTGATTGTGTTTATATTTTTGGAGAATGATCCAAGGGTGTTTTGGGGATGAGTAAGAGTCATCCCCGCCTCAATCCAAGGCACAATGTGGCCAGTACCACTCAAAGAGTATCTCTTTTGTTTAAAATGGACACAATTTTAAGTGAAAACAACAACTAACCTATATAAATCTTACTAAATGTATTCAGATTGTGTTGATACTCTAAGATAACAATCAAATAATTTTTTGGGGATGTGTATGGTTCATACCTGCCTCAATACGAGGCACGGTGTGGCGGGTACCACTCAAAGGGTCTCTCTTTAGGTAAAAATGGACACAATTTTAATTGAAAACAACAACTAACCTACTGAAATCCGACCAAACTAATTTGGATTGTATTGATATTTTTTGAGAACTATCCACAGGTCCTTTGGGGATGTGTATGATTCATCCCTTCCTCAATATGAGGCACAGTGTGGTCGATACCACTCAAAGGGCCTCTCTTTTGTTTAAAATGGACACAATTTTAAGTTAAAACAACAACTGACCTACATAAATCTGACCAAACGCATTTGGATTGTTTTGATACATTAGAAGAATGATCCAAGAGTCCTTTTTGACATGTATGAGTCATCCGTGACTCAATCTGAGGCACGGTGTGGACGATACCCTTCAAAAAGACTGTCGTTTGTTTAAACTGGACAAATTTTTAAGTGAAAACAACTACTGACCTACGGAAATCTGACCAAAAGAATTTGGATTGTGTTGATCCTTTAGTATAATGATCCATGGTTTCACTGAGGACGTGTAAGAGACATCCCAACCTCAATCCAAGGCACGTTGTGGCCATTACAATTCAAAGAGTCTCTCTTTTGTTTAAAATGGACAAATTTTTTAGTGAAAACAACAAATGTCCTATGGAAATCTAACCAAACGCATTCGTATTGTATTGATACATTATGGGAACGATCCAAAAGTTCATTGGGAATGTGTATGTGTCAACCTTTCCTCAATCTGAGGAAAAGTGTCACTAGTACCACTCATAGTGTCTCTCTTTTTATAAAAATGGACACAATTTTAAGTGAAAACAAAAATGGACCTATAGAAATCTGAAAAAATGCATTCTTATTTTAATTATACATTATTAGAATGATCCATGGGTGTGTTGGGGATGTGTACAATTCATCCCTGCCTCAATCGGAGGCACGGTGTGGCCGGTACCGCTCAATGTGTGTCTCATTTGTTTAAAATGGACACAATTTTAATTGAAAAAAACAACTGACCAATGGAAATCTGACGAAACGCATTTGGATTGTATTCATATTTTATGATAAAAATTCAAGGGTTCTTTGGGGATGTGTAAGTGTAAACCCCGCCTTGATCCGAGTCACGGTGTGGCCGTTACTACTCAAAGAGTCTCTCTTTTGTTTAACATGGGAAAATTTTTACGTGAAAACAAAAATAGAACTTCAGAAATCTTACAAAACGCATTTGGATTGTGGTGATCCTTTAAGAGAACAATCCATGGTTGCTTTGGGGATGTGTACGAGTCATCACCCCCTCAATCCGCAGCACGTTGTGGCCAGTAGCACTCAAAGGGTCTCTCTTTTGTTTAAAATGGACACAATTTTATATGAAAACAACAACCGACCTACAAAAATATGACCAAACGCATTCAGATTGTATTGATAATTTAAGAGAACAATCCAGTAGTGCGTTGGGGATGTGTATGAGTCATCCCCGCATCAATAAGAGGCATGGTGTGGCCGGTAGCACTCAAAGGTTCTCTCTTTTGTTTAAAATTAACACAATTTTAAGTGAAAACAACAACTGACCTGTGAAAATATAACCAAATGCATTCTTATTGTATTGATCCATTAAGATAATGATCCATGGGTGCATTAAGGACATGTACGAGTCATCCCCACCTCAATGTGTGGTAAGTACCACTCAAAGGGTCTCTCTTTTGTTTACCATGGACAAAATTTTAAGTGAAAACTATAACTGACCTACGGAAATCCAACCAAGCGCATATGGATTGAATTAATCCTATAGGATAATGATCCATGGGTCCTTTGGGGATGTGTACGAGTCAACCCCAACTCAATCCGAGGCACATTGTGGCCATTACCACTCAAAGGGTCTCTTTTTTTTAAATGGACATAATTTTAAGTAAAAACAATAAATGAACTACAGAAAATATGACCAATGCATTCAGGTTGTGTTGATCCTTTAGGAGAGTAATCCATGGGTCCTTCATGACATGTAAAATACATCCTTTCCTCAATCCGAGGCATGGTGTGGCCAGTACCACTCAAAGAGTCTATTTTGTTTAAGATAGAGAAATTTTTAAGTGGAAACAACAACTGACCTTCCTAAATCTGACCAAATTCATTAGGATTGTTTTTATCTATTAATATAATGATTGACGGGTGCATTGTGAACGTTTAAGAGTCATACCCGCCTCAATCTGAGGCACAGTGTGGCTGGTACCACTCAAAAGGTCTCTTTTTTGTTTAAAATTGACAGATTTTTAAGTGAAAACCACAACTAACCTAGAAAAATCCAACCTAACAGATTCGGATTGTATTGATCCCTTAGAAGAATGATCCACAGGTCCTTTGTGACGTGTACGAGTTATCCCTGCCTCAATCCGAGGCTTAGTGTGTCTGGTACCACTCAAAGAGTATCTCTTTTGTTTAAATTGGACAAATTTTTAAGTGAAAATAACAACTGAACTATAGAAATCTGACCAAACGCATTATGATTGTGTTGATCCATTGTGAGAACGATCCATGGGTCCATTGTGATGTGTAAGAGTCAACCCCACCAACTCTCTAGACCACCCCCACCCCCTGAACACCAACCCACCCATAGACACCCCCACCCCCTGGAAACTCCCATCAACCCCCTGGACACCCCCTCCCCTTCGACACACCCTTGGACAACCCACCACCATGGAAAGCCCCCCAAAATTTCCCCTTGGACACCCCCACCCCCTGGACAACCACCCCCCCCCCCTGGACGACACCGCCACCCCTCCCTGACACCACCCCAATAACTGCATACCACAAACCTCCTTAGACACCCCAACCGTGGACGACCCCCCTCATCCTCTCAGACACCATCCCACCCCCATTGGACTGCCCCACCAACCCCCTGGACCACCCCTCGGACACCCACACCACCATGAAAGCCCCCCCCCCCCCCCCCGACACCCTGGACAACAACCCACCCCCATGGACAACCCATAGACAGCCCCCCACTGGACACATCATCACCTGTACACCCCACTCCATGGACACCACCCCACCCCCTTGGATAGCCCTACCAACCCCCTGGACAACCCCCACCCCCAAAGACACAACCACCCCCCTGGGCACCCCTATCCCCCCCGGACACCCGCATCTGACCCTCCTTGACCCTACCCCACCCCCATTGGATAGCCGCACCAAAACCCCGGACCTCCCCCACCCCTCAAACACCCCACCACCCCTTGGAATGCTCCCCCCCAACACCCTGGACAACAGCCCACCCCACTAGACACCCCAATGGACAGCCCCCCCTCACCTGGACACCCCCTCCTAGAAACCACCCCACCACCTAGACACCCGACACCCTGGACACCACCACCCTCCTGGGACAGTCCCCCGACCTCCTGGACCACCCCCACCCCTTGGATACCCTAATCCCCCTGGACACCCCTACCCCCCCTTTGGCAGCCACCCGAAACCCCAGAACAACCCCCCAACCACATTAATTCTAAATATAATTCTTTCTGTATTTAATTAACATATGAATTATGTTTTAATGGTGTATGGGTATACTTGGTTTAATTGTCTTATGATTTATGTGTAAATTTTGAATGGGTATACTTATTGAGATGCTGAATTATTTTCCAGTGTTGTTTGGGTGTGCTGCTGCAGAAATTGTTTTTGCCGCTTACATGGCCTTTATCAACGATTTGTTAGAGCTGATAAAAGAGGCCTTTTTCAGCCATAAAAAAGCACTGATAAAATCCACATTTATCAGCGCTGATAAAGTAATCCTTTATCAGCCCTTTTTTAGACTTGATAAAATGTACATTTATCAATGCCTTTTTCGCACTAATAAATGCGGCTTTTATCAGCGCTATTTTAGCACTGATAAACTAATTCTGTATGAGTACTTTTTTAGCACTGATAAAGGCTTCCTTTATCAGCGCTAAGCTTTATAGCTCTTTTTTAGCGCTGGTAAATCTCATTTTGAGCGCTGATAAAGCCCGTTTTTTGTAGTAGTGATAAGGGAATAAACATACAATAATGTGATACATTATGTAAAATATTCATATAATTGGAGAAAAAAAGAGTATGTATCATATACATGAACAATGTGAAATGATATATTATGATAATCATGTCATTGAAAATGTGACAATAACTTAAGATATTGAATTATAGACATATGTTAAGGATAAAAACCTAGAAATTATGATGAAAAGGTTCCATAAAGGAATCATGATCACTCCATTTTGCATCATAATGTCTCATGAGACTAAATATTAACCAATACATTATAGTTCTATTTTATTTTGGTAGTATTTGTCACATTAATTCTATTCACATGATTAAATGTTCCATATAGATTATACAACATGGTTTCATTAATAATCATATATTATTACACAATAAAGGATATTATAATAAATACATGTAATAATCATGTCAAATAAGTTAATTTAAAAATGGTTAAAACACTTGATAGTTAATGGGTGTGGTATTAAAAACAAAATATTTTTTATAGAAAATCAAGGTAAAATTCAAGAGCACAATAATGTCACAAAGAAATTCAAAAAATTGGTTGATGTGAAAGAAGTTGTTATCTCATCATTTGGGAATTAAATGAGCAGTAAATAGGTCATGTAAAAACATATCACAACATTATTAATGTTATATATAAGGCATAAGATAATTTATAAACTTCAATAATGAATAGAAGATTAATATCCCTTACTTGAGTGTGAGACACCATATTCATGGGAGGATCTTTTTGAGATATTATGGAACCTTTGGAGAACTATAGAGATGAGAGTTCAGAGAAATAAAATTATCCATTATGTTTATGTGATGAAATGTTATAACATGGTGGATTTATAAAGTAAATGAGTGGTGATTTATTTTTTATTTATCAAACATAGTTTTTGGAATCTATATAATAAAATAACCAAATCAAAATACAATCCCAAGGGGTTTTACTATGGTTTTTTTCAAATGGGATTAGTTTTATTTATTTAATAAGTTGAATCAAATAATGTAATAAAATAATCACCTTCCATCTGTGTTGGAGAGTCACACTCTTAGATAAATTAATTTAATACCTTAAAATATATTAATGGTTTTGGATAATACATAATGTCATTAGAAATTCATCAATAAACAATAAAATAAAATTATCCTAAGGTTAAAATATATATATGGCAGTGGAACCAATTATGGTATTTATTACATAACTTTTATATCATTAAGCTATCTTAATACACATAATATATTTATATATTTTTTAATTATGACTTAAAAAATTCATCAATCTTAGAAATTTTCTAAAAATTCATGATCTTATAATTTTAATGTTGTGATTCCAAAAATAATATTCATTTTATCTAATTAACTTTTTCAATTTCTGAATTTTCTACATTAATATAAAATAAATATTTATTAATAAATTCTAGGTATTTTGACAATAAGTGTTTTCAAACATTTATAAACATTATTTTATACATAGAAAATAATATATGATTATATATATTTAATAATTATTATAAAATAATAATATTTACTAAAATTTAATATTTATTTCAACCATAAATTAATTCACCAATATAAATATTCTAGTTGAATTTGAATACTCACAAAAAATATTGTTGTTGTTTCATTGTATCCAAATGAAAATTGTTGATACTATAATAATAATTGGATTAAAATATCTCACTTTAGAATACTGTACATACTCAAATCACTAGGTTCTTGATACCTACCACTTTAACAAACAAGAAAACACTCTAATGGTATGGTGGGGGGGGGGGGTATTGAGTAATTTGTGGGGTGGTTGGATGTACATTGTTTGGAATGAGATTTTTGTAAGCTTGAACTAATCCAATAAACTTGTTAGATCAATATTATATTATTAGAAATAGACATGGGATTGTCGCGGTACAATACCAATGATCTTATCCCTAATTGATTCTCTAATAAATGTGCTTCATATGGTATGATCCTATTGGTTTTGGCCATTACATCCATTTATATTTTAATTAGATTTGCTAAGTCTTTATATTTATACTAATCACATGATCACAATTATATTACTACATTATCAATGATAAATATTTTTAACAATTTATTAAACATGATATAATTTAATAAAAATAATTAATCCAATGTTTTTTATATATCCATATTACATAATAAAAAATTTCATTAATTTTTAAGGAGAATTGTATTTGTAATAGTCCAAGTCGTTACTTTTATCTCATATTTATTGTTATCATTGGAATGAATATGATTAAAAAAATTACAAAACATATACTATTTATAAATGTACATAAAATTTATTTTTTGATAACAAATTAATTAATAATTATAATAAAATCTTTTTGACAATAATAGAAATAATTTTCTAAAATACCATTTTTATGAAAACTAACAATTTTGAAATTAATTAACTAATAATAAAAATTTTGTGAGTTATTTTAAGAAATTTGTATATTTTATAATAAATAAACTATGTCAAACTCATCATATGTCTTCTCTAGACAATAAATATGAATAAATTGGATTTTATACCTATGGTAGAATTTATATTTAAAATTATTCTTCTAACACTTTTGAAAACGTTTTTTAAAAAATAAATTTTTAATACCGCAGAAAATTTAATTGAAAAAAATACATTTGTGAAATAATCATTTGAAAAATAGATTAAGGTGATTTTTTGTGAATTTTCTGAATGAATAATTTGTTTTATGCGTATTGGAAAATGATAAATTTTAAATAAAAAATATCCACCCATTTAAAATAGTAATAATCATAAATAATAATGTATATTGTTTTAGGAGAAAAATTATTTCAATTATATATCTATCAATAAAATCTAAGGGATTAGAATAATTTTAATATTTATTTTTTATATTCAGACATTATATTCATTTTTTCATTTGTTTAATTGAAAACCAGGTTTCTCAATGTGTATATAAGATTATTTTGAAATTAAAATTTTACAGTTATGTGAATTGAAAATATGAAAAATAATTTACACATTTAACATTAGAAGATTTTATTTATATAATATGTTCAACATAATTTATTGCAAAATTGAATAGTGTAAATTGTAATAATTAATTATAGTTGTTAAGTGAAAAATTTATTTACCAGGTTATTAAACAAAACTGATAAGGGTTTATATGAAATAAAATATGAATAAAATATATTTTATTGAAATATATTGACCTTGAAATTTCTAATGATATATAATAATACATTTTTTATCAATTTATAAATTTAAATGTTGGTATAACATTTTAATTTCAAAACATTACATGTGAAACACTCACCTCAATTAAAAATTTTCATCCACTCTCCCCTCTTCTTCGCACATTAAAGCCATTATGGTATATTAAATTGTTAAAAAAAATGTATATACAATCTTCCCTCATATCATCCAATTAGAATCAATTTTTTTATATCAATCAATTATAATAGTGGGGTTTTTTAAAACCTAAAAATGATACCCGAAGAACATGTTACCATGTCCAACAATGTTTTTATTTTATTTCTTCCTCCACATAAATAAATTTATATTAAACCATTATTATATAAAAAAATTATATTATATATAATTGTTTTATATATTATTTTAATGACCTAATAATATCCTTGCTTCCATAATACGGGTAACTGAATCATCATTCATGTGTTTGGTAGACTACTATGTCACAAACTGATGTCATTTATGTTTTCCATCAAAATATCACATAGTTTGTGTATTATGATGGATATAAAGTATATATATATATATATGTAATTTATTAAATATTTATGCCTCTTTTGTAATTATGTCAATATTTCATTTCGATTTTCATTCAGTAGGGGATATGATAACTTCTCTAATGTTTGTGGTGGATTACTACCTTGTGAAGTAATGCGATTCATTTATCACTAAAACTTTAAATTTAATGTAATAAGGATAATGTTATTGAGTATATGTTATATAAATGAAATAATAATGATAATAATGAAATATTTACCATAATTAATGTAATTTATATCATTTTATTTTTCACATTTTATTTCACCGAAAGATGATAATTTCATTCATGTATGTTATGACCACTGCCTTAACAAAGCGATGTGACTCTCTATTTTAATCATCGCCATACACAGATGATATTTACATATTTATTTAATTGAAAAATTAGATAATTTTAATATTTTTTCCATTATTTAATGTTAAAATATTACATAACTCCTTTCAATAATCATCATTGAGAATTGGAAATGATAGTTATGCATACGTATGAGCTACCATATCAATTGTCTTAACATACATAATTTCTAAAAAAAATCATACATGGGTGTTCATAATGTATAATTTCATTATAAATATAATAATTATTTCATCATTTTATATTCTGGAGATGATGAAATCATGATCAATGTAGAAGGTCCAAAAAAATCAAAACATATATGAAAAAGAGAAATTATTTTCCAAAATGTGATTTTAATAAATAATATACATAACATGGTAATGAATGGCCTTGTGTAAAACATATAGAAAATAATATATTAAATTACGATTTTAAATATATTTATAAAAATTTTAAACATTGAGGATGTTCAAATGTATATATGTGATGTTGAGACATAAGTTATGTAATTTCTAATCATTCATTTATTTCTTGGAGGCATATGAAAATTTTCAATTGTTTCATATGTCTGGGGTATGAATTTCCACATTTGACATGTTATATTGAGAATATATATCATTAAATGATATATAGTGTTTTATATGATGTTTTTATTTATTTAGGCTTATAATTTGAAATATTACTATACCGGTATGAGATTTATGATTGTCATTTTTTACTTCAATGAGACAAATGACATATTCTCCACCATTTATTTAATGATGTGTATATACTTCACAAGAATGTAACTTTTTATTATTTTCATACAAATAATGGGTGTTACATTCTCATTTTATGTTTTCTATTTACTATGGATTATGATTCGATTCATTCGAATGTAAAAATGAACTTATGTTAAAATTTCATCATTTATCTAGCTTATTTAAGATCAAGTATCAAATGATTGAATCTTATCATATAAATCTAATTAATTATCATTATTTTTACTCTCCACAAATTATTAATGGAAAATTTAAATTCTATCTTAATTTTCAATTACATTTTTACTCAATAAATTAAATATTTTTTTAATGAAAATCCTATTTATTTCACACTTCTATTTAGAACTATTTTTTCATCCAAAATAGTTTATTCTAAAAATATATTCAATCATATATTTAAAATTATTCAATGTATTTATCAAATAATATTTTTGGATTTTTTTTAATTTTACAAAAAAATGGATTTAATCTTTAAGACTTTTTTCGAAAAATGTTTTTTAGGTTTTACAGAAAATTTGACTTGAATCATAGATAATTACAAGAATGAAATGAACAGTGTTTTACAATGGCTTGAAAATATAAATTATTTCAAGACTCCAATTCATGTTTTTAACTATATTTTCAATGATGATAAATTCCTAAAGTTTTTGATTTTTTTTTGATTTTTTAAAAATTATTTCAACATAATAAAATATTTTATAATTATTTTAAAAATAATTTTTCATAGGGAAGATTTAGTTTTACTCAATAAATGTCTTAAATGATTTTAAATAATATTTTATAATTTTTAATGATTCTTTGAAATGAAAATTATATGAAAAATATTCCATTTCTTTTTAATAGGTTATTTTCAATGAAAGGATATTTTTCCCACGAAACATTCAAAGTGATTATTATTTCAAAATAATACTCTACAATTGTTGACATAATGTGAGGATATTTATGTTTTAATGGAGATATCATTCAAGGATACCATTAATATTTTTTTATTTGAATTGTTTGTTTTTATGATGATCTAATTTTTAGGAAACTACTTTCTGTTTTATGAGTTTTAACATGACATAAATATTATAAAACCCATATATTTCTTTGGGTTATTTTTTAATAAGTAATTAAGTGACTATAGATTACATTCCTTTTCAATAAGTTATTATACGATGAAATTTTTATGAAAAAAATATAATTTAATGGTTTACGATATGATGAATTATTTATGATATTGTTCCACACATATAAATGATTTTAATTATGTGATGGAAATAAAATTACAACCATGGATGTGGGTTATGTTGTCAAAAATAATGGGGGTAATTTTATTACTAAATAGTGGGATTTATTATATCTACCTTTATCTCATTATAAATAGACATGAATATCATGAGATAGATAGGAATGGAATATAGAGTGAACATTGTTCAATAATAGACTTTTTCTTTTATGTTGGTCTTGTGAGTGAACCCATTTCAATATGATATCCATGGTAGTGATAGATGACTAATATTAACATCATTATCTATGTCTATGTGTATTACAGAAATCTATTTCTTATAACAATTTTACGGTAACATCCCATTACATGTTTTCATGTGTTTGATTACCATTTTTATCTATTTCTGTTTAGGTCTTGTGTCATGTATTTTTGGGTGAAATCTTGAGAATTTTTGAATCCCTTTATTTTGTGCATGACTGGACCATTGTGAGTGAAATCTATACAGCAATCCAAAAAAATCATTCAACATATTAATGGCCACTAGAAGTTGGTACATGGTTTTCCAAACCCCTGATTCTATACATATAATCCATGAACCCTAAGTAAAAAAAAGAAATATGTGGTTAGTGCATGGTTAGTTTTAATGTGTTACCAACCGTATTTCACAAAAAAGAGGAACAGTTGGAGAATATGGTTAGGTGTATGGTATATCTTCCCTACGTTTCTTATATAATTATTACATCATTAGTAATATACAAAACATAATATCATTAAAATATCTGGATCAAATGATTTAGTGATTGGTTAAAATTAGGCTCATGTATATATTTTAAATAACAAAACATGAAAATTATTTAATTTATTATTACTTATATACAAAAGGTCCATTAATATTTCTTTAGTACATGTAATCACCAACGGATATTAATCAATGAAATGGGTCGGAAAAATCTCAGTAATATGATGAATTATGGCCAAAAATGATTATAAAATTAGAGTGAGTAATCACCATAATCATAAATTAATCGTATTATCATCATCATAATCATGAAAAAAAATATTAGAAAAATTAATGGACTGTTTAAATCACTAAAAATGAAACATCATGTCTTAGTGATGAAATACAACACATATATGTGGAACAATATAGCATCATGTCCTAGAATAACAAATTTTTATAGTCATAATATCATAATTGTGAAAAAATCTAGCATCGTGTTCACCAAAGTTTTACATAATATCATGATATACCCTACATTACCAAATACATTTGAGGGATATATTATAAGGCCCCATCCTTAAAACTTACTTAATCTTCAGTTATTATAAGATTACACATTTAGGATCTTTTCAGGTTTAGAGTTTTAGAGAATTAGATCATAAAACTTGCATTACATTCCATTTTAAAACAAAGTGGTTACATAAAGATTGTATTCATTTTTTTCCAATCAATAGAACATATTTAAAATAAAACATGGATTCTTTCTTGACACATCTTGACACTATCATCATATCATGTACCTTTCCCTTGACCTGTGAAAAACAATTCAAAAATGATTTGGGATGAGCATAAAAAACTCAATATGGGTTATATAAAAAAAATATGGAAAGGAAACATGAGTTCATATATACATAAGAATGAAATAATTCTTTACCCATAAAACATACCTCATCATATCATGAATAAATCTTAGAAATCATAAGACATAAAGGTAACTTGAGACATTTATAACATTCTTACGTAGGGAGTAACCCTCTTGGTTACATTTGGAATACCCATCACAGTATATTCCCTAAATATCTTCGGAGAAACCGTAACGTTTCACTCCTTCACGTTACCCAATGAATTGGAGAGCTATATCGGGCTCTCCCGCCCTTAGTTTTTCACGGAACCACCCGTCTTTATAATAATGCCCAAGAACCTCAACATAATCATATCACATAAAACATGCATAAAGGAAATATAACATTTCCACCTTTCAATCACAAGATATCAATACAACACATTGATATAAAAAAATTATGAAAACCATTTTTAATACCAAAATAAAAGAAAAGTAAAACATGGTATTTATTTTTCTTTTAAAAAAAATATGGCTTGTAGAGGAAGCCGAAACTCAAATAATGGTCATGGCGGCGGAGAAGTAGTTGTCGCCGCATACATATGACAAAAACATTCCCTTTTTTCATTTTGTAAATGCTTCGTATAAAAAGGGATTCCTTTTGAATAAACGTAAAAGTCAAAGGGGTTTATACACCATATAAAAAAGGTTGTGTATAAAACAAAATATGCCATAATGAAAGGAGATTGAGACGAAGTCCCATACCTCGGGTCCGACTTGACTCGGTCGTTCTTGAATCTCCTCAATAATATATGTGAGTTAATTTCTACTTGTTTAAGAACCTTTTTCATGTTCATTATTACTTTTATATCACATATTTCCATGTCATGAACACTCTGTAATTATTTAAGTTAATAACGTTCGTTTTAATGATCATTGGTACTTGAGTAAAAAAATAAACCCTTTATAATTACAAGTTGTTCATGTATCCATTATATAAAAAATTATAATAATGATGTATATATCATATATATCATATATATCCATTATATACATGCATTTATAATATTACCTAATCATTTAGAGGTAAGGAATGAAATGCACCGTTCATGGAGACGGTAAGCCGTACGTTCGCATGAACGCTACTTTCATTTCTATTTTGTATTTTATAGAATGGAATCATAATGATATAAAGGTATATTATAATTCCAGTGTAATATCATATATAATATAATAACTCCATCCTTTGTACATCCCATATATGTTATTAACGAATCAAATCACTTTGAGGGGGCGGTAGTCCGCACTTCCTTAAATGAAGATATCGCGTTTACCCATAATGGAAACCATATAGGTATGCCCAAAATGAAAAATAAGGAAGCTTAAGGAAAACATAAACATATTATATATCATATATAAATATAGTGTCATCTTAATGGTCACCTTTGAAGTTGTTAAAAGAATGTTGAACAATCATCGTTTCGGGAGGCAGAAATTCGCCATCCACGGAAACAGTATGTTCTTTAACCATTAGATGTTGGTGTGTGTAGGTGGATCTCGAATCCTTACTATAACAACATCCTAGTATATTGAAGATACTGGATTTGTTACAAAAAAAATGAATAAAAAGAGTTTAGGGGGTTGGAGAAGCAAAATAACACAAAAGGACTCAAGTGAAGACATTACCTTAAAATCAGGTAACTCCCATTGGTTTGAGCTCAAAGGATTTCTTGGGAAGACTTCATCCCAAAGTGAGGCTTCAAGGAGTAATAGAAGAAATTTGGGAGATAAAATGGGCAGGGGTTGGCCGAGCCAAAGGCTTTGGGAGTGTGGGTAAGGAGGTAGAGGTGGGGCCCTTTTATAAGAGGAGAGGAGGGGCACTCTTGGAAAGTAATGAAATGTTACATTATTTTCAAATGGGTTTCTGATTTTAAAGGTCCCACATTTATATAATTCAAGGTTATGGTGATAAGGGTCCGAAATCCACCCATCCAATAGGTTTGTGACATGTGTAGGTCATAGATTTTACATTATCATTTCATTTTATTTAAATCCTTTATTAATGAGGTAATCGCTGCATCATCATGATGTCATAAATAATTTAATTTATTTAAAGTCTAAAAATAAAAAAATACTATGATGTATTAAATCTTTTTAGCTTTCCAATGACTATTTATAATAAAATATCTGACCTTTATAACCCCATGTAAAAATTGTTTTAGTAAAACATTTCATGTTTGTGTTATTTTTTACTTTAACATTAAATAAAAAGTTATTTATGTCATTTCACAACCAAAGTGGCTCCATGGGGTCACCAAGTTGACCCATGGATTTTCTTGGTCTGCCATGACACATCCAATGAGGGTAGGACATGTTTCAATCTCATCTCATATTATTAAAACATTATTATTACCTTAATCTACACTAATAACCTCTAATTGTGATTATGAACTTAAAAGTTACTATTCACCAAAAAAATATTTTAATCTCAATGAACCACATTTTACTTCTTAATGACAACCATGTATGTTAGATTTTTGAAATTGAAGACACAGAAGTGGAAAAGTTTCATTTAAACGAAAAATCAATTCCTTTAACTACCACTTAGTGGTTTCACTATTCTCCAAAAATTGATGTTTTTCAGAAAAATTCCAAAACATCACCCTAAGCTATATTTGATATTCTGAATTCCAAAATGTTGTCTATTTTAAAAAATTCAAAACATATAAGATGCATTGATTAATTTAATAATTAATTCCCGCTGTCATGACAAATAGCGTGTTTTTATGAAACAATAAGGATCAAAAGATTGACACTAGTTTAAGCCCAATTTCGAAGTGAAATTGATTCCAATGACCACCATTGGACTAATGGTAAAAATATATTCTAATTTCACTTTAAAACCAATTCAAAAAATAATCTAACAATATAAATAAATTAGATTAAAAAGAGGATTTGAATTTAAATACAACATTTTTCACTATTCATTAAAAAATGAACTTTATCGGAAAAATACCAAAAATTCACACAAAGTAAATTTTGATGTCCCAATCATAAAGAATAAGTTTATTTTGACAAACATAGCTTATAAAATTATCAAAAGATAGATTTAAAAATGGTTTTCCATTAAAAGGAATCATAATAATCTTTTAAAAATATTTGTGTATTCCATGATTAAGATTGGATTTATTTTCATTTTAAGCCTCAAAATCACTATCTAATTCATTAATAGACATAGATAAAAATATATACTATTCATTACATACTTGGGATATTACATCTTTCTCCCCATTAGAAAATTGTGTCCCCGCAATTTATTTACTTATCGAATAAATGGGGGTAGTTATCCCTCATTGCATTTTCAGATTCCCATGTTGCCTCTTCCATCATGTGGTTTTTCCACAAAACCTTTACCTGATTAATCACCTTATTCCGTAACACTTGATCCCTATGGTCAAGAATCTGGACCGATTGTTCCTCATATGATAGGTTCTCTTCCAGCTGAACGACCTGTAGACTCAAAAAATGAGATGGATCTGGCATGCACTTTCTCAGCATCAAAACATGAAAAACATAGTGTACCTGAGATAAACTCGGAGGTAAAGCCACCCGATATGCAACTGATCCAACTTGCTCCAGAATTTCATATGGTCCAATGAACCTTGGACTCAGCTTTCCTTTCTTACCAAATCGCATCAAACTTTTCCATGGTGAGACTTTGAGAAAAACATGATCACATACCTCGAAAGATAGATCCTTCCTCCGGTTATCCGCATAACTCTTCTACCTGCTCTAAGTTGTTCTCATGTGTTTCTGTATCAGCTGAACTTTTTCTACCAACTCTTCTACCAATTCTAGTCCCATCAACTTCCTTTCACCCACATCATCACAGAAAGCTGGAGTTCGACACCGCTTCCCATATAATTCTTGAAATGGTTCCATCTGTATATTGGAATGAAAACTGTTATTATATGAAAATTCAACCAAAGAAAGATGTTGGTCCCAAGTTCCCTGATAATCCATAGAGAAAGAACGTAGCATATCCTCCAATGTCTGAATTTTTCTTTCTGACTGCCCATCTGATTGAGGATGAAATGCTGTACAAAAATTTCATTCAGTACCCAATGACTTCAGAAGGCCCTTCCAAAAGTTAGAAGTAAACTTGGGATCACGATCGGATACAATGGAGAGAGGAACTCCATGTAACTTGACTATCTATTTAAGATACAAACGGGAAAGGTGATCTAGAGAGAAAGTATCTCGTATAGTAAGGAAATAAGCAGATTTAGTCAAGCGATCAACAATAACCCATATTGCATTATTACCTCGAGATGTTTTCGGCAATCCCACAACGAAGTCCATGGATATATTCTCCCATTTCCACACTGGCACTGCTAAAGGATGAAGCATCCCTTTTGGTAACTTCCACTCTGCTTTAACCTGTTGAAAAGTCAAACACTTCACAGTAAAATCAGCAATATCTCTTTTCATTCCATCCCTCCAGCAATACTCCCACAGATCTCTGTACATATTAGTACTGCCAGGATGAACTGAAAATGGAGAACTATGAGCATCACATAACAAAATCTCTCATCAACTTTGAACCACAAGGCACACACAATCTCATCCCAAATCTCAAAACACAATTATTATCAGTGTTGAATTCAGACAACTTACCTTTCTGAACAAGCTCTACCATTTTCTCCAACTCACTGTCTTGCTTATGTGCTTGCTTGATTCTGTCTGATAGAGAAGATTTCACTGATACCTAAAACAAAACAGAAGAACATCCTACAACAACAACTTATATGCCAATGTTCATCAAATATTTAACCAAAGGACCACGTTCCAAATGAAACATTGCTAATGAAGCATTACTTTTTCGACTCAAAGCATCCTCCACTTTATTTGCTTTTCTCGGATTGTAATGAATTGTACAATCATAATATTTGATTAATTCTAGCCATCTTCTCCGTCTCATGTTAAATTCTTTCTGAGTGAATATATACATTAAACAGTTGTGATCAGTATATATTTCACACTTTTCCCCATACAAATGATGCCTCCAAATTTTTAAAGCGAAAACAATAACAGCTAATTCCAAATCATGTGTAGGGTAATTTACCTCATGAGTTGTCAACTGCCGTGAAGCATAAGCAATTACCTGATCATTCTGTATTAGGACTCAACCATGTCCTTTCAATGAAGCATCACTGTATATAACAAACTCACCATTCTAGAAGGTAGTGCCAAAACTGAAGCATTCACCAATATTCTTTTCAATTCCCAAAAACAATCATCACATTGTTTTTTCCAGATAAACTAAACACCCCTCTGAGTTAGCTTAGTCATTGGACTAGATAACCGTGAAAAATTTCTAACAAACCTTCATTAATAGCCTGCCAAACCAAGGAAGCTACGAATCTCAGTTACATTTGTGGTTCTTGGCCATACATCAACAACCTTTGTTTTTGCAGGATCAGCTGTTATCCCATATTTAGAAACAATGTGACCAAGGAAAGACATTTTTTGCAACCAAAACTCGCACTTTCTGAATTTTCCATACAATTTCTTTTCTTTTTAGGTTTGCAAGATAACACTTAAATGTCTTTCATTCTCCTCTTTACTTTTAGAAAACACAAAAATATCATCAATGAAAACCACCAAAAACTTATCCAAGAACTCATTGAAAATTCTATTCATTAAGTCCATGAATATAGCAGGTGAATTGTTTATCCCAAAAGGAATTACTACAAATTCATAATGGCCATATCTTGTACGGAATGCGGTCTTCAGAACATCTGCTTCCATTAGCTTCAGCTGATGGTACCCCGATCTCAGGTCAATCTTTGAAAAATACTGAGCTCCCTGGAGCTGATCAACCAAATCATAGATATGAGGCAAAGGATATTTGTTCTTAATAGTGATGTTATTCAAGGCTCTCTAATCAATGCATAGTCTCATTGAACCATCTTTCTTTTTAACAAATAAAATAGGAGCACCCCATGGTGATGTGCTAGGTTGAATGAAACCTTTCTCTAATAAATCTTGCAATTGCTCCTTCAACTCTAAAAGTTCAATTTGAGCCATTCGATAAGTGGGATTTGAAATTGGCTTAGCATTAGGAACTAAGTCAACAGTAAACTCAAATTCCCGATCTGGTATTATTCTAGGCAACTCATCAGGAAAAACATCAGGATACTCATTTACCACTGGCACATCATTAGTATGAACAGTTCCTTTATTTTCAACGATGTGTGCAAGGTAACATTAATTTCCATCTTTTACAAGTTTCTTGGCCTCTTGATAAGTTATCAATAGTAAGGGTTTATTCATGTACACAAACTGAAAGTCTTTATGAAAAGAAACTTCTTTCTCTCTACAGTCAATCTTAGCATGGTAAATAGAGAGCGAATCCATACCTAGGATAACATCAAACTCTACTAGAGGTATAACAAAAAATATTGCAAGTAGGTTCTTTCCACAGATAAGGATAGGAAGATTCTTATAAATTATTTTTGCCTCAACACTTCCCCCAGTTGATTTTACCACATGTTCAGGAGTCATTTTTTGAGATGGTATTCCCATTTTACTAGAAAAGGTTTCAGAGATGAAAGAATGTGTAGACCCCGAATCAAAAAACACACTGGCATAATCTGAATGAACAAACAATGTACCTGATACAACTTCATTTGATGGCCAAACATCTTCTGAAGTAGTTGAAAAGGATTTCACCACCCATTTCGACTTGAAGTATAACTATTTCCCATCACTCAAGCTCTTTGTCGGACACTCGTTTCCATAGTGACCCATCTCAATGCACTTAAAACATTTCACTAACTGTAAATCAAATTTGGTCTTACCTTCACCATGATCTTTTCCAGTGCAATCACGAGCCTTATCCCATCTTACCACATAGGCAGCACTTTCCAAAATTCAGAAGACATTCCCCAGCATGAATTTTGCCACATTTATCACAAACTGGAAACTTAGTTTTCTTACCATCAGACTTTTTTGAAGAATTCTTTCCTTTCTACTGCCACCTTAGTCTCTTCTTCTGTTGGTTGTTATAGAACACTTGATCATCAGAAAAATCCATTTCCACCTTCTTAGCACATCGAACAAGATTTTCATAACTTTTAAACTCACGAGAAGCTAATGCCCTTCTATATTCTGCCTTTAATCCTGAGTAAAAATGATTGATTTTACTATCAAGGTCTCGGATAAAATTTGGAGCATACCTTTCCAATTGAGTGAACCTTTCTTCATAGGCAGCCACTGAGTCTTCCTCTTGCCTCAATTCCAAGAATTTCTTTTCCATCCTAAGTTGAACAGCCTTAGGAAAATACTTCTCAAGAAAAATACCTTTGAATTCATCCTCCTCAAGAGCATCAATCCTATCGGCGTCCCTGATATTTTTAACCATATACCACCACTGATCTGCCTCACCCTCCAAACAGTAAATAGCAAGACTAACCTTTTTATTGTCTGAACACCCCATGACATCGAAAATCATCTCCAGTGATTTAATCCAACCATTAGCTAACACTGGGTCAGATGATCCTCTAAATGATGGGGGATGTTGCCTCATGAAATGTTCCACCACTGACATGTTCCTCTACGATTGATCTGGCTGATCTCGTGCATGGATACCACCACCATTTATCGCTTGAGTCAACTGTGCCATTACTGCAACAAACTGTTCAGTTCCAATTCTGAACATCTCAGGATGCTGATTCGGAAGGTTATTTCGTTCTGTATGCCTTCCTAGCATGCTTCCCTATTTCCTCTATGGAAAACCATTCTAAACAAAACAGTATTAGATGAAGAAACATGGTAATCTTCAAATGCTATATCATTTCAAAAAAATATTTTTGGATAATCATTTAATAGAATTCTAACACCTAAAGTTATCTAAACTGACCTCTGATACCAACTATAAGGCCCGAGCCTTAAACCTTACTTAATATTGAGTTATTACAAGATTACACACTGGGGATCATTTCAGGTTTATAGTTTTAGAAAATTAGATCAAAAAACTTGCATTACATTCCACATTTAAACAAAGTGGTTACATAAAGATAGTATTCAATTTTTCCCATCAATGGAACATATTTAAAATAAAACATGGATTCTTTCTTGACACTTCCTTGACACATCCTTGACACTACCATCATATCATGTACCTTTCCCTTGACATGTGAAAAACATTTCAAGAATGACTTGGGATGAGCATAAAAAGCTCAGTATGGGTTATAGAAAAAAAATATGGAAAGGAAACCTGAGTTCATATATACATAAGAATGAAATCATACTTTACCCATAAAACATACCTCATCAAATCATGAATAAATCATAGAAATCATAAGACATAAAGGTAACTTGAGGCATTCATAACATTCTTACGTAGGGAGTAACCCTCTTGGTTACGTTTGAAATACCCATCATAGTATATTCCCTAAATATCTTCAGAGAAACCTTAATATTTCACTCCTTCATGTTACCCAATGCATTAGAGAGCTATATCGGGCTCACCCACCCTTAGTTTATCATGGAACCACCCGTCATCATAATAATTCCCAAGAACCTTAACATAATTGTATCACATAAAATATGCATAATGGAAACATAACATTTACACCTTTCAAACACAAGATATGAATACAACACATTGATATAAAAATATTATGAAAACCATTTTCAGTACCAAAATAAAAGAAAAGTAAAACATGGTATTTATTTTTCTTTTAAAACAAAGTATGGCTTGTAGAGGAAGCCGAAACTCAAATAATGGTCACAGCGGTGGAGAAGTCGTTGTCGCCACATACATACAACAAAAAAATTCCCTTTTTCCATTTTGTAAATGATTCGTATAAAAAGATATTCCTTTTGAATAAACGTAAAAGTCAAAGGGGTTTATACACAGTATAAAAAAGGTTGTGTATAAAACAAAATATCCCTAAATGAAAGGAGATTGAGACGAAGTCCCATTACTCGTGTCCGACTTGACTCGGTCGTTCTTTAATCTCCTAAATAATAAACATGAGTTAATTTCTACTTGTTTAAGAACCTTTTTAAAGTTCATTATTCCTTTTATGTCACTTATTGGCATGTCATGAACACTATGTAATTATTTAAGTTAATAACGGTCGTTTTAACGATCATTGGTACTTGAGTAAAAAATAAACCCTTTATAATTACAAGTTGTTCATGTATCCATTATGTTCAGAATTATAATCATGATGTATATATCATATATATCATATATATCCATTATATACATGCATTTATAATATTACCTAATCATTTAGAGGTAAGGAATGAAATGCACCGTTCATGGAGACGGTAAGCCGTACGTTCGCATGAATGCTACTTTCATTTCTATTTCGTATTTTATATAATGGAATCATAATGATATAAATGTATATTATAATTCCAGTGTAATATCATATATAATATCATAACTCCATCCTTTATACATCCCACATATGGTATTAACGAATCAAATCACTTTGAGGGGGCGGTAGTCCACACTTCCTTAAATAAAGATATCACGTTTACCCATAATGGAAACCATAATGGTATGCCCAAAATGAAAAATACAGAATCTTAAGGAAAACATAAACATATTATATATCATATATAAATATAGTGTCATCTTAATGGCCACCTTTGAAGGTCTTAATTGAATGTTGAACTATCATCATTTCGGGAGCGCGAAATTTGACATCCACAGAAACAGTATGTTCTTTAACCATTAGATGTAGGTGTGTGTAGGTGTAGCTCGAATTATTCTTATAACAACATCCTAGTATATTGAAGATACTGGATTTGTTACAAAATAAATGAATAAAAAGAGTTTAGGGGGTTGGAGAAGCAAAATAAAACAAAAGGACTCAAGTGAAGACATTACCTTAAAATCGGGTAACTCCCTTTGGTTTGAGCTCAAAGGCTTCCTTGGGAAGACTTCTGCCCAAAGTGAGGCTTCTAGGAGTAAGAGAGGGAAGTGGAGAGACGAAATGGGTAGGGGTTGGCCGAGGAAAATGCTTTGGGAGTGTGGGTAAGGAGGTAGAGGTGGGGGCCTTTTATAAGAGGAGAGGAGGGGCACTCTTGAAAAGTAAAGAAATGTTACTTTATTTTCAAATGGGTATCGGATTTTAAAGGTCCCACATTGATATAATTCGAGGGTAAGGTGATAAGGGTTCGAAATCCACCCATCCAATAGGTTTTTGACATGTTTATCTCATATATTTTATATTATCATTTCATTTTATTTAAATCCTTTATTAATGAGGTAATCGCTGGATCATCATGATGTTAGAAATAATTTAATTTATTTCAAGTCTAAAAATTATTAAAAAACTACTATGATGTAGGAAATATTTTTATATTTCCAATGAATATTTATAATAAAAAATATTATTTGTATAACCCCATGTAAAAATTGTTTTAGTAAAACATCTCTTGTTTGTGTTATTTTTTACTTTAGCATTAAAAAAAAGTTATTTATGTCATTTCCCAACCAAAGTGGCTCCATGCGGTCCCCAAGTTGAAACATTGATTTTCCTGGTCGTCCATGACACATCAAATTAGGGTAGGACATGTTTCAATATCATCTCATATTATTAAAACATTATTTTTACATTAAACTACACTAATTACCTCTAATCGCGATTAAGAACTTAAAAGTTACTATTCACCAAAAAATTATTTTAATCTCATTGAACCACATTTTACTTATTAATTGAAACCATGTATGTAGTATTTTTGAAATTCAAAACACAGAAGTTCCAATGTTTCATTTAAACGAAAAATCAGTTCTTTTAACTACCACTTATTGGTTTCACTATTCACCAAAAATTGAAGTTTTTCAGAAAAATTCTAAAACTTAAACCTAAGCTATATTTGATATTATGAATTACAAAATGATTTCAATTTTACAAAATTCCAAACATATAAGATGCATTAATTAATTTAATAATTAATTCCCACTGTCATTACAAATATCGTGTTTTTATGAAATAATAAGTATCAAAAGATTGACACTAGTTTAAGCCCAATTTCAAAGTGAAATTGATTCCAATGGCCACCATTGGATTAAATGGTAAAAATATATTCTAATTTAACTTTAAAACCAATTCAAAAGATAATCTAATAATATAAATAAATTAGATTAAAAAGAGGTTTTGAATTAAAATACAACTTTTTTCACTATTCATTAAAAAAATGAACTTTATCGGAAAAATACCAAAAATTCACAAAAAGTAAATTTTGCTGTCCAAATCATAAAGAATAAGTTTATTTTGACAAAAATAGCTTATAAAATTATCAAAAGTTAGATTTAAAAATGGTTTTCCATTAAAAGGCAGTAAAACAATCTTTTAAAAATATTAGTGTATTCCATGCTTAAGATTGGATTTATTTTCATTTTAAGCCTCTAAAACACTATCTAATTCATTAATAGACATAGATAAAAATATATATTATTAATTAATAACTTGGGATATTACATATATAATTCCAAGTCAACATATCACATATTATCATTTACATAATCATGTATACCATATAGAACATATAATAATTAGAGTCATAAAATAACCCATGTCAAGGAATTGGTTTCATTTTTATTTTCAAAATCAAATATTATTGTATAAACATTTCAATCCACAATTAAAAATTTTAAATTGAATATTTGGTATAGGAATCATCAATAATGAGTGAAGAATAAACCGTCTCAATAAGGGTTAAGATGCGTTTTGGAAAGAATATTTATTTTTTAAAATAATTATATTTTCCCTAAAAATAATTTAGAAACATGTATATCATTGAATATAAGAGAGATGAAAAACGAAATTATATTTCTGTTACATTAATTGGAAATACAATCCTAAATTTTTCATGAATGTGGTATAATCAAAAGATAGAGACTTAGGTTTGGGAGTCACATTACATAGTGTCTGAATCCATTGTGAACATCTACTAAATATAATTTATAATAAAATTAGATTAATTAATTAAAATATTTAGAACCATATAATAATATATTTTAATTATTATAATTTAAGAAGTTTAATTTAGGAAAATTATGATGATTTATAATAATTATTTTTTTGACTCATGAGATTTAATTTAGTAATTGAATATTCCAGTACATAGAGAATTATTATTAGCGTTATAATCAAGTAGAAGAGAAACTCTATAATTAGAATTAAATGGTATTAATATAATTCCATAATTTCATGTTGTCCTGCAAATCATTTTATCTTCATATTTGAGAATGATTCATTATATAAAATGTAATTGAAAATGTTTAATTTTTCATTGTTATTTGTACAACGATCCTGAACTAGTATTATATTATTTACTATTATTTTTATAAAATTGTCCCATATCATGATAAAAGATATCATAAGTGTTTTTAAATCATATTTAACCCTAATAATGGATTTATACATTTATTTGAAGGAGAAAATTGAAAACAAAAACTCATTGTCCATTAAGGTGGGGAATCATCACAACAGAGATGATGTTTTCCATTTTTGAATAAAAATAGAATATAAAAGATATGATGAAAATAATTACATTAAAAACATAAATTTCTATATATATTTGATAATTTAAATATCATTCCACTATTTATAGTATATGTGAGGGTATAATGAGAAATGAAATCAAATTAAAAGGGAATGAATAATGTTATTAGAACTTGAATATATTTTCCTTGACAACCTACTTATGTATCTCTGGATTTGTATTTTATTGAGACAAAAAAATCTTGTACATCACTAATAGTATTGTGAAGGGAATTGGGAAAATTTTGTAACAACTTCAAGGCATGGAAGGTGTCATGTGATGATGTGTTGAGTGGCGGACTTAGTAGTTAAAGAGAGGGTTGTTTTTTTGATTATATTATTCATTTTTTAATTATTATCATTCTATAATATCTATATATTTTTTACCATTATCATTAATAATACATTATATTTATTGTGAGATAAAGATTATGGTTTTCACATCATCCATACATTTACCATGAATTAAAAATTCATGTATTTGTCACATAAATTTTAAAACATTTATTTATTGATTCTATGATTTAATTATGTCATTTTTTGTAATATTTTTATATTTTATTTGTACATTCATTAGTGAGGTTGATATAATATATTATATAATATTATTCTTATGGGTCATGTTAATATTACAATGGTAATGTTTCCATTTCATTAGTATAGGTTCTATAATTTATATAACCACACATTATTTTATTCTTCACATATAGGGATACTATTTATATTGTGATATATCAGTTTTGTATGCTTTTAAACCATATTAAAAAATTATAATCATGTAAATATCATTAATAAAATTCTAGGTTTTGAAATTATTACCCTTTTATAAATTTCTTCCTTGGAATTTCAAAATATTAACTAAGATGAAAAAATGTGAGTTTGTTTCACCTTAATCAGTTCATCCAGTTTTCAGGTTACCTATTCATACTTATAGTTTTACCACAACAGATTGACAAGGTTAATTGTCTTATGGTGTAATATTTTTCCCTATAATGAAATATATTAATAGGATCCTCTTTATATGAGAGTATTTTTCTAGTTATACAACCTCTTGATTCACAACATGTTAGGGATTAGGTTATTACTTTTTTAGGAGAGATACATGTAATTCATCATGAACATGAGCTATATTTAGTGGAAGTGAAATATGATAATCCTATTATCCTATGAAATAATAGATATCAATGGGGAAATATACCTTTGGATAATCATTCATTTCATTACAAACAACATGTGTATCTTCTATGGTGATAATTAAATGTATAAATAGTCTGAAAAATTATACCAAATGTTCATTCAATGACTATTATAATAGATATTTATCTAACTCTATGTATCATTAATTTATTATTTTATTACCTTAGTCCTTATATATTATCTTTTTCCCAAGATCATGTTGACGCTTCATTCAATCTTTAACTTCATCCCAACATGTTGGAGTTCTATATCTTTTCCCATACAAACCATCATACAGAGCCATTTGAATACTACAGTAGAAGATATTTTTATAAGAGAACTCAAATAATGGTAGACACTAATCCAATCCACTTATTGAATCCATTAGGCCGGCTATTACCAGGTCCTTACGAATTTTAATGCTTATTTTGTAGTAGCCAATATTTTGGAGTGATATGTGATGCTAAAATTCAATTGAGTACTAATGTCATATTATAGAATGAATAAGAATTTATATGTGATCATTGGATCATGATTATAAATTATTGTTAGGGGGACCCGATGCAGCCTCACTACATACACCACATACTTTTTGGAATTTTTTTCATGTGGAAAATACTCCTGAATATAAATGTAGTGGGAATTCAGCTGAGGAAATCCACTACTACCCATATTTCATTGATTCCTTTTGATATATTCCAGAGAACAATGAAAAATTTAATGGTGATGTTCTCACATTTCTTCAGGGGTATAGAAATTGTTATATCACCCATTTATAATTTTTTATTTACTCATTAATATGATTACATACAAAAGACCATGTGATTTTTGTAATTCCCTTTATTCTTGTTTTCCCATCAGAATTGTTTATATTGATCAAAATACATCTTGGCACATCAATGATGGATGTAGAGTTATGAGCTACGTGGGTACTCAAATAGACCCTTCTATATCGCAATATACAAAATCATAGAAATCCTTGTTCCAAATCGAATTACACTAATATCATTGATATAAAACTCCTGTATCTTCCCATCCTATACATCCACCACCTTATTTTGAAGATCCATATCATCCAATTATGTATCCATTATCTTTTCTTGAAAATAAGGTTGGGTAATCATTTGGAAATGTTGGATGTATTCCCTAACTTTAACATTTCAAAATCCATCATTTTAATATCCATGAAGAAGTGTTCATTCTCAATCAATGTCATGGATATAATAATTGATTATTTTCTGATAATATAATATAATACATTGTTCGCCTTCCCAGATGGTAATTAATAGATGAATGATTCACTTAGATTAGCTCTAACCATATTATTTGATGAACGTTGAGTCAATTTACAGGAATAAATATATTCAAATATTTTTATCTATGTATATGTCATACATCTCAACATATAGGTATTGCTACATGATTTTCGTGGAAATAATCAAATTTTCTAGCTTTAGATTAGGTGTAGGGTAATTTGACACATGGATATTCAACTAGAATTAGGTGTATAAAGTCACATAAACATTCTTCATGAGTAGAAAACCTAATTTATTCTCTAATAAATTACTAAATATCACAATTTCATCTCCAAATTTTTCTAATGTGGGTATAGGTTTAGTGATTAAACTCTTCTTGATCTCATGATTATTTTATCATAATATTATATATATACATGCTTTACCCATTTCCATGTCAACATATATAATAGGATTGAAATTTGGGAGAATATCATAAAAAATATTTACTACCCATCTAATCAAAACACATATAGTATTTCATGTCAGTTGTGGTACATGATCATTCCTCAATTACCTATTTTTTAATGGTGCAAATAAATTCCCTCACATCTGATCACCTTCCCAAGGAATATGGCCTTATACATTCAAAAGTCACACAAGCTGAACATAGAATATATAATATTTCCTTATTGTTTTTAGAACATTCATTATATTTTCTTTAGTTTTGTTATTGTACATGGAAAAAATGATAATTATATCAATAAACAGTACTGCACAATTTAAGAGGTAGTATCAAATGACTTTATTAATAAAATCTATCAGGATTATAGAAGAATTATAAAATTTTAATGGAATCCCATGAACTAATAACCACTAAACCATGTAACAAATAGGTATTATGAATATAAAACATATTCAACATTAGTTCAATATATATAGAGTAAATATCAACACTTGATATGTAAATATCTTATCATAATAGATTGAGCAAGTTACCAATCGAAGAAACTGTATAGTTATTTTTTATAGTGATATTATTAATATCCAAATAATTGATAGATAGTTTCATTGATACATGGGTTTTCCTGAAAATGTGTACTGACATGCCAAAAGGAAATATACTAGTTCACATGAACCAATTTTCCAATTGATATTTCATCTACTTATTTAACTCCAACTGTTTAAACTGGGGCATCATGTGTGTGAATTTTGAGATATCTGTTACTCTATTTGAGGGTTATATTGATAACTCTACCTCAATATTAGGACGATGTCTTTAAAACTCTTGAGTAAATACATTAATATATTCCATGACACTCATAATTCCCTCTAGGTTAGTACCATCCATTGACTCAACTGTTTGAGCATGGTATTATTTTTAACTATTCATCAAATCCCATATAATTAAAGGGTTTTAAAAATTGAATTCATGGCCTTAATATCATTTATAGTTGAGCATGGGATGGTTTAGAATATGGAAAAGAGATATTTTTATCCTGGTAGTTGATGTATTTTCTATATAACGGTAGCCAATCCATGCAGGCTAAATTGTTTAATTCCAATATTGAATGTATTATGAGATTCAATGCATGAATTTTCACACATAAAAAACATGAGAAAAGTCTAAAATGATTTTTTATATAATTTCATCACATGTTGGTTTTAGTTATACCTATATTACTAGGTAAAAGGGCTTCGATTTAGTAATTCTTGCCACCATTTATGATTAAAATTAATTGTTAGTGCTAAAAAACATTTTTAATTTGTGGCAGAATAATAATTCTACACTATACGACATAGTAATCTTGAACTACATGAGATGTATTAATGAAAAAATATTTCACATTCTCCATTGGTTTTGGTGTATTTTGACCCCGATTACCCTCCTAGAATTGAGTTTTAGTGCACTGGATTGCATAGTGCCTTTTCTCCCAACTGTTGAAGAAATGAACCATAGGTGTTCATTATGTAGTTCCCTAATTTATGCCATATATATGGATATATTATTTACTTCCATTTGAAATTAAAGGGCATGCTTGCCTTATCTCCCACGCATTATTAATTTACCCTTCCCCTTGAAGGAAATTTCTATAATGCCTCTTCCCACATTTTTGGCACAAGTGTGGTTGAATCCTCTTTTATCTTTTTCATTTGATCCACTAGTTTGAAACTATATTCTTATGTTATTATCTCCAAAACCATGGGACCATTATATGAACTCCATATGGGGGTTGATATCACATAGAAAAGTATATTTATTATTTCTAAAGTCTCAGATAGCTATATCCATTAAATGGATTGGTTATTAAACACTAAATAACAAATTTATTTTTTATCATTGTTTATTAGAAAAACTATGGAATATCTTGAAATCCTTTTTTGTTTTTCATCATAATCCTTGATAGAGTAACTATAATTTTACGTCATCTCCATGAATTCCCTCCCCATCGTTGCAAGAAGAGTTTGAGAGAAACTTTTTTAAATAAATATTTTCGTAATGTGCAATTACGCTATTTAATATATTTCATTGAATATTTTTTCCCATTATTTATGAACACACAAAATTAATTTACCTCAAAATATAAATAAAAAAACACTAGAGTCACCTTTTCATTCTCAGAATAGGTGAGTATAGAAAATATAATTACAATATACTTTATAGGTGTTGTTAACATTATTTCTCATAGTTTCCAAATTTTTCTAAAATATAAATGTTATGAAAAAAATTTCACAAAATCATGAATAAATAATTTAGTCATTTTTTAAATTAACTCTAAAGGGATATAATAGGGGATCCCTATTCTTATCAATTTTAATGATGAATCTTTTTCTATGATTACATATAATTATTCTTATAAAAATGGTATACACTAACAATATACAATCACAATTCCCAAAATATTAAATCATTCTATGATACAAAATATAATGACAAAAAATTTTATTATCAAACTGTTACATAATTTTTAAGATAAAATAAAAAATAGTGTCACAGTACCCTGATAGAAAGGTATAGTTTATTGGGGGAATTAGGTATATACAAGACTTTCAAATAATAAAACATAAAAATTACTTAATTTATTCTTATTTATCATCATAGTGGACCTTGTATACTCTTTAGTATGAGTAATCACCTGAGGTTCTACATTAATTAAAGCAGTGTGCTAAAATCTTATAAAGAGGATGGATAAGGGACATGACCCAATATAGTAAGTGTGAGAATAATCATAAAGATTATAAAATATTCATATCATATCATAATAATCGTGAAAAAATATTATATAAAGTAATTTAATGTTAAAAATCATAAAAAAATTAAATTCCATCTCTTAGTGGTCGAAAACCACACATTGTTGTGAACAAAGCTAAAATAATGTGCGTGCATGAAATATGATCATAATAATAACAACATTAAAGAGAAAAAATATAAAATCATGTTCCCACATATTGAAAATTTTCTATTGAGATACATCACGTTATCCAAATAACTGAATTCCCCAATAATATCATGGGCACACATCACATTATAAATTTACATAATCATTCATGCCATAGACAATGTATAACACTGATTTTCATAACAGAACCCAAGAAAAGAATCTATTTCATTATAATTTCATAATTAAAAAATTCATTAATAAATATTTGTTCTCCCAAATTAAAAATTGGAAAACAAATTTGGTATAGGAATCATTAGTCTTGAGTGAAGCAGAAACAATCCCAAGTGGAGTGAAGATGTGTTTTTAAAGAAGTTTTCTTTTGTAAAATCATTATATTTTTAATAAAATGGATATTTTTACATGTATATGATAGAAAATAATAGGTATGAAAAATGAAATATTATTTATAGAGTATTAATTGAAAATACACGTTTTTATTTTTTATGAAAAATTTATAACCCAAAAAATGGAAGTTCTGTTCGAGAAACCAAATTCATTTTTTCATAATTTTTTCTGAATAAGATTATAACATCCTATATAATTAAAATAGATTAATTAATTACTAAAATAAAAACCATATAATCATATATATATATAATTAAATTTTATTATGTCCATTTTTTCATTTATATTAATTATAATGATTAGTTATGTTGTCTCGTGATCATTACTTTCATGGATTTATAGATTGTTCCATCGAGTTTAATTACCAGAGTCATTATAAAATGTATGATAAACTACAGAATTGGAATGAATTGGTATTAATATATTAATAAAATTTTAAATGGTACCATTTTTATTTTTTTTCAGATATGAGAATGATTCGTTAGATAAAAAGTTAATGAAAATGATTAATTTATCTTGGCTATTTTTATGACCGTAAAAAACTAATATAATATTATTTATTATTATGTTTATATATTGGTTCCACAAAATCATAAAAGCTATAATATTTTAATTTAATTCTTATATAACTGAAAAAAGTTTTTATGGCCAGCCTTGAAGCTGGAAATGGAAAAAAATACACAATATCCATGAAAAAGGTAAATAAACACAACATGGACGACGTTTTCATTTTTAGAATAAAGGGGAAGAGATGTGATTTCAGGATGGATAAAACATAATATATATATATATATAGTTTATTGGAGTTATAATCACACTTTGGATATTATAATTAAATAGACTATAGTAAATGAAATGAAATTACAATAGAAAGAAGAATGATTTTAGATACTGAATATATTCTCTTTAGATCCTCTTTATGGAACTTAAGATTATTATTTTTGATGAGAATATAAGCACATGGATGTGGGGAAGAATAATTTTAGATAACTGGTATATATTTTGTCAATATAATTGTCTATGAATGATTAAGGGTAATAAGTTGTTAGGGGTGGTAATTATATGGGTGGAGAGGGGTGTTTTTGTTACATTAATATGTTTTTCTATTTTTTCTCATGAATAATAATAGTTTTGATCTTAATGAATAAATAAATTAAAATATTATTGATATTTCTTTATTATCCTTCTAATATCATCCTTACATCATCCATGAATAAACTTTTTAAGTTATTTATCTTATATTATAATTTATCATATTTTACTATTCATCCAAATGTCACTTATATTAGAAAAATCTAAAAAATTAACCATAAAATTTTCTAGATGTGTATAATTAAAAATGGATTCCAATTTATGAAAATGAATTTATAAATATGGATAATATATTTTTAATATAAAATAATTATTTATTCGAAAATAATTTTTTTTTATAATTTATTTTTTGACTATTTGAAAAATTAATTAAACACTAATAAAATTTTATTATAATTACAATAAATAACAACAATAATTTAGGAATATATTTTGTTGAATTCAATTTTATTCTAAATTATTATTTTAATTATAATATAATATGTAAATTATATACGTTTTAAAGATATTCAAACACATCATTTATCTTTGTGAATTTATTTTAACTATATGATGATTTTATTATATAATATTTTCATTCATAATATTCATATATTCCATTTATAAATTCAGTAATGAGTTTATTATTATATTGGATAGATTTCTATTCCTAATTGTTATGTTTTTATTCTTATGGTCAGGATATTATTCCATTGGTATAGGTTTGTCAATTTCAATAAATAGATCTTATTTCATAATTCACATACTAAAATAATCATCCTGTTGGGTTATCTATGATATGTATTTGTATTGTGTCACATAACATAATTATAAGAAATAAAATTTCATTGAAATTTTTTATGTCATTATATTTGTCCTCCCTTTATAAAAATCACTCTCAATACTTTAGTTCCCAAACTATGGTGAAAACATGGGAGGGTATTTTCCCTTCATCTCCTAATCAATTTTAGATGTCCCTTATTTCTACTTATGTTATATCTACAAAAAAATTACAGGGTTAGTCAAAAAAATTTCATAAGATATTATCTCTACCAACCATGATCTTCAATGGAATGTCTTCATATGATAGGTTGTCTTCCAGTTATAACTCATTTATATTCTATGCATGTGAGGGGTAAGATATGTATGTTCTTAGGGGAGATACATTGAACATATCATAAACATCATCCATATTTTTCCTAAGTATAATTAGATTGGCCACTAATCCTATGAGATCAATGATCATAATAGGAAAATTATCCTTGGACTAGGATTACCGTTAATCCAAACCACATTACTCTCTTCCTTTGTGATATTTGAAGGGAGTGTTTGTCTCTAACATAAAACCAAAAATCCCTTCAATGGTTACTAGAATATCACTTTTCATAAACTTAGGATGCTTTAATTTTTATCGATATATTGAACCTTTTCTTTCATCTCTTACAAAAGATCAAGTCCAGGTATCTTTTGTTCTCCAAAATCATCCCACCATGTTTGATCTCTACATCACTTCAAATAAAGTAAATCATTTGGATCCATTTGAATACTCAAGTTGAAGGTATTGTAATATGTGAATAAGGCTGATGTGATATGATCATCCCATTAGACTTTTAATTCCATTGAGTGGGATCATAGGTATTCCTTGAGAATATAAATATTTCATTTATATTGAGCATCATATACAGGGAGATTGGCTCTGGTGAAATTGGATTTAGTACAAAAAGTATGTTCAAGACTCCTCCCTAATTTATAAATTATCCTTTGATGGAAATAAATAATTATTTATATGGAAACCCAATGTAAAATAACCAATTTCCTCACATATATCATGGAAGTTTTTCAAGCATAAAATTTATCATAATAACAATTATGTGGATCATATTGGGGAGTTTATCCCTTACTAACTGCACTAAATTGTTTCATTTGGATGTATTTGGAAGACCAGTGAAAAATCCCATGGTGATTTTATCATATTTCCACATGAGTATATTAAATTTATTTCCTTATCCAATTATAATTTTTTATTTATTCGATAACATTTTTCTAGATCAACTATGTTGAGATATATGATGCATTCTTCTTATTCATGATTTTCCTCTAGATGTGGTCAAAATAATCATAATACATATCGGTATATCCTTGATGGATGGAGATAGATGAGTTATTTGATTTAAAAATTAGCTCATTATTTATCATAGCAGATGAAGGAACTAAAAACATTGATCCAAACTGAATTAAACCATCATCATTGCTAAGGATCTCATATATATTTCATTTCATTAATTTTTTCACCTTATATTGTAGCTCCATATCATTCCATTGTTCCACCTTAATATTCAATTAGATAGATGGTTTAGAAGTCATTTGGGAATGGTCATATGTATTCACTACTATTATGATTTCAAAATCCATAATTTTAATATCCATGAAGATATGATCTTTCTCATCATGCATCATGGATACAGATGTACATTGTTTTATTCTATGGGAAGTAGCTTCATTGTTCTCCATTCCAGGCTGGTAATCAATAAGAAAATTATATTCCATGATTATCTATAACCATATTATTTGATACATGTTGATATTTTTATATTTTAATATATAATTTAGAATATTATGATCCATATTTTTGTCATAATAATCAACATAGAGGAAATACAACATGATTATCTTGGAAAAAAAGCACAAATTCTTGATCCATATCATGTGTTTGGTAGTTCTGTACCAGGATCATTATCTTCTGTGACATGTAGAGTATCTATTTTTCATTATTCATGAGTACACAAACCAATTAATTATTTTAAGCATTGATATATATAATAAAACCTTCTCCAATTGTAGGTAGTGTGAGAACAATCATAGTGATTGACATCTTCTTGTATATCCATGAAAAATTCCTAATATTCGTCTATGTAGACATAATGTTCCCATTTATTTGTTAACATGGTTGGAAGGTATTAAAATCATAATAAATTTATATAAAAATATTTTTATTACCAATATATGCAAATAAAATTATTGATTTCTATGACATTATTGGATCTTTTCTATTCCTCAATTACCATTATTTGGGACTGTTCATAGAAAATACCCCACTTGTGATCTTGTTCCCCATAATGTGTCATGTAGAATCCAAATTCCACAAATTCTAAACATACAATAACAATGTTTACTTCCTTAATACAACCGTAAAAATTCTTATATATTATTTATGTTCCTCTATTAACTTGTAGAAAATGAGAATATTAAATATGAAAAATGAAAATAAATGTGATGATAGTATTAAAATACTATACTCATCATACCCATAAAGATTTAAGGGGAAATAGTAAGTTAGAAGATAATCACTAGGTACTCATAATTCAAATACATTATATGGAATGATGTCTTATAAAAATATTCTTTCATCATCTTCAATATATGATATCCAACATAATGATTGACCAGTGATATGTACTGAGCTCATTATAATTTATTAATCAATTAATCAATGCTTGAAAAAAAAACATGTCATTTATATTGATTTTATTTAGCTTCTAATAATTGATATTTTGTTGCATGTATCCACCACTTCCCTTTATAGAGATCACTGTCACGCCATAAAATAATTCAGGGTATATTAACCCTGTGTACAAGTGATCGTGAAGATGCTTCGTTAACTACATCTCCTTAATTGGGTCCATCATGTAGGGGAATTTTGAGATAGTAGTTGCGCTAGGAATAAGCCTTATTGAGAACACTAACTCACTATCGTGTATAATTCTTGGTGACTATTAGGGAAATACATCATTTTATTCTGTACAAATGGTAATTTCGGACAAGTTAATACAATTACTTTACTAGAACTTTTGAGGGAGGTTCCCTTCTATTCACGGAATCACCACCCAAATCATTGGTGGATTTTCCAAATTAAATTCATGAACTTCCTTGATCTTGTGTACAAGAATTTGGTTGTTCAAAATATGAAAAGTGATATCCTTTTCCTAAAAGTTGATTTGTTCTAAATATAAAGAGAGCCAATAATTTCCTTGTATAGTGTTTAAATGCATCATAGAATGTATTATGAGATTCACTAGATGAATATTTTCTCATACACTTAGAGTAGACGATTCCATGACTTGGGTTGCAATAATTTCACCACTATGTATTTTTACAAATAAATCTAAATTATGTTATCATCGGTTCAATTCAATAATTTTATAAAACATCAAGGATGTAATAAAATGTGTAGATCTATAATTAAACAATTCATTCACCATTTATGAGTGAATTGAACGTGAAACGTGTATGAATTCGTATTATTTATACACTTATATAGTAGCGATGGTATTATATTTCACATCCTACTTTTGGTTTGGTGGTTGTTGATTCTTATTAACCTCAAGAACACAAGGATTAGTTATTTGTTCTTTATAATGACTTTACACATATAGTTGAATCACTAAAGCATATATGGTTTGTTAAATACGGTCTCTCCATTCACTCATCATGTTTGGAAGATTTTTTATGTCTCTTTGATATTCATAATGTTGATGGACTTATCTCCTTCTAATGAATCATTTCTTTATCAACATGGGGAAATTTTTATATTTTTTCCTTCCACATTTTTTCACATGGGTGGTTGTATACAATTTTCTACTTTTTCATTTTACCCACCTATATTGAAATCCATTCAATTCTTGTTATCTCCATAACAATGTGAAAATTCTTGTAACATAATATATTCTATAGGATCACATTGAAAAACAACTTCATAACTACCAAGATATATGAAATTTAGAGCATCTATAAGGTGTGTTTTTTATCCTCTAGTGAATCTATCGATTTCTAAATCATTTTTCAAAAAAATTAAAGGCATGTCATGCAAGCCTTGTTTGATTTAATTTTTGATCATTGAAATATTTAAATTTCTTTTCCATCCAGTATATGAATTTCTCACCATTTCTTTAGGATGTGGTCATGGAAAATACTAATCAATAAATAATTTATCAATTCCTTCCTACTCCATCTATACAATTTCATCATTCTACATGGTTTCCATTATCTATGAACTCTATTGAATGAAATTCTAATCTAAATTACAACTGGGTGAAGTCACATTCTCTTTCTCACTATAGTAGATCATAGAAAAGACATTCTATATTGAGTCAATCTACTATTACAAAACAAGTCGGTTGTTTGATTAAATAAATGTCCATGTATTTTTCTGCATAAAATACATAAAGGGTCATTTCTATTTTTTAGAAAAAAAATATGTTTCTGATCATTCAATTTATTATTTATAGCTTGAGAAGAACTGTATAAAAATTTACACGATATTTTGAACACCGCCTAAAATATAATTGGATATGTAATTTGGGAAATTCATGAATTTTCATTCACATTAGTTATTGATTTGGTTTCTCATAGTTGTCAATATTTTCCTAGATAGAAATAGTTGGAAACTAATAATGGTAAAAAATTATGAATAATTTATTTTTTATATTGTAAAATTTAATAAATAGGCATGTATTATGGGATGCATAGGTTAATCATTTTTTGAAAAAAAATATTCTTCGATTTATACATAGAGTATGCATATTCCTATATTTTTTCACTAATAAACCTATAAATAATTCCCAAACTAATAAAACTATTTTTATTGAATCTATGGTGACCCTAAATTTTCATATATAAGGATTACATTATTTTTCAAGATAAAGATATAATAATATTACAATACAATGATCCAATGTTTAAGGATTTGGAAAAATTAGTTTCATACATAAAATTTATATAATAAATCATAAGAAATATTTAATTCCTTCTAATATATGTTAATATTTTTCCTCACATTATTACTTATATTATCAACAATCAGTGGATATACATCAATTAAAATAGTGATATAAAATCTCAGTAAGGGGATTAATAAGGGAGATGAATCAATAAAATATGATTGAGCATAATCATCATAAAAATAAAATAATAATAGGCACATCATCGTAATATTTGTAGGACACTATAGATAACTTAATGTAATGTGAAAATCAATAAAAATGAGATATCATGTCTTAGTGGTCAAATACCACACATAGTTGTCCAAAAATCTATCTTCAAGTTCACACATAACATCTTCTCATAATCATAAAATCTTAATTGTAAAAAAATAGAATAAGTTTCAAGAATATTTAATATTATATATTATGATAAATAACATTAACCATTTTTTGACGGAATATATAATTTAGGGACCACTTGATACATCATAAAATTTAAATAATCATATATGTCTCATAGACCATAAAAATATTTTATTCTAAAATATCCCCTAAAAAGGAATGGGTTTTATAGAAATTTAATATATAAAATAATCATGTATAAACATTGTGGTTCTAAAATTAATGATGGGAATAGAAAATTTCTTATAATAATAATCAATGTTTACTGAATAAGAAACAATATCTTTAATAGTGAATAAATGTTTTGGAAACATGTTTTATTTTATGAAAATGATTATATATTTTATATAACCAAGTTGGAAACATGTACATAATATAAAATAAGAGGGAATAACAATTAAATTATATTTTAGGAACAATAGTAGAATATCCATATAGAAATTTTCAATGAAAGAGGTATAACCCAAGGAAAGGGAGTGGGGTTTGAGAACCCCTTTACATTGTGTGTGAATGCATTCTTCAGTTTTATATAGTATATTTTATAATAAATTTAGAGTTAATAATTGGTAAGTTCATAAATTTGTCCACATTTATTTTATTTATTAAAACATTATTATTATTCATTTATTTCAATTTTGGTGATTTATAATGATTATTATTGTTATCTCGGGACTATTTGTTTTATCTTTTTATAGTTAGTTCCCTTGAGTATAATTATGATTGTTCTTTTGAAATGGAGATGAAACACCATAATTGAAATGAAAATTTATTAGCACACTTTTGGAATACTAATTTTAACCATATAAAATTTTATTTCGTTTATGATAACTACACAATAGTCAAAACATTAATGAAACTGCTTAATTTATCATGGCTGTTTTTACAAGCATCATGAACTAGTAATATTTTATTTAATATTTTGATTATATATTAGTTTAGAACATGATAACTGTTATTATATTGATATTATAACCTGATATAATAACAATATATATTTTATTACCATTCTTGAATATGTTAATTGAAAATTAATACTTGTGATCTATGAAGGTGATGAATAGATACATTCTCAAAAATGTGTTCATTTTTAGAATAAAATTAGTAGAGAAGAAATTTTATGATGTATATTACATTAAAAGAAAAACAATTTAGTATATATATATATATATAATATTACAGTTATCATTCAACATTTTATATGTGAGATGGGAAGATGATAAAAAATAAAATAAATTTTAATATAAAGAAGGAGGATTTTACCTCTTAAATATCTTCTCCTTGAGATCATTCTTAAGGAAGATTCGACATGTATTTTGTTGAGACGATCTAATCATGGATGTGGGGAAGTGGATTGGGAATATAATTGGGAAGAATATTTACAATTTATAGTGATCTAAATCAATGATGAAAAGATTTGGTGAGGGGTTGTATTTATAAGGGGAGATATGGGTGTTTTTTATTATTTTATTAATTTTTCTATTTTTTTGACTCCATACTATTAGTCGTACTAATTTATATCACATAATATTTTTAAAAATGAAATATTTTTTTTTTATTTTTTAGTCCTCAAATTATCCATACATCATCCATTACATAAAAATTAGTGTATTTAAATTATACGATAGATTATGTTAATTAAATATTCACCAAATATTTTCCAATTATAGAAAAATATCAATAATCACCCTACGCATTTTTAAATGTTTATATTTGTAAAATGGAATCAATTTTACGAACCTAATTATATATATAATAGAAATATATTTTTTATAAAAAATATTCATTTTTTCCAAAAAATAATAATATTATAATTGATTTTAATAACCCTTTGAAATTTTAATTAAGGTATCATAACATTCTCATATAATTATAATTGAAAATAATATTAATTTATGAATCTATTTTTATGAAAATAAAATTTTCTTTTAAATCATTATAAAAATTTTAATTTTATAAAAAAACATTATGTATTAAGATAATACCAACACTTAATTTATAATTTTTAAAACATTTATTTACTTATACCATGTTTGGATTATATCGAATTTTCATTTATAACATACATAAATTTTATTCATACTTTCATAAGGGAGTTATTATTATAAGGGATGGATTCCTATTTCAAAGGGTTATGTTTTTATTCTAATGATTGTGTTAATATTCTCTTGATTGATCTTTCTTAATTTCTATTGATATAAACTATTTAATTCTTAGAATGTGAGAAAAATGATTTGATTGGGATATCTATGTTATGTATGTGTTTAAAAAAAATATAAAATATTTTAAAGAAGATAAATTTTACTAATAAAACTCAAAGTTGTTACACATGGTTTGGGTAACTGTGTGGCACATCCCTATAAATTGTTCCTGAGTTTTAATGCCTATAATTTGAAATTAAATTCCAGAAACAATATAAAATTAAAACTAAAATTGTCCCACATTATCCATATATGTTCCTTTAAATTTTGTGATCCCTCTAGATGTATTTTCTTTATCATACCTCATATCAGGGATGATAAAATCACAAATCAAATTATTGATCATCATCTAGTGAGTTCTTTTTCTTTCAACCTATGATCACTCTTATCTTTTACATTCCATCAATGAAGATGTTATGATTTCCTTGTGTTTTTTATTAAATTTATAATTGATGTTGAAATTTTTTTCTCAGTTCTCATCCCAATTATTTTTCAATCTCTCTTCATATATCCAAGGATCACCATCAGTGGCCACAAATATAGGATTCATTACTATTGGACACATGTTTCTATTATATTAATTCATCTTGTAATTAAATGTTTTTTGTGAATTCATATATGCGTGTTTCTTAATTTCGAAGAGATTTTTTATGATCATTTTTCATAACATTTCTTATCAAATAATATTTACCATTTTCTATTTAAATTAACTTGTCATGAATTTTATGGATACAATCGTTATCTATATCTATTTATTGGAAATTTTTAAGTCCATGGTTTATTTTATTGGACTTTAAATATCATTTTAAATACTATTTGGTAAAAATTTGTTCTTTTTCTTGAATTTTTATTCTAAAAATTAAATTTCATGATTATAATTAAATGAGTTGATCTATTTAATGATATATAGATAATATCAAATACATGAATTAGTGAATTTAACAAGAACCCTCCAAAAATTATATAAAATTTTTATGAAATGGGCCTCCATGTGTTACTTTTAATAATGGAATTTTTATATGGAATGATGGATTTATCCCACGTTTTAAAATGTATTCAGAATTTTTTAAATAAAATAAATTCCTTTGAATTGATTTTTTTTGATTGAAATTAATGATTTTTTTGAAATTTTGGACTTATTATTAGGATTTGTGAAAAATTGTGTGTATGGTTACCATTTTAAATGTTTAATTATTTAAAAATATTTTAAATGAATTGATGATGTTTAATAAACCAATTTTTAATTTTAGTTGATCCACTAATGTGATAATTATTTAATGTATTTTTTTAGTTCTTGTAAATCCAATTAATGGATGTCTAATAGTGATTATTTACTTTAAGGGTGCCTTGGGTTGAGGGTGAGATGTGTTTTGAGTGAATGATACCATGATTGATATTGACAGAGATCGATATGTAATCCATGGTACATGATAGTCACACTCTATTTTTTTTTAAATTCATGGGATCCATGATAGTTAAATGGGATTTACTTGTTATAAGATTCCTTATTAATCTCATAGCAAGTGTAGTATAAATATATAGAACATGAAAGTTTTAGCCAATGCGCCTACATCCAGAAAGATGACATGTGTGGAACTAGTTTTCTTATGGCCTATGAGACTCTATGTAATCCCATAATTATACCTTATGATTTTTTATTATCCAGTTTATGGTGCACTCACTATCATTCCTATGTTGTTCCCATGACATCAATATACTTTATTCTTGATAAATGATAGTGTTCATTATCATTACATGTAATGGGAGTATCCTTTATTTATTTATTACATCCCTTGATCAAATTTTTTATTTAGATTTTTCACAATGACTATATTGTATTAGATTTTGTGAATCATTGATTCTTGGTGAATGTTATTATTTTTTTAATTTATCAGAATCTATCCTTTGAAATGGTTTTCTATGATTTTGAAAAAACCATTAGTTTTTAAATATGTAATGTCATGGGTTATAAGATTTTTTTGTAAATGAATTTTAAATGTTTAAAATTCAGTTTTAAACTGAGATTTATATTTTTTATTAAACTATTATTTTATAATATTTCTCTTACCTTATAATTTAACTAAATATATTCCTCGGTTGAATCATACTAGGATCTATAGATCACACATTTCATAGACTATTTTGTGTTTAGATTCATCTTATTCATATAAAAATTCATCATCTCTTCATTAACTATTTACAATTCTTCATGTTTCATTTATCTAATATGGGTGACCAAAGACAAGGATGGTTGTCATATAGTATTATAATATAGGTATTTGGAATCATTTTTTTATTTTTAGTTTTGTATCATCTATTTTATATTGATTGATTATACTCATGTCTGAATTTGGGGATGTTTCCATTTTGAAATATTTTATTAGTCAAATTTTCTAGATAAATACTTTTAAATTATTATTTATTGATTATCATGCTCTGATCAGTAACCCTTGTAGTTTAGAAAAACTCTTTGGGTTCATAATGGATCTGTTCAAATATTAGTTTACACGGTACTCGGGGCTTGTTTTTCACAAATGGTATTAGATGAATCCTTTTCATGAAATGATCCAATAACCTTTACATCAATTATTTCATTTATTATTATTCCTGATATAAAGTGGAGTTTTAATGTGTTATAACTCAAAAAGACATTTTGAAAAGGTCCTTAATCACCACCTTTTAATGATGAGACATAAATTTCTATGGATGTGGAGAATTTAGTATATATTTTGTGTTATTAATTTCTTAAAGATGAATGATATTTATATTCCCAATTATATTTTATTTTTATTTTGGTTTATATCTTATTAATTTTAGGTCACAATAGATGGATGATTTTTTCTACACAGTGCATCCATGGACTCATAAACTAAGATGATTGAGTGTGACATATCTGGAATTTAATATAGGAACTATTATTTAATTTCTCTGTGGTTTACCATCCCATGAAACTAGGCCATGCATAATTTTAATCTAACTCAAACTTGGTTCCCAATATATTTTTTTTCCTAATTAAATCCACTTACATGAGTTCAATTTGGCTGTGGGTTTAATTATTTTGAAATTAAATATTTTTTGGTGTATATTTTTTATTATTATGTGATGTTTTAGATTTAATTAGTTATTTAGTATTTCAAATACATTTATAAAAACCATATTTTGTATTAATTGTTTTGGAAAAATATAATGAAAAATGTTTTAAATTACCAAATGGTTTTTTATGGAATGTTTGGTTTGGGAAAAAAATTCAATGCCACTTTTGTGATGTTATAAGAAATTTTTTATGATGAAATATTTTTTTAAAATTGATTGAAAGTGAAATTTTTATTCTAATTTGAAATTTTGATTAATGTTGTTGAATCCATGGATGAATTTGAATGATATGATTATGGATATTTTAAAACTATGATAGATTTATAAAAAATATATATATTTTAAAGAAATGATCACTATTTTATAACTGGTAAAATTATGTGTGTTTTGATAGGAATGATTACTTTATAATGTGGTTAATGTATTGTTTGAATCATATTGGAATTATTATATTCTAGTTTGGGATTTTTGGTGTACTTGATTTGATGATCCTGTGATTGAAAATGACTACAAATTTTTCATAGGATGTTTTACATAAATATATCACATTATTTCATCTGTCTAGTTTTGATAGTGGTCCTTCACATTTTCCATATTATGAATATGTTGTCGATAAATCTATTAAGACTCCATTTATCACGGTGGAACTAATGACCATACAATAATTTATTACTACCACTAACATCTTGGATTGTTATCCACCTTTTGATAAAGGTAATAATTGTTCTCTTTAACTAATAAAAATCCGTGGAGAAGTAAATGGGATCCCTGAATGTATAAAAATACAAGATTCAACTATGTTCAAGTATATAAATTAATTTTTGGGGGGACCTCAACAGGATGGGTGGTAATATATGATTCTCTCTAGTATGGATGAAATATTTTCATTAGAATTCTTCATATTAGACATCATTTATCCAACTATTTGGAATACTATTTCTATTTGGTATACCAATAGTTTTATAGATTTTACAAATGGAGTGAATTCAATAGTATACAATATGTTTCTAGTAGTGAAATATACACACTTCCAAACAAAAAGAGAATATTTAGATATTTAGAGCCTCGCACACATTTATATAAATAAATTTGTAAGACTATTTGATTTATGTCATTCAAAAATGATAGATTTAAATCAATTATTTTAAATGATAATATATTAATGTCTTTTTGAGGATCTTGATACTAAGATTCTTTAGACCACCTCATATCACCGTCAAATGGGTAGACATTTCTAAAGAACTATCCATGGGATATAATCTATGTTGAGATCAATCTTCATTGCATGTCCTAGTTTATTGTTTTATTATTTTCATTTTGAATACATTCCATCAATAATATTTTATATTCATGTATTCAACTAGTCTCAAGTAAATCATCATATAGAATCAACTTTCTTCTTCTAACTGTTATGGGGAATTTTTTGAATAGAAACTTGGGGACCTATAACATATTTAAGAGGCAAAAAAAACAAAAATTTTAATTTGGGATCATATTAAATCACCCCAAATCTAGAAAATTTTGTATGATGACACTAGAATAAAATATTAGGAATTATATATTGGTTATCATGTTTTCATGAGTGTATCTCCTTGTATGGGTGTCATAATATATGTTAAGAAAATGAAACTAAGCCGAAGGTACATCAGTTATTATTAAATTTTGTAAATAATAATAAATGTAGATTACTAATTCAAAATTCCACAAGTATCTCTAATGTTAATCATGTGTCCTATGTATCATTGTTAGGGATGTATATGGAAGGCCCAAAACATGTTACCATCTATGATAAAATAGAATTAGAACATGAACTGCCAAATTGTGAAGAGCCTATGAAATTTCCTGACATTAGAGGAATGCTTTTTGTTTGTCATTTGAATACACTAGAAGCTATTAATTTATATAAATAATAAAATAAGATGGCATTTTTGGAATCATAAGATGTTATGAATAAGAAACACACACAATTTTTTGAAACTAATATCTATGGAAATTCCATGGATAATATTTTTTTACCGAATAATGTGACACATAAAAATGAATTATTGTATGTGAACATTCAATTTTAATAAAAATATATCATGATGAAATGTATAATATTTAATTGCACAAAAATACTTACAAGATAGGTTGAATATCAATTTTCAACATTCTTTGTCAAAAATAAGAATAGTGTGAGTTGTTGAAATTATCCCCATAAGATTATTTGGAGAACTAAAAATATACAATTTATTTGTTACACATTTTATTAATAATAATGTGGTAAACTATATATACATAACAATCTGTTGATTATAGATTGTATATGAAACAGTGATAATACCATTGAAGGAAAATCACATATGGATCATAAATATAATTTTCAATTCATTTTTAATAATTTAGAAAACAATGAAATTGAATTATTTATTAGAATATAATTGATTATATATCTAATAGTTGAATTTAACTCTACATATTTATTTTTAATATTCAAATAGTTAAATCTATATTATCTTATCATTGAAAAAAGTATTTATTCTAAAACCATTTTCAATAATGTATTGCGAGGCTATTTTTAAAATATATTCCTCCTCAACATTTAAGTTTATATTATAAAATGGATAACATATTTAATTCCAACATAATTTATTTTTTCAAACTATGTAGACATAATTTTTTAAAAATTATTTGTATAAAAAGTTAAAATTAATCACTATAATTTAAAATAAAATGGGATTACCAAGGGTTAAACAAAAAATATAAGGTTTAAAAGTACATTAAAACTATTTTAATTCCATTAATTCATTTATATTTTTTTTAACATTAAAACCATAGAATATGGTCCATTTAGATCAATTTTTTTAAACTGTTGTCCATTAAGGCCACCACCACATGAAAGTCCATGAGTAGTAGAATAGTGCACCCCAATTTGTCCTTAATGAGATTTCATGTCCCAATAGGAGTGTGGTAAGGAGAAAACATGGAAGGGGATTCTAGGAGGGGCCATGGACATGGGTGGTTTTGGCATGCAGGGTGATGCGTTAGGAAGGGTTTCAGGGACATAGATGGGTAAGGTTACTAAATAGCTTTGATAAAATATAAAAACAAAATTCATAGAATCCAATTATAGATTAAAATATAGATACAAGAATAATGTGACCAAAATAATCACACAAATATGCAGTCACAATAGATCTCAAAAAAGATAAAATGTTATTAATATCAGTAAAAAATGTAATAAATAAATTTGTCCCAAATAAACATCACTATATCTATCACCTCCAACATAATTATCATAATCATATTCCTAGTCCCTTACCATATCCTAATCCTCATCCTCAACATGAGCCTCATCCTCGACCTCATCCTTAACGTCATCCTCATCCACGTTCCATGCTTCTACCTCTCCCTCTATCTCAGCCTTGACGTTGTCCTTAGACTAATCTTCTCCATCGTCATCATCATGAAAAAAATAACCTCATCCACCACTGTAATATCAACATGGTTCCTTATACAATGAATTCATTGGAGACATATATTCATCACAATATGTGATTAAATTTGGTGGATATTCTTGATGTAAAAATTTCATCAGTTTCCAAAATTCAGTGTTTTCCCAAGTAGATCGTTCTTCCACAAGTGTGTCCCTTTTTTCAGCATGTTTTTTCCATTACATAAAATGTTAAAACATAGATAAACTAAAACTAGTTCCCAGTGAGGATAAATACCTCATCAAGACTATACCCTTCCCATGTCAGCGGCACACTCTTCCAGGGTGCTCATCTCCCAAAAATTGATATATGTTATCATTTGGCCAAAACATTTCTAGTTCATGAGCATCATGGGACACTCAAGTAGCATGTTACAAATATAAAAATATTATTATGTTAAAAAATAGATAATAAAATTTTAAATCTACGCTGTAAAAATTACAATCTTTTGTTGTGTCAGTTTGTTAACCAATCTTCCATCTTTTTCCATCCACTAGAGCAAAATAATTTTTCTCGAGGAACACATCATTCAACATTCCATACCTACCTCTATCATGACATTGATTGTAGGAAAATTTAATTAAAAATAGGATATAAATAATTAATTTCAGAACTAAAATTTTATGAAAAATATTGAAATCAAATAAAATATGTATGAAATAATAAAGAGTGAAATTCTTAATGGAAAATTATAAACATCGACCATACTTGTTTCCTCTCACGATCTAACATTGTAGTACGCCCAGATGTGCAAAGATAATTTTTAGCATAATTTTATTTATTTATTTTTTTGGCCGATTCCTAAATAAAATTCAATAATTCAAAAGAATTTTTTAATGAGAAAAATGAAAATTTTTATTTAAAAACCTCAAATGTTATTAATACCTTTATCATAATAGTCATCCAATGAGTAATAATTATTCGATACTATTCTATCAAATAATCATCCATGGCAGGTTTTTCCACTCACTTTATGCCAACTCTAGAATTCCATCCAATATTCAACTATTTTATATAGGCTCTCCCATGCTCACCTAACTTTTTTAGATGTGTTTGCTATGCACCCGCACTATCGGGAAAAATAAACAAAAGATGTCACAAAATTATTTTTTCATATAAAAAAATTATTACATTATATACAGTAGATTTGTTTACCATATAGGTTCCCAAGAATCATCATTGATTTCATCTAGAAACATCCCAAATTAGATCTGGTTAAGATGAACGATGTTAATGTATTTTCAATGCATCGCCAAAAAACACTAACATTGATGCCCTATTTTTTTGAAGATTAGGATGCCTTCATTGTATTCCACAATCAACTGCATGTGGTAGTTCAACACTAAATTCTTGTGTGTATGCACCCACCACAGACACATTTCAATAGAGATATATGTTATGATAGAAAAAATATTATTTCAAAACATGATATAATGAAAATAAATTATGTTAAAAAAATTGATTGGGTTCTAAAATATACCAATGATTGTCTACTGAATGGGCATATCTGGATCCACACCCACTGATGGAAAATCACCCTGTACTAGTGTAGTGGGTCCCAGTGTATGCTCTATTGGCATCAATAATGTTGAAGTAGTAGTTAAGAAATATTGATGAATCCGGGATAAAAATAAGTAGATGGTAATTAATATGGGATGAAAGACTGACCATATGCATAATATGGATGGGGAGTGGGAAGCACCATTCGATACATTAAATTTTGGTTAGGAGGCTCAGATGTAAAGGTTGGTGAAAACATGGGGGGAATCATATCCTATGTGTCCCTAATGAAATAGTGGGATCAGAATGTGAGGAATATGGTACAACCATGGTAGTGTAATGTTTTAAATGGGGGTAATTACTGGAGATCATAGTTATCATTCCACCCCCTCATACCACCTACCTAAGTACTGGGTCCACTAATACTCTACTCACCGAATAACTGGCACCTAAGTGGTGGATCATGCACAAAATTTTAAAATAAAATTGATCACATGACATTATATGTTAGTTATATATATATATATATATTAAATAAAATACTCACAAAATGCACTAATAGAAGAATTCCCATCTCATCTATTCGACGATTGTTGTCCATCATATTTTTTCACCGCTACCCTTTATATGGTTTCTTTTCCATCATTTGAGATAAAATATTAAACTAATTAGAAAAGAATAATTATTGTGTATCCATAAAAAAAAAGAAGTAGTGACAAAGATTATTTTTCATAGGTCATTTGATTATTATTTTCAGTATGGTAATTTAGATATTTTTTGGGTTAGGTCATTATTTTCATTGAATTTTATTTTTATAAAAATTATTTTAATATGTATAATTCAATTCATAATGTTTTTTTGTCAATATTTAACTATTTTAGTTTAATTTTTGGTTGGTAGCTCTAAATACAATAAAATTTAATATTATAAAATACAACTCTATGAAAACTAATACCATTAAATATTGAAAATTCAAATGATGATCTAGTTGGATACAAAATATTTTTAATCAATATTAAATAAATTTTTATAGTACAAACCTCAACATCTCATGTCGATAAAACAAATAGAGATGATAATATAGATAAATTATTCAATATATTTTGTACTAGATCTTCTGGTTCACAATAAACTCTAACAATTGATGTATTAGAGTCATCATAATTAATAAATGGATTGGGGCTATTGAGAATGGGGACGGTGTCAATTCAATTATCACCATCATCAAAAATATGAGTTTTAATTACATAAATAATAGAATCAAATTCTTGTTTCTTATGATCTTTGAAATAAAAAACTTGTTTCAGAATTGGCGCTAATACATTTCATTTATCGGTAACTAGAATGTGAGTCATGTCAATAACTCAAAATCTAAAATCATCAATGAAGGTTCTCTGCCTCATCATTGAATCAAACCACTATCATTTCGACATAGGGACTCAACCATGATATTATTAACCCATTATTTTTTTCAATGACTCCATAATAAGCTACATTTTCAAAATGAGGTCTATTATCCAATGCAATATCATAATACTCTATTGTGGTAGCTAGAATAACACCATCACAATGTGTTCTTGTGTTTCTTCTTTGTTTAGTGATAATAATTTAGTACCCATTTATCATGATGTATTTACATTGACAAACCCTTGTAGTAAGACAAAACGTTATAGATCATATTTCCTCAGAGATATTGTCAGTAGGAAAATGTTATAAAATAAATATATATGAATTTAAAACATAATTAAATATTTAATTTATTTATTTTATAAATCAATATTTCTACCTTCAATTTTAAACAAACTCAAAACTTTATTCTATGAAAATTCCCTCTCCATCTTAATTATAAATAACAATTTTTTCAATTTAACATTTCTTTATATTCCTTGTACATACAAATAGAAATGATTTAACAGATATGTACAATTAGAAGAGTTGGGATAAGATATACATGTTCAATTTACTTACTAGATGTAGCCATTGATAAAAATCAAAATTGAACTACACTGTGCGATAATGTCATCTCTCTCTATTCAATGAATAATGTCGTTAATGTGTATGATCCAATAATTCCAACTATTTGAGAAAGTTATGGAAAAATAGGTTAAATTTTATCATACTTTTCTTCTTCATTTCTCATTAGTATGTTCATTCCCGTAGTTAGATATGACAAATATATTGAGTATAAACCCAATCATTCTTGAGCTATGTATCCATTGATTATAGATCCTTCATGATGATTCCTATTCTTAACATAATAATTCCATCTGTATCTATTTCTTTTAGTTATATACATCCAAACAAAAAGATATAAATTCTCAATGAAGTATTTTGGTTGGTAGATAGACACTAATATGCAACATGCGTGTGAATAATGATGGAGGAAATATTTCCTATGACTCACAAAAAATTAATGGTGTCTCCATCAAATTTTTTTAATAACGTCTTAAAAATAATCATCGCACAATGATCTCTAAAAAATGTTCCAACCAAATAACTAACACCCTTATATTTTTGAAAAAAATATGATCAAATTCTATTGGAATCAACTCATACATAAGGATGTTATAGTCATGAGTCCTCAATGATTTTAACATCAACTATATTAGGTTGGCCCATTAGAATATATTTCATGAATATCTCTGAAAAACATTTATAGTATCCAATACATCAATAAATTTATTTTTTCTTGTAGTTTTTATAATATAAGAAGCACATTTAACATGCAATTTATTTTTCACTAATTCATATAAGATTCAATTATAGTTTGATCCCCTAATCCACTATGTCATAACGAGATCGTAAATCATAATTTATATTTCCTTGGACATTTTGAATAATCAAAAGAAATATTTCAAATATATTATTTTCAATCTGAATTACATCTAAGAAATGAAGTAACAAATTGGATGACCAATATGGAAAATCAAAAGATACACAAATCTTCTTCTAATTGAAATATATATCATTGAAACATTATTCCTCTTTCTAGATTTCAAATCACCATTACAGAATGAAAAACTGAAATCATGCAATTTGATAGGCACATAATTTCCCAACATTCGTTGAGATGTATCATCAGGCTATATGGTATTGTCAAATATTTGAGGATAATTTCTATATGGATGGTCTACAGGAAAGAATTTTCATTGTCCCATAAAAAAACAATGATGATATTTTAGTCTTTTAGAATGTGTATTCTTCATAAAAACCGGAATTGACTATTTTCCTTTCTTGCGTCTTTTAGATATCATTTTGTAATTATGAAAATAACTGATCTTCCACATTAGTGCAACACACATCTGAAATATGTCTTTCAAACGAGCCTCATATGTGTGCACACCCATATCCCAATGAAGATTCACCTCTCTTTTTAAAAGGTTTCATGTATACTTCTATATCATTGTTAAGATCATAATAGATAGATATATGTATATTCATGAATGTGTAAACCATTTTCATACAAAACCATGGGGGAAGGTAATAAATGTGAATGAAAACTGGCCATGTGTTGTTAGATGTAAGAATGTATTAAAATGGATTAAAACTGTTAGATAGAAGAAACAATCTTACATTACATTGGTCAATTTTAAAATTAGGATATCAAGCATCAAATCTCTTCCTTGAAAATATATGTGTAGGACGAACAGACTCTCCATTATTCTTCTTTCTCTCAGTATCATGACATCATATTTTTATTGGTATTTCATTAGAAATGAAACGATTCGGGAGCCTAGGGACCAATAGAAAATCCCAAAATACTTTTTATGGCACATGAGATGGTGTTCCATCATATTTTGTTTTCCATTGGGATGTTCCCCATATTATACAATCACTTCATTAAAAAGTCTCCTCATATAATAAGCCACTATCTTTTGGGCAAGCATGAATTTTTTTAATTATTGTTCGTCATAAAACTTCTATACCATATAGTGGTTTGAAAGAATATTTGAATCATATAGAAGTAAATCCTTCAATAATGTAATAATGTAATTGAATAATGTCTTAGAAATCCTATAAATGTTTTTCTCATGAAACAATCAGAATATAAATTGAAACTTTTTTATTTTACCACATCGAAAGTATACGGGATTCGTCGCAACATCATTAAAATTTTCCACTTTATCAATGTGAACATTTTCATTAGATATAACATTTGTGATTGTATCGATGTATTCATGGGTCTATATACTTTCCTTATCATGATGAAAAATAAATAGATACTGATCATATATCAAACTCTCCAATCCCAACCTCTCATTTCAATCATCAACATTTTGGGATTCCATTTTCTCAACATTGTGATACCCAACATAGTAGTTTATTTCAAAACCTATTTTGGTTATATGGTAGAAAACGACTTCATTGATCAACTATGGTCCTATAACTGAATTATAACATGTCATGTGTGTGACAACACTATATGAAATATATTAAAATGTGAAATGTTGAATACTCTCTATATTTTTTTGAAAATTACATTAGATCTGATAAGTCTCATACATTTAACTTTTATCTGTTCCGTTAGAAAAATTTAATAATCCATTTCATTAAACCAATAGTATGATAATTCATTGTAATAAATTAATATTACATGATGATGGTTCATACACATTAGAAAAATGACACTTATGGGATTTATTTATATTAGGGGAATGGACATGGAGGTTAGGAAGGAAAGGTGTGTGTAGTGGATCTTATTCCGATATTTGGTTAAGAGGGACATCATCTATTAGAAGTATAATCATAATCAAAATTAGTATTTATAATGATTATTTTGAAAATGGTTCACCTTATGTGTATATATATTTTAATTTTTCTTTATAATTAATTTTTCATTCTAGTTAGTTTACAGAGTTTTTTCTCACAATACACTCGTTGGGAATAATTTACACAATATTAATTTTTTTATTGAGTGTATTATTATAGATCTTAGATATGTAAATTACTGGTGCTTCGTGTTCCAAATGACGAATATCTTTTATTTAGTCATCATGTTGGGATAGATAAAAATAAATCATACTGATGTTGATTTTTATTGAAGGAAAGTATATCATTCATTTCATCTAAATGATACAATTTTATGAAGACATGTGAGTGGGAGGACGATGTGTATAATGTGGATCTAGAATTTAGATAGATTGAAGATATTATGTCACATTTTGAAGGCTTGGATATTGTTTCACAACAAGCATTATCCTATGCTATTTATCAAAATGGTTTACCAATATCAGAATGCATTTTTAGAAAAATCATCATGACACCCCAAATATAGAGAACTTAACTTTTAGATAAAACTAATTATTATTGGGTAACCCATATCAATTTTATGATATCATTTGGAACATGTTTAGTTAATTAAAATCAATTATCTTCTTAAGTTCATAGAGGTTTTTTTATTTATTCGACTACAGACATCACCCTATGAGTTAGAGGTTTTGTTTATTCTAAACAATGTTGAACCATGTGACCATGATGAATTGATACCTTGTTTCATGGATTTTGAAATGTTTGGTGAATCGTGAGGGTCATAGTGGTTCTATATGAATGAAATATAGTGAGGTTATCAAAATTAAAATGTTAGAGTGTGATATTTAGAAGAAAAGAATTAAGGGTACATTCATAATTCATGAGTATCTTGTCATTTCACATAAGATAATAAATTATATTGCTGTATTTTTGTCATACAAATGAAATATTGTCAATAAACCTTAATTTAAAAATCAAGAAAGGATAAAATAAATCATAATAATATTGAAATCTTCAATATCAATCAAAATTATTCTATAATGATAACTCACAACAAAACACTAACAAAAGAACCGCATGAAATGATATATGGATTGTGTTCATAAAGGGATCATAATTTATAAAAGTGTGAAATATTTACAATTATATTGTTGGAATTATCTCATTCAAAATAATGAGGAGTAATGAAATGTTCCATTCATGGGGTGTAGAAGAAAACTATTTCATATGTTATAATTTTATAATGTAGTTATCCTATGTGGGATCTGGAGAGAAGTGTTCAAAAATCAAAATTACTACTTAAATTCCAGAATGAAGTGGAGGTTGTCTTTAAATTATTTGAATTTGTAGAGAAATAAAATCCAAAAAAATCATGATAAAGAAATTAAGGAAATGATTGAGAACAAATAAAAAATAATGTGTTTGCTGATAATTATAATAGTCATTTGATCTGGTAGGTTTTGATTTTATAATTTAATTTTATTATTAGAAATTTATATAATCCTCTTCTAATAATTCTATCAAATTGAGTCTCCACAATAACATTCAATCATTCCATTAGTCAAAGGTGATTTTCAATGTAAATTATTCAATGATCTCATCTTGGTTTACTCTCCATACAATGTGGAAGTACGTTGAAGTGAATACCCTCATTTGACATAATAAATACCTGACTATGTCTTGATTATCCAAAAGAATAAAAAATATACCCTACCCCCCACATACTGATGATTTCTGAATACAGAACTAATAAAAAATGTTATATTAATTTTATATTAACCAAATCATTATGTTGGGAATAGTATCATTAAATAAATAAATATAAACTATAAAATCAAACACCAAATAAAATCATACGTGATAATAAAAAACATGAGTAGAAAATTAAACCAACGTCATAAAAGAGATTGATGATTTTATATGATTATGTTCATTAAGAAATTATTATAAAATGGAAAAAACCCCTTAACCATCAATCTGAATATTACCCCTCCATTTAATTGTAATTTATGATGAATTTTGATGAATAAAAAATTAAAAAACTAAATGGAATAAAATGGTGAAATGGAAGAACATCATATTTCTCCTCTAAAACCAATAAGATAAAAAATCATATTCTACCGACCATATAGTAGAAAATAATAATGTTCCCATAATAGAAGTTGTTATAAATTTTTCTTTGTATTAACTTTAAAAATATCAATTAATTTGGGAAATTTAGGAAAATCTTTCACCCAAATAACAATAGAACAATTTTTCTAAACAAGGACACTATTTAACTTCATTAATTTTGGTAAATTCATTGCCTACCTTAATGATATTATTTCTCCATGAATTTATTTTTTGCATTATGATATGATACCTCATTCCAATTCATCTATAATCATCTTGTTTGGTGGGATTTAGTTTATTATGTCTCATTTACTATGTTTGGGTCCATTCAACCAGAATAATTTTTTTTCACAATGATTTATTTTTATAGGCTGTAGGACTCATATTATATCCATGTCTTGAAAAGGATGTAGAATACATTGATAAAATTAATCCTAATAGAGTAATCACATTAATTTGATAACAATTTAAAAAATTAGTATATAAATAAATAACTCACAGGAATTAAAATTCTAGAAATAACCGATTTTACTATTTTATATAAAAATTCACAAAAAATACAAAAATAATTAAAATCATCTCAAATTTTTCAATTAGGATTAAATAAATAATTGGAATAGACATTAAAATTGAATAAAATATTATCTCTCTAAATTACTGCACAAATAGAACATGATATCCTTGACATGTAAACATCACAATCGAATCAATGAAAAATAAAAACACATTCAGTTTCATCCTACAATTTGAAAATATGAAAAAAAATCAGGAATCGTCAAAAAACAATATTTTAAGTTTGAAATTTATATTTTTTTTACTATATTTCATATTCATTTCTCATATAATGCACAAAATATAGCAACCTCAAATTAATTTTTTCTCTTTTGAAAATTGTAAATTATCATCAAGGTGTTTCTCATCCAATCCTTTTAAGAGTCACCATAAGTATAGTAAATTACTACATATACACTTGATTTGAGTCATGGATATATTTTTATCATTTGGACTTCATGGTTTCATTATATTTATTTGGGTTTTTAGTATTTATATTTGGAATACTCTGAGACATAATAAGGACCATCAGCCTCTTTGGAAAAAAAATCATAATTCTAATATTCACTTGTGTATGGTCTCAAACTCACTCCCATAAAAATGATTATGATATAATTATATTTAAAAATATCATGTACATCCCTCAACATATAAATTTAATAGGTAAAATTTGTATATCCTCTCATTGATAATTATTTATTAAAATCTAGAAATAAGAAAAAAAAATTTATAAGCCTTAGAGAGGAAAGAATTATTTAATCATGAAACCTCTAGAAGGGAATATTTTTCAATAGAATGATTTTATCATCATAAAATTCATTTCTACATCATTTTATTTCCATTCAAATGTATCACCAAATAATGTTGTTATAACACTATATATCTTCCTCCCACACATAAGTTGAACTCGAACATGTAATTTAAATTTATAACAAAAGTGGATAGATAAAATTGGCTACTAAAGAATTTATTGAAACCATATTTTCATTTATTATAAGGAAAAAGAGATTAAATGAAGATTTAAAGATAGAATAAAAAGTATTATTTTGAATAGGGTAACTTAAAACCAAATAATATGATCAGTAATTTAAAACACAAGAATCTCATAATATCAAGTTTTGATATGAATAAATATAACTATGGTTAAAGAAATCATGGAATGGTTTACAAAAAAACAAAGGATAATGTAATTCATAGGGAACAATACACTATATAAATGTCATGGGAATGTGATATGAATGATAATGACAATGTGATTCCACATGACATTAAAAAAAGATGATTAATTTTCATTAAATTTCCCTATTTTTTTAATACAAAAAAATCAATCTGTATCATTATTATAAGGTTACATTCTTGTGATAAAACGATTCACTCAACGAAATAGGTTTCAATAATTGAAAAGACAATCATTTTCAAGTAATTTTTTTCAAAAAATACTAAAATTATAAACCAAACAATTATTTTAATATAGAAATTAATTAAATGGAAACTCATAAATTATGAAGGTTACCACCACCATAATTAAATGATTCAATGATTACGTTTAGTTGAAATGGATTTTAATATATAATATTATTTTCAATGGGATTTATAAAATAAGGAAAGAGTAATTTAGAGACACAATATGACTTATTAGTAGTGTGATTTAATGTGAAGCTCTTAACTACTGCTCACTATAAGAGTACAAGAAAAAGTATTTGGGATAACATAAGAAATTTAATGATAAAAATAAAAATAAAAATATAATGATAAATAAATGAAAATAATGATAGATCATTTTTTGAACACCCATGTGGGAACATGGTTTTTATGGACTACAGATGAGAATTTCATTTGGGATATCCAAAATCTAAGGGTGGGTGATTTTTATTACTCATTAAACATCAAAATATATTCTTTATAGCTTTCAATTCTTCTTTTTTATTGTGGAATCCATGTATATAGTATTCCAAATCCACCCCCATGTAAATATGATAAAACATTCTTTGTGGGGTAATCATAATGAAGGTGTTATCTTATTTCATTGATTCCGTATACACAACTTCTTTTTCATTTATTTTTTTTGGTGTAGGCATGATGTTACAATTAAAGAATCAATGATAATATCATAGTGTAATTATATTTGAAAAATATTAAAGCATGAATCAAAAAAGTAAATTTATTCTTCTTCATTTTAAGTAGTATGTGTCTCATTTTCCGAATTAAATCCATTTTTAACTTCTCATTTACTACCTAAAATAAAAGTTCAACATGTTTTGGGTGTTCCATATGTTCCTATTCAGATGAATGTACTTTTAATTATTCTTGTTCCTCATTGGGAATACATTTCCTAAAAGAATCTAATAATTTACAACAATTAGCAGTGATACAATATTCAGGTTCATAAAAATTATATGATAATGTGTTCTTTATAGGATCTATTCATTCTGTTAGTTCAGTATCAATTCCTTCTTATGTTGGAGGTTACACTGGGAGTCGGATTTCAATAGATTGAGTTAGTTAATCATTCTCTTCCATATTACCTTCAAATTCCCTCACACTAAAGGCGTCTTCAATAATTAATTTTAACTATTATTATTTTTAAGGAATGGGGTAATCAAGTATTTCTATATAATCATTTTATAAGTCATGTATACCTTATGAATTTCCCATACATAGCTCAACATGAGTTCTACCTCCATGTCATTTTTAGGTTGTTTCTTAAGTTCTTTATTCCATCAATTCATGAATGTATTGAAATATATTTAAAATACTATCTACAATTGTTATATATATATTGAATTTCCTTATCACTATAATTTGTTATATCAAGTGACCTTTTCATATTTCACCATGTACATTTCCTAATAAAATGTAGGGAATTAAACCTGGAGTTCAATTAATTATTTGATCAATACCTGTTAATATTTTTTATATGATGATTAAATTAAGGCCATAGATTAGATACTTGAAATAATCCTCCATGATGGTTCAGATTCATGCTCCCCATGTTTTTTATAGACGAATGAAACATAATTCTATATACACTAAGTTTAGTTAGACATTTTTTTATTAATTATAAAAATTTCAAAAGGGTCATGTTTTGGCAATTAGATTATGGTCACTGCCTCCCCAACAATGGCAGTAGGTTTTGAAAAATTTATATCATATGGTGTGGGATAAAAAATATTTCCTATGATAAAATACTTAAAAGTGTATATCCTAGGTTGTCTTCAGAGAGGAGAAAACTATAATTTATTGGTCAAATTATATTTTAGAAATAAATACTGGTGTTTTTTCACATTGTTTTTACCCTAAAAACCAGTGAATGAAAATAATAAAAAGAAATTATGAACTATATTAATCCAAAGTTGAAATATTATGGGATTTAAAATAGTGATATGAGTTGGGTGATCAAATTGATTTTGGTTTTCCAAATGAAATGTAATCCAAGTTCAAATTTCTCCATTTTTCTATAACAAAGATGATTAATAAGAGTTTACATGGTCACATTCAATCACACATTTGGTCAAATACTAATGGAGTGAGTAACATTTCCCATGATATCATCCAGTTCTACATTCGTTCTGATGGGTGTGAGAGTTTTGGTGAATACCCTCAATTGACATAGGAAATACCCAATAAGGTCTTGTTTTTCCCAAACAACCAAAAATATCCACTACCCCTTCCTCATGTACTAATTATCTCCAAGTACTTCACCACTAATCTCTTGTTAATTCCCCTATATATAAACTATATTAGAGTATAGGGAAAAAAATTTAATGGAACAATGAAAAAATGAAAATATAATCTAAACCCAAATATTACAAATCATGATAATAAAAACATATATTAGAAATTAAAAAAATCATACCATAAGATATAATAGATTTTATGTCATTTAGATCATGAAATAATGAATTAAAAATTAAATCCTTTACTTCCCTAATAAATAATAATGATACCCCACCATGTGAAGGATATTGATGAAGAAGGGGGGTGAATATGGCATAAAAACCAAAAAAGAATAAAATATTGAAAATTAATAACATAAAATTTATCCATCGTATTATATTCTCTAGATGTTTTATCTTTTTTATGCCCTATTCCATCAAAAAACCAATCTCCCATATTTATGTTTGATAAAAATGATCTTTCTTTCTAAAAACAAAATTTTAATACATTTTGAAATGTATAGAGGGTGTTATTACTAAATTAATCAATAATATGTTTTTCTGTCCAAGGAAAATCTTCAACTCATTCACTTTGGCACATTCAATAGATATCAAAATATAATATTTTTTCATGAAATATATTATTTTCATTCTAATTTGAGTGTTCATTCTAGTACAACTGGAATAAAATCATTTGGAGGTATGCAGGCTGAGATATGGCTCATTTAATAAGGTGTGTTCATTCTGTCATCTAGAAAAAAATTCTAATAGGTTTATTTTTATAGAACTATGTACTTTGTATTATGTAACTTACTAAACCCTGGTACCACTAAAATGTTCACCATGTTGGGTTGGCCATGTCGCCTCAAGCACTTCTGCCTATATACCAGGGGATGCTAACTCGGAGTGAGGGCCTATTTATGTCTATGTGGAGACAATTCCCTCAATCATAGAGTGTATCACAACTATATATCAATGAAATACATGTAGAGGAAGCAGTAATAATAACCAGTCAATATGTAAAAAACATTTATATATAAAAAACAAAATAATTTCATATACAAAGATAATGATGATATATATTATTTGACTCGACAAAGTATGAAATACAAGTAAACATTAGTATAATATAATATATTTATTGATAGTTTTAAAATGATAAAAATTGTCCATTAGAATTGATATCATCTGATCGGTCACATTAACCCCACCTCCAAATCCACTAACATTAACCATTAGTAGGTGGCTTTCCATTAGCTATAATTGCAATCATATAATCTATTTTGGTACCCAATGGTGTCCCAAACAGTGTTTGAGACATATCCCCAATAAAAAACTGCCCAAGGCTTATTCCATTAGTTAAATAAATAAATATATACTTGTAGTGTGAATGTTGCACAAGATCCTCAACCCAGTTGGTGAGGACTCCTTAAGTGCATCCAGGAGACCTGGGAGAAAATCCAGGAAAAAAGCTAATTTTCGGCACTGTAGCATCACTATAGTACGAACTATAGCAGGACTGTAGAAGGTATTGTGTAATAATATACAAGGTACTATAGCGGGGAACTGTAGTAGTCACTGTTTTCCACTGTAGCGTCTGGAAATATTCATCCATTTGGGCCTTTGGGCCACCGATTTGGTCCCAGAATCCTTCAAGGCCTTTAGGACACCCAGGCCTTCGGGTCAGTAAAGCCTTTTGGACACCTCAAGGCCTTCGAGCCACCTTAAGTTCAGATGAAATCTACACAACCTACAGGGAAAAAAATCAGAATGATGAGGAGAAAGGAGCTTTCACCGTAGTAGAAGAAAAACAGATCGCAAGAATGAGAGGGTATAGATCCTTCTATCGGGACAAGCCTATGCATGCACGGGAAAACCTATCCGAACAGCCATGAAAAGGTGGGGAGTTCATTTCATGATGAAGATTCTGGGGAGGAGTAGTTCCAAGTAGTTTTTCTGGGTTGTACGTAATGTTTAAAGCCTATAGGAAATGAATTTCTCTAAGTCTTATAGTCCACTTAATACTTATGCATACGGGCCTTGAAATGGTTCCACCTCACCCCTTGAAATGTTGATTATGAAAATCAATAAAAAATGAAGGCCATCAAGCCATTGGAGGTGGAGTAGTGTGAATATAGCAATGTAATATGTAATGGAAGTACAACAATTATACTCCAATAATTTCATGATCTCATTTTATATCCAATTCCTTAAATAAATTTCATTTAATTCATAATTCTTGATATCTATCATATTTCATAGAATCCTTTTTGATAATATAAATAAAATATTCCAAAACATGTCATCCCTAAAGTGTAATATTGAGACCGAATCTAAGCTTGTGCATTGGATTGGAAGACATGACATATGAATCAATTCATTCATTTTTTTATTAAATGATTACCTCACATTGATGTCCAAACTTTTAATATAGGTTTTTCTCTAGGTATAATATAAATGAACTCCCTACAATCTGTTCTACAGTGAACCTCTAATGAAACTAGGTATTTCTCTAGATGTGGTACAAGATCACTACAATATGTGTGTGTCCTTATCATCCCACTATAGTATCCCAATTAGGCAACGTGGAATATATATATAATTTCACAAGACAGCTTCCATGGAAGTACCTATTGATTCCATGTATCACACAACATAATATATTTATTCCTCATACTATATCCTCAATATCCTGCTAGGGATTCCAAGTATCACCTGGGTATAATCAAGGTTTATGCTAATTGAGGATGTATACAAAATTATAATTTGAATTAATGTGTCCATTATATGACTCATTTGTAAATATAATTTGCTATAATATATTCATAATTCTTAATTTAATTATTCTTTAATGTAGGTGGTATGTGTCTATTATTTTAGGAAAAAACTCCATAGGTTTTCAAGAAGGAAAATGCAGAAAAAGTGAAAAATCAGACACGTAAAAATCATGATAATGATATTCACGTAATGTACCTGAGGATGACATCTTAACCCAAGATGTGAAGAAAATTCATGACCATGAAGAGAGAAGGAAAAATATACTACACGTCGTGAACAGACAGGCCACATTGTGACACCCAGTCAAACTGGATAGCGAGAATGTTGTGAGGATTCCACACAAAATATACCATGCTAGAGTACACATCATGAAACACATCTACTTGTCGTGTACCTAGTCAAACATTATATCCTTGAGAACTATGTACCGTGGGAGATATCTGATGAAAAATGAGACGGATAGAGGGTACACATGGTGTACCATTGGTACACATCGTGATTAATAATGTCTATATAAGGAACGGATTGGCTGAGTAATAAAATAATTAGGCACAACTCTTCCTTCTCCACTCTCAATTTCCCATCATCCATTTTTACTCTTTTTCCTTTTGATCTCAATTTCATAATAGAATCATCAAATTTATTTCATTTCGTGATCCATTGAGCTTAAATTAGTCAACACCTTTTTCCCCATTCCATGCATATATTTCCATTTTTTTTGTCCCATGTAAGTAATTTAGTTTAAATAAAAATTCTCTTATTCATGTTTTGTCATTGTCATCCTAGAATCTATTTTTTTAATCTATTAAGTATTAATTTAAAGTTTATTATTTTATTCCACTATCCCTAACGACTAGAAAAATTTCATAGGGGTCGGTATTTAGTACGATTTATCTTCTTAAATTAATATATATTTTAATATAAAAATTGAATGAAAAATTGAATTAGAAACTAGGATATAAACCCCTTGTCTATCCCATTTGTGTGAACATCCCTGACCACGAGATGATCAAAAAAATGAACATATCCTAATTGGATTAGATTAAGCTATCACCACTAGCTTATGAGAATTTATGCTAAGAAAGACACACATAATGCATAAATTCTATCACTACCCCTTGACAATGTAATAACTACATCCCTGGTAGAACTATGAGGCTAAGACCAAAGTAAACATGTGACCCCTGTTTTCTTCACATAAAAGGCAAAGGATCGTTCCACGGATAAAATTAAAAGACATCCTTCACCTAGATTCCCAACATGATCCATACCGCTAATTTACCATTTAATCCCATCCCAAAATATAACATATACCAAAATCCAAAACAATAGACATATTTAAAGGAATCCCTTATAATTTTAGATATTAGATCCTCTAAAATTATAAATATAATTTTCCTTATTGATTTGACCCCTTAAAATGACTAAACTATGTCTCAGTAGTTGGTCAATGTTTGGGGCAAATTATAAATTGAAATTTGTTTCACATAATAGGAAGTAATTACACCACCCCACAGAGGCCATCAAATTTCATGCAGCGTTTCATGGGAGGAAACACACTTCTCATAAAAGAAATATAGTTTTATTATACTTTTCATTACCTTTCCATCACTCTATTTTCTTTCATTTTTTTCTAGACACCCATGAATATTATCGTTCATATTTTTTGAATGTACCATGGTCCCTGGACCAATCATAGAACCTTGTATCGTAAGAACCATAGGCCTAATATCTAGTTATTGAAAGAAATCATACTTAAATCTGACAGAGAACAATGGCTGAGAAACTTCACCATGTAGGACCGAACACATCAAATCATAAAATCATACTGGGAAAACACTTGATGCACTATGAGAAGACAATCATGCATAATGGATTTCCATCAATACATGGTGCCATGCCAATCATTTTTCTGCCACTAATTTAATCCCATACCATTGAAATAAATTCCAGACTCATCCCTATGATCCAAAATATGGGATAATTTAGTGTCCATTTGAGAAAAGTCCCACATGAATATATTTCCCATTTCATTGAGGATTGTGATATCATTCGCAACCAGGGAGTTTCTTCTTATGTGATATGAATCAATTTTTTTAGTTTTTAACTAATATAAAGATAAATATTGGCTCAAAAGCTACCCTCCCAAGACAATCACAACTTTGGATAATCTCAAAAAAAATTCCCCATAAATAGATTCCAACGATCCAAACATGAAAAATCTTGAATTAAATTTAGAATATTGCACGAGATGATGGAGAGTCTGTGTGGGATGCATGAGATCAGTTCAAAGAACTCTTTAAGAAATGCACACATCATGGATATGACACTAGGATTCAAAAGGAAACGTTTTATCATTGACTCCAACTAGTGGAACGAACAATTTTTGATGGTGTCGTTTATGGAAGTATGATGTTTGAAACACCTGATGCTGGTAAGGAAAATTTGGACAAATTATCCCACAATTCCAATATTAGGAAATGTGACTGTGGACCACCCAATGTGGATTCCACCATGTTGATGAAACCCCCTTGTTTTCAGTGCTTATAGAAGCACTAACCATGAATCATGATTCATTTGAAATAACAACAACACAGTCTCCTCCTACACTAATAATGGAGATCTAGTCATGTGAGATGTGTGGTGGACCACATCAATATCTAGAATACAATGTAGTACATTAGGAAAAATAATAATATTATTATGTTAATTATAATCCACAACGTTATCAATTTCAATAGAAACAATAACTACCATTTCTTCAAATTAGGCATGCTCAGTAGCAACCACAGAAAAATCAACAATATCATCAGCTGTATAGTTTTCAAACATAGTCTTGCATCCATGTGCCAATAGTTTATCCAAAAATGAACCTTGTACCAAGACCACAATAGTTGACATATCTTTAGCAGCCCTTCCTAATGCCCCAACATCAATAATTTACACCCACCCATCCTAGACCGCAATAGACACCTCTACCAATGTAATGTAACATCGAGGAACTCTGGATATCCTTCATTCAAAAATCAGTTCAAACGATGACCACATATCGTACATGAATGTTAAACTAGTGAACATCATTAAGAAACATGGAGAAGAAAATGGGGCAGATATCAATAAACTTATCTGTAACATTACCTAGTACTCTACATGGTAACACAGAAACATACCCATGAGAGGAAATGAAATATATAGTGATGATTAGTGGAAAAGTTTTATATTTCCTACAATCATTGGAAACAAGGCTACATAAAGAGACAAAGAATCAACTAGAAAAATTAAAATAAAATCATACTCAAAATGAGAAATCCCTGGAACAACCATTGTAACCCATTTATATATCCACAACTCCCTTAAAAACTCATATTCCCATTCTAGAAAGGCAAAAGAAATGTAATAAAGAGGACCTATACAAAAATTTCCTCTGAATGTTCAAAAAATTACATATAAATATTAATTATCCATAGGAAATTACTCAAATTATTGTTTATGAAAAACATCTCAAATAATTTCTATCAAAAAAAATATTTATGATCTATGAGTCATCTCATTAAATGAAGAATTATCTATAGTTGTATAGCTGAAAATCACACCAAATATGAGAGATCATGAAATCTTTTCAATTCTCTGGGAAATAGGAGAGTGAAAATTTGGAAGAGGACTCTGTGATCTTGAAGAATACATTAACCTTATGCTTATGTGTGTTTTCCATAAACTCGACTCCAAGAGATCAAGAAAACAAGAGTAGAAATGTATTTTTAGATCATTCAGTTATGTACCCACAGGTTATTCATGAATTTATTCGCATTAATTTCATAAAATTACGTTTTTCGAATTTTTTTATAGTTTTATAAATTTTAGTGGAAATAGAGGTCATGATTATTCTTGAAATTCTCTTAATAGAAATGGGAATGTCCCATATTGATGTTAATAAAGTACATCTCATCTTCAATGTCAAGTAAAAATAAGTAGTTTTTAACTGGATAAATGCAACACAACCATCAGATGATATGATTGACTATCATTCCATATATGTCACAATGTAAGAAGGAATGTACATGTCTATTGAGGAAAATGCAAATTATTCAGGTTCATAAAAGGAAGAAAACTATGAATTTGAAGAATTCATCTTTATTGAATCTCTTATAAAAGGAAACATACAACGATTTATCCCATACATCATTCAACCATCCATGTTGGAAATAAATCCTTTTCCCAATACATTTATGTATTCATATGTTTGAAAATAATTATCTTTAACCATAATTGTCAATGCCGAAAAATCTTAGGATGGGGATGAAAAAAAATGATTTTCAAAAAAGACACAAGAAATCAATTACTTGGGGGGGATAATATTAAAGTAATAAATAATTCAGAGTGAACCCATACAATTTAACCCTAAGAAGATGCCAAAACAAAAAAAATGAAAAAAAAAGAGGTGGCTTACACTGCCAATGAAGTAGGTTTTCAAGAAAGAAGTGCTGAATATTATGGAGGAAAAAATGATTTTTATAATATCAAATAGTGAATGGGAGAGTCACCACCGTGATGTTTTCATAAAGGGAGGACTCATTGTATAAAAGATAACTGATAATGAAAACATTTCAATAGGCACTGTCTATGGATGGAGATTTTGTGTGGATTTCATATGTTTGATTGCAGCAACAAGGAAAGATCCTTTTCCCTTAACTTTTATGGATCATGTGCTTGGGAGGATAGTGGGATATTAATTTAACTATTTATTATATGGCTATACAGGATACAATAAAATTGCAGTGGACCCCACTAATAGTCCCAAACATACCTTCACCTTCAAATTTGGTACTTTACCATATAGACGCATGACCTTCAGCATGGGAAATGCACCAGTGTCATTCCAAAGATGCAAGACACACATATTTCATGATATGGATGAATAAATTCTTGAAACATTCACCGAACATTTCTCCATCTATGTATAATATTTTGATATATATCGATGAAATATAGATCTGGTTCTCTATTGCTTTGAGTAGAAATTATTTGTTCTAAATTGGGGAAAATGTCACTTTATGGTGAATGGAGGAATTATTCTTAGAAACAAAACCTCTAAAAAGGAAGTAAGGTTGATCCCACATAGAATAAAGTTATTAAGGATACTCTGGAACCATAAAGCATAAAAGGGATCATATTTTTTCTTGGGCATCGTGGATTCTACATATGCTTCAAAATTTATTTCTCCAAACATTCATATCCATTGAAACAATTATTATCAAAGGACTTTCATTTTTAAATCAACGAGGACTATTGAAAATCTTTTTCAACATGGAAAAATAACATTATTGCCTCTACAATTATCATTTCACAAAACTGGTAAAAGGAGTATAAATGTATGGGCAATGACAGTGACCTTTCTATAGGAGGTTTTATTGGACAACGTATTAATAAAATTACCTTCCATTTCCATTATTCCATTGACACATTGAATGAAGCCAAAATCAATTATAAGAAAAAGTAGACTGAGCTCCTAGCCATCATATATGCCTTTGATAAGTTTAGTTCAAACATCATTCCATCCCATGTCATCATCCATACAGATTATGCCACCATATGATAACTTATGAACCAGAAAGACACACATACAAGATTTACACAGTTTATTCATTTGTTGTAATAATTTTTCATCATAATCATGGAAACCAATGGGAAGGAAAATGTCATTGTTGACCACCTCTCATGATTACCCACGACAATTATTAATGAAGATAACAAGATTGATATGGAAGTTGATTTTCATGATGAGACATCGTTTAGTTTCAAATCCCAGCCTTGGTTTTCAGACACGGAAAACTATCATTCCATTTGATATCTCCATCAAGATCTATCATACCTGCAATGCATGAATTTTTTGTCTGATGCTAATAAAAAATTCTGGTATAAATGATTCTTATTCAAATGTATTGCAGATTGCCTATTACGATGCCACATTCTAGAGGAATCGATACAAAACATAATTGAAATGTGACACACATAACCAACTATCGACCATCATGGACTAGAGCACATAATGATAATGATCCTACAAAACAATTCTAACCCTCATTGCATCACAGTTATAGGGGAGTTTTGTCACTAATGTGATACATGTAAAATAATGTATAACATCAGTAAAATAATTGATATTCCACAAAATCCCATTATAGATGTTTTATTTTTTTATGTCTATAGGATTAGATTAATGAGACCATTCAACCAATCACATTTCATGAATTACATTCAAGTTGCAGTAGACTATGTTTCCATGTGGGTTGAAGTCGAAGCCACAACACATGACACCTCAAATTTAATAAATATTCTTCATCAAAAGAATATGTTTGGATGATTTTGATTTCCATGACTACACATTAGTGATCACTAAACAAATTTATAAAATTTCCTTGTATAGAAAATGGATAAAATTATGGCACATGTTAGAAAAACAAAATGCCACATCACCCAAAAACAAGGTGGCAAGTTGAATTGTCATATAGGGAGGTGAAGAAAATATTAAAAACCATTTTTCATGCTAGTAGAATTGATTTAATCCAAAAATTAGATGATGCATTGTCTTAATACTTATCTGCATACAAAACACCTATAGGAACCACCCCTTTTAGACTTCATTATTGTAAACCATGTCATATTCTGATTGAATTGGAACATCCTTCATTCTAGGATATTGAAAAAATGAATCTAGATTTTGAAACGACTTTATATGAATGGTTATTTGAATATTCCACATAGGATGAAATCACAAGACATGTGTATGAAAACATAAGGATTTACAAGGAGAAAATAAAAAAATGTTGGACAAATGAATTACCTGTATTACCTTCATTATGGGGAATAATTAATTACTATTCAATTATTGATTATGTCTTTTCATAGGGATTTTGATGTCACAATGGTCTGGTCCTTTTATGGTTGTACACGTTTTCCCTTATGGATCAATTGAACATCAATGAGATAAATAACTAGAATTCAATATTAATTCTAAATGCTTGGATATATTTTATGAACCATTCCGTTAAGGTTGTGTCATAAACATCATGTTCTACTAAAAATAGAATTAGTCAAGCTCGCAAATTTAATGAAAGCATTGACTGGGAGGAAACCCTTGTTAGGAACACTTTACATAAGTTAGATTGTGATCGTTGATGATGACTCAACCCTTTCAAGGATGATAAATTACAAAAGCAAAAAAATGAAATTTGGAAAACCATGGATATGTACATGTTGTGTGCCTCTTTATCATGATGTGTATCTTTTTTTCCCAAAAAAATTAAAAAAAATGTAATTCACAATGTGACCAAGATGTACACATCATGAACACTTTCGGTCCAGTTTTTTAAAAATTGTAGGTCTTGCCCCGTAATGTCAAAACATGCATCCTGTTACTCTCATGCCATAAACTCGCTTTCTATCTCACTCTAGAGCCCTAACCTATCCCAATCCCTCACTATCGAGCTACCCACACCCTGTAGTCATCATGTGACACCACTCCCTCTCACTCACTACTGTAGTACACCACCCCTCCAGCACCAATGGAAAACACCAAATGGACACGAAACTCCTCCACCACATCTTCCTCCACCTCACCATTAGACGACAAACTAGTATTCATGAATCCATGGACTACCACCGAAAAACCTTCTACACTAGCATCAACCCACATGGCACCGGACGCCCAAGCACTGTTCAACACCACCAAGACATCCATTGATTGGGACCTGGATCGACAACCCATATTATGTTTCTCCAACCCAATGTGCATTGTTAATATTATTAGGTTCAAAGTGATGCCCATGTTTTCATATAATACCATGTACATGAGGTTTCTCATAGGTCTGAATATTTTAGATTCCATTGCTATCCTCCTAGAGGATCTTCACATTTCCACCAATATCGAGGTCTATGAGGAGATATAAGGGGAGATGGTTTTTGGAGTTTTTGGCCACCATAGTGATGGGTTTAGATAGTATCTATTTCCTCTTTTGTGGCCACCCACATTAGTTGACTTTTTCTGTTTTTGGGGTCGGGCTTGGAAAATATACAGAGGAGGTTGACATTTCATACATTTATCCTATTCTTACCTCCAGCCACCTCTTGACATCTCAATGTTGTAATGGAATATGAGGGCTTGGGACCCTCAGTCACCTCACGACCCACACATCACCATGTTTGCATTGTGGTGGAATCCCTCTATGCACATCACACTTCATGCAAGGGAACATGGATGGTTTTCCTTGGATGATAAATATGCAAACATCAACTCGGTGGATGTACTGATTATTGCAGTTGTATTGTGTGGCCTATACATTAACATGAAAACCCATTTCTATCATTACTATAGTACCCTTGCATAGCAGCCATGCAACACACTCATAGGTGGATCTTTTATCACCTTCTTGTCGAACTACATAGAGGTTTATGACGCATCGCAAACCCTCACCTCTGTAGGACCAATGAAGCTGATAGATCATGTGCTCATTCCCAAGATGATAATACTAGTCAAGGAGGGTGACTTTGGTTTCTGGGAAGTAGGCGTCTAGAAGCCTAGACATCAAGAACATCTTGCTAGAGTAGCAGTAGCAGAACCAACCTAGCCTCCTCATACAACCACTGCTACTACACCCATACCCACCACCACCACCACCACCACCCCATAGAACATACAACAACCATTTTTTCACACCCTCACAGAGCTCCGATACGATATCTAGTACCTCTTGGAGAATATGGTCCAAATATCATCCCACCTCCATCTCTCATTAACTATGTGCATTTAATTTTCAATTAAACCCTCTCCCACCCTAGTTGGGCCTTCTTCCTCCACAATTCCCCCAAAACCATCCACCCAGCCAGACCTCCCTCATGATCTTGGTCACCCTGCCACCTAGCCAGAGTTCCTAGAAGAGCTAGTCGAAATGCTAAAGGGGGTTTCGAAAAAGGTCATACACAAGGTACCCATCATTGATCTAGCTGCCAGACCCATGACTCGATAAAAGATTGATACTTCACCACTTTCAACTTCAACCTATCTCCATTATTCTACTACCACACCACCCACTATCATGCATTATGCATCCTATACTACAGACACTACTAACACAACTTGTAAGAACCCGGATCTTCATTTTAGTTATGCTTTTCCTTTTTCTGTAGTTTTTGAGAAAAATGATGTTATTGGAAATTTTTTAAGTACAAAGCATGTATTTTTTAGTACACGCCATGTACTCTTTTCCCATTAAAACTGTGTGCTGGCCATTCCGAGACACACACACGGTGTGTAAGGGTGACGTGGAGGCCGATTTTATTGGAGTACGGAAAGGACCTATTACACGCCGTGTACTATAAATGTAAATGTCGTGTACTTTCTTTTTTTAATTAAATGGACTAGGGTCGCGCCTGATGCATAGAAGAATCTTCTTCTCTCAGTTTAACTCATCGGAGAGCGACTGTACGACCGAATCTTCTCCAAGACGTCGTGCCTCCGTCTGACCTCCGTTCCAGCCGCCGTCGATTGCGTTGGAAGCACAACAGTGAGTTCTCTATTCTGCTTTAACCTTGTTTCTTGATTCCTCCTCGTTTTCATGTTATCGTAGGTTGAATTTTTTTTTAATTTTTCTCAGATCTACATCGTCCTAAGGGGAATCTGTCTTCATGGTTCACAAATATCGATCTAATGGGATCTAGGTAGGTGGTTGTTTCCCTATGTTGAATGTCCTTGATTTTTTGGTGCAAAAGTGCCGGATACCCATTTACCGGGTATCTAAGGTTAGGGTTTTGATCATGTTTTGCTTATTTGACTTAGATTTCATGTATCCATGAGGTTATTGGATGATTAATAATTTCATGTTATCATGGTTGAGGATCACCCCATCGGTGTTTCCCCTTGTTTTGGATGTTTATTACCATTTTTTCACGGTTTTGACTATGAGGAAACCAATTTTTACATTGCTAGTATTCTTGTTGAATTGATTGCATGTATTATCTACTGTTTATATGCTTTTGTATTCTTGTAGATATTAGCCAAGTAGTTTCTAAACTTACTTAGGCTGCTAAAAGTCGTTTACGCGTGACTAAACTGCTCAGAGCTGAGTGAACCTGGTGTGGTAGACTAAAGAGGGAATTGACGATTAGGGATTCCCTAGAGAGTCTGTTATAATTAGTATCGATCGCAGGACCAATGGGATTGGGAATTTGTGCTTCCTCAATGTGTCCTTAGTTATGTAGAGAGACTATAGGGGGAATTAGACGTAGGTGCTTCCTCAGAGAGTCTATATCTTTCGTTGCATGACCACATGGGAATTGACTGTGAGAGATTCCCATAGTGATTGTGGATTTGTATATTTACTTGACTAGAGGGGTTTTCTAGTAGGATCCACCCAGAGAGTCAGTGTTTTATTTGATGATTGGTTGTGACAATTCCACCGAGCCAAGGAACAAGCTTGGGTTTGTACTGCTTGCTATTTAAGTAGACTTCTATGTTACCTTTTGTGCTTACTTGCTTTCCTTGGGAGTATAGAGATTATACTAAGTTTCTTGGTTGATAGATAAATGATTGTACAGAACTGCAAAATAAATGTGAATGAAGATTTGTAGGATTTTTTACTTTAGTGTTTTTTTGTTTCTCTGCAGCATTTTTTTCCTTTACTTTTTCTATATTACTCATTGATAGTAGGGCACAGATCTCGTGGTGATTGCCTATTGGGATTAGTCTGACACCCTGTTTGGGTCTTGCTTTTTAGACCAAATAGGTTATATGGTTGTAGGTGTGGAAAGGGATTGTGGCCCTTCTACATCAGGTAAATGATTGCTGGTTGGAGCTGGAGAGCATATGACCGAGCTTAGGCTTGTGATGCTACTGGAGTTTTTGTTTACATTCGTACATTGTTTTTCAGTTTTATTTCATCACGTTGTTGTGTTTGCTGCATTCCTTAGATACTTGTACCTGCTGCATCATTATCATTATCATTATGTGTTCATTACTTAGGCTGTTTAGTTGCGGTGTTTGTATGTTGTTTACTGCTTCCACTATTGACTATTGTTTTTCTTGACTTGTATACCTTACCAAATGAGGTCATAATTTCTCCAATAATTTACCAAGGCCCACATTTCTAGACAGCTACCTCTGGCATTTGGGGAAATGCACATGAGGTCATGTGTTGAACCGGGTACGGGGCACCAGTGGAAGGGCTCCGGATTCAGGTCGTTACAAATTGGTATCAAAGGAGTTCTTTCCATTTATATTGACTTACTATTTAGCGACATTAGACAGGGATAGGATGGAATAGGTGAATAGAAAATAGATGTGCCCGGGTGTTCTAGAACCCATGTATAGGGAAAAAGGCAGATTACCTCGAATATTGCATGTTTTGAGTTTTAAGAATGTTTCATTTTTATTGATTTCACTGTTGGGTGATGCACTTGTTTTGTGTTATTACTGTTTATATGATTGCGGTTCTATTTTTTTGCAACCCGATGAGATGAGGGTATTCCATCTCATGCATTATATAGGAACCTGTTAGAAGATCACATGCCATTCATTTTTCCCTGCCATCTAGGTTGCGTTAGAGATTTCATGCTGTTGTGATTGGATTTTTGATAGACAATGAATGCTGTTGTGATAGCTGTTGTGATAGAATACCTGCTATGTTGATAGGGTATCATTGTTTGGAGGCTTCTTATCATGGATGCAATACTTTGATCTTAGAGGTGTTATGGGCCCTCGAGGATCTAAATTTGGTGGGTCGGGAGTTCTTATACTATTCGCTTGTTATATGAATTGTTAGGATTCCAATATTTGATTCGAGGGGAGTATGGGACCCCACAGATTGGAATTTGGCACCTTAACCTCTCTTTTTTATGTGTTTTCTGGGCTCTGGTGTAGTTCGAAGGCTACTGTCTGAAAAAACCCATAATACACGATGTGTACTTTATAGATACACGCTGTGTAGTTTTTGGTAGTGTCACTGACCGTGTGGACAGGGACACGGAGCTGAAAATAGTTTTCAGGAACAGGTTGTGTACTCTAGGTACACACAGTGTAGGGGTTAACTAGGATCCCGACCATGTAACTAACAACTCCGGCCAGTAATGCATGTATAGTACACTCCGTGTTCGGTATTCACACGTCATGTATCATTTCCTAGGTAACTGGTCGAGTCTTGAAAAACACGGGTCGGTGTTATATCCTCTTATACACGTCATGTTTTTTCAGAAGATTCCGTGTAAGGATCTGCCGAGTACCCGGCCGTGTCGTGAAAAAACACGGGTTGTGGTTTCCCTTCAAGTGCACGTCGTGTCCCTAAGAAACATTCCGTGTAGTGTCAGATATGTGTCAGGCCGTGTCGCTAACAATACGGCCCAAGTAAGGTATGTCTAGTACACATCGTGTCTGCCTCAAACATGCTGTGTAGTCTTCGGCTGGGACAGTCTGTGTGACTTAGTCCTGTAGAAGTAACCAGGAAAGGAGAAGAGGGTCAGTACATGCCGTTTAGTTTAATAACACACCGTGTAGTTGGGTTTTTTACATAGCCATGTATGGACAAGGTACACGCCCAGGGTAAGATTTCTGGAAGCACGCCATGTATCGGTGATATACACCGTGTAGTTATGTTTTTTTCAGATTTAAAGGGTTTTCCCTCCTGTTCTATTTTACTCTCCTTTAATGCAACATTTTTCATTTTTTATGAAGGTGTGTTTTGGTCTTTCAGAGCTATGGCACTGAGACGTCCTACTATTGCACGCCAGGAACCAGGCAGTGATCGTACACCTGATATGACCAATCAGGCATTGCCAGTAGTTCCACCCATCATTCCGGACATGGAACCTGCGGTGATTCCAGACACTGGTGCCGACACACAGTTCTGAGAGGGTTTCATGATATTCATGCAGACCTTCCAGGGAGTTCAGAATCATGCCCCGACTATGGGAGAGCTGACACAAGTGTTCCAACAGCAGCATCTTCCAACTTTCATAGGGGATGGGGGACCTCTTGCTGTAGAGTAATGGATGGAAGCCATGCTATCCATCATCGAGAATCTAGAGACACCTCCAGAGAGGAGGGTGAATCTCGGGGCGTATATGCTGCGAGACTCTTCCAAGAGATGGTGGGTCGTATTCTCTTAGATGGGGCACCAGCAGGCTATGGATTAGGATGAGTTTCAGCGTACACTTTACGACTACTTCTACCCATCGACGCTGAGGGCTGACAGAGCCAGGGAGTTCATGAGTCTGCAGCAGGGTACTCACTCTCTTATGGAGTATTCTTCCATATTCATGGAGTTATAGTGAATCACTCCCGTTATGGGGAATGACGAGTTGTTTCTATCAAGGAAGATTGTGGAAGGCATCAGATCGGAGATCAGAACACAGGAGAATGTCTCTCAGTTGACTTCAATTACTCTGATAGTCAACCAGGCACACATCACGTAGAGGAACCTGAGGGAGACTAGAGCTATGGACCAGGGCGGTACAACATCCAAGGCTGATTCCCTCTAGAGAGACAGCAAGAAGTGCCATCGAGAGTCTACCCAATGCGACCCGAGGAAGCGTGGTATTCCTTATAGTAGACGAGACCTCTCTTCTAGAAATCAAGTGGTTTGTTATCAGCATGGGAGGAGAGGGAACAAGAAACCCCAATTCCCGAGGGACCCAGAGGAGTGCCGATCCTATGGCAAGATGGGTCATCTACAGCATTTATGCAAGGTTCCACTTCCAGCGGCTAGTGATGGAGGATCAGTTTCGACCCCGCATCCAGGAGAAGGATTTCTAGCTTCATAGAAGAATGGGGGCTAGAGTTATGCAGGTTGTTCAGGTCAGGGTAGAGGCCGTGGACACAGTGGACAGGATCAGGGTGGAGCAACTCAGGGTTTTCAGGCTACACATGGCCGTGATACCGGACAGACTTTTTCTATAGAGTAGATTCATCAGGAGAGGGATCCTGGACCCTCTACAGTTCGAGGTACGATCTTAGTAGCATAAGTTTTATCTTCATCCCTTTTTGATACTGGTGCTTCACATAGAATTATTTCTGTTGCTATCGTGGAAAGCCTTGAGTTCTGTGTCTTTTCTTCTGCTGACATGTTGACTCTCGACACGCCTTTGGGAACGAGAACATCTAGTATACATTAGTGAAAGGAGTGCCCTCTCAAGGTTGCAGGGTATCGTGTCTTATGGGACCTCTATGTCCTAGAGATGAAGGGCTATGACGTCATTCTCGATATGTACTGGTTGGTTCCCTTCCAGGCAGTCGTCGATTTCTATCACCACAGGGTGAGTTTCGTATCACCAGAGGGTAAATCTTTCCTTCATAAGGGCTAGTGGGATGTTCAGGCTAGTCGAGCCAGACTCGAGCATCATGGGATAGGAGGAGTTATGCCCCATATTTCTAGTCTTTATCTGGATGACCAAGGGACTTAACAGTTAGATTTTTCTCCAATTGTTGATCACGTTCCAGATGTCTTCCCAGCAGACTTTTCAGGTTTTCCTCCAGCGCGTTAGGTAGACTTCTCGATTGAGCTCGTGCCAGGAGCATCACTAGTGTCCATTCCTCTATATAGGATGGATACCCTTGAGTTGTTGGAGCTCCAGAACTAGTTGGAGGAGTTGTAGGAAAAGTGTTTCATCAGACCCAATACTTCTCCTTGGGGTTCACCTGTTCTGTTCGTGAAGAAAGCAGACGGTACCCAAAGGCTTTGCGTGGATTATCAGAAGTTGAACCAGTCGACGATCAAGAACCGATATCTCTTGCCAAGGATTGATGATCTCTTCAATTAGCTTCGAGGAACCTGGGTGTTCTCGAAGAGCGATTTGAGGTCTGGTTATCATCAGCTGCGCGTTAGACCTTTAGATGTACCTATAACATCCTTTAGGAGCAGGTATGGTCTATACGATTATACAGTTATGTCGTTCGGTCTTACGAATGCGCCATCAGTTTTAATGGAGCTGATGAACTGAGTGTTCCATCCTTACTTGGATTCCTTCGTCGTGGTCTTCATTGATGATATATTGGTGTACTCTCACACTCGACACGACCATGCAACCCATCTTGAGATCATTTTGAGTACACTGAGGGAGCATCAGATTTATGTTAAACTCTCGAAGTTCCACTTTTGGATGGATGAGATGCACTTCCTGGGTCATGTAATCTTAGAGAAAGAAGTATCAGTAGACTCAGAGAAGGTGAGAGCAGTAGTTACCTATGAGAAACCAAAGAATGTCTTCGAGGTAAAGAGCTTCATGGGGCTAGCTAGTTACTACATGCAGTTTATACAGGACTTCTCATGCCTAGCGGCATAGTTGACGGGCTTGACTAAGAAGGGGGTGTTGTTTCATTAGTCAGAAGCCTGTGACTCATCCTTCCAGGAGATGAAGGGGATATTGACTTTAGCATCGATCCTAGTTTTTTCGGAGCTGGGAAAGAGCTATATAGTTTTTTGTGATGCATCTAGCATCAGACTTGGAGCATTTCTTATGCAGGAGGATCGAGTGGTTGCATATGGATCTCGGCAGTTGAGGCCACATGAGAGGAATTATCCTACGAACGACCTAGAGTTGGTTGCGGTTTTTCATGCTTTACGTTGCTAGAGACATTACCTTCTGGGATAGAATTTTGTGGTATACACTGACCAAAAAAGTCTCATGTACATCTTCACATAGCGTGACATGAATCTGTGATAGCGTAGGTGGGTTGAGTATCTCCAGTCCTTTGATTTCGAGATTGTCAATACGCCTGGGAAAAGTAACGCAGTGGATGATGCACTGAGCATGAGAACTCAGATACAGGCAGTTCAGGAGGCTAGTAATGAGTGGGAAGTAATGTCTATGTTATCGGATATGCATTTGGAGGTGCACGACAGGCAGGGGCAGATATTCCTATCTTCTATGGCTGTTACCTATGCACTTTTGGATCAAGTTCAAATGAGGAAGGTGGAAAATTCAGAAGGGATAGTCCTACGGGAAAGCGTGTTAGGAGAGGACCCTCTTTCCAGGTGGACCATTGGCAAGGATGAGATCTTGCATTTCTGGGGACACGTATGAGTTCCAGTAGATATGTGCGACGAGCTGATGCGAGACATCCATTCCTCAGTTTGGGCAGTTCATCCTGGTGTCACCAAGATGTACCGTGATTTACACTGCTAGTACTGGTGGCCAGGTATGAAGAGAGATGTGGCTGGTTTTGTAATGAGATTTTCCACCGGTCAGCAGTTGAAGGAGGACCACCAGTGACCAACATGGCTTTTACAGAAGCTACCCATTCCAAAATGGAAGTGTAACGACATTGCGATGGACTTCGTGAAATGATTTCCATGATCGTTGAGAGGAAACGATGTGGTGGGGGTCTTCGTCAACAGGCTTTCAAAGGATTCTAATTCTTGCCAATCAAGGAGACTTTCAAAGTTTATGATCATAGATGACTTTACATCCGAGAGATAATTCATCTGCATGGAGTTCCACACTCCATTATTTCAGACAGGGATGTGTGCTTTACCTCTCGGTTCTTGCGGGGACTTCAGAAGGCCTTGGGTATACAGGTACTTTTGAGTACAGCATGCCACACACAGACTGATAGCCAGTCTGAGAAGACGATCCAGGTGCTTGAAGATATCCCCCGAGATTGCATCTAATACTTTGTCTATTCTTGGGAGAAGCATATTCCTCTGGTGGAGTTCACCACCAACAACAGTTTTCAAGCGACCATTCAGATGGCGCCATATAGGGATTTTTACGGTAGGCCATGCCGATCACCTTTATGCTGGCTGGAGGCATGAGAGGCAGCTTTGCTGGGACCTCATCTTGTTGAGGAGACTTCAGAGCAGATAGAGCTGATTCGGAAGAGGATGGCTACAGCGCAGTCTCGACAGAAGTCTTTTGCTGATCAGTGGAGATGACCTCTGGAGTTCATGGTCGGTGATCAGGTTTTCCTGCGTGTCGTACTGAGGTTGGGACACAAGAGGATTCAGAGACAGGGTAAGTCTTCACCGTGGTACATCCGGCCGTTTGAGGTCTTGGAGAGAGTTGGGCCGGTTGCCTATCAGTTGCAGCTACCTCAGAGGTATCGGGCCATGCACGACGTCTTCCACGTCTTTCAGCTCCGACGTTACTTTTCAGCACTGTCTCAAGTCTTTCATCCCGAGGAAGTTGATCTTGAAGCGAATGTATCATTCGAGGAGCATCATATCCGGATTGTCGATCGAAGTACGATGGTTCTCCATGGGTGGTATATTCCTCTGGTATGGGTGCTATGGCATCACGGACGAGTATAGGATGAGACCTGGGAGAGGGAGGCTGAGGTACGATCGTAGTGGCCGGAGTTGTTCGAATTTTCTTCTTCTCCACCTCGTTAGGGAAATTCAGGGATGAATTTCGTTAAGGGGGAAGTTTGTAAGAACCCAGATTTTCATTTCTGGTACGCTTTTCCTTTTTTTGGAGTTTTTGGGAAAAATGATCTTTTTGGAAATTTTTTATGTACACGCCGTGTACTTTCTGAGTACACACCGTGTACTCTTTTCCCACTAAAACCGGGTTCTGGCCATGTCCGGGCCACACACATGGTGTGTAATGGTGACGTGGAGGCCGATTTTTGGGGAGTACGGAAATGACCTAGTACACATCGTGTACTCTAAAAGTACACGTCGTGTACTCGAAAATTACACTCCGTGTACTATATTTTTTTAATTAAATGGACCGGGGTCACGCCTGACGCACAGAAGCGTCTTCTTCTCCAGGTTTCCTTCGTTCGAGAGAAACCATACGGCCGAATCTTTTCCGATCTGTTGTGCCTCCTTCTGAACTCCATTCTAGCCGTCGTCAATTGCATTGGAAGCGCAATGGTGAGTTCTCCGTTCTTCTTTATCCTTGTTTCTTGATTCCTCCTCGTTTTCAAGTTATCGTAGGTTGAGTGTTTTGAGCGTTATCTCAGATCTACGTCATTATAAGGGGAATCTGTCATCATGGTTCACATATATTGATCTACTGGGATCGAGGTAGGTTGTTTTTTTACCTACGTTGAATTTCATTGATTTTTTGGTGAAAAAGTGTCGGATAACCAGTTATCGGGTATCTCGGGTTAGGGTTTTGAACCTGTTTTGGTTATCTACCTTAGATTTCTTGTATTCTTGAGGTTATTGGATTATTAATAATTTCTTGTTAGAATGTGTCACGACCCGTACTCAAGACCCGTGCCGTGACTACCCCAAGCCCACCTCCCATAGGCCAGGGGCTGGCGACAAGCACCAAAGGCGTAAATCCTGGAAAAAGGGGAAGGAATTTACTTATAAAGTTAACAAACACAACAGAGTAAGCCAGAAAAATTAAACACTAAGTATAACTAGGTACAATATTAAGTGCTGAAATTAAATGTGCCAGAATACAAACCCAAACTAAAAGTAAAGTACAACAGGGATGAAAGTACAACAACTGAAAGTAAAGCAGCAACGTCGAGCCGTCCATTGGAAGTCCCACCTGAAGGGTGGGTACAGATAGCCTCCATAGCTCCTCAGGTCCAGCCGTCAACTCCGTGTACATCCCGCCCAGTGGTCCACCTCCTGGAACTGACCTGCTCCACACGCCTCAACCACGATCAGCGATGTCCATCATATGCATCCATCACAACCGAGTAAGGGCTTAGCCCATGCAGGGTTGAATATACGCTAGTGAGTAGGGACCCTGAGACCCCCGAAGGTCTCCCATAATCCACAAAGGATAATCCACAAAGGAAAGATACAATCACGAAGTAACATCCAACACTACTTAGGTATATGCCTATCCATATACCTAAGACATCAATTCCAGTTTGGCTCCAACATCTGAGCCCAAGTTCGATCACGTCCACACAGGATAGTACAACCCAATCCACAAAGGATAGCACAACATAATCCACATAGGAAAGAAAGTCAATCATATTGAAGATAATGATTGAAAGTCAAGACTCAGCTCACATAGGCATTCATCATTTTTAAAGCAAAATGAGATGGTCAGATGTAGTTACTGATTCATCTAGCTGGGACCCATGTAGGATACTAGACCAGCTAAGCTATTGGACCCACATAGGATACTACAACAGAGGTCAATACTGTCGGACCCACGTAGGATACAAGTACTTTAGTCCTCACCGTCGAACCCACAGAGGATTCTAGTACGGTTTTCATCATCATCTAACCCACAAAGAATTCTGGTATGAATGTCATCATCATCGAACCCACAGAAGATTCCAGTATGGTTGTCATCGTCGTCGGTCCCACAGAGGATTCCAGTACGAAAGTCTTCAACGTCGAACCCATGGAGGATTCCAGTACAGTTTTCATCATCGTCAAACCCACGGAGGATTCCAGTACAATAGTCTTCATCGTTGAACCCACGGAGGATTCCAGTACCAAAGAATTCATCGTCGAACCCACAGAGTATTCCAGTACGATTTTCATTGTTGTCGAACCCATGGAGGATTCGAGTACTAAATTCTTCATCATCAAACCCACAGAGGATTCCAATACGATTGTCATCGTCGTCACATCCAGCTCTAGGGTTCCCGTACACAACATGCTCGTTTCTGGGAGGTTCCGCTCCATGAGTCATGGGGTTGATACATCAACTAACACATAGTCCAGATTTGATTTGTCCCAATGTTCTATCTCGTCGATAGGAACTGAACATGATAGACGTCGCATCAATTGGACGCCCGGTCAGAGAGTTAATGCCTTTTTCGTTCTAGTGGGCCCGTTGGTTTGTAAGTCAAAACCAACCTGACCATACTCCAATTGCATCTATACCTTGAGTGGAGTAATCCAAAAGGGCCATCTCACTAATAGGATTGCAACAAAGTTGACGACACGTCAATCAGACGTTCGGAGCTCATGTTACAAGTGTTTCCGCTCTGAGAGCCCGGTTGGTTTTGTTTTCAAACCAACCCATCCATACCCAAAGTTCTTCGAAACCATGAGTGTAGAATATCAAAAATACCTTCTCGATCCAAGGATCACCACACAACTGACTGTGCATAGATCATAGGTCTGTAACCCATGTTATGGGCAAAATACCGAAAGTGGTCCGAAAATGGGGGGTATGGGCCAGCCCCCCCCCCAAGCTCGGCCAGAACCGCGTCGACCCGTCCCGAGTCCGGGTCTGACCCGGCCGGGCGTCGCCCGGTCCGGTCTGCGAAACCTGGCCCGGCCCGGCCGGGTGGCACGCTTGCTCGGGCAGCGACCAAGCATGGGGGGACGTAGTCCCCCCTCCCTGCGCTCCGCAGACGCAGCGGGTGCTACGTCCTCCTCCGGATCCCGCGCGGCCGCGGGATCCCGATCACCTGTCGTTGCGGCTTTAGCCTCGGCGGTTCCTCCTGGCAGTGTGCCGGGATGCCGCTGCCTCCGGGCGGCCGGCCACCGCCTCCGGTCTTCGGCGCCGCCGCGCCGCCGGTGATGTCTGCGGGCCATCGCAGTCATTCCGGTGGTCCGTTCTTGCTCCCGTCTACGCCTGGGGTTGTCTCAGGACTCGTAGATTACTTCAAAAGCCTCCAATCGCTCAACGGTCCCGTTCCACTGTCACCCAACATTCCACACATCATGAAAATAGAAACAGTGGGTTCAGACTTATTCGTTGGTCCGCACCCACCGCATTAGTGTTTCAAACAACTTTGAACAATTTCCGAACAATTATTCACATGTCGAGAATGTAATCCACATAAAGTTAAATAAATCAAAAAACCCCTACTTGAAGGAAGTCATCGAACGAGTATCGTCACAGAGAAACTACGTCGCTGAAGACGGCGTCGCTGAAAGAGGATCGTCTGCGTCACGTCGTTGATCTCTGAGTAACTAGCATTCTTCATCATCTTTCGTTGGAGGCCGTCATTCTTCGTCGTTCTTAACCTTCTCCAATGAAGAAGATGAATATTCTGAGGCTTGAGAAATTCCTCTCCAAACCTTCTCACACAACAAAATAATCCCCAAAGAAATAAAACATTGTCTTATTTTATTAACATACACAATCCTTCATTAAATTCGAAATTCAAAATAATTCACGAATTAATTACATTTAATAAATTAATAAATTAATTATTAAGAGAGTTGACTTGCAATAAGTGAGTGTGCAGGTGTGTTACTCAAATAATGGGTGTTTTCCAACTTAATGGGTGGTTTTGAGGAAGTTGAAAAGTCGGGGATCATATGGGGCCCACCTCACTAATTTCCTATCAAGAGGGGTTTGGATTTAGTGGGTCCCACCTCATCTTCCATAAATAGGTTTAAACTACTTATAAAATAAAATAAAAATTTTTGCACAAATTTTATTTTATTCATTAGTTAACCCATTATTTTTAATAACCACACCCGAGAAAACGCCACTCCAGAAAAGGTGTTCCTAAGAAATTACCAGCACTACGGTTTCACCGGTGCCCTTGGATTTCGATTCTGAGCATTGGTTCAAAAGTAAGGAAACCCGCTCGTGCGTTCACTGAACGTACACGAGCTAAGATTCGGAAACTAATTCCTGGCACACCGGGCCTCAGAATTAGGTGCCTTCAGAAACTGTGTACTCGTAAAATTCCAAATAAAATTATGAAAAAATTTCCCTTGAAATTTACGGTTCTTTACACTACTCCCGCCTCAGGGCTATATGTCCCCATAAAGATACATCATAAACTAGGGAAACAAAAGAGGGTATTGGGCACGAATCAGACCCTCCCGCTCCCAGATGCTCTCCTGGAGGTTCCTGTGCTGCCATCTGATACGCACTAGACGAATCGACCGTCCACGTAGGACCCACTCCTGTCGATCCCCGATCTCCACCGGGTCCTCCTCAAAAGAATCCCCATCGCCAAAGATATGTGTCGGTTCATGCATGTATCTCCTCAGCTGAGATACGAGGAAAAACGTTGTACACCTAAAGCAATTGAGGTGGATGGGTCCAGCGGTAAAACACCTCGCCTACCCTGTTGAGGACATAGAAGGGTCTGATGAACCGCGGAGATAACTTGCCGGCGTGGCTAAAACTCCGTAATCCACATAGAGGTGAGACCCTCAAGAAGACGTGGTCGCCATCCTCGAACTCTAGTGGTCTCCGCCTCCTATCATCACAAGAATTTTGTCGGCTCTGAGCTGTTCTCATCCACTCTTGGATGACCTGGACCTTCTCTGGTCCTATAAGAGCTGCTAAGAATTCTTTTTTGCCGCTAAAAAAAATCTGGTCTCATCCCCTGGATGAACCACGTTATTTTACTAATACAGTCATTCCTGACATGGTTGATACTAATACATAACAAGGATGATGTCTCAAGGCCCTGATGATACTACCAAGAGATCCAACAGTTACTCTTGCCTCCAAGGGTTGAGTCACACTATCGGCATCAGTGTGTGGTCACTAGGTTTCCCCTAGTAGTAATCTCAAAGTGGCAGTCAAGTCAACAGTTTTAACTGGAACCTCTTAGTAAACACACAAAGAGAGGACAAGAAAGTAAATTCCACAATGAAATGTGTCTTTTATTACTGCAGCTCAAAGTAAAAAGACACGAAGCATCCAAAAACAAACATCAACAAAGCTATAAGAAACATGAATAAAAGTCTCCATGTCTGGAGCTAGTCCTGTTCCTATCCATCTGCTCCCAGAGCTCCACGATCGTAGGCCTGAGCTTCCTGAAGCTGAGCTCTCCCCTGTCCACATGATCCCTACGGTTGGGGTGGTCTCTCTGGTGGTGGTTGGGGCTCAAAGCATCATCCACCACCCGTTGCTCGTCTAGCTCCTCTACCTCACCCGCCAACTCATTGCGGACATCCATGGTTGAACCTCTGCCTGGGAGGTCCCTCTACCACCTTCTGCTCATCTACAGGATGAGTCGGGTAGTCTCGATCCATGTGTCTATGTCCGCCGCATGCGTAGCATTGCCTTCTCTTCATGTAGCTGGATCTCTTTCGTGTGCCCCGCACAACCGAATCTGAATTCTATGATTTCCCATTTGATGGTATGGCCCACTTGGACCTCTGCATCACCTGTCTACTGCTAGCTGCAGAAGACTCCGCTACGGGTCGTCCTGCTGAGGGTCCCGCCGCTGGTGACTTCTCGGCGAGAAAACCCTCCACTAGAAGGGCTCTCTCCAACGCCCCGACCTGTGTCAGAATATTGAGGGAGATCATCGAAGCCTAGATCCCATGCCTCAGTACCTGTTTGAAGGTCCGTCCTTGGAAGAATGGGCCCCGTACCATATCTGTGGAGTAGCGCAAGAGATCAGTAAACCTCACCGACTACTGGTCCACGGTCATGCTGCCCTGTCGTAGCTGTAGTAACTCCTAAATGCGCACTGCTTGGATGGTGGCTGGGACGAACTCCGAGCGGAAGAGGCTCACAATGTCTGTCCAAAGGAGTGATGCCTCATCGTTCCCCTAGAGTATCAGGCTCTACCATCTGCCTTCTGCCGCATTGCGGAGACTCGCTGCAAGGATCACCATGAGGTCAGCTGGTGTCCCCACTAACCTGAATTCTCGAACAACAGCCTCCAACCAATCATCGGCTGCCTAAGTGTCTATCTCCACACAGAACCTGTGCAGTCTCTGATGCTGGAACTCATACAGTGCACTAAGGTGACGTGCACTCTCAGCAGCTGGGGTTGGTGGAATAGGTGACTCGGTGGGTAGAGGTACCACCGGTGCCTCTTCTGAAAAAGGGCGCGGCACCGTGGCCTCGTCGCTCGGTGGGATGTCGTCTCGTACAAAGATTTGAACCCTAGCTAGCTGCCATTGTGGGGCCATCTTGAAATGAAACAGGAGCACCACGGTCAGAACAGTATAGCTTGTGAGCTGACACAAAGTAATCACAATGAAAACTTTTGAAACACACATACAATCAGTGTTTTCATGCACTGAGTTAGAAATTAGAAGTCAGGGTCCTTGTGTAAGGATATGTCGGCTGCCACACCAACACTGGACTCCCTAGACTGATAACCACACTCAATACCCATAACAATATTGCTTCACATAGAAGAAACATCAGAGTCTTGAGTTTTGCGGTAGAACCGAACTCCTCTGATGCCAATTTGTCATGACCCATCCTTGGGACCCATGTTGTGACTACCCCAAGCCCGCCTCCCATAGGCCATGTGATGGAAACTAGCACCAAAGGCGTAAATCCTAGAAAAAGGGGGAGGAATTGCCTTATAAATTAAACAAACACAATAGAGTAAGCCATAAAAAGTAAACACTAAGTAAAACTGGGTACAATAGTAAGTGCGGAATGTAAATGGGCTAGAATACAAACCCAAACTGAAATTAAAGTACAACTGGAAAGAATGTACATCAACTGAAGGTAAAGTAGCAACACCGAGCTGTCCAATGGAAGTCCCAGCCGAAGGGTGGGTACATATAGCCTCCTCAGCTCCTCAGGTCCAGCCGCCCTCTCCGTGTACGTCCCGCCCAGTGGTCCACCTCTATGTATCGACCTGCTCCACAAGCCTCAACCACGATCAGCGCTATCTGTCGTCTGCATCCAACACAACGTAGTGCGGGCATATCCCGTGGAGGGGTGAGTATATGCTACTCAGTAGGGACCCCGATACCACCGAAGGTCTCCAAGAATCCACAAAGGATAATCCACAATGGAAAGATAAAATCACGAAGTAACATCCAAAACTACTTAGGTATATGTCCATACATATATCTAAGTCATCAATTCCAGTTAGGGTCCAACATCCGAGACCAAGTTCGATCACATCCACACAGGATAGTACAACCCAATCCACACAAGAAAACACTACACAGTCCACATAGGAAGGAAAGTCAATCATATCGAAGATAATGATTGAAAGTCAAGACTTCGCTCACACAGGCATACATCATTTGTATTGAAAAAGGTGATTATCAGATTTAGTTACTGATTCATCTAGCTGGGACCCACATAGGATAATAGACCAACTAAGATGTCGGACCCACGTAGGATACTACAATAGAGTTCAATACTATCGGACCCATGTAGGATACAAGCACTGTAGTCGCCACCGTCGAACCCGTGGACGATTCCAGTACGGTTTTCATCTTCTTCGAACCCACAGAGGATTCCAGTACGAAAGTCTTCATCGTCGAACCCACAGAGGATTCTAGTATGGTTGTAATCATTGTCGGACCCTCAGAGGATTACAGTACGAAAGTATTCATCATCGAACCCATGGTGTATTATAGTACGGTTGTCATCATTGACGAACCCAAGGAGGATTCCATTACAAAAGTCATCATCGTCGAACCCACAGAGGATTCCAGTACGGTTGTCATCGTCGTCGAACCCACGGAGGATTCCAGTACGAAAGTTTTCATTGTCGAAACCATGGAGGATTCCAGTACGGTTGTCATCATCATCGAACCCATGAAGGATTCCAGTAAGAACGTCTTCATCGTCGCACCCATGGAGGATTCCAGCACGGTTGTCAACATCATCGCAGCCAGCTCTAGGGTTCCCACACACATCATGCTCGTTTCCGGGAGGGTCCACTCCACGAGTCAAGGGGTAGATACATCAACCGACATGTAGTTCAGAGTTGATGTATCCCAAAGTTCGGCCTCGTCGATAGGAACTAAACGTGATAGACGGCGCATCAACCAGATTCCCGGTCTGAGAGTTAATAGCTATTTTCTTCCAGGGTCCTGGTTGGTTTTTAAGTCAAAACAAACCCGATCATACTCCAAATACATCCAAACATCGATCAGAGTAATCCAAAAAGTTTGTCTCACTATGAGGAAACTAACAATGTTGATGACACGTCAATCGGACGTCCGGAGCTCAAGTTACAAGTGTTTCTGCTCTAAGAGCTCTGTAGCCCATGTAATGGGAGAAAGTCCGAAAGTGGTCCGAAAATGGGGGTCTGGGCCCAGTCCGACCTGGGGATGGGTCCGGCCTGGCGGGGCGTGGCTCGGTCCAGTCCGCACAACCCAGCCCGACCCACCTGGTTGGCACACTGGCTTGGCCAGCGTCTGAGCATGGGGGGATGCGTTCCCCCCTCCCTACGCTTCACCCACGATGGTTCCTCCTGGCGGTGCGCCGGGACGCTGCGACCTCTGGTCGCCGGCGCCACTATGTCGGTGACCCACGCTGCCGGTGATGTCTGTGGGCCACTACAGTCATTTCAATGGTCTGTTCTTGCTACCGTCTACGCCTGGGGTCATCTCGGGACCCATAGATTATTGCAACGACCTACGATCGCACAACTATCATGTTCCATCATCGCCCAATGTTCCACACATCCAGAATAGAGAAACGGTAGGTTTGGACTTTTTCATTGGTCCGCACCCACCGCGTTAGTGGTTCAATCAACTTCGAACAATTTTTGAACAATTATTTACATATCGAGGATGTAATCCACATAATGTAAAATAAATCAAAAACCCCATACTTGAAAGAAGTCGTCGAACGAGGATCATCACGGAGAAGCAGAATCATGAAAGACGATGTCGTGGAAAGAGGATCGTCGGAATCATGTCGTCGATCTCTGAGGAACTAGTATTCTTCGTCGTCTTTCTTCGGAGGTCGGCGTTCTTCGTTGTTCTTCGCATTCTCCAATGATGAAGATGAAGATTCGAAGGCTTGAGAAATTCCACTACAAACCTTCCCGCACAACGAAATAATCCCCAAAGAAATAACACTTTGTCTTATTTTATTAAGACACACAAGCCATCATTAAATTCTAAATTCAAAATAATTCACGAATTAATTACATTGAATAACTTGATCAATTAATTATTAAGAGATTTGACTTCCAATAAGTGAGGGTGCGGGTGTGTTACTAAAATAATGAGGGTTTTCCAACTTAATGGGAGGTTTTGAGGAAGTTGAAATAGTGGGGCTCGTGTGGGGATCACCTCACTAATTTTCAATCAAGAGGGGTTAGGATTTAGTGGGTCCCACCTCAACTCCCATACATAGGTTTAAACTACTTAGAAAATAAAATAAAAATTGTTGCACAAATTTTATTTTATTCATTAGTTAACCCATTATTTTTAATAAACACACCCAATCAAACGCAACTACATAAAAGGTTTTCCTAAGAAATTAACCGCGTTGCGGTTTCACTGCTGCCCTCAGATTTCGATTTCATGCACCGATTCAAAAGTTAGGAAAACCTGCTCGTTCGTTCACTGAAAGTACCCGAGCTAAACTTCAGAAACTGATTCCGAGCACATGGGGCGTCAGTATCGGGTGTTTTCAGAAACTGCGTACTCGTATAATTCCAAAAAAAAATTAAGAAAAAATTTCCCTTGAAATTTATGGGTCTTTACAGTATGGTTCAGGATCACCCCATGGGTGTTTCCCCTTGTTTGGGCTGTTTATTGCCATCTGGCAGGGTTTTTCCTATGAGGGAACCCTTTTTCACATTGACAGTATGCCTATTGAATCAATTGCATGTATTGTCTGCTTTTTATATGCTTTTGGATGCTCGTAGCTGTTATCCATGTAGTTTCTGAACTTACTTAGGCTACTAACAGTCGTTTACGCACGACTAAACTACTCAGGGCTGTGTGAACCTGGTTTGGTAGACTAAAGGATGAATTGAAGATTAGGGATTCCCTAGAGAGTTTGTTATAATTAGTATCGATCATAAGACATATGAGAATGGAACTTTGTGCTTCCTCAGTGTGTCCTTATTTACTTAGAGGGACTATATGTGTAATTGGGTGTACGTTCTTCCCCAGAGAGTCTATATCTTTCGTTTCAATACCATAGGGGAATTGAAGATGAGTTCTTTCCAGTGTGTCTGTGCCTTTGTATGTTTACATGACTAGAGGGTTTTTCTAGTAGGATCCACCCAGAGAGTCAGTGTTTTATTTGATGGTTGGTTGTGACGAGTCCACCCAGCCAAAGAACAAGCTTGGGTCTATACTGCTTGCTGGTTAGGTAGACTGCTGAGTTACCTATTGTGATTACTTTCTTGCCTTGGGAGTATAGATCTGTTTCTAGGTTCCTTGGATGATAGCTAAATGATTGTACTGAACTACTAAATAAATGTGAATGGAGATTTGTAGTATTGTTTACTTTAGTGTATTTCTGTTTCTATGCTGCATTTATTTCCATTACTTTTGCTATATTACTCACTGAAAGTAGGGCACAGATCTCGTGGTGATTGCCTACTAGGATTAGTCTCACACCCTATTTGGGTTCTACTTTTCATCCCAAACAGGTTATCTGGTTGCAGGTGTGGATAGGGATTGTGGACCGTCTACTTCGGGTATATGGTTGATGTTTGGAGCTGGAGAGCATATGACCGAGCATAGGCTTGCAATGCTACTGGAGTTGCTATTTACATTCATACTTTGTTTTTCAGTTGTATTTCTATATGTTGTTATGTTTGATGCTTTCCTTAGATACCTGAACCTGCTGCATCATTTTCATTATTATAATGTGTTCATTTCTTCCGATGATTAGTTTCAGTTTTTGTATGTTGTTTACTACTTATGCTATTGAATATTGTTTTTATTTCGTTGTATACCTTACCCAATGAGGGCATAGTTTCCCCAATAACTTACCAAGGCCCTTGCTGCTAGTCGATAGCCTCTGGAATTTGGGGAAATGAGCTTGAGGTCATGTGGCGAACCAGGTACTGGGAACCAGTGAAGGGCTCCAGATTTGGGTTGTTACAGAAATGCCCCCAAACAATTGATTGAGACACCAGGGAATGGGATGATGCTAGAAATTGTTTTTGGAATAGATATATGATATTTATTTTCTCTGAATTTTTGGATTATTGGCCCTGTTCCATGTAATTGGGCTAGATGTATTTTCATCATTTTGTACCCCACCCTTGTACATACTTGTTTATAAATATATATACATGGGCATTAATTTTTTCATTATGTTTTGTTTTGATTGTCGTGACTTTAATTTTTCATGTCATGCTTTTCAAAATCAACATCCATCATCGATTTTCTTGTCACAACAAGAGTATTAGAACAATAGATGTTCGATCATGTCCGAGACATTTCATGACAGCTTCATGAGATATCATTTTCGATTAACCAATAGCAGCAGCTACTGCAGACAATTATTCAACTCTTACCACACCTCATCCATACTCATGTGGTAGCACCCGGATTAAAAAACCCACCAAAGAAACCATGTGACCTTGTAGACACCACTTCTAGTAGTTGTACGGGGAAAATGAGAAACTGATTCGGTGGACCATCTAACAATAATCAACATCCACTAATCTAGATGACTATGTTTAGTTAGTGCTTTATGAGAGGTAACCCATAGTTCATCACTATTTTGTAGCATTTTGGGTCTAGTTCATTCTCATTTAATTGTTTATTTTTGTATTGTATGCAGTAATATTGTAAACTTACCAAAATTTCAATAAAATGCCTCTATCAGTTTCTTACTCTATGTGCCTACCCATTTTCCTACTATTCCAATAGTATATACACATGGACTGATATTTTTTAACTAGTGTAAGAGTTTATTATCTAACACGTTTATAGGTGCACTAGATATTCATGTTTCGACAACACAGACATCCCCATGGCATACCACATTTCCCAAGGAGCACTCGATTCTCTCTTATTGCAATTTTATCTAATATGCAATTTCCAAAAAACATTATAAATAACTATCACATGAATCTCACCTATTTTTCATTGACCTTAGGGACACTACAAAAATTTAATTTTGTGGTGGTCTTCTCATAGATTCAATGATGATACCCTTTAATTATTAATATTCTTAGTTCTCCTGGAGACCTTTTATAAATAATAAGTATTCCTTAAACGTATGATTCCTTATTCCTCTATAATTAAAGAAAATTTCATGTTGAAGGGTATTAAGGAAAATGTTTCACTACATCTAATATCGGATGGAAATTATTTCTAAGTTTTGGTAATTAATTAAAATTAAAAAACATTGAAATAATGACTAATTATCCTAACATTTGATTTATGCCCTTTGTGATTTCCATTTTTTGTTGATTCTCACAAACTGAGAGGACTCCAAGCCTTAAATTTTATAATCTTATCTAAGAATATTTCTTGAGATATACTCGCGGCCTATAAAATAACTATACTATGCACTAATATCTTATCAAAACGATGATAGACCATGTATTTATTTAAAATTATTGATGAATTATTTGATAAAAACATTACCCAAGACCCACATTACACCTATCACTTGTTTAGCTCATACTTTCCAATAATGATCTATTAAAATGAATCTATTTGGTTCATATTTCCCATATAATCGTCCTCTGGTACAATTCTCATATATTTATTTGAATTCATGTGCGGATAAAATTAGATAGTATTAGATTCTACCACATTTAGAGATGCATGGTGTTCCCACTCGAAAAAGATGGTGTGATCCATATACATTTATTTATAATGAATTAGTATTTTTTCCCTAGAAAAATTTAATAAGAATAAAAAATTGATATGGGTTTTGTACTAGGAAGGTCAAAAATCACCATTTTCTAGAACAATGAATCCCTTGATGGATCGTATGTTGTTAGGTGATGGATGTGATATTTATCATATGCATGCCTTTTAAAAAATAAAAATGAAAAAAATAAGGAAAGGGACAACATAAATGTTTTATATACATACCTGATACCCATTTGGATCTAACCCATACTGATGATGTATGGATTTGACCAGCCAAAAAGAGGAACTTTATCACACTTGTTCTTTCAATTTTTGCATTGTACTACAAAGAATAACCTCCTTTATGTGCCGGAATTTTAGCAATATACCTACCTAATCATAGCCCTAGATTTTTCAAAACGTGACTACTTAAAGCCCTCAAGATAATTCTCATGTTGTCTTTACACAGTGCAGATGATAGAACCAGTGCATTCATATGCCTAAGAAGAGGTACTCCGGGTATGAGCACAACACTACTTATATTTTCTACCATGAGTGAGAAAAGAAAAAAAATGCCAATGTAGATTTAATATGAGCATATAACACAGGAAATAGTTAAGAGGTTATGATTAGAAGACAAGAATTTGTTTTGAAATATATACTTTAATGCATGACTAACACACTATATTGGTTTAATTCTAGAAATTAATTTTTTTTACGTAATTATAATTTAATTATAAAGACATAATGAATACTTCATTCTTTAAAAATTGATTATCCATTTTGAAATCAATGTTGATACATAATTATTAAGGGAAAAAATTTCATTTATTGGGAGATTTGATAAACCTAATGTTTTCATAAAAATTTCGTTCATTTATTCATCGTTTTTCATTTAATTATTTGTTAAGTCACTTTATATGTGTCTAATTTTGAGTGAAATAACATAATAGGGTTTCATGATTGAGAAGGCATAAAATGTAAAAATTTGGCCCAGTACACTCCATGATAATGAAATTCACATCCTGTACATGAGGATCATAGTGCCACCCAATCCGTGATGGTAATTCATGACCACATGGTTTGAAGAGAAAGAAAGATACTGCACATCGTGACCAGACTACCAGGTCATGACACCCAGTCAAACATGTTTGCGAGAAATCTGTGAGGATTCCACACAAAAGATACCATGTTGGAGTACTTGTCTTGAAACATGTAAACATGTCATGAACCTAGTCAAACATCCTATCTGTGCGATCCACATGCCATTCTAGTGATCCAAAGGAAAATGACATGGGTCGAGTGTACACGTAGTTTCCCATAGGTACATGTTAGGACCAAAAACACTTATATAGGGAATGGAGTGGAAGAACCTTAATATATATAATGATCTCTTCCCTCTCCCATATAAATTCCCTATAATCTATTCTTACTCTTTTCACTTTTGAACTCAATTTCATAATATTTTTTTCACATTTATTTCAATTCAAGAGATGTGGATCTTAGTTTCCTAATCACATTAATTTCCTTATTCGGGTCTTAAATTTCAATTATTATTTCTATCTCAAGTATGTAATTTATTTTAATTCATAATTATCATATACATGTTTATCATCATCACGCTAGAATATATTTTTTCATAAACCTATTGAGCTTGCATTACCTAGTTTATTTTAATGTCCCACTATCCCTATTGAGTAGCTAAAAATCATATGGTTAGGGATTATGCTCAAAGTATCTGAATAATTAAATATACCTTTTAATGTAAACTGGGCAAGACTAATTGAATTAGATCCTAGGATATGAACCTATATTCTATCCTCTTTTACCTAACTTAATTGAAATTAGTATGGTCAATCAATTGACTCTATTATAGTTTGAGTAGACATAGCTATGACCACAAGTTTTAGAGGTTCTCTACTTAGAAATCCAAAAATAATGCCCCTAGATAGTCACCACCTCCTAACCACAGAATAGCTACTTCATAGGAAGTACTGGGAGGCTAAGACCAACATCAATATGCAAGCCTTTATTTCTTCATAGACTAAGACATAAGATATTTCAACGGCTAGAATTAAAATACAACCTTCACCCAAATACTCTACTTGATCTCAAACCATCATTTATCATTGAAATTAATAACAAAATATAACATAGACCAAACTCAAAAAAAATACTTCTAGATAATGTCCCCTTTTATGATTTGAAACCAGGTCCTCTCAAAGATTGAACTATAGTCTCCCTATGGATATGAACCCATACTCCCACTACACTACATCTATGTTGTTAGTGAATGTTTGGGAAAAATTATAAATTGGAATTTTAATCATGATGAAGGAAGTTACAACACCACCACAAACAATATATTAGTCACCCAAAGAATATTCATAATCATTTAATTTAAAATATGTTATTCAAATTATTCTATACATGTAATTTACACCCCCCAAAACATTTAATTAAATGTCACCATAGAAGGTGATTATTTTAATGGAAAATATAATGGTTTCCTACATTATAATCACTTATGAGTTTTATTTTATAATGTATCTCAATATTGACAACCATTAAAAAGATTATTTCTATGATTATGACATAAATATTCTATTTTTAATCAATTTCAATTAAAATTGATATCATAATACAATGTACATGAAATTTAAAAATAAAATTTAACATCCTATGACATGAGGTAATGGGGCGCACCTCAAAGGTTACCAATTTTATATGTCATCTAAATTGATATTTAATATAGAACATAACCAAGGGGTGGTTTCAAATATAGGTGAAAAACATATAACCATTCATTAAAATACCTATTCAAGTTAAATTGAAATACATATAAATTTACAAAGAGGATAAAAAAAAATTTCAAAGAGTTACATGAGAGTGGGGAATGAAACCTAATAGTGTAAACTAACATTTCTACATTTAATAAAAGGAACAATTCCACCTACATTAGGTCATATAGTGGATATCTAGTCCATTATTATCTCCTGGTTCAATTCAAATTGGAAGAGAATCAATGAACGGATGAAGAAACCAATAATAGAGAAAATCAGCTTCCACCTAAAAAGTGAAACTGAAACCAAATCAAACAAAGAATGACCAATGTATAATTGAGAACACACTGATTCATATTCCATGAGAGAAGTACATCTTGAATTGGTTAACAAATGGATGTGAAGGATCGAATCTTAGTATAGTATCCCAAGGATTCCCCAAAGCATATAACTAGTTGTCTAACAAATAAATGATGAATTAGGTTTATAAATATATATTTATTTTTCAATGAAGTTTTAATTTAACATATAATTGGCTATCGTATGGTTTACAAACTATGAACTAACTATTCAAGATCTTATAGAATAATGGTAACCTCCCACATTTTGATAGTACAATTTAACTATCTTCAATAAACCATGTCAAAACCCACATTCAAAATTGATGACCTTATTTCACTATTGAGAGACCTATATAACCCTCTTTAGTCTAGAAATGTGATCTACTCATACTATCTTTACATGCCTTACAATGATTATTTAACTATGTTTTCTTCCATTTACACTTTTATCAAACTACATGACAAGCCTATATTCAACCCAAAACATGGGTTTTAGGATCTGAGCTATCTAGACACACCACTAATACAACCATAAACTCCAATGGAATTCATATTAGGCCATATTTAAACATTTTATCTGAAAATTAATTGATATAAATGGTTTATAATTTACGAATGATCCTAGTTATTAAAAACCATCCCACATAATTCAATTCATCCAAAAACATCCCTTAAATTAGTGGTGAAGAATAATATGAGAATATATATGGCCACTGTGATCATGCATTTGCCTCTTGTTCCATGGTCTCATCATGTACAAGGTCGTGCTATGAATGCAATAATACTAAACGAACTGACCAAGCATGGAGATCCTATATTCTACATACTATTGTACACTTAATATGTTCCTAAAAGGATGCATCTACATATAACTCATCTAACTCAATCATAATGAAATGGGATGAGTTTGAAGATTAAATACATAACTAAGATACATGGAAGATGTCATGCATGGGTTATTGCCTCTATAATGACTTCAATTGATTGGATATCGGCCTATATCTCTCTAGAATCTTGAATGTACTAACTTAAAAAAATGAATGATTACCCTATAACTAATATTCTTATGTCTCAACCTTTATGAAACACACATGAGAACCTGATCCCTAATATCAAAATATCGAGGTATCCTTTGACGATCAGAGTATTATTTCAATCGAGTCTATGTAGTGTCCATCCATTTCCAAATCAACGGAACCAATTTTGAGTTTTCTCTATCAAAATGAGTTATATGCATAGCTACATCTCCTGACACTAACCCACATAGGGGTGATTATCATATCCTCCCATATATTTCTTAATAAAGAAACATCTGAATAGTATCCTATAATATATTATTGTAGGAAAATACAACCATTGTTATCGTCCTCTCCCAAGATCTAAAAAAATTAGCACACTTGCTCACAACATGTTCTCAAGAACCTGAATCATGTGATTTGACATGAAATTTGTCTTATAGTGATAGATCGTGCTCAGAATCCCTAATGTAATGAAACCACTCTCTTCCAAACATTCCAGAATCATTAATTAAACTATGTGTCCCTATATAAAACGATAGTGTTTGAGAGCTGTGAATTCATACTATCTCATAGATATACAACCTATCAATCTCATAATCATTAAATATTTCCTTGATCATTAGAAAATTTTAAACCATTATGAACCTAACAACAGAAACATAAAAAAAATTCATTACCTAGAAGAAACCTTGGTAGAACTGTCATGAAATCCATAGATATGTCGACCTATATCCATTCAAGGATGGGTAACTGATATAAAAGTATTAATAGTAAATAATGTTATGCCTGAAACTACTAATAGCTAGAACACCTCACGAAAAACCCAGTACCACCTCTCTTCATTCCCAACCACTAGTATTTGAAATGTATATCTTGATAGATATTTCTGATGAAGAGGTGTACTTATCAAGTTGAAGCATGAAAGACTCACATCATCTCAATGATAATGGATGATGTAACCTATACACAACCTCGTATACATAGAATTTTGACCACACATATAGTCTAACCTGGAGGAGAGACCTCACTTTACATTCTCTGCCTTATGACTAATACCTATTTGTTCGATATCAAAATCATGAAAACGCTATAATGTATGGTAGCTGTAAAAAAAATGATGATAAAAAAGTCTACCCCTAATAATCTAGAACCACCAATTTCATCACAAAGAACAAATCCATAAGATGCAACTCACTTCTTGCCTGCTAAAATACATTTTTGAGTAATTCTGCTCAGTATTCCATCTACTAAATTTCTTTTTAAAATAATTTAAAAGATCATGAAAACGAAATAATATTGGTATTCCACCCACCTTTGTTGTCTTAAGTTTATATCACTCTATGAAAATATATTACTAAGTCCTTTTTTGACCATGTCCACTACACAACACATTCAATGTTGGTAATTTCTACAACAACATAATGCAAGAAAACCAGAAACTAACTCAAGACAATGAATTAGTAAATTTGACCTATGTCGCCCCAACTACCGAGGCCCATACGGCACAACCATCTACCTACGAAAGCATTGATCATAGACTAATACATGACGTATCATAATTTATATTTATAATCAATTCAATATCAGAATTTACTGACCCCATTCCTGAATGTCGAGTTGATAAAGACCTTCATACACTGTATTTCAAAGGAAACATTCTATTGAACCATACAGCCGGCCCATATTTACTCAATATCACCACTTAACTAGGCCCCTTGTATACTATGACATTGCATTTCCTGACCTACCACACATGTAGAACATATCCTACCTACCAGATTATGTTTTATGACGTCTAATATCATAATGAGAAAGATCTATACAATTCTACATAGTACATGTGAATTCAAAACAATATTGAGATTTTGAATAGTCTTGGCTCACACACCAATCCTCTCTCATGTTGCACTATATGATAATCACTTGATTCACTAATCGTGTAATTGTAGTCAGAAAAAAAATTCACCATCAATAAAATGTATTACATGATTCCATAACAAAATATACTATTTTTAGATAACCTCTTACCTATCATAATAGGTGTGAAATGGTAGACCTCAGTGAAATGGGAAGAATATTCCATAACATATAACACACAATACACCCGATGCAAGAACTCACAGGCTCTATCAGCCTAGAAATTCTCCATATATAACTATTCATAGAGAGGCATATGAAAATGAATCCATGAAATATCCCTATTAAGGTCAATCTGAGAAAAAACATCCCACAATCTCTTGGTGGAATCATGAATCAAATATGTAATGAGAATTAACATCCTCTCATGAGGTGTCTCTAGATGCTAGAAGATAAAAAAATTTACTCTATCCATGAAATGAATCTTATGGTCCTATATCCCCCAAAAATGTGGGTCGATGCTTCTACTATAACTCACATGTCTACTCCTCCATAGATGAGGAAAGACATGGAGTTCCCTGAATATTCTACATAAATCATAAGAATCCCTCATGGAACTATACCTCATAATTTATCTCTATTACTACAACTGGTTTTGTGGTTGGTACTACCATAAGATATACTAGTATCCCATGTCCCACAACCTATGCAGTGAGATCATAGACACCCTCCAGGTGTATGACTTAATGTCTCCATGGTGACATACCTCTATAAATACCAAGAAGATGCCTCATTTAAAGAACATTATCAATGTTTTCATCCCAAAAGTAAAAATACAATAAATATTATAGGTAATTACTTCCTCTATTAGAAGACCTCCATCCACCTACTTAATGAGTCCAGCATGGGTGTTGTATAGATAATATATAAGAAAGTGAAACTACCTACTAACCACTGCTATTATCAGACATGGTACAAGTTTTATTCTACAAACAATTTTCATTTTCTTTTTAATAATCACATGAAATCACATTTTCATTTCAATTCATTCCTATTTCCCAAATATAATATTGTAAATTTAAAATGGTTTAAAGAATTGTTTACAAAAGTTAGATCAATGAGGGATCATACACCTCATGAACAAATGTATGGAATCCACTTACTTTATATCATATGAAATTCCTGAATACATATTACAACAACATGTATATCTATCAGGGAACCTATCACAACATCATAAAACAAGTAATTAATCCTAAATGGATTTTCAAAATTCCTGGAACATGATAACTATAATGTTATTAAAATGATCCATGAAATACATACCATATATCAACAAAATTGTGTTAAAAAAGTACCCCTATTCATATAAAAAATAAAGTTACAATTAAAGTGCCTCACCCGACGGTGGATCCAAATATATAGTTATAATGAAAATATATTAAATTGAAATCTCATTCGTGATGATTTTTCTTTTTTCATTTACATGGGTTAAGTATGTCTGGGAATAACTCATTACCAAAATCCAATTTCATATTATCCCTTTTTTGTCTCCAAATAATAATTTAAACCATAAAAAAATGCTCTGATACAACTATGTAACATCCCACAATAGGGTTCCATTAAAATGTTCCACAATCCCAGTTGGCCACATGTCCTTATGTGTATCACCCCAAATACATTAGGCTGCTGAATAGAACTGAGGGAATTAGTGTAAATATGTGTAGACTATTCTCTAAAAACCGAAGTGTATCAGAGCATTATATAAATAACATTAAATTATAGGAAATAGAAACAACAATCATACATTATACAACCGATAAGGATATATAAAAAATAAGAAGAAGCTCATATACACTAATTATGATACTTTTCATATGTTAATATAAAAAATAGGGAAAATAAGCACATAGTCATAAAATAAAATATTTGTATCAAATTTTTTATAAGGTTAAAAACATTCTACTTTCATCGCAATCCTCAGATCAATCCCATTCCCCCTAAATCCTATGAAACTATTATTAACATATATTAGAGAACATTTCCTTGTCCCTACTAGAAATAATATACATTATTTCGGAACCCAAAGGTCACCCAAATATGGTGTGATACATAATCATCGATGAAAACCACCCCAGATCTGTGCCACCCAAATAATGAATATATATAAGAATAGTGTGCATGATGTAACAATGTATGTAAAGATTTTCTGGAAGCAGTCATCCAATAATTCCAAGTAATCATTTCATTACTAATTCCATAAAATAATTTCATTTAACATACACGTATTTAGACCAGGAGTAATGCCTAGAGTCCAACATGATAACATATTTAAATTATTACTAATCTTCCTATCAATAAAATGTAAGATAGTGTCTAATCCAACCTTGTTCATTGGCATTGAAGAATCCTCATATCACATAATTAATTCAGTATTCATTTATGAGTCTACGATTTTCCATGGTATTCCTAAATTTTAATCTAAGAATCATTCTAGGTATATTATTCTCTAATATCATGTAATCCCATCAATGGAAAACCTCTCAATGAGCAAGGCTTCTTACTAGTTGTGGTATAACATCTCTACCACTCATATCTGTCCATAGAGGTCCATTAATAGATCCTTAGTGTAATACATGACATAATTATCAAATTACAATCGAGGACATTGATTGAAATATTGAGGGATTACATGTATAACTCATCATATAACAGACAATCCTTAGATTTCTTCCTTGAAATCCAAAAATTTATTCCAACTGTCACTCATGTAAAAGAAAATTACAAGCCAATAGATTCCACCCTTGGCACTCTCAAATTAGTTTATTTGTCACCCAACGAATGATCATAATCATTTAATTCAATAACATTAAATAAAATTCATTTAAACATGTCATGTTCACCACAAAAAACATTTGATTCAATATTTCCTTAGAAGGTATCTCATGCATTTCCCAAGCTCAAAATCCTGGCCACTATTCAAAAAAAAACGGAAAATTAATGTAGACATGAATCTCAATCATAACATCCATTGCTATTAATTTTTATATAGGAATGTAATCCATCCTCTCTTTTTAATCAATTTAAATTACAATTCAAATAATAGTTCAATCTACCAAAAATTTGACAATTAAAATTTAAAATCCCATTAAATGGGTTAATGGGGCACCCAACAATGGTGTCCAATACCATATGACATGGCAATGGACCATTAGATACTCAACACACCCAAGGGGGGATTCAAATAATTGTTCTAAACATATAATCATTCATTAATAAGAAACATTATTTTAATGGGATATATATATCAATTTATTTCAAAGTTAAAAATAAACTGCAACCCATTTCTTGAGAATGGATAATGTTGTACAATGTCATATATAAACACGTAAAAACATTTAGCTAATGGCATGAGACCACCTATAGAAGTCCTGTAGTAGATAGCTTATTCAGTGTCACCTCCTGATTGAACTCATATTGAGATAAAATAGAACAATAGATGAAGAATATAATAATAGGGAAAATTAGAAACCACCTAAATTTTGTAGTCCATAAAAAATAAAATGAGGATTTACAAAAAAGGAATTGGGAACTCCATGATGTAGATACAATGACAGAAGAATTTCTTTAATTGGAGTTTATACGAAATGGGAAGATCAAATCCATGAATAGTCACAAATGGGAGCACCAAATGGGTGAGATTACTATGTGTTTTTAGATTTAAGGAATTACGTTTATAAATATATTTTTAATTAGAGGATGAATTTAGAATTTAACCCATAATTAGTTTGCCCATTGTTCATCAACATAAGTTAGATGTCATGCAACAACCTTGATTGTTTTTTCGAATAAGGGGAAAACACACAGTTTTTTCGCACAGGTTGAATAACTATGTTCAAACATTAAAAATCCCATTTTTAAAATCGAATAAGTTTTTTAATGGATGTGTGACACATTTCTCATAGTTTGGTCTAACTGTGTGAGATCCTCCTACTCTCTGCCCATTCCTCACATGGTTTATTTTACTATCTGACTTGTCCTATGTGGTTTAATCAAACCATGTCCACGCCTACTTTCAATGTTATACGTGGGATCTGGACAACGAACAAGCCTCAAAATATATATAAAAATCCATGAACTCCATGTGTATTTTTATAAGGCCATACTAAAATATTTAAATTTAATAATAACGTATCCTAAAGGATATGTACATCATGATTGAACTAGGTTCTTCCAAATTATCTCTAGAAGAGTAAGAGAAAGTAGCATCTGACCAAAAAAAGAATCCTAGACAGAAAGTCATAACAATAATTTGAGATAAAATATAAATTTTATTAACTAAATAAATAATTAAAGGAAACCCATTTAAATTATGAAATTAAATGACTTTTAAATTTAATAACGAAACTCCAATATAATCAAAATTTCTGAAAATCACCACACGTTGAAATTTTTTATGTATTGAATCATTTAAATAATCCCGAATTAAAAGATTATCTATATCTGTAATATCATTAAATAAAAAGTTTTTTTCAAAAACTTTTACTAATTTTTTCTAATGAAAATTTTAAATATCCTATGAATGTATCAAAGATTTTTCAAATCAGTAGCATCATAAGGTCCCATTCACCATGAACTAGAATCATGATCAAGATATACTCGACCAACTCTATTCAGACAAATTTTCTCTTTAATGTATATTTTCCAAAAAAACATCAACATAAACTATCCATATAGTGATTTATTTCTATTATAAACATAATCAATACATTCACATGAAATTATAATTTTATTATATAAACAGAGTTATCCTAAATTCGTGTCATGGTATTATGTTATGTATTCTATTATATTAAATATCTAGTTCCCAACCCATCAAATGAACATCCACAAATACAAAATATAACAATCGAAAATGTAATTTGGAGCTAGTTATTTTTTTTACATTGTTATTGATACCAATGTTTCAATACTAATGGAGTTATCAATTTATTAATAATTGATATAAGATACAAATATGATACATATTTTGGATGTAAAATAAAATAAAAAACCTAAAAATAGTAATCATAAAATATCCTTGAAAAAATGTTACATTTATTCTTCATAACATAGGTAAATGAAAAAATATATTATTGAGTTGAAATTATTAGTAATATTTATTTATATAAGTTTTTATCTTGAGTAAATAAGGTGTACTCAAAATATAATGGTCAATAACTGAAAAAATAATACATTTCTTCAATTACATTTTCCTGAAATGAATCCATGGCTACTATCATCGAAATAATATCATGGATAATAATAACTGAATTAAAATCTTGTAAATTCATAATGATTCCCTTAAAGTTGTTATACAATAAAATATCATTACCATCCAACCCTTGTTCCAATATATTTAAATCCATGTGTGGGTATAGACTAGAAACCCATTTAATTTGGTCAACCAAATTATCTCAAGAGTATAGTCAATGCATCAAGAGGATATATCTATTCTTACCCCACCCATTACTGTATTTTCAATTCAATTATAATATATTTAATATTAAATTTAATTCATACAAAATATTCCACAGCAGTAAAATTCACATTGAGTAAAAAATTTAGAATATCAATACTACCCACTAAGTAATACAACATTGAAATTAATAATATATATACAAATTGTTATCATTTTAGTCAATGATAAAATCCATTATACAATGAATATGTTTATTATTGAGAAATATAACATCCAATGGTCACATTAAACTAATTATTTCTATGGAATGATGACAACCACAAAAAAAATGAGATATCATATAGGGTTTGTGATAAATTTATATCTTTTGGTGGATAACTGAATAATAAATATAAATTAAAATAAAATATCATAAAATTTTCTAATATGTAAAAAAATTGAAATATTATTAATGAATGTAAATATTTTCAAACAATTATGAATATTATAATTTCTCTTAACAATGTATATGACAAACTAAAACATCCCTTTTACTTTTTCATAATGATTATAAAAAACTAAATTATTACAATACATTATAAACTATTATTTCAATACATTGAAATGATATGTATAAAAATATAATATATTCGATAATTATTTATTTAAATAATAAGATCTTTTGTAAAATAATTATGAAATATATGGACATAAAAAAAATTAACCAATAAAAATATACAAAAATATCTTCTTTCATTTTAATCGTTCCATTGCTTTATTTATAAGGATCTGATGTTTTATCATTGTAAATTCCATTATGAAAAATATTTCATATTGTATAAACACATAGATAATAGAATACCAAAATTATAAATGATGAATTAATTAAATATAATGTTTTTCTATATGTTAAATAACCTATACCGATGAAATAGTGTAACAGCCCAAGATTTTATAAAAAAATATTCTTTTTAATTTTATTAATGTCTTGTGTTGTACGCTACACCAAAAGGAGCTTGCACAACACACATCCTTGACTTTACTTGCATTACACGCAATTGCGACCTTCCTCGATAGCGTGTGTAGTACGCAATACCGAGTTTCACTAAACAACGATATGCTATAAAAATATTATTAAAACTAGCCGTTATGAATAGTAATAACCACTTTTTGAAATCCAGTAAATCTTATTTTTCAAAATGAACTTTATTTTTGGATTCGGAGTATCGAATTTAGCCTAAGGTGAAATTTTGGTACTTTTCGGATAACTTTCATATTCTGATGAATAGTGAAAATTACTAAATTATAATTAAAAACAACTTTTTTAATCGAAATAATTAATAGTGATAAATCATTAATTTGAGTGGTTTTAAAGTATATTTAGAATATATTTTTACAATTTAATACAATGTTGGTCATTGGATGTAGTTTCACATTTAAACTAGACATAAACAAGTGTCAATCTTTTGATAGATATTGTTTCTTAAAAACACGCTATTTGTTTTAACAGCGGGATTTAATTATAAAATTAATTAATTCAACTTTTATGTTATGAATTTGGTAAAATAGACTTCATTTTTGAATTCGGAATATGAAATATAGCTTGGGATGAAATTTTGGCATTGTTCTGAAAAACATCAATTTTTGATGAATAGTGAAACTACTAAGTGGTAGGTTAAAAACTGAATTTTTCATAAAACTTAATTTTACCGCTTCTGTGAATGGAATTTCGAAAATCCGAGAGACACGGTTAATATCAAGGACTAAAATGTGGTTCAATGAGATGAAAATAATTTTTTGGTGAATAGTAACTTTTTACTTTTTTTACCACGGTTAATAGTAAATAAGGTAACTAAGGGTAAATATGATATTAATATTACCCTAACACATGTCCTAATTCTATTGGACAAGTGTAATTCGACCAAAAACAAACTTAGGAATAAAATATGACCATTTAGGCCCACTTGGATTAGATTAGGACATTTATTATTAATTTATTTAAAGAAGGGTTAAAATAGTTGAAATCAAAGTTTAATAAGTAAATCATTTTTAATATGGGGTTATACATAAGATAAATTCGACTATAAATATTCATTAGAAAGATAAAAAGATTTCCTACATGATGGTATTTTATTTGTAATTTTTAGACATCAAATAATATAATTTATTTATGACACAAAAATGATGCAGTAATTATCTTATTAATGAAATATTGACATAATTGATAATATAAATACCAAAATAAATGTAATTTAAGACTTTTTATGAATTCCACTAATTTTCTAGGTTACTATGATATATTAGTGTTGATTTAATAAACTTGTTTCGAACATATAATTCTGTTATGACTTTCCCAAAAATCATATATCAAATAGTGTCAAAATTGACACAAAATAGTTTTTAAATCAAATATTATATTATTAATTGTTATTTTATTCCTAAAAATCTAAGGTTCGGCCAAATGACTTAGATAAGGATATATGTATTAATAATATACAATTTGGGGTTCGTTTGGCATGTTATAGTAAGTTTATTAACCATATAGTGAAAGAAAACAAAAAGACACGGTAAAAGTTAAATTATTTAACTTAGAGTTAAATCTAATTGATAAGGTTAAAATAATACCCTAAACATGTCTAAATCCTATTGGTTGATAGGATTTTGCCCCATCCCCACTTTATCTTCGAAATAAGACCCTTTGGAACCATTATAAACCGATTTTGACTTTAATATAAAATAATATTTTGAGATATTTCTAAGGTGCCCCTCTCCTCCCCTATAAAAGGACACCTCATCCCCCTCCTCCTCACACCAATTTGAGCACTCCAGCTCGGCCAAACCCTGCCAATTTATCCTCTCCACTTCCCTAGCAACATCCTAGAGGTTCTGGTCTTCCTCAAAGACCAATTCTAGTGCCCTAAGAGGAGGTCTCAAAGAGGCACTTCAAAGAAGAGGTAATTACCGTTACCAATTCTTTCATCTTTATTTCTTCTTCCACTTCTTCTTCTTAGGTTGTTTCATTATGAAGTAATAACATCAGTATCACTCATATACTGATATGTTATTATAAGTATGAAACAACCCTATTTCACCATCTATCCATCCTACGGAAAAAGAAATCACCGCGCGTGCGTACGTACGGAATACCGTCTCCACGTCGTGGTGTAATCTATTTTCCACCACCACCTTACATGGATGGGTATAATGGTGTAAAGAATAACTATACATAGTTATTACAACATCATATTGATTCTGATATATTGTATAATACACTCCAATTCAATTCAATATTTATATAAATGATATCATCGCTCGTGCGTACGTACGGAATACCGTCTCCACGACGCGATGAGATTCATTCTCCATGTTAACCATTTAAGAATGATTATAATGTATATATAAGAAATAATAATGAAATATATGACATTATAAAGCTACTGGATTTATGTATATATATACATATGTATGTCATCTACTTACTTCCATTTCAAGACAATAAGGAAAGGAAAACAGCGTTCATGCGTACGTACGGACTACCGTCTCCATGAACGGTGTTTTTCATTTTATTTATCTACCTATTATATATATATATATATACTGAATATATATGATATATAAATCATATTTTATATTCTGGAAGTAAGTAAATCATGATATAAGTAATAATGACGTCAAGAACAACAAGTCAAAACACCTACGATAAATGAAACGATTTTACCCAAAACGCTTCTTTAACATGGAATTTACAAAAGAACGGGTAATATAATGTCATAAGTGAACCATAAATGATATCATAACAATGAATATGATTCTGTAATAAGTCAATAACATGATTTAAATCATTATACAGGAAGTTCGGACACTTACAAAGCAAGTCAGACCTAAGGTAAGGGAAATATCACAATCTCATTTTTATCCGAGATTGTTTATTCATAAGTATTTACTGGGGTGTATTTTATCATCCACATCCATGTTTCATCAATATGTAATATTATTTCCATCCACCTACAATTGTTTAAATCCATTTTTACCCTTCGGTGAGTTTTTAGTAATATCTATGAAAGGAATCTTTTGTCATACGAGGTACTTTTTGACTTTTCCGACAAAAGTACGAAAAATGTTTTTTTTAACTTTTATGGCACGAACGGATTTTTACTGTTTTATAAAGCCTTATTTTCATTAATCTTCCTCTAAAAGATTTCATGACTATTTTCAATAAAATCTCTTTCTTTTAAAATTGCATGATGTTTTGTGAAAAGAAATTGATTTTGAAGAAGAAAGGATATTTTCCTCAAGAATTCAAATCAAGTGTTTTATCAAAATTATTTTCCATCTAAGATAATAAAGGGTTCTGTTTCTATCAATATTTTTACATTGATTTGACTATGTTGTGATGGAATTATGTTTATGAATTCCTTTATCTTATATGAATGGTTTTATGATGTCATGTTGTTTAAGAATCCCATTTTTATTACATGGGTTATGCAATGATGTATGATTTATGATTTTGTGGCACACATAAGAATGGTATCATTATGAGATGGGTGGGACCTATATCTCCCTCCAATGCATTGGGTAAAGATTTTATATCTCATGAGATAGACATGGCTGGAATGGTAGGTTATACCGGTTCAGTGAAACAGGACTGAAACGAGGATTACTCGATTCAGAAAGGGACTTTGTCCACTAAGATAGTCTTGGCAATGAGTCTTGACTAACAAGAAATGATTCTCTATGATTATGTGTGTATGCCACAATGAGTAATGTTTTAAGTTATGATTTCATTTCACTACTATGATTTATCCCATGTTATGAAATTATGCTCTCTTTCGCAGGTTAAGATTTCCAAAAATGTTATGTTCTTATGAAAATTATGTGATTGATATTTCCTTTGTTTACCCTTACTGAGAATTTGAGCTCACCCTTTTTTGTTTTCTTTTCCCCAGGATATAAAGAAAGGTTTTAGGTAAAAAAAAGGGGAAGATCTTTATGGGAGATATTGAAGATCTTTCACCACGTTTAGAAGATTACGATCCGAGTTTCCAAAGACACTAAACTATTACGATCCTTGTGTGTGTGTTTTTGTTATGTACTAAGTATTCCGCAAAAGTAATGTAATGTCCATGTACGATAAGCTTCGGGTCTCTACAGTTGGTATCAGAGGAAAGGTTTAGTCAACCTTTGGAAACTAGGATGCGAAAACGTTAGTGAGATCCCTAGAGATATTTCTAAGGTATGTCTAGGGATGTCTCTAAGGTTAAGTATACGTATAGGTTATAGTCCTAGAATTGCTCTAACGATCTTAGAATTTAACCTATGATGTTAGATATTGAGGGTACTACCCCTTTATTATGTTGTTTTCCCTAGCATTGTTTTTGCCTCTCACACTATTCTTTTGGGGTTTTAGACGATGGCTGGAACCTGAAGGAACCGTGTTGATCAATGCAATGGACAATGCAATGATTGTCCCCCTGAGCAACCAAACGATATGGGAGCTGGAATGCAAAATCTTGTAGCCATGCTCACACAACTTTCTCAATCTATGAATCATGCAGGACTTCCAAACGAGCAAAGGAAGGAGCAACATTCTGTTGAATCCTTCATGAGGCAGCGTCCACCTTCTTTCAGTGGGTCTACTGATCCATTAGTTGCTGAACAATGGATTAGTACTACTGAAAAGATATTTTCAGTTCTTCAATGTTCTGAACATGATAAAGTCATCCTAGCAGTGTATCGTTTGGAAGGTGAAGCTGATCAATGGTGGAATCTTATCAAGAATACGAGGCCAAGAGATGAAATTGAGTCCATGGAATGGGACGAGTTCAAGAACTTGTTTTTCAGTAAGTATTTCCCTCGTATTCTTCGAACAAAGATGGAGAAAGAATTTTTTGAACTGAAGCAAAGGGACGATGAATATGTTGGTACCTATGAAGCAAATTTTACAAGACTTGCAAGGTATGCTTCTGGAATTATCATCCAACCTGAAAGTAAAGTTGATCGATTTTTCTGTGGCTTAAAACCAAGTCTTCGAAGGGCATTAGCTATAAGAGACTTCAGTAGCTATGAAGAAATTGTGCGTTGTGCTATCAAGGTAGAAATGGAAGTTGGTGTTACATATCCATCTCATGGTTTTGACAAGAAACGAAAGATGGAGTTCAAGGAGAAATCTCAGAATAATGGTGAAAAGAAGATGAATGTTTCCTTATGCACAAAGTGTGGAATGAAGCATGGTGGAGATTGTCTAAAAGGGACTAGAAAATGTTTTAAGTGTGGAAAAGAAGGTCATCGAGCAGCTGAGTGTCGAAGTAATGGAAAAAGGGTTTCTAATGATGTGAATAAAGCAAACACTGCAGAGAACGCACCGCCAACACTTCAATGCTTCAAGTGCAAGGAAATGGGGCATTATGCTAATAATTGCCCTAATCCAAGGGTTAGTGATGATCAACATGAGCAACCACTGAAGGCAAAGGAAAAAGGGAAATCACATGCGATCACTATTGGAAATGTTGAATATGACAACGATGTGGTGGAATGATTAAGTTTTTATGTAATGGGATTCCAAAATAATGTTGTATCATTGAGTATTGCAATATTTATTGATGTGGTATTCAAAGTGATTGAGATATTTTTTGGAAATAAGATGATATGCGCATAATGAAGACGATAAAATTAAATGTTTAATAGTATTCATGAGCTCATGATTGATATAAGGACTAAGTGATATCATGGTTTGAGTATATAGAATTTTGAGGATTTTGGTATGTGGAAAGTGTTAACTTTTAACTGCACTCATGTTTTCACTAAGGTATTCAAGAGAATACACGATTAAGGACTTTGAATGTTTGGAATGTGACCAACAAGACATATCTTATGATATGTGGGGATCAACGACAGTATTAAATCTCTGGTAATTGACGTCACTATATTATGAGAGTGGACTGCAGTATTATGTATAAGCCTAAAGATTAGACTGGATTATGTTGGACATAAGTTAGTATTGTTTAAGGATAGAAGATTTTCGATATTATTGATGGGATGTTATAGTAACGTAGTTTTAGAAAAAGGACAACCTGCAGGACGGACGATAGCCCATCGCTTCGGACAAGGCTGTAGGAATCGAACCCACAACCAAAGTGCGACTGGCCTTTATCGCCTACCACTGGCCTACAGGAAGTCCCTGTTTAGTAGAAACTAGTTTTATTATATTAAGCAGTATGATATATGAAGTATAAGTCCATTTTAGGAACTATATATGATTAATCTCACTATAGAATGACTTATATATATTTAATAACTTTTGCTTACCTTTTGTTTGAGACAGATGGAATGACCCGTCATTCTATCACATGATCTGCTAACACTTCACGAATAACAAATTCAACTTCATTTATTTAAGAGATGAAGTGGAAATTGTTCAAGGCACGAAAAACAGTGATATTGTATCAAAATAAAGTAAGTATTTATTCTAATTCAAATTTTCAACTTTAGGGAAATGATCTTGAAAACCAAAAATGTTGTCCTAGTGATATTATACCTGATGAATTAGATGGTACCTTAGATCGTCACAAATTTATGGATTTGTGATTACTGGATTTTCCATAGCCATGTTCTCTACCACTCTCCATCAGAACATGATGGTTAGATTTCTCTTACATATCCATATTTTCACCAATGTGGAAACCCAGTGATTAGTTTATTTGGGTAATCGTTACATTTCATACTTTAGTTTTTAAAGCCAAGTTTTGGTATTCCCTTTTACGATGTGGGTTTCTATTAAAGAAACTTTCAAATAGTAAACCATTTATAACCCCGACGAATTTTGAGGGCGAAATTCATTTTAAGGGGGGTAGAATGTAACAGCCCAAGATTTTATAAAAAAATATTCTTTTTAATTTTATTAATGTCTTGTGTTGTACGCTACACCAAAAGGAGCTTGCACAACACACATCCTTGACTTGACTTGCATTACACGTAATCACGACCTTCCTCGATAGCGTGTGTAGTACGCAATACCGAGTTTCACTAAACAACGATATGCTATAAAAATATTATTAAAACTAGCCGTTATGAATAGTAATAACCACTTTTTGAAATCCAGTAAATCTTATTTTTCAAAATGAACTTTATTTTTGGATTCGGAGTATCGAATTTAGCCTAAGGTGAAATTTTGGTACTTTTCGGATAACTTTCATATTCTGATGAATAGTGAAAATTACTAAATTATAATTAAAAACAACTTTTTTAATCGAAATAATTAATAGTGATAAATCATTAATTTGAGTGGTTTTAAAGTAAATTTAGAATATATTTTTACAATTTAATACAATGTTGGTCATTGGATGTAGTTTCACATTTAAACTAGACATAAACAAGTGTCAATCTTTTGATAGATATTGTTTCTTAAAAACACGCTATTTGTTTTAACAGCGGGATTTAATTATAAAATTAATTAATTCGACTTTTATGTTAGGAATTTGGTAAAATAGACTTCATTTTTGAATTCGGAATATGAAATATAGCTTGGGATGAAATTTTGGCATTGTTCTGAAAAACATCAATTTTTGATGAATAGTGAAACTACTAAGTGGTAGGTTAAAAACTGAATTTTGCATAAAACTTAATTTTACCGCTTCTGTGAATGGAATTTCGAAAATCCGAGAGACACGGTTAATATCAAGGACTAAAATGTGGTTCAATGAGATGAAAATAATTTTTTGGTGAATAGTAACTTTTTACTTTTTTTACCACGGTTAATAGTAAATAAGGTAACTAAGGGTAAATATGATATTAATATTACCCTAACACATGTCCTAATTCTATTGGACAAGTGTAATTCGACCAAAAACAAACTTAGGAATAAAATATGACCATTTAGGCCCACTTGGATTAGATTAGGACATTTATTATTAATTTATTTAAAGAAGGGTTAAAATAGTTCAAATCAAAGTTTAATAAGTACATCATTTTTAATATGGTGTTATACATAAGATAAATTCGACTATAAATATTCATTAGAAAGCTAAAAAGATTTCCTACATGATGGTATTTTATTTATAATTTTTAGACATCAAATAATATAATTTATTTATGACACAATAATGATGCAGTAATTATCTTATTAATGAAATATTGACATAATTGATAATATAAATACCAAAATAAATGTAATTTAAGACTTTTTATGAATTCCACTAATTTTCTAGGTTACTATGATATATTAGTGTTGATTTAATCAACTTTTTTCGAACATATAATTCTGTTATGACTTTCACAAAAATCATATATCAAATAGTGTCAAAATTGACACAAAATAGTTTTTAAATCAAATATTATATTATTAATTGTTATTTTATTCCTAAAAATCTAATGTTCGGCCAAATGACTTAGATAAGGATATATGTATTAATAATATACAATTTGGGGTTCGTTTGGCATGTTATAGTAAGTTTATTAACCATATAGTGAAAGAAAACAAAAAGACACGGTAAAAGTTAAATTATTTAACTTAGAGTTAAATCTAATTGATAAGGTTAAAATAATACCCTAAACTTGTCTAAATCCTATTGGTTGATAGGATTTCGACCCATCCCCACTTTATCTTCGAAATAAGACCCTTTGGAACCATTATAAACCGATTTTGACTTTAATATAAAATAATATTTTGAGATATTCCTAAGGTGCCCCTCTCCTCCCCTATAAAAGGACACCTCATCCCCCTCCTCCTCACACTAATTTGAGCACTCCAGCTCGGCCAAACCCTGCCAATTTATCCTCTCCACTTCCCTAGCAACATCCTAGAGGTTCTGGTCTTCCTCAAAGACCAATTTTAGTGCCCTAAGAGGAGGTCTCAAAGAGGCACTTCAAAGAAGAGGTAATTACCGTTACCAATTCTTTCATCTTTATTTCTTCTTCCACTTCTTCTTCTTAGGTTGTTTCATTATGAAGTAATAACATCAGTATCACTCATATACTGATATGTTATTATAAGTATTAAACAACCCTATTTAACCATCTATCCATCCTACGGAAAAAGAAATCACCGCGCGTGCGTACGTACGGAATACCGTCTCCACGCCGTGGTGTAATCTATTTTCCACCACCACCTTACATGGATGGGTATAATGGTGTAAAGAATAACTATACATAGTTATTAAAACATCATATTGATTCTGATATATTGTATAATACACTCCAATTCAATTCAATATTTATATAAATGATATCATCGATCGTGCGTACGTACGGAATACCGTCTCCACGACGCGATGAGATTCATTCTCCATGTTAACCATTTAAGAATGATTATAATGTATATATAAGAAATAATAATGAAATATATGACATTATAAAGCTACTGGATTTATGTATATATATACATATGTATGTCATCTACTTACTTCCATTTCAAGACAATAAGGAAAGGAAAACAGCGTTCATGCGTACGTACGGACTACCGTCTCCATGAACGGTGTTTTTCATTTTATTTATCTACCTATTATATATATATATATATATACTGAATATATATGATATATAAATCATATTTTATATTCTGGAAGTAAGTAAATCATGATATAAGTAATAATGATGTCAAGAACAACAAGTCAAAACACCTACGATAAATGAAACGATTTTACCCAAAACGCTTCTTTAACATGGAATTTACAAAAGAACGGGTAATATAATGTCATAAGTGAACCATAAATGATATCATAACAATGAATATGATTCTGTAATAAGTCAATAACATGATTTAAATCATTATACAGGAAGTTCGGACACTTGCAAAGCAAGTCGGACCTAAGGTAAGGGAAATATCACAATCTCATTTTTATCCGAGATTGTTTATTCATAAGTATTTACTGGGGTGTATTTTATCATCCACATCCATGTTTCATCAATATGTAATATTATTTCCATCCACCTACAATTGTTTAAATCCATTTTTACCCTTCGTTGAGTTTTTAGTAATATCTATGAAAGGAATCTTTTGTCATACGAGGTACTTTTTGACTTTTCCGACAAAAGTACGAAGAATGTTTTTTTTAACTTTTATGGCACGAACGGATTTTTACTGTTTTATAAAGCCTTATTTTCATTAATCTTCCTCTAAAAGATTTCATGACTATTTTCAATAAAATCTCTTTCTTTTAAAATTGCATGATGTTTTGTGAAAAGAAATTGATTTTGAAGAAGAAAGGATATTTTCCTCAAGAATTCAATTCAAGTGTTTTATCAAAATTATTTTCCATATAAGATAATAAAGGGTTCTGTTTCTATCAATATTTTTACATTGATTTGACTATGTTTTTATGGAATTATGTTTATGAATTCCATTATCTTATATGAATGGTTTTATGATGTCATGTTGTTTAAGAATCCCATTTTTATTACATGGGTTATGCAATGATGTATGATTTATGATTTTGTGGCACACATAAGAATGGTATCATTATGAGATGGGTGGAACCTATATCTCCCTCCAATGCATTGGGTAAAGATTTTATATCTCATGAGATAGACATGGCTGGAATGGTAGGTTATACCGGTTCAGTGAAACAGGACTGAAACGAGGATTACTCGATTCAGAAAGGGACTTTGTCCACTAAGATAGTCTTGGCAATGAGTCTTGACTAACAAGAAATGATTCTCTATGATTATGTGTGTATGCCACAATGATTAATGTTTTAAGTTATGATTTCATTTCACTACTATGATTTATCCCATGTTATGAAATTATGCTCTCTTTCGCAGGTTAAGATTTCCAAAAATGTTATGTTCTTATGAAAATTATGTGATTGATATTTCCTTTGTTTACCCTTACTGAGCATTTGAGATCACCCTTTTTTGTTTTCTTTTCCCCAGGATATAAAGAAAGGTTTTAGGTAAAAAAAAGGGGAAGATCTTTATGGGAGATATTGAAGATCTTTCACCACGTTTAGAAGATTACGATCCGAGTTTCCAAAGACACTAAACTATTACGATCCTTGTGTGTGTGTTTTTGTTATGTACTAAGTATTCCGCAAAAGTAATGTAATGCCCATGTACGATAAGCTTCGGGTCTCTACAAATAGTGACATGACCTTTGGAATAGTATTGTGGCCCTTATGAATAGTAAACTAAGAAATTGAATTTTAATATTACCATTGAATTTTTGAATAATATTTATCCATATTATAAGTGAAAATATGTTATTATTATATAATTCTGTATGTAAATTAATATTTTAAAAAATATTAATTATGTGTTCATATTTTATTAAGTAATTAATATTAATTACAATTTATTGAAAAATTTAATAATGTAGATGAAAATGCATTTTTATAAAATTTATTCATAAATTAATATTTATATTTCTTGTGATTATACGATAATTTTATGAGACCATTGTTAATTTTTTAAAATGATAAAAAAATAAACTATAATAAAAAAATATGTATTTTCCATGTAAATTATGATTTTAATTAAAAATTAAAATAATCATATATGAAAAATTACTTTCATAAAATCGAATTAATTTCTAAATTCTACACGTAGAAATGATTTTAGGGTGAATTTTTGGAATTTTTTGAAATACATTGTTTTTTTGTGAATAGTAAAATAGCATAATTTCTGATATATATACAATATAAATTTAAAACACTATTAATTGAGCCATGGATGATTTATGAAAAACTGGTTCAATATAAAATGATATAATTAATATATTTATTCTTACAAATCTAAAATATTTTTTTTTTGAGAAAAATAATAAACTAATGAATTAAACAATGAAAAAACACTTCTCTCCTATACTATAAATACCACCTCTCACCTCCTCTACTGCTCACACTTATCAAGCCTTGATCCATTAAAAATGTCCAACAATTACCCTCCCCAATCCCCTCCCCCACTTTTAAAATCTATTGTTATTAAATAAAATACCAAAACTGATACCCAAAGGTGGTTCTCAAGGAGAATGAATATAGAATTGAAACACTCATAAATTTTCATTCTTTTTATTTTCAAGTTACTTTTTTATTTTTATCTCCACATATCATCTCAAAAAAATGTAAAAAAACTAAATTATCTTAAAAATAAAATAATTTTATCACTTATATGGTAAATTTATTCATCAAATATGTTCTCACATATCTTTTACTTTAATAATGAAAACATTATCTATGGGGCGTTGATTTATCATTTTCAGGGGTAACATGTATTCATCATTCTATTCTATTGTCAAGTCTGGTTAGTAAACCATTTTTGGATTTTAAACATATTTTAATATATGCACTATATGATATTTAATGTTTGGGTAGAATTTTTTACACATGATATTAATTTATATGATAAAATGATTTCATTGTGATCAAAAAATGATAAATTAATATAAAAAATTATCATTAATGATTTATCTAATTAATCATCCTCATGTATGTAAAAAAAATTTATTTTAATATTATATATATTTACTAATTGCGTATAATTTAATTACTAGTCATCTATCTTCATTCTTCAAGATTATCCCTGTAGTTATAGAAGTAAACAGATCATGAAACCCATGGAAATCAATGAACCCAAACAATGAAATTAGAATATATAACACATCAAAGAGTCTATAAAATAACTTAATAAAGTTATAATAAATAAAATTCATGAATAAATGGTAATTTAGTTATTAATTAATGAACCTAGTGTGATTATCAGGGATAATAATATCAAGTGAAGAATAACTTTCGACTTACGGTAAGGGATTCTACCTGAAAATCCATTATTCATTCAGTTTACTCCTTCCGTAATTTTCATAACGATATTGAATTATATTTTTTTAATTTATGTCTAATAAATGATGTGTATATGTTCTAAAACATTTTATAATTATCCTTTAATCCTTTTTACGGATATTAATTGTTTTTAAAAGTTTCCCTACTCAATTCTTTCTGATAAGAAAGCATGATTTAATGGAAATTCATGAATTCATATCCAATTTTTACTGAACACTAAAAACTATTTTAATAAACCATTGTGTTTCCAAAAATAAATCACTTAATTATGAAAATAGTATTTTGTTAAATAATTGTTTTATGTAATTGATTATTCCCTTTTCATCATTAAATTATCATTAATGTTATTATTAAATCACACTAAAATATATTAATTCCAAAGTTTCATAAATACTATTTTTATATTTTTGATATTAATTATCATGATCAGATAAAATTTTACCTTTTGAATTTCTATGTTTTACTTAAAACCATTCATTCACGGAAACTATTGTGATATTCCGTTATGTTATGCATGTTTTACCAGAGTATGATACCCTACTCTTACCATGGGTAACCCTTATGTTTATGTTTTATTTTTTATGTATCATTATTTATGAGGAACACATATTCATGAACATGTAATGATGTGTGAAACTAGATATAACTCCAATTCATTGGGAATTGTTTTGTCTCCAGAGACATTATGTTGAAATGTCTTAGTAGTTAACCATGGCTCATGTTCCTCTATGTTAAAGAAGCCTTAACTCAAGCAATTATATGTCCATCGAGACTTGAATCAAGATCCTCTAAGTGAAAGGTGACTTGAATCATGATAATATTAGGTTATATATTATTACCACATTACTGTGAATCCTAAATTATATGATCCGGTGTTATCATTCCATACGTTTAATCATGTTTAGTGCATTTTTATGACATTATGTCAGGCACTCTAACCCTTCTACTAATCATTAATGTAATATATATTCCTTTACTGGTATTTTTAGCTCATAACATTGTTCATGTTTTTCCTAGGTTTTTATATCTATATATACATTCTCAAAAAAAGTTTGGAGATCATAATGGATGATAATAAAAGAAATGTGTTATTTTCTTCCATGTTTTTAGTGATATGTATATTGTATTCCAGGACACCAGACTGAAAAATCCTTGTCTTATAATTTGATGTTTATTTATTCTTAAAATCATGTAATTATATGTGTATAATATTGGGGTCCCTATATTTTGAATTATAGAAAAAGAATAGTTATTTTCTGATACTAAGAATGTAATACATTAGTTAGAACCGTATAGATAAGGCTATGTATGTGAAAACATAAATATTTTTTTGTTAGTATATAGTAAGTGGTCTATCAAGATAATACTTCCCTATCTTGATACTATTGGTGGATGTGGTTCGGCTATAGATGTACCTATAATAACAACACCAAGAATGTGTTTCGATCCAAACATGGGATAACCTGGTACATGAAAACGGTCTTTATTGTGCACCTAGTTTAACACATCGTGGGTATATTATTGGGTAAATTCATAATCTCATTATAAACTATTATTAATGTAAAAGAACCTATAAGAATATATATTAAGAAAAATTACATGTATAGTCAATATAGAAACATTGAGAATCCCCTGATAGGTTATACTTATCTTTTAAGATCTTATCTTTATATGCATAATGTTTCTTCTTTAGGATTATTATTTAAGTATTCAATCCCCTTGATTACACATTATTTTTCTTAGAAAATGGTGGAAAATATAATAATAACTTACAATGATCTATTTTATAGGTAATGTGATGATTAACCTATAGAAATTTCAAATACGATGGTAGTGGGTGATCAAAACATCATGGCAGTAATTGCTGAACTGGCATAAGTTGTAAATAATAACGTAAATCACATTGAATTCCCCCCTTTTCATAAGAGAGTGAAATATTTCATCGAATACATCATGTGGAAAATTCCTCCCATGTTTGGTGGATATTATGATCCCCTCCTTGAGGAACACAATATTAACAATATTGAAAATAAATTCTCTACCCTATATTCTTAGAGGAATAGAATTTTCTACTGGTAGTCTATCTCTTTGATGGTAAGCTACTCATTGGTGGAAACTGTTCAAAAATATTATGTCTGAGGATAAAATTATTTCTCTATATTGGGGGGAATTCAAGAAGATATTTTTTAATAATTATTTTCTCCAAACCCTCCATCTCAAAATTTAAAGATATTTCCTCAAACATAACATAAGGAATACTAGTCAATCATGGTGTATGAAGAAATATTTACAAGTATTTTAAGTTAAAACTGCATATTTTTCATGTTTCATTATGAAATGGTGGATACTATCATTAATAGACTGAATCCAAGTCTTTTAAAAAGCGTTGGTGATTCATGAAATTGATAGTTAAAATGAGATTGTTTTTTTGTTCCCTCACGGTTTAAATAGAGATCATATATTTTCTATTATCAATTCTCCATTATAACAATAATGGAAAAATGGATCTAATATGTGTTTTTCTATAAATAAATTTAATGATATAATGAATATATAATATCCCACATGTCAAAATTGGGGATGGAAGCATCCTAGGAATGATCTAAAGGGTACCAATAAATTCTTAAAATGGGGAAGAATGTAGCATCTGGCAATGAACTACCAGAGTGATGTAAACAGTACCACTAACACAGAATAAGAATGTGAGGTTCATATAAATTCTCATCTAGTAGTTTTTTGTTTCAAATACAAGGAAAATTGTAATTTTTTGACCTAATTACATAATCCTAGTTCTCTTAGAGGTAATAAAAAATGACTTCCAAGTAAACCAGGCAGTGATTATGTTATCACTGTTACTGATGTGCAGTCGGATAGTGATTTTGTGATTAATACCATGGTTATTCATTCAAGAATAAAAAATGTACTATTTGATTATGGTTTTATACATTCATTTATATCTTGTATGTTTTCTATAACTATACAAACACGACCTCAAAATTTGGAGGTTGAGTTATGTGTGAGAATAGCTAATGGGAAAATTATTGCATCCAAAGTATATAACACATCCTCATTTAATTTTTTGTGGAAAAAACCTCAAAAAAAATATTTTCATACATATTTTGGTGGATTTTTATGCTAATTTTGTCATTTATTGTCTATATTCATTCAAATATAAAATTAACTATCAGGAAATGGTGTTAACTCTTCATATCCAAAAGCATCAAAAAATTCCCAACAATTTTAAGGAGGAAGGTGACTATACATTAGAATAATCCTCTCAAGTGTTGATATCAATGAATAATGAGTAATCATATCTTGCTCAAATGATGGAGGAAACGTATATGACCATGCTCGAAGACATACCCATCATGAGTGATTACACTAATATATTACCTAATGAATTTTCTTTTCTTCTTCCTAACAGAGAGATTGAGTTCCCATTTGATCTTATTGCTGGATATCTACCAATATTAAATACACTATATATAATGGACATGGTTGATCTTGATGAAATTAAAATGCAGTTATAGGAGAATATGGATTATTTTTTATATGCCCGAGTGCTTCACCATGGGGGAACCTAAACTCGTTTTCTAGAAGAAGACTGGATAAATGCTCCTCTGCACCGATTATCATTAGCTTAATAAAATAACTATAAATTGAGATTATCCCCGACCACTGATAAAAGAATTTTTATATCAGTAATGTGGGGATATTAATTTCCCTATGGTGGAATGTTGGTTGGGATTTCACTAATTTAATGCAAGGAAGAACGATATTCCAAAGACTACTTGTCGAATGAGTACTAGAAACTGTGAGTTCATAGTGACTCCCATTAGACCCACTAATGATCCATCAATATTCATGGATTTATTGAATAGTGTCTTTAGATATTACCTCAAAAAAATTTGGATAGTATTTATTGATGGAATTCTTGTAGGGTTCAGGAACAACAACTGTCTGGGAGGGATGGTGTCCAACATTTCTTTTTTCCTTAATCAATGTTTAATATGAGATCTATATAATGATTAACACCATGATACATGAAATTAAATCAATGAAAAATAAAGGGATAGAAACCCGGAACCATGAGATATGATATCACTACTCGTTGTTTATAATTAATTTAATTAAATAATAATTAACTACAAGGTTATTATTTCTTCGTTGATGCGTCTATTCATATATTTGCAGCACACCATCATTGTGTTGCAAAAATCAAGGGTAGATTTCATGTATTGGTGATCTGCATATGTTGTACGAATCCTCAAACGTTGTAGAAGGAGCCCTCGATCTACATTATAGACAATTACTCTACAAATGTCTTCGTCCATCAATCACCTTGTAAATCACATCCCAAGAATTTTCATTGATCTAGTGGAGGAGGATCATTCTAATTATTGAGAAAATTATCAGATAAGGAATAACTATCTAGGCTTGAGTTTTTTTTATACAATTTTATTATTTCTCCCTGGACTATTAAACATGGTCTACTAATCCCACATAATATATATTTGGTCTTTAGTAATGTATATTTATTTATAAAATAAAAATCACTACAATATTATCCAATAAAATTATAATTATTCCACTCATAATATATTCTCTTGAATAACTAGTTTTAGGATAAATACAATCCCGCATTCATGAAATTTTATTAATACATCACTAGGAATAATACTAATTCAACTTGATAAATAATAAATAATATATAATTTAACTAAGATACTTGAAAAACATTGTGGTGACTCTCTAGGCCACTTTCATATTATTGTTAGGAAGAGTAGCCTAAAGGGAAATTTTATCATCTAGAAACACGGTAAAGAACCCATTGAGAATGTAGTTAATGATGAAATTACATGTATACTAAATCAAATTCTTATTATGTAATATAATATCATTTTCTCAGTATATCTAATCAAAAGGGTTTCATGATAGAATCATCAACCCACGTACGTGATTTATTTCCCATTGAAATTTAGAAAATTGAACTTCCCTATTGAACACCATGGACATGGATTTATCAAGGATATATCATTTCCATCAATAAGAAAAGAAATCATCTTCCATTGAAGAATAGATGGAAAAATCCCTTCATACATTATTCATTAATTTCATATTACTCATGACGCACCCACCATATCCTATGTCATCATGACCATATGTCATCATAGTTTTCATCAATACATCTATGTGCATGATTCATAATAATTGTAAAAATAATATATAAAAATAAGGTCTAATACACACATCTACATATTAGATCATCCAATGACACTTATTAATGTGGATTTCCTTCTGGTGGGGCTCGTTCTAATTATATCCTCCGGAATATTACAATGGATGTACCCCATGATATGGTGCCAAAATGTCAAATGAGTCTCCACCCATAACAGAATGTTTAATTTGTGTCCATCAAATGATATAAAATAGAAACAAAACAAGTTTTCAAGATTAGCTTCATTGAACCTCCGGGTTCTCATCATAGTATGGATCTGGTATAACCATGTAGTGTGACAATTACACTTAAGAAATTATCAAATACAATTTTATATAAAGAAAAATAATGATGTGATATGGATTTTATTAATATTAAAAACCATGAATATATGTTATCGTAAATTAATTAGAAACATGGTTATAGGGCACCAACTTGAACAGACACCAAATTTCACTAGAGACATGTGTGAAAAACCATATTTCTTCATACACTCACATGATATACATGCTTATGCTATTAAATGACTTTAGTCAAGGGGTTCAACATGTTAACTTCCATTGGTACACTTCACAATGAAACATCAACCCTGAGATAAAAATAACTCAAGAGGTGATACTTTCCCAATATTTTCTATGCATGTTGAAGTGACCATGGATTTTATGCATGATCCACCACTTCAGTATTATCATAATTAAATTTTTCTATACCATTACTGATATGTACCTTATCAATATCTTAAAAAATGTTCAGAATCCAGATGGATTCCTTACATTCATCAGATGCCTCTATATACTCCGATTACATTATAAAATCAGCTACAACTAGCTGCATTGAACATATCCATCTCACAAATCCTCTATTGAGATTGAATACATATCCTATTTGTGAAATCATATCATTTTGATATATCAAAAAACCGTAATCAACATACCATCTAATGGAAATATCTTCATCTCCTCTGAACACCATCAATATATCATTAGTTTTTCTTAGATACTTAAGGATATATTAAATTTAAGTCATTGATGTTGTCCAAGATCTACATGATATCCACCTACCATGATCAATGTGTAGGAAAAAAAATTCTAATACATAACACTACATACATGATTTATCTTATCACTGAATTATATAGGATATTAATCATTTTCACTATCTTGATGTGTCTAAAGACACATTTTCTCCGAAATATGTAAACCATGTAACACAAGAACCAATCCACTCTTAGAATGTTCTATACGATATATCATTAGTATGTAGTAAATATATGTAAATCCACTTAAACCAATAATCCTATTTGATCGATCACAAGTTGTCTGTCTCCCAAGAATCTTGGTTGCATCGCGTAAGCCATTCATGGAGAAGTACTTGTGCAACTAGTCTTTAACTGACAATAAGAATTGTATTTCTTATAATATGTAATATATCATTAACATTCACTACTAGGATACTAATCAAATTTCCATTAAAACATTTGTATACACATTGAACACATTCATTCATAGTGAAAACAAATTTTTTGATGGATTTATTGAATCAAATGTTCCATGACCTGGATGTTTTCTTCAACCATAAATCGATCTCTATAACAAAAAAAATCATATTGGCATCACCTAGTGTCACAAACCCTCATATTGAGTCAGACACACATATTCCTAAAGGTTCCCTTTAATGAATTACATTTTTACATCCATATTCCAAATCTAATAGTCATTTCAAGATGTAATGGAATGTTTTGTTCTAGAGGACTAAAACATGGAACTAGTGAAAATGTTTCATTGTATTCAATTCCATGACAGTATTTTAAACCATTAGCCACTTGAAATTATTTATAGGTACTTAATTTAGGTTCCATGTAACGTTTTATCTTGAACACCCATATACACCCAATAGGCTTCAAATCAACTGGCACATTGACCAAAACCCTATATTGGTTCAAATACATGGAATAAATCTTTTTTTCCATATCTTCTAGCCATTTCATTGGCTCTAAGCCCTTTATTTTCTACTTATAGTAGACTGGATCATCATTGTCCAACAACAATGAGTGACAATCCTCAGTGACTAGAATACCATATAACTTAGGTTCCCATAAATTTATTACACTCTTACATAGTACTTCTTTCCAAAACTACTTATTCTATGGGGACCTATAGAACTTGTTCTTTTATGATCTATTATGTATATTGAGAATAAAAATATTCAAATTCAATCATTCCCACACTATCATTTTAGAGTCTGTGCTCCATATCTATAAATATAACTTGTATTTCAACAATAACATTGTTTTATAAGGGGTTGTACAAGAATTATCCCTTTGTTTCCTTCGGATAACCTATATAGATACACCTTATACACTGGGGAACTGGTTTATTGACCGATAAATCAATAAAAACATCATGTAACCCCATAGAGTTGTATGTGACAAAAAGAGTTTATTTCAAATACATAGCTCAAAGGGAATTATTTTTTCTAGTTTAGTATCTATTTAGTTTAATTTATATGCCTTGTTTTGTAATGAATATCCCCAAAAGGATAGTGGAAGATCTAAATAACTCATCATTAACTATAGCATGTCCAATAAGGTATGGTTTCTTCTTTCAATTAAGCCATTACAATATGGTGTATATGGTGGAGTGAGTTTAGATGGAATCCCAATTACCTATGGAATGTTGATCAACCCTTGTTTTTTATATTCTACAACATGATTGAGTCGATTCATATATACCTTTTTAAAATGATGATTCTTTGATTCAAAATTTAATTACAATAATTTTTCAAACGACTCAAACTTATACCTCAAAACATAAATATATCCATATCTCATGAATTCATTAGTAAAAGTTATGATATAAGACTACCAGCATAATATTATACTATAAATTGTCCACACACATTAGTGTGTACCTATCTTAGAAGATATGTGAATATTTCACCCTATAAAAATAATGGTGGTTTAGTCATTTTTCCTTATATAAAATAATGATATCAATTAAGTGGTTTTATCATAGAGGAATATAAATAGACATAATAATAGGTATTTTCATCCTCTTATCATTTTCATGACCAAGATGGTGATTCCAATGTTGGGAATTATATAAGTCGTGTTAACATGATTCGTTATCAATTTCAAATACATGGTTTTAATAATTTAATAAATATATACCATTATTAAAATACTCCATATATTAAAAAAATATTATCTAATAATGGAAACATCATTTATTTCTGAATAAGAAAATTAACCAATAGGTATCTAAAAATGATACATAAATTATGTTTTTTGTAACAATATGTACAAAAATTATAATGTAAAACAAATGCAATTATTGTTGGAAATGAAAGGTGGTAGTCACCAACGGCCAAACCATCCATCCTCACACCATTGGTAGCTCCTAGATCCACCAACCTTTTTGATATCTTCTTGAATCTACCTGGATCCTACATTTGGATAAAAATTTGAGCACGACAAGATTTACCAAATAACTTCTTTTAAAGATATGGAATTATTTCTCTCGATAACGAACAAATATTTTTCTTCCCCATAATTTTCAGTGATATTAATTTTCACGTGGACTGTCATTCCATATAAAAAACTACAATATCCTAACCCGGGTGCCACTAAATGGTTCCCCTTATCAGTTAGTCACATGCATTCAATCCCACCTCCTTGTATGCTAGATGGTGCTGACTAGAAGCATCATCTTGGTATGTCGTTCATTGGATTACTAAACATACTTTTAAATGAATGTGACATCAATAGAAGAAAACAACAATAAATATGTGGAGAAGATTTTAAATGACAAGAACAACACCAAATCACATGATTTTCAAAAAAAATAAATGCACTAGGCAACTAAAATGGTAAAAATATTAAGATAATGCACGTGTCTATTGTTTTTAAGGAAACTACACTAAAGCACACAAACACTACAAAGAGGTTCCACAACTATATCGAGTTCCCTCACCCATGATTCATTCCCAAACTATAATTTATCCTAGGGAAATTCCCTTATCATACCATGGAATAAAAAAGACTACTCGGGTGTTGATCAGACATCCTGAATAGGGTGTTTGTATGACTCAGCAGGCCACCACAAGCACTATCTAAACACGTATATTCAAATGATAGTGCATTAAAATATATGAAGCAATAAATAAAAGGAACAATAAAACAGTTATCAAATTGTCATTTATTCTTAATTCATCAAAATTGACCTAGTTTCAATTCTCATCTCACATTTAAATCATAATTCATCAGTGTTATTAATTTGGTGTAGAACACTATGTCAAGAACCCAAAACAACATTCAGTGTTGAATGCCACACCAAGTTCCCACAAGTCTAATTTTCCATATATGTCAATTTATAACAACCCAAAACACATTATCGTGGTTAACTATTGGGACGAAATTCCATGTCCATGTCTCAATATATCAATGGTCTACAACAACAGGTCTATAACCCCTAAATCTCATCCTTTTAAAACATTCATTAATTCACAAGAATTAACCACATCATTAATTTATTAATACAACTATTAATTCAATATATCAAAGTCCATTAGGTAACACAACCATTAACAAAGCCTACAAACCATTATTTAATTAATTGATCAATTAATCAATCAACACAACCTTTTTCAATAATTAATCCTTTAAAATAATTTATCGAAATAAAATCTCAAAATGTCATAATTAAGTTTCATGATTAATTATCTATAATCAACATCATTGAACATAATTAATTTATCATTTATTGTCTTACATAGCCAAATATAATCTTTAAATTAATTTCAACAAATTAAATATGGAACCATAAAAAATTCAATATCTCAATAACCATATCTCCAACAATAAAAAACTCCAAATCAAATATCTAATTGGGAAGCCTCCTATGTTCCATGTTTAAATCAGCAATTATTCATCTATATCTCTATATCATCAACAAGTCAAATTAAAATTCCAAATTACTCTTATTAAGGAATTTAATTATTATGGTATGCTAGAAAATCAATAATATAACATACACATATCTGTTTAATGAATATGAGAGTTCAATTTAAACCACATACCTCTGTTTGTCGTCATATGTTATTTGAACATAAATCCCCAAAATCTGAGTGGGACAACGACGTCATTCAAATTGTGGATCTAAATCCCTAAAGCCAAAATTAATATCAAATGAATAAAGATCATGAAAATATAGATCTAAATCCAAAATGTCATATCTAGATCTCAACCCATAGGTTTTGATACATGGAAACAGTGGATATCTTCAATGAAAAGATTGAAAAAATATAGAGAAAAGAATGGGAGAAGAAACAAGATGAATTACGATCATTGGAAAGAGATATGATCTTCAATTAGAGGTTTAGATATCAATGAATGTGGTTTGAATAGCCTTATAATCACTTGGGAATGCTATGAGATGTTCTGTAGTTTTTCAAGCCCCGACATAGGTCAGAATAAAGGGATATTGAGGGTTCCAGTTATTTAAAAACAAAATTTCTGATAATTAGAAAATGCACACACAATTTCCTAGTTAGGGGAACAAAGATATGGTAAACCTTGATCCATCCATACAAAAATTCCTATGTAGGTTTTAACTATTACCATTATAGGGGAACATAGTTACAGAATCCCTTACACCAATAGTGTCAACCTCTCTGTCATTATTATAACTGATTATTGTGATTTAGTGCATGGTTAGTCTGTGTGTAAACCATGAAATACCCTATATACATTATTTATTCTTAAAAAATCACCCAAATGAACCCAAGACACAAAACTAAATAATATATTCTTATGAAGTTCAAATGTACCTGAAAAACATGCCCTAGATGACTCTAGAAAATGCCAGAATCTGAAAAATTCCACAACATATAATAGCTCATCCTCGAGCTGCGATCCATAATATTACTAAGATTCCAAACCAAAAATACTAGGAAATTGGGTCCTCATTTCTGATTAATGTTCCCAAGATTCATCTTGAAGATTTACTTGTTTCCAGAACAAATGAATTATTAACCCATTCTTTCCCCATAACACACTCTCACTATGATCCATCACAAAAATCTGATATTCCTTAAAGGATGCCTCTGTTTAATGGGTAACCACATCCACACCAATCAAATGAGACGAGTTAAGGTGATATCTCAATAGTAGTGACACATGGAAAACATCATTCATATCACAGAATATCTATAATAGGGATAGTCGGTACACCATCAGACCGATTTTCTACACTACCTCAAACAGTCATACTAATCTTGGTGCCAACATTCCCATCCTCAGTATCCTGTGGCGATCCAAATTATGAGACACCCAAAATAAAATAGAATCACCCTCTATAAACATTAGGGGTCACCTATGTCTATCAGCCTATGACTTCTACCTACTATAATTCATAGCCATTTATTCTGAATCAATTTCCCCATCTCAGATGTTTACAGTATGAGAATCAACCCCAAATCATGAATAATTAATATTACATTAGGGAAAATGGAAATAGATAATATATGAGAAATTATAACTTAGTTTTCAAATATAATAGATAGTTTTAAAAAAATCTAGCATCATGTTCACACATAACTTCTCCTCCTAATAATAAAATCATCATTGTATAAAAATAGAATAATTTTAGGACATATTTAATATTCCCTAATAAGATAAATAAAATCAACTATTTCATTTTAGGCCAATATAATTAAGGTCCCACTCACCAAATCAAAATATTTATATAATAATAAATGCCACATAGTCCATATATACATTGTATTCTAAAAATAACCCATGAAAAAAAATTTGTTTTATAAAATTTTATATAGAAAAAATCAGTTATAAACATTGAGGTTGAAAAATGAAAAATGAAAATAGAAATTTACGTGGAATATTCATTATGGTTTAGTAAATATGAAACAATATCTAGAAGAGTGAATATATGTTTTGTAAATCTGTTTTCTTTTTGGAAAATAATTATAATTTCCATAAAACCATGATGGAAACATGTTTATAATATAAAACAAGAGGTAAGAACTATTAAATTATATTTCAGAAAAAATAATAGAATATCCATATAGAAATTTTCAATGAATGTTGTATAACACATGGAATGGGAGTTGGGTTTGGGAATCCCCTAACTTTGTGTCTGAATGTATTCATCATTTTTATATAGTATCTTATATAATCAATTTAGAGTTAATAATTAGTAAATTCATAAAATTATATTCATATATTTTGTTTATTATAATTTAATGATCATCCATTTATTTCAATTTAGATGATTAATAATGATAAATTTAGTTATATTGGGACCATTTGATTCTTCATTTTATGGTCGGTTTTCTTGAGTATAATTATTATATTTCCTTCCAAAATTGTTGAAACTCCAGAATTGAAAGGAAAATCTAATAATATAATTTTATAATATTATATGAAACCATATTGAATTTTTGTTTATATATGATAATGATAAATTTGTCAAAACATTAATGAAACTGGTTAATTTATCATGCTTGTTTTTTAGAACATCATGAACTAAAGACATTTTATTTAATATTATGTTTTTATATTGGTTTAAAAAATGATATTTTTTGATATTTTTTATTAAAAATGTTTTTAATTATAATAATTTTTTATTACCAACAATGATGGTGTCAATGTAAAATTAAGACTCGTCATCCATGAAGTTGATGAATCGATACATCTTTTTATAATGTGTTCATTTTTGAATAAAATTCACAGAGTAGAGATTTTAAGTAATATATTAGATTACCCCAATAAATTTATATTACATATATGATATTGGAGTTATCATTCTATAATATATATACGGGGTGGGGAGATAATAAGAAATTAAATTAAATTAAAATAGAAAGAAGGATGATTTGACCTCTAATATATCTTCTCCTTGTGAATGTTATTAAATTATTTGGGACTAGTCTTTTGTTGATACAATCTAAAAATTGATGTGGGGAAGTGGATTGGTAATAGAATTGCGAATAATTTTGAAAATCTAGAGGGCTTTTAAGGCGTGAGTAAATGTTTTGGTAAGGGGTGGTATTTATATGTGAGTAGAGATGTTTTTTGATTTATATTTTATTTTTCTATTATTTTGACTCAAGACTATCAATACATATAATAATTTTAAATTCATATATAAAACAATGAATTATTTATTGATACATGGGTTATTACATTAGACTTACAACATCTACTACACATAAAATTTTTTATTGAAATTATACGATAGAGTACAATAATTAACAATTCACATAAAATTCAAATATTATAGAAAAATCTTAAAAATCACCATAATAGCTCTTAAATATTTTTATTTAAAATAAGGAATCCATTTTAGGAAACAAAATTTCTATATACCAGAAAACTATTTTTTTTATAAAATCATATTTTTTTCAAAAAATAATAATTTTAATATTAAAATAGATTTATTTATCGCATGGAAATATTAATTAAAGTCTCATAATATTATCTTATTTTTATACTAAAACATAAATTAATTTATGAATATATTTTAGGAAAATACATTTAATATTAAATCATTATAGAAATTATAATTTTGTAATAAAACATTTATGTTTTAAAAAATACAAACAATTAATTTGTAGTTTTTAAAACATTTATTTATATATACAATGTTTTGATTATATAATATTTTTATTAATAAGATAAATATTTTTTTTCATAATTTTATACATGAGTTATTATTATATTCTATGGATTACTATTTCAAATGGTCATGTTATTAATCCAATGGTGGGGTTATTATTCCATCGATATAGATTCTTTAATTTCTATAGATATAGATTATTTATTTCTTCACCAATGCGAATAATATTTTAATAGGGATATCTATGTTATATATTTGTTTTAAATAATTTAAAATATTTTTAAAAAGATAAATCCCATTTATAAAACCATGAATCATTACACATGGTTGTACTAACTGTGTGGAACTTCCAAATAAACAATGCGTTAGTTTTTTATGCCAAAAATTGAAATTAAAATCCAGAAATAATAACCAATTAAAGCTAAACATTTCACATATGATCCAAATATGATCATTTAGTTTTTGGGATACCTCGAGATGCATTTTCTTTATCCCAAAATCATATCATGGATGATAAAATCAAAAATCAACTCATTGATCATCATTGGGTGACTCTTTTTCCATTTGATCTTCAATCACTCTTATCTATTTTATTATTTCTTTGAAAAAGTTTTGATGGCCATGTTTTTTATTGTGATGAATATGATTGATGTGGATATTTTTTTCTCATATCTCTTCCCACTTCTTTTTCTTTCTGTCTTCATAGATATGAGGATCACCTTTAGGGGCCATAAATAATGTAATTATTAATATTGGAAACATTTTTATATTATATTACTTTATCATGTAATTAAATATTTTTTGATTAATATATACATGTTTCATAACTTATAACACATGTTCTATGAATTTTTTTCTTGACTTTAATTATGAAATATTCTTGACCATTTTCTACTTTAATTGAAAATGTAATGAATTTTATGGATATTATCTTCATCTCTATCTTCTTATAGGGTATGTTTTTCTATGTTTTATTTTTTTTTCATTTGAAATATCATTTAAAATAAACATTGTTAAAAATGAATTCCTTGTCCTGCAATTTTATTCAAAAATTTAAATTTCACTATTTTAATGAAATGAGTTGAACAATTTTATGTTCTCTAGATAGTTTCAATTACACGAATTCATGAAATGAACAAGATCCCTATTTATATTAAATAAAATTAATTTCAAAAGGGTTTTCATGTGATATTTTGAAAATATGAGTTATTCATATAGAATATTTTCATCATCCCATGTTTTGAAATGTGTTAAAAAATTTTAAATAGAATAAATTATTACGAAGTAATATAATTTCATTGAAATTAATGATATTTTTTGGATATTTTGGAATTATTATTCTGATTTCAGAGAGGTTGTGGGTATGATTATCATTTAGAATGTTTTATTGTTTAAAAATATTTTAAATGAATTGATTAAGCCGGATATCCCCATTAATAAATTATTATGATCATATAATTTGAAAATTATTTAATTTAATTTATTTATTCTTATAAATCTCACTGATGGGTGTTGAATAGGGATTATTTACCTTTAGAGCAATTTTTTGTGAGGGTGAGATGTGTTTTCAGTGAATAAGACCATGATTTATATTTATAGAGATCCTCAGCTAATCCATTGTACATGATAATCAAACTCTCTTGTCATTTAAAGAAATGGGATCCATTATATTTAAACAGGATGAGCTTTTTATAAGATTACTTACTCATCTCACACACAGTGGAGTAGACAAATATAGAGTAAGAAAGGATTAGATTATTGATATTTCCTTAATTATACTATAATTTTATTAAATTTCACATTCCATATGATGTATCTATATGTAATAATATGTGGAATCATAATAGGATCTATTGATCACACACTTCTTATACTGTTGTTTGTCTAGATCCCTCTTACTGTTATAAATGTTCTTCATGCCATCATAAAATATTTATGTTACTCATGTTCCATATATCTTGGATGGTTGACATGAGACATAGAGGGTGGTCCTGGAATTATATAATATGGTTGTTGGGAATCATTTTTTTATTTTTGTTTTGTATCATCTCCTTGTAAATTGTTTAATTATACCGTCGTTTTTTTCTGGACATGTTTTCATAGTGAAATTCATTATTAATAATATATTATTGGAATAATAATTTCCAATGATTATTTATTGATTCCCATGTTCGTATCACTAACCATTGTATTTCAAGAACACTCATTGGGTTTATAAAGGTTCATCTCAGATATTCATTTTGATGGTAATTGGGGTGGGTTTTACACTAATGGTAATAAAAGGGGTCGTTCCATGGACGGATCTATTATCTATGAGATCCATAATTTCATTTAGTTTAATTCATTAAGTAAAGTAGAATTATAATATGTTATAAATCAAGTGGATGTTTTTATAAGGTCCTTGATCACAACCACCTCATGATGATAAAAGAGATTCTAGGGATATGGGGAATTGAGTCTTTCATTAGTGTTTTTCATTTTATAATGATGACTGATATTTAAATTCCAAATTATATTATATTTTATTTTAGTTAATATATTATGAGTTTTATATCATAATATAATGAATAATTTTACTACATATTCAATCCAATTACTGGTAAACCATGATGAATAAGTGTGAATTATTAGGAAGTTAATCTATGAACTATATTTTTCATTGGTGCGTGGTTTACCATCCCATTAAACTAGACAATAAATAATTCTACTCTAACTAGAAAATGGTTCCCAAAATATTTGTTTCCAAAATAACTCCACCTATGTGAAATCAATTTTTATCGTTACTATTTTGAATGGAAATACTTTTTTCTTCGTATTTCTTATTGTTATGTGGTTTTTTAGATAAAATTAATTATTAATGATTTTAAATCCATCTGTAAAACAAAAATTATCACATAATATTGTTTCATTAACTACAATTAAGTGTGTTTAAAATTACTATATGGTGTGTTCTTATGACCTGATTTATTTGGAAAAAAATCGAAGGAAATTTTGAGATGTTCTAAATAATATTTTTTAAAAATGTTTTGTTTTTAATGGATTGAAAATGAAAATGAAAATGGAAATTTCAAATTATATTAATGTTTTGGAAACCATGGATGAATTTTCTTGATATTATTAATGATATCATAAAACATGAATAGAAATATAAAAACATATTTTTTAATGGAATTATTAATATTTTTTTAAATGGTGTTGTCTTGTGTGTATTGATATGAATAGATTTTTGATAATGTGTTTTATTGAATGTTTGAATCTTTTGGTAATTCTCTACATCTTTTTAGGGATTTGTGTTATTCTTGATTTTATGAGCTTGTGTTTGTTGAATACAAGAAATGTTACCCAAGCCGTTTCCCTGAAATATAGAATGTTCATTCAATAGTATATATTTTATAGTGGTCCATCACATTTTATAGAAGTTGAATATTTTGTAGATAACTCTACTAAGACTCCATATATCATGGGGTAACCAATGAACTTATATGAATTGATCCCAATTTCTAAAATATTTTATTGTTATTCACCTTATGGTAAATGTAATCATGGTTCTCATAATGTAATAAAAATCCTTGGAAATGTTTATGGGATCCATGATTCCATCAGAAAATAAGATGAACATAAGTATATATATATAATTTTTGGGGGGAATATATAGGATGGGTGAGAATCTATGATTTTCTCTAGTATGTATGTAATAATTTCATTAGAATTATTAAATTTTGTATTCATTTAGAAAACAGTTTGGAATACTGTTGGTACAAGATATACCAATTGTATTCCATCTTTTCCCAACTATTCGAAACCATTGGTATACAATATGTTTCTAGTAGTGACATCTACACATTTCCTTACAAACACATAATATTTAGATCTTTTGAGACTCAGAAAAATCTATATAAATGAATTTTTATGAAATTATGGTTTATATCATTAAAAAATGTTCTAATTTGATCTATGATTTACAATGAAATTATTTGAATGTTTTCATGTGGATATTGAAACATAGATTTTTTTTTCAATACATATCATCATCAAATGGATAGATATTTAAAAAGAACAATTCAAGAAATATAATTCTTGTTAAGATCAATTTATATTGAATTTAATTTTTCATTGTATTAGTATTTACTTTTGTAATAGATTTATTTAATAATATTTTCCATTCATGTATTCAACTGATGTCCATAAATTATTTATATGGAATGAGGTATCATTCTATAACTATTATGATTAATTTGGTGAATGGAAAAAATTGACCAATAACATACTGTTAATCCAAAAACAACTAAAATAATCAATTTTGGAACATATTAAATCACCCCAAATATAGAAACAAAATTATGCTGATACCTGAAGAAAATATTTTTAATTCCAATTTGGTGATTACGTTTTCATGAATGTATCTCCGTGGATGGGTTTTCTGATATATAGAATGAAATGGAAACAAGGACCAAGTTACATCATTTAATTTTAAATTAATGAAATAAGTATAGTAGTTGATTACTAATTGTAAATTCCAATATATCACTTTAATGTTCATAATGTTTCCTAGGTATCATCTTATGGGATGTATATGAATGTCCCAATGCATGTTCCAATCCATAAATAAATAGAATAAGAACATGTTCTATCAAATTTAGAGGAGCCAATCCAATTTCATTAAATTAGGGGTAAGGTTTTAGTTTGTCATATGAATCTACTATAAAATGTAAATTTATATAAATCATAAAATGGAGGATGCATTTTTAGAATCAAAATATTTTATGAATAAGAACCACACCGATTTTAATGAATCTAATATCCCGAGAAATTCCCAGGATGATATTTTTTTACAGAATAATCTGATATAGAATAATAAACAATTGTATATAAACATTAAATATTAATAGAAATATAAAACGGTGAAATATTTAATATTTATTGGCACAATTAGAGTTACATGATAAGTTGAATATAAATTTTAAACTTACTTGTTAAAAAATCATACTGTGAGTTGTGGACGTTGTCCCACAAAAATAAGATTATTTGGAGAACTAAAAATGTAGTATTTAATAATATGACAGTTTATTAATAATAATGTGGTTTAATATATATATATATAACTGTTTATTTACAATATATTCTATAGAAAATTGTGATAATATAATTGAAGGAAAATACCATATTTTTTATAAAACAAAATTTCAAACCATTTTAATAAATTTTAAAAAAATGAATTTTAATTAATTATAATAAAATAACTTATTATATATATAAAAGAACAATTAGATTCAAAAACTAATTATTAATATTCATATAGATAAATCAATATCATCTTATCATTGAAAAATTCTTTTATTTTAAAAGAATTTTATTGAATATATTGAATGATTTGTTTTAAAATATATTCTTCCACAACATTTAATGGAATATTATAAAATGGATTATATATTATAAATCAACATAATTAATATTCAGAAATAATGTAAAATAATTTTTTTTTTCAAAATTATTGGTCAAAAACTAATCCCTATTATTAAGGCTAATGGGAGTTTATCACAGCATAAAAAAATATTAAAGGTTTAAAAGGATATTAAAAAAATTCAATACCATGTATTAAATCTAATTTTTTGTTAACATTAAAACCATATAATATGATCCATTTAAATCCATTTTTTCAAACAGTTTTCTATTAAGGCCACTTTCTCATGAAATTTCTTGAGTGGTGGAATATATCAGACCGATATGTCCTTAAAAATTTTCATGACTTTATGAGGGGTTTTATGGAGAGAACATGATAGGGGAGTCAAGGAGGGCCCATGGACATGGGTGGTTTTGGCAGAAAGTGTCGTTCAATGGGTAAGGTGTCATGTATACGGTTGGGTAGGGTTATGAAATGGATTTGATACAATATAAAAAAATGTGAATTCATAGAATAAAAATTTAAATAAACAAATAATGTTACTATAATAATGTTATATACTAAATTCAGCCAATATTCAGTCACAAAAAATCAACAAACATCAAATTCTAGTAAAATCAGTATAAATATAATAATACAATTTTCACCCCTTCACCATCACCATCACTATCACCATTTCTATCATTATCCTCATACTCATTCTCATACATTCCACTATCCTCATCTATATCTTAATCATAGACCTCATCCACAACCTCATCCTCAGCCTCATTCTTTTACTCATCCTCTACCTCGGCCTCTGTCTCTCCCTCAGCCTCAGCCTCAGCCTTATCTTCATGCTTTTCTTCACCGTTATCATCTCTATGAATGAAATCATATCAACCACTACTAGAATATAAATCATGTTCATGATATATTTAATTTATTCAGAATATATATTCATCTCCATATTTGATGACCTTTAGTGGATGTGTTGGCCAAAAAAATTTCTCCAGGTTCATAAATTCAAGGATTTCCCTAACCGATTGTTCATCAACATGTGTGTCCCATTTTTTAGTCTTTTATTCCAATTCCATAAACTCTTCGAACCCAGTGAAACTATAACCAATATCTTCATAGGTCCAATACCTCATTGATAGTATACTCTTCCCACATTGGCAATTTACTCTGTCAGGGTGATCATCTCCCAACACTTGATTTAAGTGACCATTTTCCCAAAATTGATAGATTCATGAGAATCAAGTGCTTAAAAAGTATCATGTTGTAAATATAAGTAGATTATTAGATTAAAAAATAGATATTAAAATTTTAAATCATCAAATTAAAACATACAATTAGTTGCAATGTCAGTTTGTAACTACATTTATATCTTTTTTTCTTCTACTCGAGGAAAATAGTTTTGGTCGAGGCACATATACTTCAATATTCAATATATTCTTCTATTAGTACAATGACTATAACAAAATATAATTAAAAATTGGTTACCTATAATTTATTTCATAACTATTATTATATGAAAACATTAGAAATAAAATAAAACATGTATGAAACAATAGAAAGTGAAAGTCATAAAAAATTATAAAAAATAATAATAAATGTTTCCTCTCATGATCTGATAATGCAATACATGCGAATGTGATGAGGTATTTTTTTACATCAATGTAATTTTTTATTTATTTGATGGTTCTATACCGAATTCATTAGTTTATTCCCCCACCACCGCTGCCAATCTATAGATTTATATATTGTGATAGAAAAAATATTATATCAGTATATATTATAATGAAAATAAATTATTTTATAATTTTTTCAGGGTCACTGACATACGTGAGGTAGTCTTCTCAATGGGAATCTCTACATCCACTACCACTGAAGGAATGCAGCCCTGTACTAGTGGAGTGGGTCCTAGTTTATGATCCGTAAGCAGAGACTATGACAATGTATGAGTATAAGAAGGTTTGTAGAAGCCTAGATATAAAGTATATAGTATTGAATATTTCATGGATGACTAGAAAACTGCAAAATATATATGAGGAGTGATAATCCTCATGGGAAAATGTAAATATTGGTGAGGATTCATATATGTGAAAGGTGGTAAAAACATGACAGGATAAAATATCCCATTTTTCATTAATGAGAAAGCATTATCATAATGTGTTGAAGATGATATGTTACTCGGACTAGAATGGTCTAAACATGTATACTGACTAAGGTTCCTAGCTCCCATACCAGCCCATGTTAGTACCACAAACCTATATACTGGGACCACTACTAAGATTATTGTCAAATAACTATAAACAATGTGGTGGATCCTGCATAAAATTTTAAAATAAAATTAATCACATGACATTATATGTTATTAATATATATATTTGAAATAAAATACTGACAACATTCCCTAATGGATAAATCACAATCTCATCCATATGAATAAAAAATTTTGTCATCATTTTTCTCCACTACTTCTCATATGGTTTCATTTCTTAACATGAAAACATTTGATAGAAATTTGAAAAGGAATACTACTTTGTATCCAAAAAAACAAAAAAAATTGAGATATGTTTTATTTTTATTAGGTCCTTTGATTAATATTTTTGGATAGGTAATTTAGCTAATTTATGGTATAGTTCATTATATTTATTTGTTGTAATTTTTTAAAAAATTATTCTAATATGTTCAATTCAATTCATGTACTTTTTTTCTTATAGTTAAATAGTTTATGTTTTTTTGGATCGGTAGTTCTAAATAAAATTAAATTAAATATTAGAAATTAATCTCAAAGAAAACGGAAACCAGTAAATATTGAAAATGGAAATTAAGGTCTAGTTGGATAGAAAATATTTTTAAAAATATTAAATCAATTTTTATAGTACAAACATAAACAATGGAAGCCAAAAAAAAATAAAACATAGAACATAAAATAATGCTTCTATATATTTCCCATCACAACATATAGTTTCCATTCAACAATAACAAATGAATTATTATAGTCATAATAATTAAAAAACGGATCGGGGCCACTGGGAGTAGGGATGGTGTCAATTCAATTATCACCATCATAAAAAATTATTTATTTTGATTAGTTCAATAATAGAACCAAATTCAAGTCAATGATGATCATTAGAATAAAAAAACTATTTCACATTTGATTATAATACATATCGTTCATCTGTAGCGAGAGTTTGAGTCATGTCAATAACTATAAAAGCACAATCATCAACAAAGGTTCCACGCCTCCTCATTGAATCAAACCACTGTCATTCCATCATAGTGACTTGACCATGAGAGTAATAAACCAAAATTATTATTTTTTAACAACTCCATAATAAGATACATTTTCAAAATGAGGTCAATTATCCAATTCACTAGAATAATTTTCTGGTGTGGTAGTTATAATAACACCATTTTGTTCTGTTCTAATGTTCATTCCTTGTTTAGTGATAATAAATATGTACCCATTGATCATGATTTATTTACATTCCAGATCCACGATATTAGAACCAAAATCCAAATATCATTTTCCTCAAAGATTGTGTGAGTATGAAAAATACATATCTGAAAGGTAAATGAATATTAATCATAATTAAATATTGATTTATTTATTTATTACATCAATATTTTTACCTTTTATTTCAACTAAACCGAAAACAACATGCTATGAAAAGTATATCTCCTTCTCAAATATAAATAATGATGCATTCTATTTATCATTTATTTATATTCCCTATAAATAAAAATTAAAATAGTTTATCAAATATGTACAATTACAAAACCTTAGATATGATATACATGTTCAATTTACTTGTTGTAGTCATCGAACAAATCACAATTGAAAAACATTATGTGATATGCCATCTCCCACTCCTCAAGGCATTATGTCAACAATGTATATTATAAAGAAATTCTTCATGTTTGAGGAAGTGATGTAAAAGAGGTTTCAGTTTTATCATAATGTTCTTCTATATTTCTTATTGTTCTGTTCATTCTTGTAGTTAGATCAAAAAAAATACATTGACAATAAATCCAATATTTCTTGAGCTACGTAATCATTCATGAAAAATCATTTTATATGATTCCTATTTGGGACATAATATTTCAATGATTATATATTTATTTTAGTTGGATACTTCCAAATGAAAAGATACAGGTCATGTTAGATTTATTTTTGTGGATGATAGGCAGTCAGAAGCAGCATGCTTGTGAAAAATGTTGGAGGAAATATTTTCTCTATCTCACACAAAATAATTTGACTATCCACCAACATATTTTCCATGAAATTCAAGTACAACCTCATAGAGAAAATACCTCCAAAAAAATTGAACAACTGAATAACTAACACCCTTAAATGATTAGAATATAGATGAGGGATTACTATTGTAATCAACTCATGTAGAAGGATGCGGTAATCTTGAGTCTTCAATGATTTAAACTTCAACTCCATACTATTGAACTGTTTTGATATATTTCATGAATATCACTGAATTACATTTATAGTTTATTTTACATATGTTAATTTACTTTTTCTACAGGTGTCATAACATAATATACACATATAATATTTGGTCAACTAGGCTATATACACTATGAGGGTGGGGGGGGAATTAGAGTACAACAAATTAAAAAAACTATACCTTTTGATCTAGTTTTTTTGTTAGAAAAAACCTTATTTTCTCTCTCCTTACCATTCAAGAATATGAATGAATCATAAGGAAAACATAGGATACATCAATTTTACTTGGATCACCATCATTGTGCTACGTCCAAGGAGAATACACTAGCTATGTGCTGATGTAACAAATCCACTATAAGCACTCTACTGTTTACGTGTTAGAAGTGGACTCACTGTCCCTCCTGGTTTAAAACCACTCACAATTTGGGAACTCACTACTCTCTCAACTCAAGTGATCTCTCTACTTCTTCGGAAGATACACTCATCATTTAAAGATCTGTATGTCCTTTCATTATCTTTAATGTGTTCATCTTTCATTATTTATAGTTGATATGATGATGTCTAAATTTCATCCACATATGATTACAGATTTTCCACTTATCTATGGGAAACACCCTTGGGAACATCCTTCGCAAAAAACCCTACATCGTAAAGCTACCAATTTTGAGATGCTCAAACAAACCACTATGATGTCGCTACCTCATTGAAAATCCCACACCTTCTCTGATCTTACTACTTCGCAGAGGTGATGCCTTTGGAAAGCTCATGTCTTCACAAAGCATAGGCTTTTGCAATGATAAATTCATCACTAATAAACTTCCTTCACGAAGCTCACTCAGCTAACACAGGACACACCTCTTTCGAGGATCTAGATTAGCTATTGTGAATCTCATATCCCTCGTGAATAAAACAACCTCTATAAACCTCCATCACAATTTTAGAGCAACAATTTTTTCATTGAAAACTATCTACTTTTCATGAGGTGGTTGAGGCCGATTTATAGGTGATTCTTCCAACTCGAGAACCTTTCATTTGAAGTCATCACCACATCATCTCAAATATAAATGATCCTAAATTCCTACTAATATTATTTCTATATCAGGAATAACCATGGAAATTTTCAGATTGCAGGGATATTCATAATTGTGGAGCATTTCGTCAATTCCATTTCACCACCACCCCAATGCTTCATTGCAATGCCCTTTACTTATGTTGTTCATGAAGCTTGTCATAATCATGGAGAACACTATCAAAATTATTCATGTCTACTCAAAATCCACATCAAGAATCCCATCTTCCTTAAACTCTTGCATTTTCCATTTTTGGATGAGATCTTTCATGAACTCTTCATTTTACAATACCAACCAAATCCCGAATTTTGACCCCAAAAATTTGGAACAAACTGGAAAAAAGAACCAAAATTTATTTGTGTATTTGTACTGCCTCCAAATATTTCATTCCTTTTTTATGGTTTATTATCAACTTGGATTGCCAAAAAAATCATTGGAACTCGAAAATTCACCATGGAAACCTACATTGTCAATAACCAAAACCATCTCAAAAATGCTGCAATATTACCTTGAGGGACCTCTCAAAATTTCATTGATTTATTAATTCATTTTCAACATGTGATGAAAGAAAACATACATCTTGAGGAAAATCAACACAAGTTATCCCTTTTTACTCTTCATGATAGACTGAAAAAACTAAGGGGAAAAAAATGTAGCACTGATATCAATTTTTATTGATTAATCAGAATTGTCTCCTAGGATCTATAATTTTATAAAATGTTCAAAAATATAGGCAATATTGAACTTATTGAATAAGAATATAGATGATATAATGAAAATCATCCATTTTCACATGGAAGATATAGAAGAGATATGGGGCATTCTAGAAATTCATTTCAAAATGGATTTACCAGATTTTTCATCAAGTGATTGAATTTTTCCATTGGTATTGCCCTGAATATAGAATCAATAATGGTGGTGTTGTTTTAATGGGTGGCAGTTTGATGAAACAAGAAGGATGTTCTGTAAAAGAAACATGTATAATTGCTGAAATACCTATGAGCAAGGCGTTTTTAGGTGGTGTTATCAATACACTATCTAAACCTATTGATGGAAGAAGTGAAATTTCCCCTTCTGAATCTTGATTAATTGAATCTCATATGGCAGGTATTATTTCTAGACATTCCATATATGAACCTCTTCAAATAGGTCTTATTGCTATTGAATTGATGATACCTATAGGTCGTGGTCCCTACATGAAACATTACAATCATTTTTCACTGATACATATAGGTCTTAATTATGATTCTATCCCCCAATCCACCAAGTCATGTCAACATCATAAATCATCATTTTTATACTATTTTACATTTATAAGATTTGAAAGAAACATTTCACATATATTCATTTAAATGTGAATTATGTATAATAAATTATGTATCAAATTGGTTTACAAATAATGAAACTCAAAGAAGATACTCATATTTTTTTAATTAATATAGGTATAATTGGAAATAGACTTCCTCTTTATAGATTTCATATGACACTTCATGAATGGGAAATAAAAATCTTTCAATTCATTAATTTCATAAATTATAGATATACGCTTTCGTAGATCATTTTTTCCCATGGAATTATCAAATATTTGATGATTAATTATATATGGATGGTCTGCTGGCATGAATCATCTATGTACCATAAAACTAAAACTACAATGATATATCATTCTTCTAGATAGATTGTTCTTCATACAGAGATAACATTACTTCTTTACTTTCATTCTCCATCTAGACACCATTTAATAATCAATAAATTCATTGGTCATCCACATTAGTGCAACAAGCATATGATATATTTCATTCTAATATTCCTCTTATGTTCCGACACCCACATCCAAACTTAGATTCGTCTATTTTTTAATGGTTTCCTGTATACGTCTATATCATTCCATGATTAAAAAAGATAGATATAACAATATTCATGAAAGTGAAGATTTTTTTTCAAACACAGCTAAGGAGGATGGTAGTAAATGTGTTTTAAAACTATCCATATGATGTGAAAAGTAAGCATCTACGCAAATGGATTAAAACATTTCCCCAAAAGACCCAGCATCTCATTACTCCGATTAGTTGAAAAATCTGGATATCTAGCATCAGATCTCTTCCCTGAAAATCCATCTGTAAGGTGAACCAAATATTTATTATTATAATTTTACATTTTATCATGACATCACATTATTATTGATATTTATTTATTAATGAAATGATTCAAGAGTACGGGGACTAATGTAATGTTCCACCTTATATTCTATGACACATGGGATAGTGATCCATCAACTTTTGGATTATATTTGAATGTTCCATAATTTATACAATCAATTCTTTCATTAGTATCACTCCATCTTAAGCAAAAATCTTTTGGGAAAGTATGAATATTATTTTTTGAACATCCATGTTAATCAACTAACTACAATTTAATTTATTTCTTTGAGGGATTATCAGCACCCTCTAGAACAAATTGCATCAAGAATGTAAGAATATAATCCAAATAAGTCTTAGAAATTCCATAAATTTTTACCCCATTAAATAATTATACTAAAATAACTTTTTTTCATTTTACCAGATTTCTGATATACTAGAGTCATCACAACATCATTCAATTTTTCCATGCTATAAATATAATCAATTTCATTGGACACAACATTTGTGCTCATATCAAAGTCTTCTTGGGATGACATCCTTTATTAATCCTGATGAATAATAAATAGATACCAGTCATATATCAATTTCTCCAATCTCATCCTCTCATTTTGAGATTACATTTTAGCCACTTTGGGATACCATATATAGTATTTTGTTTGAAAAACAAATTTGGTTACATAGTAGATAAGATCTTCATGGCACTAACGTAGTCATCTAACATAATTATAAGATGGGAAATGATTGAGACAACTATCTGAAGAATTGTAAAATGTGAAATATAAAATCTCACCAAATTGTTTTGAAAATTGATTGAGATCCGATCAACATCATGCATCTAACTTCCATCCATTTTGTAATTTTTTAACAAGTAATTTCATAAAACCAAAACTATATTGAGTCATTGTAATAAATAACTATTACATGATGAAAGTTCATACAAATTACTAAAATAACACTTAGTGATCTATTTAAATCACGAGAATGGTAATAGAGATTAGGAAGGCCAAGTGTATGTATTGGATCTCATTTTGACTTTTCATTGTGATGTGCATCATATATTAGAGGTATAGTCTAAATAAATTTACTCTTTCTACTAATTATTTAGAAAATGGTTCAACTTATTTGTAAATATATCCTAGTTTTTTTATCATTTTATCATTCAGTTAGTTTACAACTTCCTTATCTAAATATTCCAATTGGGAATAATTTACACCATATTCATTGTTTTTTTGATGGAATTTTTATAGCTGTCACCTATAGACATTCACGTTGCATCATGTTAAAAATGATGAATAGATTTTATGTTATCATCATAGTTGGATATATGAAAATAAATAATACCGATGTTGATTTTCATTGAAGGAGAGTATCTTCTATTTCACATAACAGATTTAATTGTATGACGGCATGTGAGTTGGTGGTCGATGTGTGTAGAGTGGAACAAGATTTGATATATTTTGAGATATTATGTTACACTTTAAAGGCCTTGATATTTGGGGACCACAATAATTATCCTCTGATATTACTACAAATATTTTACCAATATCATAATGTCTTCCCATAAAGCTCATCAAGACTCTCTCTATAGAGGGAAATTAACTAGTAGATAAAACCAATTCGTGTTTTGTATCCCTTGTCAATTTTGCCATATCACTGGTAACTATTTTAGTTGAGGTAAATAATTTTTCTTATTTAGGGATTATAGGTTTATTGATTTATTCAACTACTCACATCAACCTATTAGTTGGTGGTTGAATTTATGAAAAATAATGTTAAACCATGTGACCATGAAGAATTAATACCTAGTTTTGTAAATTGTTTAGACAATTGATGAATTGTGGGAGTCATTATGGTTCACTATGTATAAATTATTATGAGGGTATCATAATCATAAATTTTTATTGTGATGTTTCTATAAAAACATTTAATCATATATTTACAGTGCATGAGTATCTTATCATTGTTCTTAGGATAAAAAATTCTTTTTCTATAATTATGACTAACCAATAAAATCATGCCAATAAACCTTAAATTTAAAATAAACCAAGGATTAAATAAATTGTGATTATATTGACATCTTTAATATCAATAAAAATAATTCTCTAATGATAAATAAAAAGAAAACACCACAAAAAAACATAAAATAATATATGGGTTGTGTTCAAAAAGAGATCATAATACATAGTGGGTGAATCAAAGATGATAGCAGTGAAATCATATGAAAAAAAAGAAAAAAATTGATATAGAAGACATAACGTAGATACAATGTTTTGATTTGAAGAGGTAGAACAATAATTAATTTAATCAAAGATAGATCACTAGTTGGGATGTAGGTTTTTCATCCAATAGATATCTCATTTAGGGAAATGTGTAAGAGTTATAGTATGTGTTCTTAAGATGCAGGATTAGTGCATGGGAAATAGGGTTCTTAGGAGGTAGATATATCATTTAGGGAAAAGATCGGTTCTAGATGGAGAATGTCAGATTGATTTTTTTTCGGGATTTTATATACTAATGTTTTTTTAAACCATTGGGATTGAAGTTATATCCCAACAATTTTCAAAAACCATGGGGATACCTATAAGGGGATCAAGACACTCTTAATAGTTTTATAAAACTGTTTTGAATTTCTATACCTATCTTAATTGGTTTCAAGGAACCAATTTTATAGGTTTCTTATCCAAATAGTTTTTTAACTGTTGGGATAAAGGTGTTGGTACAGGTGGGATTTCCACTAGTGCTGGGTTTTCCAATCAATAATGACCCATACATTGTCATTCATTCTAAAAGACATTGGTAATCTAATAGAAATGTCCTTATATATTTCATCCCATTCTCATATAAGAATATTTAAAGGATTGATTAATCATAGAAGTATTCTAATTTAAAATAATTTAGGGGTTTATTTTTCCTTTTAAAATTCTCATCATCACATTGAAAATAATTTTTTTTCTATAACAGATTATTTGACAATGGATTGAAAAATGGATGACATATCCCATTCCATAATAATTCTCATTCAATATTTTTGAATCCCATCATCATAGGATCCTTTTACATCATAATTTTTTTTTCTATTTTTAATGATAATTCATTCCCAATGAATCTCTTACATTTATTTATTTCTGAAGGTGGTAGTGTATTGAGAAATCATAGTCCTTTAGTATCTCTAGTTGAGACATTTTCTTCATCTTGTTATTTTTTGGTTAAAATATGTATTTTAGGCTCTCATGCTAATTGTATATATTATATAATTAACCATATATATAATTTCTCTATATCAAAATATATATATATATATATTACAGACTAAAAATCAAGATATAATGTCAAATACTTATTTTTAATAGAATTTAAAATTCATAATGCAAATAAAATTTCATTATAATTCTATATATGGGTGCATCGTAGTCCTTTATTTGATGAATCTCTATATATCAGAAAAACCTTATTTCCTAGAGGTATATTAAAAATTAATACATTGAACAATATATACTTTAACTCTTCAAAATATTATTCAAATTCATTGATCCAATTAAAATTATCCCATTCATGAGTTTACATAGTTAATATTTTATCCAAAAAGGAAACAAAATCGAAAAAATAGCTCATAGTATCCAACCACACAGATGAAATCATGTACCTCAGTCATATTCAATGGTATGGGCCGTTATATGACTAAATTTATTGTCAAATGATCAATTGACATTCCATCTCAAGAGAAAATATACGTAAGAAAGGGTCTTTCTAATGCATGAATTTACATTAGATAAATTTCCCATATAATAAATTTCTTCTTCAAGTATCATGAATGATTTGTCGGTGATTTTCATAGTCCACTATGATTTTAGAATTCACCATTTTGTCATTAATGAATATAAAAAAAATTATCAAGATATCATTTTAATACTCTTTCCATTATATAATTAAAAAAAGATGGTTAATTAGTCAGTTGAAATTCAATTAATATAATGTCATAATTTCCATATGTTTTCTGAAATGTTGTCTTCAGAATACCTTCTTTTTTATACAAATTTGATGTCACAGAGAATAAAGAACCATCTTAAACAAATATTGATCTCCATGAAGTTTATTTAAAAATTCCTTAACACATGGGAGATAATTCATGTTCATTAATGTAATTTCATCGATTTCCCATAATCAATAATGATCCTTAGAGATTCAAATGAATTCAAAATGAATATAACATATGATCTCCATCGTGATATATAAGAGTGTATAAATCCATTATCACAAAAATCATCTATTCAATTCTACAAATCCATTAATTCCATAGTGTCTGCTATGTAGGGAGGTTTTGTTATAGATCTATCATCATGTAGTAAATTAATTTAAATATTAACCATATATTCGAATGGATTTTCACACAATTTGTTTTAGATACACATCGTTGTATTTATATAAAATAGTTAAATCATCAATTTTATGATAACCCATTTAATCCATAGGTTGTGTGTTCCCTTCTTTCACATGAATATAATTATGAAAAGTTATTGGGGATTGATCTATACATGAATAAAATTACGAAGTCTCCCCTATAATGCTATGAAATTCTATATTATCACCATACATCATAATTTAATTATCATTTAAATAAATATATCTATTCAATTTTAAAACCAATTAGATACCAAGGACTATATAAATTTCAATAGATTTTAAAATGAAAATGTTGTTAAAATGTTCATGTGTGTGTGTCATAATGGGAACTGATAGGCACGTCCTTATTACAATGATATTTCCACTTAGGGTTTTTACTGAAAACTACCTTTTTTATTTCTTGGGAAATATCTAATTTTCCGGAAATATACAGAATAAATAAATGATTTCTATGATAATTAAATAAATTAATACATCTATAAAATTAAAATATGATTAAATTACATGACACCATATCTTTAGAAATAACAACCATAGCTATAGTGATCACATAATATTTGACTACTCACCATAGACAATTCCTTGGTATATTCCCTTAACACATGGGTCATTGGATTGAATAATTAACCATATAATAATAGATAATTAACCTTATAGTAGTTTTATGTATATTTATATGATATTTATTATAAATAATACCCTTATCTTCAATAATGTAACAAATGAGTATTCCCAATATGAATATTGAAGGGTGTTTCCATCAATAATTCTCACATGATTTAAATTTATACATTTAAATAATCTTATTTGACATGTATTAGTTTCCATGGGCTTTAAATAAAAATGTATTCTATTGACTACCATTTAATATATAGGATATAAAAAATAATTCTCTATTTTGATAGTGCAGAAAATAATTTAATAATAATATGAAAAACCATGATAAACTAAATCCCATGGGTATTCTGGATTAACCAATAGAATTAAATGGAAAATATTTCATTCATTATTAACTATGTAATCTATTCCGTACATATATTTTCTTGTAAATGTATCCCCATATTTTACAACAATTTATTATTACTTTTTTGGTTACCTAAGTTACATTATCTTGGTTTCAGTTTGTTTGTTGATATAGAAATATTTGTCAACGAATATAACATTAAAAGCTATATATTCTATTAAATTTAATTTTAGTCTAATAATGTATTATTGATTAGTTAAAACTAATAATTAGACTAAAATTTGATAAAATACTATAATGGAATATTTTTTACCTTTCTTCTCATCCCATGGATAGAAATATATTTTCAAGGGATATATTCATTTCTCAAAAACCACAGGATTGGTAGTTACAATAAAATATGGGGTCTTCAGTCTCATAAGAAAATATAGTATTGGGGTATTCCAAATATAGAACATCATTCTTATCTATTACTGAAAAGATATTATTTATATCCTTTGAAAATTTCTATAATATATTTATGATCTTATAAACACCCTGATCTTCCATTAGTGCACAGTTATTAGCCATAAATGTGGTTCGATCTACTCTCTAATATGGTCTTACCCATCGACATCTAGTGTTTTCTCCTAATAACTATATTCAAGATTCCTCACTTATTTTCACCTACCCCATCATTCCTCATCACCTATTATAGATTCTCTTAAGGTTCATTCCCATGATTACTTTTGTAACTAGTCTGGTATGATTTTCTCATTCAGGCCACTCTTCGATTTTTCTTTGGTGGAGGTGCTATAATCATACACTTGGTCATTGTTCCATGATGTGAAATCACATTTGAATGGTCTCCTCTATGTCAAATCTGAGTGTTAGATACATAGGTATTTTCAACCGTGGCTTAGTGGTTTTGGGTTCTCCCAACCTATGATTTCCCTCTCTTTTTATGATTCAGCACTTATTCTTCCTTCTTTTTCTAAGATTATGGATTCCATTAGGGTTTATCCCATTTTTTTATTCCCTTTAGTCATAATTCTCATTTATTAAATTCTTTTGTCTATTTTGGGTGATTTATTTTTATGTATGGGTCATTTTTTGGGTCTCACAGATGACCATTGTTGTGGACTTCACCTACTTGTTTTTCTACTCTGGCACAAGGTCTCCACACACTATCTGAGTAGGATGTTCATAGTTTTATCACTGGTGCATTGTTATGGAGTTATAGAGGTGTTTCGACTCATGGTGGTTTCAATATTACTATCACCATGAGGATGAAGGTGACCGTCAGTTCTCTAGTTTTTGGCCTTTCTATTCTGTGTGTTTTGTTTACGGTGATTGTAAACTGCGACATCAATTTTGATTTATGGTAGTTCCATGCTGTTGTAATTATTGTTTCTTTAGTTTCATTTTGGGTTTTTATGGTGGTGAAGATGATCTTCGATAGTGATAGGATGGGTTCTTGGGTGACATGAGGACGATTTGGTTGACATGATGGCAGTGTCATTAGTCATGGTTGGGGTTTGGTGGGATGATCTTCTAGGTTGGGGATGACGGTGAAGATATAGATTTATGAATATAGTGGTTTTTAATAGATATTACTATTTTTATGTGATATTATTCTTCATTGTGGCTATGGGTTGGTGTAGATCCGTACATGTGAGAAGTAATCTCTAGTGTACATGTGTGATGAAGGATATGGAAAATGATATCAATGATAGGTTGTCGTCAAATTTAGGTGTGAATCAGAAAAAAATTAATATCCCTAACTAATTAATATACATTTTTATTGAAGATACATTGTATTGTGATTTTTTATGTGTTTTAAATTATTAATTTCTAATCATTAATTAATTTTTATCCCACTTGTGATTTATTTGTTTCCACTCATCTTCAATGAGGTTTTATGAAATAAAAATTGTGATTTTGAATATATATATATATAATAATAAGTAAATGAACACATAATTATTGATGCTATATATAATGGAGATCCTTCCAATAGATCACCCAAAGTTAAGGTTCAATATCTTATAAATACATCCAAATATATCTAATGAACACGCAACATCGTTTGCATGCACATTTTCAAATGTCAATCAATATTTTCTCTCTAGTTATTATTTGTATTTATAATGGTCATTCACTTAAACATCATCAAAAATTTTCTCTTGTTCTTGTTTCACCATGAATATTTCTTAAAATAATTGTAGGATGAACACATGTTGTTCTATTAACAAGTTTTAGAATCCCTCTATCATTAGGTATTTGAGATTTTTTGTAAAGTATTAGATGACATTACTCAATTCCTCCATGATGATGATTTGTATTCGATATCCACATATCAATTTTGTAAAACAAGAAAAAAAATTTCTACCGGACAAGGTGATCTACACAAAAATTTTTTTTTTAAAATAGTGGAAAATTTACAATAGGACTCTTGGTATTGTCTCGTTTGAAATAAAAATGATTAATGACATGTTACTTTCATGGGGTTTGGAGGTAACCAATTATATATGTTAAAATTTAATAAAATGGTTATCTTAGGTAGGTTATATATAAGGTCGAACAATAATCAATATTTATAGTTAAATTTTGGAATGAAGTCGGAGATGTTTTAGAATTTTTTTAATTTGAAAAAAAAATGAAATCAAAAAAATAAAAAGAATAAAATTAAGAAACAAATTATGATAAAATAAAAAATAATTTGATGGGAAACAATTATATGATACGTGTGATTAGGTTGGTGTGGATTTTATATTTTTAATTTTTTTAATTCCTGTTTATCTAATGCTCTTCTACTGAGCTAAATAATGTGAGATTCCACAATAGCTTCTTATCATTCAATTAATCAAATAATTAAGGTCAGTGTATAATTATCTATAATCTCATATTCTTCTAATATCCTTCCAATGTGTGAAACAATCTATGTTAAGATCCTAAATTATCCTAGATAATACATGATTAGGTCTTTATTATCCAAAAGAACAAAAAATATCCACTACCCCCCCCCCCCCACATACTGACTATCTCCGAATACATGACCATTAAGACCTGGTCTGTTCCTTTTTATATAAACAAAAACATATTTCAGTGAAAATGATCATTGAACAGAAAAATAACAACTATAAAATCATACAGCAAATAAAATCATACATGGCAATAAAAAAAACAAGAAGAAAATAAAACCAACTCTATAAAATAGATAGATGATTTTAAACCATTATGTTCAAGAACACAATTATTATAGTGTGGAAGAACTCTTATTCCCCATCAATCTAAATATTATGTTTCCATTTTAAAGGAATATATGAATAATTATGAACAAGAATACATTAAAAAACTAAAAGGATTAAAAGGGTTAAATGGAATAACATAAAATATCTCCTCTGAAATCCATGCACTATAATTATTCTCATGTTCCACACACCATCTAGAAATAAATAACCATGTTCATTTCAAATAATTTGTTATAATTTTTTTTATTATTTTTACCCCAAAAATATCAATAAAATTGTGAAATTGATTAAATCTTTACACCCAAATAACTACAGAAATGTTTTTTATGACAGGGACACTCTTTATCTTCTTTCATTTTGGAGCATTCAATGTCTAACTTAATGAAATTATTTCTCCCTGAATTTATTTTTTTCATTAATATTGAGGCATAATTTCAATACATCTATAATCATCTTATTTGGAGGTATTTATTCTATTATATGTCTTATTTACTGCATTTTGGTCAATTCTATCAGAATATTTTTTTGTTCAAAATGGGTTTTTATGGACCGGTGGGCCTCATAATATATCTATGTCTTGCACAGGATGTGGGAAACAATTAAAAAATGAATCCTAAAAATGGAATCACATTAATTTGTTGAAAATTTAATAAATTATTCAAAAAATACATAAGTGACATAGAACTATTAATATCTTAGAAATAACTGATTTTTATATTTTATATAAAAACTCACAAAAAATAAAAAATAATTAAAATCATCTAGAATTGTTCAATTAGGATTAAATAAATCATTGAAATAGACTTTGAAAATTATGAAAATTTTATCCTTATTAATTCCTCCAAATATATTCCATGATATATTTTAGATGTAAACATCACAATTGAATCAATGAAAATTCAAAACACATTCCTTGTGATCCACCAATTTGACAACACAAAACAAAAGATATCATGACTCCTACAAAACCATGATTTTTATTTTTGAATTATTATTATTTAGTATATTTCCAATTCATTTCTCATATAATGGACAAAATAAACCTACCTCACTTTAATATAATCTCATTTTATAAATATTAATTTTAATCAAGGGGTTTCTCATTAAAACCTATGTAAGAGTCGTCATAGGATTAGTAAATTACTACATTTACACCTGATGTGAGTCAATGATATTTGTTTATAATGAGAACATCACATGGTCAATCTTTTTTTTAGTTTTTAGGATTTATCTATGAAATAATCTTAGGTAGAATAAAGATGGTATTCCTCTTTTGAAGAAAAATTTCATTATTCTAATTATCAATCATGTATGGCCTCCTCCTCATGCATTTAGAAATGAATTGGATTAAATTATGTTTTAAAATATCATGTACATCCCGAAACATATGAAATTCATAGTTATAAAATTTCAATATTTTCATTAATACTTGTTTTCTAAATTCTATAGACAGATAATTTGTTTTAAATGCTATTGAATGGTACAAATTATTTTATCATGAAATATATAGAAGGAAATAATATTCAACCGAAAGAAAGTTTCTAAACAGAAATAATCAGTCCATTATGTTATTTTTCTCCCAATGTATCACCAAATGATTTATCACAACAAAATATAGCTACCCCACACACATAAGTTGAACTATACCATGTAATTTCAATTTATAAAAAAGGATGAAAGTTAAAATTGGGCTTAAAAATAGGATACTGTTACTATATTTTCATTCCTTATAAGGATAATAGGGATTAAATGAAACTATAATGATATAATAAAAATAAATCTTTTGAATAGAGACCATTAAAATCAATGAATTTAATCAATAATTTAAAAAACAAGTATCTCAAACTCTCATGATTTGATATGAATATTTAAAATTATAGTTAAGGAAATCAGGGAATGGTTCTCAAAATAACCAAGTTAAATGTAATGAGGATGAAATTATTGGTATATAAAAATCTTTGGAATAATATTTCATAGATAATGACAGTGAGATTCTGTAGGATATTAAAACATTAGTGTACTTTTCATCAAATTACCAGTTTTTTGATCTGGAAACAAATCCAATTGAGAATTCATTTAAGTTTAGTTTAATTGGATAAATGAATTCACTCATTGAAATTGGTTTAAAAATTTGAAAATATAATCATTAATGATTATATGATTCCCAAAAAAAGATATAAATTATAAGAAACCAATTATTTTAATTAGAAATGAATTAATTTGAAATTAAGAAACTAGGATGGTTCTCACCACCACAATTACTTGATTAAATGATCACTTTTAATTGAAATGGATTTTAAAATATAATATTATTTTTAATGGTATCGCTACAAGAATAAATTTGTAATGTATAGGTAAAACATAACTTATTGGTAGTGTGATGTGGAATGAGGCTCTTAACTATTGCTCATTTAAATACTAAAAGAAAAAGTACTGGGGATAACATGAGTAATTTAACGAAAAAAATACAATGATAAAGTAAATTAAAATAATGACACATTATTGTTGACACCCCCATGTGGGCTCAGGGTTTTTTTGGCCTAAATATGAGAAATTCAATTTTGTTATCCCTAATATGAAGGTGGGTGTAGTTTATTACTCATGAACCATTAAAATTTCTTGTTTATTCTAAGAAGTTACTCATTTGTATTGAGGAATTAATGTTTATAGTATTCTAAATTTTCCCCCATATGAGTATGATACTATATTCTTAGTGAGAGTATCATAATGAAGGTGTTCTCTTGTATCTTCATTTCCAATTACAAAACATTAGTTTCATTCATCAATGGATGTTGAAGACATGACAAATCATTTGGGAAATCACTGGTAATGTCATAGTGAAATTCAATCTAAAAAATTAGCGCATCAATTCTCAATATAAACATATAATTCTTCAATTTAAGTATCATGTGTCTCATTTTCCTCCATAAAATCCACTTTTTTCTTCTCAATTATTACCAAAAATAAATGTTTAAAAACTTTTTTATAATCCATAGGTTCTTTTTCAGATTCATCTACTTTTTATTCTTCTTCATCCTTAACGGGGATGATTTTTTTGGAAGAACCAGAAAATTTAAAATAATTAGTGGTGATATAAGATATAGGTTTAAAAAATATAGAATATAATGAGTTCATGAAAAGTTATATTCATTTTGTTAGTTAAACATTCATTTCTTCTTAAGTGGGTGTTTCTTCTTGCATATGTATTTCACTAGATTGTGGTAGTCAATCATTCTCCCCTATATCACCATAAAATTCCACCATACTAGAGGAAAATTTCATCATTTTTTATAACATTTACACTTATTAAGGAATTTCATAATCAGTTATCTCCTCATAAATCATTGAATAATTACATTATACCATATGAATCTACCATACATAGTACAACATGATTTCTACCACCATTGCTCGGTTAGGTTGTTTCTTAATTTCTCAGTCCCCATCTATTCATGAACATATTATAATTCTATTTCAAATTATATCTACAACATTTCTTTTATATTCAATGTACATACAACTAATGTTTATTTTAACAAGTAACATTTTCTTATTTCACGATGACCATTTCATAATAAAATATTGTGTATTATACGTAGAGTTCAATTAATTCTTCGGTCAATACCTCCATAACTTTTTTATTTGAGGATCACATTAAGGTCATTGATGAGAACCATGAAATAATCATCATTGATAGTTGGCATTGAAGCACCCGTGATATTTTTATAGAAGAATGACACACTATAATATATCTACCAAGTTGATTTTATCTTGTTTTTATAATTTTTTGTATTTAAAAAGGTTCATAATTGTGAAATTAGTTTGTGGGAACATCCTCCCAATAAATGGTGATAGGTTTTGAAAAATGAATGTCATGGGGTGTATTAAAAATTTATTTCCTATGTTAAAATACAACAAAGTGGTTAATCTCGGGTGTCTTCAGAGAGGGGAACACAACAATAAATCTTTCCCCATAAATTTTATAAATAAATGGATATTGTTTAGAATATTATTTGACATTGAAAAAAATGAAACAAATAAAAAAATCAATAAATATATTTATCCAAAAATGAAATATTATGTCACTGAAAATAGTGATATGAGTTGGGTGATTTAGTATATTTTTGTTTTTCAATTTTAAAGTTATCAATGTACAAATTTATCCAATCCTCTACTAATATGCCGATTAAAAATAGAGTAAATGATAACTTCCTCCCACAATTTTGGTCAAATACCAATGGTTAGAGTAATATATTCAATGATCTCATCTAGGTTTACTCTAATTCTGATGGGAGTGACATTTTTGGTGAATACCCTCAATTGACATATGAAATACCCAATATGGTATTTCTTATTTCAAACATCCAATAATATCTTCTACCCCTACAACATTTACTAATGATCACCAATTACATTACCACTAGTCCCTAGTGTACAACACCATATATACACCAGATTTTATTAGAGGGAAAAAAATAAAATTGAACAATGGAAAAATCAAAAAAGAATATAAAACAAAATATATCCATAAATGATAACATAATCCTATTTTATAAATTCAAAAATGTCTTCACCTAAGAGATATAAGGTTGTATATTTTTTAGGGCAATAAATAATGAATTAAAAAAGAAAAAAACCTCCACTTTCGTAATGAATTATAGTTTTTCTTCACTATGTGAAAGATATATATAAACAAGGGGGATGAATAAATCATCAAAAAACAAAATATTGTAATTAATTAGTGGAAATGAAGATCATAAAATTTATCATCCAGATTATATTCTCTAGATGTTTTTCTATTATTTTGACCTATTCAATCAAAAATCCCCAATCTCTCATATATTTTTTTTGATAAAAAATAATCATTATATCAAAACCCAAAAAATAAATTCATTTTTACATGAATATGGAGTGTTAATCATGAACAAATAAACAAAAATATTATTCTCGATTTGGATACTCATTAGCTAATTCACATTGGAACATTAAATGGATTTTATAATTTTATAATTTTTCAACTATATATATTGTGTTCATTGAAATTTGAATGTTCATTCTATTACATTTAGAATAATATCATTTTGAGGTATGTAGGCTAAGATATGCCTCATTAACTAATTTTAATACATTCTATCATCTATATAAAATTTTCTAATAGATATATTTTTCTAGTCCTTTGTATATTTAATTATGTAACATCCCAGACCCCACATCAATTGAAAGGTTCCCTGAACCTAGTTGGCGACACGGCCTCATGTGTATCTACGTAAATGCCAAAGGCATCTCACAAGTACTGAGGACCTATTTGTAAAGACCCGCAAATTTCAAGGAAATTTTTTTCTTAATTTTCTTTGAAATTTTTCAAGAGCACAGCTTCAGACGGCACCTGATTCCGAGGCCCGGTGTGCCCGGAATCAATTTCCGAAGTTTGGCTCGGGTACGTTCAATGAACGGACGAGCGGGTTTTTTCTATCTTTTGAACCGGTTCCCGGAATCGAATTCTGAGGGCACCGATGAAATCGCAGCGCCGGTATTTGCTTAGAAACGCCTCTTCCGGAGTTGCGTTTGCTCAACCGTGGTTTTTAAAATTTTGGGTTTAAGTCGGAAATAAAATAAAGGTTATGCAACAACTTTATTTTATTTCACTTAAGCCGCTTGGAAGCCACTTGAACTGAGTTAAAACGGATAGGGTGCTATCCGGAAATACCCTACCCCTTGGTAGGATATTTGTGAGGTGGGGCCCGTATGAGCCCCGCCGTTTCTTTCGCTAAGTAACGCACCCGCGAAAACCCGTCAAAGTAACTGAAAAGTCAACCGGCGCGTTTTCTTTAATTTCTTAACAGACCATTTAATTGGGCGGTTTATTTCATGAATTGAATGGGATGTTTCATTCGTTGAATTAATTCAACGAATTTAATGGGTCGTTACTTACGCGTTTGCGTTCGTTGGCGAATTAATAAAATAGACCAACGTGTCTATTTTGGAGGATTACTCTTTATTCTCTGGGCCTCCACCCTCCCCGTGAAGAACGCGAAGAACGCGAAGAACGCAAAGAACGCGAAGAATTCCGGAACCAAAATTCGACGACGCACACCATGATCCGCGACGTCGACAAACTTTTTCCGCGACCTTCTTCTTCTTCGGTGCTTCTTCTTCCGTGGCAAACCTACGATCGGCGGTTAAAGGTGAGAATCGAATCTTCTAAATTCTCCCATTTTATAATTCAATATCAACGGATTTAAATTAATTAAATCCGTTTGATCTTGATCCGGAGATCGTCGGCACGACGTTTTTCCCGCTGTGCGACGAACGTCTCTTCCGCGACGACGCGACGATCCCCTCCTTCCGCGACGAGCGATTCCGCGACGACCTCTCGTCCGACGACGACGACAAGGTAGGGATTTAATTCATGATTATTCATTCCCGTGTTTTTATTTCTTTTTGAATAAAGAACCGTCATGTATATTTTCAATTAATTAAAATTGAATTTCCGTTTAAAAGAAAAAGAAGTGAACAATTTTTATCTTGATTAAAAATTGTTGTAGCCCCTTTCTCCCGTAGTTTATGACTAACGCGGAGGGTGCGGGTCTAACGAACAAGACCCGACAACCCTCCGCCGATCCTTTTCGTGTGCGGTTTTGGAAAGCGACGACGAACCGTGAGGCAGGGGCAATCCGTTGATCCCGCAGTGAAGATCGGCCCCCGGGAGGAGCAACAGCGCAGAGGAGAGAGGAATCGGGCCACCGGAGCAACTCCGGCGGCCCGCGGAAGGCGGCGGCGGCGCCCGGTGCGCCGCCGGAGGATCCGCCGCGGCTCGGCCGCAGCGGCGGCGAACCGCCGGACTGCGTCCGCGGTCCGGCCACCCAACACGCGGCCCGCGCGGGCCGCGTTCCACCTAAGCCGCGGGTCAAGCCCGCGGCGCCCCTTGGCCGCTCGGCCGAGGTCGAGCCGGCCGGTTCGGTCGGCCGAGCCACGCCCAGGCCGGACCGGACCTGGCCCAACTGGGCCGGGCCGGGGCGGGTCGACCCGGTTCGGCCGACCCCCAGGGGGGGTTCGGGCCGGGTCGCCCCGGGCCCAGAACCCCCGTTTTCGGGCCCTCTTCGGTCTTTTGCCCATATCATGGGCCTAGGACCTCCGATTGATGAACCGTCAGCGACTACGCGATCCTTGGATCGATACGGTCGTTTCGGTATATTACACTCAAGGTTTCGGAAGACTTTGGGTTCGGCCGGGTTGGTTCGTACACGAAACCAACCGGGCCCTCGGAGCGGAAACGCTCATAACTTGAGCTACGGACGTCCGATCGAAGTACCGTCAGCTGTGGTAGTTTCCTCTAAGTGAGACGGAACATTTGGAATACTCCGCCCGAGGATCGGACACAGGCGGAGTACGGTCGGGTTGGTTTTCCCCTAAGAACCAACCGGTCCCCTGGGACGAAAATGTCAATAACTCTCAGACCGGGCGTCCGATTGACGCGCCGTCTGTTGCGTTGAGATCCTGTTGTCGATACGGAACTTTTGGATACATAAACTTCGGACTACGTGTCAGTTGATGTATCAGCCTCTCGGCTCATGGAGCGGACCCTCCTAAACGAGCTCGCTGTGTGCGGGAACCCTAGCGCTGGCTGTGACTTCGACGACAGAGCAGAGATCCTCCGTGGACTGCGACGACGACAGAGCAGAGATCCTTCGTGGATTGCGGCGACGACTGTGCAGAGATCCTCAGTGGACTGCGTCGACTACTGCACTCAGCGATCCTACGTGGATCAGTGCTACAGGTCCTGTGTGGGCCCGATCCTGTGTGGGTCATTGCCGAGGTTAGTACCTACCGATCCTTCGTGGGTCCGACGACTTAGATGGATCAGTGATCATCTTTGACGTCATCTGAAAAAGTATACCTGGTTGAGCTGAATCTTATGTTACTCTCCTTTGTGGATTGTGTTGAACTATCCTATGTGGATTTACTATTTACTATTTACTCTCCCTGGTGGATTTGTGTCTTGCTTTCCTGTGTGGATCGAGTTGACCTTGAGCTCGAGAGCAGAGCTAGAAATGGGGACTTAGGTATATGTATGGGCATATAACTAAGTCGAGTCAGTTGTTTCTTCATGGTTGCCCCTTTCTTTTGTGCTGTATCCTTTGTGGATTTCGGGAGACCTTCGGGGGTCTCGGGGTCCTTACTGAGTAGTTTATACTCACCCCTGCACGGGCTATGCCCGCACCTTGTTGTGTTGGATGCAGACGACGGACAGCGCTGATCTCGGTTGGGGCGTGGAGCAGGACGGTACCTGGAGGCGGACCACTGGGCGGGACGTGCTCGGAGCGGACGTGGGACCCGAGGAGCCTGGAGGCTATCTGTACCCACCCTTCAGGTGGGATTGCCAGTGGACGACACGAGGCCGTCGTCTTTTCTTCAGTTGATGTTCTTTTCCTTTTCAGTTGTACTTTCAGTTGGGCTTGTATTCCGGCCCCCTTTACTTTTCTGCACTTTTTAGTTACTTTCCGCTTGCTGACTCTGTGGTGGTTGTTACATATAAAGGCAATACCTTCCCTGTTTACTGGGATTTTACGCCTTGGTGCTAGTCGCCAGCCCCGGGCCTATGGAAGGCGGGCTTGGGGTAGTCACGGCACGGGCCCCGAGGTCAGGTCGTGACAAATTGGTATCAGAGGCGGTCGGTCCTACCGCAGACTCTGATCATCTTTTCTTCCTATATGAAGCAATAGTGTTTAGTGTATTGAGTGTGGTTATCAGTTCAGGGAGCCCAGTGTTGGTGCGGCGGCCGACGTATCCGTACACCAGGACCCAGACTCCTGATTTCTGACTTAATGCATGAAAACATTGATTGCGTGTGTGTTTCAAGTTTTCTTTGTGATTACTTGTGTCAGCTCACCGGGTATACTGATCTGCTTCATGAAAGTCTCAAGTTTTCCTTGTGATTACTTGTGCCAGCTCACCAGGTATACTGTTCTGACTGTGGTGCTCTTGTTCTCCTTTTCAGGATGGCCCCGCGACGACAGCCAGCTAGGGTTCCGAGTGTAGGGCGCGACGGCAGCCCACCGAGCGACGAGGCCTCGGTGCAGGGCCCTTTGCCAGCAGTGGCACCGGCGGTAGCTTTACCTGCTGAGCCACCGATGCTACCAGTACCAGACGCTGACGATGCACGTCGCCTCAGGGCACTGCATGAGTTTCAGAGCCAGCGACCGCCCAGGTTTCGCGGTGAGGCGGACCCCCAGGCCGCCGAGGACTGGCTAGAGGCAGTGGTACGGATCTTTAGGCTAGTGAGGACACCAGCGGATCTCATGGTGATTCTCGTGGTGAGCCTCCTGTAGGCGGCGGCAGGACGATGGTGGAGCTTGATGCTCCAGGTTCACGATGAGGCATCCTTCCTCTGGACGGACTTCGAGAGCCTCTTCCGCTCTGAGTTCGTCCCGGCCACCCTCCGAGCGGTGCGCATCCAGGAGCTTCTCCAGCTGCGCCAGGGCAGCATGACGGTTGCTCAGTACGCGGCGAGGTTCACTGACCTATATCGCTACTCGACCGCCATGGTACGGGACCCCTTCTTCCGGGCCCGGACCTTCGAGCAGCGCTTGCGGCAGGAGATTCGGGCGTCGCTGATCTCCCTCAGCATTCCGACCCAGGCGGGAGTACTGGAGCGAGCCCTCCTGATCGAGAGCTTCCTGGAAGAGCCTTCTTCAGCGGCGAGACCTAGTGCAGGGCGGCAGGTAGCTGAGTCTTCGGCAGCAGGTAGCCGACGGATGACTCTCGGGTCCAGGCAGACCAGACCCCCACGCAGACGGCCTCCGGACACCGGCTCAGCAGTGCGGGGTACACAGCGGAGTGCCAGCCTTCCAAGAGGCAGGCTGTGCTACTCCTGCGGCGGGCAGGGTCACATGGCTCGTGACTGCCCGACTCGCCGATCAGAGGAGCAGCAGACAGTGGAGGGGCCACCCAGACAGAGGCAGAGGGTCGACCGTGGCGGTCCGCAGGGAGGAGGTGGACGAGGCAGAGGAGCTGGCCGAGCAGCGGGTGGTGGGCGACACTTCCAGGCTCTACCCCCACCACCACCAGGAGGGCCACCTCGACCACAGGGAGCTGGTGGGCAGGGAAAGGCCCAACTCCAGGCAGTGGAGGCCTACGACCCCGACATGCCAGAGATGATTCGAGGTACGATCTGTGTCTATTCCACCCTTGCTGCAGTACTTATAGACACAGGAGCGAGTCACTCTTTCATAGCCTCTGCCCTTGTTCGGAGCTCGGAGATTCCGACTGAGCCGTTGGCTCGATCCTTACGGCTAGAGACTCCTACGGGAGCAGACTCGACGATTACGCACTGGTGCCGGCAGTGTGAGCTTACTCTAGGAGGCGAGAGCTTCGGCTGGGATCTCCTTGTAGCGGCGTCGAGGCCTTACGACGTCATCTTGGGAATGGATTGGCTATCCACGGTTCATGCCCAGATCGACTGTTTTAGGCACAAGGTGCGATGTGTTCGCACCGACGGGAGCAGGTTTACCTTCACCGGCGAGAAGGGAACCTTTGAAGCACAGGATGGACTTCCGCGGTGGAGAGTGCAGCCCATCTCTCATCAGTTGGCTAGCCTCATCCTAGGAGCGGTGGACGTGCGGAGTCCAGTTTTTCCTGCAGTGGTGGACCAGTACGTGGACGTCTTTCCCGACGACGTTCCAGGGCTACCTCCTCGTACAGAGGTAGAATTTTACATCGACTTGTGCCCCGGGACAACCCTGATATCTACTCCAGCATATCGGATGGCCCCCGCCGAGCTTCGAGAGCTGCGGGTACAGTTGGAGGACTTGCAGAGCAAGGGGTTTATCCGACCCAGTGTTTCACCCTGGGCTTCCCCGATATTGTTCGCCATGAAGGCGGATGGGAGCTTGCGACTGTGTGTCGACTATCATCGCGTGAACTAGGTGACAGTGAGGAACAAGTATCCGCTGCCACGGATTGATGACCTCTTCGATCAGCTCAAGGGAGCGCGGTGGTTCTCGAAGATAGACCTCCGGTCAGGCTATCATCAGCTCAGAGTTCGAGACGAGGACGTGCAGAAGACGGCCTTCAGGTGTCGGTATGGCCATTATGAGTTCTTGGTTATGCCGTTCGGCGTAACCAATGCTTCAGCAGTGTTCATGAGCCTCATGAACAGGATCTTCCAGCCATACCTCGACCGATTTGTCGTGGTCTTCATTGACGACATTTTGGTATACTCGACGACTGAGGAGGAGCATGCCTACCACCTGCGAGTTGTGCTAGACACACTCCGAGAGCACCAGCTTTATGGAAAGCTCTCAAAGTGCCAGTTCTGGTTACGTGAGGTCCATTTCTTGGGGCACGTCATCTCTGAGTCGGGAGTTGCAGTGGATCCTGCGAAGATCAAGGCAGTGCTAGCTTGGGAGCCACCCAGGAGTGACGGAGGTGCGGAGCTTCTTGGGCCTAGCCGGATACTATCGGAGATTTGTGCCAGACTTCTCCAGAGTTGCGGCACCACTCTCAGCCTTGACGAAGAAGGGGAAACCCTTTGTGTGGTCAGAAAGATGTCAGCAGAGCTTCCAGGAGCTGAGACAGAGATTGACCAGTGCACCTATCTTGAGGTTGCCTGAGGAGGGAGTTGGATACGTAGTTTACTGCGATGCATCAGGGACTGGACTCGGGTGCGTCCTGATGCAGGAGCGGGACGTGATCGCCTATAGATCACGTCAGTTGAGGCCGCATGAGCAGAACTACGCCACTCATGACCTGGAGTTAGCAGCATTGGTCTTCGCTCTGAAGACTTGGCGGCACTATCTGATGGGCGAGCGCTTCACAGTCTTTTCTGACCACCAGAGTCTCAGGTATATCTTCTCTCAGAAGGACCTGAACCTGAGATAGCGGAGATGGCTTGAGTTCCTCCAGGACTATGACTTTGAGATAGTCTATACTCCTGGGAAGGGGAACATGGTAGCCGATGCCCTCAGCAGGAGGACGGGCATTCAGCTACTTGAGGAGGCGACGGAGCAGCTAGCCTCCTTACAGACGTCCTTCGTGGATAGAGACGGAGCAACCTTTCATCAGTCTCTCACAGTCTCTCCTCCACTTCTACAGCGGGTCAGAGAGGCTCAGCGTGGGGACGCTGACTGTGAGACCCGGCATGCACTGATATCCTCAGGTCAGGCGCCTGATGGTTTCTCCCTTGGAGCAGAGCACGACATCCTTTTCAGAGGACGTACCTTCGTACCAGTCGCTTTACGAGAGGAGGTGCTGAGAGAGTTTCACACTTCTCCCTTGGCAGTGCATCCCGAAGTGGCGAAGATGTACCAGGATCTCAGACGACAGCACTGGTGGCCGGGCATGAAGAAAGCTGTGGCAGAGTTCGTTTCACGATGCCTCACCTGCCAGCAGGTGAAGGCAGAGCATCAGGTACCAGCAGGCTTGGTACATCCCTTGGAGGTCCCGGGGTGGAAGTGGGATGGCATATCTATGGACTTCGTGACTGGACTTCCATGCACTTCCAGAGGTCACGACTCCATTTGGGTGATTGTCGACCGACTCACCAAGTCGGCACACTTCTTACTTATCAGAGAGCAGGGCTCAGTGGAGAGCTTGGGACATCTTTACGTCCAGGAGATCGTACGGCTTTACGGTGTGCCATCGTCTATCGTCTCCGATCGAGATGCTCGTTTCACTTCCCGGCTTTGAAGGGGTTGCAGGAGGCGTTCGGGACGCGGCTCCATCTGAGCACAGCCTTCCACCCTCAGACGGATGGTCAGACTGAGAGGACCATACAGACACTCGAGGACATGCTCCGTGCATGTGTTCTCGACTTTGGTCGCAGCTGGGAGGACCACCTACCCTTGGTGGAGTTCGCGTACAACAACAGCTACCACTCCACCATTGGGATGGCACCATACGAGGCGTTGTACGACAGACCCTGCAGATCACCATTGTGCTGGACAGACCCTGGGGAGTCAGCACTCGTGGGACCAGAGATGGTCCGAGCCATGACAGAGAAGGTCCAGATCATCCAGGAGAGGATGAGGACAGCTCAAAGCCGACAGAAGTCATATGCTGACAGGAGGCGGAGGCCACTAGAGTTTGAGGATGGCGACCACGTCTTTTTGGGTGTCTCACCTCGACGTGGTTTACGGAGATTTGGCCGAGGCGGCAAGTTGTCTCCACGCTTCATCGGGCCTTTCCAGGTCCTCAGCAGGATAGGAGAGGTGGCTTATCGCCTGGCTCTACCACCTCAGTTGCACCAGGTGCACGACTTCTTCCACGTGTCTCAGTTGAGGAGATACGTGCACGACCCGATGCACATCATCGACTTTGGGGAGCTGGACGTGGACGATGGGGCGACTTTTGAGGAGGTCCCAGTGGAGATCGAGGATCGACAGGAGCGGGTCCTACGTGGGCGGTCAATTACTCTTGTGCGCGTCAGATGGCAGCACGGGAACCTCCAGGAGAGCACTTGGGAGCGGGAGGCTCAGATGAGTGCTCAGTACCCCCATTTGTTCCCCTAGTTTTTGATGTATCTTTACGGGGACGTAAAGCCCTGCGGTGGGAGTAATTTAAAGACCCGCAAATTTCAAGGAAATTTTTTTCTTAATTTTCTTTGGAATGTTTCAAGAGCGCAGCTTCAGACGGCACCTGATTCCGAAGCCTGGTGTGCCCGGAATCAATTTCTGAAGTTTGGCTCGGGTACGTTCAATGAACGGACGAGCGGGTTTTTCTATCTTTTGAACCGGTGCCCGGAATCGAATTCTGAGGGCACCGATGAAATCGCAGCGCCGGTATTTGCTTAGAAACGCATCTTCCGGAGTTGCGTTTGCTCAACCGTGGTTTTTAAAATTTTGGGCTTTAAGTCGGAAATAAAATAAAGGTTGTACGACAACTTTATTTTATTTCACTTAAGCCGCTTGGAATCCACTTGAACTGAGTTAAAGCGGATAGGGTGCTATCCGGAAATACCCTACCCCTTGGTAGGATATTTGTGAGGTGGGGCCCACACGAGCCCCGCCATTTCTTTCGCTAAGTAACGCACCCGCGAAAACCCGTCAAAGTAACTGAAAAGTCAACCGGCGCATTTTCTTTAATTTCTTAACAGACCATTTAATTGGGCGGTTTATTTAGTGAATTAAATGGGCTGTTTCATTCGTTGAATTAATTCAACGAATTTAATGGGTCGTTACTTACGCGTTTGCGTTCGTTGGCGAATTAATAAAATAGACCAACGTGTCTATTTTGGAGGATTACTCTTTATTCTCTGGGCCTCCACCCTCCCCGCGAAGAACGCGAAGAACGCGAAGAACGCGAAGAACGCCGGAACCAAAATTCGACGACGCACACCGTGATCCGCGACGTCGACAAACGTTTTCCGCGACCTTCTTCTTCTTCGGCGCTTCTTCTTCCGCGACAAACCTACGATCGGCGGTTAAAGGTGAGAATCGAATCTTCTAAATTCTGCCTTTTTATAATTCGATATCAACGGATTTAAATTAATTAAATCCGTTTGATCTTGATCCGGAGATCGTCGGCGCGACGTTTTTCCCGCGGTGCGACGAACGTCTCTTCCGCGACGACGCGACGATCCCCTCCTTCCGCGACGAGCGATTCCGCGACGACCTCTCGTCCGAGGACGACGACAAGGTAGGGATTTAATTCTTGATGATTCATTCCCGGGTTTTTATTTCTTTTTGAATAAAGAACCGGCATGTATATTTTCAATTAATTAAAATTGAATTGCTGTTTAAAAGAAAAAGAAGTGAACAATTTTTATCTTGATTAAAAATTGTTGTAGCCCCTTTCTCCCGTTGTTTATGACTAACGCGGAGGGTGCGGGTCTGACGAACAAGACCTGACAACCCTCCGCCGATCCTTTTCGTGTGCGGTTTTGGCAAGCGACGACGAACCGTGCGGCAAGGGCGATCCGTTGATCCCGCAGTGAAGATCGGCCCCCGGGAGGAGCAACGGCGCAGACGGGAGAGGAATCGGGCCACCGGAGCAACTCCGGCGGCCCGCGGAAGGCGGCGGCGGCGAACCGCCGGACCGCGTCCGCGGTCCGGCCACCCAACACGCGGCCCGCGCGGGTCGCGTTCCACCTAAGCCGCGGGTCAAGCCCGCGGCGCCCCTTGGCCGCTCGGCCGAGGTCGAGCCGTCCGGTCCGGTCGGCCGGGCCGCACCCAGGCCGAACCGGACCCGGCCCAACCAGGCCGGGCCGGGTCGGGTCGACCCGGTTCGGCCGACCCCCAGGGGGGGTTCGGGCCGGGTCGCCCCGGGCCCAGAACCCCCGTTTTCGGGCCCTCTTCGGTCTTTTGCCCATATCATGGGCCAAGGACCTCCGATTGACAAACTGTCAGCGGCTACGCGATCCTTGGATCGATACAGTCGTTTCGGTATATTACACTCAAGGTTTCGGAAGACATTGGGTTCGGCCGGGTTGGTTCGTACACGAAACCAACCGGGCCCTCGGAGCGGAAATGCTCATAACTTGAGCTACGGACGTCCGATCGACGTACCGTCAGCTGTGGTAGTTTCCTCTAAGTGAGACGGAACTTTTGGCACACTCCGCCCGAGGATCGGAAACAGGCGGAGTACGGTCGGGTTGGTTTTTCCCTAAGAACCAACCGGGCCCCTGGAACGAAAATGCCAATAACTCTCAAACCGGGCGTCTGATTGACGCGCCGTCTGTTGCGTTGAGATCCTGTTGTCGATACGGAACTTTTGGATACATCAACTTCGGACTACGTGTCAGTTGATGTATCAGCCTCTCGGCTCGTGGAGCGGACCCTCCTAAACGAGCTCGCTGTGTGCGGGAACCCTAGCGCTGGCTGTGACTTCGACGACAGAGTAGAGATCCTCCGTGGACTGCGACGACGAGAGAGCAGAGATCCTTCGTGGACTGCGGCGACGACTGTGAAGAGATCCTCAGTGGACTGCATCGACTACTGCACTCAGCGATCCTACGTGGATCAGTGCTACAGGTCCTGTATGTGCCCGATCCTGTGTGGGTCATCTCTTACGGTTCTGTGTGAGCCATTGCTACAGGTCCTGTGTGGGCCCGATCCTGTGTGGGTCATTGCCGAGGTTAGTACCTACCGATCCTTCGTGGGTCCGACGACTTAGATGGATCAGTGATCATCTTTGACGTCATCTGAAAAAGTATACCTGGTTGAGCTGAATCTTATGTTACTCTCCTTTGTGGATTGTGTTGAACTATCCTATGTGGATTTACTATTTACTATTTACTCTCCCTGGTGGATTTGAGTCTTGCTTTCCTGTGTGGATCGAGTTGACCTTGAGCTCGATAGCAGAGCTAGAAATGGGGACTTAGGTATATGTATGGGCATATACCTAAGTCGAGTCAGTTGTTTCTTCGTGGTTTTCCCTTTCTTTTGTGCTATATCCTTTGTGGATTTCGGGAGACCTTCGGGGGTCTCGGGGTCCTTACTGAGTAGTTTATACTCACCCCTGCACGGGCTATGCCCGCACCTTGTTGTGTTGGATGCAGACGACGGACAGCGCTGATCTCGGTTGGGGCGTGGAGCAGGACGGTACCTGGAGGCGGACCACTGGGCGGGACGTGCTCGGAGCGGACGTGGGACCCGAGGAACCTGGAGGCTATCTGTACCCACCCTTCAGGTGGGATTGCCAGTGGACGACACGAGGCCGCCGTCTTTTCTTCAGTTGCTGTTCTTTTCCTTTTCAGTTGTACTTTCAGTTGGGCTTGTATTCCGGCCCCCTTTACTTTTCTTCACTTTGTAGTTACTTTCCGCTTTCTGACTCTGTGGTGGTTGTTACTTATAAAGGCAATGCCTTCCCTATTTACCAGGATTTTACGCCTTGGTGCTAGTCGCCAGCCCCTGGCCTATGGAAGGCGGGCTTGGGGTAGTCACGGCACGGGCCCCGAGGTCGGGTCGTGACATATTTTTGTTTGCCTATAGACCATTCCCTCATTCATAGAGTGTATCACAGTGATATATCAGTGACATACATATATAGGAAACAATAATCATAATTAGTAAATAGATAAAAAACATGAATATATAAAAAACAAAATAATCTCGTATTGAAGGATGATGATGATACATAATATATGACTCTACAAAATAAGAATAACAAGTACACATTAGTTTAGTAGAATATATTTATTGATAGTGTTAAAAGTCTAAAAAATTTCCATTAGAATTACGAGTATCTACTCAGCCCCATTATCCCCACATCCTAGGCCACTATCATTAACCATTAGCATAGGGATTTCCCTTAGCCATAAATGCAATCACGTAATCTGTTTTGGTACCCAATGGTGTCACAAATAGGGTGTGAGAAATAACCCTGATAGGCACCCAACCAAGGCTCATTCCATCAAGTCGGTGAATATATATAATAGTAGTGCGAAATTAGATATGTAATATTTAATGGAAGTACAAAAATTAAATTCATATAATTTCTTGGTGTAATTTTTTAACTAATTCCATAAATCAATTTAATTTAATACATAGGTCTTTAAAACTTTAAAAATTCTCATATTCCTCTGTTAAAATATAAAAAACAATTCATAAACATTACAACCATAAACTGTAAGGCATCAACCGAATCCAAGATTGTGATTTGTATTGGAAGACATTAAATATAACTAAATTAATTCATTTTTTACGAACATATGACCTTAAATAATTTCAAAAAATTTAATATAGGTATAGCTGTAAGTATAATATAAATGAATAACCAAAAATACAGTCCATGATGAACCTGTCAAGAACCCTGGTATCACTCTAGGTGTTGTAAAACAGTACTACCTCATGATTTTGTCCATAGAAACCCACTATAGTAGCCCAAGAATCACACATAGAATAAATATATAATTTCATGTTATAGAATCCATAGAAATACCTATTGATTCCATATATCACTCATCATAAAGTAATTATTCCTCATAGTCAGTCCTCAGCAGTCTGCTAGGGATTCTATGTAACCCATGGCCATAAGCATGGTAAAATAAAGTTGAGTATGTCTACAAAATGGTCATTTTATTCCATGTGTAATAGATAATCCTCATTTATATTTAAATACTTATCTATAATTTATTCATAGTTAATCATTTAATAATTCTATAAGTCATGTGGTATTTGTATAATTTTTTTGGAAAGGGCATCACAGGTTCTCACGATGAAAAATGCAGAATAGTGAAAAATTGGCTAAGTACACATCATGAGGATGAAATTCACGCCATTTACCTAAGGATCACAGCCTAACTGAATCCATGAAGGAAATTTATTACCATGAATCTAGAAGGAATGAGTTACTACACATTGTGATAAGACCGACCACGTCATGAAAACCAGTCTAACCAATTAGCGAGAAATCCATGAGGATTACAAAAAAAAGTTATCACTATGAAGTAAATGTTGGGAAACACATCAACACATCGTATACCTATTCAAACATCCTACCCTCAATACCTATATTCCATGCTGGGGATCTGATGGAAAATGACACAGATCGATGGTACACACCATATACCATAGGTACACATCTTGACAAATTCTATAAGGAATGGAGTGGCATAGCAGTAAATTATATAGAGAGAGCTATTTCTTTTCCACTGTCAATTTCCAATGATTTATACATACAATTTTATCTTTTGAAATAAATTTCATTACACCTATTTCATATTTCATTCAACTCATGATACATGGGTTTTACATTCTTCAACACCTTATTTTCCCCATTATTTGATTAAATTTCAATTCTATTTTTGGCCCCAATAAAGTAATTTAGTTAAAGTCATAGTACTCTTTTTCTTGTTTTCTCTTTATGTATCTATAATTTTCATGTAAATATTTTAAACATTTTTTCTAGTTTATTTTATTTTTACACTATATCAATTATGTTGATAAATTTAATTGGGTTATGGATTAAGCTAGATGAATCTTCATAATTAAATATAATATTTTAATCTAAACTTGTCAAGACCAATTGAATTACAAACTAGGATGTGAACCCCTAGTCTATCCCATTTGTGTGAATGCCCCTGACCACAGGATAATAAAACAAATAACCCTATCGTAATTGGAGTCGGCCAAGTTATGACAACTTCCATATGAGGCATTCCGCTCAAACATACACACTCAATGCACCAGGGTTGTCACTACCTCCCGACCATAGAATAGCTTATTCCAATGTATGAATCATAGGCTAAGAAAGAAGTCAACAAATCATCCATGTTTTATTAATAAACTAATCCAAGAGATATTTCTAAGGTTAAAATTAAATTACATCCTTCACCAATATACTCGATTTGATCCAAACCCATCTTTTTTCATTTAATGTCATCCTAAAATAACATATAGACTAAAATCCCATACAAACGGATTAAATAAAAGACTTTATTTTATGTTTAGAAACTAGATCCTCTCAAATTTAGAATAGAAGTCTCCCTCTGGATTTCACCTCGTACTCCCACTAAACTATGACTTTGTAATTGGTGAAAGATTTGGACACATTATAATTTAAAATTTGATTCATGTTGTAGGAAGAAATTACACCACTGTGAAGAGGCCATAAAATTTATGGCTCCATTTTCGGGGTGGTAGAAATGATTCATAAAAGAACTGTTGTTTTATAAGACATAGGATTACCTTTCTCTAAATTTTTTTTGAATTTTGTTTCTAGAAATCCTTTCATATTCTCCTTCACATTCGTTACTTGTTCTAATGTACCTGGTCCAAGTCAAGGAACCTCGAAGCACAAGAACCTTCGACCATCAATCTTGAGTTCGAAAAGGCATCTTCATACGCTCTACCCATCAATAATGGCTAAGAAACATCAGAGTGAGGAACCCAACCTACCAAATCATAAAATAATACTGGGAGAACACCAGATGCACCCAGAGATGGCCATTATGTAAAATGGATTTCCATCAATCCAATGTGCGACACAAATCATTGTTTTCCATCCAATTCAAGACCATAGCTTTGAAATCAGTCCCGGACTCATCCATATGATTTTGAACCCAGGAAAATTCAGTGGACATGAGAGAAAAGACCTGAATGTACATTTTTCTAATTACATGGAGTTTTTTTGATACCTTTCCCAACTAGGTTTTTTATTCTAACATGATAAGAGACATTATTTATACATTTTCATTAAGATATATGGATAAATATTAGCTCCAAATCCATTCTCCTGAGTCAATAAAGACATTGGCAATGCTTTCAAACCAATATCCCCATAAATAATTTACAATTATCAATGCCTAGAAACATCAGAATGACCTACAGATAAATACACAAGCAGATGGAGTATACACATATGAATCATGTGATCAGTTTAATGAACTCGTGAGAAGATGCCCACATCATGGACTTGACACATGGATTCATATAAAAACATTTTATCATGGACTCTAACCTGCGGCATGAACAGTTGTCGATAATGTCATTAATGGAGATAAAATTTTCAAAATACCTGATGACGGTATAGATATTTTATAAAAAGTATCGCATAATGCAGATTTTTTGCAAAGTAATTGTTGACCACCCTGACATGAAATCCAACATGTTAATAAAACCCACTAGTTCTCATCACAAGTATACGTGCTATCCACATATCATGAGACATTTCAAATTCCAACAACACAACCACCACATACCCAAGTCAATGAGTTCTAGTCATGTGAGATGTGCGATGGACAACACCATCAGTAGGAAGGAATATCATGGTTTGAGGAACCACGAGATTTTAATTACGTTAATTATAACTTACAAAGTCATCCATTTCAGCAGAAACAACAAGAACAATTTTTTCAATAGAGGCCTGCTCTGCCGTAGGATCAGAACAATCAATAATATTTTTTGTAGCATATTGTACGACCACTATTTCACAACTTGGAGACACTAATGTATCCATGAATGAACTATGTCCTAACACCACAATAACTGAAATATCTATAGTATCCCTTTTCGAGGACCTGACAACAATAATTTCCACCCTCCCATCGAAGTCCACAACAATCACCTCCACCATTGAAATGAAACATGGAGAACCTCCTAGCATATTTCATTCTAAAATAAGATCTAAGGATATCCACAAAGGATACATAGATGAAAAATTATTTAGCATCATTAATAAACATATAGATGAAAATGGGACAGATCACAAAAACCTTATCTGATAGATTTCTCAGGACTCTACCTGGTAACACTGTGACATACAGATAATAGGAAGTGGTGGTTGTAGTGGTGAGGAATGTAAAATTATTATATTTTCAAAAATCAACGGAAAAAATCAATAGAAATAACCCAAGAAACAACTGTATAATGTATAATAAATACCTTCCAAGAATGAGAAATCCTTGGAAAAATCAAAGGAACCCATTTATGTAGCACCACCTCCGTAAAAAAACTCCATTACCACTTCAAGAAAAAGGAATGAAAGGTAAGAAGGAGGATTATTAGAAAAGGCTCCTTGAAATTTTCAATGAATTACATATCTACCCTCCTTTCCCTCTAGAAATCACTCAAATGCATGTATATGAGAATTTTTTAATGAATTACTATAAAAAATAAAGATTTCATAGGTTGAAATTATAAAATAAATAATTTTTTGCTGTTGTACAGTTAAAAATCTTACAAAAGATGAGAGAGCATGGAATCTCTTAAATTCTATATGCAAAAGGAGTGTGAAAATTTGGAAGAGCGCTCTTTGATTTTGGAGAAAGAATTTACCTGATGCAAATGATAATTTTTCACAAAATTGTAATCCAATAGATCATGGAAAAATGTGTATCATTGTAGTTTTCCAACTGTTCAGTTATATATCCATGTGGTATTATTCATGTTATTCTTTTTGAAGTGGACAAATTCATTTCACTATAAGACATTATATTTTTTGAAAATTTTGAAGAAGAAGATGTCTTTATCATTCTCAGAAGTCTCTTACTAGAAACGGGGAAGGATTGGATTGATTTTAATCAATAACGTCCCATATTGAGTGTTAAATAAGAAAAATTAGTGTTTAACATGATAAATGAAACACAACATTCAGATGATACAATTGACTATCATGACCTATCTCTCACTCACCATGATGGGGAGAACATGTATATTTAGAAAGAGAATTATTATTCAGGTTATGTAAATGAAGAAATATATGAATTCAAATAATTCATCATTATCTTACCACTTACTGGATACATGGTACCACCATTTATCCCATCCATCATTCATCCACGAAAATTGGTCTTGAATATTTTACCCAGTACACAGATGTACTCATACATAAGAGTGAAATTATATTTACCAATCATTATCAGTGCCGAAAAATCATAGGACCATGAAGAGAAATTGGTTAATTTTTTAAAAAGACACAATGTAATCAATTTCCTATGGGTGCTGAATATTAATGGAAAAATTGCTTTAGAGTGCACCCACAAGATTTAACTTGATGAAGAAAAAAAATTAAAAAATAGAGGTGGATTACACTACCAATGAAAGAGGTCTCAAAAAACATGTGATGAGGATTATGGATAGAATAATGATATTTATTATCTCAGATATTGAATGGGTGAGTCCCCTCTAAGTTGTTCCCAAAAAGGAAGGACCCATTATTGAAACAAAACGTGACAATGAGATCATTTAAACATCCACCATAATAAGATATAGAGTTTGTGTGAATTACATATATTTGAATGCAGAAAAAAGAAAAGGGAATTTTCTATTGAATTTTATTGATTAAATTCTTAAAGGATTAAATGACAAGATTTTTACTATCTTCTGGATGGCTATTTAGGTTAGAACAAAACCTTAGTAGACACCACTAACTAGCCCAAAACCACCTCCACATTATCATTTGGTACTTTTTCATATATGTGCATTTCCTTAGTATGTGAAACTCACCATCGACATTCCAATGATACATGAAACACATCATTCATAATATTGCTGATTAATTTGGCAAAATAATCGTAGATGATTTATCTACCTATGGAAGATAATTACATATATGTCTATAAAATATTGTACTAGTTCTCCAACACTTTGATTTGAAATTATAAGTGTTGAATTGGGAATGATGTCACCTTATTGGGAAAGAAGGAATTGTGATGAGACACAAAATCTCTCCAAAAGGTATAGAGGTTGATCCCACAACGAATAAGGTCATTGAGGATATTCTGGAATAGTCAACCATAAAAGAAATCAGTATTTTCATAGCGAATTTGGATTCTACAAACCATTCATATATGATTTTTACAATGATGAAAATCCATTGACACACTTTTTATCAAAGTAAATTCATTTTGAATTCGATGAGGAGTGACTTCAAACACTTACAACACAGAAAAATAATCTAATTGTTTATCCAGTTATTATTTCCCCAAACTGGGAAATGGGGATTGAGTATTTGTGTGATGCCAATGACCTTTATATATGATCTATGCTTGGACAAAAATTGACAACATATTTGTGAAATATATTATGAAAAACACACAATAAAGTAAGCCCATATCAATTCTATGACTACAAAGAAAATGATTATATCTTTCGTATATGACTTTGAAATGATTTATTCAAACATATTTCAATCAAAAGTCATTGTCCATACATTCCATGCATATCTTTGATAAGTAATGAACATGAAAGATTAAAACCCATGATTGATACGATGGATTATTTTACTACAATAATTCAAAATCATTTTCTAGGACCTCAATAGGATTGAAAATTTATTTACTGACCACATCTAATGATTACACCTGACCATTATTAAAGAAGAAATTAAGACTGATATTGAAGTATATTTTCTCGATAAGACATAGTTTAGTGTCAAAACCCATCCTTCCTTTTCAGACATGGACAATTTTAATTCATTATGATATATACATCATGAAATCTCATACAGGCTATACTAAAAATTTCTCTCTAATTCCAGACACAACTATTTGGGTGAATCATTTCCCTTTAAGTGTAGTGTTGATGGCATTTTATGACATTGTATCCCATAAAAATATATAAAAAAATGTGATCAAAATCTTCAACATATCACCAACTAGTTCTATCATCGTTAAGATCTAACGGTGCCAATGACCATACAAAGAAGATTTTTCTGGCCCTCATTGCTTCATAATGCAAGGGGAGCCTTTCATCAAAGTGATAGATTTCAAATAATGGAAAAAATAAATAAAATAAATGAGATTCGACAAAACCCCATTCTAGATGTCATATTTTTAATGTCTGGGGTATTGACATTATGATACCATTCCCCTCATCACATGGCATGAATGACATTCTAGTTGCAGTAGACTATGTTTCCATATGGGTTGAAGATGAATCCAAAACACACTAAACAACAATTGAAGCCATTAATTTCATCAAAATAATGTGTTTGGATGTTTTGGATTTCAATGAAATCTCATTAGTGTTTGTGAAAAAAATTTATCAAATCATCTAGTATGATCAATGCATTAAAAATATGTCATTTGGTACAACACCGGATCCCCTATCACCGAAAAAAATGCGGGAAAGATGAATTTTCAAATAGTTAGGTGAAACAAATCCTAGAAATGATTTTCATCACAAGTAGAAGTTATTGAAAAAGGAAATTAGGTGATCCATTATGGGTTTACCAAACTATGTATTAAACACCCACAAAACCTCCCCATTTAAACTAATTTATATTAAAACATGTCATCGTCTGGTTGAATTGGAACATTATTCATTCTGTAAAATTTAAAAAAAGAATATGGATTTAGAAAAGGCTATGGTTAATAAATTATTTCAATTAACCCAATTGGATTTAATCAAGAATGATTCGTATGAAAAATCTAGTATTTTCAACGAGAAAAAGAAAAAAATGGTATGAACAATGAATTACAAGACATATATTCATTACATAGAATATGGTATTTCATTTAAATTATAGATTAAAACTATTCTCAGGGAAGTAGAAGCCATGAGGGTTTTTTTTCCATTTGAGTTTTTCCTCATTTTTCCTTATGAAACAATCAAAATTCAATAATATGGAGAACCACCAGTCAATTTAAATTCACAATGGTTGACAATCTTTTAGGAATAGTTTCATAAAGGGTGTGTTTTCAACCACATGTTACACTAAAATGTAAAAGGATTTATGCTCCGTACCTTAAATGATGTGTTGACATGGTGGAAAACTATGTTAATAACACTTTACGTATGTTTGATTAAGATTGTTGGTGATGAATATACAGTTTTTTGGAAGATAAATTGTAAAAGAAACAATGAAATTGGGAAAATCAAAGAAAAGAACATGTCATGTACCTCATAATGAAGAAAAATATTTATTTCCTAGAAACAATTAAATAGTAGTTTAATTCATGATGTGATCATGTTATACACATAATAGACTATATCAGTTCAATTTTAAAAAAAATTGTAGGTCATGACCAGAAATTTCATTTCCTAGATCCTTTTACTCTCATGCACTAACCTTTCTATTTCCCCCACTCATGAAACCTAACCTATGCCTTTCCCTCAATGTCGAGCTACCCACACCGCTTAATCATCACACAAAACCACTCCCTCTCCCTCACTGTTGGGGTACACAACCCCTCATGTACCAATGGGACGCACCAAATAGTCACAACACTCCTCCACCAAATATTCATCCTCATCATCCTTACCATTCAAGGAATAACCCTCTTCCCAGAATCTGTGTCCTACCACCAACGGACCTTATACACCCGAATCAACCCGTGTGGCACCAACCCCTTATGTGCAGTCTGACACCACCATGAAAACTTCTGGTGAGGACCAAAGCTACAACCTATCTTATGTTTCTCTAGCCCAATGGATGGGGTTAATCTTTTTAGGTTACATGTGAAGTCCCTTTAGACAAATATGACAATAGACATGACGTTCCATGCTCGGTTGTATACTACATATGCATTTCACCTACCTCCTAAATTCCCTTTACATTTCCCCCATTATTGATATATGAGTGGAGACTTACAAAGAGTTTTCAGCCACCATTGAGATGGGTGTCGATAGTTTCTATTTTCACCTCGGTGTCCGCCGACATCGGTTGAAATTTTCTATGGTTGGGGTCTTGATTGGTAAATATACCGATGAGTTTTTCATTTAGGGAATTTAGCCAACACATTAGCTCTATACACCTTGTGAAATCTCTATGCAGTTATTTCCTCAGATATCCCATGACCCATAGTAACATCATAACCTATGCATCACCAAGTTCCCTTAGACGTGGATTCCACCTGTGTGTGTCTCACATTGAGCCATGGATCTTAGGTCGTTTTACCGTACTGAGGATCCTTACACTTTCAACTATGTGGATGTTCTGATTCATGTAGTAGTAGTTCGTGGCCCAACCATGAAAATGGACACCCTTTTCACCCAGTACTATAGTTCCTTGGAATAATATAAATGTTACACACTCAATGGTGGATCATTATTTACCCACTTGGCCATGTACGTGGAGTTTTTTGAATCTTCGAAACCCATCACATCTACCATAACACCGGAGAAAATTGATGTTGTGCTCCTACCCAGCATGAAGATGTTGGTCAAGGAGGGAGACTTATAGTTTTGGGTACCAGGCATCTTGGAGCCCGCACTTCAAGAGTAGTCGACCGGTGAAGTAGTAGAAGAACCACCCTGGCCTCCTCAGAAAACCACACCTACTACAACCATACCCTCCACCACCTCCACTCCTAACCCTTTGACTTTACCACCACTATCCTTTTATACCCTCACTGAGGTCCAGGCTAATATCTAGTGTTTCATGGCGAATCATCACGAAATATAATACCACCTCCATATTTCATTCATTGAGATCACTTAATTATCACTTTCAACATTTCACACCCCCAGATGGACAATCTTCCTCCACTTTTCCAACACCCCCTTCCACCCATCCATACCTCCCTCCTAACATTACTGACCCTACCACCCAGCAGGAGTTCCTAGTAGAGCATTCCCATAGGGGAAACAGGGTTTCCAATAAGTCCTTCCACGAGGTACACTTTATTGATTTAGCTACCAAATCCATGAAACCAGTATAGAATGGTACCTCACCACCCACCACCCATACCCATCTCTATACCTCCACTAACACACAACCCACAACCGCTACTACTCCATCCTCTACTACTACTTCTACTAATGCCACTACCCTGACCAGTTGATCGAGATAATTGGCAGTGTGATGACGCTCAAGACGATTATTGAAGAATATATCTGATATTATTTTTCTCTATATTTGAGATTTTTTTATACTTTTCATGTACTTGGGATAGTTGTATTTTCATCATTTTGTATCCCACCCTTGTACAGCCTTACTGATATCTATATATATAGGGATTTATTTTCATGTCCTATTGTCTATTGATTATTGTGTCTTCTCATTTAAATGTCAAGAACCTCCGAATAATAATCTTTCATCGATGTTCTATCCCCCATGTTATAGTAGAATGATGGGTGATCGGGCATCTCTTAGGCATTTCCTGACAGCTTCAAAAGCTATCTTTATCCATTCACCTATAGTAGTAGCTTCCACGACCAATGATTCCATTCTTACCACCCCACATCCATACTCATGTGGGTGTTCTAGATTTAAACAACACACCTAAGAGAACAACCTACTTTTGGAAACCACCTTTATCTTCTATTATAGGAAACAGTGAAACTGATTTAGTGGACCATCAGAAAAAATATATGTCCACTTGTCCAACTGATGGTGATTAGTTAATGCTTTATGAGAGAAAAACCATAGTTCATCACTAATATTTCTCAATGTCACTGCCATTTCTAGTTCATTCCCTTTTCATTTTTCATTTATGTATTACATTCAGCTACATTGTAATCATATCATCATTTTAATAAATGGATCTCTCAGTTCATCACACTTTGTGCCTTCCCTTTTCAATACAATTTAAACTATTTTTACATGTGGACTAATATTTTTTATCTTTTGTAGTATTTCCATATCAGAAAATTTTTCATATACACTGGTTATTCAGGTTACGACAACACAAACACCCCCATGGCATTCAAATTTTTAGAGGGAGCACTTGATTCCCTCTTATTTTCATTTAATGCAATATGTCATTTCAAAAAACTTTAGAAATCACGGCCACACCACCCAAACCTATTTCCAATTAAAAGGATGGACACTATCTCATTTTAATTCTCTTGGGGTCTTCTTATAGTTTCATTGATGATCCACAAGAAGTTTTATTATTATCACATGTCGAGAAGAAATTTTTATGAATATAAAGTATCTTATAAACTCAAGAATCATTATTCAATTGTAATTAAAGAAAACGTTAAGGGGAAAAGTGCTAAAGAATTTTTTTCACTTCTGATTACCTTTTTTTAGAATGATTTTTGTGTTTCTGGAATTAATTCAAATTCCAAATCATCAGAATAATGACTAATTAAACATACATTGGATTTATGCTCTTTGTGATTGCCAATTTTTTTGATGATTCTCACTTCCCGAGAGGACTCTAAGCCTTGAATTTCATACTCTTATCTTTCCATATTTATTGATATATAACTACGGACTGTAAAAAATTACAATGTTCACTGAGAACTTATTAAAACACTAAATGAACATGTGTGGATTTAAATATATTAAGGAATTCTTTGATAGAAATTTTCCTAGAGACCCAACATACATCTATCCTACATTTAGCCAGTATATTCCTTGAATGTCCTTTTAGAATGAAGTTATTCCAATACTATTTTCCTTCATATCATGATCTGGTACAATGATTATAAATATCATTTAACACATGTTGGAGATACATTCAGATAGCCTTATATTCTTCCAAATTTAGAGATGCATGGTGTGATCACCTAAAAATGATATTGTGATCCATACGCATTTTTTTAAATCAATTCACAATCTTTTACCATGAAAATTTAAAAAAAATGAAAAATTGATATAGGTTGGGTACTTGGGAGGTCAAAAATCACCATTGTCCAGAATGATGAATCCTTAGAAGGATCATATGTGGTTAGGTGATGGAGGTAATATTTATTATAATCATAACATTTGAAAAATAAAAATGTAAAATAATGAGGAAATTGAAAGTAACATAATAATTTTTTTATATACATAGCTGGAACAAATATGGATCCAACACGAGATAAAGAATTAAGGATATTACTAGCCAAAAAGAGGATCTTTATCACACTTGTTCATTCAATTTCTACATTGTACTATAGAATATACCCTCTTTTTTTAGACCACAATTTTACATTATACCTACCTACCTACAACTACATATTCATCAGGACATGATTTATTAAATCTGTCAAATAAATCATGTGGTTTTATATAAAATGTATCGGTGATAGAACTAGTGCGTGAATATGGTTACGAATAAGTACTCAGGCTATGAACATTCTTCTACATAAATTTTTTACAATGAGTGATGAGAGAAAAGAATGGTGAGGTAGATTTCAATTGTGAATATAACATAAGGAAAATATTATAAGTTATGAATAAAAGACTTGAATTTATTTTGAAATATAGATTGTGAGGCATGACTATCTCTTAATGTAGGTTAAATTATGGAAATTGAATTTTCTCTTCATACACCAAATTGAACTACATTGACATAATGAATATATTTTTCTTTATAAATTTCTTAACTTTTATGAAATCAATGTTGATAAGTATTTCATGAGTACAATCAATTTCCCATTGATGGATGAATTTGATAAGCATCAGTTGTACATATAATTTTCTATCATTTATTCATAGTTATTAATTTAAATATTTTTATAATGCATGTAGTATGTGTCTAATATTGAAGGAAAAAAGCTTCACTGGTTTCCAAGGAAGAAAAGGCCTAAACTGTGAAAAATCAGCCAAGTTCATGTTCTGATGATAAAATTCACACTATATACTTGAGGATCACAACATAACCTAAGCCATGAAGCCATGTCATGATCATGAATCCAGAAGGAGAAAAACATACTACACGTCGTGACCAGACCGGTCACGTCCAGACACACAGTCAAAATGGTTAGCTAGAATGCCATGAGGATTCCACAAAAATAAACCATGATGGAGTAAAATTATTGAAACACATCAACATGTCGTGGACCTAGTGAAACATCCTATCTTTGAGAACTACATACCAAACTTAGAGATCCAAATAAAAATGGCACGGATTCAGAGTATATTTTATGTACCATGATTTGAGTTCATGACCAAACAGTATTATATAATTAATGGAGAGAAATAGCACATGTATATGTATAGAGATATCATACTTATCCCTTCTTGATTCCCAATGATCTGATCTTACTCTTATCCCTTTTGACCTCAATTTATTCTTAGTTTTTTCACATTTCATCCATTCAAGAGCCTTGTAGATTACATTCTTCAACACCTTATTTTCCCCATCCCGTTATAAAATCTCAGTGTTGAATTTTATCTCAAGTATTTAATTTCGTTTAATTCATTATTATCATATAAATTCTTTCTCTTCATCATCCTAGAAACTTTTTTTATAAATCTATTAAGCATGATTTTTCTAGTTTATTTTATTGATCCATTATTCCTATTGAGTGGTTAAATTTCATATGGTTTCAGATTATGCTCGATGTATCTATATAATTAAATATAAATTTTAACAAAATCTGGGAAATCATAAATGAATTTGTAACTAGGATATAAACCCCCGATCTATCCCATTTGTGTGACCGCCCCTAACCATGGGAAAATCATGAAAATGGACCTATACTAATTGCTGTAAACTAAGCAAGGACCACATTATTAAAAGACATAGTGACCATTAATCCAAACATTATGCACATAGTGAGTCACTACCTTTTGTCTATAGAATAGATACTTCCTATAAATGACTAGGAGGCTAAGAATATTGTCAACTAGTGACCGGTGTTTTCTTCAGAGACTAAGACATAAGATATTTCCATGGATAGAATTAAAAATCAACATTTCCAGATACTTGACATGTTTCTGAACCCCTGTTTATCATTTACTGTCATCACAATATTGAAAATAGTCCAAAATTATGAAAAAAATCATCTAGAAAATGATCCCTTATAAGATTAGAAACCATATCCTCTAAATGTTTAAAAAGATGTCTCCATGTGGATACAACCCCATTCTCCAACTAAACAATGTCTATATAGTTGGAGAATGTTTGGGATAAATTATAAATTGGTATTTGATTCACAACGGAGGAAGTAATGACAGCACAACACAACATCCATTAGTCACCAAGGAATATTCATATTAATTTATTTCAATATCAGTTATTCAATTTTTTCAAAACATGTCTTAGACACCACCAAGAACATTTAATTCAATCTCACCATAGAAGGATACTATTTTAATTTCTATGATCAAAACGATTCCAATATTTATATCACATGTGAAATTCTTTTTAATATGACTTTGGAGATTAACAACCATTAAAAAGATTGTGTAGATCAGTATGACTTAAATAACCACTTTTTAATCAATTCAGAATAAAATTTATTTCAAAATTCAATGTACATATCATTTAAAAATTATAAATTTAACGTCCCATGACATGGGATAAAGGTGAACTCCTCAATGTAACCTAATTCTATATGTCATCTAAATAAAAGTTTAACGCACAACACACCATAGATGTGGCATCATATTATGTTGGTAATCCTATAACCAGTAATTAATAATCCTACTCAATTTAATTATACATAGATATAAATATATAACAAGGATCAATAGAGATTTCATTGAGTCACATGAGATTGGGGAATGAAACCAAATAGTGTCTATAAACATTTCAACATTTAAAGAAGGTCATGAGGCCATCTATAATTGGTCTTTAGTGGATAGCTTGTCCAATATTTTATCCCCTTTTAATTAAAATAGGGAGAAAATAAAAGTACGGGTCACAAACCCATTAATAGAGAAAATCAGCTTCTACGTCACACTTACATCCAATAAAAAATCAAACAAAGAATTACTGAAGTAGAATTGAGAACTCAATGGATCATATTCAAAAAGAATTGTTGTTATTGAATCAGATAATAAATGGAGTCCATGATCATATCTGAGAATAATTAACCAGGGGATCCCCAAATAGGAGAGAATGATGTCTGTTGACGAAATGTGAATTAGGTTTATAAATATATATTTAATTGTCGATAAAATATTATTTTCACATAAAATTGGGCACTATGTGGTTTAAAACAATTCACCAACCACTAATGATCTACAATAAAAATGGATATATAACATATTTTTTAGAATAATTTTACTAACCTTGAACAAGACATGTTAAAACCCACTTTCAATATTTAATACAATATCACATTGTTGTGAGATATATTTCACACTGCTTAGTCTAGCCTTGTGATCTCCCCATTCTATTTTCTCATGCCTGACATAGTTTATTTAACTATATAGAATTCCACATTTAGTTTAATCAAACCTTTTGACAAGCTTAATTTAATCACAAAACATGGGATTCTTGCTCCGTCCTTTCCACAGACACCACTTATACCACATTATAATATATTGGAATCCATAATAGACAATATATAAACATTAAAACTAAAAATTAATGGAAAAAATGATTTATTCATCAAGAAATATTAGGGTTCATACACACCTACCCCCATAATAAAATTCATCCACAGATGTCTCACCCAAGGGTGTTGAAGAATAATCCGACAATAAATGGGGACATCATGATCATACATTGTCATCCCTTTCTAGTGTCTAATAATGTACAAGTCCATGCTACTAATGAATCCACACTAAAAGTACAGACTGGAAATGAAGATCATATATGCTATGTGCCATATTACATATAAGATTCTCTTTAATGGAATCATCATCCTATTAATCAACCAACTAGACCATAATTGAATAATATGACTTATAATAGTATATACATAATAGTGATACTTGGAATATTCCATACATGGATTAGTTCCTCTATAGTGACATTAAGTGATAGGCTACCAACCAAAATATCTCTAGAATATTTAATATCCTAACATAACACAATGACAGCTTAGCTTGTCACAAATCCACTAGTGTCCTAAAATTAGTGAAACAAACAAGAAAATCATATCCCCAACATCAAACACTAGTGGTAACCTACAATGGTAAATGCATGATTTCTAGTAACAAGACAATATAGTATCCATCCACGACCAAATAAAGTGAACCAATTTTGTTGTTTACTTATCATGATGATGTTTAAGCATAGATTCATTTCCTATAATTAACTAGAATTGGTGATATCAACATGTCCTAACATATAAATCTTCATATGGAAAATCCGAATAGAATCCTAAAAGATATTATTATAGGAAAATAGAACCACAGTTATATGACTCTCTTAAGTGCCCAAGAAATTGAGGAAACATTATTGTAACATGTACTAGAGAACCTAAATCATGTTCTTTGAAATAAAATTTGTCTGAGGGATGCATGTTGTGCTCATAATCACAAATGTACCCATCCCACTCTATGTCTACCATTATAGGATCGTTAATTAAATTTATTGTCACTATCTAAAATGATAGTGAATGAGAAATGTGAATTAATACTATCTCACGTATATAAAACCTCATAATCTCATCAACACTAATGGTTTCATTAATTAGTATAAAATTTTAATCCTTTATCAACCAATCAAAAATAACCTACAAAAATTCATTACCATGAAGAAACCTTGGTAAGCCTGTCATGAAATCCATGGAGATGTCAACCTATATCCACTCAGTGATAGGTATCTAATGAAAAATTATTAATGGTCAATAATCTTCCTCCTTCACATGAAAACTGTAGGAATATCTCTTGAAAAAACCAGCAACACCACTCTTCATTCTCATCCACTGGTATTGGAAATGTAAATCCCATACATCTTGGTGATGTTAAGGTGCACTTCCCATGTTAATTCATGAAATTATCACCTCATATCTAATATAATGGTAATTTTAACACATACCCAACCAAGTAAACATAGAATTTCAACCTCACGTATGGTCCAACATGGTGGAGGGTCCTTGTAACAGCCCAAGATTTTATAAAAAAAATATATTCTTTTTAATTTTATTAATGTCTTGTGTTGTACGCTACACCAAAAGGAGCTTGCACAACACGCATCCTTGTCTTGCCTTGCATTACACGCAATCGCGACCTTCCTCGATAGCGTGTGTAATACGCAATACCGAGTTTCACTAAACAACGATGTGCTATTAAAATATTATTAAAACTAGCCGTTATGAATAGTAATAACCACTTTTTAAAATTCTGTAAATCTTATTTTTCAAAATGAACTTCATTCTTGGATTCGGAGTATCGAATTTAGCCTAAGGTGAAATTTTGGTACTTTTCGGATAACTTTCATATTCTGATGAATAGTGAAAATTACTAAATTATAATTAAAAACAACTTTTTTAATCGAAATAATTAATAGTGATAAATTATTAATTTGAGTGGTTTTAAAGTATATTTAGAATATATTTTTACAATTTAATACAATGTTGGTCATTGGTTGTAATTTCACATTTAAACCAGACACAATCAAGTGTCAATCTTTTGATATATATTGTTTCCTAAAAACACAGTATTTATTTTAACAGCGGGATTTAATTATAAAATTAATTAATGCAACTTCTATGTTATGAATTTGGTAAAATAGATTTCATTTTTGAATTCGGAATATGAAATATAGCTTAGGATGAAATTTTGGCATTGTTCTGAAAAACATCAATTTTTGATGAATAGTGAAACTACTAAGTGGTAGTTAAAAAAAAACTGAATTTTTCATAAAACTTAATTTTGCCGCTTCTGTGAATGGAATTTCGAAAATCCGAGAGACACGGTTAATATCAAGGACTAAAATGTGGTTCAATGAGATGAAAATAATTTTTTGGTGAATAGTAACTTTTTACTTTTTTTACCGCGGTTAATAGTAAATAGGGTAACTAAGGGTAAATATGATATTACTATTACCCTAACACATGTCCTAATTCTATTGGACAAGTGTAATTCGACCAAAAACAAACTTAGGAATAAAATATGACCATTTAGGCCCACTTGGATTAGATTAGGACATTTATTATTAATTTATTTAAAGAAGGGTTAAAATAGTTAAAATCAAAGTTTAATAAGTAAATCATTTTTAATATGGGGTTATACATAAGATAAATTCGATTGTAAATATTCATTAGAAAGCTAAAAATATTTCCTACATGATGGTATTTTATTTGTAATTTTTAAACATCAAATAATTTAATTTATTTATGACACAACGATGATGCAGTAATTATCTTATTAATGAAATATTGACATAATTGATGTTATAAACACCAAAATAAATGTAATTTGAGATTTTTTATGAATTCCACTAATTTTCTAGGTTACTATGATATATTAATGTTGATTTAATCAACTTGTTTCGAACATTTAATTCTGTTATGACTTTTACAAAAATCATATATCAAATAGTGTCAAAATTGACACAAAATAGTTTTTAAATCAAATATTATATTATTAATTGTTATTTTATTCCTAAAAATCTATGGTTCGGCCAAATGACTTAGATAATGATATATATATTAATAATAAACAATTTGGGGTTCGTTTGGCATGTTATAGTAAGTGTATTAACCATATAGTGAAAGAAAACAAAAAGACATGGTAAAAGTTAAATTATTTAACTTAGAGTTAAATCTAATTGATAAGGTTACAATAATATCCTAAACTTTCCTAAATTCTATTGGTTGATAGGATTTCTACCCATCCCCACTTTAGCTTCGAAATAAGACCCTTTGGAACCATTATAAACCGATTTTGACTTTAATATAAAATAATATTTTGAGATATTCCTAAGGTGCCCCTCTCCTCCCCTATAAAAGGACACCTCCTCCCCCTCCTCCTCACACCAATTTGAGCACTCAAGCTCGGCCAACCCCTGCCAAAATCTCTTCTACACTTCCCTAGCAACATCCTAGAGGTTCTGGTCTTCCTCAAAAACCAATTCTAGTGCCCTAAGAGGAGGTCTCAAAGAGGCACTTCAAAGAAGAGGTAATTACCGTTACCAATTCTTTCATCTTTATTTCTTCTTCCACTTCTTCTTCTTAGGTTGTTTCATTATGAAGTAATAACATCAGTATCACTCATATACTGATATGTTATTATAAGTATGAAACAACCCTATTTCACCATCTATCCATCCTATGGAAAAAGAAATCACCGCGCGTGCGTACGTACGGAATACCGTCTCCACGCTGTGGTGTAATCTATTTTCCACCACCACCTTACATGGATGGGTATAATGGTGTAAAGAATAACTATACATAGTTATTACAACATCATATTGATTCTGATATATTTTATAATCCACTCCAATTCAATTCAATATTTATAGAAATGATATCATCGCTCGTGCGTACGTACGGAATACCGTCTCCACGACGCGATGAGATTCATTCTCCATGTTAACCATTTAAGAATGATTATGATGTATATATAAGAAATAATAATGAAATATATGACATTATAAAGCTACTGGATTTATGTATATATATACAAATGTATGTCATCTACTTACTTCCATTTCAAGACAATAAGGAAAGAAAAACAGCGTTCATGCGTACGTACGGACTACCGTCTCCATGAACGGTGTTTTTCATTTTATTTATCTGTCTATTATATATATATATATACTGAATATATATGATATATAAATCATATTTTATATTCTGGAAGTAAGTAAATCAGGATATAAGTAATAATGATGTCAATAACAACTAGTCAAAACACCTACGATAAATGAAACGATTTTAACCAAAACGCTTCTTTAACATGGAATTTACAAAAGAACGGGTAATATAATGTCATAAGTAAACCATATATGATATCATAACAATGAATATGATTCTGTAATAAGTCAATAACATGATTTAAATTATTATACAGGAGGTTCGGACACTTACAAAGCAAGTCGGACCTAAGGTAAGGGAAATATCACAATCTCATTTTTATCCGAGATTGTTTATTCGTAAGTATTTACTGGGGTGTATTTTATCATCCACATCCATGTTTACTCAATATGTAATATTATTTCCATCCACCTAAAATTGTTTAAATCCATTTTTACCCTTCGGTGAGTTTTTAGTAATACGTATGAAAGGAATCTTTTGTCGTTTTTCGTACGAGGTACTTTTTGACTTTTCCGACAAAAGCACGAAGACTGTTTTTTTTAACTTATACGGCACGAATGGATTTATACTGTTTTATAAAGCCTTATTTTCATGAAGCTTCCTCTAAAATATTTCATGACTATTTTCAATAAAATCTCTTTCTTTTAAAATTGCATGATGTTTTGTGAAAAGAAATTGATTTTGAAGAAGAAAGGATATTTTCCTCAAGAATTCAATTCAAGTGTTTTATCAAAATTATTTTCCATATAAGATAATAAAGGGTTCTGTTTCTATCCATATTTTTACATTGATTTGACTATGTTGTGATGGAATTATGTTTATGAATTCCTTTATCTTATATGAATGGTTTTATGATGTCATGTTGTTTAAGAATCCCATTTTTTATTACATGGGTTATGAAATGATGTATGATTTATGATTTTGTGGCACACATAAGAAAGGATTCATTAAGAGATGGGTGGGACCTATATCTCCCTCCAATGCATTGGGTAAAGATTTCATATCTCATGAGATAGACATGGCTGGAATGGTAGGTTATACCGGTTCAGTGAAACAGGACTGAAACGAGGATTACTCGATTCAGAAAGGGACTTTGTCCACTAAGATAGTCTTGGCAATGAGTCTTGACTAACAAGAAATGATTCTCTATGATTATGTGTGTATGCCACAATGAGTAATGTTTTAAGTTATAGTTTCATTTTCACTTCTATGATTTATTCCATGTTAAGATATTATGATCTCTTTTGCAGGTTATGATTTTCAAAAAGATATGATATGATTTTTATTTCCTTTATTGCCCTTGCTGAGCATTTGAGCTCACCCTTTTATGTTTTCTTTTCCCTAGGATATAAAGAAAGGTTTTAGGTATAAAAAAAAGAAGATCTTTATGGGAGATGTTGAAGATATTTCACCACGATTAGAAGATTATAGTCCGAGTTTCCAAAGACACTAAACTATTACGGTCCTTGTGTGTGTGTTTTTGTAATGTACTAAGTATTCCGCAAATGTAATGTAATGTCCATGTACGTCAGGATACGGGTCTCTACATTTGGTATCAGAGGAAAGGTTTAGTCAACCTTTGGAAACTAGGACGCGAAAACGTTAGTGAGATCCCTAGAGATATTTCTAAGGTATGTCTAGGGATGTCCCTAAGGATAAGTATACGTATAGGATATAGTCCTAGAACTACGGTAACGATCTTAGAATTTATCCTAAGATGTTAGATATTGAGGGTGCTCCCCCTTTACTATGTTGTCTTCCCTAGCATGATTTTTGATTCTCACAAAATTATTTTTGTGTTTTAGTTAATGGAGGGAACCAAAAGGAATTCGGTTAACATTGAATCCAATGGACAAATTGGTGACTATGAGCAACAAAATTGTGTAATGCCTAGAGAGAAAGATGTTGTGATTATGCCGAATCAATCATCGCGATATATGATTAACAAGGTGAAATTTAGTGGAATGCCTAATTCTTCAAAGAAGAGGAAGATAGACTATTATGCATGTTCGCATGTTGAGGAGCATAAAGAAAGGAAGATTGAGATTTCTAAAGAAGGGAAGAAGAACCTTGAGGAATACCTCAAATGGAGGGACCGATGTTATCTGTGTGGAGAAAAGGGTCATAGAGTGACAGAATGTTATGGAGTTCAATGTCTTATTTGTGGAGAACATGGGCATTACCCAACTCAATTTCCTGACCTAAAAAGATACTTCTAAATCAAGGAAGGACTTCTTCCAGGACAATCATTGAAATGGATGGACTGAAGTGTTTATGTATTGGTATTCAAGAATAATGTTGTTGAGGTACTTTTATGGTGTACTGAAATATTTATGTTTTGATCTATTGTGGTTTTCAATAATTTTATGGTACCGGTAACCATGAAAAGTGATTGAAACATTTTTGGTAAACAGATGATATGAGCATAATGAAGGAATAATAAGATAATGAGGTGTTTGATTTTATTCATGAGCTCATGATTGATATAAGGACTAAGTGATATCATGGTTTGAGGATATAGAATTTTGAGGATTTCGGTATGTGAAAAGTGTTAACTTTTAACTGCATTCAAGTTTTCACTAAGGTTCAATGGGTATTCAAGAGAGTACAAGATTAAGGACTTTGAATGTTTGGAATGTGACCAACAAAACATATCTTATGATATATGGGGATCAACGATGGTATTAAATCTCTGGTAATCGTTTTCACTATATTATGAGAGTCGACTGCAGTATTATGGATAATCCTAAAAGATTGGAATGGATTATGTTGGACATAAGTTAGTATTGTTTGTTTTTTCGATATTATTGATGGGATGTTATATAGTTTTGGAAAAAGGACAACCTGCAGGACGGGCGACAGCCCATCGCTTCGGACAAGGCTGTAGGAATCGAACCCACAACCGAAGTGCGACTTGCCTTTATCGCCTACCACTGACCTACAGGAAGACCCTGTTTAGTATAAACTAGTGTTATTATATTAAGCAGTATGATATATGAAGTATAAGCCCATTTTAGGAACCTATATGATTAATCCCACTATAGATCGACTTATGTATATAAATTTTGCTAATCTTTTGAGACAGATGGAATGACCCGTCATTCTATCACATGATCTGCTAACACTTCACGAATAACAAATTCAACTTCATTTATTTAAGAGATGAAGTGGAAATTGTTCAAGGCACGAACAATAGTGATATTGTACAAAAATAAAGTAAGTATTCTAATTCAAATTCTTTAACTTTAGGGAAATGATCTTGAAAACCAAAAATGTTGTCCTAGTTCTCTTATACTTGATGAATCAGATGGTACCTTAGATCGTCACAAATTTATGGATTTGTGATTACTGGCTTTTCCATAGCCATGTTCTCTACCACTCTCCATCAGAACATGATGGTTAGATTTCTCTTCCATATCCATATTTTCACCTATGTGGAAACCCAGTGATTAATTTATGTGGGTAATCGTTACATTTCATACTTTAGTTTTTAAAGCCAAGTTTTGGTATTCCTTTTTACGATGTGGGTTTCTATTAAAGAAACTTTCGAAGAGTAAACCATTTATAACCCCGACGAATTTCGAGGGCGAAATTCATTTTAAGGGGGGTAGAATGTAACAGCCCAAGATTTTATAAAAAAAATATATTCTTTTTAATTTTATTAATGTCTTGTGTTGTACGCTACACCAAAAGGAGCTTGCACAACACGCATCCTTGTCTTGCCTTGCATTACACACAATCGCGACCTTCCTCGATAGCGTGTGTAATACGCAATACCGAGATTCACTAAACAACGATGTGCTATTAAAATATTATTAAAACTAGCCGTTATGAATAGTAATAACCACTTTTTAAAATTCTGTAAATCTTATTTTTCAAAATGAACTTCATTCTTGGATTCGGAGTATCGAATTTAGCCTAAGGTGAAATTTTGGTACTTTTCGGATAACTTTCATATTCTGATGAATAGTGAAAATTACTAAATTATAATTAAAAACAACTTTTTTAATCGAAATAATTAATAGTGATAAATTATTAATTTGAGTGGTTTTAAAGTATATTTAGAATATATTTTTACAATTTAATACAATTTTGGTCATTGGTTGTAATTTCACATTTAAACCAGACACAATCAAGTGTCAATCTTTTGATATATATTGTTTCCTAAAAACACGCTATTTATTTTAACAGCGGGATTTAATTATAAAATTAATTAATGCAACTTCTATGTTATGAATTTGGTAAAATAGATTTCATTTTTGAATTGGGAATATGAAATATAGCTTAGGATGAAATTTTGGCATTGTTCTGAAAAACATCAATTTTTGATGAATAGTGAAACTACTAAGTGGTAGTTAAAAAAAAACTGAATTTTTCATAAAACATAATTTTGCCACTTCTCTGAATGGAATTTCGAAAATCCGAGAGACACGGTTAATATCAAGGACTAAAATGTGGTTCAATGAGATGAAAATAATTTATTGGTGAATAGTAACTTTTTACTTTTTTTACCGCGGTTAATAGTAAATAGGGTAACTAAGGGTAAATATGATATTACTATTACCCTAACACATGTCCTAATTCTATTGGACAAGTGTAATTCGACCAAAAACAAACTTAGGAATAAAATATGACCATTTAGGCCCACTTGGATTAGATTAGGACATTTATTATTAATTTATTTAAAGAAGGGTTAAAATAGTTAAAATCAAAGTTTAATAAGTAAATCATTTTTAATATGGGGTTATACATAAGATAAATTCGATTGTAAATATTCATTAGAAAGCTAAAAATATTTCCTACATGATGGTATTTTATTTGTAATTTTTAGACATCAAATAATTTAATTTATTTATGACACAACGATGATGCAGTAATTATCTTATTAATGAAATATTGACATAATTGATGTTATAAACACCAAAATAAATGTGATTTTATATTTTTTATGAATTCCACTAATTTTATAGGTTACTATGATATATTAATGTTGATTTAATAAACTTGGTTCGAACATTTAATTCTGTTATGACTTTTAAAAAAATCATATATCAAATAGTGTCAAAATTGACACAAAATAGTTTTTAAATCAAATATTATATTATTAATTGTTATTTTATTCCTAAAAATCTAATGTTCGGCCAAATGACTTAGATAAGGATATATATATTAATAATAAACAATTTGGGGTTCGTTTGGCATGTTATAGTAAGTGTATTAACCATATAGTGAAAGAAAACAAAAAGACATGGTAAAAGTTAAATTATTTAACTTAGAGTTAAATCTAATTGATAAGGTTAAAATAATATCCTAAACTTGTCTAAATTCTATTGGATGATAGGATTTCGACCCATCCCTACTTTAGCTTCGAAATAAGACCCTTTGGAACCATTATAAACCGATTTTGACTTTAATATAAAATAATATTTTGAGATATTCCTAAGGTGCCCCTCTCCTCCCCTATAAAAGGACACCTCCTCCCCCTCCTCCTCACACCAATTTGAGCACTCAAGCTCGGCCAAACCCTGCCAAAATCTCTTCTCCACTTCCCTAGCAACATCCTAGAGGTTCTGGTCTTCCTCAAAGACCAATTCTAGTGCCCTAAGAGGAGGTCTCAAAGAGGCACTTCAAAGAAGAGGTAATTACCGTTACCAATTCTTTCATCTTTATTTATTCTTCCACTTCTTCTTCTTAGGTTGTTTCATTATGAAGTAATAACATCAGTATCACTCATATACTGATATGTTATTATAAGTATGAAACAACCCTATTTCACCTTCTATCCATCCTACGGAAAAAGAAATCACCGCGCGTGCGTACGTACGAAATACCGTCTCCACGCCGTGGTGTAATCTATTTTCCACCACCACCTTACATGGATGGGTATAATGGTGTAAAGAATAACTATACATAGTTATTACAACATCATATTGATTCTGATATATTGTATAATCCACTCCAATTCAATTCAATATTTATATAAATGATATCATCGCTCGTGCGTACGTACGGAATACCGTCTCCACGACGCGATGAGATTCATTCTCCATGTTAACCATTTAAGAATGATTATGATGTATATATAAGAAATAATAATGAAATATATGACATTATAAAGCTACTGGATTTATGTATATATATACATATGTATGTCATCTACTTACTTCCATTTCAAGACAATAAGGAAAGAAAAACAGCGTTCATGCGTACGTACGGACTACCGTCTCCATGAACGGTGTTTTTCATTTTATTTATCTATCTATTATATATATATATATACTGAATATATATGATATATAAATCATATTTTATATTCTGGAAGTAAGTAAATCATGATATAAGTAATAATGATGTCAATAACAACAAGTCAAAACACCTACGATAAATGAAACGATTTTACCCAAAACGCTTCTTTAACATGGAATTTACAAAAGAACGGGTAATATAATGTCATAAGTAAACCATATATGATATCATAACAATGAATATGATTCTCTAATAAGTCAATAACATGATTTAAATTATTATACAGGAGGTTCGGACACTTATAAAGCAAGTCGGACCTAAGGTAAGGGAAATATCACAATCTCATTTTTATCCGAGATTGTTTATTCGTAAGTATTTACTGGGGTGTATTTTATCATCCACATCCATGTTTAATCAATATGTAATATTATTTCCATCCACCTAAAATTGTTTAAATCCATTTTTACCCTTCGGTGAGTTTTTAGTAATACGTATGAAAGGAATCTTTTGTCGTTTTTCGTACGAGGTACTTTTTGACTTTTCCGAAAAAAGTACGAAGAATGTTTTTTTTAACTTATACGGCACGAACAGATTTATACTGTTTTATAAAGCCTTATTTTCATGAAGCTTCCTCTAAAAGATTTCATGACTATTTTCAATAAAATCTCTTTCTTTTAAAATTGCATGATGTTTTGTGAAAAGAAATTGATTTTGAAGAAGAAAGGATATTTTCCTCAAGAATTCAATTCATGTGTTTTATCAAAATTATTTTCCATATAAGATAATAAAGGGTTCTGTTTCTATCCATATTTTTACATTGATTTGACTATGTTGTGATGGAATTATGTTTATGAATTCCTTTATCTTATATGAATGGTTTTATGATGTCATGTTGTTTAAGAATCCCATTTTTTATTACATGGGTTATGCAATGATGTATGATTTATGATTTTGTGGCACACATAAGAAAGGATTCATTAAGAGATGGGTGGGACCTATATCTCCCTCCAATGAATTGGGTAAAGATTTCATATCTCATGAGATAGACATGGCTGGAATGGTAGGTTATACCGGTTCAGTGAAACAGGACTGAAACGAGGATTACTCGATTCAGAAAGGGACTTTGTCCACTAAGATAGTCTTGGTAATGAGTCTTGACTAACAAGAAATGATTCTCTATGATTATGTGTGTATGCCACAATGAGTAATGTTTTAAGTTATAGTTTCATTTTCACTTCTATGATTTATTCCATGTTAAGATATTATGATCTCTTTTGCAGGTTATGATTTTCAAAAAGATATGATATGATTTTTATTTCCTTTATTGCCCTTGCTGAGCATTTGAGCTCACCCTTTTATGTTTTCTTTTCCCCAGGATATAAAGAAAGGTTTTAGGTAAAAAAAAAGAAGATCTTTATGGGAGATGTTGAAGATCTTTCACCACGATTAGAAGATTATAGTCCGAGTTTCCAAAGACACTAAACTATTACGGTCCTTGTGTGTGTGTTTTTGTAATGTACTAAGTATTCCGCAAATGTAATGTAATGTCCATGTACGTTAGGATACGGGTCTCTACAGTCCTCACATGGCATGCTCTATCATATGACTAGTCTCTAAATGTTTGATTTCTTAATCATCCTAACTCTGTCTATTATTGTATATGTAACAACTACGGATGATAAATAAGTATACCTCCCAACTATCTAGAACCCCAAGTGCATCTCATAGAAAAATCCTTGAGATGAAACTCACTATTGGCCTAGTAAAATACATTATCTAAGTCCTCCTTCCCAGTGTATCAACCACTACATTGCATTTTCCTAGAATGTTATAGAGCTTGAAATGGAAATAATATTGTTATTCCACCCATATTTGTTGTCTTAGGTTCATATCACACTATGAAAATAATTACTTGTGGCCATTTTGTTACAAGTACACCAAAATACACTCTACATGTGAGTAATGAATAAAACAGCATAATGCATGAAAATCAACAACTATCTCATGATCATTCATTTTATAATTCCTCCTATGTGGCCTAAACTATAGAGACCCATATGCCACAACCATATCCCTACATAAGCATTGATCGAAGACTGACACATGATGAATCATAAATCATAGTGTAACTCATACATAGATCTGTAAAAATTAGTATCATCATTGAATTCAATATACTTTTCAACCCTTGAATGACTTTTTCATAGAAACCTATCCATACAAATTTCTAAAAATCCATAGTCATGCTTGTAAACAACAATTCTACGAATGAGAAATAGTGTATGAAATGACTTTATTAACCAGGTCACCCTAAGAATCTTCATACCTCAATGAAATTATTGGGCTTCTCCCAAGATTTCATATATCTCACGTTATCACCATCAAATAATACTCTAATATCTGAGGTAATGTGACCTCGTAATTGAATCTAATCCATTTAGATGTTTCACTTTTTTAACATAGCATATATCAATTTGTCTCTTTCTGTAATCAATACGATCTTAAAGAGTTTATCATGGCCATTCCGATTGTGACAATTAACCAAGATATCATCAATGATGTCCATGAAAAATGAATACAGTTTAAGATGGAACACTCGATTCATCGGTTCCATGACGACTGATGACATGTTCGTGAGACTGAATGGCATAAAAAATTAATCATATATACCATATCTTATAAAAAATTATATTAATGGTCTATCTAGTGCCCTAACATTTATGTTTTGATAAGTAGATCTCAAATCAATCACTGAGAATACCCGAGCCCCATATAGTAGTTAGAATAGATAATATATTCATTGAAGTGGATATCTATTCATAAATGTTAGATTCTTTAATTTCTGTAATCCATTTATAGAATGAGGGTACGAAAAACCATTTTTTAAAGAGTGCTAAGGGAAACCTCAGATATTTCTTGGGTCATATAAAATGCTTTCCCACTATATACTCTATCTACCACTTATGATCTTCCATCTTAGTTGAATCCTTCATATAAAGAGGAATGTATACCATCAGAGCCACTAGAAATAGGTCAATAAAGATCTCTACCTCCCCCACATGAGGTAATCAAGAAAATTAACCCTGAAATATTTCCCTAAAATTATTAACTACCAGATGAAAAGTATTATTGAAAATTTCCCAAATCGTTCGGATATAAACTCAAAATTTTTGTTTTCATTCTTCCCATCCCACGGTGCTCGGGTTCATCTCAACTCATTTTTAATTCCAATTTACCCTTGTGTATAAAGTAAATGACTTTTTATAATGTGAAGATCAACCTTTAGGGATTGTAATAATTGAATGTATTGAAGGGGACCAACTGATACATCAATAGAATGTTTTCAAAGCATGTCGTTTAGTGGAAAAAGAGGTTCCACTTGATTTGACACTCCCCTATAAAATGGGTGAAGTCAATTAGATTACATACATCCTTAATTATAATAACCAATGGAGTGTCATGAATCAACAATCCAATAAAATTATAGATATTGATAAAAAATATCTCAATAATGGGACTCAATATAAATGTATGGGAAGATAACATATCAAAAACTACCAAATCTCTAGTAGATGATAATAAAATATTACCTTTTATTGTAGATGTTATGAGATCCTCCACCATAATGGGTTGTTTCATTGGGTATATCAGGGCTGAACTGTGGTCTTGTGATACATCCAAACTAAAGATAGAAGATCCCTTAAACCGTCTTTATTGAACTTTGCTATGACTACCACATACATGAACACCACTTCATCCAGATATTCCAATTGTACTCTAGATCTATTCATGATGAGATGATTTGGACCCCACTATTGTATGTGGAGTCGATACAGAACTTCTCTCACTGGAATTCAGAGGAAACATTATATAGAACTATTGTAGATGGCCCATCTTACCTCATCATTTTTACTCAAATAGGTCCCTTATACAATAAGGCTTTTCATGTCCCAGCCTACTACATGGGTAGAACCTCACATAGTTACCCGTGTATGTGTTCTGAATTCTAATATCACAATTCATATGATCTATACGATGCTACATGGTACATGTGGATGAAATACAAGATTGAGATTCTAAACCATATTGGCTAACTCCCCCAGCCTCACTCACGTTACACTCTATGATAAGCGCCCGATTCACTATTCCAGAAATGGGAGTCAGCAAAAAAAAATCACATGTAATAAGATGTCATAGATGATACCATTATCAACTATCCAAGCTTTATATAAATCATTAACCATTAAAATTGGAGTGAAATACTGGATCTCAGTAAAATGGTATGAATATTTCAAAACTGGAAACCCACACTACCCTGGATGCAAGAACTCCTAGGGATTATCAGTCCTCTACATCTCAATATTTAACAATTCATAGTGAGCTATATGAAAACTATACAATAAATCTCCCTATGATGGTCTAGATGAGTAAAAAAATACCACCATCTCTTTCTGAAATCATGCATCAAATATGTACATAGCGTTAACCACCTCCCACGAGTTGTCTCTAAATTCTCGAAGATATATATAATTTAATCCATCCATGAAAATGAATATTTTTTTCCTCTATCACCCAAAAAGTTTGGTGGATGCGGCTACTATAACTCACATGTCAAAACATCCACTAATGGGGAAGGACATGTAACTCCCTAAACAATCTATATAAATCATATGAATCACTCATGGTACTATGCCTTTGAATTTGTGTCTAGTATTACAACATGATCTATAGTTGGTAGTACTAGAAGATATACTAGAACCCATGTATCAGCACCTTTGGTGTGTGATCATCTACATCATCCTAGTGTATTACTTGAAGAAGACACGGTAAAATACCTCTAAAAATGACAAGAAGATGCCCCATTTGAAGAAAATTATCAATGTTTGAACCCCAAAAGTGTAGATACAAAAAATATGATAAGTAAGATAGTCTTATATAAGAACACATCTATCCACATACTCCATGAGTGAGGCTTGAGTGTCAAGTAAATCATATATAAAAAAGAGAGAATACATACCACCAACTACTATTTTCATACATGGGTAATGTTCTCTTCTATAAATAGTTTCAATTTCCATTCAAATTATTACTTCAATTAGAATTTTTATTTTCATTTTAATTCATTTAAATTTCACGTATATATTATTTTTCATTTTAAAATGGTTTATCCAATGGGTAACCAATGTTAGGTCCATGAAGGCCCCTCATTAAACCATTTATCTAATCCACCAGCCTCATATCATAACACATTCAAGAATACCTATCACAACAACATGTATATCAATCAAGGAACCTATCACAACATCATACAATATGTAATGAATCCTAAATGGATGTAAATAATTTTGTGAAAGTGAATCTTCTAAAGTTCATAAAATGATCTATGAAATGAAAACACTAATATCCTCTGGTTTTGTAGTAATACAACCCATAATCATGTCAATAATAACATCAATATTCATATTCATCACCCAATGGTGGAACAAAAATCTATTTTAATAGTAAAAATTTATGAAATTTGTAACACCCCAAGCTTCTACGGTACGTTTCCCTTCGAATAATGCGATAGCGTGTGTTGTACGCAACCTCGAGTTCTAACACACACCACAACTAATTAAACTAGCCGTTGTGAATAGTAATACCTACTTTTTGAAATCATATATATTCTATATTTCAAAATGGACTTCATTTTTGGATTCGGAATATCAAAATTAGCCTAGGGTGAAATTTTGGTACATTTCGGATAACTTTCATATTTTGATGAATAGTGAAAATTTCTAAATTTTAATTAAAAACAACTTTTTTAATCAAAATAATTAATAGTGATAAATTATGAATTTGAGTGGTTTTAAAGTATATTTAGAATATATTTTTACCATTCAATTTAATGTTTATCATTGGACATAATTTTACAATTAAACCGAACATAAACAAGTGTCAATCTTTTGATAGTTATTATCTCTTAAAAACACGCTTTTTGTTTTGACAGCGGGAATTAATTTTAAATTAATTTCTGCCACTTCTGTATTTTGAATTTAGGAAAATGGATTCCATATTTGGAATCAGGATGTTCAAATTGTGTAAATAGGTAACTTTTATTTTTAGACATTTTGAATAGTTACTGTGGTAAATATTTTATTTACCATGGTTAAAGGGTAAATCCGGTAAATAAGGGTTAAAAAATAATATTATAATAATAAAAAATTACCCTAAAACGTGTCCTAACCTTATTGGTGGACACATACCCGACCATGGGCATCCTTTGGTCAATTTGGGGACCCCTTGGAGCCACTTGTATGTGGTAGGGACACTTTATATTAATAAAGTTAAAATAAAAATAAAAATGGCATAAGCTTACATCTTTTAGAAGAACAATTTTTACATAGGGTTATACATGTTGGATTTTCGATTATAAATATTCATTAGAAAGCTAAAAAGCTTTCCTACATAATGATATTTTATTTATAATTTTTAGACATTATATAATTTATTTTATTTATGACACAATTATGATGCAGTAATTACTAAAATAGTGAAAAATAAAAATAATTGATCTTATAAATACCCAAATAATTATAATATGAAACTTTTAATGAATTAAACTAATTTTCTATGATAATATGATATATTAGGATTGATTTAATTGACTTTGTTCGAAGTAATAAATCTGTTAGGAGTTTCACAAAAATCAACTATTGAATAGTGTCAAAATTGACATAAAAGAGTTCTTAAAACAAATATTATATTATTAATTGATATTAAATTCCTAAAAATCTAAGGATCGACCAAGAGACTTATATTATGATAGGTTAATCATTGATGGACCACTTGGGGGTATCTTGGATGTATATAGTAAGTTTATTAACCATAATATATAAAATACAAAGAGACATTGTAAAAGTGAAACTAATTAACTTAGAGTTAATACTTAAAGATAAGGTTAATATAAGTACCCAAACCTGTCTAAATTCTATTGGATGAGTTTCTTTCGACCTATCCCCACCTCATCATTTGAATAGTCAACTTTGGAGCCTTTAGAAACCGAATATGAATTTATTATAAATTAATATTTCTAGCTTTTCCAAAGGTGCCCCTCACCCCTCTTATAAAAGGGCACTCCTCCTTCTCATTTCTTCACACCTTCAAAGCCTTTTGGTTCGGCCAAACTCTGCCCAAATACTCTCCCAACATCCCTCACTACAACCTAGAGGCCTTAGTTTGATCAGAAAGCCAACCTAAGGAGCCCTTTTGATCAAATCAAAAGGAAGAACCCGAAGAAGAGGTAATGATTTCACCACCCTTTTCTAAGTTCATTTCTTCTTCCACTTCTTCTTCCTTTGTTCTTACCATTCTAAAATAATAACTCCAGTATCTCACATATACTGTGATGTTATTATAAGTATGGTACAACCATATTCAGTATTCTATCCACCCTTTGAATAACATGTCACCATACGTGCGTACGTACGGCTTACCGTCTCCACGTCGTGGTGTAATTGTTATTCAATATCATATTATTTGGATGGGTATAATAATGATGTGTAACTCATGTAAATAATAAATATAACATGTTAATGATTCTGTATATATGATATACCATTCATTTATATATTATTTTAATATCAAAAGAATGATATTGTCGCTCGTGCGTACGTACGGACTACCGTCTCCACGAACGCGATGAGATTCATTCTCCATCGTATCCATTCAAGTATAATTATCATTTTATGATTTAAAAATGATGTTTAAGGACTTGATATCATTCTGGATATGAATAAGATACAACAAACATGGCTTATGTAACAAAACATATAAAAGAAAATGAGTAAGTTAACACCCGAAACGATGACAATTCTAAGATATTATTAATAAATCAATGTTAAAAGATCATATATGATATCATATTAATATATATGATTCTTGTATAATTTAATAACAATTATTTCACCATTATACAGGAGGTTAACCTACCCCAACCAAGGAAAAGTACAAGGTAAGGGTTATTTCACAATCTCTTCATTATCCGAGGTTGTATTATACGTAATAATCTACTGGGATCTCTTTATCATCCACATCCATGTTTCTTCGAAATGTATTTCAAAACATTTTTACTATTTACAAGAATATGGGTTAAAGTCATTTATACCCTTGTTTGACTTTTTATAAGAGGTTTATAAAGGAATCTTTCCGTCGTTTTCAAAACAAGGTCCTTTTTTAACCTTTTCGACAGAATTGAGGTAAGAATGTTTTTTTTAACTTATACGGCGGGTGCGGTTATTTTCCGCCGTTATAAAATCGTCGAAGCTTCCCATACAAGCTTATAAGAATATTTTCAAAGAAAATGTTTTATTTTATATGGATCTTAAATGATTTCAAAATAAAAGGAGATATTTCTTTAAAAAGAATTTTGATTTCATCTATGTCAACATCCTTTGATGGATTTTAAGATTATTTGAAGTTGATTTATTATGATACAAAACTTCTATATTGTATTGAAGGTTTTGTGATATGTTTGACTGTGGATGTGCTATTTTTATACCATTCATAGTTTATTGTGAAAGTATTGACATTTCGTATGCTAGTTTTAATACGAATGTTTATGTTATGTTTAAACCTTTTCATATGGGAATGCATTGGACTTAATAAGTGACGGGTGGAGCCCGCTATAGCTCCTCGATGCATCGGTAGGTCTCATGAGACAAACTAGTGTCTTGGCACAAGGCCTTGACAAAATCTTATTTGTAGTCTTGGCACGAGGCCTTGGCTATGTGGTTATTATAGTCTGGCATTATGCATTCCAACATTATGAAAGTGGTTATTGATTTTTGCATGTGATTATTCGATTAGTAGAATATCCATGTGAATAAGTAAATGGCATTATTTCATTTTACTTTTGCCATACCATGTTGAAGTTCAATTTTAAAAGGCTTTTGTTTTAGTAATGCATTGCCTTAAATGTTTATTCTTATTTATGAAAGTTTCCGCTTTATTGTTATCCTTACTGGGCATTTGAGCTCACCCCTTTTCTATGTTTTATTTTTCCCCAGGATGTGAAGAAGTAAATTATGAATGACCTGCAGGGATATTATGAGGGGATAGTAGTGTGGATTATGGAGACATTATGTTGTTGTAGTAGTTTTTCATTTTATGATTTAATGTAAAACTTATGAATATATCTAGTGTTTCCAAGGCTACTAAACCAATCGGTCTTTCGAGATTTGATCTTTCTTGTGATCATGCCAATGTTATGTAATAATGCACCGACTCTGGGTAACTGGGGTCGGGGCGTTACAGTTGGTATCAGAGGAAGTTTAGTACAAACCTTGGAAGCTAGATTTAGATAAACTCTGATTAGAGCACATAGACTTAAGATGAACTTTGAGGATTAGTATAGAAGAACTTCCTAGAATTTTGGTATTGTAGAGATTTTGTGAGTTTTCCGAGCAATACATCCCTGTCTGGATACGAGCAGGTAGAGGCGGCTCTGGCACAGATGTACCTAGGGGTAAAACCCGAAAACACCGCTTTGAGCTAGACTCGAACGGGAACTGGTGCACGACAACGGGCCTTGCTGCACTCTTGGTTACGACACTCCCGGGGGATATTCTTAGGATAACTCTCATTTTCTTTACAAATCATTATGAAGGGTTTATGAGTATATACTTCCTCAAAGAAAACATTTTTATGATTATGGATTATATCCATAAATAGTTCAATTTATGTTAAGTGTTTTATAAGTATGGGATTATGTATTTTGATTCATAAACTGATCTAGTTTATGCCATTGTTTAGAAATGGCGCCTAGTGGAAGAAATGGAAACCGTATCAATGCACGCACTCCATGTAGGGATTGCCCTCCTGCTCAAGATAATTATAGTGGGGCTGGTGATGCAACTGGTGCTGATCAACTAATCACCATACTGGGACAACTTACTCAGGTTATGAATAATAACCTTACCCGTATGGAGCACCCTGATCCGCAGCGTGGAGGATCAATGTTAGATCGATTCATGAGACAACAACCACCAACGTTCAATGGGAGTAAAAATCCCTTAGTAGCTGAGCAATGGATATTTTCCCTAGAGAAAATATTTCAGGCTTTGGGGAGTAGTGAAAGGGAAAAAGTTACCATGGCAGTTTACCGCCTCACTGGAGATGCTGATCAATGGTGGTCATTGATTCAAAACATGAAGAAGATGATGAAGTGTCAAATATGGAGTGGAGGGAGTTCAAAGATCTGTTTTTAGAAAAATACTTTCCTCGCGACCATCGAGCAGATATGGAAAGACAATTTCTGAGTCTGAGACAAAAGGAGGATGATAATGTCACAAAGTATGAGGCTAACTTTACAAGGTTAGCGAGGTATGCTGGAGATTATATTCGCAACCCAAGAAGTAAGATTGATCGTTTCTTTGATGGGTTAAAACCATTTCTCCGTCGAGCATTAGTCTCACAATCCTTTTCATCGTACGAAGACATTGTCTCATGTGCTATCAAGACCGAAAAGGAATTCTCTAAGTCTTATGACTTTAAAGCAAAGCAAGAGAAGAAGAGACCTGCTGATCAATCTGGGAATGGAAATAAGGGGAAGAAGGGAAAGGTTGAATATCCATCTTGTGGTAAATGCGGGAAGAAACATCCTGGTACTTGCTTGAAGGGAATGGGAGTCTGTTACAAGTGTGGTGAAAAAGGCCACCAAGCTCATGATTGCAAGGGGAAGAAGGAAGCTACCAATGTTCAGTGCTACAATTGCAGGGAGATGGGGCATTATGCAAATGCATGTCCTAAGCGTCAGGAGAACTTATCTCAGAAAAGGCCAAGGGATCAAGGCCAGGCTTATGCTATCACTACTGCTGAGGTAGAAACTCCGAAAGACGTGGTGGCAGGTAATTTAATGGTTTCCTCAAGTTTAGCAAATGCATTATTTGATTCTGGATCATCGCATTGTTTCATATCTTCCCAGTTTGCTAAGAAAATTAGATATTTCCAATTTGATTTAATAAGGGAGTTTTCAGTTAAAACTCCTAAGGGAAGTATCGTTGCAACGAAGTTTTGCGAATCAGTCCCCATTAGAGCACATAAATTTTCTTTATCTGCTGATTTCATCGTCATACCTATGATTGAGTTTGATATAATCCTCGGTATGGACTGGATTTCGGACTATGATGCGAAGATTTATTGTAAGAAGAAAGAGGTTACGATTCTTGATGATAATGATAAGGAGCACCTTATTTTTAGAGCAGAATCGTCACCACCTAATTCTTATTTAGACCCACCCCCAGTAGCTCAACATAATTCAATTATTGGGGAGGAAGAGAATGAAGTAACTATCGGTGAGGAAAGGAATGTTCAAATAGAGGATGTACCTGTTGTGAAAGAATTTGTAGATGTATTTCCAGAAGATTTACCTGGACATCCTCCAGAACGAGAAGTTGAGTTTTCTATTGATTTGATTCCTGGATCAAGGCCTATATCGAAGACCCCTTATAGAATGGCCACTGTAGAGCTAGTCGAACTAAAGAAACAACTAGAGGAATTGAGTAATAAGGGATTTATTCGCCCTAGTGTTTCTCCATGGGGAGCCCCTGTTCTTTTTGTTAAAAAGAAATATGGATCTATGAGGTTATGTATCGACTACAGGGAGATCAATGCTATAACGATAAAGAACAAGTATCCCCTACCTCGTATTGATGATTTATTTGACCAACTACATGGAGCTCAATACTTTTCAAAGATTGACCTTCGATCTGGATACCATCAGTTGTGTGTAAAGAAGGAAGACATTCCGAAAACAGCATTTCGAACCAGGTACGAGCATTACGAGTTTACTGTAATGCCGTTTAGATTGACTAATGCACCCTCTGTATTCATGGATCTGATGAATAGAGTTTTCAAGGAGTATCTCGATGAATTTGTGGTGGTATTTATTGATGATATCTTGGTATACTCCAAAACCTACGAAGATCATGAAAATCACTTGCGCATTATCTTGAAGACTCTGAGGAGGCATGAATTATATGGAAAGTTTAGCAAGTGTGAATTCTGGCTTCAGGAGATTTCTTTTCTTGGCCATATTGTCTCTAAAGATGGAATCTCTGTTGATCCTTCTAAGACCAAGGCAATACAAGAATGGCCAGCACCTACGAGTATAACTGAGGTACGCAGTTTTATTGGTTTGGCAGGTTATTATCGACGTTTCGTCCAGAATTTTGCCCGATTGGCTAACCCATTAACGAAGCTCACACGTAAAGGGGTTAAATTTGTTTGGACAAAAGATTGTGAAGAATGTTTCGAAGAACTGAAGAGAAGATTAGTCAATGCTCCTATATTGACTTTACCATCGGGGAATGATGGGTTCGTTATTTATAGTGATGCATCGAAGAAAGGACTTGGCTGTGTCCTTATGCAAAATGATAGAGTTATTGCCTATGCATCACGACAGTTGAAAATTCATGAACAAAACTATCCTACTCATGATCTTGAGTTAGCAGCTGTAATCTTTGCTTTGATGATATGGAGGCACTACCTCTATGCTGAAAAATGTGAGATTTATACTGATCACAAGAGTTTGAAGTATATTTTCTCACAAAAAGAACTCAACATGAGGCAAAGGAGATGGCTTGAATTACTCAAGGATTATGATTGCACGATACACTACCACCCGGGGAAAGCAAACAAAGTAGCAGATGCTTTGAGCAGAAAAGACCATGGAGTTCTGAACATGATGAGAATTGAAAGGGATCCAATTTTCATGGATCTAGAGAAGATGGACATGGGAATAACCAGGGAAGGTGAAACATCAATTCTTTTTCAAATGGTTGCCAAACCATCTTTACTAGAAAGGATTAAGAGTTCTCAGACCGATGATGAAGAATTTCAGAAGAAGATTAAAGCTGTGAATGATGGGAGATTGAGAGACTTTGTGTATAAAGATGGAACTTTGAAATTTGGAAAGAGACTTTGTGTTCCCGATTTACCTGATCTGAAAAGGGAATTACTGGATGATGCTCATAGTTCCAATTTCTCTATACACCATGGGAGCACCAAAATGTATAGAGATTTGAAGGAACATTTTTGGTGGGACAACATGAAGAGGGAGATTGCTGATTTTGTATCAAGATGTATGGTTTGTCAACAAGTGAAAGCTGGAAGGCAACAGCCTGGAGGAGTCATGCAACCTCTTCCCATACCGGAGTGGAAATGGGACAATATTACGATGGACTTTGTCATGGGGCTACCAAAGACTCCTAGAAGGAACGATGCAATATGGGTTATTGTTGATCGTCTTAACAAGTCAGCACATTTTCTTGCTATAAGAGAAGATCTACCCCTGGAACGTCTAGCAAGACTATACATTAATGAAGTTGTGAGACTTCATGGAGTTCCCCTATCGATTGTTTCTGATCGTGATCCCCGTTTTACTTCAAGATTTTGGAAAAGTCTTCAGAAATCCCTGGATACTGAACTTCATTTGAGCACTGCTTACCACCCTCAGACAGACGGACAATCAGAACGGACTATTCAGACCTTAGAAGACATGTTGAGATCTTGCTCACTTGATTTTCAGGGTATGTGGGATCAATATTTACCACTAGTAGAATTTTCCTATAACAATAGCTTCCATTCGAGTATTCAGATGGCACCATATGAAGCGTTATACGGAAAGAGATGTCGTACACCAACCTGTTGGGATGACGTTGGTGAAAGAAAACTTGTAGGCCCAGAACTGGTGGAGGAAACGGTGGAAAAGGTGAAGGTAATCCAAAATCACATCAAAGCAGCTCAAAGTAGGCAGAAGAGCTATGCCGATAATCGAAGGAAGGATTTGGAATTTCAAGTCGGTGATCATGTTTTCCTGAAGGTATCTCCGTGGAAGGGAGTCATACGTTTTGGTAAGAAAGGTAAATTGAGTCCCAGGTACATCGGACCTTTCGATATTCTAGAACGAATTGGGGCTGTAGCTTACCGATTGGCAATGCCGCCAAGTCTCTCCAAAGTTCACGATGTGTTCCACGTATCTCTGTTGAGAAAATACATGCTTGACCCAACGCATGTACTCACCTATGAGGAATTAGAACTGGAACCGGATCTGTCTTATTGCGAAGAGCCCGTCAGGATTCTTGATACGAGAGAACAAGTGCTGAGAAACCGGACGACGCGTCTGGTAAAAGTTTTGTGGAAGAATCATAAGATGGAAGAGGCAACATGGGAACCCGAGGAACTTATGATGAAGAACCACCCGAGTCTTTTTATGCAGTAATACCCTAGAAATTGCGAGGACGCAATTATTTGAAGGAGGGGAGAATGTAACACCCCAAGCTTCTACGGTACGTTTACCTTCGAATAATGCGATAGCGTGTGTTGTACGCAACCTCGAGTTCTAACACACACCACAACTAATTAAACTAGCCGTTGTGAATAGTAATACCTACTTTTTGAAATCATATATATTCTATATTTTAAAATGGACTTCATTTTTGGATTCGGAATATCAAAATTAGCCTAGGGTGAAATTTTGGTACATTTCGGATAACTTTCATATTTTGATGAATAGTGAAAATTTCTAAATTTTAATTAAAAACAACTTTTTTAATCAAAATAATTAATAGTGATAAATTATGAATTTGAGTGGTTTTAAAGTATATTTAGAATATATTTTTACCATTCAATTTAATGTTTATCATTGGACATAATTTTACAATTAAACCGAACATAAACAAGTGTCAATCTTTTGATAGTTATTATCTCTTAAAAACACGCTTTTTGTTTTGACAGCGGGAATTAATTTTAAATTAATTTCTGCCACTTCTGTATTTTGAATTTAGGAAAATGGATTCCATATTTGGAAACAGGATGTTCAAATTGTGTAAATAGGTAACTTTTATTTTTAGACATTTTGAATAGTTACTGTGGTAAATATTTTATTTACCATGGTTAAAGGGTAAATCCGGTAAATAAGGGTTAAAAAATAATATTATAATAATACAAAATTACCCTAAAACGTGTCCTAACCTTATTGGTGGACACATACCCGACCATGGGCATCCTTTGGTCAATTTGGGGACCCCTTGGAGCCACTTGTATGTGGTAGGGACACTTTATATTAATAAAGTTAAAATAAAAATAAAAATGGCATAAGCTTACATCTTTTAGAAGAACAATTTTTACATAGGGTTATACATGTTGGATTTTCGATTATAAATATTTATTAGAAAGCTAAAAAGCTTTCCTACATAATGATATTTTATTTATAATTTTTAGACATTATATAATTTATTTTATTTATGACACAATTATGATGCAGTAATTACTAAAATAGTGAAAAATAAAAATAATTGATCTTATAAATACCCAAATAATTATAATATGAAACTTTTAATGAATTAAACTAATTTTCTATGATAATATGATATATTAGGATTGATTTAATTGACTTTGTTCGAAGTAATCAATCTGTTAGGAGTTTCACAAAAATCAACTATTGAATAGTGTCAAAATTGACATAAAAGAGTTCTTAAAACAAATATTATATTATTAATTGATATTAAATTCCTAAAAATCTAAGGTTCGGCCAAGAGACTTATATTATGATAGGTTAATCATTGATGGACCACTTGGGGGTATCTTGGATGTATATAGTAAGTTTATTAACCATAATATATAAAATACAAAGAGACATTGTAAAAGTGAAACTAATTAACTTAGAGTTAATACTTAAAGATAAGGTTAATATAAGTACCCAAACCTGTCTAAATTCTATTGGATGAGTTTCTTTCGACCTATCCCCACCTCATCATTTGAATAGTCAACTTTGGAGCCTTTAGAAACCGAATATGAATTTATTATAAATTAATATTTCTAGCTTTTCCAAAGGTGCCCCTCACCCCTCTTATAAAAGGGCACTCCTCCTTCTCATTTCTTCACACCTTCAAAGCCTTTTGGTTCGGCCAAACTCTGCCCAAATACTCTCCCAACATCCCTCACTACAACCTAGAGGCCTTAGTTTGATCAGAAAGCCAACCTAAGGAGCCCTTTTGATCAAATCAAAAGGAAGAACCCGAAGAAGAGGTAATGATTTCACCACCCTTTTCTAAGTTCATTTCTTCTTCCAGTTCTTCTTCCTTTGTTCTTACCATTCTAAAATAATAACTCCAGTATCTCACATATACTGTGATGTTATTATAAGTATGGTACAACCATATTCAGTATTCTATCCACCCTTTGAATAACATGTCACCATACGTGCGTACGTACGGCTTACCGTCTCCACGTCGTGGTGTAATTGTTATTCAATATCATATTATTTGGATGGGTATAATAATGATGTGTAACTCATGTAAATAATAAATATAACATGTTAATGATTCTGTATATATGATATACCATTCATTTATATATTATTTTAATATCAAAAGAATGATATTGTCGCTCGTGCGTACGTACGGACTACCGTCTCCACGAACGCGATGAGATTCATTCTCCATCGTATCCATTCAAGTATAATTATCATTTTATGATTTAAAAATGATGTTTAAGGACTTGATATCATTCTGGATATGAATAAGATACAACAAACATGGCTTATGTAACAAAACATATAAAAGAAAATGAGTAAGTTAACACCCGAAACGATGACAATTCTAAGATATTATTAATAAATCAATGTTAAAAGATCATATATGATATCATATTAATATATATGATTCTTGTATAATTTAATAACAATTATTTCACCATTATACAGGAGGTTAACCTACCCCAACCAAGGAAAAGTACAAGGTAAGGGTTATTTCACAATCTCTTCATTATCCGAGGTTGTATTATACGTAATAATCTACTGGGATCTCTTTATCATCCACATCCATGTTTCTTCGAAATGTATTTCAAAACATTTTTACTATTTACAAGAATATGGGTTAAAGTCATTTATACCCTTGTTTGACTTTTTATAAGAGGTTTATAAAGGAATCTTTCCGTCGTTTTCAAAACAAGGTCCTTTTTTAACCTTTTCGACAGAATTGAGGTAAGAATGTTTTTTTTAACTTATACGGCGGGTGCGGTTATTTTCCGCCGTTATAAAATCGTCGAAGCTTCCCATACAAGCTTATAAGAATATTTTCAAAGAAAATGTTTTATTTTATATGGATCTTAAATGATTTCAAAATAAAAGGAGATATTTCTTTAAAAAGAATTTTGATTTCATCTATGTCAACATCCTTTGATGGATTTTAAGATTATTTGAAGTTGATTTATTATGATACAAAACTTCTATATTGTATTGAAGGTTTTGTGATATGTTTGACTGTGGATGTGCTATTTTTATACCATTCATAGTTTATTGTGAAAGTATTGACATTTCGTATGCTAGTTTTAATACGAATGTTTATGTTATGTTTAAACCTTTTCATATGGGAATGCATTGGACTTAATAAGTGACGGGTGGAGCCCGCTATAGCTCCTCGATGCATCGGTAGGTCTCATGAGACAAACTAGTGTCTTGGCACAAGGCCTTGACAAAATCTTATTTGTAGTCTTGGCACGAGGCCTTGGCTATGTGGTTATTATAGTCTGGCATTATGCATTCCAACATTATGAAAGTGGTTATTGATTTTTGCATGTGATTATTCGATTAGTAGAATATCCATGTGAATAAGTAAATGGCATTATTTCATTTTACTTTTTCCATACCATGTTGAAGTTCAATTTTAAAAGGCTTTTGTTTTAGTAATGCATTGCCTTAAATGTTTATTCTTATTTATGAAAGTTTCCGCTTTATTGTTATCCTTACTGGGCATTTGAGCTCACCCCTTTTCTATGTTTTATTTTTCCCCAGGATGTGAAGAAGTAAATTATGAATGACCTGCAGGGATATTATGAGGGGATAGTAGTGTGGATTATGGAGACATTATGTTGTTGTAGTAGTTTTTCATTTTATGATGTAATGTAAAACTTATGAATATATCTAGTGTTTCCAAGGCTACTAAACCAATCGGTCTTTCGAGATTTGATCTTTCTTGTGATCATGCCAATGTTATGTAATAATGCACCGACTCTGGGTAACTGGGGTCGGGGCGTTACAAAATTTGAATATAATTCATGAAAATTTGGCTTTTTACAATACATGTATTAACTATGACAATACATAACTCATTACAAAATATAAATTTCTTATCATCCCTTATTCTGGTCTCCAAATAACAGTCCAAACCACAATATAATGCTCTGATAAAACTATTTAACATCCCATACAAGGGTCCCACTATAAGGTTCCCTCATCCTAGTTGGCCACAATTCCACATGCATATCTCCCAAAATTCTAGAGGCTATTGAATAGAAGTGAGGGGCTTTTTTTGTCCACGGGGAGACTATTCCCTAATTTCAAGAGTGTTGAAGAGTATTATATCAATAAAAAACAAGTAGAGTAAATAGTAAGAACAATCATACAATAGGTAACCAAAAATAATAGATAACAAAATCAGAAGAATCTCAAATTAAATGATGACGAATCTTGACATATGTTTATAAAAAATATAAAAAATATCAATATATTCATACAATAAAATATATGTATCAAATGTTCAAATGGGAAAACATTCCAACTTCATCACATGCCTCAGATCGATCCCATGATCCATAAATACTAATAAATTATTAATAACTTGTTGAGGTAACTTTACCTTTCCCCTACCAAAAATCATATAATGCATTTCATACCCAAAGGCCACCCAAATAGGGTGTGAGACATAATCCCAATAGAAATCCACCCATGTTCTGTACAATCTAATTAGGGAAAATATATGTGAACAATGTCTATGAATTAATGTACTAATTAATGATGTACTAATAGAAGTCATCCCATATGTTAAAGTTTTCATTTCATAACTAATTCTTTTTATTAATTTTATTTAATTTATAAGTCATTAGATCTTGAATAATTCCTTGAGTCCCCCAGAGTCAAATAATCAAAATATTTACTAATCATTCCATCAATAAATTGTAATATTGATATCAAATCCATGATTCTTATTTGGGTTTGGATAATCCTCATATCACTCAATTCATTCATTATTGATTTATGAGTCTTATCATGTATATGGTATTCCTAAATTTGAATCTAGGAATTACTCTATGTATAATATAAACTAATAGCCTATATTCCCATCCATGGTGAACATTTAAAGAACCATGGTATATCACTAGGTGTGGAATAGCATCCCTACAACTCATGTCTATCCATGGAGCTCCATTAAGGTATCCTATGTGCAATACATCACATAAAGATCAAATTACTATTGAGGCCATTGATGGAGATCCATATGTATTCCATGTATATGTAAGAATATAATAGACATGCCTTACAGTTCTTCCTTCACATCCTACTAGTGATTCCAAGTATCACTCACGTATAAGAGAAGTACAAGCTAATTGGGTCTAACTATAGAACTATCATAAGAATCCTTATGTCACCCAAGGAATCTTCATAATCATTTAATTAAATAAAATTTAACAAAATTAATTTAAACATTTCAATGTCACTAACAATAACACTGGTTTCAATCTCATCCTAGAAGGTAACTCATGTATTGGACAAGCTCATAAGGATAGCCACTATTCAACTAACATGGGAAATTCATTTATACAAGAATCACAATCTTAAAATCCATTACAAGTAATTTTTTTATCGGAATATAATCCATAGTATAATTTTATTTAATTATAATTATAATTGGAATCGTAGTTCAATGTACATAATATTTGAAATTTGAAATTTAAAATATCATTAAATGGGTTAATAGGGAACACTTAAATGATGTATAATCCCATATTTTATGATAATTTCTCATTGGTACTCATCACACCTAAGAGGTATATTTAAATGAATGTTCTAAACCTATATAAATTCATTAACATGCCACATTATTCTAACAAGCTATAACTATCAAGTTATTTCAACTATAAAAATCAATTTCAATGAATTTTTGGAGAATGGGGAACATAGTAAAAAGTCATAAATAAACACTTCATCATTTAAAAAACATCATGAAACCACCTATAGTTTCCATTTATTAGAATACTCGTCTATTATTTGCTCGCGATTCAACTCTGATGAATTTATAAAAAAAGGATAGATAAATAATATAATAATATAAAAGATTTGAACACACCAAAATTTTGTAGATGATACAAAATCAAACGGGGAATGACTAATAAGTAATTATGAACTCACTGATGTTTATACAATGAAACATGAAGTTCTTGAATTGGAGTTCAAACAATGGTGTGGGAAAAAATCCATGAATAGTCAACACAGGGAGAATAAAAGGGGTGAATTTGTTGTATAATTTTAGAAATGAGAAATTTATTATATATATTAATCATGTATGTTTCAAAGATTTTTTTTTCAAAACAATATATCCCCACACATCCCTATAATGTATCTCCAAATCTCACAGAACCAAATCCGACCCATTCACACTCGCGATTTTCATCGGATCATATTAGGGTTCACTCCTCCGCATCCTGGACTACTATCTCCTACTACACCTCCACCTTCTCCTGTAGATCTATTTCAATCTCCCTCAATGATTTCCACCACTTCTAAAACCCTTCTTGACATTTCATCCATCCCTCACTCCCTCCTTGACCCCTCACATTTCATATTCGGGGTTCCTAGGGTTCCTGTTGAGTATTGGTGTCTCCCTTCATGACTATACTCTCCAACTATGCAATGTAGTTCCACAAATCAAACTCCTCTTTAGATATCCTCCGTGACATATCATTTAATCCGGTTATCACAATAATCCTAGATACCTCCTTATAACCCTATATCAATTCCACCACTCGCGACTTCCATAGTTGGTCCTAGGTTTTCTGATGAATACCATCGCCTCTCTCTTCAACTCACCTCTCCTGCCGAGCCATGTTGCACCTCTACATCCATCTCCATCCTTGTCACATAAATAATCATTCACCATGGTATTCTGCTTCATCCTCGACAAATAACCCAAAAACCATTTTGTTTCCACTTCCATCCTCATCCTCAACTTACCTGCTTAACAAGATTCTCTATTTTACCCCTCCAATATTGTGATGAAACACTAATTCATTCCTAAATACGATTTACACACCATTTTTATGATGATATTATAAGTATATAAGCTAAATCATTTATTCTTACCAACACATTGTATACTCATGGCCACACTTAACATATCCTTGTTAAGTTAACATTGCAAGGCCCACACTTCTGATGGATCATCTTTTGTTGATGTATATCCTACCAAAAAAAATTCAAGGCATGGTTTTTTATCAATCATAATGTTTGGATTTATTTTTAAATGAAATTTTTTATTGTTTTATTATGAAACATATCTATGCTTCTATGTTTCTCATATCATTTCAGTTCAATTTTTATTGCTTGGTTATTGATGGAAATTTTTAAAATAGAATTATTTCGGTGTGGTCTGTTTTAGGTTATGTGGTGCGACATATTTTTTCTTATATTGGTTCATGAAAATGATATCCATTCCAATACATTAATCTGTATTGCTTTTTTTAATTCTTTTAAATATCCTTGATGGATATGTACTCCATTTCAGTGTTTTTTTGGATTTATTCGTTATAGAGTTTCATCTCTTTTTTATTGGTTTGTTTCTCACATTGATTTTACAACAATCATGTCATGGGGATTTTATGAGGTATTGAAAATGAAGGTTATTCTATGTCATTGATATTCATTTTTCATTTTACACCTGTGCTCTAGGAACATCACAATACAAGATGTTTTGGAGTTAACTACAATTGGGACTTCATAATTTCTAAAAAAAATATAATATATCATCTAATCAAGTATAAGTTTTTTCAATTAATGTATTTTATTTTCATTATAACATTTTAGTAAAAAATTGAATTTTAATGTTCATTTTAAATTGTATGATTAAAAGAAGCCCCATTTTTTCTTCTCATTTGATAGTTCTTAAACATCACAGTTCATCTCCAATTTTTACATATATCAATTTTTTGGAATGTTATTTATTGAATTCATTTATTCATGTAGAAAAATTTGTTAAATGAGTATTATGCTAATGATGCAGTCCAAATATTTTTTTAGAGCTCCTGAAAAATCTATGTAAATATCATACCATGAACTGCATGACCATTTAAATGATATACACAACAAATAAACAGACAAAATTGACAGAAACTCAGTGATGTTTTTCATGGAATTCGATATACTATATTGAATCTATTATTTTCTAATAACCTTTTACATTTTATCTTCAACTACTAATTGTACCATTATTAAAGTCTTAATGAAACTTTGTAAGAACATGTTTAAGGAAAAAATATAACCTTTCTGATGAGTATATCTTGTAAAGTGACTATTATAATGACTTTCTTTGTTGTTGATATTCATTTTTCATTTTACACATGTTCTCTAGGAACATTGTAACCCAAGAAGATTAGGAGTAAGCTGTAATATGTAATTTGGAATTTCAAAAAAAAATAAAAATATATCATCTACTCATGTAGACGTCTTTACCTTCATTGTCTATTATATTCATTACATCATTGTAGTAGAAAATAAATAATTTTGAAATTATATTTAAATTTTATGATTAAAAGACACTCTATTTTCTCTTATCATTTGATAATTCTTAAACGTCATATTCTAGGTCTTATTTTTATATTTTTCATTTTTTTTGGAATTTTATTGATTGAATTCATTTTTTTCATGTAGAAAAATTTGTTGACTGAGATTGATGCTAATGATGGAGTCCAAAAAACTCTTATAACACCTCACAACTCTATGAAAATGGAAATACATGAAATGAATATCCATTTATAGGATATATACAATAATAAACCTGAAAATTGAATGATACTCGGTGATGTTTCTCTAGGGTATTAGATGTACCATATTGAATTTTTTATTTTCTAATATCCAATTACATTTTTACTTCCACTACTAAATGAACATTTATTAATGACTACATGAAAGTATGTAAGAACATGTTTAAGGAACAAATAGACACTTTCTATTGAGTATAACATGTAAATTAAACTGATTGTCAGTTTACTATTCTCTTAACTATAATTAAATACTATAGGAAACCATATTACTCTTAATCAACATCATTCAGTAATGCTCTACAACCTAAATAGATCATGCCATTACATGGAGGATGTATCCAAATTATCATGATGAAAACTATTTTAATTCAATGTAGTCAATGAATAATGTATAAAACATTATTAATATCAAATTTTAATCCCACCACATTTCAGATGTAACAGTATGTGAAAACATGCAGTTCGGTTTTTTTGTTTCGAATAAAAATCTCCTCTATCATAATTGGTTTTTCAATTTCCATGTTTAGTTTAATATTTTACCTTTTCTTATTTGAAATTTATGTTACCTAATGTTTAAAATTTCAATTTTTTTTGAATAATTTTCAAATCAAGATCCAATATAATTTATGCTTTCAACTATTTCATGGCATTCTGAGAACATCATCTTGGAAAGTTTCATTCCATAATTATAAATATTTTTCACCAATATCCAACAATCCATTTGTATATGTCAAAAGTGTACATCAGATTATGGAGTCTTTGTTTTCAGTTATCTAGTTCTTCACTCTGGTGGTTCTTCAATTTTCCTAGTGTTCATTGTTGTTGGATTTTTGTGTGTTTTTAAATTGTAGTTATGGCCAACGAGTTTCATGAGAACATTTATTTAGACTGTGCTTTGAGAGTTTTGAAATGAATATCCCATGGAGATTAGATATTCTTATCTCTTAAGACACCATATTATCCCATCATTGGGCCATTATGGCTTCCATTTTTTCTTTATTGGTGACCCATGAGGATGTTCACTTGGTGTTTAATTTGTATCTTTTTCATGATCATCCCACATCTAGGTATTGTTCTTGTGAATTGATATATTTATGTATAAAATGATTCATTATATTCTTTAGTAGGTTATATTCTACACTTACATATAGGTACAAACATGTAGATGTGTTATTTTAATACCATAACTTAATTAGAAGGCATCATGTGGGATAGGGTTTGGAAAGCTGGCATGGAATCCCACGTAATGTTACATAAGTGTTAGTTTATGAATTAATATTTATAAGGTTTTAAAATAATTTATGTTATGGAAAAATACACTACGTTATTAATTCCCACATCCCACTATTTATAAATTTTTCATGGATTTAAATAAAAATGGATTCATTTAAACATCACTTTTAGATAGATTCTGATGTGGTGTCATACTCTGATCACATGATAGTAAGGATAAACATTAAAATTTTAATACCTTATTTCATGATATTCATTTTTTTGATATTTAAGTTTTTCACTGCGAGTCAGTTGATTTCATAAACATAATCAATAAGGAATGGTGTTTATGAATACATTTTAAATATGTATTATATTCTCCTTTGATTTATTCATGATTTTTTTGAATTCAAAAAATGGTTTCCTATTATTTAATAATAATACTCGACTAGATGTTTCATTGGGTTATTCACATGCTTGTGGTCAACAATGAATATCCCCCATTAGACAATGGAATTGATTATGGAAATGTTGTTAGAAAAAATATTTGAAGAAAACATTTGGTTTTTAGAATCTATATGCATTTATGTGTTTACATATTCTATATGAACATATTATTTTTGATGATTCGAATATATATAAAATAGTGATACTAATTCTATTGTTATATTAAGAAGGAATCTTACTTCATTGGGTTTTTTATTAAATTTCCTAATATCAGGCCTTCTGAAGTGGTTGAAGGCTTTCCATACCCTTGATTGGACTCTATTAATGTGAGATTTAAAACCAACAACACAACACAGTTATCATTGACTGAAGATGGTATAAATTTGGTTGATGGCAAAATGTCACTTCTGCCTTAATCTATGGAGTAATATTAGGCAGTTGAAGATTTTGAGGGAAGTTCCACACATTTTTTGATGCAACTCCTTTTTCCATTTTATGTTTCTTGTAATTTTATTGAGGAAACTCATGTTTTAATTTTATTTTTCCTGTCATTTATATTCATATGATGATTTTAAATCCCCTATATAACTTCATTGTAGGTTCATGTGGAAGTGATTGTAAAGAAAATGAGATATATATATGGTTTGAATTAACAGATAATGATAAAATTCCAAGGTAGCTTCATTTTTAGATATTTCAGGTCTTTAAATATGAGTATTATAGAATCATTGACTCTTATATTCCAATGAACATATTTTTCATGATCAATACCTCAATTGTTATCAAGGGGATGCAGAATAACGTCCCTAATGAAGAATCATCTAATCAAATTTTTTCTTTAGATACTGATTATCCATTTCTGACAAACCAATAAATGAATTCATGATTCCTAATAATCCTCATATATGCGTCATTGCAAAACCATATACTCGAATCAAAATTTGTAATCCATGAAACTCTCTCTAAATTGCATTCCATAATTTATCTCAATCTTGACTTATGTATCCATATTAGCCCCCATATTCAACTTTCTTTTCATCTCTTCCTCTGACCCTTTCCTATCTCATTCTATCATGTTCCATTTCAGATGGAATTATTCTTCACTCCATTTCAATTTTTCACATGCAGTCCACTCACTTCATTATCATCATTTTATTTTAATACTTGTATTAACTATAGTGATATTAAAATTTTTATTGAGGGATGTAGAAAAATATGATTTGGTAAAAATTAATAGTCCCATGCATTTCACAGGAGGAGAACTAGTTATGTTTATAAATAGAATTTATAATAAAGAAAAAAAAATTATTTTCACCCCTAATTGGCCAACACATGGTTTGGCCACACAGTTTATGAATCGCGCACCAACCTTTCACACTCTACTAATAGATGGCGCATATCATAAATTTTGTCCACTAGGGTTGACTAAGTATGTTCAAACTGTGTGAAATCCAACATTCAAAATTTCATAAATTATTTCAGGGATGGGTGGAAAATTTCTCTTATTTTATTATAACATTGTGAGATCCTCCTACTCTTTTCCCATTCCTCAATGGGTTTTTTTAACTCTTCCTCTTGTCCTATGTGGTTTAATCAAACCACATTTGGTGCCTATTTTAAACCTATATCATGACGTATAGACTATGAACCTACCTTAGTCACCATATATACATCCACGAACTCTATGGTTACTTATATGATCCCACCATAAAATATTAAATGAAATACTAATGTAACATATATGATAGGTAACTCAAAAATGAATGATGTTCTTCCATATGTTTTTAGTCCATGCTGAGAAACATTCCTCTACCCAAAAAAGGAATCTTGGATGAAAATAATAAAAAGAATTTCATATAATCTATTAATTTTATTATGAAAATAAATAATTCATGAAAAAAATTAAAATTAAAAAATTAATCAGCATTTAAATTTTATATCAAAATTCAAAAAAATACATAATTGATGAAAATCATATCTCGATGTCAAATTTTCAAGGATTAAATCATTTAAATAAACATAAAAAATAAATAAAATACTATCCCTCTTTGTAATATAATTAAAAAATATATTTTTTAATATATTTAAGAATACTTTGAAATGAAAATTACAATTATCTTAAGAATATTCCAAAGGAGTGTCAAATCTGGAGAATAATAAGGGTCTATTAACCATAAACTAGAGTTATGGTTGAGATATACTCAACAAAATATTTTCAGGATATTTCCGTTAATGTATATTTTCCAAAACCACATCAACATAAATTATCCATATAATGATGTATTTAAATAAAAAAAATTAATCCATTCATTACCAAGACATTATGACGATATTATATAAATAGAATTATCCTAGATTCATATCATGGGATTATGTTACATAATATATTATTTTCAACATCTACTTCCCAATTCATCAACTAATCATTAACTAACAAAAAATATAACAAAAAATCATGTAATTTTTATATAGTAGTTATTTTTTTTATGTTGGCACTGATACAAATGTTTTAATAGGAAATAAATTATCTTTTTACTAATCATTGATAGAAGATACATACATGAAACACATTTATGATTGGGAATAAAATAAAAAATATAAAATTAGTAAATATAATATATCATTGAATCAAATTATTATTTTTATTATTCATAACATGGGGAAATTAAAAACATATTATTGAGATAAAATTAATAGTAATAGCTATTTATATAAGAATAAATTTTGAGTAAATAAGTTGTACTCAATATGTAAATGAAAATAATTAAAAACAAATTCCATTTGTTCAATAACCCGAGCATGAAACACATCCATGGATACTATCACTGAAATAATATCATAGATAATAATAATGGAATTATCAATGAATTTAGTTTATAATGATGGCCTTTAGGATGCAAGACAATAAGATATTATTAACATCAAAACCTTTTTCCAATATAGTTTAATCCATGTGTAGGTATACACTAGAAAACCATCTAATCTAGTCAAATAAATTATCTCAAGATACCTTTCAATGCATCAAGAGGGTATTTATTTTCTTACACCACCCATTAATGTATTTCAAATATATTTCTAACATATTAAATTTTAATTTTAATTAATAAGATACAATCTTTATCAATAGATATCCACATTGAGTAATGAATTTATAATATCTATACTCTCCAACTCATGAAAATAACATTGAATCTAAAAATACATATATATAAAAATGGTAAACATTTTAGGCAATGATAATATCCATGATACAAGGAATTTAGACATTTTGGAGAAAAATAACATCCAACGGTCAGAAGAGATAGAGTGTTTCCAGAGAATGATGATGAATAGAAAATCAATGAGATATCATATATGGTTTCTGATAAATTTATATCTTTTGGTAGAAAACTCAATATTAAAAATATATTATAATAAAACATTATAAAATTTTATAAAAAGTAAAATAATTGAAATCTTATAAAAGAAGAAAAATATATTGAAATAGTTGTGGGGATGGTAATTTCTCTTGAAATTTTATATGATAAACGAAAACAACCTTTTTAATTTTTCATAATAATTATAGAAAAATTCAATTATGAGAGAAAATTATAAATTATTATTTCAATAATTTTATCTGATCAATATAAAAATAAAATATATTTAATCATTATTTTATTAAAAAATGACATATTTTCCAATAAAATAATGAAAAATATGGACATTAATGAAAAATATAACAATTCAAAATATACAAAAAAATCAACTTTCCTTTTAACCATTCCATTCCTTGATTTTTGAAGATACAATGTTTTATTAAACTATATTCCATTATTATAATTATTTCATAAGGTATAAACACAAACAAAATACAAACATTATAAATGATGAATGAATTAAATATAAGTGTTTCTAAATTTTAAAGAACCTATACTGATGAAATAGTAACATGACATTTCGAATAGTATTGTGGACCTTATGAATGGAAATATATAAAATTGATTAGTAACATTAACAATGATTTTTCTAATAATATTTATCCATATTATAAGTGACTATATAATACAAATATATTATACTATAAGTAAATTAATATTTGAAATAATATTAATTATGTGTTCATATTTTTGTATGTCATAAATATTTAATTACTATTTAAAGACAAATTCAATAATTTAAATGAAAATAAATTTTTATAAAAAGTAATCATAAATTTATATTTTTTTATTTCTTATTATTATATGATAATTTTCTAAGACCATCATTAATTTTTCAAAAGGATTAAAAAAGAGTAATAATTTTAAAATAATGATTTTTCATGTATACTATGATTTTAATTAAAAATTAAAATGATCATAATTGGGAAACAAATTTCATTAAATATCATTTATTTTAGAATTCTATACCTCAAAAAATGTATAGGGTGAATTTTTGGAATTTTTTAAAATAAATTCTTTTTTGGTGAATAACAATGTAGCGTAACATACAGTTTATATATAATTTAAATTTAAAGCATTATTTATTGCGTCAGGGATGTAGTATAAAAAATTTGTTCATACTAAAATGGCATAATTACAATATTTAGTCTCATGAATCTACACTATTTCTTGTCTTCTGTAAAATAATTAAATAATAAGTTAAACAATTAGAAAACACCCCTCTCCTCCACTATAAATACCACCTCTCACCACCTTTATTCCTCACACTACTCAAGCCTTGATCCATATACAATGCCACCAAATTAATCTTCCCAAAACAATTACCTAATTCTATGATCAATTTTTATTTAAAAAAATACTAATACTAATCTTTTAAGGAGGTTCTCAAGGAGAATGAATCAAGAGGTAAAACACTCTTCAATTGTCAATCTATTTCATTTCAAGCTCCTTTATTTGTATTTTATCTCCACAAATACTCTCATCAAAATGTAATGAATGATACAATATATTACATATAGAATTATTTTATCATTTTTATGGTATAATTATTCATCAAATATCTTCTCCTATATCTTTTTTACTTTAATAATGAAAACATTGTCTACGAGCAGCCGATTTACCACCTTTATGGACAATACGCATTCATCTCTCAATTCCATATTCAAGGTGGGCCAAAAAACCATTTTTAGGTTGAAAGAGATTTAAATATATTTATTATATCATATACACTATTTGAGAATCATTTTTTACACATGATATTAATTTAAAAGGAAAAATGAGTTCATTGTGATAAAAAAAATTCTAAATTAACCATAACAATTATCATTAATGATTTATCGAATTAAACATCATCACCTCTGAGAAAATTTACTTTTAAAATTCTATTTTATAATTAATAATAAATAATTTCATTTATAGACAATTATACACATTCTACATGATTTTCTTTACACTTATACAAGTAAACTGATCGTGAACTCCTGGGAAATCAATGAACTCAAACAATAAAATTGAATCACTTAACCCATGAAAGAGTTCTTAAATGAACCTAACAAAGTTATAATAAATATATTTCATGTAAAAATGGTCATCTAATTATTAATTAAGGAATATAGTGTGATTATATAGGATAATAATATCAAGTGGAGAAAACATTCGAACTTATGTTAAGGGATTCTACATGGACATCAATTATTCATTTAGGTTACTCTTTTTCAATTAATTTACAAAAATTGAATTATCTCTTTTTTAATTCACATCTAATAAATGATGTTTATATGTGCCAAAATAATGTACCATGATCCTATAATTCCTATTTTTTAGGGATATTAATATTTTTAAAAGGTTCCATACACAATTATTCTTGATATGTAAGAATGATTTAAGGGAACTTCCTGAATTCTTACCAAATTTTGAGTGAAAACTATAAAATATTATAATACACCATTCTTTTTTCTAAAGTCACTCAATTAATTATGAAATCATTATTTGGTTAAATAATTGTTTTATATGATTTATTAATCCATTTTTTAAATAATTTAATTTTTTTATTAATCCACTATAAAATATGTAAATTCTAAAGATTATTAAATAATAATTTTATATTTTTGAATCAATTATCGTGATCTGTTTCTATTTTAACTTATTAACTTCCTTGTCTTGTTTAAATATTTTCTTTCAGTTACATTATTGTGATGTTCTCTTATGTTATTCCTATTTTACAAGATTATGATACCCAATATTACCATGGGTTACCCATATGTTTATGTTTGATTCCTTTTGTATGATTCAACACGTGGCACACATATTCACAAACATGTTATGATGGATGAACCTACATATATACAATTAATTGGAAAATATTTTTTTCTTCAGTGATATTATGTGAAAAAATCATGGTGGTTCACCGTGACTCCTGTTCCTCTATGTGAAACAATCCTTGACACATGATCCTTTACATGAAATGATCCTTGACTCATGATCCTATATTCGTGATGAGCCTTGAATAATTATACAATCACATTTTATATTCCTACCTTATTACTATGAATCCATGATTATATGATCCCTTGTTATCATTCTTTATGTTTAATCGTGTTCCATGAATTTTGAGGTCATTATGTTATTACTTCTATTAATTGTGTAAGAATTAACTAAATGTCGATTGCCTTATTGGTCTTTTCAGATCATAAAATATTTCTATTTTTTCTTATGTTTTCTTTTTTATATTTGTGTTCTCAAAAAAAGATAGGTGATCATAATGGATGATAATGAAAGAAATGTATTATTTAGTTTCATGTTTTTAGTTTAAGGTACATATTATTTCAAGACACCAGACTGTATAATACATATACTATAATTTTTTAGTTTATTTATGATAAAAATTATTTATTTATATGTGTAAAATACTGGGGTCTATATTTGTGTATAAAAAGAAAAGTGTAGTTATTTTTAGAAACAAGGAATATAATACTTTAGTTATAAACTTATGGATAAGACTATATATGGGACAACATACCTAATTTTTTTAGTATAGATTATGTGGTTTATCTTGAAAATATATCCCTATTGGGATACTATAGGTGTATGTTGTTTTGGTTTAGATTTACCTAGGTGTAATGTCTCCAACATGGTGTTTCAGACCTAACCTAGGGTAACCTGGTACATGAAAATGGTCTATACAACACAACTCATTTAACACAACTAGGGGATATGATTGGGTAAATTCATAAACTCATTACAAATTATTATTAAGAGATAAATAGCCTATAAGAATATAGATTAGAAATAAGAACATGGATATCCATTATTAAATCCTAGTGAATCACATTATCGGATTTAATATTTTATTTAAGGGTTTATACTTATATGCATAATGATTCTATTTTATGCTTATTATTTAATTATTCAATCTCCGTAATTGCAGATTATAATCACAGAAAATGGAGTTAAATAGAAGAAAATTTTCCAACATTAAAAATGTCAGGGAATGTGATGAAAAGACTAAGGAAATTCCATATATTATGGGAATGGGTGCTAAAAACATCGTGATAGTACTAGTTGAACTAGCTCAAGTTATGAATAATAAAATTAATCACATTGAATTCCACTCTTATCCTAAGAGAGGAAAAGTTTTCATCAAATACACCATGAAGAAAATTCCTTCCATGTTTATTTGATATATTGATCCCCTCTTCAAGGATCAATGTATATAATCCACTAAAAATATATTCTCAATATTATAAGGCTTTGATAAAGAAATTGTTTCGTTAGTAGCATATCATTTTGATGGGAAGCTGATCAGTGGTGGATGCTATTAAAATATATAAATTCCACGGGGGAAATAAAGTCTTTGGATTAGGTGATATTAAAGAAGTTATTTTTCAAAAGTTATTTTCCCCAATCCCTCTATCTCAAAATTGAAAGAGTGTTCCTCACACTTAGCATAAGTAATACGATTAAAACTGGGCATATGAATAAATATTCATAAGGATTTTAAGATACACATATATATTTTTCATGAACACCTAAATCAAGTTGGACCATATATAATGATTACTAAATCTTCGTATATGAAAATAATTGGTGATTCGAGACATCAACAGTTAAAAAAAGATTTTATGTTGTGCCCCCATGGATGAAATGGAGATCATAGAATGTCAATGGTCTATTGTCCCATACAATAAAAATGGTAAAATAGAGTCTAATATTTGTTTATCAACCAATATATATCATGATATAGAGTAGAAAAAACATCCCACATATCAAAATTATTGGATGTGGCTTCTTGGGAATGGTGTAAAGGTAACTAAGAAATGATTTTAATGTGTAAGAATGTGTAATATTGCTGAGAAATCCTTATGGGATATGAATAGTAACAGTAATGTGGAAGATTAATGGAAGGTTCATATCAATGCGGATCTAGAAGTTCTATATTTCAACAATAAGGAACATTGGAGTTTTTCAAACCAATTACCTATGCCCATGTTTTTAGTGGAAATAAATAACTACCTCCATGTAAACAAGGAGGGGTTTATGTTATCACTATTAGTGATGTGTATTCGGACAATGATTTATTGATCGGTATGTTTGTTATTCATTAAAAAATAGATAATGTTCTATTTTATTCTTTTTCTGTGTGTTCATTCATATCATGAATGCTGAATAAAACAATATAAACACCAAATCAAATTATAGAGGATGAGTTAAATGTTAGAATAGAAAATGGAGAAATTATTGCATCCAAATTACATTACGTTTTCCCAGTAAAGATTCATGGATAGAACCACCCAAAGATTCATGTCTTCTATCTTTTGTAATGTATAATTCTATTATGCGAATAGATTGCCTGCATTTTTTCAAATCCGACATAAACTATCTAGAAATGATGATCACTCTTCATCTCCAAAAGCATATAGTAGTTCGTTACAATTGTGAGGAATATAAATCAATTTTAGAATAATAATCTCAAGTGTGGATGTTTTTGAATTATGAGAAATCATATCATTCTCAAATGATTGAGGCTATGGAGATTTTCATTCTCAAAGACATGCTCATCGTGGGTGATTACACTAATATATTCCCTAATGAATTTCCTGGTCTTCATCCCGATAGAGAGGTTGAGTTCCCAATTTAAATTATTACTGGATACCTACCTATAATAAAGAAACCATTTTGAATGGACACAATTTATCATGATGAACTAAATAAGTAGTTACAGGAGAATATGGACAGGGTTTTATATGCCCGAGTGCTTCACAATTGGGTGCACATGTCCTCTTCATCATGAAGAAGGACTTATCAATGCTCATCTTCATCAATTACCACCATCTCTCAAAATAATGATAAAAAACTAGGATCCTCTATAATGAATATATGAAATTTTAGAAAAGAAATGTGGGTCTAGTGATTTCTCTAATGTGGACATTCGGTTGAGACATCACCAATTAATGAAAAGGAAGGAAGATATTCCATAGACTACCTATCAAATGAAGAATGGAAATTATGAGTTTATAGTGATTCCCATTTGACTCACATATGATTTTTCCATATTCAAGGATTTGATGAATATACTCATTAGATATTACCTCAAAATAATTTGGATTGTTTTTATTGATGATATTCTAGTAGGGTTCACACAGAACTGAAGTGTGGGAGGTATGGTGCCCACATATTCTTTTTTCCCAATTAATGGTTAATCTCAGATCTATATGATAATGAACACCATTATATATGAAATTAAATCAAATCACAATAAAGGTATAGAATCCTAGATCCAAGAGAGAGGAGATCAGTACATGTTATTTATAAGTAATTTAGTTAAATTATAATTACCTAGAAGGTTATTTATTCTTTCGTGATGCTTCTAGTCATAGATCTGTAGTTCACTAACGTTGTGTTGTAGAAATAAAAGGTAGATTTCCTCTAGTAGATAGCCACATGTGTTCTGAGAATATCTGGACGTCACCGATGGAATCTTCAGGATCAAGCATATATGATCTTTATGCTTCTTGGAGAAAAACTTTCAATGTGTTCCTTTTGATCTATAGGAAGTGTATCATTATTGTTCATGATAACTTTATAGTAGAAGGAAGAAATCTCTTGGATTGAATGGTTTTCTCACAATCTATTGTGGAAAAAAACTTTGACTTGTCTAGAGTTATGAGAAAATGAACACAACATGGTATTTGTTTCGCATCGGTTAAAATTAAATACTTTCAGTAGTATCATTAGTTTATATTAATCCTAGTGAAACCCAGTGCTATATTATGATAATATTATTAATATTTATTGAGAGACACTAAACGTGAAAATTGTAACAAATTTTTTTTATCATATAATTTTCAATATTATTATTTATCACCGGACCATTAAACATCATTTGAAAATCCCCCATAATATTAATTGGGTTCTAAATAATGACTAATTATTTATTATATAAATATAAATATAACATTTTCCAACATAAATATAATGATTTTTCCCAAAGTATGTTCTCTCAAATAACTAGTTTCGGGATAAATATGATCATGTTTCCATGATTAATTATTAATCCATGAATTAGAATAATATTTATTCAACTTGATAAATAATAAATAATATTTAACTTTAGTATGATTCTAGATACAATTATTATGTGACCATATATGACACATTATTAGTGGTACTAGGTAGAGTAACATAATGGACGATTATATCATATAGAAAATGATAATGAACCCATAATGAATGAATTTTATGATGAAATGACATGTACACTCATAAAAATTTGAATCTTGTAATATAATATCATTTTCTAATTCTCTTTAAATAAGCAGTTTTCATGATAGCACCATCAAACTATGTACTAGATTTTTTTTCATTAACATCCCAAAAATTGATCTATCTATTGAACAATATGGACACGGATCGGTCTAGGCTATATGATTTCCAAAAAAGGGCCAAAGATATCAAAATCCATTGAAGAATAGATGGAAAAATCCTTTATTACATTATTCATTAATATTGTGTTACTTATAACCCACACACCATATCCTAACTCGTTGTGGCCATATGTCATCACAGTTTTCATAAATACATCTAGGCACATGATTCACAATAATAATTAATAGTAATCATTAAATATTAGGTCCAATACATACGTCCATAGATTTGATCATCCAATGAAACTTATACATGTGGATTTCCATCAGGCGGGTCTCATTATCATAATATCCTCCTAAGCATTACCATGGGTGTACACCGTAACTAGGGTCCTCAATGTCATATTATTCTCCACCCGCAATAACCTATTTCATCTTCTCTCACAAATTATTTAATTTAGATACATAACTTTTTATAAAAAAATGTTTCATATCACCTCTAGGTTCTCATAATAGTAGTGATCCACTAAGACCACGTATTGTGGAAACTACACTTACAACAATATAAAATAAAATTTCATGATAAAATAAAAACCATTATCTGATAAGGAATTTTTTAATATTAAAAACCATGAATATAAGTTATCATAAAGTATAAAAAATGTTGGTTCTGGGGAACTAACTCGAAAAGACTCAACATTTCACTAGATCAATGTGCTAAAAACCATTAGTCTTTTAGCCCTCACCTGATATTCATTCATCTTCTATGATAGGAATTTAGTCAAGGGATTCAATGTAACACCACAAGATTTGATGAGATATATTATTTTTAATTTATTCGATATCTTCTGTTTTATGCTACACCATTATTAGCTTGCATTATATGCAAAAATATACATGGCTTGTGTTTCACGCAAAAGCGACCTTTCTCAATAGCTTGCATGGTACGTAATACCGTTTTTCACTAAACAATGGTATATCATAATATTATTATGAACTAGCCGTTATGAATAGTATTAACCCAATTTTGAATTTTTTAACTTTATAATTAATCTTACACATTTTTTAGTACATGGTATGAGAAAAAAATCAATTTTTTATATAAAGGAAGTATTTTAAAAAAAATACAGTTTTTCTACCTTTTGATGGCACGCCCATTTTTAATCTAATTTTTGACAATTTTATAAGTTCATGTACACATAATAAAATAATTATTTTTAATTAGTATAAAAAAATTACTTTGGATAAATTTTTCATATTTTTATTATAACTTCCATATTTCGAGGAACAGTAAAAATAAGATAAATTTTACTTAAAAGAAACCGTTTTCATCAAAATAATTTATATGGTTAAATTATAATATTTTATTGGTTTTTATGTAAAATATATTATATTATTACCATTTAATAAAATTTATATCATTATAAATAATTTTACATTTAATTCATATGTAAAAACATTTTAATCTTTTGTAGTGTTTTAAATAAAATCTCGTTTTTTTTTCATCAATGGGATTAATTTTAAATTAATTGGTGAATATTATATGTTTTGAAATTGGAAGAATGGATTAAATATTTGGAATCATTAGGTCCATATTATGTTAATAGAATAATTTTATTTTTAGCCATTATGAGTATTAACTACGGTAAATTTTATTTACCGTAGTTAAAGGTAAATCATATAATTAAGGGTAAAAATAATACTATAAAATTACCCTAACACTTTTCTTAATATAATTGGATGACTATATTTCGTCCTAAAATATACTTTGGTTCAAATGTTACTCATTGGAACCCACTTGGATGAGATTAAGACCTTTAATTTATTTTATTAAAAAGAAAGTGAAATATGTCTCACTCAAAATTTAAAAATTAAATTATTTTTAATATAATGTTATATAGAATATAAATTATATTAGAAATAATCATTTGAAATCAAAAATGTTTTTATGTATCATGGTAATTTAATTTTAATTTTTATGAAATATATAATTACCTTAATACCTTATACATTAATGATGCATAAGTTATTTATTTATTGAAAAATCAATAATATAGTATTTATTAAAATAATAATACCCATCAAAAGACCCAAAAACTTGACCAAAACTTATCGGTCCAGTATATCTACACCATATTCATCCAATTGTAGACTTATGGACCATTTGAATCCTTATAAAACAGATTATGACATTTATATTATTTTATTTTAAATGATTTCAAAGTTGTCAAATTCAAAATTTAATAAACATAAGATTTTAAAAGATGGGTGTTTTAGAAGATAAATTTGACTCAAAATATTCTTATGAAATATATTATACTTATAATCATCATAGTATTTTATTTTTAATTTTCATAAAAAATATACGTATATTAAATAATAATACCAAAATGTTGTAGCAATTATTTTTTTAAGACAAATATCAAATAAATGGTTTTAAAAATATTAAAATAAATAATATGTAAAACAATAAATGTGCTCTACAAATTTTATAAATGAATATGACAATTTATAAATGTATTATATATTTTTTTTGACACTATCACCTATTTTTATTTTATTTAAATTCAAATAAATAAAAAGTGTCAAAATTGACACCATTGGTATTTTATAAAAATAACATATTATTAAATTGTTTACAAATTAAAAAAAATAAAAATTTAAATATTGAAATTTATATGGTCTAAACTGTCCTAAAGTATTCAATACTGGACAATTCACAACACATCAGTTATTATTTATATCAATTTAAAATTTATAATATTATTACAACAAATAAAAATAAATAGATTAAATAATGATAAATCAAAATTATATAGTTAGAATTAAATATAAAACATGTATAAATTTTATTGAATAATGATATTACCACCATATCGTATCTCAAATTCTAATTTGAGTTACTTTAGGAGTTTTTATGTGGGTTTTGAGTATATTATAAATTAATATTTTCAAGTTTTCCAAAAGTGCCCCTCTACTCCCTTATAAAAGGGAACTTCCTCCTTATTCACTTCACTCCATTTTGAGCATTCAAACTCGGGAAGACCCTATTCATTTATCTTATCAACATCCCTTGAAACATACTACAGGTCTTGTACCACTTCAAAGTCCTACTTTAGTGTCCTAAGAGGAGGTTTAGTAGACGTACATCAAAGAAGATGTAATATCCTTACCTATTCTTTCAAACTTCTTTCTACTTGTACTTCCTCTATATGAGTTGTTTTGTTATTAATTAATAACACCAATATCTATTTTATACTTATATATTATTAGGAATATGAAACTACTATATTCCATGTTTTATCCACCCTATGAAAAATAAAATCACCACACGTGCGTACGTATGACTTTCCATCTCCACGCCGTGATGTAATCTGTTGTCCATCACCAACATACATTGGATGAGTATAATGATGGTAGAAATTAATATATCTGATTATTGTAAAAGTATACTGATTCTGAAATATTATAAACCATACACGTCAATAAAATTCCACAATCATGGGAATGATATCGTCGCTCTTGCGTACATACGGTCTACCGTCTCCTCGATGTGATATGATTTGTTCTACATAATATTAATTGAATAATGATTATATAAATGATTTTAAGGAATTAATATGATACATATTATAGTAATAAAATTATTTAAATGATATAACAATATCCTAAAATGAGGAATAAGAATTTATTCGAAAAAACATGCATAATAACATAAAGTAATTAACACCAGAATATCGAGTAATAATGAAATGTTACTAATAAACCGATAAGATTATGATTTTATATGATATCATAAAGATAAATATTATTCTTCTATTATCAATGAAATTATTTAAATCATTATGCAGGAGGTTTAGATACGTACAAAGCAATTAGACTTAAGTTAAAGGATAATTATTCCAATCTCGTTCTTATCGGAGATTGTTTATTCATAAGTATTTACTGGTGTTATATTTATCAACCATGTCCATGATTTATAAAAACCGATTTTGATAAAGTTTTTACTATTCTTCCATATATGTTCAAAGTAATGTTTACCACTTTTTGACATTTACTATGTGGTATGGATGGAATACTTCTTTTGTTTACCGTATGAGGTACTTTTTGACTTTTCCGGAAAAATTACAAGCAGAATAATTTTTTAACTTATACGGTGTGAATGGATTTTTACAATTTCATAAGAAATTATTTACATATAAATTCCTCTATAATATTTCATGAATAAATTCAAGAAAATTCTTTTTTAAAAAAAAATTGCATGTCAATTTGAGAAAAGAAAATGAATTGAAAGAAGAAAGTATATTTTCCTCAAGAATTCATTTCATGTGTTTTATCAAATCTATTTTCCATCTATGATGACATTATTTAATATGGTTATGTTTCAAGTATATTACCTCTATTATGTAGACGGTTTTATATTGATTATGTTGTGATGGGATGATGTTTATGAAACCTATTTTATTCATTGGGTTATAATAAATGATTTATGTTTATTTTGTGGAACACGTAAGAATGATTTCATTATGATATGGGTGGGACATATTTGTCCCATCAATGAATTAGTTAATGATTTATCTGTAATGAGATAACCATGTCTAGAATGAAAAGTAAATCTGGTTTTGTAATATTAGGCTGGAACCACAAGTAAACCTAGTTTAGTAATGGACTTTATCCACTATGATGGTCTTGGTAGCAATGCCTTGGCTACTATGAAAATAATATCATGTGATTAATGGTTTTCCATAATTATATTTTTTACTCTCATGCTATTTTATCATGATTGATGTTCCTTTGTGATCTATGCCTTACATACTACCATGGTTTATTTCAGAACTCCTTATTTTTATGTTTTAACATTATGTTAATGTTTTTAAGTTCAAATGTATTTGTTTTATTATTTTCTAAAATTTTACCCTTACTGAGAATTTGATATCACCATTATATGTTTTCTTTTCCCCAGAATTTAAGGAATGGTTTTAGGTATGAAAAAAGGGGACGATATTTATAGAAGATGTTGAAGATATTTCATTATGATTAGAGGATTATATTCCGAGTTTCTAATGTCACTAAACTTATACGGTCTTTAGGTATTTTTTTGTTATGTATTAGGTATTCTGAAAAATTAATGTAATGTCCATGTATGTCAATCTTGGGTCTGTTATAGTTGGTATCTGAAGGATGGTTTAGTCAACCTTTAGAAACAAGGATGTGAAAACTTATGTGAGATCCCTAATGATATATCTAAGGTAAGTCAATGGATTTCCATATTGTTACGTATAAAGTAAAGGTTTCAATTCTAGAATTATGATAACGATCATGAATAACCTAGGATTAAACCTAAGATGTTAGAGATTTAATGTACTTCCCCTTTATTATGTTGTTTTCCTAGTATATTTTTTCCTCTCACACTTTTTTTTGGGTTTTAGAAAATGCCAAGAAACAGGAAGATTCATGTTAATGGAGAATATAATAGATAATGGAATGATATTTATCAGTATAAACCAAATTAAATAGGATTTGAAAGTCCAAAAATCGTTATTATGCCTAATCAGTAATCTCATAATATGATAAATAGTCACAACTTTGGTATGATTGATGGCTCATCTACTAAGATAAAGATGGTGGTTCATGATGATCATAGAGGAAAGAATGTTCAATTTCACTCATGTAAATCATGTGGGAAGAGGCCTTAGTGAGAATTTTTCAAAGGATCTAGAAGATGAATTTGGTGTGGAATAGAAGGGCACAAATCCAGTAATTACAAAAAAAAAGTTCCATTAACACCATAGACATTGATAATGGTATTTTTATGACATAAAAAATGGTTAAATGATTTAAATATTGAATGTACTGGAATTATGAAAAGAAATTCCATAAGGGAAAATCTCACGAAGAGAATCAGCATGTTCATATGGGTAGTATTTATATTAATGATGATAAAGAGACTAAAAATGATATATGAGATGAACGAAGTGTTGCAGAATAAAATGATGAATCTCGGTTAATGGGTTAAGAAGTTATTTGAATGATTGTATCATGAGTAATGTTGTATAGGTAATTTAATGGTAATATGGAATAAACAAACATCTAAGGATTTTTACACTATAATGTTTTCCAAATTATTTGAAAGTATATGTTTAATGGTACATGTAACCATGAAAGGTTATTAAGATATTTTTGGAAAGTAGATAATTTGCGCATAATGAAGGGATAAAGAGATAATGTGATGTTTGATAGTATTAATGAGATCAGGACAGGTATAAGGACAAAGTGATATCATGGTTTGAGTTTATATATTTTATGGGATTTTGGTATCTAGAATGAGTTAACTTTTGACAACATTCATTTTTTCACTATGGTTCTATGTAAACTCATGTTTCAAGAGAATACATCAATACGGTATTCAAATTTTTGGAATTATACCAACAAGATATATCATATGATATATATGGGTTAAATGATGGTATTAACATGCTCAGTAGATGACCTTTCTAGTAAACCTTTTCTTTATATAATGTGATTGGACATAAGTATTTTCGATAAGCCTAAAGGTTGGAATAGATTATGTTGGACATTAGATAATATTGTTTAAGGCTAAAAATTTTCTATAGAATGTTATAATATTATATTTTTAGAAAAAGTACAACTTACATGATGGGAGAGAACCTGTCAAGTCGGACAAGGTTGCGGGAATCGAACCCACAACTGACGTATAATAGGCCTTTATCACCTTCCACAGGCCTACAAGTAGTCCTCTGTTTGTAGAAATTAGTATTATTTTATTAATAAGTGACATAGAAGAAGTATAATTCCATTTTTGGAATCATATACAGTTAATCCCACCATAGATGGACTTATGTATATTTAATAATCTGTGATAAACTTTTTGTGATAAAGACTGATGGAATGACCTATCATTTTATCACATGATCTGCTAATACTTCAAAAATGAAAAATTTAAATTCATTTAATTAAATAAGAGATGAATTGGAAATTGTTCATGGAATAACTAATGATGATATAACACTAAAATCAAGAATGTATTTGTACTTATGAAAAAATTCATCAACTTTTGGGAAATGATCTTGAAACCCAAAAACATTTTCCTAGTACCCTAATATCTGATAAATCAGATGGTACCTTAGATCAACATAAATTTATGGCTTTGTGATTGTTTTCTTTTTCATAGCCATGTTCCCTACCACTCTCCATCAAGAACATTATGGATATATTTCTCTTCCATATCCATGTTTTCAACTATTTTCTTTCATGTGGAAACCCAGTGATGTGTTAATTTGGGTATCATTTTTTTCAAACTTTATTTTTTAAAATTTTTTTTTGTTTTCCTTTTTTCAATATGGGTTTCTATGAATGAAACTTTCAAGTAGTAAACCATTTATAACCCTGACGAATTTCGAGGGAGAAATTCATTTTATGGGGGGTAGAATATAACACACTGAGATTTTATGGGATATATTCTCATTAATATCATTGATATCTTCTGTTGTATGCTACACCAAGATTAGCATGAAGTATACACAATAATATACATGGCTTGTGTTTCACACAAGAGAGACCTTCTTGAATAGCTTGCATGGTATGCAATACTGAGTTTCACTAAAAAATGATACATTATAATAATGTTATGAACTTGAATTTATGAATAGTATTAACCACATTATGAATTTTATAACATTTTAATTCACCTTACACATTTTCTAGAACATGGTTTTAGAACGAAATCAAGTTTTTATATAAAGGAAGTATTTTTCATAAAATGCAGTTTTTCTACCTTTTGATGGTACACCCATTATAAATCTAAATTTTGAAAACTTTATAAGTTCAATTTTACAAAATAAAATAATTATTTTGATTCAGGATATAAAAATTTACTTTGGATAAATTTTTAATATTTGTATGGTTAATATTCATATTTTATTGAATAATAAAAATACGCTAAATTTATCTTAAAAGAAACTTTTTTCACTTAGATAATTTATATGGTTAAATTATAATATTAAATTATTAAAAAATATAAATAGATTATATTTTTACCATTTAATAATATTTATGTCATTATCAATAATTTTATATTGAATTAATAGGTAAAAACATTTTAATCTTTTGCATTGTCCTAAATAAAAACCCATTTTTTCTAAAATGAGATTATTTTTAAAGTAATTACACCATCATCTATGTTTAAAATTTGAAAAAATGGATTCCCTATTTGGAATCAGTAGTTCCAAATTATGTTAACGGTATACTTTTATTTTTTTCCATTATGAATAGTAACTATGGTAAATTTTATTTACCATAGACAAAGGGAAATCGATTAATTAATAGTAAAAATAATATTATAAAATTACCATACCACTTTTTGTAATATAATTTCATTATTATATTTCATCCTAAAATATACTTGGGTTGAAATATTATCTATTGGAACCCACATGGATGAGTTTAAGACCATTAATTTATTTTTTTTAAAGGAAAGTGAAATATGTCTCACTCAAACATTAATAAATAAATTATTTTAAAAATAAGGCTAAAAAGAATGTAAATTCAATTATAAATACTCAATTAAAAGATATAATGTTTTTATTTATCATGGTAATTTAATTTTATTTTTAAAAAGATATAATTACTTAAATGTCTTATACATTTTAAAAGCAGGAATTATTTATTTAGTGAACAATCAATAATATAATTTTTATTAAAATAATAATACACATGAAAATACCGAAACACATGACCAAAACATATTTTTTGAGTATATATACACGATAATAATAAATGTGTTGACTTGTGGTCCATTTGGATCCGTATAAAATAGATTATGACAGTTATATTATATTATTTTAAATGGTGTCCATGTTGTCACCTTCATAATTTAATAAATATAAAATTTTAATAGTAGGGTCTTATAGAAGATAATTTAGAATAAAAGCATTATTATGAAATATATTAGATTTATCTTCATCATAGTATTTTATTTTTAATTTTTATGCAATAAATAAGTATATTAAATAATTATACAAAAATGTTGTAGCAATTATTTTATTATTAAAAATATCAAATAAATTGTTTTTAAAATATTATAATAAATATTATATGAACTAATAAATATTCTCTACGAATTTTATAGATGTATATGACATGTTATTAATATATTAAATATTTTTTCTTGACTCTATAATCTGTTTGGATTTTAATTAAATTCAAATCAATGAATAGTGTCAAAATTGACAGTATTAATATTTTATAAAAATAACATATTATAAAATTGTTTAATAATAATAATAATATATATAAAATAAAAACATAAATTTATAAATTCGAAAATTTTATTAATTATATAATTATGGACAATTTATAACACAATGTAAGTACTTATAACCATTTAAAATTTGCAATATTATTACCACAAATAAAATTAAATAATTAAATAATGAAAAATCAAAATGATATGGTTTAAAATAAAATCAAAACAAGCCTAAATTTGATTGGATGAGGATATTACAACCATTTATTATCTAATATTCATGTTTTATTCACTTTGGAAGTTTTAATGTGGGGTTTGAGGTTATTATAAATTAATATTTTGAGGGTTTTCAAAAGATCCCCTCTACTCTCTTATAAAAGGGAACTTTTCCCAATTCTCTTCACTCCATTTTTAGCATTAAAACAAGGAAAAACACAGTGTATATACCTTATCCACTTCTCTATAAACACACTAGAGGTCCTAGTATTCATCAAATACCAGCTTTAGTGTCTTAAAAGGATGTTTAAAAGAGGCACGTCGAAGAAGAGGTAATATCCTTTACCGATTCTTTCAAACTTCTTTCTTCTTCTACATCCTCTATATGAGTTGTTTAAATATGAATTAACAACTCCAGTATCTATTTTATACTGATATGTTATTATGAATATGAATCTACCATATTCCATATTTTATCCGTCCTATGAAAAATAAAATCACCACGCATGAGTACGTACGGATTACCATCTACAAATCGTGGTGTTATTTGTTTTTCATCACTAACATACTTGGACAATTTTAAGGATGGAAGAAATAACAATTAGTGATTATTGTAAAATTATAATTATTCTGAAATATTATACACCATACACTTCAATACAATTCTACAATCATGGAAATGATATCGTCGCTCGTGCGTACGTGCGGTCTACCGTCTCTACGATGTGATGTGATCCAGCCTACATGATATTCATTGAATAATGATTATATAAATGATTAGAATGAATTAATATTATATATATTATACTAATACAATTCTTTAAATGATATAACTATAACCTAAGAAGAGTAATAATATTTTATTTTACAAAACAAGCAAAATAACATAAAGTAGTTAACACCCGAAGAATTAGTCAGAATGAAATGTTACTAATAAACCGATAAAAATATGACCAAATATGATATGATAAAAATAAATATGATTCTGGATTAAGTAAATGACTCTATTTAAATCATTAAAAAGGAGGTTCGGATATGTATAATGCAATCGGACCCAATATAAGGGATAATTATTCCAATCTCATTCTTATCTGAGATTGTTTATTCGTATGTCTTTACAAGGGTTATATTCATCAAACATGTACATGTTTTATGAAAAAAAATCATAAATTTCTTACTATTATTCTCATTATGTTTAAATTTGTGTTTACATATTCTTGAACTTTACTCTTTGGTATGGAAGGAATCTTTCTTTTGTTTAACATATGAGGTACTTTTTGACTTTTCCAGTCGATGTACGAGAAGACTGTTTTTTAACTTATACAATGTGAATGGATTTTTACAATTTCATAACACCTTATTTACATAAATATTCCTCTATAAGATTTCATGATTAATTACCAATTTTATTTTTTGAAAATTGCACATATATTTGAGAAAAGAAATTTATTTGAACGAAGAAAAGTTATTAATCTCAAGAACTTATTTCAAGAGTTTTATCAAAACTATTTTCCATCTATGATGACATTCATTACTATGGTTATTTTTAAAGTATAATTTCCTTATTATTTACATAGTTTAATATAGATTATGTAATTATGAGATGATTCTTATGAATCCCATTATAGTCATTGGTTTATGATTAATGATTTCTGTTTCTTTTGTGGCACACAAAAGTATGATTTCATTATGAGATAGTCGAGACCTATATCACCCTTCAAAGCATTGGGTAATGATTTATATATCATGATATAGACATGGCTGTAATGAAAAGTAAATCTAGTTCAGTAATATAGGGCTTGAACGACTTGTAAAACGGGTTCAGTAATGGACATTGTCCACTATGATGGTATTGGCAGCAATGCCTTGGATACTATGGATATCATATAATGTGCTTATTAGTTTTCCACAATTACATGTTTTATTACCCTGATATTTTATCATAATAAATGTTCCTTTGTGTTCTATGCCTTATATACTTCAATGATATATTTCACTACTCAATATTATGATGTACAAACATTATGTTCTTGTTTTTATGTTAAAATGTATATGTTTTTTTATTTTATACATGCTTACCCTTATATATCATTTGAGATCACCCTTTATATTATTTAATATCCCCATGTTATAAAGAAAACATTTATATATGAAAACAAAAGGGGAAGATCATTATGAGAGATTTTGAAGATCTTTCAACACGATTAAAAGATTATGTTCTGAGTTTCCAGAGACAATAAACTAATATGGTATTTGGGAATTTTTGTATCTTATGTACTTTGTATTCTGAAAATTTAAATTAATGTCCATGTACATCAAGCTTGGGTCTATTATATTCAACATGTTATCTTCCATGGTTAAATACCTTAATGAAACCTCATCCCCATGATAAAAATATTTCAAGACCTGATATTTTTATAATACTTTCTAAGACTGTTGATGTAAAAAAAATTCAAGATCATCCACTATAGTATTAACACAACAGAATGTGATTGGATTATTAATCCTATGTTACAAATCACGCTCCTGGAAAAATTTATGAATCCAAAGGGATTTCTTGGTAGCATCAGAACACACTATATACTTAGACAACATAGTATAATCAGCTAAAACATGTGTCATTGAACACTTTCAACACACAACTCCACCATTAAGGTAAAAAATATGATATTTGTTACATCAAATAATTCTAATCTATTTGAAAACCAGTATCATCATACCATCTAAGGAAAATCTTTTCGTATCCTCTATTCACCATGAATATATCCTTAGTTTTTCATAGATACCTAAATATATTCATAATAAAAATTTATTTTTTTCTCTTCGATCTACTTGAAATATGCCTACCATGCTAAAGGAATAGGAAACATCATTTCTAGTACATAACATGGGATGTCATATTGATCCTATCACTATAGCATATGACATCTTACACATTCTATCATTATCATGATTTGTCTGTGAAAATGTTTTCTAATAAATATGATAACCAAGTTACACTATAACAAATCCACACTTATAATGATTTATAATAAATAAAATTCGTATCTAGTCAATATATGTACATTGGATTAGTCCAATATTCCTATTTCATCTATCAAAAATGATCTGGATCCCTTGAATTTAGATTTCATCGCGTATGTCCTTCATGGAGAAGAACTTATGATAATATTATTTACCTGACTGTAAGAGTTGTCTGTATTTTCCAATAAGTAATATTTCATTATCATAAACTACTAGGATATTGATCACATTGCCATTATGACTTTTATAAACACATGTCACACATTTATTCATAGTGAAACCAAATGTTTATGGCTTTATTCTATGGGGACCTATAAAACATGTTCCTTTATGAACTCAGGTGTATCTTGAGCATAAAATTCATCAAATTCAATATTTCATCCACTATACTTTTTGAGGATTTTCTCCCTCTATAAATAAAATATTTCTTTCGACAGTCACATTATTTTCTGAGGGATTTTATATGAATTATCCTTTTTTTCCTTAGGTTACAATATAATGATACACATTATACTATGGGGTGATAATTTATTAAATGATAATAAATTTAATCCTTCTTATAACCCCATTCATATGTGTAAGAAAAAATGATTTTGTTTCCAACCAGCTGCTCGGAGAGAATTATTTCTTACACTAAATTTTTTATTTAGTTTATTTAATATTACATAGTTTGTAATGCATATCCCAAAAATGATAATGGAAGATCTTCATGACTCATCATCGTCCTTACCATGCCTAGTAATGTACAGTTACATCATTAAATAACACCATTCCACTGGGTTGTATATGGTGGAGTGTGTAGAGATAGAATCACAAATACTCGTAGAATGATGATGTAATGACCTGAACATTATTAATAAAAAATCATATTGATCTAATTAAATGTATTATTATGTAAAATTATTTTGTAAAACATATGCTATTCATTGATTTTATGGTTTTGGATTTTAAAATACAATTATGAAATGTTAAAATTGCTAATATTACAATTGAACAGTGATCACATGATTAATATAAATGTAGGTCTTTAAAAAATCCAATTTACTCTGACAATGGAAGTGATGGCATCATCCAGTAGAATTATTCCACAAAAATCCCATTTATTGGAGCTGGTGAATGGATGTATTATCACATGGAGTCTCTCTTGACCAATCCCTAGCCGAGCTTAAACATTTTAGTCTTTAATATAATCTTTAATGGGATAAGTGGAAGTTATCAGATATTACCACCTGAGGGATGTTATCCAAGATTCCCTAAGAGTCTATCACCATCGCACACCTTACCCTTAGGTATTATACGGGTATTATAAGGTGTTATGTAACAAGACCCTGACACTATGATTATGTGAATTATTTTTGTATGGAATAATGAATATACATTCATTTTATTACTGACACATGATAGAAACAATTTAAAGAACAAATAGTTTTTAAGATAATATTTAAATTCAATTATGAAATGTATTTTGATGAATAAATAAATTTTTTAATAAAGTTATATTTAAATAAAATATTATTAATAAATTAATTTTATTTAAATATAAATTATCATATAATTTTTTGTAATTAAATTGTAATTTATATTAAGGATTGAAATCTATATTGTCAAAACCTTTGAATTTTTGATAAATTTTAGTTTATATTTTAAAAATTAAAATTAACTTATTTATAAAATAATTTACATAAAATCAATTTTACATTTGGGTTCAGGATGTTGACATTATTTAACAGTGAAATTTCCACAATTATCTTAGACTACAAAATTTTTGGGTAAAAATTAAATAATGTTTAAATATATAACGTGTTTTATGAAATCATAATGAACCAATAGTGATGCAATAAAATACTATTAATGGGATATTCGACAAATATATGTTTTAACATTAAAATAATTTTATCTTTTAAAAATGATTTCATTGAGAGTGTGACTCATATCTACATAAGAAAACCTATTATGTAAATATGTTTGGTCATTGGACACATAAAATAATGTTTTCATCTCCACTTTGAAAAACCATGGGAAAAAAACCATTGGATGATTTGGGGTTTTTATTAGTTTAATTTTTTGTGACTGAAACATAAATAATAATGAATTCTTTCTCCTTTCAAATATAAACAAACTCATTCCCCCCATTCATCCTAACTCAAACCATTTGACACTCGGAAAACCTATTCCCAAATTTTATAGAATCCATCCAAGGTTCCCCAAGATCCCAATAATATTATCTCAATCCTCTCTCAAGCCTTTGGTTCAGACTTCCATTTAAGGGGTACTCACTTTCCTTTCATCATTATTTATGCCCATGTATCCTTATATTTTGTTTCCCTTCTATTTTCAATTAAAAATGTTTTGGTATGATTTTGGACCTCCCCTCTACAACCCCCATATGTTTGAAGGTTTATAGATCACTTTATCTCTCATTAATGCCTCCCATGTAAATCTATTACCATGCCAATATTCCATAAGGTATTTCTCTCTCCTCATCTACAATTAGGAAATTATTTTATATTACTCATATGTATTCAATTACACATTTGAGACATGTTCCTATATGATCCCCTTAATGTCAATTTAATGTACATATTATGAGATTCTCATTTCTCTCTCATCAACAATTTTTATTAATTTTTATGTCATGTCGTTATGCTGCCGAAATTGCACCCCAATTTTTCTTAGGAAAAGTCACTGTTTAGTGAATACCATACCCATTACTCTATCAAGGGTATTCATATATATATTCATTTAATTATAGATTTTAGAGTTTCATTAACTTATTTTTACTTCTAATATCTTGTAATAAATGGTTATGTTATATTATTCCATGATGTATGATCCATGTAGAGCACATATGCATGAAATGAAATGTTTATAAAGTGTGTTCCCTAATGGCAATCTAATGCACTAGGTAAAAAGTAGTATCAAGATAACACAAGATGGATGAGGTTTTACTCATGATAAAGTAAAATAATGTTTTATTCATTCTCCATGTGCAATGACCATTGGATAATGAAAATATAATGTTAAATGTTGTTTTCATATTTCAATGTATTGATAATCATGTTATATCATACCCTTATGTTCATGTTACTATTGTGCCCCATTGATATGACTATTGATAAACATGTACCACATTATCTATATTATTCCTTTTTTTATTCCCATAAAATGCTTTATAGCTAACCCTTTTCTTATGCATGTCTTCAGGTTATACCATTAAATGATTATATGATAAAATGTTGTGGTTATGTACAAGAAGTTTTCAATAAAGATGTTATATTTTATGTACTATGGTTTTAGGTAATGTTCCAAATTTCATAGGACACTAGGACACTCAATCATTACGGTTTTCTTATGTGAAATATAATTTATTAAATCATGTTTATGTTTGTAATAAATATCATGTTTTTTATAGTTTTAATCAGAGGATAGGTTTAGTTATTATAGGGATTAGTATTTTGAAACCATAGTGAAAGCCTTAAAATGAGATTAATTAAAATGAAAATATACCTAAATTTTGGTGAGTATTCAGTATGTGGTTTATCAAGAAAATACATCCATGTATGGATATGAAGAAGTAGAGGTGGCTCTGGCACAGATGTATCTAGGGGTAAAACCAGAAAACACATCTTTGGGCTAGCCATGAACGGTAACTAGTGCATGACAATGGGACTTTTTTCACTCTTGGATCATCACTCCTGGGGGATATGCATCTATAAATTCATAAGCTTATTATGAACCATTATTAAGGGAAAAACTCCCCTAAGAATGTATGTTAGTAATTAGATCAGTGATAACATAGATTGGATCCTAGAAATTAATATGTTAATGAGAACAATGTAATTTATAGGTTATCACTTTAATGACATTAGAATAAAATTAATGTATTTAATAGTTTAAAAATACTCATCCCAAATTCTATACTAGATAGAGTAGAACAAAAATAAAAAATTTAAATGTAGGGTTATCATCAATATTTCTACGTATTCTTTTGTATGTCGAATGTTTAGTTGAACAATCCCAAAACCACCAAATATCATGGAAGTATATATGTTAGTGAGAACTAAAAATTGTTAAATAGTTTCATCCCATCAATATAACTCCTTCCTTGTCACAGTATTTGTATCGAACTACCTAGAGAACCTCGACATACTCCCTTTGGTGGGAGTTCATACCATTCTTCAAATGTCTTGGATTTCCTTATATAGAGCCATTATAAATTTCTGTGACCATGAAATCACTCTCTATATGAAGAATCGATCCATGATTATTTAAAAGTTCAAGGATGTGGTTGAATATTCTTTATCACCATTATCTCAAGTATGGATATTACTTTTTTTATGAGAGCATGAACAATTCTCAGATGATTGAGTCTATGGACGAAACCATCCTTGATGAAATGCCTACAAGGAAAGAATTAACTGAAGTTTTTTATGGGAAATTTTTTAGTCTTCATCTTAGATGAGAAGTTGAATTCTTGATTTATCTTATACCTGGCATATTTCCAATATCCATGACTCCATACATAACGTCTATTGTGGATCATGAAGAGCTAATGAATCATCTACATGAGAATTGGGATAAAGGGATTATATGCCCAAGTGCATCATCATGGAGTGAACCAGTACTATTCATCATGAAGTATGATGGGTCAATGCACCTTTCCATTTATTATTATGAGATTGAAAAAATTATTATAAAGAACATGTATCATCTGCCCTGAATTTATGACCCGTTTGATCAGCTTTGTGGAGCTTAATACATCTTCAATGTGGATTTTCTATCCGGTTATTACAATTTAAGGGTTAAGAAGGTGGATATCCCCAATAATTATTTTTGTAAAAGGTACGAGCATTATTAATTCAAGTTAATTCCTTTCAGAATCAATAATTCTCTAGAAATACTCATGGACATTTCGAATAGCATATTTAGTGATTACCTTGAAATATTTGTGGTAGTATTTATAGACTATATTCCAATATACTCCATAACAAAGGAAGATCATGAATAGTATCTTATCACTATACTAGAGTTCTCTCAAATGGAGAATCTCTATGAAAATTAAAATAAGTGTGAGTTTTGGTCAAAGGAAGTCTCATTATTGGGTTATATAATCCCAAGCAGTGGGATATATCTGGATCCATCCAAGACCGCTGCAATTAAAGGATGGTTAATGCCTATATCTATGATAGATGTCCGTATCATCCTAGGGTTAGATGGATATTATTGCTAATTTGTGAGATAATTTTTACAATTTTCCAAACCTCATAGTAAGATAACATATAATGGAGCCATGTTTTCTTGGATTGATGAATGCGAATACAGATTAAATGATTTGAAAATGAGGTTTATTACTGTACTCATTCTCACACTACCTATTTGTGGATATATGTTGGTGGTATTTAGTGATGAATTGATGGAGAGCATGTGATGTGTGTTGATGAACAATGATAGAGTCATTACATATACTTCTAGTAAGTTAAAATTTCCAGATAAAAACAATCCAACACATGATATGAAGTTTGTTGTAGTAATATCCACATAAAAAATTTGGTGACATTTATTCTTTGGGTAGATGACTGAAACATACACAGATCACAAAATCCCCAATTATATATTCAAAAATAAGAGTTGAATATTCTCCAAAAAAGGTGGTTACTACTGATGTAAGACTGTGACTGCACAGTCCATAACCACCATGGGAAAGAAAAAAAGGTGGTAGATTCTCTATGTAGAAATGATCCAACAACTCTTTCATTTATGAGAATTAAAAATGATCCAATATTCTTAGATACGATGAAGATCAAATTGGGAATCTAAAATAATTTGAACATGATCAATCTAGTCTCAAATGATTGCCCAACTGTCACTTTTTGAATTGTTAATGGGTGGTCAAAATAATGATGTGGGAATTCAGATGAATGTTGAGACTATTATAAAAGGTAAATCATCAGAGTTAAATGTTAATGAAGAGAGAATTGTGTGATTTGGGATAAGACTATGTTTTCCATAAAATCCAAAGTTAATGAATGATCTTTTGGATGATGCACAATGTTTGAATTTATCCATTAACCATGGAAATAGAATGATGTATCTAGATCTCTGAGGGAATTATTGGTTTGATAACAAGATGAAGGAGATCACCAAGTAGACATCAATGTGCTCGGTATGTCAACATGTGAAGAATGAGGTACTGATGTATAAGGGGATAAGGCAACCATTACCCATACAAAAATGGAAATGGTAGAAAATAACCATGGACTTCCAATGACTTATAAATGAAACAATTTTTTCTAGTTTGTTGTCGATACTCTTACAATAACATCACAATTAATTTCAATTCCAGATGATTTCTCATTGGATCAACTGGAATGAATATACATCATAGAAGAGGTAAGGTTGAATACAGTGACACTATCAATTCTATCCGATCGAGATCCATGATTCCCATCTATGTTTTGGAAGAGTATCCAACACCCACAGAATACTGAGAAAAAAATTAGTACGAATAATCATCATCAAACTGATTGAAATATGGTAATACTATCCAAAAATTTTATGTCATGTTGAGAGCATGCTCAATAAAATTCAGAGGAGGTTGGGGTCATCATCTTCCCCTAGTTATGTTCTATTACAAAAATAGTTTTCACTCAATAATTGAAATGGATCTTTTTGAATAACATTATGGGAAGAGGTACGAAACACCTGCAAGTTGGGTAGTGAAAACTCTTAGGTCCATAAATTGTCGTGGAAATGGTGGAGAAGGTTAATACCACCCCGTAACAAACTAGAGCGGGTAAGAGTCTACAGAAGAGATATTTTGATAATCATCGACAAGACATAGATTATTATGTTAGAGACATTGTATTCCTATTCATATCACTATGGTAGATAGATATAAGATTTTGGAAGAAGGGAAAGATTAATCCATGTTACATTTTCTCTTTTTAGATCCATGATTGTATTTGAGCAGTGGCATATCGACTAGAACTCCCAACAAACATATCTCAAGAACATGATGTATTTTATGTATCACTCTTGAATAATTACATATCGGACCCATCACATGTACTCAGTCCAGAAGTCATACCATTGGATAATTACTTATCTTATGAAGAGAAGATGGTGATAATCATAGATTATTGGGAGAACGTTCACTGAAATATGACAAACTCCTCTCATAATGGTGTTGCAGGGAAACAAAAATATTGAAGATGTAATGTGGGAATTTTTGGAAGTGATGAACCAGAGTTACCCTCATCATTATCAGTGGGAGAACAAGTAAATTTTATAGGTGATATTTCTTAAGTGGAGAATATTGTAATGACCCAAACATTTATTAATGAAAAATTTTCTTGATCTAATTAAATGAATTATTATTCAAATTTTCTATGTAAAAAATATGAACACCCTTTGTTTCACTTTTTTTGATTTTAAAATATTGTTATTAAATTTTTTGTTACTAATATATCCTTTTAATAGTGATATCATGATTATTATAAATATAGGGCTTTATCAAATAAAATTTACCTAGAAAATGGAATTGATGACCTCATTCAGTATAATTTATCCATAAAAATCCCAAATTTCCAAGATCATAAAGGAGGAATCGTCCATTGGATTCGATCTTGACCAAGCCTATGCAAAGCTTCAACATGTTAAGATTGAATGGAATCACCTATGGGAGTAGTTTCCGTTAATATATATTACCACCCGAGCGATGTTATCTGAGCCTCTCCAAGAGCCTGTCATCATCTCACACCGTAACCTTAGTTCTTATGCGGGTGTTATAAGGTGGTATATAACCAGATCCTAGAACTATGATTATATTTATTAAAATATAGAATATACAGTCATTTTATTATTGTTAATTGGAAAATGGGATTTAAAGCACAAAGTGTATTTTAATATAACATTTAAATTCAATTAAGAATTATATTTTCATGAATTAATGAATTTTTGAATTAAATATTATGTTATAAAATATTACTACTAAATTAATTTTTATTTAATATAAATGATCGTATAATTTTTTATGAATACAATTGTAATTTTTATTATTTTTTGAATGCTGTTATTTTCAAAACCCATAAATTTTTTATAAATGTCTTTTTTTTAATGGGAAAATTCATATGTTATAAAAATTATTTAGATTAAATTAAAATTATTTTATGAATCTAGGAAGCAAAATTATCTAACGGTGAATTTTTCATAATTTTCGGAGAAAATCAAATTTTTGGGAAAAAATTAAATAACTTTTAAATATATAAGGTATTTTTTGACACAATAATGATCCAAGTGTGATGTCCTAAAATGATATAAATGGGTTACTCGGACAATATATGATTTAATTCTAAAATAATTCGATTTTATATTTGTTTGAATTATTTTATATTTCCTTAGTTGACCCTCCAAGACTTATAAAATATTTTAACATTATAAAATGATTTCATTGAGAGTGTGACTCACCTCCACATATGAAATCCTAATATTTTAATAATTTCATCCATTTTCCTTATAAAATAATGTTTTCTACTCTACTTTGGAAAAAACCATGGGAAAACCATTGGATGGTTTGTGGTTATTATAAGATTAATGTGCAGTTTCCAAAACCTAAATAAAAATGAATTTCCTCTCTTTTCCTATATAAACTCACTCAACCCACATTCCACACCACTAAAACAATTTGGATCTAGACCAAATTCAAACCACCTATCTCTAAAATCCTCCCAATTATCCGTACAATCCCATGACATCTCTCTCAAGCCACCCCAAGCCGTTGGGATCACACATCCATGTAAGGGAACTTCACTTTCCTTCTTTATTTCCATCCATGTTTCCTTTGATTGTAATGCCCTTTTATTTTACATTAAAAATGTGGGGGTAGGATTTTACACCTTGTCTCATCTACCCTAATTATGTTTTATTGATGAGAGATCACATTCTCTACCATTAATTCCTCCCATGTACACCAATTACAATTCCAAATATCCGTAATGGATTTCTCTCTCCTCATTTACAGTATGTAAATCCTTTCATATTATGCATAAAAATTCCATTACAAATATTTTAACATGTATAAATATGACCCCTTACTATCCATTTCATTTACATAAGATGATATACCCATTTCTCTACCAACAAACATTTTTATGATTTCTTATTTCATGGAGTTATGTTGCTGAAATTGTACCATGATTTTTCGAACCCAATGTCAATGTGTAGTGAATACCATGCCCATTTATCTATCAATGGTATTCAAATTTATGAACATATACTTATTTATTATAGTGTTCCATGTACGTATTCCACATTCCTTTATCATGAAATAATAATGATATTGGATGATTCCATGTTATATAATACTGGTGGCACACTTATGAATGAAATGAAATGTTTATAAAGGGTGTGCCTTGATAGCACTCCAATGGATTAGGAGAATATTAGTATTATGATACTTCAAGTGAAATAATGCTTTAATCATACCAATTATAGGGTAATGTGGCTTTAATAATGAAAATTAAAGTGTAATGTGTGTTTACACATTTATAATACCATGATGGTGATGAAAAGGTTTTGTGTTATTTGAGTCATGTGAACATGATTCGTTATCTATTTACAACACCTGATTTTTATAACAAAAAACATATATAACATTATTTAAATATTCTATAACATTTGAAATATTTTCCCAATAAAATAATCATCTTTTACATCTGAATAAAAAATATAACCAATATGTATCTAAAAATGATATATAACTTATATTTATTGTAACAATATGTATATAATAATGACAATGTAAAAGGAAAAAATTCCTGTTGGAAATTAAAGTTGGTAGTCACCTATGGCAAGACCAGCCAACACCACACCATTTGGTAGCTCATTGATCCACATTTCCTTTGGAAATATTCTTGAATCTATATGGTACTTTCATTTGGATACAAATGTGCGAACAACAAGCTATATAGAATAACAAATGTATAGATATTTAATTAATGCAGTTGATAACAAACACATATTTTTCTTCACCGCACTATTCAGTGAAATTTTTCTTCTAGTGGCCTAGATTGACACATGAATAATTATAACATCTGACCCAAGTTCCAATAAATGGTTTCCCTACCCGGATGGTCACATTGTGTCAAGCACACCTCCCCATACAATATAGGATAGCGACTAGTAGTTATTGTTTGTTAAGTGAGTCATGGGAATACTATTCCCAATTTTATCAAAATAAGAAATCAATAAAAGATGATAACAATGAACTAGTGAGGAAGCATATAATTGAAAAAAATAGTATAAAATCACATGATAGTCAAAGTAGAAAATAGGATACTCAAATAATACAGAAAACATGCTATGAAAAAAAAAAGTTCCCAACGTATACAATGCAACTAAACATAAATACGCAATGACTCCAAAGAGGTTCCTAGTCATCGTATGGTTCCCTAACTCATTCATCATTACAAAACATCAATCTATCCCTAAAACTAACAATTATCTTATCCTATACTCTAGTGATGATTAGGAAACCCAATATAGGTTGTCCGTAGGACTCTGTGGGCCACCAACAACAGAGACTAAATTCCAGAAAAAATATAGTTTATACAATTCTATGAAGAAATAAAAACAAGTCATTATTAAATAGTTATGACGTTTTCATTTATTCTTGAATCATCACATTATACTGGGTTTCATTCGTTGTCTCACATTTAACTCTGAATTCATCATGGTCATTGATTTGTTATTAAATACCATGTCAAGAACCCAAAATCTCATTTGGTGTTGAACACCATATTAGGCAACCCAAATCTCATTCATCATAGATCTCCATGGATAACACCCAACAACACAAGTGCTTGGTTAATTGTTGGGGATGAACTCCATGTCCATGGCCCAAAATATGAATGGATTGAAACGCCATGTCTACCTCCCCAAAATATAATTCATTTAAATATTTCATTAATTCACATGAATTTACCACCTCATTGCATTACCAATTGAATGATTAATTTCACATATCAGACTACATTACTTTTCCCAATGATTAACAAAGCATTCAAATCAATATTTAATTCATCAATTATTAAATCAATCTACACAACCATATTATATAATTAATCATTCAAAAAAATTATAAATATAAAATATCAACTTATCATAATTAATTATCACAATTAGTTATATTTAATAAACAAAATGGAACATTATTAATTTACCATAAATTATCTTACATATCCAGACCTCATCTTATAATTTACTTCCACCAATTAATTATCTTATCACAACCAATTCTATATTTTAATTACCATATCTCAACCCGTAAATAAAATTTCCTATTCAAATATCTAATTGGGAATCCCTAGTCATTCCATGATTAAATCGTAAATTACCTATCTATGTTTCCAATGCATCAACAAGTAAAAATTAAATTCTTAATTAATTCAATTAACGAAATAAATTATTATGGGAAGCTAAAAAATTAGTAATCTCACATACACATATCCAATCCATGACTATGTTTGTTCAAATTAGGCCACATACAACAGTTTTTTGATGGATGATAGCCCAATGGAAATCCCCAAAATCTTGGGGACATGACGACGTTAATCAAGATCATAAATTAAATACCTAAGAAAAAAATTATTATCAAAAGATACAAGATATTGAAAATCTAGATATAGATCCACAATCCTAGATCTAGATCTCATCCCATAGGTTTCAATACATGGAAATAGTGGAGATAATTAATGAAAGGATATAATAAAGATAGAGGAAATAACAGAAGATGCAATGGGATGAAATAAACTTACTGGAAAAATATGAGATCATCAATCTAGGATTTAGATATAGAGGAACGGTGTTCAAATTGACTTGGAATCCCATTGGAAAGCTATGGGAATACCTATATTTTGTCCATCCTAGGCCTAGGTCACAATTGAGGGGTTTCAAAGGTTCATGTGATTTAGAAACTAAATTTCACATAATTACAACCCACACACATAGTTTCCTGGCTAGCGGCACACCGTCAGGGTAAACTATGTTCCAACTATGTAGAACTCTCAGTCTAGGTTCACATGGTTACCTGGGATTAGATGCCTGGATAGTTATACCATGTGTAAACCATTCACAATCCATATCTTGTTAAATTTTCTTCAAAAATTTACTCAAACATACCCCATGACACAACTCCAATGAAAATGTACGTAAAAAATTCAATAGTACATACCAAATTCTCCCAAGATGACTTTAGAAAAGGCCAAAATCATACAATTTTCACACTTTATAAAAAATCATCCTCAACATACATCCCAAAAACATTACTAAGATTCTATTCCACAAATATTGGGCCATTAAGTCCTCTTTTCTGATCATGCTCAAAATTTTCATCATGAACATTCCCATGCTTCCATTATAGAATATTTATCTAAACATTCTTCCCCTGTAACAATTTTTCATATAAATCCAACACATGTATCAGATTCAACCCAAAGGAATCATATAACATGAGGTCAACCTCATACACATTGATCTCATGAGATGGTCCTGGGTTATATCGACATAGTTTTTGCACAAGGAAAAATGAATTCATATCACATAATTTATATGGAAGGGCCAATCGGTACGCCACTAGACCAATTCTCTCCACTAACTGAAACAGTCTTAAAAGACTGGGTGCCAACAAGCCCTACCTTTGTATCTTGTGGTTACCCAAACTACGTGACACCCAAAGGAATATGTGATCACCATCTATAATCTATAGGGGTCTTCTCCATCTATCAGCATATGCCTTCTTCCTTTTCTGATTCATATACATATGTTTCTGAATCAACATCCCCATGTCTGATGTTTCTTGCATGAGACTCAACCACATTAGCTCTGACTGATTTGCCTCTATATAGAATAATGGTGATCTACAATGTCTACCATAAATCACCCCTTGTGGTTCCATTTTTATAGTTTCTTAATAACTTTTTTATAGGTGAACTCCATTGAAGCCAAGTTCTTCTCCCATGATCAAGAAAATTCAAGTTCAAAAACATACAATATATCATTTAACACCTATATGGTACACTTTGACATCCCATAAATGTGTTGGTGGATGGATATACATAACATAACATGAGTTTCATGATCCTTCTGTAATCACTACAAAAAGAATGATGTAATGTGAAAACACTATCTGAAACAATAGTCTGTATATACATATGAAAATGAAATATCACACATACACAAAATTCTACCAACTGTTCTACTATGAAGGTTTCACTACTGGAAAGAAAACCTATACCAACGGTTCAAAACTATGGGTATATCCCCCAAAACCGTGGGTATAACCTATGCCCATGATTTTGGGAATAGTGGGGTTGATAGGCGTCGCAATTCGGGTCTGAGAATATACCCACGGTTTTCCAATCCATGGGTATAGGGGCACCACCCACACTATATAGCGTGTAACAACACTTCCACCATGTTTTTTAAACCTTGTGGATTTATATTAAAAAAATGAGAAGACCGAGTTTTGATCATGACCCCACCACCAACAAGCCGCCCTCTCTCACCAACAGAGCCAAATGCTTCTTCGATATATACATATATATATATAAATTAATAGAGTTGTATATCTAAAAATGATAACGGCATGAATTGACCACATAACTGGTTTTATCAAATTACAACACCTGACCAACTGAGCTGTCGAAATTTTGTTATATAAATATCAATACATCAATTTACTTATCTTAATTTTAACTTATTTATTAGAAAAGAACTCACCAAGATTCAAATAGTAGACAGACTTTAACAATATAGACTAACGGACCAACCAACCTACACATATTACTTGTTTTTATATGTGTATCTTTCTTAACATATTAATCCAAACCCTGTTCCCACCAAATATTTTTGTTGTCCCGCGTAATTTTTTTTTCCACCAGAAAACATATACCCACGGTTTAGCCAATATGTGTGTGTAGGTCTTCAATTTAAACCCCCCAATACCCATAGTTTTTCGAAACCATGGGTATAGGTCTTCTAAAAAAACCTCATACCCTAGATTTTGGCCCAAACTGTGGGTATACAACATGAAAAATAACCTTCACCCACTTTTTTTCAAAAATAGGGGTATAGTACTTTAAAATATATTTATAACAACGGTTTTTCCCAAAACTGTGGGTATAGGGGTACCCTATACCGACTTTTTTTTGAAAAACCAATGGTATAGGCCCATTTTCCAGTAGTGTTTCTATAATTGGAATGAAATGTGCTACCTTCTTTAATCGATCCACAATGTCCAAAAAAACTCATTCATCATAACCATACATTGAAGACCCATCAAAAAATCCATATTCATTTCATCCCACTTCCATTTCGGAATAGATAGTGGCTGCAATAGTCTTCATGTTTGTTGATACAATGCCTTCTACTATTAAAAGGTGAAACATATTTTTACAAACCTTGATTTCTCCTTTTTTATATGTAGCCACAAAAATTGTTGTCACAGGTCACGGTATATTTTTGTCACCACAAGATGTAATGCCCATTTTGATTCATGAAATTATTGCATGACTTCTTCTCACATACTCATAAGCACACCAATCCGATTTATCACATATATGACCTTATCCATATCTATAAACTAGTTTGATGGTGTCTCACACTATCAAGGCTATCCCTTAAGGATTAAGAATCCATATCATTATATTTATTATCCCTAATACGTCTCAAGAGAATAGACTCCAATTCTATGGAAAGAGTCATATTTTCTAAACGTTCATGAAAAACCAGAAGAAATTTAGGTAAAAAGTCATCATCTTTCACGTTGAATTCAACTCATGTATTAACTGTGTTTGAGTATTCATGGTCAAAGACGTATAAAAAAATTTATCCTTTCTAGGTGTATATGACATTTAAAAAATCAAAAGACCACATATACTCTAGCCATCCTTGCTATCGAATATTCATGTCATGCTATGAAAAGATATTCTTCATGCATTTGTGTTCTATAATAATAGTAAACTTTTTACCCACAAATATTGTCGCCCAAACAGAAGAGCAGAAAGTAACACTGCAATCTCGTGGTCGTGTGTGGGTTATTTTCAATCATGTTTCCACTACTTCCTTTACCCATAAGCCATTTCTCGATCTCCATGCATCAATGTAGCTCCAAGTTCAATCCCAGAAGCGATAGAATACACCAAGTATTCCACACCTGACTCATGTAAGATAGAAATTGGTGTTGATTTCAAGCAGTTCATTAACTCCTAGAAAGATTTATCACGTGATTCTATCCACTAAAGTATTTCCCCATTCATTGTCAATACTGAAAATGGTCCTGTTAATTGGTAAAAGTCTTTTATGAACCTCCTATAATATATAGATTATCATAAAAGGCATTGGATATCAAAATCATTCTTGGGATTCTACAATGTATCCAATAACTGTACTTTTTCTTGGATCACAAGCACACCTTCTTTTGATATGATGTGTCCCCAAAAGTATACATTGTCAATCCACAAATGACACTTATATAGATTTTTGTATAGCTGATTCTCTCTCTATGTTCCCAAGATGATGTCAATATGCTGGGCATGATCATCAGGAGGCTTAGAGTAAACCATTATGTTTTCCACAAACACCACAAAAAACTAATCCACGTATGGATGAAAGATATTATTCATTATGTCCATAAACAATGATGGAACATTTTCGACCAAAAAATCATTACAAAAAACTAATAATGTCCAAAAAAATTTATGAATGCAGTTCTTGGTATATCAGAAGTCCTTGATTCCACATGAGGATTCCATGATATCAGATCGATCATTAGGAACACACAATACACCATGAAATGGATAAATAGTTCATCAACACATGAAAGAAAATATCATTTCTTCATGGTCATTTTATTCTACTTCCCCTAATTGACACAAAAGCACAGACCCCATCAGCCTCTTGAAAATAATATGTTTGATCTCCAAGGCGATGTATGTGGATGGATAAAACATTAATAATAAAACTCCTCCAAATACATATTTAGCTTCTGAAACCAAGTCGGTGTTATTCTATAAGGTTGAATAGATACTGGCTTCACCCCTGTCATGATCTCAACAGTTAATTCTACATCTCTCTCAGGTGGAAACCTAGATAAGTCTTATGGAATGACATTGTTGAACTATTCCACAATTGGTGGAATTATATCATTCATATATCCCCATCATCTAGAAAAAGTCTGCAAATATGGGTTGAGAGTTCCCTCAGATGATAAATAATTGGCCTATCTTGACTTTCATGGGTATCGTATTCTCCACAATTTTCATACTGGTCACCCTTAAGAGACCTGAAGGTCACTCTATTGCGGTAACAATCGATGTGGGCTCAGTATGAGACTAACCTATACATACCCATTATATAGTCGAAGCATATTGTATAATGGATATTGATATCCCAAATAAAATGATACAAACTGTTATCAAGCCAACATCCCTTAAATAAACAAATATATGTAGAGTGTGTGCCCAATCCTCTATTGATATTCATCACTCATCTTTTAGACTCCACCTCCATGATAAAACCATTATCATGATTTAAAGATAAAATTTAATGAGTGACACTAGTATCATAAAAGTTACTAGATAATGTAGACTCTTTTAGAATAGTACCTCTCACTGTGGAAGGACCATCCTTACACTCCACAAGTGTAGGATTCATTGCATATAATTGTCCTGCCCCTTTTCCCTATGGCATCATCTGAATCCCCTGAGTAACACTACATTACTGATTCGGGCATTGATACTCGGATGCACCACAACCTCTACCTCTACCACTTCTACTAGTAAAAATAAAAATTCCAGATATATATGGTGTAGAATACACCCTTCCTAGAGTCTACCTCTGAGAATCTATTCTCTCAGTAACATCATTTTTCTTATTCTTGTAGAAATTCTAATGGTGACCCTTCTTGCATCAAAACCATCACCCCAATGGGGTAGAGGAAAATATGTGTCATAGTGCTCTAGCCTTCTGTATTGGTGTAATATAAAATGATTAGAATCTTGTGAAATAGTTCCTCCTTACTGTCCACCATGATTTCCACTGTCCATTTTGAGGATCTCATAATAGTTCTTACTGATTTTTGAAGGATCACTCTCGTATAATCTATTGACATCTACCTATATACTACTGTATGCCTCCCTCAAGTTCCCTTACGAAATGAGATCCTAAATAACCACATTAGATAAACTTTTCATCCTAAATTTATTATCCTAGGTCTTAATCTAACACTTAAGTATATCCTGTAAATTTTCTCCTGAAGAATACTCATCTTCTGCTAATGCTGGAGAAAAAAGTTTTAAATATGTGAAGAGTTCAGTATAATTCATAATGGACATCATCCCATGGGTCAGATGCATAAGCTATGAATCCTTCTCTTATGACAGAATCTCTAGATAGAATTGTTCCATGATCTTCTCAAGAAGTTCCTTCCATAACATGTCATCAGTCCATTTAGACCGTACATTAATGTTCTACCAGTTATTCGTTGACCCACCTCTCAATCAGAGTCTCCAAATGGTCATGTTTCATATATATGGTTTAAATCTAAAATTCAAATACCTCATATCCACCATATCCAATGAATGTCTAAGTGTGATATAGTTGCAACTCTCTTTTTAGCTCAGACATGATTATCAAAAACTGCACTGAGTCTCTCTCTCTATGAATTCCATTGATCAAGAAAGGTTCTCTTAGAACATTTCTCCAACCTTCTCTTCTTGCACCAATGGTGCCTTGAGTTCCCTATATAGAAGTTCTTTTCAAGCAATAGCCCTCATTCTCCTCTCAACAACCATTATAGTGTCGTAAATATACAATTCCAAACACATGTCTTATGTTTCACAACCATTAATTACTCATATTATCTAGAATTCCTTTATTAAAAAATAAATTAATTAAAAAAACTCATTCAATCAATAAGATTTCTCATTAAACACCAGTTTATTTTCATTTTAATCATTATTTCAATCTAAAATCATTGAGAAATAGTTCATGTTAACCAACATACCCATAACCCATTTTCACATGATTGCCTAAAGTGATGAATGTCACGGTAACCTTGAGTGCTTAGAATGATGCATGCATACTCCACTCCTGTGCCTCTGTAGTCCAATAATCAAAACTCAAAACATCTCAAAAACAATCATCACATCATACCACAAGTGTTTCACCAAATGTAAAATAATGTCTAACTGTTACAACAATCCACAATAACAACAATCCCACCGTGATTACCCAAATTAACCCCCATACATGGGTTCGAAAATCCCATTAAAAAGCTCATTACCTTACCCTAAATCTTCATAGTCTTATTTCTACCTTTACCAAAATAGTATGACAAACATAGAAGAAGGAAAAATCCACTGATACCACTTTGTAAAAACCCGACTCGGGTGCCACTAAGTGGTGTCTCAGGCCTGTTAGTCACATGCCCTCATGTTCACCTCCCTGTATGCTAGAGGGTTCCAACTTGTATCAAGGGTTTGTTAAGTCCTTGATTGGAAGACTATATACTTATTTATCATAAAAGGATATCAACGGAAGAAAACTACAATAAACAAGTGAGGAATCATAAAAATAACCAAAACAATACTTAATCACATGATATTAAAAACAATAAATACAATACTCAACTGAAATAGAAAACAAGATAAGACAATGAATGTGTTAATTGTCTAAAATGAAACTAAAAGTAAAGAAACAAATACAAAATAGTGTGTCCCAAACCACTTCTTGTTCCCTCACCCATGCTCTATTACCCAACAACAATCTATACTAGGGACTTTCCCTTATCCCGTACTACAATAACAATGTTTACTTTGGTGCCGATTTAGTGGCCGGAATATGTTGTGAGTAGAACTCAGTAGGCCACCACCAATGGTGTTTAAAATAAGTCCAATCCCAAGAGAGTGTATGAAATTATATGAAGAAATAAATACAATGAATAATTAAATATTTATCACATTTTCTTATATTCTTAAATCATCACATTATACCCACTTTCAATTTATGTATCACATTTGAATCAAACTTCACCATTTTCATTATTTTGGGGTTGAACTCCATGTCAGAAACCCGAAATCTCATTCGTTTTTGAATGCCATGTCAAGAACCCAAAATCACACTCGGTGTAGATCTCCATTTCAAACACCCCAAAACTAAATAGCTTTGTTAACTATTGAGGAGGAATGTAATATCTATGTCCCAGCTTCTCGATGGTTTAGAACGCTATATCTAGCACCCAAAAATCAAATCCATTTATATCATTCAATAATTTACCATTATTTACCACATCGTTCATTTACTTTCTCAATGATTAGTTACACATATCAAAGTACATTAGTCCATCAAAAAAATAACTAAACATAAAAACCATTAATTTAATCATCAATTAATTAATAAATTTACATAATCTTATTCCATAATTAATCCTTCAAAATTAATTATCTAAATAAAATATAAACTTATAATAATTATTTCACATAGTTAATTTTCTTTAATAAACATCTTGTTACATAATTAATTTACAAAATAATTTGCATACATACCCAAATATCATCTTATAATTAATATCGTACATTGAATTGTCTTAACACATCCAATTTAATATCTCAATTACCATATCTCTTCCCATAAAAAAATATCCTAATAAAATATCCAAATGGGAATCCCCCTTTGTTCCATGATTTAATTATCAACTAATCAAATATATCTCCAAAGAATCATAAAGTAAAATAATCATTACTAATTAATCCAATTCAGGAAATCAATTATTAAGGGAATCTGGAAAATTGTTCGAAAAAAATCCTTCAAGGTATCATTGAAACATTTTTTAGGTTGTTGTGTTTGTTGAAAAATAGGGCCTCCATGTTGTTTTTGTTTACAATTTAGACCACAATGTATAAATTGTTGACCACGGGGGTTTACATGGTGTTTTTTTGAGTTCCGTAGATATTGTTGACAACCTATTTTGACAAGACCGATGAAAAAGGAATAGACTATCTAGAGGTGGTTTAAAAAGAACAGATCTATTGTGGCACCATTTTCTAGTGTTTGCCAAATTTTGGGGCCTCAAAATGGAAAAATGGAGATACATGTTTTTTGAAAAGGAATTTGCGCACAAGATCAGAGGTGGTTTTGAAACATTCGTGCAGGGCATGTTTAAGGGTCAGAAGGTGGAAAATTAAAAAAATACTCTAGGGTAAGAAATATTTGTAGAGGCGCATGAAATAATTGAAGATGTGAAAATGATATGAAGATGAGCGCGAAAAATGGAGTTCTGCAAAAAATCATACGAGTAAGGCATGATTTGGGAGAAGAACATCAATAATTGGAAAAGACGTGATGTGAGCAAATGATTAGCAAAAGGGTGTAAAAGATGAGGTTGGCACAGAAGATACATACAGGACTAAGGCGATGTCATATGGGGGTTTGTGCTACACGTGAGGATCTTGGCTGAAAAATTGGGGTTTTTTCACGGAGGGGCCAGTGAGGAATATAATTACGAGGTTACCCCCACACAATATCATAGCTCAACCCATTGAGAAAATATGAGAACCAGATTTCCTATGAATTTCATGCAAAGGGAGTAGTGTGAAAGATTTTTAGTTGTGTGCAAGCATATAATGTTGTACATAAGATTTGAGATGCACATAAGATTGATGTTGCACACAAAGTGTGTTTCATGAAAAAAGTGAAATATTCCATGCAATGCATTAAAGTTGTGCGCAAGATATAGTAAGGGTTGCGCAAAAGATTTGGAGTTTCCCAATACACTCGGTGCAAAGAGAGATTCATCAGTAGGTGAAAGTTGATCATTAATTGAACATATATAAATAGTTAAGGATGAAAATTTTATTAGATATAATCAAAATACCCACATGTCTATAAACTGTGAGTGGATATTCTGAATAAGTAGTTATCTCACTTCAGTTGAGAGTGTAGTGAGTTCTCAAACTATGAGAGGTCGTAAACCTGAAGGGACAGTGAGTCCAGTTCGAACACTGTAAACAACAGTGAGGTTTTTCTGAATTTGGTACTTCAGAACATTGACAGTGTAAGCTTCTTGGATGTAGCCCAGTGAGGGTGAAAAAAGTAGAAATTTTTGTGCCCCATGCATTATTTAATATATTTTTATAAATTGTTATGGTGATTGGACAGAAAAGTGTTTTTATTAATAGCGAAACCATATCAATAGGGGTTGTTGTTTTAATCAATCATACCCTGATTCACCCCCCACTCAGGGTATCTAATATAGTAGACCTAATAAAAATAATTAATCTCACATAAAAATATCAAATCGACGACAATGGAAGTTTGATTAAGACAACATACCTTTGTTTTTTATTAGATGTTCTCCCAATAGAAATAAAAAAATCCAAGAGGCACAATGATGTTGATCGAGATATAGATCTAAATCCCATAACCCAAATTTTAGCTCAAATGTATCCTTATCATTAAAATCAAGATCTATATCCATAATCCAAGATCTATATATCAAACCATATGTTAAAATCCATTGAAATAGTGGATATCATCCATGAAAAGATCTAATAAATATATAGGAATGAACAAGAAAAGTAATGGAATGAAATCCACTCACTGTGGAGAGAGCAGACCATCAATACGATCATTAGATATCAAAGAGTGGTGTTTGAATCGACATGGAATACCTTTGGAATTATCTAGGATCACCTATAATTTGTTGATCCCTATCCTAGGTCGAAATAAAGTGTTTTTGATGGTTTGAGTGATTATAAAACTAAATTTTAGATAATTAAAAACTGTGTGTATAGTTTCCAATATAGGGGTGTATGGTTAGAGGATAACTGGGCACCAACCAGTTGGAGCACTCTATCTTGGTTCACATGGTTTCCACATCATGGGAAAAAGGTTAGGGTAACCCTTGCACCAATCGTGTGGATCTCTCTATCATGGTTCTGATAGTCACCTAGGTTAAGGCACATGGTTTTTCAAACGGTGCACAAACCCTGCAAAAATCTGTATTAGTTTGTATTTTTAAAAAATTTACACAATGCAGCCCAAGACACTACTCTAATGAAAAGGTAGATAAATAAATCAAAATTACCTGTAAAATTAGCCTGACATGACTCTATAAAAGGCCACAATCATAAAAAAACATAATTCCTTATTTTCCATTCCAGGTATATAGATATTCCCCATTCGTGGAAGGATGGTGGTCAAGAAATATAGACTATTTATACATCCTGGTCCCCTTTTCCTTGTAATTTGTCTTCATATACACCAAAATTATTACGCTTCTGTCATGCCATTTGTCATTTTCCACTTCGAAAATCATGGTCAAATGATCCGATAAAATTATATCATTATTTCTCATATTATAATACACAATAATACTAGTGGGTGATTTAAGAAGATGTGAATGTATGAGATCAGTACACAACTTATTTGGAAATTTAATCCCTATGTTGTTCAAATGTTCAATGTAGCCAATAAACCAATCTAAATGAATCTGAACTGGTGTAGACTCTCCAATATTAGTTATTAGTGAAGCATTGATGATCTCATAACTCTCTTGTCTCCCATTATCTTGATATAGATCATGATGATGAGACATCATTCTATAAAAATCTATATCATAATTTTGCATCAATAGGTCATTGGACATTGATTTTACCATTATGTATTGAAAATATTTAGCATCAATCATATGTTTCTCATAGAGAGTTTTCTATTCACCACATGCCTCATTTCTGTGTGAAACTGGTAAATGATCTTCCATCACATTTAATTTCATTTCATATAGTAGAATTACACATACACTCCTCTTCTAGTCATTGAAATTCATGATGGTGAGAAGGTTTTCTTTCATGATTATGGATCACAATGATATATATGATGTCATATTTAATTTTTTATGATAATATTATTTTTTTAGATTTATTATATTATCAGATAAAATTATACAAAGATATAAATATTATATTTCTTCGTCTCCTAGTTTTTTATCAAAACCCCAATATCCTTCACCATTAAATTCTGAATATCTTATTTCAATGACATTCTTACAGCAATGACGTATCTTTGCTTCTCATTAACCTGTCATGGGTTGTTCAGACAACTTGATTGTTTTATGGAGTCATTCCATATTCCAAATGTATTGACTCAGAGTTATTTGATTCGTTTAGTGGGCTCCCAAATCCTAAAATGAAATCATTTTATTTTCTCATCCTTTTTCATTAGTTACACCATATCCTTCATGGGAATATAAACATTGATGTGAACCAATTCTTGACACTCCAAAACCATATGTTATAATTCAATTATAATTGAAATCAACCATTCCTTTCTATGTCATTCACTTTTATCTATGGTTCAATTATGACTGAATTAATAGAAGTCTATATCTATATTATGTTTTATAGTGGGATTTTATTATTTTTGAATAAATTTAAAATTATTATCCTTACAAAAAACTTGTCAATTTAATATGGGATTACATAAGTGATCAACTTTGTCTTTAAATGATATTTAAGTATAAACCATTTTATTTTATATACATATTTAATTTTCGATAAACCATTAATTATGTTATAGTGACAACACAACTATGATTAAAAACCATAAAACTGATAGAAATAGATAAAATTGAATGATAATGAGCGTTTTATAATGGTTTTTTATATATATATTGATAAGCTAACTGGTCTCATAGGGGAAAAACACCTTAAACCAGTCTGAGGTTCGTGTTTACATCATTCCACCTATCCAACATTGTATCATACTTTGATTGGTTTTTCCTCGGATCCTAAATTTATCCTCCTCCCCTAGATTGGGGTCGCAATCCATTATATTTGATTTTAATCACCGTAATATGAGGGTTAAAAGTGGGTTTACCTAAAAAACCATGGGGATGATGGCCTTACATATTAATTATTAGATAAGGCACACTAGCCAACAATTTAATTTAATACAAAATTAAAATGAAACTAATATAATTCAAATTTATGGTCTACCCCATGATCATGCACATGTATGAAAATAATTACACATTTAATAGAACTAGTATTCAATTAATTAATTGTTGTTTTTTGAGATAAATTTCACTTGAATCCATTAATTATCATCATTAATTAACCATTGATTTTAAATTAATCCTTATCTAAATTTCCATCATATTCCCTTCCTTTATAATTTTAAACAAATTAAATTAAAATTAACCTTGTACATATATGTAATTTGGAGGAAACATGATGAATACCTATACAATTCTTCCCAAAAGGTATTATACATATATAATGTTTTTCTCTGGTGACATATGTCACACAAGGCATATCATGTACTTTCATAACATTTTTATCCCTGAGGATTACATGAATTACGTGACTCTAGGTCATCTGTTACACTAAAACGCATGTAGAGTAACAAAAATATAATAAAACTCATACATGATTTATATATCTAAATATTATGTAGATATTAGTAAAAAAATATAAATATTTATGTATATTGAAACCTATCACATGGGGTATCTTATCTTACTGACTACACCGAATTTCATGACTCATGGTTTATGTAGTAAAATAAATAAATTTCAAATCGATGTATTCTAGTAAAAGTACCTGGCTTGTAGATCCAATATACATTGCATTCACACCCTTTATCATCTTTCATAACTACATGACTAGGGGCTCAACATGTGAGGATTCTGAATAAATATTGGAGTTCATGGTGTGTCCAGTGTCCCACACCCCGTTTTTACTCCATGTTTCATGATCACCATTCAGGTAGTCCATAAATGGAATATATGTACATAACCTAACATGATGTGAATACAAGCGAGACAAATGGGCCACACATCATATAGTATTTCTGAAAACATTCTAGTTAATTCTAGTCCACATGCAGTGAATTAATGGTCTAATTCTTTCTATAATCAATGCAACATCTCTAAAGGATCTTTGAATCAGTATTGAGGAGTTAAAAATGAATACAAAACATTTAATGTATATTACATGGTGTGTAGGCTGGTTTTGTATGAGTAGGATCCTTGGAACCTTCAGATGAGTTCCCCGATTGAATTTTAATCATAAAACTAATTGTTTCTGTTATATCTACGAGAAGCTATAGAGGAAAAAACATATCTCAAAATTAAGATTAAATGAAAGTATAAAAATTAATTTGAAAAATAATTATGAAATCATAAATCACCAATGAATAAAAAAAATATAAACAACTATATTCCCCCTTTAATTGCACATGTATGTTTCATGCTTAGCAGAATAGCCGGAGGGATGGTGCCAACATTTATTTTTTATACAATAATTGATTAATCCATGATATATATGATGATGAATGTTGGGATTCATTTAATTTCATCAAATAACATTCAAGGGAGAGAAACCTAGAACTATGAGAGACGATAGAAACACATGTTTTTTATAATTAATTTAATTTAATAATAATTACATACATGTGTATTCATTCTTCCATGATGTGTCTAGTCACAGATCTATTGTTCACCATCGTAGTTTTGTAGGAATCATGGGTAAATTACTTCTAGTGGTGATCCACATGTGTTCCAAAAATTGCTGGACATTTTGAATGGAGTCTTAACGGGCTACCATGGTGGATCCTTATGCTTGGGCCGTCCACAAATGATCATCATGAGAATATAATGCAAAGAATTCTCCATGTTCTGATGGAGGAGGATCACACTCATTTTGATAGTGTTAATGAATTATGAATAACTCTATTGGCGTAATTTATTTTTCATATAAATGATACAAAAAAACGTTTCTTGGATAGGGTTATGATAAGATAGCCATAATTGGGTATTTATATTGTTAGGTTGAAAATAACATAATTTCACAATTTCGATTATATTTTTACCAAATTCTAGAGAAACCCCTTGTAAAATAACAATAGTATCATTATTTCATGAAATATGATTTAGTTTCAAAAAAAAATTAAATACTACTTAATTAAATAATAATATATATTATTTCTCACTAGACCCTTAAATTCAGTCCTCCATCCTCCATTACATTTATAGAGCCTTGGAAATTGTTTAAATATTTATTAAATAAATATCCATGCATTATTGGGCAATAAATATATAAATATTCCACCCACAATATATTGTATTGAAAAACTAGTGTGGTAATAAATGCGATCAAAAATTTATGTGTAATTATTAAATTGTGACCTATAATAATATTAATTCAACATGATAAATAATAAATAATATATTATTTAACTAATTTAAGGGATAAACATATAGTGTGACCCATTAGGCCCCTTTGTGAGTGATATTAGACAGAGTATCCTAATGTATGTGGTTATAATCTACAAACACACCTTGGTACCCATAGAGAATAAAAATAATGCAGCAACAACATGTCACCTAATATGAATGCTTAACTTGTAATATAATAAAATTTTCTCGATATCTCTAATTCAGCGTGTCAAATGCTTATTTCATCAACCCATGCACACAATTTATCTTTCTTTTACCTCCAAAAATTGATTATTACTATTAAAAACAATCACCATAGATTTATATATGATATATAATTTATTTCAAAGTGCCTAATACATTAACATCCATTAGAGAAAAAAAAGGAAAAATAATTTTTTGTTATTCATTAATGCAGTATTATATGTGATGCACCCAACATATCCTACCTCTCTAAGCACATATGTAGTCATGTATTTCATCAATATATCTAAGTGCATGACTCGTAACACTCATTAATAATTATCTTAATATCTAACGACCAATACACACATCTACATATAAGATCATCTAATGAAACTTATAAATTTGGATATCCAACTTGTGGGTATTATTCTCAAAATATCTTACTAAAAAATATAAGGGTGTACACAATGATAAGTTTCGTCATGATTGTATGAGTCCCCACCCATGATTTATTGTATCATTTGTGTCCCTAAAATTATATATTCTGACTATAAAACATGTATTCGAGAATAGATTCATAGAACTTACGGGTTCTCATCATAGAAAAGATCCACTATAACCATTATGTGAGACAAATACTATAAGGAAATTATCACATAAACCCTTAAGAAAAATAACAATAATGATTTGAAATATAATTTATTGATATTCAAAACCATGAATATAATCTATCATACTCTACAAAATAAGTTGGTTCTAGTGTAGTAACCCAAATAATTCAAATTTACTTCAAGAGAAAGGTGGAACATGAGGATTATTTAAATACTATGATAAAAAGTCTATGAAGGGATAATATATATGAAAATTTTAGAACATGGGAGTTATATATGGAGAATGTTTCTTTCAGGGGTCATTTTTTAGAAATAAGGAGATATTAAAAAACATCCAATATAATGGTATTCTATGATTGGACCATGACAACATCTGTAACAGTGATCCGTTGTTTCCCTAGTGCTTATAGGTATTATCGATGATTTTTTAATAAATTATCACAATTAATTATCCCAATAACAAAGTTGACTTGAAATGCAGTGAATCTTGGCTGGACTCAAGAAGGTGATGAAATTTTTATGGAGCTCCAAATTAGGTTTATCATTGTGTTCGTACTCACACTCCTAACAAGTGGAGAACTCTATGTTCGATACAACAATGCTTTAGCGAAACTCTAAGGTAGTGTTTTAATGTTAAATTATGAATTCATTTCCTATGGCACAAATAATATGAACATCCATTGGAAAAAATCTCTAACATATGATCTGGTTTTGCCGGCTATGGTGTACAGGTTTAAAATCTGGCGACATTATATATACGGTTAAAAGCGTGAGATATGTACTAATCACAAGAGTATAAAATATATATTCAAATAAGAGGTGTTTAATATTCCAAATAGATGATGGTTATATATCATCATTCATTATAATTACTCAATCCACTACCATGCAGCTAATGAAAAAAAGGAAGCAGATGCTACACTTAGAAAGGATCATGAATCTATATCAATGATGATAATTGATAGGGAACTAATAATCATAGATTTTCAATTGATGGATATGAGAATAATTAAGGAGAAAAAATAATCAATCCTTTATCAAATGATTTCTCAACTATCCCTTATGGAGAAAATAAATGATTCCAAAATAAATTATATAGATATTCCATAAATGAATGAATCTATAATGAATGGGAAATACTCAGAGTTCAGGATCAATGAGGATAGAGTCATAAGATTTGGATAACATCTCTTCCTACCATCAAATATAGAGATAAATAATGTGATTTTGAGTGATGCGCATAGGTCAATCTTCTATATTCACACAATTAGAAAAACGATGTATCAAGAGATCAAGGAGAACATTTTTGGACATTATGAAAAATGAGATTACTGAATATACATCTATGTGCCTGGTATGTCAGAAAGTGAAGGATAATAGGTAAAACTATAAATTTATGATTCTACTGCTACCCATAGCGACAAATAAATGGAAAAACATCACCATGGAATTTTCATAGGACATCCAAAGACATCAAGTGAAAACAATTCTACATGGATTATTGTGGAACTTCTTATAATGATAACTCACATTTTCACAGTTCACGATTACTTATTTCAATATCAAATTTCAGAGCCATAATTCAATGATATGGAATGGTTCCATGGAGAATCACTATGTATTTTATCTGAATCAAGTCAGATATTGAGGTTTATGTTCTAGAAAATTCTCCATCATGCTTTAAGAAGTGAGTAGAACTTCAATACTGCATATCAACCTTAAAAAAATTTCCATGATAACTGAAAAATTTATACGTTGGAAGACATGTTGATAGAATTGTTAAGGGAATTAGAAAGATGACATGACAAACATCTTCTACTAGTTGAATTATCTTTCATCAATTATTTCCATTAGAGTATCCCAATGGAACCATATGAAACACATTGTGGGATAAGGTGCATAACACCAGCATGATATGAAGAAGTCAGTGAACGTAAGAATCAGGAACCTAAAATGATCGATGAAATGGTGGAGATGATGAAGACTGTTAAACATCATATCAGAACATACCTATGTCAACCAAAGAAATATGGAAAAAACCATCGATGAAACATATAGTATATGTTATGATACATTTTATTCCCCATCCTTACTCCTTGGAAGAGGATCATGTGATTTGCGATGAAAGGGAAGCTTTTTCCCAGGTACAGCAGCCCCTTCCAGATCCTTGATTGTGTATGAGTTTTGGTCTATCGACGAACAATTCAACCATCCATGACTCAAGTACACAATGTATTCCACATATCCTTATTTAAGATGTCATAGTGAATCCTTCACAAATACTAATATTAAATAAGGAATAGTTGAAAATGATCTTTAATTCCTGGACAATCTAGTTAAGATATTTTACTATATAAGTAATTTTCAATGTGACAAGACTACTCACCTGGTCAAAGTACTATGGTGGAACCATTAGTACACATATTCAACCTAGGAGCCAGAAGATGAAATGAAAGAAAATTACCCACACATGTTTTCAATTTAGTATGACGGTGAAATTTCATAATGGTGGAAAAATGTAATGACCCAATGTTCTATAAATGGATATTACATTCTTATAATTATGTAATATGGTATATAAACATAATAGAACACATACAAATAATTATAAATAGTGAATGAATGAAATAAGATGCATTTCTAGATGTTTTGGTACCTATACTAATGAAATATTAAATAGAACATTGGAATAGAACTGGGCCCCTATGAATAGTAGACCAACCAATGAATAATATCATCACCTTTGAAATAATTAATATAATATATCCATCTTATTACATAAAATATTATATATTTATATCATAGTATAAGTATATTTATAATTTAATAATTATTAATAATGTGGTCGTATTTTTTATGTCATAAATATTTAATTACAATTTAATATCTAATTACATAATGCAAAATAAAAATTAATTTCATGGATTGTGTTCATAAGTAAATATTTTAATTTTTTATTATTATATGTTAATTATAAGATACCATTTGTAATTTTTCAATGTAATGTAAATTCAGTTATAGTATTAATTTTTTTTCAAGTAAATTATTATATTAATTAGAAATTAGATTTTCCATATTTATATAATTATATTCATTAAATAGATTTCAATTTTTAATTCTAAAGACCATTAAATGGTAAGGGATAATTTTAAGGATTTCTATGAAATACTTGAATTTTTGGTGAATAGTAAAATACGGTAATCTACAGTTTATATACATTGTAAGTTAAATAAAATATTCATAGAGAGACGGGTAATCTAAACAAAATTGGTTCTAAATACCATTATATAATTACTTTTTTTAGTATCATGAATCCAAAAACAATATTGATTTGGGAAAAATGAAAAACTAATGTACTAAACAACGAGAAAAAACCCCTCTCATCCACTATAACAATAACTCATCACCACCTCTTATCCTCACACCATTAAAGCCTGGAACTGTGAAAAAAATCTTCCTAATTCCCTCCAAAACCACTCCCCCACTTCTAGGTGCGTATTTTATTAACAAAAAATGATAACAAATCCCCAAAGGCGGTTCTCAATGAAAAGGAATCAAGTGGTAAAACTATCTCGTGTATTCTTTCATTTTATTTTCCAGTTCCATTATTTTCATTTTATCTTCTCACCTCCCCCATCCAAATGTCATTAAAACACTAGTTTCCAACATATATAATAATTTACCAGGTTTATGGAATAATTCAGCACCAAATCTCTTCTCATAAATCTATATCTTCAACAATGAAAACATCTACTATGAGGTGTTGATTTACCACCATCATGGACATCATAAATTCATCATTCAATTATATATTCAATTATTATCATTAAATCATTTTTTAGTTAAATTGGATTATAAAATATGCATTATATCTTATGTATTGTTATGGAATCATTTTATACACATGATATATTTTGTAAAGATAAATGATATCGTTCTGATAATAAACTCTAAATTAATCTAAACGATTATCATTAGTTATTTATTTAATGAATCATTCTTAATTATAGAAAATGGTATTTTAATATTATATAAGTTAATTAATAACATATATGTTTGGTTCTAGAAAACTATCCATATACTACATGATTTTCAATAATCATATACAGGTAAACCGATTATGAATACCAAGGAAATCAATGCTCCCAAAAAATGAATTTGAATCTATTAACCCATCAAAAATGTCATAAGTGTACATAATAAAGATAAAATAAATAAATTAAAAGTATAAATGCTTCTATAATTTTTAATTGTTAAAAATAATTGTATTATCTTAGACATTAAGATCTTCTGAAGAACACATTCAGACTGATGGTAAGGAATTCTATTTGAACCTCCATTATTCCATAAGGATACTATTTCTCTCATTGTATCAAAAAAAATTATCTTCAGTTTTTATGTATAAATTCAAAAAAATGATTATATGTTCCCAACACATTTTTCATTATTTAGTCATCACTCTTTTTTTGGGTATATACATGTTTTTTAATGATTCACTATTCAATTAATTCTGTTAATAAAGATCGATTTAAGGAAACATCCAGAAGTATTACACAGTTTCAATTGAACATTAAATTATGTTTTAAGGTATAATAGTTTTTCATTAAATGAATAGTTAAATGAATAATATTTTCTTCGATGACTTATGTTATTATATAAATGATTATTTCATTTTAACTTTGAATTCTCATTACTGTATTATTTGAACCACACTAAAATTATTAAATTATAATTTTTCATTAAAGCTATTTTTTATAAATGAAATCACATATCATGATATATGCCTATATTACATTAATACATTTTATATATGATTTAAATATTTTTTTTCATAGAAACCATTGTGATATTCCCTTTTGTTATTATGTTTTACAAGATAATTATAGAAAACTCTTACCATGTGTTACCCATATAATTATGTAAGGTTCCTTATGTATGATTCTTCATGAGGAAATCCTATTCAATAACATGTTATGATGGTCTCACCTAGATAGAACTCAAATTTATTGGGTATTGTTTAGTCACATGAGATATTATGGGCAATAGTCATGGGAGTCATACTTGACCATATCTCTTCTAGGTGAAATGATCATCAACTTGTGATCCTCTATGTTCAACAATCCTTGGATAATCCTATTCTATGGGAAATTATCCTTGTCTCATGATAAATTCATGTTTTATGTTTCCTCTAATATAACATTTATATATGATTGTATGATCCCATGTTATGTATTGTTATGTTTATTCATGTACCATTCTTTTTAATATCATATGTTATTCCTTCTAACCCATGTGATTAGCTTTATTTTAATATTGATTCACTTACAAGGTTTTTTAGAAAAAAACATTATCTATACAATCACACATTATCCAATAAAGATGTAAGGGCTAAACAGATATTATGAGATTAGAATGGATGATATATAATGAAATGTTTTATATAGTTATATGATTTCAATTTTATGTAATGTGTATTCGAAGACACCAGACGTTGCAATCCTTTGACTATAAACTATTTTTTATTTTTGATTAAATTCATTCAATGATATGTGTAATATAACATGGTCTCTATATGAATAAATTTAATAATATGGTAAATTTTCATTGCAAATAAGAAAAACTCCTCAAATATATAAATTAGAATAAAATGGATTGAGTTATTTAAGAATAGATTATAATGTTCCTTCAATGATAATTTATGCAATCTAAAATGATAGTGAAATTTTAAAATAAATTATCACCTCTATTGTAAAATTTATATTATAACACATTTAATGAATAAACATGTCTTCATTTTAATTATATCAATGTGGTACTATATACACCACATAAAGGAGAATACATGTATATTAAAAAAATATGTCTCCATATTGATTACATTTAGATGGTGTAAAATTCTATAGGATTCCCTTTATTTAGAATTGATTTAACATTCCAAATATTTGTTACAAAATTATATTTACTAATAACAGGACAATACTGTTATTCTAATTTAAAATCCCACATAGAGACTCATTAGAATTTTTCTAATAACTCTGTTCCATCAAACGTTTCCACTGAATCGGTGGCACTAGTCACGGTGGCCCCGTGCTGGTGGCACTTGTCACAGTTGAACACCAAAATGTTGGCACCACATAAAATGTTCTATAGAACTGGTGGAACCATTATAGTGGAACCATGATGAGGGGGCCATAGCAGTCGCACCATCACGGTCATACACCGAAATAATGTCATCTCTTATGGTGTTCCACCGAACCAGTGGAACAGAAACGATGGCACCGCTTATGGTTTTCCAACGAACTAGTTTCACCATGAAGGTGGAAACATAGTGGACGCACCATCATGGCCACACACTAAAATGGTGGTACCATGACAAAGGGCCCATTACGGTGTCTCACCAAATGGTGTCTCACCCTTTGTTTTTTTTCAGCTTCTGAATTTTTCTACATCCGCAATGAAATGTATATTTTGAGGAAAAAGTGTTCTAATAACCCATTCAAAGTCATTAATGTCCCATAAATGATATCTATGATCCCCCAAGATCCAAGAAACCCTTAACATACCAAAATGCATGGCTTTCTCATCATTATTAGACCATTTTACCATACATTCCAGTTCCACCACTACTAAGTGTGTTCCTCTCATTTATAGAAACCCTTTAATTCACAGCCATTATGGCCACCTCTTCAATGAGAATTATTAAATGACAATAATTTTTATCATGTCTAACCACCCAACTGTGTGAAGAAACCACTATCCACCGTTTAATATGCTCATGAATTCATAACCTGTAATCCCATGATCTCACCTTTTATAATATGTGGATTTATTCTATTTCATGCCTTGTCTGTTTCATTTCCTTGCAGCTTTTGGAGTCCCCCTTCCCCAAGCTATTGATTCTCCTATACTTCTTCCTTTACTTATCACTCTTGTAGTCCACATAGTTACTCCTCTAAAAAGTCATGTGTCCCCAGTTTTTGGCTTATGGAGAAAAACATCGATACTTGATCATCCAAGTAGCGTTCTTCCTTCGTATCTATTTACTATATATCATTTTGTGTGGGTATGATAATGTATCCTTCAAGGATGGATGAAAAACCCCATAACTAATATAACAAATGGTTTTTAAAGAAAATAGTGGTGTGTTTTATGATTTTGTTGTAATCTTTTATCATTTCTTATATTAAGTGATTTTCTTAGGCTTATGTCCACTAAAAATAGTTGTTTTTGGTGGTCCTTTATTGCGCACTAATAAACCTCACTTTTCTGGATAATTCATTCATTGATGGTTGTAACATAGAAACAATTCAATCATGTAAACTCAGTTTATTAAATGGATTCCCTATAAATAAAAATATTTATGTTGCCACCCCTGTTATCCAAACGGAAAGATGAATCTAAATTAATGGTTTGTTTAAATCTGAAAACACCCTTGCTCTGTTCTGTTGATGTGTGTGCTATTTTTTATTGATACATTTGAGGTTACATGGATGGGGATGGGATTCCCTATTGTTCTGTTATTTGTTTGTATATTTGGGGCTACGTGCGGTCGTCTGTTGGGGCTTGGAATGGTTCAAGTACTTCGACGGGCCTCACAAATCCCTTTTTTTGTTATAACATTACATGAGAACCTAGTGTTAATGCTTAATTTTCTATTTGGCTATTTTTCTTCAATGGATTGTGGCTATGCCTGTTATTTTTCTAGTTATGAAGAAATATTTAAATTAAACCACCTGAATGTGGGAACAAGAATGGGTTCAAGGGGAATTTTGTTTCTAGGAATGAGTTGAGACTTGGTTGTGGCTGTTGTGATTTTTATGAATGAATATTAATGATGGTGTTTGTGTAAGGGATTGTTTTGGGACCCCTAGGTTAGGATGAGTTCTTTTTTACCAATATTTATAATTTACTTCGTATATTTCTTATTCTCTCTCCACCCAATGGGATCACTTCATGTCGAACACACTCATTTCATGTTGGACGGTGTTTTTACCAACAGTCTTATGACTGGATGGTTATTAACTCCTTTTATGCTACCAATATTGAGTTGAAAAAGACTCACTGGGAGGGCTGTGAAGTCATGAGGTCCATAATAACCCAATTTTATTTGGTAAAAAAATTATGGTGGTCGACAAAAGTGTGTGCAGGTAGTTTGTTTCCCAACTATCTGTGGGATGAGGCCCATGTTTCATTGGGTGTGGAGGTAGTTGTTTTGGCCTATGTGTCTGCAAGCGTGGGGGTAGTTCTTGTGGACCACGTTTCTATGGGAGAGGATGTGTGTGGTTGTTGTTGTCCAGGTGTCTATGGGCGTGATGCGTGGTTGTTGTGTCCCAAAAGTTTATTGTTGGGGCGGCAGAGATACTGCTGTTAAAATAATGGGGAAGGTCCGACACATAGGATTTCTTCAATAACTAGTGGAAAATTGGTGTGGGGTAACAAAACATCAATGATTTATTACTGTCAGTTTACTTGACTTTCATTTTTTGGAGAGTGATCCTTGGTGAGGTTTGGCTGGACAGTTTCCTTGTAATGTGCTTTGTTTTCTCCTTTTCTCAGGGGGAATTAGATGGCCCCCCCACTTTTTCATGGGAGTTTTTCAACTTTCATACTCAGTATAACTGTATACAAACCCAATGTATTTAAAACTTCATTCTAGTTTGTAGTTGTACATTTGGGACCATCAGGGACCATATTAGATTAGATGTTAAGACTGTTCCTGTTGCTTATTTTCTTTTCTTTTGGTACATCCCATTGGAATTTTTATGTAAATCTAAAAAATTATATTGGATCATGCATATAGTAATGGATTGTTTTTGGATTAACTTTTATTTCTAGTTTTTTCATTGTCTGGGATTTAATATCTTATCTCCCAATAAATTATTAAAAAATTGGTAATTACATCCATATTAAATTTGATTATATACCCTTGTTTCTAGTATCCACACCGGGGAAAAATTAATGCATGTAATGAGGGGTTAGTAACTCTCTTTCAATGTGAAGAAGGATGGGTCCATCAGTTTGCTATCCCATCCCTCATCTTGGGGAAGGTGGGTCGTCACAGAATAGTATCATTGGTGATGTTTGAGAGATAGAATGGAGTTCGTGGTTAGGAACTATGAGGATTTCAAGAGTTGTTTGGTAAAAAATGTGAGAAAATATTGTTTTGTAAAATATGTCAGGAATGACTGAGTAAGACACGGCATTTTAGGGCCCACAAGATCCAATGAAAGGAATAAGGACCTTCCAAATGATTAATTGAGGCTATAATGATTACATGGTAGAGACCCTATGAAATGAACACACATTAAAATAAATTGTGTTCTTTGGTGTACTAGGTATTTTGTAGATTTCAGATAAATAAAATGGCTATGAAAATTTAAAAAGAAATCTTCTACACAATATGGTCTTAGGAATTCAATGTTTACCTTTTATCTATGTAACCTGGATGGAGACCATGGGTAGTGTGGGTGACTTGTTCCTAAGAGGAGTATTTGGATGGTCAGAAGAGGGTTCATTGAGATGTGGATGATGAACAGTGGTATAGGATGCATTGTCCCTTTTAGTAGCAGACCCTTGGGAAGTACGAGGGCATCATCTTGGACATGGTGACATAGAGATACCTCAAGGGGCTAGTGATAGATTTATGAATTATACATGGTCTGATGAAGTACTGGGTTCCTCTAGCTGTAATCTAGATTCATGGAGCGGCGTGTTAGTGGTGGATTCTCTATCATGGGTATAAGAGGGTGGATGAGGTTTCGTGGACTGACTTTGAGAGGGTGTTCTGGGAGAAATTTATCTCTTCCACGATGAAGGATAAGAGGAGGTAGGAGCTCATATCTCATCAGAAGGAGAGTATGTCCATGAGAGAGTTAGTGATCAAGATCAAAGATCTCCTTTGTTATTCTTCGAAACTATTTTCGGATGAGGATTCACGGGTGATATGTTTAGGGGAAGGACTGCAACCTTCTCTTCATTATGATGTTACTCCCATCACACTAATAGACATACATGATGTTTCATTAGAAGGCTGATGTGGTTTAGAGTATGTGCATGCTAGGAGGTGTACCTTGAGAGGGGAGCCATTTGGTATCATCAAAGGAGAAGTTTGTCTACAGAAGGCCTCCAGCATCAGGGCCTTCAAGGTTTCGGCCAGTGGGGAGTTTCGCGCAATAGTTCTAGTTTTGATCTCTTTATCCTTGCCCCTTATTTTCGATACCATGATCGAGATGCTTCATCTGTGGTAGTAGTGGGAACCTTTAGAATATATGCCTAAATAGAGTGCAGTACAGTGGGTGTGGTAAGGTTTAGCGCACACCTGAGCTGCAATAGTTTCCATTTAGGCTCATTCTGCAGTAGTAGTAGGGACATTGATCTCCCTCTCCTCCGAGAGTAGACGATGCATGAGGAGGAAGATATAAAGTTTCTCATTAGGGACCAATACCAGGGCATGGTTGGGGAGGAAGCCGACAGACAAGGTGATAAGGAGCCGTGTGTGGGTAGTTTCACATTGTACAAGAATCGGTTCAAGCATGGCAATAGGTCATTCAATGTATGATCACCTTTTTTTATCACTCATCCCTGCTCCTTGTTTTACTCAAGATCATCATACTCATTTGTTTCACCCAGTCTAGCCCAAGCATTGGGTCTAGATTCATAGATTCTTTTTATACCTCTAGTTTTTAGAATTCCATTCGGAGGTCAGACCCACTTGTCTCATGTATTTTGGCGATGTAGACTTATTTTAGGACCACATCAATATAGTAGGGACATTCATTTGTATCAGATGCAACCGTATTATGTCATTCTAGGCATAGAATATATGATCTCTGTGTGTTTTGTTATTGACTTCTTCCGAAGAAGGGTAGTGTTTTCAGATATGGGTGGAAAATGTGCGACTTTCACTAGTGATATGGTTTTCTAGGAAGGCCGCCGGTGGGTGGAGCCCCTTATTCTTTTTTATGTGAGATTTTAGTATAGTAAGAAGATACATAGATGCTGTAAGTCCAAGGGATAATCAATGGGATCCTAGATGACTTCCCTATAGAGGTGGTGACTCTACCACCTCGATGCGTTTTCGATTTCAAGATTGAAATGCATCCCGATTCTCATCCAATTTCAATGGATCCATATGGTATGGCACCTTCTGAGTTGTGGGAGTTATAGATTCCAATTTACGAACTGATGAATAAGGGTTTGGTTTAACCAATAATTCCACCATGGGGTGCTCTGGTCTTCTTCACAAAGATGAAAAATGGTGGTCTCAGGATGTGTATAGATTATTGGAGGCCGAACCAGGTTACAGTCATGAACTGTTACCCACTTTTAAGGCTCAAAGAACTCTTTGATCATTTGAAGGGGGAATGAAGGGTCTACAAGATTGACATGTTGTTAGGATATCACCATTTGAGGGTGAAGGAGGGTGACATCTTGAAGTGCGCCTTCAGGTGCATGTATGGGCATGTTGAGTTCATGGCCATGTCATTAAGTGTTACAATCACTCCATCCGTGTTCATGGGGCTCATGAAATCCATCTTCCAGCAATATCTAGATGGGTTTGTGGTCATTTTTATTGACAATATCGTTCTCTACAGAAGAAAAAATGGAGATAACTCCGTGCATTTGAGGATGGTTTTAGTGTTCCTCCAACAACACCAACTCTATGGGATGTTTTCCATGTCCAGGTTCTGGACACAATAAGTGCACATCCACAGACATGTGGTGTCCAAATAAAGGATAGAAGTGGACCTCTCAAAGGTCGAGGTGGTTTTTTCATGGGAATCACCCAAGAATGTGGTAGAGGTTCATTGTTTCTTGGATAAAGAGGGTTACTACTAGAGATTCGTTCCCAACTTATCATGAATTGTAGCACCCTTGGCATCATTGACCAAGAAAGACCAAGATTTTATATAGAGCTTGAAGTGCTAGTAAGAAGTAAATTATCTGAAGGAGAAGCTGGTTAGTGCCCCAGTACTGAGGTTTCTAGATGAATCGATGACATTTGAGGTGTTCTTTGATGGTTTAGGCCAATTAATTTGGGTGTGTTCTGATGCAACGGAAGAGAGTGATCTCTTATGGGTCTATGCAGTTATGTCCCTAGGAGCATAACTAAACATCCCATGATCTGGAACATGCAGCGGCTGGGTTATCACTATTGATGTGGAAGAATTACCTCATTTGAAATCTCTTCGTGTTTTTAATGGTTCACAAGAGCTTGCAGTATATCCTCTCCTAGTGGGACCTGAACCTATGTCAGTGAAGGTGAATAATGTTCCATTAGTACTACAACATCAAATTCTCTTACACTGAAGGTAAGAGGAATGTGTTGGCCGATGCCCTGAGCATGAAGTCATTTAAGGATGGGGTTCTAGAATCAAAAAAAGTTGGGAAGTCGATGAAGGATTTTTCATCCCTACACCTGGATGAAAATGCTGATGATGATATAGAATACCATTGTTAGATGACAGTGTAGTCCTCTCTATTGCAATAGGTGGATGAGTCTCTATGGGGGAGAATTAGAGGTTGAAGTAGTGTGTGATCCCATTTTCCAGGGCGATGCTCCGAGAGGATGGTTGGATGACGGGAAGAATCGATGATGTTTCGGTGAATGTTGTGTGTCCCGATTGAAATGTGTAAGAGAGGTGAGTTCCACAACCCACCGCTTGCGGTACACCCAAGTGTTTTAACATTGAACCACAGTTTGAGGTGTCCGTTTTGATGGCCCAGGGTGAAGCTTGGAGTGGAAGAGTTTATGGGAGAGTTTCTCATGTGTCAGCAGGTGAAGGATGAACACTGCGCCCCAAGAGGTTAGTTACAACCATTAGATTTCCTTGAGTAGAAATGGGAGGACATCTCGATGAATATCATCACGAGAGTACCCAGAGTATAAGGATATTGTGAAGTTATATGGATTGTGGTGGACCAGTTGATTAAATGAGCTCACTTCATGGGAATCAAGGAGTGGAGTGCCATGAATTACTTAGCACAGAGGTATGTGGACATGGTTGTTTTGATTCATGGAGTTATGAGGTACGTAGTCTTAGATCCGGATACCTAGTTTACCTCACTAGTCTAGAATCGATTGAAACATTTTTTGGGCACATAGTTATGCATCAACACTTCTTTCCACCCCCAAAAAGATGGAATGATAGATGAGAGCATCCAGATATTATATGTTATGCTATGAGAATGTGTTTTGTTCATTTGGGTGATTGTGGGTATGGAAATTATCTCTTGTAGAGTTTCCCAATAACAATAGCTATCACTATACCACTAGCATGGCTCCATCTGAAGCCTTTTATGCGAGGTTGTATTTTTCACCCGTGTGGTAGACAGAGGATGGGGAAGTTGGTGTTCTTTGACTAGGGGTGGTGCATATCATGGTGGAAAATGATTATATTATACTAGAGAGGACGAAGGCAGATCGAGAACAATAGATGTTTTATGTTGATCATATTAGTATAACCTTGGAGTTCTAGGTTGGGGACCACATGTTCTTGAAGGTCTCCGATCGGAATGGGCTATGGAGGATTGGTAGGGGATGTAATATTTCTACCAGGTTCTTTGGACCCTTCGAGGTGTTGGGGAGGGTTAGTGAAGTGGCTTATCAGCTTGAACTACCACCACCGCTACTGAGGGTGCACGATGTCTTCCCTGCATCTCAGCTCCGTTGGTATCTAGACGATGATTAACAAATCCTCGATAAGGAAGAGATGGATATACAGGTTGACACATTGTTTGTAGAGAGACCAGTGAGGATGAAGGATCACGAGGAGACATTTCTTTGTGGATAAACCATCACCATTGTAATTGTGTTATCGGGGCATGGTGGCCTCGAGGTTAGTACATGGGAATGAAAGGAATAGATGCACGCCTAGAACCCGGAGCTATTCCGAGTTTTTTTCTATTTTGTTTTGCACTTTTTTATAGTGTATTGCATGACCTTGTTAACTATGAAATGGAAAATTTCCCATGTTCTCTTAATCTGTGTGAAGATTCCATAATATGGGGAGGGGTGAACCTGGTACCAAATCAAGATTCAATGATGTGGATAAGGTTAAACCCGTGCAAGAAAGTCAGTGATGCCCAAAGTGGATAATAACTTCTCCTAAAAGAAGGGACTATGTAATCTATATGACTAGATGGTATGAACTTTAATTCATTGTGTGGTTACTTGGGGGAGATGAGCAGTATTGTATACTTGGTTGTTCAGATGATTGATGATGGAGAGGTTTTTGTAGATGTCGAGGAGGTTTACTAATGATAGGTATATTTCTTGGTTGGGTTTTTGATGCCTATCTTTTCTCTGGGTCTAGTTTTGATTATAGAGGGAGAGAATAGATTGAGAGGTATCTGATGTAATAGCCCAGATAGTGACTCATTAAGGTACTTTCAAAAAACATGGTTCCATCAAGCGGTTCCACCAAAATGGTGGCACTGGTTATGGCGGCACCGCTCACAATCACAGAGTAAAAAAGTTTTTCTGCATACGGTGTTCCACTGTACTGACGACACCATGACTGTGGCACGATAGCCATTGCACCATCATGTTCACTCACCGAAACTATGACCCCGCTTACAATTTTCCATAGAATCGGTGGCACCGTGAAAGTGGTTTCATAGCATTCGCAAACCAAAATAGTGGCACAATTTCAGTGTCTCACCAAACTGTTTTCCACCCATTGCATTTTTTTCAGTTTCTGACTTTTTCCATTTTCCCCCCACAACGTACCTTTTGATGTAAAAGTGGGTTAATACCCCTTTCAAAGCCATAAAATCCCATAAATGATATATTAAAACTCCCAAGATCTCGGTGATCCTTATATTACAAAAACAAGTGGTTTTTTTCCTTGGTGTCACACCATTATCTTGTAGTTTCCAATTCCACCCCTATTACATGTTTTACTCTATTTAAATGAATCCCTCAAACTCACATATATTATGGACACCACTATAATTGTAATTATTAAAAGAAAATTAATTTCATCATTTGTAACCACCCAACCTCTTGGAGAAACCATGATTCACTATTAAAACGGTTCAAGAATTCATATCTCCTAACTCTGGGATCTCACCTTTTATTTCAAATGGATTCATTCTTCTTCTTAGATGATCTCTTTACTTTCCTTGGTGTGTTTGCAGAACCCCTTATTGAGGCTAGTGGTGTGCTTGTGCTGGATCCTTTCATGCATACTCTGGAGTCCTTGAAGTTCTTCCCCTACAAGTCATCCTTCCCCAGCTCTTGGAGCATGGAGAAAAAATTCAATCGATGATAATCCAAGTGGGGTTTTTTTCTTCATACCTAATTTAATTGTATCATGAAGTGTGGGTATAATAATGTTACCTTCTGGGAAGGATGAAACCAAAACATAATGAAGAAAATAAATGGTTTTAAATAAGGAATGGGAGTGTTTGATGATGCAGTTGTACTCTTTTATCATTTCTTATATGTCTTATATTTTTTTGGCTAATGTCCACTGAAAATAGTGGTCATTTTTTGTCATTTATTACACACTAATGAACCTATATTTTATTGATTATTCTATGATTTAATGGATGTATCATGTAAAATGGGTAATCACATTAACTTAGTCAAATAAATGGATTCCCATTGAATAATAATCCTTGTGTGGTCACCCCTGTTAACAAAAGAAAAAGACAGAACTAAAGCGATGGTGTGTATAAATATAAAAACTCCCTTTCTCTTTTCTGTTGATGTGTATAGGTGTTCAGCTTGATTCTATTGAGTTGACATGGATGGGGATGGGATTCTCTAGTGTGCAGTTGTTTATTTGTGGATTTGAGGCCATGTGGGAAAAAGGTTCGATCTTGGTTTGGTTCTAGTACCTCAAGGGATCCCATAGATCCTATTATTTGTTGTGAGTTTACAAGGGAAATGAGTGTGAATGTATAATTTGCTTCTTGTCTATTTTTCTTTCATTGGCTTGGAGCTATGCTTGTTTGTTTCCTGGTAGACAAAAATTATTTAAATGGAATCTTTTGAATATGATAAAAAGAGTGTGTTCAATGGGTAATTTTTTACTGGGAATGAGTTGTGACATGGTTTTGGATGTTCTACTTTTTATGAATGAATAGTAATGAGGGATTTTGTGTATGCACTTGTTTTTGAACCCCTAAGATGTGATGAGTGCTTGTTTACATATATTTGTAATGTAGTTCTTATGTTTCTTATACATAACCCACCCATGTTGATAAATTCATACAGAAGACCCCCATTTAATTGGAGAGGTTATTTTTTCCATCACTCCTAATAGTGGTTGATTGTTAGCTTCTTTTCAGCTCCCTATCAAGCATTGAATAAGTTTATTCAGGAAGTCTGTGATGGCCTGAGGTCCATTATAGAACATGATTTTTGGGGAAAGGTAGTTTTGGTGGTAGGCCTAGGTGTGTGCATGCGGTTTATTTCCCATGTGTCTTTAGGATGATGCCCAAGAGTCTTCGGGCATGACAGTAACTATTCTGGACTACCTGTCTTAGGGAGTGGAGATAGTTGTTGTGGCCCAGGAGCCTGTGGGTGTGGATGTTTTTAGATTTTGTGGCTGAGATTTCTGAGAGAGATATGCATGGTTATGTTGGGCCAAAATGTAGTTGTTGGGGATGTAGTGAGACTGTAGCGAAAATGGAAGGGGAGGTTTGACGTGTAGGATGTATTCAACAACCATTGGGAAGGTTGTACAGGGTACCAAAAAATCAATGTGTTAATACTATTACATTACTTCTCTTTCATTATTTGGGGAGTGTGCCTTGGTGAGGTCTGAGTGGATTGTTTCCATGCTTGGTTCAGTAGTTATCTTTTTTTCTCAATGGGCATTAGAATACCTCCCCACTTGTCCACGAGTACTTATGTTCCTTCCTACTGAACAAACCCATATACCCACCCAATATATATAATACTGTATTTAGGTTTCTAGGTGGACTTCGGGGACTGTGCAAGATCATATTAGCTTGGATGATGGGACCATTAGTGTTTTTGTACTTCTTTTCTTCATGTACTACCCTTTAATGTTTTCTTGTACTTGTAGCACATTATATTAGAACATTCATATGGGAATGGATTGTTTTTTTTCTAATTTATACTTCCAGTTTTGGTATTATTTGGGTTATTAAATCTGTTCTCTCAATCATTTTAAAAAAAGGTGTTATTCCTTCCATATCTCATGTGATTTATACCCTTGGTGCTAGTAACAACTCTAAGGCCTATTAATGGCAGGACTCGAGGGGCCATTATCTCTATTTCAGTATGCAGAATGATGGGTGTGGAAGTTTTATGTCCTTTCCATTATCATTGTAATGGTGGGTCATGACATATAATATCATATATGACCCTATAATAACATCTTTTCACTAATTAGTTAGTACTATTTCACTATATAATGTATTCATTTTTTAAATTCTATAGTTTATCCTGAATATTTTAGAAATAAATGTTCACTTAATTGTCTATATGGTATATTAATATCTTATACATAATTATATTTAGGTTATAAGTATATAATTTGTTATTTATAGTCATGGTTAGAATATTAGTGAAATTTGATCATGGAAAATCAACGACATATCTCTATGGAGAGGGTAGGTCGTATATATGCATTAGTGATGTTATCATATACATTAGGTGAGGAATGTTAAGGTTTTATAAGATACGTTATTGATAATAAATAAATATCATTCCATATTTTTTATATATAATAATTATTTCCATTTGCTTGACTATCTATGTGAGTTAGATATAGAAAGTAGATAAAATAAATACACGAGGTGGTAGTCCACTATACACATGAGATATCGATTTGTTTCCAATTTAATGAAAATTGATATGAATAGAAATTATCCCATTAACATAACAACATATAATTATATGGTATATATTTTTCATATTATATTTTAATTATAATGACACAATTGAAGGTTGTAAAAAATAATTAAAAAAGATATGGGTGAAGACTATTATTTTTTCTTAAAAACAATCATCGTATCTCTTATTAAGGGCCATCAAGTTAATTTTTTTCGATGATAAGTATATCTATAATGTAAATAATAATTTCGGGTATAAAATATTGTGGTGGGATCATGATAAATTTATTATGATGTGTGAAGATGTGAGTTGAAGAATATCCCATTTATATTTATTGGGAATGGAACTCCAGTAATTTTACATGTTTTACAAAAACATAATGTCACATTCATAGATATATGCATAAAAAATAAATAATAATTTATTTTTATAAGTTTATTGTCATAATAATGTGACCAAGGTTTTTTATAATGTTTGATTTCATTTTTAACCATATCATTTTATGTTTACTCCCTAGTAAACTACTTTTAAACACAACCTTAATAATTAAATTTTTTAGTATTTAATACTCATTATGAAAAACCATTAATTAAATATTATTAACTAATATTAATTATGTTGATTCCAAATATGAATTATATTTTATAAAATTAAATTTTTATAAGTGGTATAATTTAATTTATTAATATACCCGCGTAAGTTGTCAAAAATTATTTTCCCTAAAGTGAATTTTTCATGAACTAGAAAATCCTACATTTATAATATGACTAATAATAACTATTATATGGATTTATATTCCTAGATTAATATATAAAATCTATATATTCAATTTCATTCATTCATTATTAATTATTATATTTGTTAATATAAATGATTTAAAATTCTTATTATTTTAAAATAATTATTTTCTAGAAAATATCTATTTTTACATACAAATCATATTATTATTTTCTCTATATAAAAATTATTGGAAATTCACGTTATATATTAAAAATAATGAAAAATTATAAAAATGGATTAATTAAATACTACAATTTAAATTTTTCTTAGAAGCTTGTTTCTAAGGGAAACATAAAATAACTTAATGTGGACATATATTTGACTATATTAATTCCGAAATATCACCCATCCTTCTAAATTATAATATTTAACAATAAATATTATTATTTGGATTATATTATAGTTTTATTGAAATTTAATTTTCACTTACTATAATTAAATATTTTCTGTTACATCGATCTTCCAGGAGTTTCGAAATTTCATATGTGAAGAATAATAAAAATTGATCCCCAATTAAAATTACGCAAATTCAATATGGAAAATAAAGTTTCAATGAAAAATAAGAAATTATTATTATGGGATGTTTATCTTCAATGATGTATTCCAATAACTATTTCATTATCTACTATTTTTTCTAGAATATAAATATGATCAAATTTCCAATCATGAATGAAAATAATTTGATATAGTCCCCCATATCTTATCATCCTTATGATCTAATTCTATGATGTATTCTATTGACCCATTTACCTAATATTTTTTTATTTTTTGAATAAAATTTTTATTTTGGATCAATATTTTAATTTTTGTAAGAAATGTTGATTGTAATTTTCATTCATGTATTTAGATATTTCTTTGTTATATTAGTTCTTTCAAATTATTACTGTTAATAAAATATAAGAGAAGTCATCTAGGAATCATGATACATTTATATTTTTATTTTTCATTCTTCATGTAACATACTGGTTCTGATATTCCCTCTTTTTAAGTATTTTAGTTTATGTTTTGTGTTAGAGTAGTCTCAACGAGGAAATGAAAAAAATTAACTACAATATTGGTTGATCTATGCCTACAGATGACTGTTGATGCCATGAATATATATTCATGACATTAATATAATATTGCTAGAAGCTACAAAATTGGGATCTAACTATGAATAATATTAATTAAATAATATATTCATCGTATCCTGAAATTTATTTTTTCATTATAAGACTATGATACCTGATTTTCGATAAATCATCCATTATGAATGTTCTTGTCATGATAAAATGATTCATTATTGAATTATATGACTTCTTGCAGATTAAATGTTTATGTTTTGAATAACTTATCACATTTTCCCTCATATACATTAATACTCCCTAGATATGTTCTAATTTATTTTTGTTGATCCAACTCTCTCTAAACACTTTTTTTACATATTTTAATCCAGGTTTGATAAAAATTTATGTTATTTTTTATATGATTGAATCACTCTTATTTTTAATCATTATATTATTTTTCTAAATAGGTCTTTGAATTTTTGTTGGAATCTATTTATCATGTTGTGATATACCTCAATCATTTGTATAACAACCAGGTGTTTGTCATATGGAGGCCGAATATTATGTTTTTGGGTGTAGTGCATATTATTGTTAAAGTATATGTTGATCTAACGTTTCCAAAACATGATTTATTAATGAATAATGATTCCAAATTTTTTGAATAATTATTAGTGCCTTATCTCAATTTGTCTCAACCACCCTTTATTTATAATACATATATCATTATTTGATTAGTGTCAAAACTGAACATAAAAAAGGTGGTTAAAATTTTTGCCTATGTGAAATGAACAATTGATTCCCTTTATTTTATAATTGTATTTCTAAATGAATTTTAATAATCATTAAATTTATTAATAGGTGTATTTAAAATTTGTTTTTGAAAATATATGTGGTTTCCATAGTTTTGGTAAATTAAATTTTATTTATATTATTGAGAAAAGAATGTTAAAATTTACTTATAGTTCATTTTTTGAAAGAAAAGCTAATTATAGATTATATTTTTGGAAATGTGGTAATCCATTAGAAAATTTTTAGATATATTCTACTCGTGGGGGCCTTAGGTACCTAGGTGGGGGGGGGGTTTAATTTTATATTATCTATTTAAATAGTATTAGGGTTCAAATTTGTGTTTGTCACACCATTTAAAGATGATAGATACAATTTCTATATTACCATGATTTAAATTGTATGGGTTCACTTTTAATCTTTTTCATCAATTCATATTATATGATTATATTTACTATAGGAACTTAAGTGGGAACTAGTTTCCATTTTTTTATTTTTGAGTGACCAACCTATACTAATCATTATTAAACTAGGAGATTTTACCATTAAAATGTAGATATGTACTGTTTTTGGAATTTATATTCTATGATACATAATGTTACTTATATAAATGATGTATTGATATATTTTTTCAATTTTTATTACGTATTTTTGAATTATTTGTAAAAGGGGAAATATTTACCATTATTTTAATACAAAATATGTAATTTAAAATCAATACTTTCGTCATTAAATCAACCATATTGAGAGTATTGTGCATTGGATTATTAGAAAACACCATTGTGTGATCATACATATGATGTTTATCACACTCTGTATGCACTCCCTCAGGGTTGTGTATACATTGTTTTATCTGATACAAGAGATGGAAATGAACTATATTGAGATTGTTGAAATTTCAAGAAGTGTGTAAAGAATGATGGTGGTTGTTGGATACCAAGGTTCTACACCATATCATGTCGTGGCATGGAAATCCTTTGAGGTTGTTCCACTCTCTAGTTAGAAGCCTAGTTGTATGAGGTTTTTATGCGGGTTGAAAAAATTGGTATAATAAGATGGTTATTATCACTCATGGGATTTTGATAAAGAGTAAATATAATTTTTATAACATGAGTTTTAGGTTATGGTGAGTTCATATAAAAACATACAATGAATATTCCTCAAGGATCCATATTATTTTGGAATGTCTGTTTCATGTGTTGGGTTTTGAACATGATCTCAGTTTATTTATGTTATCTTTTGGTTCCCAATGGGATTGATTCAATTGATGGGATATTTTTAATAAATATTGTGTGTATAAATAGTCCTCTAATAAATATTATGTGGGTTCCATAAGAGGTTGAAGTAATTGATTCCCCTGAAAACATAATCTTCTATAGATAAAATTATCAATGAGTGTATAGTAACTCTATTTACATCTTTGGACTGGAAATTAGTATGGTTTTAGTGCCAGGACAATGAAGCACAACCTAGAGATATATGAGGTATTGATCAAGTGTGCTATTTCCTATGAGAGAAACCCACATCTTTTAAGGGTACGAATGAACCTCATGATGTGAAACAGTGGAAGGAATAAATCGTTCAGGATTTCAATTATTTAGAGATTCATATTTCTATAAATGTGAAATGCTCAATGCACATGATTTAAGTTCCTATCAATATGTGGTGGAATTTCATTGTTTTTAAAAATGGACATGTGTTATTATAGTGGAAAAGATTCAATAATGTATTCTTCCAGTATTTTTTCCTAGAATCTATCCATATTTTGTTGTTCTTGGGGTTCTTATCCCTATAGTTGGGAGAGAATTTGATGTTAGAGTACACAGACATATTTTTTGAGATCCTCCTGTTGGGATAAATGATTAAATAAAATATAGAAAATACAATTGGATATTGTGACATGACATCAAATTTCATGTATACATAATTTTGGTTCCACCAATATTGTGATTTTTGATAGTGTGATTATTTAATAAATGGTTATAGTGGGAAATATTGAATAATATATATATTCACAATCACACAGTGGTAGTTACTGAAGTACATATTGAAATAAGAGGAAGTGGAATTATAACTATATATATTCATGATGTGGTTCACTCAAATAGGAGTCCTTAGTACCATCTACAATATCTAATAATGTTTCCATGAATAGAAATAACTATGATTTGGTAGTGGAAAACCAATGTTCCTTTCCCAATATTGTTGTGGGTTATAGTTATATTTTCCAATGAGTAAATTTTCAATGGTTCTTAGTGGATTTCGTAATTCCTCATTTTGGCCAACAAGCTTCAACCCTAAGCCCATAATGTAACAATAAAATTATTAAATGTATTTAGGGATCTAGATATAGGCCTCATGAGAAATACACCATAACATAGTGAATTTTTCCTAGAATATGATGATGATCAAATGATTATAGTTGGAGGCACCAAAATTGTTTCATCTTTTAGTAAAAATATAATGTTTAATACCAGTTCTTCATACTACATTATATATTATCAGCTAATATACGGGTTTAAAATCATGAGAGATCTATTTTCATGTGTTATAGAGATGGAAATTCATCTTATAAATTGGACTGTGTATGAGTTTTGTTTTCCATCATTTTATCTTTTTTTTATTTTTATATGGACATGGTATCATATTTATTTGTTAAGGAATGAGATGTTATCAAATTAATCATCAAGATGGACATGCTTTTCACTCCCTAAGATGATTTTTATTGTTACAATCATCATGTTTATTTCAAAATTTATAATTGGATCTAAGATATATACCTAGGATAGTTGGATCTTGTATCCAATCATGTGGTTCATTCTCATCCAAATATCTTGAATGTTTTTATGAATTTGAGCTTAGTGATGTTCCATAATTTTTTTATATGTCATTGGTTGAGCGAAATATCTCTAGGATTTTAATATACAACAACTCTAGTCATCATATAGAGAGTGAGGTAGAGTAATCAATATTTCATTTTACATTTACACAAAATATTTTAAAACCCTCCAATATTATCCACATATTGTGTTGAGATAGATAATAATTTAGTAAAATTTTATTATTTATAAGGTATTTTTTTCATTATATTGTTTTATCATGGTGTGAACCACGTGATCCTTTCCAACATGGCAGATGGTTCTATATAAATCTATATAGACTAATGAAATTTAAATAGGGTCAATGTTTATAATAAATATCCCTTTTCTGTTGTTGATGATATGTATTAACTATTAATGTGGTAAATATTTATTAGAAATTAATAATTAATAATGATATCACTATCTCATTGGTCAAATTTCAAATATCCTAAGGACATGTTTTACAAAAAATTAATTTCATAATAAATATCTTTTAATTATTCTTTATCCTAAATAATTAAAAATTAGTTTGTAAGTGTTTGTTGAAATAGATATTCCATCAACATAGTAAAACATTTTAATGGTATTCATGGCTGATATAATTGAGGGTTTTGAGTTCTTATCTTGAGAAAAATCACATATTGAATTTGTATTTGGAAATCATATGGACCCACTAAAATTATGAGAGGACATTATAAGATAATATATTGAACGAAGAAGTGATGTTATTAAGAAACATGACCTCAAAAAATTCACATTCAATGAATTGTAAAAAGGTAAGGGATATTCATTCATTAAGGGACCATAGAATGTTGAATGATCAAACAATTCGTTTGTTTTTATGGACATTATTTGTTGTTTTTCAGTTTTTAATCAAATAACAAATAACCATTGAATTCTATTACCAGGAATGAGTTGAAATGTTTTTGACTTGATAAATGTCATGGTTCTTTTGAGGAGATGAAATATTATCATACATCAACTCTTATATAGGTGTTTTACAAGCATGATAAAGATTTTAAATGGTTTTTATGATTCTAGTGATGTTATGGGGTCCATTTTTATAAATTATTATCTTCTAGTGACATTTGGTTATCATTAAATTATAAAAAATTAGAATAAATAATGTACTCATGATTTTGAGATCACTGTTATTAATCATTATATTTAGTGATAGAGAAAATATAATTTTTGGGAGTAGTATAAAGTAATTTCTTGCATAAGAGTCTGAATATTATATTTTCCCAGAAGAAAACAAAACTAAGGATGAGATAATGGGGAAATTATCATTGGATTTTTGAATTCTATATTGACTACACCATAGGGAAGGATTATTTAATAACTCACTAATATAGACAGAAGTACCATTCTCATGATATTTTTAAATCAAAAAAGATGAGAAACCTTATTGGGATGATTAATCATGTAATTCTATATCATTTGGAGGATGAATAAGGTATAGGATAGACTTGTGTTGTGTTTCCACCATTGCTCCTCAAGTCTATTCTATATGAAGTGTTGTGGGATAATGAGTTAATTGGTATTAGGGAATCCTTTTATTATATGGAAATAATATTTGGTTGGTCTTTATCAATTTTTTAGATTATTCTATTTAATAATATTTTTTTCTTTGCATTCTCAACAAGTATAGCCATGTTAATTTTATAATAAACATAGAGAGATATCATCATGGGAAATAAGCATAGAGAGCCATTATTCATCATGGGAAATAAATATAGAGAGATATCATTTTTATTTTTATAATAGATTGTTTTTGTGGTATCATAGTAAGATGTTTAACATTATGGATTATGTTTCCCATGGATAAACCTACTACTAGATAAAGGAATATCACATAAATCCTTATGGGATTATCTATCATCATATATGTATGATTAGGAATTGGGATAAGGTATCCATGGATTTCATTGTTGGATTACCATAGGTATGACATGGAAATAGTTATATATAGGTTTTGATCAATCTTTTGATGAAATATTCTAACTTAACTCAAATTAAATACACCCCTAGGTATGTAGATATTTATATGGATATAATATATATTTCGATTCCATGGGGTTAACTATTCTATTCTTTATGATAGGGATCCGAGGATTACTACACCACTCTATAAGAGATAACAGTATGATGTGGGAACTCATGTATGATTCTATATTGATTTCCATTAACCAATATTATGGGTATATAGAGTGTGTTATTGAAATTTGCATGGAAATTGTTTATATAGTATTCTTGTATTTTGGTTGATTGTGGGTCATCAATTTTGGACTAGTCATGTTCTCTTATAATATCAACTCCTAGTAAATGATCATAAATGATCTCTTTGATGTATTTAATGCTCACATATGAATTTCGCCTTATGGGTGAGGTCATGTATTCTTAGTCAAGCATAATACACATGAATAATATTTACTTGGTTAACATGTTATTGTAGAACATATAAGATCTATTCGAGACATGGGAGTTTGAATCATTGGTCCTGAAATAGTATAGTAAACTATATATGAAGAATCTTCCTTATACATGTCATATTGTGGAGTAAAGACATTTGGTACGATAAATTCTAACATCTTATTTATCACATGAATAAACATCAACATGTAGGAATTCATTTTATGTTTGAGTAGGGTTGGAGGTGAACTGAGTGTTTCTTATTAAGAAGATGGGTTGATTAGTGTATATAAGAGTAAGTTCACGCAATGAATGTATATTCATGATATATCTTGATTTTTATTAGAATCCATGATTTTGGTTTTCTAACATTAAAACTATTTAAAATGGTATATATTATTCCAGTTTTGAATTGTATTATGGAGTTAAAATCCAAGGAAAACCATTTTTTCAATGTATCATCCATTCTAAAAGTCATATCATGAACCAATGACTCATGACATGAATCATTATTCTTCCAATAGATTAATTTTTTTAACCCATATCTTTTGTCATTCACATGAATTCCCATTTCCATGGTAATTATGTTTCTCTACATTTGTCTCAGTGGTCCCCCACTCTCTGAATTCCATAACATGGTGTTTCATTCATTGGATAATAGGTTGTAATTAGTCATATGAGTTTGATAAAATATATAATATTAACACGAGAATTAATTTTTTTGTAATAGTTATGGGATATGTTGTTGGAATATATTAATCATGATGTGATATTTAATGATTCAATATAGTTTCATAATGAATTTCCACCCAAGTGGCTCAATCCCATGATAGTTGGGTATGACCCCAGTATTTCATGTTGAGTGTGTTGATATAAATTTTCCCACAACACATATTATTTCTAAAGAATGATTCTATATTAGTAGAATATATTTTCAGGTCCTCTTATAAAGGGTTATTTATCTCCCCTCTATTCTATTATGAGGATCCTATTATGGGAGTTGTGAGTCAAGAATGTGAAGTAGGTGTATCCGTCACTATTATATATATGTATTATATTCTCAAGGGTAAAATTATATGCTATCATGCACACCACACAAACACATGATAGAATGATAGTTTGAGGCCTCTATGTATAACACACCCACCCATCACTATATCTTAACATATTAAAAGAATTGTGGATAACATTTTGATGGCCCAATGGTACAATCTATTTGATTTAAATTCCAATGTGGTTTAAATTCTATGGCGTTTCTTGATCCCTATACTATAGATGAAATAACAAAAGGGACATAAGTAACCATTTCTAAATAATTTGTCATTAATATATAAGTGACAAATCAATTAGGGGAGTTATTATACTAGGGTCGATTACCTTTTTATTTATTTCTATTTTTCACTTTGATATGATATATTACATTAATTTAATGATAAAAATGGTTTATTGAAATTATTTTTTAAATAGTACAATTATGTTACTGTTTTATAAAACATAATCTATTTTCTATGATTTTAATATTAAATTGTGTAACTACATGTCACGAAATTGTTTCAATAAATTAAATGATATATATATATATATATATGATTTTTTTAGAAAAAAAATTCATACATTACTAGATGGTTTCAATAGAAAAAAATAAAATATTAAGTACATTCTATATATCTTTAGGGAATTGAGTTTTTTAATAGCCCATTTAACAAAACATAACTAGTTTAAATACCATTTTAATAATTTCATGAACATCTGATATTTAGAATATAATAATAATTGAGTGAATTAGTTTTGGTGACTTTTTTGGTTTGAAACCCATTTTAATTAATTATGTCTTCACCCACTCTAATAATGAAAATACTAATACATTATCTTAATGGTCTTCCCATCAATTAATTATTAAATGAAAAAAACATACAATAACACATATATTAACCATTAACATGTTCATTTATAATGGATGATTAAAAACCTATTATATAATGGCTTATCCAATACACAGACACACTACATTCAATGATAACCATGAAAGAACATGGAAAAATATATATCATTGGAAACAACACTCCTATATACAATTGGGTAAATTTAAATATAAATTTTGTGTCTATGAGGGATCTGCACAAAGTAATACTTTCTATTTGAAAAAAAAACACCACATGTATAACCTTGAAGTAGAGTAATAATATGTTTATATATTCTATATGGGACTGAAAAGCATTTATATCTATCTAAAAAATATTCTAATATAAGATCTAATTAATTCAATATAGAGATATTAGTATGTAAAGATATAATATTAATTGAATTATCAATCATTTTTTGAAATGAATAACGATGAAATAAAAAAATGGTGCAACTATTATGTTCATATTCCCCAATGTAATTGATTAACACATTTAAGTTATTTCAGTTACAATCAAATTATTGACAAAAAATTATGAATAATACTCCAAATAATTATTCCAGAACATTTCTCATTGTCATAATATGTTTTGAGTGCTGTTTAATATTATTTTGTAACCTTTATCCCCATAAAACAATATACTTCCATTTTATATAAAATATAAAATACAATATAATAAGGCGTGTATATTTTAACATATAACTATCAATGATATGTGTAATACAAGCCTCCCAATAGTTACATCAACACATAATACACAATTTTAGTAAATATGATTTTATTTCTATTGAAACATTAAAATAATAAAAATACATTTATTCAAGATTACAATAAAAAAATTAACAAGTTCTATAAATTTAATTTGATTAAAAAATATCATTTGAGAAAAAAAAACGCATTAAAATTATCATAGGATTAAATTTTGGTAATTTTCTAAAAAGAATACAATTTTATTACGTAGTAAAAATATGTATTTTTTTAGAGAACTTCCTTTTTAAATCCTATATTTAAAAAATAAATTTTTTTAGGTTTTTATAAAAGGTAATTAATAACATTTTATTAAAAAAAGAGGTAAATTTTATTAGAGTCTACATTATTCTTAATATTGGTATGGAAATTTATTTAAACATAATAATACATTATTTTAGAAAATTATTTTTCTTATTTATATAATAACATATAGTGAATGAAATTTTTTCCACATTTAGGAGATGAATATTGAGAAAATAATTAATATAATTTTTTCTGTTTCTAAGAGTTAAATTAGTAAAATTGAAATCCTTTTCTTTTTTATCATCATAATTTATATATGGTAATACAATCATCTTTATAGTTTTCATAATGAGTTTTAACCATGGTATGTTTTTATCACATCTAATAAGGATAAATATGGATAAAATGGTGATATATAAAATGATATTGATTTAATATAAAAATAATGCACCTAAATAATGGGGGGATATTTAAAATTTTACCACAACATTATAATCTTCGAATCAATTTTATTTTAGATCCATTTTTATTGTGAAACATATTATTAGATTTTACTCTTGTGAAAAATGTCATGGGTGGCATCTCTCTTAGTTATAAAATTACACCACCACTCATCTATTACATCCATATGAACATATTATTAGCATATAAAAACCAACCAAAATAATATCTTATCACTCCCTCATATGATGGATTTATAAATAATCCAATATTGGATGCCCGATGAATAGGTATATTTCTTAAATGAGTTTATTTAATTAATTTCATGTTATAACATATACAATATTCTCTAAACATGATAATATTATAACATATATTTTTTACAAAAAAAGGTATTAGGCTGGTGGCACAATATTTTTTGATCTCTATTACAACAAATTGAAAAAATGATCACTCGTGCATTTGTACGATCTACTGTCTCCGCATTACAATGTAATTCATTTTCCATATCTATTATATTTGGATTCATAAAAATATGGAACTAATGAAAATATATATGGAATTTTTTAATAATTATTATTCTATAAGTAAAAGATATCATGTACCTTTGTACCAATACAACCTATAAAAATGATTTTGTTACTATTACATACATGTGTACATTCACCACCATGAAATTATATGAATCAGTTTTCCTATATTATGTTAAAAAATGATTACATATTTGTGTACAATGAATATATATTACCCCTAGATCAAATATTAAATTATACATATGATGGAACCATCTTTAGGTGGTATGGACAAAAACTACCAAACATATGAATAATTGAAAAAAAGAAATAGTAATTGCTCAAAAAATGATATTAATATGTAATTATATGTAAATTAATTCTGAAATATAATAATTGAATCATATATTTTATTATTAGTTGTTACATATTTTCTATATTTAATTATATTATATATACTTAAAATAATGTCTTATTTATATTGGTCATTATTTAATGGTTTCTTAATGATTTTAATTTTATACAAGAAAAATACAATTTCACCATTTTATAGATTCTATATTTTGTTTAAAATGTTATTTTACTAATTTAGAAAATAAAGAGTATTTAGGATCTTGATACTTAAAATCAAATTGGAAAATAATGATTATTTAATGGTAATTTTTTTAAGAATACTTTATCATATTTTCTATCCTATTAGTAATGGAATTTTTAAAACATATGAAAATTGTACATAAATATATTAATCCTTAGGTGGAATTTTGAGGTCCACATACATTCTATGCTCAAAGTATATAATTTTCATGTATGTGTATTATATATGTTAATTCATTATAAATTATATACTCATAAGATGTAAATTGATATTCATGACAAAATATATAAGTGATTTTATTAATATGTTAAGTAAAATTATGTAAAGAAATGAAGAAATAAATTTGAGATGATAAAAAATATTTATGGATTTTAGAATGTAATACACTTACATGTCAGTTTATATAATATTTGAAAATAACAACATGTTCTACAACATACACCACTCTCAACCCTAAGATTAAATGACTCACATAATAATATTATTTAAATGTTAATATTATAACATATTCATTTTATTTGTGGGAATTAATAATAATAATTATACTATGATATATATATAAATATAATTTTGTTAATAATAAAATGAATAGTAAATTAGAAGTTTATTATTTATTGGTTGTAAGGTGAGATAAAATCATTAGAAGATAAAATGAATGTTACTTATAATTTCATTATTTTTAAAATGTATTTTAATATGAATAGATTAGATTAAGTTATATTTATTGATAGTTATAATACAATATTTAGTCAAAATATAGAATCTAATGATTTATAATTTATCTAATAATGTTTATCATGAATTTAATTATAATAAATTCATTTTATGAATAAAAATGAAATTTATTAAATAAAACAGTTTATTGTTTTTTGTGTGGGGAAGAAAAACATATTCTCTTCCATGTATATAAATATTATTCGAAAAAATTTATATTATATTTAAAATAATATTTTAAAATTTATTTTATGGTAAATTTTTATATATTGATAGAATTAATTTTTTTTTGGTTTAATAGTAATAATAGTGATATTTTCAAAATACCTTCTCTTTTGTGACAATATTATCTTGGAATCATGATATAATGAATTATAAAAATATTAGATCAACTAAATATGTGTTTTAATAGACGAATAATAAATATGAAAACATTTTATTGAATTTGGATACCCAATATTGACATATTTGGAAAAAAATTATATTTTTTAAAAACTAAAAACTGTTTTTAGTGGTTACAATTAATTGTGTGGTTGGATGTATCCCTTTACATTTGGAATATAAAATAAGTCTATAAAGATTTATTTTATAAAAATAACAAAAATAATTCATCCAAATCAACATTTTTACAATATTTCAATAGAAATTTTTATTTAAACATAAATATTTTATATTCTTAAAAAAAATCTTTTTCATGATTATTTTGTGCCTATTTGAAATTAATCGATTCTTTTAAGAGAATAATAAATTGATGAAAATAAATGATGATTTAAATTATAATTTATATTTTTTATTATATGTATCATTTTTTTGGATACATAATTATGTTTTCATGGTAAAAATTTATGTAATTAAATATAATGTTAAATTGGTATTAAAAATGTTCAATTTTCAGGTAAAGATTAAAATATCACCAAAACATGTCTAAATGTGACGGGTTTTGATTGTTAATACCCTATTAAATTATATAAATAAATTTTCGGTTCCTTGATGTCACCATATCATTAATAAATATTATTATTATTTAAAAACATTAAATAGTTATATGCATTTCTCTAGAATAACTTATAAAAACGAATGAATTCTCCTCTCTTATTCAACAAAATTTAGAAAGATATTATGAAAAATACCTTCCAAAATCCCTTTGAAACCTTTTCTCTATAGACAAAGAGGCTATATACTCATCAAAATACCATTCTTTAATGATTTAGGTAGCAACCAATTTTTTTTTCAACGAATAGTTGTATCTCTTAACTGAATGATTTTATTTTATTATATATTATACATTCATAATGATTTATATATCCCTGATAATATAATAAAATTATAGTCTAAATAAAAATAAAATGGAATTATTCAGGTGTAAATACCGTTATTCATTTATGTTTAATCCTCAGGAATATGAAAATATCACCTGTTTATATGAATGGAGAAAAATATCCACACAATGTTATAATTATTTTTTCATAACCACTATATTTAGATTGTTATAAGTGTATAAGTAATAAATATATATATAATTTATAATATATTTACGATTTTATAAATATATTATATCATAATAATTATACCCAATCCATCAATTGGTAAATGAAAAAGTTCCACAACATGATGTGTTGACTAGAACCTCCATAAATCAATGTGATCACCATGGATGGTCAATTATAAAGTAGAATATAAGGAATGGATATTATATTCATGAAATTTTTATCCAAATAGACATGATTGAATCATTTCATAAATCAATTATCCATTTTCAATATACTTATGTAATTTTGTAGAATTTGTTTAATCAGCATTAGGTGCTCAACATAAATATGAACTATTTAATTAAATAATTTAAAATTATGATAAAGGAATCATTGAAAATTAAAAATAAATGAAAAATGATTGTCATGAATTATTTGATAAATTTTTGTTCCCTATTAATTTGATTCAAAAACATATTACTAAAAATAGACTTTTAGTGAAGGGTTTCTCTTATAATATCATTTTATTTCATGTATATTTATTTTAAAAATATAATTGTAAGAATAATAGTGTACAAATAACATAAAACACGTATATTTTCTTCTCTACATGTTATATATGTCATTTAGAGGTTCAATGTCATTTTATTTTTTATTTTGGTAACAAATAAAAAATATAATTACATGTATGTTAATTTCGTATATAAGTCATGGTTTAATGATTTTATTTGAACTCATTCACTTAAATGGTCTGGTTCATTAAAATGTTTTAATGAAAATAGAACTTTAATATCAATTGGGTATTTTAAATAACTTTCGGTTTTTTAATTTTATTTTAGTTTTTTTATTTTTATTTATGGTTATATTAATTGGTAAACAAGTACCCATACAATAATTAAATATTTCATCAATATTTATCAATCATTTTTTCAATGAATCAAACATGAGGATTTTATTAATTTAATCCTGGTTCTATGATTGTCCTATGATATAATGTTACAAAATGGTATAATAAAATTATAATTTGCATTCCCTTAATATTTGGGGGAGCGGTTGATATGTGGTTTAGTGATTGAACAAGAGCCAAAATTAATATTTTTATTCCATTAAAACATAGGTAACGTTGACGAAAACATTAACAATGTGGTTGGATATTGTAAATATGAAGTTTAAAAATGATTATATAGATAATAATGATCCCTCAAATACATTTTTTGTAATATAAATCATATTAATTATGATACCATAATTTATCATCAAATTTATGTTATTGAACATGATTTTATATATACCATGTGAATGTTCATGATTATTAAATTTTGTTACAAAAATATCAGTTATTAATATAATTACTCACATTTTAAGAATTATTTATTATTAATTTATTTACTAATGATGATAAAATTTTGTTTTTTAATCATATAACTTATTAACATCGTCTAAAATTATAATAAAATAACATTATTTTTACTTTGTATATGTAAATATGAATGAAATTTAAGATAATCATAATTAACATATTATTGTATTAAAATTTTAATTAAAATGCGTGGTATAAAGAAAAATAATGATACTATGAAAACTAATATGAACATTTGATGAAAATATGTCATGTAGTACAAGCATCCATAGTGGTGATCATTATTCCATGACTATGAATGAAGTTTATTCTCTATAATTTTATATAGAAACTAAGAAAGTAAACTCTAACATGTATATAATGAGGAATGTTTTTGTTGGAGAAGTTCATTATCATTGAACTAATTTTTAGATCTGTGGAATTAGAATAATTAATATTGATAATAAGAAATAAATATTATAGCATTTTATTTTATGCATACATTTTGAGGGGTTATATAAGTATATATTAGAATGATATTAATATTAAATTATCAGTAAAATAATTTTTTATATCATTTATTTCTAAAAATATAAATACCAACATTCATAAAATATGGATATTTTTTTGTAATTATATAAAAGTAATATTCAATTAGTAAATCAAAATAACTAATAAATAATAATTATTATTAAAATATTTGTACTATGATTTTTTTCTATGTAATGAAAAAATATGTTTAAAACAATCATCATCATCATAAGATGTTGATTTTAATAAAATAAAATTCAGATTATAGACAATGTCGATATATTTTAAATAGGTCAACTCAAATTTCTATTATAAAAAAATATTTACCAATTATTTTATTATTTACCATGGATGAAGATTCATTTTTTTAATTGTTTTATAAAATCCATGTTTTTTTATTTATATAAATAAAATTGAACAATTTTATAAAATTTAAATAATAGTTTATAATTTAATATAAAAATATATATTAAAAATAATTAGATAATTATATTATAGGAAATAAGGCTAAAAACAAATAATGTAGCGAAATATTTCCCTATAAAAATAATATATATACATATATAAATTGTTTTGCATTAAATATATTTTTTATATATAGTGAAACTGATTAATATTACATGTTAAACAAATATAGAATTATTATTAAATAATTTAGTAGGATGGTTCACCTTATATTTTGAGTAATAAACTATTTACAAAGGTAAATTATAAATGAGGGTCAATAATGAAAAAATAGGTAATGTAATTGGATCATATTTTTTTATACATACTCGTAACCTGGAAATTTTAGAAGACTATTGTTTGGATTGAAATTTATTATACATTTATCAATAATATTTTCTCCCATAACATACCTAACACCAGTGTGATTTAAACTACACCACTAACATAACATTCAATTCCATTGAAAAAGACCACATTTTTACATATAAAAGGATATATTATCCACCCACAAAACATAGTTCTCTCATTTATAATGTTCATGATACTATTATAATTTTATATAACCTAGATTGATCCTACACAATCATAATACAATAGACAGAAGATGTTGGTGTAAGCCAACCATGTTTAATAAACCATCTATGAGAAGGTTATAACTCAAAACATGAGTAATAATCACTCACTAAACATTTTCTTATGTATCATTATTCTCCATATCTATCATATCTGTTATAATATAATGGTGATTCTATTATATATATATATATATATTAAAATGTTAGTGTTACAATTAATATATATCGTTCCACCCTTTGTATGAAAAATGAGAACATCATTATACTTATTTGTAGAACGCCATGACCATAGAAGAAGTGTACCATTATTCATCACATACATCAAAGAATGGTCAAAAAAATATTTACGTCATATTTATAATATTAATGACATATTTATGACTGTATAATTATAAATCATTATCTACAGTCATTCCATTTTGTTCATCAGATCTCATTACCTTAATATATACACATGTAATCAAGAAAATTAACATGGTGATGAATACATTGTTGAAAAATTATTTTAATATCATTTATAATCTGAAAATGAAAAAACAGATATCAATGTAATGTTTTTCACCTCAATTAAAAAACAATTTTTTAATGATGGAAAATATAATTAATTGGACGATGAAAATAAAAAATAAGTAAATGATCAATAATAAATGAATTTTTATATTTAATGATTATAAAAGGATATATATTTTAATAATGAAAATACTTTAGTAATTAATATATTTATTTTTACTGTATAAAAGTTTAGTTCTATTTTGTATAGTTGGAGAGTTTTGGAGTGGTTGTTTTTCAAAATATTCATTCTATTATACATATACAACATTGCACATATTTTATTATGTGTGGTGTGTATATTTCAATATGGAATCCTTATATCACAAAATGACTAATATTCATGTTATTTTCAAATCTATCACATGTAATATTTTTATGTATTTTTTTCAGGTGACACTCAATCAATATTTGTATATCTAACTTAATTTTGATTCATTGAATTATGACAATTATTATTATGTATTATCATAATCCTATTAAAACATTATATTTTATGTTTTATTATATTATACATAAATACCCTATTTTGTGGGTATCGATTTAGTCTTATGAACTTCTTTTGTAGTTATTCATACCACAATTATTCATCGTGGATGGATTTGTTTTTTCATAATAGGGATGAATTGTGTATAATAATATTCATAAAAGTTAATTGTTTTTTCCTATACATGTTTGTATAAATTTTTTGTTTAATTGTATGTAGACAATATTTTAATTTTAAAATATGTATCATCTGACATGGCCTTCATTTTTCTCATCATCATATTTAAATATTAATTTACATTAATGTTCATACATTATGGGATTTAAATTAAGTGATTTCAAATTAATGAAATGGATTTTACACTATCAATTATTTCATTTGTATAAAAATATACATTTTTCACCGAAACAAATATTATTTTTCATGGTTACATAATTGATATATAAATCTAAAAAAACATTTGAATTTATTTGAGATATTAATAGAATCTTTTTAATGTAACAAATATTTTCTATGAATACGTTATTTTATATTATAAAATCATATTATATTATTATTTTCTATTTTACCTCAACATATAAAAAAAGATCAATCTCATATAGATTATTTTATTTATATATTTTCTTCTAATCTCCATTACATTAAATTAAATTTGTGAGAAAATATTTGATAATATAATTCCTAATCCCCTCTAATATGATATAATTCTTTTTATTCTTCTTATGTTGTTATATATATATATATATATATTTTAGAATAATTCAATTTATATGTTTCATTTGGAATATACATTTATAATTACATATGTTTTTTTCAATATATTATAAATATTTTTTTCGTTTATTTACTATCATATATACTAACATCACATGATTTTATTATTAATCCAATATGTATGTTTATTTTTAAGGTAATTTGTTTATGTAATTAATTTGTACTTATTTATTTTATATTTTAAATAAAATTTTCTTATTTACGTAATCGATGGGTCCCAAAAAATATATCCCCTTAATGCAAAAGTATGTGTCATGGGACAATTGATTTTTTCTAATTTGGTATTTTTATGATTATTTATTAATATATTTTGATAGATAGACTTGATAGAAAGATCACGTCACCCAAGAAAATTTTCCACAATGGTAAGAATATGATTTCATAAGATATACAAAAGTAGTATTTGAAATTGATACCATGGTAACTGGAATTTATCCAAATATCATGATATATTGGTATGAGTAAGTAATAGAACATTTTGGATCTCATACATTTTTAATTTCTTAAATTTGAAATCAATTATAATTTTGAATGTGATTAATACTATTTCTCAGTAATACATGAATGTTTTTATTATCATGTGAAGCATTTTATTGGAAAGTGTAATTATAATTTATTCATGAGATATTTATTTATTGCATTCTTATTCATTGATTGCTTCTAAAATATGTTATTGATTACTAATCAGTTGAGATTAGCATTATTACCATTAAATTTCCCCTTAAATATAAATAATAGTATTACATATTTAATAAAATTATTGCATTCATGTGTGGATAATGTTTTTGAAGATTTTAAATACATAATATTATATATGAATATCTTTGTTGAATCGAAAAATTATCAATTTGATGGTAAATATATAATTTTAATTAATGTTTTCTTAAATCCCAATAAATCTAAACCTAATATATCATTGGTGTTTATGTGATTTAGGTTTTTTTATTTTCTTAATATATGGTTGGTTAGATTTGGGTGTCTCTAGTTTGATTCCATACTATAATTTAATGTCTGTATTTTCTTACAGAATGTGTGGAGATCGGTTTCAATTGACCACATTTTCATTATCATTTTTGTGTTGCAATTAAAACAAAAGATTGTAATAATAGATAGATTACTTATCAAAATCCATAATATTTAATATGTGATATTATTTCACAGAAATTATAGTTAGATTAAAAAAATTTAATATATTGTTGGGGTATACATGTTTATGTTATGTATTAACTGGTGTTCAAATACTGTTATATAGGGATAAAATTATAATTATTCAATGGTCCATGGGTTTCAGAGAATATTTAGATGAGGATATAGTATGAAAGTTGTTGAAATAATTATATATAGATTGGTGGACCAAAATAAGTTATTATAATTCAAATTGGTTTTTTTAAATATTCATGAAAATGTAAAAATTTAGAAAGTTCAGAGTGATTTATTTCATTAAAAGTACATATTTTTTTGAATAAAATTACGTCTAATCGGGATCATTTAGTGACACTTCTAGTGTTTTTAACACTAAATATTGATTATCTAGTCTTGAAAAAGTCTCTAGTCAATGGAAACCTAGTGAGATTGAAATTAGATATATAATGTCCCACATGTGGGATACGATTTTGTTAATTAATTTGTACTTTGTGAACTATAATTAAATATTTAAAAAATTGGGATTTAATATAATGCTCATAGTTAAATGAAATGAATAGGAATATAATAATTGATTATTAATATTATACTAATATAATTATAATCATAATCAATAATATTATAGTTGACCAAAAATTATCTTATGATGAAATGAATGTCTCATGAGATGAGATATTATATGATTTTTGTTATATTTTTATGGAAATTCACTATGTTATTAAGGAATATAATCATAATCATTATTTCTTCAATTTTGGAAGGAAAATTATTGGTACAATAATGTTGTTGATTGTTTTTCAGTACAAAATTATAATAATTATAGATAAGTAAGAAGAAATATATGGATCAAACGCATGCTAATCATAATATTGGTCGATCATAGGGGAAGAATGTGATATATATTATTTTACATAACATTATGTTTGAAATTATATCTTAAGTCATTAATATCATATATATACCCTTAAATACACTCATTACTATATGGTAATTAACAACTCGATGATATATTTATTCAAAGGGGTGTAATATAACTCTTGAGAAATAAAAGAAATTTATAATTATTATATTTTATTTTAGATTAAATATTCAATGAATGGGAAAAAATTATTAATAAAATATAACTATTTTAACATATCTTTTTTATTATTGGGTAATAATATGATAAAAAATATTGAAAAATTAAATATGAAAAAATATGAAATATAATAATTTAGTATAAGAATACATTTTGTGTGGTGACACAACCTGTAACAGCCCAAGATTTTATGAAAAATATTCTTTTTAATTTTATTAATGTCTTGTGTTGTACGCTACACCAAAAGGAGCTTGCACAACACGCATCCTTGACTTTCCTTGCATTACACGCAATCGCAACCTTCCTCGATAGTGTGTGTAGTACGCAATAACGAGTTTCACTAAACAGCGATATGCTATTAAAACTAGCCGTTATGAATAGTAATAACCACTTTTTGAAATTTTGTAAATTTTATTTTTCAAAATGGATTTCATTTTTGGATTCGGAGTATCGAATTTAGCCTAAGGTGAAATTTTGGTACATTTCGGATAACTTTCATATTCTGATGAATAGTGAAAATTACTAAATTATAATTAAAAACAACTTTTTTAATCGAAATAATTAATAGTGATAAATTATTAATTTGAGTGGTTTTAAAGTATATTTAGAATATATTTTTACAATTTAATACAATGTTTGTCATTGGACATAATTTCACATTTAAACCTGACATAAACAAGTGTCAATCTTTTGATAGATATTGTTTCGTAAAAACACGCTATTTGTTTTAATAGCGGGATTTAATTATAAAATTAATTAATTCAACTTCTATGTTATGAATTTGGTAAAATACACTTCATTTTTGAATTCTGAATATGAAATATAGCTTGGGATGAAATTTTGGCATTGTTCTGAAAAACATCAATTTTTGATGAATAGTGAAACTACTAAGTGGTAGGTTAAAAACTGAATTTTGCATAAAACTTAATTTTACCGCTTCTGTGAATGGAATTTCGAAAATCCGAGAGACACGGTTAATATCAAGGACTAAAATTTGGTTCAATGAGATGAAAATAATTTTTTGGTGAATAGTAACTTTTTACTTTTTTTACCACGGTTAATAGTAAATAAGGTAACTAAGGGTAAATATGATATTAATATTACCCTAACACATGTCCTAATTCTATTGGACAAGTGTAATTCGACCAAAAACAAACTTAGGAATAAAATATGACCATTTAGGCCCACTTGGATTAGATTAGGACATTTATTATTAATTTATTTAAAGAAAGGTTAAAATAGTTAAAATCAAAGTTTAATAAGTAAATCATTTTTAATATGGGGTTATACATAAGATAAATTCGATTGTAAATATTCATTAGAAAGCTAAAACGATTTCCTACATGATGGTATTTTATTTGTAATTTTTAGACATCAAATAATATAATTTATTTATGACACAAAGATGATGCAGTAATTATCTTATTAATGAAATATTGACATAATTGATAATATAAATACCAAAATAAATGTAATTTAAGACTTTTTATGAATTCCACTAATTTTCTAGGTTACTATGATATATTAATGTTGATTTAATCAACTCGGTTCGAACATTTAATTCTGTTATGACTTTCACAAAAATCATATATTAAATAGTGTCAAAATTAACACAAAATAGTTTTTTAAATAAAATATTATATTATTAATTGTTATTTTATTCCTAAAAATCTAAGGTTCGGCCAAATGACTTAGATAAGGATATATATATTAATAATAAACAATTTGGGGTTCGTTTGGCATGTTATAGTAAGTTTATTAACCATATAGTGAAAGAAAACAAAAAGACACGGTAAAAGTTAAATTATTTAACTTAGAGTTAAATCTAATTGATAAGGTAAAAATAATAACCTAAACTTGTCTAAATTATATTGGTTGATAGGATTTCGACCCATCCCCACTTTATCTTTGAAATAAGACCCTTTGGAACCATTATAAACCGATTTTGACTTTAATATAAAATAATATTTTGAGATATTCCTAAGGTGCCCCTCTCCTCCCCTCTAAAAGGACACCTCCTCCCCCTCCTCCTCACACCAATTTGAGCACTCAAGCTCGGACAACCCCTACCAATTTATCCTCTCCACTTCCCTAGCAACATCCTAGAGGTTCTGGTCTTCCTCAAAGACCAATTCTAGTGCCCTAAGAGGAGGTCTCAAAGAGGCACTTCAAAGAAGAGGTAATTACCGTTACCAATTCTTTCATCTTTATTTCTTCTTCCACTTCTTCTTCTTAGGTTGTTTCATTATGAAGTAATAACATCAGTATCACTCATATACTGATATGTTATTATAAGTATGAAACAACCCTATTTCACCATCTATCAATCCTACGGAAAAAGAAATCACCGCGCGTGCGTACGTACGGAATACCGTCTCCACGCCGTGGTGTAATCTATTTTCCACCACCACCTTACATGGATGGGTATAATGGTGTAAAGAATAACTATACATATTTATTAAAACATCATATTGATTCTGATATATTGTATAATCCACTTCAATTCAATTCAATATTTATGGAAATGATATCATCGCTCGTGCGTACGTACGGAATACCGTCTCAACGACGCGATGAGATTCATTCTCCATGTTAACCATTTAAGAATGATTATAATGTATATATAAGAAATAATAATGAAATATATGACATTATAATGCTACTGGATTTATGTATATATATACATATGTATGTCATCTACTTACTTCCATTTCAAGACAATAAGGAATGGAAAACAGCGTTCATGCGTACGTACGGACTACCGTCTCCATGAACGGTGTTTTTCATTTTATTTATCTACCTATTATATATATATATATATACTGAATATATATGATATATAAATCATATTTTATATTCTGGAAGTAAGTAAATCATGATATATGTAATAATGATGTCATGAACAACAAGTCAAAACACCTACGATAAATGAAACGATTTTACCCAAAACGCTTCTTTAACATGGAATTTACAAAAGAACGGGTAATATAATGTCATAAGTGACCATATATGATATCATAACAATGAATATGATTCTGTAATAAGTCAATAACATGATTTAAATCATTATACAGGAGGTTCGGACACTTACAAAGCAAGTCGGACCTAAGGTAAGGGAAATATCACAATCTCATTTTTATCCGAGATTGTTTATTCGTAAGTATTTACTGGGGTGTATTTTATCATCCACATCCATGTTCCCTCAATATGTAATATTGTTTCCATCCACTTGAAATAGTTTAAATCCAATTTTACCCTTAGGTGAGTTTTTAGTAAAGAATATGAAAGGAATCTTTTGTCGTTTTTCCGTACGAGGTACTTTTTGACCTTTCCGACAAAAGTACGAAGAATGTTTTTTTTAACTTATACAACATGAATGGATTTTTAAAACATTACTTCAAAGAAGCTTCCTTTACAAGTTTTCAAGTTTATTTTTAATCAACTTCTTTTATTTTAAAGTTGTATGACATGTTATGAAAGGAAAAATGTTTTTGAAGAAGAAAGGATATTTTCCTCAAGAATTCAATTCAAGTGTTTTATCAAAATTATTTTCCATCTAAGATAATAAAGGGTTCTGTTTCTATCCATATTTTTACATTGGTTTGACTATGTTGTGATGGAATTATGTTTATGAATTCCTTTATCATATATGAATTGATTTATGATGTCATGATGTTTCAAGAATCCCATTTTTGTTATATGTGTTATGCGATGATGTATGTTTTATGATTATGTGGCACACATAAGAAAGGATTCATTATAAGATGGGTGGGACCTATATCTCCCTCCAATGCATTGGGTAATGATTTTATATCTCATGAGATAGACATGGCTGGAACGGAAGGTTATTTCGGTTCAGTGATACAGGACTGAAACGAGGAGTGAACTCGGTTCAGAAAGGGACTTTGTCCACTAAGATAGTCTTGGCAATGAGTCGTGACTAACAAGAAATGATTTTCCATGATTATGTGTGCATGTCACAAAGATTCAAGTTTTATGTTATGATTATGGGGATCTCATTTTCACTTCTATGATTTGTTCCATGTTAAGATATTATGATCTCTTTTGCAGGTTGTGATTTTCAAAAAGATATGATATGATTTTTATTTCTTTTGTATACCCTTACTGAGCATTTGAGCTCACCCTTTTATGTTTTCTTTTCCCCAGGATATAAAGAAAGGTTTTAGGTAAAAAAAAATGGAAGATCTTTATGGGAGATATTGAAGATCTTTCACCAGGATTAGAAGATTATGTTCCGAGTTTCCAAAGACACTAAACTATTACGATACTTTAGTGTGTGTTTTTGTTATGTACTAAGTATTCCGCAAAAGTAATGTAATGTTCATGTAAGTTAGGCTTCGGGTCTCTACAGTTGGTATCAGAGGAAAGGTTTAGTCAACCTTTGGAAACTAGGATGCGAAAACGTTAGTGAGATCCCTAGAGATATTTCTAAGGTATGTCTAGGGATGTCCCTAGGGATAAGTATACGTATAGGTTATAGTAATAGAATTACGCTAACGATCATAGAATTAAACCTAAGATGATGGATATTGAAGGTACTCCCCCTTTATTATGTTGTTTTCCCTAGCATGATTTTTGCCTCTCACACTATTCTTTTTGGGTTTTAGACGATGGCTGGAACCCGAAGGAACCGTGTTGATCAATGCAATGGACAATGCAATGATTGCCCTCCTGAACAAACAAATGTTATGGGAGATGGAGTGCAAAATCTTATTGCTATACTTACACAAGCTATGAATCATTCTGGACTTCCAAATGAGCAGAGAAGGGAACAATATTCTATTGAGTCCTTCATGAGGCAACGTCCACCTTCTTTCAGTGGGACTTCCGATCCACTTGTTGCTGAACAATGGATCAGTACCACTGAAAAGATATTTTCAGTTCTTCAATGTTCTGAACATGATAAAGTCATCTTAGCAGTAAATCGTTTGGAAGGTGAAGCTGATCAATGGTGGAATCTTATCAAGAATACGAGGCCAAGGGATGAAATTGAGTCCATGGAATGGGACGAGTTCAAGAACTTGTTTTTCAGTAAGTACTTCCCTCGTATTCTTCGAACAAAGATGGAAAAGGAGTTTATTGAGCTGAAGCAGAAGGATGATGAATCTGTTGGAATATATGAAGCGAATTTTACAAGACTTGCAAGGTATGCATCTGGCATTATCATCCAACCTGAAAGTAAAGTTGATCGATTTTTCAGTGGCTTAAAACCAAGTCTTCGAAGGGCATTAGCTATAAGAGACATCAGTAGCTATGAAGAAATTGTGCGTTGTGCTATCAAGGTAGAAATGGAAGTTGGTGTTACATATCCATCTCATGGTTTTGACAAGAAACGAAAGATGGAGTTCAAGGAGAAATCTCATAATAATGGTGAAAAGAAGATGAATGTTTCCTTATGCACAAAGTGTGGAAAGAAGCATGGTGGAGATTGTCTTAAAGGAACTAGAAAATGTTTTAAGTGTGGAAAAGAAGGTCATCGAGCAGCTGAGTGTCGAAGTAATGGAAAAAGGGTTTCTAATGATGTGAATAAAGCAAACACTGCAGAGAACGCACCGCCAACACTTCAATGCTTCAAGTGCAAGGAAATGGGGCATTATGCTAATAATTGCCCTAATCCAAGGGTTAGTGATGATCAACATGAGCAACCACTGAAGGAAAAGGACAAAGGGAAATCACATGCGATCACTATTGGCAATGTTGAATATGATAACGATGTGGTGGAATGATTAAGTGTTTATGTAATGGGATTCCAAAATAATGTTGTATCATGGAGTATTGGAATATTTATGTATTGGTTTAATGTGGTATTCAAAGTGATTGAGATATTTTTGGAAATAAGATGATATGCGCATAATGAAGGGAAAATAATAAAATGAAATGTTTAACAATATTCATGAGCTCATGATTGATATAAGGACTAAGTGATATCATGGATTGAGTATATAGAATTTTGAGGATTTTGGTATGTGGAAAGTGTTAACTTTTAACTGCATTCATGTTTTCACTAAGGTATTCAAGAGAATACATGATTAAGGACTTTGAATGTTTAGAATGTGACCAACAAAACATATCTTATGATATGTGGGGATCAACGACAGTATTAAATCTCTGGTAATCGTTGTCACTATATTATGAGAGTGGACTGCAGTATTATGGATAAGCCTAAAGATTGAAATGGATTATGTTGGACATAAGTGAGTATTGTTTAAGGATCGAAGTTTTCTTGATATTATTGATGGGATGTTATAGTAATATAGTTTTAGAAAAAGGACAACCTGCAGGACGGGCGACAGCCCATCGCTTCGGACAAGGCTGTATGAATCGAACCCACAACCGAAGTGCGACTGGCCTTTATCGCCTACCACTGACCTACAGGAAGTCCCTATTTAGTAGAAACTAGTTTTATTATATTAAGCAGTATGATATATGAAGTATAAGTCCATTTTAGGAACCATATATGATTAATCTCACTATAGATCGATTTATGCATATAATTTTTGCTAACCTTTTGTTTGAGACAGATGGAATGACCCGTCATTCTATCACATTATCTGCTAACACTTCACGAATAACAAATTCAACTTCATTTATTTAAGAGATGAAGTGGAAATTGTTCAAGGCACGAACAACAGTGAGATTGTACCAAAATAAAGTAAGTATTTATTCTAATTCAAATTTTCAACTTTAGGGAAATGATCTTGAAAACCAAAAATGTTGTCCTAGTGATCTTATACCTGAGGAATCAGATGGTACCTTATATCATCACAAATTTATGGATTTGTGATTTTTGACTTTTCCATAGCCATGTTCTCTACCACTCTCCATCAGAACATGATGGTTAGATTTTTCTTCCATATCCATATTTTTACCTATGTGGAAACCCAACAATTAGTTTATTTGGGTAATCGTTACATTTCATACTTTAGTTTTTAAAGCCAAGTTTTGGTATTCCTTTTTACGATGTGGGAAACTTTCGAATAGAAAACCATTTATAACCCCGACGAATTTCGAGGGCGAAATTCATTTTAAGGGGGGTAGAATGTAACAACCCAAGATTTTATGAAAAATATTCTTTTTAATTATATTAATGTCTTGTGTTGTACGCTACACCAAAAGGAGCTTGCACAACACGCATCCTTGACTTGCCTTGCATTACACGCAATCGCAACCTTCCTCGATAGTGTGTGTAGTACGCAATAACGAGTTTCACTAAACAGCGATATGCTATTAAAACTAGCCGTTATGAATAGTAATAACCACTTTTTGAAATTTTGTAAATTTTATTTTTCAAAATGGATTTCATTTTTGGATTCGGAGTATCGAATTTAGCCTAAGGTGAAATTTTGGTACATTTCGGATAACTTTCATATTCTGATGAATAGTGAAAATTACTAAATTATAATTAAAAACAACTTTTTTAATCGAAATAATTAATAGTGATAAATTATTAATTTGAGTGGTTTTAAAGTATATTTAGAATATATTTTTACAATTTAATACAATGGTGGTCATTGGACGTAATTTCACATTTAAACCTGACATAAACAAGTGTCAATCTTTTGATAGATATTGTTTCGTAAAAACACGCTATTTGTTTTAATAGCGGGATTTAATTATAAAATTAATTAATTCAACTTCTATGTTATGAATTTGGTAAAATAGACTTCATTTTTGAATTCGGAATATGAAATATAGCTTGGGATGAAATTTTGGCATTGTTCTGAAAAACATCAATTTTTGATGAATAGTGAAACTACTAAGTGGTAGGTTAAAAACTGAATTTTGCATAAAACTTAATTTTACCACTTCTGTGAATGGAATTTCGAAAATCCGAGAGACACGGTTAATATCAAGGACTAAAATTTGGTTCAATGAGATGAAAATAATTTTTTGGTGAATAGTAACTTTTTACTTTTTTTACCACGGTTAATAGTAAATAAGGTAACTAAGGGTAAATATGATATTAATATTACCCTAACACATGTCCTAATTCTATTGGACAAGTGTAATTCGACCAAAAACAAACTTAGGAATAAAATATGACCATTTAGGCCCACTTGGATTAGATTAGGACATTTATTATTAATTTATTTAAAGAAAGGTTAAAATAGTTAAAATCAAAGTTTAATAAGTAACTCATTTTTAATATGGGGTTATACATAAGATAAATTCGATTGTAAATATTCATTAGAAAGCTAAAAAGATTTCCTACATGATGGTATTTTATTTGTAATTTTTAGACATCAAATAATATAATTTATTTATGACACAAAGATGATGCAGTAATTATCTTATTAATGAAATATTGACATAATTGATAATATAAATACCAAAATAAATGTAATTTAAGACTTTTTATGAATTCCACTAATTTTATAGGTTACTATGATATATTAATGTTGATTTAATCAACTTGGTTCGAACATTTAATTCTGTTATGACTTTCACAAAAATCATATATCAAATAGTGTCAAAATTGACACAAAATAGTTTTTTAAATCAAATATTATATTATTAATTGTTATTTTATTCCTAAAAATCTAAGGTTCGGCCAAATGACTTAGATAAGGATATATATATTAATAATAAACAATTTGGGGTTCGTTTGGCATGTTATAGTAAGTTTATTAACCATATAGTGAAAGAAAACAAAAAGACACGGTAAAAGTTAAATTATTTAACTTAGAGTTAAATCTAATTGATAAGGTAAAAATAATAACCTAAACTTGTCTAAATTATATTGGTTGATAGGATTTCGACCCATCCCCACTTTATCTTCGAAATAATACCCTTTGGAACCATTATAAACCGATTTTGACTTTAATATAAAATAATATTTTGAGATATTCCTAAGGTGCCCCTCTCCTCCCCTATAAAAGGACACCTCCTCCCCCTCCTCCTCACACCAATTTGAGCACTCAAGCTCGGCCAACCCCTGCCAATTTATCCTCTCCACTTCCCTAGAAACATCCTAGAGGTTCTGGTCTTCCTCAAAGACCAATTCTAGTGCCCTAAGAGGAGGTCTCAAAGAGGCACCTCAAAGAAGAGGTAATTACCGTTACCAATTATTTCATCTTTATTTCTTCTTCCACTTCTTCTTCTTAGGTTTTTTCATTATGAAGTAATAACATCAGTATCACTCATATACTGATATGTTATTATAAGTATGAAACAACCCTATTTCACCATCTATCCATCCTACGGAAAAAGAAATCACCGCGCGTGCGTACGTACGGAATACCGTCTCCACGCCGTGGTGTAATCTATTTTCCACCACCACCTTACATGGATGGGTATAATGGTGTAAAGAATAACTATACATATTTATTAAAACATCATATTGATTCTGATATATTGTATAATACACTCCAATTCAATTCAATATTTATGGAAATGATATCATCGCTCGTGCGTACGTACGGAATACCGTCTCCACGACGCGATGAGATTCATTCTCCATGTTAACCATTTAAGAATGATTATAATGTATATATAAGAAATAATAATGAAATATATGACATTATAAAGCTACTGGATTTATGTATATATATACATATTTATGTCATCTACTTACTTCCATTTCAAGACAATAAGGAATGGAAAACAGCGTTCATGCGTACGTACGGACTACCGTCTCCATGAACGGTGTTTTTCATTTTATTTATCTACCTATTATATATATATATATATATACTGAATATATATGATATATAAATCATATTTTATATTCTGGAAGTAAGTAAATCATGATATAAGTAATAATGATGTCAAGAACAACAAGTCAAAACACCTACGATAAATGAAACGATTTTACCCAAAACGCTTCTTTAACATGGAATTTACAAAAGAACGGGTAATATAATGTCATAAGTGACCATATATGATATAATAAAAATGAATATGATTCTTTAATAAGTCAATAACATGATTTAAATCATTATACAGGAGTTTCGGACACTTACAAAGCAAGTCGGACCTAAGGTAAGGGAAATATCACAATCTCATTTTTATCCGAGATTGTTTATTCGTAAGTATTTACTGGGGTGTATTTTATCATCCACATCCATGTTCCCTCAATATGTAATATTGTTTCCATCCACTTGAAATAGTTTAAATCCAATTTTACCCTTAGGTTAGTTTTTAGTAAAGAATATGAAAGGAATCTTTTGTCGTTTTTCCGTACGAGGTACTTTTTGACTTTTCCGACAAAAGTACGAAGAATGTTTTTTTTAACTTATACAGCATGAATGGATTTTTAAAACATTACTTCAAAGAAGCTTCCTTTACAAGTTTTCAAGTTTATTTTTAATCAACTTCTTTTATTTTAAAGTTGTATGACATGTTATGAAAGGAAAAATGTTTTTGAAGAAGAAAGGATATTTTCCTCAAGAATTCAATTCAAGTGTTTTATCAAAATTATTTTCCATCTAAGATAATAAAGGGTTCTGTTTCTATCCATATTTTTACATTGGGTTGACTATGTTGTGATGGAATTATGTTTATGAATTCCTTTATCATATATGAATTGATTTATGATGTCATGATGTTTCAAGAATCCCATTTTTGTTATATGTGTTATGCGATGATGTATGTTTTATGATTATGTGGCACACATAAGAAAGGATTCATTATAATATGGGTGGGACCTATATCTCCCTCCAATGCATTGGGTAATGATTTTATATCTCATGAGATAGACATGGCTGGAACGGAAGGTTATTTCGGTTCAGTGATACAGGACTGAAACGAGGAGTGATCTCGGTTCAGAAAGGGACTTTGTCCACTAAGATAGTCTTGGCAATGAGTCATGACTAACAAGAAATGATTTTCCATGATTATGTGTGCATGCCACAAAGATTCAAGTTTTATGTTATGATTATGGGGATCTCATTTTCACTTCTATGATTTGTTCCATGTTAAGATATTATGATCTCTTTTGCAGGTTGTGATTTTCAAAAAGATATGATATGATTTTTATTTCTTTTGTATACCCTTACTGAGCATTTGAGCTCACCCTTTTATGTTTTCTTTTCCCCAGGATATAAAGAAAGGTTTTAGGTAAAAAAAAATGGAAGATCTTTACGGGAGATATTGAAGATCTTTCACCAGGATTAGAAGATTATGTTCCGAGTTTCCAAAGACACTAAACTATTACGATCCTTTAGTGTGTGTTTTTGTTATGTACTAAGTATTCCGCAAAAGTAATGTAATGTTCATGTAAGTTAGGCTTCGGGTCTCTACACAACCCATGTAATTTAGAGCCGATTTCCAAAACTATTACATTAGAATGTGATATATGTATATGCCTCCCCAATGGGCTGAACATTTTATTTTCTAGGTAAACTAGATAAAAATAGTAGTAAGGATTTACAACATAATTTTTTTCAAGGATAATAACATTAGACAATATAGTTTAAAAAGTAATATATTTTATATCAGTCTTTATCTAGTCATGAGGATTATAAATAAAACAAGAGTGAGCTCAAATGATATTTAAAAGATAAGTAAAGTAGAATCAATATTTAATGAATGATAATAGTCAATAAAGAAGGGTAAAAAAATAAGACACATTCTGTGTAAAAATTTTACCGAGAATTAAGTACTTGAAAAATAAGGGAAGTTAAATATTTGAAAACAAAATCCATTTTTATAAATAGAGATAAAAAAATCAATATGGTATGCTATGAAATTGAAAAAATATTCCATTTAATGAATTAATGAATAATTAAATGCATCCATAGACATATTGATAGTGAAAATATAATGGATAATAAATAATTTATCATAATAAACATATTTATTATTTATTGGATGTCATGTTGCCTTGGTAAATTGTACATTTACCATCATGAAGGTTCACAATATGTTTTATAAAATAATGGGTAAAACCCCATTTTTTGAGGCTATATAACATATTCATCACATGCTCATATTGTTGAATTGAGTGTCTTTCTACAACCAGGCCCCACCCATATCATACCAATCCAAAGCATTCCTCAAATGTCAAATAACTGATTTCATTAAGGAAAAATGGGCCTTTTCAAATATCTGTATTAAATAAAAGATATGGATTAAGAAATATTCCCCATATATTAAGTGCATTCATAGAAAACACAATATGTAAAAATATTACACATTTTAAGAGATAATAATATATATGGTAATTGATATAGATATTTGGAGAAATATTATAGTCGAATGTTCAATGAATGTTGAATATTTCTAGGTTTCTGAATAATAAATGATAGTAGTGAATATAAATACTATCCTTGGAAAAATCAATCAATACTATATAAGGTATGAATAAGGTTGGTATCAATACATCATATTCTAAGTGGATTAAAAATGAATTGTTGTTATCATTGATGAATGAAAATTTTATAAATTGTTATTCTAAAAACATTGTTGAGGAGAATCTTCGTAAAAACTAATTTAAAAACATTTAATTTAAAATCAATTTAGAAAAAAAAAATTAATGATTTAGTTTTCAAACTCAAGAATGAAACATCAAAGAAATTATGGTGGGTAAATCAATAAATTAATTTAAAGGTTTAGAAAACTTTTATTTGTTATGATATAATTGTTAGAAATGAAATTTTTTAAGAAATCAATAAATATATTCATTAAAAAATTGAATAGTTAAAATGGGTAAGAATTTCATTTATAAGTCATTTTATAATGGTTACATACCTTTTTGAAAACCATGGTCAAAAAACATGGTTTTTATAGAATAAAAAACATTATCCAGGTAAAGAGAATTAATTCGGGTTTCAAAAAACATTTTCAAAACAATTTTGAGAACCGAAAAGTGAAAATGGAAATCTTACCCATTTGTTATCAATGTTTCATTTTTTGGCGTTTTTCTGTGTTAATTGAATATGTTTTAGAATATGTTTCTTCTTGTTACATGTTGTTCCTATTGATTATATCATGATTAAATCAAATCTAATAAGTTAATACATAATTCAAATATCAATTATATTCCGTACATATATTTACAAGAAACAATAATTCATTGAGATATAAAATGAAATGATCCTTTAATTGAGTTATTAAGGCCTACATATGCATGAACAATTCATAAATATCCTTATTCTATTGAAAATAAGGGAAATTAAATGATATGTATTAATAATATTCTTTCAAAATCAAATTTATATTATATATTTCACTTGATTATAATAAAACTATCCTTTATACATTCCATATATATCGTGAATGAATCTCATCTATTTGAGGATGTTGTGGTCCACTATTCCACAAAAAAAGTTATCATACATCACCAAAATGTAATTAATAAGTGTAAGAGTTATATGAAAATTATTAAAGAATAATTTGATTATAAATATCAAATTTATCATATATAATCATTTTTTTCATCTTAATTCCCACTATGAGAGATGTCAATGGAAGAGTGAACAACCATTGTTTTTCTAGGTGATTGTCCACCTTAAATAGGGACTCTCTGTTCATTTCCCATTAGATGGAAGGGTTTGACACTTTTTGTTGAAAAAATATAATGAAAACATATTAGTATGTTTATGATATGTATTATCTTATATAATAATAGAATTAAATGATTTTATTGGTGGAGAAGGAAAAAAATTAATGTGATTGTTAATGAATGATACCTATTTTTTAGGTAATTCCTAATGTTTTCTAACAAAATACTTTATTGGTTGAATTTAGGAAAAATTTGTTGATTATAGAGTGCGGTAATTTATAACTGGTGATTATATGATAATATTTTGTTCCACACAAATGGCTTAAGAGGTGAGAATAAGATGGATGTTTGAGTGAATTTTAATAATGAAGGAGGTCTGGGATTATTGTACATTATATTATTAGGAATTAAACCAACATTTTACAATGTCATGTAAATATAATAATTGTCCAAATTGGATCATATAGAGTAATTTTATAAATATATGTTTTCAATTTCTTTTGGATTATTTTATATGTCATTTTTTCTCTTCAGTTTTGGGATTATTCAAATCTATAGTTTTTATCCTCTTAATTCATGTAATTAATTTTAACTACATTCACTAATATTTTCAAAAAATTAAATTGATGAAAATATTAAAAAATATTATTTATTTATTTTCGAATATTTATTTATTTTTTCTAAATTCAAATAATATAAGTGGAAGAAATTAATTAAAAGTAAATCTCATAGACTGGATGATAAAGCGTGTTTTAAGAAAAAATTATTAAAATATTGAATGTTTTTTATTTAAAAAATAAATACTAAATGTATTAATATAATATAAATGGTACTAATTTATGTATAATTGATCAAAATTATATTTTAAAAAAATAAAATATAATTTAACCATATAAATAATTATATGAAAAACATTTTTTAATTAAAATCTTGTATTTTTTACTATACATAAAAATTGAATCCTCATAGAAAAAAATCCACCTTAGTATATTTTGTATCTTCTTATTTATAAAATATATTTTATTTGGATATATAAAAATTATAAAATTTCCTAATCTTTAAATTTAAATATGTCCATAATAAATGTTTGTAAATGTGTTTCTACAAGATTATTCATTTTAATGCCTAAAATGTAATTTTCTCTAATTCTTTTTATGAATATTATTTTATAAAATATATTTTTAATGAATATGTAATATATATATTGAATGAATATAATTAAAATATTGTATTAATTTATTTTATTAGGATGAAAAACCTTTGAGTCTATAAATACATTTAATTTATATTTAATTTGGTTTGAAATTTATTTCTCATTAATTGGTATCCTATGAATTCATTTTATATTTTTATAAATTGTATATTTTCATAGTTTAGATAATATTTTTAATTACACAAATTATTATGGATATGTTAAAACTTATTATAATAATATTTTAAAAATATAATATTACTCACTAAAACTCGATCGTCCGTGTTACATAAGATATCAAAGATAGTCATTATTGTATTTAATGAAATCTAACAAAGTAGTTCATGAATTTAATGATATATCATAGATTAAATTTACTTAAAATAGTGATAACATTATAGTTTAACAGTAAATTATATTATATTATATTCTTGGTGTTTCATGTCGTACATGATAAAAAATGCAATTATAATATTTTATAATTTCGAGGTGTTACTTTATCCCACCTTAGTTAAACATCATTATCTAAATTTAAACTCGACTAAGGTAATAAATTGTTTCATATATACTCTGTTTAAATCTTACGTTGGGATAAAGTTTCAGAAAAAATCATAATGAAAAAAGATATTGGGAAGTACAAGTGTTTGGTGGACTAAAATAAAACTATGTCTCTATGTAGGAGAACTTCATTGGAATGTAGAGATATATACATTGAGTAAAAGCTAATATTTTTATTATGGGTATCTAAGTTAATTGTAAAAAAACTATTGAATGATAAATTTAGATTTTATGGAATTAAAGACATAAATATATTATAATTTAAATGACCTAAGTTTTATAGAAATTAGGGAACATTTTTTATTTAAGATACATTTCCAACTGTTGAGGAATTCATTGATTTTCCAATAATATAAAGAAATAAACATAATTTATATGCTTCATTTTAAAATTATTATTCCATATTTTGAGTTTTGTTAAATAAAATTAATATTTATATCTTAAATAATGAAATGTATTAGAAACAATGTAACCACTTTTTTGATGCACTAAAATGTCCTTTTAATGTATCGTAATACCCAAAAAAGTTTTCATTTTATTTGCCTCTATATATTTTCGAAAAATTATATAGTTAAAAAATTAATCTACAAAACTAAAAGTGACACTACTATTTCATCATTAATATTTATTCTTTAAAATTTTTAACTAAAAATTAGTACCCAATAACCATTGCAGTGATTAGAGAAATGTTAAGAGGGAAACCCTTATACTTTTCGATCGTGGGTCCAAATCAAGTGTCCTTGTAAAAATGTATGGGTTGTCACACAACATATAAGATTTCCATTTTATATAACTATATAAACATATTTTCCTAAATATAACGTAATTCCATGAAATTTAATCATTTAATAACCTTATATATTTGGATTCCAAAACAGAATAATTGTTTCTCATAATAATAATATTATTTAAATATTATAAAAATGTCCTCAATGATCATAATTAGACTAATATTATAAATTATTTTAAATTTAGGTATCTAAAATATAATTAAATTCTTAATGAATATGTTTTCCACTAAAAGATAATATACCAATGAGTAATATTTCTATGAATCTATTCTAAAGTATCAATAATCCTATAAAACCTAATTAGATGTTTACAACCTTAAGATTCAGGTCAACCGTAATCCCATATTACTATGATGTTATCCATATATATTAATTTAATTAATACATATGTACTTCTAAAATTTAAAAAAATCTTTTGATGTATCACAGTAATGATAACTAAAATACTATTTATAAATATGTTTATTGAATTTAATTCTGGAATTTGAGTAAAATAAGTTAACATTTTATATCAAATGAAGACATTCTGTGGTCTATTGTTTAACCTTGGTTACTTTTATTCATTTTCTATTCAAATCATTTGTTATGATTTTTAGTGTATATCTGAATTATCTTAAGAGTATCTTGCTGGAGTGCAAAACCATGTGTGTAGTAAGGTTCGTCGTTGTGTACTATATCATGATCATGTAAGGAACGAAACAACTTTCTGGAATTTTTCTCATGAGGTACATTAGTTCTAGAACCATGTAAACTTGTAGTATTAATATAAATATTTAATTTTTGTAAAACCACATAATCTCTTACTTATCAAACAATTATGATGTTTTTATAAACATATCGTTAAACTCTACATTAGGTTAATTTTCTCTATTCCATGATTATGGAAATAATGTTCCCAATACTGATATTATACTTTCTCTTAAATGAATTTTAGTTACTCAACCCTATTATTACAATGTTGGTGGATACCACCTCAAAAATGGCATGAGATATAGTTAAATAACAACCCATTGGAATGACCAATTTAGTAGTCTTTAAAAATTAGACACATACATGATAAAAAAATATTTCATAAATTTTATTTCATTGAGGATAATAGTATTATTTTGACTTGTATATTTTTTCATATATTTCCTAATAAAACATAGACTGTTATAGGTAAATGGTAAAAAAATATATGTGATCTCAATCGCCCAATAATTGTTATGTATATCAAATGCAATAATGAATCAATTATAATAGTCATTATTAAATGGAAAAAACTAATGACTTGTTCCATGTAATTAATAAACTATTAAATAAGTGTTTAAACAATATAGAAATGTAAATAATAGAAATCATATACCATTTAAATGACTATATAAGGAATAATCAATATGTCATTTTAAGAAACAAAATACATAAAGAATTTAATCAATAGATTGATAATGAAATACAACTATAGAAATTTTCATAGTGATAATATCATGGATAATAAATAATGAATCAAAAAAATGAAAATGATTAATTATTAGATTCAATATTTCCTAGGTAAATGGCATCTTTACCACTAATAAACATTCTAAAATGGTTTATATCATACTAGGTAAATACTGATGTTCTAAAGGATTTAAAAATTTCTAAGTCATGGGGGGTGAATCTGTTGTTAACGATTTATTATTTTCTTGAATTATATAAACATAAATCTCGTAACCTATTAAGATTAATTTTTATATCATATTTCATTAAAATATCAAGAGTGAAAAATTTTGAATGAGATCATATAAAAAATTATTTACAAGGTTATGCTTCAATGTGACAAACTATATCCCACGTATAGCTTGTCTTGTGGTTCTATAGAAATTCACAATTATGAAGAAGTAAATAAAGAAGATCCAACATCCATTAGACACCTTCTATCTACCGATATTAATGATTATACTATGTCCTGTTAGTTTATAATTTTTATAACAATATATTTAAGAAAGAAAATAAATAAATTGTTTTGTTTTGTCTACAAAATATCCTTAGACTGATGACCGTGAGTCTGATGGCCTTTTCCTGATAAACCCTTTCTGATAAACTCAGTATGATGTACTCAGTATCAATTTTAAAAAATCAAATTTACTTCATGTTCTCATTTAGGTCTTCCTCATTATTTGGAATGATAATTCATAATTATTACCACCCTCTAGCATCTCAATATTTAATAAAAAAATAAAAATAAATTACATTTCATTTCATACAGACATTAATAGATTAAAAATGAAAATAAAATGTGTTAATATTTATAGGTGACTAGTAAAATTAAAATTTGGACATTGAATGATGTTACTCACTTACTGTAATTTCAAAACTCTGATAGATGCACTCATTTTGAAATCAAATTTTACTTCTTCAATCCTTTTCTAAAATTCTATAATTTCAGTATTTTTACATTAATTCTATCTAATATAACTTGTTCATCATCATACATCTCTTCCCACTATGATATTTCTTTCAATATTAGCTCAAAATTATCTGACTATCTTATACCTCTCATTTTCATCTGACTATCTTACATTTCTCATCAATAAAAAATTATTTAGAAGTTGAAATATTGGAAACAAAAAAAAATTGATTTCAAACATTAACACTCCCGTAGTTTCTTTTTAAGAAAAGAAAACTCTTTTAAAATCTACATGTACATTTATAACTTATCTTCCTTTGATGAATCAATATAAATATATTTTATTAGTCCCATTTTATGCATCGTATGTATTATAGTTGTGAGGAAGTCATTTAAATAATCTCTTTCTATTCGCAATCTGATTGATCTTCATCCTCGAATATAGTCTATTTAAAATACTCATTTCGATGGAATTATTATTATTCATGACATCTTCTATTCAAAATCAACTATATCTCTAATATTAAATGACTCTTCTCCCAGTTGGTTATGAGTGGTTGTTTTCAAGTTGTCTTGGGGGTGGATTCGAGTTGACAATGGTGTTTTAAGAGCATATTGATCAATATGATGTTGATATTTTTGTTTTCTGTATTCAATTGTTATGTATGTTTGTTTGGCGGAGATTTTTTTAGTGCCACTATCAATAAATATGATCTCATGTTTCCCCCTTCTCTATTTTAAGGTTTGTATTTTTTTTCAATAAGAACATGTGATGTTATGATGTGTTCCAATCACCAGCAATACTGATGAAAACGATGTGATTTGCGTATCAGGGTTCTGAGTCATGGAGTGTGGCTTCAGGTTGTTCCCAAACTGATTTTTTGACTTATGGATGTTTTTTATATTACAGCCTATTTTGAATTTCATGTTGAATTAAAATTTATTGTTTGGTTTTTTAACCCAATTTCTTATTTATGTTAGTGGTGTTTGAAATTTTCTTTCATATATTGTGAGTTTCCCAGTCACCCAAAATGTAGCATCCCGGTTTTTTTTAAAATGAATTGAAATTCACGAAACTTTGTTTCATGTAGATATTTATAACTTTCCTTTAAAAATAACTTTACTTCCGTAGTTATTTGAATTTCAAGAAACCGTCATCTTCAATTGTGTTTAGGAAGTTGTTTTGAGTCTATTTAAACCCACTTGTTTTTTTGGTGAATAGTAACACACACTTATAAATAGTAATATGAATAGTAATATGACCTTAATTAATTGTAAATTTTATTATTAATTTATTTTTCTGAAGGCTTAAAGATAATAACTTCTTGGTTAATTTTTCATCGTGATATAGATGTTGTTATATTACTAGAATTGTTAATTTTTAAATTAAGTATGCCTTTATTTAAAAATTAAATTACTAATATCTAGAAAATTATATTCAAAAAATGGACTTCATTTTTTAATTCTACACATCGAAAAATGGTTGGGTAAATTTTTGAGATTTTTCTGAAATTCATGATTTTTTGGTGAATAGTGAAATACGATAAAATACCGTATAATCAAATTATCAGTAAAATACACTATTTATGACATCATAAGTGATGAATGGCCAGTTTTTTCGAACTAAAATTCCATTATTACTATTTTATGTCAAATTAACAAAGACTATTGTTATTCTTGGGCAAAATAATTATAATAATTTTTAAAATAATGAATAATTAGCCCTCTCCTCTATTATAAATACCACCCTCACTACCCTATTCTTCCCACACCTCTCCATAATTGATCCATGCCTATGTCTTGCCCAATAATACTCCCAAGTCACTTCCCCACGTCCTAGAGATTCTGGTTTCACCAAAAGACCAAAAAAGAATCCAATAATATGGATCTCAAGGTGAAGAAATCAAGATGTAAACATCCTCTTTTATTTTCATTCTTTTCTTTCATTTTATGTTATTATCTTCATTTACATTTTGAATTATATTGGGATATTTCATTACATATCCCCCCATACATTACATATTATTTATGAGTGATTAGATATTCCCTTTCTCTCATTATATTATTTTTATGAAATTTTAAGAGACGTCGTTAGGCTGCAGAATTTTCGTGAGAAATTTCTCATGCTTTATTTTATTTCATGATTCCTTTTTCTTTATTCCTCACCACCTCTTATCCAAGAGGCAAGAAATCTCCGTAATCATGTATATTATGTATTTTATCATCTTTATGTTAAATTTATTATCATTATTCTTCTCCTCGCCCACTTATTTAATGAATAAAAACATTGTCTGTGATGTGTCAAATTACTGACATTGTGGACGTTGTGATTTCAATTTCTATTAATTCATTCATGTCTATTTGTGAACCCATTTATATGGTTGAACCAGGTTACAATATATTTTTTATGACTCACCCATGGTTATGGAATTCTTTTGTACTCATGGTTCTAATTTATAAGACAAAATGAGGTTGTTATTATCAAAGAACCACTAAAATGATCTAAACGAACATCATTTATTTTTTAACTTTTGAATCATCCTCATATTGAACATCAAAATTATAAATTGTATTAATTATGGTACTTGAAATATATAAATACCTTTCCATTCCAGTTTTGGAGTTTCAATTCCAATCAACAAGAACATGCATCATGAACCAAACATGGAAATCCTGAAAAGAACTCACCCAAAAGCAGTGCAAGCGGCAAAATACTAACAATTAAATGATGAAATGATGTTATGAAATTATCATATAAGATTTTATAAACATATTAAATTTTTCTGTAAAATATTGATAACAGTTTTTTAACCATTATAAAAGTGTTTTAAACAAGTTTGAAGTAAGACAAACCTGGGGTTAGGGAATTCTTAACCCGATTTCCATTTTTTGGGTTAACCTTCTACTTCATTGTTTATGTGCTATTTAAAATATTTGTGTGATGGATTATTTTTATATTATTTTTTATTATGTGTATATACAGTATAAATACATACACCATCGAATCTATTAAGTATCTCTTAAATTGTAATATATTTATAAGTGGCTTTAAATTAAAAATAACTTTTTTAGATTCTGTTTTATGAAATGTTTTTATGGAATTATTCATGTTATATGGTTATTTTTTTGTTCTTGGTAATTATTAATGATGAATGGTGGGACCTATATCTTCCTCCAATTCATTGTGAATCAGTACGTTTCTGGTCGGCCATATGGTTACTTCAAGTGTAACTGTGATGGTTACAAAAATTTAGGTACCCGTGAGCGTTACAAGTTATAAGATAGCCAAAATTGGTTTCAAGATTATGTAGGTAATGCCCCGAGATAACATTATGATTATATTTATGTTCTCATATTTTGTTTGGATCTTGTGTAAATCTCATGTTACACAATGTAAGTATATATGGGTGACAAGAATTTCTTTTGAAAATGATTTCATACATTACGAGTATTCATGGACTAATGTGATATTTCCTTCTTTTCCATCCCCTAATGAGATTTTGTTCTCATCCAATGTTTTTTAAATGATTTTCATAAGTTAATGGATTTTTAAGACAAGGAAGGAAGCCATGTTAAATGTTGAATAATTGTTAGGGAGTCTTGTTTTATGTTTTAATGCTTTATATTTTGAAAAAATGGAAATTGTTTTTACGGTATCCACTTTGTAATAATGTGTAATGTTACGAATGTATTGTCCTAATTCTCAGAAGCTCTTAACTTTAAAAGATACTCAATGTAAAAGGAAGTGTTTTCTTGATGAAACTCAAGATTATGTATGTGATAGGGTCTGGTCCTTCTAGTTGGCATCGGAGGAAAGGTGTAGAAAACTTTAGGTATTAGGAGTTTTCGTTAAACTTATGGTTAGTTTGTATGTATATTCTTTAAGTTAATGTTTTGTTTTATAACTATTCAGATTAAGGAAAGTCAGTTAAAAATGGAAGAAGGAGGATATCAAATGACATTCCTATCTCTCTCGTATGACTTTCTTGCAGTAATTATTACAAGGTCATGTACAAACGACATTCAAACATTTTTTAACATACAACTCAATTACAAGAAATTGTTTTTGATATCAAATGCCTCCAATATACCTTAATACCATCGTGGATCGTGGGTTGTATTTAATCAAATCCAATTTTCTCAATATTCTCATATTACAATGAAAGGTAAATATTATCAAGGGATTTTTAAATATTTTACCTTATCAAGAGATTTTGAAGCATATTATGATTTTGAAAGAGGTGCTGAAGAAGGAGACCCTTGCGCAGCCTATTTATATTAGATTTTACAATATACTCATTCATCACATACATATTGTATTTTAAAAGGACCATTTATTGAAAGATTCAACTCAAACATGATTTGACTATTTTATAAAAATCATGTTTTATCAGATGTTTTGAAATTATATGGCATAGAAGATTATTTTCCAAAAATATTTTTCTGTGAACACCCCTATGACCCAAGTTATACAAGGTGTATTTGGATAAAAGATGAAAATGATTTTGAAGGATCTCTAAATCATTGTTGAAATGCATGGATCATTTATTTACATGAGTAAGTTGATGATGAGTCATAGTGGACACTTCGATCAAGGTACCCTCACTTTTTTAATAAATAAATAAAATTGCGAGGACGCAATTTCCGAAGGGTGCGGATACTATAACATCCATGTTTTTAAAAAAAATGAAGTGAAATGCATCAAACTTTTTTTAATGTATATATTTATAACTATCCTTTAAAATATAACTTTACTACCATAGTGTTTTGAATTTCAAGAAATTGGCATTTTCAATTGTGTTCAGTAAGTTATTTAGAGTCTATTGGAACAAACAAGTTTTTTTGGTTAATAGTAATATACGATTATGAATAGAAATATGAATTGTAATATGTCCCTAATGAATAGTAAATTTTATTATTATATTATTTTCTTAAGGCTTTAAGATAATAACATGTTGGTTATTTTTTCATCGTGATATATTGTTATAGAATTAGAATTGTTAATTATTGAATTAATTATAACTTTATGTAAAAATTAAATTAATAATATTTAGGAAATTATTTTCAAAAAATGTACATCCTTTTTGAATTCTAAACGTCAAAAAATGGTTATGGTAAATTTTGGGGATTTTTCTGAAATTCTTTATTTTACGGTGAATTGTGAAATACAATAAAATACCATATAATCAAATTATCAGTAAATTAAACTATTTATGACATCATAAGTGATGCAAGACCACATGTTTAGAACTAAAATTCCATTATTACTATTTTAGGTCACATAAACTAAGACTACTCATAATCTTGGGAAAAAATATTATAATAATGGTTAAAATAATGAAAAATAACCCCTCTCCTCCACTATAAATACCACCCTCACTCCCCTCTTCTTCCCACACCTCTCAAGCCTCGATACATGCCTATGTTCTGCCCAATAAACCTCCCAAGGATCTTCCCCACGTCCTAGAGCTTCTCTTCTCACCAAAATACCAAAACCGAATCCCTTAAAGAGGATCTTAAGAAGAAGAGATCAAGAGGTAAACATACTCTTTTATTTTCTTTCTTTTATTTAAGTTTATGATATTATCTTCTTTTCGCTTTTGAATTATATTGGGATATTTCATTCCATATCAACCCAAACAATCCATATTATGTATGAGTGATGAGATATTCCCTTTCTTTCATCATGCTATTTTTATGAAATTTTAAGAGACGTCGTTAGGCTGTAGAATTTTCGTGAGAAATTTCTCATGTTTTCTTTTATTTCATGATTCATTTTTCTTATATCCTCACCACCTTATATCCAGGAGGCATGAAATCTCAAGAATAATGTATCTTTTGGATTTAATAATGTTTATGTAAAATTCATCATCATTATTTATCTCCCCACCTACTTATTTATGGAATAAAAACATTGTTCGTGATATGACGAATTACCGACATCATGGATGATGTGATTTAAATTTCTATTAATTAATTCAAGTCTAGTCATGAAACCAATTAGATTTTTGAACCAGGTTATAATATATCTTTTATGACTCGCCCATGGATTTGGAATTTGTTTGTACTCATGGTTCTAATTTATAAGATAAATCGAGGTTGTTATTATCAAAGAACCACTAAAATGATCTAAACGAACATCATTAATGTTTTAAATTATGAATCATCATACTATTAAACATAAAAATGATAAATGGTATAAATTTTGGTACTGTAAATATATAAATACCATTCCATTCCAATTATGGAGTTTCAATTCCAATCAACAAGAACATCTATCATGAACCAAACTTGGAAATCATGAAAAGAACTTGCCCAAAAACAGTGCAAGAGGCAAAATAATAACAATTAAAGGGTGAAGTGATGTTATGAAATGATCATATAAGATTTTATAAACATGAAAATGTTTCTATAAAATATTAATAACACTCTTTTAACAATTATAAAGTAGGTTTAAACAAGTTGGAAGTTAGAAAAACCTAAGGTAAGGGAATTCTTAACCTGGTTTCCATTCTTTGGGTTAACCTTGTACTTCATTATTATTGTGATATTTAAATTGGATGTGCGATGTATTATGGTTATGTAATGTTTTATTTTGTGTATTTACAGAATATATACATACTATGTCCACTCTATTAAGAATCTCTTCAATTGTATGATATTTATAAGAAGCATTACTTTAAATATCCCCCTTTTAAATTCTATTTCACAAAATGTTTTTATGGAACTATTAATATTGAATGATTAAGTTTTAGTTATATGGAATTATTTACGATGATGTTTGAGACCTATATCTCGCTCCAATTCATTTGGTATGAGTATGTTCGATTTCGTCCGTATGGTTTCTCCATGTGTAACTGTGATGGTTACACAAAGTAAGGTAGTCGTGAGGGTTACATGTTATAAGGTATCCAAGAATAGTTACAAGATTATGTAAGTAATGACCCATGATACCATTATGATTATATTAATTTTATTATGTTTTTTTGGATGTTTTCCAAATCTTAGGTTACACAATGTAAGTATATATGGGTGACAATAATTTCTTTTGAAAATTCTTTCACACGATAAGAGTATTCATGGACTAATGTGATCATTCCTTCTTTTTCATCCCTTACTGAGCTTTTTTGATCATCCCATGTTTTTTAATTTATTTTCATAGTTTAATGGATTTGTAAGAAAATTAAGTAATCCATGTTAAATGTTGACAAATTTACAAGGAGTCTTGTTTTATTTTTTAGTGTTTTAAATTTTGAAAAAATGGAAACTTTTTTTATAGTATCGACTCTGTAATAATGTGTAATGTTATGAATTTATTTTCCTAATTCTCTAAAGATATAAACTTTAAAAGATACTCAATGTAAAAGGAAGTGTTTTCTTGACTAAATTCATGATTATGTATGTAATAATGTTGGTTCTTTATATATAATGTGGTTTATTCAGAAAATAAAAAAATGTGATTTAGATGGAAGAACGTCATGAATAGAAAATAATTGTCAAATTTCACGTTTACAATGTATGATAACATTATATAACCTTTCATAAAATTCTTAAAACACCATGTATAAAAAAATACTCACTACCTCTTTCGATGGGGATTTGAATTATAAAAATAATTGGTTCTAATGGATTTTCAAAATCATGATGATGGATCTGAATCTTATGGTGCGTCTTATCAAACCCTCCATAGAACATATTGATTCCATCATCCATAAACCATAATTATATTTTTCTACTCATTACAAAAACATTTGTCTAGAAATGTGCTTCTGGAAAACAAAATTCTTAAAGATACAGCTTTTATCTCACTTTTTTAGATTCAAATACATCCATCATGTTTCATTTTTAAAAAAAAAATCATTACAACTGACTGGGTTTGATCCTTAATTACAAAAAAACTATTTTTGAATAAGTTTTTTTTTATTAAAATATATAAAGAAAATTAAAAAAAACTATCATCAGAAAGGTCCTTCCATCACCACCATTTAATTTTTTTAAAATATTTGTAAACAAATATTTCCACTCATAGAAAACAAAAATCGCTCAACATTAGTAGCAACTCCAAGTTATCAATGTTTTTTTAAACATAACGTTACTCAAAAGGTAGTTTCTAGAATCATCAATATAAGATAATTTAATGTATTTGAAGTAATTCCATCCCTATGTGATTGGAAACTTGTGTTCCTATATAAAAATAAACTCCCTATCACATTTACCAGTGTATCTATCTTTACCTTTTCTCAATACTAGACTATGGTAACCAACATTTCAGATTCATTAATGAATGATATGAAAAAACATCTTAAAAAGTACCAAGTTATTAATTTTTATCCTACATTTTCAATATTATACAATGAACTATTGGGGACATTCTAACAAGATTTAGGAAGTCATTGAAGGATGATAAAAATATAGTTCCAACTGAAAATCAACCAATCATTCTTTCAACATTGACATTGAGAAGTATCAGTAATTTGACCCTTCATTGAGAAATATTCTAGGGAATCATCCTGAGGAACAAATTTAACTTTCATAAATTAAAACATTATATAAATGTGTTTTGATCATTAATTTTTGATATATTTTTCGAATGTCCATTTTTAATCTGATTAGTAGATTGTATCTTATATGGTTTAGAAACATTTACATTAACTTTAATATTCATCCACATCATCTGGGTTAAATCCTATGTTGCCACAAAGTATTCTCATTCCATTATTCTCAAGGTGACTGAATATTTTCCTTTATAATTCCATGTTATAGAATATTCATCGAATAAAAATGTTCCTCAAGAGATTGATTTTCTATCATTACAATTTTCACCACAATCTACATTAACATTACTATTAAATGTCTTTTCTTATTTTTTTATAACATCCCAGGTAATTTTTCCAATTATAATATCTCTGAATACTCAAAGGTTCCAATATATGTGACTCTTTTATATTATTTTTATAAGTTGAACATTGAGTAACCACATAAAAATATCAAGACATGAGGATCTATGTTAGTATAGATATCCAATCATATTATAAAATACATTTTATTTACACTATATTTTTACTCATCTTTCCTCAAAATTATGATCACATGTCACACCCTAGTGTTTTATTTAACCATTTGTTTCAGTTTGGGTTTGGTTGTCATTTATATTCTCAGGAACCGGGTTTGACATAATGGAATTTTTGAAGTCGTTCCTTTGGTCATTGTTATCTAGGTTATTTTCTATGATTTTCTCATTTATGTTTAATGAGAAATATATGTTTTAGGTGTAAAAGGTGTAGTGCATTATTAGAACATGATTTGTAGAAATTGTGCACCCTGCCCAATTAACCATTTGGTATTTGGAAGTTTAAGGAAAAAGCTACTGCAGGACTAGTACATGGTTAGTCACATTATGATCCTCAACCCATGTAACCATGTTGTAGGAACCTCTTCAATAGAGATAGTGGCAGAGTCTATGAATTGTTTTACAAAACCTGCAGACAATCAATGTGTTTTCTATAGTTCATTAAAATTCTATTTTTCATTATACCTATCCCATATTAACCCTCAAATTCCCCTTTCCTAGTCCCCTATGGCATGAACAACACTAGGAATTGCTATTCTTCCTCTCCTCTCCCATAATATTTATATTTTGGGTGGATTTGATATAGTTTCTCCAAGATCCCTCTTGTAAGTACCTTTTTCTCTTTTTTTTCTGTCATTTCTATGTTTTTCTTCCTCTTCTTTGAGGATCCATTTTTTTAGTGAGAAGGGTTGTCGAAATAGGTTTTTTTATCCCCAAATACGGTAATATATATATATATATATTTTGGGTTATATTATAATTTAATACTGTCTTGTGGTCCTAGTTTGACACTAATTTTTGAATTTTCCATCAAACATGGTAAGTGGTTCCATGAAATATCATTTTTAGATTATTGGATATGATTAATTGGATTATTTTTAAATGTTCTATCTTGCATTTTTATTGTATAAAATGTGATATAGATTTTTTTTCATTTTTATATGAGTGCAATGGATTTTATATTTGAATATGGATATGTTTTTGGGAGTTCTTTGATGTGGTATTTTGTGGAATTTTTTTATGGGTAGTTTTAAGGGTGAGAAACATGTTTTCAGGGGCACAAGTTGTAACACCCCAGGTAAATAATGAATATCAAATCGTTATATTTATCCATATTTGTGAATCAAATATTAATATTACTTTAAAAGGGATGCTAAGCTCGATGGCGTACCCAATACGCAACAACGAGTTTCTCGGGAATCTTACGTTGCACACTAATAATAAAATAATATTATTTTAAATGGTAGTTAACGCCTAGCCGTTGTAATGGAAGGAATGAATAGAACTAACTACAAAATGATTATATATGTTTTTCAAATATTTTTAATTTTTACAATAAATGTTAGAGGATTAAAAATGCGAATGAATCCAATTTTAAGCGTAAACATTCTAATATTCTTTAAAAGGACGATTAACCACCTTTTGATGGAGAACCTCTTTTAAATCCACTTTTTGACAATTTTATGTGTTATATTTGACAAAATAAAATTCTTCATTAGAATCGGGACATCAAAATTTACTTTGTGTAAATTTATGGTATTATTCCGAGAAAGTACGATTTTTAATGAATAGTGAAAAATGTTGTATTTTAATTAAAAACCTCTTTTTAATATAATTTATTTATATGATTATATTATCTTTTTAATTGGTTTTAAAGTTAAATTAGAATATATTTTTACCATTTAATCCAATAGTGGTTGATGGAATTAATTTCACTTTGAAATCAGACATAAACTAGTGGCAATCTTTTGAAACATTTTGTTTCATAAAAACACGCTATTTGTTTTGACAGCGGGAATTAATTATTAAAGTAATTAATTCAACTTATATGTTTTGAATTTTGTAAAATAGAAATCATTTTTGAATTCGGAATATCAAATATAGCTTAGGGTGAATTTTTGGTAATTTTCTGAAAAACTTCAATTTTTGATGAATAGTGAAACCACTAAGTGGTACTTATAAAAACTGTTTCCGTTTAAATGAAATTTTTCCACCTTTGTGTTTTGAATTTCAAAAATCCGACATACATGGTTGTCATTAAGAAGTAAAATGTGGTTCAATGGGATTAAAATAATTTTTTGGTGAATAGTAACTTATTATGTTTTTAATCGCGATTAGAGGTAATTAGTGTAGTTTAAGGTAAGAATAATGTTTTAATAAAATGAAATGACCTAGACACATGTACATGCTTTTATTAATATTTTAATGACTTATTTTATTCCCCATTTACTGATTTTATATGAAATGTGCATAATTTGTGTGAAATATTAATGTTTTAATATTAAGTATAATTTTTTAGCATTTTTAGATGTAGTCCAATTGAGTCAGTTTAATGTTTTAATAATAACTGTCACTATACTGATCCAAATTGTGTGGTTCTTGTTTTTTAGTATTCGCCATTCAATATACAACATTTCATTATAAGGTATGATGGGCCAATTCTGCCATTTGAAGGGACATACGGTTCTCACAATCAAGACCAAAGAATCTGTGAACAAACTGGACCAGCCTTAAAGATTGAATTACTGGGATCAATACAGAAGTCCAAAAATATTACATATCCACCATAATTCTGGGGACACTAAATTTCATCTTGGATAAAAATTTAAAGGCCCAAATCCATGTACAAGGGGACCAAATAAAGCTTTGAAGTCCATCCCACCATTCTGGCCTAGAATTAAAATCAGTATAGTATGCATGACATATCTCATGATGTAAGCATCAAATAGAGATGAGATTTTTCAGTGTGAAATAGGAGATATAGGCGGCCGCAATTGTTGAAGAAACCATTCGAATTTTAAGGAATCTTCATATTCAAAAACCCTTTCACATTATGGACATTAAAAAGACTGGATTGAAATAGAAACTTTAACTTTGTTTAAAAAACCGGCCATAACTTTTGATCCTTAAGTCCACATGACTCCATATTTTTAGAGTAGTCGGAAAACATTATTTTCTACAACTTTGAAGAAGGATATATTTGAATATTCTTCTTTTTAAATAGACAAATTGGCGGTGTAATTGTAGGGACAAATTTGGAATGCAAACAGTCCACTCCTTGGGCTATAAATACTCTCCCCTTCTCTCCTTGAGAGGGGTTGGCATTTCAGAAGAGAAGAGATCAAATTGGCACGACCAAAGCTTTGAAAAAGTCTTGGGAGGACCTTCCATACTCATGTTTTCACTTGAGAGACCTTTCCTCCTCTCTTTGTTTTCACTTACTTTTGTGTCCTTCATTTTTGTAATTTTGTAAGTCCTTTATTTTGTAATTCCGTTTTAATGAAAGTTTATTCTTCAATAAATCTTATTATCCTCCACCTTCTGTAGTATAATATTCATGGTCTTAAAATCGTTTTAATCATTTTAAATTACAGTACCTTATCTTGCATCCTCATTCAATCGAAATTCCATTTTTGATTCTCAAAATATTTCGTGTGTGTGTTCGGCACACTACTCTTACCTTGTCCCTTTCTTTTTCTTCTCTTTATAATTCATCACCATAAACATATATTACAGATTAAAAAAAATCACATTGGATGAGTAAATCTCTCATTGGGGTGAGTTTTAATTTAGGTATGTTAAGCGATTGAGAGCTTTTTCTCGATGAGTTTTCGTTGAATTAACATTGTGTATGTTGGACTTAGCATGTCATGGATTAATGACTTTATTTGATTAACGTGTGGTTTCCATGGATTATTGGAACCATAAATAAATTTCCATAAACAATATTTGATCATGATTAGAACCCTATGTTAATTAAAGGCATGGATTAAAGCCTTAACACTTGGGAATTCAAATCAACGTCAACTTGTGACATGAGTGTTAATTTAAATGCAATATAAAACAAAGCTCAAGGAAATCACAAGCTTAACTAACCTAATGATGAACTCACCCCAATCATTATCAACTTGTTAAATTAAACATCATTCATTAAACATTTCAATTAAGCTCTACAAACAAACCCCCCCCAATCAAAATACAATCAACTAAAAACAATCGACTATTACGAAGTACCATCGCCGAGGATTCGATCCGAGTGCTGCTATACACATTAGCAGAGCACCAGAACTTTGACCGGTCGATAGGCGACAATCGGCCGTGCATTTCAAATGGCGTCGTTTCCGGGGATGGTACTTTATGTAGTCATTAGTTTCTGGTTATTGTAAAAAAAACAAAACAAAAAGAAATTTTTTTAAAAAAAATTGAAAATAAAACACAATGAAAAACCCGTCTTCCTCTTAAAAATCATAAACTAAATAAATAAAAAGAAAAACTCACCTTACTCATCCTTTCTAAATCTCTTTGAATGCCCCGCAGCCTCCCAAACAATCTCTCAGATTTGTTTGACCCTGAAATTGATAGAACTCTTCGTCGACTTAGGAGGACCATTAGGGATAACCAAATCACCCAAGAACCAATCATTGCCCTACCAATTGAATTCGATATGGCTAATCCTAGGGAACAAACATTGAAATAACTCACATCACCTGATATGAATTACCAACCACTTGGTATTAAATATCCAAATAGTGAAGCTGACTTCGAACTCAAATCGGGTTTCATTAATCATCTCCTTCATTTTCATGGGCTAGCCAGTGAGGATCCACATCTTCACCTTAAAGAGTTCCAGGTGGTGTGCTCTACCATGAAGTCTCAAGGGGTTTCTGAGGAACAAATCAAACTCCGTGCATTGCCTTTCTCCCTAGCTGACTCTACCATGTCATGGCTCTACTACCTCCCTCCTGGTTCCATAACTACATGTAATGACATGATGGGTCTCTTTCTAGAAAAATTTGTTCCTGCTTCTCGTACAGCTTCCATCTGAAAGGAAATAAGTGATATCCGTCAATTCCCAAGTTAATCACTCCATGAGTACTGGGAGAGGTTCAAAAAGCTTGTTGCAACATGCCCACACCACCAAATTCCTGACCAACTCTTGATCCAATACTTCTATGAGGGGTTATTGGCTATGGAGAGAACCCTCATTGATGCCGCAAGTGGCGGTGCTCTTGTTGATAAAACTCTTGCAGCTGCAAGATATTTCATAACTAACATGGATGCAAACACACAACAATTCCATACTCGAGCACATGCTCAAGTCAAACAAGCCCAGGATAATCAATCCATAGAGCCTAACAAGATGACTGAGTGGATGAGTGAACTTACAGGTCTTGTGCGTCAACTAGCGGTGGCTACCAAAGCCCCATCCTCATCTTCTCCACAGTCACTATTCCCCGGACCTATCAAGAGTTGTGGAATCTGTAGCTCCCCAGCTCATCCAATAGATACATGTCCACAACTTCAAGAGGATAAATCTGATTCATCCGGACCAATGGATCTCAATGCAGCATATGCTCAGCGGAACCCCAATCCTCAACTATCAGGTTAGTTTGTTAGAAACTTCAACCAACCTCACTCTGAGCCCTTATCTTCTTCCTATAACCAAGGCCTTATGTATGGTAATCCCATTTCTCATCCCCCTCAATTCCCTCTTCAAAACCCAAACCATTTTCAATACAGTCAAGGTGTTGGTAACTTCCAACAACTTTACCCTTTTGTCCCTCAACCTCAAAGGATCAATCCTGCTATTCCTCCTCCTGGATTCCATTATCCTAGTGAGCCTTCCCAATTCCAAACCCAATACAATCGCTTTCCCAAGAACCAAAATCAAGGTAATCCCAATCCGGGACAAGCCTATTCTTCCAAGCAACCATGGGAAAGTGTAGTGGAAGATCTTGCCTCCTTCACCCGTTCCAGCCTTAAAAACATTGATACTCAAATAGGTCAACTTGCATCCCACCTGAGCCAGCAACAACAATCAAATTCTTCCCAACTCCCAACTCAACCATTACCCTACCCCAAGGGTAATGTAAGTGCAATTGCAGTTAGATCAGGAATGCAACTTGATATGCCTCAAGATAAATCCTCAAACCCTCCTTTGAATGTTGACCTAGAAAATGAAAAGAAAAAGAAAATTGAAAAGGAATCTGAATTCATTCCATCACCTCCTTCCATTACACTTAGGAATCCAATTCCTTTTCCTCAAGCTATTTCTAAACCAATGAAGTCCTTTGAACCTGATCTTGAAATGCTTGACATGTTTAGACATGTTGAAGTCAACATTCCCCTCTTAGATGCCATAAAACAAATTCCTAAGTATGCCAAGTTTCTCAAGGAGTTGTTTACCCACAAGAGGCAACTTAGAACCTTTGAAAATGTTTCCACACAGCAGTCAATTCCCATAAAGTGAAAAGATCCAGGGACCTTTACAGTCCCATGCCAAATTGGAAGTTCCAACTTTGATGATGCACTCATAGACCTAGGAGCCTCAATTAATGTAATTCCCAAATCCATATTCTCAAACCTCGGTCTAGGTCCCTTGCACCCAACAGGTGTTGTCATTCAGTTATCCAATCGAAGCACAACCAGTCCTGAGGGAATAATTTAAGATGACCTTGTCCGAGTCAATGATCATATCTTCCCTGCATATTTCTATGTCCTTGACATGGAAGGTGAGACGAAATCTTCTCGATCTCCCCTAATTCTAGGAAGACCATTCCTCATGACTGCGAGAACCAAGATTGATGTCCATTCATGAATCTTATCCATGGAATTTGGTGACCAACTGGTCAAGTTCAACATTTTCCAAGCCATTTGATACCCATCTGAGGATCACTCTGCATTATCAATCCATGCTTCTGAGGACACTTCTAAGAGTCAATCGAACCCCAATCCACTGTGTTCTTCATGTTCTAATGATAAAGAATCTTGTGAAATTTGCACCATGATTAACAAAGTCATAAATGGTGAAGTTTATGTGGACCTCTCATTCATAGACTCCATCAATCTAGAGGAACTTGAAAACTCTCTTGAATCCCACATCAACTCTGATCTCTACTGCTCCACCTTGGACAACATTGAGAAAAATGAATCTGAAGAAACTGAAGTCCCTTCCTCCATTTCTGAGTTGTCTAGCCCAAAAGTGAAAGATGAGATTGATCTGAAACCTCTTCCTGCACACCTGAAATATGAATTCCTCTTCCATGATCACTCATATCCTGTCATTATCTCTACCACACTTACTGAAATAGAGGAGTCCAAACTTGTTCAAGTGTTATAGTAAAACAAAAAGCCCTTAGGTTGGACCCTAGATGACATACCTAGAATCAACCCTTCCCTTTCCATGCATCACATCCATCTTGAGGAATCATCCAAACCAATTAGACAACCACAAAGAAGACTCAATCAACTCATCCTTAAGGTAGTTAGGGAAGAGATCTCCAAGCTTCTTCAAGCTGGTATTATCTACCCAATTTCTGATAGTGAATGGGTTAGTCCAATTAAATTTGTAACTAAGAAGGGTGGGATAACTGTTGTCACAAATGAACATGGAGAGGTAGTCACAACTCAAGTGAAGAACAAATGGCGTGTGTGCATCGACTTTAGGAAATTGAATTTTGAAACCCAAAAAGATAACTACCCTCTTCCATTCCATGATCAAATGCTACAATGATTGGACAGAAAGTCACACTATTGCTTTCTTGATGGATACACCGGCTACTTCCAAATCCCAATCGCACCTCAGGACCAAGAAAAGACTACTTTCACATGCACCTATGGAACATATGCATATAAAAGAATGACTTTTGGCCTTTGTAATTCTCCTACAACATTCCAGAGGTGTATGATGAGTATCTTTTCCAAATTCATAGAACACTTCATGGAAGTCTTCATGGATGACTTTACCATTTATGGAGAGTCATTTGAGTCATGCTTTCATTCACTCTCTCTAGTAATTCAAAAGTGTTTCATGTGCAACCTTGTGTTAAATTTTGAAAAATGTCACTTTATGGTAGCTAATGGGATTGTTCTAGGGCACATAGTTTCAAAAGATGGTATTGAAGTTGATACTGCCAAAATTAAAGTGATCCAATAACTTCCTCAACCCACTTCTGTTCGAGACATCCGATCATTCCTTGGTCATGCTGGTTTCTATCGGCGATTCATCCATAACTTTAGTAAAATTTCCCTGCCACTCACTCATTTTCACAAAAATGATGTCACATTCCATTTTGTTGAGGTTTTCAAGAGAGCCTTCATTGAACTCAAAACTGCTCTCACATATGCCCCGATAATCCAACCACTAGATTGGTCATTACCCTTTGAATTGATGTGTGATGCTTCTGATAGAGCTGTTGGGGCTGTTCTTGGTCAAAGAAGAGAAAAAATTCCTCATGTCATCTATTATGCCCAAAAACATTAGATGAAACTCAATTTCACTACACTATGACTGAAAAGGGTCTTTTAGCTGTGGTTTATGCCGTAAATAAATTTTAGCCCTATCTCTTAGGTGCCAAAATCATCATCTTCACAGACCATTCTGCTATTAAGTTCTTACTCAAGAATAGTGATTCCAAACCAAGGCTAATAAGATGGATTGTAATGCTCCAAGAGTTTGACCTTGAAATCAAAGATAGACATGGAAAAGAATACCCTGTGGCTGATCACTTGAGTAGAATTCCTAATTATCCTCATTCTGAAATCATTGATCTTGAATTTCCAATTGAGCACCTTTCATCTCTCACTCCAAAACTACCATGGTATGCCCCAATTGTAAATTACCTGGTTTCTGGTGTTTCTCATGAAATTTTTTCAAAATAACAAAAAATGAAGTAGAAAAGTGATTCAAAATACTATTTTTGGGAAGAAAATAAACTTTGGAAACTGGGGAAGACATGGTAATTAGGAGATGTGTTGATGAAGATGAATATTCTTCCATCTTAGAATTATGTCACTCAATGCCTGGTGGTGGACACTTTGGACCACAAAGGACCTCCCGAAAGGTCTTAGACTCTGGATTCTTCTGGCCTTACCTCTTCAAAGACTCACATGAGTTCTGTAAATCATGTCCCACATGCCAAAAGTTTGGCATAATCTCCAAAAGAAATGAAATGCCCCAAAATCCCTTAATATTTTGTGAAATCTTTGATGTTTGGGGTATTGATTTCATGGGACCATTTCCCCCTTTCAATGGACTCTCATACATTCTTCTTGCGTTCGATTATGTTTCAAGGTGGGTTGAGGCCAAACCCACTAGGAAGGATGATGCTCATACTGTTAGTGAGTTCCTAAAGACCCACATATTCCAAAGATTTGGCACACCACGTGCCTTGATCGGTGACATAGGAACCCATTTTTGTAATAGAACAATGGAATCTCTTCTAAAAAAGAATGGGTTTGTACATAAAACATCAACAGCATATCACCCCCAAACAAATGGAATGGCTGAACATTCTAATAGATAAGTGAAAAGAGTGCTTGAGATAATTGTAAAAACCACCAGAAAGACTGGCCTGAAAGACTTGGTGAAGCACTTTGGGCTTATCGAACTGCCTATAAAACACCCATTGGGATGTCTCTTTTCGGCTTGTTTTTTGGTAAATCATGTCACTTACCAGTTGAATTACAAAATAAGTCTTTTTGGGCAGTGAAAACATGTAATTTTGATCTTGAAAAATCTGGTAAAGAAAGAATGTTGCAATTGGATGAACTGGAGGAGCTTCGACTTGAATCCTATGAGTATTCCAATATGTACAAAGAGAATCCTAAGGTACTCCATGACAAACACATCCTGTGAAAGGTATTTCATGAAGTTGAAAAGGTAATTCTCTTCAATTATCGATTTCGGCTTCACCCAGGTAAGCTTAATTATCGTTGGGAAGGTCATTTTGTTATTACTAACATTTACCCATTTGGTGCAGTGCAAGTCCAAGACCCCTCCTCCAAAAAGAAATTCACGGTAAATGGACATCGGTTGAAGCATCACTATGAGAGGACTCAAAATCCTGGATCATCATCTACTTCTATTGGATCCACAGTAGACCCACCACTGGATGGAGATGGAAACCCACAAAATCCAAACCAGGGGGCACCTATTTCCCTTTAACTCTCTCTCTATCTCTTCCTCTCTCTACCTCTTTCTTCTTCTTCATCTCTCTTTCATTTTTTTACCACTTTATTCATCAAACCCTTTCTTTTTATCTTTCTTGTGTGGGTGTGTACTTTAAAAAAACCTTAAAAACAAAAAAAACCAAAAAAAACACAATTACATAAAAAATTACAAAAAAGGAGTCATCCTTAATCACCATCGAATTTTGAAATTTTGTCCAACAATTTTGGGGAGTTAACAGACATAATTTCATCTCAAAAATTTTGTATTTTCATCATGACTTTGGATAAAGAATTTTGTGTCAAAACCAACACATTTTGAATGCTCAATTTTTGATTTGAAAATTGCTTTTCCCAAACCATGAGAACAATCAATTTCTTTCATTCCAAGGCCACCTATGGACATATTTTCAAAATGTGTGTTTTCACCCCCATTTGTGAGTCTTGAGTTTGTGGACCTTCAAGCTGAATTTCCTGCCTTAGTGTACATTAATATGATAGAGGCATTTTCTGAACCAAATGAGAATCACAATAGCCAAATAGCCTCCGATAACCCTTACATTAATCCTCCTTTTGAAAGCCCTTTCAAGCCTATGAAAACCTTTTCTTTGATAGCCACATTACAAGCCCAATACCTTATCCCACCTAATATCAACATGGATTTTCATTGCATAAGTTTTTGAAATTTAAGTGTGTGGGGGAATGGATTTCATTTTTGGGTATCATTTCCTTACATTCTAGTGTGTTATCATATTCTTGAGGGAAAGCATCCATTTTATTGTGGGGGGGGGGGAGGTTGTCATTCAGTGAATGTATTGTACAAATGATATTGCAAAGTGTTCAAAAAAAATCAAAAAAATCAAAATAAAAAAAACAAATGGGTTGTGTCTTGGGTAGGTCAAAAATCACTCTTCCTAAACCATTGATCTTGTTATAACTATTATAATTAGTGTCATGAGGAGATCAAACATGGGTTGGGATATGATTGTGAGATCTGTTTGAAGGTCAACTTTCGAAAAAACAAAGAAACAAAAAGGAAAAAAAAGAACACTGGCATTATATTCTTATATCATTGGGAGAAGTTTGGTGGTTTGTAAATATTTCATCTTCTCAACCCCATTATATTTTCTTCCCCTATTGTGTCTTTTATCACACAATCATTCCCTTGTAAATATGTGTTTTCATTTCCTTCCATGTTTTATTTCAAAAAAATGTTCATTGTTTTTCTATGTTGGTATTTTATCCCTCTTATTCTCTCTATTGGAAATTATATTCTTACCATCCCATAGACACATAAAACCCCTTTAAAAGACCTCTTGATTCTTGTGCACATTGGATAGGGATTGGAAGCTGAGATCTCTTTTCAAACTCTAAGATTTTCACTTTTGGTTGGTGAAAGAGTGAACCTCCACAAATAAATTTTATCATCTTGAGAGGTGTGAGTTTTGAGTGTCCACATTCTCCATTTCTAAATTTGAGCATTGAAAAATGAATTAGTTTTAGAACATTGTTTCTGTAACAACATGTGGTGGATTTCAAAATGGATGAGTGAAATAGTCTAAACCACCCCTGATTGGAGAAACCAAAATTTTAATATTTGTTGTGAGTGAAAATGATTTTGTCATGTTTTTATATTTGTTGCACATGAGGACATGAACAAAGCTAAGTGTGGGGGAGTTGATTTTATTAATATTTTCATGACTTATTATATTCCCCATTTACTTATATTATATTAAATGTGCATAATTTGTGTGAAATATTAATGTTTTAATATTAAGTATAATTTTTGAGCCTTTTTAGAAGTAGTCCAATTGAGCCAGTTTAATGTTTTAATAATAACTGTCACTATACTGATTAAAATTGTATGGTTTATGTTTTTTAATATTCTTCTTTCAATATACAACATTTCATTAGAAGGTACCATGAGCCAATTATGCCATTTGAAGGGTCCTATGGTCCTCACAAACAAGACCAAAGAATCTGTGAACAAACTGGACCAGCCGTGAAGATTGATTACTGGGCTCAATACAGAAGTACAAAAACATTAACTCTCCACCATAATTCGGGGGACAGTAGATTTCATCTTGGATAAAAATTTGAAGGCCCAAATCCAAGTACAAGGGGCCCAAATAAAGATTTGAAGTCCAGCCCACCATTCTGGCTGAGAATTAAAATCTGTATAGTATGCATGACATATCTCATGATGTAGGCATCAAATAGAGCTGAGATTATTCAGTGTGAAATAGGCGTTATAGGAGGATGAATTTTTTGAAGAAAACATTCGTATTTGAAGGCATCTTCATATTAAAAAACCCCTTCACATTATAGACATGAAAAATAATGTATTGAAATGGACAGTTTAACTTTGTTTAATCAACCGACCATAAATTTTTATCCTTAAGTCCAAATGCCTCCAACATTTTATAGTAGTCGGAAAGCATTATTTTATACAACTTTGAAGAAAGATATATTTGAAGATTCCGCTGTTTGAATAGACAAATTGGCAGTGTAATTGTAGGGACAAATTTGGAATGCAAACAGTCCACTCCTTGGGCTATAAATACTCTCCCCTTCTCTCCTTGAGAGGGGTTGGCATTTCAGAAGAGAGGAGATCATATTGGCACGACCAAAGCTTTGAAAAAGGCTTGGTAGGACCTTCCATACTCATGTTTTCACTTGTGAGACCTTTCCTCCTCTCTTTGTTTTCACTTACTTTTGTGTCCTTCATTTTTGTAATTTTGTAAGTCCTTTATTTTGTAATTCTGTTTTAATGAAAATTTATTATTCAATATATGTTATTATACTCCACCTTCTTTAGTATAATATTCATGGTCTTAAAATAGTTTGAATCATTTTAAATTACAGTACCTTATCTTGCTTCCTCGTTCAATCGAAATTCCATTTTTGATTCTCAAAATATTTCGTGTGTGTGTTCGGCACACTACTCTTATCTTGTCCCTTTCTTTTTCATCTCTTTATAATTCATCACCATAAACATATATTACCAGATTAATAAAAATCATAGTTGCATTAGTAAATCTCTCATTGGGGTGTGTTTTTATTTAGGTATGTTAAGCGATTGAGAGCTTTTGCTCGATGAGTATTCATTGAATTAACATTGTGTATGTTGGACTTAGCATGTCATGGATTAATGACATGATTTGTTTAACGTGTGGTTTCCATGGATTATTGGAACCATAAATACACTACCATAAACAAGATTTGATCAATATTAGAACCCTAAGATAATTTAAGGCTTGGATTAAAGCCTTAACACTTGGGAATTCAAATCAACGTCAACTTGTGACATGGGTGTTAATTTAAATGCAATATAAAGCAAAGCTCAAGGACATCACAAGCTTAACTAACCTAATGATGAACTCACCCCAATCATTATCAACATGTTAAATTAAACATCATTAATTAAACATTTCAATTAAGATCTTCAAACAAACCCCTCCCCCCAATCAAAATACAATCAACTAAAAACAATCGACTATTACGAAGTACCATCGCCGAGGATTCGACCCAAGTGTTGCTATACACATTAGCAGAGCACCGGAACTTTTACTGGTCGATAGGCAACAATCGGTCGTGAATTTCAGTACTAACCTCATTAAATGTGTCATGGCCGACCAAGACAATCCATGGGTCAACTTGGGGATCGCATGGAGCCACTTTGGTTGGAAAATGACATAAAAACCTTTTTATTTAATGATAAAGTAAAAATGACAAAAACTTGAGATGTTTTACTAAAACAATTTTTACATGGGGTTATAAAAATAATATTTTTGACTATAAATAGTCATTGGAAAAATAAAAGGATTTAATACATCGTATTATTTTTTTTATAATTTTTAGACTTTAAATAAATTAAATTATTTATGACATCATGATGATGCAGCGATGACCTCATTATTTAACGATTTAAATAAAATGGAAAGATAATGTAATATCTAAGACCTAAACATGTCCAAAACCTATTGGATGGGTGTATTTAGAACCCTTATCACCTTATCCACTAATTATATCAATTTGGGACATTTTAAATCCGAAACTCATTTTCAAATAAAGAAACATTTTCTTACTTTCCAAGTGTGCCCCTCCTCACCTCTTATAAAAGGCCCCCACCTCTACCTCCTTACCCACACATCCAAAACTTTGGCTCGGCCAACCCTGGCCCATTTTGTCTCTCCACATCCCTCTATAACTCCTTGAAGCCTCACTTTGGGCAAAAGGCTTCCCAAGGAAGCCTTTAAGATCAAACCAATGGGAGTTACCCGATTTTAAGGTAATGTCTTCACTAGAGTCCTTTTGTTTTATTTTGCTTCTCCAACCCCCTAAACTCTTTTTATTCATTTCTTTTGTAACAAATCCTGTATATTAAATATACTAGGATGTATTTATAATATGTATTAGAGCTACACTTACACACACCTTCGTCTAATGGTTAAAGAACATACTGTTTCTGTGGTTGGCGATTTTCTGCCTCACGAAACGATGATTGTTCAATATTCATTTAGCACCTTTAAAGGTGGACATTATGATTTCACTATATTTTATATATTATATATATATGGTATTTATGTTTACTATATGCTTCTTTATTTTATATTTAAACCATACCTTTATTCTTTTCATGTTGTGTAAATGTTATAATTTCATATGAGGAAGTGCAGACTACCACCCCCTCAAGTGATATGACTCGTAAATGCAATACATGGAATATATATAGAATGAAATTAATGATAATATGTGACCTATATACCATATATATTATTCTGGAATTATAATATATAAATATATCATTTATTTTTAATTCCATTAATATGGAAAAGAAAAAAAATGAAAGTAGCGTTCATGCGTACGTACGACCTACCGTCTCCATGAACAGTGCTTTTCTTTTTTTATCTCCAAATGATATAGAATAGTATAAATATGTACTGGATATATATGATATTTTAATCATTAATACTATTCTGGAAAATTTTTTTATAACTACATGGACAATCATTTTTCAAACAAGTTCATTTTTGACTCATGTACCAAACATCGGCAAAAACGACTGATATGAACTAACATTATTAAACAATTATTATAACATTATAATATGTGATATGAACTGAAAAATAATATTTAAAGGAGATCCTTAGGAAATTATAAATTGAAAAAAGTTTATTATTCAGGAATATAAAATGAACAAGACAAGTCGGACTTGAGGTAAGAGATCCTACTCTTCTCTTTCTTTTTAAGTACACTCTTTTATGTCATTCTTTTAAAGATCATATTTCTTGTGATTGTGATGTTATTTTATATTACTCTTACTGTAATTTTTATGTTCATATGATGAGAGACCCTATTCTCTCTCATAAATCAATTTTGGATGTTTTGAGTGGCGCTGTTAGGCTGCCGAGTTTTCGAAAGGGATTTTTCATCTCACTTTTATTCCCGTGAGATTTATGCTACATTTTCCACAATTTCCTTTGAGTGGTGTATGTACATCCCATTATTTTACTAATTGTGTAATATAATTTCATTTATGAGTATTTACATCAATGTTGTATTGTCTTTCTTTCAGAGGGTGTATGTTTCGAAAGTATCCCAAGTCGATAAGGGAACCTTTCACCCACCTTTTTTTAAAAGACTTCTTTTCTAATGTCTTTTAATTCACATACTATTATGTTGGGATATGTTCTTCTATATCCTTATTTATGTAAATTTTATGTCCAATTGATGAGATACCCTTTTTATCACTCATCAACTCATTTTCTGTATTTTGTAGTGACGCCGTTAGGATGTCAAATTTTTGCAAGGGAACTTCTTAACCCAAATTTGATTCTTTGGGATAAACTTGTACTCCTTGAATATGTCGTTCTATGAATATGTGTGAATTAACTCAGATTGTTTTACACTTAATATCCACTTATATTTCATTTATTCATTTGTCACACATAATTATGGAATTGATTTATCCTTGTTCCAAGGATACCGTCTTTGTATGGGACTTCGTCTCAATCTCTTTTCAATGAGGCATATTTTGTTTTATACACAACCTTCTTTTATACGGTGTATAAACCCCTTTGACTTTTAAATTTATTCAAAAGGAATCTTTTTTATACGAAGCATTTACTAAAGGACAAAACGGAATGTTTTTGTCGTACGTATGCGGCAACAACGACTTCTCCGCCGCCGTGACCATTATTTGATTTTCGGCTTCCTCTAGATGCCATGCATTTTTTTAAAAGAAAAATCATTACCATGTTTTACTTTTCTTTTATTTTGGTATTGAAAATGGTTTTCATAATGTTTTTATATCAATGTGTTGTTTTGATATCTTGTGATTGAAAGGTGGAAATGTTATGTTTCCTTTATGCATGTTTTATGTGATACGATTATGTTGAGGTTCTTGGGCATTATTATGAAGACGGGTGGTTCCGTGATAAACTAAGGGCGGGTGAGCCCGATATAGCTCTCCAATGAATTGGGAAACACGAAGGAGTGAAATGTTATGGTTTCTCCGAAGAGATTTAGGGAATATATTGTGATGCATATTCCAAATGTAACCAAGAGGGTTACTCCCTACGTAAAAATGTTATGAATGCCTCAAGTTACCTTTATGTATTATGATTTCTATGATTTATTCATGATTTAATGAGGTATGTTAATGTGCCTATGTTTCATGGGAAAAGTATGATTTCATTCTTATGTATATATGAACTCATGATTCCTTTCCATATTTTTATAACCATTACTGAGCTTTTGATGCTCATCCCAAGTTTTTGAAATGTTTTTCACAGGTCAAGGGAGAGGTACATGATGTGATGATAGTTTCAAGAATGTGTCAATAAAGAATCCATGTTTTATTTTAAATATGTTTCCGTTGATGGGAATAATGAATACTGCCTTTTATGTATCCACTTTGTTTAAATGTGGAATGTAATGCAAGTTTCATGATATAATTCTCTAAAACTCTAAACCTGAAAAGATCTTCAATGTGTAATATTGTAATAACTCAAGAGTATGTAAGGTTTAAGGCTGGGGCATTATAGTTCGTATCAGAGGTCAGTTTAGATAACTTTAGAGGTTAGGGTATTCTCTAAGCATAAGTGACATTACCATAATGGTTAGGATTTAAGAAAGAGTCCTAGTTTTAGATAAAGTGAGTGAGTAAGTATATATTAGTGTTTACCTTCCTCATTAGTACTTGATGGTTTTGTTGATATAATCACACTGAAATTTCTGTTTTTAGTGAATGGATGGATCTAGCTAGCACCAAAGTGACAATAGGTTTGAAGGAAACTGTGGTGGTTCTCTGATTAAGAGACTAGATGAAATTGGGGATTCAATGAGGAAACTCATGGTTGTTCTAAACCAACTATTAAGGAGTCATGATCAACCACTTTAACCTTGGAATGTTCTGTAATGCATCATGTACGAGATGACCAATCGATGTGGAAGTTCAGGTAATAATTATAAAGGTTACCATTAGAGTTTATATGATCCTTACTTTTGAGGTAATTATGGGTTACTATATGTTATGATGGAAGTGAAAGGCATGATATAAAATTGTGGTTAAATTATGGTTATTTTTTATGATTTTATCTCTTTTTGTGGAATGATTTGAGAATTATATAGTTTTGGACAAAGGACAACACGCAGACCGTGTGACAACCCATCACGTCAAACAAAGCTGCGGGAATCGAACCCACAACCAAAGTGCAACTGGTATTTATCGCCTACCACTGGACTACGTGAAGTCCCTGGTTAGTTTGACTGATTCTTTTTAGTTAGATAATTTTATGAATTAAGAGTAAGTTGGTTTTCGGTTATCTATGGATATTTATTAACCTATCATGGAGGATATGTGATTAGGTTAATTACTTTTCAATACGAGGCATTAAGAGAAACTGGTGTTGTTTGGAGATAAATGTAACGATTTAACTTGGAAGAATATGTGACTAAATCCCACAAATAATTGGGTTTCAATATTAGTTTGGTTTACTTTGAAGAATATTATGGACAAATTTATTATCGAATAGTCCTCGTTGAACTTTTGGTTTTGTTGGAAAAATTTTGGAGATTAAGAATAGATTTTCTTTTTATAAGGGGTTATCCTTTTCTGGATTATCTGATCTTATACTAGCCTTTTTGGTTTTGGTTTTAGTCTAAAGACATGGGAAGTATATAGTTCTCTTTTGTGGATTAGGGGATTCCCTAGAAGTTGATTATAGTACTATTAATGTGAACAAGTCTTCCTAAATACTCATCTTTTGGAGAAAATATGAGTTTGTGTAAGGAATCTAATAAATGTTGAAAGTCAACATGATAAGTGATTATGTTTCCTTATGAATAAATTCTTCAATAAAAAGTAACTTGAAATAAAAATGTTGTCTATTAACTTTTCCTACTGGGGAATCGAATACCGTTTAACCCATCACAAGTTTGTGATTTTCTTGTAGTTAACATTCTCCTAAACATGTTTTCTATCACTCTCCATCAGAACATGACCCTTTGTTTTTTCCTCCATGTCCATATTTTCATACATGGAATCCTAGTATGGGTTAACTCGGGTGACCTTTGTACTTACCTTTCATTATTTTAAAGTGATTTTTTTTCTAACTCTTGTTCCAATGTGGGACATTCAAGGATGTTTCCAAGCCCAATTTTAAAATTGCGAGGATGCAATTCCCAAAAGGGGGGAAGGATGTAACACCCCAGGTAAATAAATAATATGACATCTTTATATTTATCCATATTTTTGAATCAAATATTAATATTACTTTAAAAGGGAGGCTAAGCTCGATGGCGTACCCAATATGCAACAACGAGTTTCTTGGGAATCTTACGTTGCACTCTAATAATAAAATAATATTATTTTAAATGGTAGTTAACGCCTAGCCATTGTAAAGGAAGGAATGAATAGAACTAACTACATATTGATTATATATGTTGGACAAATATTTTTAATTTTTACAATAAATGTTAGAGGATTAAAAATGCGAATGAATCCAATTTTAAGCGTAAACATTCTAATATTCTTTAAAAGGTTGATTAAACGCCTTTTAGTGGAGAACCTCTTTTAAATCCACTTTTTGACAATTTAATGTATTATATTTGAAAAAATAAAATTCTTCTTTAGAATCGGGACATCAAAATTTACTTTGTGTAAATTTTTGTTATTTTTCCGAGAAAGTTCAATTTTTAATAAATAGTGAAAAATGTTGTATTTTAATTCAAAACCTCTTTTTAATATAATTTATTTATATGATTAGATTATATTTTTAATTGGTTTTAATGTAAAATTAGAATATATTTTTACCATTTAATCCAATAGTGTTCCATGGAATAAATTTCACTTTGAAATCAGACTTAAACTAGTGTCAATCTTTTGATACATTTTGTTTCATAAAAACATGCTATTTCGTTTGACAACAGGAATTAATTATTAAATTAATTAATGAAACTTATATGTTTTTAATTTTGTAAAATATAAATCATTTTTTAATTCAGAATATCATATATATCTTAGTGTGAATTTTCGGTAATTTTCTGAAAAACATCAATTTTTTATGAATAGTGAAACCACTAAGTGGTACTTATAAAAACTGATTTTCGGTTTAAATGAAATTTACCCACCATTGTGTTTTGAATTTAAAAAATCTGACATACATGGTTGTCATTAAGAAGTAAAATGTTGTTCAATGGGATTAAAATAATTTTTTGGTGAATAGTAACTTATTAAGTTTTTTATCGCGGTTAGAGGTAATTAGTGTAGTTTAAGGTAAGAATAATGTTTTAATAAAATTAAATGACCTAGAAACATGTCCTACCCTCATTGGATGTGTCATGGCTGACCAAGAAAATTCATGGGTCAACTTGGGGACCCCATGGAGCAACTTTGGTTTGAAAATGACATAAATACCTTTTTATTTAATGATAAAGTAAAAATGACACAAACATGTGATATTTTACTAAAAAAGATTTTAAATGGGGTTATACAAGTAAGAGTTTTGACTATAAATAGTCATTGTAATGTTAAAAGATTTCCTACATCATAGTACTTTTTTTAATACTTTTTAGATATTAAATAAATTATATTATTTATGACATCATGATGATGTAGCGATGACCTCATTATTTAACGATTAAAATAAAATGGAAAGATAATGTAATATCAAAGACCTACACATGTCCAAAAACTATTGTATGGGTGGATTTCGAACCCTTATCACCTTATCCACAAATTATAGCAATGTGGGACCTTTTAAATCCGAAACTCATTTTCAAATAAAGTAACATTTTCTTACTTTCCAAGAGTGCCCCTCCTCTCCTCTTATAAAAGGCCCCCACCTCTACCTCCTTACCCACACTTCCAAAGAATTTGGCTCGGCCAACCCCTTCCCATATTGTCTCTCCACATCCCTATCTAACTCCTTGAAGACTCACATTGGGCATAAGGCTTCCCAAGGAATCCTTTGAGCTCAAACAAATGGGAGTTACCCGATTTTAAGGTAATGTCTTCACTTGAGTCCTTTTGTTTTATTTTGCTTCTCCAACCCCCTAAACTCTTTCTATTCATTTCTTTTGTAACAACTCCAGTATATCCAATATACTAGGATGTTGTTATAAGATGGATTCGAGCTACACTTACACACACCTTTGTCTAATGGTAATAGAACATACTGTTTCTGCGGTTGGCGATTTTCTGCCTCATGAAACGATGATTGTTCAATATTCTTTTAACACCTATAAAGGTTGCCATTATGATGTAACTATATTTTATATATGATATATATGGTATTTATGTTTACTATTTGCTTTTTTATTTTATATTTAATCCATACCTTTATTCTTTTAATGTTGTGTAAATGCGATAATTTCATATGAGGAAGTGTAGACTACCGCCCCCTCAATTGATGTGACTCGTACATGCAATACATGGAATGTATAAAGAATGAAATTAATGATCATATGTGACCTATATACCATATATATTATACTGGAATTATAATATATATATATATATCATTTATTTTTAATTCCATTAATATGAAAAAGTAAAAAATGAAAGTAGCGTTGATGCGTACGTACGACCTACCTTCTCCATGAACGGTGCTTTTTGTTTTTTTATCTCCAAATGATATGGAGTAGAATAAATATTTAATGGATATATATGATATTTTAATCATTAATACTACTCTGGAAATTATTTATTTATAACTACATGGACAATCATTTTTCAAACAAGTTCATTTTTGACTCATGTACTAAACATCGGCAAAAATGTCTGATATGAAATAACATTATTAAAAAATTATTATAACATTATAATAAGTTATATGAACAGAATAATAATCTTTAAAGGAGGTCCTTAGGCAATTATAAATTGACCAATCTTTATTATTCAGGAATATAAAATGAATAAGACAAGTCGGACTTGACGTAAGGGATCCTACTCCTCTCTTTCTTTTTAAGTATACTCTTTTATGTCATTCCTTTTAAAGATCATATTTATTGTTATTAGGATGTTCTTTTATATTAATCTTACTGTAATTTTTATGTTCATATAATGAGAGACACTATTCTCTCTCATAATTCCATTTTGGTAGTTTTGAGTGGTGCCGTTAGGCTTCCGAGTTTTCGTCAGTGATTTTTCATCTCACTTTTATTCCCGTGAGATTTATGCTACATTTGACACAATTTCCCTTGAGTGGTGTATGTACTACCAATTATTTTACTCATTGTGTAATATAAATTCATTTATGCGTATTTACATCAATGTTGGATTGTCTTTATTTCACGGGGTGTATGTTTCGAAAGTAACCCAAGTCGGTAAGGGAACCTTTCACCCTTCTCTTTATAAAAGACATCTTTTGTTATGTCTTTTAATTCACATACTATTATTTTGAGATATGTTCTTCTATATCCTTATCGATGTATATTTTATGTCCATGTGATGAGATACCCTTTTTATCTCTCATCAACTCATTTTCTGAATTTTGTAGTGACACCGTTAGGCTGTCAAATTTTTGCAAGGGAACTTCTTAACCCAAATTTGATTCTTTGGGATAAACATGTACTCCATGATTATGTCGTTCTATGAATATGTTTGAATAACCTCGGATAATTTTACACTTAATATCCACTTATATTTCGTGTATTAATTTTTCACACATAATTATGTAATTGATTTATCCTTAATCCAAGGATACCATCTTTGTATAGGACTTCATCTCAATCTCCTTTCATTGAGGCATATTTTGTTTTATACAAAACCTTCTTTTATATGGTGTATAAACACCATTGAATTTTACGTTTATTCAAAAGGAATATTTTCTATACGAAGTGTTTACTAAACTAAAAAAGGGAATGTTTTTGTCGTACGTATGCGGAAACAACGACTTCTCCGCCGCCGTGACCATTATTTGAGTTTCGGCTTCCTCTACAAGCCATACCTTTTTTATAAAAGAAAAACAAATACCATGTTTTACTCTTCTTTTATTTTGGTATTGAAAATGGTTTTCATAATGTTTTTATATCAATGTGTGGTATTGATATCTTGTGATTGAAAGGTGGAAATGTTATGTTTCCCTTATGCATGTTTTGTGTGATAGGATTATGTTGAGGTTCTTGGGAATTATTATGAAGAAAGGTGGTTCCGTGACAAACTAAGGGCGGGTGAGCCCGATATAGCTCTCCAATGAATTGGGTAACGCGAAGGAGGGAAACGTTAAGGTTTCTCCGAAGAGATTTAGGGAATATATTATGATGGGTATTCCAAATGTAACCAAGAGGGTTACTCCCTACGTAAGAATGTTATGAATGCCTCAAGTTACCTTTATGTCTTACGATTTATATGATTTATTCATTATTTGATGAGGTATGTTAAAGTGCCTATGTTTTAAGTGTAATGTATGATTTCATTCTTATGTATATATGAACTCATGATTCCTTTCCATATTTTTATAACCCTTATTGAGCTTTTTATGCTCATCCAAAGTATTTGAAATGTTTTTCACAGGTCATGGGAAAGGTACATGATGTGATGATAGTTTCAAGGATGTGTCAAGAAAGAATCCATGTTTTATTTTAAATATGTTTTCATTGATGGGAAGAATGAATACTGTCTTTTATGTAACCACTTTGTTTAAATGTGGAATGTAATGCAAGTTTAATAATCTAATTCTCTAAAACTATAAACCTAAAAAGATCCTCAATGTGTAATCTTGTAATAACTCCTGATTAAGTAAGGTTTAAGGCTGGGGACTTATACAAATGGTGTGAATGTATTTGGTAGTATTTTCTAATGAAAAATTTTATACAGTGGAATATTAGTCTTGAAATTTTACACCTACGTATGAGTTTTAGATTATATAATTGATAAAAATAATATTTTAAAATTGATATTGGTTTTTGTGGGGATATAAAAATAGGATTTGTCAACTAAATTGGTTGTTCAATTTTTCTCTTTTTTCTGATGATGGAAAATAAGGATTTATGAATTATGTATGTGATGGTAAATATAATTGAATTTTTTCTGATGAGTGAAGAATGTAAATTCGGTTTGTTTATTGAAAAGTTTGATTTCATAGAATCCTTGTAATTTTTTTCTTGTGTATTTGAAAAAGGTTTCTTGGTGTGGCAAATGAAATTTTATTGAGCATATGGGTATCTTGTGTATCAAAGATGGATTATGAGTTATAGTGATCTAGTGATTTGGAAGTGGCATTTCCTAGTTTCACTTAGCTAGATTTACCATTTCAAGACTAACTGTACTATGATGATTACGAGGGACCACTTGGCCATTTTGGTGTCCCCTCTTTGTGGATAGTTCATGAGAATGATGTGATTGTGGTTTCTATAACTCCCTACCCTGAGTTATGATGTTCTAGTGTCCAAATCGAGACTGATTTCCATTTAGTATATACCAACAATGTTTAAATGAAACTTATGAAATTTGGTTCCATCTGCCAGAATATAGTGGAAGATGAGTGAATTTTATTTTATATAATCTTTATCTTAGTAAAACATTTCATTGATAAGCCACCTCCAATGTAATTTGTTGAAAATATGTATATAATTTTATTACATCATTTGATTGAAATATTATGAAAGTGGGTTTCTCTAAAGAAATTATTGGAAATGTTTTTATGGATTTTATATATTTGATCTTGTAATATTTTATTTTAATATAATGTCATGGAATATTATTTAATGGGTTGAATCCTAATAGTCTTGGGCTGAAATCCTATATTCCAAATATAGTGTATGTATTCAATCATATATGTATAACCCAACTAATAGAGATATGTGTCATTGGGATGAAACTATATCAAATCAGAAGTGCTCTTTATTGCTAGAATTACAGGTGATGGAATGAGGGTGATGCATCTCTCATCATATGTAGGTTCTTGGATTGTTTCAACATTTTCATTCTTCATTATTATATGTTAGTTTTTTTAATCATTAATCATTTAATCTTGGAATCATTGTACCTTGTTGGATATCATTGTAGTGTATTTTTTTTAATTTTGTGGACTCTTTTTGGGATTATATTAATGGGTGAAAATTCTACCAAGGGACAATATTGGTAATAGGTCACCAGTTTCCATCTCATGGGGATCAGAAACGCACTTCAGGAAATTCCACAAATTGATTCATGCACTATGTTGTATATTGACCCAACTTAGTTCATGAAAAAATGGTATTAGAGAAGGTTACACTCTTTTGTATCATGGTCATTGGAGAAGGGTATGGGTATACCATATATAGAATTATTATTAGTTGATATACTGGTTATGAGTATTATTCTTAGCCATCACACCTTGTGACATGACAGAAGATTCCAGGTGATTTCTTGTTTTATTTTGGTGGTTTGGGGTTTGAGAAATGAAATTATAATTGGGTTGGTTTTTTCAAGGAGACCAAAAGGCCTAGAAAGCCATGTGAAGCTGGGGTCATGGTTTAAGATTGTTCTTAGTGAAGGTTGTGTGAGTGGAATATGCACAGTACCCATATGGCCTAGTCACCCACGAAAACTAGTTTTAACCTTTGAGAATTTTCTTGTCATTATGTTTTGGGAATATTATTTTGGAAACCATTTTATGAAAATATTGTAGAACTATAATTTAATGTTGATATGGTTGGATTTAAACTAAAAAGGGGTTTTCAAAACTATATTGAATTGATCATTGAATTGGTGGATTATTACTATGTGGTTTTGATTAAATATAGATTGAGTTTATCAAGACTATATTTTTATAATCAAATCATCCATTTTATTGAAAATGGGTTTCTTGGAAATTGGAAATTAAATTTAGAAAAGGTTTTGAAATCTTTTTTAAATAATAAGAGATGAGTTTTTAATGAAATTGTTATCAAGGAAGTGGGGTTTTTTGCAGATGATGTAATTTTTCGAAATGAGTAGAAATTGTTTGGATGTTTTTCATAATGTTTGATAATGAATTCATTTTATATGAATACCAATTTTAAATTTTTTTGAAAAATTCAAAATGGGTATTGAGTTTTTTTCTCAATAGTTGTCAAAAATTCTTGTTGTGATATTTGATGTGTATGTGTGGGTTGAATATTAATTTTGGAAAGTGGAAATGTTTTTTTGACCATTGGTAATCTCATGAGCGAAGACATATGTGGGATATTTGTTTATAGTTGATGAGTTTCCAGTTTTTCATGGGAATATGCATGTGTGAGACACAATGGGATAGCATTGTTGGATGTGAAACCCACAAGTCATTTTTTCAACGGTTATCTAAAGAAGAAATATAATGTTTTGATACCTGAGGATTGTGTGGAGTGTCTTCTATTATATTCGGATTGTTGATTACAAAATGTTTTGAGGTTGATAGTCATTCATGGATTAAGGTTGTTTTGATGTTAATTTTATAATCGTTGAGTCGATTTGGAAAAAATGGTAAGTTGGTTCTTCTGGAAAATTATTTTGGATGTCGTGGGTTGTTTTACTCTATTTGTTCCATGTTTGTTTGTTGTAAAATTTGGGTTATGGGTTAGATTGTGTAGATCATCTGTTTCCTTTCATAGATAGTGTACTCCCCCATATATAATCATTACATAATCTAATTTTTTTCTTAAGTTATTTTTTCTGTTGACCCTCCAATTGATCGATGTATGGAATTTCTACTAGACCTTCATGAACTAAATCTATATATTATTTTTCTTATGCAGATCCCCTCATAGTGGAAGAGTAGATGCATAAGTAATTGAAATAAAATGTATTTTCTGGCGTTTTTTGAATCATCAAAGGTCAAATTTGACACCATCATACCTCAAGGTACCATCTAGATGTTGTAATGGTAATCATAGTGGGGACTTTGGAAAGCGGTCTAGGTTTTTTGTTCTATATATAATCTTAAATGATATTTGGATCTTTTTTTATATTCATATGAGAATGTAATCATGATATGCCACCATTGCACAAATTCTTGTCATAAGAAACTATTATGGATGCTTTAAAAAATAAAGTGCTTATCGAGATTCTATTTAATTCCCCATTCCTTAAAATCCCACTTAGGTTGTCATGGTCATGTTTGGTCACATATTGTTGTGTCGTATTCTGTATGAAATGCAATGGTGGATGTGGTAGAACCTTTAGTGTTGTATCTTTTTCATGGTGAAAGGTATGATTCATGGGAATCTTCTATATTCTTTTCATAGTGAAGATACATGTTGAGGTAAATTGGGTCCCATTGTGAGTTGTGTTTTGTTGGTTATATATGGTTTTTCACATGAAATCATTTGGAATCAAACTTAAGTGTTTCAATAGGGGGTCTTTAATGAATAACTACGAGGTAGTAGAATCTTCAAACATCATGGCTCTACGAACATGCCTCACTACGAAGCTGACAGGTATTCAGAAACCCCTAGGGGTGTAATGAACCTTGGTCAAATTTATGTCATCATTATTATAAATTGAGTAAATTTAGGGACCTCGTGTATGTATTTCATTTTATTTTGATCGATCATATTGATGTGTTTCATCTTTCTTGGTTGAATTCATACATGTCGGGGGTCTGTTATAGCCTCCTAGCTCTTAATTACAATCCTCTTTTTCTTATTCATGGTGTCCTTGTCTTCTTTCCATATACATTTATTGGAAATCACCTTAAGCTATGGAAGGAAATCTGTTTTTTTCGATAATTCCATGTTGTGGAATTATAGGGATGCAAATCATTGTGGTGTGGACAATTTTCAACCTATTGTTTTTATTTTATCATTAATTCTAGTTTGGTTTTTGGTCTCATTTATTTTCATAGGAAGTAGCTGTGATGGGTTTGAATTATTCACATATTTCCTTTATTTATTATATTTATAGAACTTTTACATAAGATTATCCTTGATTTTTCAAGAGAAATTTATATTTTTTTGGATAGTATGTGGCATATAGTTGGTCCGTAGTTATTGTAAATTGATCCCGCTTCCTAGGAAACATACGGTAGGTGGATGGTTGAGGTAAAGGATACCACATGGTCAGTGCATGGTAAGTCAAGTTGTGCACCTTAAACAGGTACTTGTGATTTAGGAACCTCCCTAAAAGAGACAGTTTAATGATTTATATAGGGTTTGTAAAACAATGCGACCTATCTAGGTCATTAAAATTCGGGTACACTTTTTCCATCTCCCTAATAATGAAGCCGATTTCCACATTTTCTTGACCGATAATGCCTCCCTATACCTAGGCTCTCCCCATTCTTATCCATTAAATTTATATACATCCCTTGTATGGACTTAATTAGGCTACACTAATAGCCTTTATTATGTTTATCTTCTCCTTTTTCTGGTCTATTTTATTTTTTTTAGTTTTTCTCTAGTGGGGTTTCATTTTCCTTATGGGAAGGGTGATCGATTTATGATTTTATAGATGATTAAAATTGTTCAGTATTGTTGTTTTTGGTAGGATCAATCTTTTCTAGGGTCATGAGATTGTTAAATTGCATTTTCACACTGATTTCTGGATTTATCATCAAATGAGGAAGGTGGTTCGATGATCTTGTATTTTTTGTTGATTTTATATTGTTTTTGTAAATTTTACATGTTATATGTTCTATTTTTCTAATGTGAAATTTGTTTTAGAATATTTTGGAAAGATTAATTGATGTTAATCGTATTTATAAAGTATAATGGGTTAGTATTTAGGGTTATTTAACAGGGTGTTTTGTTGAAATTTTATAGAGATTTTTTGTGGGGTGTGAAGCATGTTTCTAAAGGAACTCAACGTTAGATTGTGTTTATACGTATGTAGTTAATAGAAATTTAATACTCTAAAATATTGGTCTTTACTATGCACCATCAAATTTGAGTTCTAGATAACCTAAAAGATGAAAGGCATGTTTTAAAAATTATATTGGTTTATGTGTGGATTTAAATAGGGGAATGGACCATTGAATTAGGTGACCAATTGTTTTATTTTCTTGTTCATTATCAAATGTGGATTTACAAATTTTTTAACTGATTATAAATGTATTTTAATGATGTTTTGGTGTTTCTAAATTGGAAAGTGGTAGGTTTTATGGAATATGGTTATTTCTCGGTGTGTTTTTAATGATTAGAAATTGTATTTGAAAAAGGGTGTTTGGTGTGACATGTGAAATGGCATTGAGAATTATGAAATAAGAGTATCAGGGTAGTATGACTTTTTCTAGTAAAATAGTGATTTAGGTGTGGATTTTCATACTTCCAATTAGCAAGATTATGGATAAAGACAATAACTAATCTAGGAAGATGATGGGAAAACACTAGGCTATTGGGGTGTCCCCTTCTTGTGGCTCGTGCACGAGAAATATATGATTGTGTATTCTAAATCACCCTATACCAAGGTACAAGGTTCGAGTGTCCCATTCGAGCATGAATACCCTTATGGATATACCCGTAGTGCTCACATGATACATATGAAATATGGTGCCATCTATCAGTTTCTGTTGGAATTTTAGTGCTTTTTTTATATCATGGAATCTTTATATTAGTTAAATTTTTCATTGATATTCCTCATGAATAAATGATGTGTGGAAGATATTTATTTAAATTGATGTATATCCTTTTAAGGATTATTTGGGAAGTGGATTTCTAAAAAAATGAATTCATGGAAATTATTTTAATGATTTTATATGAAGGTGCATGGAAATTTTTGTTTCAAGTTTATATCATGGAATCTCTATTGTAGGGTTGAATCCTATAGGGATTTTTTATTACACCCTATAAAAACCCTTGGTTGTATGTATAACTTATCATATGCTTGACCAAGGTAATGAAAAAATGTGTCATTCTGATGATAATTGATCAGATCATCATTGATCCTCAACATCATCATTAATGTCGATGGCTTAAGGGTGATTATCCTCTCATCATGTGGTAGTTATTAGGTTTCATTGAAATATTATTTCTTTATTGTTATATTATAGTTATTCATTAAAATTTTAATGTTTGAATATAGAAATTTTTGTACATTGTTTGTTATATTTGTAATCTGAATTTGTTGTTTATTTGTTGTCCAGTTTATATCCTTAACTAAATGATTGAATTATTTCCCAAGTAATGATGTTGATACCGAGGAACTAGTTTCATTCCAACAGGGATTAGGAACGTCCTTCGGACCATGTGATGGACTGAGTTGGGCACATGCTTTGATGGAGACCTGGCTTGTTTCATGACATCACATATATAAGAGAAAAAATATTTGTACTTTTTATCCCAATAATTTTTAATAATTCCATAGAATAATTTTCATGAGATATGAAGATGTATTTCTCTTTTTTTAACATGTAAGACATGGAATACTGTTAATTTTCCAAACATTGACATTTAAATACTCGTCATAATATCCTTTGAAAATTAATTACAAACTTTTTATTTATACGTAAAAAATTATACCTTCCACCTAAATAATTACAATTAAGATAATATATTAATTTTTTCATTTAAATATTGATATCATATATTAAATTAAATGAAAAACTACTTCTAAAAAGTTTCCAAGGTTTGAATACCAAGAATTATGATATTATTTCATCCCATACCAAGCATTCATCATTTAAAACCCTTTTTAATCCTCCTCATATATAATACCCATATAATGTTCAATGTAAAATTATTCTCCAATTAAACAATTGATAAATGATTACATTATATTAATATTAAATACCTTGTAATTGTGTTGGGTAGGCACTATAAGAAACATTCGAATATTTTTTAACCATGCAATAGGGAAAATGTTACATAAAAATATACACCTTCCAGTTTTTCATATAATTTGAAAAAATTCCTTTCATTGATTCATGAATCATCTCCATGCTCATATAAATTGTTTTTTTAAACCCATTATTTGATAATAACATTTTTATTTTTTTATAGACGATAATATTTCTCATGTTTTATTTCTCTCAATCTCATATAACACTACATCTATAAAATCTTCCAAATATTTATGTTGAATAGATTCTAAAACTTATTCTATTTTAACTATTTATATAAGTTATGTATAGTTTTAAAAATTTAACGTTATTATAGTTTGAAATTGATCCCTAAGACTTTTAATAATGTTTTAAAAAGAATAATCTTTTTGTATGGTCCAAAATTTCTATTTTAACTTTCCAGTTAAACATTTTTAATCACAATATTATTTTGAATCATGTTAAGGATGTATTGACTTACATTAACTATTTGTGACAATCTCCCATTTTTTTCCTCAATATTCATAGAACAAATTGATAATGAATTTTCAATTTCATTCACATCATATGAGTCAACCTACTATTATAAATGTTTTTCCAAAATTCCAAAAAATATTAATTTGGGGACAAACAAAAAAAATTTCCTTCATCAAATTTCTCATCCAAAATTACCATATCTGAAATTTTAATTTTAATTAAATAAGAACATAAAAAACCTTGAAGTACTTCAATAATGGTATTTTATTATAACAAAATGTATAAACAGTGATATTGGATTAAAACCTTAACAAACTTCTCTTATGAATATGTACAATAGTACGAACAACACCATTCCAGTAGAGATTTGAATGTTTGTATTTTGCTAACATAATTCTTCCAATTTTCACAAAATATATAATCTAACATTTTTATACTTCTTTTTGTTGTGGTGTGTTGGGAGAACTATTCTTATGTTTTTTATATGATGATTTCTTAGATAACATTCAAGTGTTTATTGTAAATTTAGTACCATTATCTAATTTCAAATTATTTGTATTATACCACATTTCATTTTTAAATTATTTTATTAAAAAATAAAATATTTACACAGCCTTTGAATTATGTATCATAAAAACAATTTTTTCATCTTTTTGAATTAATCAATAATTGTGATAATGTATAAATATAATTTTATTGATTGATTGCTGGGTAGTATATATAAATTTGAATGAATAAGTACAATAGGTATTGTAGATTGTATCTCATGTCTCTTTTTACACTTTTAGTCATCTTCACATTCATAAATGTACCCAAAATATTATCATATTTTCTTCTAAATTCTAGAAAAATAGACCAAATAAAATCTATAATTATTATTTATTTTATTCATCCTATGGTACCCATGTCTTGTTGTCACATTGTTTTTTCACCATTAACACTCATTTAACTGTAGTGTTAAACTATCCAATTTGAAAAAAGAACCACTTGATCTTTTACCTCTATAATAAATTTTTCATCTTTCACAATGTTAATGATAAAAGAATTTTTTTAAGAAACATCATTTTTATTAAAAAAAATTACTTAAAATACATATGTTCAGTTTTATCCCATAGTCAAATAAAACATTCTTAGATTTCATAGTTTATGCTCCACTCTCATCATTTATGTTTCCTCTAATTTTTAGGGAATGATCCTTACCAATTATTACTGATCAACCATCATGAATTTCAACATGATTCTTGATTTTTATATCATGTGGATTGTATGATGAAACACTGCTATCAAATATTTATGGATTTTCCATCTACATGATTTTAAAACAATCTAAACAAAAAATATTTTTCCTAAACATTACAAATTCTAGATTATATTTCTTTTCTATCATATGAAAGTTGATCTAGAAATAGATTCATATTTATTTCATTCATGATAAAAATCCTCATCACATATTCCAAAAAAATATTCCATACCTTCAAATTGATTATTTTTAGAATGATTATAATATATTGACTATTTTTTATACACACTTTCTTTTAGAAAAAAAAGTTACTCGATATTCTTCCACCATTGCATTCAATTTTTCCAAACTCTCTTCCATGAAGTGACATGTTCAGATTGAAGTAAAATTATATATTACCATAGATTATAGAACACTACAAATAACCATAAAATCATGATTTTCAACTGATAAAAGATCTTTCATAGTAGATACATTACTGAGGTTTATAATTTCTTACTTCATTATAGATCTATTGTCATATATCATCATTTAACATGATTAAGATATCATATTTCATATATGAAATATATCTATAACCTCCTTTATCCCAACAATAATTCCAAATAAATTTTTTATAAGATGAAATGATAATTAAATTAGATGAATCATTATTTTTTTGGTTGATGATATTACCAGATTCTCGATGTACGTTTTCTCAATAACATTAAAAGCCTAAAATTTCACTTATGAAGCCATTTTGAAATTTATAATTTTCTTATATAGGATATTTTTTTACTAAGTAGTTTTTAATTGAATATTTTTAAATTATTCTTCTTTATCATATATAATAATTCTAGGACCATCATCAATCATTTAAATTTCTAAAATTTTTAGATTGTAACATAAGATCTCTACTGCTTATTCAAAATTGAATAATAATCCAAGACATTCGTGAATAATAAAATGTTGTAAAAATATTCAGTTAATCTGGTGAAGTAATCATCAAATGATTCAGCATATATCATAATTTTTTATTCATACATACTATAATGTATTTATATATTTTCATACATCACATTATTATTCCATTCAAAAATACATTCTAACTTGTCCCACCAACTCATTGATTTTTTGAGACCCATCACCTTCATATAAATATTTTATGATACAAACATAAGGATAAAATTTCTATAATTTCCAAAAATATATATATTTTTCTTATAAGTAAAATATATCAGGGTATTTTTTTAATAGGTCTATAATCTATTGTAGTTATATCATCATCTCCATGGACTATATATAAGAGATGATTAATCATCCAAAATTTCCTCCATAATAATTGTTTCAGTCGAATTTTAGAAGTACCCTACCATTGTATGAATTGTGATAATCCGTGATAAGGATTCAATAAGGGACCCTTGGTCATGATACCAATTACATTTCCAATAAATAAAAAAATAGGGAATGGTTTGATTTAATTATTCACTTTTTAAGAGTATCACGAGTTTTAAAAAAATGACCCATGTATCTTGTTTTGATTAATTTCCTTTTTCAACTATTAGTAAATACTCATTTATTTAAGTGTACGGGTTAAGCTGGTGAAATCATGATTTATAATGTTTGGCCTCATTCTAAGAACATATATCTTTTCCAAATCCCCTCACGTGGGTCTATGAAAATTCACTATTATGAAGATGTGAATACAAATTATTTAATCTCATTTTGGAAACATTTTATCTCTAAATAGAAATGACAATACATACATTAATCAGTTATAAACATTATTTTTTAAAATTTGGTCCAAAATAATAGTGTACAAGATTAATTCAGTTTTCTTAAAAAAGTTACCAATTTTGATGACCTTGAGTCAAATGGCCTTCAGTCTGGTGAAATCAATATGATGAAAAAATTATAAATCTACAAGAAAATCAATTTTTCTCAAATACACAATATTATCGTCCTCAATCTGTGAAACAATAATTTCAATAGTCCAACCCTCTCTTCCTATCTCAGTATAGAAAGAAGAAATATTCATGAAATATGTAGTGCTCTACATTTTTTCATTGATGAAATGATGAAATAATGTGAATGATAATTTCTTCTATTTATTGTAGTATCAAAAATAGAATTCATGAAACAGAAGAGAACTTCCTTCTTAACAAAATTTCAAAACACTGATCAACACTCGCATTTAAAATTAAAAATTCACTTCTTCAAAATATATAATGATTTATTTAAGATAATTCTACTAAATTTCATTCAGTTCAATATAACATCTGTCGAATCAGCTTCCTCAATTAATTATTACCTGACTTGCTTTATCATCTCACAATGATCTGACTATCTTACACTACTCATTACAATATGACTATTTTCTTCATATCATTGGGATGAACTTCATTAAGAGAAGAATTATTAGTGTCCCAACCATGTTATATTTATAACATTAATAATTCCATTAATTATTATTAATAAAATAATAATTTAGAATCTACACTTATTTTCAAAAATTATATCCCTTCAATGGATAACATCAACATCTCTGATTACTTAGATTTTTGGCATCTGATGTTTTATTAGTGTGGTAGGAATTTGATGAATTGGAGCATGTTCCTGATATTATTTATCTTCTTCCTCAGAGTCACTCTTGTTAAACTTATAACAATATTGGAATTATTATTTTTATGTAATTATAATTACAATTTTATATATATGATTATGTCCACATTCATAAACAATGAAATTATTCAATCATGATCATCATTGCACATTCAAACAACTAATAACTCGAGTTTCAGGGATTTCTAGATCTAATCATCTATGTGTTGGTTTCTAGAAAATATATAATGATTAATAATCAACTAATTCATAAAAATATTTTATCATTATAGATATTGTATTTTTACAAACATCATGACCATTAAAAAATCATCGAAATTCTATTTTATAATGAATAAACATTTTTTATCTCCTATAATAACTTTCGTGAAACCTTTTATTATACATCTTTATGACTTTCACACTCAACCACATCGAAATTTATAACAATGGAATTTTCGAATAGAGATTCAACATCATGATTATGAATCTAAATCTGATATTGCATCTGATAAAAAATACTAAATAACATTTATCATTCATCATTTATAAACCATCTCCATCTGGTGCTACTTTGCTAGAAAATATGCATCTACAGTATAAATTTTTGAAGGACAAACCATTTTCTCTGCAATTATAAATAGATCTAACCAAATTTAGATAGTTTAATTTTTCTTATAGAAACAATATATTCAGGAATGGGATCAATCCTGAATAATAATAAAAATACATTTAATAAAATTTCTTTTTTCATAAAATAAAAAAAAACATTTTAAAAACATTGAATCAAAATATTTCTTCAATATTTCCTTTTTATTTCCTAACAATACATATTAAAAACGTAATCAACTCTCAAAATAATTTTACAAATCAAAATTCCAAAAAATTTAAGGTTTTGATTTATTAGAAAACCATAGAAGTTCTTAAAATAGAGTGTCCTGAAATCAAATCACCGAATAAAGTAATGTTTTTTATAGAAATCCATATCATGATGATAATAAAATTTTGTGAATTTGTAACGACAAATTCCACCACAATTTTATATTTTCTTATTATTATTCTTTTGTATCCCCCATTTTATGATAACAATGTTTTAAAATTTATTAAATAATGATATGCATAGTCTTTATGAAAATTAAAATGTTGATACGTTCTCTCACCCCTTATACGAATAAAACAATGCACAGTAGGGGAATTCCTTAGAAATTTTAGATGTCGTTGGAAGAGTCTGATCCTGACTTTTTATTATTAATTAAACAACCATTCTTTCAAAAATTCATTTTTGATAATATTCATAATTTGTTACTTTACTGTGACATATTCCCAAAAAACAAACCCAAAAGAAACATTCTCTTTTACTAAAGAAAACATTATATCAGTGACTTTGAATCTTCAATGTTAGACAAGATATATAGAATGATCAGTTTCACTATAATTATCACAATTTATCATCAATAGTTTAGATGATATTACATCATATAATTTAGTTTTACATTAATCCCTGACATTTGAGAACAAGCTAGTATAACTACATCATATTCTGATTCTTCTATTTTCAATGATACTGAACATTATCTCTTACTATTCCAACTTAACCAACATTCACCATGAACAACGCTTATATTGATGTTAATTTCCTATCATTACTACCTCCAAGACAATCAACATTAGTATAACCTGGAAACATCATTTAAAAATTTCCTTTGTATAACATTCTATATGATATTGTTTTTCTATCTAATCATGAATATTTCTTATACCAACATATGTGATTATTTAGGATTAATTTGATATCATACACAATGATTTATAACGTAAATAATATTATTCCGTGATGATATATGTTATTGTAGAATTCATATCAACCTTAGAAAGAATTTCTAATACACACTTTTTACAGCCTCATTTTTAATTATCGTTGTTCACAAAGATATATGAGTAGAAACTTCATTGGATTCTACCATCTCAATATTATTTGACAATTCTCTATAAAAAACTTCATATCACAAGAAAGTTTATTTTATTTTAGAACCTTTAAGACATGGAAGGAAGTTAATTCTCACAACATAGACATTTAAAAATTAATCTCTATTATCTCAGAAAATTATTTAATTTTTTTAAAAGTAAAAAAAATATATCATCCACATAAATATTTCAAATAATAGTTCTAATGTATTCTTATTTCATATATATGTTTATATAATTTTTTTTAAAATCATATCATTATCAACCATTTTCATTTATTGAATGAAAAATATGTGGACTTTGTTTCATCACATACAACTCTTTCATGACTTTACAAACATTCTTTTCATCGTCATCATGTTAAAAGAACCTAGGGCTTTTAACGTAAACTACTTCTGTAATATATTCTTTGATTAATTAAGAAATTATATCCTTCTGATATAGATTTAAATTATATTGAGTAGCCACTGCTAGAAATAGTCAAATTTTTTAGAACATTTCAATGGGGTGAACGGTTTTATCAAATCCAAACCTTCTACCTGTGAATAATTGTTACAAAAAATGTTTTTTATTTCATGAATAATATTCATACTCATTCTATATTTTTCTACTAAACAACTTTTTTATGTTAAATTTTTTTTCTTGTAGGAATCAAGGTCTAATGTTTGATTTTCCCCAATATGAAGCATCTATTAATTTCATGAATCTACCAATTATTTGTGTTGAATAGATTCTAAAAATTAATCTTGGTCAACTTATGAGACTTTTGAAGTCTAATATTACAATATCAGCATTAATATAGTCTGAACTAGCATATTATGACTTCCAAAAACATTTAAATCTCTCCAAGATTTTGTATGGTATGAAATTTAAATTTTTTTTCCTGATGATCATTCCTCACCACATGATTCTTCAGAAATCATGATAATAATGTTCTAACGTTCTTTAACTATTGTTTGAATATTCTAGTTTATCCTTCTTCGTATTCTGAACAACTATTTCTATGTAATTTTTTTCATGTTATTTCACATCATATGATTAAACAATCATTTGTAAAGGCTTTTCTAAAAAATTTTAAAATCTTCTATTTGGTGAATATCATATAAAATTTCATTCACATGCTTTCTCATAAAATATTTTCAGAACAATATTTTTTATTTTAATTATTCATAGAATTGAAAAAACATTGAAGTACTTCAATGATTATAATTTTGTTTTAAAACATTTAATATGAATTGATATTAAATTCTACATTAAAAAAATATTTTTTATGAATATGTAAAATATTACTAACAGGTTCATTCCAGTATAACATTTAATTATTGTATTTTTCTAATAAAATTCATCCTATTTCGACTAATCATCTATTATTTTCAAATTCTACTCCTTTTTATTGTGGAGTGTTGTAAAAACCCAGAACATCTTTTACGGTATGTCTTTATTTTCTGGATGGTTGATGTCTAGACAATTCTAGGAAAACATTTTATATTTGTGGTGGTTGTGCAGGGGTTCATAGTTAGAACACGGTCTGAACAAACCATTTGGCTAGCCCAGGAAACCATGCACCCTTGGCAGTGGACTCTGCACGGGCAGCACACATTTTTTCAGACTGTGCGGGAAAGCCGTGTGATGTCCCTTGGTGAGACAGTGGAAACCGCACGGTTTTCCAAACCGTGTATGGTTACCTTGCGATAACATAATGTTTAGGTTATTTAGTCTGGTGCCATATCTCAGGATTTTCAGTTCTCAAGGGATGGAGGGACTCTTCCACTCATTTTGGAAGAAAATCAAAGGGGTTTCAAGGTGGTTTGAAGGTGGTTTTTCCTAGGTAAGTCTCTCCTCTTGGTCTCTTTGTGTTTTCCTCCATATCTACATCTCTCTCTCTCTCTCTCAGTTTTCTAGATCTACACCAATTTTGTGTATATTTAGGGTTGTGGTTGTCTTGTGTGTTGATTTTAAGACTTGTGGATGTTAGGGAAGGGGATATAGAGTGATTTCGGCAGTGTTTTCACCGTATTTGAGGAGGTGTGGTAGCTTTTGGATCGATTTAATTGGAAACCTAAGGGTCTCGTTCGGTCTATAGCTCTTGTATGATAGCAGATCTTTGACAAACCACTGAACGAGTGTCTGCCCTCAGAATCGAACACCATCAGTTGCGTTGGAATCACATCGATGAGTTCTATTTTCCCCTAGAGTTCCGTCTTCGGATTTCTCCTCTCTCATGAGATACCATTGGTTAAATGTGTTAGCAATATTTTTAGATCTTCTGAGTCCTATGTCGATCCTAGGTCTGATTCTGGAGAATAGCGATCTTCTAACTCCGACTTAGGTGGTTTTTTCCATTTTCTGGAATATGTTTGAGTTATATGTTCAAATTTTACAAATAAACATGAACGGGGTACTGTGTGTTTAATGTTTTAGCCATATATATTTCCTTAAAAGTATGTATTCTTGAGTAGAGGTTAATTGATTGTGAATAGGGTGAACTGCTGTGTTTTGGATGTTTTTTCCCATACATGTTTTTCCTATTTTGATAGTTTGGTCTAGTTTTCCAAATAGGTTGTTATTTACATTCCCATTCCTAATATTGTAGGATGGTGTGACAGTTGTTCTATTTAACTGACATTCTGTAGACTACTATCCAAGTAGTTCTTTAGGCTTACATGGGCTGATATGCGCTGCTATGCTTTCTTGCCTTATAAAGGGCCGTGAGAACCTTGTGTATAGACCATCGTGTGAATTGACGTTGCGGGATTATCTAGAGTGTCTGTTTTATATACCATATGAGACCATAGGGATAATTGAGGTTGAGTGCTTCCTCAGAGTGTCTGTAGTTCCTCGATGTGGGACACATATGAAATGTGACGTAAGTGCTTACCTTCGAGCGCATTTAGTTACCAATGCCAGACTAAAAGAGGAATTAATGGTGATTGCTTCCTTAGAGAGTGTGTGATTAAGCTTAACCAAAGGGTTTCGACTGAGTGTACATCCCAGAAGGGTTCTTGTACTTGAGTGGTCGGTCAAAAGGGGATAGGCTGTGAGTAATTCTTAGAGAGTTGCATTTTTACTTTAGCTGTGTGCATGTGTTTCTAGGTAGGACTAGAGTGGATAGTCTGTTGGTAATTCCTAGAGGGTTACCAGTTGTGGTTATCTGCATTTTTTATCTGTTGCATGTTATGTAGTGGTTTGAATTCTTTGAAACTGTGGATGGTTTACTTCTGAGTACTTCTTTGTCTACGTCTGAGTACTTCCTTGTGTACTACTTTCTGTACATACCTTCCATATATTCACGGACTGTTAGGCACAAATCTCATGGTGGTTGACTACTGGGATTTTGCCTCACACTCTATTTGGTACTTTGTTTTAGGCCCAAACATATTATATTGTTGCAAGTATAGATAAGGGAAATCACCCTTCTAATTCAGGTTATTGATTTACCGTGGAGCTGGAGAGCATGGGACCAAGCTATGGCTTGCGATGCTGTGGAGTTGTTTACTGTTTTTATTTTGTACTTTGGTTTAGTACTGTTGTATTATAACACTGTTATTTTTTTTGAATTCTTTCCTAGAAATATGTATCATGCATCATTCATATATATATATATATATATATATGTTCTCCAGTTTATTATTTCTAATCTTCCACTGTTTACTTTGATGTGGTTTATTTCTGCTTCTTCAATTTTATATTGTTTTTACTTCCGCTGTGTTACTTTGCTAATGAGGGAATAGGTTTACCACTCTCACACCCAAGGACCTTGCTACAGGTCGGAAGCCTCTGGCATTTGGGGAAATGATCTTGAGGCCATGTGACCAACCAGGTATGGGGTGTCTCTAGGCTACTTCTGGATCCAGGACATTACAATGTGGTATCAGATGAATTCTTTTCTCTTGACTTACTTTTAGAGAATTTATCCAGGTATAAGAAGAAAGAGGTACTTAGTAATATTCTTTGCCCGGTAATAGCAACCCGTGTATAGGGAAAAGCCAACGTACCGCATTTATTAAAAATTTTCTTCTTTTTAAAGATTACGGTTGATTTCATTTTCACCGTTTGGTGACTCACATGTTTTTTCTATTACTATTAATGTTATTGAGGTTCTATTTCTGTCTCAACCCGATGATATGAGCGTATTCCATCTCATGAATCATATTGAAACATGATAGAAATCACATGTCAGGCATTATTTCCATGCCATTTATGGTACTTTTTCAATTGAATGTTGTTATGATAGATGTTGTGTAGAATATTCATGATATTTTGATAGTTTCCTTGATAAATACATGTGGTTTGATAAGGTATAATATGTATAAGGTTTTTTTGAATGAATTCCAATTTTTGGTTCATGAGGTGTTATGGGCCCTCAAGAACCAGATATTGTTGGATCATTGCCCAATTTACATGGATTATAACATGTATAAGATGCCAAGAATTGATTCTAAGGGAGTATGGGCCCTCAAATATATGAATTTGGAACGTTGATGGTCGTTTCAATGTTTTTTGGGCTCCAGAGTTGTTTCAGAGGCTTACTGTCCATAAAAACATAGAATACACACCGTGTAGTTTTATATACACCCCACGTGTTCTTCTGTTCAAGAAGAATTTTTTTTCTTATGTACACTCCGTGTACTATATATACACACCAATGTAGTCTCTAACAGTGTAATAGGCCATGTGGGTAGAGGCACGAGATAGGGAAATTCTTTTGGTAACACATTGTGTACCGGTTGTACACCCCAGGAAGGGTTCACCATGTGTCCACCCGTGTGACTAACAACATAGACGAAGAAACCTCAGGTGATACCAGTGACAAGGGAGTGGGCATACAAAGCCACATTTCCTGAGAGACCCGGTGGAGTGCCGATATTGCGGCAAGATGGTTCATCTTTTGCTCTTTTGTCAGATCTTCTCCACATCAGATGGTGATAGGGGTTCTTCTATGACTCCTCTTTTAGGAGCAGTGATTCCAGTTTCCCACCAGTTTGGGGACTGCAGTTCTTCAGGCCGTTCAGGCCAAAGCAGAGGTCATGGTCATTGTGGTCAGTTTCCTGTCATTCAGCGACATCCGAGTGGATCCGCTCAGACCGATCAGGCGAGTCACAGGGCCACGGTGCAGGCTAGACATTTGCAGTGGATCAGACCCAGTAAAAGTAGGATTTTGGACCCTTTAGCATTCTTGGTACGAACATAGTAACCTTGGTTTCATATTTTTCTCATTTTAATACAGGGGCTTCCCATAGATTTATATCTTTTGTTTTTGTGGAGAGCCTTGGTATCTGAATCATTTTTTGTACAGATATCATGATGCTAGACAGTTTGTTTGGGACTAGAATGGCTAGTGTACATCAGTGCAGGGAGTTCCCTTTAGAGTTTGGTGGGTGTCACTTATTATGAGACCTCTATATCCTTGAGATGACAGGCTATGATGTCATTATCAAAATGGAATTTTTAGTTCCTTTCCAGGCAGTCATTGACTTTTATCATAACAGGGTGAGTTTAACATCACCAGAGGGCATATCGTTTCTTTGTACGGGATAATGGGATGTCCATGCGAGTAGAGCAGGACCCGAGCATCATGGGATGGGAGGAGTTATAACCTAGTTTTCTAGTCTATAACTGGATGACCGGGGGATATAACTATGATAATTTCCTGCAGTGGTGGGTCATTTCAGGGAAGTCTTTCATGAAGAATTTCTAGGTAAGCATCCCGAGCGAGAGGTGGACATTTCTATTGAGTCTTGTCAGGGGAAGCACCAGTGTCCATTCCTCCTTATAGGATGGATATACAAAAGTTTCAAAAGATCAACAGGTATTTGGAGGAGTTGCAGGTAAAGGGATTCATCTGACCCAGTACTTCTCCTTGGGGTTCAACTATCCTGTTTGCGATGAAGGCAGACAGTACCCTCTGGCTTTATGTGTATTACCGGAAGTTGAACCAATTGACAGTCAAGAACTGATATCCCTTGCCTAGGATTGATGATCTCTTTGATCAGCTTCGAGGATCCTGGGTGTTCTCTAAGATTGACATGATATATGATTATCATTAGTTGCATGTTAGACCATATGATATTCCTCTCATAGCCTTCTAGAGTAGGTATGGTCTATACGAGTATATGGTAATGTCATTTGGTCTCACGAACGCGCCTACTATTTTTAGGGAACTAATGAACCAAGTATTCAATCAATACCTAGATTCCTTTGTGGTGGTCTTCATGGATGATTTATTGGTGCACTCTCATACTTTACATGACCATGCTTACCATCTTAAGATAATTTTGTCTACACATAGAGAGCATCGGTAATATGTTATGTTGTCAAAATTCCACCTTTGGATGTATTAGATTCACTTTTTTGGTGATGTTATCATAGAGATAAGAGTAGCAGTAGACACAGAGACAGTGAGAGTAGTAGTTTCCTTGGAGAAGCTAAAGAACTTATTTTAGATATGATGTGTTCTAGGGCTGGATAGATACTACAGATGTTTCATGCAAGACTTCTCATGCTTAGAAGCACCACTAACCGGTCTGACTAAGATGGTTGCAAGGTTCATGTGGTCAGAATCTTGTGAGTATGACTTTAATGAGGTGAATGGGAGACTGACATCAGTACCGATTCTAGTCTATCCAATGTCAGGAAAGAGCTATACTGTGAATTATGATGCTTTAGGTATCAGGACAGGAGTTGTGATTTTTCAGGGGGAGGGAGTCATTACGTACAGGTCTCGATAGTTGAGGCCACATTAGAGGAATTACTCGACACATGATCTCGAGTTGGATGATGTTGTTTATGCTTCACACTATTGGGGACATTATCTAATGGGAGAAAATTTTGTGGTTTTCACCGACCACAAGAGTTTCATCTATATCTTCACTTAGCATGATCTGAATTTGAGATAATGATGGTGGGTATAGTACCATCAGTCCTTTGCCTTTGAGCATTCCTATACGCCTGGGAAAGGAAACACAATGGCTGATACATTGACCAGGAGGACTCAGATATAGATAGTTCAAGTGGCCAGCAGTAAGTGGTAGCTTATGGCTATGTTCTCTAAGATGCTTATGGAGGAGCACAACAGATAGTGGCAGACTTCTCTTTCTTCTGTAGTTGTTACCTCTACTCTTCTTGATCGAATGTGAATGAGATAGCTATCAGATTTAGATGTCCTATTCCTACAAGAGATATTTCCATGATAGGATCCTATTTTTTGATGGACCATAGGGAGGATGAGATCATGCTTTTCTAGGGGCTCATATGTGTGCCAGCAAACATATGAGAGGAGCTCATGCGAGACGTTCATTCCTTGGTTGGGGCAGTTCATCCTAGTGTCACAAAAATGTATCTTGATCTACAATGCCAATATTGGTGTCCTGGTATAAAGAGGGATGTTGCTAGTTTTTTCCTTAGGTGTTCCATCTGTAAGCAGGTGAAGGCATATCATTAGTGACCAGTAGGGATTTGCAGCAGTTGCCTATTCCCTAATGAAAGTTAAATGATGATGTGACAGATTTCGTGACAGGTTTGTCGAGGTCTCCTTGAGGGAATGATGTAGTTTATGTTTTCATTGATAGACACATGAAGGTTTCTCACTTATTACTGATCAAGAAGATATTTTAATGTTAATGAGATGGGATAGTTGTACATATGTGAGATTGTATGTCTGTATGGAGTTCCACACTCTATTATTTCAGACTGTGATGCTCATTTTACCTCTTGGGTCTCGATAGGGCTTCAGAAGGTGTTGGGTACATATGTAATTTTGACTACAGCTTACCATCCCTAGACAGAGGTCCAGTCAGAGCGTACGATTTAGGTGATTTTGGAAATGCTCTGATCATGCATCCTAGATTTTGGAGGTTCTTGCGATAGGCACATATATCTGGCTGAGTTTACCTACAATAATAGTTTTCAATAAAGTCTTCAGACGGAACCTTATAAGGCTTTGTACGGTAGGCCATGCTGATCACACTTATGTTTTCTAGAGGCAGTAGAGGTAGCTTTTTGAGACCTCGTCTTTTTCAGGAGAACACATAGTAAATAAAGCTGATTCGGAAGAGGATGACTATTGTATAGTCCTGACAGAAGTCTTATGCCAATCAGAGTAGAAAACCTCAAGATTTTGAGGTCGGGGATCATGTTTTCTTGTGTGTCACACCGTGGTTGGGACACAAGAGGATTAAGGGACATGTTATGATTTCACCGATGCACGTCGTTCCGTTTCAGGTGTTGGAAAGAGTTGGGCTGATTTCCTATTGGTTGAAGTTACCTCAGAGTTATCATTCAATGCAAGATGTTTTTCATGTTTCTCAGCTTCGATGTTACTTTTTAGACCCATCTCATGTTGTTAAACCTGAGGAGGATGAGCTCGAAGTGGATGTATCATTCAAGGAGCTTCATATCAAAATTGTTGATTGCAGTACTATGGTCCCCCGTGGCTGGTCTGTTCCTCGAGTATGAGTTCTATGGCATCACGGGTGAGTACAAGATGAGAATTGGGGGAGGGATGCTGATATACGAGCACAGTGGTAAGATCTATTTAGGTTTTCTTTTTCTACGCCACGCTAACGAAATTACCAGATGAATTTATTTTAGTGGGGATGTTTTAAAGATCACAGACCTTCATTTTTAGGTATTTCTTCCTTTTCTGGTTGGTTGAAGTTTAGAAAATTCTGGGAAAACTTGAAATGTTGTGGAGGTTATGCAAGGGAACACGGTTGGTGCATGGACTAGAAAAACCATGCGGACATCCTAAGAAACCGTTCACCCTTGGTAGTGGGCTATGTACATGTGGCACACAGTTCGTCAGACTGTGCAGGCGAGTCGTGCGAAGTCCCTGGGTGAGATAGTGACAACAGCATGGTTGGCACATGGTTGGTAAACCATGTAGGTTAACCATGAAGCCACTAAAAATTTAGGTTTTCAAGTCCCAAGCAACTTGTGATTTCCCATATCTCCCTCATTCTTCCTTCCAATAGAATCTCTCTCATGATTTTTTTATCTCAATGGTTTGGGGGACTCTCCCACTCATTTTGGAAGGAAATAAAATGGGTTTCAAGGTGGACTTAATGTGGTTTCCCCCAGGCAAGTATCTCCTGTTGATATCTTTGTTTTTTTCCTCTAGAACTAAATCTCTCTCTCTAGGTTTTCTAGATCTACACATTTTCTGGTTAGATCTAGGGTTTTGGTTTCCTTGGGTGTTTATTTTAAGTCTCTTGGATTTAAGGGAAGGGGAATTTGAGTGATTTCAGGGGTGCATTCACCGTATTTGAGAAGGTGTGGTAGCTTATGGATCAATTACATTAGAACCCTAAAGTATCATTTGGTTGAGAGCTCTTGTAAGGCAACAAATATTCAAAAAAAACCCGGGTGAGCATCCATCCTCCAAATCGAACATCATTGGTTTCATTGGAATCGCATCAGTGAGTTCTATTCTCCTATAGAGCACCATCTTCTAATTTCAAATCTCTCATGAGATATTGTGGTTTGAACATGTTAGACATTTTTTCCGATCTACCGTGTTCTAGGTCTATTCAGGGGCCTACATCGGATTACATCGATATATTAATGGCGAGGTTAGTGTTTTTTTCATTTTTGTTTAATTTCTTTGAGTTATATGTGCAAATTTTCCCAATACCCATGAATGAGGTATTTCATGTTTACCATTTTAGCACTATTGTTTTCCTAATAAGCATGTATGCTTTATTAGAGGTTAATTGATTGTGAATAGGGTGAATTGATGTGCATTGTATATTTTTTCCCATGCACATTTTTCTTGTTTTGATCATTAGGGTCTAGTTTTCTTGTTAGGCTATTGTTTATTGTCTCATTCCTAGTATTGTAGGACGGTGTTACTGTTGTTCTGTAATGATGATATAATGTAGACTACTAGCCAATTTGTTCTGGAGGTGTACTTTGTTCGATACATGCTCTTATGCTTTCTTGACTTACACAGGGCCGTGAGAACCTAGTGTATAGACCATAAGGAGAATGGATGTTGAGGGTTTCTCCAGGGTGTCTATTTGAATTACGATGCGAGACCACATGCGGAATTGATATTGAGTTCTTCATTATAGTTTTTTGTAGTTCCTGGACATGGGCCGCAGTGGGAATGTGATATATGTGCTTCCCTTGTGAACCATTAGTTACCGATGCGAGACTATAGGAGGAATTGATGGTGATAGATTCCTTAGAGAGTCTATGCTTAAGCTAAATAAGAGGGGTTAGACTGAGTGTACTTCCCAATGGGTTTCTTGTACATTATAGATATAACTAGAGGTGATAAGCTGTGTGTACTTTTTAGAGGGTTACCATTGTGGTTTAGCTGTGTTCTTGTGTTGCTAGGATGGACCATAGGCGATAAGCTATGGGTATTTTCTAGAGGGTTACCTGTTACAATTATCTTCTTTATTTAAATGTTTCATGTTATGTAGTGGTTTTAATTCTTTGAATCTATTGATTTTTTACAGCCGAGTACTTCCTCATTTACTGCTTTCTATACTTACCTGAGATATATTCACTGATTGTTAAGCACAAATCTCGTGGTGGTTGCGTACTGTGATATATCCTCACACTCTATTTGGGACACGTATTTGAGCCCAAATAGATTATATTGTTCCAGGTATAGATAAGGTAATGTTCCCTTCTACTTCAGGTTCCTTATTGACGATAGAATTGGAAAGCATAAGGCCAAGCTATGGCTTCTGATGATGGGGTGTTGTTTGCTGTTTTTCTTTTATACGTTGGTTTAGTACTATTGTATTGCAGCGTTGTAATTTATTTGGATGTTTTCCTAGACATATGTATCCTTCATCATTCATATATATATATATATATATATATACATATGTGCTTCTGTTTATTATTTCTAGTCATCCTATATTTACTTTTTTATGGATTATCACTGCTTATCCCATTGAATATTTGTTTTACTTCCATTGTGTTACTCTACCAACTAGGGAATAGTTTCCCCATTATCACACCCAAGGGCCTTACTGCTAGTCAGCAGCCTCTGGCATTTTGGGGAAATGCGCTTGAGGCTATGTGACCAACCGGGTACATGGGCGTCTCTATGAGGCTTATAGAACCAGGATTTACCAGTGTAGAGTTCAATATAATGATGATTGATATCATTCTTTGTCAAATATTTTTATAAATTGTTTCTGGTAAACTCTGTATGGTTATCTATTGTCAAAATCTATACATAATTCCTCATTCCATTTTAAACACAATTTTTTTTTAAAAAATGAACATTTCCACGCCATTTTAAATATGTTTAATAAAAATGATGTTTTTCATCTGAGTTAAATCATAAAAAAATGGATAAATTATAAATACCCATTTTTTTGAATAATTTTTAAAAGGTCTATATAAATAAAAAAACAAGTTCATGATGTTTGGAAGATTGAATATCAAAACTCATATGGGTCATACCATTCATATTCCCTTTCTGAAATGTAACAAGAAAATATTAATCACTACAATTAAATTCTAGAAAAGAATATCAACCTCTATTATAGAATGTTTCTTTTCATTCTTCAATCCATGTTTCAAAAAATATTTGTTCAAAAAATTTCATTTATCATTATCACTCAACTAACATGAGTTATTAAACTCTCTGATTTTAAAAATATTTCCACTCGTTATTTATCCCATTTTTATTAAATTTAATGCTATCACACATCTAATGATACCTAAATATTTTATAAAAAAATATCACATCCATATTAAAATTGTTGACATACAAATATGTAAGTTTTTTTATATCCCATCAAAAAATAAATCAATCATTGGTTTCATCTTTTCCACTTCAATCATAGCTGTTATGTCTCCTCATATTTTTATAGAACAATCATTACCAAAGGTATCAACTCCCCCATCATGAAGTTAAACATTTTTCATGATTTATATTTAACATGATATTTTTGAATAACTATATATATCACGTATCCATGGTTAGTTCCTTTTATATGATTTTACATTTTTCTAAAAAACAAATTTTAATTTTCAACTTTATTCATCCCAAATTCATTTTCTTTTCTTCTATCAGATAGTTTTTTTAAAAGGTTTGTAATAAATACTACATCCTAATGAACAACCTCATCATATCACTCAAAAGTTATTATAGATATTCAAATAGATTTTTGGTTGTAAGGTTTATAACATCTTAAGATGTTTTCTTTCTAACTCCTTCTATTACAGGTATGCTACTCATCCTTCTTCTACCATTTCATTCAATTTGATAAATTTGTTTTTAGAGTAAGTTACATGTTATTCCATCAATTAAAATAAATGTATCCATAGATTAGATGAAACCAAAAGTAGATATAAAATATTGATATTCTATAGAAGTAAGATATTTATATATAGAAACTTTGTTGTGATTAATAAATTGATCCTAAATTAACATTTTTTTGACATGGAACATCATTACACTTATGTGGGTTTTCATATTTTGTAAATAAAATTTGTTTCTCGCACTCTATTCCACTTAGTATTTCATTGAACAATTCCCGAAACAAGAAATTTTAGAAAAATAAAACAAAACACTAATTTTGGTTGTGGTTGATTTTACATGATTCCTAATTTGATATTTCTCTTCAACTTTTGAATATAAATATTACATTTGAATTATTTTGAAATTTTAAATTATATTCCTTAAGGTAATTTCATACTCAAGAATTTCTTATTTAATCTTGTTAAATTTATCTTCATTAGATTCTTATTTATAACAATCTTTTCAAGTTCCATTGGTTGTTCATCACTACATAGTTCGTAACATAATATCTCATAAAAATATTCTTACTCCTATATAATTACATCAATTTCCTTCTACACTATAATCAAAATAAAAATTCATTACTCTCATACCTTTTTTGTCTGTTCTATTTTTTTCATGATAGCTACTAGTTTGGTTTTGAGTTTATACTCTTTATAGGATTCATCAACACTTTATTCCTTTTTGAGAAATAATTTTTTTATCAACTTTATCAATGAAGGTTCTTAATTTTTTAATAATTTCACCCTATAATTCATTTTTCATATGAGTATGATTTAAAAATTTTACTAATTATACTACTTTTGACTCCTATTAACATAATATCATATTTTTTGGATAAATTTTATTCCTTAAAACTATTGTTTCACTTATTCCATTGATATATATTTTTTTTGAATAATATCCATATTATAAAACATTGTTCTTGGAAAAAATAATCAAAATGAATTTAATTACCCCACACTCATAAAAATTTAAATTATATTTACCTACATACATTAGTGTTCATATTTGATAGTTTTAGGATATAAGATACATTATTCTTTCATTAAACCCATAATACTATTCATATTTAGTGTCCTAAAGATCATCATCTTTAACACCTTGTATTTTTATTTTTCTCATTTCATCAAAATACATTTCATATTTACAAATATTTTTGAATATTATAGTCTTCATAATTTTATGATAAATTAGAAATTTATGATATTCATTAAGAGATAAATTATCCATATCTTATAGAGACGAAATTTTAGAATTAAACCTATTTAGAATGTTTTTAAAAAGATTCCCCACAATAGTTGAATCATCTTGGACATTACCAAATAAAGGATGTTATAAAAAATCTTTTACTTTGGTGAATTATTCATCAATAGTTTCTTTATCTCTCATCCTTAATTATTCATACTAACTACTCATAATTTTTAGCTTTAATTTATTCACTTTCGTTTCATTTTAAAATATATATTACATCTTTCCCCATATATTGTTTGATTCATTGAGAATAATCACCTTAGTATAATTTTTTTATAATAATTATATAAGGAAATTATTTTAAAATTTTCCAAAAACATCGATATTTTTTTAATCATAAAAAGAAATCAGTGAATATTTCTCATTAAGAAATAATCTTATTGTAAAGGGATCAACAACTCCCAAGATAAGAAATGAGAGATAATGAATCATTCTATTTTTTCTTCAATATTATGTATTTCAATTTAATGTAATAACTATCTATATTTGGTTAGAATTGAGACTATGTATGATAAGAAATAAATAAGAAATCCTTTTATCGAATACCATTTGATGTAACAATTGATCAAAAAGTAACTGGGATGGGTGTGTTAATTAGATTATCACAGTTTCCATGTTTAATGAATTTTAAAAACTTAATCCCTGTAAAAAGTTATGAATAATTTTATTATCATCTATTGGTAAATAATCATGCGTGAATTAGTTGGAAATAAGATTAAGCAAACAAGATTTCTGAGGTTTGGAATTAGTTTCAGAACCTATATCCTTTTCAGGTCCACTCTCATGGGTCTATGCACATTCACTATTATCGTGAAGTGAATACAACCTATTTAAAATCGCTTTAGAAACCATAAATCTTCTGATTTGAGTGAAAATTCTAACCACCATATTTTAATAGCGTTTCTTACAAAACAAATATTCTAAAACAAAAGAGTAATTTTTTTATAGTTTCTATACAAAATATCCTCAGTGTGAGGAGCTTTATTTTGGTTGACTTATATTTGATGAACCCAGTCTGACAGACTCAGTAGGATTTACATAGTCTCAATCAGAAAAATTATAACACTACTAATATTATCTACATGAATTACCTCCGGCTGGTAAATAGAACATTTATCAGCCCATGTTATTCTGAGATCTCTGTCTAGAAAGGAGAGAATGGAATGAAGTATGTATCACTCCTCATTTTCAACACTTGTGAAAAGATACAAAATTATTGTGATGTATGATTCTATTTATAATTTACTAAAAAATGAAAAATAAGGAAATTGAATAATATCCCCACTTATCAAATTTTAAAAAACATCAAAAAACACAGATATTTAATATTATAACTTCAAAAATTTGTAATATTAATTCGAGATAAGTCTTTTAAATTATCTTAATTCCAATATAATGTTCATAGGATTAACATATTATTATTATTATTATGATATTTTTTTATCTACTCAACACAATCAGACTATCATTCACTTCTCATAACAATCTGACTATATTTCTTAGCTCATTACAGTGACATTTATCAAGAAATGAAATAATGATGTCCTAATATTGTTTGATTCTAATCATTGACTCTCCACTATTTTATAACCAATAAATGAAAATATTTTAGAATATATATTTATTTTAATAACAGATCTCCCTTTGATAGATTGACATCCATTACTCTGACTATACATATGTTCTCCATCCATTGTGTTATCAATCTAAGGAATTCATTTGATGAATCAGTGCATGTTCTACATACGATAGATCTTCTTCTTCAAAATCATCCTAGAGGAAATCCACGTAATTATGGAATTATAATTATGTTATAACTATAATAAAATGCCCAAAATATGATGTTGAATCCACTCACCCAAATTTCAATCTTGTAAACATCAACGACATTTCACATTCTGACTTCTTACAACTTCAGAGTCTGGTACCACTAGAACTGATATTCTATGTATATAATTCTAGAACATTCAAATCACTAAAATTCCTATATTTCATCAAATTATATATCATGAAATCTTTTTTGATATTTATGATATTTATGGATGGAAAAGAACAATATTATTTTATGTTTAGAAAGATTGAATACTTTATAACATATAATATCAATTTATTATAACATCGACATCAGAATGATTATGATTCACTCTCTCAGTAGGGTCTATCATTATAAAAAATCTAATATGTCATCAATATAAATTTTATAGTTATTAATGTTATTGTGCATTGTATACAAAACTATATATTACATTCTGCATCTATCATCCTTATACCTTCTGCATGTATTGATTGTCAGTATGAAAAACCCATGTCTGGAAACATGATTATTGAAAAAATCATTTTTAATGGCAAACCATTTTTCACCCTTTCTATTTGGATTATAAAATAATTACAATGTTTCAAATTGCATAGGAATACTAATTTCAAAGGAATCAGTATAATCCATGTTAAAATTTTATTATTTTACAAAAAGTGTAGGTGTCAACAAATAAAAAAACATTTTTAGAAAATTGAAACCATGTTCTTCGAAGACACAATAACATAGGTTGGACAACTAATTCGTCAAATAATAATAATGATGCATTTATTTGATATCTATAAAATTCCCCACTATTTAAAACATCTAAATTAGTCCACATATATCTAATAGTCGATTTATATAAGGAATAATGTTCCTTATCAGATATTTGTGTTGTGTAAAATATAAGGATTAATCAATACATAAACATATATCAAAAACATTAAATGTAAAAATAGTATATAAAAATGGTGTAAAATTTAGGAAATAATAATATCCATGATAAAATATATAGATACATAAGGTAAATATAACTTTTAATGATTAATATAAATTAAATATATTAATGAGACAATAAAAAGGAATCGATGTAGTGAATGTCAATAGAATCCTTGGAAAAAAAATAAAAATCCCTCAAGATGAGGAATAATTATATTATAAAATAAATATATTCCATTTGGAGTAAGAATAAATGGTTTTTGTAATTAATGAATTAAAATACTACAAAATGTTCTTTTAAAATCACCTTTGAGAAAATATCATTTTTGTGTTCGAAATGTTTTTGAAAATCCTTTTTCATTGATAATATATATTTTTTTTAAAAAAAATCTTTAAAGAGATAACATTTAATCTTTAAAATGAAGCATCATATATATTATTGTGGGTAAATCCATATATTTCATACAAAGTAAGATGAACATTCATTTTTTGATTAAAATTGATTTAAAAATAACTTTATTAGGAAAAGGATAAGAATAATCACTTAATAATGATTGTAAATGACAAAATAGAAAACAAAATAACATTAATAAATAGTTTTGGAATGGTTCAAAAAAAAATTTAAATTTTTTTTGAGAACATTCATTTTTTGATGAAAATAGTTTCTCTGAATATAGAGAGAAATAAATCAAGTTTTCATAAAAAAATATTAAAGAATTTTAGTACCAAGGACATGAAAAATGGAATTATTACATGGAAAATGTAAAAAAATAACCCGACTAAACGATAAAAAATTTATTTATAAAATAATGATCAAATAATTTCTCCAAATTTAAATTCATGTGTAAATAATCTTGAATAAAATGAGATAATAGTGAAGTCCCTTTAGAAGACCATATTGTTGTTGTAATAATAAATTAGTGAATAGATTATTTATTTTTAATGTAAATCCACATAGAAGATGTGTAAATAAAAAACTAAAGAGTAATAACTGATTACAGAAATTATCTTAGAACATTAATTACAGCAAGGAAGTAATATAACCAAATGCAAATGAAGCCGCTTATGAAATTTATTACAACATGGTAACATTTAATTCAAAAACACAAAAAATAAGTAATTCAAATTAAAAATAAAAATAAAATTATGATCAAATAATTCAGGATATTTTTTATAATTTTATGTAGTATATACAAAACTATATATAATAATGTGGTGAATATATTATCTATCTCATAGATGTAAAAAGTGATATGAAAATCTGTAACCAAGCATTTACTTTTATGTGAAAATACTCTCACATATGTTATAATGGTTTTTGTAATATTAATAACTTATAAAATTTACATATTCATATTTATAATATCATTTATTTTCTTCTTAAAATATTTTATTAACCATTTGTTGATAATAATTCACTATTTTCACTATTTCAGGTGTTAATTACGTTGTTTTTCAGTATGTTTTGGCTTGTTACATATTTTCCTTTTAACTAGATCATATTTTAATCATATATATAGTATAAATAATTATTTAATTGTTACATTTATTAAATATATAGTTTTTTAAAATAATCCATTATATTTTTAGATAGAAAATAAAATGCACAATTCACAAAGACGGTAAGTCGTACCTACATATGAACACAACCTCAATTAACCTTTCAAATCTAGAAAAATGATGTGTAAATGATATAAATGTATATTTTTTTAATTTTATCATAATTACATAATATATTTTAATTATTTATTTTAAAAACATATTTTATAAATTCCTTGTGGAGCATGAATGATCAAATTGCTTTGAGGATGTGGTCGCCCACACCTCCACAAATGAGGTTATCGTATTACCAAAAAATAGATATCATAACGTTATGTATTATAAAAAATTAAATAAGTATAAATAAATAATATAAATCATATAAGTCATATATAAATATAATCTCCATCCTAATTCCCATTAGGAGATGTGGTAAATGATGATTGTACAATCATCGTTTCATGTGGCGGTTGTCTGCATTACACACTTAGCATAGATTAGTTACACATTTTATGGATGCGTGTGTATGTTTTGGAAGTAAAAATTGAATAAAAAATCTCAATATATTGAGGATACTGATTTTCTTTTATATGTATGTATTAATAAGTATTCATGGGGTAGAAATGGAAATAAAATGAATGTGATCATTGAAGACTGTTACCTCTTTTTTAGGTTACTCTATTTTTTTTTACACCAATATGCTTAAAATTATTGATTTATTATAGTGGTAAGGATTCCATTGATATGGGAAATTTTTTATTGTTATTTGGAAAATTCTGGTTGTGAAAAATGGATGTATATGTGTGAATAACTAGGACGGGTCGATGGTTTTATAGTGGATGAGGAATAACATTCTTATAAAATTTTGGAAAGTGAATTCTACCCAAGTTTTTTCCAAGTCATGTGGATTAAGTAAATGTAATAATTAGAAAAAAGTTCATATAGTGTATCAATATTGTTAGACAATTTATTTATAAAAATTTTATAGGTCATTTTGACTCTTATGCTTAAGGTTCAGTCTCTGGTTAAGAAAATTTTTATGTCAGTATATGCAAATGATATTAATTATTTTCAATAATAATTTTTTTAAAAAAACTATATCAGACATATTTATCATTATAATTTTTTTTCAAATATTGAATTAATTATTCCAATTTCAAATCACAAATTTAGATGAAATTAATTTTAAATTAATCCAATTGATGGGATAACTAATCTCAGGTTTAATGTAAAAATGATTAAAAGAATGAAATGTTTTTATATATAATAGAAAAGATAATTTTATTACAATTAAAAAATATATATTTATTGACTAATGATATATTAATAATAATCATTAAGGAAAATAAAATTTATCCTTTTTAATTAAGTTACATGAAAAATTAGTTTTAAATTATGATTTAGTATTTTATAATATACATAAAAAATTAAATGTAAAATAAAAAAAATCAACCTATGTTAATTTTTTACATCCTATTAACAATATTATGTTCATTTTAACATAAAAATGTATAATTTTTCCAAAATTATTTTTAAAATCGGTACTCCCTTAAAATGCGGTAAAATTTCTTTCTAAAAATGTTGGTTTTTATGAATAAAATAGGGGTTGTTATTTTGTGCCCATAGAATATTTTAGAGGAATGTTAGAAATATTTTATCAAATATATTACATATTTATTTATAAAATGTCATTCACTAATAGTAAATAATTAAATTTTTACAAATAAATATTCTTTTTGAGCATAAACACTTGTTTTTATTCAAATTGTTTTAATATTTATTTCTAATTAATATGAATCCCTGGCCATCATTTTATATTTTTATATACAATATATTCGCCTATGTGGGATAATAATAATTATAACCACAAATATAATATATATTGTGTGTCTTATTATAAAAATATATATATAATATATAGTTTCTCTGTAAAAAATGTTCTTGTATCTAACACAAGCTATCAAAAAAGTATATGTGGCATGCCATTCAAGCTAACTAAATATTTCTTACTCTGAAATATATATTATAGATTTAATTAGTTACAAATAGTAATTATATTTTAAATTATTGGGTTTTTATAATCCCTTACACGATTGGTGGTTCATGTCTTACACCCTATCATATAAAATAATATTATTTAATAATTATTTGGTGTCACATTATCCCTTATATAATTAAATTGGAACCTCGTAATTTAGACATGATCCTGGAAATCAATTCTATGAAATTTCATTTTTATAAATCCTTGAATGGGATTCAGTCCAATTCCATATGAATGATTTAATATTTTTATTATGCTTTGATTAAATTCTAATTTATCCCTTAATCCCCGAAATGGATATCCTAGAATGATTCCCCTTTTGATGAATAAAAATATTCTTTTCACGGATCATATTACAAATTAAACATGTAATTATATTTTTCTCTAACTATTTTAAAAAATTAATATAGTTAATAAATTAATCTATTAACATAAATGAAACAATAATTATTCATCATTAATATTTATTCCTCATATTTCTTAAATAATAATTACACATTAACTAAGACATCCTGTAGGCCAGTGGTAGGCGTGAAACTCATATTTTCCCTCATTCATGTATTCATGTCCCATAAAATTTCTAAACATGGACAATTTTTACACATCATACATGATTTACTTTTTATAAAACCATATGAAGATACGTTTAAAAATATTTTCTCAATCTGTGGAAAGTAATCATTTTATAACAATTTCACTATGGTTTTCAATAGAAATAAATTTTTCATACCCAATTATATTATTTGAATATTATAATAATTTCCTTACTGATTATAATAACACATACGATTGTCAGTAACATTAAAACCATTTCTATAAATATTATGTTGATTATTCATCAATTTTTTTCCATTAATAAATGTTAAACTCAGAAGTTTTATTTAAAAGAATCTATTAAAATGTATCCTTGATAACATAAAGAAAAATATTTTTTAAGGCATATTAGTTATGGTCAACCAGAATGTCATAATCCAATGATGGTGGTCGTCTCTCGTAACATAATTAATACATATGTTCTTATAAAATTTTAAACAATCCTTATATTTTTATTCTTATTTATGACTAAAATAATATTTGTACAAGTACTTTTATAATTGAATTATTGAATCCTTGTAAACATATCAACCATTTCATTTAAAAATAATTTATTCCAGTATCTTTTTTTGTCAACTAGGTAATTCATTTTAATTACATATTTTAATACATTATAATGTTTTATAGAAAATATTGGAATTATTTTAAGAATATACCCCACTTGTGTCAAAATAAGTACAATGTAATGCGCGTTGTCTTGTACCAAGTTACACTAGAGTCCAGTCTTTCACTTTTTCATAAATGTTACCCGTATGTACATCAATTCCAAAACCATGTCCACATATAATATCCAAAAATAAATGTATTTCTTGGAAAAAAAATTTAATCTATATCTAATTTTTTTTGATTTTCTAATGTAATTATCCTAAAATTCTATCCTAGGTTTCTGTTCACTAATCTATGTTTCCCAAAATATAATTTCTATGGTTTCTACTAAACCATCTCTGATTCCATATTTAGTGACCCGATATCACCAAATTAGATTATGTTCCTACAACCATTATATTTTCATGAGATAGAAGTAAATTTATTCCTAATGGATTGAAAAATTTAGTAGTTTTGGTATTCTAGATACATACTAGAGTAAACAATTACAATATTATTTTTTCTATAAAAGATAAATAAATTATTCCATTTAGTGTATCCTTGAATATAATTCTGACCACACTTCGTGGAGACGAAGTTAAAGAAAAAACAAAATATGTGTGAGCCCAAATTTTCAGTAACTAATCAATATTACATATGGAATAATGTATAAATGGGAATATTCAATTTGGGAAGAATATTTATGAATACACATGCCATGAAGTCAATAAACTGAGAAATGATCATGTATATAATAACGAATGGTAAATAACGGGGAACACATCTCATTTAAATAACATGATAATGTTAAATATATATATAAAGTTAAGAAAATGAAATATGATGACATTTAATAAATATAATGAGAATGAAATGTAGTTACATACATTATCATAACAAAATTATCTTGTATAATAAAAACATATTCAAAATGAAAGAAATTATTAATTATCTAATGCCATTTTTCAAGGTACATCTTAACATTACCATAATAACCTTTCATAAGACCACTTATAAAATATTGCGTAAACACCCTGTTAGCGTATATTAGCCAACTAATTCACCCCATCAGACTCTTGATGCATCGAGGAGATATCTATAACATTGTCACACCAATGTTTTACCTACCCCATGCATTCCACATATATCCAATAATAGATTTAATTCCTAAATAATATGCATTATAAAAAACGATATTCTCTAAATGATATATATTATTTAATAATGACCAAAATGTCAATAACATTCAATTTAAACACCATATGAAAAATTGGTATACTTATTAAGAAATAATAATATACATGATAAATAATATTGATATTTAGGGTAAAATTATTATTCAATTAAAACTAAAAATTGAATATTTCTAGGGTACTATAAAAAATAATCTATTCAATTAATTTCAATATTAACATTGGTAAGATCAAAAAACAACCTTACATATGAAGAATATGGATGGTTTCAAAACTAAAAATTCCAAGTTTAGTAAAAATAATGTCTTATTTTCATTGATGAGTGGAAATACAATAAAACGATATTATAAATACAATATTTCATAAAATATATTTTTTATTTTGGAAAAATACTTTGACAATCATTTTCTATGAAAATCATATTGAAAAAATTGGAATTAAAGGACATCATTTTCAGTATTCCAATGAAACCTCAGTGAAATAATGGCTAAAAAACTTGTACATGTATTACAAGGTAAGAAGAATTTTCATTTTGTAAGGTATAAGGGATAGAAAAGTGAAATTTCAAAAAAAGAGAGAATAATATTCATTTAAAAATGTTTGTAAAAGTCCCAAAGGGTAATATTTTATTTTTATAAATCATGTTGTATGGGTTAAATATATTTTTATAAACATTTTTAGGAATTATAGTTTTTTATAAAAAAATAGGTTCTATGACTAAATATTGAAATAATGTCAGGTATTTTTAAAAACATACTCTATAAAATTTTGAGTATAAAATAATATGAAATGGTATTATGACATGGAAAATGTGGAGAATAATCATTCAAAAATAAAATAAAATTATTTACTAAATAACGATTTTATAACATTATTTAATGTAAATTTAATTTTATAAAATACAAAACATTATTATTTTGTGATGAAAACCCATGAAAATAACTAAAGCATTGATGTGAGAATCAATAAATTAATAGATCATGTGTGTCATATATAAGTCCACAAAAAAATTGGAAATTTAAAAATAGATATGAAAAATAAATAACACACATAATCTAAGAATAAAAGTGACTACATGGATGTACTATAATCCATTTAATATTATTCATGTTATTAAATTCATTACCACTTAATAAAATTTATCTAAAATATGATGAGAAAAAATATTTCATATAAGAACTCAAAACACCATAATGTTGAAAATTCTAAATATATTATTTATAAATGAGTAGAAGATAAACCACACAAAATAATTAAGTGGGGACTAAGTCAATATTCACACATACGAAAAAAGTGACATGAAGCTCCCTTACCTTGAGATTCATTTTGAATGAATATAATATCACATCAGTTGTAATGGTTTTATTGAAGTTATTACCTTATAACATATCAATAATTATATTTATAATTTCATATATTATCTTATTATAATATTTTATTACATATTAGTAATCAATCATACATTATTTTCAGTATTCCGAGAGTTAATTGCCTTGTTTTTTGGGCTATGTTTTGACATGTTACCTATTATTCCAATTAATTAGATCATGAATTAATAATATAAATAACATGAAAAGGATTTAAATTTAATACATATTCCATATTTACTTATTTTTAATAATAAAAAATATTTAATGACAAAAAATTAAATACACTCTTCTTGTTAATGGTATGCCATATGTACGCATAAATACTACATCCATTTAGTTATTGTACTTAAATAAATGGAAATTTAATTTATATATTTGTAATTTATTTATCATACCATATTTAAATCTTATATATTTTTTGATTTTATTAAAACCAACATTCATACATTTCATGTATACTGTGAATGAATCTCACCTCTTTGAAGAGGTTGTAATCCACACTTCCCCAAACCAGTTTATAGTATTCCAAAAAATTGGAAATCATAAATATATGAGTTATATATATAAATTAAATAAACAAATTTTCATCATAAATATAATATATATATATATAAATAATATATAGAATAGGTTTTGATAATAATTCCCACAAGTATATGTATTAATGTAAGAACGATTAGTCATTATTTCTTGAACTGGTAGTCCACCGTACATAATAATTACATGTATGTCACCCATTACATTAATGTGTGTGCAAGGGTAGGTTGAAGATATAGAATAAAAAACATATAAGTGTTTTAATTATTTTATGTTTGTTATATAATCATGGAATAAATATATCTTTGGGGTAGAGAAATAAATAAAATGAATGTGAATGCTGAAGAATACTACATCATTTTCTGGTAACACCTTATGGTTTATGACTAAATATTTCCTTAATTTTTATTTATACATATTTTAGGGTTATATTTTGTTGTTATTATTGTATTTATACTATATTCGTTAAGTTTGGGTTAGAATATGTAGGTGAGAAGTGTGAATAAGAGGTAGGGTGACTGCCTCTTTATAGTGGGGGAGGAGTGGCATTCTTGTATATTTCTTAAAAGGGAATTCCATGCACGTTTTTACCATGAAAATTGAATATCATAATGGTCTAAAATATTTCCAATTTTGTATAGGGTTGATATATTATCACAAAATGGATTATGGAAATTTCTATAGGTAAATTTTGATCATTATTTTTTGGGTTTTTCCCAATGTGAAGGTAATTTTCCTATTAATCGATGTAAATAATTTTTAACAAATTCAGTAATATTTTTGAAAAAACTATTTTTTCATTATTGGACAATAAATAATATTCTTATAGATTCTTTTAAAGTGATTTTATATATTCTTGTCACACAAGTGGTAACAATTAATTTTAAAATTAATCCTATAGGTAGAATGAAAAAATGGACTTTTATAATAAATAATTTAAAATGTCTCAAATATTTTTATATACAATTCCCATTGTAAATTGATTCTTATAAAATATATTAGATTAATTTATTTATAGTATATATAAATATACATTAAATCCAATAAATAGTATAATTTAAAGTTATAAATAAATGAGTTGAAAATATGTTTTCAATTACAATTCATTATTTTTCTCTATTCATCAATAAATGATACATGAATATAAAATACTAAAAAATCATCCTTCGCTAATGTTTATGTTCATATTTCAAAAATTAAGTTTATTTTGGTATATAAAATTTATAAATGTTCTGAAAATTTGATTTAAAATCCAGATTCCATTAAAAGGATGTAAACTTGCATTAAGAAAAATATTTCATTTTATGGTTAAGAATTGGTTTGTTCTTACATTATGCCAAAGAAATATATTGATAAATTGAAAAATATTGTATTTAATATATAAAATAAGTATTTAATTATTATTATAATTAATACTAATTAATTTAATTCATTAGTATAACTCACCTTTTTTAGATAAAAACATTCATTTATATTCAACTAAGATTCATATTTAAAATAAATTGTAAGATCTCTAATTTCTTCGTAAGGTATTTTTTACATAAGATTCAATTTATACCCTTTACATTGGTCAATTATGTATTTAACCAAGTCCTTATGCAGGCTTAGGGTGTTCTAGGGGTTCAGGACTTGAACGATGATAAAAAAGAGGGGTTCTGGGCATGCATCACGGTTTCCGCATAGTTAGTTTCAATCATGTATAATTCCTAGAATATCGTGCAGAATTCTTAGGTAATCATGTGAAAGGGGGGTTTTCAAATAGTATCCTCACCACATTTTTCCCATAATTTAGAAAACTGTGTTGGAATATTATGCGAGTGGGCTATTTTGGGACAGAATCATCCACACGGTTTGGAAAACCATGAGGGTAAACTGAGTGTCCAAGAAACATTTAAAAACTACAAAACAATCATTGGGGATATTTATACCAAATTTGGATTTCACCCCCCCCCCTCTTCCACCATCAACCCTAATGAGAATCAAATCTTCTTGTGATCTTCCATGTGGTCGATCTTATTCATTCCAATGCCACATGGAGCACCTTTAGTTGCAGATTGAGGATCTAGGTTAGGATAATCTCCCTCATTCTTTTCATTTTGGTTTAGGGTTTATATTTCACTCCCCTCTCTATATTAAGCAATCCCACCGAACATTTTCAGTGTATTTTAGGTTAAATCTTCATGGGTTGGTTGAATCGATACCCAAGGCTTTGATTGAGAGTGTGTTCACCAACAGATTCAATGTAGGTAGTCTATAAGTCATATCCCTTGGGTTATGTGTAGATTTCTATATGTAGGGTTTTTATTCAAGCCCTCTTTGAACCACTATGGGAAAAATGGGTATTTGTGACGGATTATTTCCGACAGGGATAAATCTCGTCGCAAATAGCCCGGTTAGAAACATATTTGCAACGGGATAGCTTTCCCCGTCGCAAAAGGACTGGCGTGCTTTGCGCGCCAAATCGCGGGAAAGTTTTTTGCGACGGGCGGTAACTGCCCGTCGCAAATAACCAGCGGTGGTAAAAGATAATTGCGACGGGAATATACCCCCTGTCACAAATAGTATGTCGGCAGGTTGTTATTTGCGACGGGGCCCGTTGCAAATGACTATTTACCCGTTGACCATAATAAATGCGGGCTAAGGTATTTGGGACGGGATACCCATCGCAAATACACCCGTCGCAAATAATCTAACCTATAAATACCCCCTATCCGTTTTTTTCATTCATTCTCAAACTCCATCTTCTAGTTCTCTCAAAACTGTATTTTTAGAGTCGAGGGTTTCTTAAGTTTTTTTTTCCGGAGTTGATATTGAAGTTTTCAACACTGATCAGAGATCAACCTCAGATCCATTTTAAAGGTATTTATGTTCATTTTAATTTAATATTTATTTTAAATTTTTTATTAGTTTCAATTATTCTTAATTAGTTTTAATTTAATTATGTTTAGATTGTTTTGTTACTTAATAAATTTAAATTATTAGTATTCATTGTTCATAGTTAATGGTAATTAGGAATAATTAGTAATAATTACCAATAATTAGTAATAATTAGTAATAATTACTAATAATTAGAAATAATTACCAATAATTACCAATAATTAGTTATAATTTCCATTAATTACCAATAATTAGTAATAATTAGTAATAATTACTAATAATTAGCAATAATTCGTAATAATTAGTAATAATTACCAATATTTAGTACTAAATAGTAATAATGAGTAATAATTACCAATAATTAGTAATAATAACAAATAATTAGCAATAATTAGTAATAATTACCATTAATTAGCAATAATTATTAATAATTACCAATAATTAGTAATAATTACAAATAATTACCAATAATTAGTAATAATTACCAATAATTATCCATAATTAGTAATAATTACCAATAATTAACCAGAATTAGTAATAATTACCAATAATTATCTCTAATTAGTAATAATTACCAATAATTACCAATAATTAGTAATAATGAGTAATAATTAACAATAATTAGGAATAATTACCAATAATTAGCAATAATTACAAATAATTATCAATAATTAGTAATAATTACAAATAATTACTAATAATTAGTAATAAATACCCATAATTACCAATAATTAGTAATAATTACCAATAATTACCCATAATTAGTAATAATAACCAAAAATTACCAATAATTAGTAATAATTGAAAATTATTTGAAATAATTACCAATAATTACCACTAATTACCAATAATTAATAATAATTACCAATAATTAGTAATAAATAGTAATAATTACCAATAATTAGTAATAATTAGTAATAATTAGTAATAATTAGTAATAATTATTAATAATTAGTAATAATTACCAATAATTAGTAATAATTACCAATAATTAGTAATAATTAACAATAATTAGTAATAATTACCAATAATTATTAATAATTACCAATAATTCGTAATAATTACCAATAATTATTAATAATTACCAATAATTAGTAATAATTAACAATAATTAGTAATAATTAGGAATAATTAGTAATAATTAGGAATAATTAGTATTAATTAGGAATAATTAGTATTAATTAGGAATAATTAGTAATAATTAGGAATAGTTAGAAATAATTAGGAATAATTAGTAATAATTAGTAATAATTAGTAATAATTACGAATAATTAGTAATAATTAATAATAATTAGTAATAATTACCAATAATTAGAAAAGATTACCAAAAATTACCAATAATTAGTAATAATTACCAATAATTAGTTATAATTACCAATAATTAGTTATAATTATCAATAATTAGTTATAATTTACAATAATTAGTTATAATTACCAATAATTAGTTATAATTACCAATAATTAGTTATAATTACCAATAATTAATTATAATTACCAATAATTACCAATAATTACAAATAATTACAAATAATTACCAATAATTACCAATAATTACCAATAATTACCAATAATTACCAATAATTACCAATAATTACCAATAATTACCAATATTTACCAATAATTACCAATAATTACCAATAATTACCAATATTAACCAATAATTAGGAATAATTAAAAATAATTACAAATTATTACCAATAATTACCAATAATTAGCAACAATTACCAATAATTAGCAATAATTACCAATAATTACCAATAATTACCAATAATTAGCAATAATTACTAATAATTATCAATAATTATCAATAATTACCAATAATTACCAATAATTACCAATAATTACCAATAATTACCAATAATTAGTAATAATTACCAATAATTAGTAACAATTACCAATAATTAGTAATAATTACCAATAATTAGGAATAATTACCAATTATTAGGAATAATTAGTAATAATTATGAATAATTAGGAATAATTAGGAATAATTAGTAATAATTAGGAATAATTAGTAATAATTAGTAATAATTACCAATAATTAGTTATAATTAGGAATAATTAGTTATAATTAACAATAATTAGTTATAATTACCAATAATAAGAAATAATTACCAATAATTAGTTATAATTACCAATAATTACCAATAATTACCAATAATTACCAATAATTACAAATAATTAACAATAATTACCAATAATTACCAATAATTACCAATAATTACAAATAATTACCAATAATTACCAATAATTACCAATAATTACCAATAATTACCCATATTTACCAATATTTACCAATAATTACCAATAATTACCAGTATTTACCAATAATTAGGAATAATTACCAATAATTACCAATAATTACCAATAATTACCAATAATTAGCAATAATTACCAATAATTAGCAATAATTACCATTAATTACCAATAATTACCAATAATTAGCAATAATTACCAATAATTACCAATATAATTTTTTTCATAAATATTAATTATATAATAATAACATTATTATATTATTAGTATATTTTATTATTAATATTAAAATAATATAATTTTCTATATTATATATAATTCTCTTTTCATATGTGTGTTTTCTGTCTCCACATGTAATATTTGCATTCTTTTTCAAAATTATCAACCTACTCGCCAATGGAGAGGTGAAAGTGAATGCAAATATTACATGTGGAGACAGAATGTTAAACACACAGATGAAAGGAGAATTGTAATAATATAGAAAATTATATTATTTTAATATTAATAATAAAATATACTAATAATGTAACAATGTTATTATTATATAATTAATTTTTATGAGAAAAATTATATTAGTATTATTAAAATAATAAAAAATCAATAGAATATTAAAATTATCAATATTTGTAACATGTTTTTCTTTATTCTCAACATATTCAATCTTTGCTTGAGTGTTTGTTCTAACAAATTATTCAAAACTAGTAATGCTTTTATATTTTATAGAAAAATATGGAACAACGAGGTCGTAAACAATCATTATTAGATGACTACATATGGATAAATAAACGTAGAAATCCAAACGGTTCTGGTTTAAATCCAGTATATATAGAGGGTGTGAAGACTTTTTTATAATTTCCGGCATCAAATCCATAATTTGTTTTAGAATTGAAAATAAAATGCCCTTGTAGAAAATGAGAATTGAGAACATTTAACACGTTTGACAAAGTGGGGGTACATCTCTTGCGTTTTGGGTTTCAACCATATTATGTTTTGTGGTATCAACACGGTGAATGCAGTTCCAGAGTAGGTGATACCAACTTGATTTCGGATCCATCCCAGTTTCAAGATTTAGTACATGATGTTGCAGGTTCATCTGTTCAACATACAGAAACTCTGGCTGATATAGATTCAAATCCTGAGTTGGCACCATCTGAATTTTATGAGCTGTTGATGTCTACTGAGGATGCATTATATCCTGGATGCAAGATAAGAAAATTAGAAGTAGTTACAATGTTTATGGATATTAAATCAGATAACGGAATGTCAAACACATTTTTGACCAGATATTTTCTTTGCTTAAAACACTGTTACCCGAAGGAAATGTTTTTCCAGCAAATTACTATGAGAGTAAGAGGCTGGATTGAAATTTGGTACTTACTTGTCAGATGATTCGTGCATGTTCAAATGACTGCATTTTATATTCTGGGGAAAATGAGTCATTGGACAGTTGTCCCACATGTGGGCAACTAATATATAAAAGGGAAACATGGGAAGTCTAGTTTGATTCTTGTAAAAAAGTTGAAATATTTTCCACTTACATCCAAAATTCAGCGTTTATTCATGTCTAAGAATACAACGACAATGATGTCATGGTAAAAAGTGAATATTTCAATCGATAAAATTTTGAATCATCCAGCCGATGGTGATTCATGGAAACATTTTGATAGAGTGCATCCATCCTTTGCTTTAGAAGCTAGAAATGTTTGACTGGGCCTTTCCACTGATGGTTTCTGTCCGTTCGGATCTTATGGTAGTCAATATTCATGTTGACCTGTTTTTTAACTCCATGCAATTTACCTCCATGGATTTTGATGAAGGAGCCATATATCATTTTGACTTTACTAATTCCAGGACATCTGATGAAAAATATTGATGTTTATTTGAAACCATTGATTGATGAATTAAGTTTATTGTGGAGTACTAGTGTCAGTACGTATGATGTTGCTACGAAAGAGATTTTCATACTGAGAGAAGAATTGATGTGGTCAATTAGTGACATCCCGGCTTATGGGATGTTATCTGGCTGGAGTACACATGGTCAGAAATCATGTCGTTACTGTATGGGAGAGAACAAAGCATTTATGCTCATTCATGGAAAGAAACCTTGTTATTTTGACTATCATCGCAGATTTCTACCAGCTGATCATCCTTTTCATAGAAACAGATCTCATTTCAGAAAAGGAACAATTGAATGGGATGGACCTCCAAAAATTCTATTAGGTTCGGAGTTAAAATCAGTTGTATTTTCATTACCTCCGATCACTTTTGGTCCCACAATAAACCAACAGAAAATTTCTGGTTTTGGTAAAGAACACAATTGGATTAAACGTAGCATATTTTTGGATTTGCCATATTGGTCTGATTTGTTGGTCCACCACATGTTGGATGTCATGCATATTGAGAAGAACTGTTTTGATAATTTGTTTCATACAGTTTTGGATACGCCAGGAAAGAGAAAAGACAATGTAAATTCACGTTTAGATCTTGCCCAAATTTGCAGGCGTCCAGAACTGGAACTGTTTGAGAATGTCAGAATAGAAAGGTTACTGAAACCAAAAGCAGCTTATACACTCTCTAAAGAAAACCGTTTATTATTTTGTCAGTGGATTGCAGATTTGAGACTTCCAGATGGTTGTGCTTCCAATTTGGGTAGATGTGTAAAGAGGGGTCATATTACTGGATTAAAAGGTTATGATTGTCATTTTATAATGGAAAGACTTCTACCCATTGGATTTAGAGGTCAGTTGAATTCTATGATTTGGGATTCCATAACAGACATGTCTCATTTTTTTCGAGAAATTTGTGCAGCTGCAGCAGATTATGATGCTCTATGCAAACTTTAAGAAGATGTTGTTGTAATTATATATAAACTGGAAAAAATATTTCCGCCGTCATTCTTCGACTCAATGGAACATTTGATGTTACATTTTTCATATGAAGCCAAATGTGGAGGTCCAGTACAGTTTGGATGGACGTACCCATTTGAAAGATGCATGCAAAAATTAAAAAAGAAAAGTACGTAACAAAGCATCTATTGAAGGATCTATTGTAGAAGATTATTTGCAAGAGGAAATATCTTTTTTCTGCTCCCATTATTTAGAATATGAGTATCCTTAAAAACACAACCGAATGGGTCGGAACGAGAGAAATATTGATGAAATTGACAATCAATTATCTCTTTCCAACCAGCCAGAGCTTGGTTTTGGTGGAGTTTATGAATGCTGGCTTTCAGATGATAAACATCACAGAGCTCATATGTATGTTCTTCTCAACTGTGAAGAGATGACATCAGTTGTACTGTAAGTGTTTATATCACTTATTCTATCATTTATGTTACAGTATATAACATTGTTTTTTATAGGTTATATGATAATCATATCAAGAAACAAATTCCACAAATTACAGCTGCTGCTCTCGAAGAACGCCGACAGAAAAATTTCTCTTAGTGGTTTCAAAAACTGGTAACATAATTTCTTTATCTTTTAGCAACTCATTCAATGTACAGTCTACTATATTGATAATTATTTTACAAATTTTCAGGTGTCTCTACATGCTGATAAAATTGACGAACGACTGTGTATATTGAGTAACCCACCTTCCAAACTTGCTAAAACTTATAATGCATATGTGGTGAATAGATTTTGATTTCACACACATGCATATGGGGAATCAAAAAAAACAATGAACATTAGAGTTAGCTTGAGAGGATCTCATCATAGAGCAAATGAAGTTTACTTTTATGGCATAATTGATGAAATCATTGAACTCTGTTATCTTGGACAACATTACATAACCATGTTCAAATGTCAGTGGTTGGATACAGAGAGAGGCGTGTGTGTTCATCTGACTCATGGAATCATCGATATTAAATGTAAAAGTGTTCTCACAGTAAATGAACCATTCTTATTGGCTCAATAGGAACATCAAGTTTATTACAAAAAGTGTTGTTCTACATCAAGAGAGTTGACTGATTGACGGAGTATAATAAAAATCAAAATTAAAGACAACCAGTTTAGTCAAAGTGAATGTGCTTTCACTGATGTGCAAAGAATTTATGTTTTTCAAGAGAGTAGAAAAAATCAATCTTTTTTACAAATAGACATGAGTATCGATGAAGACACCCCACATTTAAGAGTCGGCGATGATGATGATGTTAATGATGTCACTTATGAATTTGAAATGGTAAGAGATGAAGCAACTGGAACTCGAATGGATATCGATGATGTTGAGGAGGAATATGAAGATGGCATTGACATATATGAAGATGATGACAAAGATGAACACTGATATAATTTCATGGTAGTTATATACAATCATAACTAATATATATGTATATATATTAGTAATTATAAATTATTTGATAACAACATTAATATTTTCTGTTTCAGATGGACGAAGACACATTTCATGAGTTGGCGGATGCTGACCTGCCTTTTGATGCGGATGAGTTGCTGGAAGATGACCCTCAGCCTGTAGGCGCTCCAGGGAGTAAGCGGAGGGGGCGCGGTCTTGCACAATTGATGATTCATGACCCCTTCCCCGAGCGACGTCCACGTCTTGGGTTTGATCCAAGCACACGGAGGCGTAATAACCTGTGTGATAACCTGTGGATTTGACTAAGATTTCATTAATCTATTCACATAATAAATGTTTATTATTTTTACAGTTTTCCGCATATAGTAGTCGGACAGGGCAACGCTATTTTGTGAAACTATTTCTCTCAGCCTTGGACCACATGGGAGCAGATTACCATTGATGTGCAGCAGGCCATGTTCGGCCATTGGTTGGTATGTACGTAAATAAATAATTTTTATTTTGAAAATTATTTCATTTCTAACTTTATATTTGATTTATTTGTCGGGTTTATGGTATCCGGTCGAGGATACCATGTGTGACGCCATCCACGAGGCATGGGAGGTGGCCATGCATGATCCCTTTCGTCATATTTTACACAATTTAAGAAACGCTACCACGAAGAAAGCAGGAGTGTCGGTTTTTGATGAGTCATGTAGAGTACACCGACAAGAGTACATTACATCCCATGTATGGGATTGATTATGTGTGCACTGGATGAGTGATGCCTTTCAGAAGAGATCATCGGTGGGGAGGCAGAATCGGGGGAGACCAGAGGGGACTACTCAAGCTGGGAGACGTGCTTTCAGTACTCATAGACAGCATCTGGTACATACATTATTTATAAATATTTTATATAACTCTAAATATTAACAGTTCATTTTTTATTTATATAGGTTGTCGAGCACCCCGATATTATGAAGTACAACGTATATCGGAGGATGTATAGTGATCCTACTATTGGGGAGATCAGAGGTGATCGTCAGCGTCACATCGTGTTTAGTATTATTTGTTTTCATGTTTAAAAATTAACTGCATATAATATATTCACAATTTTAATTTTAAATTGCAACTACAGGAGTCATATGAGGCCGCAGCATCACAGACCCGGCCTGAGAGTCAGGCCGAGTCATCAGATCAGACCACTGGCAGTCAGTTTGATGAGGCGGTATGGATACAGGACATCCAGTATGCCTTCGAGAAGGGCCGGGTAGTTGGTATCAGCTCTCGACTGACTCCTAGAGATTATTATGGCAGTGCTGCGATGTCGGCGTCCAGCTCGAGAGGAGCTCGTGCATCTTTTTCTGCTACACACTATGAGGATCAATTGCGATCTCAGACTGCACTGATAAAGATTCTCCAACCGGAGCAGGAGTAGAGGCATCAGCAGCAGCAGCAGCATGAGGAGGAGCGTCGACACCAGTAGCAGCTGTACGAGGAGCAGATGAGTCGATGGCAGCAGCAGCATCAGGAGCAGATGGAGTACATGCACCGACTCACTCATGTTTTAGGGATGGAGTTTCCTCCCCCAGTATCTGTAGATCCCCCCTCCCCTCCCCCCTCCTTCAGATCAGAGTTTGTTTTTATGTTATAAAGATTATTAAATCAAAATATGATTTTTTTTCTATTCGTAGTTTCTGTCTCATTTTAAAATATTAATAATATTATATTTTGAAATAACAATATTAATATGAATAATAATATTATTTATATTTTATAATATTAAATTATATATATATATTAAAATTTTATAATATTATAATTTAATTATATTTTTTTGTAATATTAGATTTATTTTAATATTTGAATGTGAAATAATTCTATTATTTTTATATTAATTAAAACAACTTATTAATATATTTTTTTATTTATAATTATAATTCTAATATTATTATATTAATTAAAATCATTTATTAATATTCTATAATTTTTTATTTTTGAATTATAATTCTATTATTATTATATTAATTAAAATAATTTATTAATATTTTTTTATTTTTGAATTATATTTAGATTATTATTATATTAATTAAAATAATTTATTTATTTTTTATTTATTTTTTATTTTTTTTAGTATTTGCGACGGGATACTATATCCATCGCAAATAGTATTATTATAATATTGATTAAAATAATTTATTAATATTTTTTAATTGTTTTTTTAAAAAACTAATTGCGATGGGCCCGTCGCAATTAGTAGTTGTGAAGGGCCTGTCGCAATTCGTAGTTGCGACGGGCCCATCGCAATTCGTAGTTGCGACGGACCCGACGCAATTAGTTTTTTTTAAAGTTTTCACAAATATACAGACTAATAATTGTGATGGGAAGAATCTCTGTCGCAAATAATACCTTTAGCGATGGGCCCGTCACAAATAATTGTTGTTGCGACTCCATTTTCCACGATGGGCTATTTGCGACGGGATCCCGACGCAAATAACCCGTTGCAAATGCCATTATTTCCAATAGTGAACTATTATTGATTCCTTTGACCTGATGTGATGTACTAGTGCCTAAATGGTTAATCGAGTTGTGCTGATAATCCCCAGACATAGATTTAGCTATGTATGTGTAGTGTTTTTGTCGAGAACATGGATCTCATGATGAATATGTTAATATGCAAGAAGGATGTGTAATTTTTGTTTTTTATAAAAGATAGGTTGGGTAATTTCATAAGTGGTTGTTTGGTTCGCGTAAAAAATGGTTATATGGATTAATGGGAAAATTCCAGGGGATTAGATTATCACTTGAACATGCTTACTGAGATTGGTATGGGAAATGGGAAATGGGGATCAAGGATTGAGTAATATAACTGAGGAGTATGTTAATGGATTTATGAAATAATGTCATTTTCTCATTTGCTGATATTTTCGTGATGTTGTAAATAATATTGACTATGGTTTTTGGGATATGGATGATTGTAGTAAATAATAAATTAGCATGGGTCCATGGCATGAATGAGTGGGGTATCGACTTGAGGTTCTTCGCCCCTAGGTTGAGTTTTACTATGTTTCTAGCTCCCCCATTAAATGAACGGGTTAAGAAGGGGAAAATGTTTTGTTCCCCTAACATTTTCATTCTACCCAAATTGAGGTTTTGAGGTGAGGATTGTGTGTTTGTTATAATGTGATGCATAGCGAGATAAATCTGTTTTTTATTCCCATATGTTTGAGATCACTACATATTACTCATCCATTAAACACATGAAAAATGTAGATTAAATCATGAAATTCCTAAATAGTGAACCCATATTTAATGGATGTATAAACTAAATAATCATAGACTAGAATACCCCAATGAACTGTTTATCATTATGTTTCATTATTTATCACTTTCATGCACTATCTTCCTTCACTGTATATTTTTTAGACACTGTTGGAAGTGGCCTTCTATGTTATACTCACACCCTCCTTGGGTCGTCGTTGTGTACCTGAGTAGGTTTCATGCCTGTAGGTCAGAACAGGGGGGGTGAGTTCTATGCTAAGGAGTTGAGTTGGACCTGGGAAATTTTTGTTGAGTTTCAGAACATGGTGTCTGGACCATTTTAAGAATTAATCTATTTTTATTCTTTTGGGATTTGGTTTACTTGACACTATAACAAGACTTGGCGTATTTATTATTGTACATGGTTGTACCCAATTTTTGGAATTTGATAATTATTCATGTCATTGATTGTTATATTCTGTTTCCATTATTTATGATATCATATATTATGTATTACTATGTTAATGAGAGTATAGTCTCTCCATGTGACCTATTAGACCCTTGCTGTTAGTTGACAACATATGGTGTACGGGGAGGCTCATTTGAGGTCATGTAACTACCCAGCTCGGATCAAATTCTTAGTGGATGATGGGTTGGGGATGCTACAAAGTGGTATCATAGGAGTTATTTTTTGTATCTTAATATTTTTGGTTGGTAGATAAAAGATTAGGAATGTGTTCGTCCTTGGTAATGGTCTCATGCTTAGGAGTAGTTGATCCATGTATAGGGAAAAACTCAAGTCACCCAAAAGGGGAATTCAGTTCTTCTTGTGTGTATATATATTTGATGATATTACACCATTGGGTGGTGCTCTTGTTGTGATAATTTATGGTTTGGAGATATTTATATCATGGATAGAATGTTATGAGGTTTTCCTTTCATGGATGATTCTAGGTACCTATGTAGAAAAGTGACATGCTTTATGAAAGACACACGCATGAGATGGGTGTGCGGGATATAATGTTTATAATGCATAAGTTATCTTAAAGTAATGAATTATTACAAATAAGATGGAATGAATTAGTAAAAGGGGGAGTAAAAATGTCAAGTAGTAATTAGAAAATGGTTCTTGATAAAGAAGAAAAAGTGGAATAATTTGATGAAAGGGTAAATTAGAGTATGAAAATGGTTTGAATGTGAGTAAAAGATAAGGAATGTAACCATGATAATTAGATATTTTGATGGATATGTACTTAGGGAGATAGCCGAGGGTTGTGACCTAGTTTTCAGTTGGCTATTTTGGGAAGTGTATGCATACTATTTTGGTTATTACAAGTGATGATCCAATTTATACCTCTCCCTTCTCATAAATACATTATGGTTTCTTTACAAAGCTCTTATTTGGAATTGTTTAGAAATGTCACCTCATAGACATGTGCCTATTAGGCTACATGTGGACATTACTGAGAAATCTCCTCTATTAGTGGATCAAGAGAACATGGCGGTCCAAGGAGATAGGGAAGATTAGTTTGGTGAGACTATTTCTCATATTATGAATATGATGGAATGTTACCTAGGGAGGGATGCACCGAGTATGTTCGAGATGACAAGAGAGTTTTAGATTAAACAACCATCAACCTTTACCAAAGATGGTAGACCAGAAGTAGCATAGTTCTGGATAGATCCCATCTAATCTATTCTCAACCGTCGAGAGACTCTTAACGATAAGCGAGTCATTTCAGTGGCATATATGTTGAGGGGGTAAGAAAAACATTGGTGGGATATTATAGTCCATATAGAACAGGCTTAGTGGATGATGTGGAAGTATTTTTATGATATGTTTATTGAACACTTCTATCCTAAACACTTGAGGTGAGAGAAGGTTTTATATTTCATGAGGATTACATAGAGAACAATGTCGGTGATGGACTATGATAATCGTTTCACCGATTTGAGATGCTTAGTTCCATCATTGAGGGAGATGAGGCAGATGTGGTTAAAAACTTATAGGATGGGTTGATACGGAAGATCAGATCTCAGGTGAATATATTTTGTCTAATTTTTTTTTGATGTGGTTAAAAATCCATTATCTCAGAAGGAATACTAAATGGAGATTCTAGAAGTGAACATTCAGTTCTTGGTGGGCCAGAAATTTGGGCAGCTTCTAATAGTAAGAAGTGCCACAATGGGATATTTTAGTAAGGAGAGAGTTCACAAAGTATTCAGAAGAGGTGTTCTAATTCTAAATGTGGTGACTATGTGTTCTACTAATAGATTGTCATGCAGAGGCACAAGCATGACCAGTGTTCCCACCCCCCTATTTGAGATTTGAATGTGCGGCTGGCTAGGCCACATTACTAGATTCTCTAAAAACCCCTAGAAGTCAAGAAATAATAGAGGACGGACGCAGATACTGATTGTAGTCAAGGGCTCAGTTACCCCGTATCAGTTAGTTAGTTGGAGCTTCACAGGTTTTAATGTTATGGGTGTTGGATGTAGAACTCCGAGAAGAGATAACCCTTAACAATAGATAAATATATTGAAGGGTACTATGGATGTAGCTTTGGGTAAAGGGGAAGATCATCTCCATGTTGTTTAGGATGCACCTGAAGGTGTTGACAAAGGTTCATCTACTGTGAAAGGTATGATTCTTGTAGCTTCCACGTTTTCTAGTTCTTTATTTTTTTTCTTTTCTATGCATTCCTTTATTTCTTCAAATTATGTAGTCATGTTGGGATTAATTGTAGAGATAGTCTGTGGGGTAATGTCTCTTTACATTTAACTAGGGGCTTGAGTCGAGGACATCAAGAAGTGTAAGGGTTGTGGTTTGGAGGTAAGTGGGTATTGATTTTTGGGTGATCTATTTGTCTTAGATATGTCAGGATTGGATATAATCATGGAAATGGGTTGGATGGTGTTATATCAATTCCATATCAAATGTTACTGACACTGAGTAACATTCACATCTCATGATGGGAGAACTCATTCCCTTTGTTGTGATTTGGATAATCGAGCAGGCCATACAGGGCCATACACCAATAATTGGGAGATATCACAGCCCAAGATGCATTTCATATGATTGATGAAGTGGATAATGGACAATGAGTCTTCGTATTAGTTGTATAGCAGTTACAATATGTGTTCATTGATAAATTCTCGTGGTCACCACCAGACCGAGATGTTGAGTATATGATCGAATTGTTTCCTATATTAGAGCCATTTTCCAATCCACCTTATAGAAGGGAACCAACAGTGCTCCAAGATCTGATGGTTTAGTTTTCGGATTTGGGGCATAAGGGGTTTATACATCCTAGTACATACCATTTTGGATCTCCTATATTTTTATATAAGAAGGATGCCAGATCACTGAGGATATGTGTCAGTTCTAGGAAACTGAACTAGATAACAATTAAGAAATGATACCCTATTAGTAGAATTGATGAGTTGTTTGATCAGCTCTGAGGGGACTCAGTGTTTTCCAAGAATGATTGGAGATCCGGTTACCATCAGTTGAGGGTGAGACATTCTAAAATACCCCAGACAACTTTTCGACTTAGTTACTAGATGTATTAATTATTGGTAATGCTATTTGGTTTGACCAATGAACCAGTTGTGTTCTTGGACATGATGAACCTGATATTCCACCCATATTTGGAGCAGTTTGTTGTTGATTTCATTGATGACATCGAGGTGGACTCTAGACCTCATGACAATCATGCCAAACATCTGGACATCGTCTTATGTAAACTAATATTAACTATGATTTATGAAAATCTATCCAAATACCAATTTTGGATTGATGAGGTGTATGTTTGGGACATATCATATCTGAGTAAGGAATATAAGTGTATCCATAAAGGGTACGTGCTATGGTGTCTTGGGAGTATCCGAAGAACTTCTTTGATATTCTGAGTTTTATGGGGATTGCATGTTATTACAGAATGTTTATTATAGATTTATCTCATTTGGAAGAACCACTCATAGGACTAACCAAGAATGGGGTTATGTTATATTGGTTAGAGGCTAGTGATAATTCTTTTTATGAGATAAAGAAGTTTTTTACCACCACAACGATTTTGAACCTTCCTAAATTAGGTAATATGTACACCTTAATCTGTAATGCATCTGGTGTTGGACATGGGGTAGTGTATATGTTCTATGATTGGGTTGTGGATTATGGGTAGAGTTTTTTGAGTCCATAAGAATGAAATTATCTTACTCATGACCTTGAGCTAGCTGATGTGGTTCATGCTTTACAGTGTTTGTGGAATTATTTATTTTGTAGAAACCTTTACGGTGTTTACTGACCATAAAAGTCTCAAATAAATCTTCTCATCATGGTATTATAAACATTGATAGTGATGGTGGGTCGAGTTCCTATAGTATTTTGATTTTGAATTTTGTATACACAATAAGAAAAGTGAATATTGTCAGTGATGCTCTTAATTGGAAGACGCAAAATCAAATTCGTCTCGAATCCATTTTAGAGTGGGTGATGATGGGATTGTTTGTAGGGAGGGGAACTAGAATATGGCTCGTTCATCTATAGAAGTTGAGTCCATGATTTTGAGCTTAGTAAAATATGATAAGTTGGTAGATCTTGAGTTTTTTCTATGAAGGAATGTCTAAAATGTGAGGAGTCAACTTTTGGTTGAACATTTAGTGGTGGTAGACTTTCTTATGTTCATGGTCTTGTTGTAGTTCTGGAAGATGTATGAGAAGTGTTGATTCACGAGTTCCACACATCAATGTGGGTAGTGCATCTAGTGTTTACTAAGATGTACTATGACCTATGTAGGATGTCATGGTGGTTGGGAATGGAGATGGAAGTTGTGATTTTTTTGGCATGATACCTTACCTATTATTAGGTGAAGGTTGAACATCAGCATCCAGGTGGGTTGTGGCTATCATTGCATATTCCATAGTTGAATTCTAATGACGTCATTATAGATTTGTAGTGGGACTATTGAGGAGACCATGTAATAATGATTCCATTTGGGTGGAGGTAGATCGATTGACCAGAGTGTCCCATTTCATGCCGATTTAGGAGACCAATATAGCTGAACAGTTGTGGGAGTTGTATGTTCAGGAAATATTGTGGTCCATAGCATGCTGAGAACCATAGTTTCATATCATGATAGGTGTTTCACCTCTCATTTTAGGAATGTACTATAGAAGGCACTTTGTACCCATTTTTTTAGTACACATACCACCCACACAACGACGGGATGTTGGAGCATACAATTCAGGTATTAGAAGACATGTTAAATGAATGTGTTCTAGATTTTATTATGTCATAATAAAAGCACTTATATTTTGTTGTGTTCTCTAATAACAATAGTTTTTAAGACTTAATTGAGATGGAACATTTTAAGGCACCGTATGGGAGACCATGAAGATCTCATTTGTGTTGGTAAGAGGCTAAAGAGTCTTAGCTGTTAGGGATGATTCTTGTGCAAGAGATCATAGAGTGGGTCCATTTGATTCAAAAATGTATTGAATATTCTCATAGTATGTAGAAGTAAAATGCATATCAGCATCATAGTCCTCTTGAGTCCATGGTTTCTAATAGTGTGTTTCTTCCTGTGTCGCCAAGGTCGGGTCACCCTTGATTTCGGAAACTGGGGAAGTTGGCACGTAGATATGTGGGACCATTTTTTATTTTGGAGAGGAAAGAACATGTGGAATAACAATTTGAATTTCCAAAAAATTATAGTGGGATGCATGATGTTTTCCCTATTTCTCAACTCTGTTAGTATCCCCCAGACTTATCTCATGTTATAATTTTTGACAATGTCATGCATGAGGTTGAAGCGTCCTTTAAGGAGCACCCGGTTTGTATGGCAGGTCATAGTGAGAATGTTTTTCAGGGAATGGTTGTGCCCATGTTTCATGTTCAATTGAAAAAAGGAAATGTTCAGGAGAAAACATGTGAGCGAGAATCATATATGTGGTACCATTGACCAAATATCGTTTCTTTTGGAACCCAATGATGCTCAGAAGCACGACATTAGGATGATCTGTTATAAGGTGGGAGGTTGTACGATCACATACTTATCTATAAGGTATATTTTACTCATGTTTCAATTTAATCCATTTACATTGTCAATTATGTTTTTTCCCAACTCCTTAAGAAGGCTCCAAGAGTTCTGGTGGTTCGTGACTCGAATGAGTATGAAAAAGGGGGGTTGTGGTCATGTTTCATGGTTTGTACACGATTAGTGAATGCCATGCGAAATTCCCATGAAACTGTGTGAAAGGGGGGCTTCAGACTATAGCCTCCAGACAGTTTGCAGACAGTTCAACAAACTATGTAGGTAAACCAATTTAGGTTGCAATTTTGAGAGAGAATCATCCACAAGGTATGCATAGCGTTTGGAAAACTATGTTGGTAAACCGTGAATCCCAAAAAATTAAAAAAAATTATGAAAATACTATTTCTATATTTGTATACCCAAATCAAGATTTCTCCCCCCCCCCTTTCCTCCATCAAGGCCAGTGACAATCCAAGATTTCATGATCTTCTAATAGGTCGATCTCCATTGTTCTGAAGTAGTTTTGAGTGTCGTTAGTTGCGAATTGAAAATCTGGGTAAGGCCAATCATCCTCTTTATTTCATTTTTGTTTATGATTTCTATTTATTTCACATCTATACTTGAAGCTCTCATGCCCTACATTTTTTGTGAGTTTTATGGTAATGATTTCAGGGATGGTTTAATCGAGACTTAAGTATTTCCATGAGAGTGTGTTTTCCAATTTATTCACGGTAGGTGGTGTACACGTTATATCCCTTGGGTTTTGTGTAGATTTTTTCATGTAGGGTTTTTAGTCTCAGAATATTTATATTTTTCCTGATGCATTTGACATGATCTGAGGTAGTGGTGTCTAAATGGTCAATTGAACTACTCTTGATCCACACTAAATACAAGGACGTTGAACCAGCCAAATTAGGGCTCCTGTGTGGTGTGCCAATATTCCCTGGAAATATAGTCAGTTATGGAAGGGTAGGTTGTGGTGAAAGAACACAGAGATCATGATTAATATGTTAATATTTATGATGTATGTGTTATTGGTGTTTAGAAATACTCTTATTTAGGGTAATGTCCTAAGGGGTTGTTGGGTTGGCATGAAAAATGGTCAAATGGAATAATCAAAAAAATCATGTGTATTACATTATCACTTAAATATTCATAGTGAGATAGGCATGGGAAGGGGGAAAAGGGGGTTAAAGGGTTAAGTAATATAAATTATGAGTGTGTTACTTGTTTGAGGAAATAATCTTATTTTCAATTGTACTGATATTGTTGTGTTTATTTAAATAATATTGGATATTATTGTTGGGATATGGTTCATTTTTATTAATGATAAAAAGTCATGTTCACATGGATTGAAATAGTAGGGTATTGAATTCAGGTTCTACATACAAGGGATGAGTTGGACCGAAGATTATGTTCTTCCCCTAAATGCACTGGTTAGGGAAGGAAACTGAGTTTGATTTTCCTAAAGATTTCATTTCACCAGAAGTGGGGCTTTGAGACAAGGATTATGTGTTTTTTATTATATTATGCATAGTGAGATAGAGTGTTATTTTATTCCCTTACGTTTGAGAACACTAAATATTAATAATCCATCAAACAAATGACAAATGTACATCAAATCATGAAATGACTAATATGTGAACCTAGATTCAATTGTAGTAAAAAATAAATAATCATAGTCTTGAATGTTCCATTGAACAATTTTTCTTTACATGAAATTATTTATCACTTTCATTCATTGTCTTATATTTATGGGTATTTTTTAGACACCATTGGTGGTGTTCTACTATGTTATACAAACACCCTTCAATTGTTGTCGGTCGATACCCTAGACGATTTCATGCTTGCGGGTCAGGACAAGGGAAAGGGTCCTATGATAGTGAGTTTAGATGGACATGGGACTTGTTGGTTGAGCTTCCAGACTTGGAATCTAGGCCATTTTGGTGAATGTTCTCTTTCCATACATAATAGGGTTTTCATCACTCGACATTGTAGAATGACATGACATATTTATTATTTCACATGGTTGTACCCAGTTTGAAAATTGGATAATTATGTGTGTTTATTATTGTTCCATTCTTTAATTATTTATGTTATTATCTAGAGTAGATTACCCTAATAATGAGGGTATAGTATCCCCACATGACCTGTTAGACTCTCCCTGCTTGTCGACAACCTATGGCGTATAGGGAGGTGCGTTTGAGGTCATGTAACTACCTGGCTCTGAGCACCGACTTAGTGTCTCCTGGGATGTGGATGTTACATAATAGGTAATACAAGAAATCATTTTATATTTTTATAAAAAGTATAGTTTAATATTTTAGTAAATACTATTCATAAGTTATAATATAACATATAGGTTTTATTGTATTATAATAATAATTTAAAAATATATTGTTGGTCGTCAAAACATGGTCATCCACGTGAAGAATGATATCGATAAAAAGTCATTGTTTCCTAAATTGAATGAAAACATAGTATTGTGTGAATTGATAGAAATATGAAGGACGTAATTTATTTAAGATATATATTATATTTTAAAGTCTCATTATATTATATTCTTATACGTGCTTTTTGTTTCATTTTATATACTCTGTCGAATACAAGATTCAAATTTCTTAATTTTGGGGTGTCATAACATGGGTCTCATTTGTTTAATCATTGGTTAGGGGAATATTTTCTGGGGGTTTCATAAATGTATCCAAAAATAAAATTAATTTTTTTTTCATGATATAAATTATCTATGAGTGAAGTCTAATATAATGGAAATCACAAGAACATCCTATAATTCTAAAAAACCACATATGAAAATAACAACATCATATATAACCATTAAGACATAAATTTTTTATAGGTTATTAAATTAAATGATTGGATTAAATAAACATGTTACATTAATTGTAATAATTTATATATATTAATATCATATGTCTCTAAAAAAAATATAATTTATTATATTAATGATTAAAAAATTAATTTTTTGTAATAGATATGTATCTAAAATGTAATTATAATTTCTACACACTTATAAAATAATTATTATCCATAAAAGAATATGTATTTTTCAAAAATAATTATTTTATAAATTCTATGTAGTTATAATATATTTAATTTTCATGAAAATATTATTTTTAGCCAAATAAAATGGATTTCACATATTAACGAGCATAACTATTTTATTGAAGATGTTTTTCATTATTTTTACCTGTTAAAATCAATCCAAGGTTATTAAAATAGTTATATTTCAATTCATTGTTTTTATAAATGTTTTATAATTTTAATCTATATTATATAAATTTATCTATATTACATTATTACAAAATTTTTTGTTTAAATATATAACGTTATATTAAAGCTAATGTAATCAGTAATTTCAAGGAAAAAATAATCTTAATAATGAATATTTATAAAGAGATTTCATTGTAGAAATTATATATGTATTTATATTTTATAATATTTTTATTAATTTATTAATATTGTGAAATTTAATTTTTTAAAATTTATTATATAATAAAGATCATCACGATGAATAATTTTTTGTGGGGTCATACATATTTTTATTAAAATATAATTACCATTGTAATGTTTTAATCAATCATGCTAGTGGTAAAAATTATAAACATTATTTTTCTTGAATTTTCTCTTGTTTTCATAAAAAACTATAAATTATTGCTAATTTTTTTATGTTCATACTAACATGAATCACTATGAAAAATTATGGTAAATCTGAAAACCCCCATTTGATTCCTTATTTATCCCACATATAATATTCACTTCATTGGAAAAGTCCATTTTCACCTAAAAATTATATCAGTAACTCAAAAATATTAAAAAATATAAAAATTAACAATTTTACAATAATAGTTAAATATTTCTTATTTTATATAATTTTTCCATGTTTAGATTCCCCAATTTATAATATTTTTCCATATAGAACTACTTCTTAGAGGTCAAAGAAGAAATGTTTTATGCATTCAACATGGGTATTAATCACTCTATAAAACCATTCAACTCTATTTTGTAATATAAAAAAATATTTTCCATTAAAATATATTCATATATGTATTACTTATATAGTGGAATATTTTTTTACTTTAATAACTATTATTTTCCTTCTATTGGTTTGATGAAAATTGAGAACACTGTATGTGTTACAAACAGAAAATCTCCTATATAAACACAATATTTTTTTGTTATAATTATAAATGGATTGTTATAAGAATTTACTTATTGAAAAAATATTAAATTTCATATATAAATAAGACTCAATATGAAAAATAAATAGCAACCATCCTCCCCATCAATTCATTTGAAAATTAAAACATTAATCGTGTGAGGAAGGCAACTATTTCTTCTATGAATTAAATACTTTTTTAATCACCAAATTACATTTCTTTTTGAAAAATAAAATTGATTATTATATATTATTTTATGTACTATTATCTATCAGTACAATGGATTTTAATTGATAGAACAAAATGTAATATCATTTTAATTAGTTCATTGATAACATTAAATTTATTGGAATAATAATTTCATAGATCCCATTTTCTTATTCCATTACACATTGTACATAAAATTATCCTGGGGATAAATAATTAATTTAATATAAATTATTAAAAAACATTTACATTCATTTAATATATTTTTTATTTAAAAATATGGAGTTTTCTATTTATCTGTAATGATATATGTGTTTACAAATCCAAAATTGATATCTCTTGATAGAGAATAAATTGTGTAACTATTGTATAATGAATGATTATAATAAAAATATTATTTTCATAGATATAAATATATTTCAAAAAATTATGAATGTTATATATATTATCAAGGGGGATAAATTGTACTTGTACAAGCTAAGAGTTGGGGTTTGGGTTTCATTAATCATCGTTAATTCCCTGAGATATATTCCATATTCAAAACCTTTTTTATTAAATATATTATATATAATAAAAAATATATTAAATTTAATTACATTTAGAAAGTATAAGTATCAATTAGAACAATTTTTTAATGTCTATCAATTCATTGTTCTCTAACACCATATATTTCTAATTCAATTTCCATTCATTGAATTATGATCATTCATGTTGATCATTATTCTTATTTGTTGTATATGATATATATTAATAATGAAATAAATAATACATCCTTGTTCTATTCTATATATTTATAATTGATTCTTATTAACTCATTTCTAATGTATTCTTACATCAATTAGTATTCATCGACAAATTTAATTCAAATTAAAAATGATATCTTATTACTAATAATCAACATTATATTAAATGGATATTTATCATATTATTCAATATAGTTTATTTCAAAAAACAATTGAATGTGTTATTTTGAAATCCATATATATATATATATATTATCTAACATGTTATTATTTTTACAAAAGTTTTTTTAACAAATTATTAATTATTTGTTTTATGGTTTTGTGTAAATAAATTAATTTTAAAATATCAAAAGGGATTATTTCTACATGATAACATAATTTATCATCCAAAATAGATTTTAGGAATTAAAAATTATTTATATTATTGGTAAAATGATTACATATAATTCCAAAATAATTAAATATGTTTTTTTCTTAGAACTTATTATAAAATATTTTAAATTATTCTGTATTATTCTTTAGAAAATATTTTGATATAATTTAATGGAACTTAGTATATTATATTCTCAATTTATCACTTCCACTCATAATAATGTATCTCCAATGCTGTATTATTGCATGAGTTTCCTTATAAATTCCCTTAAATTACATTTTTTTGGGGATTTTAAATTGAGGATATAAATAGTTTATTCTTCATAAATTATTTTGTTATATCATTATTAGAGTTCCTATTATGAATTTATTTTTAATCTATATCATTATATATATATATGATCATATGATTTAGTTAGTATATTCTTTTATAAAATCATCAAATATTTTTTTACATGTTTAGATTAGTATCATGTTTTTTTATATACTATATGGGAAATCTATTGACATCCTGTTTGGATTTGATTCCAATAAAAATCACTATTTATTACTAATGTGAGTTGTGTAACATCTCATATTTTATGTGTATAATTTTTTTAATATAGCATAGATTCTTTTTTTAGACTAGGTGCAGAGATTGCATGCGATTTTGAGGCCTAGTGTTCTCAGAATAAATTATTACAGTATATTAAAATATTAAATATAAAAAATACAAAATTTTCTTCATAATTTGGATTAACTCTTACATGGATTCCTGGATCAGATATACGAGGAAACTAATGTGTTTATAATGGCATGTTCACAATAGTGCGACTAAACATTAGTCGGCATGGGTTTTTTTAGATTTTTTTGGATGGTAATTAATAAAATACATTTACATGAATTTTTTTTTGATTTTTTCAGCAAAATGACATACATATTATTTAAATATAATTACCTTGAAGTTTTATCAGGACACACCACTGAACCCTGGCGACATAGAAGTTGTTGAAGGATAGTGTTCTTGGTAGAATATGACAGTTAAGAATCAATTCATGGATCATCTTAGTAGTGTAGTTAATGGATCTAATGAACAAGAGAAACACAATCAATATTCATCAATTATTTTTCAAAAATAACGGTATGTTTTTTATATAATTTCTCCCTATTAATTATTCATACGATGAACACATATCAATCATCCAATAGATTGATCTTTTGAGCATGTGTATTTATTAGAAGGGTTTATTTATGGGGTTGTTTGGGGAAATATATTATAGTTATCAGAGTATACATTGTTCATTATATATAATATAATCATGCTTTACACAAAGAATGATCCAAGTTCATTCCTCTCATTTTTCATGGTATTTGGTATCCTGATTCATTATTCTTTATGGGCGTTATCCACTTTGACCATGAATCTAATATTATGAATAATTTGATCTTGGTGATCATATTTATAGGATCAACAACCTTTTATCCAATATATGGGCTTATTATAACACAATGGAGGGGAAACAATGCAGATGGAGTGATTCTGATGAACGATGTTACATAATTTTTCATTCTTCAGCATTATTATGTGCACAAAGAAGAAAGATGATTTAATATATTTTGTGAGAATATGTGACAAATATATTATTATTTAGATGATTAATATGCTTGTATGATCATGTATATTTGATTATATGGGGACATTATCACAAGATCAATTCCCAGAAGCATCTGATCAAAAATGGATGAAGAAACATGGATTTTGGAAAATTTTGCAGAACATGTAATGGAAGCTGGGATTACATTGTGTGTGGGTCCTCTTGGTTGTGGTTCTATGTTTAGTCCATAGTTAGTGACCACATGAAATGTGACCCCTATCATATGGAATATAAATTTCCATTCATGAATCGATATGAACTTTTGATGTACACTGACCTATGTTGTTGTACACCAGAACTCCCACTATGTAATGGCCTCTTTACAATTTTGGTTGGTTTTGTTTTTGTCCAATTTTATATTTAGAATACATTAACAGTCCTACTCTTATATGGGATTATAGATGTATTCATGTATTATTTTAGAAAATATAAATATTTTAAATTTTTGTACATAGGATTTCTGTTTGTCCATGTGAGTGCAAGTAATTTAGTATTCAGACACAACTATGTGACATGGGGATTATACTGTGTGTCTCTACAAAAATAGTATATCATTATATACACTGTGTAAATTGAGACTACATGTTTTGTGGTGGTTCATCCACATTCACATGGTATCAGATAACATGACATATTATGTACCCCCTTTTAGATGTTGTTTAATCCCATCAAGAGAGCCTGAAGCTCTTCATTTTCAGATATTGGACTGCTGTATGGTGAGTTTGTTCCCTTGGTCCTTTTCTCAAGGTCACCATCTGATATTAAATCGAAATCACATGAATGTGATTTCTTATAGAGGCTGAGTCTTAGATTGAGTTTTGGTTCCCCTCTGTGAGACTGGAGTGCAATCATATTTCATCCATACAAGGAGTTTCTTGACTCGGTGTGAACTCCTTGAGTATGGACTTGATCATACATTGAGACGGTCGTCCTGGAATGGTGTTTGGAATTTTTGACATAAGATCCCATATGTAGTTTGTTGATCTTTAATGGGTTTGTGGTGTCCACCAGTGGTTCGGGGCATGAACCCCTATCTATGTATCATGGTCCCTCTTAGAATAGTGAGAATCCATGGGTGGGGCCCAATGAACCACACCACATCATTGAGTGTCTCCAATTACAACATGGCTAGTGGAGTGATTACTCTCATAAAGATCATTTCTACGAGAATAATCATGTCGCCGACAGTTTCTTGTGACCTCACTATGGCGTGTTGTCATTCATGATTATATCACTGTTTTTTCTATTATTCCTTAATTTTTATATCTTATATTGATCTACATATTCCTGGGCCTTTTTGTTTATTATTTTCCAAATTTCTTACAGAGTATTGTTATATGAACACCTACAACATATTTTCTCGCATGTATCAAGTGTTTTGCAGATGATGACCAGTTTTGATGATTTCTTTGGAGGACAGGGAGGAAATGGAGTGTAGATGGACATTGAAAAACTGATATTTTTACTGGGATCATATTTTTTACATCATCCTCAACATTTGATTAGGTTGGCCTCCTTAAAATTTTGGTTGGTTTTGTTTTTGTCCCATGTTATATTTAGAATAAATTCACTATCCTACTCTTCTATGGGATTATAGATGTATGCATGAATTATTTTAGCAAATATAAATATTTTAATTTTTTGTACATAGGATTTCTGTGTGTGTGTGTGTGTGTTTGTGTGAGTGCAACTAATTTCATATAATGACTCACATATGTTGTATATTCTTACTCTCTCTAGGTCGCCAACCCTTGGCCTATTTGAAGCGAGATTAGGGTAGTCACAGGTTGGAACCTAGTGGGTTGGTTCATGAAAGAGTGGTATTAGATGTGTTCAGTTCTACCTTAAGTCCCAAGTCTATGAGACTTTCTTGGGGCCACAATGTTATGTGTTTCAAGTTCAGATTTTTGGAATGGGACACCATTTTTTGAATGGAGGCCTATGTATCCATTCACCAGGTCTCTAATAACCTACTTTTCGACTTAATTAATTAGAACACTGGTTACAAGAGAAAAAATGGTACATGCATCATATAGGAATGGTTTTGTTTTCTAAATCCATATTGATTCATCTGATAAGATAAACTATTTTGACTGTGGTTCATCAAGTTTTATTTCAAGATTCCTTTACATAGAGAGATAGTCAAGATTCCATCGTGTGATCATGTGGATGACCCACTTAGTGATACGGTATCTGTATAGTGGTTTGCACTCGATAAAGAACCTCCAGGTGGATAACCAAAAATACCACCTCCCATTAAGCAATATATATTCCTATAACTACTAGCTAAGGATGCATTTATACTGAGTGCACTACACGTGATTCAAAGGAATCAACCACTCATGTCGGTTTGTGGGCCAGACCCCTTGGTTTTTTTGGACTAGATATCGTCAGTCACTGAGGTTTTCCACTTTGTGTGGATTCAAAATAAATATATAGTTGTCCCTATAGTGAGTCTTATTAAGATATATTCTTGGTGATGGTGTATCCTGGTGACTTAGTATCATGATGAGAAAACTCACTCTTAGATATACATTGAAAATCTATTTTGGGAGGTGTTCTATCTAGACACTTTGCTATCAGTATTCATACTAAAGCATCTACATATGTTGTAGGGAAGTATGAACATGAATAAAAAGTAATTTAGTTTTTATGATCTCGTACATTACTCATTATATTTGGTACAAGACTTGTTCTTCAGGGATCGTACCTTTGATCCTGGATTGCATTGAAACGTTTGGGAATCAATGGTATCTCTTATAATTTCATCCTCTTTTGGGGTAATTTGGAGATCCCATTATTATAAAATTTTATTTTTGATCATACACCTGTAGTGGAATCTAGTAATGGGAACCCTTTAGTAGAAAACTTAGTAGTAGGTAACCGACAGAAGCTGTAGTGATCAATACTGGTCATACTCTTCAAGAGGTGGTCTTAGGCCTCTGGGTCAGCATTGTATGGATCACATGGTAGCTCAAATTAGCCAATGGATTTGAATTTTTAAGCATATAATGTTCAATGAAATCTATCATGAGGCTTACTGTCCCATAATAAAGTTGATCAGGAGAATATTGATGGACCACTGAGATAGAGACATAGGTAGGAGAAAGGCGGTTCACTCTAGGCTCATGAATCATGTGGGTAGGGATGGGGACAACTATATTCTATAGAGGAAAAATTATTGAGGCTTAAGAGATGATATGATTTAAAATTTGAGGCATTTATAACATAGATACATTATTGATAGAAACATGTTCTAGTCATCCATTTATTTCCATGAATCATTTTTGTGTCATAGTGATTCTCTTTGAACAGTTTACTTTATTATTATGATTAATGTATCCTATTGGAGGAGGAGAAATAATCATTAACTGGTAAATATATAGTTATCCGACACATATTAGTGAGATTCTCAATTGGGATCTCATGGAGGTTGCATCGATGAATTATGATTTCATTCGTTGTATGTATTGATTATCAAAAGTTCTTGCGTAGATTGTCTTTTTAGGAGAATGGTACAATGGGTCCATAGTGATGAAACTAGGATTCCTTTTTCAAGGAAATGGAAACATAGATAGAATAAGATGGAATCAACCATAAGAGTGTGAAGTTGATTACTCATTATTTTTCTTGCCCAACCATTAGTGTAGTGGATGTTCTATGTCCATAGTTTTCTATAGGGGCTATAGAGTTTAAGAATATCTTTCATGAAGATGTTCTAGGTTTAGATCACCACTGAAAGACATATATCTTCATTGATCTACATTGGGGAGGAATCTTATATCTACACCATCATATCATATGTCTAACACACATCTTCATCTATTAACAGTGTAGTTTGCGGACCAATAGAGGAAGGGATTTGTGAGACAAAATGTTTCCCCACGGGAAGCCCCTGTTTTTCATTCCATGATTATAGACTGGAGCAGAATATTATGTGTGGATTATCATAACATTATTCATGTGATAGGTAATAAAATTCATCCAATTACAAGGATGGATGACTTATTTTATTATTTTTAATCATATAGAGGGTTCTTTAATATGTACAACAATATAGGATAACACCAGCTATGTGTACTGGGAAATTACGTACCAAAAATGGCATTCAGATCTCATTTCTCTCACTCTGAGTATTTGGTGGTTTTTTTAGAATGAATTATTCCCCATAAATGTTATTGGGAGTAATGAATTTGATCATTCATACTTTATTATACCTATTTGTGGCTGTTTTCATTGATGAAATCCTAGAGTTCAGAACATCCAATGAGGAGCAAGCAAGACGATTGACAATGGTCCTAGAAATACACTAAGAGCACCAAATTTTTACGAATCTCTCAAAGTGTCACTTATGGATTCAGGATGTCTATTTTCTTGGACACAACATATCATATACTGGAGTTTTAGTGTATCCAACTATCATTGAGGCAGTTATTTATTTGGAGGAACCCAAGAATGTGATAGAGGAACATAGTATCCTTGTTCTGGTTAGGTACTATTGAAGGGTTTTACCAAACTTATCCAGAGTGGGATCACCCTTGAAATCAATACATTAATAGGGAAGCCTTTTGTATGGGTGGAAAGGTTCTAGTAATGCTTTTAGGAGTTATGGAAGGGGATGCAGAGCACTCGTATCTCGAGGATACTGGAGGATTTTGTTTTAGAATATAGTGTTTGACGATGCATCAAGGATTACACATTTCAATGGTATGATGAATGGGAAAGTAGATAATTCTTAAGGTTAATTCTATATAACAAAACATGATAAAAAATAATTGACCCCTGACCCTTAGTTATAAGAAATATTTTTTTGCGTTGAATATGTGGTGAATCAACTCGTATGGAGAGTGATTCATCATTCACTCTGAAGATAATAGTCTCACGTATAACTACATTCAAAGGATCCTATCATGATATATAGGTGATTTCTATAGTAACTCATGGAATATTTCCCTAATATTTTATATACTCATGGGAAGGAGAATGTGGTGGACTATTCTCTCAGTAAGAGATCTATTTCATTGTTCTTGAATTATAAATCACAAATGTTGGCCTCACTTAAATTATAATTTGAGGATGGTGATAGATTATCTTACCTATAGTAAATTTTTGAAACCCCTCAAATGTTACAGTGAGTCATTGAGGTATAGGTTGGGGATACCGAATATGAGACCCTATATTCTTAGCTATCCAAAATGTTAGGATCATTATGGATTTTCAAAAGTTAGGGAGCATGTCCTTATTTTTAAAGGACACAAAATAGTACCAGTGATGTTGTGGGAGGAGGTTATTAAAGAGTTTCATAAATCTCATTTGATGGTACATCCAGGTGGGAAAAAATTGTAACCGGACCTCCAATATCATTTTTTGTTCTATGGATTAAGAAAGTAGTTTCATGTTTTTTTCTTGATTCCTTACTTATCTGCATGTGAAGGAGATGAACTATATTATGACGGGTTTAGATAAACCACTTATAGTGGTAGACTGGATGTGGTATGGAATATATATGGGCTTCGTGATGTGCTAAACATGTACTTCTAAGGGATTCTATGACATCTAGGTGATTTTTTATTAACTCACCTTATGGGAACAATACCTAGAAATTAGAGAACAATTCTTAGTAGAAAGAATAAATCACCAATACCATATTGAGATATTTCAACACCATAGTGTTCTGTAGATGATTGTTTTTATCAATGTTTTTTCATCACATCTTAGTTTTGGAAGGGATTACCGGAGGCATTTTTGGCTCAATTATAATTGATTATAGTGTTTCTCCTAAAAAAATGATGACTATACAGAGTGGACTATTCAGGCCCAAGAGGACAGGTTGGGAGCATTCATGATAAGAATTATCCAAATTGCATAGGAACACCTACAACTGGTGGAGTTTTTCAAAATTAAATATAGCATTCAACCAATGGTATATAGCATTAGAGGCTTGTACGAGTGACCCTATAGGTAACAACTTTATTTGACAGACCCAATAGTTTTAGTAACCATATTCTCAGAGTTGGTATAAGATATAACATAGAAGGTTCATATAATTCGGGATTCGATTTAGACTATATAGATCCCTAAAATTTCATAAGTTTATAGATGAAGGAGGTCTATAGAGTTTAAAGAGGGACACCATGTGTTCTTACATGTATCAACTAAACATGAATTATAGCGATTTATCTTAGTTTGGATCATATATTCAATATTAATTGGTCCATTTTAGATACAATGTATAGTGGTGAGGTGGAGTAACACTTATCTCTACCACAATAGTTGAAATGGTTACATGATATCTTACATGTGTCACAACATAGGATGTACATTGGTAAACAATAAAACATTATCAACTTGGGTGATATGTACATTAGGGATGGAGAAACATTTAATGATTACCCATCAGAGATCATGGAAAGGAAGGATATGATCCTTCATGGAAAATCAATTTTTTTTTTGTGTGTTTATGTTCATAGAATGATAATCATCAAGAGAAAACATTTGAGCGGGAGGCCATGACTCCTTCCAAGTCCCACATATCATTACCTAGCTTCATTTTATGTTTTTGTGGATGTAAAGCCCAAATCTAGAGATAATGTAATATATCACATTTTCCTTGTATTATTTTTAAATACTATATGTATTATTAGCGAACCCAGGCACTAAGAAAGTGTGTTATTCCAAGCCCTAGTTTTCTAGAAAAAAATGATGGAAATATATTAAAATATCAAAAATCACTCATGAATTATTCTCCTATTATATAATAATAACTCTAAAATGAATTCAGTGATTATAAATATGAGGTCACCATTGAGTTTATAATGGATATTTTAAACATTGTGTGAATTAACATTTGATGGTGCGGGTCTTTTGTGTAAAAGTTGTCACCATCAAAAAACTAAAAATATAATATAACTTATGAATTTATTTTATATTGTTGAGGTTAGTTATCATCTTTTAATTTGAATATATGGATATGTAAATTATTTCATTGTTGGATTCTAATTAATTTTTACCAAGACATCATTGTATTAGAGTATTCTTCAAGAACGATGAAAGTTCTGCATCAGGACATGGATCATTGTGCCATTGTAGTTGGAGGAAATCGTCAATGATGGAAACACAAACATTATTCATTAAACATTAAACCAAATAATAGGTAGGTAATTTTATTATGTGATTTATTCCTTAGTATTGGTTCCTATGATGTATATTTATCAATAGACCAATGGATTTATTCATCAATCATTCATATTTGTGAGATGTGTTGATTATAAGGGTTATTTGAGAAAATTGCTTATTGATATCAATCTATTCATTGTTTTCTTTAAGAAAATGAATCAAGATCAAAATAAAAATATATATCTGTTCATTCCTCTTATTTTATATTGTAATTTTCTCCCCTAATTCATCATTCATCATGGTAATTCTTTGCCAGCACTATAGATTTACTATTCTCGATCAATTTATCGTTGTGCACCTGTTTCATGGTACAATGATCTGATATCTAAGATCTGGGATCAAAATGGCCTGATGGAGGTATGAATATGGTGATAGGTCATTTCAGATGATGGATGATTCCTTAATTCACATACTTCAATGTTCCTCAGCACACAATAAAGAAGGATTATTTGATCTGTTTTGTGAGATGATATGATGAAGAGATGAACAGTTCAATGACAACAAAGCATAGAATTGATTTGGTATTCATGTACATGGAGATTATATTAATGAATAGATGTTCATAGGAATATAGTCAAACACCGAGGAATAATATAGGATTTTGGAAAACCCAAAAGAACATGGCATGTAATCTGAGATTACACGACATGTGGGGACCCAATATGTTACACTATGGTTTGGTTGTATTTTCGAACCACAAAGAATGTGACACTTTCACATGGTGTGTGACCCTCCATGGTTGGTTCAATGTGAACTTTTGAAGTTCATAAAAACACATTAGAGTACATTTTAATAGATACTCCATGTACTCCCACATGGACAAGACTCGACATGTTCTTCAAAAGTACACAAACATGGTTTTGAGTACATTTGCACAAACTTGCATTGTACTCACACATGGAAACATCTTGGTATTCAATGTCCGGTACAAGTTAATTATATTTGGTACATGGACATGGATAGGTGAAATGAGAAGTGTATTTTGTGTCTGTACAAACCATGTATTTCCTTCAACACGCAATGTATGTAGATACTATATTCCATGTGATGTTATTCCACATGGGCATAGAATGGGATTACTGGACACACTATATACCCCATGGGACATGCCATTTACTCCCATAAAATGTTACTAAAGCTATTAGTTTTCCCATTTTTAACCATTATTGGTTGAGTATGTTCCCCAATTCCTTTCCTTGAGGGTATCTAATGACATAGAATCCATGTAAAAATATTGTGTTACGCTTTATAAGTTGAGCCCCAAATAATGTTGTGGTTTCCCTCTATTATAATTGAGAACGATTATCTATCATTCATATATGGAGTTTTTGAATTCAATGGATCATAATAGAGAAGGGAGTCAGTCCTCTATCTAGCAGGCAATATCGGTAGGGGTTGTGGAGTCAATTACATATGATACTCTACATAACTGGATGATCCAAATTGGATTTGTGTTTTCTTCTGGTGGTTCTGGGCATGACCCCTATCTATATAACATGGACCCCCTTAGACCAGTGGGATTCCTTAGTAAGGACCAATGACCCAGCCCGGTTTTTTAAGGGACTATGATTGTATCATGGGTCATGGAGTGATTTCTCACATAACATGAAATTCTTTGAGAAGAATCATGTGGGTGACATTTAGTTATGAGAACCTTATGTTGTGGTGTATTTCCAATGTATATCTGGGTTTTGATGCAATTATATATTGATTGTAAAATCATTAATTGAGATGATTATACATGGTGATTTGTCTTTAGTTTATTCTAGGATTCCTACTGAGTATTGTTATTGTCACTCAAGCATAGGATTTTCCCACACGTCTCATGTTCTCTACTGATGACATCCCATTTTTATGGTTTCATGGGAGAAAAGGTAGTGGGTCCAGCATAGTTGGAGAATGAAATTTTGATATGTTTACCACGAGCATACTTTTGAATTATTCCATGAACATGGAGCTTTTTGGACTCAACGCTTTTAGTGGGGATACTTTTAATCCCATTTTCTATTTGCAATACTTTAACAGTCATACTCTATTATGGGGTAATAGTTGTATAGATTCATTCGTTCCAATAATATATATTTATGCATTAGGTGTGGTTGGATATATATATATATATATATATATATATATATCTGTGTAGGTAATTTATTATAATAACTCCCATTGTTGTGATATTCTTACATAACATTGATCACCAACCCCTAACTGATTAAAAGTAAGCCTGGTGTAGTCATGGGTTGGACCCTTCAAGGTCAGGTCTAGACAGGTTGATTATGTGTTGTACTGGAATTAATATCCTTCATTTGGTGAATGAAATATACATTATTAATTTACTATTTTGGTCATTTGTATTATAAAACACCAATTCATCAGTAGTTGTGATGATAACACATTATTTTGGTATTTTTGTGTATTCCAACACATTTCATAATATAATTATAACAATATATTGGAGAATAATTTCTATAAATACCCATCAATGTAATTATTTAATGTTGAAACTCTGTTTGTTTCCCAATAACATAATCATATTCAATGTGATATAGAAATTTCGTATCAAAAAATAACTGGACGATGAATTAGTGAAAAGTAAACAATGATACTTCACAAATTATAGGTATTGTTACACCTAAAAATTTCCACATGTACAATATTAAACATACTAAAAACAAATCATACATAATTTTCATATCACACTAGGAGACATAAAGGAAAAATAACACCATTATAATTTATAATATAATCAAATATTCACATCCACATTATTTTTTCAATAATGTTATAAATTTAATTATGGTTAATATCAAATACTACAATGATGAAAAATTGAAATTCAGATCAATAAAAATAAAAGATAGAGTAATTATAAGAAACCTAAAATTGATTCATAATATAATGATTTATAAATTCTTATAAAAAAACATTGATATTGGTAGTTGGAGGTGTTGGAAGGAGCAATGTGTATGACAAATAACATTTGAGCTGAAATTTTATTTGGGGGAAATAAGATGTAATATTGAAATTAAAATTATTGTGTTATTGGATTTTAATAGTAGATGTTTTTTGGACCATAAGTGACTTGTGACATTAGTGTATGAAACATAGTGAGTTTATTATATCCCCAGACAATTATAATGTGTAGAGATTTGTTTTACTATGATTTTTATTATCCATAATCTGGAAAATGGTATATCTGTGATTCTATCATTTATTATCTCACGTTGTATTGACATGGATCATGACCTAACTCTTCATTCTATTTGATATTATCATTCTCTTTTATCATTATTATAAATGGAGTCATTTGATGGATTATGGTGAAGACATTATAAAATTGAGGATATTTTTTCAAGAAGGTGTTACTACAAACCATGATTTTTTATATTTAGTATTTTTGTAGATGGTTGTGGGATTAAAAAAATTATGATGATAAGGAATTTAATTTTCCATAATAATATAAATGAGAATAAAATGTTTTCCATATTATCCAATAATATTCTATTGTTCATCTTTCAACTATAAGTGATTATTGAGATTTTATTTTCTATTATTGATTGGATTTAACCATCGAATTGTATTGTTAGATTGATGATGATCAAATTTGAGTGTAACAATATATGATTTTATTTTTTATCTATTATTGTTTGATAGATTATATATAGTTATATTTGGGTGTAATTATGAATTTTTTGGGACATGGATTGAGGATCAATACTCTATTCCATATTGGGTGTTTAGGTTCCCATATAATATTTTTTTATTCTTGAATATTATTAAAATTTTCATGATGTAGTGAATTTTTTATTAAAGATTATTATATGTTATTTGAAAACTATATTACTTCATGATAATTTATTTTGTTTTACAATAGTATATTTTCACAATAAATAATTTTTTTTAATTTGTTTAACAATGAATGTTAATGAGACCAAATTGGAATTTATGGTGTAGGGGATATTTCCTAGTGCTTAATTTTATTTATGATATTATTCTTACAGAAAGTTTTAATTCAAATATATTCATGAAAATCATTAATGTTTTTGGGAATCAATTATAACTTTTTTTAAGTCAGAATCTCAGATTATTAATCCCTTAAGGATATCAATTATCATGATTCTTATAATAGAGAAACTAGATAAAAGTAATGTTATGTATATTGATGAATGTGGAATTATATGTTGATGTAATTATTATTATTATTATTATAATTATTATATTTTTTGTATTTTTATTATAAATGATGTGGTATTTTTCATGATGTTTTCGAATGAAGTTTTTTCCTGGTGCAATGAGTATTATAATAGTATATGGTTGTGTTTTTTTAACAAGGATTGATCTATCATTCCCCAGTATGTAAGAGTAAATTATTACGATTTTTGTGAAATTGATTGAATGGATGAGATAAGATAATTTTATATTTGAATAGTGGAATAAAATAAAGTACGAAACTATACTGGTGAGATGATGTTGGATGCAATTAGGCAAAATTATGGGAAGAAATGAATTATTAGTGTTACAATGGAAGAAATTAATCTATTGATATAACAAGAGTTATGGTTTTTATGGGATGTTGATTAATTTTATTCTCAATAATGAAAAACTGCTAATTGGTTATTAATGATGGTATTATTAGAAAATATTGTTTGTTTAATGTGAATTTCATTTTCGGTAATCATGCACAAAAAGGTGTTCTAGTAATTATATGTAACTTCTCGGTTGTGATGGTGATGCCATGGAATGTTATTATCATTAAAGAAGTACTATTATATATAAACAGATATATTAGTCTTCATTCATATTATATTATAATTTTATTTTAATTATGATTTGTAAAATCAAAACATCCATGTGAAAAAACCATATAAATTCAAAACATTTTTAGGTTAAATGAGTTTTCCCTAATCATCCAGTCATGTGAGGTACAATCTGGATTATTTCTCCCAATTCCCTGCACTCACTTCAATGTGTAGTTTGAGCGGTGGTGGATCGATGTAGATATGAACATTATAAATTAAAATGTACCATATTTTTACAATGTATGATCACATCATTAGGTTATTCATGATATTATTGTAAACCCAATTTTTTATTGGTAATGATGATATATAAGGTAGATTTATAGAACATGTGAATTAATTTATGATGTTATGTGATATGTTTTCTTACAGATCACACCATGTAATGTATGAGATAATTATATATTATGAGTGTCATGAAATATAAAATAATTATATGTGGTTTTAAGCCATAATTATATTGGAACATCATACACTTTATAAGGGATGTGTAGATCAGGATTGATGTATTGAAGTTCAATTATTGAAGGTATTTGGAGAAAATTTTGTTTGATTATAAGGAATGTGAGATTAAAATATTGGGTAACTATTTAGGTGGAAGATACTTATTATATTCCACAATATCATCTTAATCAATATTAATGAGATATTTTTCCTATGAGGATTGAGGAGGATAGATCGTAATAGAATATATAAGGGATGTTTGGTTCTATTGTTTTTTTACTTTTGAATAATTGGATTATTTCCACCTTTTCAAGAGAGGTCATTTTTATTCTCCGATATAGTATAATGGTTATGCATACCACTATATATATTATATATTTTAATTTTTTCTATGGAATGTTTTGTTACTAAGCTGGACAACACAATCTAGAATCATCGTTTTTTTATGGAGTCATTGCCTTTGGGATTGAATTTTCTTTTATCATTAATATTTTTAAAATATTTATTGTCATAAAAAATATTTGATTATTGTAATATTTATATTATAATGTTCTATTGTTTTTATTAATATCTTCTTAGGTTATATGAGGGTCATTAAGTCCATAAATATTTTTTATTTTTTAGTTATAGCCTCTAACAAATATCCTTTCAGAGGTGAAACTTTAGGGACATTTTAATATTTAATGTATGACCATTATTTATTATAGTTAGATAGGGTCATGATAGTTTCATATTTTTTCATGTTGAGATATATCATGAAATGTTATTTACGAAATCATCATAATTAAATTATTTATTTGGGAAATAATTCCAACTAAACATGGCTGATAACATATTCATGGGATATCATATAGTACATAAAACTTTACAAAACCTCTTAATTCTATAATATAACATTATGTTTAATAAATATACATGATAAATGATAAATATTGTATTGTAGATACCAAAAAACAGTACAATCATCATCCATGTTTCTGACAGTGCATGTAATGGTCTTGATTCATGAATACTAGATATACAGAATTAAATAAGGTTCATTAAATTAACTATGTTACCCCATAGTTGGAGTATGATTCAATTTTTATAGGGATGAAAAATTGTAATAGATTGTGCATTATTAAGTTCGGTGAGGATAAATATTTTTTAAATGTATACCATATAAAGGATAATTATACTAAGGAGGTTCTATTATAGTGAATGATTTTTGTGATTCTTGACATAATTGGATGATAATATTTTGATTAAGTGTATCTAGATTTGATAAAAATTACATGAAGAGGGATATTGATATGAATATCAGCCATATATATTATTTGGATACATTTTAGGTTCTATTGGAAGACATTCATATTTATTGATCACTAAGACAACAGTAGATCACATATATTTTGGAGTAAAATTAGTGACATGATATATGGGTTAGTTTTTCTTTAAAAATTTTAAATGTGTTTCCAACATTGAAAATGAGATATTTAAAGAAGAATTTGTTATTTTATATTCAATATTGGATCATGTGGATGTATGATTTCATGATTATATTTAGGTCATCCTTTGATTAACTCATGATTTATTCCATAATGAGGAGTCTGGACCTTATACTTTGGAGGAGAAACTATAGATGATACATTTATATATTTTTATACTATTTTTAAAATATGGGAACATATATTTGTAGAATAATGGTTTGGGAATTGATATAATTTTAATTCAGGATGGGTCATCCGAAGAGGATACCCATCAACATTCCTCAATTGGTTTAGTTTTTTATGATAATCTAAAACATCTACCTTGTGAATGGTGTTTATGATATAGAATAATCCATATTTTTTTCATTATAATATTTCATGGGAATGAATATCTTTTACTTATATATGGGAATATGATTATATTTAGCATTCTATTTAGAGATATGATCGTTGATGAAATTATTATAGTTCCAGAATGGAGAAACATTATAGTTTGGATGATGATGTTTATTAGAAGAAAAATCATCAATAGTTACCATAGAACTTGTATAAACAGTCTAAATATTTGTATTATTTATTATGTTATGATGATGGATCTTGTAGATTATATCCTTATAATTTCACCCACACTCACTGATATAATGTTCAATTAAAACATAGAGGGGGTCATTAGTAGAAAGTACGATGTGTTGAATGTGGAATACTTTATGATATATATTTACTAGATCTAGTGGGGATATAAATAATTATAATAAAGAATTTAAATTCATATATATATATATATATATATATATATATAACTTTTAATTATATAGAATCAAACTCTATTATTTCAACCAACAATGTTTTTTCCCTAGAACACAAAAAAGTGATGATTCAAGTGACATTTGGTTGGACAACACTATTTGGAGGTCATAATAATTTGGTGAGGTGTAATGGGGCTTTGGGATCATTATTGGGAACTTTCATGAATATTTTAATTTCATTCCCTATTATATGAACACGTACACTATCATTACTTGAATTGTGTTATAATATTTTTATTTATGGTTATTCATTTCTTCAAAAGGATAGTCAAGTTCTATAATTTTGATGGCCAATATGTGGTTTTCTATAAAATGTGGGAGGAATAAATGGGATATTTAAAAACATGAAACATTTAATAACAATATGATTGATAGTTTATTTAATAAGAAAAATTGAGATTAAACAAACCATTATTTATTTTTAAAATATTAATATTTTAACATTATCATTATAAACTAGAAATTAAATATAGTTATAGGAGTATAAATAGAGATATTATGGAAAATACCTAAAAAGGTGTTGTAATATTTAAATGAATTTATTAATTGAGAACATATAACTACTGTTATTATAGTGGACCCATTATGTTCTTTAAATATATATTTTCTTCGGAAATGTTCTAAATTAATTTTGGGTAAAATGTTTTATAAATAACTTCATTAAAATTTTTATTGTTATTATATGAATGTATCAACAATTTTAAAATCTATATATTTATTTTACATTGGGTTAATTTTTTTTATTCTTTTTAAATGATTGATCTTTTAAGTGAACTATTAGGAATAATGATTTTTCAAATAATGCCATTTTTTTTAATGAATCATTCAACATAAAACAACCCTTATATTTTTAAAATGGTATTATTTTGATATGTTAATAATTTAATTTACATTATTCTAATTAATATAATTTTAATAATAAATTTTCAGGATTTTGGAAAATTTTTATTTTTAATCCTAAAACACATTTTCATAAAAACTAAATTTAATTAATTAAATTGTTTAAAAATCAAAAAATTAAAATAAACCCTTTAAAGGAAATATTAATTTGAAATTAATATAATATATATCTAATTGTTTGAATTTTAATTCATATAATATATATTAATATTACTATAGAAAATATAAGAACAATATTTCTTGAAATCACAATTTCTTGATAACCTATTTTTTATATATTTATTTTGATTTAAATTATATTGAATTTTGTAACTATTTCTGAATTTTATAAAATGGATTACATTTTTTAATTATCATAAATAATATTTTATAATATGGTAATAATATTTTTCATCATAGTGAATTTTAAAAATAAAAACAATCATTCAACCATGATGATAAATAAAAATGGTGAAACTGAGTAACCATAGAGGTAAATGGAATAACATGCTTAATGACCCAATAAATTTATAACATTGAGGTCATTATTGACCATATATCCCTAATAATATATTATTTATCAATTATTATTGAGGTTTCATTGATTTCGAATTCTTGATATTTAACAGTTTTTTTTATTTACACAAATGTCACTCTCTATCAATTATAATAAGTTACTTATTTTTATATCCTTCACAAATATCAAAATAATTTTTTCATAGAAGAATCCTATAAAAACCTTCATTTACCCTTTTCAAATTTCATTTATTCCATTATTTATAATAATGATAAATATGGAAGAATTTTGTTATAAAACTAAAGAGGTTGTCTAATGAAGTGGTATCGTTCTCAACCGAACATCTTTGTCTAATGTTTTATTCAACCTCTTATAAATAATAGTAAATCATGATGATAAAATAAAATTATTGTATCCCATATAAATATGTTTTATTATGTTAATATCATTACATATATCAATATCTTCACCCAAAAAACAGGTAAATAAAACCATCATTCATCATTATAGAGGTCAACTGCCTCTTGAATCGATTTAATTTATTTTCCATCATTGAATCTCAGTGTTTTACATGGTTATAGATGTAATTATTATATATTTATTTGATTAAATGATAATAAAAATATAAAAATTAACATTTTAATTTCTTTTTTTATATTAACATCCATTGAATATTGATAATAATGATCATGTATATGGAAAAATACCACCTCCTGAAATGATTTGATTCATTTATTATTACCAAAATACACTGATTATATTTTTTATTATATATAAATAAAAATTATTTTATATATTTTATAGTGATAATCATAGAATGGTAAAATGAAAATTACATTTTTCAACCACGATCAATGAAAAATGGAAACATTACATTTGTATACATAATACTAATTGTCTAAACGATGGAAACACAGTTCATTTTTCATATCCATATTTCATAAATTGTTTTAGGATAATAATTCAGGTATAAAATGAAATTTATTTCATTATTTGTATTATTTATGATATAAAAATGAATCTTTTTACCTCATTCATCAAACTGTTTCCTTTTTGAAATTTTGTACTGAGGACCCTCAAAACACCTAATTTTTACACAACTAAATAAGTAATTATTATTTTTTAAATAGGTTATATAAATTTTTTTTGTATAATTTAATAAACAAATAAATTGTTATTAACAACCTATATAAACAATATAAATTATTAAATTGCAGATAATGGAAAAAGATGACAATTCGGGACACAATATTATGGATATTCCATCACACTATTACTTTAGTGATACGCATAACACATTTAATACTTATTTGATTTTAGTGGTGAATATATTTCCCATTTAAAATTTTATATATGGAATATAAATGTATATATTATTTTTACTTAATGTTTCATTTTATGTTACATATTTCATGGGGGTCCTTATTCAAATGTTACCAAATTTGAAAGTGTTTGTTTTTGAATGTTGTCTTTATTAGGGATATATTATCATGTAGTAAAATATAGATATATTTTATAATGTTTCTATATTAAAATTATCATATTTCATTCTATATATGTAATTCATGAAATTTTAAAAAAATAGTTCAATTATTATCTCTATGGTACAAAATATTTGTTGATTTTTTTTTTAAATAATTGATAATTATATTTCCCATATTGGTTAAAAATAATTTTACTTCTATGACCATGATTTATAGAAATATTTCCATTTTGTAAATTTTTCATTTTATTAATTGAAAAAATTATTACCCATTTATTAAATTTTAGAAAATGTTTTTAAAGGAATCTTTTTTTAATTTTCTTATTGATAATCTTTTTAAATTTTATAGAATAGTTTGAAAAGAATTATTTTTTAAATAATATGAACTCTAAAGAATTTACCAGTAATCATACAACTAAATTAAATTATTCTTCAATTATATGATCTTGAGGTTATTTTGAAATAAATTTTTTCGATAATTTTTTTCAAATATAAAAATTTTGGAAGTATGACATCAAAGTGAAAGGGGTATATTCCTAAATAAATATTTCATTTAATCTATTAAATACAATTTCATCAATGATGAAAAAAATTTATGTTATGGATTTAATTTAAATTATTTTTATTTTCCTTTCAAATATATACATAGAATATTGTCACTTGCGTTGATATGGTAATGCATTCCTAATGTTCATTTCTCAAATTACATTATTATAAATATTTCACAAATTATGATTGGAGGTAGGATTATACAACCAATTTTTATTCCATGGGAAATTAATATTTTTATTCAACATGATATATTTATTTTTTAAAAAAGAAAATTCATGGATATAAATTTATGTATGTCCCCATTTATTAGTAAAAATCATTAGGTAAAGAAATTGTTTCCCGAGTAATCTTATGTCTGATTAGGGAGTATAATTGTTATAATATGGAATTTCAACACCCTAAAATATTATTTTACAATTTATCCTTGGATGATGTTAAATTCATGTTATATATTGAATCCACATGACATATTAATCAATGATCATTCCATTCTATGTTCATTGTGTTATTATTCGTTGAAATTACACATGAGACGTCCCTTTTATAATATCATGTTAAACAACAGATTCACATTATTGGATTCCTTATCATGATTATTCTGTTTCAATGATTTTTAGCACAATCCATTTTCCTTTGTATTCTCTTGTTTATCCCATGTTATTTTAAAATTCTAAAAGTATATATAACATAATGGAGAATAGTGAAATAATATTTTATTTTAGTCTCACATTTATGTATTATGAACCTTTCCATCATAAAAATCAATGTATCTCAATCATAGGAATTTAAATAAGGTATTTTGAAATTATAAAATATTATAATAATATGGGTAAAAAAATTATGTGTTTATATTTTGTCTTAGTGAAAGGTCTCATTATTTTTAGGGATTATGAATATTATAATATAGTGATACCCTAAGGGATAAGTACCAGGATATGATTAATTATTAAATAATATCCATGAATACTGGTGAATTCTATTGGATGTGGGTTCTATGAAATTACATTCAAATCATGATACAACATGTGGATGTGGATAGTGCATAGTTATACATTGAGGAAATAACTCCAAAAAAGGGTAAATTGGACCTGAATATATTATCTCATGGTTCATTACAATGGGCCGTTATCTACACCTCGTTTGACACTTTTTATCTGTATGATTTGTATATTTATAAACAATTTTCACACTATTATGTATCACATGAACAAGTTTTTCATTCAAAAAACTAATATAAAATGTCACCATGGATGACCTAGATTGCATCCAAGAAACTATTATGTCAGAATTTATAAATAATTTATTTGTTATTATTTATAGGATTATATATTTCACCTTATATATATGATTATAAATGAAATGAATTCATAAGTGTCATTCCAAACATAATGAGAATTGTTGTTTCACATATAATGATCATTCTAAATGAACAATCTTGAATTACAATTATCAATTCAATTATTCATAAATTTATAAACCTATATATGAGTCTAATAATAGAATATATTTGATGTTCAATTGATAATTAAAATAATTAAAAGAATAGAATATTTATTTGACCTCAAAATTAGGGAAGATGAAGCATGTAAAATTAAAAAATTGATCTGTCATATATGTGATATGTGTCGAAATTAGGGGGACACGATAGCTAATTCAAATGTAAAAGTGAAGTATTTAGTTAACAAAATGTTGATAAATAATGTTTACCCAAAGGCACCACTAAATGTTTTTATATAAAATATGTGGTTAATGAGCTCATTATCATGTTTTACTTCATAATATAAAGATTAATTCCTATTTTCATATGTTATAATAATCATCAAACTAGAATAATAGAAATGATTAGGTTTTGGATATCAGGATTTATATTATTGAATTACTTTTTTCAATAATATTATAGTTATAAAAAAATTAATCATATAAGTTTTTTTATGTAGACGTTTTTAAGGATATTCAGCAATATGATGAATAATACTTCTAACTATAATATTAATTTACTCATAATGTAATGTTTTATAGATAAAGATGTGATTACGGAATATATAAGCATTTTTTTGTTTATTATTATTAATTAATTGCACTAAATTAAAATTACATATTTTTTACAAGGAATGGGATGGACAGACAAAAAAATGATAATAAAAGAAATTTGATGAATAACAGTATTTTAATGATATAAATCATAATCTTGATAATTTAAATTTATCAAGGTAAAATATGAATTTTATTATCAATTATAGGTTTTTGTAGCATTGGAGAACGGAAATCCCACACGCCAAGTGAAAAACCATTTCGTCCTAAACAATGATAAGACTTGAACCCATAAACAATGGGTGATAAGGGAAAGGAATTGACTATAATGTTAAACAATGTAATTTTATTATTTAAATTGTTATAAATTAAATAATATAGCAAATAACAAAAATTGACTTTGGAAGAAAAATTTTAGGATCAAATCATTTATGATAATTTAAGATTTTTAAGTAATTAATGCTATTTTTAGAAATGATTCACTAGTTCTATGTATACAAAATAGTTACGTGTAATATAAAATTTAACATTAACAATTATTGGTTAATATCACATTTAAATCCTTTGATGAAGAGTTTATTTGGTGTATAATGTAATTTAGTTATGAAATTAATATTGTCAGACATTGTATTTATTTATTAATAAAATTTCTTATTTATTTTAGTAATTATTATAGTTTGTTCTTACCATTTTTAGTTTGTGTTAATGTTAAATGGAATCAATAATAAGTTTATATAATTTTATGGAATCATGTGTTCTGTCAGAAATTATTTTTAGTGAGTTTGTTAAAGAAAATAATAGTATTTAATATTCATTATATAAATAATCTTGTTGTATTATAGTGAAAAATTATTAATGGATGAAATTAAATATATCAAGTTTATGTATTCCATTTTATTATTAATACATAATGTAAAAGAAATCCAAATCATTTATAAAATGATCATGAAATAAAAATCTTATTTATTTTTGATAAATTGATTTACTATTGTCTCTTAAAAAATAATAAGACTATGTACAAAACATATTTTCAATATAAATATATATTATCAATTCACTTATATTTTACCCAATTTGTATTACTAGTTATGTTTTTAATTTTATTTCATAATACATCTAATTTAGAAAATGATTTCCTAACCATTATTGTGATGTGGTTTTCCCACAATGAATGTTTATAATATCAAACACATTATTAATAAGAATATGTAAAAAATGTGTGTTCACAATTTCTATAGGGGGTAGAATATTACAACTATATATTTTTATGTAAATCATTGTTCGATAATATATACTTCCTGAAACAATGAGATGAAAAAACCCATTATATATTATTAAAATATTATTATTTAAGCATAATTTTTATAACTTATCTGTTAAAATAGATGGATTAAATTAGAGTCTCTATATTATAAATAATAGGAATAAAGGATTCATGTAATCTAAATTTATTTATAATTTTATAATATATGAGTATTCTAATATTATAAAAGGAATTTTATTCATCAAAAACAAATTTCCTTCAAACACAATTTTATGGGTTTTTTCTGTGATAATATTATATTTAATTGAATGAAAATTTCTAAATTGTTGTTTATAAATAGAAAAACTTTTTACAAATCATTATATAAAATTTAATATTGTTATGAAATTTCCTGATTATTTGGAAATGGTTTATTTTTCAATGATTAGTGAAAATTTCCAAATATTCAAAAACATCCATTAATAATCATTAAAGAAAATAACCAAAATCATTCATTATATATTTTATTAGTTATTAATATACATATGAATAATTTTATTCATAATTATATAATTAATTTCCTTTTAATCATCATTTTCCTTGATTTTGTAATATGTTTAATTTTATTCTTAAAAGCATGGTTTATAGAAAATATTTTCGGTGCATAAAATGTATCGATTTTAAATAATTAAAATAACCGTAAAGTAGTTGAATAATTATGTGAAATTAATATAAAATACTTATATTTATGTTAATATCAATTTAAATATTTCTGATATATAGACATTGATTTGGTATATGTTCATCTGTTACTAGAAAATTGAATTTCATAAAAAATTGTTTATTCAACACATTTTGTGGGATTATTTTTATATTTAATTATCACCCAACCATGATTGATATTCAAAAAAATTGAATCGATATTTTAAATCAATATTATTAATATTATTCAGTAAGGTCAAATTAATTTTTCTCATAATAAACAGTAAAAGAGTAAAAAAAACTAGTTTCTATGGTTATAGTCTAAAATTATGAATGTATGATAATTTAATGGTAAATGGAATAAAAAATAAAATAGGATTATTTTTAATGGACTATGTGTTTCATGACTATATAACCCCAAAATAAATAATTTTAATAATTTTTGAAGAACATTGTTTTAGGGTGACTTCTAATTATTGAATGGATTTTGGTATTGTCACGACCCCCTCCCACCAAAGATGCCCCTACTGAGCTGGAATTGTTGAAAGGGACATAATGACCCCCGAGACCCGCCTCCAGTAGGCCTCGGGGTTGCGACTAGCACCAAGGGTATGATTTTTCAAAAGTGTGGGAGGCATTACCCTTTTTATTTATTTCGGATCGAGAAATAGGACAAGTCAACCACCAAAAAGGAAAAAAGAACAATTGTATTGAAATAAACCCAAACCAAGCCCACATGCATGTTTATGAAATATTATAACAAGGTATAAGTACAAGAAAGCTCAATGTACAATACCAAAAGAAAAAAAGAGAACAATAACTGCAACTACTCCAACTGTCCGAAAAGTAGGGTCTCGCACGGCCCTGATTGTCCTCCTAGAAACCTGAATGTAAATGTAGTGTGAGCATACAAGTATATTAAGTAGGGAATCCTAAAGCTCTCGTGCACAAGTGGGGAGACATCCTAATGTACCATGAGAACAACAGAAAAATCCTAGAAAGGAATTCTATCCACCCAACCTCACCAGCTACACTCACCAAAACACAAGCACAACATGTAGTAGTATATAAGAAACAAGAGTATTGGGTACCCCGCACCAGTTCCCTTTAGTTAACTTCTCTTCCTAACGACGAACGTCCTAACACTGCCACACTCTCCCCGCCCGCACACACACAGGGTCTCACCACCACGTCTCCAACCCGCACACACCTGGGCCTCACAACCACGTATCCCACCCACACACACCTGGGCCTCACAACCACGTATCCCGCCCCCACACACCTGGGCCTCACAACCACATATCCTGCCTGCACACACCTGTTCCTCATCCCGATGATTCATGGAATAAGTAGAACCTGCCCGAAGTGTCTTGGTCCTATGCCACCCCAACTGAAACCTACCCGAAAATTCTTAGGTGTATGGTCGCCTCAAACCATCATAGCCTAGGGGAGAATGAGTAGGAAGGAGCTAGTAACTAAGGGAAAAACACCCTCTCCCATGAAATGGGAGTGTTAGGCACTAAGTGCTCAACATGGGTGGGGTGCGATAAAACACAAAAGATTCAGATATATATATACCAACCACACAGCCCAACCTATAGATTCTAAATAGAGAAACTGAGCACGTGCCTCGGCAATGATACTACGAAGCATGCGTACAACAAACAACCCCAACCCCTTTTAGGTTTTCAAGTTTTAGTAGAATTAGATTATTTAGTTCCTTAAATACTGGGCAACTATCCAAAACAAACCACATCGATCGTTCATAAAAAATAACCCAGCCATCCACAAAACAAGTTAGGAAAACAGAAGCAACACAACCAATCCCTTCTTATCAACCAACCAACCCCATTGATTATAAATCTCGTTCCATTACTACGCCCCACTATTCGTTAACTCTTCCTCTTTTATTTATTATTCACAACTCATAATCCATTCACATCCATCCCATCCATGCAGCCCCGCTGCCAACCACCATAACCACAACCACAACGAACCCGCACACGCCTTCCCTTTAATACCATTTATCGCAGCCCCGCTGCCCATCACCCTATCCACAACATCCCACAAAAACACCCCCATCACATGTCACGTAACTAATCCAACACCTACATGTTCATTATTCCATTTTTGTATAACCGGTGTGATCACACAAGGGTTCCAAATTTTCATTTAATCAGCCAACATTACATGATTAACCATTTTACAAAATTTTATATCCATAAAACGGTCTAGGAAGATAGGGAAACATTTTATTGAGCAAGAAAACGTCCCCAATGACCGTGATTTTTAGTAGGCATAAGCTCATTCAATTCACAACATAAAATCACAGGATATAAAGTAACATCAATCACTAACTTCCCAACCCCATTCTTAACCAGTTATTATCTTATTTAATGGTTCAACTTCTTCTCATGAAAACAAGAGGATACCCACCCCACATGATGCACAAAACAGATAGAGACAAAGGTTAGATCCCTACTTCAATAGGTTTTGATCACAGTGCTCCACCGGATCAACTTTAGAAGAAGTCTGTCGGCGTCTGTCACCTATGTCAGGTCCCGGAAAAACCTCCTCGGGAGGAAGTCGTAAAGAATAGGCCGAAGGAAAAACAACGGATCCAAGATCTGATTGTCTGCCTCTTCATAACGATCCCATGGCCGCTGACGGATCGTAAATCGGTGCTCGGACGAAGAAGTTATGGAATAAAGAGCCTTCGAGTCTTTTGGATGAACTCTACTCAGAGGGAAAGGGGAGGAGAGGGGTGAGTTGAAAGGAGGAGGGGACCCCTCCTTTTATAGAATATTAAAGGAAAAGAACACAACGTGTAATTTAGGGTACATGAAGTGTACTTGGTTACTTTACATAGCCTCCACACGGCTTCCACCACGGCTCCGCGACCGATGACTGGTCAACACACAGTTTGAGGGTAACGCATACGCAGGGAAGGCCTACATGGAGTGTAGTTTAGACTCATGGCGTGTACTCATTTATTGCACATGGCAAGGACACAGCTCCAACACGGTACACAGCCGTTGACTGGTAACACGTATGTGGGTATGGACTACACGGTGTGTAGAACTGGGAACAGATGGTGCACCCATTATTTCACACAGCAAGGACACAGCCTGCAACATGGGGTATACCAGGAAAGGGGGTACACGGAGTGTACTCAAACAACACGGCGTGTAGTTTCAAAATTCTGGAAAGTGTGGGAAAAGTCCATTTTACCCTCCAGAATACTTCGTGGCGTTCTTTTTGACAAAGGAAAGGGCCGGAGAGGTCCGAGCCATTACATCAGATATCTCTTAAAACATTCTCGTCCCCTAGAATTCAAAAACCAACCCAGAGGAAACTCCACAAGATACTTCTTAGGGTTCACGTTATACAAGGAATCCAACTAACAACCTTAATAATATGTGACGTGAATTCCTTCTCATATGTTGAGATATTATCTCCCTTAGGAGGCACTGACTCGCCTGTACGGGTTTAATCGCATCCTCATCAATGCGTCTCAATTAAGAATTGGGTCTTCCCACTTTCATACATTAGGAATCTTCAACTTATACTACCCCCAACACCACACAACCAACACACTGCCCGAACATGTGGTTTGGGGAAGAATTCCTTCTCCTACGTCGAGATATTATCTGCTTTAGGTGGCACTGACTCGCCCACACGGGTTCAATCGCATCCGCGTTAATGCGTCTCGATTAAGGATCAGGTTTTTATATTTCCCCACACATCTGGACATGTCACACATTACCAGGGAACAAGGAAACAAAAAAAAGGTATCACAACTGACATTCCAAGCATTCCATATATCAAAGGTATAAAGTACAACATCAACAAAAATCCTAGAAGAACAAGGGGAATAACAAGTCAAAACAACTCTGGGTACTGATCTTGCATCTGGGTCTCCCTATCCCAAGTGATTTCCTCGAGTCTGCTATGCCTCCACAACACATGAACCAACAGAATGGTTTGTCAATAGAGCACCTTCTCTTTACGATCCACGATTCTGACTGGTCGTTCCTCGAAGGTCGTGTCGTATCCCATATCTAACTCTCCCCAGTCGATAACGTGGGAGTCTTCGTGTAAGTACCAACGAAGTTGAGAGACGTGGAAGACGTCATGAACCTTCTCCAAATGATGTGGCATGGCCAGCTGATATGCCACCTCACTGACTCACCTCAGCACATCAAAAGGTCCGATGAACCTAGGTGAGAGCTTACTCCCTTTCCCAAAACTCTGTTTCCCTCGTCGAGGGGAACCCTTCAAGAACACATGATCTCCCACCTCAAACTCCAAGGGCCTCCTCCGATGATAAGCATAAGAATTCTGTCGGTCCTGATCCGCTTTCATCCTCTCACGTATAAGCTGGACTTTCTCTGTGGTGCTCTGCAATACCTCTGGCCCAAGAGCACCTGTCTCACCAACCTCTGCCTAGAAAATGGGTGAACGACATCACCTTCTATAAAAAGCCTCAAATGGTGACATTCCAATAGTAGATTGTAAGATGTTGTTGTAGGCGAAATCTACTAAAGGCAGGTGTCATACCCATGATCCTCTGAAATCCAGAACGCATGCTCGCAACATGTACTCCAACGTATGGATAGTCCGCTCTGTCTGCCCATCGGTCTGGGGGTGGAAAGCAGTGCTAAGGCGTAGCTGGGTGCCAAAAGCATGTTGTAACCCCCTAGACTCGTGAGGTAAACCTAGTATCCCGATATGAGATGATAGTCTTTGGGACTCCCTGAAACTGCACGACCTCATCTACGTACCACTATGCTAAGGTACTCACCGGGCCTGACTCCTTAATTTCTAATAAGTGATCAAATTTCATCAGTCGATCCACCAACACCTAGATAGCATCATAACCACCCTAAGATCTGGGTAGTCCTGTGATGAAGTCCATTGAGATGTCATCTCACTTCCACTCAGGGACATCTAAAGGATGAAACAAACCATTGTGAACACGGTGTTAAACCTACACTTGCTAACACAATAGGCATTTAGCCACCAACTCCGCCACTGCCCGTTTCACCCCGGGCCACCAAAACTATTCCCTTAGGCCTCGGTACATTTTTAAAACTCATGGATGTACTGCCAAGGCTGAGCTATGGAACTCACGGATAACTCCCTCATGCATTGCCTCCGGAACAAACAGCCTTCCATGGAAAGGCATCCAATGTCGGCTCTCCTCTGACCATCCCTCTGGAGCGTTCCCCTGATCAACACGATACTACATCACTTCCCCTCGGAGTCCCCCCACCGAGACTCTTCCACCTGCTGCAGCAAGGAGGACTACACCATCATTTGAAAATAACACTCTCTAACACCTTCTGCCCTGGTATCCAAGTGTAAGGCAGCCAACTCTCTCATCGATTTCTAAGCATCAGTCGACTCCCGAACCACTTCTTGATGGGACTTCCTGCTCAGGGAATCAACCACAACGTTGCCATTACCATCAGAGTAAGAGATCGCAAAGTCATAGGCTTGGATAAACTCGACCCATCTCTACTGCCGTAAGTTCAGGTCACGCTGGGAGAAGATATAACGCAGGCTCTTGTGATCTGAGAAGTCCAAAAAGCACTCCCCAAAGAGGTAATGTCGCCACAACTTCAGTGCAAACACTACTTCTACATGGTCTAGGTCATAGGTGGTATAGTTACGCTCATGAGGGAATAACTGCCTAGAACCATAACAGATCACTCCCTTATTCTGCATCAGCACGCACCCCGGACCAAGGCCAGAAGCATCACAAAACACCTCATACAACAACCCTTCCTCTAGAAACCTGAGTACGTGAGAACTGACCAAATTCTCCTTCAGGTAATCAAAAGCCTTCTGGCACTACTCGCGCCATAAGAAGACCCGGTTCTTCTTCGTCAAAGATGTCAAAGGAGCAGCAACACAAGAGAAGTCCAAAAAGAACCTCCGATAGTAACCTGGTAACCCCATGAAACTACAAACTTCTGCCACACTCTTGTGTGCTGCCCAAGAAACAATTGACTCCACCATCGATGGGTTCACTGACACTCCATGATGAGACACCACATGCCCAAGGAAGTTTACTTCCTTTTTCACGAACTTACAATTCGACAATTTCCCGTAAATCTGGTGGTGTTAGAGGACTTCCAAGTCTGTCTTGAGATGCTAAACGTGCTCCTCCTCTGACCTTGATCAGATCAGGATTTCATCGATAAACACAACGACGAACTGGTCCAGAAACTCCCAGAAGACAGAGTTCATAAGCCCCATGAACACAGTCGGTGCATTCGTAACTCCAAACGGAATCACCACAAACTCGAAGTACCCATACCTGCACCTGAAACCCGTCTTCGAGATGTCATTGTCATTTACCCTCAGCTGATGATATCTAGATCGTAGATCAATCTAGGAAAACCAACCTGCTCCCCTCAGTTGGTTGAAGATATCATCTATCCATGGGAGGGGATAGCGGTTCTTGACTGTTACCTGGTTCAACCTTCGGTAGTCTATGCATAGCCTGATAACACCATCTACCTTCTTCACGAAAAAAACATGAGCACCCCATGGTGATACGCTTGGTCGAATAAAAACCTTCTCCATCAGATTGTCAATCTGAATCCGCAACTCCCACAACTCCGAAGGTGCCATCCGATAAAGGGCCATCAAAATTGGATGGGCACCAGGCTGTAAATCTATCCAGAACTCAACGTCACATCGGGGGGGGGGGGGGGGTAGAGTCACAACCTCCTCAGGAAAAACATCGAGGAACTCCCCAACAACCTCCGAGATATCCATCATCTCTGTATTAGCTGGAACCACTGATATCCCACCTAACAAGGAAATGAGAGGCTCCACATGCTGACTTCCAACCTAATAGATCCTCTCGCCAAAAAAAGCTACACACTACCCATCGACGTCAGAGAACATAACTCTTCTTCGGAAGCAGTCGATAATGGCACCAACAGAAAACAACCAGTCGATGCCTAGGATGACATCGTATGGCTGCATCTGTAACAGAAGAAGGTCCCCACTAGATCGATGTGGTCCAAGAATCAGCCCACATCCCAGGCAAACGAAAGATACGCTGGTTTGGCCTCCATGTGGTGTAATCAGTACTAGTGGTATGGAAAGTCTCTCTACATCTAGTCCCAAGGAATGGGCTAGACCAGGTGAAACAAAGCAGTGCGAAGCTCCCGAATCGAACAAAGAAGAAACAAGAGTGCTAAACAAACAAATCATACCTCGCACCACCTCTGGTCCTACTGGAGTTGTCAGCTCTGCTGTGTGCAACTGTCCATGGCCAGCTAATCTACCTCTCTGATGTCGTCCACTTCCCTGACCATGCCCTGGTCGAGGTCCCTGAGGAGCACCCTGAGGTCGGCCTCCTCCCACAAAGTCTTCCCTCAGAGGAGCATGGTCATGCTGCAGCTTGAAGGGCCTCGCCAGTAACTGGTGCTGCTGAGGTGGGCGCTGAACCTGCCCACCTCCACTGTACTGTGCTCGGGTAGGGCACCGACTCTGAATGTGCCCGAAACCTACACAAGAAAAACACCTCGGTCCTGGGCTCGTGAAAAAGGGATGAGGACCCAGAGATCTGAAATGGAACTGCTGGGGCATGCTCCCCACTGGCCTGAACCTGGAAGATCCCGTCGCAGGAGACCTGCTACTGACTGCTTTCCCCTTCGACGAGAACGGCTCAATCCCCTCTCGGGGTGAACCTCCTAGTGAGTGAATCCTCTCTACAACCAATGCCTTCTTCTGTACCACCATGTACATTGGAATGGTGATGGGGTTGACAACATACAGGAGCGAAGGACGAAGTGCCTCCTCCAAACGACTCACCCAAGACTCTTCATCCAGAAAGAGATCCGGAGAAAAGTGCAACAGATCCTTGAGCTTGATCCCCAGCTCTCGTACTGACATACTCCTCAACTGAACGGAGGGTAACTTCTGCTGCTTCTCTACCATGATCATGGAATAAAGGAATTCCTCTCATAAATCATTCTCAATGTCAGCCCATGGAACCTCTGCCTCTATCCTCTCTCCGAGGTAGAGTGTCCACCACTGTCACACCGCGCCTCTCAGCTGACTGACTGCTAGGGGAACCCAGTACTCCCTCGGAGCACGGAACAAGGTAAAAGTGATCCCTATCTCCTCAATCCACCTCTTCGTCTCCGTATCTGAGGTACTACCCTCGTACTTCTTGAGGGTCTGCCACTGGAAAGAACGGAGAGTCTTATGCCACTGGCTATCTTCCTCCTCTAGGTCAATCCTCAGCTGATTGATGAACTTAATCTGCTGGGCCTCGGCCGTCTGAGCCACCCGGGGACGATGTGTAGCTTCCATAGCTGTATGGTAAACAAGGATCGCCTTATCCCAAGTAGTACGGAAAACTCAAGGATTTATTTTATCAATTTATTTCAATTTCTTTCCCAGAACACCCAAATAATGTAAAACACAATCATGATGATGCATGTACCTTCCATAGTGTCTTTACCCTACAATCAATGTCTTCACACTTGGTCGTTCGGTAGGCTCAGAGTCCTTCAATAGGATCACGGGGGCCCCTAAAATATCGTGTCCTAGCCGGTATTCCCTGGCCTTTGTCACCCACCATGATTGACTAACATTGTCACCCTACCATCCCATGCAATCCTCAATGTGCCTAACTCCAGACTCCATCCTATCTCTCAACCATCTCCTCTGATACCATTCTGCATGACCCCCCCCCCCTCCCACCAATGTTTCCCCTCCTAAGCTGGAAATGGTGAAAGGGAGATAATGACCCCCGAGTCCCACCTGCAGTAGGCCTCGGGGTGGCGACTAGAACCATGGGTATGAGTTTCTACAAGTATGGGAGGAATTAACCTTTTTATTTATTTAGGATCGGGAAATAGGACAAGTCAACCACCAGAAAGGAAAAAAGAACAAGTGCATAGAAATAAACCCAAATGAAGACCACATGCATGTTTAAACAATTTTATAACAAGGTACAAGTACAAGAAATATCAATGTACAATGCCAAAAGAAAAAAAGAGAATAGAAACTCCAACAACTCCAACTGTTCGACTAGTAGGGTCCCGCACGGCCCTAGTAGTCCTCCTGGTAACTTGAAGGTAAACGTAGGGTGAGCATACAATTATAATCAGTAGGGAAACCTAAATCTCTAGTGCACAATTGGGGAGACATCCTAATGTCCCGTTGGAACAATAGAAGAAAACTAGCAAGGAATTCTATCCACCCAATCTCACCAGCAACACTCACCAAAATACAAGCACAACTGGTAGTAGTATATAAGAAACAAGAGTATTGGGTACCCTGCACCAGTTCCATTTAGTTAGCGTCTAATCCTAACGAAAAACGTTCTGAGGCTGCCACACTCTCCCCGCCTGCACAGACACAGGGCCTCACCACCACGTCTCCCGCCCGCACACACCTGGGCCTCACAACCACGTATCCCGCCAGCACACACCTGGGCCTCACAACTACGTATCCCGCCCACACACACCTGGGTCTCACAACCACCTATCCCACCCGCACACACCCGGGCCTCATCCAGAAGATTCTTGGGAAAAAGTAGAACCTGTCCTAAGAGTCTTGGGCCTAAGACAACCCAATCGAAACCTACCCGAATAGTATAAGGTGTAAGGTCACCTCAATCCATCAAAGCCTAGGGGAGAAGGAGAAGGAAGGATCTAGTAACTAAGGGAAAAACACCCTCTCCCTTGAAATGGGAGTGTTTCACACTAAGTGCTCAACATTGGTGGGGTGCGATAAAACATAAAAGATACATATATATATATACCAACCACATAGCCCAACCTATGGCTTCAAAATAGAGAAACTAAGCACGTGCCTCGGAACTGCTACTACGAAGCATGCATACAAGAAACAAACCCAACCCCATTTAGGTTTTCACATTTCAGTAAAATTGTATTATTTAGTTCCTTAACTACTGGGAAACTATCCACAACCAACCACATCCATCATTCATAAAACATATCCCTTCCATCCACAAATCAAGTTAGGAAAACACAAGAAACACAACCAAGCCCTTCTTATCAACCAACAAACCCCATTGATTATTAATCATGTTCCATTACTATGCCCCACTATTCGTTAACTCTTCCGCTTTTATTTATTATTCACAGCTCATAATCCGTTCACATCCAACCAATCCATGCAACCCCGCTGCCAACCACAATAACCACAACCACATAGAACCCGCACACACATTCCCTTTAATACCATTTATCGCAGCCCCGCAGCCCATCACCCTATCCACAACGACCCACAAAAACACCCCCTTCACATTTCATGTAACCAATCCAACACCCACATGTTCATTATTCCATATTTGTTTAACTAGGGTGATCACAAAAGGGTTCCATATTTTCATTTAATCAGCAAACTTTACGTGTTTAACCAATTTCCACAATGTTATATCCATAAAAACAGACTAGAAAGATAGGGAAACATTTAATTTTTCAAGAAAAGGCCCCCAACGACCGTGATTTTTAGTAGGAAGAAGCTCATTAAATTCACAACATAAAATCATAGGATATAAAGTAACAACAATCACAAACTTCCAAACACCGTTCTTAACCAGTTATTATATTTATTTAATGGTTCAACTGATTCTCATGAAAACAAGAGGATAACCACCCCACATGATGCACAAAAGAGAGAGATATAAAGGTAAGATCCCTACTTCAATAGGTTCTGATCACAGCGCTCCCCCGGATCAACTTTAGAAGAAGTCTGTCTACGTCCATCACCTCTGTCGAGTCCCGACAAAACCTCGTTGGGTGGAAGTCGGAAAGGAAATGAAGAAGGAAATAAAATGGATCCATGATCAGAAGTTCCACCTCGTCTTCACGAACCCTTGGCCGCTGACGGATCGTAAATCAGAGCTCAGACGATGAAGTTATGGATAAAAGAGACTTCAAGTCTCTTGGGAGAACTCTACTCAGAGGGAAAGTAGAGGAGATGGGTGAGTTGAAAAGAGAAGGGGACCCCTACTTTTATAGGCGAGAAAAGTAAAAGTACACAGTGTGTACTTTAGGGTACATGGCATCTACTCGGTTATTTTACACAGTCTCCACGGGACTTCCATCACGGCTTCGTGGCCGTTGACTAGTCAACACACAGTTTGAGGGTAATGCATAGGCATGGAAGGACTACACGACATGTAGTTTAGACACACGACATGTACTCATTTATTGAACATGGCAAGGAAACGACTCCAACCCGGTACATGGTCGTTGACTGGTAATGCGTACGCGGGGAAGGACTACACGGAGTGTAGAACTAGGAACACGATGTGCACCCATTATTTCACACAGCAAGGACACGACTTGCAACACAGGGTATACCCGGAAAGGGGGTACACGGGGTGTACTCAAACTACACGGCGTGTAGTTTCAAAATTCTGGAAAGTGTGGGAAAAGTTCATTTTACCCTCTAGAACACTTTGTGACCTTTTTGACAAAGTTAAGGGCCAGAGTGGTCTGGGCCATTACAGGTATTATAAAAATATCAATACCTCTCACATATTAATGGGAAACTAATATAATTCATATAATACACATAATATTTTCCCACCAGTACCTACTATACATACATACATAATTCCTTACGAATATCCAAGTGTAATTTATTTTAAAAAAATATTGTGTATCTAGGTGTTATCTTATTGAGATGCTTTGAAGAAGATGAATCATTTTTATCTTTGCACATTTCTATAATTTCTCGTGCCAACTCCTTACAAAATTACCTACCATTATGGAAAAATAGCATCTGTATATCCCATAGAAAGGATTTTATTATGTAAAAATAATATCATTCTTCTATTTAGTGTTCCATCTAATGGAAAAAACGTAATCATAATTCATGTGTGTGGTTGATTACCACTTCTCAAAATAATTTAATCCAAATTCCATCATCAACCCATATATACAACAAAATATCTCAATTATTTTAAAATAGATCTTTTATCATAATATTATATCCTGGAATGTTTTAAAGGTATAATTTATATAAAAATAGGATAATTAATAAATCATTATTATTTTAGAGATGATATAACAATGAACAATTTTACCACTATCAACTAACCTTTTCCATTGTTAAATTATGAAATATGAATCCTACATTAACCTAATTTCCAAATAAGTGATTATGTAAATAAATATTTTATTAAAATAAATTAATTAAATGGTTTTTAAAAGGGACTAAATTATGAAATGTTTCTTAATAAATAAACAAATTAATTTAGGTTAATTTTATAAGAGATAATAAATATACATAAATAGTATGGGATCATGGTATGAGATTCCATATCTCAAAAATATATTCCAGAAACCTGTGTCATATTCACCGCTAATTTCATTTTTTGGATGTATATAATACCCCTTTTAAATGTGATAAAATGTTGTTATTTATATTAATCATAATTAATGATTAATTTGTAGTTAAATCTTTCATGGGGATTTTGATTCAACAGATTCTAATATATGAAGGGTTTATTTCATAATCTATTCAATATTTGAGGTTGATTGTGTTTATATCCCATAAGGAGGATTTGTTTTATATTTCTATCATATAAAATAAATTTTCTTTTAGTATAGTTATACATTAAAAAAATCAGTAGCATTTAACTCTCAATGTAAATTAAAATTACTATTAAATTTCTTTTAATACAGGACCACATTATTTCATTCCTTAGTAAAAATTTAATTTTATTCGATTTTAATGTTTTATAAAAATATATTCAATAAAAGTTTTGAAATTTTTTAAATGATTTCATAAATACATTTTTTTCTAAATTTATAATTTTATGAATATTTTATTAATGTAATCATATTTTTATTTTAAAAAATATGATCATTTAAACCTTTTTCATTCTAGTGTGAGAATATGGGTTTTTTACAAATACTGTATGTATGAGAATAACCATTGTCATGAATAATCAACTGACTGAAGAATCCAATATATTTTTAAATGAATACTGTGAATGAAATATATTTCTATATTATTTTTTGTTTTTTATATTTTGAAAATTTGATTTCAAAGTTAAAAGGGTATTATCTTCATGAAATATTCCAAACAATCTTTTAAATAGGTTTTCTTAAAAAAAACATTTGTGTTATATATTTCTTCAAAATTATGGATATGTTTCTCTCACATATATACCATGATTATTCTATCTTTCCTTGATTGGTTAATAATATTTTTATTTTCATTTATCAAATTCTATCCTTAGGATATTTTTGTTGATTATAATATGTTGAATGATTATTCAATCAATTCACTCTACATGGCTATGAATTATATTTATGAATTATGATTGATTTATATTATTAGAACACATAAATCATAACCATTTTATGAGGGGTAGACTCATATAACACTCTAATTCATTGGTTAAAGATGTTGCTTCATGTGTCATCATGTGTGGGATTAAGGAATAAACCTAATCCATTTTGGTAATTTTTACCACAAGTCATATTGGATATATATATATCCTTGAATCATGTTTATTCAATGCTATATGTTTCTACCAAATCTCTTGGGATCCCATGGAATTATGATACCAAGTTTATTATGTTATGATTATATGTGTTCACTCACCATAATTCACGTTTAGGATATCATAGAATATCATTGACTCAAAATTTAAGCTTCCTTATCTGGTTTATTAACTTTTGGGGATTTTTAGGTCACACATTTTATCTATTTGGTCAAAATAGTATCCCATAAAAATTTAGGAGCATGAATGGACTTATGATCTCATTATGGTGAACAAAATATTGAGGTATTTTTATAGTCAACCATTTATATACTATCTATTCCTTGATGTTTTATTTTATTCAAAAGGTCTCATAATCCTTGGGTTCTAATTAATAGATGTTTCTATTAAAAAAATTCAATAATATGTATTAAAGTATAGTTTTTTATTATATGTATTTATTCAATACATTCTCTATTGTATTATATATCTTTTTAATGGGTTCAATATAAGATAATGTATTAGTGTTTCTTAATGTAGTGTATATGTTCAAAAATGAATCCCATGAGGTGGTTATTGTATTTCCTCCTCGATGTGATGTTGAGTTTTGGATATGGTATGAACTTAGTGCCTCTATAAATTAATTAGATCATTATTGGATGTATGGTAATAATAAATGAGGTATGAGGATTAATATTATGAAATAATGAAGAAAGGATTTACATATCCAATTGATTTATTATAATGAGATCGTATGTTTTTATAAATAATGAAGTCAGTATCCCTAGGATTTGTAATGTCAGTTTGGGGTTTAAAGATGTGGCACTAAATAATATTTGACCATAATATTTATTGATATTTTTTCAACAAATTTAGGGGAGATTAGTGGTTTTCAAATTTATATTTGTGGTAAGTCTATGACATATAGTGGTATGGGTTAAAAGGAATCCAAATAAAAGAATTTTATGTATCATTATATTCATAATGAGTCTAAGGATATATTTCTTGTTTCGTGATCCCAAGTATTATATTAAATACACTGAGGAACACTTTAATCATTATGATCCATTGTATCTTTGTGTTTCTATTTATTTATGAAAATCTCCTTCACTTGAGGTTTATTATGTATAATGAATGGTAGAATAATAAAATAATGTAGACCATAAAATATTATATTTATTATGGGATAATGTGAAAGTGTATGATATAGATTTATAGTTGATCATCATTGTATTATGGTTTCATAGTTTGGTGTATATGACCATTTATCAATGAATAATGCCATTTATTTTGAGGATTCACTAAGGAATGTAATGAGATCCAGAATGATTTTTCACATATTATATTTTACTATTGTATAATGTCTACTTTTTATTAGGTCATGATAGAATTGATATCATGAATAATGAATGGTCAAGAGTTTTTATTGAAACATTAGTATCATGAATCATCTATCAATGTAATGGAGATGATGATAGGATGAAAAATTCATTGCATACCACATGAGGGAGTGATGTTCATGTGGTCATTTGATTAATTGAATCCTAAAAAATGATATTTCAAGATGTAACTGTGAATATTAATATCATATTATCATCCACAATTATATACCAATGAGATGAAAAATGTGTCCCAAAAAATCAATTTCAAAGTAATTATTATTTATCTTATGTTGTATAAACATTAACTCATCAGTGAGATCATTTTTAGTTTTCATTAACCCAAAAAATTCATGAATATTGTTTCAGTCTATGGGAACATAATAATTGAAAAGTATTGTTTTTAGAGATTCTCAATGTTTGGGCCTTTTCGATCTATTATAACCCATCAAATTAAAATATATCTATTGATGATCATATTATGATATCATGGAGAGATTTATTGAGGGTATATATCATCACAGAAGGTGATATATGATCACAAATATTTTAATCATGATATAGATATGGATGATGGGTTAAGATGAAAGTTTCAAATTATGTTTTAGTAATCCTTGATAAAACAAAATGTGGAGTTTCAATGGATATACATAAGAGATGATATCATACAAGACCCTATCATCATTTTCACTGATTTGTGGGAGTAGTTGTATTAAGAATGTAATCATATTTTTTTATCAAGTGTGTCTCTTTATTCAATTAGTTCTATGAGGGAAATATAATATGTTGTTCAATATATCTACATTGGTAGTGAACCATGGTATAGAAATTGATTATTAGGAATTTTAGGGATTTTTATTCATTCCTCATCTAATTTGATTAGTGTAATATTTATCATAATGGTTCTTGGTCTAACAGTTGGTCATGGTTAATATTATGTTATGAGTGGTTTTTTTCTATTATATATCCATGTTTGGACTGAATTATTTTTTCATAGGGAAATCACTGGCTAAGGATGGATTTTATGTTATTTAATGATTAATTATCAACTAATTATGTCATCCCAATTACTTGTTATCATTAAAATGGTTCTCTTTGAGGTTTTATGGATGTAGAATATAAATGAGGTGTTGAGGATTAATGTGGTATTAAATACGATTATTTTATATCAGAAACCACATTTTACCTTTAATGTATTATGAATATTATAACTTTATTTTCTCCTCTAAATTATCATTAAATTTTCATATCATCCCCAAATTGATGGACAAATAGATTATTCCATCATGATGTTAAAGGATATATAATCATCATATTTGGATTTTTTTTTTGGATTTTGTGTGTCATACATTCCATTGAGAGTATTTTATTTCAATATTAGAATCTAATAATCGACTCGAATGGAAATATTTTATTTTTCTTATATTTGACCATGAATTTACTCTTTTTTCTTGACTATGGTTGTGTAATGTTCAACCCATTATCCATATTTGGTGAAAATAATTATTTTGAATATATGAGTGGTTCAAGAGAGGAATAAAGAATTTCATGACAATAAAATGTTAGATGTAGAATATATATATAGACCAATCAAGGTTGACGTTAGATATATTGGTTTTAAACATTTAACCTTTTATTTCAGAGAATTTGATATGTTGTTTCATTAGTTTACACTCATTGGTTATCATCTCTTATGATGTGTATTAGAATAATGGTGAGCATGGGTATTATTTGATGATTTGTTTTTTTGTAAAAGGTCAATAATGTGTTCAATTTATCATAGCTCTAATTATTTTTTAATAAATATAATTAATTTATTTATTGGGATTTTTGGATATAAAATATGATGAGGTGATTATGGTGTATCCAACCAATATATAGTATTTCTCGAAAAATGTGATTTTTTGTGGGTGAAACTCAAATAGTCTATTTTTTTGTGGAAGCTATATAGTGTTGAGGATAATACTTGGTAAAATGAGTCACATATTCTTCCTCATTATGTAATGTCATTTAATGATATGTTTTCCTATTTGATTATAATTTTTTACTTGTATTTAATATATTCTACGATTCATATGAATATTTATATATGTTATATATCATGTAATTGGTTGGCTTTTAGAGATGGAAATATTCTAACTAATATGAATCTCTTTGGCCAAGATTTTTTGACATTGTATCATGTTTCTTTTTCTCTTTTGGTTTTTATTATCAAGTAATAGAATCAATTGAGTTGTATTTATTAAAATGTTTGGTATTTTTTTGACCTTTTTTTTGTTTATTGAGTTGGAGGCGTTAGGATGAGGTTTGAGGAATAGTGTATTTTTTTAGATTAAATTTAGTGTAAGGGTAGTAGGTCAAGATATGAATGTGTCTATCCATTCATGATATGACTGAAAAAAACAATTAATTATTTTATAGTACTATGTTTGTAACACCATATGATTTCATTTAATTTTCATTTAAAAAAAATATTATTGAATTTTATTCATCCCATGAAAAAATGAATTCGAATGACCTGAGATATGTTGTATGAAAATATTAGAGTGATTATTATATTAGTATATCATCTTGTTAAAAAATTAATATTTATCAACAAAAAATATTCATTTATTAGAACATTAATTATTATGAATTTGTATTTAAAATAATTATTTAAGAAAAAAAATTATTTTCAACATGTTGTAAAAATAATTAATGAAATTAAAAACCATTAGATATTGATTATGGTTTTAGTTATAATTTTACTGTATGATCTAAAATATAAACATTTATATTATTATTAAATAACATGATATTAAGATAAAAAAATAATTTATGAACATCTTTTATGTATAAGATTACTTTTTTGTATTTTTTTGTTTTCAAATTTTAAAGATAAAATTTCAATTTTAATAAATTTGATTAAAAGAAATTAACTTCATTTTTCCACATAAATAGTATTACTTTCCTTGAAGGTTAAGATGATGTGATATTATCTATGTAAAATGTGATGATCAAACCATATAGAATATTAGGTATAAAACTATTCTAATTGTTTAATAATATTACCTTCATCCATCTATTAATAGAATATGGATTGTTTCAAAAGTGGATATTTCAAGAAGTGAAAAATATATTTTGAATGGTTTATATAGTATAAAATAATATTCATTGAAAAATTCACAGAACAACACATAATACAATAAATGGGTTAAATGTTCTAAAAATATAGTAAATTTTTTGAATAATTATCAATAACTCAATGTATTGAAAATGAGTAAATATATTATACAGACTATTGGAAAAAATTGAATCAACAACCACTTTATTAAGGAAAATTGTTTTAGAAATTTAATACTTTAAGGTAAATAAATGTAAATTATATAAAATCAATTTTAAATAAAATAAATAGGATATCATAAAATACAAAGATATTTCATAACATTATATTTGTCATAAAAATTCAGAAATGAGACCTTGAAAAATATTTTGGCTCCCGTAAAACATTTACCAAAAGTTATTTGATGATTTTGGTTGTACATTAACATCACCTTCTAAGATAAAATAGTAATTCAATTAATAATTTGTAAAATTGGAACAATATATCCCAAAAAATTTTAATAAGGTACTTAATCCCAAACAAGTATCAATGTGTAGAATTTGAGAAGAAACACTTATGACTTTGGTATATTTTCATTTTAAATACCATAATATATTGGTGATCAAATTAATCATGAAAACCCATTAGTACATGATATTTTAAGATCTGAAATCTCATATTGGATGTATATAATTTAAAAAAAATTATATTTTGTGAATGATAGAAAATATTTCTAATTGAGTATAATTTGAGATGGAAACTCTTACCTTGGTCATCAGAGGCTATTCACATGAACAAAATATAAACAATAATTATATTTTCTTCATTATAAATTTAACATTTTTCAAAGGACAATAATTTTTAAACCTTATGTATTTTAATTTTATAAATACATTTAAAAATACATATTTATCTCAAACTATGAGTTTAAAAAATATTAATCACTTATAACTAATTCCACAACATTTTAATTGGTATCAATTCATTTTAAAAATTTATAACATATTTAAATCATATAATTATCTCTAATATATTCTAAAATATATTGTATCATTTTATTAATTATATCCATGTAATTTTTTTGTTATGATATATGAGTTTCAAATTATTGACGAACATTTTAGGTAGATTTATAAAAAAAAGTTTATTTCTAAAAAAATTTCTTAATAATAATATATATTTACCAAAAAAATTAAAAATACACACACACACACATATATATATTATTGTACCATTATATATGTTATCATAGTAACCAAAGATTTATATGAAAAATTTTCGTCATGTAAGTGGTCTGACAGGTCAAAACTAGAACATACACTTATTAATGGATGATTAAGAGGTAGTTTAGTTTTATTATCATTATAACAGAAAAAATGATATTACATAGATTATTTTTCTGCGTTATTTCCATATTAATGGGTATTAAAATTATAAATAGTAGTTATGAAAATTTTATGCACTATGAATATGATGATTTTCCTCCACTTATGGTTGTCTACTATGGGTAATGTTGCAGCGATATATTATTTATAATAATATTTATGAAATAAATAATTTATATTTAAATGAAATAAATAATGAAATATATAACATATATAATATAAAACTCATTTATAGAGCCACCCATTAATCATGGTTATGAAAAAAATAAAACACAACCTCAATGTTTGGGGTCGTCAGTACACATGAATGAATTATTTTCAAAGATTTTGATTGAGTAGGATTGAAATAGAAAACAAATATACCAATAATATAATATCATTTCATTATTTTATTTATATAGATTTAATTAAATTTATGTGAGATTAATTATTTTAGATAATGTTGGATTGGAAGTAAAAAATAATAAAAGTGAATGGTTGGGTAATGCTAATGTTGAGAATTTTGATATTCTCATTATGTGTCATTATAATTTCAAGTAATAGAAGATATTTTTTGTGGCTATGGGATTCGATAAATGTAAACTAGATCTAGAGGAAATAGATTTTATAGATTATCATAGGAGATTTTATTTATCGTTGTATCTTTAATTGGGAGGATGTGAGCTCATATTTTGGTTAAAAAGATGGGAAAATCATTTGAAATGAATAATAGGTGAGTTAGAAGAATTGAGTTGTTTCATTTGAAGGTGAATTACATTGATTATTTTTATGTTATATATAATGGTATCAGATTAAATATAACATGGATTTATTTAAGTTTTTTTTACAATTAATTATAAAATATTAAACAAACATCATTAATATATTATTTCCATAAAAATCATAATTAAAATATAACAATTTTTAAAATTAAATCACTAAATATAGAAGTTGATTCTTCTTAAAAAAATAATGACATCATGAATTTTAATTTTACACCCATTTAAACCAATTCAACATATAGTTATTATAAATTTATCTTTTAAATTTATTCATTATATAAAATAAAATTTTAGTTTAATGAAAAAATATATGTATATTATATATTTTATCTCAATTTATTCATAATTATTAATTATATGAGTGTTTATATTTTTATATATAGGTTTAATTCAGTGTTATAATAGTGGGTGGGGATAATTCAGTTCCTAATAATTTTATTTAACAACTAATTTTAAAAATGAATCCCCAATTTATTAAAAACACCTTGTTATTCTTATTAGTATAAATATATAAATATTACCATTTAAATAGTTTCATAGATGTGGGATTAAGTATTAGTTAAAATATCATTTTAATAAATAAAATGTTTAAATTAAATTAATTAATCCAACACCATATAAAAATACAAGTTAATAAAAACTGACAATGTGATGTGTGGTTATAATTTATTAAATAGTCATAGATTTTTTATTTAAAAAAAATCAAAAAACAAATAAAATAATTTAAACATGGGGATTTTTCTCAATGTGAGAAAAAATACCCTGAATTTTAAAATCACCTTCTACAAAGCTGTTTATTCAATAATAAACTAATACAAAACAAAGATCAGGTTTTGAAAACAGAAGTATATTAGAAATTCCCAGTATATAGCCTCTTTCATAATTATACATGGTACATAAAAGATACCTGGTAACATTGGACAGATGCCAATGTTATTCATTGGAATAAAAATAATTAAATTTGATAGAATATAATGTATTATAAATTTTATTACAAGGTACTGTTTTTTCATAGTTAAATAATGTTTTGTATAAAACATATCTAAATAAAAACTAAAATGTACAGGGAAAGTGAATAATATATGAAATAAAATGTTTCTCTATCTCAGTAGATTATGTTATTCAATGTTCATTAATTTATCATATAATGATTTTGAATAATTTTCTTTTAAAATTTTAATAAACAAAGCATTGTAAATTATTCTTTATAATATAGAAACCATTGTAAATATTATTTGTTATTATGGTTATATGGGAAAATATTTTCATGTAATACTTCATCCCTGCATATGATAGAATAAATAACATAAAGAGATATTCATTAGGTTTACCCATTAGTAAAATATCATTCATTATTAAATGTAGTGAAAACCCATTTAATAATTTAATACTTGTCCTCTATGATTTTAACTTCTCCACTACTATGTTAGAAATTTGAATTTTTCTCCAATCAATTTACAATTATATGATCTCATTGAATCATGATTTGTTCAGTTTATTTTCTATTGTGGCATGGTTAGTTCATATCATCACAAGATCTATTTATAGGCACATATCGTAGGTTGATGACTTCAGGTGGTAATATTTATCTTTGTAATTTATCTATAATAAATTACATATTTAGTATACTACATTATGAAAAATTAAACATACCTCCTCATAATGGAATCATTTTATCATGTACTATTTAGTTTACCTCATGTGGTCTGCTATAGGGCAGTTACAAATTCATAACAAGATATGTCGAATATAAAAGCTGCAATGTCATTAAACCCATAAAGTATATTTAATATTAAATTTTAATTATGTTTATGATAATGAATATTTTTCACCTATCTCATGAAAAATAATCATTTGATCATATGGTAAGGTTATTTATATAATGTGATAATCTGAGACAGTCACTTTTCCTTCAAATTGAAATTTGGAATGGTAAGCTATAGTCTTATTCATTTTTAAAAAAGATGAATAACAATTTAAAATTGAAAACATGAAAATATACACTAACAATATTTTAATGATTTTGAATTATTAATATATACAACAGCTAGTCTAAGAAAAAATCTCTTCTTTTGGCGATCTCAAATTATGGAATTTAAATTGTAATCATTATCATATATGAAAACAATATTTTAAGAGTATTGAAATACCGATGTACCATGTTTCTGAATGAATGAAATGATTTCCACTAAATTTAATTATTAATTTAAAATTATCAAATACTCTTCCATTTGATAATATAGAAAAAACAAAATTAAGGAATAATTTCAATGGTAGTAAAGAAGAAAATAGAGTTATGAGTTAATATATCAATATATAATTAAAAAAGTGTAAAATAAAACTATAATAAAACCTATTATAAATCCTATCCTAATCGCAAATGAGGTCATATCTGATTTCTAAAATAATTATATCATCATTTCAATTTGATGTAGATATTGGATTTGATTTTTTTTCTCATGTGGATGAAGTGTTGGGTTCTCTAATAACTACAGCCATGGAAACTGCTATATATTACTTACAATAATGGGAATGAGTAATTAAAAAATGAATAATGGTAGAGTACAGAGTAATATGAGATAATTGAATTGATTAAGGGGCAATGATAGTTTTCTAAGGGGTATAATGACAAGGTTACATCAACCAGATGAACTAAAAATGAACTCATGAACTATGAAATAAATATTGAGGGAACTTAAATACATTCTCCATAAAATATTTCAAAATTGTTTCCATATATATGTGATTCTCATGTTATTATTTATAACACATATTCAGAGGTTGAATCATCTGATAGAAATAATGATATCAAACTAGCACACTCAAATTTGGATTTTTTATGATCATGCATAGAAAATAATGATTCGACACTCAGATTTTTTTAATTAATCTCTTTCTAGAAACACTAAAAAAATAATGATAGGGTATAATATTTTTTAATTTGAACCCTATAATAACTTCTTCACTATCCATGATGAAAAATTCAATAGAAATTCCAAATATTCTTGTTTTAATAGTTTGATATTGTGTTCATTTAAAACCGATTGGACAAGAGGGGAAGATAAAATAAGAGTATGAAGAAGTATAATATTAAAGAACTACTAGTTCTGGTGTACTCATAATTATTGGATATGATTTTGAGCTATTTTAAACTTCATCAGATCCATATGATATATTGTACAGTCCTTGATCCATGAAATCCCACCTTTACAATGTTTTAGAAACACATTGTTATCTAAAGAGGCCTTGAGTGGGTCTTGAGGTTTTTGGATACTAACATATAAAAGAAGGGATAAGTCAAAATGTTCCATGGTTTCACATCGTGAATGTGTTGATCATGGATTCAATGTGCATAGTGAATTTAGGAAATCATGATGTGAATTAAAGTAGGGATAAATGGTATTAGACATGTCCCCCTAGAAATTACATATGTGAAATTTATGATTACCATTATACACATTTCATAAAATTAATAAACACCTTATCACATCTTGATTGTTCTTATGCATAAAATATTATGTGATAATGTCTTAAGTGTATTTTTCACACTAAAAGGTCTTACTATTACATCGTTATCGGAAGAACCCTGAAGTTTCAAGAAATTATTCCTAAACAAATGTTCTATAGATGGTTGATATCATTTTTGGGACACAAATGATACATACTATCAGTGGTGGAGACTCATAAGACATTGAGGAACCTTACTAATGTTTACATCCTTGGTAATATCCAGGGTAAGATATTTTTAGAACAAGGATCTCTAGTAAGAAATTCACATTAATATATGTCATCGAATGTTCCTGTATGGGTAATTTTGTATTCGATCATTATAAATTAACATCATTATTAATGAATCTTATATGTTACATAATTTTATGTATAGATGAATAATATGAAAACATTTTTCATATAACGTAGGATACATTGCGTACATCATGAATAATATTGGGTTAATGATAAATGAATGAATGGATTTTTTCCTTTTATGTTTTATAACATATATTAAAATACTAGTCCCTTTTTTGGAAATAATACATGTTAAGGAAATAAATATCTAAGGGGTTCTGTATGAATTTTTTATTTCAGTGATGTTAAAGAAAGATACATTGAGATTATAGGTTGATGGAACCATCATGAAAACTATTAGATAGTATATATTGTTATAAAAGGATTATAGTAAAAAATGTTCCTTTTTATGATATATGATGTCATTATGGAATTATATTATTTCATTAAGGGTTCCATGGAGTGTTTCCAGATTCTATAGAAGTTGATTATATTTTTATTCTAATTCCATTAATAATGAGGACAAGAGGGTCACACACTAGGCGTATCTAGAGTTAGTGTTAAATAATATATTATTATTAATTTATTTTTTATTTCTTAATTTGACTAATTATTATTCCCACACATTGATTAATAATTATTTACATTTTCATGGTCATATATATTCTGTCAGTAATTATTTAAGAGAATATAATGTGAGTAGAATATGATTTTTTTTTGTTTTTTGAATATAAAATCTATTTCATTACTATAGAATAATGATGTTGTATTTATAAATTAAATAATTATTCTTTATTCATGTCCCAATAAATATTTTTGAGGATATGTGAACTGGGTTTTTTATGTCTGGTGAGAAATGATATATATTGAATAATATTTTATTAATTAATATTTAATTTAATTTAGATGTTAAGAGAATTTTAGGGAAATAACAATATATTATTTATTTTATGCATGTTTTTCTATAATTTATTAAATTAATATTAAAGATAAGTTCTTAGAATAATTAATTATTACCCTAGAAGTAGTTAAACCCCATTATATTATTTTTCTAGAGTTTCAATTCATTTTGTGTTGTGCACAATGATTGTCAAAGTTAATCCTATCAGGATCAAGAGAGAAACCTCTGCAAAAAATCACCCAATAACAAAGATGCATCTTCATCCACCACGCACACTCATTTCTAGTGATGTCAAGGTGAAATAAATAGAATTGTTTCATCAAATGATCAAAATAAGGTGCCATAAGCTATAGGATCTATTGCACTTTCACCTATTGATACTTATGGTGGCTTCCAGAAAATTGTGCAACATGTATGGATCATCGCAACATGTAATCTTATTTTGATTCTTTAAACCCAATAATGGTACAATAGAGATCTATTTTTCTATCCATAATGAATAAATGTTTCACACAAGAGAATTATTTAGTTTATTAAATTAATTATAAATAATTTGTGATGGTCTTGTTGTTGGTTCCAGCGTTCTTTCCCTTTTCTGTTTTCCTTAATTCAATTACATTGACACAGACATTCTTCTTCATGTATGTCTCATATTGATCATTTATCATGAAATAAATAAAATTTGTGAATGATACATCTCATGTTTATGATACAACTAGAATTTACATGTGGGATTCGATCATTGGAATAATTTTTTATAATTATTTAAATATCACTAATATAATTTGGAATTTGTTATTTATTTCTAAAATTAATAATTAATTGTAAACTAAAGTAATTTTCAAGATATATTTCTTCTACATTAAATTATCATATATCTAATAAAATTAGATAATTTTATAAATGATATAAAATTTTATATCTCATCTGGAGGCTCCGTGGATTCTAGCTGGATAACACAAGAGTACATACTGTGTAACAGGATTTTGACGACATGTACTAGTGTTCAACACATGAAAAATTAAATTGAGATTTATTCATTCATGAAACATTGAATACATGTGGTGTGATTAACTATAAACTATGTGTTGACCAGGATTGACTAGAACATTGTTATCTATATTATATACATTGTAAGGATATGGCCTTAAAAATTATAATATATATATATATATATATATTCAATTTAAAAATCACATAGATTTTCAAAGAATGTTTTTGGTCTAAAGTCATAGAAAATTAGAAAAAGATGCATACTATACCCATACATTTAAAGTGGACACTTATTTTTCGTGTAAAATGTTTCTTCAAAATAATGTAATTTTTCAAAAATCATGGTTTCTCTTTATGAATAATATTCCAATTCTTCCCCTCGACCTCATCATTGTCCCAAAACTCCCTTAAAAACTATGAAAAAATATTTTAAAATTTGGTAAAATATAAAATCCTAGTAAGGAATGTAAGAAAAAGTTATCCATTATTCTTGTGAAAATATCTACAAAAAATTTACATGAAAACGTAAATTATTAACCCTAAAAAAGGGATCATCATAACCATTATTCTAGTGTCTAGGTTATAATTGAAACAAACCATAATATTTTTAACGAGAAATCATATTGGTCTAATTAAATGTACCACATTGTAGAATGGTTATGTAAAACATATCCAGTTAATTTTTTTTTAATTTTAAAAAACACTTATGAATTTTTACCGTTGGTAACATAGATCTTGACAAATGATCACATGATTAATATAAATATAGGGATTTAACATATGAAATTTAATCATAACAAATGATTTTTTGACTAATCATGTAGAATTACTCCATACGAAGCACATTTTTTCAAGCTCAGAATGTAGGTGGTGTCACTGGGATTCTCTCTTGACAATGACCAAGTCGATCTTTAACACGTTAAGCTTGAATGGAACCGCATGTCGAAGATGTGGAAGTTAATAGAGATTTCCACTTGAGCGATGGTGTCTAATCTACCCCCAAGTGTCTATCACCATAGAACACATTAACCTTAGGTCATATGCAGGTGTTATAATGGGTTATGTAAATTGACCCTAGAAATATGATTATGAGAATTATTTTTTTGAATAAAGAATATACATTAATTTTATTATTATTAGTTTGTATATGGTTTTCAAATAACTAATATTATTTTTAATTAATATTAAATTAAGAAATATATTTTAATGAATTAATGTATATTTTTATTAAATATTATTTTCATAAAATATTATTACTAAATTAATTTTTATAAAATATAAATAATTGTATAATTCTTTATTAATACAATTGGAATTTTTATCATGGTCTGAAAACAAGTTTTGTCAAAACTAATGAAATTTCATTAAATGTGTGTTTTTTTAAATTAAAAATTCCACTATTTAGAAAATAATTCTGATAAAATGAATATCATTTTTGGATTGAGTATTTTGAAATTATCTATTGGTGAAGTTTTCATAATTTTCTGAGTCAATTAAATTATGGTGTCAAAATTAAATGTCGTTTAAATATATAATGTGTTATATGACATCATAATCACTGAATTATGATGTAATACAATAATATAAATATTATTTTCGTCCAATATATGTTTTACCTTTAAAAAACGATGACTTTAGATTTTCTTGATTAAATTAATGGTGCCTTGGTGGACCCTCCAACGCTTGTAAAATATTTTAACGTTATAAAATGATTTTTAAGAGTGTGACTCACCTCTACATAATCAACCCTAATATTTTAAGAAATTCAAACATTGGCCTTATAAAATAAATTTTTCCACTCCACTTTTGAAAATACCTAGGGAAAAAACCATGGGTTGTTTTGTGCTTTTAAATATTTAATTATATAGATTCCTAAACTTACAGTTTCGAAATATTAATGAATTATACTCTCTTTTCAAAGATAAACCCACCCATGCTCCAACTTATGTTTACTAGAAAAAAAATTCACATCCTTAAACTAGCCTATATTCTCTAGAACCCTCACAAGGCATTCCAATATTCCTAGAATCCTCTCTCAAGCCTATCCCAATCCACAGGGATCACACTTCCAAGTAAGTGGTTTCTTTATTTGTCATGTTTTCCAAATTAATTTATATTCTCGTACCCCTTTGTTTTAAATTAATAACGTTTCTGTATTATTTCTAAACTCTCTCATGCCTCCATACTTATTTTTTAATGATTAGAGACATATTTATCTCTCAATAATGCCTCCTATATACACCTTCTTCCATGCCGAAATTAGTAACCGAATTTCACTCCCTTTTCATTTAAATTCACGAAATTATTTTATATTATGCAACAAAATTCCTTTACATATGTTGGTATATTTCATTCCATGAACCCATTACTATTTATTTCATGTATAAATGATTATAGAACAATTTCTCTTTAATCAACCCCTATTACAATTTCTATTTGACATCGTTATGCTACAAAAGTTACACCAAAATTTACCATGAAAAAATCATCATGTAAGTGAATACCATTTAAATTTATCTATCATAGGTATTCACCATTATTATCATGTACATTTTTATTTTTAATTAAATTTATGTATTCCACATCTCTTGTTTCTTTAATAAATTATGATGTTTAATGAATCCATATTGTAAGATCCATGTGGCACACCTATGTATGAAATGAAATATTAATAAAAGGTGACCCCTACTAGTTATTTAATTAATTGGGTAATGAATTGTATCATGAAATGCTATCTGAAATGAAGGTTTACTCATGATAATTAAAGTTTAATTAGGGTATTCCCATCATAAGTCAAGTACAATGAAGGTTTACACTTCATCCATGTGCAGAGAGCCTTAATTCGTGCAAATATCATGTTAAATATTGTTGTGATGTTTCTATGTTTTGATAATCAGGCTATATAATGCCTTTATGCTCATGTTTATCTTGTGTTCCATTGATATGAATATTTCCTTCCATATACTATATTATTCATGTTTATGCCTTGTTTACTCCCTTGTTGGTATTTATAGATAACCATTTTCTTATGCATGTCCTCATGTTATCTCATTAAATGTTATGTATGAATGAATGTTGTGGTCATGTAATATAAGTTTTCAATAAATATATCTTCTTTTATGCACTATTTTGTTATATAATGTACAAATTTTTAACAAAAAAACTACACCTTTTGATCCTTAGAGTTTTCATAAGAGAAATTTTATATAATAAAATAATTTTAAGTGTGTAATAATGATCATTGTTGTTATAGTGTGTATTAAAAGATGTGTTTAGTTATTTTTAGGGGTATGATTAGAAACACCTTGTAAAATTATTAGCCAAAAGAATAAGTATAAAGAAATATCCTTAAATTTTGGTGATTATATGGTATGTGTTTTATCTGGAAAATAATTCACTTTATAGATACCAATAAGTTGAGGCCGGTTTAGAACTAATGTAGCAAGGGATAAGACACGAAAACACTGCTTTGAGATAGAATGAAACCGAAACTAGGGTACAAAAATAGGAATTCCTTCATTCATGTTTATGACACTCCTAGGGGATATGCTTTGATAAATTCGTAAGATTAGTTTGAACCACAATTAATGTAATATAAAAATGCTGCTATGAATATATGTTAGGAAGTAGATCAATGATAATATAGATAGACGCCTAAAAATACATATGTTAAGGAAATAAATGTAATTTATATGTTGTCTATTTTGGTCTTTGGACTACTCTTTATGTGTTAACCCAATTTTCCTTTTATTATAGTTGATGGATTGTAATATTAGGACTCAAGAAAAAAAACTGATGAGATGATCCTTGTGATGACTATTCTAATGAAATTCCAAATACAATGGGAGCCAGAATCATGATAATTGTCATGATACCATCTTAGTTAACTAATTTGTTTAATCTAAAGAAGGTTCAAGAAGATCATAACCCACCATGATGAAAAAAATATATAATCGAGATCTTCATGAGACAAAGGGATCCTACATTTAATGGATAATATGATCCCTGAGTCACCAAAAAATATAGTAACTCTATTGAAACCATGTTCTACATCCTTTAACATTATTAACAAGAGAATGTTCATTTAGATTCATATCACACAGTGGGTGAAGCTGATCAATGGAGGGAACTGAAAAAGTATATTATTCCTCATGATGATATTTAGGTGTTGGAATAGAAGGATTTATAAAAAAAATAAATTGATAAATATTTTCTGCATAGCCTATGACTTATGATAGAAATGGACTTTTTTCCCTCAAGAAAAAAGGAAATGAATCCATCATAGTGAATGATGAAAATATAACAAGGCCTGAACTATATGCCTCTTTCTTTGTCATTACCACCAAATGCAAGGATGAACTCATTTGGATCGGCTAAAACATAGTTGACGGAAAGCCATGGTGATTAGCGAATTTAATATCTATGAGGAAATTGTCTGATGTTCCCTCAAAGTCGAAATGGAGGTCTGAGAATCATAGTGATATCATGGGTATATGAAGCTAATAATGGACCTTAATTATAATGGTCTGATTGATAAGTCCAATGGTTCAACGAAATTACAACACCCCAACTTCCAAAGGTGAACAAATTAGAACAACTCGAATTTTCTTGAAGGGGATGATGAAATGCTTTAGGTGTGGAAGATAATGGATCTGGGATATTAAATATCGGTTGGAAAAACCTACAACTGCGATAGTGGAGAGAAATTATCCATTCAAACCTCAACACATTGTTCATTTCTTCAACTGTAAAGAACCAAGGAACTTTTAAAACTAGTTTTGTATGCCAAGGGGTTTTTGAGGCAACTAAAAACCTATATGGTATCAAGGGAGATATGTTTTAATCACTACCAACAAAGTGAACCCCAAAAATTAAGTGGAGATAGATATTCTATTTATTAATTTAAGAATAATGAATGTACATTTTGATTCTGGTTCAATGCATTCATTATTTCCCAAAATATTTTTAGGTCAATCCTTATACCCCCGCATGATATGGAAGTAGTGTTATGAGTGAGAACAAAAAATGGGGTAGTCACTATATCCAATTAATATAACTCATCCCCTCTTTAAATCTGTGAATTGAACATCCTGGTGAACCTCAGCATAGTCCCGCTAGTGTAATTTAGTAAAATTTTTGTCACAGATTTGATTTACTTATAATGAGCAAACATAAATTTCCATGAGGGTGAAATCACTCTCTATATGATGAATCGACCCCCAATTCTGTAAATGTGAAAGGAGGGGGATGAATATTCTTTTGAACCATCATATCAGTTGTGAGTATTAAAACCCTATGAGCATGTGTATCTTTCAAATATTATTGAGTATGTGGAAACATCCATCCTTTAAGACATGCCTATTGTGAGGGAATTTACTGATGTTTTTCCTGAAGAACTTCCTGGTCTTCCTCATAGATGAGATGTAAAAATATTAATTGATCTTATACTTGGTTATGTTATAATATACAAGACTCTATATAGAATGGATATTTTGGAGATTGAGCAGCTAAAAGAACAAGTACAAGAGAATATGGATGAAGGGTTTATACACCCAAGTGCTTCCCCGTGGGGTGTAGCAGTACTCTTCATCCAGAAGGATGGGTCAATGTGACTTAACATTGATAATCGTGATCTCAAAAAAATTACAATAAAGATAAAAGAATCATTTTGCTTGAATTGATGACTTTTTCAATTAGTTATATAGAACACAATACTTCTCCAAGGTGGATCTATGGTCAAGATTTTATCAATTAATGGTGAAGATGGTGGATATCCCCATGATAGCATTTCGTACAAGGTACATGAACAATTAATTCATAGTAATTCTATTCAGATTCACTAATTCTTTAGCAATCTATATGGAAAAAATGAATAGTGTTTTTTAAGAATACATCCCCAAATTTTTCTTAGTCTTTATAAATGATATTATAATATAATAAAAAATATAGGAGGAGAATGAGAAGAATATATGAACAGTACTAGAGACCTTAATAATGGATAAGCTATTTGAAAATTAGATAAAGTGGAGTTCTAGTGGAAGGAAATACCATTCTTGTGTCATATCATCAAAATAAATGAGATATTAGTTGATCCTTCCAAGACAACTTCAATTAAGGGATGAATATATAATTTTATCACGATTTTACAACCCTCGTTCCAAGATAACCATTAAGGGAGTCATGCTTTCGTGGATTTATGAATGTGAAGATAGATTCAATTTGTTAAAAAGGAGGATTATCCCTACAACCATGATCACAGTACCCACAAGTGGAGAACTTTTTTTTTCTATTCATTGATGCATTAAAGAATGGAATGGTTTTTGTAAAGATGGAAATTGAGAATGTCATTTCCCATGATTCAAAGAAATTTAATGTTCTAGTGAAAAACTATCCAATATATGATATGGAATTGGCTGAAGTAATTATTGATTTAAAAATTTGGCAACATTACCTCTTTTTGGAGATGTGTGAAATATATATGAATCTCAAAAAACTCATGAATATATTCACACTGAAAGATATGAACATGAGCCAGTGAAGATGGATATAGAATATCAATGACTATGACTGCTCAATCCTTTTCCACCTTGGGAAAGTGAACAAGGTGGAATATTCTCTTTGTAGAAAGGATCCAATAACTCATTCATGGATGAAAATTTAAAAGGATCCAATTTTCATAGATTTTATGAAGACGGAAATTTGAATAATAAATAAGGTAAAATCATCAATCCATATGAAAATTATTTCTTAAACGTCTCTTTTGGAAATATTAAGGGAGGTTCTAAAGGATGATGATGGAATTTAGAAGAAAGGATAAACTATTAGAAAATGGAAATCCTTGTAGTTTAATGTTAATGAAGGAGGAATTATGATATATGGGTCAAGAATTTGTGTTCCATCAAATGTACATTTAAACAATCATCTATCGGAAGATGCACATAATTCAAATTTATCCATTCACCCAGGAAACACAATGATGTATCAAGATCTCTGAGAGAATTATTGGTGGGATAACATGAAGAAGGAGATCACTAAGTATACATTAATGTGACTAGTATGTCAGCAAGGGAAGGATGAGAGGTAGAATTCGAAGAAGATGATGTAACCATTACCCATACTAACATGGAAATGGGAGAACATCACCAAGGATATTATCACCAGACGTACAAAGTAATCCAATGGAAACAATACTATCTTGGTTATTGTGGATTGTCTTACCAAAACTGCACACTTCATTTCAATTTGGGTGGATTTCTCATTCAATAAACTAGACATGATATAAATCACAGAAGTCATAAGGCCTAATGGAGTACCAGTATATATTTTATCTGATCTAGATCCATGATTCTCCACTATGTTGTGGTACAGTCTCTAACATGCTCTGAATAACAAGGTAAACGTCACTATGGATAATAATCCTTAATCTGATGGCCAATCTGAGTGGACTATCCAAACACATTAGGATATGTTGATTGAATTCTTAATTGACTTAAAAATAATATGGGATCAACATCTTCTCTGGTTGAATCTCTTACAATAACAGTTTCCACAAAAGCATCAAAATGGTTTCTTATAAATCCCTTTATGGGAATAGGTGTAAAACACTAACATGTTGGGATAATTTTTTGGATCAAAAACTCATAGGTCCATTAATTTCTTTAAGAAATGTTGGGGAACGTTAAGACCATATATCATTATATTTAATATAATAAGATTTAATAGATGGAATATATTGATAATAATATTGGAGAACTATTGAGTTATGTCAGAGACATAGTATTCCTATTCATATCACCAGGGAAGAGATTTATGAGATTTGGGATGTAGGGAAATAATAGTACTAGGTACATCGATCTTTATGAAATCATTTCTCCCATTTGAGTAGTGTCATGTCAGCTAGAACTCCCACCGAACCTATATCAAGTAATAGATGTATTCCATGTATAACTCTTGAGAAAGTATATACTTTACCCATAACATGTACTAAATCTAGAGGTGGTACTATTGGTGAATGAGCTCTCTTATAAAGAGAAGCTGGGGAAAATCATAGATCATAGGGAAATATTTCTATGAAATAAGACAATTCCCTTCGTCAAGGTGTTGGGGAGAAACCCCAAGTGTGAAGATGAAATGTGGGAATCAAAGGATGTGAGGAAGAAGATTTACCCTCATGTATTTTAGTATGGTAAAAGAAACATTTTAGGGAGAAATTTATTTAGTGTGGAATATTGTATTGACCCGAACATGTATTAAAGAAAATTAGTATTGATGTAATTAAATGTCTTATTGTGTATAATGGTTATGTAAAACATACGAACTTCCTGGTATTTAATATTTTGGATGTTAAAATACCATTAACAATTATTACAGTTCCTAATATAGACGTCGAACATTGATCACAAGATTATAATAAATATAAGGCTTCACCAAATCCAATATACTCACACAATGGATGTGATGGAATTGTCTAGTAGAATTTATCTATACGAAACCCAATTTTCGAAATTTTTAATGGAGGTTCCATCACGGGGATTCAAGCTTAACCAAGACCAAGCTGTGCTTCAACATGATATGTTTGAACGAAACCGCCTATGGGTGAAATAGAAGTAAAAAAAATTACCACCTGAACGATGGTGTTCGAGCCACCCCAAGATTCTGTCTCCATTGCACACCTTACCCATACTTTTCATGAGGGTGTTATAAGGGGTTAGGTAATAATAAATTATCACTATGATTATGTGTATAATATTTTTTATAAATAAAATACATTATTTTTATTTTTATTACATTGTAAATGGTTTTTATAGAAAAAATTGTATTTTAAGTTAATATTAAATTGATAAATATATTTTAATGAATTAATTGATTTTTTATATAAATAATATATTAATAAAATATTACTACTACATTACATTTTATTAAATATAAACGATCGTATAATTTTTTTGAATACAACTAAAACATTTATGACGGATTGAAAACTGTTTTTGTCAAAACCAATAAAATTACCATAAATTTTGGTTTTTATTTAAAAACATAAAAACTAAAATATATAGAATTTTATTAAGATAAAATAAATATCAGTTTTGGATTCATGATTATGAAATTATCTAATGGTGAATTTTTCATTATATTCTGAGAAGGTCGAGTTTTTGGGTAAAAATTAAATACCATATAAATATATAATGTGTTTTATGAAAACACAATGACACAATAGTGATTTAATAAAAAACTATAAAATTTATATTCAACTAAAATATGCTTTAACTCTAAATTAATTTTATTTTATATTTTTTTATTAGTTTTATAGTGACATAGTTGACTCTCCTAAACATCTAAAATATTTTAACTTTTTAAAAATGATTTCCTTGATGGTGTGGCTAACCTCTACATAATAAAGACAAATATTTTTATATGTTCATCCATTTTCCTTATAAAATAGTATTTTTTAATCCCCTTTGGTAAAAAATTTGTGCAGAAATCATGGTTTGGTTTGTGGTTTTAAATATATCATTATATAGATTTCAAAACATATGTTTGTGAAATATTAAATAATTCCCCTCTATTTTACAATATAAATCCACTAATTATCCCACTTATCGTCACAAAAAACCCTTGTACCACAACCCTACACTAACCTCTAATCTCTATAATACCCCCAAGGAGCCCAAAGATCCCATGAAACCTCTCTCATGAAACTCCCAAGCCTTTAGGATCACACTTCCATGTATAGAATTTCTTCCATTCTCATTTTTTCCATATTTCATTATATTGTTATACACATTCATTTTCAATTAAAAATGTGGGTGTATGATTTATAACCTCATACATAAATACATCCATATTTTTTAATTATGAGAGACCTATTTCTCAATCATTAATGAAACACATGTACACATGTTAATATGATGAAATTCCGTAAAAAATTCCCTCTCTTCTCATTTACATTCACACAATTCTTTTATATTATGCATCTAAATTGAATTAAAAATGATAGGATATTATGTTACATGAAAACCATGATGTCAATTTCAATGATATATTGTTAGTTACCCATTTCTCTATCATCAACCCTGTTTATTATTTCGTATTGACATCGTTATGCATCTGAAGTTACACCAAAATTTCCAATGAAAAAATATTCCTTTAAATTAATATCATTTTCATTTCCCTTTAATAGTAATTCACCTATATGGACATGTAATTGGGTTTTTAGGACATACATTTATGTATTCCTCATATATTATTTATTGAATAAATTATTTTTTTTAATTAATACATTTTGTGAGATCCATATAGCTCACATATGCATGAAATGAAATGTTTATAAAGCATGCACCCTGAAAATGCTCTGCAACATTGCGTAATGAATAGTATCATGACACATCATATGCAATGATAGTTTACTCATGATAATTAAATTGAAATGAGTGTTTAATCATGATAATTCAAGGGAAATGAGTGTTCAATCCTACTTTATGTGTAATGATACTTGTCTCATTCTAATATAATGTTAAATGTTGTGGCCAGATTTCCATGTTACGATAATCATTATATATCATGCCTTCATATTCATGTTTCCCTTGTTCTCTATTTATTTTCCTATTTCCTAACATGTACTATATTATTCATGTTATTAATTTTTTACTCCCTTATTGGTATTTTTAGATCACATTTTTTATGCATGCCCATCGGTAATCCAGTGAAATGCAAAGTACGAAGGGATGGTGTGGTCATGTAAAAGATGTTTTCAATAATGATGTTGTGTTTTATAATCTATATTGTTATCTAATGTTCCTAATTTTTCCATAACACTAGACCTCTATATCTTCATAGTTATACTAAGTTAATGTTTATGTAATAAATAATGTTGGATTGTGTTATAAAGAGACGGTTTTTTATATTAATAGTAACATTTAAATAATAATATTTAGTTATTATTTTATGATCAATGGGGAATATAATTTACTCTATAAAATACATTATTTATTGTTTAATGAAATATGATTTTTTATTCTGTACCCTTTGGTGAATTCATTTATTGAAATATTGAATTTGGCCTTATTAACTAATGATAGAATATTCAAAATACATTTTTAATCCCACATCAGAATGAGTATTAATGGGGAATAAAATATAAAAAATGGGAATTAGAAAGTTCATATGATATAAAAAATACTATTATTCTAGGTTGGAAAAGATGGGCATGGAAGAGAAAAAAAACTATCATGTTTTGATGAAGAGTTATAGAAAACATGATCATAAAAAAGATAACAATCAAGAAACTATAGGTATTTAATAGTGAAAAATATAAATGATTTCCCAATATGAAATGAAAATGGTAAAATAATTCATGACCTTTTCTCCATGCACCAAGAACAGTGGATGCGTGATTTGTAGGGGAGGCACGTCGGGATCTCCAAGACGAGCAGACAACATCAACATAGGCGCACCACAAGCCTCAGAAAAGTGGGACTTCAAGCGCAATAGGGAGAAGAGAGAATTCAACCAAAAATAAATAAGGGGGGAAGAAGAACATCTTCTGTGATATATTGATAAAATTCCATTGTTACGGGATACGAAATCTGAACTCCTTGGAATTCGGATCATGGTTGTTCCATGCTATTGGGTGGTTACACACGACTAGATTAATTGTTATTTAATAGGGAGGTTTCTTTTATTTTTAGATATTAATTATGGGATTAAAAATGGCCTTGAAATTCTTCAAAAAGTTAAAAAGGCCTAGTAGTGGGGTTACAGGGGAGGCTGTAGAAGAAAGGCCTGCCAAGGCTGGGTGACACCGATCGGTCGCGCCGATCGGTCCCTACAATAAGTCTCGCCCATCGGTCTCGCTGATCAGCCGTGCCGATCGGTCCCCTCGATCGGTCAAGCCAATTGGTCGCGCCGATCGGTCTCGCTAATCGATCGCACTGGAATTTGGCAAAGGGAGGGGTCATGATGGTCAAGTCAATTACATCAGATACCCCTCAAACTATTCTTGCCCTCGAGAATCCAGAACCAGACTTGATGCCAAGAGGGAGGGGGGCAAACATCCACCCCAGAAGAAACCTCTCAGGAGCAAACATCACTGTCACAGGAACACCTTCTGTCCTGTAAAACCACAGATTCCCTGCCGCTCTATTCCCCATGCTACCACATGAAACAAAAGAATAAACCATCTGGCCTTGTGGGAGAGGGGTTTCCCTTTCTTCGTGTTAAGATACTATACCCTTTGGGCGGCACCGACTCACCCACACGGGTTTAGGCACATCCACTTTAATGCATCCAAACTAGGAATCAGGTCCTCCCCTCCCTATCCTTTAAGAAACTTTACACAAATTCACAAAAAAGGAATCTTCACATCCCATAGTCAACAAGGAAAAGCATTACATAGGGAAAAAGTACTGACAAAACATGATAAAACAAAAAACAACTCTAGGTACTGGGCACCCATCTATGCTTCCCTCCCCTAGGTACTCTCCTAAATCCCACCATGCCTCCATAACACGTGAACCAACGGGATGGTTCATCCACAAAGCGCCTTCTCCTCACGACCCTCGATCATCACTAGCAGTTCCATGAAGGTACATCGTCTTCGATATCTAACTCTCCCCAATCAATGGCGTCTGAGTCGTCATATAGATATCGACGAAGCAGGGACACTTGGAAGACATCCTTCACCCTTTTCAGGTGTGGTGGCAACACTAGCTGATAAGCCACCTTGCCAACCCGGTTCAACACCTCGAAGGGTCCGAGGAACCAGGGAGAGAGCTTACTTCCCATGCCAAGCCTCCGCTGCCCACGCTGAGGGAGACCTTCAGGAACATGTGGTCCCCGACCTCGAACTCAAAGGTCATTCTCCTATCATCAGCATATGACTTCTACTGGTCCCGAGCCGCCTTCATCCTTTCTCATATAAGCTAAACCTTCTCTGTCATGCTCTGAACCACCCCCAGGCCAAGTACACCTGCCTCCCCGACATCTGTTCAGCACATGGGTGAGCGACACGGCCTCCCGTACAAAGCTTCGAACGAAGCCATTCCAATGGTTGAGTGGTAGCTATTGTTGTAAGAAAACTCTACCAGAGGCAGGTGTAGCACCCATGATCCCCCGAAGTCCAGGATGAATGCTGGTAGCATATCTTCCATAGTCTGGATGGTGCACTCTGTCTTCCTATCAATCTGGGGTGGAAAGCAGTGCTAAGACTTAGCTGGGTTCCAAAGGCATGCTGCAATCCCCTCCAGACTTGTGATGTAAAATGTGCATCCCTGTCCGAGAATATGGAACTCGGAAATCCATGCAACCAAACTACCTCATCCACATACTTCCATGCTAGAGCATATACTACACTAGACTCCCTGATCACCAGAAACAGAGCCGACTTCGTCAGGTGGTCCACCACTTCTCAGATGGCATCGCACCCCCCTTGCATCATGGGTATTCCAGTGGAAAAATACATCGAGATGTCATCCCACTTCCACTCAGGTACATCTAAAGGTTGAAACAACCCTCCTGGAACATAATGTTCATCCTTTACCTACTGGCACACTAAGCACTTGGCCACAAACTCTGCCACTTCATTCTTTACTCTGGGCCACGAAATCTATCTCCTTAGACCCTGGTACATTATAGAAACTCCCGGGTGCACTTCTAGGGGTGAGTTGTGGAACTCACTAAGAACGTTGTCGCACATCACCTCAGGAACAAAAAACATCCCCCAGAAAAGCATCTGGTTCTGACCAACCTCCATCCACCCTTCCAGAGCATTGCCCTGGTCAACTCGGTCGCGTATCAATTCGCACTCTGGGTCTCCCCACTGAGACTCCTTCACATTCTACAATAGATAAGACTACAATTTCATCTGATATAGTAAACCTCTACCACTATCCATCCTCACATCCAGTTTCAAGGCAACCAACTCCTCCATAGCTTTCCAAACATCTGCTAACTCTCAGACCGCATCCTTCTGTGACCTCGTCCTCAAATCATCAACCACTACATTCCATTTTCCTAAAGTTTAGGATATCTCGAAGTCGTAATTGTAACACCCCAAGCTTCTACGGTACGCTTCTCTTTGAATAATGTAATAGCGTGTGTTGTACGCAACACCGAGTTCTAACACACCATAACTAATCAAACTAGCCGTTATGAATAGTAATACCTACTTTTTGAAATCATATATATTCTATATTTAAAAATGGACTTCATTTTTGGATTCGGAATATCGAAATTAGCCTAAGGTGAAATTTTGGTACTTTTCGGATAACTTTCATATTTTGATGAATAGTGAAAATTACTAAATTTTAATTAAAAACAACTTTTTTAATCAAAATAATTAATAGTGATAAATTATGAATTTTAGTAGTTTTAAAGTATATTTAGAATATATTTTTACCATTTAATATAATGTTGGTCATTGGACATAATTTTACAATTAAACCGAACATAAACAAGTGTCAATCTTTTGATAGTTATTATCTCTTAAAAACACGCTTTTTGTTTTGACAGCGGGAATTAATTTTAAATTAATTTCTGCCACTTCTGTGTTTTGAATTTAGGAAAATGGATTCCATATTTGGAATCAGGATGTTCAAATTGTGTAAATAGGTATCTTTTATTTTTAGACATTTTGAATAATTACTGCGGTAAATATTTTATTTACCATGGTTAAGGGTAAATCCGGTAAATAAGGGTTAAAAAAATAATATTATAATAATACTAAATTACCCTAAAACGTGTCTCAACCCTATTGGTTGATACATGGTCGACCATGGGCATCTTTGGGTCTATTTTGGGACCCCATGGATCCACTTGTAAGTGATAATGACACATTATATTAATAAAGTTAAAATAAAAATAAAAATGGCATAAGCTTACATCTTTTAGAAGAACAATTTTTACTTAGGGTTATACATGTTGGATTTTCGATTATAAATATTCATTAGAAATCTAAAAAGATTTCCTACATAATGATATTTTATTTATAATTTTTAGACATTATATAATTTATTTTATTTATGACACAATGATGATGAAGTAATTACTAAAATAGTGATAAAATAAAAATAATTGATCTTATAAATACCCAAATAATTATAATATGAAACTTTTAAAGAATTAAACTAATTTTATATGATAATATGATATATTAGGATTGATTTAATTGACTTTGTTCGAAGTAATCAATCTGTTAGGAGTTTCACAAAAATCAACTATTGAATAGTGTCAAAATTGACATAAAAGAGTTCTTAAAACAAATATTATATTATTAATTGATATTAAATTCCTAAAAATCTAAGGTTCGGCCAAGAGACTTATATTATGATAGGTTCCTCATTAATGGACCACTTGGGGGTCGCTTGGATGTATATAGTAAGTTTATTAACCATATTATATAAAAATACAAAGAGACATTGTAAAAGTGAAACTAATTAACTTAGAGTTAATACTTAAAGATAAGGTTAATATAAGTACCCAAACCTGTCTAAATTCTATTAGACGAGTGTTTTCGACCTATCCCCACCTCATCCTTTGAATAGTCAACTTTGGAGCCTTTGTAAACCGAATATGAATTTATTATAAATTAATATTTCTAACTTTTCCAAAGGTTCCCCTCACCCCTCTTATAAAAGGGAACTCCTCCTCATTTCTTCACACCTTCAAAGCCTTTTGGTTCGGCCAAACTCTGCCCAAATACTCTCCCAACATCCCTCACTACAACATAGAGGCCTTAGTTTGATCAGAAAGCTATCCTAAGGAGCCCTTTTGATCAAATCAAAAGGAAGAACCCGAAGAAGAGGTAATGTTTTCACCACCCCTTTTCAAGTTCCATTCTTCTTCCACTTCTTCTTCCTTTGTTCATACCATTCTAAAGTAATAACTCCAGTATCTCACATATACTGTGATGTTATTATAAATATGGTACAACAATATTCAGTATTCTATCCACCCTTTGAATAACATGTCACCATACGTGTGTACGTACGACTTACCGTCTCCACGTCGTGGTGTAAATGTTATTCAATATATTATTATTTGGATGGGTATAATAATGATGTGTAACTCATGTAAATAATAAATATAACATGTTAATGATTCTGTATATATGATATACCATCCATTTATATATTATTTTAATATCAAAAGAATGATATTGTCGCTCGTGCGTACGTACGGACTACCGTCTCCACGAACGCGATGAGATTCATTCTCCATCGTAACCATTAAAGTATAATTATCATTTGATGATTTAAAAATGATGTTTAAGGACTTGATATAATTCTGGATATGAATAATATACAACCTATCCTTTACAAATATGTCTTACGTAACAAAACATATGAAAGAAAACAAGTAAGTTAACACCCGAAACAACGATAATACTAAGATATCAATATTAAAAGATCATATATGATATCATATTAATGTATATGATTCTTGTATAATTTAATAACAATTATTTCACCATTATACAGGAGGTTAACCTACCCCAACAAAGGAAAAGTACAAGGTAAGGGTTATTTCACAATCTCTTCATTATCCGAGGTTGTTTATACGTAATAATCTACTGGGATATCTTTATCATCCACATCCATGTTTCTTAAAAATGTATTTCAAAACATTTTTACTATTTACAAGAATATGGGTTAAATTCATTTATACCCTTGTTTGACTTTTTATAAGAGGTTTATAAAGGAATCTTTCCGTCGTTTTCAAAACAAGGTCCTTTTTAACCTTTTCGACAGAATTGAGGTAAGAATGTTTTTTTTAACTTATACGGTGGGTGCGGTTATTTTACGCCGTTATAAAATCTTCAAAGCTTTCCTTACAAGATTATAAGAATATTTTCAAAGAAAATGTTTTATTTTATATGGATCTTAAATGATTTCAAAATAAAAAGAGATATTTCTTTAAAAAGAATTTTGATTTCATCTATGTCAACATCCTTTGATGGATTTTAAGATTATTTGAAGTTGATTTATTATGATACAAAACTTCTATATTTTATTGAAGGTTTTGTGATATGTTTGACTGTGGATGTTCTATTTTTATACCATTCATAGTTTATGGTGAAATTATTGACATTTCGTATGCTAGTTTTAATACGAACGTTTATGTTATGTTTAAACCTTTTCATATGGGAATGCATTGGACTTAATAAGTGACGGGTGGAGCCCGCTATAGCTCCTCGATGCATCGGTAGGTCTCATGAGACAAACTAGTGTCTTGGCACAAGGCCTTGACAAAATCTTATATGTAGTCTTGGCACGAGGCCTTGGCTATGTGGTTATGATAGTCTGGCATTATGCATTCCAACATTAAGAAAGTGGTTATTGATTTTTGCATGTGATTATTCATTTAGTAGAATATCCATGTGAATAAGTAAATGGCATTATTTCATTTTATTTATGCCATACCATGTTGAAAGTTCGTATTTAAAAGGCTTTTGTTTTAGTTATACATTGCCTTAAATGTTTATTCTTATTTATGAAAGTTTCCACTTTATTGTTATCCTTACTGGGCATTTGAGCTCACCCCTTTTCTATGTTTTATTTTTCCTAGGTAGTGAAGAAGTAAATTATGAATGACTTGCAGGGATATTATGAGGGGTTAATAGTGTGGATATGAAGACTTTGTTGTTGTAGTAGTTTTTCACTTTGAAATGTAATGTAAAACTTTATGATTATATCTAGTGTTTCCAAGGCTACTAAACCAATCGGTCTTTCGAGATTTGATCTTCTTGTGATCATGCCAATGTTACGAAGTAATGCACCGACTCTGGGTAGCTGGGGTCAGGGCGTTACAGTTGGTATCAGAGGAAGTTTAGTACAAACCTTGGAAACTAGATTTAGATAAACTCTGATTAGAGCACGTAGACCTAAGATGAACTTTGAGGATTAGTATAGAAGAACTTCCTAGAATTTTGGTATTGTAGAGATTTTGTGAGTTTTCCGAGCAATACATCCCTGTCTGGATACGAGCAGGTAGAGGCGGCTCTGGCACAGATGTACCTAGGGGTAAAACCCGAAAACACCGCTTTGAGCTAGACTCGAACAGGAACTGGTGCACGACAACGGGCCTTGCTGCACTCTTGGTTACGACACTCCCGGGGGATATGCTTAGGATAACTCTCACTTTCATTACAAATCATTATGAAGGGTTTATGAGTATATACTTCCTCAAAGAAAACATATTTATGATTATGGATTATATCCATAAATAGTTCAATTTATGTTAAGTGTTTTATAAGTATGGGATTATGTATTTTGATTCATAAACTGATCTAGTTTATGCCATTGTTTAGAAATGGCGCCTAGTGGAAGAAATGGAAACCATATCAATGCACGCACTCCATGTAGGGATTTCCCTCCTGCTCAAGATAATTATAGTGGGGCTGGTGATGCAACTGGTGCTGATCAACTAATCACCATACTGGGACAACTTACTCAGGTTATGAATAATAACCTTACCCGTATGGAGCACCCTGATCCGCAACGTGGAGGATCAATGTTAGATCAATTCATGAGACAACAACCACCAACGTTCAATGGGAATACAAATCCCGTAGTAGCTGAGCAATGGATATTTTCCCTAGAGAAAATATTTCAGGCTTTGGGGAGCAGTGAAAGGGAAAAAGTTATCATGGCAGTTTACCGCCTCACTGGAGATGCTGATCAATGGTGGTCATTGATTCAAAATACGAAGGAAGATGATGAAGTATCAAATATGGAATGGAGGGAGTTCAAAGATCTGTTTTTAGAAAAATACTTTCCTCGCGACCATCGAGCAGATATGGAAAGACAATTTCTGAGTCTGAGACAAAAGGAGGATGAGAATGTCACAAAGTATGAGGCTAACTTTACAAGGTTAGCGAGGTACGCTGGTGATTATATTCGCAACCCAAGAAGTAAGATTGATCGTTTCTTTGATGGGTTAAAACCATTTCTCCGTCGAGCATTAGTCTCACAATCCTTTTCATCGTACGAAGACATTGTCTCATGTGCTATCAAGACCGAAAAGGAATTCTCTAAGTCTTATGACTTTAAAGCAAAGCAAGAGAAGAAGAGACCTGCTGATCAATCTGGGAATGGAAATAAGGGGAAGAAGGGAAAGGTTGAATATCCATCTTGTGGTAAGTGCGGGAAGAAACACCCCGGTGCTTGCCTGAAGGGAATGGGAGTCTGTTACAAGGGTGGTGAAAAAGGCCACCATGCTCATGATTGCAAGGGGAAGAAGGAAGCTACCAACGTTCAGTGCTACAATTGCAGGGAGATGGGGCATTATGCAAATGCATGTCCTAAGCGTCAGGAGAACTTACCTCAGAAAAGGCCAAGGGATCAAGGCCAGGCTTATGCTATCACTACTGCTGAGGTAGAAGCTCCGAAAGACGTGGTGGCAGGTAATTTAATGGTTTCCTCAAGTTTAGCAAATGCATTATTTGATTCTGGATCATCGCATTGTTTCATATCTTCCCAGTTTGCTAAGAAAATTAGATATTTCCAATTTGATTTAATAAGGGAGTTGTCAGTTAAAACTCCTAAGGGATGTATCGTTGCAACAAAGTTTTGTGAATCAGTCCCCATTAGAGCACATAAATTTTCTTTATCTGCTGATTTCATCGTCATACCTATGATTGAGTTTGATATAATCCTCGGTATGGACTGGCTTTCGGACTATGATGCGAAGATTTATTGTAAGAAGAAAGAGGTTACGATTCTTGATGATAATGATAAGGAGCACCTTATTTTTAGAGCAGAATTGTCACCACCTAATTCTTATTTAGATCCACCCCCAGTAGCTCAACTTAATTCAATTATTGGGGAGGAAGAGAATGAAGTAACTATCGGTGAGGAAAGGAATGTTCAAATAGAGGATGTACCTGTTGTGAAAGAATTTGTAGATGTATTTCCGGAAGATTTACCTGGACATCCTCCAGAACGAGAAGTAGAGTTTTCCATTGATTTGATTCCTAGATCAAGGCCTATATCGAAGACCCCTTATAGAATGGCTACTGTAGAGTTAGTCGAACTAAAGAAACAACTAGAGGAATTGAGTAATAAGGGATTTATTCGCCCTAGTGTTTCTCCATGGGGAGCCCCTGTTCTTTTTGTTAAAAAGAAAGATGGATCTATGAGGTTATGTATCGACTACAGGGAGATCAATGCTATAACGATAAAGAACAAGTATCCCCTACCTCATATTGATGATTTATTTGACCAACTGCATGGAGCTCAATACTTTTCAAAGATTGACCTTCGATCTGGATACCATCAGTTGTGTGTAAAGAAGGAAGACATTCCGAAAACAGCATTTCGAACAAGGTACGGGCATTACGAGTTTACTGTAATGCCGTTTGGATTGACTAATGCACCCTCTGTATTCATGGATCTGATGAATAGAGTTTTCAAGGAGTATCTCGATGAATTTGTGGTGGTATTTATTGATGATATCTTGGTATACTCCAAAACCTACAAAGATCATGAAAATCACTTGCGCATTATCTTGAAGACTCTGAGGAGGCATGAATTATATGGAAAGTTTAGCAAGTGTGAATTCTGGCTTCAGGAGATTTCTTTTCTTGGCCATATTGTCTCTAAAGATGGAATCTCTGTTGATCCTTCTAAGACCAAGGCAATCCAAGAATGGCCAGCACCTACGAGTATAACTGAGGTACGTAGTTTTATTGGTTTGGCAGGTTATTATCGACGTTTCGTCCAGAATTTTGCCCGATTGGCTAACCCATTAACGAAGCTCACACGTAAAGGGGTTAAATTTGTTTGGACAAAAGAGTGTGAAGAATGTTTCGAAGAACTGAAGAGAAGATTAGTCAATGCTCCTATATTGACTCTACCATCGGGGAATGATGGGTTCGTTATTTATAGTGATGCATCGAAGAAAGGACTTGGCTGTGTCCTTATGCAGAATGATAGAGTTATTGCCTATGCATCACGACAGTTGAAAATTCATGAACAAAACTATCCTACTCATGATCTTGAGTTAGCAGCTGTGATCTTTGCTTTGAAGATATGGAGGCACTACCTCTATGGTGAAAAATGTGAGATTTATACTGATCACAAGAGTTTGAAGTATATTTTCTCACAAAATGAACTCAACGTGAGGCAAAGGAGATGGCTTGAATTACTCAAGGATTATGATTGCACGATACACTACCACCCAGGGAAGGCAAACAAGGTGGCAGATGCTTTGAGTAGAAAAGACCATGGAGTTTTGAACAATATGAGAATTGAAAGGGATCCAATTTTCATGGAGCTAGTGAAGATGGACATGGGAATAACCAGGGAAGGTGAAACATCAATGCTTTTTCAAATGGTTGCCAAACCATCTTTTCTAGAAAGGATTAAGAGTTCTCAGACTGATGATGAAGAATTCCAAAAGAAGATTAAAGCTGTGAATGATGGGAGATTGAGAGACTTTGCGTATGAAGGTGGAATTTTGAAATTCGAGAAGAGACTTTGTGTTCCCAATATACCTGATCTAAAAAGGGAATTGCTGGATGATGATCATAGTTCCAATTTCTCTATACACCCTGGGAGCACCAAAATGTATAGGGATTTGAAGGAACATTTTTGGTGGGACAACATGAAGAGGGAGATTGCTGATTTTGTGTCAAGGTGTATGGTTTGTCAACAAGTGAAAGCTGGAAGGCAACAGCCTGGAGGAGTCATGCAACCTCTTCCCATACCGGAGTGGAAATGGGACAATGTTACGATGGACTTTGTCATGGGGCTACCAAAGACTCCTAGAAGGAATGATGCAATATGGGTGATTGTTGATCGTCTTACCAAGTCAGCACATTTTCTTGCTATAAGAGAAGATCTACCCCTGGAACGTCTAGCAAGACTATATATTAATGAAGTTGTGAGACTTCATGGAGTACCCCTATCGATTGTTTCTGATCGTGATCCCCGTTTTACTTCAAGATTTTGGAAAAGTCTTCAGAAATCCCTGGATACTGAACTTCATTTGAGCACTGCTTACCACCCTCAGACAGACGGACAATCAGAACGGACTATTCAGACCTTAGAAGACATGTTGAGATCTTGCTCACTTGACTTTCAGGGTATGTGGGATCAATATTTACCACTAGTAGAATTTTCCTATAACAATAGCTTCCATTCGAGTATTCAGATGGCACCATATGAAGCGTTATACGGAAAGAGATGTCGTACACCAACCTGTTGGGATGACGTTGGTGAAAGAAAACTTGTAGGCCCAGAACTGGTGGAGGAAACGGTGGAAAAGATGAAGGTAATACAAAATCACATTAAAGCAGCTCAAAGTAGGCAGAAGAGCTATGCCGATAATCGGAGGAAGGATTTGGAATTTCAAGTCGGTGATCAGGTTTTCCTAAAGGTATCTCTGTGGAAGGGAGTCATACGTTTTGGTAAGAAAGGTAAATTGAGTCCCAGGTACATCGGACCTTTCGAAATTCTAGAACGAATTGGGGCTGTAGCTTACCGATTGGCAATGCCGCCAAGTCTCTCCAAAGTTCACGATGTGTTCCACGTATCTCTGTTGAGAAAATACATGCCTGACCCAACGCATGTACTCACCCATGAGGAATTAGAACTGGAACCCGATCTGTCTTGTTGCGAAGAGCCCGTCAGGATTCTTGATACAAGAGAACAAGTACTGAGAAACCGGACGACGCGTCTGGTAAAAGTTTTGTGGAGGAATCATAAGATGGAAGAGGCAACGTGGGAACCCGAGGAACTTATGATGAAGAACCACCCGAGTCTTTTTATACAGTAATACCCTAGAAATTGCGAGGACGCAATTATTTGAAGGAGGGGAGAATGTAACACCCCAAGCTTCTACGGTACGCTTCTCTTTGAATAATGTGATAGCGTGTGTTGTACGCAACACCGAGTTCTAACACACCATAACTAATCAAACTAGCCGTTATGAATAGTAATACCTACTTTTTGAAATCATATATATTCTATATTTCAAAATGGACTTCATTTTTGGATTCGGAATATCGAAATTATCCTAAGGTGAAATTTTGGTACTTTTCGGATAACTTTCATATTTTGATGAATAGTGAAAATTACTAAATTTTAATTAAAAACAACTTTTTTAATCAAAATAATTAATAGTGATAAATTATGAATTTTAGTAGTTTTAAAGTATATTTAGAATATATTTTTACCATTTAATATAATGTTGGTCATTGGACATAATTTTACAATTAAACCGAACATAAACAAGTGTCAATCTTTTGATAGTTATTATCTCTTAAAAACACGCTTTTTGTTTTGACAGCGGGAATTAATTTTAAATTAATTTCTGCCACTTCTGTGTTTTGAATTTAGGAAAATGGATTCCATATTTGGAATCAGGATGTTCAAATTGTGTAAATAGGTAACTTTTATTTTTAGACATTTTGAATAATTACTGCGGTAAATATTTTATTTACCATGGTTAAGGGTAAATCCGGTAAATAAGGGTTACAAAAATAATATTATAATAATACTAAATTACCCTAAAACGTGTATCAACCCTATTGGTTGATACATGGTCGACCATGGGCATCTTTGGGTCTATTTTGGGACCCCATGGATCCACTTGTAAGTGATAATGACACATTATATTAATAAAGTTAAAATAAAAATAAAAATGGCATAAGCTTACATCTTTTAAAAGAACAATTTTTACATAGGGTTATACATGTTGGATTTTCGATTATAAATATTCATTAGAACGCTAAAACGATTTCCTACATAATGATATTTTATTTATAATTTTTAGACATTATATAATTTATTTTATTTATGACACAATGATGATGCAGTAATTACTAAAATAGTGAAAAATAAAAATAATTGATCTTATAAATACCCAAATAATTATAATATGAAACTTTTAATGAATTAAACTAATTTTCTATGATAATATGATATATTAGGATTGATTTAATTGACTTTTTTCGAAGTAATCAATCTGTTAGGAGTTTCACAAAAATCAACTATTGAATAGTGTCAAAATTGACATAAAAGAGTTCTTAAAACAAATATTATATTATTAATTGATATTAAATTCCTAAAAATCTAAGGTTCGGCCAAAAGACTTATATGATGATTGGTTCCTCATTAATGGACCACTTGGGGGTCTCTTTGATGTATATTGTAAGTTTATTAACCATATTATATAAAAATACAAAGAGACATTGTAAAAGTGAAACTAATTAACTTAGAGTTAATACTTAAAGATAAGGTTAATATAAGTACCCAAACCTGTCTAAATTCTATTGGATGAGTTGTTTTCGACCTATCCCCACCTCATCCTTTGAATAGTCAACTTTGGAGCCTTTGTAAACCGAATATGAATTTATTATAAATTAATATTTCTAACTTTTCCAAAGGTGCCCCTCACCCCTCTTATAAAAGGGCACTCCTCCTTCTCATTTCTTCACACCTTCAAAGCCTTTTGGTTCGGCCAAACTCTGACCAAATACTCTCCCAACATCCCTCAATACAACCTAGAGGCCTTAGTTTGATCAGAAAGCTAACCTAAGGAGCCCTTTTGATCAAATCAAAAGGAAGAACCCGAAGAAGAGGTAATGTTTTCACCACCCCTTTTCAAGTTCCATTCTTCTTCCACTTCTTCTTCCTTTGTTCATACCATTCTAAAGTAATAACTCCAATATCTCACATATACTGTGATGTTATTATAAATATGGTACAACCATATTCATTATTCTATCCACCCTTTGAATAACATGTCACCATACGTGTGTACGTACGACTTACCGTCTCCACGTCGTGGTGTAAATGTTATTCAATATATTATTATTTGGATGGGTATAATAATGATGTGTAACTCATGTAAATAATAAATATAACATGTTAATGATTCTGTATATATGATATACCATCCATTTATATATTATTTTAATATCAAAAGAATGATATTGTCGCTCGTGCGTACGTACGGACTACCGTCTCCACGAACGCGATGAGATTCATTCTCCATCGTAACCATTAAAGTATAATTATCATTTGATGATTTAAAAATGATGTTTAAGGACTTGATATCATTCTGGATATGAATAATATACAACCTATCCTTTACAAATATGTCTTACGTAACAAAACATATGAAAGAAAACAAGTAAGTTAACACCCGAAACAACGATAATACTAAGATATCAATATTAAAAGATCATATATGATATCATATTAATGTATATGATTCTTGTATAATTTAATAACAATTATTTCACCATTATACAGGAGGTTAACCTACCCCAATAAAGGAAAAGTACAAGGTAAGGGTTATTTCACAATCTCTTCATTATCCGAGGTTGTTTATACGTAATAATCTACTGGGATATCTTTATCATCCACATCCATGTTTCTTAAAAATGTATTTCAAAACATTTTTACTATTTACAAGAATATGGGTTAAATTCATTTATACCCTTGTTTGACTTTTTATAAGAGGATTATAAAGGAATCTTTCCGTCGTTTTCAAAACAAGGTCCTTTTTAACCTTTTCGACAGAATTGAGGTAAGAATGTTTTTTTTAACTTATACGGCGGGTGCGGTTATTTTACGCCGTTATAAAATCTTCAAAGCTTTCCTTACTAGCTTATAAGAATATTTTCAAAGAAAATGTTTTATTTTATATGGATCTTAAATGATTTCAAAATAAAAAGAGATATTTCTTTAAAAAGAATTTTGATTTCATCTATGTCAACATCCTTTGATGGATTTTAAGATTATTTGAAGTTCATTTATTATGATACAAAACTTCTATATTGTATTGAAGGTTTTGTGATATGTTTGACTGTGGATGTTCTATTTTTATACCATTCATAGTTTATGGTGAAATTATTGACATTTCGTATGCTAGTTTTAATACGAACGTTTATGTTATGTTTAAACCTTTTCATATGGGAATGCATTGGACTTAATAAGTGACGGGTGGAGCCCGCTATAGCTCCTCGATGCATCGGTAGGTCTCATGAGACAAACTAGTGTCTTGGCACAAGGCCTTGACAAAATCTTATTTGTAGTCTTGGCATGAGGCCTTGGCTATGTGGTTATGATAGTCTGACATTATGCATTCCAACATTATGAAAGTGGTTATTGATTTTTGCATGTGATTATTCATTTAGTAGAATATCCATGTGAATAAGTAAATGGCATTATTTCATTTTATTTATGCCATACCATGTTGAAAGTTCATATTTAAAAGGCTTTTGTTTTAGTTATACATTGCCTTAAATGTTTATTCTTATTTATGAAAGTTTCCACTTTATTGTTATCCTTACTGGGCATTTGAGCTCACCCCTTTTCTATGTTTTATTTTTCCCAGGTAGTGAAGAAGTAAATTATGAATGACTTGCAGGGATATTATGAGGGGTTAATAGTGTGGATATGAAGACTTTGTTGTTGTAGTAGTATTTCACTTTGAAATGTAATGTAAAACTTTATGATTATATCTAGTGTTTCCAAGGCTACTAAACCAATCGGTCTTTCGAGATTTGATCTTCTTGTGATCATGCCAATGTTACGAAGTAATGCACCGACTCTGGGTAGCTGGGGTCGGGGCGTTACAGTAATCCTGGATGATCTCCATCCACCTTCACTACCGTATGTTTTGGTCCTACAGGAAGAAGACATACCTCAAGAAATTGTGATCTGTGAAGACCAAAAAGCTTTCTCCGATGAGGTAATGCCGCAATAACATTAGTTCAAAAATGACTGCTTCTAGTTCCCGATTGTGGGTGGAATAATTACGCTCATGAGGGAATAACTTTCTAGACCCATATGACATCACCCCTTTCTGATGCATCAACACACACCTGAGGCCTTGTCCTGAAGCATCGCAGAATACGTCATACGCTTCCCCATCTTCTGGTAGTATCAGCATTAGGGCATTAACTAACTTCTCCTTAAGATAGATAAAGGCTTCCTCACACTACTAACGCCACACGGAAACCTGGTCCTTCTTGGTCAAGGTTGTCAAAGGGGCTGCAACTCGGGATAATTTTGGTACGAACCTCTGATAGTAACCTTCCAGCATGAGGAAACTACAAACCTCTGACACATTCTTGGGTGCTTCCCAAGAAAAAACCGCGTCAACCATTGATGGGTCCACCGCTACCCCCTATTCGGACACTATGTGCCCAAGGAAGTGTACTTATTGCTTCCAGAACTTGCATTTCGACAACTTCCCACAGAGATGGTGCTGTCGGAGGACATTTAAAAGTATCCTCAGATGCTCCACGTGGTCCTCCTCTAATCTTGAATTGATCAGGATGTCGTTTATGAACACGACTATGAACCAATCCAAATACTCCTGGAAGATGGAGTTCATAATCCCCATGAACACAGCCAGAGCGTTCCTAATGCTGAAAGTCATGACCACAAACTCGAAGTGCACATATCTTCACTTGAAGGCTGTCTTCGAGATGTCTCCCTGCTTCACCCTCAAATGATGATATCCAGACCATAGGTTGATCTTCGAGAACCATCCTGCACATTTCAGCTGGTCAAATAGATCGTCTATCCTTGGAAGAGGGTATCTATTCTTGACCGTTACCTGATTCAGCCTCCTGTAGTCTATGCACAGCCATAGACCGCCATCCGCCTTCATTGAAAACAACACAAGAGCGCCCCACGGTGACGCACTCGGTTGAACAAAACCCTTCTTCATCAGATCCTCGATCAGAATCCGCAACTCCCGTAGCTCTGAAGGCTCCATATGGTAGGGAGCCATCAAAATCAGACGAGCACCAGGCTGCAATTCTATCCCAAAATCGATAGCATGTCGAGGTGGTAGAGTCGTCACCTCCTCAGGGAATACGTCCATAATCACACTGATGAACCCAGGTACTTCCACCATCTTAGCATCCACTGACTCTACTGACAGCTCGGCTAACAAGGATAGGAGGGGTTCCTCTCACCTGCTGCCCTTCTGGCCACTCCGCTCGCCGGTGAAATTAACATGTTGGCCACCCATATATGAGAACACAACCCTTCCACGGAAGCAGTCGATGATGGAACACATAGAAAACAACCAGTCGATGCATAGGATGACATCGTATGGATTTATCTGTTGCAGTAGTAGATCCCTGACCTACTGATGTGGCACTATCATCATTTTGCATCCTTTACAAACATATAACAAGTTGGTCTGACCTCCGACTTGTGTGCTTAGCACCAAGGGAATTGGAATTCTCTCGGAATCTAAAACCAGAGCATGGGCCAGACCAGGTTCAACAAACGAGTGAGAATCTCCGGTATCGAACAAGGCATAAGAGAGGGTACTGATCAAACTGATCGTACCTCGAAAAACCTCCGGTCCTGCTGGAACTACTGCCTCCGTGGCGTGCAACTTTCCATGCCCAGATCCTCTACCCCTCGGTTGTCGATCGCCTCCCCGACCACACCCTAGTCGAGGTCCTTGAGTAGCACCCTGAGGCCCGCCTCCCCCTACAACAACTTCCCTTGGAGGAGTGGGAGCTCACTGACCCTTCTGCTTCTGCTGGAAGGGCCTAGCTGGAAGCTGCTGCAGAGGTAGGTGCTAGGCATGTCCACCACTGCCATACTAAACTCGGTCCCGACACTAATTACGGAGATATCCATGGCTCTAACAGACAAAAAACCTCAGTCCTGGCCCCGAAGGGAAAGGGAGAGGATCGGGGTACCGGAACTAGAACTACTGCGGCCTGCTCCCTACTAGACAGAACCTAGAGGGTCTCAATGCTGGAGGTCTGGTGATGATGGCCTTTCCCTTTGACGGACCTAGCTAAATCCCCTCTTGTGACAAACCACCCAGTGTGTGCATCCTCTCCACCACCTTTGACTTCTTCTGGACATCCAAGTATGTCGGCAAGGTGAATGGGGTAACAACATACTAGAGGGAGGGTCAGAGCGCCTCCTCCAAATGTCTCTCCCGAGGCTCCTCATCTAGAAAGAGGTCTGGAGAAAAGAGGAGGAGATCCTTGAACTTAATTCCCAGCTCCCTTACCAACATACTCACCTGCTGGAGGGAGAGTAGCTCCGGCCTCTTCTATGCCTTCATCATGGAAGAGAGGAATTCCGCACGGAACTCCTTCTCAAAATCAGCCCATGCCACCTCAGACTCTCTCCTCTCCTCCAGGTAACGCGTCCACCACTGACACATTTCGCCCCACATCTGGTTGACGGCCAAAGGAACCCAGTACTCGGTCGGAGCCCGGATCAAGCTGAAGGCTATCACCAGCTCCACTATCCATCTCTCCATCTTCATGTCAGAGTTGTTGGCCTCATACTTCTTGAGGTTCTCTCGCTGGAAGGCTCGATGCGTATTCTGCCACTGGTCGTCCTCCTCCTCTCGATCATCCCTATGCTGATCAGGCAAGTCAACGTCATGGACCTCGATTTCCCGTACAACTCCTGGTCGTCTCCCGGGTGCCATAACTGCAAGGTAGACAAGGAATACCTAATCCCAAGTAGTGCAGAATATTGTTATTACACATTATTTGACTTCTTTAAATTTTTTTGAATCCCCAAAACACCCAGAAACATGAGAAAACAAGTCATTATAATGCATGTACCTTTCCTAGGGTCTCTACCCTACAATCAGTGTAGCCTCACATGGTCGTTTTGTAGGTCCAGAGTCCTTGCATTGGATCACGGGGGGCCCTAAAATCTTGTGTCCTAGCCGGTCTTCCCTAGCCTAATTCACGCACCAAGTTCACCCAACGCTATTTCCCAACCATCCCATTAAATCCTCACTGGGACTATCTAAAGACTCCATCCTATCTTTCAACCTGCAGCTCTGATACCATTCTGTCACTACCTGGCTTCACCAAAAGGTGGGACGGGTTAGCAGATTGCCAGGCCCTTCCTTCTTTAAGTTGAAGATTGGATAATGACCCTCGAATCCCGCCTTTAATAGGTCTCATTGCGGAAACCATCACCATGGGTATAAAGTCACACACTAAATGGAAGGAATTTCCTTTTTTATTTTAATAGGATCGGGAGGTAAGATAGTGAATCCCACAACAAAAAAACTGAAAGTACACGTAAAGCCATGAACCATTCCAAATGCATGTTACAAAAGTAAAATCCACTATGTATAAAGGGACTACAAAAAAATACCAAAAGAAAGAACAACTACAACCGAAATGATCTGACACATGGTCTGAGGTAGTACGATCCAGCATGATCCCCGAAGTCCTCCTGGAAACCTGAAATCAGTTTTATATATGTAGGCTGAGCATAAAAGTATACTCAGTAGGGAAAAACCAAATACTCTCGTGAAAAATTGGGGGAGGCATACTAATGCCCTGTGAGAAAAGATATAACCAAGAACCTAGCAAGGAAACTAACTACCCACGCCTCACCAAGGAACACTCCCCAAATAATGCAAGTCTAGTAATGTATAGTAATAACACATTGATGTTTGGGTACACCGCACCACTTCCCACTGGTTATTAATGACATCATACGCATCTAAAAAATCTCTCCATTCTCATTGCAGTCCCACTGCTATACCCCGCCTGCAGACACCTGGGCCACAACTGTCACATGTAACCACGCCTGCAAACACCTAGGCCTGAGCAACCACTGCCACCCCCGAAGACACCTGGGTAAGAAGAACTACTGCCACACCCGAAGACACCTGGGCCTCATCCCGAAGATACTTGGGATACCACCTACTGACACACACCTGGGCCAACCACCACACTACCCTGCCCAAGGTTTCTTGGGATAATAATGGACTTCAGGCCATTACAGCCTGCCGAAGATACATGGGCTATCCGAAAAAGGGAGCTAAAAGAAGCTAATAACCTGCCACTAATAGATGTATTGGAAATAACACTCTCCCTCATGAAATGGGGTGTTTGGTACTAAGTTCTCAACTTGGGTGGGGCATGAATAAGATACACAAAAACTACATGTATATGTATAGGCAACAAGAACTCACCCAATCTAGGTTTTTCGTCTGCCATCCTAAAGAACACTTTCCTTACTATTCATTCATAAGAGAAGATAATAACACCCATGCCCATGTCAAAACTCACACCAAACCAAAACCCCATGTCCCATCCTTACTTTCATGTTAATTAATAATGTTTAAATATGTTTCTTCACCTACTTGGGAAATTAATATGTATAAGAACAAACCAAGGTAAAAATTACAACCAAAAACAATTTAAGCATTCACACCCAGTTCTATTGCACATCACAACAACAAAAAGAAAAGCGAGATCCCTTGATGTACTAGAACCAAATAAAACCCCATGATACAGCCCCATGTCCCCAAAATATAGGAGCCAACGGCTTCTCAACAACAGAGGATCACACCCCAATTCGTGATATAAGCAGAGTAATCACACATCCTCAATGTATAACAACATGGGAACCCATCCCAACCCGCATCACCCTATCAATCTATGCCCCCATCAAAGAAAACCATAAGGTCACCCACAAATGGCTTGTGAAAGAAAACAACCAAAGCAATTCCACCAACACAAGGCATTACCATGCAGGTATTATCATATTTTAAATATTTAACACACTCCATGGATTCAATTCCACTGGGCTTAACAGGGGTTATCATAAAAAAATGATTTGATCCTACTGCTTCAAATTTATTTAGCCGAATATATGTAATTAACCAATTTCCATTTCACAGAAAAAGGTTCACAACCAAATTACAATCCATTTAAACATTACAAGGGGTAAGAGTTTGTTAATGAATAGAGAAAGACCTCCAACGGTCCTGATTTTTAGTAGGCATAAGCCCACAAAATTCAGAAATCATTAATCACGAAAGATGAGAAAAACATTGCAGCATCATCGATCGCACCCCTCCCCTTCATTCTTTAGAATACTTTGATTATTTTCATTTAAGTTCGGTTCATCAAAATCTATAGAAGCAGAAGCGTACCCACCCTGCAAGATACATAGAAAGGAAAGACGAAGGTGAAAACCCTACTTGATTGATCAAGGTTCGACGTTTTTCTCCATGCGCCAAGAACAGGGGATGCGTAATTTCCAAGGGAGGGATGTCGGGATCTCCAAGGACGAGCAGACGACTTCAGCCTAGGCGCACCACAAGTCTCGGGAATGAGGTACTTCAAGTGCCCTAGGGAGAAGAGAGAAGTCAGCCAAAAAGGATGAAGGGGGGATAAAGTACTTATTCTGCGATATGTAGATAAAATCTCGTTGTTACGGGATATGAAATTTGAATACCATAGAAGTCGGATCGTAGTTCTTTCATGCGGTTGGGTGGTTACACACGACTGGATTAATTTTTATTTAGTTCGGAGGTTTCTTTGATTTTTAGATATTAATTTGGGGCTTAAAATGGCCTTAAAACGCTTCAAAAAGTAAAAAAGGCCTAAACGTGGGGTTATGGGGGAGGCTGCAGAAGAAAAGCCCGCCATGTTTGGGTGACACTGATCGGTCCCGCTGATCGGTCCCGCTGATCAGTTGCGCCAATCAGTCTCACTGATGGGTCATATTGATCGGTCCAACCGATCGGTCTCCCCAATCCGTCACACCGATCATTCCCGCCGAATGGTCGCACCAATCGGTCCCGCCGATCGGTCGCACTGATCGGTCCCACCGATCGGTCACGCTGTAATTTGGAAAAGGGAGGGGTCATGAGGGTCTAGGCCATTACAATTACACTTAGTAGCAGATGTGTCATATCTGTGTCTAATTTATAGTATCCAAAAAGATTATTATCTCAAGTATGAACCACCTAATGAATATTTTAATGAAGCAATAAGATAAAATCCCATTATTATAATTATTTATATTCATCACACTAAGTTTCACTCATCCTTATCCCCAAAAAATTGATACATTAAAACCTATACATGAGATAATAGACTATAATAAAGCATAAATAATACATTTGAAATTATCCCCAAATTCAACTGATCAAACATTAATTTATACTAAATAAACACCCTATCTTATTATTTTTATCAACAATTACATTGATACCAACTATGGTTCCACAAACTAAAACATCGAAATATGGTTCTCACATCCACATAAATGACAAAATTTCATTCATACCATTTTAAAATGATAAGATCTAATATTCCATTTTATAAAAATAAATAATATTTTTTTTATTCTCTTACATCGAAAGGATCTTTTTGATAGATTTATATAATTAAAATATCACATAAACTGATTATTCCCACATATTTATCAACTAATAATATTTTCAACCAATTTATATAATAAAAATGTTAATTCATGAAAATTATTCAACATCAACCATAAATTATCCAATATATTTTATCCTTTGTATGTTATAACAAGTTCTATTTTCTTACATACCATTAGGAACAGAAACTTAATAATGGTGTGATCTCAAATGCCCTATAAGTTTGACATTTAATAGATAAAATCATGGAAAAAAATACAAAAAAATACAATATTAAATGATTAAAAACATGATTTTGTAATCAATAATAAAATATAAAAATCATATATTCCTGAACAAAAATATAAATATTGAGCAAAATAACACTGATTTCAAATTAATGACAATCCCCTTATAAGGCATGAATTGAAATGTCAAATCCATTTTCCATGATATCTATATTTTATTGAGATTTCAATTATAAAAACCCCAACACTAGTAGACATGTATAGTAGGTTAATTTAATAAAGTAAAATATGATACAATGAATATCATCCTAAAGGATTGAATATTCTAGTATCTAATACAAAACATATTAAGACATAAAATCCACACTACAGTTGAATTCAAAAAGACATAATTTGTTTTCTCTATAAATTCCATTGTTCCACATAGTGTATCTACACAAATCAATCAAAAAACACTTCTTGGTTTCCTAGGGATAATACATAATAAAAAATTTGTTATGTCAGATGCACAATAATATTAAAAATATTTTGGGATATTTCAAAATTATATAACTATAAGGAATATGGAAAGGAAAATAACTAAAAAATCCAATTTTATATATAAAATGAGCAGAGTATGTGAGAAATAAATGATAGAATAATAAATCAATATATATATTTAAAATATAATGAAACCAATACAACTATATTAGATCTCATCGAATAATCACATGGACATTAATAAATGGACTCATATAGAGGGAATCAAATTGTCATAAATCTGCATCAAACTATCATGTCCATTAATAATATTGTTTAAATTTATGGAAATACATTTATAATTTGTCCAATTGAATTTTCTCATGAGACATATCGATTTATCAGGGAAAAATTGTTAATATGTGACACCCATCAAAAACTAGGTCCAATTAATAATTCATATGATATAATTGAAAGATAACCAACTTAAATAATCATATTGGAAAACTAACATTATAATTATGAAATATACCTTAATAAAATAAACATAACCATAAATAATCAAGAGTAATATGGTGAATGAAAATATAATTGTACATTATTATTCCAACTCAACTTAAGAAATATAAATAACTTATAACGGTTTTATCAATAAAAAATATACCTAATGAATCATAACAAAATTAAATATTTTGATCCATTCATGAATAGAAATACCATATAAATATTTTAAAAAACATTTCATTGTCAAATAATATTTTCATATTTATTTTTTTTAAATTTCAGAAAATAATATGAAAATTAACTTAATTTTAAATATCCATCAAATGTTATGATATATAAATTAATACATTGAGATATTGTGACAGAAGAATATTTCCTTCATTACATCGCATAAAAATAATGATTATGTTCACATTTTCATAAAAAACATAAATTGTATTGAAATTGAAGTAAATATTAAATCAAAAATATTAATTGAAAATTTAGTGGGGGAAAATATATTTAATAAATTATTTTCAAAAGTTAATTACCAATTTTTGAAATAATTTATTTAATTTCATTTATTAATTATGATTTTTTACGATAGGGATAAATAATGTCAAATATTTGTAACAACATTTTCTCAATCAGTATGCATTCCAAAGAGTAAAAAAATAAGACAATTATTAGAATAATTTATATAATAAAAATAGAATGAGAATAATTTTTTTAATATATAATATCAAATAATTCCTCTATGGTAGATTTAATTGAAATCAATCCCCAGTAATCAAAATCTTGTGAAACATTCCCTTACTAGTTTTGTGAATTAAAAATTTTAAGAGAAAAAAATGAGTAACCATAAAATTAACAATTAAATAAAACTATTATTAATATATTCATTAAATTACACAGCCAAATGTTATGCAAATACACCAAAACAAAGAATATGTTCTGGAAATGGATGAATTGTAACTTAAGTAAATGTGAAATTAGAAACCATTACCTAATGTATGATGTCCTTATTTTGTGTATAAAACTCTTATATATTCAATATTTGATTAACATGAAACTACTATATATTACTAATTAAATATTCCATTCCATATATGTTTTTATATTCTTTTATCAGTAGTATATTATGATTTATTGGTTAAGACAACTTTTTCTAGTGATAATTTCCTTTTCTTCATAGGTGTATTATTTTTTTTAAATATGGTCCTTTTAAAATTATCATGGATTCATAATAAATATAATTTTATCCATGAAATAAATATCATATATATTAATCTAAAATGAATTTAAATTAACTAAATAATGTTAGGGATAGTAAATACACTATTTCATTCATGGATATGGTAAACCATATGTAAGCATGAATACAGTGTCCTTTATTCATGACGGATAAAAATATGAGAAATTAACATTAATTAATAATTATAATAATATATATATATATATTATTATTTTTTCAAATCAATACATAGTACCATTCATGAAAAAATTAAATAAAAACATTTATCATCACAACGTGGAGGTAGCAGTCCACACATATGCATGTGTTGCGATACTATTATCTATCATTTTGGATGTTGAGTAGTAATATGTGATATATTATATAAATAATTAAAATTATGTCATAAATATAATATATATTTATTAATTTATATCTTATTTCATTCCATGTAATACAAAATAGGAAAATGAATTACCCCTCTTCGCCAAGTGGTAGTCTGTTGTGCACACACTCGCATGATCATATCTTAATAAAAGGTAATTTTAGAAGGTTTATATTATATAATAATCTAGTAAGTATAATAAATTAATAAATATAATTAAAATATGATAAATAATACATATATTCATCATCTAAATGTATTTATAGAAAAAAATTGCATAGTTTTGCAAGGCAGTAGTCCTGTGTACATAAGATCAAAGGTTTCACTTAAAATTTTATTGAAGTGGATAATGGTATTGGTTGTTCCATTAACATTAAAAATATAAAATTATATGGAATAATGGTATAATATTATTTTAATATATTATTTTTTTATATGGTTTTATAAGATGAGTTAATTTGAATGTAAATTATTAACAACATTACCTCTTCTTTATGAAACTTCAATAGGATTAATGTAAATCCTTTAAATGTTGGTTTTATGATGTTAAAAATGAATATATGATGTGGTGATGTATTTATGGATTATGGTTTTTTATATAAAAAACAATTTATTAAGTGTTAATAATGGAGGATAAGGGGTGGAATTTTAAAATTATGTGATAACACACAAATGCATATTTTTTAAAATGAAATTTGATACCAATATTTTTCACATTACCCAAGCCAAAAAAACCATCATTATTAGAAATTTTATTTTATTAATTTTGAAATATATATATAAATTGGATATATACTATTTATAGTGAATTTTAACCCTTATTTCCATAGTTGAACCCTCGATAAACAAATCTTTTACATGAACTATGATAATTGATATTTTCTATTTTAATAATTCACTATGGTTAGAATTTTTCTATTACCTATTAGATAAACTTATATAATATAATTATATATATGGAATCATGTTTTACTAAAACAATTAAATTATATAGATAGAATAAATTTAAAATTAAATCACAAATATGATTAATTATATATTTTCAAAATTTATAATTCATATAAGTATATGATGTTTTAATATCAATAATCAATATTCAAAAGATTCTAATGAAATAAATACTATAAATAGTAATATTCTCGAACAAATTTTAAATTAAAATCAATTCAAAATAAATTATAACATTCTAAATAAGTCCAATTAAAATGATATTATAAATATAATATAGTACGTTTCATTATTCATAAAAAAATTAATTTTCCTAAAATTATAAAAATATTCACCAAAAGATAATTTTCAATATAGATTTAAATATTTATGTTTATTTTTTGATATAAATTTTATAAATATGTTTAAAATTAAATTTAACTAATTTTTGAAAAAATGAGAGTAAAATAATTTTTAGAAAAATAATGAATTTTTGAAAATAGTTGTATTTTTACTTTAATTTGTTCATATTTTTTTATTAGAAATAGATAACCATTTAAGTTATTTCATATAGTTTAAGACTATATAATTTTAATAATATTGTTACTACAAATAGTACCCATAACCTACAATACCTGATATTGTGGAAATGATTAGATTCTAATCTTTTAATAATGTGTCTTGTTTCTATTAAACATAGTATTGTTTTCTGTTGCAAGATATCAAAAAGATTTAATTTATTTAAAATAAAATATATCATAAATTATTGGGGTGTAACATTATCCTATAATATCAAAGTTTCATGTCATTTACATTTTCAAATACATTTTTCATCTTTTAAAATTATGGTTTATTTAATTATTCCACCCCTAAATAAATATCATCCAAAAAAATTAATCATTATCTGAGTAAATATTTGTTTGTCATTTTGAATAACATTTTTTGGATAACAACTTTGTCAAAAGGGTTAATAAACATTCCATTGATTAGAGAGAATGGTATGTATGATGGTCTTCAAGAATAAAATTGTACAGGGTTACCATGTTGGACAAAATTAGTGAGAAATCAAAACAATAGAATGAGTGAAAGGAGTACATAATTATAGAGAGTGATAAATATCATTGACCACAAGAAAGGAAATATATGAAAAAAATTGAATACTACAATTAAATAAATCAATGATGAGTTATGATTCCATTTTATATATCACAAATAAATATTAAATAAAAATATTTTCAATTCAGGATCCATTTCCCAATGATGAGTAATTAATTTAATATCTAAACCAAGAACATATGAAAATATAGTTAATTGATATTATTATTTCATATATGAAAATTTTCATGTCTTGGATGTTCATTAATAAATTACGACCCCATTTTTTACCTCATTAAATGAATATAAAAAATAAATTTTAATTTTTAATGATCATTTTACATAATATTAGAATGAATAACCATTCCTCATCATTCTACATTGGATCCATAGCCAAATCGGTTGACATAAGATATCAAGGAGCACTAAAAGTTCATCATAAGATATTCCATATATAGTTTTTGTTAATAATCATCCAAAATATGACTTTCCAAATTCAATGTCCAAAAAAATGAAGGAATTTCAATAAACCAATAATATATTCCCCAGAAAATATAATGTAACTCTAAATATCAAAATAAAAACATGTGAATAAATTTATCACAATATAACATCACAAAAAACATGTATTCCTCTAAATGTAAAATCTCATGTTGCTAAATATATTCCAAAAATCATTAATTATTATAAAATCAAACATTGGTTCACATAAACCATCAAGCCTTTAACAAATTTCATGGTCAGAAACACTATCTAATAAAGTTTTCACTATTATATTAACATTAGTATCATAGTAAGGGTTTCACATTAATTATTTTTTTCTAAGAACATACACCTATTAATAAATATATTTTCTAGGTCATTTATAACATTCAACATATCATATCAATTACCTTAATAAATTGTAATGAAATACAATATGTATGATTTTCATGATTTTGATAAACAAAATATAATTGAAATAAAATCATATAATTTCATTATTTTTTCAAATCATAACAAAATTACTCATCCCACTTCATTTAAGGTAATATCATTTGATTAACTATGAACTCACTTCTTTTTCCGATGTATATTCCCTTTATACTTGGGAAATTAATTTAAGTAGTGACCCAAATCCTTATAGTTGTAGATTTTTACGTAAAAAATTTCTTTTTTGGAACAAAATTTATGATATTGGTGTCATATATCTCCAAAATTATTTAAAATTGCAAGTGACTTTATGAAAATATTGCTGTTTTATTATAAGAATTATTACATATGTGAAAACTCTTCAATCAATTATTATGATTATTGATTTTTCATTTTCATACAATTCTTCTCTTAATTTACCCCAGAGATACAGTACATAATGAATTCTTTATCTATTTTTGAAGAAAATTATTTTATGTCCTTGTATACGGAATGATTTAGGCATCCTAATTCCCATTGATAGATTGTGTTAATCCCATCAAATAAACTAGCATTCTTACTTATAGATTACAGTCATTGATAATGTTCCCATTAAATCAACTATGCACTATTAATAAAAATGGAATTAAGATGATTAGATCATAAAATTGTGAATAATAATATATAAAACTTATAATCATTAAATAAATGAAATATATAGAAACATTTATTTATTATTAATATCATAATCATAAATATGGTTTTCTTTGATAATAAAATATAATAAAAAATAAAACCATTTAAAATGATTTGTATAGGAAATATTAATTATCCCAATCATATCCCATAGGAGTGTCAACCCATGTGTGCAGTAAAGAAAATAATTGTGAACCGTGATACACTCAGGTCATCACTAACACCCAGTTTTAGAGTTATTACCAACAAAATTCACCAGATCAAAAATCATAAACCCATATAGTATTCAGATATGGATCTATAACATGGATAACCGGCACAATATTTTTCTTAATAACATGTAATGGTGTTATTATATTCTATTCATAAATGTCTAAAATTGGGATATATTACCTATTTGATGGTTTTCTAACTCTTGTTTTCTATGGTTTCTTCTAAATGTCCTCTAATACCAGCGGTAACATCCCCAACTCTATTATCCATGAGTCAATGGTTACATTATTATAAAGGAAAAATCTATATGTTACCACATACCAAAAGTAAAAATAAAATACTATTATGAGAAAACTAGTTTCATAAATTAGATGAACATTTTGACTGAAAACACTACATAAACTAATTGTTGTCTCTGGGAAGACAATTATTATATATTTGCTTATCCTTGTATATTAATAAGAATACCTCATTATATCCTAAATATATATATTATATGAAAGGTTTGATCTTATATTCTTAGTATGTATAATAATATAATGTAATATATCATATTAATATTAGAATAGTCAATATGGAAATATAAAATACATAAAAACATTAATTTCAATCAGTTAACATAATATAATATGCTCAAAATGTATAATTATATAATAAATCACTATAAATAATCCCAAAATATTGATTATTCTTCATATATTTCTATATAATTGAATAATTAAATGGAGAATAATAAATGAACTCATAATGTGTGAATTCATAATTCTTGACATTTGGATCATAATTTCATGACCATTAACATGATTTTTCAAATCTATTCGCCGAACCCATCTAATCTGACCAACTAATTTTTCTCATGAGACAAATCGATGCATCAAGGTGATATATAACACTATTCCTCACATATCGTATCCTACATGAAATTCATTCCACTTGCGAAAATGGTGTAACATTGTCAAAATAAATACTAGTATTGGAATACAATCATAAAAAATGTCAATTCTTACAAAAATCAATTAACCACAATTCGAAGCTCTCTACAATAATATGTTGAGTGTTAATATAATTTTACAACCCTGATGAAACGAATATTAAACTGTCATGTGAAATTATAAGGGCGTCATCAATATATGATAACCATTATGGTTGAAAAATAAATTACCCGTTGATGTTGTTTATGAATAGATATACCATAATAATGACACTAACTGTTTTTAAGGAAAATGTAATTTTTTAAAAAATTTAATTGAAATATTCAAAAAATATTTATAAAGTTATTTTATATGAAAATAACTTCTTAAATATTGTAAAATAATCATTTAAACATTAGGTTTCCTGATTGAGGGATCATTGTTTCATGTCAAACATGGAAAAATAATTCTTTATTTCAAATTTTCAGTAAATGAATATGTCTCTATGTGTTGATAATGATTTGAGGAGTTTTTAAAAATTTATTGTAAAAAATGGTAAAAATGGATTTAGTAAATAATTTTAAATTTTTTATAAAAATTAATTAAAATATTTATTCAAATCAGATATTTTTATGATAATTTATTTTCATCTAAACAAATAAATAATGAAACATTTTATTAAAAACATTTTCAAATTAATTTTATGAATCAAATATAGTAAAATGGTAATATTAAATGGATATGTTAATTAATAACCATATCATAAGAAACTATATTTATATTATGTTAGGTATATCAAGGATTGTTTTGAACGACAACTTAAAGAAAACTAATGCTGAATATTCCTGAGATTGTCAAATAAATCATCACAGCATTGGAATGATTTGAATCATTATCCCCATAAATGATATAATAATAATGTGTAACATTATATAATTTGATGATAAATAGATTAATGATATATCATATAAATTTTGTATCATATATACCACATAATGTAATAAGTTGTGGTTACTACATTTGTATCATATAAGTAAATGTAGGATTAGAAACCCTTAACCTTACGTTTGAATTTTTTAATATTTTCAGAACATTATATATAATAAATATAGGTTTATTAAAAATTAATTAAATAAAACATTAATATATTTCATAACATATAAAATTTTATTATTGCCTTGAATAACGCATTTATTAACAACTCCTTGTTAAAATCATATTTCAGTTGATATTTCCATTTTTTTAATGTACATTTTAGTTAACTATGTTTTTTCCAAAATTTGATCTTGTATACATTATATATAGATCATTATCCATGATATAAATATATTATATATTCCTTATTTATGTATTTATATTAATATATTAATTTTATACATGGAAAATGGATAATAGTGATTAAGGAAAAGGTAGGTCGTATATACACATGAACACATTTTTATATTATATAACGTATGGAACAAGGAAATAAATTTTAATAATAATTTTATAATAATAAATATTTTATAATTATAATTTATATGAATTAAATAATTCTTAATTAATATCGATGTAAATTTAAAAGGAAAAACATTTCACATTGCCACATTTATGCGGTTGTCCACACATATTTATGAGCAACATTATTTATTCCCACAGATATGAAGGTATGAGGTTAAATGTTATATTATATATATTTATATATACTTATTTTATATGTATAAAATATATTCATTAAATTTAACCATACTAACAACCATAAAAATTTTATTTGAAAAAACAAATCACACTGCATTGTGATGCTGTAGTCAACCACCACACGAGGGATGTTATCACACCTCCCATTAATTGAACATTTAGAAGGTATATTTCATATAAAATAATCATTAATAACTTCATCAATATAATATAATTATTTAATATGTATTATTATGTTCATCATTGAAATGTGGTTAAGGAAAACAAATCCCATCCATTCAAGAGGCGGTAGTCCACCAAACACTCAATCAACATTTTCATTTTCCATTTAATGAAAGTACATATTAATATGGTATATGAAAATAATATAGTACCATATCAGTATATAACATATATTTTGTTATTATAAATTTATATTTTAACAATATAATAGTGAGTTAATACAAGAAGTAAAATTAAAACACATAGTACAAAAAATTCCAGTTCTTTGGGAAACCTTTATAGGTTTAACCAAAAGTGTTATAGGTTGGATTTATGATCTAAAAATGGGAAGATGAATTTGAGGATAGATGTATGGAAATTATATGGATAGGTAATTGATTAGGATAATATTTTTTGACATGTGAATATGGGTGAATATTGTTAGGACTTTTATAAGTGGGGGAGAGGACATACATGAATGTTTTTAAAAGATGATGTGATACCATAATTTTTCATATTCCAAAAGCATATAAATTGGGTAAAAGCATGAACTATAGTGTTTATAAGGTTTATATATATTCAAAAAAATTATTATATAAATGTTTTATGTCATTTTTAACTCTTATATTCTTATATTACCTTCCATGTAAACCCATTTTTACCTTACCCACTGTAATTAATTTTGACAGTTTTCACTTCACATTTTGTTATAAAATTATGTTTGTTATATTAGATAATATAAATTAAGATTATTATAAATATGGAATAATTTTTTTATAAAATTATACATAATTATATGACATAAATAAATTTAATATTTAATAATCGACGCAACAAAACAGAAGATTTTCAAAGATAAAATAACCAAAATTATAGAAATATTTAATGTAAATATTCATTAAGAAATTTATTAAAATGGAATAAATTATATAAATATTAATATAATTAAAATACTTTTACATTAAAATAATTTGAATATATAATATATGTTTTTAAATAAATAAAATCAAAAAGTATTTGTGGATATTGAATTTTATTTTTCATTTTACATTGAAAATTAAATCAATTCATAAAAATTACAAAAGATCACATATAGATTATTATGAAATTTTTTCATTAAAAATTAAGGTCATTTTCTCAAATTATTCTTTTTTACATGTAAGATAAAATTTTAAATTTATTCTGAAAATAGATAATAATAATATTTCATGAAAATTTTTTTTCTTCCAAAAAACAATTCTTTTTCTTCCAAAAGGGATTTATTTAACTACTAATAATTAAATAAAAATTTAATTAAATTTAAACATATATTATACATAAAAATTTAATAATTTTATTATTACTATCCATACCCATAAAATTAATGACAATGTTATAATGTTAATGTTTAAAAAATAATATTTTCATAGAGCATCGCGTTTCATTTAAATCATGTGTTTCGGGAATTGCATGGTCTCAAAGGGACATGAATTTTTTCATAATGTTATGTATCCTATTTTAATGATGTTTTATATTGTCATAAAATAATATTGTTTCATGTCACATACCCTATTTAAAATATTTTTCATATTATAAAATATCAGGGTGTTACAAAAAAACTATATATTTTGTATAATTGGTTATACATACAAAAAATAACAGATAATTTGTTTTCTCATGAAACATGATTCTATGTTGAGGGGATACATAATTTTTTTCCACAACTATCACCTATTATTACCAATTAATTTACCATAATATTTAACAATATATTTTATTCCATTCCTCATAGAACATTTTGTTGAATAATAATAGGTATATATATTTTGATTAAAACAAAATATCTATTCTGGATAAACAATTTTTTTCAGCTAATAGTCATAAATATTTTCAACAATTTTTTCCTAGTCAATAATGAAATAACATTATCCTTACCCTTATTAATAAATATGTATGGCTGTCAAACAATATAACATCAGTTGACCATTACATGTACATATTTGAATAACAATTTATGGTACACCAATACTTTTACCCATGTATTTAGAATATCATACATTGTAAGAGAACATAATAAAATATTATTTACGTAAACTTATTTCTCAAATCATATAGATGATTTATTAAATAACAATTTCATTACTTGAATAACCTAAGCATAATCTATTCGAAGAATGACCATGGATAGATTAAAATATAATATACTAAAAAGATTCAAAAATTGTATAATCATTTATATAGAATGACTATATATCCTGAAATAAAAATTCATGAATACCAAAAAATAATAACAATGGGTAGAATGTATAAAAAAATATATTTAATAATTTGATTAAATGATCCTTACTCGATGATCTATAAATGAGTTACCAAAATCCCTCTCTGCATGGAAACAACTAAATCAATAGCTAATAAAATATTTAAACAAGAGTTGGAAAGTAAATCCCATATAAAAAATAATAATATATGATATTTAATTAAGGGGATGGTAAATTATCATAACACTATACAATGACATTATGGTTAATAAAATGTACCTTGTTGTAGAGTATTAGTATTCAGAACAAGAAAGCCATCATGGCTAGATTAACAATTTATGAAAAACACCTTAATTGATAAGGACTATAATTGAAAATAAAATAATATTATTAAAATATTAATAAATAATTAATTTTTCATATATGTATAATATATGAAAAAGAATAAAATTTAGTTTTTAACACCACACATGTCTCAAAGAGATAATCATTATTTGATACCCTTATGATTATAGAAACATTTGATTCATGACCACTTGATTGAGACAGATTGTAATTAATTTTATAATACATTAGATAGATGATAATTCTAAAAAATATATAACTCTAATAAGAAGTATATAGACAAAACAATTGATATGAGGTTCATAATATAAATTATTTCACAAATATTTCAACTTTAGATTAAAAAATTTACCTAAGTTTTGATCCATTTTGATCAGGAACAAAATTTCCTTAAGAATTTCATTATGTTCATTATATTCATACCCAAGAGACATATTCATAATTTTAACCATGTATACCCCTCATTTTTATTATATATATGAAAGTTTTTACATATTTTTATCATTGTCTATAACTTATCATTATCACAATCATCTAATTTTTTAAAATTCATTTTGATAACTAATATTATATTATAGTACATAAATATTATATCATATAATCTACATGAAAAGATGTTTTAGTATTTTTCATGTATTTATAATTTCATTCCATTCTAGTTTTTGTTTATGATTATTGAGGTTCAAATAGAAAATGGTCGTGATTAACTGATTCTTATTGTACTACTAGATATTTTATATTTTAATGAAATAACATTTGATATAACCATACCATAACTGTAACATTATTTGTTTGAATATTTTTATCATTCTATAAAACATTATAAATGATCCCATTCTCGTCCATGATAATAATATATAGTATTGGTCATGTATTTTTTTAATCTGAAGCAAACCTAAATCCACCATTATTAATTAATGACTATGAGGTGGTTTATTATTATTATAATCAAACAAAAATCATAATGAACTTATCTAGTGTATAATAGTATGAAATAATAAAATAATTTCAGTCTTAGATAAAGAATAAATGAATATTAAAATTATATATATCATGAATAAAATTATTTTTCTAATAGTGTGTCTGGTTATGATGATAAATTTTTTGATGATCTTATATTTACAATATCTCCAATAGAAATCAATAATTTATTTAAATAATATTGATCATAATATAAATAATGTAACATCTCAGATCCGGGTGCTGGCCAGATGTTCCCCATACCCATTTTGTCACATGGCCTCAAGCCCATTTCCTTAAAAAATAGATGCTACTTACTATAAGGGATGGACATGGGTGTTATAGAAGGGAAACTATTCTTTCTTTGGCAGAGTATGAATAATGGAATAACAATAATAAACAAAAGCCGAAGAAGTAATAAAAAAACAGAATTAAATAGCGGAGGATAAATAATAATAAAAATGTATCATATATAAATATATTTTTTCATATCACATTTATCTAATGAAGCAACCAAAATAGTCACAATTCTAGAAATACAACATTGAAACCATAGTAAAAAATATAGGAATCTCCATCATCATAGTAAGCCTCTCTATTGTTTGATTCTCTCCAGCTCCAACAGCAGTCTAGTACCTAATAAATAAGGCTTCTTTCCATTATCTATATATGCAACCATATAAACTATTTGGATCCTAATGAATGCCCGAGAAAATGTCTGAGATGAATCATAAATGAAAACCACTAAAAGATCTAATCCAAACTATTAGTGAATATATATAACAAGTACTATGTAGAAATGAAGCAACAAACTAAGTAGTAATCAAAATTAAACAGTCCAATAGTTTTAAATTGCATTCATTTAAATTTATTAATTATTATGTACATTGAATAATGTAACATAAGTATTTGTACTATGTTATGAATTCCCTTATAAAACAATAACAACAGACGTCTCAAAAGATCACCTAAACAACCAAATAAGACTGATTCCAAGATTATTCTTTTTCTTAGAAGATATGTCACAATAATTCAATAATTTACATTCAACCCTATGGGAATGATCTCACATTTTAACCCATATGTATTATCATTTCATCAACTCAGTAAATAATGACCTTCTGGGAATTCACACATAGTCTAACACCTTTGGTTCCCACATATCAATAATCATTTAAAAACATCCACCTAGGTAAATCTCAAATTCAATAACCCCTAGGTCTTCATAGCAATAATAAAATGAAATCAACCATGGAAGATCTCATATTCAATGCCTTATGGTCCGTCAATCATTTAATGACGACCCTTTGGGTATATGTCAGTGTCTAACCCCTCTATCCAGTAACCTTATGGAAGCTCTCATGGTCAATACCTCAAGGTATTCTTAAAAAATTAATTATTAAAGGAACCTACCTTGGGAAGCTCTCATAGTCCATTCACCTTATTCATACTTTCAAAATAAAAAAAACCATGTATCTCAAATAAATAGAAAGTCTATCGTAACTACACAAGGAATGTAAATCAAAGCATCCTAACATGATTCTTAGACCCAACAACCATAAACAATAAAATATGGGAAACACATCCACAGTCAAGTTAATAACCCTTATGCATAATCAATAACCCTTTTTGAATCAAAAAACCATACCAGCAATTAAAATATGTCAAATTACAAAACACAAAATACCATAAAAAGTGGTATTAATCAATTTTAGCATATATAATATAATAGAAACCAATTAAAGGAACAAAATGCCTACCCTGATTTCATACAATGAACACTAATTAACATCAGTCCTTGAATTGGCCTATAATGATGTTGATCTATGAAAACATTTAAACTAATAAACACTTGATAACTCATGAAAGAGAAGAAATTAGGAAGAGAGGCTCCATGAAACGTTATAACTCATATGTGGGAATCTAATGCTCCTGGGAGCATATCAATTGGATCTCGCTCAGTGGAATGGGTTGATTTTGATGTTTTTTAGCTGTGTGTAACTCTCATGTATGAATCATAGGGTGAAGAAGATAGTTCTGTATGTGAGACGCGACCTCACACCGATATAAAAAATAAAAATAAAAATACATTTTTTGTTAATTTAATGTACACACCGTGTACTAGCCCCAATCAACCCCTGCATTAGCTGGTTAACCAGGTCACCCACATGGCCATGTACTCGGTCGTAACACAGTTTGTACACTGTCTTGATTTCATGCCAGAGTGCACGACCTGTACAAGGAAGTACACAACATGGAATTCACAATTTCCCTTCATTCCTTTTTTCTAAAAAACATCCAGAATATAAAATCCATACCTGAAAGAAGACTCAGGTTCCTACAAAAAGACCCCATTTAATAAATTCATTATTGAATTTCACTTCCATGGGTGGGGACGAAGAATCTATAAACAACTTTGTCCACGTAGATTGTATGTAGGCCTCCTTCTCCCAAGTATCATCCTGTACTCACCGGGGAGGCCATAACACCATTAACAGAAGAATAGACTTACCATGAAGAACCTTCATGCTGTGATACACTATACGAATAGTGTTATTCTCAACAGATGCATATACTTCCAAATCAAACTCCTCGGGTTGAAAATTATGAGACAAATTTGAAAAGTAATGTCAGAACATAAAAATGCGAATGATATCATGTGTAGCCTAGTACCTATGATGTAACTAAAACTAATTGGGAACTAACCTGACTCTCTCCAAAACCTCAAATGGCCCGACTTATCTCGGTGAAGGACTTACATTTCATTTAATCCTCTTAAGACCCATCGTTAGTCTACCAAATAAAAAAACAAGATCTCCGACTGTAAAATCCAGAAGTCATTTACAACCATCATCATAAGATTTATACATAAACTATGAAGTATTCAACCTGATCCAAATCAATTACACCAGTCTAGTTGTCTCCTTGACAAGACAAGATCCCAACATAGTTTCCTCTCTTTTCTCCAGCCAACATTGGGTTCATCGGTATGGTCTACCGTACAATACTCATAAGGGTCCACTTGAATCATCACCTGAAAAAACAATAATTGTAGGAATACTCTAATATGGGTATGTGTGTCTCTCAAGAACCCCCAAACTTCAATATGGATTCTCAATGAATTTCCTATAATACTTTAATCATACACTTGGTCTGGCCATTTTTTCTTGGGATGTTTTGCTGTAATCAGATATACCTGTGTACCCAAATCCCTCTATAGCCCCTGCAAGACATGAGAAATAAACTAGGTATCCCAGTTTAAAATGATTGAGTGTTGAACCCCATGAAAATTTACAATCTATCAGATGTATAACCTTCCAATATCATCAACAATTATGGTCTCCTCGATAACCATAAAGTGTGAAACCTTTGTGAGACTATAGAGAACCACCCAAACCATATAATTCCTTCCAGGAGAAATCAGTAAACCTATCAAGAAAACCATCGTGACATCATTCCACTTCCACTCGAGAATGGGTAGCTTCTATAAAATAGATTATGGTCATTGATTCACCACCACCACCTTCTGACAAGTAGAACATCTCATTACAAAACCAGAAAAAACATTATTCTTTTCTAGCCACCAATACTATCAGTGTAAATCATGATAGATCCTAGGGACACAAGTATGAACCTCCCAATCAGATTAATGAAAATCCCACATCTTCTCCTCCCGTATGTCTTATAAAACCCATACACACCCATGAAAAAGAAACATCTAACCCTATATTACATTTAACCAAAGAGTAGGGTCCTCACCTAACACACTATCCCCTAGGACTAGGACTTCAGAAGATGATAGTTGCCTCTTTCACACTCCATCCTGTAGAGTAGATGTAACATCTATAAAAAGAAATAAATGTATTCATCTATCTATCATGAACCTCGATATGCATTTCACATAAATAATACATAACTTTCCATGGACTGGTGGCCTTTTGAACTGCATGTACACGAGTTCTATTGTTCAACGCATCAACCACTGTGTTGTCATTTCCATGCATGAAAGCATGCTCAATTTCATAAGTCAGAAGGAACTCCATCCACCTTCATTGTCTTAAATAAAAATTGCACTGTGAAAGGATATATTTTATGTTATTGTGGTTAGGGATTACCACAAAATTATTTCCAAAAATATAATGTCTCCATGTTCTCAAAGCATGGAAAACTGCAAACTAACTTGAGATCATGCGTCAGGTAATTATTCTCATGGGGCATGAACTGTCGAGACCTGTATGCAATGACTCTTTCCCCTGGCAGAAGCAATGTTCCCAAACCAATACCTAATGAATCACATTAAATGGTGTAAATCATTACCATCTATATAAAAACTTGTATCAGTGCATAATTCAATCTCACATTCAACTCTTGAAAGGATGAATCAGAAGAATATGTCCACATCTACTTATCACCCTTCGTAGTTTTCCCCATCAGTGTAGCTTCTAAGTGTGAAATATACTATATGATGTGCATGTAGTAACGTGATATCCCCAGAAATCTATGTACCTCAAATTAATTTATTGGATTCATTCAGAAAACTAATGATTTCAATTTCTATTGGACTATTGATACTCCTATTTCTGAGATAACATTTCCCAATAACTGAATCTGGTCAATCAAAAGGTGTTATTTAGGGAGATTGGAATATAATTTATGGACTCATACTATACTCAAAACGATCTCATGATGGGTGTAATGGTCATGATGAGTTTGAGAGTACACCAAGATATCTTCCACAAATACAACCACAAAAGAATCCAAGTAATGATGGAACACCTAGATCATCAGTTCCATCCACATTTTTGGTGCGTTTGTGAGACCAAACAACATAATCAAATACATGTATAGACCGTACCTACACCGAAAGGATGTAATAGGTATATCAGTTGGTCTAATGTGCAACTAATGATAATCAGATCTCATGTGAAACTTGGAGAACACTTGGACTCCTCAAATCTGATCAATGTGATCATCAATCCTTAGAAAGGGATATCGGTTCATGACTGAAAACAAATTCATCTTCTGATAATCTAAAAAAAGTCTCAGGGTACCATCCACCTTCTTTGAAAAAATTATATGCATACCCCAAGGAGAAGTACAGGGTCATATTAAACCATTCTCCTAAAACTCATCTAACTACTCCTTAAGATCATGTAACCATGATATATCCATACTATAAGGAGAATTGGACAAATGTGACACTCCTAGAACAAGATCAACATAGAAATCTAACTCTCTCTATGGAGGTAATCTAGAAAATTCATCTAGAATGACATCTATAAAATGATCCACCACTGGGGGAATGTCCATCTCGGATGTCCCTTGGTTATCTAGATATAAAATAGAAATCTGTTCAATAATTCCTTCAAACCCATGATGCTCGGGTCCACCTATAATCTCTTAGACATCCCATTCACACTTTTCTTGAAAATAACCACAATTTGGTGACATGAAACTCACCATATTGATATTGTAGTCCAAAAAGGCCTCGAAGGATACTAACCAGTCCCATATGAGAATAAAATCAAAGCTTGTAATCTCTAATACAGAGAGGTCCTATAAGAAGTTACACTCACTGTCCTCAATGGGGAACTCATAGCACTGATGTACATAAGACTTCTTAATCCTTAATAGAGTGTCTAGAGTCAAAAAATCATTATAAGTAATGATAAAGAGCCAAAGGATCTCCACAACCGCAATTGATATAAAACTATTAGAAGCCCCTGTATCAAAAATATAAGAATCTAAAAATGAGGAATTTAGAATCGTACCTCTAAGGGTAGAGGGTCTGGGATATTGATACGTATGGGTATGCCCTACTAAAAATATCTGACCTATACCGAATCCCACCGACCCTACTTAACTATACTAAGCTAATCTACCCTACTGTCACTGAAATCATGTAGCCTGACTACCATGGCCACAACCACCTCATCGATCTAAATGACCTGACGAACTCCTATTCTTGGACTAATGAGAAATTTTTGGTCCTCCTTCTAAATGTGGAGTCATAATATAACCCCAATAAAACATTGTTGGTGATGGAATCTAGTAAAAACGTTGAATATGGACAATCATGGTGCAGGATCATCACAAAACTAAGTCTCTTGGGAAATGAGGTATTGTATTCCCACTCTTCCCGCACTTGTAGCATAACACAGGGCTACATGAAGATACATCGCAGGAAGGATCCTTATGGCGCATCCTTCTATCTATCAAGGGATTTATATCCTTGGATTCTAAACCACGCTATATCATATCTCCCTAATCCCTAAGATTATGCTAGGTAATCGGTGTCGGGTTCGCAATAGTTGTCAATGATGTTATACTGAAGAAATTAAATTATGGTTATATGTCATTCACGAGGCCATCCTCAATTTTCCTTAACAATGATAAAATTTATCCTCCTAGAATAGGTGAAAACCGCTGATGCTCTGTAAAATGAGAAGAGCATTCCATCACTGAATGAGTGCCCTACTCCATATTCCATGATCTATCTGTCTCAGTCTACACTCTATGTCTCATGGAAAAAGTATTCATAAAATGTCCTATAAAACTCCTCCCAATACACATCCTAATGAATTTCAGCCTATGTGATGACATCCCATAATCTCCTGAAAAAATCACATAGAATTTATGTAGACAGCTTCACCATCCTCTTGGAAGTCATATCCAGATTCCTAAAAACTGCAAGCGTGGTCTCTAACCTTGGATCTATAGCCTATGGTTCTCCATCCTGAAAAAAGTGGTAGGATGATGTTGCTGGAATTCATGCGTCAACTCTTCCATAGAGGGGGAAGGATGTGGTGCGCCCCAAAATTACTGTAACATCCTCAAAATGATTTCACAGAACTGTGCATCATCACATGCATCCGGTATAAGCGGTGGTGACAGGATAGGCACAATGAGAGGATCTACTGGTCACCCCAGATCTACAAGTTCTATTGTCTAATAATTGCCTAGTATCTACTGTACAACTAGAGGATCTCTCGTTGGAATGAATCTAGAAGGTCAAGATCACACTTCAGTCTATGATTATCAAAGAAAGAAACCCTTGAGTGCATGAAAAGACCTGGATAAGAAAACATTTAATTTTTACAAAATTATGTTACATGACATGTATAAACCCTACAAAGAGATCTCTAATAAAATTTCACCATGGTGTGTAACTCTACCTAATTGGGTTATGTAACACCAATACACATGAGTAGTTCATCCGGAGACAAGGTGTGTACTTGAATTTTCCTTCCTTCCGGAGTTCTTCTACACTACTAGAACTACAGAGTTCTCTCCTGGGTAATAGTACATGGGATGTTCATAGTATTCATGATTTTTACTACTCATGTTTTCTCCACATGTGTCATTAGTCACATGGTCAGTGACATAGTAATCTCTTCACAAATTGCATGAATGAGACATAGTGTGTACAACCTATGTTTCATCAAGCTGTGTCATTAGAAACACTACCAGACACAGGGTCTCAACACCACATCATGTACTCCTTGTACATGAAGTGTTCTACCAATATTTGTAAACCCCATGTCTTTACTCACACAGTATATCACATGGTTAATGACTACACGTCGTGTACATATAGTACACTATGTTTACTTGAGAAAATTTCTTTCATCTGATATATAGGAACACATGACGTGTGTTCATAACACCAAACGCCATGTTTTTTGGGATTCTGGACTATAGGCCTCTGAGACTTCATTGAAGCTCTTAAAAAAAATATCATGACAAATTTTGACCAGTGAGATCTCATACTCCCACGAATCATTTTGTGGCATCCATATTCCTATCATAACATTACAAAAATGAATTAATGTTCAAACAAGATCCACCAAATTGCAATCAAAGAGGTCCCATAACACCAGAGGGAACAAGTTTTGGAGTACATCCAAATGAAACGTTACATATTACAATACCCAATCAAAATATAAGGTATTGTATCAGGAAATATATGAAAAAAACATGCATATGTGGACCGACATCTATCAAAACAGCATGCAATTGGTAATAAATCCTAAATGGAATGGCAAGAATGCATGGCGTGTGATCTCTACCAAGTGACTATATGATTCATGAGATGTCATACCCTCAACTTATCAGGCTGGAACAAAAATAGAACCAAAATGATATAAATAATAACAACACAAAACAAGTGTGTCAACCAACAGTGAAATCAAATCAACATTAACAATTGTGAAATAAGGAAAATTCCAATATTCGATGTAACATATATTTTCTCTATACCAGGATTAGCTACACCCTAGCACTTCTTAATAAAAACTACTTATTCCTTCCTATCCTAGTCTATAGGATCCAAAAAGTAAGAAAAAAGAACCTCATTATAATACCTATTTGTAATTTCCCAGGTCCAAATGCCTCTCAAAGGTAACCCGTACCTGGTTGGTCCCAAGTCCACAAGTGCATTTCCCCGAATGCTAGAGGTTACAAACTAGTAGGGATGGACATGGTTGTGATAGTGGAGAAACTATGTTCTCTTTTTTAGAGTATACAAAATGTAATAACAATAATAAAAAATATCAGAAGCAGTACTACCAAACAACAGAATAAAACAATGGAAGACAAATAATAACATAACTACAACATATATAAATAAATGATGCAGGTCACAAGTATCTATGGAAGCATCCAAATAGGCCACAATGTTAGAAATACAATACTAAAACCAAAGAATAGAAAATATTATAATACTAAGGCATCGCAAGCCTCATCATGGTCCCATGATCTCTAGCTCCAACATCAGTCATGTACCTTATGAAGAAGGGTGATTTCCCTTATCTACATCTGCAACCATATAATATGTTTAGGTTAAATATCATTACCCAAAAACGGTGGGAGGAGAATACTCGTAGGAGACAACAAACTGATCTGTTTTTCATAAATGTTAGTGAATATATATAGCAGGTAGTATGCATAAATGAATAAATAAACTAGGAATTACTCAAAAGTAAACAATTCTAAAACATTCAATTACATTCATTTAAATTTATTAATTATCCAGTCGATTGATGATTTTAACCTCATGATCTAGCCAAAATTATGTACCCCCTATATAATAATAACAATGGACGTATCAAAGGATCATCTAAACAATCATGTAAGACGAAGTCCATGCTTGTCCTTTGTCTTGGAAAACACTTTAAAGTGATTCAATCATATATAAGAAAATGTAGAAAATATCTCACAGTCTAACCCCTCTGGATCACATATCATCAATTCAATAGACAATAACCCTCTGGGAGTACTCAAACAATCTATCCTCTTTTCTCCCACATAGCACTAGTCATTCTAAAATGACCCTTTAGTTAGATGTAACGGTAAATACCTCTAATGGACTACATGGAAATAATAAAATTCATGTCCCTTGGCAGCTCTCAGAGTCAATGCCATTTATTCCAAAATTCATTTAATAATGACCCTCAAGGTAGCTCTCACAGTATTAAAAATGTGTCCAATGAACCCATGGAATCTCTCACTGTCAATACCTTTGGTCATTCATAGCAACAATTCATAATTAGAATACCCTACCTTAGAGATATCTCATTGCCAATTCCCTATGGTCATAATTTAATAATGTGAACAACATTCATCTTAAATAAACAGAAACATCTTCTTAACAACACAAGGCATTAAAAAAAATAACCTTACTTTCTCCTAGACAAAAGGCCATAACCAATCAAACATGGGAAACACATTCATAATCAAGGTAATAAAACATATTCATAATTATTAACCCTTTCTCAATCAAACTACTATTTCAAGCATTAAATATGGTGAAATTTCTAAACATCCAACAACTAAAACACTTGTATTTGGAACATTTAGAAAATATTATCCAGAGACAACCAATGAAGGGCACAAAACACCTACCTTGATGTCATATGAAGAACACTCTTAAATATCAGCCCTTAAATCAGCCAAGAATGATGTAGATCTGTGAAAAGGATAAAAACGATCCGTCCTTGATAACTTATAAATTGGGAGAGAATAAAAAGAAATGCTCTAGGGGATGAGAGAACTCACTAGTTGGAATCAAATTCAACCATCGACATCCCAATAAGAGCTTAGATAGAGGAATGGGAGAAGCATAATTTTTCCAAGTCATATGTCACTCTCATGTATGAATCCCAAGGAGACGATGATGGTTTTGAACGTGAGACATGACCCATCACCTATATATCAATTAAAAACAAAAGTACAAAGAGTTTTAATGTACATGACGTTTAATTTACTCTTTAGGCCCCCATATCAGGCAGGCATTCAGGTCACTGACGTGGCCATGTACTCTGTTGTGACATCGTCAAATCATGGTCTTGATGGAGTTCCAGAGTACATTGCGTGTACTAGGAAGTACAAGACATGTACTTCAAAAATATTCTTCTTCCCATTTTGATAAAAAAACCCAAATTGAAAATACATACCTGAAAAAAGATCTGGGATCTTACAATTCATATATCTATTCATTGTACCCATTTCTATAATAATCTGTGAATTATGGTGATGAAAATATAAAATGTGTGATATATGGAGGAGGTGGTCCACACAGGCGCTTCAATGCCTTTTTTTTTGATTGATTGGGATGAGGATATAAAATGGTTTATTATATTAATTTTAGTAATTTATTTATATACATACAAATTAAATAGGTTTTAGGAGGGTGGATGAGATGTATATATAAAAAATTTAATAGGGAAAATAAAACCGACATCGATAATTTGGATCTTATATTGATTTAACCATTCAAAATAGTATATCTATGGAACTATATGGATAAAATGGTTAAAATAAGAGTTTAATGTCTCTAAAAGAATTAATATTTTTATAATTTAAGGTAAATTGTTAAATATAGATGTGTGATGTTTCTTGAGTATGTGTAGACCTTTTATTGGTGAAAAAAGCGAAAACATTACCAGAAAAGAATATTTGGTATGGGATACCAATTGAATTGAATGTGATTTTGTTAGTGAGAACTGTTGTAATGGATTTCATCCCATAATAGTATTTCTGAATGTTTTATTTTGGTTTTCAACTATTAAAAATAAATGATACCACAATAAACCATTTTAACCCTTTTAATGTTGAATTAAAATTTACTATAGATAATATGTTATTACATTAAATATAAAATGTCCATTATTATGTTGTTTTAACATATTTTTTTATTTTTTTATCTATTTATTGTAATTCGATGTCTATACATTAAAAAATTATCTTTTTTGTTAATCCATATGATATAGATAAAACTATAATATTGAGAAATGATTCATATAAAATAAGTGTTTTTAATAAATATTTCAAAATATTTATTAATTAAAATTTCATTAATATATTATTTGGTTTAATTTAAATTTATATTATAGTCATTTTTGAAAATACATTAATCTATGGTTTAATTCAAAAATTGTATATCTCTTATGAAATTAATTATTCAATGACTACCCTTATATATAGAAAATTGTAATGAATCATTATCCAAATTAATATATTTTCAATGAATTTGTAAATACTATAATACCTTCATAATATGTTACTTTTTAATATAAATATAAATTCAATTTTATCAAATAAATAAATATATATTTAGAAAACTTAATTTCAACTTTGGTATTGATAAACCCTGTTTTTCGATGAATATCAAATATTAATCTTAATAAAATAATTTTTTGATTAATAAAAACAATGATTTAAATCATGTAAAATTCAACTTCATATAATTCATCAATCTATTTATGAAAAAAATCATAAAATATATTGGTAAATAATTTTTATTAGAAACTTACTATTATTAATCTTATTATATATCCATTACCAATTAAGTTGGAGTAAACCAATAAATAATATAATTTATCAATATAAGCCTCATATTTCATGATATAGGTAATCAGAGAGTATAATAATGTTTTTTAATAAAATAATCGTATAAATAATAAATGATCATATGAGTCATTTAATATAACATTGTTAAATTTCACTCATATTAAAACATGACCTTATTTTCTATATATATATATTTCATAAAGTGGTAACTCATATTATTTATTGATAATTAAATATATATATTTAATCAGTCATACATAAAAACATACACTATATCTATGTATATCAAAATTTCATTTATGTTTTGTGTGGCATATTCTATGAGGTATCAAAAAAAATGATTTATTTTAATTTAATAATATTTAACTAATATATGGTGTCATAAAAATCATGATAAAAAAATTATTATAATTTTTTTGGACCTACTTTTTTACTCATACTCATCTTTTTCCGATTATTATCCAATTTTGGAGCCACATACCATTATGAGTACAATTGTTGTAAAATACAATACTCCTATAACTTATCAAATGGACCATTTAATAACATACATTCTTAGACACTAAATTATATATTGATAGAAAATTCTTCTACCAAATCAGTCCTTAGAAATCATATATTTTTCTTAGAGGTTTTTGTCTCTTTTTGGAAGCACCCCTAATTTATGTAATCCAAATTTAATAGAAGTAATCCAAAATTTTATATAAAAAATTATTAAATTATTCTTTTCATTTATAATATTGTATGTATTCTAATTAAAATATAATTTAGATCACAAAATCCTAAATAATATGATTATTATATTATTTATTAATAGATGTAATTATATTGATGATACAATCCTTATCTATCTTCTTCCATACTTCATAGAATAATCATTATGTTGCTTATGGGTACGTATAAACTACTACCTTTGTGGTTCATGATACTCTACTCTACTAAACTGCAATTATTTATTTGAAATTCATGGATAAGTAATAAATTATATCATTGTGAAATATAGATATCTCTCAAAAAACTAGAAGTAAAATGAGGCTCTTGATCTTATTTGAACATCCTTAGTACCCCTCAGAGTCACACCACCTCCTCTATAAACGTTATCCATGTAAACACTAATGATATTGACTCCCTAATCATCATAATTTGGTATGATTTCCTCAATAAATTCAATATCACTGATATTGAATCATATAATATAGGATATTAAGATAATTAGTAATGAAGCCGATAGATATTTCTCCAATATTACAGAGGATATCATCTACTGGATGTGGAATACCACCAAGAATATGGTGCTTGATGTTAATATTTTTATATAAAAAACATTTAGATAAAAATTATGCAATTGTATGCATCATCCCATGATTGAAAACATGACATCTTAATGATCATTACATATCTTCTTGACCATGATGTACTTCTAGTAGATAGTTATTGAACATATAAATCAGAATCTTACACATAACCACTGAGATGAGAAGTGTTCCTAGAAGAAACAACTTATTCATTCCATCCTCAGATCATCCATTAGGGGAATTACAAAAAATAGCTTAGTTATCATAGAACACAACTTCAAAATACCATAATTGTGAATCCTCTACTAATTAAACTGCAACTGACTACATTATCATTTATAAAAGACAACCTATTCCTCCATCCACTGTAAAATATAGATGTAACACGAAGTGTTATTCCATCATTAACAATGATTCTCCATATTCACCCATGACATAACTATGTGACTTCCTTCTTATTGCATCATCCACAACATTTTCCATTCTTTAATTAAATGAAATTCCAGAATCATAATCCTATAATAATTAAATAAAATTATTATAAGACATGATCCCATAACACATAGAAATGACATATATGAGTCTTATATGTTCCGTATAAATTCAATGATGCTAGATGATAAAATATTTTCACCAAAATTTAATGCTAACTAATCTTCCACTATCTCGTGATCATTTTTGGTACAGTAATGATCATGGGGATGTAGAGACCAAGAACCATAAAAATATAATTTATATTTTATTAATCCTAGTAAAACCCATGCTAAGATTAAGAGAATAATAAAAAACCTGAAACTGGTATCCCTCCATCAGGAAAAAAGTTATTTGAGAACTGGACATCATTTTCTGTTGAAAAAAAAGAACGAAACTCCTCATTCGAAAATAAAGGCTAATTATTTCTGATAACTGTTTTTATTAGATTAAAGAACACATGAAATTGGTTTGGAACCCCCTCTAATAGACTAAAACACAAAGTAATATCCAAAATCTACCAAAGTCCTATGGGATTCCAATAAAAATAAATCATCTATATACAAATGATCCATATCTAAAAACTATTGGGTAATTACATTCCACAATAAATGGACTTCCTGATCCCCAAACACTAAATTTTACAACTTATTTAGTATATGATAATGTTTCTTAACTCCCCAAATTACATGGTTATTCTCTTTATACTCCCCATCTGGAAGAAAGTACACAAGTATTTCATTGATAAAATCCATTAAATATTCTTTCTATGAACTTTCATTAATACTATGTTCATTAACCCCATGAACATGGATGGTGAATTTGTCACAAAATATCATATTTTTTAGGTTGATAATGAATATTATTATTATGAATATCATCATCCTTCACCAATAACTTTTTTTATATTGAATCTTATTAAAAGGTAGTCTATACCAACGATTTTGAAACATTGGTATAGGTTGTAAAAACATTGGTATATCTTATTAAAATGTTTTTCCAAACCATTGGTTAGATAGGCATCATGATAAGACTATACCAATGGTTCTACTTCAATAATTGGTCGATATCCATGTAAATGGACGTATCCCAAAGGTTCAAGAAAAACAATTAGAATATAATTGTACCAATGGTTTAATAACAGCATGTATATAGAATAATTTACTAGTTTACCATCATTTTTGAAACCATTTCTATATAATTTTACCAATGGTTCTACTAAAATGTTGGTAAAGCTATACATTTCTACCCTATAACAATAGTTTGATATAGTTGGTATTGATTTTTCATATATTTATGCACAATAACCACCAATAATCCCCTCCATTTCATATAAACACATATAAAACATAAAACATCAACAAAACACATGCCGTCACATATTAATATGATTAGTCTTTCCAAAAAGGAATATAAAATAACATAGTATTCCCTATTTAAATCATTATATGACAACCACTCTTCCAACTAACCCATTTCTATTTCATTGGTGAAAATATCTCAAAATTTTTACTTCACTCAGAATTGTATCAAATATTTTATCATTTATTCAATGGTGTGTTATCTACTACACCATAACAATGTTAAAACATATTTTTTATAAAATGACATAAAAAATACTCATTAATTGGGTATAATATTTATTTAACATCCCAAATGATCATTATACATCCATGTTGTGTTTCTATTATTGATTTATGAGTTTAGTATTTAAAACTCTAATGAATTATTTGAATAGGTTGATGATGGTAGGTACAAAGTTTTTGTAGCTGTATTTAAATGAAGGGTTGCAATGAAACTGAATAGAATTCTTTCTACAAAAGAGATTTTTTAAAATTTTAATGAATTTATAGATGAAGGGAGCCATCATCATCACCCCATTGGTGAGAGAACAATCACCTTTTGAAAGTGGGAAGGAGATTGGATCAAAATGGTGTCCCATAATATATATAATAAAATGAAAATGAACCATACTACGATGACTAACATGTTGGATACTGACAACAAAGAAGCTCAAGTTCATCAACCAAGAGTTTGGGTGTATGATTTGGTTGATCTTGTGACTCACTGACGACCGCCCGCGTAGTGTGGACGTCCATTAGAATCAATTTACAGTCTAATATACGTAATTGTGATGTATTTTTTCTATAATGTTGTAAAATGATGTGTCTATCTCCACATATATTATAAAGTCCATCATTAATGGAATAGTGCACAACACCATGTCATTGAAATGTTATCATGGCAATATGAGAGGTTGATACATTATAACATGGAAGGGGAATCATGGAGGAGCCAAGGACATGGGCGGTTTGGGAAGGCAGGGTGGGGAGTTGGAGAGAGTTTAATTGATATAGTTGGTTATGGTTGTGAAATTGTATTGATACCATGTAAAAAAGAGCATTCAAGGATTCTAATATAGGTAATGAATTAAATATAGAAGTACAACCACTGACCTAATTATTCCTTTAATTGTAAAGTCATATATTAAATATCAAAATACCCTGATGAAATTATCCTAAAAGATGTCAACACATTGGTAAATGGTGATCTGATTAATTCTATATAGTATTTTGGCTACCTGAGATAAGAAAAATGTGACCTACGTGAGCACACATATATTTAGTAACAACAAATTAGAAAACATAAAATGTCAATAAAATATTTGAAAATTTAAATATATAATTTTTTCCCTTATCACTATCTCCATCTCTATCATCACCATCATAATAATCCTTATCCTCATCCTCGTCTACCTCCCTACCACTGTTATCATCCTTTCCCTTATTCCATTATTCATCATTGGCCTCATCCTCAACCTTGTCCTTAGCCTCATCCTCACCGTCATCATCTGCCTCATCATGTACCTCTCACTAGTCCTTAGCCTCTTCCTCTCCATCATTAACATTGTGAATGAAGTCATCTCGAACACCCCTAGAAATACTTCTTGGTGCATTGTAAGTTGAATTCATCAGTAACATATATTCATCACAATCTATGATGGCATATTTTGGATGTGATGGACATAAAATATTCCTCATTTTCATAAATTTAGTGTTTTCCCTATCAGACCATTCATGCACATGTGTGGCCCTTTTTATCCTTTTCTGCACATGACTTAACCTTCTCGGACACCATTACAATTTAGCTATAAGGCCCCAGCCTTAAAACTTACTTAATTGTGAGTTAATATAAGATTACACATTGAGGATCTTTTCAGGTTTAGAGTTTTAGAAAATTAGATCATAAAACATGGATTACATTCCACATTTAATTAAAGTGGTTACATAAAATACAGGATTCATTCTTCCCAACAACGAAAACATATTTAAAATAAAACTTGGATTCTTCCTTGACACATCCTTGACACTATCATCACATCATGTACCTTTCCCTTGACCTGTGGAAAAAATTTCATAAAAACATGCGATGAGCATAAAAAGCTCAGTAAGGGTTATAAAAATATGGAAAGGAAACATGAGTTCATATATACATAAGAATGAAATCATACTTTACTCATAAAGCATAGGCACTTTAACATACCTCATCAAATGATGAATAAATCATAGAAATCCTAAGTAATAAAATGTAACTTGAGGCATTGATAACATTATTACATGGGGAGTAACCCTCTTAGTTACGTTTGGAATACCCATCACAGTATATTCACTAAATCTCTTCGGAGAAACCTTAACGTTTCACTCCGTCGTGTTACCCAATGCATTGGAGAGCTATATCGGGCTCACCCACCCTTAGTTTATCACGGAACCACCCGTTTTCGTAACAATTCCCAAGAACCATAACATAAACATATCTCATAAAACATGCATAAAAGATACATAACATTTCCACATTTCAATCAAAATATAACATTTTAGTATATTGAAATAATGAATCCATTCAAAAAGAAACCATTTCCAAAACCATTTAAAACATTTAATAAAGAGATTTTTAAATCAAAGTGTCCCATACCACCTTGAAGCTTTTAACATTTTAAACCATTAATATCCATATAAATAAATACTTAAAACCATTTTTAAAACATGGATATTAATAAGAACAAATCATTCAAACATTTAAAGCGATATTTTGGTTAAAGGGTTTTTACCAAAATTAGAGACATTTGAATACAATAATTGAGGAATAAAATTTAATCCGAACTTTATAATATCGTGAGAATAAATGTATTCATGATATAATATTCCAAAGGATAGTATATACACCATATAAGAGTGAATTGGTGCATAACAACAATGAAGTCTCAATAGAGATGTAAAATGAGATGAAATCCATTATAAAGAAGGTATCCTTAAATTAAGGATAAATAAATCTCATAATTATGTGTGACAAATATAAATACACCCAATATAAGTGGATATTAAGTGTCATACAATCAAAGGTTATTCACACATATTCAAAGGATGACATATTCAATAACTATATGTTGAACCCAATGAAATCGAAATTGGGTTAAGAAGTTCCCTTGGTAAAATTCGGCAGCCTAACGGCGTCAAATTAAATTTTACAAAAAGGGTTGATGAGAGATATAAAGGGGAACTCATAACTTTGACATAGAATTTACATAAATAAGGATATAGAAGAACATATCCCAACATAATATTATGTGAATTAAAAGACATAACAAAAGAAGTCTTTTTAAAAAAAAGAGGGTGAAAGGTCCCCTTACCGAGTTGGGTAACTTTCGAAACGTACACGCCATGGAAGAAAGGTCATTCAATGTGGGTGTGAATACACATTAATGAAATTATACTACACAATGTGTATGATAATTGGAAATACATACACCACTCAATGGAAATTGTGGCAAATGTAGCATAAATATCAATGGAATAAAAGTGTGATGAAAAATCCCTTACAAAAACTCGGCAGCCAATCGTCGCCACTTAAAACTTACAAAATGGATTAATGTGAGTGAATAGGGTCTCTAATCATATGAACATAAAACTTACAGTAGGAGTAATATAAAAGAACATCCCAATCATAAGAAAGACGAGCTTAAAAGGAATGACATAAAAGAGTGTACTTAAAAAGAAAGAGAGGTGTAGCATCCCTTACCTCGGGTCCGACTTGACTCGATCGTTCTTTAAAGTCCTGAATAATAAACTTCAGTTAATCTCTACTTGCTTAAGAACCTTTTTCAAGTTCATTATTCCTTTTATACCATGTTATGAACATCATGTAATCATTTAAGTTAATAATGTTCATTTTGTCGGTATTTGGTTCTTAAGTCAAAAATAGACTTCTTACACTTACATGTTGTTAATTTTGTCAAAGGATAGTTATATCCAGAATGATATTAATGATTTGGATAAAATATATATCATATATATTCATCATATACATGTATTTATAATATTACATCACATTTAGAGGTAAGAAATGAAATGCACCGTTCATGGAGACGGTAAGCCGTACGTACGCATGAACGCTACTTCCATTTCTATTTCTTATTTTCTGGAATGGAATCATAATGATATAAGAGTATATTATAATTCCAGTATAATAACATATATAATATCATTAACTTTATCCTTTACACATCCAACATATGGTATTAACGAATCAAATCACTTTCAGGGGGCGGTAGTCCGCAATTCCTAAAATGAAGATATCGTGTTTACCAATAATGGAAACAATAATGGTATGCCATAAATGAAAAATACAGAATATTAAGGAAATAATAAATATATTATATATCATATATAAAAATAGTGACATCATAATGGCCACATTGGAAGGTGTAAAATGAGTATTGAACAATCATCGTTTTGGGAGGCAGAATTTCACCATCCACGGAAACCGTATGTTCTTTAACCATTTGATGTAGTTGTGTGAGAGTGTAGCTCGAATAAATCTTATAACAACATCCTAGTATATTGAATATACTGGTGTTGTTACAAAATAAGTAAATAAAAAGTTTTTAGGGGGTTGGAGAAGCAAAATAAAACAAATGAACATGAGAGAATGAATTACCTTTAAAAGTGTAACTCCTTTTGATTTGAGCCTAAAAACTTCATTTGAAAGGATTCTGCCCAAATGGAATCCTATAGGATGAGGAGAGGGATGTGGAGAGAGTAAATGGGAAGGGGATGGCCGAGCCAAAGGCTTTAGGAGTGTGTGAAATGAGGTAGAGGTGGGGGCCTTTTATAAGAGGAGAGGAGGGGCACTTTTGGAAATCATGAAACTATTATTTTATTTTCAAAAGTGTTTCAAATTTCTAAGGGCCCACATTGATATATTTAGAAGATAAGATGATAAGGCTTCTAAATATTCCCATACAATAGTTTTTGGACAAGTTTAGGTCTTAGATTTTATATTATCATTTCATTTTATTTAAACTGTTCATTAATGAGGTCATTGTTTCATCATCATGATGTCATAATTAAATTAATTTATTTAATGTCTAAAAATTATAAAAAAAATAATGATGTAGGAAATCTATTTATATTTCCAAAGAGTATTTATAGACAAACTTATGATTAGTATAACCCCTTCTAAAAATTGTTTTAGTAAAACAATTTATGTTAGTGTCATTTTTACCTTTATTTTTAAAAAAAGGCATTAAAGTCATTATCTCACCCAAGGGGCTGTATAGGGTCCCCTAAATCGACACATGGGTTGCCTTGGTCGGCCATGACTCATACAATAGGGGTAGGACAAGTGTCATGGTGTTTTCACATTTTTCTAAAATCATTTTTACCTTAAATTACACTAATAACCTCTAATCGCGATTAATGAAAAAAAGTTACTATTCAACAAAAAATTATTTTCATCCCATTGAACCACATTTTACATACTAATGAAAACCATGTATGTCGGATTTTTGAAATTCAATACACATTAGTGGTAAACTTTCATTTAACTGAAAAATCAGTTTTCTTGATTACCACTTAGTAGTTTCACTATTAATAAAAAATTGGAGTTTTTCAGAAAATTGCCAAAAATTCACCCTAAGCTATATTTGATATTCCGAATTCAAAAATGAAGTCTATTTTACAAAATTCAAAATATATAAGTCACATTATTTAATTTTATAATTAATTCCCACTGTCAGAGGAAATAGCGTGTTTTTATAAAACAATAAGTATCAAAAGATTGGCACCAGTTTAAGTCTAATTTCAAAGTGAAATTGATTCCAAAGACCAACATTGGATTAAATGGTAAAAATATATTCATATTACACATTAAGACCAATTAAAAAGATAATATAATCATATAAATAAATTATATTAAATAGAGGTTTTGAATTTAAAATACAACATTTTACACTTTTCATTAAAAAAAGACCTTTATCAGAAAGATACCAAAAATTGACACAAAGTAAATTTTGATGTCCCAATTCATAAAGAAGAGTTTTATTTGGTCCAATAGAATTTATAAGAGTGAACAAAAATATATTTAATGACGGTTCTCCATCAAAAGGAGATAAGTGAACCTTTAGTGAGAACTAGGGCATATACGCCTAAAATTGAATTCTTTCTGTATTTTAAGCCTTTATCTTTTATTGGATAAATGTAAAAACATTTAAAAACATATATAATCATATTTTAGTTATTTCTATCCATTCTTGCCAATACAACGGCTACATGTTAACTGCCATTTAAAATAATATTATTTTATTATTAGAGTGCAACGTAAGATTCCCAAGAAACTCGTTGTTGCGTGTTGGGTACGCCATCGAGCATAGTGTCCCCTTTAAAGTCATATTAATATTTTATTCCCAAATATGGATAAATAAGAAAATGTCATATTCGTTATTTACCTGGGGTGTTACATCCTTACCCCCTTTTAAGAATTGCGTCCTCGCAATTTTTTAAAATTGAGCATGGAAACATCCTTCAAAGTCCCACATCGGAACAAGAGTCGGTAAAACAATCACATTAAAATAAAGAAAGATAAGTACAAAGGTCACCCGAGTTAACCCATACTAGGATTCCATGTAGAAAAATATGGACATGGAGGGGAAAACATAGGTTCATGTTCTGATGGAGAGTGATAGAAAACATGTTTAGGAGAAAGATAACAATAAGAAAATCGCAAACTTGTGATGGGTTAAACGGTGTTGGGTTCCCCAGTAGGAAAAGTTAATAGACAATTTTTTTGCTTTAGGTTACTTTTTATTGAGGAATTTATTTTTGAGCTTAAATAAAACAAAAGGAAACATACTTACTTGTCATGTTGACTTCCAACTTTTACTAGATTCCTTAATCAAACTCATATTTTTTTTCCAAAAGACGAGTATTTAGGGAGACTTGTTCGCATTAATAGTACTATAATCAACTTCTAGAGAACCACCTAATCCAAAAAAGATAACTATATACATCCCATGTCTTTAGGCATTAACCAAAACCAAAACCATAAAGGTTAGTACAAGGTCAGATAATCCAAAAAAGGATAACCGTTTATAAAAAGAAAATCTATTCTTAATCTCAATATTTGTCCAACAAAACCCAAAGATCAACGAGGACCATTCGATAACCAATTTGTCCATAAAATTATTCAAAGTAAACCAATCTATGATTGAAACCCAAATATTTGAAGGATTTAGTCACATAGTCTTCCAAGTTAAATCGTAACATTTATCTCCAAACAACATTAGTTACTCCTAAAGTCTCGTATTGAAAAGTAATTAACCTAATCACATATCCTCCATGATAGGTTAATCATTTTCATAAATAACCCTATATCAACTTACTATTAATTAATAAAATCATATAACTAAAAAGAATCAGTCAAACTAACTAGGGGCATCACGTAGTCCAGTGGTAGGCGATAAATACCAGTTGCACTTTGGTTGTGGGTTCGATTCCCACAGCTTTGTCCGACGTGACTGGTTGTCACACGGTCTGTGTGTTGTCCTTTTTCCAAAACTATATAATTCTTAAATCATTCCCCAAAAAGAGATAAAATCATCAAAAATGATCATAACATATTTTAACCTCAAGTTTATCTCATGCCTTTCATTTTCCAGCATATAATATAATAACCCATAATTACCTCAAAAGTAAGGATCATATAAACCCTAATGGTTACCTTTAAAATTATTACCTGAACTTCCACATAGATTGTAGTACAAGATGCATTATGGAACATACCAAGGTTCAAGTGGTTGAGCATGAATCCTTGATAGTTGGTTTAGAATAACCACGAGTTTCCTCATTGAATACCCCATTTCATCCAGTCTCATAATCAGAGAACCAACACAGTTTCCATCAAACCAATTGTCACATTGGTGCCTGCTAGATCCAGCAATTTACTAAAACCAAAAAGGTCAGTGTGAGTATATCAAAAAAACCATCATGTACTAATGAGTAAGATAAACACTAAGATATACTTACTCATTCACTTTATATAAAACTAGGAATCTTTCTAAAATCCTAGCCATTATGGTAATGTCACTTATGCTTAAATAATACCCTAACCTCTAATGTTATCTAAACCGACCTTTGATACCAACTATAAGGCCCTATCCTTAAACCTTACTTAATCTTGCGTTAATACAAGATTACACATTGAGGATCTTTTCAGGTTTAGAGTTTTAGAGAATTAGATCATAAAACTTGGATTACATTCCACATTTAATTAAAGTGGTTACATAAAATATAGGATTCATTCTTCCCATCAACGGAAACATATTTAAAATAAAACTTGGATTCTTCCTTGACACATCCATGACAATATCATCACATCATGTACCTTTCCCTTGACCTGTGGAAAAAATTTCAAAAAAAACATGGGATGAGCATAAAAAGCTCTGTAAGGGTTATAAAAATATGGAAAGGAAACATGAGTTCATATATACAAAAGAATGAAATCATGATTTACCCATAAAGCATAGGAACTTTAACATACCTCATCAAATCATGAATAAATCATAGAAATCCTAAGACATAAATGGTAACTTGAGGCATTCATAACATTCTTACGTAGGGAGTAACCCTCTTGGTAACGTTTGGAATACCCATCACATTATATTCCCTAAATCTCTTCGAAGAAAACTTAACGTTTCACTCCTTCGTGTTACCCAATGCATTGGAGAGCTATATCGGGCTCACCCACCATTAGTTTATCACGGAACCACCCGTTTCGTAACAATGCCCATGAACCATAACATAAACGTATCTCATAAAACATGCATAAAGAAGACATAACATTTCCACATTTCATTCCCAATATAACATTTTAGTATATTGAAATAATGAATCCATTCAAAAAGAAACCATTTCCAAAACCATTTAAAACATTTAATAAAGAGATTTTTGAATCAATGTGTCCCATACCACCTTGAATCTTTTAAAATTGTAAACCATTAATATCCATATAAATAAATACTTAAAACCATTTTGAAAACATGGATATTAATAAGAACAAATCATTAAAACATTTAAAGCGATATTTTGGTTAAAGGGTTTTTACCAAAATTAGAGACACTTGAATACAATAATTGAGGAATAACATTTAATCCAAACTTTATAATATCATGAGAATAAATGTATTCATGATATAATATTCCAAAGGACAGTATATACACCTTATAAGAGTGAATTGGTGCATAACAACAATGAAGTCTCAATAGAGATGTAAAATGATATGAAATCCATTATAAAGAAGGTATCCTTAAATTAAGGATAAATCAATCTCATAATTATGTGTGAAAAATATAAATACATCCAATATAAGTGGATATTAAGTGTACGACAATAAAAGTTTATTCACACATATTCAATGGATGACATATTCAATAACTATATGTTGAACCCAATGAAATCGAAATTGGGTTAAGAAGTTCCCTTGGTAAAATTCGGCAGCCTAACAGCGTCAAATAAAATTTTACAAAAAGGGTTGATGAGAGAGATAAAGGGAATCTCATATCTTGGACATAGAATTTACATAAATAAGGATATAGAAGAACATATCCCAACATAATAGTATGTGAATTAAAAGACATAACAAAAGAAGTCTTTTTAAAAAGAGAGGGTGAAAGGTCCCCTTACCGAGTTGGGTAACTTTCGAAACGTACACGCCATGGAAGAAGGGTCATACAATGTGGATGTGAATACCCATTAATGAAATTATACTACACAATGTGTATGATAATGGGAATTACATACACCACTCAAAGGAAATTGTGGCAAATGTAGCATAAATCTCACGGGAATAAAAGTGAGATGAAAAATCCCTTACGAAAACTCGGAAGCCTATCGACGCCACTTAAAACTTCCAAAATGGATTAATGTGACAGAATAGGGTCTCTCATCATATTAACATAAAACTTACAGTAGGATTAATATAAAATAACATCTCATTCATAATAAATATGAGCTTAAACGGAATGACATAAAAGAGTGTACTTAAAAAGAAAGAGAGGTGTAGGATCCCTTACCTCGGGTCCGACATGACTCGATCGTTCTTTAACATCCTGAATAATAAACTTCAGTCAATATCTACTTGCTAAAGAACCTTTTTCAAGTTCATTATTCCTTTTATACCATGTTATGAACATCATGTAATCATTTAAGTTAATAATGTTCATTTTTTCGGTATTTGGTTCTTAAGTCAAAAATAGACTTCTTACACTTACATGTTTTTAATTTGGTCAAAGGATCGTTATATACAGAATGATATTAATGATTTGGATAACATATATATCATATATATTCATCATATACATGTATTTATAATATTACATCACATTTAGAGGTAAGAAATGAAATGCACCGTTCATGGAGACGGTAAGCCGTACGTACGCATGAACTCTACTTCCATTTCTATTTCATATTTTCCAGAATGGAATCATAATGATATAAGTGTATATTATAATTAAAGTATAATGAAATATATAATATCATTAACTTTATCCTTTACACATCCCACATATGGTATTAACGAATCAAATCACTTTCAGGGGGCGGTAGTCCGCACTTCCTAAAATGAAGATATCGTGTTTACCGATAATAGAAACAATAATGGTATGCCATAAATGAAAAATACAGAAGCTTAAGGAAAGAATAAACATATTATATATCATATATAAAAATAGTTACATCATAATGTCCACCTTTGAAGTTGTTAAATGAGTATTGAACAATCATCGTTTCGGGAGGCTGAATTTTGCCAACCACGGAAACCGTATGTTCGTTAACCATTTGATGTAGTTGTGTGAGAGTGTTGCTCGAATAAATCTTATAACAACATCCTAGTATATTGAAGACACTGTTGTTGTTACAAAAGAAGTAAATAAAAAGAGTTTAGGGGGTTGGAGAAGAAAAATAAAACAAATGAACATGAGAGAATGAATTACCTTTAAAAGTGTAACTCCTTTTGATTTGAGCCTAAATGATTCCTTTGAAAGGATTCTGCCCAAAGAGAATCCTATAGGATGAGGAGAGGGATTTGGAGAGAGTAAATGGGTAGGGGATGGCCGATCCAAAGGCTTTATGAGTGTGTGAAATGAGGTAGAGGTGGGGGACTTTTATAAGAGGAGAGGAGGGGCACTTTTGGAAATCATGAAACTATAATTTTATTTTCAAAAGTGTTTGGAATTTCTAAGGTCCCACATTGAAATATTTCAAAGATAAGATGATAAGGCTTCAAAATATTCCCATCCAATAGTTTTTGGACAAGTGTAGGTCTTAGATTTTATATTATCGTTTCATTTTATTTAAACTGTTCATTAATGAGGTCATCGTTGCATCATCATGATGTCATAATTAAATTAATTTATTTAATGTCTAAAAATTATAAAAAAAATATCCTGATGTAGGAAATCTTTTTATATTTTCAAAGAGTATTTATAGAAAAAATTATGATTAGTATAACCCCTTCTAAATTTTTTTTAGTAAAACAATTTATGTTAGTGTCATTTTCACCTTTATTTTAAAAAAAGGCATTAAATTCATTATCTCACCTAAGGGGCTCCATAGGGTACCCTAAATCGACCCATGGGTTGTCTTGGTCGGCCATGACTCATACAATAGGGGTAGGACAAGTGTCATGGTGTTTTCACATTTTTATAATATCATTTTTGCCTTAAATTACACTAATTACCTCTAATCGCGATTAATGAAAAAAAGTTACTATTCACCAAAAAATTATTTTCATCCCATTGAACCACATTTTACATACTAATGACAACCATGTATGTCGGATATTCAAAAAATTACCAAAAATTCACCCTAAGCTATATTTGATATTCCGAATTCAAAAATGAAGTATATTTTAAAAAAATCAAAACATATAAGTCACATTAATTAATTTAATAATTAATTCCCACTGTCAGAGCAAATAGCGTGTTTTTATAAAACAATAAGTATCAAAAGATTGGCACAGGTTTAAGTCTAATTTCAAAGTGAAATTGAATACAATGACCACCATTGGATTAAATGGTAAAAATATATTCAGATTACACATTAAGACCAATTCAAAAGATAATCTAATCATATAAATAAATTAGATTAAAAATAGGTTTTGAATTTAAAATACAACATTTTACACTATTCATTAAAAAAAAGAACTTTATCAGAAAGATACCAAAAATTTACACAAAGTAAATTTTGATGTCCCAATTCTTATGAAGTGTTTTATTTTGTCCAATAGAATGTATAAGAGTGAAAAAAACTATATTTAATGACGGTTCGCCATCAAAAGGCGATAAGTGAACCTTTAGTGAGAACTAGGGCATATACGACTAAAATTGAATTCTTTCTGTATTTTAAGCCTTTATATTTTATTGGATAAATGTAAAAACATTTAGAAACATATATAATCATATTTTAGTTATTTCTATCCATTCCCGCCAATACAACGGCTACATGTTAACTACCATTTAAAATAATATTATTTTATTATTAGAGTGCAACGTAAGATTCCCAAGAAACACGTTGTTGCATGTTGGGTACGCCATCGAGCATAGCATCCCATTTAAAGTCATATTAATATTTTATTCACAAATAAGGATAAATAAGAAAATGTCATATTCTTTATTTACCTGGGGTGTTACATTAGCTTCTACCTGAAGTGGTCCAATAACTCAATTTTCACTATACTCATCCCATGTCAATAGTGTACTCATCTAGGTTGGGTATCTCACAACACCAAAATTAAGTGATAATTTGACACAAATATATAAGGTTCTTGGTCATCAAGGGTCTCTAATGCATGTTCTTATTAATATAAATAAATTATTAATTCACAAAATAGATATTAAAATTTGAAATAAAAAATGTTAAACATAGAATCTACTACTGTCTTTGTTAATTTACCACACACAAATATTATTTCATTCTTCTTGAGAAAATTATTTTTTCATGAGTTATATATCCTTCAATATTCAATATATTCTTCTATAATATCATTTAATGTTGAAAACCATAATTAAAAATTGTTTACTAAAAATGAAAATCATAACTATAATTATATAAAAATTGTAAAAACTGAATTAATTATAGAGGATACAATAGAATTTCTATGTCCTAAAGAAAAAATATTACCAAATTTTGTACCTACATCCTCTCATGATTTGGAATCATAGAACTCCCAAAAAGTTTGGTGGTATTTTTTGCATCAATTTAATTTAATTTTATTAATTTATTCATAAATAAAATTTTATAATAAAAAATATATTATTAATTCAATACATGAAATTTTTTATTTAAATACGTCAAATCTGATTAATACTATAAACTTGATAGTCTCTCAATGAGTAATCATTTTCTGGTACTATTCTATTGGAAAATCATCCATGAAAAGTAAGACCTCTAATTCAATGCCAACTATAGAATTACATACAACACACAATTCATGTTTATAGGATCTCAAAAGCTCACCTGACATCTTTAGATGTTCTATTTGTGCACCCTCACCATTAGAATAATTACACAAGAGATGGAACCAAAATGATAATTTATATAAATTAAAATATAACAATCTAAATAAAACATATTTTTTACACATTTCTTTTCCCAAGAATTATCCATGACTTTTTTCAACATTATGCAGGAGATCTGGATGATGGGAATGATTTTGGGGTATCTGCAAAGCGTCGCAAAAAAAACTCTAACATTGTCACCCTATTTTTCAATTGTTTGATTGCCTTTGTTGTATTACACCATTAACTGCATGTAGAGGTTCCACACCAAAAGAACATATGTATGCACCCACCCCAACCGCCAATCAATAGATGTCTCATTTATGAAATATAAAATCTTATATCAATATATTTTATATTGAAAATAAATTTTGTTAAATAAAATTTTGGGTTTTAGTATATACTTGCATCAGTTTGCTCAATGGGTGCCTTTGGATCAACTACCACTGAAGGAAAATTTCCCTATACTAGTGGTGTGTGTTCCAGGGTAATATATTTAGGCATAAAATGGGCTATAGAAGGATTAAAATAAGGAATGTAGATGATCATAAAAAAGAAGTAGATGGTGAAGAAGATGACATGAATGGATGAACAAAAACACAATATAAATGACGAGTGGGGATCATTATGGGATACCATAAATATGGGCGAGGATTATAAGATGTAATAGTTGATAAATATATAGGAGGATTAAGTATCAATATTTTCTTTAATGACAAAGAGGGAACAAAATATGTGGATGACTGTACATCCCTGGTATGGATTGGGTCTTAACAGGTACGCCGACTGGATCACCTAACTCTCATACCACCCTCACATACCACCAACAATAGTACTAGGACCACTACTGGGATTCTCATCAAATAACCAGTTCGTAAGTGGTGGATCTTACATTAATTATAAACAATACATTAATCACATGAAATTATATATTATCAATATATATTGTTAGCATAAAATACTAAGAAAAAGCACTAATGTAGGAATGCCTATCTCATCCATTCGACGTGTAAAGACCGGAAAATTCCATGTAATTTTGTTTCAATATTTTTTGGATTACTAAAAGTGTAGGAAAATTGATGGCTCTTGATTCGAAGAACTGGTGTGCCCGAAAAAGTTTTTGAACTTTTTTAGGTATGTTAAGTATACGCATGTGCGGCATTTTCTCTCTTTTAAACTACTTCTCGGATTAAAAATCAAAGGTAACTGTTGGATCCACAATGCTGGTATTTTCTTAAGGGATGCATTACATCAACCATAGTAGGTCAGGAGAAAATTATAGTTTTCTAACAATGTAAATGTAGCGACTCGGGTTTTTGGTCCTATAAGACTTTGGAATATTTCTGCGAATAATTCCAGAGCTAGGCGTGAAGACGGTGTGCGATTTCGAGGCCCGGTTTGCCCGGAATTAATTTTATAAAAATATTAAGTATTTTTATACTATGCATGTAGTGGGGGTGTGATATCTCCTAAAAGGTTGCTAAGAACATGAATCTGAGGGCACGATTGCGTCTGGAACGTGCCGTTTACCCTAGGCGAGGTGTAAACTTTGCGGGCACGGGCCTGCGGTGTGAAACGCCACAAAGGGCATTTCCGAAAATAAGTAGAGAAGTTAGTGTGCGAGCGTCGGCTCAAATAACTTCTGAATGCAGTTTCGGATTGAAAATCTGAGTCCGTCGTTGTGTTCAGAACGTCGTGTTTACCCTTGGGGTTACCTAACTTTTGTTCACATCAGGCGTCGGGTCCGAGGCGGGTTTGGCGCCGGCGGGCGGCTGATATACATATCTGTGCCCCCCCCCCCTTATTGTTCCTCTCGAGGTTCTTCGACGCCGCTCCACCGAATCGAGCAAACGAAGCGCCCATGAGCTCGGAATTCGACGGCGGACGTTCCAGGAGCGCGCAACGGAAGCTCTGGAGCGCGGATCTAAGGCAGAACGTCAGCGTTTCACCCGCGAGGTAGGAGGTTTGAGTTTTACAATCCCAAATCGAATTTTTGTGTTGTTTTCCTTCAAATTTTCGTAAGGGGTGTATAGTTCAGGTCCCGAGATTTCCAAAACATGTTTCGGATCTAAATTGGGAGCACAGGGGTGCTCCCGGTGGCTCCCGGATGTTTTCCGGTGAAAACCCAGGTTTTCGGCGACAACGGGTGGAGGCCAAGGCGGAATCCGGCGACAGCACGGAGGCGCGGCGGCGGTTTTTGGTGGTGGCGGTGGTAGCGCGGCAGAATCCGGCGGCGGCGCGGTGGTTTCTGGCGAGGCTAGCGGTGGTCCGGCCAGTATTTTCCGGGGGTTCTTTAAACCCCCGTAACATGCAAACCGTAACTGAGATTTGTGAGCCGTTTATGGCAACACACTTCTTGCGTCGAGACAGACCCTTTTTACCACACTTTGAGGGTTTAAGGGTTCTGGATCGTGGCCCAAGAGTTAGAAATGTTGTATAAAATAATATTATTTTATTATTTTATGACTTCGGGCCGTTGTAACTTCTACCCGGAGCGTCCAATTGACATGCCGTCAGTGGATTTGAAACCCTAATGGTACGATGGACTTTTTAAGATGGTTTCTGTGTGTTGGGACTATGAATGGGTTGTGGGCCCCACGAGGCGGGGTTTTGGTGTTTGCGGAGAAACACAGCTTTTGCACTAGGAGTCTGATTTTGGTGGATAAATAGTCGATCCTGTGTGTTTTCCCGAGAGGATCGCAATGGTGTGATCCGTTCGATGAGTTTCGGAATCCAGGCGTGAGCCCCACCCGAGCTGGCCTTCGGTGAATAGTGCCTTTTTCACCGGGTGTCAGTTTCGGATGAGCGAGTAGTCAATTCCACTTGTTTTTCCAAGGGGATCGTCATGGTGTGATCCGCTCGATGGGTTTTGGGATCGTTATGTGGGCCCCGCATGAGCTAGCTATGCTGAATAGTTCATTTTTCACCGGTGCTCCGTTTCGGGTGAGTAAATAGCCTATCCTGCGTGTTTTTTCGTGTGGAACGTGATGGTGGCCTCGGTTTTGGCCTAGGAGGTGCGCAGTGTGGTGTTGTGGCGGGTCGCTCGGGTTAGCGACGTTTGGACCAGTAGTGGTTGAGGGTTCTCCCTTGGTTCGTTCCTACGAGGGTTCGTGTGGAATCACAACCTTCGTATGGGATTGTGATCCTATCGATGGGATGTTTTAACTGTTATAGTTGTGGAATCCCTCTGGTGGGACCGGAGCGCATCCTCTAGCATCTTTACCCTGGATCGGGTTATTAGTATCGCTGTGACCGCATACTCACGGGCGGCGATCCCCTGTCTAGTAGGTTAACCCCGTAGGGTCTGTGGCATCATCAGGAATATGATCCCCTACATTGTGGGTCATGTACAGTAGGGTTGTGGAATCATCGGATATACGATCCCCTACTCATCATGAAGTCTATATTAAGGTTGCGGTATCGTTGGTTATATGATCCCCTACTCAGCGCTTGGTGTCGGTAGGGTTTCAGTATCGTTGGTTATGCGATCCCCTACTCATAGCGTGGTTTCAGTAGGGTTGTGGAATCGTTAGTTCGATCCCCTACGTCGCGAGTTGTACGAGATAGGGTTCTGGTATCATCGTGACCATCTTTATATGGACGATGATCCACGGTCTGAGTGTGGAGCTTCTATCAAGCGGCAGATCGGGTTATGCTATCCCACAGCGGATCCTGGGTGTGATCCCCAATCTATGAGAACTACGTATGCCAGATTGGGTCGTGGAATCCCCCATTGGACCCTGGGAGTGATCCCCTATCTGTGAGGTGCATATACCGGAGTTGGTCTTGGTATCCCCTAGCAGACCCTAGAGGCGATCTCCTATCCGAGGAGTTTGGTGGTTATGATGTTTCCGCGATATTTCCTCAGTGATGTTATCTGATGAGCGTGGTCTCTCGGGTGAGCGTCTAAGATGTTTGTTTGGGACCCGATGGAGTGTATCTCTCAGATTAGTGTCATATGGTTTGACAGTGTTCTTTTGGGGTACTCTCCTGGTTGGGACAATTGTTGGTGATGAGGTCGGTACCTCTTGTGGCTTGTGGCGTGAGCTGAGTATATCTGGATTGTCAAGGTGTATGTATTGGCATGCACCTGAGCTGAGCTGAGCTGACTACTTGTGTTTAGCGGAGGATGGTCACGAGGTGGAGTTTCTATCTCGTCTGGGTTTCCTCTGGATGGGTTGAGCAGACTATTTCCTTTCAGTTTCTCCCTTGGATTTTGGGTTTTTGGGGTTCCTACTGAGTATGTTTATACTCACCCCTGCACCAGCTTTTCCCACACATGTTTGTGTCCTCTGCAGACCACATACCTTTTGACTGAGTCCTAGGAGGACCCGGAGCAGGCGGAGCTTATTGAGCGAGTTGACCGGGGTGTATACCGGAGCTGTGCCGAGGGATCTTTCCGGTGGGTGTTTGTGGCAGTGTTCCCCTTCTTCATAGGAGGTTGGACGTGCTTTGTAGTTTTCTTTAGTGGGCCCTGTTTTCCCTTTTGTACTTTTGCTGTTGCACTCTGGTTTGGGATAGATTGTATGCAAGCATTTACTTTTCAGTTTCTATATCTCTGCACTGTTTCATGGAGGTGTTTGTGGGTGCATGTATACAAGTACCTTAGGCTAATGCCTCGCATGTGTGTGATAGCCTACTCGGCGCTGGTGGCCAGCCCCTAGCCTATTGGAGGCGGGATTGGGGAGTCACGGCTCGAGCCCCGTTGGGTCGGGTCGTGACAGTAAAGATTAATAAAATAACATGTAATTGTTATTTTATTTTCCTCCAGAGGTCGAGGAATGGTGGTGGTATCAATGGGTTGTCAAGACATTAAATGAATTGACTATTCAATTGCACAACCACACATTTGGGAATTAAAAGAGGTTCGTTAATTTAAAACTCATAAATGAACCTCATTAATTCTTTTGATGTGTTACTCACCTTTCCCCCTTCTTTTTAAGTGAGGCCCATGATATTATTTTACACAGCTTCTTTAAGTGAGGAACCCCAGGAAAACTACTATGAAAACTTCCTGCATGGTAGGATGGATGTTTTGGTAGCAATGATCTGGGATCGAAAAATTCCAACGAATTCATCCAACAAGGACTCCTCTCCCACTACAATCACGACACCTCCAACAGAACTCGAGATATGGGGTTTTATAATAATGTTTATAATTGTTTAATTAAATTACTACTTCCTTTTATGATGTTAATGTGGAGGGTGTGGGAAAAAAACATGTCTAGGACCCTCTACCACTTCGTTTCTTGATTTGTGGTTTGTGGGACAGGTTTTCATCTAGACGGAATGCGGAAACCGGGTGGCACGCAAATATGGTGACATCCTAGGAGGATTGTAGGTGTGTCCGTAAAGAATAAATGACCATTGAATCTCACCCGGTTGCTCATAGAATATTTGTGGGTGTGACACCGGCAAAACGACACCATTGACTGTCATTGGTTGTGAAGGAGGCAGTCGACGCTATCCAGCTATGGATGAGTGTAGCACAGTGGTGGACGAACTAGCAGGTGAATCTTTACTGGTAGCGGAGGGGGGAGGTGGTGCGCCGTCGTGCACTGCAGTGAAGCAGACCATGATGAAGGGAGGTGCACACTATTTTTGGGTCCCATAGACACCCAGGTGGTGCCACCTGACACTAATAATTAATTAAATGAAGAGATATTTTAGCCTTTCGCGAGGCAGACTGTGCAACCCACGAATGGGTCGCGCCATCCGGGGGTCCGAGGCATAGTGACCCAGTCCTGTCAGGGAAGGCAGGCCAGTTCGAGGCCCGTCGGGATGCGCCCTCCATGACCCAACCCAACTACGCTGGGCTAGTTTGATTCGGAACCTACTGGGTCGGTCATACCAGGTCATACTGGGCATGTACCCCTCTCTTTCGAAGATACACATAAAAGGCCATATCTTGCCAAAAAAATGTCCATTTGATGAACAATATACAATGTTGGGATACATGGAGCGAGACTATCCTTTTGATATACTTCAAGAGAGTTTTGGATAAATGTTGGGGTATGACATGGTTAGATCGACTCTGAATAAAACCAGGAACATGACACTAAAATACAAATAACAAACAGACCGAGCATCTGGTTGATGTGTCGTCTATTATATTGGAACCCTAATGACCTGATAAATCATTTGGTATCTTATTTGTGGGTCTTCGTGCCGATTGAAATATGACCGATGGATTGGTGAACATTTTCACCCAAAAACAAGTGTACTGTGAGTGGAAATCCTGTCGCTGACTGAGTTGTGAAGAATGAATAGTGATCCAGTGTAGATCAACACCATGATATTCTGTGTGAATCAGCACCGAGTGATTATTTCTGAATTAGCTACCTTCTATTCTCTGTGAATCAGTACCCAGTGATTCTATGTGAATCAGAACCGAGGGGTTTTGTGTCAATCAGCATAGAGTTATTCCTTGGGAATCATCACCCAAATTTTTTTTGTGAATCATCACCCAATGATTCTATCTGAATCATCACCTTACAATTCTATGTGAATCAATACCTATCGATTTTGTATCAATCATCCCCTAGTGATTCTGTGGGAATCGTCACCTAGCGATCATGTGCGGATCATCACTATCCAATCATGTGTGGGACTCTTGGGGTTAGTACCTATCAATCCTTTGTGGTTCAATAGCAGTGTCTCTTGATAGAATAAGATGATCTAGTTTTACGAATAATTGTTTGTAAAAGAGTACTCAATTATACATGGTTTGAGAAGTGTCTATTTTTTGTGATTTGTGATTGAGATCATGCTTGTGGTTTTTCTTTGCAAAATTCTAAAAGACCATCGGGGTACTCGGGGTCCCTACACCTTTATTTTTATACTCACCCCCACACGGGCTTCACCCAAACCTTGTGGTGACTTGTTTAGACAATGAAAAACCTTGACTGAGACTCGAAGAGCTCAGATCTGGCAATGGATGATGGTGATGGTTGACATGGAGATCTTTGGAGATGATATGAAACTATCCTTCAGGTAGGATCCTCTGTGGATAATCTCAGGAGTAGTTTTCTATTTACAATTGTAGTTGTATATTTTTAGTTTGTCTTGTATTCTAGCACCTTAATTTTAGTACACACTTTTTATAAACTAATTATACATTGTTGTTGCAACATTTTGAAATCTAGTTAGTGTGTTTATACAGGTTTAAAGGTAATGCCTTCCCATTTTAGAGATACCCATTTCCAGTGCTAGTCCCCATCCCCAAGACAATGTTAGGCTGGCATTGGGTAGTCAGGGCACAGAATCTGGTGGACAGTTCAGGACAAAGTGTTATCAGAGGGGTCTTTTTTACAAAAGATCAAGGACTCTGATCTTTCTAATGGAGTGATAGTGTTGTGTTTTTTGGGTGTGGGTTTCAGTTATGGGAGTCCTTTGATGGTGCAATGGATGAAATATTTATACACAAGAACACAAAATTCTTATTTATGTCTCGGTGAAGAAAAACACTAATTTCTTGTGTTTTGTAAATGATTTTTTTAATTTGATCTCTTTTGAGTCAGCTCAACATGTATAAATTATTGATAGTGGCCCACCTTTTTCTTTGCAGGATGTTGTCTCTTAGACAACCAGCCACGATTCTGGAGAGATTACAAGACGATGGCCAAATGAGGGAATAATCTTCCGTGCAAGGCCCTCTTATATTGATAGCACCTTCAGGTGGTGCACCGACAACACCACCACTTTTTGGGATGTTGTTTCCACCATCCCCACTGGTGGATAGTGCATGCTGACTTAGCACATAACACAAGTTCCACAGAAAGATTCTTCTAAGGTTTCATGGAGAGACAAATCCCCAAGTAGCTAAGGACTGGCTGGAGGTTGTGGCTTGAGTTTTTTGCCTTTATGGGAAACCCACATAGTGAATGGTTGTCCTTGCTGATAGTCTTTTCCTAAGAATGATACGAAGATGGTTGATTATGATGCTCTAGTTATATAACGAGTGGGATCCTCAACTAGATGGACATTTAGTGCCACTTTGGGGATGAGTTCATTCTAAAGGCACTACAATATCTATGTATACAGGAGACGTTTCACATACAGTTGTAAATCTTATAAGTGGCCCATTAATCATGGAGATTAATTAACCTATCACAGTACTCTACCAACATTGTGTGGGACCCATTCATCAAGGCCTAGACGATTGAGATGGTTCACCAGTGGAAGTTCAGAGTGTTTGTGAAATTACTCAATAACCTGAAGTAGGTTGGAGTGCTCAACTGAGCATTATTGGTGGAGACATACTTAGATAAGAAGTCACCAAATGTGAGAGCCTCCGCTGGATGACATGTAGTCAATTCAATTGCAGCTCGCAGTAGGAAGATGACATAGAGGTCTAAGCAGACCAGACCTTCCAATGGGTGACCCTAGAAAGTTGGTTTAGAGGTGCAGGGATCGCGAGGTAGATGGAACAATAGGTAAGAAGACTGTGCTTCACATGCTGGAGGCAGGGCCACATGGCTTGAAAATTCCCAACTCGTCATACCAATGATCAGCAGACAGCCGAAGAAATATCCATGGCAGTGACCAAGGATCGAGCGAGGTGGTCCACAGGGCTGTAGATATTGCATAGGAGTTGGTTAGGAATCAAGTGTTTGACAAGGATTGAAGTTATATAACCACCTCCCCCGGGTGGTCCGCCCCGACAACAGGGAGCCTGTGGAATGGGGAGAGCTCATCTATAGGCAGCAGAGGCCTACAACCACAAAGCTTTAGAAATTATTAGAGGTACCATCTTTGTCTATTACACCATATATACTATACATATAGACAAAGGTTGCAACTACTCTTTCTTTTCCATGATACTTGTTTAGTAATTGGGAATTTTGATGGATATGTTGGCTCGTTCATTTATATTAGAGAATCCTATGAGAGTGGATTAGATTATTACGCACTAGTGAAGGTAGTTTGAGCACTCTCGGGGAATCAAGTGATTTGGCTTGGATCTCCCAATAACGGTGTCTAGGACTTATGACGTCAACTTGGGTATGGATTGGCTATCTTAAATCCATGATTAGATCAACTGTTTTAGGCACATAGTGCGGTGTGTTCGTGAAGATAGGATCTGTTTTTCATTCACTGTTGAGGAGAATTCCGTTACAAAACATGATGCAATTTCTCGGAGGAGGGTGTAACAAATCAATCACCATTTTCCTGGCCTCACCATCAGAGAAGTTGATGTGAGGAGTCTAATATATCTTGTAGTGGTGGACTAGTATGCTGATGTCTTTCCTGATGATGTTCTAGGACAACCTCCTCCAAAATAGGTATACTTTTACAAGGACCTGTACCCCGAGTTGACAACAATATCTACCCCAGCATATTGAAAGGCTCATATAGAGCTTCCTGACTTGCGAGTACCGTTGGAGGAATTTTAGAGGAAGGGGTTCATAAGGCCCAATGTTTTCCTATGTAAATCCCAAATCTTTTTCACCCAAAAGGTGAATGTGAGCTTGAAGCTTTATGTGGGCTATCAGCATCTAATCATGCTAAATGCAAACAAAAAGTATCCACTTTATAGGATCAATGACCTCTCTGACCATATGATGGGAGCTCAATAGTTTTAAAAGATATACCTCAGATCATGCTATCATCAGATTAGTGTATGGGATGAAGATGTATCGAAGATAGCCTTAAGTGCCACTAGGGACACAATGAGTTCTTGGTGATTCCTATCGGTGTGAACAACACTCTGAATGTGATTATAGGGATCTTGAACATGATCTTCAAGACATACGATGATTACTTAGTAGTGGCCTTAATTGAAGACTTCTTGATATAATTGGTGTTATAGGATGAGTACACCACACCCTTGTAAATAATTGTGGAAATACTATGAGAGAACCAACATTATGGAATGATCTCGAAGAGCTACTTCTAGATACATAAAATAAACTTCGTAGAAAAATTTATCACGAATGATAGAGTCGTAGTAGATCTGGAAAAGATAGAGGAAGTTCTTGCTTGGGAACATCCCAAGAGTACGAAAAAGATGAGGAGTTTTATTAGTTTTGGCTGGGTATTACCAGATAATTGTACATGACATCTCCATGGTGGAGGCACCTTTTTCAACATTGATGAAGAAGTGTAAGCCTTTATTGTAAACAGAGAAGTGCTAGAAGAGTTTTCAGAAGTTGAGGCAGGGACTGATGAGTGCCCCAATCATGTGGATACCATAAAGGGTAATTAGGTATGTGGTCTACTACAAAACATCAGGGACAAGACTAAGATGTGTACCGATGTAGGAGTGAGCAGGGATCACCTCTGACTCATGGTTGTAGAGGCATCATGAGAAGAACTATTCTACCCGTGACCCAATTTTTACAGCAGTAGTATTTGTGATGAAGATGTGGATACACTACCTGATGGGTGAATGGTTTACAGTTTACACTGATTACAAGTGTTTCAGAAATATCTTCTCATAGATGGATGTGAACTTCAAAACGAGAAGATGTCTACTGTTCCACTAGGACTATGACGTTGAGATAGTATGTACTCTTGTGAAGGAAAACTTTATTTCATAGAAATTTAGCAAGAGGTGTGGCCTGTAACTACTAGGTGAGGTGATAGAGAAGGAAGAAATGTTGTAGGTATCCTTCGTTGATAGAGATAGAGTAGGTTACATCCAGTCTATGAAAGACACACTCTCCCATCTATATCAAGTATCGAAGGCATAACATGGGGACATTGATTGCGAGGCACAACATGCTCAAATATCTTTAAGATAGGTTCTGGATGGATTTTATGATGCTGGGGAGCACGTCATTCTCCTTAGTGGGTGCACTGGTGTACCGGTGTCTCTACACGAGGAGGTGTTGGGGGAGTTCCATACATCCAAATTAGTGGTTCATCCTGGAGTGATGAAGATGTACTAGGACCTCCGATGTCAGCACTGGTGGGAATGGATGAAGAAAGCAGTGGGAGAGATTGTATTGCGGTGCCTCACTTGTTATCAAGTGATGTAAAATCATTAGATACCAATAGGATTAGCATAAGAACTTGAGAAACCAAAGTGGATGTTGGATGGTATCTCTATAGAATTCATGATAAAGATACCACCTACATCCAGGTACCAAGATTATATATGGGTGATCGTTGACCAACTCACCAAGTTGGAAAACATCATACCCATCTAAGAACATGAATCTATTTTGGGATTGGGATGCCTCTATGTACAAAAGAATGGGTGACAACATAGGGTGCCATCAACGATCATCTTGGATCGTGACAAACGTTTTACATCCTGCATGTGTAAGGGGTTTCTGGAGGTGTTCGGTACTCTGGTATGCTTGAGTACCACCTTTCACCCTCCTATAGATGGTCAGACATAGAGGACCATACCAACACTCAAGGACATGCATTGTACTTTTTTCCTTGATTTTGGTTGCAGTTTGGAGGATCACATGCCCCTAGGGGAGTTTTCATACAATAACGGTTATCACTCACCATCAGCATGACTTTATTTGATGGCTTGTATGGATTACCAAGAAGGTTATATTTTTGATGTATAACCATAGGTGAGTCAACACTTATGGGTACAGTATTTTTATATTCTACCACATTGAATTTGCATGTCACTCTCAAGTGGATGAAGACTGCACAGATCCATCCAATGTATTATGGTGAAAGGATGCAGATGCCCTTGGAGTTTGAGGATGGGGACCACATATTCCTATGATTCTCACCAAAACTAGGATTAAAATGTATAGGCTGAGGGGGAAATATATATAAGAGGGTCATTAGACACTTCTAGAACCTTAATAGAGTAGGCATCGTGGTGTACCATCCAGCTCTTCCCCCATGGATGCAGCACGTCCATAATGTGTTCCATGTGTCGTAGCTGAGGATGTATGTGCATAACCGATCTCATGTAATCGAATTGGTTAGTTGGACATCGACGATGGAGTGAAATTTGTGTTGTTCCTTAGGGAGATAGAGTATTGACTGAAGTGGGTCCTTCATGGGTGGTCGACTCCTCTAGTGCGAGTTCGTTGAAAGAACATGAATTTCCAAAGAGAGAACATGAGAGATGGAGAATCAAATACGTTCTCGGTAATCCCATTTGTTCCCCTAGTACTTTATAGATTTCATGGATGAAAAGAACTATGGTTTGGAGAATGTAATGACCTATAAATTTCATTTAATTTATTTAAATATAATTTGGGATTAATATGTGTCTTCTAAAATTGGCGATGCATGATTTCGTGGCCTGGTGTGCCCGAAATGGATTTTTGAACATTTATTTGGTACATTCAGTAAATGTGCGGGTGGAATTTTCTATCTATTGAATAGGCGTTCAGATAAAAAATCTAAGGGAACCATTGAATCTACAGCACCATGATTCACTTTCGGGAGGCTTCACTTCGACCGCTACAGGTTAAGAGAAAAATAATGTTTTAATACATATTGATGAATAATAAAATAACATGAATGTGTTATATAATTTTTATCTTACAGTTCTGTTGAGTTGGTGGGACCGATGGGTTGTCAATCCATTTAATTACATGACTCATAAATTGTGTATCCACACTGTTAGAATATAAAGAAGTTTCATTTGGTTAAAACTCATTACTGGACCTCATTAATTCGTTTGATACATTACTCACCTTTCCCCCTTCTATTTATATGAGGCCTGAGGTTTGTTTTTGAAAAATCATCACCATGAGAGGAACCTCTAGAAAAGTATTGCAGCAACATCCACTGATGTAGGATGGATGTTTGGGTGGCAATGATCCGGGATCGACAAATGACAACGATATCATCCAATGTGGAATCTTCTCCCACCACAACTGCGACACCACCAATAGAACACGATGTTGGGGGTCTAATAATATAGTTTATAATTATTGAATTTATTTTTTCTTCCAATTATGATGTTATTATGGAGGGTGCAGTCTTAAAGAACAAGGCCCAGAACCTCTACCTCTTCGTTTCTTTAAGAGTTCTTCATGGGACAATTTGTATACTCGATGGAAAATAAAAATCGGGTGGCATTCAACAATGGAGGAATTCCAAGAGGACTGTAGGCACATCCCTAAGGAAGAACGGATCACCGAGAGTTCACCTGGTGGCCCGTGGTAGATTCACCTATAAAGAACCTATCATCGATGGCGAAGGCGATGGCAGGTGCTTTCCAGCCGAGGTAGACGAACATGCACCCGCCTCTCAGCCGACACTGGAGGCGGGAGCAGGCACGCTGTAATGTGCCTTGGTGAGGCCAGCCACGACTTTGAAGCCATAGTGAAAGGAGGGAACTTGTCACTTCTGGTTTTTTACTCTTATACTATGCCACCTAGTGCAACCAATTAAAGAACTAAATGACACGTTGGGAAGTTCGGGAGGTGGACAACATGATGCATGCGTGGGTCGTACTAGTCGGGAGTCAGAGCCGCCCCATCCCACCACTGTCGGGGGGGGGCAAGAATACCATGGCCGAGCCCAGCCGGGCTGGTCCAGTCCAGTTTTGGTAAGGCCTAGTCGGAATGTACCTAAACTACTCATGGGCCTAGATAAGATTAAAACATTGTATCTTATGAACCAAACTTCTGTTTGATGAACTATCTACAATGCTGAGATCTATTGAGTGAGAAATTAATTTTGAGATACACCATGATATTTTTGGTTAATGTTATGGTATGAATAGGTTGGATTGATGCCGAATACAACTGGGCCCTCTGCCCTAAATTGAAATTAAATTATAGACCGAGCATCCAACTGATGAACTGTCTGTTGGGTTGGAACCCTTTGGGTAACTTTTTCGAGGGAGTTTTTTCCTGTTTAACAATTACTGATGGATTAGGGATAAGATTCTCCCAGAAAAAATGTATTATGAGTAGAAATCTTATGGCTGGCTGAGAAGTGAATAATGAAGAGAGATTCTCTGTGGATTAGCACCTAGAAATTATTTGTGACTCATCACTAAGCAATTTTGTGTGAATCAGCACCGAGTTATTCTGTGTGAATCAATACCCAATGATGTTCTATGAATTATATTGTTGAGATTTTTTGTGAGTCAACACCAAGAAATTCTTTGTGAATCTGCACCTAGAAATTTTGTGTGAATCACAACCAACGATCCTATGTGAATCAGCACCTAGCAATTGGGAATCATCACCATGCGATTCTATGTGGATCAACACCTTGTGATCTTGTGTTGATTTTCACCTATCATTCCATGGTGGGTCTTGCAGGGGTTAGTACATATCGATACTATGTGTTCCAACATCAATTTCTCTTGATAGAATAATATTATATAGCTTTACAACTAATCATCTGTACTACTATACTAAGTTATAAATGTTTTTAGTAGTGTATATTTTATTGTGCTTTGTTATTAAGATCATGCTTGTGATTTTCCATTGTGGAATTTTGACAGAACGTCGGGGGTCTTGGGGTCTGTACCTGGTATTGTTATACTCACCCCTTCACAGGCATCGCCTGCCCCTTTTTTTGTATTGTGTAGACGACATGAATCCTTCACTAAGACTCGGTGAGCTAGGACTGGATGGTGGACGACGGTGAAAGTTGATGTGGCGAGAATTGGAGACATGTTGTACCTATCCATTAGTAACGATCCTTGGTTGATGATCTCACGAGATATATTTTTAGTTATAGAAGTATCTTTTTTGTTGAGCTTATATTTCTGTCCCCTTAAATTCAGTACACACTTTTACTACAACTGTTTTACTTCGTGGTAGATTCTTGTTTCATTCTAATCTCTCTGTTTGTATAGGATTAATGGATATACCTTCCTATATTAGGGACACACCTTTCCTGTGCGAGTCACCAACCCCTAGGAAATGGATAGCGGGCTTGGGGTAGTCACGACATGGGCCCTAGGGGATGGGTTGTGACATGACGATTGTGGTGTGTTTTCTTTTTTTCTTCAATTCTCCTCATATGGTTTTGTATCCATTATTTGGAAACAAATATGGATATATTTAGAAAAGGATAACTACTATGAAATAATTATCTTAATAAGATTTAGACACATATAATTTGTCATATATATATTATTTGGCATCCAAAAGACTCAGGATCAAATCTGAGCAGGGGGAATTTCTGGGGGCACTGTAGCAGTACTGTAGCAGGCCACTATAGCAGTATTGTAGCAGTGGAAGAACTATAGCTGTAGCATCACTGTATCAACGGAGGGACTGTAGTAGGTACTGTAGCGGCGGCTGTACTATAGAAGTTACTCTAGTAGTGCGGTACTGTAACAGTACTGTTCACCGAGGGTTCCTTTGGGCCAAAAAATGGGCTTTCAAGCCTTGTATTCAGGCCACTTGGCCTTGGGACTTAGGGCTATGTAATGGGTCTCCCTCTACCCAGTTAAAAAAGAGAGGTCATTGTATAAAAAAATAAATTGATTCTTTAGCCCCAACCTTTAAAAAAATCTCAATTCATCTCATTGTTTATAATTTTTCTATTTATGTTATATCTGGGATGGTAAGTGTGATGACAGATCAAACGAATATTAGAAATGATAACTCAATGAAATCTTCAGTGGGTAAATTTTTTAAATTCAAATGAAGGTGTAGTTGGATAAAATTATTTTAAATCAATATTAAATAAATTTATATAGAAAAAACCTCCAAAATTCATGTGATTCTAAACCAAGAGAACTAAGATCAATGATGAATAATTATATATACATCCCACCCCATCATTCGATTAGCAATCAACTCTAAAAATTTTATTATTGGAGTCATCATATGTAATAGATGTATCAGGGCCAATGGGAGATGGTATTGTTTGAAGTACATCATCACCAACATAAAAAATATGTCTTGAGATTACTTAAGCAATGAAAACAAATTCATTTCGAAGAATATCTTTGGGATAAAAAACTTGTTTCTGAATTGATGAAAATATATATAGTTCATCGGTAGCAATATTGTAGGTCATATCAATATCTAGAAATCCCTAATCATCATTAATGGTTCCCTACATCATCATCAAATCATACCACACACAGTTCAACATAATGTCTTGACCATGATAGTAATAATCCAATATTAATATTTTCACAATGAGTCGATAATAAGATACATTTTCTAAATGGGTTCTATTTTCCAATGCACTAGTATAACTGTCTATTTTGGAAGTTAGTATAATAACATATTGTTGTATTACCATGTTATTTTTTAGCTCAGTGGTAGTAAATTTGTTCCCATTGGTCACAATTGGTTTACATCCATGAACCATGACAGTAGGACCAAAAGTGAAATCTTTTACTTCCTCAGAAACAGTGTTAGTAGGAAAACATGATACCTAAGATATAAATGAATATTAAAATTAATTAAAATATTGATGTTATTTATTTATTACAATAATTTTACTACCTTCAATTTTATCCAAGACGAATACACCTTACAATAAAAAGTGTCTCTACTTTAAATGATAAAGAAAAAACTATTCAATATTTATATTCATTATATTCCCTATAAATAAAAAATATTAATTTTTAATAGATATGTACAATAAAATATGAGACAATATATAAGTATTCATATTACATACTATATTTATTCATCAAACAAATCCATGTTAAACAACACTATGTGATGTTCTATATCCTACTCTTCAATGATTAATGTCATCAACTTATATGATAAGGGAATTTACCTTGTTTGATGAAGTGAGGGAAAATTGGGTTCAATTTGATCATACTATTCATCTGCATTTCTAATTGGTCTATTCATTCTTGTAAGAAGATTAGTCAAATACATTTAGTAGAAATTCATAAATTTTTGATCTAAGTAACTATTCATGATATAACCTTTTATATGATTCATGTTTTGAACATAATATTTCAATGTGTAGAAATTTATTTTAGTTGCATACATCCCATAAGTGAAATACATCCTCAATAAATTATTTTGGTCAGATGTTGCACAATCAGATGCAACATGCTTTTTAAAAATGATAGAGGAAATATTTTTTCTGAATCACAAAATTTTCTGGGGGTCTATGTCAAATATTTTTTGCCTGTAATATTTGAACAATTTCATTGAACAATGATATCTAAAAAATTGGGACAACTAAAAAATAACACCCTTATATTACTAGAGAAAAGGTGACATATTGGTATTGTAATCAACTCATGCATAAGGATGTTATAATAATGGGTCTTCATATATTTCGTCTTCAACTATCTTATGTTGACCCATTTTCATCTATTGCTTGAATAACCATTGAGAACATTGATAGTGTCTTGAACATCTCGAAAATGACTTCCCTCTTCATGTTTCATCACATAATAATCTAGTGGAACTTTAAATTTATTTTCACTAATAAACCTATGATGTTATTCTGTTCTTATCCCCTATTCACCCAAGTAGCACTTGATCATAAATCATCTCTTTTTTATCCCATAAAATTTAGTAGAATCTAAAGCAACATTTCACGTATATTATTTTCAATGTGAATTAACTCTAAGTGATGAAATAAATAATTGGTTGACTATTAATGAAACTCAAAGAAGATACTCATATTCATCCAATTGTAATAGGTATCCTTAGAAAGATTTTACCACTTTCAAAATTTCATTTGACCCATCCTAAATGAAATACTAAAATCATACAATTCACTAAGAACATCTGTTCCAGGAATAAACAGAGGTGGATCATCGGTCTCCATGGAAATTTCAAATCATCGATGATTATTTATATGTATATGGTCCATTGCAACGAATTTTTAGTGTCCCATAACACTAAAACTATATTGATATTTCAGTAATATGTATTGAGTAGTTTTCTAAAAAATAGACATGATAGTTTTACCTTCATACTCCATGTAGAATTTATTAAATAAGGAAAAAATCATTTATCATCTATATAAGTGCAATACCCAATTTAATTATCTCTTTCAAATATTCATCATAAGTATGCACACCCAAATCCTAAAAAAGATTCCACTATTTTATTAAAGGTTGAATTTATATGCCAAAATAATTTTTGGGATCAAAAGGGATAGGTAGGACTAGACTCATAAATTTGAATGATTTTTCATAGAAAAAATGGGGGAGGTTATATATGTGTATAAAAATCATACATGTGATTTTTTAAGTAATTATTTTCTGAAATGGATTAAAAGAATCAAATTAAAGACCCAGCTTCACATTATGCATTATAGCTTTAAAATCAGGATATCGTGAATCAAATAAGTTCCATGAAAATATGTTGGTAGGGTGGTCCAACACTTCATTATTCATTATTCTCTAGATATTATTCCATTGAGATTTTATTTATTTTATATCAAATAAAATAAGATATAGTAGTATACTGGTCAACAGAATATTCCCAATTACATTATGTGGAACACGCGATAGTGTTCCATCGGATTTTGTCATTCATTCAGTTATTCCACATTTTATAAAATCATTTCATTATGATTTTTTCCCCTAGAATAGGCTTAAATATTTCAAAAAAATGAATTTTTTTTTCTGAAAATCCATATTCTTCCACTATCATATTTGACATTTGGTTGTTTACAATAACATCTGCATCAGCAAGATAATATTAAATTAATAATGTAAGAATGTAATTGATGTCAATATTATAAATAAAATACATTGTTTTACCCTAAAACATTTGTATTTGAGATTAGAACATTTTCCTGTTACAACACTACCAATATATTGGCATCATAATATCATCATTTAATTTTTTCACCCTATCAACATAATCATCTTCATTGGATGCATCATGTGTGCTAATATAGAATTCATCTTAGGTTGACATACATTATTTATTCTAAAAAACAATAAATAAATATCATTAATATATCAAATTCTCTAACCCATTCCTCTCATTTGGATCATCAGTAATTTGATATTCCATTTTCTCCCCAATGTGATACCAAACATAGTAGTTTTTCTGAAAATCGTATTTAGTTATATGGTAGCTATCATCTTTATGACTTGAATAATGTATTCCAACATAATTATAAAATGGGAATTTTATGTGACCACTATCTGGATCATTTTCAAAAGAAAAATATAAAAAGGACTCTAAATTCTTTTTAAAATATCCTGACATCTGATATTTTTCATTATCCAACATTTTTCCATTCTGTAAAAATATTGTTATAAGACATTTCATGAAAAAAATTAAATAATATTTAAGTTCAATCGAAAATATATTAATGTTATCAATAATTATCTAGTTTATATAAAACCATAACTAACACACTACACTATATGAGAATCATAATATTAATGACAATATATATATATATATATATATAACATAATACTATAAATATAAAACTAGGAAATTTAATTGAAACATGGTGGAAGTGATGGAAAATCATTTTATAAAGAATGATATATAATGGATAATTATGAGAAAATGGTTGGAATTATGTCTAAATTTATAGAGATCATTATATTTTCTAATTAATGATATATTTCTAATAAATGGTTTCATTTTAGTATTAGTGATCAATGGTAGTTTATTTGGTGTGTTATTTAAAAGGTAGCCATCATGGTGGAATTAACTAGTAAGATGTAATTGATAACTGAATGTGATATAAATATATAAGGATGTGTTATTGAAGTATTGATGGTATTCATGGTGTACCAAAATGTGTTATATTTTCCTTACTCTAATACATCCAAAACATTTCAAGGGTCTTTTGGGTCCCTCAAGGGACACCGATCCACTATACCTACATTGGTCTAACCTGGAATACATGTCATTTTCATCTATAATTTTTTTTTGGAATGCATCAAAATTATCTATTTACATTTATTTTGATATTAATAATATTAATTATTTTAATATTTCATTTATATGATAATTATTGCATCATCGCTGTGTTATAAATAAATTTAATTCATTAATTTATAAAAAATAAAAATAAAATACCATTATGTAGGAAATATTCTTATATTATTAATGAATATTTCTAGTCTAATTTATATTATGTATAACTCTTTAATAAAAATGGTTTAGTTATTAAACATTGAATTTAAGACTTTTAACACCGGTTTATATTAAATAACAATAAATGTCATAATCGAATCATTGGGGAACCAAAGGATCATATTTTATTCATATGTATGTATTTTCTCAAAATAAACTTATTCAATTTAATTAGGACATTTGTTAGGGAAACAGTAAAATCATTTTCAACATTAATTACCCTATTTACTTTTAACTGTGGTAAATATATGTCAAAATTTTCAATTCACCAAAATTTATTTTCTTTTTATTGCACCAAATTTTACATACAGATATTAATTGTGTCTCCCATATTTTGTAAATTTCATTCACAGAAGCAGTAAAATAACATTTTATGCAAAATTTCAAATGCGCCTAGATGGTGGGTAAAATACGGTAAAAAGTGAAAATAAAATTTTATAAATCTAATTTTTTATAAAATGACTCCAATAAACTAAGTTGAACATATTTCGGTATAATTTATCTATTTTTACCTAAAATAAATTTAAATAAAATAACTAATTATTTAAATAAAAAATACTGGTTTAAATAAAAAAACATTGTATTTCGTAGTTCATCAACAATTGAATGTTTTCAAAAAAAAAATACAAAAAAACACACCCTATGATAATATTTATATTCCGAATATAAAAATGTAGTCCATTTTAAAAAATAAAATATATTAAATTTCAAAAAATGGGTATTAATATTCATAATGGCTAGTTTGATTGGTTATGGTGTGTAAAAACTCAATGTTGCGTACAATGCATGCTATTTCATTATTCAAAGGGAAAAATTACGTGGATGCATGGGGTGTCACATTCTCCCCTCCTTCAAATAATTTTTTCTTCAAATTTTTTTGATATTTTTGGACGAAAATATTCTGATGGTAATTCATTAGTGTTCCTCAGGTTCCCACATTTCTTTTCAATATTATAATTTATCCATAGAACATTCACTAGACGAGTCGTCTGGTTTCTCCACAATTGTTCATTGGTATCAAGAATCTTGATAGGCTCGTCACAATAAGATATATTGGGTTTTAGTTCTGGTTATTGATAGGTGAGTACATGCATTGGGTCAAGAATGTATTTTCTAAATAATGATACATGTAACACATAATGAACATTGGAGGGACTAAGAGGAATTTCCAAATAGTAATCTAAAACAAAAAATTGTTCTAGAATTTTAAAAGGTTTGATGTACATGGGGATTCATTTTCCCTTCTTACTAAAATGTATAACCCCATTCCAGGGAGATAACTTGATGAAATATTGATCACCATCTTGAAATTCCAAATCCTTCCTTCGGTAATCGGTATAGATCATTTTCCTACATGGATCTACTTTGATGTGGTTTTGGATAATCTTCACCTTTATCATTGTTTCCTCAACATGTTCTGGTCCTATGAGTATTATTTCACCAAAACCATCCCATCAAGTTGGTGTGTGACATTTGTGTCTATATAATGCTTCATATGGTGCCATCTGAATACTAGAATAGAAGCTATTGTTATAGGAAAATTATTATATGGGTAAATATTAATCCCATATACATTGACAATTATGTGAGAAAGATCTCAAGATGTCTTCTGCGTTTTGAGTAGTCCATTCTAATTTTCCATCAGTTTGACGGTGGTAGGAAGTGCTCAAACGATGTTATGTATCCTAGGCCTTCTGATGTCTTTTCCATAATATTGATGTAAAACAAGGATCATGACCCGAAACAATTAGTAGGGGTGCACTATGATGTCTTAAAATATTCTTAATATATAGTGATTTTATACGTTCTATTGGTAAATCTTTCCTTATAGAGAGAAAATGTGCTGACTTGATAAGACGATAAACAATGAACCATAATGAATCATTATCTCTAAGTGTCTTTGGGATCCCCAAGACAATGTCCATAATCATATCATCCCATTTCCCCTCAGGTATGGGAAGAGGCTGAATGACTCCTCTAATATTTTGTCTTGAATCCTTCACCTGTAGAGAAACCATACATCTTGACACATAATCAGAAATCTCCCACTTCTTGTTTTCCCACCAAACATGTTCCTTCGAATATCAATTCATCTTTGTACTACCACGGTGTATTGAGAAATTGATATTATGGGGATCATCCATAACAATTTTTATCAATCACCCAATGTTCAAAGCTTTAATTTTCTTTTCAAAATACTCACCATTTGTTAGAAAAAATTTTATACTTTCTAGTAAAGATAGTTTAACAACCATTTGAAAATGTATTGATTTTTTAACTTCCATGATTACTCCCATATTCATATTTATTACTTCCATCAACATAGGATCCCTCTCAACTATCATCTTGCACAAACCTCCATGATCATTTCTGCTCAAAGCATCTACCACCTAATTTTCCTTCCTCATGTGGTAGTGTATAGGAGAATCATAATCATTATGTAGTTAAATTTATTGTCTTTTTCTCATGTTGAGTTCTTTCTATGAGAAAATTTATTTCAAACTCTTGTGAACTGTATATATCTTTCATTTTTCATCATAGAGATAGTGTCTCCATATCTTCAAAGCATATATTATAGCTGATAAATAAAGATCATGAGTGGGATAATATTGTTCATTAATTTTTAGTGATCATGATGCTTAGGAAAAAGCTCTATCATTCTACATAAGGACACAACCAAGTCCTTTCTTTGAAGAATCACTATAAATAACAAACCCATCATTCCCCAATGATAGAGTCAATATAGAATAATTGACTAATCATCTCTCTAGTTCTTCAAAACATTATCTACACTGTTTTTTCCAAACAAATTTCACCACTTTACATGTGATCATGGATATTGGGTTATCCAATCCGGAAAAATTATGGATTAAGTGCCAATAATAACATGCTAAATCAATAAAATTGTGTAGAACATTAATAATCATCGATTTTGGCCATATTTGGATTGCCTTGTTCTTTGAAGGATCAACAGAGATTCAATCTATAGAGAAAATATGGACAAGAAAAGAAAACACATATGCTATAATTCACACTTAATAAACTTCCAATATAATTCATTTCTTCTGAGGGTTTTCAGAATAGTGTGCAAGTGATTTTTAGGATCTATATACATTTTTGAGTATTCCAAGTTATCATCAATAAATACCACTACAATTTCATCATGATATTTTTTAAAACTCTATTCAATGGATCCATGAAACCTGAGGGTGAATTAGTCAGTCCAAATGGCATTACTATAAACTCATAATTCTCGTACCTAGTTTGAAATACTATTTTTGGAATGTCTTCCTTCTTCACACACCACTAACGATATCCAGATCGAATGTCAATATTTGAATAATATTGGGATCCATGAATATGGTCAAATAAATCATCAATGCGAGGAACATGTTAGTTGTTGTTTATTGTTATATCATTGTTCTCATTGTAGTGAATAAAAAACCTCATATATCCATATTTCTTCTTAACAAATAGAATATGGGATCCCCATAGATAAAAACTAGTGAGAATAAGTCCTTTATTACTCAATTCATCTAGTTGTATCTTTAGTTCCACAAATTCCACAGTGGCCATTCTATAAGGGGAGATTGATATGAACCTTGAACCAGGAATTAAATCATTGAAAAACACAATTTATAATTCTGGAAGATGTCTAGGTAAATCCTCTGGAAACTGATCAACATATTCTTGATCAATAGGTATGTCTTATATTTGTACATTATTTTCCTCACCTAGAGTTATTTCATTACCTTCCTACCCAATAATTGAATTTACTAGTGCTACATAGTGTGGATATAAATATGAATCTCGTGGTGGCATTTCTACTCTAAAGATAAGTTACTTTTTATCATCATCGAAAAATGTAACATCCTTCTTTTAAAAATAAATAATTTCATCATGGTCCTAAAGAAAATATATACTGAGGATTATATTAAATTCAATAATGGGTATGATGATGATATCGGTAGATAATGAAAATTTATATACCCTAATGGGGACTGATTCAAAAAACATTGATGAAATTATACACCCTTAAAAGTTTTCACTAACAAATACCTTGTTAAATAAAAATTTTAATATATAATTTTCTCAGAAAACTGGGATGATATGAAACAATGTGATGATCAAGAATCAAATAAAGCATTGGCTAATCATGATGAAAACCATTAAATTACCTTCCACCACTACCTTCATAGATTCTTCCGTAGTAGTAATGATCACATATGCTTGGACATTCTCCCTTTTCCATTTCTGAGGTAAGTTTCCTTGGTTCTTAGGAAATTCATTTGCATAATTCCATATTTCTCTATAATTTTATCTTTCAACATTGACAACCACTTTCTTTCCCTTGCAATCAAGAACATGGTTGCCTTTTTCACCAAACTTGTAACAGACTCTAATTCCATTAAGGCATGTACCAAGGGGTTTCTCCCCAAATTTTCCAGAGGATGAATATTCCACATTTTTCATCTTCTAATTATTTTAATTTCTAGAGTTTTTAGCAGACCTCTTCCTCTTTTTATTTTCTTTAATGTTGTAAGACATAATGAATTCTTTTTCTGTCTTGATAGAACATGAGACAATATCTTGGATGATTATAAGTACAGTGAGACTAATGATCAATGGATAAATGGTTTTAACCCCTCAAAGAATCGATCAATCATACTCCTTGGGTTACATTTATAATCTGTAACATGCCTTTCTATCCTTGTAATGTTAGCCTCATATGATGTGACATTCTCATCCACATTTTTCATCAAACTCAAAAATTATCTCTCCATATCCACTCGATGGTCATTAAAAATTATTTCTCTAATAAAATTTCATTAAACTCCCTCCATTTCATATTTGATAATTATTTATCTTCCATTATGTTTTGAGTTTATTACCACCATTGATATGTATCTCTCGTGAGGAGGTAAACTACCATGAAAAGTTTTTCCCTTTCGATACTCCACAAAACATGAAATATTTTCTCCATGGAACTTATCCATTTCTCAGCTACAAATGGATTTGTAGTCCCAACGAATATTTGTGGTTGTTTCCTCATGAAGCAGTCTATCATCGATCCTACCTATTGTGGATTAGAGTGCTCTGTACAGGTAATGATATTATTCATAACCTGAGTGAGTTGTCCCAATATGGTGATAATCTGATCAGCACTACTTGCATCACCAGCTACTCTATAATTATCTAGAGTAGGAGGAAAATCCCTACATGTTATATGTTCATTAATATGGTTTTAATTCCTTACACTAGGTACCATTTTTAAACAACAACATACACGATATTAATTTATTTATCAAAATACATTATTCCAAACTTATAAAAAAAATAACATAAATTGAAGTGTCTATGGATATACTCCATTATCATAAAAAAAAAATTTTTATGAGTTACATACTCAAAAATAATTTATAATGGCTTGTAAATAAAATGAGGACAATCAAAAGAATATCCTTCGGAGTGTCATAACCATGAGTGTAGCAAGGCTCGTTATCATGTTCCCGAATACCGTGGGTCAAGACTAAAACGCATTGTCTGAGTTTTCACTCCTAGGTACATTTGTGCCACATCATCCTCTATATGCTCACATCTATATAGGGTAGTTTTACTTGGAGAACTCACCAGATATTTACATTATCAAAATTATAGAAGTCCTTTTATTCTAATCTTCAATGACTATCTTTGGATAATTTTCTCTAATCAACGTTTTTTTAATATTGCTTCCATGGATTGTACTAAACATCTACTAATACAAACTATAATGCCCGACCCCTGTTACCCAGAGTCGGTGAGTTATTACATAACATTGGTACGATCGCAAGGGATCAAATCTCGAATGACCCATCTCTTTAGTAGCCTCGTATATTATAGATACATTCATATGTTTTACATTACATTAAAAATGGTAAAAAATAACAAAATTGTCTCTCTTGAACACATTAATATCCCTTAGACAATCCCTGTTGATCAGTCAAAATATTTTTCTTCGCATCCTAGGAAAAATAAAACATTAAAAAGGGTGAGCTCAGGTGCTTAGTAATGATAATAAAATAATAGAAACATTCATAAATAAGTATAATCATTCATGTAAATGGATAATACAAAAAATTTAAACATAAAATTCACCATAATATTGAAAAGATAAATCAAATAATTCTATTTACTTATTCACATGCATATTCAACTAGTCGAATAATCACATGCAACATTAGTATCCAATTTAATAATGATGGAATGAATAATGTCGAACATCATAACTGCATAGTCAAGGCCTCATACCAATGACAATAAATATTAATTTTTAATGGCTTTGTGCAAGACACTACTTTGTCTCATGAGACCTACCGATTCATCAAGAAGCTATAGCGGGATCCACCTGTCACCTACTAAGTCCATTGAATTCATTATATAAAAAATTTGAAACATAAAATAATAATTCTTATTAATAATATCATAAGAAATATTTATACTTTAACCATAAACCATGAATGGTATAAAAATAAAAAATCCTGATTCAAACATATAAAAAAATCATTAATACAATATGGAATAATGTATCATAATAAATCAACTTCAAACAAGTGTATAATCTAAAAATGGGTGTTGACATAAATGAAATCAAAACCAGTTTAGAGAAATATCTCTTTTTATTTTGAAATAATTTAAAAGTCACATAATTAGAAAGGAAAATAGTTATTTTGAAAATATTCTTATATGACTGTAAGGGAATCTTAGAAGTTGTTTTAATGGTGGAAAACAGATGCACTCACTATATAATACAAAAAACATTCATCCTAAATTTTGTCGAAAGGTCACAAAGGACCTTGTTTGGAAAATGAAGGAATGCTTCCATTATAAAAATCTCATTAAAAGTAAAAAAGGGTACAAATAACATTAAAAAATATCCTATGAAAAATAATTTTATTTTTCAAAAACATTTTTACGAATTATGGATGTGGATGATAAAGAGGTCCCAGTAGATAGTCACGTATAAACAACATCAGATAATGAATAGATTGTAGAATTGACCATTACCTTTTACATTTACTTGGTCAAGTGTACCTAAACCTCTTTTATAGTAGATAAATAATAATAATTTAATTATATAAGAACCACACACAAAAATATGATATCATATATTATGATCAAATATTGCGTTGCTTATAATATTTTTGTAGTATCCTTGTTTTAGGTGTTAACGGATTCATTTTCCTTTATACGCATGGTTACATAAGCCATGTTTATTATTTATAGGATGTATATGATTTATATACAAAATGATATTAAGTTCTTAATCATTATTTTTAATAATAAAATAAAACTTATTCTTGAATTATTACGATGGGAAATTCTTCTAATCGCGTTCATGGAGATGGTAATCTGTATGTACGCATGAGTGACAATATCATTCTGTTGATGGTGAAGTCATATCTAATTGGATGTTATATAATATATTTATAATAATTATAAAGTTGTATTTGTTATTTACATCAGTTATACTCACTATTATAACCATCCAAATAATGAATTGATTGAATAACAAACTACACCACTACATGGAGACGGTAAGCCGTACGTATCCATGAATGGTGACTTTTCATTCATATGATGAATATAATAATGAATATGTTTTTACCTTATTTATAATAAAATTATAGTATTTATAAGGTATTGGAGATATTATTTTGGTATAGAAACAACAAATAAAGAGGTGGTGGAGGATGAAAAGAACTTTTAAATTGTTTGTGTAATTATTACCTCTTCGTCCGGTGTTTCCTTTTGATTTGATCATAAGGGATAATTGGGTTGGATTTCTGATCAATGTAAGGCTCTAGGAAAATGGTATGGTAGTTGTTTGGATATATGATTAGCATTTTTCCATGACAAATTTATTTGGAGGTGTGGCTTTGAGATAAGGGGAAGAACCCTTTTACAAGAGAGGTGAGGGTCACTTGGGGATAAAATTAAAATATTATTTTATTTTAGAATAATATTCGTTTTATAATGTCTCAAAAGATTTTATTTCGAGGATAAGGTGGGGATTGGATGAAAATAATTCAACCAATAGGTTTTAGGCTAGTTTGTGTCAATATATTAACTTTATCTTTTAGATTTAACTCTTCGTTAAATAGTTTAACATTTACCATATCTCCCTGTATTTTTATATTATATGGTAAATAAACATACTATAAAATGAAAATAGAACCCCATATGTTTCATTAATGACATATATATTACTGTATACATCCTTTATCTGAAAATTATATTTTTATGAATATTATATCATTTAATAATAATGTATTTTTTAAAAAATCATTTATGTCAATTTTGACATTATATTGTATATGGTTTTTGTGAAAGTCTAAAAAATATTATTTATTCGAAAAAAATAAATTGAATCAATAATAACATGTAATATTAATCATAACAATTACTGGAATGCTTCAATATTAAAAATTTACATTTATTTTTATATTTATAATATGAATTATTTTATTCATTCACTAATAAGGTAATTATTGCATCAACATTGTGTCATAAATAAATTTAATTATTTAATGACTAAAAATAATAAATAAAATACCATTATTTAATAAATCATTATATAATTCTAGAGAATATTTATAGTTTAATTTATATTTTATATATCCTTATATTAAAAATGGTTTAGTTATTAAACATTGAATTTAACAATTATTAATCTTTTTTAAATAAAATAATAATAAATGTCGTAATCTAAACATTGTGTTCCAAAAGGATCATATTTTAATCATAAGGTTGTTTTTTGTAGAAATAAACATAATAAATGGAATTAGGACATGTGTTAGGGTAATAATAATATCATTTTTACTATTAATTACCCTATTTACTTTTTACCGTGATAAATAAAAGTCAAAAGATACAATTAACCAAATTTTTTTATCTTATTGATCCAAATTTTACATACTGATATTAACCATGTCTCTGAGATTTTTTATATTCAATTCATAGAAGTGGTAAAATTACGTTTTATGCAAATTTTCAAATGTTCCTAGAAGGTGGGTAAAAGACGGTAAAAATATCAATGAAATTATATATATATTATATTATAAAAAATTGAGTATAATGAATTACATTGAACATATATAGGTATTATGTATCAATTTTTATCTAATAAAATATTAATGAAAACATTTATTTATTTAAATAAAATTACATTTTTAAATAATAACATATTATTTTTCACTATTCATCAAAAATTTAATATTTTTACAAAAATACCAAAAAGTCACCCTAAACTAATTTTGATATTCCGAATCTAAAAACGAAGCCCATTTTGGAAATTATTATTTATAAAATTTCAAAAAGCAGTATTACTATTCATGATATCTAGTTTGATTGGTCGTGGTGTGTTAACACTCCATGTTGTGTACAACGCAAGCAATTGCATTATACAAAGGGAAACATACCGTGGAAGCTTGGGATGGTACATCAACATCCCATAAAGAGGTAATTTTATAACCACTTTTGGCAACACATTAGGTTATTCTTATGTGAGCATATGATGAATCAACTTTTTATCTTCCAATGTGATTAGTATCAACTTAGCCAGAAAAGATGATAGGTATAGAGCATTTCTTAGATCCATCTTAGGGTCTTTCTCTCCAAAAAACACCGATGGATCTCCCTTAGTATCATAAAACACAACCTTCTTCATGATTTAATCAAGGATATAAAATGTTTAATGTAACTAATCCATACACAGAATTATTTAAAAGGTTTGTATCTCTAAATATAGTTAATCTCCCCAGGATCAGTGCCCCAACCATTTTAAAACAATGTCTATACATACTTCATACAAGTTATCTCGACATCCCACATTAAAAGTCAACATCAAGGGCACATGAAGCCTCTATAACTCATGTTCCATAACATTAACTAGGAAGGTGATTTAAATGTGTGATTCAATCCAAACTCAAATTAGTAATACACCCATCTAAAAAATAAGAAAAAGATTCCTAAAATGACAACACACTGACTATGAAATGGAGACACTAAAGAATGAAGCTTATTATGATCTACTGAATGACCTCTCTAAACCTTATGATAACCTCCTACAACTCCATTTTATATATTATGAGGAAGAAAATATTAATGGTGTTGTATTATATATAACCCATATCCACTATGCTGACCATAAACAAGAACACCATGCTACTTCATTCTCAAATGAAAGTGACTAAACAAAAGAACCTGAAGAAAAACACCATGAGACCTACGAGTACATAGAAATGGTTGGAACTATCATAACTTATGACCAGAGTCTCCATAAGAAACATACATATTATTCAACGCTTTTCAGCTATAAAATGTTATCTTTTACACCCTACATGAATTTATACCACAAGCCCCTTAATTAATTATTATTGAAATACCTCCCAAATCTAATATCAGTATTCTAGAGGTTCTGATATTGACAGTGGAACACACCTTAATTAGATAATAATGTACTAAAAATAGATAATCTAATGAGTAATGTAAAAATTATAAAATTGTTCCATTTCTTCCCTATTTCATGAATTATTAATCACCTACCTCAATTTATACAACCCCAAACAAATAAAAACATCATTATCATTTGTATACATTACTATTATTATATCAATGAGGTAATGATTATATACCTTTCACATTTACACTACGAATAATTAATATGTCATTCATGTGTATATGTAGACTATATACACTATGAAGTAACATATTATATTTTGTATTATAACCTTATATGATTTAATTTAAAATTTTCATTAATATTTTATTATTGTATTTATAATGTTATTAATATAGTAAAATGGAAAAACTATTTCATATTTTATTATGTTCCTTACAAATAATCCTCATTCATATTTACGTAAGGGAATGCTCCTCCAAAAAAAGATTTATTCCATTTTTACCATATTCCTAAATAGTTGGATATAAAATATATATGATTAATATAATTTTATTTACATATTAATTAATTTAAAGGAATTTTTGTTAACGAAATAAAAAAATTATTATAATGTAGTTTATTGAATCCGTTTGTTACCCAAAAAAAGATCATTATATATTCGATTACTAATGCCACAGAAATGCATTCCATAAAATGAACATAGAAAAACATAAATGTTTTTCAAATAATATTTAAATAGAATTTATAACCATGTTATGGTTTGAATTATATCAAAGAAAATGGTTTCATGACATTATTATAAAACATACAAAAAACAATCGAAATTAGATACAATAAATAATGATAATAATTCTTATTGAACTAATGAACATATAATATGTAATTTTTATTAAATAATAAAAAAGAAAAATAAATTTTTATATGGTTCTAAAACTTTTTAATACAATGGTATTGTTTTTTAGAATGAAGATCAATAAAAATTTAAATTTTTTACTAATATTATTAGGGTTCTTCTATAATTTCATACAATATCATTGAGTTATGTTGCTTTTTTAACAATATCATTACTATATAATCAATAAAACCATCTCTAATGATTAAATTTTATTAATAACCAGATCATTTACTATTGATTTAATTATTATTTATTTGGAAATACCTTTAAAATGGGTTTTTAGTATAAAAAATTGATGATTGTAAGGATTTATCATATTTTCTTTTCAATTCATCGAATTATAATGTATATTCCTGATTAACACTTTTAAACAATGATTTTAATTTTATATGGTTATATAATATTTAATTTTATCTTTTTATTCTATTTATTTTCATTAAATTTTTATTGACTCGTGTTCTTATGATTTTGAAATCAATTTTTCATAATATTTTTATGGGATTTCTCATCTCAATATTTATTCATTGACTCAAAATCCATAATCACCTGTTGTTTTTGTAATGCCCCGACCCCAGTTACCCAGAGTCGGTGCATTATTACAAAACATTGGCATGATCACAAGAAAGATCAAATCTCGAAAGACCGATTGGTTTAGTAGCCTTGGAAACACTAGATATATTCATAAGTTTTACATTACATCATAAAATGAAAAACTACTACAACAACATAATGTTTCCACAGTCCACACTATAATCCCCTCATAATATCCCTGCAGGTCATTCATAACTTACATCTTCACTTCCTGGGAAAAATAAAACATAGAAAAGGGGTGAGCTCAAATGCCCAGTAAGGATAACAATATAGCGGAAACTTTCATCAATAAGAATAAACATTTAAGGAAATGTATAACTAAAACAAAAGCCTTTTAAACATGAACTTTCAACATGGTATGGAATAAATAAAATGAAATAATGCCATTTACTTATTCACATGGATATTCTACTAATCGAATAATCACATGCAAAAAAATCAATAACCACTTTCATAATGTTGGAATGCATAATGCCAGACTATCATAACCACATAGCCAAGGCCTCGTGCCAAGACTACAAATAAGATTTTGTCAAGGCCTTGTGCCAAGACACTAGTTTGTCTCATGAGACCTACCGATGCATCGAGGAGCTATAGCGGGCTCCACCCGTCACTTACTAAGTCCAATGCATTCCCATATGAAAAGGTTTAAACATAACATAAACATTCGTATTAAAACTAGCATACGAAATGTCAATAATTTCACCATAAACTATGAATGGTATAAAAATAGCACATCCACAGTCAATAATATCACAAAACCTTCAATACAATATAGAAGTTTTGTATCATAATAAATCAACTTCAAATAATCTTAAAATTCATCAAAGGATGTTGACATAGATGAAATCAAAATTCTTTTTAAAGAAATATCTCCTTTTATTTTGAAATCATTTAAGATCCATATAAAATAAAACATTTTCTTTGAAAATATTCTTATAAGCTTGTAAGGGAAGCTTTGAAGATTTTATAACGGCGGAAAATAGCTGCACCCGCCGTATAAGTTAAAAAAAACATTCTTACCTTAATTCTGTCGAAAAGGTTAAAAAGGACCTTGTTTTGAAAACGACCGAAATATTCCTTTATAAACCACTTATAAAAGTCAAAAAGGGTATAAATTACTTTAACTCATATTCTAGTAAATAGTAAAAATGTTTTGAAATGCATTTTTAAGAAACATGGATGTGGATGATAAAGAGATCCCAGTAGATTATTACGTATAAACAACCTTGGATAATGAAGAGGTTGTAAAGTAAACCCTTCCCATGTACTTTTCCTTGGATGGGGTAGGTTAACCTCATGTATAATGGTGAAATAGTTGTTATTAAATTATACAAGAATCATATATATTAATATGATATCATATATGATCTTTTAACATTGATTTGTTAATAATATCTTAGAATTATCGTCGTTTCAGGAGTTAACTTACTCATTTTCTTTTATATGTTTTGTTACATAAGCCATGGTTGTTGTATCTTATTCATATCCAGAATGATATCCAGTCCTTAAACATCATCATCAAATGATAATTATACTTGAATGGATACGATGGAGAATGAATCTCATCGCGTTCGTGGAGACGGTAGTCCGTACGTACGCACGAGCGACAATATCATTCTTTTGATATTAAAATAATATATAAATGGATGGTATATCATATATACATAATCATTAACATGTTATATTTATTATTTACATGAGTTACACATCATTATTATACCAATCCAAATAATATTATATTGAATAACAATTACACCACGACGTGGAGACGGTAAGCCGTACGTACGCACGTATGGTGACATGTTATTAAAAGGGTGGATAGAATACTGAATATGATTGTACCATATTTATAATAACATCAAATTATATGTGAGATACTGGAGTTATTATTTTAGAATGGTAAGAACAAAGGAAGAAGAAGTGGAAGAAGAAATGAACTTGGAGAAGGGTGGTGAAATCATTACCTCTTCTTCGGGTTCTTCCTTTTGATTTGATCAAAAGAGATCCTTAGGTTGGCTTTCTGATCAAACTAAGGCCTCTAGGTTGTAGTGAGCGATGTTGGGAGGGTATTTGGGCAGAGTTTGGCCGAACCAAAAGGCTTTGAAGGTGTGAAGAAATGAGAAGGAGGAGTTCCCTTTTATAAGAGGGGTGAGGGGCACCTTTGGAAAAGCTAGAAATATTAATTTATAATAAATTAATATTCGGTTTCTAATGGCTCCAAAGTTGATTATTCAAAGGTTAAGGTGGGGATAGGTCGAAAACCACTCAACCAATAGAATTTAGACAGGTTTGGGTACTTATATTAACCTTATCTTTAAGTATTAACTCTAAGTTAATTAGTTTCACTTTTACAATGTCTCTTTGTATTTTTATAAAATATGGTTAATAAACTTACTATATACATCCAAGAGACCCCCAAGTGGTACATTAATGATGAACCTATCATTATATAAGTCTCTTGGCCGAACCTTAGATTTTTAGAAATTTAATATCAATTAATAATATAATATTTGTTTTAAGAACTCTTTTATGTCAATTTTGACACTATTCAATAGTTGATTTTTGTGAAACTCATAACAGATTGATTACTTCGAAAAAATTCAATTAAATCAATCCTAATATATCATATTATCCTATAAAAGTAGTTTAATTCATTAAAAGTTTCATATTATATTTATTTGGGTATTTATAATATCAATTATTTTAATTTTTCACTATTATAGTAATTACTGCATCATCATTGTGTCATAAATAAAATAACTTATTTAATGTCTAAAAATTATAAATAAAATATCATTATGTAGGAAATCTTTTTATATTTCTAATGAATATTTATAATCTAAAATCCAACATATATAACCCTATGTAACAATTGTTTTTCTAAAAGATATATGCTTGTGTCATTTTTGTATTCATTTTAACTTAATTAAAATAAAATGGCATTATCACTTACAAGTGGATCCATGGGGTCCCAAAATCGACCCAAAGATTCCCATGGTCGACCATGTATCAACCAATAGGGTTAAGACACGATTTAGGGTAATTTAGTATTATTATAATATTATTTTTTAACCCTTATTTACCGGATTTACCCTTAACCATGGTAAATAAAATATTTACCGCAGTAATTATTCAAAATGTCTAAAAATAAAAGTTACCAATTTACACAATCTGAACATCCTGATTCCAAATATGGAATCCATTTTCCTAAATTCAAAACACATAAGTGGCAGAAATTAATTTAAAATTAATTCCCGCTGTCAAAACAAAAAGCGTGTTTTTAAGAGATAATAACTATCAAAAGATTGACACTTGTTTATGTTTGGTTTAATTGTAAAATTATGTCCAATGACCAACATTATATTAAATGGTAAAAATATATTCTAAATATACTTTAAAACCACTCAAATTCGTAATTTATCACTATTAATTATTTTGATTAAAAAAGTTGCTTTTAATTAAAATTTAGTAATTTTCACTATTCATCAAAATATGAAAGTTATCCGAAATGTACCAAAATTTCACCTTAGGCTAAATTCGATATTCCGAATCCAAAAATGAAGTCCATTTTCAAATATAAAATATATATAATTTCAAAAAGTAGGTATTACTATTCATAACGGCTAGTTTGATTAGTTATGGTGTGTTAGAACTCGAGGTTGCGTACAACACACGCTATCACATTATTCGAAGGGAAACGTACTGTGGAAGCTTGGGGTGTTACATTCTCCCCTCCTTCAAATAATTGCGTCCTCGCAATTTCTAGGGTATTACTGCATAAAAATACTCGGGTGGTTCTTCATCATAAGTTCCCCGGGTTCCCACGTTGCCTCTTCCATCTTATGATTTATCCACAAAACTTTTACCAGACGCGTCGTCCGGTTTCTCTGTATTTGTTCTCTTGTATCAAGAATCTTGACGGGCTCTTCACAATAAGACAGATCGGGTTCCAGTTCTAATTCCTCATAGGTGAGTACATGTGTTGGGTCATGCATGTTTTTTCTCAACAGAGATACGTGGAACACATCGTGAACTTTGGAGAAACTTGGCGGCATTGCCAATCGGTAAGCTACAGCCCCAATTCGTTCTAGATTTTCGAAAGGTCCGATGTACCTGGGACTCAATTTACCTTTCTTTCCAAAATGTATGACTCCCTTCCATGGAGATACCTTCAGGAAAACATGATCACCGACTTGAAATTCCAAATCCTTCCTTCAATTATCGACATAGCTCTTCTGCCTACTTTGAGCTGCTTTGATGTGATTTTGGATTACTTTCACCTTTTCCACCATTTCCTCCACCAGTTCTGGGCCTACAAGTTTTCTTTCACCAACGTCATCCCAACAGGTTGGTGTACGACATCTCTTTCCGTATAACGCTTCATATGGTGCCATCTGAATACTCGAATGGAAGCTGTTGTTATAGGAAAATTCTCCCAGTGGTAAATATTGATCCCACATACCCTGAAAGTCAAGTGAGCAAGATCTCAACATGTCTTCTAGGGTTTGAATAGTCCGTTCTGATTGTCCATCTGTCTGAGGGTGGTAAGCAGTGCTAAAATGAAGTTCAGTATCCAGGGATTTCTGAAGACTTTTCCAAAATCTTGAAGTAAAACGGGGATCACGATCAGAAACAATCGATAGGGGTACTCCATGAAGTCTCACAACTTCATTAATGCATAATGTTGCTAGACGTTCCAGGGGTAGATCTTCTCTTATAGCAAGAAAATGTGCTGACTTGGTAAGACGATCAACAATAACCCATATTTCATTGTTCCTTCTAGGAGTCTTTGGTAGCCCCATGACAAAGTCCATCGTAATATTGTCCCATTTCCACTCCGGTATGGGAAGAGGTTGCATGACTCCTCCAGGATGTTGCCTTCCAGCTTTGACTTGTTGACAAACCATACATCTTGACACAAAATCAGCAATCTCTCTCTTCATATTGTCCCACAAAAAATGTTCTTTCAAATCTCTATACATTTTGGTGCTCCCAGGGTGTATAGAGAAATTGGAACTATGAGCATCATCCAGCAATTCCCTTTTTAGATCAGGTATATCGGGAACACAAAGTCTCTTCCTGAATTTCAAAATTCCATCTTCATACACAAAGTCTCTCAATCTCCCATCATTCACAGCTTTAATCTTCTTTTGGAATTCTTCATCATCGGTCTGAGAACTCTTAATCCTTTCTAGTAAAGATGGTTTGGCAACCATTTGAAAAAGCATTTATGTTTCACCTTCCCTGGTTATTCCCATGTCCATCTTCACTAGATCCATGAAAATTGGATCCCTTTCAATTCTCAACATGTTCAGAACTCCATGGTCTTTTCTACTCAAAGCATCTGCCACCTTGTTTGCCTTCCCTCGGTGGTAGTGTATCGTACAATCATAATCCTTGAGTAATTCAAGCCATCTCCTTTTCCTCATGTTGAGTTCTTTTTGTGAGAAAATATACTTCAAACTCTTGTGATCAGTATAAATCTCACATTTTTCACCATAGAGGTAGTGCCTCCATATCATCAAAGCAAAGATTACAACTGCTAACTCGAGATCAGGAGTAGGATAGTTTTGTTCATGAATTTTCAACTGTCGTGAGGCATAGGCAATAACTCTATCATCCTGCATAAGGACACAACCAAGTCCTTTCTTCGATGCATCACTATAAATAACGAACCCATCATTCCCCGATGGTAGAGTCAATATAGGAGCATTGACTAATCTTCTCTTCAGTTCTTCGAAATATTCTTCACACTCTTTTTTCCAAACAAATTTAACCCCTTTACGTGTGAGCTTCGTTAATGGGTTAGCCAATCGGGCAAAATTCTGGACGAAACGTCGATAATAACCTGACAAACCAATAAAACTACGTACCTCAGTTATAATCGCAGGTGCTGGCCATTCATGGATTTCCTTGGTCATAGAAGGATCAACATAGATTCCATCTTTAGTGACAATATGGCCAAGAAACGAAATCTCCTGAAGCCAGAATTCACACTTGCTAAACTTCCCTTATAATTCATGCCTCCTCAGAGTCTTCAAGATAATGCGCAACTGATTTTCATGATCTTCGTAGGATTTTGAGTATACCAATATATCATCAATAAATACCACCACAAATTCATCAAGATACTCCTTGAAAACTCTATTCATCAGATCCATGAATACAGAGGGTGCATTAGTCAATCCAAACGGCATTACAGTAAACTCGTAATGCCCGTACCTGGTTCGAAATGCTGTCTTCGGAATGTCTTCCTTCTTCACACACAACTGATAGTATCCAGATCGAAGGTCAATCTTTGAAAAGTATTGATCTCCATGCAGTTGGTCAAATAAATCATCAATACGAGGTAGGGGATAATTGTTCTTTATCGTTATAGCATTGATCTCCCTGTAGTCGATACATAACCTCATAGATCAATCTTTCTTTTTAACAAAAAGAACAGGGGCTCCCCATGGAGAAACACTAGGGTGAATAAATCCCTTATTACTCAATTCCTCTAGTTGTTTCTTTAGTTCGACTAACTCTACAGTGGCCATTCTATAAGGGGTCTTCGATATAGGCCTTGATCCAGGAATCAAATCAATGGAAAACTCAACTTCTCGTTCTGGAGGATGTCCAGGTAAATCTTCCGGAAATACATCTACAAATTCTTTCACAACAGGTACATCCTCTATTTGAACATTCCTTTCCTCACCCGCATTTATTTCATTCTCTTCCTCCCCAATAATTGAATTTAGTTGAGCTATTGAGGGTGGATCTAAATAAGAATTAGGTGGTGACGATTCTGCTCTAAAAATAAGGTGCTCCTTATCATTATCATCAAGAATCGTAACCTCTTTCTTCTTACAATAAATCTTCGCATCATAGTCTGAAAGCCAGTCCATACCGAGGATTATATCAAACTCAATCATAGGTATGACGATGAGATCAGCAGATAAAGAAAATTTATGTGCTCTAATGGGGACTGATTCACAAAACTTTGTTGCAACGATACTTCCCTTTGGATTTTTAACTGACAGCTCCCTTATTTAATCAAATTGGAAATATCTAATTTTCTTAGCAAACTGGGAAGATATGAAACAATGCGATGATCCAGAATCAAATAATGCATTTGCTAAACTTGAGGAAACCATTAAATTACCTTCCACCACGTCTTTTGGAGCTTCTACCTCTGCAGTAGTGATAGCATAAGCCTGGCCTTGATCCCTTTGCCTTTTCTGAGGTAAGTTCTCCTGACGCTTAGGACATGCATTTGCATAATGCCCCATCTCCCTGCAATTATAGCACTGAACGTTGGTATCTTCCTTCTTCCCCTTGCAATCACGAGCTTGGTGGCCTTTTTCACCACACTTGTAATAGACTCTCATTCCCTTCAAGCAAGTACCGGGGTGTTTCTTCCCACATTTACCACATGATGGATATTCAACCTTTCCTTTCTTCCCCTTATTTCCATTCCCAGATTGATCAGCAGGTCTCTTCTTCTATTGCTTTTCTTTAAAGTCATAAGACTTAGAGAATTCCTTTTCGGTCTTGATAGCACATGAGACAATGTCTTCGTACGATGAAAAGGATTATGAGACTAACGCTCGACGGAGAAATGGTTTTAACCCATCAAAGAAACGATCAATATTACTTCTTGGGTTGCGAATATAATCACCAGCGTACCTTGCTAACCTTGTAAAGTTAGCCTCATACTTTGTGACATTCTCATCCTCCTTTTGTCTCAGACTAAGAAATTGCCTTTCCATATCTGCTCGATGGTCGCGAGGGAAGTATTTTTCTAAAAACAGATCTTTGAACTCCCTCCATTCCATATTTGATACTTCATCATCTTCCTTCATGTTCTGAATCAATGACCACCATTGATCAGCATCTCCAGTGAGGTGGTAAACTGCCATGATAACTTTTTCCCTTTCACTGCTCCCCAAAGCCTGAAATATTTTCTCTAGGGAAAATATCCATTGCTCAGCTACTAAGGGATTTGTATTCCCATTGAACGTTGGTGGTTGTTGCCTCATGAATCGATCTAACATTGATCCTCCACGTTGTGGATCAGGGTGCTCCATACGGGTAAGGTTATCATTCATAACCTGAGTAAGTTGTCCCAATATGGTGATTAGCTGATCAGCACCAGTTGCATCACCAGCCCCACTATAATTATCTTGAGCAGGAGGGAAATCCCTACATGGAGTGCGTGCATTGATACGGTTTCCATTTCTTCCACTAGGCGCCATTTCTAAACAATGGCATAAACTAGATCAGTTTATGAATCAAAATACATAATCCCATACTTATAAAACACTTAACATAAATTGAACTATTTATGGATATAATCCATAATCATAAGAATGTTTTCTTTGAGAAATTATGTACTCATAAACCCTTCATAATGATTTGTAAAGAAAATGAGAGTTATCCTAAGCATATCCCCCAGGAGTGTCGTAACCAAAAGTGCAGCAAGGCCCGTTGTCGTGCACCAGTTCCCGTTCGAGTCTAGCTCAAAGCGGTGTTTTCGGGTTTTACCCCTAGGTACATCTGTGCCAGAGCCGCCTCTACCTGCTCGTATCCAGACAGGGATGTATTGCTCGGAAAACTCACAAAATCTCTACAATACCAAAATTCTAGGAAGTTATTCTATACTAATCCTCAAAGTTCATCTTAGGTCTACGTGCTCTAATCAGAGTTTATCTAAATCTAGCTTACAAGGTTTGTACTAAACTTCCTTTGATACCAACTGTAACGCCCCGACCCCAGTTACCAAGAGTCGGTGCATTATTACATAACATTGGCATGATCACAAGAAAGATCAAATCTCGAAAGACCGATTGGTTTAGTACCCTTGGAAACACTAGATATATTCATAAGTTTTACATTACATCATAAAATGAAAAACTACTACAACAACATAATGTTTCCACAGTCCACACTATAATCCCCTCATAATATCCCTGCAGGTCATTCATAACTTACATCTTCACTTCCTGGGAAAAATAAAACATAGAAAAGGGGTGAGCTCAAATGCCCAGTAAGGATAACAATATAGCGGAAACTTTCATCAATAAGAATAAACATTTAAGGCAATGTATAAATAACACAAAATCCTTTTAAACATGAACTTTCAACATGGTATGGCATAAATAAAATGAAATAATTCCATTTACTTATTCACATGGATATTCTACTAATCGAATAATCACATGCAAAAAAATCAATAACCACTTTCATAATGTTGGAATGCATAATGCCAGACTATCATAACCACATAGCCAAGGCCTCGTGCCAAGACTACAAATAAGATTTTGTCAAGGCCTTGTGCCAAGACACTAGTTTGTCTCATGAGACCTACCGATGCATCGAGGAGCTATAGCGGGCTCCACCCGTCACTTACTAAGTCCAATGCATTCCCATATGAAAAGGTTTAAACATAACATAAACATTTGTATTAAAACTAACATACGAAATGTCAATAATTTCACCATAAACTATGAATGGTATAAAAATAGCACATCCATAGTCAAACATATCACAAAACCTTCAATACAATATAGAAGTTTTGTATCATAATAAACCAACTTCAAATAATCTTAAAATTCATCAAAGGATGTTGACATAGCTGAAATCAAAATTCTTTTTAAAGAAATATCTCCTTTTATTTTGAAATCATTTAAGATCCATATAAAATAAAACATTTTCTTTGAAAATATTCTTATATTCTTGTAAGGGAAGCTTTGAAGATTTTATAACTGCGGAAAATAGCCGCACCCGCCGTATAAGTTAAAAAAAACATTCTTACCTTAATTCTGTCGAAAAGGTTAAAAAGGACCTTGTTTTGAAAACGACCGAAATATTCCTTTATAAACCACTTATAAAAGTCAAAAAGGGTATAAATGACTTTAACTCATATTCTAGTAAATAGTAAAAATGTTTTGAAATGAATTTTTAAGAAACATGGATGTGGATGATAAAGAGATCCCATTAGATTATTACGTATAAACAACCTTGGATAATGAAGAGGTTGTAAAGTAAACCCTTACCTTGTACTTTTCCTTGGTTGGGGTAGGTTAACCTCCTGTATAATGGTGAAATAGTTGTTATTAAATTATACAATAATCATATATATTAATATGATATCATATATGATCTTTTAACATTGATTTGTTAATAATATCTTAGAATTATCGTCATTTCGGGAGTTAACTTACTCATTTTCTTTTATATGTTTTGTTACATAAGCCATGGTTGTTGTATCTTATTCATATCCAGAATGATATCCAGTCCTTAAACATCATCATCAAATGATAATTATACTTGAATGGATACGATGGAGAATGAATCTCATCGCGTTCGTGGAGACGGTAGTCCGTACGTACGCACGAGCGACAATATCATTCTTTTGATATTAAAATAATATATAAATGGATGGTATATCATATATACAGAATCATTAACATGTTATATTTATTATTTACATGAGTTACACATCATTATTATACCCATCCAAATAATATTATATTGAATAACAATTACACCACGACGTGGAGACGGTAAGCCGTACGTACACACGTATGGTGACATGTTATTCAAAGGGTGGATAGAATACTGAATATGATTGTACCATATTTATAATAACATCACAGTATATGTGAGATACTGTAGTTATTATTTTAGAATGGTAAGAACAAAGGAAGAAGAAGTGGAAGAAGAAATGAACTTGGAGAAGGGTGGTGAAATCATTACCTCTTCTTCGGGTTCTTCCTTTTGATTTGATCAAAAGGGATCCTTAGGTTGGCTTTCTGATCAAACTAAGGCCTCTAGGTTGTAGTGAGGGATGTTGGGAGAGTATTTGGGCAGAGTTTGGCCGAACCAAAAGGCTTTGAAGGTGTGAAGAAATGAGAAGGAGGAGTTCCCTTTTATAAGAGGGGTGAGGGGCACCTTTGGAAAAGCTAGAAATATTAATTTATAATAAATTCATATTCGGTTTCTAATAGCTCCAAAGTTGATTATTCAAAGTTTAAGGTGGGTATAGGTCGAAAACCACTCAACCAATAGAATTTAGACAGGTTTGGGTACTTATATTAACCTTATCTTTAAGTATTAACTCTAAGTTAATTAGTTTCATTTTTACAATGTCTCTTTGTATTTTTATATAATATGGTTAATAAACTTACTATATACATCCAAGAGACCCCCAAGTGGTAAATTAATGATGAACCTATCATGATATAAGTCTCTTGGCCGAACATTAGATTTTTAGGAATTTAATATCAATTAATAATATAATATTTGTTTTAAGAACTATTTTATGTCAATTTTGACACTATTCAATAGTTGATTTTTGTGAAACTCATAACAGATTGATTACTTCGAAAAAAGTCAATTACATCAATCCTAATATATCATATTATCCTAGAAAATTAGTTTAATTCATTAAAAGTTTCATATTATATTTATTTGGGTATTTATAATATCAATTATTTTAATTATTCACTATTATAGTAATTACTGCATCATCATTGTGTCATAAATAAAATAAATTATTTAATGTCTAAAAATTATAAATAAAATATCATTAAGTAGGAAATCTTTTTAGATTTCTAATTAATATTTATAATCTAAATTCCAACATATATAACCCTATGTAACAATTGTTTTTCTAAAAGATACATGCTTGTGTCATTTTTGTATTCATTTTAACTTAATTAAAATAAAGTGTCATTATCACTTACAAGTAGATCCATGGGGTCCCAAAATAGAACCAAAGATGCCCATGGTCGACCATGTATCAACAAATAGGTTTAAGACACGTTTTAGGGTAATTTAGTATTATTATAATATTATTTTTTAACCCTTATTTACCAGATTTACCCTTAACCATGGTAAATAAAATATTTACCGCAGTAATTATTCAAAATGTCTAAAAATAAAAGTTATCCATTTACACAATTTGAACATCCTAATTCCAAATATGGAATCCATTTTCCTAAATTCAAAACACAGAAGTGGCAGAAATTAATTTAAAATTAATTCCCGCTGTCAAAACAAAAAGTGTGCTTTTAAGAGATAACAACTATCAAAAGATTGACACTTGTTTATGTTCGGTTTAATTGTACAATTATGTCCAATGACCAACATTATATTAAATGGTAAAAATATATTCTAAATATACTTTAAAACCACTCAAATTCGTAATTTATCACTATTAATAATTTTGATTAAAAAAGTTGTTTTTAATTAAAATTTAGTAATTTTCACTATTCATCAAAATATGAAAGTTATCCGAAATGTACCAAAATTTCACCTTAGGCTAAATTCGATATTCCGAATCCAAAAATGAAGTCCATTTTCAAATATAAAATATATATAATTTCAAAAATTAGGTATTACTATTCATAACGGCTAGTTTGATTAGTTATGGTGTGTTAGAACTCGAGGTTGCGTACAACACACGCTATCGCATTATTCGAAGGGAAACGTACCGTGGAAGCTTGGGGTGTTACAGTTTTCTTATATATTATTTTTTTTTACCAATGTATGAAATTCTCAAGATAATTTGGTAATTGTTGTTATTTTTACATTAAATTCATTATACATTTTCAAGGGGGTTTTATTAAAAATTTAGTATATTTATAAGATCTTTTCTTTATTAAAAAAAATTTCACGAGTCCTAATGATTCTTCTTTGAACATGTTTTCTGAAATAATCTTTTCCACAATCATATAATAATATTATATTTCCACTATATCTCCTTTAAGAGGAATTAAATTTCTCCATCCACTAAACCTTTTTTTCTGGATGAATATAATCATATATGTAGAAAATTTGAAAAATAACTTTCACTAGGAACAAATAATCACTATTTATTCTATAAAAATATATAATAAATTTTATATCAAATTATCATATTCATATTTTGATATAAAAATATTAATTAGTAATGGTTATCATTACATTTCAGTTTATATATTTTTAAATTGAATGATATTCAATATTTTTTTATGGATTTTCGTAATGGTGTTTTAAATACTAAAAATGATTTATTTCCTTACTAGATAGTAAATTATATCATCCATTCCAAATTTATATTGGAAACCCATTATGTAATTTTAAATTAATAATTATTTTTATTTGTTGTTGAATAATTTTTAGAATATCATTTTGTTACTAATAGAATTTAACTTTTAAAATAGACTCGTGATATTTTCTTTAATAGTATTAGAAAATGTATTGTAGAAAGTCCATTTATAGGATCTCTTCAATTTCCAAATAACTTCCCTAAATTTATCTCTAATGGCGTTCATTTTTATATTACATCATATAAAATACATTATGATGTAATCATTTATGTAGATATAATTTTTGTGTAAATATATATAATAACTGTTTTCATTTAATGTAATACTAATTTGAAATAATATGAATTTGATTTTCATTATATAAGATCTAATGAAACGATATTGACTAATTTAATTTGGTTCACATTTTTATGAATAGCTTTTATACTTTGGTATGGTCATATATCTTTGTCCAATTTAAAGGTTATAATAATATATCTCATGATATCTGAAAAAATGTGTCCAATTTGGATTTATCTAATGTTTTGGCATAATTGTATGTCTCCTTAAAGTGATCGCTCATGATATAAGTGTTTAAAAACAAGATTATGTTCCCATAATAATGAATACATGTGAGTGATATTTGGGGATGCATTGATTAAATATAATTTTCCCCTTTTTTATGATATAGAACATAATTATTTTTTTAACACATTATTAGTTATTATTGGTATGTTTTTCATAGAAGTGTTATAATTATATTTATTACTTATGGGTAGTTTAATGTCATTACATTTATATATAATGGTATTTAAGGATAAAAAGTTTTAATTACTATCACTTATTATTTTGTGGTCTATTTAATTATATATTTATATACTATAAATGATTTATCCCATGTTTACAATCTTAATAACAAATTTATTTGAATGATTTCCCATACTAGGAATTTGGTCCCAACCATTTATCATATTTCAATATAATGGGTATTGATAATGAGTAAAATTTATTTGATATCTAAATGGAATCCCAAAGGAGTTATGATATTTTATTAATGTTCAATTTTATTTAAAAACATTTATATTATTTAGTAGAACGAAGGAGAATAAAAACAATTCATTAATAGAATTTTGAAATTTTTTTAGAGAATAAATTTATAAAATAAAATAAATATTGTAAAACAAGAAAAAATATTTTTCATATTTAATATAAATTGGAATCAAATAAATTTTGAAAGGGGTCGTTTTAAAGATCATGAAAATGTATTTTGGTTTTATAGAATTACATGACAGTGTAGATAGGGAAAATTTTATACAATATATTCTGTTCAATCATTGATAATTTAGGTGGAATAGAATCCCAATGTGTCAATGTTTCACACAACATAAAACCTTAATGATTATTATTTAATTTTTACATCTAAGATTCTATAATGTGGTAAATTCAGGGGTAAAATAATGACCTCACCTCCAATTATATTCGATCGTATTCTATAAGAATCATTAATTGGATGATATTTTGGTTATTATTGTCCAAATTTCTCATTTTTTATGCATAATTAATTGAGTGGAATCAGTTATTTTATGATATTGAAGATCATGCATTTTTTATATAGAGATTTTGGGGATTTCAATATATTTTTCTGGATTAAAAATATTTATTTTATAAATAAAGAAAATATAACTAGAAAAATCATAGTTGATGGGTTATGGTTTCAATGAAATATTATTACAAAATATCATGATGTTTCTCTCACACATGGTGATTTTTTAGGAATATAAACTAATCGTTTTTGTTTTTTAGACTTATGTGACATTTTGGTGATTATGATTTTAATAATCTTGAGAACATGATTCATTAAATAATTATGTAACAACAATCATGTGAATAACAATTTATATGGATAAAATAAAATAATTCACTACAATACATTCTTATATACTTTTAGGGTTAGATTTGTAGAAAATTATAAAAAAACTAACTAAAAACGCCATGAAAATTTTCCAAAAATGTATTATTTCTTCCAATATATATACAATAAATTAATAAAAAATAATTACACAACATCTCTAGAAAACATAACATAAAATACATTTATATTAAAATCTTTGGTATAAATTTACATCATATCTAAGGGAAAATGAAACATAATAGGTGATCATGGATGCTTAGAAGTGTAAAAATATGTGATAAAATAAAAATTTTATTAGGGAAAATTATATAAGAATATTAGTATAAAAATGATACATTTTAAATTTAAACATAAATAATCATATATCATATATCATTGAATAAAATAATAATAATTCAATAAAATTAAATAAATCAATTAAATTATCCTTACATGGGATTTATGGAACATCTAAAACCATATATATTTTAACCTTGTTCGTCATATATCACAACATGTTACCCTCTATGTGTCATTCATATCACTACTATTTCTAATTTTGGATTATAAATTACTCAAATATTTTATATATCATATTTGGCTTTCAAACATGTTTTCCATTTTGTATCATGCATTAACACACATTTAAAAATTACTACATGATATTTAATTCATTAACCAATAGATTTGATGAATGTATAGGCCCCTTGTAAATAAAATATAAAAAATAAACATGTGTCCATAATATAGAATGTAAAAATCACATCATTAAAACCTAGTAATAATAATGGGTTTAGTAATATTACCAATTTTAAAATAACTCACATTTTATCCCATAAATTAAAAAAAATGGAAAATGGTTCTAATCAAACACATTATAATGAACCCATGGAGAGAACATGGGGTTAATAATCTCTTTTAAAATGGATTGAAATGAGAAATTCATAAATAATTAAATCTGTAATCATAAGATCATATAACCATGGATAATAAATTAATATCTAAATATATTTAATAACATTATAGTTGGATACAATTCGATAAATAAAATACTGAATATGTAATTTATTTTATATGGATAATGATTATTTAGTTCAGACAATAAATTTCCCAATCTATTAATGATAGTAATCATGGTGTACATGCCTTAGTCAATGGAATAATGATAATGGTACTCACAAAGAAAATATATTAAAAGAAAAGATATGATTATTCATATAAGGTATTTTTGGGAGATAATTAAAACACTAGAACCTTCATTTTATAGGAAATGTCATCACAATATACAACTAGAGAATGATTTTGGATGGATGTAAAATAAAATCTCCCTGATATAATAAAGGAAATGATAAATAATATTTAAATAGAGGAAATTCAACATTCCAAATGAGTATTTTTAATGTTATCACACATAAAGGGATCATGAATTAAATTATTTGATACCCTGATTTCAATAAATAATATTTCATATATATTTATATTTATTAGATAATATATCATTTTATATAAATTTTATTATTGTAAATCCTTCTTTTTATAAAAATGAAAATTTCGGAGAGTGATTAAACTCATTTTTAAACAACCATTTTTTCATTGACATAAAATTAAAAAATACCTGTTTTATAAAAATAATATTTAAAAATGATGAAGTGATAAAATTTGTGATACATTAAATATAAAATGAATCATTAAAAATTGATCATTCAATATTGGAAAAATTCTTTGAAATTTGGATCTCATGAGAAATCATTATAATATTTAATGAACCATTTTAATTCATTAAAATCATATAATTTTAAAAAAAAAATTAAAAAGAGTAATGGAATCGTATTTGTAAAACAAATCATTTTGTGTATATAATATACCATGTAACATAATATCTGGGTTAGTGAAGCCATTAATGGAAGAAATAGTTTGGAGATATAGCATTATATCAAATTGAAATAATATTTGATTTATCAACATCCATTAAAAGACTGATAATATATGAAGTATTATATATTTTAAAATATTTTTTTGTTGTGAAATTTTAATCAATGATAGGAGACAACATAACTTGTTGACGGGGATGAATTTTACAATCTTATATGAAAGAATATCATGAGGGATATCATAAATCAATTAAAAAGGTTATTTACGAAAAACACTTTGAATTTCAGTAACAATTGGTTGAAAATATATTTTATTAAATTAATATTAATTTATTACTAAATCATATTAATTATAATAAATTTATTTACATATTATTCATCAAATATTAAATCTATAAAACACTATATGAGTGACAAAATATTTTGTTCAATTGATTTGTATCAATGATTCAGAATTGAGAATTATAAAACTATGGCCTTATTCTTCCACTTATTCTAATTTATAATAATATATTATATAAAATATAAAAATATGATAATCTATTATTTTATTACATTCTCAATATAAATATCATCATAAAAAATAATTAACAATTATTTGATATTTGTATATTGGTTAGTCATTCTCAGCTTTCAATATGAGGTGTGTGTAATCTTGATCATTTTTAACTAATCAAAAAATAGTTATATTCATCTTCATTATAATCTGAATTTTCATTATCATTAAATCATACAAGCTAAATTAATTTATTTATTTTTATTAATAATGTTATAATTTCATTCAATGGTTTTTTTGTATACGATCTTTATATATGAGTTTGAAGATGATCATGTTTCCATAATTAATAGTGAACTAAGGTTTCATCCAAAAATATGAGTTTATTTTTAATTTCCAAAAAAACAAATTATTTAATTATTCTTTAACAAATTTTTAAAAAAATATACTTATATAGTCTTATACTATTTAAATTTGTATAATAGTTCTTTTTGGTTGATAAACATTCCCAAATAAGAACCAATAATAATTATGGGATGACTATAAAGTGTTTTAGTTGTACTGTAGTTATAAAAAAGCATAATGATATTATATTATTTTAATAATTGGGCTATATAAAAATTTTAAAGGAGCATAAGAATACCGTGACTAATATTATTCTATTTTATAGTGATACCAAATCTAAATATTCTATAGAACATTCATTTGAATGATTAAATTTACCAAATTTTATATTTATTATATTATTATTAGGATCTTAAATTTGACTCATAAAATCATTAATAACATCATACACCTAGTAGTTATGAATTAATACCATTATTATGTCCATTAATGTATTATAGTTGTGAAATGATAATTTAAATTGATTATCCTTGTAGGAGTTAGTTAACTATCACATATGGATGATGATTTCATTTTCCATTGAATATCGGAAATGAGTAATTGGTTTTATCAATTCATAATAAAATATTTTTAATTAATATTATACGTATATATATAATTTATGATATGAACATCCTCATGTGGGAGTGGTGGAAAACTAAAAATGTTTCACTATAATGGTCATGGTCCAAACAACACATGAATGCGAATTTAATTTTTTATATTCGAAATGGGAAAATATTATTATAAATGTAAAATAATTATTATAAAATTCCATTATAATAATGATATTTTTGTTATGAATTTAAGATGATGTAATTTAATTTCGGTTAGATTAAGTTCGCATTAGGTAACATAAATGTGAAAGGAGATGTTGAAATATGCCACTTTAGTTAATGGTAATTCTCTATTATAATTGGGGGTTAAATTTTTGGGATTGTTTTTTCAAGTCTATAACAAAATTATGATGCATGTGAACGTTTAAGACATGTTTTGGATTAGTATATTCATGACTCAAACCAATGGGGATCGATATGAAAAAAACCCATTCCCGCCTATATATATAGGGGCTGATGACATGTGTATAAATGATTAACCTACTTGGGATGAATTTTCATAATTTCCCCATATAAACACACCGAACCATATGAATTCTTATGTAAAGTAGAATAAAAAAATGAATCATCTAGGGTAAAACCCCTAAATGAAAAACCCCTATTAAAAAATAATATCACAGTGTGAATTGATACGTTGATGGTAAAAATACATATTCAATAAGAAATATGTCTAACACAAATAAAACTGGAAATGTAAATGGTAAGAGAGATTAGCACGAAGTCTCCTCTCTCATACAATTGTATTTTGAAAAATGAACCAAGTATACTTATTCTCCTGTATAATATTGATTTACCATTTTTAATTTTAATAAGACACATCACATTTCATAAATTCCCATGAATGGAAGAGTTTATACATACCTGGTTGTATTCCCAAAAAAAGTGTGGGTGGAGTAGTAAGAGACATGATAATAATAGAAATCACAACATAAAGTAAGAGAGTAAAAAATACAATGACATGTGTGTGTGTGTATATATATATATATATTATCCAAAAAATAATCTAAAATGATACCAAAAGTGGACTTATATCTCATAGAACAACACATGAAAAAAGATCCAATACATCAAAGACTGCATAAATGAGGGCAAACATCTCATTCATCAGTCCAAAAAATAATCCTACTAAATACACCCATCATCTTTGTTCCTAAAATTTGTGTGGTATAATCAGTATTTAGAGGACCAATTATCTTGTAAAATTATAGGGTTTCACACAATAGATAGACAACCCATACAACGTCACTGATGGAGGGTTCCACTCAGATGTTAGCAAAAGGACACATGCCCTATCCTCAAAGTATTGTACCACAATAATTATTGACAACCCATTACATGAATATATATGGGGCTCCAATAATATTATAAGAAAAATAATTACCTTTTATAGTATAAGGATGGCACTCTAGTACTTTGTAACCCATTTCCTTATTGCGTAGGAGGATCTATTTGGATAGCTGATAGAGGAACCATGAAATTCCTTGTTGGAGGATTCCATAGTAGTCGTTGGCTGAGGACACATTCCCTTCCCCCCAAGGGGGTTCCGCTCCAATAATTAATTGAGGACCCATGACATGCCAATAGGGGGATTCCATTTAGTGGAATTGTAGAGGTCTCATTCTTTACCCCATAAGAGGGTACCACTCTCATGATTGGTCGAAAACCCATACCATGTCCAAAAGAAGGTTTCCACTCAAATCATTATTGGGATCTTGCATAATCACTATAGTATTCGAGCACCATCTAATAGGTATTCCCATGAAGAACACATAACATAATATGAAAAATCCAATAATATTTCTATCATCACATTTTACATGGAGAAACACATATCATAGGTTACTAGTGGTACTAAAATTAGATAACAACAATGGATACATGAGGGGTAGATTGTAACTAAAAAGTAAGAAGGGACACACAACATGTAAGGTGTGGCTTATAGTGTGTGTTCCTATTCCAATCCAAGGAATATCCCATTTTAGTACATGGATTTTTGACCATCCTACCTTACAGAACATGTATAAGGGGAACAATACTAACCTCAAACACCGAGGGTGCTTCTTGTGTTAGTAGTCATGTCATTTTAACCTATCACTTGTCAATGCACTCTTCTATAAAGAATATTTTCCCACATGATGTCCCTACCATGTCATTTGGAAATGTAGATAATCAATGTATATACAATATAACAATAAATATACTTGATCATTAAAATATCTAATTACTCCGAGAGTATACACTAGTCTTCCAGTTCGGAGTCACACACTATGTGGGGGTCACATGTGGTGTGTGATAATTAGGTCACTACTAATAAATGACTCTACATAAAAGGGGATACATATAGAATGTACATTGGACTACATGAAGTGTAGTCATGTTTTTGGAAGAATTACAGATCTACATCAAGCATTATAGATCCACATCCACCAGGTTAAATCAAGACAATAGGTAACATGAAATTCAAGTGGATGAATTTGACCATTGTTTAGAGCCATGATTTATCTAGAAAACGGGATTTCCATTGACCCTAATAATGGGGAATATGCCTCCGCTACTCGGGGAAATCCTTATATCATGCAATGTGACCCATCGAATCTAGGATCCTTTTTTGCATTAAAAAATAAAATTCATCTAAATACAACCTTTATTCTCTAATACAATCATCACATGTGAATCATCAATGAATTCGGGGGGTCCACACAGGATTGGTCCAACCTAATAACATTGTAACGCAACCCTAGAGAATAATTATCAAAGAATATGATAAATTATTATTACATATTCACTTAAAAATGAAAAAAATAAATCCCCAATAATTCTTCAACCTAAAATACTAACTAGGACGCCAATGGGTTAAAAACTGAATAATCAAATGAAAATATGTACACCTCCACATGAAAAGTCTCGCAATTGATTCAAATCAGAAGAAATTGATGACTATAATTAATATTTTTATCAAAATGGTAATTATACATAAATTTATTAGTCATTCTACAAATTGGATACTAAATGAGTGAATAACATGCTCCCCGTCAATTGAGAGATGTCATTACATTAATTATTTGTTAATTCTCCTAGATCAGAAGATACATTTTCATCTAATTTTTATTGACCACTAAGCAGCTATAATAATGTCCTCAAAAAAATCCTAGGTTTATGAATATAACCATAGAGATCCCATAGAAAATTTATTAAAAATAGAGAATTTGGTTTTCAATTTATTATTTAAATAAATAATATAATTATTTATTTAACTAAACACACCTTCAATGGAATTATTTTTTCCTAATTCCCCATAATTAATCCTTTTAGGTCCCTCATAGGGTAAAAATAATTTTTTGTACTCATTTTAGGTCTCATATATTTGATAAAATACTCCATTTATTATTTATACATTTTTCTTTAAGAAACATTGGACACATAATATACAATATATTTTTATAAAAAAAATTCTAGACACACTTGTCCTCAGATTCAAATGTTTTCTCAACACTTATCACTAAATATTTTAAAATATATATTCCAATGTAAAATTTAAAAAAATAGGATATATATATTATTCATTCCTTAAATATTTTCTTCCTCCAAAATAAAAAATTGAACAACGATATTGGTATACTAGGCCAACATCTGGATCTCTGAGATAAATGATCTCTCTTACATGCTCCCATGCAACCAAAGCACATGAAAAAGGAAATGGTCCATCCATTATGGCTTCACTCTTACTGATCATTGATCATAATAGTTTTGTAACACCCCATGATTGCATTGTACTTTATTTCTTCAAAAGAATTCAATAACTTTCAATATACACAACACCGAGTTCTATCACACCATGACTTACCAAACAAGCCGTTCAGAAGCGGTTATGAATGATATTAACTTAATTATAAACTTTATATAATCATTATAATTTTAGAATCCATATTATGAGTTTCTTAGACATAATATAAGAACAAATACATTTTTTTCAAATAAAATAATTATTTTTAAAAAAATGCAATTTTACCGCCTTTTAATGGTGAAGCCTTTTTAAATAAAATATTTGAAACTTTTATATAATAAAATTTACATAATAAACAAATTCATTAGAAATGGTGTTTATGAATTTTTTTTCAATAATTTTTTGGTTTTTTATGATAACTTTCATATTTGGGTGAATAGTGAAAAATACTATATTTTACCTAAAAACAACTTTTTTAATAAAAATAATTTTTATAGTTAAATTATAACATTTAATGGTTTTGAAGTATAAATAGAATTTATTATTACCATTTAATCCAATGAAGGTCATCATAAGTAATTTCCCATAGAATTTTGACATAAAAAAGTGTAAAACTTCTGATATTTATTATTTCTTAAAAATACACCTTTTTGTTTTGACCGCGGGAATTAATTTTAAATTAACAAATGAAACTTTTATGTTTTTAATTTTGTAAAATATACTTAATTTTTGTATTCAGAATATCTAAATTTGTGTAGGGTGAATGTTTTGAACTTTTCTGATAAGTTTCATATTTTAATGAATAGTAAAAATTACTAAATTTTAATTAAAAACAACTTTTTTAATTGAATTAATTAACAGTGATAAATTATGAATTTGAGTGATTTTAGAGTATAATTATATTATATATTTACCATTTAATCATATTTTGGTCATTGGATATAAATTCACATTTAACCATGACATAAGAAAGTGCAAATCTTTTGATAGTTATTATCTCTTAAAAACATGATTTTTGTTTTAATAATAGGAATTAATTTTAAATTAATTATTGCGACTTCTGTGTTTTAAATTTTGAAAAAAGGATTCCATATTTAGAATCAATTGGTCTAAATTGATTAAATAGGTAAAATTTTTTGTATACATTTGGAATTATTACTTCGGTAAATATTTTATTTACTGTGGTTAAAGGGTAAATCCGGTAAATAAGGATACAAAATTAATATTATAATAAAATTAAATTTCCCTAAAATGTGTCATAACCCTATTGGTTGATACATCTCCGACCATGGAAATCTTTGGGTCTATTTTGGGACCCCATGGATCCACATTTACGTGATAATGACACTTTATATTAAGTAAGTTAAAGTAAATACAAAAACGACATAAGCATATAACTTTTAAAGAAAAAATTTACCTAGGGTTATATATGTTATATTTTCAAATATAAATATTAGTTAGAAATAAAAAAATATTTCCTACATAATGGTATTTTATTTATATTTTTTATATATTGAATAATTATATTTATTTATGACACAATAATGAGGCAGTATTTTCATTATTAATGAATGAATCAAATAATTGGCATTATAAATATTAAAATAAATATAACTTGAAAGTTTTGATGCCATCCACTAATTTTATTGATTAATATGACATGTTAGTATTTCATAAATGTTTTTTTTAATTAATAAAGTTTTTAAGACTTAAAAAAATCAATTATTAAATAGTGTCAAAATTTACATAAAAGAGTTTTTAAATCAGATATTATATTATTAATTCTTATTCAATTCCTAAAAATCAATGGTTCGGCCCAAGGAATTATATAATGATATTTTTATCATTAATGGACCACTTGTGAGTTTATTGGAAGTATATAGTATGTTTATTAACCATATAATATAAAAATACAAAGTGACATGGTAAATGTCTAACTATTTAACTAAGAAGTAAATATAAATGATAAGGTTAATATAGTAACCCCAACATGTCTTAAATCTATTGGATGAAAGTATTTCGACCCATTACCACCTTAGAAATTGAATAATCCACATTGGTGCTATTATAAACTGAATATAAATTTATTATAAATTAATACTTTAATTTTTTCCTAAAGAGACCCTCTTGCCCCTTATAAAAGGACACTGCTTCTAACCAATTAATCATACCTTTAAATCCTTTTGGTTTATCCAACCTCTCCCCAAATACCCTCTAAACTATCCTACCTTAATCCTAGAAGCCTTTATTTAGTCAAAAAACCAACCTAATAAGCCCTTTTGATGAAATCAAAAGGAATATCCCGAACAAGAGGAGGTTAACCTACCCTCAACCAAGGAAAAGTACAAGGTAAGGGGTTTTTATTTCACTCCTTATTCCTGAGAGATTCATGCCATATTTACACTATTAACTTATGTGTGGTGTATGTACTGCCCATAATTGTATTCTTCGTGTAATACACTTTAAATTATGTGTATTTACATATTTATTTTTCGATACATCTTTCATGGGGTGTATCTTTCATAAGTGACCAAATTGGTAAGGGTTTATTTCACAATATCATCATTTTATGAGGTTGGTTATACATAATTATCTATTGGGACCTCATTATCATCCACATCCATGATTCTCAAAAACGTTTTTCAAATCAGTGTTACTATTTTACAAACTATGGGTTAATGTAATGTATACCCTTGTTTGACTCTTTATAAGATGTTTATAATGGAATCTTTTTGTCATTTTCCAAATAAGGTCATTTTAACATTTTTGATAAAATTAAGGTAAGAATTTGTTTTTTTAACTTATACGATTGGTGCAACTATTTTACCCCATTATAAAATCATCAAAGTTTCCCTTAAAATATTATACGAATATTTTCAAAGTAAATGTTTTAATTTATAATTTTGTGACTTTTAAATGATTTCAAAATGAATATTTTAAGAAGTTTTGAAACGTAAACTTTATCAAGATCAGAATTTCAAATGTTTTAAAGATTTATCTTTCTAAATTTTTTTAATTTATGTCCATGTTTTCAAAATGATTTTAAGGATTTATTTATATGGACATGATTGTTTTTAAATTATAATTCTTTTCAAATGTTTAAATACGGTATGGGACACTTCGATTCAAAAATCTATTTTAAATTACTTCCATTATAAATGTGTGACATTTAAATGATTTCAAAAAAAGATATATTTCAATCAAATAGTTTTGATTTCATCTATGTCAACATCCTTTGATGGATTTTACGCTTATTTGAAGTTGATTTATTATGATACAAAAATTCCATATTGTAATGATGGTTTTTTGATATGTATGATTGTGGATGTGTTATTTTTATACCATTAATGGTTTATAGATAACGTATTGAAATTTTGTATGATAGATTTAATATAAATGTTTATTTTATGTTTAACAATTTTCATATGATGAATACATTGGACTTAGTAAGTGATGGTTGGAGCCCGCTATAGCTCCTCGGTGCATTGGTAGGTCTCAAGAGGCAAACTAGTGTCTTGTAACAAGGCCTTGACCAAAACGTATTTGTAGTCTTGGCACAACGCATTGACTATGTGGTTATGATATTCTAGAATTATGCATTCTATCATTATGAAAGTTTTTATTGATATTGCATGTGATTATTCGACTGGTAGAATATCCATGTGAATAAGTAAGTGGAATTATTTCATTTTATTTTTTCCATATTATGCAGAGGTTCATGTTTAAAAGGCTTTTGTTTTAGTTAAACATTGTCTTAAATGATTATGCATATTTATGAAAGTGTATGCTATATTGTTATCCTTAATGATAATCTGAGCTCACCCATTTCTATGTTTTATTTTTCCCAGGATGTGAAGAAGTATTTTATGAATGACCTGCTGGGATAGTATAAGGGGATATGAGTGTGGAGACAGGATGTTGTTGTACTTTTCAATTTATGATGTAATGTAAACTTTATGAATGTATCTAGTGATTCCAAGGCTACTAAAATAATCGGTCTTTTGAGACTTGATCTTTTTTTATCATGGAAATGTTATGTAATAGTGCACCGACCCAGGGTAACTAGGGTCGAGGCGTTACAATTGGTATCAGAGGAAGTTTAGTACAATTATTGGAAGCTAGATTTACAAAAACTCTTATTAGAGCACATAGACCTAAGATAGACTTTGAATATTAGTATATAATAACTTCCTAGAATGTTGGTATTGTAAGGATTTTGTGGGTTTCATGGGAAATACATCCCTTTCTAGATACGAGTAGGTAGAGGCGGCTCTGGTACAGATGTACCTAGGTGTAAAACACAAAAACACCGCTTTGATCTAGACTCAAACGGGAATTGGTGCACTACAATAGGCCTTGGTGCCTCTTGTTTACGACACTCCCGGGGGATATGATTAGGATAATTCTAATTTTCGTTACAAATCATTATGAAGGGTTTATGAGAATATACATCCTCAATGATAACATATTTATGATTATGGATTATATCCATAAATCGTTCATTTAACGTTATGAATTATTCATTGTAATTCATAAATTGACCTAGATTATGCTATTGTATAGAAATATCGCAAGTAGAAGGAATGTGAACTCCAACAATACATATGATCCAAAGAGTAAGAAATATCATATCTTTCACGGTATTAATCCAACATTTAGAAGGGAAATAGTCTCCCATGTATTCTAAAAATATGAATAAATATTATCATGTGATAATAAGATATGAAAAAAAATCATAGAGTCCTATGGCTTTGAAGGTAAGCAAGAGAAGAAAAGGAAAGAAGAAAGAATGATGGATAAATGGAAGAGGGAAAAGAAGAATTTACCATATGTGATTACTATTGGAAGAAACATCCTGCAACTTTCCTGAAATGAATGGTAGTTTTTTATAATTTTGGAGAAAAAAGACTCCATGTACATGACTGAAAGGGTAAGAAAAAGGTTACAAATGTACAATGCTTCATCTGTAAGGAGTTGGGACACTACATGAACCAATGTCCATATCATCAGAGTATGCCACAAATGATGCTATTGGATAATATTCATGTTATGATACTACCACAGATGATGATGAATGATTAGAATTCTTATGATGTTATTAGAAAATTATGTCATATGAGTTTTGTATCAACAATGTACTGGTTATAATAATTATAGAGTATAATAGGATTGTACTGAAGTACTATTTCATTAAGGACATGAGATTGTGTGGATCCAAAAAAAGTGACTCAATAGTAGGTTAAATTTTTGGAAAATATATGCTTGGGAGAAAGATAAACCGTAATATGGTTCTGATACCGAGGTAGTTATTGTAGAATAATACCTGATTGATTTGGATAAAATATATTGGATATTCTTGAATACCTTGAAAATGATTAATGATTTGTATATTCCATAATTTTTTGAGTTTAAAACATTTTTGGATAGGAGTATATCAAGTATTCGATAAGTAATTATGGATCATTAATGTAATCAATAATGTATTATGGTAATTCTGATTGTTGGAGTGTTTTAAAAGATTACATGATGAAGGTGTTCACATGTTATTACTCAGAAAAAAAGGATCTTCATTGTGATTAAATTCAATATAAATTTTGTATTCTGACTTTGGAAAGAATTATTTTTGATAATTCAAGTTTGATATTATTTTTGGATCTCCATAAAAGGACAACACGGAGGTCGGGCAGCAACCTGTCGCATCCGATAAGGCCACATGACTTGAACCCGTAACAAAAGGGCGACAAGGGTGTATCACCTACCACTAGCTCAGATGATGTCAAGAATTGAATAATATAGTCTTTTTTTAAAAATAATATTGTAGATGAAATATAAATTCAATTTTTAACCCTATATAAATAGGATAAATAGAATATTATTTTAATGTTCTATTATCTTTTAAAGTAAATATGAGTTTGTGGTAGAAATTAGTTAAAGGATGGGACTCTACTTGTCATTTATATATTTTTCTACTTATATTATTCTACGATGAAATTAATTCTTATACTATAGTGAAGGTGTAAAGACCCTAAGCCTGACGTACATGGACATTACATTACTTTTGCGGAATATTTAGTACATAACAAAAACACACACACAAGGATCGTAATAGTTTAGTGTCTTTGGAAACTCGGAATATAATATTCTAAACCTGGTGAAAGATCTTCAACATCTCCCATAAAGATCTTCCTTTTTTTAATACCTAAAACCATTCCTTATATCCTGGGGAAAAGAAAACATGAAAGGGTGAGCTCAAATGCTCAGTAAGGGTAAACAAAAGAAATAACAATCACATCATATACATAAGCACTTAACTTTTGGAAATCTTAACCTGTAAAAGAGATCATAATTTCATAACCTGGAATAACTCATGGTAGTGAAATGTAATCACAATAATCATAACATAAAACATTAAACTTTGTGGCATACACACATAATCATAGAGAATGATTTCTTGTTAGTCAAGACATATTACCAAGACTATCTTAGTGGACAAAGTCCCTTTCTGAACCGAGTCACCCTCGTTCCAGTCCTGTTTCACTGAACCGGTATAACCTACCATTTCAGCCATGTCTATCTCATGAGATATAAAATCTTTACCCAATGCATTTGAGGGAGATATAGGTCCCACCCATCTCATAATGATACCATTCTTATGTGTGCCACAAAATCATACATCATACATCATTGCATAACCCATGTAATAAAAATGGGAATCTTAAACATCATGTCAACATAAAACAATTTATATAAGATAAAGGAATTCATAAAAATAATTCCATCACAACATAATCAAATCAATGTAATAATAGGGATAAAAACAGAACCCTTTATTATCTTAGATGGAAAATAATTTTGGTAAAACACTTGAACTCCATTCCTGATGAAAATATTCTTTCTTCTTCAAAAACATTTTTCCTTTCTTAACATGTCATTCAACTATAAACTAAAAGAATTTGATTAAAAATAAACTTGAAAACTTGTAAAGGAATCTTCTTGGAAATAATGTTTTAAAAATCCATTCATGCCGTATAAGTTAAAAAAACATACTTCTCGTACTTTTGTCGGAAAAGTCAAAAAAGTACCTCGTACGAAAAACAACAAAAGATTCCATTCATATATTTTACTAAAAACTCACCGAAGGGTAAAATAGGACTTAAACAATTGTAGGTGGATGGAAATAAAATTACATATTGAAGAAACATGGATTTGGATGATAAAATACACCCCAGTAAATGCCAAAGTATAAACAATCTCGGATAAAAATGAGATTGTGATATTTCCCTTACCTTATGTCTGATATGATTTGTACATATCTGAAACTCTTGTATAATGATTTAAATAATGTCATTAACTTATTACAGAATCATATTCATTGTTATGATATCATATATGGTTCACTTATGACTTTATATTACCCATTCTTTTGTAAATTCCATGTTAAAGAAGCGTTTTGGGTAAAATTGTTTCATTTATCATAGGTGTTTGGACTTGTTTTTCTTGACATTATTATTACTTATATCCTGATTTACTTACATCCAGAATATAAAACATGATTTATATATCATATATATTCAGTATATATATATATAATAGATAGATAAATGAAATGAAACACACCGTTCATGGAGACGGTAGTCCGTACGTACGCATTAACGCTGTTTTCCATTCCATATTACCTTGAATGGAAGTAAGTAGATGACATACATATATACATAAATCCAGTAGCTTTATAATGTCATATATTTCATTATTATTTCTTATATATACTTTATAATCATTCTTAAATGGTTAACATGGAGAATGAATCTCATCGCGTCGTGGAGACGGTAGTCCGTACGTACGCACGAGCGATGATATCGTTCTCATGTTCGTGAACGTGTGCTGAAGTGTATGTATACTATTTAAGTATCAATATCACTTTATAATAATCATATATAGTTATTATTTACACCATTTTTACCCATCCAAGTAAGGTGGTGGTGGAAAATAGATTTCACCACGGCGTGGAGACGGTATTCCGTACGTACGCACGGACGGTGATTTCGTTTTCCGTAGGATGGATAGATTGGGGAAATAGGATTGCTTCATACTTATAATAACATATCAGTATATGAGTGATACTGATTTTATTACTTCATAATTAAACATCCTAATAAGAAGATGTGGAAGAAGATATAAATGTGAAAGAATCGGTAACAGAAATTACCTCTTCTTTGAAGGGCCTCTTTGAGACCTTCTCTTAAGGCACTAAAATTGGTCTTTGGGGAAGACCAGAACCTATAGGATGTTGATAGAAAAGTGTAGAAGATACTTTTGTAGGGGTTGGCCGAGATTGAAGGCTCAATGTTGTGTGAGGAAGAGAGGGAGGAGGTGCCCTTTTATAAGGGAGGAGAGGGGCACCTTTGGAATAACTAAAAATATTATTTTATTATAAAGTCAAGTTCGGTTTTAAATAGATAAAAATTGATTTATTTCGAGGATATGGTGGGGATGGGTCGAAAGAATCTCATAAAATAGGATTTAGACAAGTTTAGGTTATTATTTTACCCTTATCAATTAGATTTAACTCTAAGTTAAATAATTTAACTTTTACCGTGTTATTTGTTTTTCTTACACTATATGGTTAATAAACATACTATATCAAGCCAAAAGAACCCCAAGTTGTTTATTATTAATATATATTATCTTATCTAAGTCATTTGGCCGAAATGTAGATTTTTAGGAATAAAATAACAATTAATAATACAATATTTGTTTTAAAAACTATTTTATGTCAATTTTGACACTATTTGGTATATGATTTTTATGAAATTCATAAAAGTATGATAAGTTCGAAACCAGTTACTTAAATCAACAATAAGATGTTATATTAACCTTGAAAATTAGTGTATGCCATAAAAAGTCTCAAATTATATTTATTTGGACATTTATAACATCAATTATGTCAATATTTCATTAATAAGACAATTACTACATCATCTATGTGTCATAATAAATGATAATTATCTAATCCCTAAAAATTCCAAATAAATTCCTATGATGTATATAATTGTATTAGATTTCTAGAGACTATTAATTTGTGAAGTTTCATGAAGTTTATCACTTGATTAAAATTATAATACTTATAATATTTAAGAAAGTGACATGTTGTCACATTCTTTGGTTTTAATAATAATTAAATTATTTTCATTGACAAATTTAACTAAATGAATCTAATTCGCCCCTTAGGTGATATGGGTCGACTTTTAGTCATCCAATATGATTTTGACATTTATTAGGGTAATATTAAAATATTATATTTAACCTTAATTACCCGATATACCTTTAACTATGGTAAATAAAATTTACCGTAGTTACTATTCATATTTCCCAAAAATAAAAAGTAGCCTATTAACATAATTTGGACCCACTGATTCCAAATATGGAATCCGTTTTTTAAAATTCAATACACAGAAGTTTCAGAAACTAAATTAAAATTAATCCCGTTGTCGAATAAAAACGGGTTTTTGTTTAAAACATTGCAAATGATTAAATTGATTTAACATACGAATTCAAGGTAAAGTCAATTCTAATGACATACATTATATTAAATGGTAAAAATATTTTCTATTTATACTTTAAAACCATTAACTATTATAATTTAACCACATAAGATATTTTGATGAAAAAAGTTGTTTTTAATTAAAATATATGGTGTTTTTACTATTCATTAAAATGTGAAAGTTACCAGAATAATATGAAAAATTTATCCAAAGTAAATTTTTATTTCATGATTCCAAAAAAGTATTTTATTTTGTCAAATTGAACTTATAAACATGTAAAAAAAAATTTAATGTGGGTGCGCCATCAAAAGGCGAAAAAACTACATTTTTTGAAAAATACTTATTTTACCCGAAAAATTTATTTTGTTCTTATACCATATTCTAGAAATGTGTAAGATGAATAATAATGTTATAAAATTCAAAATTCAGTTAATACTATTCATAACGGCTAGTTCATGACAATATTATAATAATATAACATTGTTTATTACAACCCGACATTGCGTACAACACACGCTATCGAGGAAGGTCGTGATTGCGTGTAATGCAAGCCAAGTCAAGGATGTGTGTTGTGAAAGCTCCTTTTGGTGTAGCGTATAACAAAAGATATTAATGAAATTAAAAAGAATATTTTTCATAAAATCTCGGGGTGTTACATTCTACCCCCCTTAAAATGAATTTCGCCTTTGAAATTTGTCGGGGTTATAAATGGTTTACTACTCGAAAGTTTCTTTAATAGAAACCCACATCGTAAAAAGGAATACCAAAACCAATATTTAAACACAAATGTATGAAATGTAACGGTTACCCAAATAAACTAATCACTGGGTTTACACATAGTTGAAAATATGGATATGGAAGAAAAATCTAACCATCATGTTCTGATAGAGAGTGGTAGAGAACATGGCTATGGAAAATCTAGCAATCACAAAGCCATAAATTTGTGACGATCTAAGGTACCATCTGATTCGTCAGATATAAGAGCACTAAGATAACATTTTTGGTTTTCAAGATCATTTCCCTAAAGTTGATGAATTTGAATTAGAATAAATACTTACTTTATTTTGGTACAATCTCACTATTGTTTATTCCTTAAACAATTTCCAATTCATCTCTTAAATAAATGAAGTTGAATTTGTTATTCGTGCAGTGTTAGCAGATCATGTGATAGAATGATGGGTCATTCCATCTGTCTCAAACAAAAGGTTAGCAAAAGTTATTAAATATACATAAGTCATTCTATAGTGAGATTCATCATATATGGTTCCTAAAATGGACTTATACTTCATATATCATACTGCTTAATATAATAAAACTAGTTTCTACTAAACAGGGACTTCCTGTAGGCCAGTGGTAGGCGATAAAGGCTAGTCGCACTTCAGTTGTGGGTTCGATTCCCATAGCCTTGTCCGACGCGATGGGTTGTTGCCCGTCCTACAGGTTGTCCTTTTTCTAAAACTATATTACTATAATATCCAATTAATAATATTGAAAAAAAGGTCTATCCTTAAACTAACTTATGTCCAACATAATCCATTCCAATCTTTAGGCTTATCCATAATACTACAGTCCACTCTCATAAAATAGTGGAAACGATTACCAGAGATTTAATACCATCGTTGTTCCCCATATATCATAAGATATGTCTTGTAGGTCACATTCCAAACATTCAAAGGCCTTAATCATGTATTCTCTTGAATACCCATTGAACCTTAGTGAAAACATAAATGTAGTTAAAAGTTAACAATTTCCATAAACCAAAATCCTCAAAATTATTTATACTCAAACCATTATATCACTTAGTGCTTATATCAATCATGAGCTCATGATTACTGTTACACATTTCATTTTCTCATTTTCCCTTCATTATGCGCATATCATCTACATTACAAAAATATCTGAATAACCATTCATGGATACTGATAACATTAATCATACTCATTCAAAACTCAAGGAAAGACAACAGTGTAACAATCCTTAGATGTATCTTTATTCCATAGTACCATGAGATTACTTATACAACAATACACATGATAAACATGTAGTCATTCTACTACATTCTTAAACCATTGACTAAGCTTCAACAATTCTTTTATCTCACATATCATTTGTATTATCTTCAGCATCATCCACATAAATACTACCCATACGACCATACTGATTCTCTTCATGAGACATTCCTTTAGGGCATTGGATTGCATAATTCCCGTACATTCCACATTTAAAATATTTAACCATTGTTGATGTCGTAGCAATACCATTATCCTCATCCCTAGTGGTAACTGAACCTTTTCCTTTGCACTTACAGGATTTGTGTCCTTCTCTTCCACACCCAAAGCATCTTCCAGTTCCGTTGAAACATTCTCCTTGATGCCTCTTCCCACATTATTTACATAGGGGAAATTGAACTTTCTTTCCTCTATGATCATCATGCAACTCCATCTTTCTCTTATTAGCCGAGTCAGGAAACTTACCAAATTTTACTTTGTTGATCATATTATGAGATTGTTGATTCGGCATAATAATGATTCTTGGACCTCCAAATCCCATTTCATTTGGTTTCTCATGAAGAATATCATTCCATTGTCCATCATATCCTCCATTATCGTGAATCACCTTGTTTCCATCCATTTTCTAAAACCCAAAAAGATTAGTGTGAGAGGAAAAAATCATAATAAAGGGGGAGTAACTTCAATATATAACATCTTTGGTTAAATTATAATATCCTTAGAGAAATTGTAGAACTGTAACCTATATGTATGCTTATCCTTAGGGACATCCCTAGTCATACCTTAGAAATATCTCTAGGGATCTCACTAACGTTCTCACATCCTAGTTTCTAAAGGTTGACTAACCCTTTCCTCTGATACCAACTGTAAAGACCCGAATCCTGACGTACATGGACATTACATTACTTTTGTGGAATATTTAGTACATAACAAAAACACACACACAAGGATCGTAATAGTTTAGTGTCTTTGGAAACTCGGAATATAATCTTCTAATCCTGGTGAATGATCTTCAACATCTCCCCTAAAGAGCTTACTTTTTTTATACCTAAAACCTTTACTTATATCCTGGGGAAAATAAAACATGATAGGGTGATCTCAAATGATCAGTAAGGGTAAACAAAAGAAATATCAATCACATCATATACATAAGCACATAACTTTTGGAAATCTTAACCTATAAAAGAGATCATAATTTCATAACCTAGAATAACTCATGGCAGTGAAATGTAATCACAATAATCATTACATAAAACATTAAACTTTTTGGAATACACACATAATCAAAGAGAATCATTTCATGTTAGTCAAGACTGATTTCCAAGACTATCTTAGTGGACAAAGTCCCTTTCTGAACCGAGTCACCCTCGTTTCAGTCCTGTTTCACTGAACCGGTATAACCTACCATTTCAGCCATGTCTATCTCATGAGATATAAAATCTTTACCCAATGCATTGGAGGGAGATATAGGTCCCACCCATCTCATAATGATACCATTCTTATGTGTGCCACAAAATCATATATCATACATCATTGCATAACCCATGTAATACAAATGGGAATCTTATACATCATGTCATCATAAAACAATTCACATAAGATAAAGGAATTCATAAAAATAATTCCATCAAAACATATTGAAATCAATTTAATAATTGGGATAAAAACAGAACCCTTTATTATCTTAGATGGAAAATAATTTTGATAAAACACTTGAACTCCATTCTTGAGGACAATATCCTTTCTTCTTCAAAAACATTTTTCCTTCCTTAACATGTCATAAAACTCTAAACTAAAAAAAGTTGATTAAAAAAAACTTGAAAACATGTAAAGGAAGCTTCTTGGAAATAATTTTTTAAAAATCCATTCATTCTGTATATGTTAAAAACATTCTTCTCGTACTTTTGTCGGAAAAGTCAAAAAAAGTACCTCGTATGAAAAACAACAAAAGATTCCTTTCATATCTTTTACTAAAAACTCATCGAAGGGTAAAATTGGATTTAAAAAATTGTAGGTGGATGGAAATAAAATTACATATTTAAGAAACATGGATTTGGATGATAAAATACACCCCAGTAAATGCCAAAGTATAAACAATCTATGATAAAAATGAGATTGTTATATTTCCCTTACCTTATGTCCGATATGCTCTGTACGTATCCGAACCTCCTGTATAATGATTTAAATAATGTCATTAACTTATTAAAGAATCATATTCATTGTTATGATATCATATATGGTTCACTTATGACTTTATATTACCCGTTCTTTTGTAAATTCCATGTTAAAGAAGCGTTTTGGGTAAAATTGTTTCATTTATTATAGGTGTTTGGACTTGTTGTTCTTGACATTATTATAACTTATATCATGATTTACTTACTTCCAGAATATAAAACATGATTTATATATAATATATATTATGTATATATATATATATATAATAGATAGATAAATTAAATGAAACACAACGTTCATGGAGACGGTAGTCCGTACGTACGCATGAACTCTGTTTTCCTTTCCTTATTACCTTGAATGGAAGTAAGTAGATGACATACATATATACATAAATACAGTAGCTTTATAATGTCATATATTTCATTATTATTTCTTATATATACTATATAATCATTCATAAATGGTTAACATGGAGAATGAATCTCATCGCGTCGTGGAGACGGTAGTCCATACGTATGCACGAGCGATGATATCGTTCTCATGTTCGTGAAATTGTGTTGAAGTGTATGTATACTATTTTAGTATCAATATAAATTTATAATAATCATATATAGTTATTATTTACACCATTTTACCCATCCAAGTAAGGTGGTGGTGGAAAATAGATTTCACCACGGCGTGGAGATGGTATTCCGTACGTACGCACGCGCGGTGATTTCATTTTCCGTAGGATGGATAGATTGGTGAAATAGGATTGTTTCATACATATAATAACATATCAGTATATGAGTGATACTGATGTTATTGCTTCATAATGAAACAACCTAAGAAGAAGAAGTGGAAAAAGAAATAAAGGTGAAAAAATCGGTAACAGAAATTACCTCTTCTTTGAAGCGCCTCTTTGAGACCTCCTCTTAGGTCACTAAAATTGGTCTTTGAGGAAGCCCAGAACCTATAGGATGATTCTAGGGAAGTGGAGAAGATAATTTTACAGGGTTTGGCCGAGCATGAAGGCTCAATGTTGTGTGACGAAGAGAGGGAGGAGGTGCCCTTTTATAAGGGAGGAGAGGGGCACCTTTGGAATAATTAAAAATATTATTTTATTATAAAGTCATGTTTGGTTTTAAATAGATCCAAATTGATTTATTTCTAGGCTAAGGTGGGGATGGGTCGATATACTCTCATCCAATAGGATTTACACATGTTTAGGTTATTATTTTACCCTTATCAATTAGATTTAACTCTAAGTTAAATAATTTAACTTTTACCGTGTCATTTTGTTTTCTTACACTATATGGTTAATAAACTTACTATATCAAGCCAAAATAACCCCAAGTTGTTTATTATTAATATATATAATCCTATATAAGTCATTTGGCAGAACCTTCGATTTTTAGGAATAAAATAAAAATTATTAATATAATATTTGTTTTAAAAACTATTTTATGTCAATTTTGACAATATTTGGTATATGATTTTTATGAAATTAATAAAAGAATGATAATTTCAAACCAAGTTACTTAAATCAACAATAACATGTCATATTATCCTAGAAAATTAGTGTAAGTCATAAAAAGTCTAAAATTATATTTATTTTTGCATTTATAACATCAATTATGTCAATATTTCATTAATAATACAATTACTGCATCATCTATGTGTCATAATAGATGATAATTATTTAATCACAAAAATTATAAATAAATTCTTATGATGTAGATAATTGTATTATATTTATGGAGACTATTCATTTTCGATGTTTCATGAAGTTTATCACTAGATTAAAATTATTATACTTATAAGATTTAAGAAAGTGACATGTTGTCACATTCTTTGGTTTTAATAATAATTAAATTATTTTTATTGAAAAAATTTAACTAAATGAATCTAATCTGCCCCTTAGGTGATATGGGTCAACTTTTAGTCATCCAATAGGATTTTGAAATTTTTTAGGGTAATTTTAAAATATTATATTTACCCATAATTACCCGATTTACCTTTAACTATGGTAAATAATATTTACCGCAGTTACTATTCATAATTCCCAAAAATAAAAAGTATCCTATTAACATAATTTGGACCCACTGATTCCAAATAAGGAATCAATTTTTTAAAATTCAATACACAGAAGTTGCAGAAATTAAATTAAAATTAATCCTGTTGTCGAATAAAAACGGGTTTTTGTTTAAAACATTGCAAAAGATTGAATTGATTTTACCTACGAATTCAAGGTAAAATCAATTCTAATGACATACATTATATTAAATGGTAAAAATATATTCTATTTATACTTTAAAACCATTAAATATTATAATTTAAACACATAGGATATTACGATGAAAAAAGTTTTTTTTAATTAAAATATAGCATCTTTTTACTATTCATTAAAATGTGAAAGTTACCAGAATAATATGAAAAATTTATCCAAAGAAAATTTTTATTTCTTGATTCCAAATAAGTATTTTATTTTGTCAAATCGAACTTATGAACATGTCAAAAACTAGATTTAATGTGGGTGCGCCATCAAAAGGTGAAAAAACTGCATTTTTTGAAAAATACTTATTTTACCCGAAAAATTTATTTTGTTCTTATACCATTTTCTAAAAATTTGTAAGATGAATAATAATGTTAAAAAATTAAAAATTTAGTTAATACTATTTATAATGGCTAGTTCATGACAATATTATAATAATATAACATTTTTTATTAAAACCCGGTATTGCGTACAACACACGCTATTGAGGAAGGTCGCGATTGCGTGTAATGCAAGCCAAGTCAGAGATGTGTGTTGTGAAAGCTCCTTTTGGTGTAGCATATAACACAAGACATTAATGAAATTAAAAAGAATATTTTTCATAAAATCTCGGGGTTTTACAGAAGGTATCTTAAAACAAAAAATGTGTTATCCTCATACCATATGTTTTGTTGAACCATTGGTATTTTAAATCATCATAGATTTATGAATTTAATGCCCTCAATTTTACACTTGTTTGTGATTGATAACCTCAGTAACTACCTATAAATTTTTACATTTTTCGTCCAATTATATGTCTCTAATTTCCACCAATGTTACCTTAATCGAGTTCATAATTTGGTGGTTACCCTTTCATTTCCCTTTTCCTCTTATTAAGACTAAACTTTATTAACATAATTTTCGATTTGGGTTTTCCTAAAGGTATTTTCAATTTTCAACCTTTTATTTTAAAAAAATAATTTCAAATTGGGAGGACTAAATTTATTGAATGAGGGAAGAGTGTAACACCCCAAGATGGCATAGTACGTTATTTATTCAATGTTATTCAATAACATGAACTAGACGCAACATAGTGTTCTAGCGCACCATGACTTACCAAACAAGCCGTTCAAAAGAGTTTATGATTAGTATTAATTTAATTTTTAACTTTATATAATATTTTTAATTTTAGAATCCATAATATGATTTTCTTAGACATAATGTAAGAACAAATAAAATTTTTCAAATAAAAGATTTTTTAAAAAAAATGCAATTTTACCGCCTTTTAATGGCGAAGACTCTATAAGTAAAATATTTGAAACTTTTATATATTCAATTTGAAAAAATAAACTTATTCTTTATAATTTGGACATAATTATATAGTTTCAATAATGTTTTGGTGTTTTTTAATAACTTTCATTTTGGGTGAATAGTGAAAAATACTATATTTTAACTAAAAATTACTTTTTTAATAAAAATAATTTATATTGTAAAATTATAAATATTATTTGTTTGGAAGTATAAATACATTATATTATTACCATTTAACCCAATTAAAGTCATCGTAAGTAATTTCACTCTGAAATTGTACATAAACAACTATTAAACTTTTGATATATATTATTTCTTAAAAATATGCCTTTTTGTTTTGACAGCGGGAATTAATTTTAAATTAAAAAATGAAACATTTATGTTTTGAATTTTCTAAAATAGACATGATTTTTGTATTCTGAATATCTAGATTATATTAGGGTGAAATTGTGGTACTTTCCTGATAAGTTTCATATTTTGATGAATAGTGAAAATTACTACATTTTAATTAAAAACAAATTTTTTAATTGAGATAATTAATAGTGATAAATTATGTATTTGGGATATTTTAGAGTATAATAATATTATATTTTTACCATTTAATCCAATGTTTGTCATTGGATATAAATTCACATTTAAACTGGACATAAGCAAGTGCCAATCTTTTGGTATTTATTATCTCTTAAAAACACGCTTTTTGTTTTGACAACGGGAATTAATATTAAATTAATTACTGCTACTTATATGTTTTGAATTTAGAGAAATGGATTCCATATATAGAATCAAGGGTTCTAAATTGTGTAAATAGATAACTTATATTTTTATACATTTTGAATAATTACTTCTGTAAATATTTTTTTTACAGAGGTTAAAAGGTAAATCCAGTAAATAAGGGTACAAAAATAATATTATAATAATAATAAATTCCCCTTAAACGTGTCCCAACCTAAATAGTTGATACATGTCTGACCATGGGCATCTATGGGTCGATTTAGGGACCCCATTTATCCACTTGTAAGTTATAATGACAAATTATATTAATTAAGTTAATGTAAATACAAAAATGACATAAGCATATATATTTTAGAAAAACAATTTTTATATAAAGTTATATATGTTATATTTTAGACTATAAATATTCGTTAAAATGTTATATAGATTTCCTACATAATTTTATTTTATTTATAATTTTTCGACATTGAATAATTAAATTTATTTATAACACAATAATGATGCAGTATTTTCATTATTAATGAATGAATCAAATAATTGGTATTATAAATTTTAAAATAAATATAATTTTAATGTTTTGATGCCATCCAAGAATTTTATTAATTAAAATGAAATGTTAGGATTTCTTAAATGAACTGTTTTTTAATTAATAATGTTTTTATGAATTTAACAAAAATAAATTATTAAATAGTTTCAAAATTGACATAAAAGAGTTTTTAAACAAATATTATATTATTAATTCATATTCTCTTTTTAGAAATATAAGGTTTGGCCAAAGGACTTATATAATGATAGGTGTATCATTAATGGACCACTTTAGGGTCTCTTGTAATTATATTGTATTTTTATTAACAATAAAATATAAAAATACAAAATGATGTGGTAAATGTCAAACTATTTTACATAGAGTTAAATATAAATGACAAGGTTAATATAGTGACCCAAACCTGTCTAAAATCTATTAGATGAAAGGATTTTGATCCATCCCCACCGTAGACTTTGAATAATATACATTTGAGACATTATAAAATGAATATGAATTTATTATAAATTAATACTTTAGGTTTTTTCTAAAGAGCCCCTCTTCCCCTTATAAAAAGACACCACTTCTAAACAATTCTTTATTCCTTCAAAGCCTTTTGGTTCAGCCAACCTCTGCCCAAATACCCTCTCAAAAATCCTCCCTTAATCATAGAGGCCTTACTTTTGTCATAAAGCCAACCTATGGAGCCCTTTTGATCAAATCAAAAGGAAGAACCCAAAGAAGAGGAGGTTAACCTACCCTTAACCAATGAAAAGTACAAGGTAATGGGTTTTCATCTCACTCCTTATTCCTTAGAGATTAATACCATATTTCCACTTTTACCTTTTGTCTGGTGTATGTAATGCCCATAATTGTATTATTTGTGTAATACAGTTTATTTTATGTGTATTTACATATTCATTGTATGATACCTCTTTCATGGGGTGTATGTTTCGTAAGTTACCAAATTGGTAAATGTTTATTTCACAATCTCTTCATTATCCGAGGTTTTTTATACGTAATTATCTATTGGGACCACTTTATCATCTACATCCATGTTTCTTAAAAACGTATTTCAAATCATTCTTACTATTTTAAAGACTACGGGTTAAAGTCATTTATACCCTAGTTTAACTTTTTATAAGATGTTTATAATGGAATCTTTCCATCATTTTCCAAAAATGGGCCTTTTAACCTTTTCGAAAAAATTGTGGTAAGAATGTGATTTTTTTGACATATACTGTGGGTGCAACTATTTTCCACCGTATTAAAATCGACTAAGCTTCCCTTAAAAGATTATAAGAATATTTTCAATGTAAATGGTTTATTTTATAATTATGTGACTTTTAAATGATTTTAAAATGAATATTTTAAGAATTTATGAAAGGTACTTTTTATCAAGAACAGAATTTTAAATGTTTTAAAGATTTATCTTTATAAATATTTTTAATTAATTTCCTTGTTTTCAAAATGATTTTAAGGATATATTTATATAGACATGAATGTTTTGAAATGATAATTCTTTTCAAAAGTTTCAATGTGGTATGGGACACTTCTATTCAAAAATAACATTTAAATTACCTCCATTATAAATGTGTGACTTTTCAATGATTTCAAAAAAAGGGATATTTCTCTCAAATATTTTGGATTTAACCTATGTCAACATCCTTTGATGGATTTTAAGCATATTTAAAGTTGATTTATTATGATACAAAACTTCCATATTGTATTGATGGATTTCTGATATGTTTGACTATGGATGTGTTATTTTTATACCATTTGTGGTTTATAGATAAAGTATTGACATTTCATATGCTAGTTTTAATATGATTGTTTATGCTATGTTTAATCATGTTCATATGTGGAATGCATTGGACTTATTATGTGACAGGTGGAGCACGCTATAGCTCCTCGATGCATCGGTAGGTCTAATGAGACAAACTACTATCTTGGCACAAGGCCATGACAAAATCTTATTTGTAGGCTTGGAATAAGGCCTTGAATATGTGGTTATAATAGTCTGGCATTATGCATTACATCATTATAAAAGTGGTTATTGATATCTCATGTGATTATTCGACTAGTAGAATATCCATGTGAATTAGTAAATGGTATTATTTAATTTTATTTTTTCCATATTATGCTGAAGTTCAAGTTTTAAAGGCATTTGGTTTAGTTATACATTACCTTAAATTTTTATGCTTATTTATGAAATTTTTTGCTATATTATTATCCTTACTGAGCATCTGAGCTCACACCTTTCTATATTTTATTTTTCCCATAATGTGAAGAAGTATTTTATGAATGACCCCCAGGGATAGTATAAGGGGATATGAGTGTGGAGACAAGATGTTGTTGTATTTTTCACTTTATGATGTAATGTAAACATTATGAATATATCTAGTGATTCCAAGGATAATAAACTAATCAGTCTTTCGAGACATGATCTTATGTGATCATGATAATGTTATGTAATATTGAACTAACTTTGGGTAACTGGGTCGGGGCGTTATGATTTTTATCTAAAAATTGGTTCCAGCAAATATTTTTATCTCTCTCCAGAAAATAATGTGCATAAGGTCATTCATGTATCTCCTCAACTGTGACACATGGAAGAAATAGTATACTATCTCTAAACATGGGTATAGGGTGAGGAGGAATGAATCATCACTAATCCTTGTCATGATGTCATACTTCCCAAGGAACCTCTAAGATAGATCTCCTTCCAGTTCAATTTCTGAAAATACTCATCATGGGTAGACTCACAAGAATATTCAGTGTCCCTACCAAATCTATATAGGCCCATGATGTCATATTTTATAAAACATTTACCTTTTTTGGCTGTCCATGCCATCTTCAGGATGCCAAAGACCATCTATTTCATTACCTGGACCATATATGGACCAAAAAGAGATTCCCATTTGATCATTTTCCAACACAATGGTGATATGCATGCCCTCCTTTAGAATACCTTGAAATATTAATTTTTAGAGTAGAGTAGAATATATTATTGTAGAAAAAATTTATAGATGGAAAATGATCTTCCCAGTTCCAACCAAGGTCTAGCAGGTAATCACTATTAATATCATACAATTGGTTGAAAGGTATATTGGTGTTCCCATATCTATAGGAGTAAAATTATTTACAATGATTTCTGTGGGTCCTCAAATCCTCATGAAGGCCTCTCCCAAACCATGACCTGTACCGAAAATCCTGACAAGAGATTTTAACCAAGGTATCCCTATAAAATATACATGTCTCCAATGTGTAAAAATTCCATTTACTCCCCACCAAACCATTCTCCCTAATAAATATAATGTGTTTCTACTTCTCCAGTTTCTCAACTATTAAAAAGATAATATCATGGGAATCACTTTCCATGGAATCTATGTTACATGGTCTATGGATATTTCATCCCATTTTTAACCTAGAATTTCAAGGGGGTGTAAAAAACATTTCACTACTCTTTGCTCATCCTCCACCGGTGGATATGGGAGGAAGTAAGAGACAAACTCATCCATGCTCCATCTCATTTCCAACTATAAAAAACTACCACTGATGGTATCTTTACATATTCCTCATTCCATGGTGTATATCCAATGGATATTTGTAGACCTCTCTCATCACCTGCGTCCACATCGTGAATGGGACCGCCATCCATTCGGGGAAAATGATGGCATTATTACATTTTCATTAAATCATTATGGTTAATCTATTTAGTATATCTAATCATAGAAAATCTCATAGTCCATTTATCCCCACTATTAATCTCACACATAGGATAAGAGGTTGATTCAACACCATCGAATGAAAAAAAGTAGTACCCTCATACTCAACATGGGTTACTTGTAAGGAATCCAACATCTCTAATACGTATTTCCAAGAATGATGCTAGGAAATCCTGTGAAGGAAATCTGATAACACACATACCTTACATGTATTATGTATTATATCATATTCATCCTTTTATGAACCCTTACAGGGGTCTCTATCTTAGTTTCTTGTCAATCTATGTGAAGTCATAGAATAGAATCTGTGGTTCTAAATATAAAAATTGTGATCTCCAAGAAATATATTTTCCAGACCATCAATGATAAGTCATCCACTAATAGATGTAGGCCATGATTCATATAGTTCTTCATGTGTGGTTTGAACTACCCCAACCTATATCCAATGAATACAAAAATCTTCATCAACACACAACTAAGCATAACACCCAATTCATTGAAATACTCTATATTCTACATGTATTCATCGGGTATTACGAAAACATGATCACTAATTAGCCTTATCACCAATTCCTTGAATGTCCTCTAACAATTTTTATTATAGTTAAACCATTTTCATTTCAATGTTTTGATTATCAAATGAAGAACAATCCTTGATAAATATTCCACAAACCTCTTGTAGTTCCCTTCCTTGCCCTGAAAATAAGGAACCTCTAACATCTTATTGGGTTGGTCCATTCAACTAAATCCTATTTATTTTTTTGATCGATATCTAATCCATCAATCTAAATCAAATTCCCATGAAAGTGAACCCCATGGATCCAAAACCACTCTTTTAGAGTATACAATAAATATTTTTCTCCAAAAGTAATTCCAGGATGATCCTCATGTGCTCTACATGATCCTCTTCTAAAATAGAGTATGTGAGTATGTATTCAATTAATAAAACCAAAACATTTTCCAATTGTCATAGGAATATATTGTTTATCAAATACATAAAAATATATTGATATTTGTTTTCATATTTAATGGAATCAATTGGAACTAATAGTGTCCTTAGAGGCATTAGAATGAATGAATTTAAATATCATAATCATGAACACTCTTATAGTGGAAGCAGCACCCGAGATCAAGCTTCGGGAACCATCTCAGCCCATAAAACAAATCAAAAGGGACTTTAATCATTATGATGTGGCCTTTGTTCTTAATTATGATCTAATTCAAGCAATGATATTCCTTACAAAGCCATAATATCTTGTCCTAATTTTTCATGAAAACAGTAGAGTTTTTAAAGGGCCCCATTGGATCTAATAAATCATTCCAATTTAAGGTCCTCATATTGAAAATATTCCTCTCCTTACATAATAGGATTGATCAAATATTTCAGTACAGATATCAAGGTGATCCCATTGGGAAATTTGATATAGATCTCAATCTTATAAATGATATGTATTCTTAGAATGTCATTTGGAAAGACACTGACAATATAATCCACGACTAAATGAATCTTGATGCATGATGATATTTATACACCAAGGGATACATACCAAAAAATGATGGTAATGGGATGAATCGTCCAGCTCTAAAAGCTCACAAGGAAAACTATAAGGTATCTCCCAACCATAACAGATAATATCGTCTCATTAGTGTGAATATGAATGAATCCTTTAAAGTGATATTCAATATATACATTGATTGTGAAATATTATCCCATACTAATAATAGCTTCATTTAAAATGATAGATTCTAAAATTTCAACCTTATAAATCACAATTTGGATAATCTTAAAAAGATGGATCATCATATTAAGAAGATCCTCCACTGTTTGGGGCTCTAGATCACTATAGAACATTGGTAGCCTCTAGTGTTGTAACATGAAAACTGGGATAACACTATGCACATCCTAATCCTTCCCTATTGGAATTATCATCATTTCCAAATGTGTGGGTAGTACTATTTTTATACCTTGAGAATGAATCTCATTTGAAGTCCCTTGAACAAATGTGTCATAACTCTTTCAATCATTATCAACATCGAGAACCATTAAAATGGTTCTTATTCATTGCTAGTGCATAATGAAAACATAATGAAGTTAAACCATGGTTAAATAATAATATACATTATGTAGAGAGGAATAAGGAATAAAAATAAATATATTCAATTCAATGTGATGGATTACCCATTGATCATTGATCCCGTTTCCTTGGTATGTTGATTCAATATGATTGTAGTCAGTGTCCTGGTTTGGGGATATAATAACCACAACCAAAAAATTGGGTTCTCTGTCCTGATATCCATACTAAAAACACATTGAAAATATTTCCTTAAATCATTACCAAATTGTTATAAGGATAACACATAAAAAATTGCAGTAATTGAGGAACAACATTTGACACCAATCTGTTATGCCCACCCCAATGGGGTTCGTTCTGCAAGTACCCTAAGAACACCTCTATATTATATGTGCCGAAAATGATACATAAATTGAACAACTATTATGGTATGATATTTACTAATTCAACATTACTCAATCAACATAACTCATCATTGAAAAAATGAAAATTAATAATAAAAAATACAAAACATCTTATGTAATAACCAAAAATAGGAAACCATTATTGAAGACAAAGAGTATGGCGGTGTAAAAATAAATTTAAAGTAAAAAATGCACAACCAACTAGAATTATGTCCCTATATAACAATAAATCGAAATTAAAATAATGTATATCCCATATGAAAATATACATGAATGGTCCCTGATAAGGAGGAAAATTCACCTCGAATCCCTAAGATTCTATGCATTCTCTATCTACCTATCCATATATTGAATAAGATATGAAATGTATGGGATAATCACATGAAGGTTTGAGTATGTAAATACAAATTAGGACACTGAAAATAGTAAGTGACCTAATTGGAATAAAAATCTCATCCCAAGTAACAGAGTAAGAAAATACAATGAGACATATATATGTGTGTGTGTGTCTGTGTGTGTGTTTTCTGAAAAAATAAATACCAAATTAGAAAGAGTGAGCCTCTCCATCTCATAGTCCATCCTAGGGATAGAATTCCAATAGTTACAAGACCTATAAATGATTTCCGTCATCATTCACACCTTTCTAAAAGACAAATCCAAGTAATGTCACACATTGATGATGTGTTCAATAGTCAACGGTCACGATCTCTATGTAGAAGACTCATGCTCATGTACAATTGGAGGGTCCCTCACACTAGTAATTGGACTTCTTCACAAACTCCTCATGAGGGTACCAATAAGTAAAAATCTAGAATACCCATTAAATATACCAATAAGATGGTGAAACAATGTTTTTTGAGGACCCATGACATGACTCCACATGATGGAGACACTTGATTGTCAATAAAGGACTGATCTCATGTCCCATAATGAGGGTTACACTCTAGTGTAAGGGATACCATGCACAGGTATTATTGTACTCTTTTACATGAATATATGATATATGACCCATCACATTCCTAGAAAAAGGGATCCACTCTATTGATAGATACATGACCCAGGCCCTTCCCTATAGAAGGGTTCCACTTAAATATTTGATCAAGGACCCATGCCCCTCTTAGTATGAGGGTTCCACTCAGTGGATAGGTAGAGGACCGATTACATTTCATATAATTAGGGAGCCACACTAACGATAAATATAGGACCCATTATCTTCCCATGATGAGGGATCAACTTTGATCTCTCCTGTAATCATTCCCAACAAGTACATTCATCGATATCTACCAAAAGGAGTGTCTAACTATGAAATCATTTCATTGTATCCAAAAAACCAATTTGAAGGGTATCGTCACATTTTACACATAATAAATCAGTATAGGATACTTATTGGATAAAATCTATATACTAATGAAATAGGTATGATGTGTCGAATGTTCGTCAAAAAATGAATACAAGGAACGTGTTAAGTATGGGGAACCAAAGTGTTTGTATTATTTCTTCTTTCCCTGGCCATTCCCTTTTTGGTACATGGGTTACTTCCCATATTTCCATGCATGCCATGTAAGGGCACTACACAATGTTCCTCAACCACATTATTCCCTACCGATGCTATAATCTTTCTATATGCATCATTTCATTTGTCCATGTTCCTCGTTACATCATTTTTTTCATCCACACGGGGTCCCAGCCAAGTCCTTCAGTCCATGTCCATACAATCTAGTTGTGTGCTATTACCCAAGATTCTCCTATCGATGCCCATATTTGTGTAATCCATTAATACACACTTGTTCACCATTCCCAATTCACAGATATTTTGTTGGTCCCACAACTTGTGTGATAATGAAATCACCAAAAACCCTTACCACCTTATATAGGGGTTAACTTACTGGTTTCTCTTCGAACAACACTACATTCAGTTAGGTATTTCAATGAACACTATATCTTATTATAAAATTCCATATCTATTCCATCCATGTCAAATTTTACCTTGAAGACAAATGAAATTGAAGGTGATTCCTCTAATAATTTTTTTCCATCCATACATTGGCTAGAATGATAAAATTCCATCAATACATAATAATCCAAATGTTCCAGCATTTCTTGGGGAGACTGTTATTCTACACCTCATCCCTCTTTAGATACCAGAGCCAAAAAAAATTCAACTCCATTCAACAAATCCTATTAATCCATCCTTGATTATACAATATAGATATTGAATGTAAATCCCCCATGAATCTGGCTGTCAGAATGGGCTCAGTGATACCCTGCGGCATCGAATCGAGACACCATAGGCAAGTCATTGAACAATTTGAAGAATGAATATTATAAATTATAGGGAACACTGGTTTAAAAATTGATGTCCAGGTGTTATGTTTAAAATTATGTCAAATTGGGATTCCAATGGGTGAGAGTACAAAATATTTAATTTCAAACTGGTATATGGGAAGAAAAATATTCATAAAAATGATGTATATCAAATGAATAAGGATGATGATATTCATATTATTTTGTAAAATGGTGATGAATCCAAATATTTATGATTGCTAAAAGAAATTTGATCATTAATTGATGAAGAAAGAACATTCCAATGAATTTCAATTTTTTGTATTTGATGTTCCATGATTTACCAGGATTCAATGTTTCATCATTATCTTATTTTGATTCCCTGATGAGATGGCGAATGGAGTCCTCTAAGTGATCTTAGAGTTATACATTTGATCATGTTTAATAAGAAAAAATGGACTATAATGGTATACTTTTGTTTTGAAGGGGTGAAATTAAAAAAAATAGTAATTTTTTTAACCAAATGCACTTTCTAATGATTACTTTTATCTGAACGCCCCATATTGATCCATTTAATGTTATTCCTAAAAAAGACTTTAATTTGGGAATAAAACATGGTCTCAAATTTTCTATATGGGACTATGTTTATGATTTATTACATTTTCCATTAATATAACCATTTTCATATTATATAGAATATATTTATTATTTTCATAACATTGGCTCTATGCACACCGAGCCATAGAAACATATGTCGTAGATGAACCAGGCCAAAAAAATATTTATAAATATATTGGAATGTCTTACAAAAATGTGTCCAAAATTTAAGGACTATATAATTTTTTTGGGCTTCTATGTAAGGATGGACATGAATTTACAGTTTTAAACTGAAATGTGATTGAATTTTTGTAAATAACTGGTACATTTTTAAAATGGCATGTCATTCCCATGTAAATCATATAAAAAATAAATAAATTAAAAAAATGTGGGTAAAATATATCTTCATTATAAACCCACATATCCTATTGCCACATGTGTTTAAAACATGTTTTGAACTCCTTACCAATAGATTTATCACTATTACCAAATCATCTTTTTCCTAGAAAGCTAATTTTTTTACACGAGTTAAATTTTTCATTTTGAAAAAAAATAAAAGTAGACATTTTACATTATTTGGTAGTATTGATTCCAAATATTTATTCAATATTATTATATTAAATTTATAAAATTGGTAAAAATTAAATTCAATATAATTAGTCTATAATTTATTTATACTATTTTTAAAAATATATCATAAGTGATAAAGTGTTTTTATAGTTTGGTTATGAATTTTCAATTATTTTAAAATTTATAATTTTATATAAAAAATATTTATATTTTTGAGAAATTTTTTTTCATAAATTTCCAAATCAAACATACATAATAATAATGAATAAATGAAATGTAATTTTTAAAATATATATGTTTCACTATTTACCAAAAAAATTAACTATATAAAAATAAACATTATTTTTGTATAATATAATTACACTAAATGAAAAATAGATATTAATTATAGAATTTAAAAATTATATGTATATAAACATAACTTCACTGTGATGTTTAAAAAAATAAATAACCCTATTTTTATTGCAAATTTACATTTTAAAATAGATTTTTTATTATTAGTTTATAATGAACAATAATACGGATAAAATTAATCCAATTGTTCTATAATTTTTCACATCATAAATTAGAAAAAAATAAACAGTATTTTTTTTATAAAATGTCCGGTGTATAAAATAAAAGTTAACCATAGAAAATAATGAAATAATATGTTTATAAATTTTCATTTAAAAATAAATATATTTTAATATAAATTAAAATTCATCTTCTATTATTCATAAAATCTAATTCAATGCTTAGTTTTACATTTCCATATTTAATATATTAAAAAAATATATATATATATAAACTAATGTTTCTTATTTGTTTCCTGTTGTGTTTGGAGAATGTTCTAATATTTTTGTGATTTACTTTTATAAATACATATAATAAAATATAAGATCATTGTATTGTCCCTAATTAAAAATATTTTATCCCTGAAATATTTTATTAAATTAATGATTATATGAGATAGAAATTTTAATATATTTATAATTCATGACATAAAATATTATATGAAATCAAGTATGAAATTTAAGGCTATATCCGGTAACTAATTTATTCCCTAATGACATTATCTATCTATATAATTATTTTAAGATATATATATTAAATAATCAAATAATCCCTATTAAATACAATATAAAAAAATTAGAATATAAAATAAATTAGAAGATAGTGATATTATGTTTTACTCCAAAAATTAACACTCTTTAAACCTTAAATGTTTCAATAATACATTTCATAAATTACAGTCTAAATTACAAATCTTAACACCCAAAAAATTTGACAAAAATTTAAAAAAATATTGATCACATTTAATTAAATTAGTGATCATTTATAAGAATATTGGTATAATGTCACATACTATTCCAAAAAACAATCATATCATTTGTACATCAAAATCATGAAAATCATTGACAAATGGTTTTTTAACAATATTTATTCCTTTTTTTCAACTTCATGTAATCATTTTAAAATTATATTGAATTTATATTTCTTTAATTTTGGTGTTTTATTACTTATAAACATAATCCTATATGAAAATAAGTAAATAATGTTTTCATAATGGGTTATAAATATATTTTGATTTAAAAATGAATTTCTAATGTGTGTTTCAAACCATGAGTTCAGTTGGCCTTATTATCATGGACTTGGTGATGATTAAGTAAATACCCAATTATGAAATTTCAAGTTTTTTACCCCAAGGTACACTTATTTCCGATCCTATATCTTGTTTTAGTATCTATATTGGGGACTTATTTATATTAAAATCAAACCATATCTTTTTTTTCAATATTTAAGTCATCAATCACACCCACAGACTTATCAAATATATTTATCCCTAAGTTGTGCAAAAATGTTCTCATATATTAGTACTCTTACTAAAATATAAATAGACCTAAATGGAATCATATTCCATTGAAATTATAATGTATTATAACTTGGAAATCATTGATAACATTTCTATTTTCCAATATATTATCTACCAATATCACCATAACCTCATAGATTATCTAAATTCTACTCTAAACCCTATTATGATTCATCAAGGACCAAAACATTACTTTTAAAAAATAAATATGTATTTTATTATATTATATTCCTATGTCCATTTAATATAACATATTTATATAATATAAAATAATATATTATTTATGAAAATTAATTTATATATCAAATAATAGACACATTTTACATATTTTTAACAATGACTTAATACATAATAAGTCTTAAATAACTTCCAAAAAATAGATTCATATAAATTAGCCTTCTCATCTCTAAGGACTATTTTTTTCATTGATATAAAATTAAATTATTTTTATGAAATTTTTCAGAACTAGGGTCTATGTCATTGTGGCATTCTAGGGCCCCAGGATCATTAATGTTGATATAATAAGAGATTTAATTTAACATACCATCTGTATTTTATTTTTTGAAATAATGGAAATTGACCTAAACATTGTTCCATATGTAAAATTTATGACATCCCTTAAATAAATTATATGAGATCTACACTAAGAGAGGAATAAACATTGTGTAGTCAAGTTTTTTTTAAGAGAGACAATATGATGATTAAAAAATTAATAAACTAATTAATTAATATAGTTTTTATTTAATTTATCAATAAAAGTAATATCTATTTAAAAATGTTTACAGGGAACCCTATGGTTATACATTTAATCCTAGTGATTTGTAGGGACTATATAAATGAGCAGAGAGGATGAAAATGGGTATTTGGATCAAAAAACTATTTTAAATGGAGTCATATTCAATAATAAAGTTCTTAGAACTCACTAATTATATGGGAATTGAAGAGATCTCCAGTATTGATTCATTAAATATATTGTTATTATGTTTTTTGGTGACATAATCTATGTATGTTATTCTCTAATGTAGAAAATGAAGTTACCCCTTTAATAGATTAATTTTTTTGTCAATGATAATAATTTTTGTTCATATTTAACATCATGGGACTAAAAAAGATAATTTATTGTTGATTTTTCTATGATCATCATCATATCTATCATTAGATTGTGTATTTTCTAAATTCTAGCCAATATCTACTTTACTCGTTTACATAGAAATTTTTTCTCTCAATTATCATCGTGTGAGGATCATTGGTATTTCTGTTGGCCAATAGTTTTACAATACTCAAAAACCTATCATTGTGAAAAATATATATGGTGAAATGTATTATTTTAAGGGGTTTAGTTATGGGATAATATAAATGAAATTAGTATGCTGATGATGATGGGATATTGGTAACCATATCAATGGTTTTTTTCTACAGATTGACATTGTGAATTTTAGTACGATTTTAGTTAGTTTATTTTTAAATTGGTGGATGGATTCTATCAACAGGAAATGGTTTCCAAATATTCATCCATAAATAAAAAATAAACATTTTTTATTTGTGGTATATTTATGGTGGGTGATATTTTTATAGAGAGGTGTATATTAATTTGTAAATTCTACTCTTTTTAAAGCTAAATGGAGTGTTGTTAGGATCAATACACATAGTGTGGATCCCTTATTGTGGATACTGTGTTTTCAAAAATTGCAAAATATCACATAATGGTGGGATTTCCTGACATGTTCTAAGTTCACAATGGTGAACCAGAATTTATTCCATGGGTAAATGGGTTCAAGGATGTCTAGAGTAACTGAGTATGAATTGAGTACACAATAATGAAATGGTACATGAGAATAAAAAAAATTATGTATTCTTAACATGCTACAAGGGAACAAATAACATTCCTAGATATTGATAAGGGACTCATAAATACCATAATATAGGATAATGAGATATAAAACATGTGAATACATTGGAATTCTAAGAGATACTGCATATTTGATATACACAACATTTACTTTTTCAAGGGGAGTTCAATCACCGCATTTTCTTCTATATGATTATCTATATGGTTTATTCGATTTAACCATTTCTATGAAGGAATAGTGAGGTGTCTTATCCAATGAATAGAATGACTGATCCCCTCTATAGATTAGTTTTATATATATACATGTATACCATTTTATGGCTTCGATTGTGATCCTCTATTGATAAATTGTAGTTTGGTTTAGAAATCCCATTGCAGACATCCTTGGAGTGTGATCCCCCTCGTAATGGTTAACATCAGGTGGGTTTAGGGTTCTTCCAAATGACAGATATTTGATCCCCAAAATGAGTATCAATATATAATAATTTTCTTGTGGGTAATTCTTATTTGAAATTCCAAACAACAAAGAATTATCTTATCAGAACCATCAATGATACAATGATTAAATAATTTAGGCCTCCTAGATGAGTGTAATCATGAATCCTATAACAAAATAACAATATTGTAGTACTGTTGTGAACATACATTAACACATTCATTATATTTTCATTAAATCAGGTATATTATTTTAATCTCCCCATATTCTTATTGAAATAAAATTATAATGATGAAATTGGTTATAATTTTTATGCTTTATGTCTGATGATTTTGGGTTATTAGCAATCATGTTATACTCACAAATTCTATCTCCCTTTATACACATGTGATGCACTATGTAGAATGTTAAACTTATAATGGGCTCCCATTTAGATAAGATATCTGTAGATACTAGTCGATATGGACTGTCTGTATTTAGATTCAGGTGTTATATTTGACAGTAGTAAATACCATTCTACATGGTTAGAATATTTTATAGCATTGGTTTGAATTTTTGGATCAATTATTATCTTCCATCTTTTTTTCATAAGATAATCTGGGTTATAAAAATATAAAATTATATTTGTAACAAATTATATCTTCCATTTATGTCTTTTGTTTTTTCTTTGAGATGCCTTCATGAATATAGGTACCTTAGAGTATGGCCTCCCATGTGCGTACATTAATACTTATCACAAGATTTGATCCCTTTTCCTATTGGAAGACAGTTTAGGGTAATGATTAGGAAATAATATCTAATAATATTCATTTATTATATTTTAATATTTTTGTGTCTAAATGTCCATTATCAATAATTTTAGTGGATTTTTTAAATTGAACTTTATTTCTCATCATAGGTGAAATTCAATGGTAAAGTGAAGGTTTATGCCCAATCAGTCATATAAATGTCAATTTTGGTAGTAATTATAAGAATATTATATTTTTGGATATGTTTTTTTAATTATTTTAAAAATAATTCCTTTATAATGAAAGACCGATATAGATATTTTTCACAATGAATGCAGAAATTCCTTATCAAGGCATAATGGGCCTTAGGCCCATCAACTAATAGTGGAACCCAAAAATCCCAATGAACTCAAAAAAAAAATTTATAAATATAAAATAATGAGGATAATGTCATTAAATATGCCCAATTATAATTCTATTATTTTTTAGATTACACAAATTTACCTTGTAGACATTTAATTAGAGGGCCATATTTAATTGCACATAAAACCATCCAACTATTTCAATCATAAATTCCAAATTTATGTTCCAATTTGTATAAAATTTTGAATGATATTAGAGGAAAATTGTATTAAGATATATATCGTATACAAATATCATGATTTTTCCATCATCAATGACTTATTTTGACAATAGGATGAGATATTAATCTGGTCCATTTTTTTTCAAACATTGGAAGATCAATTTCTTTTTATTTTTCTCCATTATTTTACTACAAGAACTAAATTTGAGGGAATTTATTATTGGGTTTTTTTACATATGGATACTTATATTTATATATAAGGACCTTCATGTAAATGGAATGATCGTATCCGTGCTTTATTCTTCCTTTCGAAATTATAAACATTTATTTTGTAAATTCATTATCAAATTTTCTCATATATATATTTCGTTAAACTTTATTTCTTATTAAAAATTATCCTTATTCAATTTTTATATAATCCTTTATATAAAATTGGTGAAATTGTTTTAGGTAGTGCATGTTTTCGGATCATCTTTTTTGATGCTTTTCAAAAATGGTGGAGTGTCCATTTTATTTAAATGTTTCTATTCTTCAATTCCACTTCTTTTTTCTCAAATATCTAATTATATTATGTGATTCAATAAACTTTTTGTGGATAAAAATTTTCATGGATTCATTATAGAAAATTTAATATGGTGTGTTGTATCATATTTATTATCTAAAATTATTTATTCATTTCATTATTATAATATTTCCATTCGATGAGTTTTTTTTCTTTCCCATCTTCCATACCTTTAAGAACTACACATTATGAGTTCTATTATGATCCAATAACATTTAATGATCATGAAATGGATCCTAAAAGTGTATCTGTTATTATATGTGAATTTTGTTATAATTAAATTAATTGGTTTGTTTAGAATTATTACATTGTTTGGATACATGATGAATTGGTGATATGGTATTCTATAAGAAAACAAATACATTCAATATCACCCAAGAAAAAACCCAATATCGGCTCATCTTAATTAATTGTTGTAGTTCAAGTCATTATGTTTATTTTAGTTTTTTCATTAAATTTAATAATTTTTTATTCAAATAAATAAACATCATAGTTGTTCACATCATAACTAATCAATAAAGCAATATAATTCTTCCATGGTCACTTTTTGGTGCACATGGATTTGATCACAATGTGTACTCCATCAATATAATTTACCAGTATGGTAAATTGGGGTGCAAAATATTTGTGGTATAATTTATCGACGCACAAGTATGTTATCATTTACACACATCTATAAATGATTTTTATAGAAACATTTATTTAAAAGCAACCAATTATATAGAAAAATACTGAAAAATAATGTGATTTCAATTCAAATCATTATCCATGCCTAAATGATTTACGAAACCCAATATCAATTTTATGGTCCATACAAAGTGTATCAATTCTTCTATCATATGGGACAATCAATAATTTTGTTTTATTATTTCATCCTCTCTTGATGCTAATATAGGGAATGTTTTTTTCTCTTTAGGAATTTTTTTTAAAAAATATTAATGAATCATTAATGATATTGATAGGAATATCCCATTTTTTGTGACCTATATGATTTTAATTGAATTAATTTTCAAAACATCCCTTAAAACCCTATGGAGTCTGAAACATACTTTTATAAATGTGGTGAAATATGAAATTTATAAGATTCATATAGATGGTAGTTGGTATGTTTGGTTGTCCATGTCGTGAAAAACATATTAAAATAAGTCCTCTATAGGAGTCAACCGGAACTCTACACATATGTATTTAGTTTTAATTTATAGTTTTCAAGGTACCCTTTTTGGGGTTTTATAGTTTGATTTAATGTTCCATGTTTGTGAGCATTAATAGTTGATGTAGTTATGTATTCTAAATTATATCACACACCTTATAAAGTTCAAACACAACCTTCAACCATCCCCAAAGAGTTTACATGTGAGAAGATAAAAAAGTTATCACATACTTATTGATGGCGATCGAATTCATATCATGTTTTTTGATCCATTTTTTAATTTTCAATCCCATTTAAACCTCTTTCTTACCAATTATAATATCTCCCTCAATTCTTTTTCAAAACTAAGGGTATTATTAGTCTTTATTGGGGTGAGTGAAAATCTAGGATTTTGAATTTCTAGAATGTCATGATAAAAAATCAATTCAATGAAATATGTTTAACTAATTATTCTATAATTAATTAATAGACAATATGACACCTAAAAAATGAGTATTAAATAATTTTGAATTACTTGATTGTGATCTTAAATGTTGTTTATGTTCATCATCATGGTTTTAAGAATGTGTGGGTGTCTGATAAGATTTAACTGATTAAATTTTAATCCCCTGAATCAAAATTCTATAATGAACATCCATTGGATCATGGTTGTAAATTTGTGTTCTGTGGTTCATTTTATTATTTCATGGGGTTACATGTCACAGAATGTTTAATTTTATTATCCAAAAAAAAACATATAGATGAAGGTTTTTCCAAATGTGTGACATCTGACACATTGGAATCTCGACTACATAGTTTTATTTTCAATATTTTGTCTGTACAACTCTATCGTATTTAATGTAATTAAAAATATCTGTGGCAGTCGACACATGGGGATTGTGACCCAATAAATTCCTTTCCTATAGTTGGTCTTTTCATCTCTATTGTTGTTTAAAAAAATTAAAATAATTAATAATGTAAAATTAATAAATAGAAACTCATCATAATGATTAATATGATTTCCACTTATAACATCAATTTTTACCCTTGAACATGAAAATGTGACCAATGTCCATTGTGATTTACACCACAATATAATGCTTAATTGAAATTAGAAAAAATGTGGTGATGAATATTAATAAAAATAAATATGATTTGGATTTTGATATTATTGTGAACATGACTCATTTGAAATTATTTTAATGGGTTTCATTATTTTTTGGTATGATATTTAAATATGGGAATTTTATGTTAAAATGAATTTTTTTTTAAAAATCAATTTCATATTTTTGATGCACTTTTTAATTTATACTAGAAGAACTCATTTCGGTGGTGTAAGTACCCACTAAAAGTGGATAATATTAATTTATTATGTTTAAATATTAATATTTTTTAATGGTCATAAAGGCCAATTTCATTACATTTTATAAATTAAACATCATTTGTCCATACATGTGCAATTCCCATATAATGGGAACATTTGGGACCCATAAATCATATGTCTGTGAGAAAAAATAAATTCATAATTTGAATTTTACATTTTTTATTATATCACATTGTTTATAAAAAAATTTCTCTTTTTATCAATAGATGAATAATAACAAAACAATATGACTTTTACCCAATGAATTCTTAAATTCCTTGAAAAATCATAACGGGCCTTAGGCCTATCATGTAAAAGTGGATCGCACAATTAAATCCCAATGAAACAAAAAATTTAGAAGTATAATTAAAATATTATGCATATTAATTCATTGAATTATTTCAAAAACTATTTATTATGTTTTCATGGATATCCTTGGATCCCATGTTGACATTTAAATTTTGTTCTAGATTTAAATTCCCATAAAACGTCCCACAATTTAAATCATAAAATATGAATGGATTATCCAATTTTCTTTATATTTTGAATGATATTTGATGGCTCATATGTAAATATATTATTCTTATTTTAATATGATTTTTTTCTCAAAATTCATGACATATGTTCACTCCAATAGGGGTGAATCAAGATATATTTTTCTCTTATAAGTGGAAAAGTTTAAATTCCTTTCATTTATATCCCACCATTTACTATATTATTTAAATTTTATTGAATTTATTTTTTGTGATGAAAACTATGGCTCTAAATATTCCTAAGTTGATTATGGTGATGTAATTGAGAATATCCATGTTTTATTTTTTCATTTGTAATTTTTTGCATTCATTTTGTAATCACATCATCAAATTTTTTCTTGTATGTTTTTCATTCAATTTAATTTCATAATAAAATTTATTCTTCTTCTATTTTCTATTATTCATTATATAAAATTGATTTCTTTCCTTAGGGTATGTATATATTCACATCATATTTTGTGAATCTATTCATACAGTGGTGGTGTGATCATTTTATTCTAATGTTTTTATACATCAATTCTTCTTATTTATGTTGACACCCACCTTCTATTTATAGATTTTCATCTATAGATGGATAAAAAAATTTATTTATCCATGGTATTTGAATGGTGTGTATTTTATTTTATTTTATGGCCTTAAATTCATTAGTCAGATCATTATTTTGAGGTTTTTATTTGATGAGTTATTTTAATTCCCATCTTTACAGCCATTACCAACTACACAATTTGAGTAATAGTACCATACAATTCCATAAAGTGACCACTAAGGTGATACTCTTCGTTCATTGGTGATTATATTCAGAATTTTGTATGAATTAAATTTTTCATTGCTGTTGAAAATTTAATAATTGTTTGGATACATCATGAATTAGTGATATTATACATTATTTGGAAAAAATATCCCAATATTTACATAGTGACAACCTCTGATCGACTCATCCTTATTACTTCTTATAATTAATGTAATAGTATGTTTTTTGTGTTTTCCATTAAATTAAATAATTAGTTATGAAAATAAATCAAGACCATATTTTTCCACTTCATTTCAAATCCATTAATGTCTCTTGGTGACTTATTTAGACCATATTGATTCAATCCGTACTTTTACTACATGAACCACATAAAATATTATGGAAAATTTGGGTGCATTCATGTTTCCCAATCATGATATTTATATCCAGGTGGTCCTTGGAAGGATGTTTCCAAAAAATATATATAATATTGGATTATCCTATTAGAACAAGTGATTGAAATTACTCTTAATAAGAGTTATCTTTTTATAACTATGTAAATTTTGAAAATGTTTCACGTTTTCGGATTACATACTTTGGTACATGGTGTTGGTGTGTTAGAAAAAATATTCATCAATAATTTATCTGATGAAAATATTATTGATTTGGAATTTTTGGGTACTAGTTGTTAGGAACTATTAGTACATGAACCATATAAGAATATTCTTCCATGTTAATATGGAGTCATATCCCTAGATATTATATTTTATCATGGTACATTACTTTTTTTAGATTCATCCTCGATAAAATCCATCATAGATTACCTAGATTGTTTGTGATATAGATCCTCATGTGATTAGGTTTTCATTCTTTTTCCTCTATTGGATATGGTTCAATGGTATGGTCTACTAGTTATACTTCAACATTATGTGTAGAATATTATTTAAGATATACATATAGGGAAAATTCATTGGATAAGAATTATCTATTATTTTTAGAGAAAGATATCCATCATGATTAGTGGAGAGAGACACCCCAAGGTCTTATATATCTATATTAAAGTAGTATGGTGAGTTTTTGGCCTTTTTAGGTCCCTCTCAATCATATGGTGGTCTTAGTGGTGAGTCATGTCCTTGGATCCAAATAGAGATGGTGGAGTTAAGAGACTCATATAGAAGATTTAGAGACCCTATATTGATAACATTATCAAATTACCCTTACATAAGAGTTCTAACCTATATCATTATGACAAGTATGAATCCATGTTACACTAGATCCTTTCAAAGGAATCAATCTAGATACAAATTATATATAAATATTTATTGAAATATCATGTTACTTTTATGAAAATATTTACAGTGAATAATATGGATAATGATCCTTAGATTTTATCCTCCATTGAGATATTCTTCCTAGTATCTTATCACATTAAATTCTTCCATATCTTTTGCTGATATAGAATTAATTAGTAATAGAGAGAAATTTTACTAAGAAAACACTGATAGTTTGTGATGGTGGTGGAAACCCTAGAGAAGCGATTTTTGATGGTATTTGTTGACATTAGACTCATTCATCAAAATATTATTGATGTTTATAAATATAAACATAGGAAATATTGTACATTGTTAAAAAAACAAAGGATGGTTCTAGTCCCCTAAGTGGGAGTCAATTTAACTACATTGATTGTTGTGGAGATCTCACACTAGATTCTCTCCCCAATTTTGTAGAAAATACATAGATAATAAATGAACCACCCATGAAGATTCAAAAAAATAGATAATCAAAGTTATCATGGAGGGAAAATGAATAATTATATGGGATATAAGGACTATTAGGTCATCAATCTTATATGATATTAGCACCAACCCCATGTAGTCTGGGATATGCTCTTTGATATGGTGGAATTGGATGTGGGAATCTGCATGATGTTGGTGATTTTAAGAAAAATACTCGTATTATGATTTTAAGAACAATCCTCTTATTTAGTTATTTAGTTTTTGTATTTATATATATTAGATCAAACCACTGATTCTATTACACAAAAATTTTAAGATTCAATAAATTCCAGTGGATCCATTATCTCAAACCATTGGATTAGGTACTCATACAAGGGGATGTTCAAGGATCACAAACATTGGTAGAATGTGTGATATAACTGTAAGATGAAAATTAACTTTATGAGATATCATAGTGGCTATGATAAATACATATAATTTCATTATATATATTTTATGTATGTCTGATGTGAGCGTTTTTGTCGTGAAACCCTCAATCAATATTTTCCCTTTTTATGTAGCACAGTGGTGACCACAGGGCTGTCTCTCGAGGAGGTTGCAGTTCGAGTTGTAAAACTGTCACTTTTGTTGTTTTGTTTGTTTTTAATGAAATGAAAATGGGGGTTTGATTAACAATTTGAAAATAAAATTTTAATTAAATTCTAAACGTAAATAATTTTAAAGGAAAGATAATGTGGGTTTGAAATCAAGAATTAAAATAGCAGTCGCAGACAAGCTTCACCCTCTCAGACACTCCCCTCTTCCTTGTATATAAAAAATATCTCTTATTTTAAATTCCTAAATGTACCCCCAAGGACCCCCAGATTTACACTCAAATTTAAAAAGACACCATATTTAAGACTTTAATATGACATTTTTCCCGCCTATAGAAGTGATTCAATTACTTAAATACCTCCAAGTAATTGAACCTAATTGAATTCGCTATGCTCAATGACAAAACCTCACCAAAGAATTTTAAATAGCGAAGTCAATTGTTCTACTTTATAGATGGAACAATGGTCAAATCAAATTTGTTGAAAATATATTTAAGAAAGAAAACAACCAGATTCATTCAAAAATATAGTTTCAAGAGAAATTCAAAAAAAAAAAGAGATTACACATTAAAATCCAAACTTGGAAGAGAGTGTCTGTCGGGTGTCGCCGTCCGCAACCACTTGTCGCTTAGCCTTCCATCACATGAGAAGCCTTAATCTTTTATATTGAATATTCAAAGAATTTCATCTTCTTAAGGATAAAAATCTCCACCTTCCCCTTCTCTCTCTCAAGCCAACTCCCTTTTGTGAGGGATGGTGTGGTGAAAAATAGAATATCTTGAGAGGTAGGAGCTCCCCTCCTTTTATAGGCAGATTTTATCTTCACAAAGTTGTCGCGTTTTATACCCATTAAATGGCCGATTCACGCGTGGACCTCTTCATAAATATTGTTCATCAATGTCTTGGACGTCCACCCTCAAACTGTCAGATTCATTGGAAGAGTATTGAAGGATTTATGAGTTTTCTATTAAAAATGGATTTCGCTGGATGAATCTTCCTGGAAGATTCCTTCAACATTCTACCACTAAACGGCCATCATAAAGGCTTCCAAACGGCTTGAAATTTATTGAGGAGACGCGCCCTGGAGTCCTCTGTCTTATCCAGGTAGAATCGCATCATTTCGAGTAGTGTAGGCCGAAATTTGCTTCCATAAATATGGTGGAGTCAATGCAGTCCGCCCGGAAAAAATTGTCAACTTCATTGATTTTTTTGGGCACCATTAATATCGATTCAACCCCTGGTCTTGAAGACAAAGTTGAAGGAAATAAAATAAGGGTTCAAACAAAATTCGAATCATAAAATTTGGAAATATATTTTATAAGAAATGACCAAAATACCCCTGTGATAAAAAGCTGTTAAAAATTCAGAATTATGAAATTTAAACTTTTTATCCCAAAACACACTATAAATCCAAAATTGTTACAAATAAGATCAAATTGTTAAATTTGTGAGGTTTAAATCATTTAAATAGACATTAAAAATATTGGAAATATTATCTCTATCAATTCCCCCACACTTGGCTCTTGGACTCCTGGACAAGTGAGCACGGTATCAAGAAAAATAAAACACATACCAATGGAGTTTACCAATTTTACCACAATGAATTAAAAAGATATCATGCCTCATTAAAGAACAATATTTAAAATTTTAAATTCAGATCATTCAATCCATTTCCACTTATTTTTTTCTTCTCATGGACAAAACACACTTACCTCACATTCATTTTTTTCTCTCAGCACACAATATAGATTTGCAACAAGGATTTTCTCATCCAACTCATGCATGAATTACCATAGGCTTGATAAATTTCTACATCTCCACCTGATGTGAACCAAGAACATGTGATTATCATGAGGACTTTACAAGGTTTTTCTGTGGCTTGGGGTTGGTAGGTTTTAAATGTGAAAAATTCTGTGGCTGAATAAGGAGGGTTTGGCTCTTTTTGAATTAGAAATGCATGATTCTAATTTTTGCTCAAGTATGGTCTCCTCCATATTCTCTTAAAATAATCAGCTCTGATCTTCTGTTTTCCACCCCATTCCATCAATATTTCAGCAGAATGTATGAATTTTTTTATTAAAGCTCCAGATAGGCACAGCTTATTTCCATTGCGAGCTCCAGATAGGCACAGCTCCATTTCATTTGAGAGCTCCAGATAGGCACAGCTCCCAGAAAAATATATTCCATCATCATAAATACGCCTTCAATGTTTAAATGTTCTTCCAAAGCAACACCAAATGAGGTAGCACATCATGAGTCATCTTCCCCTTCGCACTTAAGTTCAACTAGATCATGCATTTATACTTCCAGAGCAGGTTGGAAAGGGAAATTTGGCTTGTAATGTGGCTAACCTAACTGGCTATACATGGCTACTAAGGGCTCACGAAGGATAAAATGTTCAAGGAAGGCCAAAATAAAAAGGATAATCATGAAAAGGAGGCTCCAATATTCAAAAAAATGCCTCAATCATTTTAATCACATGTATCTCAGCCCTCATGTTTTGATAGAAATAAATCAAGTTCTGGTTTAAACAAACACGAATTGGTTCTCTCAAGAAAGAGGTAAATGTGAAGAAAATTTAAAAATGGGTCCAGAGGCCTCACAGGAATGAGAATTTCAATCACAATGCCAGTGATATGTGCCATGATATTTAAAAATCAGTGGTCATTTTAAGAATTTTCCAAATTTTTGAACTTAAAGCAATGTCGTATTCAGCATTCATTTATCTTTAGTTTCAAAGGATAAGTTTGTTCACTCCATGGCATAAGTTTCAAATGAAATTCAAGAAATTCCAAAACCCCTTTTTTTTTGAAAAATAAACACAAAGAAAGAAGAAAAAAAATGGAAAGAAATTTTGACAACAAAAAATTTCAAAAACAAAGTTCGTAAAAATAAATCTACTCTACCCAGCATTGTGTCCCCCCCACACTTATTCTATGCAATGTCCTCATTGTGTAGTTTTTTTAGCATGAAATTCAGGAAATTAAAGACAAAGAAAAAATAAATGATAAGGAAAGACACAACCTGGAATCAATTATATTCTGTGTAATGAAGTTGAATTTCCTCCCCTGGAGGATCATGAAAATTTTCCCGAAATAGCTTCAACCGATGCCCATTGACAGTGAATGATGTCTCTTTGTCTGGATCTTTAATCTGTATTGCACCAAAAGGAAAAACATGAGTAACAATGAATGGGCCAGACCATTTGGAACGAAATTTACCTGGGAAGAGTTTCAATCTGGCATCAAATAGCAGAACTTTGTCTCCCTCCTTGAAGTTTTTGTTGAGAATCCTCCCATCATGAAAGGATTTGCTTCTCTCTTTTTATAACTTGGAGCTTTTGTATGCATTATTTCTGATCTCCTCCAACTCCTGCAAACAATATTTTCTTTCTTTCCCAGCAGAATATAGGTTCATGTTACATGTTTTTACAGCCCAAAAGGATTTGTGTTCTAACTCAACTGGTAGATGACAAGCTTTTCCATAGACCAATCTAAATGGTGACATTCCAATGGGGGTTTTGAAAGCTGTTCTATGGGCCCAAAGAGCATCATCAAGTCTCAAACTCCAATCCTTTCTATTTGGGTTCACTGTTTTTTCTAGGATTTGTTTGATCTCCCTATTAGACAACTCAACCATTCCATTTGTTTGAGGATGATAGGGCATAGAGACCCTATGATTAACACCGTATTTCTTCAAAAGTGATTCCAAAGTCCTATTACAAAAATGGGTACCTTGATCTGTAATTAGAAAATTTGGAAATCCAAACCTTGAAAACAAATTTCCTTTAAAAAATTTAGACACAATCTTTGCATCATCAGTTCGGGTGGGGATAGCCTCTACCGACTTGGAAACATAATCAACAGCCAACAAGATGTATAGATATCGAAATGAATTAGGAAAAGGCCCCATGAAATCCATTCCCCATACATCAAAAACATCACAAAACAAAAGTGGGTTTTGTGGCATCTCATTCCGCTTGGAAATGTTTCCTTGGAATTGACAATTTTTACAGGTTTTGCAGAATTCGAAAGCATCTCTAAAAATGGTGGGCCAATACAATCCAGAATCAAGAACTTTTCTTGCTGTTCTTTGTGGTCCAAAGTGTCCTCCACAGTCTAATGTGTGGCAGAAATGTAGGATGGATTGAAATTCATAATTCGGAATGCATCTTCGTATTATTTGATCACTACCAATGTGCCATAAATAAGGATCATCCCAAATGTATTTCTTTGAATCGCTCCGAAGTTTATCAATTTTATTTTTTGAAAACCAATGGGGGTGTTCATCAGAAGCCAAATAGTTTACAAGATTATCAAACCATGGTATTTCACTTTGAGCAGCAAATAAATCCTCATCTGGAAAGGTTTCCTTAATTGGGGAAAACAACTGAAATTTCTTATTCCCAATAGATGGTATCCTGCTCAAATGATCAGCAACAAGGTTCTCACATCCTTTCTTATCTTTTATTTCAACATCAAACTCCTGTAAAAGCAAAATCCATCTCAGAAGTCTTGGTTTTGCATCATGTTTCTTCATCATGAATCTGATTGCAGAATGATCAGTAAAAACAATCACCTTGGAGCCCAGCAGATAACATCTAAATTTGTCTAGAGCAAAGACAACAGCCAGCAGTTCTTTCTCAGTTGTTGTGTAGTTTGATTGGGCTTGATCAAGAGTTCGGGAGGCATAGGCAATCACATTAGATTTCTTTTCTATCCTTTCACTCAATACTGCCCCAAGAGAAAAATCAGATGCATCTGTCATTATTTCAAAGGGAATGTCCCATATAGGAGGTTGAACAATGGGAGGGGTTATCAATCTTTGTTTTAGATCATGAAACGAATTTATGCAATTCTCATCAAAGACAAATGGGACATCTTTTTGGAGTAATCTGGACAATGGAAGTGCAATTGTACTGAAATATTTAATGAATCTCCTATAAAATCCTGCATGCCCGAGGAAGGATCTCACATCTCTGACTGTTTTTGGGTATGGTAATGAAGAAATGACCTCAACTTTGGATTGATCAACTTGAATTCCATCACGGGACACAACATGTCCAAGAACGATCCCTTTAGAAACCATAAAATGGCATTTTTCGTAATTTAGAACAAGGTTCTTTTCAATGCATGTTTTCAGGACACGTTCCAAGCTTTTCAAAGAACCTTCAAAAGATGATCCATACACAGTGAAGTCTTCCATAAAAACTTCCATGCAAGTTTCCAAAAATTCAGAGAAGATGCTTATCATACACCTTTGAAAAGTTCCTGGGGCATTACATAAACCGAAGGGCATCCTTCTGTAAGAAAAATTTCCAAATGGGCATGTGAAAGTGGTTTTCTCTTGATCCTCAGGTAAAATGTGAATCTGAAAATATCCAGAGAATCCATCCAGAAAACAGTAGTGGGTTTTTCCAGCTAGTCTTTCAAGGACTTGATCAAGGAATGGTAATGGGAAGTGGTCTTTCCTTGTAACCAAATTGAGTTTCCTGTAATCAATGCACATTCTCCATTTATTTGGAAGCCTTATGGGGACAAGATCACCAAATTCATTCCTTGAGATTGTAAATCCACTTTTTTTAGGAACAACATGGATTGGACTTACCCATTGGCTATCAGATATGGGAAAAATAATTCCGGCAGCCAACAAGGTGGTGACTTCTTTCTTCACAACCTCCAAAAGTGTTGGGTTTAGTCTTCTTTGAAATTGTCTTACCGGTCTAGTGTTCTCCTCTAGTAAAATTCTGTGCATGAAAACCGAGGGGCTGATTCCTGTTAGATTAGTGAGAGTCCATCCTATGGCTTCCTTGTGGGACTTGAGAACTTCCAACAATTGGTTTTCCTGGACTTCTGACAATTCTTTTGAGATTATTACAGGGAATTGTTCCTTATGACCTAGGAAGGCATACTTGAGGTTATCTGGAAGGGGTTTCAATTCTACCACAGGTGGGTTGGTTTCATTGATAACTGGGAACTCTTCAGAAGTTTGATTGTTTGGTGAAGCTCCATGTTCATCATAGTTATCTCTTTCTATGATATCATGACTTGTTTCATGTGAAAAATTGGAAACCTCTCCTGGAATACACCTAACAGATTCAATGGTTTCTAGAAATTCATCTTTATCATTTCTCAGATATCCAGTCTCAAAATCCCAAGACTCTTCATAGTCTCCAATTTCATCCTCATTTTTCTCTGATTTGGTATCATACAAATATCCCTCTTTTTCTACATCAGTTGGTATTTAATCACAGAAAAAATTAGGTAACATGCCAGAGGAAAACCAATCAATCATGTTTACATGGGGAGTTGAATGATCCTTAATTGGGTGTTTCATTGAATGAAAAATGTTGAAATGAACAACATCTCCTCCAAATTCTAGTGAAAGTGTTCCCTTGTGAACATTGATTATCGCTTTTGCCGTTTTTAGAAATGGACTCCCTAGGATGAGGGGAGCATGTGTTCTGAACCGATCATCTTCCATATCCAAAACATAGAAGTCAACAGGAAAAATCATGTCTCTCACTTGAACGAGAACATCCTCTATAACTCCAGCAGGTTTGGTGGTACTTCGGTTTGCGAGTTGAATGATAATTCTAGAGGGTTTTAAGTCTCCAACCTGAAGAGATGAGTAGATAGAATGTGGCATGACATTGATGGAGGCCCCTAGATCAAGCATCACATCTTTGAATTCACATTTCCCAATGGTACAGGGAATGGTAAATGTCCCAGGGTCTTTACACTTGACCGGAAGGGCATGTTGGATCAACGACGAGACATTCCTTCCTAAGTTTACTTTCTCACCCCCTTTGAACTTCCTCTTGTTGGTACACATGTCTTTCATAAACTTAGCGTACCTCGGAATTTTTTTCACAGCATCGAGCAATGGAATATTGACTTGGACTTTCTTGAATGTTTCCAAAACCTCCTTATCCAATTCTTTTTCAGCACTTGACTTTGGTGGTGGTTCACACCTTGGATAAGGAAGTGGAGGTTTGAATGTTTCTGGGGTATTCTGAGTATGTTTTTGTGGAACATAAGGGCCAGACATCCTCTTCCAATCATTCTTTGTTCTTTCAAACAAGATTTCTTCTCTTGACTTTGAGTTTCTATCAACTTCAAATTTTTCATCATTTTTATCAAGGGTAGGATTTTCATCAACAGTATCAGAAGAAGGCTTGATGTTCTCAATCTGAGGATTTTTCAATTTTGTTCCACTCCTAAGTTCAATTGTACTCACATTTTCCTTCCCATTATTCCTCGGATTTACTTGTGGCTGTGAGGGTAAACCACCACTCATTTGATTTGTTATGAAATTAATACCAGAGGCAAGTTGACCCATTTGAGTCATCAAGGTATTCATTTTGTTATCTTGCTGTTTTGTGTATTCTTTTAGTTCCCTCATTTCCTCTTGTTGTTTCTGCATTGCTTCATCAAGGTTCTTATCTGAGTTTTGAGTGGGAGGGGTAGGGTGAAAATTGCTTCCAGAATGAGCATTGGCTTTCTCATTGAAATATCTTGGTTGATAATTACTTGATTGTCCTTGGAAAAATCCTCTTGGTTGTTCAGGTTGACGAAATCTTTCATTTGAGTTGTTGTTCCATCCTTGATTGAAAATTTGGTTGTTTTGAAATGGTCTTTGCTGGTTTGGTTGAAATGGTCTTCCAGGAAAAACTGCATTGCAGTTCTCATGAGGTTCGTTCATTTGCGGGCATTGGTCACTAAAATGTTCATTCGAAGAACAAATCCCACAATGGACATGTAGTTGGAAAGCCGCTTCAGGTTTGGGTTGGGTTGGTGGGGTGCTAGACAACATTATTGACCTTACCATGGTGGTGAGATCAGATAGTTGACTTGCAATTGTGTTGTTTTCGGGACTAGTAGTAGGGAATTCCTGTGCAGCTTTGACATGAAGAAGGCCTCTGGTTCCAAATTGTTGGGCATTCTGGGCCATGTTTGCAATTAAAATCCTAGCAGCAGCTGGTGTCTTATCAACTAAAGCTCCTCCTGCAGCAGCATCGATCATTCTTCTATCAGTGAGACACAATCCTTCATAAAAGTATTGAATGAGAAGCTGGTCACTGATTTGATGATGAGGGCAACTAAAACAAAGACGTTTGAACCTTTCCCAGTATTCGTGAAGCGTTTCTCCTTGTGTTTGCCTAATTCCAGAAATCTCCTTTCGAATGGAGGCAGTTCTAGACGCAGGGAAAAATTTGTCAAGGAAATTTTTTTTAATTCATTCCAATTTCTAATCAAGGTTGAGTGAGAATAGAAAAACCATTCCTTAGCAACTCCATCTAGAGAAAAAGGAAATGACCTAAGCTTCATTTGATCGGCATCAACTCCATGAGGTTTCATATTGACACACAGATAACTAAATTCTTGGAGGTGTTTGTGTGGGTCTTCACCGGGAAACCCATTGAATTTGGGAAGCTGGTGGATGAAACCGGACTTGATTTCAAATCCATCAGGGGCATCAGGGTACTCAACAGGATTCTCATGATTTTCATCATAGGACGAAGCCAGTTCTTTCAAAGTTCTATTTTCAGCCATTTGGATTTCAGTTTCAACTAAGTCCCTCCTAGGTGTATTGGTGGAAGATTCACAACTTGAAACTTGTGGATTATTACCTCTAAACCTAGTGTGAAAAGTTCTATCAATTTCTGAATCTAAAGGTAACAAGTTCGGTTCAGAAGTTCGGGTCATGCAAGAGAAAGGAAAATATATATATATATATATATATAACTAAAATAAAATCAACTCTAGAAACCTCCCCGGCAACGACGCCAGTTGATGTGAGTGTTTTTTTCGTGAAACCCTCAATCAATATTTTCCCTTTTTATGTAGAACAGTGGTGACCATAGGGCTGTCTCTCGAGGAGGTTGCAGTTCGAGTTGTAAAACTGTCACTTTTGTTGTTTTGTTTGTTTTTAATGAAATGAAAATGGGGGTTTGATTAACAATTTGAAAATAAAATTTTAATTAAATTCTAAACATAAATAATTTTAAAGGAAAGATAATGTGGGTTTGAAATCAAGAATAAAAATAGCAGTCGCAGACAAGCTTCACCCTCTCGGACACTCCCCTCTTCCTTGTATATAAAAAATATCTCTTATTTTAAATTCCTAAATGTACCCCCAAGGACCCCCAGGTTTACACTCAAATTTGAAAAGACACCATATTTAAGACTTCAATATGACTTTTTTCCCGCCTATAGAAGTGATTCAATTACATAAATACCTCCAAGTAATTGAACCTAATTGAATTCGCTATGCTCAATGAAAAAACCTCACCAAAGAATTTTAAATAGCGAAGTCAATTGTTCTACTTTATAGATGGAACAATGGTCAAATCAAATTTGTTGAAAATATATTTAAGAAATAAAACAACCAGATTCATTCAAAAATATAGGTTCAAGAGAAATTCAAAAAAAAAAGAGATTACACATTAAAATTCAAACTCGGAAGAGAGTGTTCGTCGGGTGTCGCCGTCCGCAACCACTTGCCGCTTAGCCTTCCATCACTTGAGAAGCCTTCATCTTTTCTATTGAATATTAAAAGAATTTCATCTTCTTAAGGATAAAAATCTCCACCTTCCCCTTCTCTCTCTCAAGCCAACTCCCTTTTGTGAGGGATGGTGTGGTGAAAAATAGAATATCTTGAGAGGTAGGAGCTCCCCTCCTTTTATAGGCAGATTTTATCTTCACAAATTTTCGTGTTTTAGACCCAATAAATGGCAGATTCACGCGTGGACCACTTCATCAATAATGATCATCAATGTCTTGGCCGTCCCCCCTCAACATTTAAGATTAATTGGACGCGTATTGAAGGATTTATGGGTTTTCTATTAAAAATAGATTTCTCTGGATGAAGCTTTCTGGAAGATTCCTTCAACATTCTACCACTAAACGGCCATCATAAAGGCTTCCAAACGGCTTGAAATTTATTGAGGAGACGCGCCTTGGAGTCCTCTGTCTTATCCAGGTAGAATCGAATCATTTGGAGTAGTGTAGGCCGAAATTTACTTCCATAAATATGGTGGAGTCAATGCAGTCCGCCCGGAAAAAATTGTCAACTTCATTGATTTTTTTGGGCACCATTAATATCGATTCAACCCCTGGTCCTGAAGACAAAGTTGAAGGAAATAAAATAATGGTTCAAACAAAATTCTAATCACAAAATTTGGAAATATATTTTATAATAAATGACCAAAATACCCCTGTGATAAAAAGCTGTTAAAAATCCAGAATTATGAAATTTAAACTTTTTATCCCAAAACACACTATAAATCCAAAATTGTTACAAATAAGATCAAATTGTTAAATTTTTGAGGTTTAAATCATTTAAATAGACACTAAAAATATTGGAAATATTATCTCTATCAATGTCAATATTATTTTATTTATTTATTTAGGAGGACGATGTGTTGTGTTTGCGTTGATGGAAGGAGGTTTTCCATCACTAGTGGGAAGGATGAATATAAAAGGTTTGTTTTCCAATATATAGTAGTATGCAGTTGATCAATGATTAATTTTCCATTATTAACCAATGTACAATATATGTTAGGATCATTAAACTTCCATTATCCAATAAAGGGAAAATAGATATTTTCCTTGAGGATGTTCCTAGTATACCTCACCATTAGGAGATATAAAATCATCATGGAAAAATCACCAAGGAGACATCCTAGAATCTATACCAACACATTGTAAGGCCCCTGTGGCGGTTCAATACCAGATGGTTTTGTTGATGGAATTGAAAAAGTGAGGAATTTTTCAGACACATGGTCTCTCCCTGGGAAACATAATCTTGTTAACCAATAATTTAGACATGTGAATAATGTTATTTTTGGATTCCCATAACTATAATCATTTGACCATAATTAGTATGTATCAAATTCCAAAAAATAACATCTCTTCAATTAGTTGAATGGGTGGGTTGAGGTGATTATTAAGGTTGGGTCCTTGTCAACCTCGAGAATGAGATGATAAAAAACATAATATGTCATTATAATTTATCTACAGTGACTAAGAATACATAGTGATTCATTTTGTATTAAAAAATAAAAATCAATGTTTTTGGGTTTTAGAAAATAAAGCATTAATCCTTTACAATGCTGATTTTCTATAGACATAATAGTAGACATATATATATATATATGGTGTTGGAGGAGGTAAATGCATGTTATTTGAGGCTGGTGTCATACATAAGATGATATAATAAAATTTATTGTCATATCTTAAATATCTAGGTCGTTATTTGAGAATTACATGTCCTAAAAAATTTATTCTCTGATAAAGTATTTGTGGTAAATTTGGTGATGATTGAGGTTGTGCTAGTTTGGAAGAAACCGAAGAGTTCACATGCGGTGTAGTGAATAAATCGAATATATGGCTACATTCATTGAGTTATACCAAATTTCTATAATATTTCATCACCCTCTGTAGTTTTTAAATTTTTTGGGAAGTATTTTTGGTTTGTAGAGATATTCAAAAATGATTTATATTTATTGTGGGATAGGATGATTAGTGCACCGATTTAGAGACTTTTGTATGAGTGTTTTGAGTATGTAGTTATAAGGAACCAGACTCAAAACATTACTTAATCATGAATTAAATGAATATTTCACATTGAGTATCATTTCAGGTTTAAAATTTTAGAGAATTAGGACATAACTATGACATCTAAAAAGATTACAAAGTAGACACTTCTACACAGTTTCCATTTTTTTATACAAAACATGGACTCTTAAAAAAGAGTCATGTTTCGTTCCATGCTTAAGACAACATGAATTTTCCTAGATCGCATACTTGACACTATTCCACATTATGTCCTGTGAAATACATTTCAAAAACTCAGGGTGAGCATAAAATGCTTAGTAAGGGATATAAAAAGAATGAAAATTGTTAGTTTTTTAAAACAACAAGTAAAATATGAATACATTAACATAAGTAATATTTTTCACATTTATGAAGTATTAAATACTCTTCATTGAATAAAAGATTATTACATACCCTTTTATTACCAAAGATTACCATAAAACCCATATAAATAACACATAATATATAAATGTAACTTGGGACATAAACATACATAAATGGAATAACCATATGGTCAACTAACACAAATATCACGAAATGGAATAGACATACAGCCATCTTCAATATCCAATTCATTGGAGGTTATAATGTAATCACCCGTCCTAGTATTCACCGAACCACCCGTCATATGGTTTATCGAGTAACCACCCCTCAAATGTCCAAGTACCATTATAAAATCATAAGACATAAAACAAATATAAAGGAATGAAAACATTTCTACATTTCAATCACAATATATCCCTTAAATATATTGACATATAAAATCCATTATAAAATACCATTTTCAATACCAAAATACATTAAAGAGTATATGGTATTTTTTTAATTTAAAAATATTACGTCTTGTTATGGAATCCAAAGATGAAGTAGTACTCGCCGCGGTGGAAAATGTTTTTTTCACCGCATATGTTAAAAGATACAATCCTTTTTGTTGTTTACCAAAAATATTGGTAGAAAAATATTCCCTTTGAAAGAAATGAGAAGTTAAAGGTGTTTATACAGCATAAAGAAAGTCTTGTATTAGAAAAATATATAACTCAATGAAAAGAGATTGAGACAAAGTCCCTTACCTCGTGTCCGATTTGACTTGATCAATATTTAATCTCCTGAATAATAAAATAAAGTTATTTTTTAATTTCTTAAGAACATTTTTCAAGTTTATTATACATTTTATATCACTAATTTCCATGTTATAAACATTATGTAATCATTTATGTAAGTGATGTTCGTTTTGTCGACATTTGGCACTTAAGTCAAAAATGGACTTCATACAACTACATGTTGTTCATGTTGTCAAAGTTTCATTATTTCTAGAATGATATTCATGATTTTGAAATCATATATATCATATATATCCATCGTATACATGTATTGATAATAGTACATAACATTTAGAGGTAAGAAACGAAATGCACCATTCATGGACATGGAATGTCGTACGTACGCATGAATGCTACTTTCATTTCTATTTAGTATTTAATGGAATGAAATCATAATGACATAAAGGTACTTTATAATTCTAGTATAATATGATATATAATATTATTAACTCCATCCTATATATGTCCCACATATGGCATTAACGATTCAAATTCCTTTGAGGGGGCGATAGTCCACACTTCCAAAAAATGAAATTATCACGTTTACCCATTATGGAAACCATAAAGGAATGCCATAAATGAAAAATACATAAGAATAAGGAATACATAAACATAATATATATCATATATAAATACAGTGACATATTAATGGCTACTATGAATGGTGTTAACTGAATATTGAACAATCATCGTTTCGTGAGACATTAATTCGCCATCCACAGAAACAGTAAGTTTTTTAACCATTATATGGAGGTGAGTGTAAGTGTAGCTCAAATAAATCTCATAAAAACATCCTAGTATATATAATATACTTGTGATGTTACGAAATAAAGGAATAAAAATAGTTTAGGGGGTTAGAGAAAAAAAATAAAAAAATAACATAAGGGAAGACATTACCTTTAAATCGTGTAACTCCCCTTGGATTGAACAAAAAGGGTTTCTTGAAGAGCTTTCTGCCTAAGGAAAGGATTATAGGATGAAGAGAGGGATATTGGATCTTATTTGACTAGAGGATGGATGATCCAAAGAGCTTTAGAAGTGTGTGAAATGTGTAGGAAGTGGGTTCTTTTTATAAGGGAGAGGAGGGTCTTTTTTGGAAAGCATGAAACTATAATTTTATTATATAATGTTTTTTCAGTTTTTAAATGACCCAAAATTATTAAATTAGAAGATAAGGTGTCCCATGTTTGAAATGAAATCATTCAATAATACTTGGGCAAGTGTTCGATATTATTTTAAATATTATCTTCTTATTTATTTAAATAATTCATTAATGATGTAAACACTACATCATCATTGTGACATTAATAATTTTTTTTATTTGATGTTTAAAAATTATAAAAAAAATTATCATGTTGTAGGAAATAATATTATATTTTTAAAGAATATTTATAGTCAAATATATCAATTATATAACCCCATGTAAAAATTGTTTTAGTAAAAGAATACATGTTTGTGACATTTTTATTTTTACTTTAAATAAAAGGTATTAATGTCATTACCTTACCCATGTGGCTCCATGTGTAGCGACCCCCAAACCCAAGGTGCTTAATGAGACAAGATTTACTTAACATTAAATCATTAAAAATTAAATATCATGTCTCATTACTACAGAAGATCGCGAGGCTCAGGATTCTTGGAAACCAGGTGCATCTAATTAACTTCATAGGTAACAACCATGCCTGAAAAATTTTAAACAAAGACGTAGGGTGAGAAAAAATGCCCAGTAAGGGGTTTTAAAACATTTTTAGAAAAATCCTTTCTCCAAGAAGTTATTTTGAAGAGGATAAAACACATTTCTAAAACAGAACAATATATTTTCTTAAAACATGAAATCAATCTTTCTTTGAAAACCACATGCACAAAGAAGCACGTACTTGAAATGAGCTGAAATGTAATCATGATCAGAGTGCGCAATATAAGAAAAATAAACAATGCATAATGTTAAAACAAGGTTACTTTAATTATTAAAGAATTCTATGTCTATGTAGGGAAAACATGCATATCATGGTTCATGAGTAAAATGCAGATCATCTAATAGTTTACCATATGAAAAACAGTTCTTGTTACATAAAGTACATTTTCATGATCTTGGGAGCATTCAACTAGGGGTTGTCTTGTTAGTTGAACTAACCACTAGTTAACCATTATCATTACATGCAGAGGGATTGTATAATACTGGACATTTTCAAGACCTTTCGTAAAGACCGTATTACATACTTAACGGGTCAAGGCTCACTGCCCACCCCGTTTCCTTGGTAGCTCAAGTCAAGGCTATCTTCCAAGACCGTCGCACATGATCGACTCATGAGACTCCTTCTTTACCCAATGCATTGGAGAGCTGTATAATTCAGGGGGCACCTGTCACATCATTCTTGTTGCGCTATATAATTTTGGGCGCACCTGTCACATGTAATTCCCATACATCCCTCACATATCCTGACATGGGCATTTATTCATGGGGTTTCATACATTCATAATTAAACCCCATTTTCACATACATGTTCATAACATGAAAACAGTTTAATCATTAAAAAACATTATGACATTCATGCTAAAGCTTCGTGCTCATAAAAAGTTATCTTAACATTTGAAAACATGGATTTTAAGAACGTAAACATAAAACTTAACATCCCATACATCATAATACCCAATTAATGCATGGTCGTTCATAACTTACACAATTGATGATAAATGGATATCATAGGCGTTTAAAACAGGCAGTTGAGGTTACAATGTGCTTAATCATGTCCATCTTGGGGAAATCATGTATATAATTGTGTAAACTTTTTTTATTAGAACTTTAAAAAAGCATGAGTACATACCTATGAATACATGTATGCATTTGTAAAAGTTCAAGGAGTCCATACCAACCATTTTCACAAGACAAAAATCCTGATTTATCCAGAGCAGTGATAAATGAAAATTCTCAGTTTCAAGAATGATTTTGAAATCCAACCAACCCATAAAATTTATCATGCTATAATTTAATAAAATACAAAACAAGGGAACCAATTTCATATTATTGTATATACACATTGACATAACCACATGTATATATATATACAACAATATACTTCATTCGCTTGCATAATTTTACCCATTCATTCAATTACTCAAAATATCCATTTTTTTATAGGCGAAAGGAAAATTCAGGGTTATAAACATTGATAAAAGGTTGTATACTTGCATATATTATCTTATACATATGTGTATATGAATGTATATATTTATATACACATATATAAAACACAAGGTGTAAAAATTAAGAACCCGCACCCTAATAAAATCAGATCCTATGAACCCTTACCCCAAAATGATCCTCTACACTGGAAGGGGAAAACATACAGCAATTCTGTGGCCTCTCATGAGTGTAAAAAAATGTTTATGTATACATAAAATGATAGATAAACATATATATATATATATATAAGATATATATATATATACTGAATTGAAAAAACACACAAATTAGACTTAGTCTCTCACCTTTATATTTCAGAACCTATATGTAGTAGAGGGGTTCTCCATGACATTCGGGTGTGATTACACATGGTGCGTACATACATATGGTTATATATATATATATATATACATATAAACCGGTATATATGTATATACACATAAACCAACGTTTATTCACAAAACATGTGTTAAATTCTTACCCAAACTCGGTCCGCCAGGAGAGGAAGAAAACTAGTATATAGGAAAGAGGGTCTTATGGACTTGCATCTACGTAGAGGCATACATTTATATAAACTTGCATATATATAATTATATCCGAAGTAAAAGAAGACAGAAACCCACACTTAACCCTTACAAGTATTTTTCATCTTAAAACATCATCTTAACACTGATAATCATACTTAAAAAAATAATTGGAAGATATATAAAATCATATATAAATATATATATAACTGTGAAACAAATTGGGTTTTCATATTGACAAAAATAAAGATTAACCCTTACCTCTTCTTGGAGAGGAGAAGGAGAACGATGCAGCTACGGGAACCAAAAGCTGGAGAGATCAAGGGAACCGGGTGAAAACGTCCCCAACCCTTCAGTGCAACCAGGTTTTTAAAAGAAAACATGAGACAAAGAAGAGAACTTTGTGTCGGCCTGGGGCATCCGAGGCGAGGGAAAGGAGGAGACAGCCGGGCTACTCAACGAACTCAGAGGAGAAAAACGGGACCTAACCCTACTGGTTTGGACGATGCGATGCAGGAGAAGAGCAGTGTTGGTGGAAGAAGAAGTCGCAGGGAGGATGAAAACGCGAAAAAACAACGGATGGTCGGGATTAAACGCTGGTCGATCAGACGGATTGAATGCAGCACGACATTAAAAGAAATGGACAGCCGTGATCTGGGGAGAACAGATCGGACGGCCCCTGGCTGCTGTGGCATTTAGAAAACGTGGTTCACAGGGTTTAAAAAAAACAAAATCGTTTTATTAATATTATTATTAATTTATTACAAAATTATTACATTCAATTATTAAATTAACATTCATTATTTTAATAAAAGTCATTTGTCAATTGATTTAATCAAAACATATTATTATATAAATATATGTATACATATATATTTTCTTCGTAAAACATTAATAATTTTTTTATTAATCTGATTATATTATCATTGTTATTATTAAACCACAATTACTAGTTACTTATCATTTCAGTATGACAAATAAAGATTAAAAACATAGGGTAATCAAAACATAACACACATATATATAAATATGTATTTAATTTCCTTTATTAATTAACTACCTAAATTTTCCTTAATTAAAGATTATTATTAACGTAACAACATTTAATCATACTTAAAAGTGTGTTGATATAATTATCATCACCACGAAACACATGAGTAGAAGAAACCATAATTTGACGTAGTATCCAAAATAGTTAATAAAGGTCAAATTATAAAAGAAATAATATATCTAATTTGATGCAATATATATATAACTCATAGAAATCCATCAAGTTTGATATAAATAGAAAATAAAAGTTCAATTGTTAAAATTAAAATGTATAATGGAAGAGAAACAATTATATTAATTTTCGCCATTTAGAAACATAAAATAAAATTATCATTTTGGGAAAACAAGAGATAAATTAACTAAATTAACATTGATGACACTTTAAAATATTGAAGCAAAATACAAAATTATCATTCCGATCCTTTTGGGGTAAATCATTTTATTTCCAACGGTCAAAATAAAACATAGAGGATAAGAAGACCCAATGGTCAAAATAAAACATTGGATTCTTGGGTAAACCAACGGTCGAATTTGTGGCTGTTTGAGGTTCAACGGTCAGATTAGGGTTCTTATAAAAGGGTCTGGTCTCAGGGTGTCCCTTACTCCAAGCGACTAAAGGAGAAACACATAAGATGGTTCGTGTGATCCCCTTGGTGCTGAGCACGGTTGCGATGGCTTCAGCCATCCTCATGTTCCTTATGATGGACGCTCAAAACCCCTACCGCATTCTCGGGCTCTTAGTAGTTTTAAGCGGTCTCCCCATTATTGTAATCGGGTTCTTAGTTGGGATTTTCGGTTAGTTTATCTTCTTGTTTGGTTAGTGGATGTTGTAGCCAAAATGTTGCATATTTGAATAAAAGTTTTTTTCATCCATTTGAAGAATTTTATTGTTAATACATTATTATTTGTTTTTTGGTTCACTTAATGGGTGACATTGAAAAGAAAACTTGTCAAAAATCAAAACATGGTTTTCTTGGGTCGTTACACCATGGGGTCCCGAAAATCGACCCATGAATTGTAATGGTCGGACATGACTCATCCAATAATTTTAGGACATGTTTAAAGAGAGTTTTATTTTATTATAACATTATATTTACCTTAAATTACACTAATTACCTTTAAATCATGATTAATAAAACGTAAAACTTACTATTCACCAAAACATTATTTTCATCCCATTGAACCACATTTTACTTACTACTGAAAAACATTTATGTAGTATTTTTGAAATTAAACTCACATAATTTGTAAAGTTTTGTTTAAATGAAAAATTTAGTTTTTTAACTACCACTTAGTGGTTTCACTATTCATCAAAAATTGAAGTATTTCAGAAAAATGCCAAAAAATCACCCTAAGCTATATTTGATTTTCCAAATTCAAAAATAATTTCTATTTTAAAAAATTAAAAACATATAATTTTCATTAATTAATTTAATAACTAATTCCTGTTGTCATAACAAATGGTGTGTTTTTAAGAATCAATATCTATCAAAAGTTTGACACTTGTTTAAGTCGAATTTCAAAGTGAAATTAATTCTAATGACTACCATTGAATTAAATGGTAAAAATATATTATAATTTCACTTTAAAACCAATTCAAACGTTAATATATTCATGAAAATAAATTATATTAAATTGAGGTTTTGAATTAAAATAAAACAATTTTCACTTATTCATTAAAAATAAACATTATCGGAAAAAAACAAAAACGTACACAATGTAAATTTTGATGTCTCGATTCTAAAGAAGGGTTTTTTTGGTCTAATAGATTATATAACAATGACCAAAACTATTTTTAAAGAGGGTTCACCATAAAAAGGTGATAAATCGATCATTTAGTGAATGTTAGTGTATCTATGCCTAAAATTGAATTCTTTTCTTATTTTAAGCCTTTATCATTAATTGGATAAATGTAAAAACATTTAGCAAACATATATAATCATATTTTCGTTATTTCTATTCCTTCCCTCCAATACAACGACTACGTGTTAACTACCATTTAAAATAATATTATTATATTACTAGTGTGTAATGTTAGATTTCAAAGAAACTCGCTGTTGTGTATCAGGTACGCTATCTAATATAGCTACCCCTTTAAAGTAATATTACTAATTAATTCACAAATATTAATAAATATGAAAATTTCACATTCTTTATTTATCTAGGATGTTACATCCTTCCCCCCATTTGGGATTTTTGTCCTCAAAATTTTATTCACATATAAAAATAAGTGTGGGTATTTATCCCTCATAGAATTTTCAGATTCCCATGTAGCCTCTTCAACCATATGTGTCACGACCCGTCCTCGGGGCCCATGCTGTGACTACCCCAAGCCCGTTTTCCATAGGCCAGGGGCTGGCGACTAGCACCAAAAGTGTAAATCCCAATATAAATTGATGGCATTGCCTTTATATAAGTAAACAAACACAACAGAGTATGCAAGTGGTGTAAGGACTAATTAAAACTGAGTACAAAAGTAAGTGTTGCAAGTAAATGGGCCATCATAAAAACCCAACTGAAAGTACAGTTCAACTAAAAATGAAAGTACAACAGCAGTAATGTAAAGAGGCAACCACTAAGTCATCCTCAGGATCTCCCACATGAAGGATGGGTACAAATGGTCTCCTTAGATCCTCGGTTCCGGTCGTCCACTCCGTGTACGTCCCATCTAGTGGTCCACCACGGGTTACCGTTCGGCTCTACAAGCCTCCACCTCAATTAGTAACGTCTGTCGGCTGCATCCAACACAATGTAGTGAAGGCATAGCCCGTGCAGGGGTGAGTATACGATACTCAGTAGGGATCCCGAGACCCCTGAAGGACTCCCAGAATCCACGAAGGATAGACCCCAATCGAAATTTACAAACACGAAGTATCAACTAACTATACTTAGGTATGTGACCATACATATACCTAAGTCATCAATTTGAGTTCGGCTCCACCTTCCTAGACCATGCACAATCCGGTCCACACAGGAAAGAAGTCAATCACATCAATGATAATGATTGAAAGAAATGAATCAACTCACCCATGTATACTACTTTTGATGAGAGTTGGAGATGATTAGACATTGCCTCCGAATCATCTCCTCTTCCAAACCCACGTAGGATCCATGTATAGAAGTCATCAATGTTTAACCCACGTAGGATCCAATAACCGTAACCATCACTGTCGAACCCATGTAGGATCCAAGTACAGTCGTCATCGATGTCGAGCCCATGGAGGATCCAAGTACGGCCCTCCTCACTGCCAAACCCACATAAGATCCAAGTATAGTCGTCTTCGTAGTTGAACCCACGGAGGATCCCAGCACGGTAGTCATCGCAGTCGCAGCCAGCATTAGGGTTCCCGCACACAACAAACTTGATTCCGGGAGGGTCCACTACTCGAGTAATGGGGGTCGATACATCATCTATCATGAAGTCTAGATTTTATGTATCCCAGAGTTACATCTCGTAAAATGGAACTCAATGATACATACGACACTTCAATTGGATTCCCGACCTGTGAGATATTTTCATTTCCATCCCACGGGCCCTGTTGGAAATATACTCATCCAAACCCACCCGTTTTTTCAACGATTCCCAAAATTCACATAGAGTATCGCAAAAGGACCGCCTCGTTGGTAGGGTCTCAGTGCCGCACACGACGCATCGATCAGGCACACAGTCTTTGAAATATTCACCTTTATATGAATAAGGGCCTGACCCATTAAGCCATGTGGGCTGACGGGTCAGGTTAACCCAGTTTTGGTGGGTCTGACCCGGATGGAGTGTCGAACTGGCATGATGAAATGTGAGACCGGGATCGAAGGGGCATGGCCTGACCCAAGGAGATGCGGCTCGGCCCGGCGGGGCGTGGTCCGGTCTGGCAGGGCATGACCCAGATGGGCACGACCTGGCTGGGCGATGCCCCACTGGCACGACCAGCTCGCGGAATGGCTCAGCCCGGAGGCCTAGCGTTCCGACGGTGCGTGCCCCTTGGTTGCCCGAACCGGCAGTGCCAAGCGGCACCGCCATCCCAAACTGGACGGCTGGAGACGACCGACCTTCTCGAGCAAGCGGACCGCTGTGTGGGTCACGGGTTCTCCAACGTGGCTCCCTTCTAGCGCCACAGCTTTGCTCCGCCCGGCAGGCCGACGGGCCGGCCGGTCCTTCCATCGAAGCAGCCCGTAATACGGGTCACAGTTCCTGCTACACACCCGATGCAACGACGCTGACTTCCTCCGCCGTGGCTTGCACTGGCTATAGCTCCACATCCCTAGCACAGCGCAACGACGCTGTTCTTCCTCTATTGTGGCCCGTTTGGCCGTGGGTTTTCTTGGCGTGTGCGATGGCGGCCCTCACGCCGCCGGTCTCTTCCGTGTTCCGCTTCCGATTGCCGATTCCATAAAATTTATACAAGATCAAACGGAGGGTCTCCAGGCCATTTCCATTCAGCCGACACCCACCACAATAAGTGACAACAATAGGCTGAGACAATCAAGGTTATACATCCACGAACCGAGGCACAAAATATAATCCATTAAAATTAAACATAACCCTTGTATCAATACTTTTCATCGCACGTCGGGCGTCACAGAAGACTGTGTCGTGAAGAAAGTATTCATAGATGATGCCAGAGTGGGTCTGAGGAGGAAGCTCTGTCTCCTCACTTGTTGCAGATAAGAGAATGGATGGCACGTCTTCGTTCTTCATGGAACCGGCGTTCTTTGTCGATGAAGTCGTAATTCATCATCAGAGGTTCGGTGTTCTTCCTCAAATAATAATTCTCAACCCATGTAAAAAAAATTACAGAAGAGGTACCCTTATGAAATTACAGGGGTTGTGAGTACATCGCTGCTCTAGGATTTATATTCCGAGCACCGGTTCAAAAGATAGAGAAACCAACTCATTCTTTTACTGAATGTACCCGAGTTAATCTTCGGAAATTGATTCCGGGCACACCGGGACTCGGAAGCAAGTTCCGTAAGTAGCCAGAGACTCGAAAAATTCCAAAGTATTCAAGAAAAAAATTTCCTTGAAATTTATGTTACTTTACAATATGGTTTTCCATAATACTTACACCTAATAAATTATCTTATTTCACAACACTTTCTCTCTTCGGTCAATAATATAGACTTTTTGTTCTTTATAATAGAGATTCCCTTACAACTAAACTACCAATGGGATTAAAACATGAGGTGGATCTGGAATATACTTTCTCAACATCGAAAAATTAAAACAATTGTGTACCTGGGTCAAAATTGTGGGTAATTCCACTCTGTATGCAACTGATCCAACTTTATCTAGGATTTCAAAAGGTCCAGTGAACCTTGGACTCAAATTTCACTTCATTCCAAAATGCTTCACACTTATACATGGAGAAATAATGAGAAAAACATTATCACATACCTTGAAAGTTAGATCCTTCCTCCAGTTATACGCATCACGTTTATTCCTGCTCTGAGCTGTTCTCATGTGCTTCTGAATCAACTGATATTTTTCTGCCATCTCTTCTACCAATTCTGGTCCTATAAAATTCCTTTCCCCTACTTCATCCCAAAAATCTGGAGTTCGATACCGTTTACCATATAATGCCTTAAACAGAACCATCAATATACTGGAATGAAAACTATTATTATAAGAAAATTTAACCAAAGAAAGATGTTGGTCCCAACTTCTCTGGTAATCTATTGTGCAAGCACATAACATATCCTCTAATGTCTTAATTGTTATTTCTCACTACCCATATAAATGCAGATGAAAATATGTACTAAAATTTAATTCAGTACCCAACGACTTCTAAAGGCCTTCCCAAAAGATAGAAGTAAACCTGGGATCACGATCAGATACAATGGAGAGTGGAACTCCATGTAACCTGACTATCTCTTTAAGATAAAATAGAGAACGTTGATATAGAGATAATGTATCTCGAATAGGATGGAAATGAGCATATTAAGTTAATCGATCAACAATAACTTAGATTGCATTATTACCTCGATATGTCTTTGGTAATCTCACAATAAAGTCCATGGATATATTTTCCTATTTCCACTCTAGCATTGGTAATGACTGAAGCATCCCTTTCGGTATCTTCCAGTCTTCTTTATCCTGCTGACAAGTCAAAAACATCATAGTAAAATCAACAATATGTCTTTTCATTCCATCCCACCTGTAATGCTCCTGTAGATATTTGTACATCTTAGTACTGCCAGGAGGAACTGAAAATGGGGAACTGTGATCCTTACATAAAAAACTCATTCTTCAAATGTGAATCACAAGGCACCAATAATCTCTTCCCAAACCTCAAAACGAAATCATTATCAATGTTTAATTCAAGAAACTTCCCCTTCTAAACCAGCTCTAACTTTTTTTTGCAACTCACTGTCTTTCTTCTGCACTTGCATAATTCTGTCTGATAGAGATGATCTCACTGAAACATAAAACAAAATAGAAGAACTTCCTGCACCAAAAAATTCTATGCCAAAGTTCATAAAATCATAAACCAAAGGATCTCATTACATACGTTGCATGGTTAATGAAGCATTAATTTTTTGACTCAAAGCATCATCCACTTTATTTGCTTTTTCTAGATGGTAATGAATTGTACAATCGTAATTCTTGATTAATTCCAGCCATCTCCTCTATCTCATGTTCAATTATTTCTTAGTGAATATATACTTTAAACATTTTTTATTGGTATATATTTCAAACTTTAATCCATGCAAATGATGCCTCAAAATTTTTAGATAAAAAAACATCACCTAATTCCAAATCATGTGTAGGGTAATTTAACTAATGAGTTTTCAATTGACGTGAAGCGTAAGCAATTACCAAATCATTCTACATAAGGACACAACCAAGTCCCTTCAACAAAGCATCATTATAGATAACAAAATCACCATTTCTAGAAGGAAGTTCCAAAACTGGAACATTCACCAATCTTCTTTTCAATTCTTGAAAACAATCATCACATTCTTTTGTCCAGATGAACATAACACCTTTTCATGTTAAATTATTCATTGGACTAGATAACCATGAAATATTTTCAACATACCTCTTTTAATAACCTTCAAAACCAAGAAAACTATAAATCTCGGTTATATTTGTGGGTCTTGGCCATTCTTCAACAACTATTGTTTTAGCAGGATCACCAATTATGGAATTTTTTGAAACAATGTGACCAAGGAAAGAAATTTGTTGTAACCAAAACTCACATTTGATAAATTTCCCAAATAGTTTCTTTTATTTTAAGGTTTTCAAGAAGAACCTAAATGAATTTTATGTTTCTCTTTAATTTTGGAAAAAACCAAAATATCATTAATAAACAAAACCTTCATTTATCACCTGAGTCAACTAAGACATCACCACAACAAAATGTTCAACCCTAATTTTGACTATCTGAGGATGTTGATTGAGAAGGTCATTCCCATATGTATGCTTTCCTAGCCCAACTACCCATCTTATTCTAGGAAAAACCATTCTTAATAGGGAAATATCTTAGTCAAAGCAACATGGTAATCTGTAAATGCTATATGATTTCAATATTAACATAAATTACTTTATGGATATTAATTTAACAATACTCTAACTCCTAAAGTCATCTAAACCGACCTCTAATACTAACTATAATGACCCAGCCTTAAAACATTACATAATCATGAATTAAATGAATAATTCACATTGAGGATCTTTTTAGGTTTAGATATTTAGTGAATTAGGACATAACTATTACATCTCAAAAGATTTCAAAGTACACACTTCTACACAATTTCAATTTTTTTTACAAAACTTGAACTATTAAAAAAAGAGTCATGTTTATTTCCATGTTTAAGATAGCATGACTTTTCTTTGATCCCATCCATGACCCAATTCCACATTATGTCCTATGAAAAACATTTCAAAAACATGGTGTGAGCATAAAAATCTCATTAAGAGATACACAAAGAATGAAAAATGTTAGTTTTTCAAAAAAAAACAAGTAAACCATGAATAAATTAACATAAGTTATAATTTTCACCTTTATGAAGTAGTAAATATACTTCACTGTATAAATGTTCATTACTTACACTTTTTTAAACAAAATATTACCATATAACCCATATAAAAAACACATAACATATAAATGTAACTTTGGATATAAACATACATAAATAGAATAACCATATGGTCGATTTACACACATATCACTAAATGGAATATCTATACGACTGAATTTCATATCCAATGCATTGGAGGTTATAATGTAACCACCCATCCTGGTATTCACGGCACCACCCATCATATGGTTTATCACGTAACAACCCGTCAAATTTCGAAGTACCATTATAAAATCATAAGACATAAATCAAATATAATGGAATGAAAACATTTCCACATTTCAATCAAAAAATATCCCTTAAATATAATGACATAAAAATTCTATTATCAAAACCATTATCTATACCAAAATTCATAAATGAGTATATGGTATTTAATTTTTTTTAATATCATTACGTCTTGTTATGGAAGCCAATGATCAAGTAGTAGTCACGGCAGACGAAAAGGTCGTTGTCACCACGTATGTTAAAAGAAACATTCCTTTTTGTTGTTTAGTAAAATGATTCATTGAAAAATATTCCCTTTGAAATAAATGAAATGTCAAAGGTGTTTGTACAACGTATATAATAAATTCTTGTATTAGAACCAAATATGACTCAATGAAAGGAAATTGAGACGAAGTCCCTTACCTCGTGTCTTACTTAACTCGATCACTCTTTAATCTCCAGAATAATAAACTAAAGTTAATTAATACTTGCTTAAGAACCTTTTTCAAGTTTATTATTCCTTTTATATCACTTATTTCCATGTTATAATCATTATGTAATCGTTTTAGTTAATAATGTTCATTTTGTCGATATTTGGTACTTAAGTCAAAAATGGACTTCTTAAAATCACATGTTATTACTATGGTCAAAATTTCATTATATCATGAATTATATTCATGATTTGGATATAATATATATCATATATATCATGAATATAAATGTATTTATAATAGTACATAACATTGAGAGGTATGGAATGAAATTAATCGTTCATGATGATGGTAAGCCGTATGTATGGATGAGCGCTACTTTCATTTCTTTTTTGTATTTAATGGAATGAAATAAAAATTATATAAAGTTAAATTATAATTCAAGTCTAATATCATATATAATATTATTAACTACATCCATTATATGTCCCACATATGTCATTAATGATTCAAATCACAATGAGGTGGCAGTAGTCCACACTTCCAAAAAATGTAATTATCGCTTTTATCCGTTATGGAAACCATAAAGCTATGCCATAAATGATAAATACATAAGAATATGGAAAACATAAACATAATATATATCATATATATATATAGTGACATCTTAATTCCCACCATTAATGTTGTTAAGAGATTATTGAACAATCATCGTTTCGTGAGGCAGTAATTTTCCATCCATAGAAACAGTATGTTATTTAACCATTTGACGGAGGTGTGTGTAAGTGGAGCTCTAATAAATCTCACAAAAACATCCTAGTATATATAATATACTGTTGTTTTTACAAAAAAAAAGAAAAAAAATAGTTTAGGGGGTTGGAGAAGCAAAATAAAACAAAAGAACGTAAGAGAAGACATACCTTTTAATCGGGTAAATCCCCTTGGTTTTAACCAAAAGGGATTCTTTAAGGGATTTATGACGAAGGTAAGGCTTCTAGTATGAAAATATGGATATTGTGAGCTTATTTGGGTAGATTTTGGACGAGACAAAGTGCTTGAGAAGTGTGTGAAATGGGTATGAATTGGGGTCTTTTTATTTGGGAGAGGAGGGGCTCTTTTTGAAAGCCTGAAACTATTATTTTACTATATAATTCTTTATCAGATTATAAAGTTCAAAAAAAAATTTAAAGTAGAAGATAAGATGGCCTGATTCTGAAATAAAATCATCCAATAATAATTGGAAATGTTTTGGATATTATTTTTAACATTATCTTCTTATTTATTTAAATCATTCATTAATGACGTAAACACTTCATCATCATTGTGTCATACATAAATTTATTTATTTGATGTCTAAAATTTATAAAAAAATTAACATGTTTTAGGAAATCTTTTTATATTTCTACTTAATATTTATAGTCAAATATATCAATTAAATAACCCCATGTAAAAATTATTTTAGTAAAACAATACATGTTTGTGACATTTTTATTTTTACTTTAAATAAAAGGTATTAAGGTCATTATCTTACCCATGTGGCTTCATGGGGTCCCAAAAATAGACCCATGGATTTTAATGGTCGGCCATGACTCATCCAATAACTGTACGACATGTTTAAAGGTAGTTTCATATTATTATATCACTATATTTAGCTTAAATTATAGTAATTACCTTTAAACCGAGATTAATAAAACATAAAACTTACTATTCAACATAAAATTATTTTTATCCCATTGAATGACATTATACTTACTAATTACAACCATGTATATCGGATTTTTGAAATTCAACTCACAGATTTGGTAATTTTTCCATTAAATGAAAAATTCAGTTTTTAACTACAACTTGGTGGTTTCACTATTCATCAAAAATTGAAGTTTTTCAAAAAATTATCAAACATTTACCCTAAGCTATATTTGATTTTATGAATTAAAAAATGATGTCTATTTTAAAAAATTAAAAACATATAAGTTGTATTAATTAATTTAATAACTAATTCTCATTGTCATAACAAATAGTGAGTTTTTAAGAAACAATATCTATCAAAATATTGACAGTTGTTTAAGTCCAATTTAAAAGTGAAATTAATTCTAATGACGGACGTTGAATTAAATGGTAAAAATATATTCTAATATCACTTTATAACCAATTAAAAATATAATCTATTCATATAAAAAAATTAGATTAAAATGAGGTTTTGAATTAAAATACAACATTTTTCACTTATTCAGTAAAAATGAACTTTATCGGAAAAATAACAAATACATACACAATGTAAATTTTGATCTCCCGATTATAAATAAGGATTTCATTTGGTCCAATATAATTTATAAGAGTGACCAAAACTTTTTTTAAATAGGGTTCTCCATCAAAATGTGATAAATCGACCTTTTAGTGAATATTAGAGTATCTATGCCTAAAATTGAATTCTTTTCTTATTTTAAGCCATTATCTTTTATTGAATAAATGTAAAAACATTTGAGAAACATATATAATCATATTTTAGATATTTCTATTCATTCCCACCAATTCAACATCTACGTGATAACTACCATTTAAAATAATATTATTATATAACTACTGTGTAACGTAAGATTTCAACGAAACTCGTTGTTGCGTATCAGGTACACTATTGAACATAGAAACCCCTTTAAAGTAAAATTAATATTTAATTCAAAAATATTAATAAATATGAAAATGTCTAATTCTTTGTTTACCTATGATATTAGAGTAGTAATATGTGATGCTAGTATAACTTGAATTTGATGTATTCAGATGTTGATTTAAGAAAGAATTTTCATTGATTAAAAATAATTTGAGTTACAATAATATATTTATAAATCACATGATATTTTTCTTGAAGAGGTTTTGTTCAACAGGATGATTTATTGATACTAAATTATTGGTGAGAGTTTTATCAATTATTATTACCATAAGGGATTAAAGGATGTATATTCATAGAATTATCAGTACATTTAATATACGAAATGGCTAGAGTATCTCTAAAATTATGAATTTGGGATAGTCTGTACTACTGATATATGGAATGCGATGGAACAGTCTATCAGTTGGTGAACTTGTTAACAATTGTTGAGAAATGTTTCAAATATTTTAGCGTTGTTATAGTTATAAATATTTTGTGAAGAATTCAAATATTACCTCTAATATAGGATTGTTATTCCATTTCATCTATGGGTTTTCAGCAAGTATTAACATAGATATATCGATTTTGTGCCCTTTGGTATTTAGATATCAAATGAATATTCCCCTTTATGATATTATGATCATGGTGGATAAATAAATTTTTTCATAAGGTGAATAGTGACATTAGTTATTTTATGATATTATGTTTTGATGATTTTTCAGACAACCCAAATGAATGTACATACAACTATGGAAAAGATTCACTTAGTCCCTCGATGGAATTTTTGTGAGATAGAGATAAAGAGGTGCATATGAGATTATCTATCAATGAATCTATTATCAGCATGTGTAAATTGAGACCTTGGACCCAGTGGGAATGGATCATCCTAATTAAGATTTGATGTGTATGTGGGATGGTGTGTCTAGTAAAATCATGTTTGGGAATCCCTGTCCAGCTATTGACAAGATACTATCTAGGATACTATAGACTAACTCACCAAGTCGCCCGAAATCATATCCATATAAGAGTAGATTTCATAAGTGGAATTGTAAACAATTTAGGTGTCAAAGATATTTTTTATTCATTGATTTTCCATGATGATAATTTTGGACCATGAATCCCACTTCACAAAAAAATATATGGAGCTACTTTTTTCAGGACATTGGGACTCAATGGTGATTGTGCAAGACATTTCAACACAATATAGAATTGTGCAAAAAGTATACCAATAATGTTATAGTGGATATGATTAAGGATTTATTGATGTAATTTGGATGTAGTTGAGATTATAACAACACCTAATTGGTGGCCACGTATAACACTATTATTTAATCTAGAATCATTGTGAAAGTATTTGAAGCCATGTACAAGAAACCCTGAATTCCACCACGTTGTAGGAATGATCTAGGGGACCACCATATTGGGTAGAGAGGTGGTGTGAGTGCTAAATGAGAATTTAATGATCATCTATGAGATCATAAGGACTATAAAGAATAATCATATTTCATATGTGTGCCAACAATTAATGATTTGGAGCCCGAAGATGGAGAACACATATTTGTGAAATTTTCACCAAATCGAGGGTTGCAAAAATAATTGAGGTAGAAATTTTTAATTAAGGTTCATCATCCATTTTCTATATAATACATCACATATTGAAGGCGGTGTTCATCAAATAACTATCAATGTAGTTGGACTTGGTATGTGAGGTATTCTACGTGGAATAGCTAAGGAGGAACATAAATGAACTTTCACAAGTTTTAGACTATAGAGATTCATACATTGAGGATAGATATAAATTTATAGAGTAACCAATAGGAAGGATGAATTTAAAGTATAATATCTTAAATGGGTGATAAATTCCCTTTTAGTGTGTCCAATAGATCTTAGAGAGTCTTTATGAGATCTTTTATCAATAAGAGAATGAGATGTGAGAATAATACCCATCTTTTATTGGGTATTTTGTACTTGGAAATCTATGTAATTATGTTGGAGAGAATATATCAATTACATTTTAATAGGGATAATCATTAAATTCTCTATAGAATATTTTTGGACCCACATATAAATTCATATTGGAATATTCGGGCCTGATAATACTTCTTTTCGTCATAATGACTTCATTAATATATCATATCATGAATGATAAAATTATATAAAATAATATAATTTATCCTTAATAGTGTTCCAAAAAGATATTATTACAATACCACTAAATCCAAAATATGAATTTTACCATAGGCATGATATAACCATCATGTGAATCCTATGTTTTTTTAGAGTTCTCATGGGAGGTATAATAATAAAAAAAATAAAATTTTCTTTAAATATATATATATAATCATGTTTATTCGAATGTTATTATGGAAAATCAGAATAATTGGTGAGGATTTTAGAGGATATATCAGTGGATGAAAGTCATATCTTGAATTAGTGATCAATATTCAAGAATGTGGTCTTCAACAGTGATGATATTGTAGCCAACCAATAACAATGGAATGAAATAGTTCATCATTTTTTATCAATATAGTCTCAAAGATGGATATATTTCATTGATTATTCCCTTATTTGATTATATTATATAGAAATACAGAAATTCCCATTATCAAATTTATTTTATCATTGATGTTTAGATTTGTGATTGATGTTTATATTAATATAACTAGGAATTGATAATTAATTGTTTTCCCCTATTTATTATTCACAGATCCCCATTTCTACCCAAAACAGATCAAGGGTAATATAAGAAAATTCCCAAATCCATTAATCAATATTATATTATGTTCCATTCACCCAACATTCATCATATGATCATATTTTTTATTTCATTTGGAATGTGTTTTTTTTTGATATCATGAAATTATTCATTTCTAATAGATCATTGGCACAAAATATAAAACAAAAGGGTTAAAATGGATTAAAAAGTATTATTTTTGTATGTAAATTATGATAGTAGGTTGGATACATTAAAGAATTTTTTTATACATGTTTTGGCATTACAGAGTTGCAATATAATTGGAAGATATTCTTGGGAAAATGGGTGGTTAGAATCAAGACATCAGTAATAGTATAGTAATTGGAAGCTGTAGATCTATAATATAAATGCAGGATTGAATGGTGATTCACTGGTAGTTGTGGAAAGGGGTAGGTTCATAGTGTATTGTGGAATTTTTTAAATTTTTATCATTATAAAACATTATTTTCAGATAAACACATATTGTGACCACCCATTCAAAAGATGGTTATCTTTTCCTGTAGAGTTATTTGTTCTTATTATCGATATGACTTGTCAATACAAGAAATTTATAGAGTAAATGAGCTTGTGAATAATTAAATGTTCATAAATAGGATTTCCAAGAATTTTTCATTTCATTTCACTAATCATGTACATAATTTAAGGAATTTTTATGCCCACATTCTCTTCACACTATATGATAATCTATATGAATCAATACATTTAAACATACATAGAATGGTATAGTGAAGTATCCCACCATAATCATAGAATTATGGATCCCCTAAATGGATTATTATATCATTGATTTTGGTATCCTTCCATGTTCATCATTTTGTGGACATCTATTTGTCTTATAATGCTTGGGTGCGGTATCAAGTTACCAAATTCAATGGATTATGATCTTTATAATGGTGGTTTACACTGGGTTAGGATATGTAATCACCCCTCCATCCAAAGATACCACAATAATGGGAGAGAGATAATGAACTCTAAATCTATGCCCATATAGGCTCTGGGTTGGTGGCTTGCCCTGAGGGTATAATAGTATCTTAAATTTAATGAATACAACTATATAATAAAAAAAATATGATGATTGGCTTAATCAACCCCATGAAACACAATGACATAATAAGTATTAATGAATAATACACCCCATAATCCATGTAAAAATAATATATATATATATGTTTATAAATAAAATATCCTAAAGAAAAGTTAAATTAGAAAGACAACAAATTTCTACGCTTCTGAGCTAGTATGGATAGTGCTATCAACATAATCATCCTAAAAACTTAAAAATCAGTTGATTTATAGATATTTACCATTCAAATATACTTAGTAGGAAAAAAATCATTTCATCGTCATTTGATAGAATCATAGTAATTTACCAATGAGAATATAATAGATATGATAACCCCAAAAATGATAACTATCCATGTGAATCCTCACTAAGGCACAATCACCAAATAATGAAATCAAATTATAACAACATTATAAGATGAAAATCATCTAAGTGTAACTATCATTAATTTTCATCTTATGTTTTAATATTATTCACCAAAATTATATTAAATATAACTCTTATATCTTATATATAACATATAACATAACCTCATATCATGGTCACATCACATTTTTCCCATAGAAACCTGGAATCCCACCCCAAAACATGGTCACATCAAATCATGACTAAAGAATCTCATGACATCAAATAAAAAAATTGTTCCATTTTATAATAAGCGTATATGAAATAAACCTTATTCCATCCTCTTACAAGGAATCCCCCTAATCATAATCCATACATAACACTTCCACAATCAATATTTATTAAAGACCCCTAGTGCACCACCCCACAACACATTTACATCACATCACACATGAAGACAAATGGTCATTAAACTTGTGCCCCAAATGATCTCAGAACATCACAAAATGTCAATATATTTTTCCATAGATGTGATATAGGGATATAGAGGGTATCCATACAATCCATATTTGTAACATGGATTTTGGAAACCACACCTCTGTATATATCTATGTGAGTCAATGCGTTGTGAATTATGTTGGTGGGGTGCATATAAAAATAAAAAATAACCTTGAACACACACACACACATATATCTAGACATAGTAGAGTATCCTATGGGATTAAACCAAGATCACCATCTCTAAAATTATCCCTATATTCCACACCACCTCTAAACGGTATAATCCTATAAAACAAATAGAAGCCCCATTTATTTTCAGACATTCCACTAAATTTCCTGAAAATGTCATTCAAAAATTAATATTCCATTCATTATTTATAAAAAACCAGTTTCAACACCACATCTAATTTTAGTTCAGTAATTATATATTATAAAACTATTTAATAACACAACACATTACATTTCAATTTCTATATTTAATTAAATACCAATAATACTTGGGAAACTAGAATAACACTACCAATATAATATCATCATTCACATAACATAACCACATATCACCACCCTATAGAATCACCTCACACAAACCACACATTTCCCATAGAAATCTATTCTATATAATAACCACACATTGGTACTCCAGAATATATCCAAAATTCAATCTCAAAACTATCCCATTGAACATCCTCAGAAACCAATAACATCACGGCCATAAAACAACTTAAAACCCCCATAATCCTCACATAGAGTAGCCAAAAATCACAACCACATTCCCTAATAAAACATCCCAACAAATAATTTTTTTACAAAATTATCATGCATATTTTTTATCAATTTTACTTGTGTAATTTACTTCCACTATAAAAAAAATAAATCCATGTGAAAACATTTTATTAACAAAATTGTGATTAAAAAAAATATATTATGATTGATATCACAGAATCATGATATAAAGAGTCTATATCCTATTAAATAGTTGGCATGAGAAGTCTCTAAAGGGATACGATATATCATGGGAAATCATCATCTTTAATTCAAAATATCCTGAAAATAATATAAATGAATCATAGATGATGTGTGTCAAACCCTATTGTACTACAATTTCAATTATACATGTTATTTATCTGAATTCGTTTTGATATAAAATATTCAAAATGACAAACATGATCCAACTCATTAGTCATGACACACATAGTGACAAATGAATGAAACCATACATTAATTTATCTTTTTCATACTCATTGAGAAGCACATAGAGAATAATAAATCTCACAAAACCATAAACACAAACAAAACCAATGGATCAACCTAAATTTCGTCAATGGTAATAACAAATGAAACCAATTGAACAACCCATGAAAATGAAGCACCACTATTGTTGATCATCTTGACTTGAATGTGATAAAATAACCATCATTTATATAAGGGAATATCTTGAATAACAAATAATAATCCATTTTAACAAAACATATAAAGGGGAGTGAAGGAGGGTTAGAAGATCCCTCAAAATATAATATGATTTTGTAAAAAAAACAATAGGATCGAATGATGGATTAATGATGAATGATTGTATAATCAATCATTTTTTCAACCTGGATATTTTTGATTTCATATCGTGTATCCCTTCAATGATGTGAATTCCATGTGTTTTGGTTATCCATGAAAATTGTGTATCCTCTACCTGATTTTGTTACATGTATTGTATTCTCTATTCATTATGTTATTTAATATCATGAACTCACACTGACCATGTATATAATCTATGAATACAAAAAACAACACATGTTATGATCCCCTAATTAATGTTGTGAATTAGTTTCATGTCATGAAATACATATTGTAGTTCTATATAGTTCTTTCTTCACTGATCCGTCTAAATCTCTTCTCAACTCCTCTAACTACCTAGAAAATACTGTAATATGTTTGGAAGGCATGATTCAATACATCAAATACCTTTAAAAATATTATTTTTGTAATCAATGATAACCAAACAAGAAAAAAAATAAAGGAATCCAAAAAAACGTATGAGATATGAATCAATGATATCCTTATAATTAAAACTCTAACACCATCCACTATAAATATATATAATACCCATCAACACTTGAGGGAAAAATATTCCACCTCTTACCAAGTACAACAATACATCATCTAGTACTCGCCACAAACCACCTCCTTTCAAACAATCACTCCAGTACCAACACATCAATGTAAATAACCACATTGACCAAAAAAACCATTCCTCCATCAAAACTAACTACCCTGAATATGTGTATCTTGAAATTACGTCATCCAAGTCATGATATTATCAAATATATGATATAATTTTTCACCCACACGAGTTTAATAACATCATATTATAATGAGAATATATTCATAATATTTTCTGAATCATTACACATTCTAAAATATTTTTTATATATCAAGAAATTTGAAACAATAAAAAAGAAAACACATGTCATAGAAGATTGAGAACTAAAAAGTACAAGGAAAATAAAGTAAAAACTGAAAAAAACTACTAGTACTTGGAATAAAACTATGGCCCTCAATCCCATCCTTCCTTGAAACCCTTAAAAATGATATAAGGTTATGGTTTATCAACAAATCACAATTTTTTGATGACCTTATACCCCTATTAGCCCCACAAGTGTCATCACATAATCCTTGATATACCAAATTACCATAATAATGATGTTTTAGTAATCATAAATATATCCATGGATATGAGAGTAATGGATGACATCATGAATCCCCTCCAACTATTGTGGGAGTTCCTACAGATTTCCCATTTTTCTAAATTTACCAAACAAATCAAAGAGATGAACGGACTAGGGAAGAATCATACATTCCATGCCAACCTAACACTACTCATGTTGAGGGTAGTCTCTCAAGAACAAAATCTATAAATCCTCAAACAACACATTCATACTCTTATGATAAAAATAATACTTCTACTAAAAAATAAAAAATTTAATCCTCCCATGAATGATCTCATCATTTTGTGTCAAAATCTACACCACATATGTACCCGGTACATAAACCATTCATATATCTGTCGAGTACAAAAGGGAATGAAATAGAATACCTTAATAATCCAAAAATACATATATTCATTAGGATATGTGATTGAAATTAATATAAGAAAACAAAACACTATCATTATCTTGATCCCCCAAAATCTATGATACATTCCTATAATTTTTTTTTCAAAAAACATGATATTATGCACTATCTACCCGTCAATATGAAGAGGGGTGTAGTTTTAAGGTGACTTTGACTAACTAATTAAGCTTTTATCCCATATACAATCATGAGGTTATATTATAATAATAATTATGAATAATGTATATAAAAAAACAATGAAACCACACCCCAACACCTACGTATATAAAATCCAAAACAGACATGTCTCTTAACTCCCTAATCACTTATAATAATAAAAAAATCCATTATTTCCTATATAATATCTCATCCTCTATGAGTTGAGTAAAAACCCATGAATAAGTCCAAGGATATGTCATTTCATTTTCACATGGTAGATTCAAAGGCATGGAACATAGTTATAGAAACTTAATGGTCATCCATTACATTCTATAAAAACATATATCAAACTACAATCTCTTATACCACCCATTTCATCCTGATTCATAAGAAAATTATTTTCAAGATATTATAAACATTGTATACCATAGTGCCTATTAATAATGGTGATTTATGATACTCTTAAAGAACACCATCATATATTGACATGATAACAAAAAACCTCACATCGAATAATATCTAGTTTTGACTATTATCAATCCCTCCCTCAAGATAATCTCTAGAAAAAACATGATCTTACATCACCTATTTCTCTATGTATTACCACTGAGACTCCACTATATTCTATAATATAGAAGGCTATACAATCATATGAAATAAATATCCACTTATACAAACTTTTCTTGAATCTATGTGTAAGTACTGCAACTCTTCCATTTTTGATAAATATTATGAGAATACCAAAAAAACTCCTTATATAACCTCCCTATAAAAGTTCAATATATAATTTTTCCATAACGAAGGAATTAAATATATCAAAATAATATTAAATAAATTTTTTTTTCTATTTTTTCAATTATTTTGACCACAATGATATACTATATTCAATTGGTTCTTTGGATCTCCCAACAACACAACATGCTCTACAATGAGATAATTGCACCCCCAAATAAGTGAAAATAGAACATCTACATGTTTTAGATTGTGTGTGTAATAGTAACACCAATGGGGATATTACTACGTAGACCCATAACTATTCATTTATTTCTATTTCATAAACATGTATCCCCAAAAAATATGAGAAGCATCACAAAATAGTGCTAACATCCCCAATTCATATGGAATCTAATTGACTAGAGAACTACCCAAAATCCACTCTTGGTTGAAAAATACTATATTGATCTAATAATTAAACAAAAAATTCATGTACTTCTAGGTAAAACCCATCAATATGTATAGAAAATTAGATAAATATGAAAAATACAACTAAAAATTGCATGAAATAATAAAACAATTTAAACCATTACCAGATTTATGGGTACTTCCCTTAAAAAATGCAACTCAAACATCAAGGGGTCTACAACCACACTTTTATGAGACACTATATACATGACTAAATATCCCCTCATTTCAAAAATTTACACTACGAAAATTATATTGATATTGTGGCATCAATGGACCAATATGATTTCTTAGAGTTAATCAACATACTCCTCCTTTGAATTTGAATAGATCAATAGGTTGTTAATGATCATGACTACAAAATGGATTTGTAATTCATTGAATAAGTAGTTCATGATCCCCATGAACACATCGAGTATATTCATTATGAAAAATAAATGACAATGAACTTGATGATGCCATTACGTTTTATGATGGTAGAATTTGGGATATCATCATGCTTCACCATCCACATTGAGAAAAATAGGATATATCAAATGTTAAAAATGATCATCTATCGCTAGAAGTGGTAAATGGATCTTAAAATTATATATTTTTTTCCCTATGATGACTATTCAGAATCTCGGTCGACCATCTATCATTAAGGGTTGTAACATTGGGGGACCATACAGTGACACACTCGGCTAGATGAGTCCTTTTATCATTGGATCATCTATGTGATTCCTCAACTACTACAAAATATAATGTGTCATCTGATAATTATCATTCAAAATTTGAAAATCACCAAGCATCATTTATATTATAGAATAGATCACATTGAGGGTGTATCATCATATCCATTGTAAAAGCATCCAGAAAATATTCAAAGAACATGTGATCCTCAATTATCCTAGAATAAATGTATTTGACTAAAAAATCATCCATTAAGGAAATAAGGGGTTCAAAACACTAACTTCCCACATGATAACTCTATACACCAAAGAAAACCACACACTTCTTATCCACATCTGAGAACATACATCTCTGTAGAAATAAATCAATGAAAAAATGAACATAATCAAAAGAGTAAATGATACTGTTGACATCATATAACTGCATATTATTAAATATAATTTCTTTGTATGACTACTACATCCCATAATAAATATGATCATTTGATACACAACGAACATGATTTTATAACCCCCAATTAGTGTAGTCAACACATAGGTAAATGGAATCCACTCTTCATATAGTCCAAGACCACATAATAGAGTAGGTGAAACAAAGGAGTATGAATCTTAAAAAAACGATTAAAAAGGGACATATTAGAAACATGGATTACCTCCAATTTTCATTCATCCCTCTGTCACTACTACCAGGAGATTATGAAAATTACCACACTCTGTTACCTCTTTGGAAATGATTGTCCAATGACAACTCTCATGTTGAGTTTCCTACACATAAGGAACATCATGAGGTTGTACTCTACCTACTACATATACAATTAGTTGACCATAATCATTTATCCCATAGAAATAACATAGCTTCACTAGTAACTTTAATGAGGCTAGAAAATAATTTAAAATCCCTACAAAACTATTCTTGTAGAGATACTATAAAATAATTGTTGAGATGGATTTCAACATCGCATTAAATCACAATGACCTAATGAATCTAAATAATTAATTAAAACAAATTTCCCTAGATTTCAAAAAAATATGACATAGAGGCTGACTCCCTACAAGTTAAAAAACTGATGTCCTTGGGATTTTAGATATACAACTAACAAATGATTTCTTTATAAAACCCTATTGATTCACCTCTCATAGTATACATCCTTATGTTTTCATCCACTCAATCCTCTAAACCATATTCTGAACCTCTATATATGGTGGAAACCTTAAATGAGTAGCTGCATATAAGATCAATGGATGTATTTCTCCCCCATAAATTTCATATGATTTTCCTCATATTGAAAAATATTTTTCTCAAAACACAAAATGCCCTGGAACATGATTCATAACTCCTACACTGCTAAACAAACATAATTAATAGAAATAATCTCCTACCTCTTCATTACCAACATGGTTGATGAAAATATATATGATAAAAAATATATTTAAATTTTTCCAATAAATAATATTCCTCTTTATGACCTCCCAATAATAGAATCCACCACTAACCCATTTTCTCTCACATATGACGATTATCCAATGAGAACATGTAATCCACATTTGAACAAATAAAACTGATGATGATCCTATGTTCTTTCATCCTAATCTCAATCTCTATATATGATGTTGTAAAATAATAAATCTCCAATGCTCATAGAATATACTTCTTCACCGAATCCCGTCCTTAATATAATCAACACTCAGGTGATCAGCCAGACTGGACTACTAAACCACTACTTTAGAAACATTATGAGAGTGATTATCAAGAGACATTAGTGAATGTAAAGAACCATGTCTAATTCCCAAAAGAATGAAATTTTAATTATTTTTATTGATATAATTTGATATAATTTTATATTAATTTAATATCCAAGAACTACCAATTCAAATGACAACAAATTTCATATTAATATACTTTTTTCCAAAATTATTCCCAGAAAAATGGTCTACCTCATTTTGTTGTTCAATGAGAACAATACCTATGTACTAGATCATAGGGGGACCCAAATATTCTATATCTTACATTGTGTTCATAGATTATTTCTTGCACTAAGATTGATAAAAACCATTTCTTACAGACCCCTGGAATCTCTAGTAGGCATTATTCCAAAATATATCATATCTATCAGTAATCAACTACTTTACAATGAATTCACAATCCCCCTTCAATGATATTATAATTAGGGGAGATGAATAATGACCCAACTATGTCTCACCACAATTAGGAACTAGGTTGGTAAATAGAACGTATTTTACAAAAACATGTAAATGGAAGGTAGTATGCTCTATAATAAAATATTATTTCCAGATAAAACATACCAAATTAAAAGCTCTCAAGGGAACGATATTAAAGAAATACGAAAACAATACCATAATTCATGTACAAATAGGAAAATATTCTTAAATTACTCGATAAGAAATACACAAAAACTCGTTGATAGGCACAAAAGTTGCCTATGGGTCAATGATACTTATATCTATCACATTTCACGTAATCTTATGAGAAACCAAAAAATATGTTTATATATATTTGTATAGAATACAAGTATAACCAGATAGATAACAAAATACAATATCAAAAATGTTATAAAAAGTATACTAATTCATAGGAGATCAAAACATTAAAACAAAAACACCTAACAATGTCAACTATTTAATCTCATCTTCCCAAAGTCACCCACGCCAAATAATACAATAAAAGTACATGAACCTTTATAGAAGAATATCGAAAATGGTTATCCAAAATTGCATTACCACTAATTTTCCAATATCAATCCATAATTTTGAATATATTGTAACTCTAAACTCCTCTATATAAATAATAACAATACCACATGACACAATCAAAACACTTCATGCCTATTGACACAAAGGACACTTACCAACAACACAGTCACGTCACATATCGTAAAAAGACACATGGACCATCACATAAACACCATTACCATTGTACAATGGTATCGTGAACATAGATTACATTTAATATTTCCCTTCACTAACCATGAATTCCCCCACTATAAGTCTCCAAACAATATGGTCTCATCACATCATCCATGAAGACACATGGGTCACTGCCTCGCCACATGGTCACATCAAATCTTGCCCAACGAAACCTAGTCTATTACCTATTACACTATCATACTACCATTCACCATTGGATGTGAATATTTAATCACCTATAAGAGTTATTGAGATAGGGATAGTTTCCGTCCATTCATCCCCATCGTCAGGATGTAAGGGAAAACACACTCATATAATTGTATGGGTGTGTTCATGTAGCCCTTGATGTGGGTGGGGGTCCTAGGGAAATCAAAATGAATATAATATATATATATATATATATATATATATATATATATCTCCAAACACAAAATCCCATTATATAGGACCACAAAAAACGCTGACCAACTAAGAACATCACCTCTTATATTACCATCTCTAAATTCATAATCCCACACAACTAACATAGTCCATTATCCACTTCCAAATTTTGATTACAAGCCAATTTAATTTCATTAAAACATATAATTACATTAATTACATACCAATAAAAACGTATACATAATTTTACACTTTTAATTTTATTAATTTTTTTATATAATCATTCACCAAACAAAAAAAATGTAAATTTAATTTAAATAGTTCATTTATTTTAAAAAATAATTGTTCTTCATGAACAACACAACCATTATAATCTCATGTTTTACATTATAGAACCACAAATTATATTCCCACAACATGACCTCATAACAACACCAAATCATCCACACATCACCAACCCACATCACGACCATGCATCACCTCCCCATACCATTTCCTCAAAATCCAATAACATTATCACCCAACAACATGGCCTCACAAAATAATTCCATATGAAAAAACCACATATTTCCACCCCAAATAAAGACCACAAATCATAATAAATCTCCAATTTTTTTTTCATATCTAGAAATTTTATTTCCATCAATTTCTATTCACTATATTTAGTTAATTATGACATAATAAATAAATCCTTGGGAAACAATTTGATTTACAAAAAAATTGGTTAGATAGTTTTAATTACTTGTTGATATGACATAAACATAAAAAAATATTTACATATCAAAAAACTATTGTACATGAAATGTATTACAACAAAAATAATTTTTAGATGTGCATAAATTCATTAAACTCATTATAAAATGAAAATAATATCAATGGAATATTAACAAACAAATCAAATCCTATTCCAATTAAATTTCATTAAAAAAAGTTATTTATCATTATTTTTCTAGATATAATATATTTACAGTTTCAACGATAGAGGAAATTCCACTTGAATGATATATATGGTGAAAAATATGAAATCCCTTCCCCTTTAAATGTTTCATAAATCATTATGCCATGTAGGGAAATGAAGAGAAACCCACATACCACAACCCCATCAATAAACCCACATGTAAACCTAAAAACATCAATATGTATAACAGAATAGACCAATATTCACCCATATACAATACTACACCACCACAGTAGACCCAAATGAGGTGAATTTAAAATAATATCATACTAGAGAGAATGGATTACCTGTGATCACGATCATCCACCCAACAATAGAAACATATATTTTTGAGGGAATTAGGGATAGAAGATACCTTAAATATTCTAAGGATTTATCAAAGTATAATAAAAGATATTCTCGTTGAATGAAAAATCATAGTCCAATAAATAATTTGTTCAAACTAGATCATGTTTCTTTAACATAATTTATTGATTTCATGTAGTAAATTCCATTATTTTTGTTTTCTGAAGAAAATTCAATAACCACATCTCGATTTAATTACACATCATGATTTCAATTTTATTTAAATTAATCCATCTCTTAGATTCCCTTTTATCATGCATTGAATCTATGAATAGAGCCAACAACAAGAACCATGAGAAACCAATTCGTAATTTGAATTAGTATCACATCATAATCGACATGCTATAATAATTCATAACCCTAGTATCAATTATGCCTTTATATATCTAATTACCACACTCAACTACCCAAACTACAATTTTACTGACTAGGAAGGAACAATATATTATGTGTTAGGATTCCCCCAGAGGAATTTCATGTGATTCCCTTTAAATCTATCTGTAAATTATAAATCCCATTGACTGATTATTCTTTCAAAGGCTGGATGATCTTTAACTTTTAGATTAGGTACATCAGTGTTAAAAAGTCATGCTGAGAGAATTATTCCAAAATTGTACTACCATGATACCTTTAGTAGAATCCTATGCTAGAATTATTGTTGTTTCAAGAAAACATGTTACTATTTTGTGTTAATCCTCAATTATATTTTTAAACATTCTTTTGAAGAGTATAATTTATAGGTATTATGTGTAAAATTTCAAATATATTGGTAGGAACAATGGTTCTTCATGGAGGGAAAATTGTTTTCCCAATATGTAAACCATGATAATGAAAACCATGAAAACACTGAAATTGTGGGTTTTCATAGTAAACCCACGGTTGTTCATAATATGACCCAAACAAGGAGAATTTATGAAGAACTATAGTATGAGGTCATGGTTAGGGTTCATTGTTTGAAAAACTATGTAGCTTGTCCCAACTAACCTTGCATGCAAGATTAATTTTTTTTATTTGTTTTATTAAAATACATGGAACCTATTTTGAAACTACATAGAAACATATCTTATGACATATAATATTCATGGTTTTAGGAGATATCATCATCCCATTTTAGATTCACTAAAATATTTTTGAAATGGATCAACATTAGGCAATTGTCACTTGATTTGTCCCCTATATGAGTCTTTATCCCTTTCCGTTTTTGACGTTCTCATCATATGTAAACCATAGTGTATTTGAGATATTATATTTATTAGGGGATTTAGTCTCAATTTTTTAGATGTTAAATCATTGATTGATTCTATGATATTCATTATTAATGTTCTCTGTTGGATTTTACAATTATTGGACATTGTGATTCATTATATATTGATCCAAAGATGGTGGTTCCATAGAAGTTGGGTAAATTAATTTAACCAATACATTCTAAATTTTTAATTTTTTAAAATTATTTTATGAAAATATAATTCAGTGTGAATTGATGTTATAAATTTGTTGAGCATGAAATGTGTAAAAACTCTCATTTCCATTGAATTATGGTGTGGTATGTATTTACTGTAAATAGATGGAATTGTGAAATTTGTTAGGAAAATTTATATGAAAATAGTATTTCAATGAATTGATTTTTTTTTCAATTACACTTTGTTTTTATGCCATAAAATGATTATTAAAAACCCTTTTTTAATTTTCCACAATGAAATGGGAAAATTAAATTGGGAAATGGGGAAATTTTATTTTGAAAAAAAAATTAAATAATTTTCCAATTATCATTGTTTTCTAATAAGGTGAAAGCATATTTAGTTGGTGTGTTATTTTTGGAGAGAGAATATATATTTGATTCTTTACAACAATAAAATAAACCTTGTACAACCAATTTAATCTCCGATGGAATGTGGATTATTTATCATTGACTAGTTTATGAGGGATGTGTGTACATATATTGTAATGATAATTTATATGGGGGTGTAAGAATCCCATTACCTAAAAATAACATAAAAATTTGTAGATGACTATATCCATAGATGGAAATTGATTTGATATATATTTTATTCTTTTTATAACCCATTATATCTTCCTTGAGTGTTTTTATAAACTATTTTATATAAAATTTTTATTAATCCATGTAATTGAAATGATCGCATAAATTGATGTGAAAGTAATGTTTTGTTTTTAATATGACTTTATAATATAATTATAGTTTAATTTAAAATTGAATGCAATCATAATTATTTATTGTGAAATATTCTTCAGGAATCATTAGTGAGACCCTTGTAAGATTTTTTCCCACACCCTAAAAATGTCTTCGGGTGTTTGCAGATTTTCTACTTTCATGTTCTTGTTAGGAAAAATCATCAGATAATGGTAGTTGTTGTTGATCTATGGGATTGTAAAGGTGTGCATATTGGGACTTTGTTTGTTATAATTCATTTTTATATTATGTTGTGGCTTTAAATTAGGCTTATATATCTGTATGACTTATGGTAAAAGTATCAATTTGAGATTTATATTTTACCATGCTGACTTGTATCAAATTCTTAGGGTATTAGTGTCGATAAACCACTACCACTATTAACATGTATGATTCCATGTTTTAGTTTCCATCTTATGGGGATTCGAGATGCCCTTCATACCATACTAGTGCATGATCAGGTTCTAGAGAAGCACAATAATTATGATGTTTTGTGAAAAATAGCTTTTAGAGATTCATGATAAAAATATAAACTTGAAGTCAGTATGATTTTTGATATCATGATGTATATATGAATTATTTATGATTATGTTCCAGGAGAAATATCATCCTAATGAGACTCAAGATACCCTGGGCAGTTGGGAATGGAATCTTCTAGAATATTTCAATCCTTTTCCTTATTTTTTATGATTTGATAGAAATGAAAATATTTTTTTACCAATGTTATGGTAATAATTTTATCCATATGAAATTTTTTAGTTTTCTACAATGAAATGTTATGGTTTTCTCAATTTAGTATATTGATGTTGTGTATCATGATTCCTCCCAGAATACATTTGAATCAGATATAGGAGGGAGATTCTTATGAAACTCATTTAGAAAATCCTCCCATGGAATTGATTCTATTAATTTTTTTGGGAATATTTTATAAGAAACAATAAAAAAATCTACACCAATCCCAATTCATGATCTATTTGTGGAACTTCATCGAGGTGAATTCTATATTTATTCTCCCAAATTACATTTTAAGAGGAAACCCCTGATTCAAGTCTCAAATTATCCTAAATAAATTGAGGATAAGTTGATATGGGTTGATCCATTATTTTAGTTAATGGAAATGCCTTTTTCTATCAAGGTGAAAAGTGGGATGTTCATGTTAGAGGGACTGTGAATGCGATGGTGGGACACCATGAATTATAAAGAAAGTATGGTGTCTTAGTATAGAAGGAATTGGATGAAATTTTCACATAACAATAATATCTGTAGTAGATGGTTCTCATGACAGATATAGATTTTCTCCATCATGAAATGGATTATAGAGCCATGATATATATATTAAATAAAATTTCTGATCTTTTGGAGTTCACAACTAAGATGGTATTGAATTATAAGATGAATAATCAATAGATAAAGATAGTTTGTTGATCACATTTTCAGTCTCTTCATTCCATTCTAAAGAAACATTCGTTTTACAGTGTGATGGATACAACATTGATGGTTGTGATGAACATTTTTTGGAAAATCTTATGTTTATGGGAGTTACATTTTCTCCCCATGGATGTTTTATGAGTTAATATAATGGTAAGTGGATTCATGATGGTTGTAATGGTTTTCCTTGAAAATATAGATCTCTTATAATTCCTATAGTTCTCGGAAGAGGCCCATTGAATTTTTACAATTATGAAAATCTTATGGACTCAAAATTTGTTTTCACTAAGCCACCGGAGCTATTTGATTCCAATGAATGGTCACATCACATTGAAAATTTATTTAATTTTTATATAACACCCTATAATGTAACAAAATCATATTGAAAAAAATTAATATAGAGAAATAAATTCCTTTAATATCTAAGGGGTCCTAGCCACAAACAACTATAATGGATCTTCTTCACATAATGGAAGAGAATATATAGGAAGTAGATAACGGTCTGATGACTTTAAGAGTTACTGTCACTATTTATTTATCTCTGGTGACTTTCTTATTTGATTCCATTTTAACTCATTAACTCAATTAAAACTATATTATATGTATTTTGAATTTGAAACCGTTGATTTTATCTTATGTTATTGATATTACTACACCTCATGAAATAAAGAGAGCATGGAATTATCTACTTTTCTTACATACTCTTTCATTAGATATTGTTCTTATTAATGATGTTCTATTTCACTACATGAATACTCCTGAAGTCATATTCATGATTTATTGGATCATTACTAATAAATTTGGAATTGATATTTTTCTTTTGCAGATATCATTTAATGTACCTAATGGTGTGTCCCATATCATTCAAGGAGATTGGGAATTAATGTTTTGTATTGAAAAATAATATTATAAATAGTTTTGGTAATTGATATCTATGATTTATTGTGTACTAGAGGGACTATCTTTTATTGGTGATCTATTTAAACATTCCATCGAGTTTTACATCTTCATTCGTTATGAATTATTTGGTTTTCCATTGATAATAGAGGTGGAGTTCTGTACTAACATAGCATGGGGTACCTATTAATTATTAATTACTTATTAATATATGGAACTAACCAAAATATATGTGATCAAGAATATGATGGATTTTATTTTAGATTAATTTTTAATTTATAGTAGTGTGTCACATTTGGGAGGTGTTAGTTATATTTAATAAGACAGATGATGTGCCACTTCATCATTATGATGACGACCAAAATCAAATTAGAGTTACAATGATAAAAAATTATATATTTTATTGGTTTGGTGATATACTTGACCAGTTGAAAGGTGTAAAGTGGTTTTAAAATATGGATCCATGATCTAGTTATCATAAGTTAAATTTAAAAGGATATGAAAATATAATGAACTCATTTTAGAAAAGGTATATCCATTATATGTATCATTTCATACTATTTGATCTAACTATTACTAATGAATTCTATATAGAATTAATTATTTGTACTTTTTATGAGTATCATTATAGATTAAAGGTAGTATTTTTGGATTACATCCTTATTTAATATATGTCTGAGTAGGGTCACTTACTTCCTCTAAAAGTAGTTCTATAATATTTGTAAATAAATGTAATTATCCCAATATAAGACAATGTAATATCATAATTTAATAGATATTTCTATTTTCAAACATGGTGTCATAACATGGTCTCTATGCTGGACCTAATAATGAAAAGGATGTTATGATAACAAAGATACATCATTTTTTTTTCAAATTCAATGATTATTTCACATGTCTATATATTATCTTAGATTTATAAAATATTTATTGATGTTGGATTATAAAATTAATTATCTAACCCACAAGGGAATTTTTTTTTCATGGGATGATAATCCATATATATATTTTCTTGAGATAAAGATCCTTTTACCTTATTTGATGATGTAGAATCATCCAGAGTACATATCCTTGATTTATTCTATGATGTGTTATATATGGTTTTAGGATGTTTTATTAGGTTGGGATATGACATCATTTCTTATGGATCTTGATGATTTGGCCACATTGGATGGAATATATGACCCATGTCAATGAACTCGTAGTAATAATACATGACCATAATATTTGGAACAATTCTTATTTCAATAAAAGGTTTACTATCTATCCTATCCAAAGAGATCATGAGTTATATTTTCTCTAAAAAATAATAGAATCTATGATAGAGGAATTATGTGGGAATCCTATAGTCCATTTTAATTTATAATTTTACCTACCTTAAGGAATGGGAATGTCATCACAAAATCTTATGGAGGAAATATCTAACTGAAGACATGAAAGAATAACTAGAATAGTGGAACCTGATGGACCATCTTACAACATTACCTCTATGTCTCAGGGAATCCAGGTAGATGATTCCTTAGCCTGTGATATGTTTAACACTCCTCTATTCGAGATGATTATTTAGGAACTGTATCTTTATATTTAGTACTACTCTCTTAGAGGATCTCTTTATGGTGGATAGACAATAGCTAAGTGGTCAATATAAATGTAGGGGATTATATTTTTATAAAATTGTTAGATTGTTCCTTTACATATGGAAAACATATTATGGTGTATTTCTATAATTACAAGTGTTTGGTGAATGAAAGAACCATAACAATGTTATATGACATGAGACACTGATTCTGGTGGTCATATATTTAATAACATATTGATTGTTATTGTCTCTAATTGTTATATGTTCTAATAGGTCATCTAAGAGATATATATACCTTTAAGTATTCATCAATCAATTCTAATGACAACATGGTATTGGTAAGATATTTGTATGGTAATTTTGGGTTTGTATCCACATACCAATAAAAATATGAATGTGATATGGGATGTGGTTAATAAGTGTAGAATATTAGCTCTATGTATATCCATTTTTAATTAATAAATGTTAGGGTACATGAAAAAATATCTGTGAATGCTATTTTTTTTTGGGGACTTTTATATATTTTATTCTCTGATATTGACCAAGTGTTTTATTCTCTCTTTTGAATAGTCCATCAAGAGAAAATTAGATATCTAGAATATTTTGGATTGTAATACTATATACAATCCTATCCGTATATAGATTTAGATATAGTGAATCATCGGGATATGCTTCTCACCAACATATATAACTTTTTTTTGTGATTGGGAATTACATTCAAAGAGGATTTAGTTATCTTATTACAATTGTTACTGGGCCGTGATCAAAATGGTTCCTTCTAAAGAATTTTATGCTTTTCCATAAAAATATACAATATGTTTGTTATAGATCAGTGAATGATCCATAGATGGAAAAAGGTTGGTTCAAAAGAAGACATAAAATATTAATTTGATTCATCAGATAATTCTCACTAACCAGATCTAAAAATAGATTTATACTACTTTTAAATTCAGATGATTGTAATTTTTAGTTGGTGATCAGGGGTTCTTGAATGTTTCAGAATTTTTTGGCCATCAATGGCTTGAGAGGAAAGGAAAATTTTGTTCTTATCAGGTGTGAACTATTGAGGTTGTTGGTATGGTTGAAACTGCGGATTAACATTTAGAACATATATTGTAGTTAACATTGATATATAATTTTTTAATTGTATTACAACTCCAGAAGAATCTTTATGATCCATCTAAAATTCTGAGTTGATGTGATATTGTGATTGTGAAAAATATAACATTGACCAATCATATAATTAGGATATTTGATTCTGAAATAAAATTAATTAAATACAGAAGGGTACATTTGTATTTTGTAATATGGAATCATGGTTCAGATACTCCTGAGACTTGGGAGAGAGAGAGAGTCACTAATTAGATAATAGTGACCTTGTATTTTTGGAATTAAAGCTTGTTGAAAACATTTAATTGTGTATAAATTTTCTACAATGGGGAAATTAATCAATCCTGTTTTTTAGTTCCTTCATAACCATAAATATAATAATTAATTGGATGAGTTTATTTTAGGGGTGATTCAGGTAAAATTTCAAAACAAATTTTGAAGACTCTTGGGTTGTTCATGGATCATGCACATTTTCCCATAACCAAGCATCTTGCATGAGAGAAAAATAAAAACCAATGAAGGAATAGTTTTCATGGATGGAAAATTTAATTCCAAACCATGGGACCACCATAGAGAAAACATGAAACCCCATAGTATTATTTCACAGTTTTGGCACACAATTTGACTAACCATGCAGATTTGTTATGATAAATATGCACATGAGATATAACAATTTATATTTTTTTAAATTACCCAGATGATATTTTGGACCCATCATCAAGCCTAACTCAGGGAATCTTGGGTTAAATTTTTTTGGGAGCTTTCAATAACTGATTTTGGATCCTTCAATCCCTTTCTAAAGCAGACCAAAAGATGGAAAATGACATTTAATCTCTCTCTAGTGTTATTTATTATCCAACTCCTTCTATCACACTCTATTCTTATTTCCTTCTTACTAGTTGTTATATCACAATTTCCTTAGAGGTTATGATTTATATTGTTTTGATATTGATTATAGGATTTATTATTGGATCTTATTTGATGATGTAAATTACTAGAGTTTCCCAAAGAAGGTATTTTGTCAGTTGATCTCATGATCTCTAGGATGGTTGTTCTATATATGATTGGCCAATTAATTTAACAAACAATTGGTTTATTTTTTTAAATTTTATTCAAATATATTGTAAAAAGATAATTCAATGTGAATTGGAATTTTATATTTATTTGGAGTAAATATTGGGATAACCACCCAATTCTATTTAATTGGGGTGTACATTAGATTTCATGGAAATTGATGAAATTATGAAATTTATTTGGAAAATTAATTTATTATAGTATTTTATAAAATGGATTAAATTGTTTTGAAAATAACCCGTTGGTTCTATCCTATAAAATTCATGAATTTATAAAAAACCCCAGTTTTGGATTTTTAATAGAGAATGTAATATTGAAATGTAAAACATGTAACTTATTTTTTGGGAAGTTTTGAGAAAAGATTCACATTATCATTTTTTTGAGAACATGTAATATTGGGTAGTTATAGATTTATTTTGGAAAAATAGTATACATTTGGATTTTTACAACAGTAACATTAAAATAGAGAAAATAATCTTATCACTGATGGGATTTTGTACATTACTCTTTTACCAGTGTTTTATTTTTGTGGGTATGCATATTGCCATGATTAATCATTTCAGGGTGTTAGGATACAAAATCCATGAACTATAATACCTATTAAAATATTACAATTTTTATCATATTTAATTATTTTTATATATAATCAATTGTTTTTAAATCTCCCAAACAAATGCCGTGAAAATTTTTATACACTATTTAATATAAAATTTTTAATAACTTTTTATTTTTAAATACTTATAGTAATTGAATTAAAATTTATGTGATTTATATGGTCTTATATTTTTATGCATTTTTATATGAAATTTAATATTTTTGGGTATATTGTTGTGGAATATTATTATTGAATCCTTGGTGAGATTATATTGGGATTTTACCACACACCCTACCCATGACATTGATTGTTTAAATATTTATTTATTCTATTTTATTGTTAGGTAAGTGGAATATTTGGAGGTGTTGGCTGTTTCAATTTGGTTATAGAGTTATATTTTTGGGACATGGGCTGTTATATTCTAGTTTCATGGATGTTTTTGGACTAAAATTTGGAATATATACCTATACGACTCTAGTATAGTTACCATTGCGGAGTTTTCATTTTATTGACATACTTTCATCTATTTATTATATTATTTTTGTTAAAAAATAACCATATTTATGTTTTCTAATTCTAGATGTGTGTTTCCAACCTGTGGGGATTCAAAATTCCCTTTTGACAATGTTAGTATCAAATCGAGTATCAGTGTACGAGGGGGTTTGGGATGGTTCGTGATAGTTGTGAACATAAATATTTAATTATTGTCCATCATGTTTATATACTGTTTAATATAAGAATTTTTTCATAATATGATGGATATACCTTCATGATGATGAGTTTATGTTTCCCCAAGATTCCTTATGTTTATTTATTTAAGGGATTCCAAATTGGTATGTTATACTAACACTTGTATAGGTTCTTTCCACATTATGATATATTATTAGATGGAAATAATTTTGAGGGGGTCCAAGGTGGACCAAAATAAGATAAATTACAGTCGGTCTATTTAGAAATTAGTTAGTTGAAAGACACTTTATAGAAAATATTCCTATCATTTCTAGCTTTTAAATGTTTTATAGTATTGGTGGGTTTGTATTTGCAACATTATTCATTGTGATAAAAATTTCAAACTCAAATATGTAATATATTTATATTCATAAATTTTTGTATTAGTTGTATCTTTCCTTTCATCATTTTACTGGTGCCTAGATATATGTGTATGTGTAAATATACCAATATATATGGCCTCGAATGTGTTTGTTGGGAATACTCATCACTATTCCCCAACCGCCTTCATATTAATGGTTGGAATAGAGTATCACACTCTTCTTACAACTAGCTTGGTAGACCATTGGGGATCAGGTTAAAACATCATCACATATTTATAATAACAATTCATTATTATAATGTGAAAATAAAACATAAAAAATTGGTGACATCGTATTCTTTATAATGGTGAACACAAGTGATAATATTCAAATATCATAATTATGCATAAAATGTAGACATAGATATGAGTAGGATATATAAAAAATTTATTCCCAATAAATTATATATTTAATTTCATTAAATTACATATTAATGATTCATTAAAATCTTACATGTCCAAGAAAAATAGAATACATGTCATTTTCGAACATCCATATGAAATGAAATTATGAAAATGTGGATTAGGATTCACAACATCATGTTATAGTGAAAACATATTCACTTTGGTATTTTAATAGTGGGTCAGGTATTATTCATTTGATATCCATATCGGACCAGGAATCACAACATGTTTATTATTTTATACATTGAATCACATCTTGTTTTGTCATTATCTCTTAAGACATAAATCCTCACCCGATGTATTAGAGGGTTATATATTTCCAACATATTGCATAAATATTAATCATAAATATTTGTGTCATTAAAAACCCAAAAAAAACATAACTAAAACCCATGAATAATAATGGGTTTTATAAAACAATTAAGGAAAAATTATTTAGTTTTTTAATTTTAAATCATCCATATGAATGAAAATTGGTTTTATTCGAAACATTATAATGATGAAAGATAATGAAAATTATTTTCATGGTATTTTCATATGGATTCACCAAACTAATTCATTAATAATTTGATAAATATTCATAGCATGAAATACTCAAGGAATATAAATAAATATCCCATGATATTTAATAAAATTATAGCTATATATCATTTAATGACTGTAATAATGAATATGTTATTTAATGTATGCATTTGGTCTAAAAGTGGAACGTTGCGGGCTAAAATTTTTATGAAATTTTATCATCAAAATAACGAAACATGTCATCCATAATGATCCGAGCCCCAATAATGTCCGACTATATCAAATGAATTAATCATAGAACATAAATTAAACTAAACAGACAACACATTCAATTCAGAGCCCACATGGATATATTTTGATTCTGATTATTGTTTCTCAAATAATTGAAATTAGAACACATATTAGTCATCCAATCATTCTCAATGAATCGTAACATGCATAATTTAATAAATTATGGGTAATAGAGCATAGTTGTAATGATTTTTCAATGTCATGGGGAACACCATTATCTGTTACCTCTGATCTAAGGAAGGTTTCTTAGATTTATCACTTAGAATAAACAACTCACTATGTGGTGGAATTAGAGATATGTTGTCATTATAAATGAATAAGTATCTCATGGAATGTTCCTCCCAATTGATATTTATAGAAGATTTTTTAATTACCCAAAAAGGGTTTTCCCAACCCAAGTATTTTAATTTCTACTATTTTATAAATAACTAAATATTTATAATGGAAAAAATTGGTATATTTTATTTATATTTAATCACATATTTGAAATACTTTGTAAAATATTAACTGATAAACCTTAGTCATTAACTACACCCATAAATCCCAACAATATTAAATAAATAATGATTATTAATGTAATATTCATTCATATAATATTCTTCCATGTGTTTAATCAAATACATGTAAATAATTTTTGTTATGAAATTGAACCTAATTATTAAAAACATAAATAATAATGAATTTATGTATTTTTATGTGATTAAGACGTTTTGGATAACATAAAATGCCCATGGTGGGGACTCCACTATCCTACTTATCTATAACATGAATAGAGAAATATTCATGATGTATCTATTTTGTGTGACTTTCTAGGGATCTATTTTTATTGAATGTAATATTGTTCATAGGAAAGATATGATTCTAGAAAACCATAAAGGATCCTAATTGGATAAGTAATAGCCATTTTTATGTCAACCAACCTACGAAAATTAACTATATAATATAATATCATTCCCATTATCTATATCAGAATGCTGGATGCCAGTTTTTTTATCATACATTATTTCATTATTATTTGTTGATCCAACTAGATGTGTAAATACTCATCTATCTAGCCATAGATTTATGATGGTACTACCATCCTGCTGAGCCATGTGGGATATATTAATTCCTCAAATCAAAATTTAAAAATTATATTTTTGATCATTCATCCAATTACAAACCATTAATGATACATCCAACTCCAGGTACATAGAAAAGATTTCATTATCATGGTTTTTTAATTGCATTACTATAACTGATCATGTTGGAGAAACTGAAAAAAATCTGAAGTATAGAGTAAAACACAAAAATATTTATATAAGAACTAACTTTGACACCAAAATCATGTGGGGTTACTATTTGATGGTTCATTCCCATAATCTAACCAATAAGATATCACCATGTGAAATCATCATGAGATTATGTCTCAATGCATATGATCCCACAACTCTTGATATTCAGACAACTACTATTTTTAGATTGGATAATTTATCTATGAAAGTGGTTATATGTTTTAGATTAATGTCATTATATCCTAAGTATCTCATTATATACTGGGATCAACTATACCTTTTTGACATGAAAATAATCAATGGAAATTACTATTTAAATAGTATATCCATAAAAACCTATAACAAAATGGCATGATTTATAATACACATCACTCCTAATATATGAAATAGTAACAGAAAATTACCAATAATTATGGGTCTATGGTAGACACTTCAACAATACTCCACCTTGAACCACATAAATAATTCAAACTATCATTATTAACTCTCACATGAGAAAAAACATTTTTCTACAGAGTAATAAATTTAATATTTAGGTATTACATGTCTATACAATGTGGATATCATGTAATCTGATATCTATTATCTTAGAGATAAACTCCTCAAGAGATTTAATACACATGTTTATTTATTTTTTACACTATCATAACATAACATATTTATAGGATTAAATAAAAAAGTATCACTAATATAATTATTATTGGGTATGATTCAATGAAATGGAATAAATATTTGATATTAATATACTACATTAATGATTTTTCAGAATATGTAACATAATCGTAATTTTTGACATTGATACCAATGGATTTAATCAGCCGATGTTTCTCATTAACATATCATAAATAGAATGTTAGATAACAAAGAACCAAGGTAGACTAGTCTGTGTCAAAAGAAAAGTAGTATCTCTTATACTCAACATACCAAGTACAAATATTTTGTAAATTATTTTGTATAATCAGATAGATCTAACTACTTCCATTGATGTTATCATATATATAATTGATATTTTCTACTATAAATAATATCACAGTAATATCATAACATTTACATATCATCGAAAATGTTATTGATCCATTGATTATGTGTATGGAATTAAACCTCAAACGTTAATAAACTCATAGGTTATGTACATGGAATTTGGTGAGATTTATGACATGTGACATATGAATAAATTTACACTATAATTATTCAATGGTATATTATTCAATCCCATTCATTTATATGTATGATCGACTATATATAAAATTCTATTAGATTATACATAGTAGATCGTGTTCCCAAGAATATAGGATTCTAGTTTATATGAATCTTTGGAGTATTAAATTCATTATGTTCATAATAAACTATATTACTAATTTCTTTTGATAAGTAATAAAATAGATTTTAGTTAGAAAATATGGCTATAGCACTAACATCTGGTAAAAATATGGAAAAAAATTAATTCAAATTAATATTATATGACTATATTACATGTATTAATATTAAAATATATTTGATTATCTTTCAACTATTATTGGAATTTTTTGGTGTCCCCAACCCTTTATGTTTGTGTCTTATTGGAAAATTCCTTAATTGGTTATTTTGAAAAATAGTTCCCAAAAAATTACTACCAAAATTATCTATGAGAAGTCAATTTTATATGAATTTATGTAGAAAAATAGGTTATAAAAATTGATCCTTATTTCTATCATTATTGTATCATCCATGTATATTTTAACAAGAATATAAACCATAATATTTATAATAAAAGAATCAAATAACTTTATATGTGGGAATGATTACTAAATTTTTAAATGATATTGTAAATTTTTGTTATTCAATATATAATTCATCCTTGTAAGATTTATTATTCTCAAAAATAATTTATCATCGACCATGGTGAGTATAAAACCATAAGTATATTTTCAACCTCTATAATCAGAATGTTTCTCTAGAACATTCACTTTTAATCCTCTTTTGGAAATCATTCATAGGTCAAGAATGTGTGCAACAATGGCATTGACTAATGGAATTTCAATCATTCTGCAACAATATCAAATTTTTATCTACATTATTAAGTATAAATATAGACTATAACATGAACATAAATATTATATCATACATATTTTTATAACATCTTATAAAACAATCTAGATGATTACTATTATATTCAAATTATGTATCTCTTGATGAATTTTTGTTTATATCCTATCGAAATCTATGACATTAAACAAATAGTCTTCTGATAATTTGTTTATATCCCATTAAATATCATATGGTACCCATTTTTAAATATATAAGACATATTATTATGGGATAATGTTGTTATTTTGAAGCAATATATTGAAACATAATAGATGTTTCTCTAAATATTATTATCATACACATTCGTAGTTCTTTCTGGAAGATCATGTTTATGATGTGTATATTGATTTATTACCTTATGAATTTATCTACAATACATTTTGTTGATCAATCTAATCATGTAATATAACTCTTAAATCCTAATTATTTTCTTCAAATATATTATACGGACAAGGTATTGTTAGTTTGTAATTTACTCTATAATACATTATATCGATTTATGTATGATTTATCAATATATTCTTCAAAAATTAAGCATGAGGCATTTTATATAGTCTGAACATGATAATACAGTACAACAATTTCAAATTCAATATGAACAGTAAAAAATATGTTGACTATACAAACCACTTGATTTACCTTGGAATAACTCACACTTTATAGTATAACTAATACTTGTAGCTTTTTTTGTACCTTTATTTTACATGATTCATTTTTTAATTTAAATAATTCTATATGTAGACAACTCCAAATGTGTTCATATCCACGGAGTCTAAATTCTAAATTAGGTATACCATTGATATGAAATTTATGATTTACATAAAAAATAATTATCTTTCAGAAAAATGGTAGGTAAGTATTAACCATTAAAATCATATCATATTTCCCATTATTCAAGTATTAAAAAACTATTTGTTGTGTATTATAAAACACAAAAAAACAATAATTCATGAATTTATGTAATTTCCCCTTATGTCCAAAGCTTATCTAAGATAATTTTTTTAGTAATACATGGTATAAGTTCTACTTGAATCCATATGTTTCGAAATATAGATATAGTCTACCTACCACCACTAACTTTTGACCCACCATTTCTCATATTCATAATGAATATAAATTACTTCTAGTAAGGTTTCTATATAAATTTTTACTATATTCAAATAAATATATCTAATTGAAATATTATATTTAATAAAAAATAATTTTGATATAAACATTAAATACATATGATTAATATACCCAAATAACAAAGAAAACTTGTTTCTTCAATTAAATTTAATTCAATTTAACTTCTATAGGATTATTTATGAAGAAGATAAAAAAATAATAACCAATTTGATGCATATTTATTATATGGATGTAATGAATTTTTATTTTACACTGTGCATTCCATTGGCCTTTTATCCTTATCCTTGACATTATTCAACATATTTTTAATGATAAATATTTTTTAATGTTTTATTCTCCTGGTGATGAATACCCAAGAGTTAATGAAGTGTTTTTCCTATAATTATCCTTTATTAATCATAATTGACACCTGATTAGATGTTTTAATGTGATGTAATAATGTTATTTATTTAATGATCATCATCATCCATTCATTTTTACATGTAACCAGTTTAATTATCACCAATTAATATCTCACATCACTTTCCATATGTAATCATCATAATGATTATACGACATGTGTTATAATCCATTTCCTAATGTTTTATCCCTAACTCACATTGGACATTGACCTTAGCATCAGGACATAACCATCATTTATAAAAAATATGATTTTCTTCTATGAATTTTTAATACCCCCACATATTGATATTAATGAAGTGGTATTGGGTAAACCAACACTTATAATTTCAATTTTCATAGAATATTGTGAAATATCTTGGTATAATAATAAATATTTTTACTAGTTTGGAAATTTACATTTCCCATTTTATCATAGTATTTATTGTAGTGTTTTTTTTCATTTTTGAAAAATATTAAATCTAACATATTTGAACCATTATCCTGATTACATATTTAGAAATTATTGACTAATTAATTAAATCATTAATAGTCTCCCTCTATTTTTTTGAACTCAAGAATGCCCCGATTATATAATTAGGATACTATGTCACTTGATTGTTCTAATGGAAGGGATCCTTGGACATCCATTTATAGTCTACAAGATTTAGTGATTCCACTAATAAAATTTTTCAACACTGGAATTTGACCATCCAACTACATTATATCATATCTCCATTATTTTGGAGAAATCTCTATACTTATAAATAATGAAATTTATTGACTCAACAGTTGCTTCAAAATTTGATGAAATCTAGATTTGGTTAATTCTGTGATGAAAAATTTAGTTAGGTTAACCCAACACTCTCATAGTAATTATTTGGTAATAGGAGAGAACCACAAATTTTGGTTGAAAATCACATTCAACACTTGGTATTGCTAAATTTCAAATGGTGGATGTTTTTTTGAATTAATATTTAAATATATTTTTATATTATTTTTGAAAAATGTAGTAGATTTCTATTAATTTTTTCATATTATATTTTCAGATATATAACCAAATATTAATAAAAAACCTTTTTTTCTTTATGAATTTTCTATTTTTTTCCATCTATCATCCATACACACAAAATAATAATCCAATTTGTAATGAAAATATATTACCTAACTTGTCATGAAAATCTATTATTGGTTATACATTTAATCATAAAGGATGAACCATTAAATAACTGAATCATACCTATGTCGTAGATTAACCTATTATGTTGCTCATCCCCATCCGGTGTGTCCACATCATGTTAATAGGCCCCCTCATTTTAGAATGGTCCATTTCTTATAACTATATCATCAATGATATATGTATTCTCAAACATAAGCAATATGGAACTAGGATTTCAATATACAATAGATTGATTGGAAAAACATGAAATTATATATAGTAATCAAAAATAAGATGTGAATACATCATCACAACAAAAAAAATTAATAATCATCAAACATAGTATATCAGTAAAAAAATCATATAAATTAGTCATTCAATGATAGACATGTACTCGGGGATAGTTGTTATGATAAAATAACCATGTGAAATTTTAAATATCTATAATTTTAATGTAAGAAAATGTTTAAAATAAATAGATGGAATTAATTTAATTCCGGTAATTAATCCAAATATTGTATCCTTATGAGGTAAAAATATTAAGTTAATTAGGAATCAAAATATTAAATTGATAAATTTATTCAATTTAATACCCCAAATGAAATAATTTTACATTATGGTATGAAATTAATATATTTTATATGAAAATATAATATATTAATTAATTATATATAATAGTTAAAAAAAATATTTAATTAAATCATTCATGATTATTCCGGCCCCAAATACCCTACACAGGGCCAATGTGGGTCCATCCAAACCCGAGTAGTCCCATTCTAGCCTGAGTAGTGGCCATGTTGGGGTATTTTGGATGTGTGAGGTCCACCCAACTTGTGAATAGTCAAGAAGATGCGACTCAAAGATCACCAATATAAATCGGGTCTACCTAAAACATGAAGAGGGTTACCTCTCATGGTAGAGAGGCATCAAGGTCAGTTTTTAGATTTAATAACCATGGCGGCATTAAAACATCGTACTAAAAGGGTAGTAGGAATGCTAATTTTTAGTGGCAATGGTGGAAGTTAGGGGGACATGGGAATCTACTAATGATGGGGGGGGGGGTACATGGTTACACTCATTTCTGGTTCAATTCTAGTAAGCTCTCATATGGTTGAATATTTAATTTCAAAGGGGTTTTTGTGTGGTGATTTTTCATTTCAAGGAGGTGGTGGCATGTGACAGTTCATATCTAGATGGAGGTGTTGATGATAAGTGTCTCGGTGCAAGCTAGTTTCTCAGTCAGGGGAGGCACATGCCTTTTTCCCAATAATGAGAACTAGGAGGACTAGTGGTGAGCTATTGCACAATGACCAGTGGAGGGACAATCCTTATAGGTACCAAGTGAGTATGGGGAGGCCCAACTAGTTCTCCGTGGGAGACGATCTTTGGTTGAGAGTGGTTGGAAGAAGGTGGATGGGGAGTCACCTATGGTGGCGACAAGGTGGTAGAAACGAGTAGGGAAGGGGGAAGGGGGAATCTTTCAGTTGTCCTAATAGTTTTTAGAAGAGGGAATCGACTATTGTTGTTGGGACGCCCAACTGGAGAGGAGGTGGCCATGACATGGTGGACAAGGTGTGTGTAGGGAATCCACTAAATTATAGGGAATCTAAGAGTTCCCCTTGTGGACCTCTTTTATTTTATTAATCCTCTTTCATAATTACACCCCTATTTTCAGTTTACATGTATTAATGATTAGAAAAACATATTTTATTTTTTTCTTATACAAAAACAATACATTCCTTTGTTTGTTTTCTAACTACAACCCCCCAAATGAATTAAATTAGAAAAGAAACTTTTTTGATCATATATAATGATTCCATGACCATCTAAAATATTTATTTAATATAAATATATATAAAAAAATTAATAATTGATTGTCCACTAATGGTGGAAAGAGTATATCTGGATGATAATATTTCTAGTGACTATAAATATCCATGAAGACTAAGATTGGGTAAATTAAACACATATAATGTATCTTTACATTTTTAGAACCAAATAATAAAATAGAAACGATAAACATCCAAAACGTAGGAAATAATATTATATCCATATGATATGATATCAATACGTGGGTTTTTTGGGATTGGTTTAATAACATATACGTAAATTTAATGCCAATTTAATTTTCATGGTGAATAACATTATTGTTCCCCCCATGGTACCAATTTTATATATTAGGCCATGAATATGAAGGTAATGGGACATGTATTTTCAATAATTTCATCAACCTAGAGAGGAAATACATTATATCTGGTGATCTAACATGTGTCCAGTCCCAATACCACAAATTAATTAAACATAACTCCAAAATTACAATTGTCCAAATAACTCATTCGATTCAGTGAATTCGGGACAACATATTGTTTTATAAAACATTTTACCATTGAATCCATAGCCGAATACTTATACATACTCCACACATTTTCTAATAGTTTATTTCCATGTCATCTGTTTATTTATTGGTTCCATAAGGTAACTCTGATTAATTCTTCAATGCTACAATGATCCCCATGATCCTATAGCCACTATACGTCGAAGGAATTATTGATTGATCTCTTGATAGGGACATAATATTTCTAACATGTGAGAGGATATATATGCTCAAAAATCAAACAATGAAATAGTACATTGATTTATCCTTTTCACTTTTTACTTATATATAATTATCTAATTATCCATAAATGGTTCCAAGACCCTACTATATTTAATTTCCAATGTATTAGTAATAAATACATAATTATGGTAAAAAAATATATAATAAATTTTTTTATAACATACATGAAAAAATATTAAATATAGATTTTGGTGGACTAGAGTCATTTACTTTACTCCTAACTTTAGTTAATATAAAATGAAGCATGAATATTAATACTATATTCATTTTTATAATATTATTTATTGATTTTATATAAAAACATGTAATGAATTTCAATCAATAAACTCAAAAAATTGTTCATAATATAAATAATAATAATAAATTTAATTTTTTTTTCATTGATCGATAATTTTTAGACAAAACTCAATCATTGTCGTATGTCCAACCAGGTCATATATACCTATTGACCAAAATATGGAAGATAAATGAAAGAACTTTTGTTTTTACTATCATGGACCATATATCTATATTATTGAATAATATTCAAAGAAAAATAATAGATTATAAAACAAATGAAATCCACAATGATATAATGAATAATCATAGTGATGAAACCTATACTATGAAAAGGTTTTGTGTAATATAATATCTATTAATTTATATATATCTTAATGTATAAATCACCTGTGTATCAACATCCTTTCTATATTTACTATTTGATGTTATAACTATATGGATTTACATTTAAACATCATGGCCAAATATTAATGAAGTTAATGACATTCTGATAAAACCTCCTGGAGATATTACTTCACCAAGTCAAAATTATAAATTCATAGTTGTATAATTCAATAAATGTTACTCCATAGAATTATACACCAAAAACTAACTACATCATCATGATTTATTTATCTTTGTTTTTACATTGTATCAATTTACACAATCAAACAACACATATTGATAGTGAAATAAATTATATATATTCATAATCCATATTTTCTATATTTTCAAATGAAACATTAAGTCTATGTGTGAAAATACCACAATTCTAACTAGATACAAAATCCCAACTCGCCACTGATTGTTAGACATCTACTATGTCTAGTAAATATGATTTATATCAACTATATGACATAATTTTAAGATTAATTCCATTATGTCTGGATGTTATCATTATATTATTGGATCTACTATAAAATCTCAATACTTTAATAATATATAGAAATTTACATTTCAATAGTGGATGAAAAAGTATCTATAATTTAATGGTATGTGTACACCATGAATATATCACATTATTTATGAAATGTTAATCAAAATATAATTAAATTTTGGTCTAGGGAACCTACATTTGTAACAGTAACATTCTATAGATAAAAGGTATATAGTTAATCCAATATTTTCCCCAATAATTTGAAATGGTCTATCTATGATAATATGATTTAGTATATGGAGTGGGACACAATGTATTCAATATTTAGTGTCATATTATGAGTAGTAATTCATAATCCTTTTTTTATTAGAATAACAAAATGTTGATTTATAATATATTTGATAAAAAATAAAATTAGAGAATCCTCCAAGGTAAATATCTTGAATTGTTGTAAAATAATCCATCCCTTGTATAGCAAATATAACATATAATGATGTAGAAATATATAAAATATATAATGTAAAAGGAATTATATAAATGGTATATCACAGTATGGGATGAACAATATAATTTATTGATAACAAGGGTATGTACCCTGAAATTATAAATATATATATTTATTATAGGATAAATCATTATTCATAAAACCTATTATTTTTAATACCTTATAATATGAATGTAAAAATTATCGTGATAATAATTTTTTTTGAAATAATTGTTAAAAAGGGAAAAAATATAAAAGTCCATTCACATACTAAATTGACTTATTAAAATTTTATATGAATTAATTTGGAATAATTTAATAAAAATGTATGTATAACAAAAGGGTATTTTAAAATTAAAGTAGTAATTCTATAAGAAATATATGTCCAAGGATATAATAGTTTATTATTTATGTTTTCATCTACATTGACTTATCAATTATTTAAAACAGAAATTAAAAAATTATAATGATCCCTTATTTATAATAAATATTTATTTCAATAAATAGGTCATAAAATAACCTACAATAAAATATTTAGAAGGTATAATCAATGAATGGGAAAAAATGTTCTATATAAAACATTATAAATCAAGAAAATGAGATTATATTTCACAATATCCTTTATATGAATTGTAATCCAGAAATCGTGATATATTTCCAAAGGGTTTACAGAAATGAAAATTTTTACCAGTATTATATTCTTAAAAATTCATTGAAATAAATTATGTAATATTCAATGGTAAATTAATGAATATAACACCATAAATATTAATCATGGTGTATAATATGAAAACAATAAAAAATAATCATAATTTAGACCAAGGAAACTCTATGTTTATTTTCCGAGACAGATAAATGAATTATATACTCATGTGTAATAGACATAAATATAATAATAATCTTCTATTTTACAATATAATTAATATATTTTATTTTATAAAATTAATTTATAATTATGCTCTATTAAAATATTTTTTTAGGTATAATATATTTTCTATGCCATTTGTGGGTAATATTAAACATTTAGAACTATTTATTTATTTTGGTATTTTTCCAATCTAATTTAAAAAATTTAATTAGAAAATCATAATATGTATCTAAATAGATTTTTTAGAAGGATTTTTTATAATAAAATATCCGTCTAGGATATTTTTTATTACAATAATTAGTGATTAATATTTTGATTAGAATTTTTTGATTATACATAATGAAATAAGGTAGTTTAACAAAATAATATATAAAAGTTTATATTTCAATTATTGAAAAAAATACAATATATAATTTTTTTGATAATATATTCCCCTTGTATAATATGAAAAACTAATCCATGATATAATTTTTTAGAATTGTATAAGTAGGTGTGTAAACCGATGAAATAAGAACAACCGATAACTATCTATTGAATATGATGTATTTTTTAGTAATATAATTTAAAAAAAAATAATGTTATTATTTAGTGACATTAGTGATTTATATGAAAACAATAAAAAATTATATGTATATTGTAGCATATATTTTTTTAGTTCATAGTATGAAGAAATTAATTTTTTAACCTATAATAATAATTTGGATGGAATAATTTTTCATTGTCGAATAATTCTGATATTGTTAGTAGGTTTCCCATTTTTCCATTAAACCTTTATAGTAAAATAATCTATATCATTTTTTCCATTGAAAATATCCTCATTTTTATCTCAGTACTATTTTTATCCTATGAAAAAACATGATCATTTGATCGAAGTTGTGTTTGTCACATATACATATGATGATTTTTCTATAGAATGAAGAAATGGTTTTATATAATTTTTCAATTCATAAGATAATATGTTTCTAAAATATTATACTTTTTTATAAATATCCCCATTAATACTATCAAATTATTTTATTGAAGGAAAAAAAGAACTCATTGTGTCATTGAGATATTAGTTCATACGACTCATGAATAACATTATCATTACTCATAATAGAATGGGGTAAATAGTTGAATTCCTATAAAATAATTATAATAAGAATACAAGTATGATGATGATTTTTGTGATTTCACTTTATGATAGTGTTACTAAATTTGAAGAATAATAAATTCACATAAAAACATAAATGTGCAATGAGTGGATTGAATATTATATGTAACATATTAGAATATACCCTTAGAAATAAAAGACAATAATTTTAGGAAGGGTCTTTATTCATGATGTATACATAAAAATGGTGTTAATGAATAGTATAGATATGTTTATTAGGAATTTTTTGTAAGATATGTGGGATCAGATGTGAGGGGATACGAGGAGATGGGTTCCCATTTAAAATTTTAAAAGGGTTGATATTTTTTAATCACCCATAAATGATTATTAATTATAAGTAAATATCAAGGAAAGTGGCATAATAATTGATAAATAATTAGAAGGGAAAGATATAACATAGATATAGGCCTCATCCAACCAATCCAAAACATGATTCAAATATGTTTTCTTCTCATTACAATTAGATTTTCTACATTTAGTATATTAACTATTACATTGGTAAAAAAAATTACTAAAGATAAGACATAAATTATCCCAAAAAATAAATTTTACCATTTTATATAACTTGTAATAACTAATTACAAAATTTAAATCTATTTTAATTTACTAAATTTCTAAAGGAGATGAATTTTTTATAAATTCTAATTTCATAATGTCTTCAATTTTTTAAAAAAATATAAATCTTGATAAAAAAGATTAATTATGTGTTTCTAAATAATATTATATAATTTTAAATTTATAATTTTAATAATAATAATATATATGTGTTTTAATTTAAATAGTTTTCATAATTTTATAAATCATTCTTATAGAAAAATTATTCTTGAAAAGGAATGGTATTTTTGAGAAATGTATATTGCATTATTGACATTAAAATCAATCATACAATTGAAATTGTAATAAATTATCATAATCTAATATTACAATGTTCAAGAAATGTTTTTTTAGATTTTTAGATTACCATTTTAAAATATTGAAATGTATCTTCATAATAAGAATATATAGTATAGTGAAATTGTTTTCTCATAGAAAATTAACTTTTTAACATACTGGTTGTGAATATTCTTAATTTCTATAAAATTGTAATAAAGTGATATTTAATAACAAAATTTTATTTTTTATTAATTCAATTATTTAACAATAATATAAGAAGTTAATTTTTACTTGAACTTTACCATATACAATATTGATTTATAATCAATATTATGAATTAACTAAATATATATAAAATATCATTTATATATAAATTTATATTTATATATTTTTTAATTCAGTTAATTATATTAGTACCAACTAATTAAATGAATATTTTTTTCGATCATATTTAACATAAATAATATATTAGCATATACTGAGGTTCGGTTTTAGTTTGAGATTGAGGGTATACCAAGCTATAAAACTAGTATTACTTATTTTGAGGAAACTATATATAACAATCCAAGGGTGTTACCCTGCCCCTATATAAATTGCATCATCATTATTTTAAATATTTCAAACTAATGAAAGTAAGTGATGTTATTCATTTCATTATCATCAATCAGGTTATAAATGATGATGAAAAATTTACCTTGATCACTTCTTTTATATGAAGTAAATTTTCCTCTATTTCTTTTTTCTATCAAAATAATTATATACACTAATGTATATATATACTATTTATATATTTCATATAGAATATCTCAATGAATATAACTATCCCCTAGAGATTAAGAACCAATGCGAATATATATTCCCCAAAAAATAAATATTACCTTTATCCCGTAAATGTATTAATGAGTGGTTAAATTAAATTATTATGTATAAAATTATATATCATAATCACAAAAATTATATAAAAATTTCAAAAATACATTTCGAACACTTTTGAATTTGGTCAATAATCAATTCAATGATTATCAATTCTATCTATGATAAACTTCAAAATATTAATAAATCCTTTATTACCATAACATTAGGATTGTATTAAAGAGAAGAATTTTTCTTACCTCAATAATGTCATCCTGAAATGTAATTCTAAAAATTAATCTTTGTTATATAATCTATTATATTTTTTATTATAACTATTTTCATTGTGATTCCACTACATTAAGAAATGATTAAATAAATTATTCTCTAAATATCCTAATATGCTTTATCAAAATATCATAATTTAAGAATATACTAGAATATTTAAAAAAAATTAACTCACACTTAAAAATAATTAAGTTTTTCATGAAATAATTTGTATTCTTATTTCAACATCAATTCCTCAGGTAATTCCCATAACCTAATTTATTCCACCATAAAATGTATATAAAATGACTCTAAACCAATTAATTATGGACCCTTATTCATTTATAAGACATAATGGTTTAAATACAAAATAATGACTCTACATTAATTCCATGATATTATTTATATTATACTATAAAACCAAAAATTGTTATCAATAATTTCAGATTAAATGATCTTATGAATATGACTATTAAAACCTAAAAGGACTCCTCCAATTATACAATCACTTTATCCATTGGTATATTATGATGAATATATTATTATTCATGTTATTTTCATTTATAATTTCTACACTAACACCATAATGAACTTATGAAATAAAACATTCATAGTGTTACATAAAAAGAAGATTATTGACTAAATCATATCCCACAAGAGAGTAAAACATAATGTACATTTACTGATCATTATCATTCCTACAGTGGTGATTTATTCAATGACGAATATACTATTTTTGGGGATATTTCCATATCTTACACATATTTTATTAACAAACTACACATTAATAATTTAAAATGAGATTTTATTTCAAGGGAAAACACATGATATTTAATTTTACATGTTCTTATGATTTTATCATATACATATAATTATCTATTAGAATTATCACTAGGGTGTTCAAAAAATATCACTTATAATAATACACTGATTATTTCCTTATATGATATAAAGGGTATTATATAACTAAAGTATTAAAATTGACCATGACTCCCAATTTATCATTAATAAATATATTCCTCAAATCCCATGTTATTTAAATCTTGGCACCATAACTATTATCAAACTCTAAGAACAATACAGTAAATTTACATTAAATAATGAAAATATTTCATAGAAATTAATTTTGGGTACAATTTTTGTGTATATATTTAGAAAATTAAGAAAATAAATTAACAAATAATACTAATACATTTTTATCTTTTGAACATTTTATTAATGATAAAAACATAGTCTACGTTAAATATTCAATATCAATAAAAAATTATTTATACATGACATCACCTTAGGTAGATCATACATATTTAATTTAATCATATAACAGAGAAAAAGAAATCATTATAAATGATTAAGTGTTGTTTCTATGTAAGAGTATAAACATATGTGATATTAATCATAAATCATAATATTAGATACAATTTTGATATTTTAATAGTCATGGAAAATAAGAATATTATTCCTTAAAATTAACAAATCTTAAATCGTGGAATAACATAATAATATAACATGATGGTTAAATATATCATACAAATAAGGAATACTTGTAATTGGAGGTACATCCATAATCATATAAATCATAAAATAGTCAATCATGAATAAAAACAATATTCCACTAGTAGATCATGATTCACTCATGTATTTACCACCGTATATTATATTATTCACACTAGATTCTCATAGAATATCATCAATCATTACAATATTCCCATTTGGGATTGAATGTATAAATTTATTGTCACTATTATAACATATTATGTAATGTGCTATCGAATTCATTGGACGTTTATATAACACCAAAATATTAATAAATAATCATATGTAAGAATATATTATAGGCTGAAATAATGTAACCATTAGTTAACAAAAAACAAATAATGATAATAGTTTTCCTCTAAAATCATTCACCTTTATTTTTTTAACTATACACTAGAAAAAAGTTGTTTCATTTAAGACACTATAAATAACCATTCAAACAAAAATGGGTTTCATGCTGTTTTCAAGTGGATTTACCTAATAAAATAATTATTAATTCTATAAATTAAAATAATATTCAATAAACTAGTTTTGGATATAATAAATCATTTTCATTTTTGTTAGTATTCATGAATTATATTGTTCCTTTTATTGTGAATATATTACATAATTTTTTAAATCAAAAAATATATATAGTTTTATTTATCTTTTTTGAAAATATTTTTTATTTAAATTGTTTTTATAAATTATATAATTTAAATTTAGATACATCAATATAATTTTTAAATAAATTTTTTATCATTATATTCAGGTATCATCTGATAATTTTTTGAAAAAAATGATTTTTTTAATAAATAGTTAAAAATGTATTTGATTGAAAATAAAATATTTATTATTATATGAAAGGTCATATTATATTTTTTGTTAGATAAATTTTTTAATTATTTCTCTATGATAAAATAATTAATTATTATAATTTTATTGAATTTTATAACTGGATATGGTATTAAAATATTAATATACATGAAATGTATATTATCTAGAAAACCTATTTTTTCCACGTTTTTCATTTTTATTTTTAAATTAAATTATAACAAATTTTCATATTGGATCGTAAAAAATAATAATATGTTTAAGAAACAAGAGGTCCGTATTTTTTTTATCATTCCCCATTTATTTTATTCTAACATGAATAATATGTATGATAAATAATTATCTCCATTATTGTAACACACTAGAATGATGAAGGGTTTAATAACTAAATGATATGAATCATTTCAACAAGGTGAGCCTTCCTTTTCGAGAGCATGTCGGATTAGAAATCCACAGTTATGTGTGCTTGTCTTGTAGTAGTGATCAGTATGGGTGACATTCTGGGAATTTTCCCATGGTGTATGTGAGTGAGAATAAAGCACACTAGAAAGGACATGTGTTGGCCTGTGGGGACTGCCATTAGTCAGATGACCAGTCTGGGCATGTGGGTGGACCCTATGGTGGGGACCACATGTCTGCAGGGGTAACTGGTGGTACATGGCATGCCAGGACACGACAGCCTTGTTAAGACGGGGTGGATGTGCTGTCATCGGGACCCAGTAGTCACATTTGGTATTAGAGGAGGATCCCAGCCGTAAGTGCGGTGTACTGCATGGGTTGAGATGTAGGGACCACAATGAGGATGTTGTGCTCTAAGGGGGGGGGGGGGGTGATTGAAACACCCCTGAATGATAAAGGGATAAATGACTAAATGATGTGACTCATGCCAAAAAGGTGAACCTTCATTTTTTGGAGCCTTTCTAATTAGAATATCACAGTTAATTGTTCTTGGCCTCGAGTAGTGATGAGGATGGGTGACCTTCTTGGAAGATTCCCAGGGAGTGTGTGAGTGAGGACAATGCACACAGGAAAGGACATGTGTTGTCCTTTGGGGTTTGTCATTAGTCAGATGACCCGTCCGGGCATGTGGGTGGACCCTAGGGTGGGAATGACATGTCTACGGGGGAAACCACATCTTCTTATAGGTCTCAGCTCGACAAGGTCTACGGGGATTTGGGCATGGAAGCATATTATCTCTCAGATTCATCGGACCTTCCATGTACTCAACAGAGTAAGCGAGTCGGCTTACTGCCTGGCCCTTCCACCTCAGTTGCACCGGGTGCACGACGTCGTCCACGTATCTCAACTGAGGAGATGCATGCACTACCAATCCCAAATCATCTACCCCATGGAGCTGGACATCGATGACAGGGAAACATTCACAAAGGTTCTAGTGGAGATTGAGGATCGAATAGAGTGGTTCCTTTTTAGAAGGTCGATTTCCCTGGAGCACATTCGCTGGCAGCACGAGAACATCTAGGAGAGAACATGGGAGCGGCAGGCTCAGATATATGCTCAGTACCCCCTTTAGTTTCCCTAATGTGTGTTTTAGCATTACAAGGACATAGATCCCTGAGGTGGGGGTAAACAAAAGACCTGAAATTTTCATGTAATTTTTATTTATATATAGGGGAATTTTTTGAGTCTGTAGTTTCTGACGGCGGGCGATTCTGAGACCCAGAGTGCCCAGAATGATCTGTCGATGTTTTTATAAGCTTAAATTAAAGGGCGTAAGTAGTTTTCTTGAAAAATTTGAATTACTCTTTAATGGTTTCTCGGATTAGAAATTAGAGTGCATCGTTGTGCTCAGAATGGTGGGTTTACCCTAACTATGACATAAGTTTAGTCAGCACGGGTCTCCTATTTGAAATCCCAAAAATGGCATAACCGTAAATAAAATAATTAAATAAAGTTATTTTATTTTTCAAATGCTTATAACTCACATATAGTAGCTCGGATTAAAAAATCCGAGACCACCGCTGAACTCGTTAGGGCTTCATTTATTTAAGCAGATAATAACTTTGGCCAGTGCGGGCCACCAGAAAAATGTTAGTGTTTTTCATCAAATAAAATAATTAAGTGAAAATTATTTTATTTTAAAAATTCATAACTTCTAAATGGTGAGTCAGATTAAAAATCCGACGGTATAGTTGGGTTCGTTGGGGCGTGTTTTACCTATGCAGAACCTAACCTCGACAGGTGCGAGTCGAGGGTGACTGATAATAATTTTCTGACCATTTTTTTTGATACGTTTAGAAAACATGCGAGTGGTGTTTCATATATTTTGAATCGATGCTCAGAATTGAAATCCTAGGGAACCATTGAACTCACAGATTTGATTATTTCTTAGTGATACCTTTATTGTAGTTTCATTTTATTGAGAGTTGAAGATAATTTTTGGTGTTCTTTAATAAAGTTAAATAAAAATAAGTTTGTGGCTTATTTTCATTTGAGGTGGTTAAAATATCCAAGGGGAGGTTGGAGGTGGGGGCCACCACACCATAACCTCCAATGAGACGTTATGGTGGTGGGGCCCACCTTCACATAACCTCCCTTGGGAGGATTTTATTTAGGTTGGGCTCACCCGAGCTCCATAACTTCTCTACCCCCCTTCAACATCATGGAACTCCAAATTAATCAGGGAGCCTCATCACCTTCCCTCTCTCAATTTATTTTTCCACCTCTCTCCCATTAATTCTTTGAATTAATTCCTTTAATTAAAATCCTTTTGAATGCATGTCAAACCATTAAAATAATAGTTAATCTATTATTTTATTTTGGGTTGGAACTTTCTTCTTGGTGGAGCTTGGAAGAACCGGGAGAAATATCTCCCCAACGATGAACGCATCCTCCTCCCAATAATGAATGCGAAGAATTTTGTGACGCTTATTTCTCGGTATTCTACCTCGGACGCTTTCAGACACATAAGCTTAAGTTGGGAGGACGTGACAGACGAGGTTGATGATGAATCGATGCCCGCCTTTTCCCCGCGACTTCGTCTACAAACGGCAAATGATCAAGGTGTTGTTGCATGACGATGCTTCTCTTTTCTTCTTCTCAACATCGATTGATGATTTATACCAAGTGATGTATTTATTTAATTGTTGAGCATCGTTCATGTGAACCGAATGCTACCACTCTATACCCGGAGGTTGCGGGCCAAACAAACATGGCTCGACCCTTCTGTTATTCTTTTTGTGATGATTATATGATGGCATGGAACTAAGGTGAAGACGACGAAGACGTTGAATGATGAACGTGATACCCACGACCCCCGTGCACCGCCACGGTACCCGCCTGTCGTTGCGCCGCCACGCCTTGCATCGCCTGCCAGCGTGTTGTCGTGCCCTACACCGCTGCCCGGTGCCCTTGCGCGCTACCTGACACCCCTTCCAAGCTGCTCGGCGAGTTAGGCCATGCCGTCGCTCTTCTCGGTGCCCCGCGCCCCTACCGGTGCACTCCCAGCTACCCGTTATCTCTTGGCACACCCGGCCTCTGCCAGTGGTGTCCGTCATCTGCATCTAACACAATGACCTGCAGGCATAGACCTTGAATGGGTGAGTAGAACGATACTCAGTAGGGACCCTGATACCCTCAAGGTCTCCCATAATCAACCAAGGATAAACCACAATGTATGATTTCAATGGATAACCATTACTTATGTATATTACCAAACAAATACCTTTGTTATCAAGTAATCCATATCAATCATGAGGAAAACACAAAGGTCACTGACTTAGTTCAAACATGGATTTTCATTATCAAAACCACAACTTCTGGAGAACTCCTCCTCTATCGAGTACAGTATGCCTGTCGTGACTCCGAGGCACTACTCAATAACCTTAGACTGCTGAGGTACTTCTCTTGTTGAGTATCGCGGGTCTGTTTCCAAAAATGGTGCTCCGTCCGCCATGGGTCTACCGCCAAACCTGGCGCTCCCCTAAATAGCCATCAGAAGTACTTCTCCTGTCGAGCACTGCAGGTCTACTTCCTAACCAGGCACTCCGTCTGCCATGGGTATTCCACCAAACTAGGAGCTCCGTCCACTGGGCTTGTCGAATCACTATGAGTCGAATCGGTCAAGCAATCGTCATGTCTACAACTACTAGGTCTTTGTACTCCGTCCACTCGTCTCCAGGAGGATCTGCTCCCTGAGATACTTGTCGATAATCCATGAGTCATGAAGTCTCGGTTGGAAGTATCTCAAAGGACCGCCATGTCATAGGGGTATCAATGCAACCAACGACGCGTCAATCTGAAGCTCGGCCTGTGAGTTATTATCATTTTAGTATTGGGGGCCCGGTTGGATTCGTGTACGATCCAACCTGACTGTGACTCCACAATACCCAGATCTCCAGAGGGGTATACTCAATGGGACGATTATGCTCCAAGAATACAGGCACTCCTTACGGTTCGTCAAATGTTCGTCTGGTGCCAATGATATGGCCCATAAAGGTAATGGGTCAATAATAGGCCTGGGTCTGGTCCGACCCGGGCTGGGTCGACCTGGTAAGACTTGTTGGGTCTGTCCCATCCCATTTGGTGGGTCATCCTGCTATGTTTTGACCTAGTACCATGGGCCCGACCCAGCGGACCGCAAGAGCGGTTCAGCCCGGTAGTCGCCACGTAGGAGGCTAGGTGACATGGCCCAAAAGACTGGTCCGGTTCGACCAGCGACTCAGCGTGCGACCCCATGGGGTGGCTCAAGATGCAAGTGGATGGGTGGTAAGCGGGTAGTCCGCACGGGGCACGAGCAGGCCATCTGGACATCGGGTAGGCCGAAGGTTCACCAGGAAGGTCTCGGTAGGCCGTAGGGGTGCCAGGAATGATGTCGGGGTGTCGGGCTGCGCGCAGGGGCACCCGACAGGGTGGTATGGCACCATAGGGTGCTCCGCGTAGCGCGCCTAGGAACCGGGGGGGGGGGGGCAGTCAGTCCGCCGGCAGGGCCGTGCGGTGCGCCGGGGGTGGGGGCAGCACGCCGGCGAGGCGCGATGGGCCAGAGGTAGGGCCTTAGAGTAGCGCGGGTTGGGCGCCGCATGGCCGGCGGTGCGGTTCGTGGAGGTCGCGGGCATCGTGGCCTTTTTTTGTCGTCACCTCTTTTCCATGTCGTCATTATCAAAGAATAACTAACAAATGGGGATGGTTGGGCCATGTTCGTGCGGTCTGAACCCTCCTCGTTACAGAGATATCCTTTGGTTCTTATTCCAGAAATTTGTAGGACAATGTACGAGTAAAAACCAATCAAAACCCCCTACCTGGTATTTGCCGATGATAGATGACGGTGTCTCGAAGGCGGACGTCAGTCGGTCATTGTCGGAGAAGGAAGATGGTACTCTTCATTTGCGGATGAGTGTTCGTAGGTGACTTTGTTTTTGGGGATGTTCTCCACTGGCGATGTCTTCTACATATCATAGCTGAGGTGATACGTGCACGACCCTCCCCACATCATCAACCATGAAGAGCTGGACATCGATTATGGTGAAATTTCATAGAGGTTCCCAAAGAGAATGAGGATCGATACGAGTGAGTCCTACTTGTATGATCGATACCTCTAGTGCACTTTCATTGGTAGGACAGGAACCTCCCTGACATCACATGAGAGTGGGAGGCCCAGATTCATGCTCAGTACCCCCATTTGTTCCCTTAGTGTGAGTTTTAGCTTATAGGGACGTAAATCCCTAAGGTGGGGAGAATGTAAAGACATGGAAATTTGGTGGAATTGTTTTTCTTAAATTCATGGGAATTTTATGAATCTGCAGTTTCTGACGGCGCTTGATTTCGAGGCCTGGTGTGCCAGGAATAAAATTCTGATGTTTTGTTAAGCTTAAATTAACGTGTGTAAGCATTTTTCCTGAAAATGTGGAATAACACATAAAAGGTTACTCGTATCAGAAATCTGAGGGCACTGTTGCCCTCAGTATGGCGGGTTTACCCTAGGCGTGACTTACGTTTAGTCGGCGCGGGCCTCCAGTGAGAAATCTCAAAAATGCCATAACCGTAAATAAAATAATTAAATAAATTATTTTATTTTTCAAATGCTTATAACTCACAAACAATATCATAGATTAGAAATCCAAGACCACTAATGATCTCATGAGGGCATGCTTTATTTAATAAGATACTAACTTTGGCCGGCTCGTGTCACCAGAAAAAGTTAGTTTTTGGCCTCAAATAAAATAAATAAAGTGACAATTATTTTATTTTAGAATTCATAACTCTTAAAAGGTATCTCAAATTGATAATCTGAGTGCCCCGTTGGGTTCATTGAAGCGTGTTTCACCTAGGAAGAGCCAATCCTCGACCACCGTTGGTCGAGGGTGATTGATAATAAATTTTCGAATTTTTTCGTGTACGTTCAAGTAAATGCGCGACCGGTGTTTTGTAACTTTTGAATCAGTGCTCAGAACTGAAATATGATGGTACCGTTGGACTCACAGCATCGGTAATTTCTTAGTTAGACCTTCACCGTAGTTGTGTTCTGACGTGAGTGGAATATAGTTTTTGGGGGTTTTTAATTAAGTTAAATAAGAATAAGAGATAGCTTATTTTTGTTCCATGGCGGTTAAAACCTCCAAGAGGTGGTTAGTGTGGGGCCCACTTGCACATAACCTCTATTCAGAGGATATAACTATGGTTGGGCCCACCTGAGATCCTTAACTCTCATAAACCCCCAAATAACCTCTTGAAACTCCCAATTAAATTGGGGAGCCTCTTCACCTTCTCTCATAAGTGTGCCAAACCACAATTTAATTAATGGCATAATTAATTATTTTGAAATGATTAGAATTATTTGGAATTTATTATGCCAACATTATAATAAGAGGTCATATTATATCATTTTGTGGTTGTTATAATCTTTAGTGGAGCTCTAGAGAACCATTTGGAGAATTGCGTCCTCCTAATAAAGAACACCCGTCATCAACAAAAATTGATGAACACCGTCTTCTCCCTCTTCAACCGGGACGAGAGGAAGAAGACGCCCATAGAGAACATCACCAAAAATGAAATCACCTATGATCGATCGTCTTCCAATGATGAGTACCATCTTCCTTCTCCGAAAATGACAAAATGACATCCCCCTTCCACAACACCGTCATCGATCATCAAAAATTACGAGGTTGGGGGTATTGAAATGTTTTGTACTCGTTATTTGTCTTACAAATTTCTGGAAAAAAATAAAAATGATATCATCATACTGAGGAGGGTTCGGACCGCATGAACATGGCCCGACCCTCCCACTTTGTTAGTTCATCTTTGATGATGACGACATGTAAAAGAGGCGACGGTGAACAAAGGCCGCGGGGCCTGCGGCCTCCACGAACCGCACCGCCGGCCACGCAGCGCCCGACCCGTGCCGCATGCGCTGCTCCGCGTCCTGGCTGCCATCCAACCGCACCTCGACGCTGCCCTTCCCTCTCACTTCTGGTGCACTGCTTGCCCCCCCGATGCGCCGCCCGGCACTGCCGGCAGACTGACCCCCCCCCCCCCCCCCCGCCCTACCGCGTTGCCTGACACCCTCGCGGCCTACTACGCCCTGCCTGGGGCTCATGCGGCCTGCCCAGTGTCCAGCTGCACTGCCTGTGCCTAGCGTGGCTTGCCCGCTTGCCACCCAGCCAACATCCTCTTAGCTGACCTGTGGGGTCCCCCGCGGTGTCGTAGGCCGAACCGGCCCGATCTTCTCGGCGAAGTCACTAAGCCGCCTACGTGGCAACTATCAGGTCGAACCGCCCTTGCAGTCCTCTGGGCCTGGCCCAGCGGGCCGGGTCAAAACATAGAAGGCTGACCCAGCTAATGGGATGGGTCATACCCAGAAAGTCCGACCGGGTCGACCCAGATCGGGTCGGACCGGACACTGGCCCATTACTGACCCATTACCTTCTTGGGCCATATCTTGGGTACCAGACATCGTTTTGACGAACCGTCCGCGGTGCTAGTATTCATGAAGCATAACCATCCCTTTGAGTATACCCCACTAGAGATTGTGGTATAGTTTAGTCATGGTCAGGTTGGTTCGTACACGAATCCAACTGGGCCCCCAGAACTAAAATTCTAATAACTCATAGACCGAGAGTATGATTGACACACTGTCTATTGCGTTGAGACCCATATGACGTGGAAGTCCATTGAGATACTTACACCTGAGTCTTCGTGACACATGGTGTATCGACTAATAGCTCCTGGAGCAGATCCTCCCGGAGACGAGCAGACGGAGTGCATAGACCTAGTATCTGTAGACCTGACGACTGCTTGACCGATTCGACTCGGAGTGATTCGACAGGCCCAGTGGACGAAGAACCCAGTTTTGAGGAAGACCCACGGTAGACAGAGCACCTGGTCTGGAAGCAGACCTATAGTACACGATAGGAGGAATACCTCTGATGACTATTAGGGGGAGCACCTGGTCTAGAGGCAGACCCACAACGGACGGAGCACCCGGTTTGGCAGCAGACGCGCGGTACTCTACAGGAAGAGTACCTCAGCAGTCTAAGGTTAGTGAGTAGTGCCTCAGAGTCGCGACAGGGACACTTTACTCGACATATAAGGAGTTCTGTAGAAGACGTGGTTTCGATAATGAAATTTCTAGTTGGAGCTGAGTCACTAAACTTTGTGTTTTCCTCTTGATTGAGATGGGTTACTAGATAACTTATGTAGATATATGTGCATATACCTATGTAATGGTTATTCATTGAAATCATACTTTGTGGTTTATCCATGTTGGATTTTGTGAGACCTTGAAGGTCTCAGGGTCCCAACTCAGTATCGTTATACTCACTCCTGCATGGGCTATGCCCGCACCACGTTGAGTTGGATGCAGACGACATTCATCGCTAACGGAGGCCGGGGGCGCCAGGACTGGACTGTACCCGGAGGAGGACCATACGACGTATCGGTACACGGTGGAGCCTGATGGACGTGGAGTGCTGAGGATGCCATCTCTACCTACCCATCAGGTAGGAACCCCGGAGGATGATCCATGATATGCTTTCACCTTTTAGCTATTTGTGCCTTTTTAGTTGTACTTACTTTCAGATGTATTTATACTTTAAATTTGTCTTTTTTTCTGGAACCCTTTACATTCAGTACACTTTTTATATATCTTTTACTTTGTGTTTGATTCTTCTTGTAATATGGTTGTGTTTTTTTATAATTTATAAATTCAATGCCTTCACAGTTTTAGGAAATTACACCTTTGGTGCTAATCGCCAGCCCCTGGCCTATGGAAGGCGGGCATGGGGTAGTCACGATACAGGTCCTGGGGGATGGGTCGTGACAATAGTAATGCTTAAACATGTAGTTATTGTTAAAAAAATATGTAAAAGAATACGAATTAATAATATTATATTCTATTAAAATATATTTTTAAAATTATTTCTTCTATTTACATACATGTTTTGAAAATTTGGATACTTATTTCCATAATTTTTTTACCGTAATAATATTTAATTGGAAGATAGTGTAAAAAATACCTCTTTCTAATTTTTAATATCCTTGTTATTTTTAAATTGGGATTCAACAAAATATGTTAGAATAAAAATATTCATTTTCAATATAGATGAAATATGTTTTATCTTTATAATTAATTTTGTTATTGATTAAATAATTAAATAAAATCATAAACAACACTGACACAATATTTAATAAACTATAAGAAACATTAAATAAATAATATTACAAATAATAAACTTACTATTATTAAAATTAATTATTTGGTTCCAGGAACTTTTTAACAAATACATCATGGTATGAATTTTTAATGTATTTAAAAAAAAGTTATTTTTGAAATGTTATTTATCAAGTAAATTTACATTAATTATTTTGAATAATGAAATTAATAAAATTTGATAATAAATACAAATTTATTAAATGGTTCTAAATCCTAAAAATATTATTTTCATTTATGTTACTATGATATTTTTTAAAATATATTCCAATGTAAATTTATGGGCCAGTTTTAATTTTATATAAAATATAATGACCATTAAATATTAAAAAACATTTTTATTGTGGTATTCATTAAAAAGGGTAAGACAAAATGAAAACTATTAAAACAATAACTAAAATTTACTATATTTTATTTTTCAATGTTAAATAAAATAGTATAAATATTATCATTGATTAAAATATATTTGGTGTTAATCAAAAATGAAAATTATTTTATATTAATTCTATAAATTAGGATATTCCAAGATTACCAGGCCCCTCAATTATAAGAGGGAACATCTTCTCCTATTTTATTCACATATAAAATGCATTATTTAGGGGAAAATATCTCCCCAAATAACATAAATATCCTTCATAATTACATTTTTATGCTTTTGGTAAACCAATCTTTGTATTGATTTTAGTGTAAACCATAAGAGGTTTTCCGAAAAAGACTTATAGTTGTTAATCATGAATTATAATTATATTTATTATTATACATCATTAAAATATTGTTCAAAATTTATGAAATAATAACAATATGATATTTCTTATACAAATATATTGTATTTTTAATTTCATATCTAAATTACATATCCTTTATGATTTAGTTGGAAATGAAATTGTCTTTCAAATGTATGGAGGGCCACAGCCTCACAAAATGATGTCACTCATTTTCCATTATTGACTCTCCTGATTGGTTAAAATAATATATTAAATGTTTAAATATATATAAATATATAATTTATTAAGGAAATATTAATAATTATAAAAAATTCATATATCATATATTTTATTTCCTATCTATTCATATAATAATTATGAAATAATTCATCTTTAGATTTGGATTACAACCTCCACAATTCAATATGTTTTATTATTCATTACTGTATCAACTGTATTTGTTATATATGCCTATTAAAAAAATAAATATGTTATATATAGTATAATTATTATTCTATAATATAAAATAAATATTACTTTTTCCATATTGATTGTTTAAAAATGTATTTTCTTTCATGTTTAAATATGACCTACCGTGTCTCTAACTATAACATAGTTCATTTTTTATAACCATCTATCATAGTTGTCATTGAATTTATAATTTCTGTATTAAAATAATAATTATATTTTGATTATTATTCTCAATAGGATTCTATAATGGCCTCTTTGACCATTTATTTCTAACCAAATTCTTTTTGGATATATGTGCCGAATAGAAATAAAAAAATTTAACTTCATTTTAATAGAATATATAATTTATTATAAGATGAAAATAAAATAAATAAAAGAACAAAAATGTTTGTTACAGAATTAAATATTAATATTATGTTTTTTATTCTTCATGATAAATAATATATGTGATAGATCATAATCAGGTTATGAGACATTGTACAATAAAAAAACAATTTTAATGTTTTAATGATATTTAATCTAATTTTTTTTCAAATATATATTATTATATTTATATTATTAATTTATTTATATGGTTATAAATTTAATATAGTTAAATTTTTCTGTATATTTTAATTTCTATAAGTAGGTTTTAAAAGTTTGTTTTGAAGAATTATATTTCAAATTTTTTAACTTTTCCCCAAATGAAAAAAGTATTCCCTATTATAATGAATACACCATATAAAAAATTCTATATGAACATATCCATTATGTGATGATTTTATTCAATTACGATGTTATATTTTTACTTAAAATAAAACTATTTTTTATTTTTTTTCATCATATTTTTTAATTGGACTTTATTTCTGAAAAATTATTTCTATAGTTATATAATGGAAATGTTACTGAAATTTATATATTATTCATTATTTGGTATATCATATTATATATAAAAAACATGTGAAAACTATTTAGCATAAATGATATGTGAGACCAATATTGTTATATTATGGGTGTTCTTGATACATCATATATGATTGGTGATTCGTATATAGCTTATGTGATGATTGAGCGTCATTATAACTCATTAATGCATCTGGTATTATTCCTTATATGGAAAAAAGTTGATCTGAGGTAATCTATGTGGGTAATCATTTAAATTTAAATATTCCTTAGTTATTTATGAAATGAGTTGTGATTATGATGCTCTAAATCACCTAATACGGATTTTTATTTTCTTAAGATGACTTCAACTATTTCTATTGGTGAAAAAAATATCTATTTTTCATATAAAAATTATATTTTTCTTATACTCAGTGAACAATGGGATAAAGTTAATCAATTTGGGTATTTTATTATTTTTCAATAAACTAATAATGTCTTGTTTTTGTCATTTAATGAGTCTATTGTACTTATACCATGTTTGGAAATGTTTTTATTAGTTTTTATAAATGGTTAATAATTGTAAATATTACATGTTAAAATTCATTAAGATTTTCAACAAATGAAAATGTGATTCATTTAACATGTATGATATTGTGGAAAAATCGATATATAGTATATTTTCTATATTTGAAAACATAGGTTTTTTCTATATGGATTATTGTATATCTCTTTAAAACTATAAACTAAAATGACCATAAAAATATAAGAATTTTAAATCAAGATTATGAAATCAATAATGATAATTTTTTATGGTTGGATATTTATATATTTCATTATATGAATTGGTTAGATGAAAATATTGAATAGGACAATGTAAATATAACATACAAGAATATTTATATATTATTGGCATGTTTAAAATATATAAAAAGTTAGGATTATAATATTATTCCTAAAAATTTCTATTTTCTTATAATCATATTTTATAACATAAATTAGAAAGCTTACATTGAAAGATATCAAGATAAATATATCACAAAATTCAACATCCCAAAATTGTTTGATTTCAAATTTATCAATGTGCTGTATTAGTGGATTATTTGAAGTATGATAAAAATTACAGTGTAATCAACCTTAGAGTGAAGCCCAGTTTACATAAGGGAAAAATTAAAAAGTAGAGAATTTATTTAAATAAGACCATATTGAATTCTAGGAAACATGTAATCCAATTAAAGATAATAGATTGTTTTATTATTTGGAAAATATATTTTTTTCATAGTATTTTTTGAAACCCATAAAGTAATTGTTTATATTTTTCATATCAAATGTGATACAGATTGATAGAGGTATAATAATACCATTGATTGATGAAATTCATGACATAGAATGAAATAAATTTAAAAATATTATTATAGTGAATGTTTACTAATAATTTTTTTAATCAGGATGGAGTGAAAATTATATTAATTGAAATAGAATAAGAATATTTAGTAGCTGAGTATTAATAAACTATAAAATGGTGGGATAGTGTGTAACATATTTTAATAGAGTCAGTGATTATATAATTATTCAATTTTACTCAGATTTTTATCTATGTTTAATAGGTGACTTGCCCATATGATAATTTATATATTATAATGATTTTTTGAATTTATGTGAATTTAGAAAAGGAGTTATTTAAACTTATGATACTTGAGATGCCAAAATAATGAAATGGTTAAGGTGGAATGAAATCGAGAATAATCTAGCTAAGAGATATAGATGTAAGCCCCCAATGTCTTCCAAAAGAGGAAAAAAATTCATCATGAAAAAATTCTCATGATCTTTAAAATATTTCTAGTATTGTATGATTGGTCATATACATGATTAATGTAAATAATGTTGTAATAATCAGGACATGGATTTGATATTTAAGATTTAAAATTTTGATTACTTTTTTATAATATGTTTTTGAATTATGGTAACTTGTCTCAAATTTAAGTTAAATTTGGTTGAAATCATCAATATCCAATATAAAATGTGTAGAAAAATTTTTTTCTACAGGTATGGATGATGTTTGAAATCTATGGAATTAGTTATAAGTATGTTTCAAGTTTATTGGAATTAAGAAAATACCTCATTCCGTATAGATATTCACATCCCCTCATTATCAAAAAAATGTCCATGGATAATGGAATATTACCTCTTCAATAGTTTAGATAATTATTTTGGGATAGATAATGGTTCTATGTTTAATGAAATATTAATTTATATATATATTATTATTGTTATTAGTTAGATGATATTTAAAATAAATCATGTTGAACTGACTATAATAGATATGGATATTATTTTTTTACAGATTTTGTTTTATTTTATCATTATAAGAAAGAGATAAAAATATGATTTTTATATTGAATGATTTAATACATATCATAGTGATTACTATAGTTTTGATATTGAATAAATATGATTGTGATATCTACCTAGCTGATTTTTTTGAAATGAGTTATAATATTCAAAATAATGAAGATCAAGTACTAAATTATCATGTTGATGTGTTTAATTATGACTCTACTTTTGATATTCTTGATTGGGTTGTTGAGTATACTGTTGACTCAGTTTCTGAGGGTTATCCAATTTAATATAACCCTTCTAATGATATTTAACAATATATAATGAAATTTTCAAATTTTTTATATGTGTTCTTGATAATAAATAATTTATCCAAGTTTCCCAGAATGGGGAGGTAAAATTTTATTTTTTAAAAATAATAATAGAACAATGGATCCTTTCCATGATTATGGATCCTGGAAAAAATATCTTTTATGAACATGTATCTATTTCCTCAAATAAAAAATTTATTATATCGTCTCTACAAAGTGATTTTTTATAAAGATTATTTTCAGGTTATGCTATAATTAAATTATTTTATAGAATAAATTATTATAAGGAGAGTATTTAGGATTATATATGATCGTTTTCATTTTTATTGAGGCCTTATTGAATTTTTAATGCATCAGCTGTATTAATGGAATTATTAATTGTATTTTCTACTACTATTTAGGTTTTTTATAGACTAAATATTTTTATATTAAAATGATATCTATATCAAGAATTAAACATAAGTATTGTTTATAGAATAAAAAAATTAAATAAGATATATTAAAATTTTAGTAAATATAAATTTTTGATGTTAAAAATTACATCCATTGTATAAATTGTTTCTAATGGCGTCTTATACTTTGTCTATAAATACTAATGTAGTTGAATAATGGGAAATAAAAAAAATTGAGATTCATTGTATTCATCTAAATTCTTGTCACTACCATTACATTTTTTAACAATACAGTGTTCTCTATCCCAATAAATTTGCCATTATTAATAATTGAAAATTTTAATATGAACAAATAGTGCAATGATTGTTTTTAGACAAATCATGAAGACATATGAATGTTATAGTTTTGGACCTACCATCTAGAAATGGTGATGTTATCATATAATTTTATTATTTATTAATGTTACATGGTTATCTCATAATGTAAAATGATTTGTTAAATTCATATGTATCAATAAAAAATGAACACCAAGAGTTAAAATATCGTATACATGGTCTTCAGTTATCCACTAGGGGTTTTTACATAATATTATGGATCTAATATTATTATTTATAAATAATTGTATTAAATATTAATAAAAAAATCTTAACTATAAATTCAATTTAATATAGCTATATTAGATATATATGATACAGATTGAACATATTTTCAATTATTAATGAATAATTCATTGTAATCATTTAAAATAAAATAAGTAGCTAAAGAATTGATTAATTTAAATAATTCAACATTTTCCAAGAAATTTTTTTAATAAGAATAATTGGATAATGTCTGAATAAATATTTCGTAGAAATCAATCATTCATGAACAACCTCTATTTGGTTTTTGGTGTCAGTATAATCATCTCTATTACAATAAAAAATGAATAATAGAAAGGATCATGATCAACATGAAAATGTTGAATCTGTTAAGAAGGGTAATTTTCTTGAGTATTAAATTTGGGAAGAAGTTTTTATCAGGTATTAGAAAGGACTATGTGTTTCTTTGGTATTTCAGTTGACAAATAAATTTATGAGGTATCACCATGGTCCCAGATTTTTCATTAATGCTGAAAATAGTAATATTTTGAGAGGACATAATTATTATTATTTTTGTGATGAAATAAGAAAAATATATTTATAAATTTACCCTAATGTGTTTTGAAGTTAAAAATATTAATCTAGATTAAAAATTAATAAAAAAGATTCAAAATATATATCGAATTCCATTGTGGACATAAGAAAAAATAACCTTGGATTTCATGATACTAATATCAAAGACAATATAAAGTAATAAATTAATATTTTTAATTATTGATCCAATTTTAAAATGTGCACATTTATTTAAAATTTGATATACCTCATATTTATTTCTTATTTAAAAGTGATATATCAAAAATATATTAATGATATATGAATTTCCTCCCTATATTTTATCTGAAATTGATTAAATTATTCCATCAAAATTTGCATAACTCTTGAAATGTAATTGGGTACTATTTTAAATTTCTATAAATTTTTTTATCATTTATTTCTTGGAAAATCTAGGTGAAAAATTTACTAAATTTACGGAATATTATTTTAATGTAAAATGGATTACATGGAATGTTGGGATCAATATCTTCCATTTGTATAATTTTCAAATAAAATTTACATTTAATCAAATATATATATGGTCCTTCTAAAAAATTATATTGAAAGAAATTCAAGTCTCCAAAGATATGGAATAATGTTATGGATGTTTATGGGGAAATATATATAAGAATAAATTTTTATGAAATTTAATAATATAAATCAATTCTTAAGGCTTGTATAGATAGAGATTAAAAACTATTCATACTAGAAGGAGAAAGATGTTTTTTATAATATTTTGATCATATTTTTCATATAGTATCTATAAAGAGAAGTGTTATTAATTTTTTACAAACAAGGAATACATGTTAAAGATTCATTGGATAAAATTAATTATTTCATATGGTTGGATATGTTACATACCTCGTTTCATTTTATATTATTTTATCACACTTTAAAATATATCAGTATGTCCTCGTGTTAAGAAAATATGTGTTGAATTAACCTCTTTTTTTGATTGCTGAAGAATTCCTGTTTAATGACAGCATATCTGATGTGAAACATCATAGTCATATTATTAAAATAATGTGAAATAGATATGGAATAATTCAATTTATCAGGATATGGTTTTATTGGAGTATCATATTTTGGATGATGTAAACAGGGAATAAAAATTTTCTATGAGGGAATGATATATTCATTTTTTGTAAGGAACAAAATTTTATGGATGTAATTTATATAATGGGGGAAGAATGTATCAACCTATGTAAATATTGATGAAAATATTTTAAAGTTAATTAAAATCCATAAATTAGATAGTTATATTCATTATAAACAATTATGTAAATTCTTAAATTTAAAATGGAATATTTTTATTTCATTCATTCGATATAATGTTTTATCTAGAAGATTAATTTCTAATTCATATAAAATTAATTTTTAAAATTGAAAATAAAATTTTAATTAATCATGTAATAATAATTATATAATGGTGTTTTACAGTACATTTTCAATGATTTAGTATTTATTTACTAGTGGAAAATACTTATTTTTATTGAAACTGATAAGTTAAGGATAATTATTTAAAAATTCATAGTATATTTTTTAATTTGTTTCTAAAATTAATTATTTATATTTTATTCAATATACTTGAAATATGAACTATTAAATTTATATTAAAATTAAATTTTCTCTAAAAAAATTCTTCTATTATAACACATTTTTCTTAAATAATTACATTCATCACGTTAATAATATTTATGAAAATTTAAACCCATTCAAAATTGTTCATTGAATCATAAAATGAATTAAATATTTCTAGCATGGATGTATTAATTTTGAAATATTGTCCATTTTCATTTCTGTCTAGACAAATAATAATTGTAGTAAAGAATTATCACCACATTAGGGGTAAATTAGTTAATTATGGGTGAAAATAATATTATAAATCTTAATAATAGACAGTCACACTTATCACTATACAATAAGATGAGTGGTGATTTCCAAGACTACATATATTTTAAAAATATGGGATCATGGTGCCATAATTCTTTAATTTTTCCTATAATACTATATAAATTAATAAAAAAAATCCAAAAATTTAGTTCATTAATTTAATATTAATAATTTTTATAGATATAAAAATATGATATGTTTAGTTCTAATGGTTTTTCTCATTGATAAATAATTATATTTTATCATTGTAATTTAATTCCAATTTTAGGGATGTTATAATTAAAATTGATTATTATAAAACATTGTCTATCTAACTTTTAAATTAATATAAAAATAAAATGTATGATATTAAAAAAAATTAAATTTTTCTAATATGAATGAATTATTGTGTTCATTTATTTTTTAGAAAAATATAAAATGGTATGTATGTATAAAAGGATTATACTCAAATACAATTTTATCATGTTGTTTTCAGTGTCAAATTAATTAAACAATTGAAAAAATTCTTTATTTATATTTTATATTATATATTGATTTATTAAATAATTTTAAATATTTAGAAAACAAATCTTTATCTAATTAGTTATAATATAGTTTAAAAAATATACCATATTCCTTTTACCGGACAATTATTGTTCTCTAATAAAAATTAGAACAACAATGTTGTTGAATGAATTATTATTATGTTAATTGAGAAGTAATGGATATATGGTTTAGAAAAAAAATTTAAAAATGAATATAAACATGTAATATTTATATTTTATGAAATAATTTAAATTAATTTTTGTCATATAATTTGATTATTTAAATATATATTCATATAAATGTGAAAATTAATTTTTATTAGTTTAATATATTACGATATTCCCTGTCTTCTATTCACATCTGTTAAAAAAGAGAATATTTCTACACTTTTATTCACAGTAAAGATATTTTTGTCTCAAATAGTCTCAACCAAAATCACATTCCTACATCCATCACCACGTTATAATGTATTTTTATTGATTATAATACCATCCATGTAATTATTAATTTTTTAACCATAATAGTGTTTTCAATGAAGAGTTATAGTTTTAACCAAACATTTTCATATTATTTATTCCTCCAACACATTAAAATAAACTAAATCCAATCTTAAATAATATAATAATTATAATTTAGTTTTTAAAATTTTTATTCTTTTAAATTTTTATCATATATCAATATCTAATTTCATCTAATGGGGAAAAATGTCATTTATGTGTACTGTTGAAAAATCCTTATGAGTCAATTTAATTTGTTTTACATTATCTCCTCTAATATATGGTTATAATGCCAGATTTTAATTATGTGTATATATATATTATTTTTAAAAAAATTATATTGTTATATAAATATAATATAATATTTATTATATTAATATGCAATTTATTAAAAAATTTAAAATGTTGTTTGTGTGTATGTGTGGTTTTCAATAACCACTATTAAATGTGATTTATTTTACATGAAAGAATAATGTGGGTGATATATATATGATATAATAACAAAATATTACCTATTTATTATATAATTATCCTTATTTAATGTTTAAATAAAATTTACCTTCTTTATATTGTAATCATGGAAAAAATAAAATGTTACTCATTTATAAGGATGACTTACCATCTATGTGATTATAACATAGTTTATTATTAATAACCATTAATGATATTTTAGTAAATATGTATAACTTATATATACTAATTATAATATATAAATGATATTTAATAATATGATGATGAAATATTGGCCTTTTTGACCATTTCGACATGCGATCCATAAATAATAAAAATATTCAATAAAAGGAGAATTGATTATGTAACTTATTATAACATGGAAATAAAATAAATAATAAACATTAAAAAATTATTTAAGATTGAAAATAATTGACATATTTTTATCAACTTATATGATAAATAATGTACACGATGATATACACTCACGGAAGTGACACTTTACATTAAAAACACTTTTTAATTACTTTCAATATTTATTTTGGTAATACACATCTTCGATGTAACTGTTTTTATACTATGTAATCAATGTATTTATATGGAAGAAAATTAATAATAAATGAAATTTTATGTCTCTTTACTTTAATCCATTTAATTTTAAGATTAATATTTTTAAATATTTTATATGAAATATTTTGTATTTATTTCAAAAGTCCAATCGAATGTTATATTTTAAGGTATTAAACTTCAATGGTTTTATCCCAAAACCAAAAAAAATTATTTTATGATTTTATTATTATAAATGAAATCATTTTTCTCTATGAAATAATACATTATCCCTCTTTTACTTTCATTTTAGTTTTTTGACTGTGTATTTTAAATTAATGTTTATATATGTGGAACTACTTTTCATAAGACATTAAAATATTTTTTCAAGGTATCTATTTTTAAATTTAAATGGGTAAATTCTTTTAATAATTATTTTTTCTATTTGAAATATATATTATTAATGGGTTATCATGTTGAATTTTATATGTCGGGCGAACTCGATTGATCTTTTACTATTGGTAAGCCTACTAAATTAAACAATATGGATGATATAAATAGATATTATAGTATGAGTGTTCCCCATTATAGATATCATATTCATTGGAAAATGTTCATAATCATTAAAGTCATGAATTATTGATTTTACTATTATGAAATCCATATTACATTTAATATGTGCACTTACCTTGGTAAACATTACTACCAAGAAGTGATGGGAAATTCAATTATTTAATTTTGAAAAATATAATTCCATTCAATTAAACCTATTAAACATATAAAGAAGCCCATTCCACACAATATTCTCTCTCATCCTCTCCTTGTGTGTATTAATGAGTACATAATGAGAATTACATTAATGTTATGTTTTTCTGAATAAAACCCACTATTTTCCATTTTGGTTCTCACCCCCATGATGGATTTTTCATTTTACATCACTATAATTCTAGTTGTTAAAATGGATTTTAGATCCAATTGGAATTATTTAACTCTAACTCCAATCATTTGACACTGTTTTTTTGTCTTAAGGTCAATGATTTCATTATGTCGTTCTAATTGAGAGAAGTCATTCTCTTCATGATCCTACTAAAAGAGATCATGTCCTTTTCAAACCAACTAAATTTCATTTCTTATTTTTAATAGATTGATCCATTAATGAATAATTATATGATATTTTGCATTAATTTTATTGGAAATAACATTTTAATTATTTTGAAATATATTTCGGTCGAGTCTCTTATCCTCGCTCAATAATTCTAATCACTTGTAATCCCTGGATTCCTTAGTGTAACACTGCTCTAGAAATTCTACCTTCTATATAATGTCAAAAAACCAATTTTATATATGAATGTTATGAAAAAATCATCATTAGTATTTAATTTGACGGAAATACATAAAAAATATCTAAATTATTATAAAAAATCATCATTAATTTTTGGGGCATTAAATAATATCTTTTTCAATTATTTTATGTTCTTATTATATTCTATTTGGGAATCAAAAATGATTTTCACGTGTTTATGATCATGAATGAATGTATCAAATAGTTTCCTTGTGAAATCATTGTTTGTATTGCACATACCTGGATGGGTGTGAACATATCTTGTTTCTCATTATTAAACACCTATTAAAAGCAAACATTATGCATTTGTTATATTAATTTTTATCATGTTTGTGTATAAATGTATCCTCTTTTTTCATATGCTAAAAAATGTTCACTTCCATTCAATTTTGAGAGTGCTACAACTTCCAATGAAACTATATAAAACCCACTATATTCAATAGGAAACACACCATATCAAGGGTGAATGAGTACACTTTCCATCTTAATTTTCCCATTTCTTAATATGTTTTGGTTCTAATATGAATAATTATTGTTTGGTGGTGCTCATTTTCTCTAGAAATGAGATCCTCTCCCCAAATATCACTAACCACTCGATCGACGGCTTCCCCATTTATAGGGGATGAATAAAGTTCTTCTCACCACCATAGATACACATGAAAAGAATTATTTAAGTCTCCATTAATAATCCAAGAGTTATTCCACACCACAACTCATCTTCAAACATCAAGTAATTCAAGGCATACAAAAGTTAATGGAATTTACTCTATATGAGTACATGTTTCTTTATTTTGATATAATAATAACATGCATGTGATGAGGTTAAAATGATCCACATTTATCCAATCTAATGATCCATCATGGATGAATATCCTCCTATGGAATTCATGTTTTTTTTGTAGTTTCTCATTCATTTAATTATCAAACAAGTACAAATTTTATTTCCATGGATGATGTCATTTTCGTCCCTCATTTATCATCATGATTGAACAAAATTTAATGATATATATATAATCAATCAATCAGTGGAATATATGTTCTCTAGCATATAAAATATTGTTGCAGAAGCCAAATGATAGAGATGGTCATCGATATTGATCAACTGGCTGCGATCAACCGAATTATCAAGCATTTGTTTTTACATCATTTAATTAACAATGTAACACCCTGAACCTAGTTACCCAGAGTCAGTGATTTATTACATAACATTGGTATGATCACAGAAGATCATGTTTCAGAATACTGATTAGTTTAGTATCCTTGTAAACACTAGATATATCCATAAATAATACATTACATCAGAAAGTGAAAAAAAGTACAATAACATAGTCACCATAGTCCACACCAATATCCCCTTCAGAATATCCATGCAGGTCAGCCATAAAATATTTCTTCACATCCTAGGAAAAATAAAACATAGAAAGGGGTAATATCAGATGGTTAGTAAGGATACCAATATAGCAAATGCTTTCATAAATAAACATAAACATTTACGGCAATGTATAACTGAAACAAAAGCCTTTTAAACTTGAACTTCAGTATAATATGGAAAAAGTAAAATGAAATAATTCCATTTAATAATTCACATGTATATTCTATCAGTTGAATAATCACATGCAATTTCAATAACAACATTCATAATGACAGAATGCATAATTCCATACAATCATAACAACGTAGCCAAGGCCTCATACCAAGACTCAAATAAGATTTTGTCAAGGCCTCGTTCCAAGACACTAGTTTGTCTCGTAAGACCTACCGATGCATCAAGGAGCAATATCGAGCTCCACTCATCACTTATTAAGTCCAATACATTCCTCATATGAATAGGTTTAAACAAATCATAAACCATAACATAATCGTATCATATAAAACATGCATAAAGGAAACATAACATTTCCACATTTCAATCACAAGATATAAATACAACACATTGATATAATAAAAACATTATCAAAACCATTTTCAATACCAAAATAAAAGAAAATTAAAACATGGTTTTTATTTTTCATTTAAAAAAAGTTAAGGTTTGTAGAGGAAGCCGAAACTCAAATAATGGTCACGGCGGTGGAGATTTCGTTGTCACCGCATACGTACGAAAAAAAACATTCCTTTTGGTCATTTAGTAAAACTCTTCGTATAAAAAATATTCCTTTGGAATAAATGTAAAAGTCAAAGGGGTTTATACACTGTATAAAAGAAAGTTGTGTATAAAATAAAATTTTCTTCAATGAAATGAGATTGATACGAAGTCCCTTACCTCCAGTCTGACTTGACTCGATCATTCCTTAACATCCTGAATAATAAAATAGACTTAATTTATACATTCTTAAGAACCTTTTTCAAGTTCATTATTCCTTTTATATCACTTATTACTATGTTATGAACATTATGTAATTATATATGTTAATAACGGTCTTTTTGTTGATCTTCGATACTTGAGTCAAAAATAAACTTCTTATAACTACAATTTGTTCATGTGGTAAAATAACCATTATATCCAGAATTATATTCATCATGTAGATATCATATATATTATTAATATCCAGTATATAAATTCATTTATAATATTACATAACATTTAGAAGTATGAAATGAAATGCACCTTTCATGGAGACGGTAAGTTGTACGTACGCATGAACACTAATTTAATTTATATTTCATATTTAATGGAATGAAATAAAAATTATATAAAGGTGTATTAGAATTAAAGTATAATATCATATATAATATCATTTACTCCATCCTCTATACGTCCCACATATGAAATTGACGATTCAAATCACTTTGAGGGGGCGGTAGCCCGCATTTCCTAAAATGAGATTATCACGTTTACCCATAATGGAAATCATAAAGGCATGACATAAATGAAAAATACAGACGAAAAAAGAAAACATAAAAATAATATATATCATATATAAATATAGTGATACGTTAATGGCCACCATGAGAGGTGTTAAAAGAAGTTTGAACAATCATCGTTTCGGGAGGCACTAATTCGCCACCCCCAGAAACACTATGTTCTTTAACCATTAGACAAAAGTGTGTGTAAGTGTAAATAAAATAATTATCATAAAAACAACCTATAATATTTAATATACTGGTGGTGTTACAAAAAAATGGAATAAAAATAGTTTAAGGGGTTGGAGAAGAAAAATAAAACAAAAGAATATAAGAGAAGACATTACCTTAAAATTGGGTAACTCTTTTCGATTTGATCCAAGGTCTTCATTGGGAAGACTTCTGCCCAAATTGAGGCTTCTAAGAGTAAGAGTGGGAAGTTGGGAGAGTATTTGGGTAGTGTTTGTCCAATCCAAATGGGTTGATGGTGTGAATAAGGTGGTAGAGGTTGGGGCCTTTTATAAGAGGAGAGGAGGGGCACTCTTGGAAAGTCAAGAAATGTTACATTATTATATAATGAGTTTCAGATTTTAAATGTCCCAAAATTATAAATTTCGAGGATATGGTGATAAAGGTTCGAAATAAACTCATCCAATTGGTTTTTGATAGGTGTAACTCTTATATTTTACATTATCGTTTCATTTTATTTAAATAGTTAATTAATGAGGTAATCGCTACATCATCATTGTGTCATAAAAAATATAATTTATTTAATTTCTAAAAATTATATAAAAAATATCATGATGTAGTAAATCTTTTTATCTTTCCAATGAATATTTATAGTCTAATATTTAACTTATATAACCCCATTTAATAATTTTTCTAGTAAAATAAGACATGTTTGTGACAATTTTATTTTTACTTAAAATAAGAAGTTATTAATGTCATTTTCTTACCCAAGTGTCTCCATGGGGTCCCCAAGTTGACCCATGGATTTTATTGGTCATCCATGACTAATAAAATTTGGGTAGGATGTTTGTAAAAGTAATTTCATATTATTATAACATTATATTTAGCTTAAATTACACTAATTACCTTTAATCGTGATTAATAGAACTTAAAAGTTACTATTCACCAAAAATTATTTTAATCCCATTGAACCACATTTTACGTCCTAATGACAATGATGTATGTTGGATTTTTAAAATACAATTCACAGAAGAAGTGAAATTTCATTTAAACGAAAAATCAGTTTTTTAACTACCACATAGTGGTTTCACTATTCATCAAAATTGAAGTTTTTCAGAAAAATACCAATAATTCACCCTAAGCTATAATTGATATTCCGAATTCAAAAATGATGTATATTTTAAAAAATTCCAAACACATAAGTTTTATTCATTAGTTTTATAATTAATTCCCGTTGTCAAAACAAATAGCGTGTTTTTAAGAAACAATATTAATCAAAAGATTGACAGTTGTTTATGTCATATTTAAAAGTGAAATTAATTCTAATGACCACCATTGGATAAAATGTTAAAATTATAATATTATTATACATTAAAACCACTCAATAGTATAATTTATCACTATAAATTTTTTTGATTAAAAATGTTGTTTTTTTGTATTTTTTCTATTCATAGAAAATTAGAAGTTCTCAGAAAAATACCAAAATTTCAACATAGGCTAATTTCGATATTCCGAATCCCAAAATGACGTAAATTTTCAAATATTAAATTTATATAATTTCAAAAAGTTTGTATTAATATTCATAACAACTACTTTGATTGGTCGAGGTGTGTTTGAATCTCGAACTTACATACAATGCAAGCTACTGCATTATTGAAAGAGAAGAATACCGTGGAAGATTGTGGGGTTACATTCTACCCTCCTTCAATAAATTTCATCCTCATAATTTGAAATTGTTTTTAGAAAATAAAAGTTTTAAATTCGAAAAAAAACTTTGTGGAAAATCCACATCAGAAATAGGGTTAATAAAAATATAACATTAAAAGAATGAAAGAGAAGTACAAAGGTCACCTGAGATAGCCCATAATAGGATTCTATGAAAATATGGATATGGAGGAGAAAAAAACCATCAAGGTCTGATGGAGAGTTTTAGAAAATAAGATTATGAAGAATTTAACTACATGAAAATCACAAACTTGTGATAGGTTAAACGGTCTTTGATTCCTATGTAGGAAAAGTTAACAGACAACATTTTTGTTTTAAGTTACCTTTTATAAAGTTCAATAATTTATTTATGAGATTTACTATGAATGTAAGGAAATATACATAAATATAATGTATACATTTATTATTTAATAAATTTTTACCACAAACCCATCTTTCACTCCAAAAGGTAATATAACTCAAAAATATTATATTTATCCTAATCGTATATGGTTCCAAATTTTAACACATACCATTTAGATTAGGAAAACTATTATATAATAACCAGGGACTTCCTGTAGGTTAGTGGTAGGTAATAAAGGCATGTCGCACTATGGTTGTGGGTTCGATTCTTACAGCTTTGTCCGATGTGATGGGTTATCCCCCAACCTGCAGGTTGTCATTTTCCTAAAACTATAGTATTATAATATTCAAAAAATTATTTTCAGAAATTTTTTGTCATTAAAAAATAATATCCAATGCTCAACTTTATCCATTACAACCTTTATACTTATTCAAAATACCATTGTCCAGACTCTCTCTAAAAGATCTCAAAATTCTAAAATCAATTGTAACATAAGATTCCCCAAACAATGTAATGTTTCTCTTATTGTTACATACTAAAAATATGATTACCTTCATCATATTAAAACCATAATAAAAACAAAAAGTACTATAGTAAAATCCTTATATATATCACATTATTCTTATAACCATAATATAGTTCTTGAGTCCAAAAACTCAAATACAATAATTATTCAACTTCATTTGTAGTAACATCATAAGCATGTCCTTTCTCCCTTGGATTTTTATGAGGTATGTTTCCTTGGCGTTTAGGACATTAATTTGAATAATGCACCATTTCTCTACAATTGTATTATTCAACATTTAAAGCCTCTTTTTTCCCTTACAATCATTAGCCTGGTGACCCTTTTCTCCACATTTATAACAAACTCCCATTCCTTTTAGGCAAGTACCGGGGTGATTCTTCCCACAATTATCGCCTAATGGAAAATTCTTCTTTCCCTTATTCCTTTTATATGTCTCTTATTCCACCATTATCTTCTCCTCTTGCTTTAATTTGTTGTCATAAGACTTAGATAATTCCTTTTCTGTCTTGATAGCACACTAGACTATATCTTCATACGTTGACAAGGATTGTGAGACTAAGGCTCGACGGAGAAAAGGTTTTAACCCATCAAGGAAACTATCACTATTACTTCATGGGTTACGTATATAATCTGCAGCATGCCTCTCAAACCTTGTAATGTTAGCCTCATAATTTGTGACATTCTCATCCCCTTTTTGCCTTAGACTCCAAAATTGTCTTTCCATATCCTCTTGATGGTTATGTGGAAATTATTTTTCAATGAAAATTTCCTTATACTCCCTCCATTCCATACTTGATACTTCTTCATCTTCCTTTGTGTTTTGGATCAGCGAACACCATTGATTGGCATCCCCAGTGTGTCGGTAAACTTCCATGAAAACATTCTCCCTTTCGCTACTCCCTAAGGGGTGGAATATTTTCTTTAAGGAGTTTATCCATTGCTCAACTACTAATGGATTTTTACCCCCATTATTTGTTGACAGTTGTTTCCTCATGAAACGATCTATCATTGATCCTCCACGTTGCGGATCAGGGTTCTCCATACGAGTAATGTTTTTATTCATAACCTATATGAGTTGTCCCAGTATGGTGATAAGTAGATCAGCAACAGTTGTATCACCAGCTCCATTATAATTATCTTGATTAGGAAGGGTAATTTCTACATGGAGTGCGTGCATTGATATAGTTTTCATTCCTTCCACTAGGCGCCATTTCTAAACAATGTCATAAAAAAGATTAGTTTATGAATTGAAATAAAAAATAAAAAACTTGAAAAACATTTAGAATAAATTTAACTATTTATGGATATAATCCCTAATCATAAAAATGTAAAATTTGAGGATGTATATACTCATAATCCCTTCATAATGGTTTGTAAAGAATATGATAATTATCCTAAGAATATCCTCTTGTAGTGTCATAACCAAGAGTGTAGTAAGGCCCATTCTCGTGCACCAGTTCTCATTCGAGTCTAGCTCAAAGTGGTGTTTTTGGGTATTACACCAAGGTACTTCTCTGCTAGAGCCGCCTCTACCTGCTCGTATCCAGATAGGGATGTATTTCTCGGAAAAACTCACAAAATCTCTATAATACTAGAATTCTAGGAATTTATTCTATAATAATCCTCAAAGTCTATATTAGGTCTATGTGGTCTAATCAGAGTTTATTTAAATCTAGGTTCCAAGGATAGTACTAAATTACCTCTGATACCAACTGTAACGCCCTGACCCCAGTTACCCATAGACGGTGCAGTATTACGTAACATTGGCATGATCACAAAAGATCAAGTCTTGAAAGACGGATTAGTTTAGTAGCCTTGGAAACACTACATACATTTATTAAAGTTACATTACATCATATAGTGAAAAACTACAATAACATAGTCTCCATAGTCCACACCCATATCCCCTTCAGACTATCCCAAAAGGTCAGCCAAAAAATATTTCTTCACATCCTGGGAATTATAAAACATAGAAAGGGGTGAGCTCAGATTCTCAGTAAGGATAACAATATAGCGGATGCTTTTATAAATAAACATAATCATTTAAGGCAATGTATAACTAAAACAAAAGCCTTTTAAACTTGAACTTCAGCATAATATGGAAAAGGTAAAATTAATTAATTCCATTTACTTATTCACATGGATATGCTAATGGTCGAATAATCACATGAAATATCAATAACCACATTCATAATGATGGAATTCATAATGTCAGACTATCATAACCACGTATCCAAGGCCTCGTTCCAAGACTATAAATAAGATTTTGTCAAGGCCTCATTCCAAGAAACTAGTTTGCCTCATGAGACCTACCGATGCATCGAGGAGCTATATTAGGATCCACCCGTCACTTATTAAGTCCAATTAATTCCTCATATGAATAGGTTTAAACATATCATAAACCATAACCTAATCATATCACATAAAACATGCATAAAGAGAACATAAAATTTCCAAATTTCAATCACAAGATATAAATTCAACACATTGATATAATAAAAAAAAATTCAAAATCATTTTCAATACCAAAATAAAAGAAAATTAAAACTTGTTATTTACTTTTCATTTAAAAAAAGTTATGGTTTGTAGAGGAAGCTGAAACTCAAATAATGGTCAGAGCGGCGGAGAAGTCGTTATCGCACCATACGTACGACAAAAAAACAACCCTTTTTGACATTTAGTAAAACACATTGTATAAAAAAGATTCCTTTTTAATAAACATAAAAGTCAAAGGGATTTATACACCATATAAAATAATTTTGTGTATAAAATAAAATATCCCTCAATGAAAGGAGATTGAGACGAAGTCCCTTACCTCGTCTCCGACATGACTTGATCGTTCTTTAACCTCCAGAATAATATACTAGAGTTAATTTATACTTTCTTAAAAACCTTTTTCAAGTTCATTATTCCTTTAATATCTCTTATTACCATGTTTTGACATTTTGTAATTATTTATGTTAATAATGGTTGTTTTTTCCATCTTTGGTACTTGAGTCAAAAATAAACTTCTTATAATTACAAGATGTTCATGTAGTAAAATATCCATTATATCCAGAATTATATTCATGATGTAGATATCATATATATCATATATATAAATTATATAAATTCATTTATAATATTACATAACATTTAGAGGTAAGAAATGAAATGCACCGTTCATGGAGACGGCAAGCCGTACGTATGAATGAACGCTACTTTCATTTCTATTTCATATTTAATGGAATTAAATCATAATGAAATAAAGTTGTATTATAATTCCAGTATAATATCATATATAATATCATTTACTCCATCCTTTATATGTCCCACATATGGCATTGATGATTGAAATCACTTTGAGGGGGTGGTAGTTTCATTCTCTAAAATGAGATTATTGCGTTTACCCATAATAGAAATCATAAAGGCATGCCATCAATGAAAAATACAGAAGCATAAGGAAAAAATAAACATAATATATATCATATATAAATATAGTGACATCTTAATGGGCACCATGAGAGGTGTTAAGTGAATATTGAACAACCATCGTTTCATGAGGCACTAATTCACCACCCACAGAAACAGTATGATCTTTAATCAGTAGACGAATGTGTGTGTAAGTGTAAATAAAATCCTTCTCATCAAATCATCCTAGAATATAGGCGATACTTTTTATTTTACAAAATAAAGGAATAAAATGAGTTTAAGGGGTTGTAGAAGCAAAATAAAACAAAATAACATAAGAGAATACATTACCTTAAAATCAGGTAACTCTATTCGATTTGAGCCAATAGATTCATTGGGAGGACATTTGCCCAAATTGAGTCATCTACGAGTAAGATAGGGACGTTTAGAGATTATTTGGGCAGTGGTTAGCCGATCCAAATGGCTTGAAGTTGTGAATAAGGTGATAGAGGTGGGGGCCTTTTATAAGAGGAGAGGAGGGGCACTCCTGGAATGTCAATAAATATTACTTTATTATATAATGCGTTTCAGATTTTAAAGGTCCCAAAATTATATATTTTGATGATAAAGTGATAAGGGTTCTAAATATTATCATCCAATAGGTTTTTGACAGGTGTATGTTTTAGATTTTACATTATCTTTTCACATTATTTAAATCGTTAATTAATGAGGAATCACTGCATCATCATGGTGTCATAAAACATTTAATTTATTTAATGTCTAAAAATTCTAAAAAAAAATCATGATGTAGGAAATAGTTTTATCTTTCCAATTAATATTTGTAGTATAAATTTTAACTTATATAACCCCATGTAATAATTGTTTTTGTAAAACAAAACATGTTTGTGAAAATTTTATTTTTACTTTAAATAAGAAGTTATTAATGTCATTTTCTTACCCAAGTGGCTCCATGGGGGCCCCAAGTTGACCCATGGATTTTCATGGTCGGCCATGACTAATCGAATAATGGTAGGACAAGTTTAAAGTTAATTTCATATTATTATAACATTATATTTACCTTTAAATATACTAATTACCTTTAATCACGATTAACATAACATAAAAGTTACTATTCACCTAAAAATAATTTTAATCCCAATGAACCACATTTTACTTCCTAATGACAGTGATGTATGTCAGATTTTATAAATTCAATTAATAGAAGTGGTAAAATTTCATTTAAACGAAAAATCAGTTTTTTAACTACCACTTACTGGTTTCACTATTCATCAAAAATTAAAGTTTATCCGAAAAATACAAAAAATTCACCCTAAGCTATAATTGATATTCCGAATTCAAAAAAGATGTCTATTTTACAAAATTCCAAACATATAAGTTGCATTAATTAATTTTATAATTAATTCCATTTGTCAAAAGAAATAGCGTGTTTTTAAGAAACAGTATTAATCAAAAGACTAACAACTGTTTATGTCTAATTTCAAAGTGAAATTAATTATAATGACCACCATTGGATAAAATGTTAAAATTATATGATAATTATACTTTAAACCCACTCAATAGTATAATTTACCACTATAAATTATTTTGATTATAAATGTTTTTTAAGTATTTTTTCTATTCATAGAAAATTGGATGTTCCCAGAAAAATACCAAAATTTCAACATAGGTTAATTTCAATATTCCGAATCCAAAATGAAGTCCATTTTGAAATATAAAATTTATATAATTTCAAATAGTGGGTATTACTAGTCATAATTTCTACTTTGGTTGGTCGCAATGTGTTGGAATCTCGAACATGCGTACAATGCATGTTATTGCATTATTGAAAGTGAAGCATACAGTGGAAGCTTGTGGTGTTACATTCTCCTGTCCTTCAATAAATTGTATCCTCATAATTTGAAAAAAAATTTTGACAATAAAAGGTTGAAAGTAGCAAATACCTTTGTGTAAAACCCGCATCAGAAATAGGGTTAATAAAAATATAACTTTTAAAGATTGAAAGAGAAGTACAAAGGTCACTTGAGATAACCCATACTAGGATTATATGAAAATATGGATATGGAGGAGAATAAAACCATCAAGGTCTGATGGAGAGTTGTATAAAAAATAATTAGGAAGAATTTAACTACAATAAAATCACAAACTTGTGATTGGTTAAATGGTCTTTGATTTCCCAGTAGGAAAAGTTAACTGACAACAGTTTTGTTTTAAGTGACCTTTCATAATGTTCAAGAATTTATTTATGAGATTTAATAAGATCGTAAGGAAATATACTTAATTGTAATTATTACTTTAATTCCTTACTAAATGTTTACCACAAAACCATCTTTCACTCTAAAAGGTAATAGAATTCAAAAATATTATATTTATCCTAATCATACAGGGTTTCAAAAATTAACACATACAATTTAGAATAGGAAACTATTTTGTAATAACCAGAGACTTCCGGTAGGATAGTGGTATGTAATAAAGGCATTTTTCACTATTGTTGTGGGTTCGATTCCTAAAGCTTTATCTGACGTGACGGGTTATCCCCTAACCTGCAAGTTATCCTTTTCCTAAAACTATAGTATTATAATATTCAAAAATTATTTTTCAGAATTGTTTTGACCTTAAACAATAATATCTGAATCTCAACTTAATCCATTCCAACCTTTATAGTTATCCAAAATACCATTGTCCAGACTCTCTCTAAAAGTTCTCTAAATTCCAAAATCAATTGTAACATAAGATTCCACAACCAATGTAATGTTTCTTTTATTGTCATTTACTAGAAATATGATTACCTTCATCATATTAAAACCTTAATAAAAACAACAAGCAATGTAGTACAATCCTTATATATATCACATTATTCTTATAACCATAATAGAGTTATTAATTCCAAAAATACAAATACAATAATTATTCAACTTCATCTGTAGTAACAGCATAAGATTGGCCTTTCTCCCTTGGCCTTTTTTGAGGTATGTTTCCTTGGCGTTTTGGACATTCATTTGCCTGATTCCCCATTTATCTACAATTGTAGAATTCAACATTTATAGCCTCTTTCTTTCCCTTGAAATCATGTGCCTGATGACATATTTCTCCACATATATAACAAACTCCTATACCTTTTAGGCAAGTACCGGGGTGAATCGTCCCACAATTATCATATAATGCAAAATACTTCATTCCCATTTTCACTTTATCTATCTCTTGTTCCACCATTCTATTCATCTCATTCTTTAGGTTGTTGTCATAAGACTTAGAGAATTCTTTTTCTGTCTTGATAGCACATGAGACTATATCTTCATACGCTGAGAAAGATTGTGAGACTAAAGTTCGATGGAAAAACAGTTTTAACCCATCAAAGAAACGATCAATCTTACTTCTTGGGTTATGTATACAATCTTCAGCATGCCTCACTATCCTTGTAATGTTAGCCTCATATTTTGCGACATTCTCATCCTCCTTCTGCCTCAGACTTAGAAATTGTCTTTCCATATATGCTCAATAGTCATTCGGAAAGTATTTTTCTAAGAAAATTTCCTTAATATACCTCCATTCCATACTTGATAATTCTTCATCTTCCTTTGTGTTTTAGATCAGCGACCTCCATTGATCTGCATCTCCAGTGAGTCGGTAAACTACCATGACAACTTTCTCCCTTTCACTACTCTCCAAGGCATGAAATATTTTTTCTATGGAGTTCATCCATTGCTCAGCTACTAATGGATTTGTACTCCCATTAAATGTTGGCGGTTGTTTCCTCATGAAATGATCTATCATTGATCCTCCATGTTGCAGATTAGGGTGCGCTATACGAGTAAGGTTTTTATTCATAACCCGAGTGAGTTTTCCCAGTATGGTGAAAAGATGATCAGCACCAGTTGTATCACTAGCTCCATTATAATTATCATGACTAGGAGGGAAATATCTACAAGGAGTGCCTGCATTGATACTATTTCAATTCCTTCCACTAGGTTCCATTTTTAAACAATGTCATAAACTTGATTAGTTTATAAATCGAAATACAAAATAATAAACATGAAAAACACTTAGCTTAAATTAAACTATTTATTGATATAATCCATAATCATAAAAATGTTTTCATTGAGGTTGTATATACTCAAAAACCCTTCATAATGGTTTGTAAAAAAATGAGAATTATCCTAAGAATATCCCCCTGGAGTGTCACAACCAAGAGTGCAGTAAGGCCCATTGTCGTGCACCAGTTCCCGATCGAGTCTAGCTCAGAGTAGTGTTTTTGAGATTTACCCCTAGGTACATCTATGCCAGATCCACCTCTACCTGCTCGTATCCAGAGAGGGATCTATTGCTCGGAAAACTCAAAAAATCTCAATAATAACAAAATTCTAGGAATTTCTTCTATACTAATCCTCAAAGTCTATCTTAGGGCAATTTTCTCTAATCAGAGTTTATCTAAATCTAGATTCCAAGGTTAGTACTAAAATTCCTCTAATACTAACTATAACGCCCCGACCTCACTTACCGAGAGTCGATGCATTATTATGTAACATTGTCATGACCAAAAAAGATCAAATCTCGAAAGACTGATTAGTTTAGTAGCCTTGGAAACACTAGATACATTCATAAATATTACATTACATCATAAATTGAAAAACTAAAATAACAAAGTCTCCATAGTCCACACCCGTATCCCCTTCAGACTATCCCTGCAGGTCAGTCATAAAATATTTCTTCACATCCTGGGAAAAATAAAACATAGAAAGGGGTGATCTCAGATGCTCAGTAAGGATAACAATATAGCGGAAGATTTCATAAATAAACACAAACTTTTAAGTCAATGTATAACTAAAAAAAAGCCGTTTAAACTTGAACATTAGCATAATATGGAAAATGTAAAATGAAATAATTCCATTTACTTATTCACATGGATATTCTACTGGTCGAATAATCACATGTAATATCAATAACCACTTTCATAATGATGGAATTCATAATGCCAAACTATCATAACCATGTAGCCAATGCCTCGTTCCAAGACTACAAATAAGATTTTGTCAAGGCCTCGTGCCAAGACACGGGTTGTCACAATAGACCTACCGATGCATCAAGTAGCTATATCGGGCTCCACCCATCACTTATTAAGTACAATTCATTCCTCATATGAATAGGTTTAAACATATCGTAAACCATAACATAATCATATCACATAAAACATGAATAACAGAATCATAACATTTCCACATTCCAATGACAAGATATAAATACAACACATTGATATAATAAAAACATTTTCAAAATAATTTTCAATACCAAAATAAATGAAAATTAAAAAATTTTATTTATTTTTCATTTAAAAAATGTTATGGTTTGCAGAGGAAGCTGAAACTCAAATAATGGTCACGGCAGTGGAGAACTCATTGTCTCCGCATACATATGACAAAAAAACAATCCCATTTTTCGTTTAGTAAAATGCTTCGTATAAAAAAGATTCCTTTTGAATAAATGTAAAAGTAAAAGGGTTTTATACATCGTATAAAAGAAATTTGTGTATAAAATAAAATATGCCCCAATGAAAGGAGACTGAGATGAAGTCCCTTACCTCATGTCCGACTTGACTCGAACATTCTTTAACCTCCTGAATAATAAACAAGAGGTAATTTCTATTTTCTCAATAACATTTTTCAAGTTCATCATTCCTTTTATATCACTTATTACCATCTTATTACCATTATGTAATTATTGAAGTTAATAACAATCATTTTGTCGATCTTTGGTACTTGAGTCAAAAATAAACATCTTATAAATACAAGTTGTTCATGTGGTAAAATATCCATTATATCTTGAATTATAATCATGATATAGATATCATATATATCATTTATATATCTAGTATATAAATTCATTTATAATATTACATAACATTTAGAGGTAAAAATGAAATGCACCATTCATGGAGACGGTAAGCCATTCGTACGCATGAACGCTACTGTCATTTCTATTTCATATTTAATGGAATGAAATCATAATGATATAAAGGTGTATTATAATTATAGTATAATTTCATATATAATATCATTTACTCCATCCTTTACACGTCCCACATATGGAATTGATGATTCAAATCACTTTGAGGGGGTGGTAGTCCGCACTTCATAAAATGAGATTATTGTGTTTACCCATAATGGAAATCATAAAGGCATGCCATAAATGAAATATACCGAAGCATATGGAAAACATAAACATAATATATATAATATATAAATATAGTGACATCTTAATGGCCACCATGAGAGGTGTTAAACAAAGATTGAAGAATCACTATTTCGTGAGGCACTAATTTGCCACCCACAGAAACAATATGTTCTTTAACCATTAGACGAAGGTGTGTGTAAGTGTAAATATAATAAATCTCATAACATCATCCTAGAATATTTAAGATACCGATGTTATAACAAAAAAAGGAATAAAACAGTTTAATGGGTTGGAGAAGCAAAATAAAACAAAAAAAACATAAGAGAAGACATTACCGTAAAATTGGGTATCTTTTTTCGATTTGAGCCAAAGGCTTCCTTGGGAAGACTTCTGCACAAAGTGAGGCTTTAAGAGTAAGAGAAGGAAGTTTAGAGAGTTTTTTGGTAGAGATTTGCAAATCTAAATGGCTTGATGGTTTGAATAAGGTGGTAGAGGTGGGGGGCCTTTTATAAGAGGAGAGGAGGGGCACTCATGGAATGTCAAGAAATGTTCCTTTATTATATAATGAGTCTCAGATTTTAAAAGTCCCAAAATTATATATTTCGAGGATAAGGTGATAAGGGTTCTAAATATACTCATACAATAGGTTTTTGACAGTTGTAAGTCTTAGATTTTACATTATCTTTTCATATTATTTAAATCGTTAATTAATTAGGTAATCATTGCATCATCATGGTGTCGTACAAATATTAATTTATTTAATGTATAAAAATTATAAAAAAAATATAATGATGTAGGAATTTTTTTAGAAATTCCAATGAATATTTATAGTCGATAAGTTAACTTATAAAACCCTATGTAACAATTGTTTTAGTCAAACAATACATGTTTGTGACATTTATATTTTTACTTTAAATAAGAAGTTATTAATGTCATTTTCTTACCCAAGTGGCTCCATGGGGTCCCCAAGTTGACCCATGGATTGTCTTGTTCGGACATGAGTAATCCAATAATGGAAGGATAAGTGTAAAGTTAATTTCAAATTATTATAACATTATATTTACCTTAAATCATACTAATTACTTTTAATTGCGATTAATAGAACTTAAAAGTTACTATGCAACAAAAATTATTTTAATACCATTGAACCAAAAATTACTTCTTAATGACAATGATGTATGTCGGATTTTTGAAATTCAATTCATAGAAGTGGAAAAATTTTATTTAGACGAAAAATCAGTTTTTACCTACCACTTAGTGGTTTCACTATTCATCAAGAATTGAAGTTTTTCAGAAAATACCAAAAATTCACCCTACGTTATAATTGATATTCTGAGTTAAAAAATGATGTATATTTTACAAAATTCTAAACATATAAGTTTCATTAATTAATTTTATAATTAATTCATGTTTTCAAAACAAATAGCGTGTTTTTAAGAAACAATATTAATCAAAAGATTGACAATTGTTTATGTCCAATATCAAAATGAAATTAATTATAATGACCACCATTGGATAAAATGGTAAAATTATGTTCTAATTATACTTTAAAACCACTCAATATTATAATTTATCACTATAAATTATTTTGATTAAAAATGTTCTTTTTATGTATTTTTTCTATTCATAGAAAATTAGACGTTCTTAGAAAAATACCAAAATTTCAACAGAGGCTAATTTCGATATTACGAATCCATAAATGAAGTCCATTTTGAAATATAAAATTTATATAATATCAAAAAGTGGGTATTAATAGTCATAATAGATACATCGATTGTTCGCGATGTGTGAGAATCTAGATCTTGTGTATAATGCAATCTATTGCATTATTGAAAGATAAGCGTACCGTCGATGCTTGGAGTGTTACAAACAAAGGAACATTAATCACTATGTAATTATGCAAAATTATCTTCTATATTTTTTATTTTAATGGTTTATTTCAAAATGTTTGTAAATTTCAACTTGAGCTGACATTAGGGTTGGAACACAAATTTACAAATTGACAAACTCGTACAGGCTGTGACACATGCGATCCATGAGTCCCTATTATAATTATTGAGAAATCCATACAAGAATTTGATATATGAATATATATTACATATACATAGTTCCATGTGTGGACATATATATGTCCCACATTGGCCAATTGCAGTGCTTCATATGTATAAAATTCAATTAGGTGTCGACCACTTGGGCCCCCTCTGTGACATATAGGGATAGCCTTGGTGGATCCAAGGGTTGGAAACTTTTTTATATTAGTAAAAATATATATTGAAAATGATATTAATTTTAAATAATGTAATCCTCCTCAATTAAATTTTCAATAAAAACAACTTGAATCCCATTAACTTATCATTAGCTCCATCATGTAAAATGGTGTTTCTTATTGCATGTGAACATTCATTTAAATAATCATTAACTATTCTTCACATCATAAAATAAGAAATTAATATTTTATGAAATTCATAATTACTGAAAACATTATTGTATAATATTTGATTGTACGTAATAACATGTGATGGATATTAAATATTAAAATAAACAATCATCACGGTTATCCTAAAAGAATTTTCCATGACTTAAATTCAATGTCATTGTATGAATTCATAACTATTATCCAAAAATTACCACTTTATCCGAACTCACATAACACGTATTAATAGATCATTCAACAAAAATGAATCATTGGTCATCAAAATCTCTCATTTTTACTTTTTTTCAGTATAAATCAACAACAATTTGACGTGTCAACAATTGTTAACATATTTTCTCCAAATTATTTGATATAAATGGAAAATAAATTTGGAGGATTTCTCTCAAAAACTTTTTATATTTTATTTGAAAATTATTTTCTAAATAATTATGAGAACGGGATGATATCACATGGTTTTATTAGAAAATATCCCTTTGTTAAACATTGTTCGTATTTTTCTCAAAACCCATGGTTGCATTTTTTCCATCCTTATCCAATGCATTTATATTCTCTTGTGTATGTAATCTATATTGTTTTTACTTTATCCCCCTAAAAGTTGTTCTTACAAGATTTTCATGATTTAACATATTGTTCCATAAATCCAACGACTGGTTTCCAAATTTTTAGCAACGCAAATTATACACTATTATCCTTCTTATCTTATTCTGTGGTGTAGTATATCTCTAATACAAAAATTAAGAATAATGATTTTTTAAGTGGAAAATTTACTAATTGTAACACTTCATGGTCAATATATCATTACTTATCATTTCTGATACACCCTTGACATTGTTGATTTAACATAATCTTTCACCATCAACATTTCTAGACATTTGTTTTAAATCAGTACTAACATTTGAAAATAATTATTTCATTAAATAGTCTTATGGTTATGGGACATGTTACTCTTAATAAATTTTAGAATTTTATTATAGAATGTTCTCATTCTCTAAATTGTATTATGATCCTATAAGGACACATCTGTAGAAAAATATCTTTTCATAGAAACATGGGATGTTCCATCTTGTGGTGATTACTAATTTTTTAATCTCACGTCTCACTCTTTGAACATAATGTAATGAGAGTGATTCTTATCTTCAAATGATTCCATATTTGCTTCCAATTCCTCAAAATAATCATATTTTTTCAGGAATATTTTTTAATTTGTTCATTAAAATGACATTCACCTTTACCTTATTAGAATTATTGATCCTTATTTGACAATTAATAACCATAAAACAATGTGTATTTTTTCAAAATTCATTAAAATATATATTAATTTAAATCTTAATTAATTATTTCTCATAAAAAATTGTTCCAATTATTCAATATCATTTTAAAATTATTAATTTCATTGAAAATGTTTGTATCTCATTGCAATATCATGTTTTTTAATCTTTTCATATAACAAACATTTTAACTAATTAATCCTCCACGTAATGTATATAATGTTCCCACTATAATTTTTATTTCTTGATTGACATGAAACATTTGAAAATTAAAACTATAACAACATTCATGTATTTATTCAGAATATATTAGAATTTAAGAGGATTATTAATAATTGATACATCATTGTCATAACATAATCATTCTTCTTTTTTAAATATATTTAAAATAATTATAACCTATTGTTTAATTAATATTACCTCTAATTTGAGGAGTCACTTCAATTTAAACTCATATTCCTCTTCATATTTTCTTTATGTCTTATATTATATTACATATAGTTCTTGGTTGAAATACTTATAAAAGGATATTCCCTAATTTCCTAAAAATTACAATTCATGAGGACTCTAATGGATCATTAGAGGAGACCTATAATATGATTCAACATCTAGTTCTCTAGGCAATATTGAACACTGATAGTGGAGGGGACTATAAATTTTTTATATTAATGAATTCCATTTATTTTCAATTAATCATCATGATCTTGTTATATATTTTGATCCACCAAAAAGTATCTATCAAAATCACAACATGTATAATAATATAAATTGATATATAAGAATGCCATGTTAAATATGTTCAGAATAAATACCTACCCCTTTATATGTTGAATATTACCCCCAACATTGAATCACTATTATACTTCACAAACAAACATTTAACTACAATGTATTTTTGGTCGAACTAGAAGAAAGTTTTTATAGTTCCAACTAATGGACTATATTTCTAATAGCTCCAACCAATGAAATTCTTTATCTTGATTCATGTGAGAGATTTTTTTTTCTCATGAATCCTATCTGAAGACTTCACCTACTGTTGACACCAACTAAAAGTATTAAACAATATTCAATTGTCTTGACACACAATAGGTTGATTCTATGATATTCCTCCTTGAGTTCATAGTATCTAACTATCTTGTTTCCCTATTCATTTGTCATCAGTAGAAATTGGTTCGGTATACTGGCCTTATTCAATAATTCTAATAACTGGTAATGACCAGTTTCCTCAATGAAATAAATCTCATAGAATTCAGACATATGTTAAAATCCCTTGCCTAAATTCAATGTATTCATGTTCTTCATAAAATTTTATTCCCAGCTTAATTCACAAAAAAAGTATTGAATATTCTTTAACAACAAATATGGACATTTTATGAATGTTGGATGAGACTCACATATTATCATATTTTAATACTTATGTGCTCAAAATATTTTTTTTTTCAGAAAGTTCAATGATATTAAAATTATCATGATCATGTAGGAATGCATGAATGTAGTTCCATGAGAAATAATTTTTTGATTTTCACAAAATCAAATGGGTTTTTACTGATCTAGTGTCTCCATATCAATTGAAATTTTAATTGACACCATAAAAACATATGTTTTGTGTGTTGGTATCATGAATGTGTATATTTAATTCATTTATTTCTTCATCCTAGATGATTATACACATCCCTCCTACCACATGATTACTACTACATTGTGTGAAAAAGTATATAAATGATGATATTTAATGCACATAACACTAGCTCAAGGGTGATTACATGAACTTATAATGTTCAATTTCACAAGTATAAATATCTATGAGAGATTAGATATTCCAGAAACAATATAGATATATATATAGATTATCGTGATACCTCTTGTGGATTCACAAAACAGAATATTTTCAACGATACTTCGAGGGTGATAAACACTTATCGTTTGAGTATTAATGTCATATGGAGTGATTCTTATTTGAGAATATTTTTTTCAGTTATATATATCTCAAGACATGGGATCACCTCAAAAATCCTCTAGCACATCTCTTAAAAGAGGGAATATATTTTTATAGTAGAGGATAATAGTGCATCCCACCACCATAGATCTATATATCAAGATATATTTATTTCTCCATTAATGAAATATTAATTATGATGTATTATTGATCAACATCAAACACTCGAGTCATTCAAGGTAGTCATAATATCATAGAATTTATTCTGCATGAGTTAACACTATTCATTTATGAAGGAATCCTCCTGCGCATGAGATGAGGATAGTATGACCCCAATTTATTTATGATTACTCTCACTCATGGATGACTGGAAATCATTAAATATCCATTTTATTTAGGCCTCAACACATTATTATAGTTATTACATACCTAAAATTTGTAGATTCATGAATGATATCAATTAAATACTAAGATTCTCATTACCTTGAAACCATCTTCAATGATGGAAATAAGTGATTGATGAATGGATTATCTATGTTTCGATGCAAAAAGTATGCTCATTCGATCATGAGGATGAAGATGTCACTAATGATTGATTGGATGGATGATATCAATCGTATTATGATGCCCTTGTTTATTCAATGATTTATGTGATGATGGAGAAATATATAATGCCTTCATGTATCACATAGGTATTGGAAATTTTCATCATTATATTTTATTACAAAATATCCAACTTTTACCCCTCAACCTTTAACTACCATCAGCTCCCGAAAATCACCAAGCCACACCACCTCACAGGTTGCAACACACACAGTCCTAGAGCACACCTCTGGGATTATGGACCAATCTATCATGACTTCAGGAATACACTCTATGATCCATATACATGATCCATTTGTGTTCATATGCACATCACACATATGCATCTTATGGGGATATTGATGGAATTCCTTCCCAGGTGGGTAGACTTTATGGGTCCCCCTATGATTTATAGAGTTCTAGATTTAGTGGCTCCCATGGATGGATTATTTTTTAAGATGAAAAAATATATAAAAATACTAAATATTTAAAATAGTACAAAACATTATTCAATTAAATTTCTATGCCATAACTATCTGTAATCCCCTTATTTTCTCCAATGACTTCAAGTAAAAAAATGTAATTTTTTTAATGGAAAATTCATTTTAATTCAAATTCAATAATTATTATCTTCATGAAATGTTATATTAATCATTCATGTCCCTTACAATTACTAAAAAAATTATAAAAAAATTTACTCTATTTAAAGTACATTTCTTATAAATTTATGTTCATCGTAATGAAATGTCTTAATTATCCAGCGAGAACATTCCAAATGTGGCATCAAATATAGTTGGATGAATCCATAAAATAAATACATGTCTGACCACTCCATCCAAACCCACCAATGAAAAATTGATAATTTATTATAACAAATTTATCACTGGACCCAGCACTATGATCCATTAATTTATACAGCATTATATGAATATGATTCCCAGTATCACATAAAATGGAGTTATATTTTATTTCCTTGATTTTATTTTTCTTATTTGATAAAATATGGAATTTTGTATCTTGAAATGTTTTTTTATATGAAAAATAAGTAATGGGATAATGAAACCATTTTAAGGGATTTTGAATTTATCACTGATGTAATAAATTCATTCTTCTTTTCCCTTACTATGATTTTTTTTGTGCAAGCCATGTTCTAAAATGTATTTCAACTTGGTTAAGGAAGTTAAATATGAAACATGATATGATGCTCAATATCATGGATCTTTTTGATTATAAGGAAAAATGTTTCATTTTAATAGTTTTATATAATTGTACTAAAGGATACCCATTTGAGGTTACCTATTTATAATTGTCATAGAATAATACTATAATACTATAACACAAAAATATCCTAAACATTTTACATGTGATATATTGTATAAAAACTAATGTATATAAACTATTTTAACGGATCGATCATTTTATGGCACGTTAAACCCAAGTAAAATATATGTGTATTAAATAATATTGATAAAAATTCATGTTCAATACCATTCAATAAAAAAATAATGCATATTGTTTTTAAACAGGCTAGAGAGAGGCTATATATGTAAGAAACCAATTTACCCAATCTATTAATAAATTTAATTTAGAATTATAGAAATCAGTAAATGTAATGTTAGAATATGAAAAAAAAAATTAAATATAATTAAAAGTGATATTATACATATTCTTGTATGATGTGTAGGAAATAAAAAGCTATACAAGGATCATAACATTGAAAGAAATATATATCACATAATCTATCTAGAGAAAAAACATGGATAGATTCTAATGAACCCATGACTAATGTAACAAAAAAATTCATATAAGACTATTTTTAAAAATGCATAATATTCAGAATAATTCATCAATTCGTATCAATCCTGATATTTCAAAAAAAAATATTTGAAATAGATTGTTTTTATGCCAAATTAATATATATATTTTATAAAATGAATTGAGTTAAATAATTTTGTAAACGATTAAATATTTTTGAATTGAAAAAATATATTGTAAATTTGAATATAAAATTATTTTTGACCCCCATTTTTTACATTATTTCACAATTCCATCATTTAAGTGAAATAAAAATTTATACTTTGAAAACGTGATGTGATTTGGGTTATAATGTTTACATTTAAAAAGAATCTTTGGAAATGGAGTGTTGATAATGAAAAAATTGTTATTATGGAAATGTGGAGCTATAAATAAATAATTTCCATATGATTGAAAACATATTAGTATATTAAATTTATTTTTCATGGAAAGAATCATTGAAATTATATTAATAAAACCTTATTATTTATTAAAATAAAATTTTTAAAAATATTGTTAAAAATTTCAAAATAATAAATATTTGGTGTAGAGAAACCAAAAATAGAAGATAATTTACCATGATGAAACCTTTTAACTAACATAAATTACATTTGAGTTATAAATATCCATTATAGGGAAATTTAATAAATAAATCATGAAAAATTTGAAAAGTGGATTATTTTTTTAAAACGTTAAATATGAGAGAATACCATATAATAAATAAAAAGGGAATTATGTTGAAACAAATATATTAAATATTGGTAAGATAATGATCATAAATACATGGAAGAATATTTTGATACCAATGAATCTAATGATATGGGTGACACTAATGATGAAAAGTTGTTTAAATAGAAAACAATTATTTGGAATATTATTTCTATAATAATACATTGTTATTAATTAATTAAAATTTATATATTAGTAAATCAAAAGTCCACCATTAAAAAATATTCGTCCATTACTTATAATTTGACTAAAATAATCATAATATTGACTATAAACCCGTTACATTTTATGCCAACATAGTCTTATGTGCTCTAAGGTCCTATATAATTGAAATAAATATCATAATAACCTATTCCATAACTATATTTATATACAATAATATTTTTAAAAACTTATTTTACCCATTCTGTCCACGTATATTTGATAATAATATCTTCTACAAATATCAGTTGTCACTAATCATGGTCATTTTCGACTAATTTTCTTATAGTTGTGGATTTCCCAATGATTTTATGGAATTTAATTATTCCCAATTAATAGAATATGATTTTCTTTTTATAATTTAATATGATTTTATAATTTCATTTTATTGGATACTTAGTTTCCATCCCTGAATATGAAGATGGATATGATAATGTTTTCATTATTTTTTGAAGAAGGTGAATGTTTTCATAAACAAAAAGATAGAGATATATCATAATTTAAAATTATAAAAAGAGAATAATATTTTAGTTAATTTAACACTATATTACCAAAAAATAAAATCATTTTGTTATATTAGATATAAAATTACTTCATCATTCAAGTAGTTGATTAAAACAAACAAATAATGAACAAGCCATAACTATTAGATGATCAAGAGGAGATTTATTTGTAATATCATTATATAAAATAAATGATGACATAATTTTGTGCATTTTTTTAATAAATTTTTTATAATTTATAATAATGGTAAAAACAATATGTATTTTTTTCATTGTTCGAATAATGTTTTCTCTATTAGACGACTCTTTTGGATGGTTGAATTTAACACGGTATTTATTCCTCATAATGTCAACATGTTATCTAATATTCATTATATTTCGTCACAAATATAAATTAAATAATATTTACCCATTTAATATATTCACCTGGCCATCATTAAATGGTGGTGATTTAAAAAATGGAAATAAATTATATTATAGAAGAGGTGGCCTGAAATTACACATCTGTCAGGATTTAATTTTAGATTTAATATGGATAAGGAGTAGAATGGTTTATTATTTAAAATAAAAAATATTGAATAAATATCATTAAAATATATTTCATACAATATTATTACATTAATTTTTTAGTAGTTAAGGAAATAGAACACATTGTGTCCTAGAGGTGGTAGTCATCACAATACACGAATAAATATTTCATTTTTCATAGAAAAGTTTAATATAATGTTGATGTGTATTCCTTAAATATATTATCATAGAAATATAACAATTGTTCCTATTAAATAATTTTAAATTTATTTAATTTATATTTTTATTTGGAAATTAATATAGTTAAAAAATTTGATAAAGAACTGAAAATTAATATATTCATCATTTCATATATTTTATCCAGTTTAATGGAGGAAAATCATTTGAGAGATGTCCTTTGGAGTCGATGAAGAAGAAATTTAACTGACTATGAATGAATAGGATAGTTTTGGGCGGTTTTGGACCAACATATGTGGGTTTTTATTTAATTAATTGAAGGGATATGAGTGCCCCATTTTAATGTGAGATGTGATTTCATTTTTATATATACCTAAAACAAGTATAAAATTAGAATTGAATATCAAAGAAATAATATCCAAAAATAATAAATAATAGATATTTGAATGGTTAAGGACTATATCAAAATCATCTCCCCATTCATTCATATGTTTTATAATTTTTTTCACATAATTACAATTAAAATATTCACTTGTACAATTTTAGCATTTACAATATTAAGTAGATATTTAAATAATCTAACATATCAATCTACAAAAAAAATTAAATTCACCTATCATATGAATTTTAAAATAATAATTAAAAATTATTTTTATAAATTTTAATTAATTTATAATACATAAATATATGATTACATATAAAATCATATTTAAGGAACTAAAAATTTTCATTTTTGAGAAATATCATCGATGTTTTTAAATAATTATTATTTTTTTATATTCCTAATTAAATATATTATTTTATAATCTAACATATTGATTTATATTGTTTCTATAAATTGGTTTTCAGTAGTTTTCAAATCACACACATGTATATATATTAAAAAACCATAAAAGGCATGGTATTTTTCAAAATTTGTATATCTCACTATGTTGTATGAATACAATTATTTTATAAAATTACTAGAAACATTTACAAACATAAAGTTTTTATTTTAAATGAAAATATGTATCTTATTTAGATAGTATTAAATTTTAAAATATTAATATTTATTATTAAAATAGGACTTTAATTAATAGTTAAGACTCTTTATATTTGAAAGTAGGAATTTAAAATTTTATATGTTCATAATAATAATTTTGAAAAACCTCATTTGATTTCTTCATTAATATATCAATATAATAATATAATAACATCATATTTACAAAAAAATATAATTTATTTTATTTTCAATAAAGAAACATGAACCCTAATTAATTTTAATGAAATATTATTAAAAATATAAAATTTTATAAAATTATAGATATAATTTGCTATATATTGATATATATATATATATCATATTACGGTTACTATTACCAATTCATAATAATTAAACACCTTATTATATTGGATTTATATAATTATTATATATATATACATATATATATCAATTTGTTATTTTGGTTTTCATAGTGAAAAAACAAATCATATATACTTTCAACAATTTCAGTAAATGATATACCAGAATATCATGACATTACATAGTGATTATAATGAATGTTTTTTAGAGAATAATTAAATTTTATTCATGTATGTTATTTATATATAAAACACTATCAATTATTTAAATGGATTTTTTGATGTTTTTTATAGTAAGTCAATTTTTTTTCTCTATGATTGTTCAATTTTTGTGAGGTTGATAATGAGGTTGTTTTTCGTGTACTACATATGTTCCATTGGCATCATAGTGGGAAACAATTTATGATGTAATTTTTTTCCTTAGGTGAATGTTTTCATTTCAATTTTTGAAAAGAATTAACGAGTGCTTTGATTGGTTGATCGATTGTTTTTAAAACATTGTATGATATTATAATTGTTCGTTAGTGAGGAATACAATGAATAATTATAAATATGAACAAGGGTGGGATAGGATTCGATAATCACTTTTCATAAAAGAAAAAGGAATTAGTATAATGAGTTATATAAGGAAATAAATATAATGGATTTTGATTTTATTTTTTTCTCATTAAATATGAATAATAATAAATTTAAATTAGATAATTTTGTGGGTTTCAATGAATATATAAATGTGTTAAATTAAATTTATTTATATAAATTTCACAATTTGTTTTTGGATTATTTTCATGGGAAATGATGTTGATTTGGTAGAATTGTTAGTGAAAGCGGTGTATTGGTTTTTTAATGGTGGTAAAAAATAATTTTTTTATAATAAAACTATTATTTATGAACATGTATGTTTGGATTGGGTGTGGAGATATGATAAATGAATTTTTCTTCTATTTTTTTAACCCCACATAATAAAAATTGAATTACATGTGACTTAACTATTTCCCATTCAAGGGTTTTCCAAAAAATTCAATATTATTGGTGGGATTGATGAAAGAATATTTACACATTTATAGTAATTATTATTATTATATAACATGATGTAATTACAATAGGTAGTAAATATAATAATATATTAGTTTTTAGAATACTATAAGAGACTATAAGTTTTTGTTAAAGTGGAACCTCGAATTATGGGTAATCTGATAAGGAAGTGGCATTAATGATTCTTCAGGTGTACTAGAATTAAAAATGGTCCTTCAAGTGATGATATGAGATAAGTCCATTGGATGAATATATTGGGTGTTTGAATACATGGTAATTTATAATTGTTTTTATGAGTTATAGGATGAGGTTATAAGGTTATTGTCCTCCATATTTATTAAAACATGTTTAATGAGATATAATAAGTGATGATATGACATGGTGTTACAATATACTGTTTCAAATGTAATTTTTAGTATAAGATAATTGATAACAGGGAATTAGACTAGAAACATACCATGTAATGGGTTTTGATGTACACGTTTATTATATTCTTTAATAAAATTGAATTCTGTTTAGAGTAATCCTTGATCACCTATAAATGTCAAGAAATCATGGTGGTCACTCCACCAATCCCAAGATGTGCTGATCCATCTCTACCTTCCTAGACATCCCACTTACTCATGGATGTATAAGTACTACCCTTATGTGATAACAACAAAACCGTATAGAGATAAAAGTCCTTAAAGGAATAAGGGACAAACTAGTCAATCCCATGTATGAAATCGAATTAAATAATATCACAGAAGAGGTGGCACCATAAGAAAAGATAGTTTACTAACATAAGAGAAATTAATTGTATCAGAGTCTACCCTATGAAAAAATAACCAAAGGGTTGTCAAGTGTCATAACACTACAAGAGTATAGAATATTATGATCTAGTATTTCCACAACCAATAATGAATGGACGAGTGTATAGAACAAGTATGAAATTTTGACAACACTATTGAAGAGGTTACTAGAATAGAACATAAAACAGTAGATAACCCAACACTCTTCTTATCTACTATAGAATCAAATAAATAAATATGGATTATTACACATCCTTATGGTGAAAAATGACTGCATATAGTTGGTCCACATTGATGGTCTTATATATATGAATCTTAGATACCAAATCTGTGACCTAATCCTTTTCTTGTCCCCCTAGTTGTACTCAATCATACTACGTGGTGATGTTCATTATAAAATAATCCTATTTTACTCAGCATGAATGTGTTTATCCTGAAAAAAGAATGAAAATTACCCAATCACAAACAATATTTGAACATGAAAGGGTCTTTGGGACAATATGGATTTTTTTCCTAGGTACAACAGACTATTGACAAACCATGTAACTACAAGATGGTGTCACCATTTTACAGTTACTCACATGTGTAGTCTCAAATATTCTCAACCAACCACTACTAAAACCACTAATATTTCTTGAATCTGAACTTCCCTAACTCAAATTGTCTTCCTCCCTCAAGATTCAACTAGTTATAAGAAAATGGTACTATATATAAGATATAGTGGTCCATTGGGAAAAAATTACATGTGAGCGAATTTGATTCCTAATCCCATCCTCAAACATCCTTTAATACACAAGATCATCAGTAATATAGATAGAAACAATGTAGTATAGCCCTTTAATAGGATAAGAGAAGTCGATACTAGTCATATAACCATAAAAAATTTCAATGTACTCCAAATCATGATTGGATATTAGGGTCATAGGGAATAAATACTATTATAATATTAAATATAAGTCCCCCAAATAACATTTTGAAACTGGCCAACATAGTCTTGAATATCCAACCAATGTTGGGAGGATTCATGTAGAATATAAGTAGAAATAATCAACCTATTCTCATGAAGAATATCAATATTCTCTAAAATTGATAATACTATATCCAGACATAACTCTATTGCTTATGCACCACAGTGCCACTATAATGTTGGTAGATGATACTATAAAAACATATGTATAAACTATCAAATGGAGGGTAAAGAAGGAAGGTAACACATTGTAAAATTAATAATTCATAGAATCTCCCGTCAAAATAAGAAATTATCAATAGCACAAGGAATAATAGTTGGTTCCAAAGGTGGAAATACAGGATGTATCGCAAGAAACATAGGGCCAACCACAACAAGAGTTTTTTCATCACCACCCTCCCAGAGAACGTCTGGAAAACATTCTAGTGGTACAGATATAAAAATTGAAGCACAGACATCATATATAATATATAATTGACAATATCCTAAGTACAAACATATTTAAGGTGAAATCCTTCCTTGGAAATTTTCCTACCAATATGTGTTCTCAGAGAAACATGTCTAGGTATTATGGTCAATTAAAAAGAACACAATGGATGTTATTTATTACACACTACTACAGTTATGTTTATTCCATGATCTATATTTTCATACCATAATCATAGTATAAATATAATTAATTTATATTTATCTTATAAAAATTATTTTTAAACACATTTGGAATCACTATTTCAGGGTAACCTTTCCATTTATAGAATTAAGATTCATTTAATTTCATTCTCATTTTTATAGTCATCCTCTTTATAAGGATTAAATATACAAACAATATCTTCATACTGATAAAGTTATATACACCTTAAAAATTGAATTTTGGAATCTAATGTAGAATAACCATTCACTAGATTTTATATGAATGATGTGGTAGAACAATCCATAGAGATATTAATTAACCAAAAAAATATTTTATAAATAATACACATACTATGTAATCATTGAATTACTTAATAAGTAACATATAAATACTTTAATGTTCCTAAAAAATATTTTGATTCATTAATTCATTTCCATATCAGTATAAGGATATAATATAATCCATAATCACAATAGTAACATCCAACATCATGTGTATAACCAAACAGTAGATCCAAATCAATTATTAAATAAAGAATATAGGACAACACATCACACTAGGTAATTTGGCCTTTCCCTATAAATACTATAACTTCCCTCTAGTAAAACTCATTTCCAAAACTGGATATATTCCTAATTTCATGTGTAATTTTACTAAAAATTTTAAATATTAATTAATCACACCACTAATATAACTTGGTGACAACCTGAACTAGATTCCACAAAACATTTCCCTGGTTTAGTGGGCCACAGGGCCGGATGCGCACATATTCATATACCAAAGGCTACTGAATAGTAATGAGGGTCGAAGTTGGTGTGGTGGGGAGACAATATCATCATGATTAGTTAACCATAGTGGTGATTTATATAGATAAATATAATAAGAATAATATTTGATTTATGTTGAAGGTAAATCATCTAATAATTATATATAACTTGAATATATAGTCACACAAAAAACCATTAAATGTAAAATGTATTACACAATGAAACATGGAATCATGCCATATTGAACATGTATCACAAGGGAGAAAACCATAAATTATATATCTATGTGAATCCAAATCTATGTATACATTATATCCTTCCTATAACCCACGATATAATAAAATCAACCCTCAATAACATGGTGATTTACCATATACCTTAATACATCCACATAATTTATTCAGGTATCATTAGTGACTAAGATAACATGTGAGATAAAATTAGTAGTCCTCCCCCGATGGTTTCTAAAAATATATAGTTAGTGCATGTTAAATAGACGTGTTTAGGTAATAAATCATGAAAAACAAAAGCTTATAAAGGGTTATTTCTTCTCATTGAAGGAAACCTAAATAACTGTATTTTATTTAGCCGGATCTAGATATTATCGGAATAAGAATCTAAATGAGTGCACATATATTTAATGTATATTTAGTGATGTCTGCAATAATATATATGGCTACATCATCATTTATATACATGATATATATCTCAAGAATCTATAAGTCGTAACATGATTGTGGAAATTGTAACAGGGGACACACATTACTATATCATAGGAATAAGGGATTCCATGCCCATTATCATATTATAAGGGTCTCATTTAACAAATATTTTAGTTAAGTCACTATTACCATGTATAATTGAATGATTATTCATTACCAATATCATAACAATAATGCCATCACGTTTGAATAATATTATTGGGTCTCCATTCCAAAATCATATCATCAGTGTCCCCATTCCCATATCTCATATCTCATAACGGTCTAAATGACCAATCATTATTATTTATAAGGATTTCCATGACAAAGTGTTATTATAATAGTGATTCCATGAAGATATAATTATATAGGGATACGAGGCATGTATTACAATAGTATTATAAGTTAGTACATGATTATTCATTATTATTCATTTTGGTCTCCATGCCTGTTAAATTATTATACATACGGGTATCTATGACCAAGTTTCATTATAATGGGGCACCCATCCCATATCATAATTAATATGTGTTTATTGTGCATTTATCATAATTAAAATGAGTCACTAATCCCATTCATCATAATATGAAATAATAATTTATGGATTTAAAAATATTCGCATGTTATGTTATAAATCATTCACATTCCATAATAACATGGGTGTAACCATTTTTCAATTTAATTAAGAGATTTTATCATACCACACAAAATAAATTTAATAATATATAGTCTATTAACCATTAAATAAATGCTACACCACAACATTGATTTTATTATGAATTATGATTTCACAGTTTAGATCTAAATCCAGAAACACAAATATGTGCTCTATGTATATAAACATGAAAATAAATTAATCTTTTAATGGGATCACCCAAAGTGTTACCTCAATTTGATATTTATTACCTCCAATGCCATCAATGGTCAATAAGTGTCATTGAGATCCAAACGATAGAATCCAATTAAATATATATTACATTTATGGGAAACACAAAGTGAAATTGGTGTTTCGAATAATGAAACATGTTATAAGATATATCAAAATTGGTGGTTTAATATTAATAAACATACCATTTGAAATTAGTGGATAAATCATTTAGAAAATTATTTTATTTTCTCCACATCATGAAAAAAATGGGAAAATATAAGATTCCCAGATAATAGATAATTTGATCCAGTATTTTAATAACTCCAATGATATGAAGATAAATAACGAATGACATAGATTTAATGAAGATATTACCATCATGCATATAGCGAGTTGAACTAAAGTAATATTGTAGTCTAGGTATATAAGTTATAACCAATCCTATATTTATGGATATTTAGTGATTTTGGGGAGGAAGTAATTGTCCTCCTATTATTGGATTAAGGAAATATTAGGTTGAGATTATGATTAAAATTATTTAAGAAAAAAATTAAATATGGAAGAAAATATTGGGTTTCATGGTTTGGCCACACGAGTGGCCAAACTTTTCACCCATCAAACAATGATTCCTTTATAAAAAGTAATAATCATAGTTCATGTTCATAGTTTCACTAACTATACAAAAATATGCAATATTAATAAACTAAAATTCGAAGAAATTCCACATGAGTTGTTATCCTTATGATTTCTTTTAAGGAAATCCATTTTATTTTAATGTCCCCCTAAATCACCCTGCACATTTATGATATTGTGTGTGGATTAGGAAGTAGAATTTTTAATAATCATGTGGCTCAATATTTTCTTCCAATGATTGGGGATCTAGGCTCCAAACAAGTCCCTAGAACCCATGTTTCCTCTATATCCTCACATGGAATTAATATTATGTCCATACGAAACTTATAAACCAAATATTAAAAGATAAATAACTAATATTAAAATGATATACATAAATAATATATAAATATCTGATTCATTAGTAAAAATATATGATAAATTACTGATTCATTATACAATTTTCTATGTCATATCCTGGGGTATGAGAGTGATGATAAAAAACATTATTTTAATTTCGATATTAATTTTTATATATTTGATATTGTGATGAGTGTTGAAAATGGTGGTAGAAAAATACAGATGGTTATTTCTTTTTTGGGAATTAATGATCATTTTTTTCTAATATGATAAAAATTAATAGATACATTCTAAATAATTCCATGAATATGTGATGTGAATACTATGTTGATTGTTCATGATTAAAATTTAACAAATTATGATGAATATTTTTTCATGAGGAATTAAAATATAATAATTTTTTATGCCTATAAATCTACTGTTTAGTGGTGGGATGTTTTAGATTTTCTTAAAGGAGGGAGTATAATGAAAATGTCTGAAAAATATTAATCATATGTGTCATAATGTGAATAATTTCTTTTATAATATATTTAGAGAGTATATGTTTATACCTACCTAATTATAATATTTTTTGGTGAAAATAATAATATTATTCAATGCATATCCTGATGAAATGAAATAATTATAAATATTAGGTTTCCCATATCAGGGAAAAACTATGCATAAAGTATCATATAGTTATCAGTAAAACATTTCAATGACTAATTTTTTTTATATTATTAGGTTGAGATATGTATTCCCATTTTGATTGTACTAAAATTTCTATGTTTAAATTATATCATTGAAATTATAGGTAATTAATATAGAATTTTAGAAATTGTTACAATAATTTACCAACTACATATAAGTTTTTTGAGTAATGATCTAATGGTAATATCAATCTATATTAGAAACAAAATTCTATTTTATTGATCAAATATTTTATTATCCTTGATTTTTCCTTGGAATTACATAAATTGTCTCTAAGACCTATATTGGTGATATAAGACCTGAAATCACAATATTTTCCTCTTTGTCTAACTACCTCACCCATTTGTTCAACAACATGATACCATCTCAACAAGTGGGCATCACCTAAAACCAATATCTAAAAACTCATTTTGATTGGAATCTAGAATTTTAGTAATTATATTTTTAGACCAAATCCCTCCACACATAAATACTGGACATAAAACAATTCGTCACATCATGACACACTTATGTCACAACCTAACACAGTACAACTAGAGACTCCATAACATTAAAGACACACTACATTCATATTGGGATTTTCAAAATATATCTTTCTATGTATTTCATAGGAATAATTTTCCTCCCACAACTTAGGATACATATATTTATACCTATATTTGGTCCATGGTTCTCTCTATCGTAATAGTGTGAGCATTGGATCACTACTCCTTAGTAGGTATCCCTACACATTAGTGGGGGTCACTGATCATCCATATGTAAAAAAGAGAATTTGATGATGATGGGGAGTCATGTGACTTATATAACATTATAAAACATCATCATGTTTTGATGTGGGAAACATATTAATAGGGCATGTTGTGACACACAGATATTACCCCATGACACTTTGTATTGAGAAAAACCCTCACCTTATGGAATCAACGACATTTTACATGGGACTCAAACAATTCAACGTTTCTTCATTAGTATAAACATTCTTCATTTTTCCACATTATGTATTTACATGACTCATAAATTGAGAATATAATCTATCATCATAGATAAAATTAATTTTACGACATCATATACACTCATGTTTTTTATATTATATATTATTATCATGACTAAATAGTCATATAATTAGTGTTTAAAATATATCATAAGAAATACAATGTAATGGTTGATTTAATAGTGGGAGGTGACCCAATAATATCAATATTGAAGAATCCTTAGATAAACCCTGGCTAGGGAGGTTAGGATACACCGTGAAGTGTTTACAATGTCTTTTTTACCTAATATAACATGTTAACCCAAAGGAAAGTGCAAATATTTACTACCAAGATTAATTATGAATATTAGTATAAAATGATATTTCCTATATTATATGATTTTTAAATATCATATCATAAATATAATTTAATTACTAATTAACCATATTTTTTGAAAAGTATGTTATATTAAGTCAACTATTGATTCATTATTATTTTTAATTTTTTGTATTATCATTTTGAAAATATGTAATTATTTATATATTTTTCATTATGAGGGAATTTTTCTTGTTAAAACATATTTAGATTTTTATCAATCCTTAAGTCAACTATATCACATGACATATAACATCCAATGAATCATCATGACCTATTTATTAAAACCCTAGACATTACCAATAATAAATATAATGATATACCTACTATTTTTTATTTCATCACACTATTATGAAGAAATTCTATAATTTGTCATAATAATCTATGAAGTTATTATATTTTTGTTTTTATTGTTTAAAATAAACCCCAATATAAATCATGATGACATTAGTGTTTCCACTATAATAGTTCATGAAATAATATATACAATGATATAACAGTGTGCCAACATTGAAAGTAAATTTTATAAAAATTCATTACCTGTCTATTGGAAAACCATATTTGTCACTATTATTATGAATAACATGATGTCAAGTTAATGTACATGAATAAAGAAAAAAATTTCATTGAGTATAATTTAAATTTCATTGAAAATAACATTATTCAAAAACCAAGATATTTTCAATTAAATCTTATATGAGGGATTAAAAAGTTTGTATCCAAATTTTGTTAAAATATTAAATGGTTTGTATTTTTGATATTTTTTTATAATGAAAGATAATATCTAATAAAAAACATGCTTTGATGATCTAAGGGTTTGTTATAATTTTATAATTAAAAAATAAATAATACATTACACAATAGTTTAAAGAAATTCCCATAAAAATTCATGTAAACATAATACCCTATATAAAAAACACAAAAATACTTCTCTCCATAAATATTTGATCTTGAATATATTATTTTAATGCAGATACTATAACATCATAATGAGGAAAAATGCTAAATTTAATAGAACATGATTAATATATTACATAATGTACCGTTATTGAGAATGTAGTGAACATTATCTATGTAATTTAATATCCTCGCACACAAACTAATTTTTTTAAAAAAGAACAATCATTTTAAAAAAAATAAAAAATTAATATGGTAAATTACGTGGTATAGAGTTATTACTGCATAATATAATAATACTACATCTGACATTGCAATACTGGATATATAAAATTATAAATACTATTTTTCAGTTATCATTTCCTTAAAATGGGGACACATGACACATTTTTAATGTTGAGAACATCTATAGAAACAGAAAGAAACTCTCTACATCTTTCATGAGGAACATATCATTTATCATGGATTCCTCTAATATCCCATATATTTGATATACTTGAGAAAAAGAACATATTGAATACTGAAAGTTACTTCGAAAAATTATTATATTTATTAATGAAGAAAATAAATATCTATTTGTAGGCCAATAATATTTTATTATGTAAATACATCAAAATGGTTCATAATATAGTTATTGGTTCTAAAATCCTGTCATCGTGGAATATTCAACAATAAATTTCTTATGAAACATTTTTATTAGGATACTATTTTATCACTAGTCTTCAACTAATACAAACATCCTCCATGTATTAGCCTTATGATTATAAATATATATATATATATATCTATTAATATATAAATAAAATAATTAAAGGAGACCTCTCGTGATAATAATAATATCCTATAACAAGATCAAAATTATATATATGTTCTAACCATAATAAAAAAATTTATTTTCAATATATTATCCTCTATTGTAGAATTTATTTTTTTAATACCACATTCCACCAACAAAAGTACCATTAATAAATAATAATACATAAAATATTACACTATTATGATCCAGGTAAGCGTATCATCCATATTCATACATTTAAAAATATATTGTATATTTTAAAATTGATCCTATACTAGAATTTTAATAAACATAATGATGATATAATTTGTGAATTTTATTTAAATAAATAGTATATTACTGAAAAATTAATTCCACCGAAACTATAATAGATAAAAAACCAATATACCTTAATACTTTAGTGTTATCCAACATAAAAATTTCGCTAAATAAATCATTTCCTAGGATTCTGATGACCATATATTGTTGTACCATAGTTTAATGTAAATATAAATGTTTTAGTTTGAATTAAAACATATATATTTTCCAAAAATGATGAAAAAAAATCAAACATTATTAATCTATGCATCTATATACCATAAAATGTTTCTAATTGTAAACCACTATATTTAGAATAATTTCTAAAATAGAGAGGTAAATCTACCATTCTAGAGAGATATAATAGATTTATCCTTTATATTTGAGTTCCCCTTTCTATTATTTTTTATTCCATCTAACATCTCACACTACATATAAAATAGTTGACATCATATAAAACGTCCTACATATCACACATTTTACCAGTGAAGTGTATGGAAAATCAATCATTTTTGGTATGCCCCAAAAGGGACTTTTGTGTATGATATCTATATAGGAGTAAATTAAGTTAGGAAATAATATAAAAAACCATCATCACTTATCAAAAATATCACTAAAATATATTATCATAAACTCATAGTTGTTAGGGTTATTCAATTTTCCTCACACTGATAATGATCTTGTAATTATTTTACATGATTTTATCAATTCTTCCAATTAATCAAAAAATTTATTCAAAAAATTTTAATTTTTTTCTAGATTATTAAATGCATGCTAACATGACACATTAATTTCACATAGTTCACCGATAATGGGTTAATATATATGATATATTATCTGAAATATAGAAGTTCATCATTTTTATATAATATATCCCTATAATTTCCGTATTATTAATTTTCTGAATTTATAATGCTCACACATAATATTTTGATTTTTATATTGTTGATGACCTCTAAGTATTACATCCCTCACATACTCAATTCATGTTAACTAAAAAAATTATGGTATATAAAATCTAAGGTAATTAATCGGACCCTAGATTCATGTACATTTCATATTTATTCTCCAATTATATGATATATAATATATGTGTTTTAAGGTGTTTAATGGTGGTATTAAATAATTTTGGAAGGATTTATATGGGTGCATGGTTAGAGTAAGATCATGGGAAACAAAAAACATTTTCCTACAAACTATTCTAGTGGTTCTAGGTGTTATTGGGTTGTATAATTGTTGGAACATTTACTTTAAAATCCTTTATGTTTCTATTGAGAAACCATTTATAATGAGGGGTTTCATATATTAGATGTGAATGGTTTGAACATTTTATTCCAAACCATTTGGAAAACCCATACATCCCCATGTGTGATTTCCAAAAACATGCTAATGATTTGAATAACATTTTACAAACAATATGGATAAAACAAGACCCACCTTGTATAAATAAATTATCATGTGAATAGTTTCTATATATTTTGGTAAATTATTCATCCAAGACAATGGAAATGTTTTAAATGATCAGATAATCAGTCTCTAAATCACACAATGGTCATAAAAATATATATTTTATTCTCTTTCCCATATCTCAAAAACATCCCTTATTCCCTTTGTTCTATTAGATATTTCATTTGATCTAAAATAATGTTTTAATTAATGAATGTGTGTTTGATATCTGGAATCAACTCATGGTCACCGTTCTAGCTCATTCTCTCTATATATACTCATTTTATGCATCATTGTTCCAAATATCTATTATATTATGGACTTATCTATTTCATATGATGTGTATTGATATGATATAATGTTAAATATGTTGAAGGTTAACAATTTCAAGGTCAAATATATTGGATACATAAATTATTCAACATTTTCATAGACTTTTTTGATGAAAGTGGACCCTCTTCTTCAATATCCATTTTTGAACATGAAAATATGATTTTTATTAAATATTGAAATTTTCCACAATGGAAATATTTCCTTATTTTATTTCATAAATCATGTACTTGAAATGATATGATTATGGTGTTTAATAAATTTATTGAATGAGAATGGTTTTAAAAATAAATGGGGTTTTATGAGAATGTGTTCTATGTGGTGGTCACATGTTCAATAATTTTCATTATTATATTATTATTGGTTAATATATGTAGTCAATTTCAAATTGAAACATAGTATTCCATTTTGGTATTAGTAAGTGATTATATGGATCACCCTTTAGTATTATTGTTACTATTAGTAGACATGCATTGGGGTAAGAGTGTGGATCATGGATGGTTATGCATTTTGGAATTATTGTTTGATTAAAATGCCTTATTTAATTTTTTATTCTCATAAATATTCCTTTAATAAAAAACCATATTATTTTTCATGCCCACTCATTTATAATATGTTGATTTGTCTTCTTCTTGTTCAATGTGGATTATTTTGGGAAATATTTTCGGTTTTTAACAGAGTTTTATACTAAAGCCATTATTAGGAATATTGGAGGGTATATATATATTGTGTATTGAGTTTCTTGTACATTAATGGTGTCACATTTCTATTATAATACATAAAGAGGCAATGTTATTTATATTTTGAGGTGGATCTTAGAGAATTTTGGGGAGGTGAATTTGTATATTCTTCTATGGGGTCAATGATTTTTATTTCTCCTTTTTTGTTTAATTTTTGTACCCTTCAATTTCCCATCATCTTTTCTAAATACACATTCGTGTTTGAGTTTAGTTTTATATATTTACATGCATTACATAATATTGTTCTTCATGGTTAATCAATCACATGTTGATTTAGTCTCAATAACAACCGTTCCACAATGATCATCTATTCCATTTTAATTTTCTTTCATCATTATGTTACCATAGGATTCCACATATATTTAGTATACAACTATAACTCATCCCAAACTAGTGTGAGAGGAGAGGATGTTACCAATTGTATCAGTATTGGTCAATCTAACAAATATTTAGGATCTAATAAGATAATAAGAATATGTGAACATGAAATATGTATATATAATAGTTGTATCTATCTTTTTTAAGATTAACATCATCTCACCAAGGTTGTATTGGTACATAAAGTTTTTAATGACAATTCAAGGATTAGTTAAATCTTAAAATAATCAGTTTAATCAATTTGGATTGAGTGTCATGGATTTTTAATGAGACATTCTATTATAATGAAATTTGTATAATGTCTTTGATGACATAATTAAGAAATTTATACTATTAAATGTTTCATTTGATCAAATTGAAATTAGATTACTTCATTCCAAAACAATTTCGTGAGTTTTTATAATGTTATTTGATATATTTTAAAAACGTGACCCATTAAACAATATGTATCTAAGAAGAGAAGTTAGTAGATAATGTGGTAAAAAATAAGACCTGTGATAATTACCAAATCATTCAGATAATTGTTGAGGGATTTTATTCTCTCAATATTTAAAATTATAATCCCTAGTTATTCCATGAAAATTTATAAATGGACTTTCAAAATATATATCTATTGATAATACAGAGAGATTCATAAGCAGAAATAGAATATTAGTGTCTATAAAATAAATTTTTTTTGATCTCCTATTAATCAATTAGTATTTGAATGGGAATCAAGTGGTTTATATATTTTTGGATCTAGGTAAGATGTGGTGGGATGTTTTTTTATATAAAAATAATAACTAGTTCATGACATTTCCATTTATTAAAGAATTTTATTATTAAAAACTATTTTGCCACACCATCATGATCCGAAGGATTATTGATTTATTTAAACAGTAGTAAGAAAATATATCTATAATATTGTATGAAGAAAAATTAATTTGGGTGTTTTTTTATAATGTTTTCACTAGTGAGAACATAATGATTATTGTCATTGAGGGTAGTCTACATCTCAAAATTTGTTACTGGTTGTTTTCATCTCTATTGAAAACAATATAGTTATTGTAAACATGGAAGTGTCAATGGAAAATAATATCTAAGACACTAATATTGTGGAATGCATATTTACTTACATATGAATATGTGGGAACTCAATATGGGTAATATTAATAAGATAGATTATTTATATAATGAATTTAAAGAAAATTAGAACGATTTAATGGGTTACATTTCATATTCTCCACTCATTATTAGTTATATTAAATTTTATTAGTGTATATCACATGATCATATCATGTAATAATCAATTATGACTCTATATGAGTTATATAATAGGGGAAAATTTTTCCATTTGAAATGTTTCTGTTTGTGGGGTCAAAGGATGATTAATCATAATGTATTAATCATGTCTTGGGAATATTATGCTCATTTAGGTTGATAAGGAAACAATGATAATCACTACCAGAAGTATGTATCCTTGGATGAATCTCATGTAACATTAACTCATAAACATCAATCACTTCCACAATTGACTAATAATTATTTGATGGGAAGAACTAGTAATGTATACTATGGTGATCAAAAGATAGTCATATAGGATATATCTAATGATTCAACATTTTGTGGTAATATTTTCATGAAATATAATCTCATGAAATATTGTGTTATACTAATATATACCAGTATTCTATTACTTCTGAGGTTTTTCATCAAAATTAATTTAATGTTTAGTAGATTCCTTATATCATTAAATGTCAAACACCTCTCATACAATGAAAATATGTAGGCTTTATGCCTTATTTCTATTCTACATCACTCAATACTGGTATGATTGAATTTGATTTCACTATTACTATTATTTATATATGTGAAATTATTTTGGGAAAGGATTGGTGGACATATGTCATTAAAATAATCTATTGATATGAAAAGTGAGTTAGTTTCATATTTTCAAATTGTGTAGAAAAAATCTAGATAGTGGGTCGGAATGTGACTATTGGTATGGAAGTAAAATTGGTGTTGGTGGTTTGGAATATATCATACAAGTTAGAATAAGTTACGTTGGAAATTATTGATGTAGTCAAAAAATAATATTTATTACCATCATAAAGAAATTTCATTATATTATTATCGAAAAAACTTCATAGTATGCACCTAAAAGAATGATAAAATTTTTGATTGATCACTTATAAGGGACTATCACTAGTTCACTATTAAATATAGTATAGAAAAAAAGAAATTCAACGAATTTATGTAACTTCTATATGTGTTTTAAAATATGGATTCATCCAAATAGAAATACATCCACAGAAAAAAAAATTCATTATCCCCATGAATCTGGATATAAATCCTAATATTTTTTTGGATTATATTTAAATAATCCCAGATAAGAAAATTAATTTATATCCCTATACATGACTTTATAATATCACTAATCTATTAAATATAGTAATATTATTCTCAATGATTAATTTATGATCATGGTTTCAAAAACACTCTTTTTAAAAGGAGAACATTTTTATGTAATCTTTTCAGAGTTTAGATGGTTATTTTGAATTTTTTATTATTCCCATTAATTTTATGAATACACAAGAGGGGTTTTTTCATTGAAGAATATGATATTTTTATGGTATCATGGATAATTTTTTGGTTTTATTCATTAATGATATTATGGTGTATGGTAGGACAATGTGAGATCTTGAACAACACATGGTTAAGGGATTGTGTATTTATTATAAAATGTATCTACGTTAATATATAATTAATTTATATTTATAAACTAATAATAAATATATATAGATATATAATAATTCAATGGGTATTCTTTAATAATTATTAAAAGGATGTTATTTTTATCTCAATTAAATATGGAATAATATCTTAGAGATAAGTATTTTTCTAGGATTAGTAGGGTAATATCGATTCCCAATTCATGAGTTTCCCTGAGCTTTTTAATTGATTAATTATTTTATGAGGAAAGAAATTAAATTCAAAAAGCGCATTAATTTCATGTAATTTTTTAAAAATCATATGTTTTTTATATAAAAAACAATACATAACATTATTGTTTTAGTAAGTGGTTATATGGTAAATTATAATTCATCCAGATCTATGTTGGTATGTGTTATTAGAGTGGTAGATCATTCTTAGCTTAAAAATTAGGATATTTTTTGGTGAATGATAAAAATTACATGGTACAATTTTTAGATTTTTAGATTTTACTTCCTTCTTTAAACACATGGTGTAAATACCATCTTTTTATAAAACTAAAGAAACTGCCAATAAAATATAAAAAAGAACATATTCTTGTTTAGAGTAATAAATATGTATATAGTACAATAATTTGTTTGTTATTTAATTTTTATATTAAAAAATTATTGGAAATTATATGGTAAATTAATTGAGAATCCATTGGGGAAATTTTTTATAGTGTATTCAAATCAATAGTATTTCACAATTATCATAGCATATATGGATCTCTATTTTATTATGGTGGGTAATTTTTTGGATTTCAATCATGTTTCTATTTTTTGGTATTCGATTATGAAACGTAATAATACTCAAATATACAACCCAAAATGTCTAATCAAGAGTCAAAAAAATGATTTTGAGACCGTTTTTGGAAAGATTATAGATATGATATATATATATATATCATTTTTGAGAAATGATTCTGGTTCCTCTAACATATCATGATCAAAATAAATTTTTTCTTATGGAATTGCATGTCTCATGCTTTCTTATATATCAATGATTCAATGTAGAGAACCAAAAAATAGATGGTATATTTTAATTTGTACCCATTAAAATTGTAAAATTGAAAATATTACAATGGATGTTTTCACCTGAATTCCAAGAACTATTTATAAATTGCCATCCATATCAGGTAATATGGATCAAATCATAAATCATCCACACATAATTTCTATTTTTAAATCCAATATAGGAGAAGAGATATTGAAAATATACTTTCCGAAAGTAGAAATTATTTACAGTATTTTATTTTATATTGGGCCTAACTCGAACCCTTGTTCGAAGTCTCATTTTTAGAAATTCATATAGTAATTCCATTAGTCCCAGATCTCTATGAGAACATCATATCATACTCAAATGGATAAAATATCTAAATGGAGGATCAAACATTGGATAAATATTTTAGATTCTCTATAATATATTTTGGATTATCATTTGAGTCTAAAATATCATTAATGGATTTATCATGAAATATATATTTTAGGTCGAGATACATATGGATCAGTTTAATGTGTTGTATGGATTTCCTTACCATTCTATACTTATTTATGTGGAACTGGTAGATTCATCACATATTTTACATATCTTGTGGAATGAGGGAATGGAAAATATTTTTATAATTCTAAATATAATGTTGATATCCCATATATGTGGGAAATAAAATATGGATTCTCACTATTGAATTGTATTCATTGATGGAGGAGATCATGATTTATTAATAAATTCCCATTACCTATTGGAGAATGCTTTTGGAATGACTGTTATATTAACTACTCGATTCATATCACATTTTTAATAATATAATTAATTGGTGATGTGGATTATCATTTGGATTTATCAGAATGTTTTGGCTCGAAACATAATTTATTTTATGTATCTTGATTTAATATGTATTTTCTGATCTGAACCATATTATTCGATGGGACCATGTTTGATCATTGTCTTAATGATACATTGGTTGATGTGACGATAAAAATTATTGATAGAAGATATGTAGTTTTACATTGAAATGGTATCAATTTTATATTATTTCTTTTGAATAATGGTTATATTTAGTAAATGAAATTGGAATGTGAGAAATAAATTGTAGAATAGTGTCATAAATCCTTCAAATGAAACAAAAATTTCTAACTATACATGGGTAGTTTGATCAATGGTGGGGAGAATGTAAGAATATCGCTATTATGATATGTACTATTTTATTATATATTATAATGTTATATTATATATAGTTATTATTTTGATATCATATTGATAGTTCTTTTTTGGAAGCGGTTTTATGGGTTCATGGTCTGTGCATGGTTAGAGAAAAACATAAGAATTATCCTATAAATCAAGAATCATGTTCTAAGTGTCACTAAAAAGAAGCATGGTTTGATTTTTTTATACATTAGTTTTGGGTTCCCTGAAGAAAGTGTGTTAAAATGTGATTTTTTTTCATAATTGGATAACATGGTTTTAGCACCATTCTTAAAAATATGTGGCACAACTACGTGATACCGTAATTATTTCCACACTCTATGTCCAATATTAGAATATAGTTTCCTTAATTGGGTAACACATGCATGTTTCCCACTACTATTGATATGATATGATGAACACAATTGTAATATGGTTTGTTAAAAAAAGCAGTATGAATTAAATTCTAAAACTAATTAGAGAGTATTTCATATTTTGGACACAAAAAACTCATTTTGGTTTTACTATCCAATTTTATATAACTAAAATCATTTTGAATGATATAATGTATATTTTTTTATCAAGAACAATGTTATGAATAATCAATGTGTGTTGGATATTTAGAATCAATGATAATTTCTTGTTCATTCCCATTATCTCAAGATACACATATATTCCCAATCACAGTTACATAGATCAAATTTTTTATGGATTTATCTATGAGTTATAATATTTATTTTTAATATATATTGTTTTTTCTATTCAATGAAATATGTTTCATGTCCTGTACATGATATTTCATATGTAGTTCCCTATTTTTTTCACCATTCTGCTATGGGGGGAGTCTCTTCCACTCTTCCCTTTCAAGAATATAACTTATTTATGGTTTAATTATATCCCATTTCATTATTGTGAAAAACTATATTTTTTAGTACTTTAAGATTCGATATTGAAATTTTTTTCATAATGAGTGTTATAAATTCATTGAAATAAATGGTCATCCTGGGAAAGAGGTTTAGTTGAGAGAAGAATATATATGTTTGGGGTGTGAATAAAAAAACACATGTGTCGCAATTTTTGATGAAAATTAGCGTTTGTTTGAAAGTGTTACATCATATTCCGTCATGTTAAAAAAATTTATGAATACTCGTTGTAACATCATGATACATTTAAAAAATAACATTATAATTGATAGCATATAAAACATTTAACATTGAGCTTAAACATCCTAGAAAATGTATTTCTTTAAATTAAATCTCTTAGATTGCATACAGAACATGCAACTCGAAGCCTATATAAACCATAATATAGTATAACATTATAACAAATCTGTTAAATTATATAATTTTAACACTAGTTAATACATAATAAAAAATTTGTTTATATTTTTATTAGAAAGAAAATATGAATTATTTAAAATAAAATGAAATACTTTTTGAATAATATTATTACACTAAAAACTAGTTTACTAATGAATTACAAAAATAATATAAAATAAATTTCTACCACATTTAGAATATGTATTTTTTCAAAATTAAATTAATTTTCCAAATACTCATATCTAAATTCCCTTTAATTATTTTTTTCAATTTTTTTTAAAAATATCATTTTTCATTCAATAGTAGAAACTAATGGTTATTATTGAAAACAATTTTTCAGTTCAAATAATACAAATTGATGATTTTTTATTAAATTTTTTTTAATGTAAAAATATTTCATTATTTGGATTTTTTACTCTTTGAATTCCTTTTTATAATTTTTATATTAAATTTTGAGACTAATTCTTTATATATATAATAGAGTTTTTTCATCAGAAGCCCCATTTTTTATCAATCTTTATAGGTATAATTTTATCATTAATTCTTCCATTTCTATGAAATGAAAATTATAAAATAGATTAAATAATTAATGTAAAAATAAGTTTTATTATTTTATATTTTAGTATAAATTTGTCATCATTATGAATATAAAATCAATAAAAAACAATTACCATTGTTAAAGGTAAAACTAATTAATTTGGGTGGTAAGATAAACACATAAGAAATAAAATTACCTAAAACATATAAAATAGTACCATATAGAAATATTTATACATTATAAAATATAAGGATCATTAGAGGCACATTATATAGTCTTCTTAATTGATTAAAAAGTTGGTGTAACTGTTTCATTTAATGATTTCTTGTGTGTCCACTCCCCCATTGATTAAAGGCCATCCTCTATCCACCACTATTCGAACTACCAAAGCAACTTCCATATACAATACCATTAAATAATCCATATTTAATCACATACTAACATCTTAGGTCCATTTTATGTCATTAATGGAACATGGTATAGATTCTTTGGAAAGATAATGAAGTAGTTTAAAGAATATTTAACACTGTCAAATACACATTTTTATTTTTATTCATATTCTACCTACTTAATGTGTTTATCAAATATTCATAAATTATGACCATAATATATCACATATTCTATTATTTTATTATGTTTTTTGGAAAAAACTATATCAATACCCTCTAATTTGTAATAGAAAATAAATATATCATTTATCTATACAATGTACTACAACCTCTGGAACCGATGTAATTTGTTATCCAATACCAACTTTAAAATATGGATATAATTATTAATTTAGAATATAAATATTATATTTATTACATAAATATTCTTATTTAATTATATCATAAAAAATACACATTTAAATTTCATGAAGTTTAATTTATGATATGGTCTTCCATGTGTACAATATACTATTTTCTCATGAAGAAATGTGATTTTTTTCAGTTACTCATTACCTATTATGTAAAACCAATAATAACATACTTCCATACCTATTTACCCATTAAGGAAATGATAGTGTCACATGGGTATTTGCATAGAATGTAATAATACTAAATTTAATTAATATATGTGATATATATATATATATATTAGATGATAATATTTATAGATAATTAATATATCTCATACTTACTATATTCACACATTAATGAAATGATATGGCCACTTGTGTATATGTAAAACTAATGTCTCCACGAAGCAATGTTATCCATTCACCATGTTCAAATTTTAATAATGATACTAAAAATATATATAATTAATAAAATTAATATTTACAAAATTGGAATAATTTTGGAGAATATTTTCCTAAATAATTGGAATGAATAAGAACATTCATGAAAAAAAAATTGAGAATAAAATGTAATTAATAGCCAAAAAAAGAAAATATTAAAAAATTATTAAAAATTTTGTGAAAAGATGTTTTTATATGATCATAAATGAAATTATAAATATGAATATGAATTATAAATAAATTAATATTTTTTAGATCCATTAAATAAGTAGTTATATCACATTTAAACAATTAGTATTGTGATGTAAGAGACATCATCTCAATTTCCATTAATTTAGTAGATTGAACTTTTATTAACTAAATTTCCTTTATATGATGCATATAATAATATATTGTCATTTAATTTCATGATTAGTTAATAACTAAGGGAATTTTAGGATTTATTTTGAAGTATTTCATTCATATTTATTTTACAAAGATGTTCAGAAGAGATTAAAATTTAATAACTCATTTTCATTTCATGGGTTATTTTACATATATTTTATTCAATGGATTTATAATATTATGTGGTAAAAGTAGTTTGATTATATTATTATTATTTTTCCTATTTTATTATGATTAATTAAATTTTTTACATGTAATAAATTCTTTTATTTATAAACATTATAATGTTATGATTATCAGGAGGGTTTCTTTCACAATATCATTTTAATCAAGATTATTTATACTGGAATTTTCATTGAATGATTTTTTATTAATAAGATAATTTACCCCCATTATGTTTCATAGATAATGGTAATTCTTAATTTTTTACGTATTAGTAAAAATTTTACACACATTGGATCTTCAAAATAATTATATTTTTAATAAAAATCATACATTATTTAAATCATCACTCAAACATCTTTTTTCATCCAAAAACATGTTTTATAACGAATTTTCCAAATGGTATTTAACATTATAAAAATTATTCATTAATGAAATATTTATGTATGTGTTAATTGTTTTTCAAAATATAATGAAATAAATATTCATATAAGTTTCCAAATTGGTCCCATTAGTATTTATTCAGAAAATGTGAAATGAATCATTCCTTTAATGTTCAAAAAATGTAGGGAATTTCTTGTAGTCATACTATTCAATTATTTAAATATTACATTACATTTTTTAATGGTTATAATAAAATAAATTTAATTTTAAAATATAAATAAATTTATTTTTAGTAAATATCCTTCAAATTTTAAAAAGGATACATTCCACAAGTATGGTTTGAATTGCATTTGTCTGGTATTTATATTCATCAATGACATTATCCCCTTATATTACATATTATCCTATGAGGATATGTTTTTTTATTCAATAAATACACATTATAATAATTTTGTATGATAAATTAGTCCATATAATATATTGAATTAGACTTTCTTGATTCATTTCTGAATTCATTTTCATACCCTTAAAATATTCATTTTGTTGTTATCATTACATTTTAAATTTTTGTAAAAAAAAATTATATATCCTAGATATGTTTATTTATTATATAATAAATCATTTTTAAATATTGTGTTATATATTACAAATTATTTATTTGGCTGTGAAAATATTGATAAATCCAAATATTTTATTCAATATAGACATTTTATTTTTAGGAACATTGATAATGAATTAATTTGAATATTCAATATATGATGTATTCTACGAACATATTTTGATAAGTGAGGAATGAAATAATATATCCCCTCAATGAATTGGTTGCCTCAGGATAAAAATAAGTAATATTGAATTGAATGGGTTTCCATTAGTATTGATAAATATCCTCTTTATTGGTCTTTACAGTTGAGGTATCACAATTACTGAGATCATGAGATCCAATAATATAGCATTTCCATCGCTAAGAATCAGTTATTATAATTCATGATATCTTATAAATGGTATTATCTCTAAATAAATTTCATTATTATTTTTAATGATTATATGAGATGTGTTAATATTTATTTAACATTACATATTAAATAAGAATTATCTTTTTATTAATGATAAATTAACAATGAAATTATATATATATATAAATATGAATTTTTATCCGTTTATTAATTAAACAGAATGCATTTTTAGTTTTTTAGATTTTATATTGTTAATTTTGTATCTATTCATGATAGTTGAGTCATTTAAATGGAACATGAGATCAATTACAAACAGTCCATATTGTTATTACATAACAATTCATGATAGAAATTCCATTTAAATGTCATGTTGGTTCAATTGTTTAACATTTAATATTGAATATCTTTTATTTGTTAATGTTATTTATGTTATTTAATTGAAATTTATTTTTATTAATTTAACATTCCATATTTATTACTCATTATTTAATAAGGATGTCAAATAGAATGTGTGTTTTAATGTTTACAATTCAAAATTTAGTTTTTAATTTTTAATATTGATCATTTACTTCAGATCTATTCCACGTAACAGAAATATTAATGAGTATCTCAGCTCACACTTAATTTTTTTCTTTTCCAAGAAATCTTGGATATGTACTATAATTTATATGAAAAATATGGTATTGGAATAATGAAATTATTGAAATAAATTCCTTTCTAAATTTTCTAATATAATGTAATTTGGGAATCATCTATGTTTATTGTATATCATGAGTAATAAACAAATAATGTACTCATTATATGATTCCCTTTTTTCTTATAAAAGTATAACGAGGTAGTTATTATCTTTGGGTTACTAGATTTGGGGATATTACAGTTAGTATTTCATTAATTATAGTATAATATTAGGGAACTAGATTTTTGAAATAATATTGTAGGGAACATAACATTGTGATAGACAATGAGTATAAGTATTTAATAATATCTCAATGTTTTAGTAAGGTAGTGATTATATTTTTAATTTAAATATATCCTAGTAATTATCGTATAAGTTGATATAATTCTAGTATAGATGTACCTATGGGTAATCACAATGAAAATTGTTCATTGGGATTGACTCTAGCATAACCTAGTACTTGAATATGGGATTCACTATGCAACTAGATTGATGCTATCGTCATATATAATGTGGATAATACCCATTTTTTTGAAAAACAATTCATGAATGGATGGAATTGATGTCGATATTTAATAACCTATTTTATTAATATGGTTTATTATATTAAAAATAATGTTCCCTATTTTATAAATCATATAAATTATTATATATTTATTCAATTATGACTATGGTTACTCACACTATGATTTTTGGGATAAATCGATTTCATGAACCAGAAGTATTGATGATAGGATTTGATATGATGGTAAATAATGTGCCTATGGGTAACCAAATGGTATGATTAATAATGTAAATTATATCATGATTACACTTAATTAGAAATTACAAAAAAAATTATTAACAAAGTATACCTAATACCAACTATTAGTCTCTCTATATAATATGAGGATTTATATTTCAAAGTGATCATTTGATGAATACTATAGAGGAATAAATTATCAATTTACTACATTTGCAAATATGGACAGGGAAACCCAGAAATGTTCCTTAATTTAATGAGAAAATGTTTTATGCGTGTAAAATTAGGTTAAAAAGTAAGTAATTACATAGGACAAATTTACAGTCTGATGAAAGAAATTGAATTTCATCATAGGGATCCATTTTTAGTTTGTTGTATTAAATTTGGTGAACTATGGAATTGTCATATTTAATTCCCTCATTTAATGTATAAGGCCTAGTATATAGAAAGAATAATGTTAAAATAAAATGGATGTTCTCTTTATGTATTGGGATTATGGAATTATATTAATGAATTATTTTTTTAACAATGATATATTGGTTAGATGTATCATCCGATATCTATGTAATTGGATAAATATTAAAATAATATATGGAATTGTTATCATAATCCATATTGATACCATAATGTTTTACTGTTTTTATAATTTATGATAATATTCTTGTCTTAAAAGCAATTTTTTAGATTATATATGATGAAATTCAACAAATATTAATGATATATTGGGAGAAATTAATTGAAATAAATCAATTTAAATTGGTAAATTTTTTATTAAAATTCATATGTACATTTTAATTACTTTAAAAAAAATTCAAAAGTTTTGATGTGTTGGATAAACATAGGTTTTAGCTTATCATTAATGCTGTGGTAATTATAGTTAATTAATTTTTGGAAATGTGATAAGAATTATATTTCTTTTATAGCAACCATACTTTATATACAAATATATTACATCAAAATTGAATAATATTCATTAAAAATATATATCGAAAATTCAAGACAAGATCATATTGTTAGGATGTCTTTAGAAACTGGGAAACATAATAAATTAGTTCATAAGACATCTAAATTTTATCCTACTTATTTCATAATAAATAGACACTTTTTTTGATAAATCACACTTAATACCCTTATTCATTACATGAGGAAAAGAAACACAATAATGGGTGACATCAAATATCGAGAAAGAGTAAATATAGTGATATCAATTGTATCACAATACTAACACTAAATAACATAACATTTATAAATCTTATCCTACATATAAAATATCGTGATATCATGGGAATGGAAAATCATAAAAGTTTATAGTAATCAATGAATGTAATAACATATATCATAATATATGAAATGAAAAATTTTGGTATGCACACAAGCCTATAAAATCATTTAATATTAGTCAAGGATAATTACCAATACCATCATAGTGGACTAATTCCATTACTGAACCATGTTCACTCCTAGTTTAAGCCAAATATTATAGAACCATGATCATTTATCATTCAATTATTATATATTTAATGAGATATAAATAATTTAATAGATCATTTGAAGAAGGTATTGGTCCAACCCATCTCATAACGTAGTCTTTCTTATGTGTGCCACAAAAACATAAATCCTTAATCATAACATTACCCATGGAATAAAAAGGGTTTCTTAAACATCATTCCGTCGTAACAGAATCCATATGAAACAATTATAATTTTATAAATACAATTCTATCATAAATAAAATAATACCATTTGAATAATAAGAATAGTATAAAATAAATGTTTCCGTTTTAAATAATATCTTCAAAGATGGAATATTATTTGTTTAGAAACAATTTATATTAATTCTTGATGAAAATATCCTTTCATCATAAAAAACATATTCTTTTCTCAAAATGCCACACAAATTTTTAAAAAATAGTTTCTATTAAAATAAGCATAAAATATTTAAATGGAGGATTCATGAAAAAAATGAATTATGAAAGAACAAAAATCCATTCATTCAAAATAATATAAAATAAAACATTATTTCCATACATTTTTTTAACGTCAAAAACGTACCTTATATTGAAAGCAAAAAAATATTCCATTATTTTTATTTAGTAAAAAATTAACCAATAAGTAAAGTTTATATTAATCAATTTGACAAGGATATGATTAAAATTTTATAATTAAAATGTATAAAACATAGATATTTATGATAAATATACCCTAATAAATGATTGTATATAAACAATCTCTAATAAAAATGAGAATGATAAATTATCTCTTACATGAGGTATGATATCCATTGTTCGTATCCAAACATCAATTATAATTAATTAAATTTTTTAGACTTATTATAGAACCATATTCATTTATATGCTGTCATATATGATCTTATTATAATATATTTGTTGTTATCATTATAACTTGTCCATAAGATTTTAACTTCTTTATATTTTTACCCATGTTCTTTTAGATAAGATCTGGTTCCTCTTTTTGGGATAGAGTAATACCATTTAAAAAATTATATTAGAATAATACATATAATATTTATTCATTCAGTTCATTTATATAACAAAATTTTAATTTTTGATCATGTAGAATGAATTGTATCATATCATGGATATAATAGGTCACACACACACCAACACACACGAGCGAGGATATCATTCTCAGAATTGTTTAATTGTATCGAAGTAGATAGTATATAATATATCATAATAAATATCATGTTATGATAATTATATATTGTTATTATTTTCATAATTATAACCTTCCATGTAATTTAGAGGTAAAAAATGATTACACTACGACATGTAGAAGATAAGTGGGACATACACACACATAGTGATTGAATTTTTTATTAGATTGAAAGAAGGTGGAATATTCGTGATTCATAATAATTTTAAAATTTTAATATTTAGGTGATGCTGGATTTTTTAATTTATAATGGAACAACTCATTAAGAGTAATTAGAATAAGAATTATTTTGTAAAGAATCAATATAGGAGATTATATATTCTTTGACATACTCTCAAAAAATATCCTCTTAATGAACAAGAGAGGGTCTTTAGAGAAGAAAAAAAAATCTTTAATAATACTAGGGATGATGATAATGGAAATTTTCATTAGATAGATGATATTGGAGGCTAAATGTGTGGTGAATAAATGGGAAAAGAGATGTATTTTTATAACTGAGGTGAGGGGAACTTATGTAACCCCAACAAGATTGATTAAAAACATAAAATCGCATCCAAAAAACTAAATAATTTACAATTTAGAATATGTTATGAGTTAAATTTGTAATATCCTCAGTAATTAAATTTTATAAACATATTTATATTATATTAAACTTTTTAATTTTAACTAACACATTGATATTCATTTTAAATTTTAACATTGGATAAAAATTATTTTAATACTAAAAAGGTAAAATATTTACATATTTGAGTACTATTCGGGAATAAATACGTAACATAATCAATTTTATACCATATAATAATAATTTTTTATTTTTTATTTTTTATTTTTTATTTTTAAATAGTTTAACATTAAAATTTATGATTAGGAAACAATACTGTCAATTCAAACACTATTCAATTCATTGTATTTTAAAATATGAAGATATCATGTTAACAATGAAAAAATATTTTATTATACTACTAAGAGGTATAGGTCATCGTTAAAAAACATTTTATATATTTAATATCCAAAATTATATTTATTTCAATATTTTGAATATCATTAATTTGTTATCTCCTTTAGTAAAATAATTACTACATTAGTTTTCTGAAATTATTTAATAAACTAATATGTTAAATAAAAATAAAAAATAAAATATTATGATAAAGTTATATCTGATAGGTAATATAATATTAATTATAATAAAACATATATTCTATAAAATAAGATATTAAAAATGGTATATTAATTGAGTCTTGAATGTTAAAACATTAAAATTGTAAAATTGAAAATATTAGAATGGATTTTTTCACATGAATTCCAAGAACTATTTATATATTGAAATCCATATCAGGTATTATGGATCAAATCATAAATCATCCACACATAATTTCTATTTTTAAATTCAATATAGGAGAAGAGATATTGAAAATATACTTTCTGAAAGTAGAAATTATTTACAGTATTTTATTTTATATTGGGCCTAACTAGAACCCTTATTCGAAGTCTCATTTTTAGAAATTCATACAGTAATTCCATTAGTCCCAGATCTCTATGAGAACATCATATCATACTCAAATGGATAAAATATCTAAATGGGGGATCGAACATTGGATAAATATTTTAGATTCTCTATAATATATTTTGGATTATCATTAAGAGTCTAAAATATCATTAATGGATTTATCATGAAATATATATTTTAGGTCGAGATACATATGGATCTGTTTAATGTGTTGTATGGATTGCCTTACCATTCTATACTTATTTATGTGGAATTGGTAGATTCATCACATATTTTACATATCTTTTGGAATGAGGGAATGGAAAATATTTTTATAATTCTAAATATAATGTTGATATCCCATATATGTGGGAAATAAAATATGGATTCTCACTATTGAATTGTATTCATTGATGGGGGAGATCATGATTTATTAATAAATTCCCATTACCTATTGGAGAATGCTTTTGGAATGACTGTTATATTAACTACTCGATTCATATCAAATTTTTAATACTATAATTAATTGGTGATGTGGATTATCATTTGGATTTATCAGAACGTTTTGGCTCGAAACATAATGTATTTTATGTATCTTGATTAAATATGTATTTTCTGATCTGAACCATATTATTCGATGGGACCATGTTTGATCATTGTCCTAATGATACATTGGTTGATGTGATGATACAAATTATTGATAGAAGATATGTAGTTTTACATTGAAATGGTATCAATTTTATATTATTTCTTTTGAATAATGGTTATATTTAGTAAATGAAATTGGAATGTGAGAAATAAATTGTAGAATAGTGTCATAAATCCTTCTAATGAAACACAAATATCTAACTATACATGGGTAGTTTGATCAATGGTGGGGAGAATGTAAGAATATCACTATTATGATATGTACTATTTTATTATATATTATAATGTTATATTATATATAGTTATTGTTTTGAGATCATATTGATAGTACTTTTTTGGAAGCAGTTTTATGGGTTCATGGTCTGAGCATGGTTAGAGAAAAACATAAGAATTCTCCTATAAATCAAGAATCATGTTCTAAGTGTCACTAAAAAGAAGCATGGTTTGATTTTTTTATACATTAGTTTTGGGTTCCCTGAAGAAAGTGTGTTAAAATGTGATTTTTTTTAATAATTGGATAACATGGTTTTAGCACCATTCTTAAAAATATGTGGCACAACTACGTGATACCGTAATTTTTTCCACACTCTATGTCCAATATTAGAATATAGTTTCCCTAATTGGGTAACACATACATGTTTCCCACTACTATTGATATGATATGATGAACACAATTGTAATATGTTTTGTTAAAAAAAGCAGTATGAATTAAATTCTAAAACTAATTAGAGAGTATTTCATATTTTGGACCTAAAAAACTCATTTTGGTTTTACTATCCAATTTTATATAACTAAAATCATTTGGAATGATATAATGTATATTTTTTTATCAGGAACAATGTTATGAATAATCAATGTGTGTTAGATATTTATAATCAATGATAATTTCTTGTTCATTCCCATTATCTCAAGATACACATATATTCTCAATCACAGTTACATAGATCAAATGTTTTATGAATTTATCTATGAGTTATAATATTTATTTTTAATATATATTGTTTTTTATATTCAATGAAATATGTTTCATGTCCTGTACATGATATTTCATATATAGTTCCCTATTTTTTTCACCATTCTGCTATGGGGGGAGTCTCTTCCACTCTTCCCTTTCAAGAATATAACTTATTTATGGTTTAATTATATCCCATTTCATTATTGTGAAAAACGATATTTTTTAGTACTTTATGATTCGATATTGAAATTTTTTTTCATAGTGAGTTTTATAAATTCATTGAAATAAATGGTCTTCCTGGGAAAGAGGTTTGGTTGAGAGAAGAATATATATGTTTGGGGTGTGAATATAAAAAGACACGTGTCTCAATTTTTTATGAAAATTAGCGTTTGTTTGAAAGTGTTACATCATATTCCGTCATGTTAAAAAATTTTATGAATACTCGTTGTAACATCATGATACATTTAAAAAATAACATTATAATTGATAGCATATAAAACATTTAACATTGAGCTTAAACATCCTAGAAAATCTATTTCGTTAAATTAAATCTCTTAGATTGCATACAGAACATGCAACCCGAAGCCTATATAAACCATAATATAGTATAAAATTATAACAAATTTGTTAAATTATATAATTTTAACACTAGTTAATACATAATAAAAATTTTGTTTATATTTTTATTTGAAAGAAAATATGAATCATTTAAAATAAAATGAAATACTTTTTGAATAATATTATTACACTAAAAACTAGTTTACTAATGAATTACAAAAATAATATAAAATAAATTTCTACCACATTTAGAATATGTATTTTTTAAAAATTAAATTAATTTTCCAAAGACTCATTTCTATATTCCCTTTAATTATTTTTTCGAATTTTTTTAAAAATATCATTTTTCATTCAATAGTAGAAACTAATGGATATTATTGAAAACAATTTTTCCGTTAAAATAATACAAATTGATGATTTTTTTATTAATTTTTTTTTAATGTAAAAATATTTCATTATTTGGAATTTTTACTAATTGAATTCCTTTTTATCATTTTTATATTAAATTTTGAGGCTAATTATTTTTATATATAATAGAGTTTTTTCATTAGAAGCCCCATTTTTTATCAATCTTTATAGGTATAATTTTATCATTAATTCTTCCATTTCTATGAAATGAAAATTATAAAATAGATTAAATAATTAATGTAAAAATAAGTTTTATTGTTTTATATTTTAGTATAAATTTGTCATCATTATGAATATAAAATCAATAAAAAAATAATTACCATTGTTAAAGGTAAAACTAATTAATTTGGGTGGTAAGATAAACACATAAGAAATAAAATGACCTAAAACATATAAAATAGTACCATATAGAAATATTTATACATTATCAAATATAAGGATCATTAGAGGCACATTATATAGTCTTCTTAATTGATTAAAAAGATGGTGTAATTGTTTCATTTAATGATTTCTTGTGTGTCCACTCCCCCATTGATTAAAGGCCATCCTCTATCCACCACTATTCGAACTACCAAAGCAACTTCCATATACAATACCATTAAATAATCCATATTTAATCACATACTAACATCTTAGGTCCATTTTATGTCATTAATGGAACTTGGTATAGATTCTTTGGAAAGATAACGAAGTAGTTTAAAGAATATTTAACATTGTCAAATACACATTTTTATTTTTATTCATATTCTACCTACTTAAAGTTTTTATCAAATATTCATATATTATGACCATAATATATCACATATTCTATTATTTTGTTATGTTTTTGGAAAAAACTATAACAATACCCTCTAATGTGTAATAGGAAATAAATATATCATTCATCTATACAATGTACTACAACCTCTGGAACCGATGTAATTTGTTATCCAATACCAACTTTAAAATATGGATATAATTATTAATTTAGAATATAAATATTATATTTATTACATAAATATTCTTATTTAATTATATCATAAAAAATACACATTTAAATTTCATGATGTTTAATTTATTATATAGTCTTCCATGTGTACAATATACTATTTTCTCATGAAGAAATGTGATTTTTTTCAGTTACTCATTACCTATTATGTAAAACCAATAATAACATACTTCCATACCTATTTAACCATTAAGGAAATGATAGTGTCACATGGGTATTTGCATAAAATGTAATAATAATAAATTTAATTAATATATGTGATATATATATATATATTAGATGATAATATTTATAGATAATTAATATATCGCATACTAACTATATTCACACATTAATGAAATGATATGGCCACTTGTGTATATGTAAAACTAATGTCTCCACGAAGCAATGTTATCCATTCACCATGTTCAAATTTTAATAATGATACTAAAAATATATATAATTAATAAAATTAATATTTAGAAAATTTGAATAATTATGGAGAATATTTTCCTAAATAATTGGAATGAATAAGAACATTCATGAAAAAAAATTGAGAATAAAATGTAATTAATAGCCAAAAAAAGAAAATATTAAAATATTATTAACAAATTTGTGAAAAGATGTTTTTATATGATCATACATGAAATTATAAATATGAATATGAATTATAAATAAATTAATATTTTTTTAGATCCATTAAATAAGTAGTTATATCACATTTAAACAATTAGTATTGTGATGTAAGAGACATCATCTCAATTTCCATTCATTAATTCAGATTGAACTTTTATTAACTGAACTTCCTTTATATGATCCATATAATACTATATTGTCGTTTAATTTCATGATTAGTTAATAACTAAGGGCATTTTAGGATTCATTTTGAAGTATTTCATTCATTTTTATTTTAGAAAGATGTTCAGAAGAGATTAAAATTTAATAACTCATTTTCATTTCATGGGTTATTTTGCATATATTTTATTCAATGGATTTATAATATTATGTGGTAAAAGTAGTTTGATTATATTATTATTTTTTCCCCTATTTTATTATGATTAATTAAATTTTTTACATGTAATAAATTCTTTTATTTATAAAAATTATAATGTTATGATTATCAGGAGGGTTTCTTTCACAATCTCATTTTAATCAAGATTATTTATACTGGAATTTTCATTGAATGATTTTTTTAATAATAAGATAATTTACCCCCATTATGTTTCATAGATAATGGTAATTCATAATTTTTTACGTATTAGTAAAATTTTTACACACATTGGATCTTCAAAATAATTATATTTTAAATAAAAATCATACATCATTTAAATCATCACTCAAACATATTTTTTCATCCAAAAACATGTTTTATAACGAATTTTCCAAATGGTATTTAACATTATAAAAATTATTCATTAATGAAATATTTATGTATGTGTTAATGTTTTTCAAAATATAATGAAATAAATATTCATATAAGTTTCCAAATTGGTCCCATTTGGATTTATTCAGAAAATGTGAAATGAATCATTCCTTTAATGTTCAAAAAATATAGGGAATTTCTTGTAGTCATACTATTCAATTTTTTAAATATTACATTAAATTTCTTAATGGTTATAATAAAATAAATTTAATTTTAAAATATCAATAAATTTTTTTTTAGTAAATATCCTTCAAATTTTAAAAAGGATACAATCCACAAGTATGGTTTGAATTGCATTTGTGTGGTATTTATATTCATCAATGACATCATCCCCTTATATTACATATTATCCTATGAGGATATGTTTTTTTATTCAGTAAATACACATTATAATAATTTTGTATGATCAATTAGTCCATATAATATATTGAATTAAAGTTTCTTGATTCATTTATGAATTCATTTTCATACCCTTAAAATATTCAATTTGTTGTTATCATTACATTTTAAATTTCGTAAAAAAAATTATATATCCTAGATATGTTTATTTCTTATATAATAAATCATTTTTAAATATTGTGTTATATATTACAAATTATTTATTTGGCTGTGGAAATATTGATAAATCCAAATATTTTATTTAATATAGACATTTTATTTTTAGGAACATTGATAATGAATTAATTTGAATATTCTATATATGATGTATTCTACGAACATATTTTGAAAAGTGAGGAATGAAATAATATATCCCCTCAATGAATTGGTTGCCTCAGGATAAAAATAAGTAATATTGAATTGAATGGGTTTCCATCAGTATTGATAAATATCCTCTTTATTGGTCTTTACAGTTGAGGTATCACAATTACTGAGATCATGAGATCTAATAATATAGCATTTCCATCGCTAAGAATCAGTTATTATAATTCATGATATCTTATAAATGATATTATCTCTAAATAAATTTCATTATTATTTTTAATGATTATATGAGATGTGCTAATATTTATTTAACATTACATATTAAATAAGAATTATCTTTTTATCAATGATAAATTAACAATGAAATTATATATATATATACATATATGAATTTTTATCCGTTTATTAATTAAACAGAATGCATTTTTAGTTTTTCAGATTTTATATTGATTATTTTGTATCTATTCATGATAGTTGAGTCATTTAAATGGAACATGAGATCAATTACAGACAGTCCATATTGTTATTACATAACAATTCATGATAGAAATTCCATTTAAATGTCATGTTGGTTCAATTGTTTAACATTTAATATTGAATATCCTTTATTTGATAATGTTATTTATGTTATTTAATTGAAATTTATTTTTATTAATTTAACATTCCATATTTATTACTCATTATGTAATAAGGATGTCAAATAGAATGTGTGTTTTAATGTTTAAAATTCAAAATTTAGTTTTTAATTTTGAATATTGATCATTTACTTCAGATCTCTTCCACATAACAGAAATATTAATGATTATTTCAGCTCACACTTAATTTTTTTCTTTTCCAGGAAATATTGTATGTGTACTATAATTTATATGAAAAATATGGTATTGGAATAATGAAATTATTGAAATAAATTCCTTTCTAAATTTGATAATATAATGTAATTTGGGAATCATCTATGTTTATTGTATATCATGAGTAATAAACAAATAATCTACTCATTATATGATTCCCTTTTTTCTTATAAAAGTATAACGAGGTAGTTATTATCTTCAGGTTACTAGATTTGGGGATATTACAGTTGGTATTTCATTAATTATAGTATAATATTAGGGAACTAGATTTTGGAAATAATATTGTACGGAACATAACATTGTGATAGACAATGAGTATAAGTATTTAATAATATCTCAATGTTTTAGTAAGGTAGTGATTATATTTTTAAATTAAATATATCCCAGTAATTATCTTACAAGTTGATATAATTCTAGTATAGATGTACCTATGGGTAATCACAATGAAAATTGTTCATTGGGATTGACTCTAGCATAACCTAGTACTTGAATATGGGATTCACTATGCAACTAGATTGATGCTATCGTCATATATGATGTGGATAATACCCATTTTTTTGAAAAACAATTCATGAATGGATGGAATTGATGTCGAGATTTAATAACCTATTTTGTTAATATGGTTTATTATATTAAAAATAATGATCCCTATTTTAAAAATCATATAAATTATTATATATTTATTCAATTATGACTATGGTTACTCACACTATGATTTTTGGGATAAATCGATTTCATGAACCAGAAGTATTGATGATAGGATTTGATATGATGGTAAATAATGTGCCTATGGGTAACCAAATGGTATGATTAATAATGTAAATTATATCATGATTACACTTAATTAGAAATTACAAAAAAAATTATTAACAAAGTATACCTAATACCAACTATTAGTCTCTCTATATAATATAGGGATTTATATTTCAAATTGATCATTTGATGAATACTATAGAGGAATAAATTATCAATTTACTACATTTGCAAATATGGACAGGGAAACACAGAAATGTTCCTTAATTTAATGAGAAAATGTTTTATGCCTGTAAAATTAGGTTAAAAAGTAAGTAATTACATAGGACAAATATATAGCCTGATGAAAGAAATTGAATTTCATCATAGGAATCCATTTTTAGTTTGTTGTATTAAATTTGGTGAACTATGGAATTGTCATATTTAATTCCCTAATTTAATGTATAAGGCCTAGTATATGGAAATAATAATGTTAAAATAAAATGGATGTTCTATTTATGTATTGGGATTATGGAATTATATTAAAGAATTATTTTTTTAACAATGATATATTGGTTAGATGTATCATCCAACATCTATGTAATTGGATAAATATTAAAATAATATATGTAATTGTTATCATAATCCATATTGATACCATAATGTTTTTATGTTTTTATGATTTATGATAAAATTCTTGTATTAAAAGAAATTTTTTAGATTATATATGATGACAGTCAACAAATATTCAGGATATTTTGGGAGAAATTCATTGAAATAAATCTATTTAAATTGGTAAATTTTTTATTAAAATTCATATATACGTTTTAATTACTTTTAAAAAAATTCAAAAGTTTTGATGTGTTGGATAAACATAGGTTTTATCTTATCATTAATGTTGTGGTAATTATAGTTAATTAATTTTTGGAAATGTGATAAGAATTATATTTCTTTTATAGCTACCATACTTTATATACAAATATATTACATCAAAATTGAAGAATATTCATTAAAAATATATATAGAAAATTCAAGACAAGATCATATTGTTAGGATGTCATTAGAAACTGGGAAACATAATAAATTAGTTCATAAGACATCTAAATTTTATCCTACTTATTTCATAATAACTAGACACTTTTTTTGATAAATCATACTTAATACCCTTATTCATTACATGAGGAAAAGAAACACAATAATGGGTGAGATCAAATATTGAGAAAGAGTAAATATAGTGATATCAATTGTATCACAATACTAACACTAAATAACATAACATTTATAAATCTTATCCTACATATAAAATATCGTGATATCATGGGAATGGAAATCATAAAAGTTTATAGTAATCAATGAATGTAATAACATATATCATAATATAATAAATGAAAAAATTTGGTATGCACACAAGCCTATAAAATCATTTAATATTAGTCAAGGATAATTACCAATACCATCATAGTGGACTAATTCCATTACTGAACCATGTTCACTCCTAGTTTAAGCCAAATATTATAGAACCATGATCATTTCTCATTCAATTATTATATATTTAATGAGATATAAATAATTTAATAGATCATTTGAAGAAGGTATTGGTCCAACCGATCTCATAACGTAGTCTTTCTTATGTGTGCCACAAAAACATAAATCCTTAATCATAACATTACCCATGGAATAAAAAGGGTTTCTTAAACATCATTCTGTCGTAACAGAATCCATATAAATAATTATAATTTTATAAATACAATTCTATCATAAATAAAATAATACCATTTGAATAATAAGAATATTATAAAATAAATGTTTCCGTTTTAAATAATATCCTCATAGATGGAATATGATTTGTTTAGAAACAATTTATATTAATTCTTGATGAAAATATCCTTTCATCATAAAAAACTTTTTCTTTTCTCAAAATGCCACACAAATTTTTTAAAAATAGTTTTTATTAAAATATGTATAAAATATTTAAAAGGAGGATTCATGAAAAAAAATGAATTATGAATGAACAAAAATCCATTCATTCAAAATAATATAAAATAAAACATTATTTCCATACATTTTTTAAAGTAAAAAACATACCTTATATTGAAAGCGAAAAAATATTCCATTAATTTTATTTAGTAAAAAATTAACTAATAGGTAAAGTTTATATTAATCAATTTGACAAGGATATGATTAATGTTTTATAATTAAAATGTATAAAACATAGATATTTATGATAAATATACCCTAATAAATGATTAGATATAAACAATCTCTAATAAAAATGAGAATGATAAATTATCTCTTACATGAGGTATGATATCCATTGTTCGTATCCAAACATCAATTATAATTAATTAAATTTTTTAGACTTATTATAGAACCATATTAATTTATATGCTGTCATATATGATCTTATTATAATATATTTGTTGTTATCATTATAACTTGTCCATTAGATTTTAACTTCTTTATATTTTTAACCATGTTCTTTTAGATAAGATCTGGTTCCTCTTCTTGGGATAGAGTAATACCATTTAAAAAATTATTTTAGAATAATACATATAATATTTATTCATTCAGTTCATTTATATAACCAAATTTTAATTTTTGATCATGTAGAATGAATTGTATCAGATAATGGATATAATAGGTCACACACACACACACACATGAGCGAGGATATCATTCTAAGAATTGTTTAATTTCATCGATGTAGATAGTATATAATATATCATAATAAATATCATGTTATAATAATTATATATTGTTATTATTTTCATAATTATACCCTTCCATGTAATTTAGAGGTAAAAAATGATTACACTACGACATGGAGACGATAAGTGGGACATACACACACGTAGTGATTGCATTTTTTATTAGATTGAAAGAAGGTGTAATATTCGTGATTCATAATAATATTAAAATTTCAATATTTAGGTGATGCTGGATTTTTTAATTTATAATGGAACAACTCATTAAGAGTAAATAGAATAAGAATTATTTTGTAAAGAAACAATATAGGAGATTATATATTCTTTGACATACTCTAAAAAAATATCCTCTTAATGAACAAGAGAGGGTCTTTAGAGAAGAACAAAAAATATTTAATAATACTAGGGATGATGATAATGGAAATTTTCATTAGATAGATGATATTGGAGGCTAAATGTGTGGTGAATAAATGGGAAAAGAGATGTATTTTTATAAATGGGGTGAGGGGAACTTATGTAACCCCAACAAGATTGATTAAAAACATAAAATCGCATCCAAAAAACTAAACAATTTACAATTTAGAATATGTTATGATTTAAATTTGTAATATCATCAGTAATTAAATTTTATAAACATATTTATATTATATTAAACTTTTTAATTTTAACTAACACATTGATATTCATTTTAAATTTTAACATCGGATAAAAAATATTTTAATACTAAAAAGGTAAAATATTTACATATTTGAGGACTATTCGGGAATAAATACATAAAATAATCAATTTTATACCATATAATAATAATTTTTTAGTTTTTATTTTTTATTTTTTATTTTTAAATAATTTAACATTAAAATTTATGATTAGGAAACAATACTGTCAATTCAAACACTATTCACTTCATTGTTTTTTAAAATATTAAGATATCATGTTAACAATGAAAAAATATTTTATTATACTACTAAGAGGTATAGGTCATCGTTAAAAAACATTTTATATATTTAATATCCAAAATTATATTTATTTCAATATTTTGAATATCATTAATTTGTTATCTCCTTTAGTAAAATAATTACTATATTAGTTTTTTGAAATTATTTAATAAACTAATATGTTAAATAAAAATAAAAAATAAAATATTATGATAAAGTTATATCTGATAGATAATATAAGAATAATTACAATAAAAAATATATTCTATAAAATAAGATATTAAAAATGGTATATTAATTGAATTTGGAATGTGAAAACATTGACATCACTTTAAATAGAATATTATATGTTTCATAGTCTTTTCTATATGGATTCAAATTGCATATAAATAGAAACATGTATTGTTTTGGTATATATATAATCTAAAAATAATATTTGGTAATGTGTTTTTTTCTTCTATTTCTTATTATCATTTTAATAATAATAATTTTCTCAGTTTCTCATTAATTAAATTATTTTTGAATCATCAATGTATTAGTATTTATGATAATAATTTTCATCATAAAAATTAAAAATAAATAGACATGATAAATAAAATATTTTTATCTAAATGATGAGTATTTAGATTATTATTTATATTCTATTTAAAAATAAATTAAAAATGTTATCGATATTAAAATTTGAGTAAGACTTTTTTGTCATTTCATTAAATAATTTAAATTAAATGTCCAAATCTCCTCCCTGTGGATTTTAAAATAAAACATTTTGTCTCGAGGATGATTATGGTCGAAAAAAACCTATCTAATAATATTCGGAAAATTTTTAGGGTAATAATATAATATTATATTCCCCTAAATTACATCACTTACCCTTTTACCATATTAATAAAAATTATCAAACATAATACTTATAATTCCCAATTTTTTTATCTATTTACATAATTTGGACCTAATGATTCCAAATATGGAATAAATTTTACAAAATTAAAATCATAAAACTTTTAGTAATTATTTTAAAATTAATTCCATGAACAGAAATTCAAAAATTTTATTAAAAGAAAAAACATTACAAATGATTGAAATTTCTTCACATAAAATTTATATGTAAATTTAATTACAATGACCTAAATTATATTAACAGATAAAAATATATACCCATTATGTTTTAAAACCAATCAATAATACAATGTTACCATATAAGTAATTTTGATGAAAAATGTTTTTTATTTATAATTTCATGTATTTTTACTACTCATCAAAACACAAATGTTTTGAGGAAAATATAAAAAACTAATTCAACGTAAATTGGTACATCCCCTATTCACTGAAGTAGTTTATGTCTTCATAAAAAATATTAATGTTTAAATTTTTAATTTATAATTTGTTCTCCATTAAAAGGTGGTAAATTACCATTTTAAAAAATATAAATTTTTATACATCAAAAATGGTTTATTCATACCCTATGATAAAAATATATATTGACTAAATATACAAAATATTTTATTAAAATTATTGAAAATATATTTCATTAATTTAATTTAAAAATTTTAATTAACATAACTTATTAATAATACAAATAAATATATAATTAATTTTCAAAATTTATTTATATTTATTCTTGCTGAAGTAATATCTATGTTATAATTGTAATTTAATACTAAGGGAGTCTATTGGATAGTTTAAACTCCTGAATTCATTTAATAAAATCGATTAAAAAAAATAAATTATTAAAAAAACACAAAAATATGGGATATACATTCTACCCTTGTTAAATTAAATATCATCCTACAAATTCATTACATTGATTCAAATAGTTGAGGATACCACTACCTCATCACATCCTCATCTTCCCATGTAGATTAATCAAATCAGTGGTTATTCCATGCAACATTAAAAAATAGAGGTGATGTATTTCATAGAACATTTTTGATTTGATCCAGAATATCTATTAGGTATTTTTAACCAGAAAGAAATTTCTTTAGCAGTAAGACAAATGTGCTTGGTAAATTTGAAGGATTTGGTATGTACATTTTCATTAGAGATACACAGAACATATCATGAGCTTGGGAGAGTTTTGGTGGAAGTTCTAATTGGAATGATACATTCCCCACATGATCCATAATTTCAAAAGGACCGATATATCTATTATTCATTTTGTGCTTCTTTCCAAATCTCATTACTCTCTTCCTGGGAGATATACATAGAAACACATCATTTCTGACTTCAAACTCTATGCATTTTTATCAGTCATTAGAAAATATTTTTTATATACTCTAAGATTCAATTATGATTTGTTGAATATATCAATCATTTTCTACCATTTATACAAATATTCATTCCCAAATATATTTCTTTCTTCAATACGATCCGAAAATGTTGGAGTTCTTCACATATTTCCATAAAGGGCATCAAAAGGTACCATATGAATACTGTATTGAAAGGTATTATTGTAATAAAATTATAGTCAAATTAAGAATTGAAACACACCACCTTTTCAGTCTATATGGTATGATCTCAAAATACCTTCAAGAGTTTTAATTTTTCTCCAAGTATGATCATTTGTTTGGGGATGATATGAAGTGTTGATATTAAACTATATATCTAGAGATTTTTAAAGACTTACCTAGAACATTGAGGTGATAATCAGATACAAATTAGATATAATGGAATGTTGTAATCCATTAAATATTACAACTTCTTTTAAATATATCCTATTAATCTAATCAAGATTGAAATCCTATATAAAATAATGTAAGTGTGTCGAATTCGTATGGTGATTAACTATAACCCATATAACATTTTTACATTAGATTCTTTAGGAATTTGAATGAAAATGTCCATATTGATGTTTTTCCATATTCCTTATAGAATGCATAATGATTTTTGTATCCCTATATACATGAATTTCTCATCATTAACTTACTGGCATACTATTCACTAAGAGACATATTCACCAAATTCACTTTTTATCCCATCCAACTAGAAATCTTCTTTCAGGTCCCTATACATTTTTTATTTCATGAATAATTGAGAATAAAGAACTAGAATCCAAATCAAAAATCTACTTCATTAATTATAATATGGTAGGAATAAAAACCTAGTTCTTAAACCATATTATTTCATCACAATCAAGGTTTAATTCAAGAAAATTTATCAAAATCTTTTTAGCTCAATATATTCCTTCTAATCTTATTAAATCATCACATGTATATATCGTTGAACATTAATTTGAGAAATATAAAATTTCTACACTTCCTTTAAAATTTCAAGACACATCCCTATAAAATCCAATAAAATTGGTTCTTTTTTCCTCATAATGGATATGATAGCATGGTCTAATTGACTGAATTCTTCTTCCACCTTGTTTTCTTTCCTACTATGGTAATGTATTGAGAAGTCGTAATGTTAAATCAACTCCAAGAATCTTATTTTACGCATATTGAGATCCTTTTGTGTCAAAATATACCTTGAACTATGATTATCATAATAAAAATTAATCCATTGACTATAAAATAATTCTTCTATATCATTACTACAAAGATTGCTGCAACTTACTCCGAATCATGATTTGGGTAATTTTTCTTGCAGATTTTCAATTTTCACGTGAAATAAACCCTCACCACATAATATATCATGATAAAAAATTTATACCATTATCTGATTCATCGCAATATCCCACAAACCATTCTTCACTAAAAGTTAATATGACCATTAGTGCAATGGATGACCTCCTTTTTAGCTCTTTTAAGTTCTCTCCACATTACTATGTCTATGTTATCAAAACTCTTTTTTGAGTGAACTTGGTGATAGTATTAGATAGACATAAAAATACATTCCTAAAATTTCAACAATATATAGTCAAACCAAGAAAAAATGAGGTCAGAGTTACTGATGATGGCCTCGTCCAACATTCAATAACTTTTATTTTTGTTTTATCAACATATATCCCCTATCTTGAGAGTATGATACAAAGAAATGGATCTTACTAAATCCAAAACTCACAGTTGAAAAATTTTTCATAAAGAATATACATTAACAGGGTCTTCGTAAAAACTATCAAGCTGTCATGTTTCTCTTCCTTTCTGTTTGAATTGAAAGTAATATCATTTATAAATAATACTAAAAACTGATTATGATATTCTCCAATAACATTATTCATTAGATACATAATTATAAAGGGTTAATTAGTAAATCCAATATAGATCACTATAAATTCGTAGTGTACATACCTTATACATAATGTCATCTTTGGAATATCCTACTTATTGAATTGATGATATAATTAATGTAGATCTATATTGTAAATGTATTGATCTCCACATAGTTAGTCAAATAATCAATCTGTGAGAGGAAGATGATATTTTTTATGGATAGTGAATTTTTATGTTCTTAATAATCATAGTAGTGTCTCATTTATATATATTAATTATTATTAAATAGAATTTGTGATATCCAATGTGATGCACAAGGGCGTATGAATTCATTCTCATTATTCCCTTGGAGTTTCTTCTTAAATTCCTACAACTCAATTGGTTCCATTTTATTACGAGTCTATGAAAAAGGAATAGAACCCATTATGAGATTTATTGATAACTCAAAATCACTATTCCTTGAAAAAAATATAAAATAAACCATAATAAAATTAAATAAATTAGCATACAGTTGTTTTATTCCTAATTTTTAGTTTCTCATAAACCATTTAAGATAGATACCCCTACCCACCAATTGAATGGAATCAAGACCCATAAGACGGATTAAATTTATACTTAAAGGACATATTCATCGTTACATAAATAGATGAGCCTAGATTAATCTGTAATATGTAATGTGAAATCCATTCCATGGAAATTGATATGAGATCCACATAGGAAAAGCCAATCCATGCCAAGAATCACATTAAATTCAACTACAAGATAGATCCCATTATTTGAAGGAATAAAAATCCCACAAATAGAAAATAGTAATGATTTATAAACTTTTGATGATACTATTGTTACATTAAAAGTTTTCGTCGATAAATCAACATATAATTGTTGAGATATTATTAAGATAAATTAAAAAATTCATTATAAGTAATATAGTTGGTGGGTCCAAAATAAAATATTACATTTTCTACTATAAAGTGGATGGTATGTGTTCTATTTAAAACATCATTATCATAGCCCCCATCTCTATGAGTGACCACATTTGACATTCTATTGGCTTTGGACTTTAATGTTTTCCAGCTTAAATCATTATCAATAAAATTTTAATTACATGATTGATTGGAATAATGATTCATTTATTTTCACTTGTAACATTGATGTGTCTAACGTGAATCATATGTATCATTTTATCTATTTTCATCATTATAAATCATCATCCCATCACATCAGCATTATACTGTCCCATGACCTTCCCTATAACAAAGAAAACATTTTATCATCCCATTATGAAAATTGCTTCCTTGATTGTTTCCACACAGTGATCATAAGGGAAAACACATATTATTTTCAGTGTTGTCTTTATATTTAAACTCGAATATGAGTTTTTTCTTCTTATCAAACCCCTAGGAATGATGGGTATCATGAATTTCTATATCATCCAAGAGAAAACATCAAACAATTTACTCAACACTATTAAAGTACCACAAGGATAATTCACTTTAAATAATGTGTTTTAAGAAACTAACGTGTCAATAAATTTTACTCCAGTGTTGGATAATAATTAAAAAATCAAACCATGAATGTCTTCTAAAATTTTATTCGTACATACCAAATGATAGATCACATTTTTACTTAATTTAAATAATATTCTTCTCTAGATTTTTTAGAAAAATAAAAGGATGGTACATATTGAAAAATATGTTCTTGAACTCATTCCATTGAGTGGAATCAACTTCATATATTTTCCTTGTATTCTTGATAAGTTTACAATATTTTTCCACTTCATCGTCAAAATGATAGAATCTCGATATTTCTTTATAATTTTCTGAAAATCTAAAAACTGAAAATATCTCTTTGGTGGTACTAATATATCATTCACCCATTAGTGGATCTCAAGACTTGATGAAATAAGGTGGATGTTACCCCATGAGGGATGCAATAGAATGTTGTTCATTAATTTTCTAGTCTAGATGTCCTATAAGATTTGTGACTTGATTTTTTTGAGATAATAGATACATGATTTTTAATTCATTCTCCCAAAACATTTGGTTGATTAGGAGGACAATCATTTCACATTATTCACCCTCAATACCAATGTGATTGCTTAGGGTCCCCACCATTGACTAAACAACGAATAATATTATGAGAAACACTAATCATCATGGGAATGAAAAATAATAATAATACATTCAAATTTTGTAAATTTTAGGTTTTATTCTAGGTTATTCATGACCATTTCTAAAACACTAGTATTTTAACAAATACTTCATCAAATACATAGGGTAAATCCTATGGTTTTTTTATCTTATTTTTTAATGTATAACTATACTGTTCCACTAATACCAAATATAAAACCACATACATTTTATAAATATCTATTAATTATAAATTGATTACTAGTCATTAATAATAGAATCTATTCATGATGGGATCATATATGTATAGTTTCTTAATAAATTGAGAAACATAAACCACTCGCTCAAAATAAAACTACATCGTCTCCCACTTATTCCTTCTTAATAGGACCCCTTTTTGAAATATCTTACTTAATACTCTTCTGCGTGATCTCAAAAAAGAATAATAAGAAACGGTAACAGAATTTACTCAGTAAGGTTATACATAGAGATATTAATCATATGATAATAAAAAAACCTTTAAACATAACATATTAAATTATTATCATATATATGAAAGTTCATGATATCATGATGTGGGATAAATCATAAAAATTCATATGAATGAATGAACGTAATCAGAAAAGTCAATATATAATTGAAGATTTTATTAATGGAAATAGATTATAATATAAAATAATTTCATAGTAGTCAATTATTACATCCAATACCAGCCTAGCAGACAAGGTACATTATTGAACAGATTTCACTTATCATTCCATACCTATATTAGTAAATTGTGATCATTTTTCATTTGTTATCATATCTATCTCTTGAGATGTAAATCTATACCCAATGAAATGATGGGGGTATTGGACCCACCAATATCATAATTAAATTAATCTTATGTGAACGACAAAACATAAATCATTCATCATATCAAAACCTTAGGAATGAAATATGTTTCATAAAAATTATTTCATCATAACATAATTTATATAAAATAACTAGATTTTATAACTATCATTTCATCATAGTCACAAACAACCCCTGTGAATAATATGGATAATATACATGAAACATATACCTATATTAAAATGTAATATTAGATCAAAAATAATTTTGATAACATATTTGATATTAATTTTTTATGAAAATATCCTTTCGTCATCAGAAACATTTCTAGTTATCAAAAAAAAACATATATTAAAAGGATATATTTCTTAAAAAATACACACGAAATCTTGTAATGGATGTTTCATATAAATTGTATTTTATTAAAGTGTAATAATCCAATAATTCTATATATGTTAAAAAAATTATACTCTTTCTTTTGTAATAAATTCAATAAAAAGTATGTTGTATCGAAAGTGACAAATGATTCATTTCATGCAATTTAGTAAAAAATAACCAATGGGTAAAATTTAAATTTAACAGTAGTATATGGATATAAAAAATATTTAAAAAAATATTTGTATATATCATGGATAGGGATGATAAATATATACCCTATTAATTTATTATGTATAAACAATCTCAGATAAAAATTATGTCTTGTAATGATCACTTACCATTGGTCTGATATCCATTATATGTATATGAACAACCTATATAATTTTTTAAGAAATTTCAATGAATTATTATAGAATCATAAAAATTTTATGATATCAGATATGAAAATATTATCATCTGTTTGTTAGTAACATTATTACTCTTCCATCGTGTATTGAATTATCCCTTTTTATGTATGTATTGTCTGATAAGTTCTTGTACCTATTCTTAGGATGTAGTTATAACATTTAAAAATGATATTAGTATAATATACATCATACTTATACAGTCAATTAATTTTTATAATCACTAATTAAGGATGATATTGTAGAATAAATCACATCACATCGTGGAGATGATAGGTTTTACGTATGGACAAGAGAGAATAGCATTCACATAATTACAAAATGGTATTGAAGTGGATGGTGAATAATATTTAATAATAAATACCATTATATAATAATAATATATAGTTCTATTTTCATCATTATATACATCACCGTACATTGGCGGTGAAAAGTATATTACACCACAGTGTGGAGAGAGTAAGTCTTATATGGGGAAACATAGGGTTTTCATATTTTGTAGGATAGGTTGATGGTGGAATATGGTTGTTTCATAATCGTAATAACAAATAAGTATATAATTTATACAATATTTATTACATTATAATGAATAACACAAGAAAATTAAGTAGAAGAACAAATAATTTTGAATGAATTCGTTGAGGAGATTACCTCTTCTTCGGCGTGCTTCATCTAAATATCTTATTAGAGTAGTAGAGATGGTATTTATAGAAGACCATAACCTATATAATGTTAGTAGTAATGTTGAGAAAGGAATAGGTAGGTGGATATCCAATATTGATGGATGAATGATTATTGATGAAATGATGGAGTATGTTCCCTTTTATAATTGAGTGGAGGGGAAGTAATAGAATCTCCAAAAATATAAAATTATTTCAAAAAATAAAACCTCATCCCAAAACCTCCAAAATATCACAGTATACAATATAAGAATATATAGGTTTTTGATAATGTCCTCCAATAAATTTTATAGGTGTACATATATAAATTTAAACCTTATCATTTTAATTTACAATTAGTATTTCATTTTAATTATTAGCTAGGGTAAAAAATTATATAAATATTTAAAGGGTGAAATATATACTTATTTGATGTAAATTAAACCATATATAAATATATTTGAATATTTAAAAATATTTAATAATTATTGTATATATTTTTTTAAATTGTATTATTATTTGTAAATAAATTAATAATAAATTAATTTGATAATAATACAAGTGTCAATTTTGACATTATTCAATTTAATGATATTTAAAAATATGAAGATTAAAAGTTAACATCCAAAATATTATTTTATAATACTCATATATGGTCAAGTAAATCAATAAAATTCTTGGATATATTAAATATCCAAAATTATATTTATTTTCATATTTTTATAATATTTATATGTTATCTCCATTAATAAAATAATTACTCCATTAGTTTTGTGAAATTATGTATCATACATATTTATTAAATACTAACTAGAAAAATACTATGTTGAATATCAATCATCTATATTTTAGAAAAATAATGTATACATGAATATAAATTCTATAAAGTCCAACATTAAAAATGTTGTATTAATTAAAACATGAATTTGAAAATATTAATATCACTTTAAATATATACTATAAGTTTCATAATATTTTCTAAATGGCTCTAAATGGTCAATAAATCGACACATAGATGATTAAAATTAAGATATACAAACCAATAAGTTTTGGTCCGATGTTTTGGTCTTTTATGTCTTATTATAATTTTAGTAATAATTATTTCTATGATTTCACATCAATTAAATAATTTCTACATCATTAATGTATAAGTCATTAAGGTAATTATTAATTTCAGAAAATTTACCAATAAATTACCATGAAAATGTAACACATTTTACCTCTCAAATATGAATTTATAGTCTAATTTATCATCTGTATATCCTTATATTAAAAATGATATAGTCATTAAAATTTTATGAATACTTATTTAAAATTTCGTTTAATAAAAAATATTAAATGATATAGTCTCGTCCAATTGTATTCTAAAAGACACAATATAGACCCATGGATGAATTAAGACAATGAACACACATCCAATTATACTATGAAAACTGGCTTGCTAGTTTTAGAATATTTTTATTACTATAAATAACCTGATTAGTAATTTTTTCATATTAGAAAAATTACTGAAGTTAGTATTCATAATTCAAAAAACTAAAATACAACTATTTATAAAAATTTGACACAATTATTGAAAAAAAGGAATCCATTTTTTTAAAATTCAAATCACCGAAGTTGTATTAATTAATTTAAATTAAATCCATTGTCAAAAATTAGAGAACATGTTTTTATAGTTAAAACACTTCAAACTATTGAAATGTTTTTACATCTAAATTCATTGTAAAATAATGACCTAGATTATATTAACTGATAAAAATATATTACATTAAAATTTTAAAACCTTTCAATAATATAATTTAACAATATCAATATTTTTTCTGAAAAAGTTATTTTGAATTAATTTTTTTTTGTATTTTTATTATTAATGAAAACATATATCTTATAAGAAATATATAAAAAATATATTAAAATTAAAATTTTATATCATTTTTTGAATAACTATGTTTATTTTATCATATATAAATTATTAATTTGGGAACTGTTAATTTAAAATTTGGTTTCCATTAAATTGTTTCAAATCACCCTTTTAAAAACAAGGGTTTTAATAAATATTATATGGTTTATATATTCCATATGATTAAAATATATATTGGATCAATATAAAAAACATTTAATTAAATATATAACCTATATATTCCATTAATATTATTTACTAATTTAATTTCACATAATTTTTCAGTAAAAAATAAATTTTTAATAAATTTTTATAAGTTAGTTCTACATAATATCTCTATAATAACAACAAGGTTATATTGGTCATTTAATTATAAGGGCATCCTGTTGTTCATTTAAAATTACTATTTCAATAAATTCATGATACTCACAGAAAAAATTCATTTAAATATAATATTTCATAAAACCCTCTAATTGTAATAATACGTTTTCTGAAAAATGGAAGCACACATTTTGTGTGACAACCCACCTCATTCAGAAAGGAAACATGCTTCCAACCGATAACATTAGGGTGAAAGGATTTTAACACCTATTATAGGATTACATGATTTTATGGTTAATAAGTCATTATTTTTTTTAAAATATTCCATGAATTAATATTAATGATGAACCCATGGTGGTATATTTTAATTTATGTGATTAATGTAATATTTATGTAATTTATTATAAATAATTTTTTTAGAAAATAGCTAGAGATATATTAAATGATTTTTTTGTTTTTTTGTGATCTAACTTTTTTTATAAAAGTGATTATTATGGTTTAGGCATAAATTTTTTTGGATATTTAATTAATTATATAACAGTTGAATCTGAAATTGGTCATGACACAATAATGAGTTAAAATTGTTCTTATTAAATATAAAGATATTAGCTAAGTATATTTTATACATTAATAGAAGGTTAAATATTTCATACACATTAGTAATGTGATACCTAATTTTATTATCATATTATATTTATATATATTGAATCAACTAGACATTTAAATTAATAATTATCTATGTTTTTTTGGTCATTAAATTTCTATTTATCATTCACAATCTTATGTTAAATTATCTCCTTCAATCTTTATAATTATATTTGCTTTTATTCCATGTCCAAATATTATCATTCCACTAATATTCCCCATCATAGAATCCTACTAGTTTATTATTTGAGAAACGAATTGAATTTCCATTGCTCACTTATGATGGGGTTTTTTTATTAACCCTATTACGATAATGTCTATTCAATAATGTTTTAAAAATGTAAAACACCTAATTATCGTGATCAAGTTTATAGGGAAAAGAAATAATTTATTGAAATAGATGAAAATTTAACACCATAAAATTTTAAAATATAAATATATTATTGAATAATATATGTGATGTAGAACACCACTCTGAAAAAATACATAAAATAATTTTCAATAAATTTTATCTATTTGATCACTTACAGAACAAGCATCCCTGATATCAAATGATTATTAATGTAGTATATCATTTAATACTAGGATATAAATTAGGAGGTATGAATAATAAGTACTAAATTATGAAAAGTATTGTTATATGTGGATTGGAAAAAATTATGAATCATTTGAATGGATTTTTTTGGGATATATCATTTTATATAAAATGGTATTTTTTCTATTTGTTTAGATAATGTAAAACTAATTATTACAACAATTAGAAATATTATTTCAAAAAAAATAACTAAATTTTTGATATCCCTGTATCAAAATATATTCAGGGTGAACATTTTGTATTTCTCTCCAAATGTTTATTTTTTTACTAATAGTAAAAATATAGTTTTTAAGAAAACAATTATTTTATTTTTTATAATTTTAAATGATTATATTATATTTAAGATTTTTGTTTAATTAAAATTTGTTAAATTATTATTTATATTATTTTTTATTGTACATTGTTATAATTTTAATGTTGACATTTCATATTAAAACAGTTGAAACTTATGAAATGTCTCTCAATGGAATACTTTATTTTCATAAATTCTACAAATATAAATTGAAATTCAATTCAGCTAATTATGTGAATTTAATTATTTAAAAATATTAAAATATTTTTTAATTCAAAATATATATTATCTAAAAAATTCAAAATATTTTTTACCATTATCATAATAAAAACTAGAAAAAAATACTTTTCACAGTTGCAGTAAAAAATGGATTTACCAGGGATTAAACTAAAATGATAAGGGTTAAAATGAACATAAAATCCCAAAAAAATTATTAAAGCCATATTTAGACATTATTAATTCTAAAGGTTAATAATGACTCATTATTAAGGCTTCATTAATTTTAAACTTGGGGTTGTATTTGCCTCATTAAAAAATTCTAGAGGTGTGATATCCCCCACATATAAAGTCCACTACATTCTCCTATACTATTTTCACCTCAAAATATAATTGGTTCTTCAAAAAATCATATCTCACATTGTTTTACCATGAATCCAACATAAGAGGGAATTTGGTGAAATCCAAATGAATAATGCCATAGAAGTAGATATTTTCAAAAATGTGTATTATTATTTTATATCATTTTACACCACCTAAACATATTTTAAACAATTAATATAAGATTAACCAAGAATAATTCATAAAAATATATGTAACTATGTTATGGTTTTGAGTTTCATCTAACATATCTTCCATCATATGTGGGATTAAATTGTTAATCGTTTGTATGACATAGTACCACATCTTCATCCAATGAATATTTTTTTCAAAATCACCATTAATGGATATATATAATGATGGATCTAATATGTGTATGTTATATTTATTATATTATTATACTTAAATAATTATAATATCAGATGTACCATTTAATATTCATCTTCTACAAATTAAATTAATGATTCTTGTTTGAGTGGGAGACTAAATCCTTTTAAAGTGATGTGATTCGTTTTCCACAAACAAATTACATGGAATTAAATAAAGATTAATTTTATCAAAATATTTCATAATGATGAAATTATATTTATTAAGGAAAAATAATATGACAACTACATCATTTTCCTTTTTCCTATTAAGGAGATGATATTGTCTCTCGTGTTTTCGTATGGCCTTCCATCTCCACGAAGCGATGTGATCCATTTTCCATGGTCAAATATCAATTATGAATATAAAAATCTATCTTTTAAAAATAGTATATTTATAAAATTATTGTAATTCATGATATTTTGGAACTATATAATACACCATAGAAAATCATTCCTGACAAAACACACATGAAAAAATAATGAAATTAACACATAGACAATTAAAAATAATGAAATATTATTATAACATAGGCTGTGAGATGTTATAATAGCATCATATATTATATTATAAATAAATTTATGGTTATATATTGAATTCATAAAATTATTAAAACCATTATACATTAGGTTATTTTTTGTTCGACAAATAGAAATTGTCTGCTAATATACATTACCTCAATTTCTATTTATCAAGACAGATTGAAATATTATGAATGCAATGACTTTTATATGTTTTATATAATGATACCTGCTATTTTAATATCATGATTCATTTTTTATAAATATTAATTAATTTGTATTTTAATAATGTCTTAAAAGTGTATTTGGCACAATGGTTAACAATTTTTTATTAATTTCATAACTCAACATCCACTCATAAGGTCATATTACATCAACAATAGCATTATTCTATTAAGATTATGGGTGTAATGACTATTAATTATCTTATTTTCTATTTTAATATATTTTTTAAGAATTTAAATTTGATATCAATATTGATCCATTGATTAATATGGTATATATCATTATTATCTAGGTGTGGATTTATTTCAAAATATAAATTTAATTTTGTTTGACTAGGTTTGAATTTACATTGAATGAAATTATTTATTCATTAGAAAATAAAAAAATCTAATTATGTTTTCATCTGGTAATTTGTGATGTATAAATGTAGTAGTATAATTGTCTTAATCTGTATTACATAAAATGACAGATATTGTTTTTGGAAAATGCATCATTCATTATAAATTTTTTTTGCTAATCATTTTTTATCCTGGCCTTGTATTCTAATATTGCATTAATTAATGTACATAATTTTGAATCTATGTTATTTAGTATATTTTTACCCATATTTTAATTTCTAATTTATTTAAAGGAATCTTAATGATATTTTCCATACATGTCATGTGTGGATTTTACCAAAAAATTGAATGGAAACCTTATTTTAATGTGTATGAAATATAAATTTTTTTATCCCATTAGGAATAGTAAATTCATAATATAATCATTTAGACATTTAAAGGATTCAATTTAAATAATTTTATGTGGAAATGTTTTTATTTCTTTTAGTTTTTAGAATTATTTTAATTGTTAAAGGGAAATTTTAACAATAAATATTCATAATTATTTATTTATGGTATTTCAATGCATCAATGATAAAAACCCTTTAATTTAATTATAATACCAAGGGTATTTTTTCTATTGGTACATTAATTATTCATTATATCTATGTTTCAGGAATAAATGTATAATGAGATGTGTTGACATTAACATTATTTATTTTTATAGTCGTCATAATTGCCTTGAAATATTTACTTTCATGTGAACATTTCACATTTAATTTCCCTTAAATATTGATATTATTTATCATGGATATTTTTATGTCATTAACTAAATTTAATTTATACATACAGTTTTCATAATTAAAAATTTTATTATTACTTGGGTAATTTTTAATAAATATATATCTACAACTCATTATGTATATTTTAGGATTAGTCTCATTATTTCTATGTCAAATTTATTTTCCAATATACACTGAATTATTTGTACATAATGATATGGGTGGATCCCAAAAATTAAAAAATAATGATGAATCATTTGGCTCATGAGTTGAATCAAAATGCAAGCACTAATTGGGTTTTCTATTTGTAGTTTTAAATAATATTATGAAGGGTCTTAGGATAGAGGTATCATGAAGCCTGATATCATAAATTTCAACAATTAAAAAATTGGATCATTAATAATTAAATTATGTACATTTCTATATTGATTGTTACATTCAATTCCTTACAGTCAGGTTATATAAATTGAATGAATGTTATTTTATTTACCACTTAATAATGGTTATTCCTTAACAAATTATGATTGTCATGTTATTTCAACAGAATTCATATACAATTATTTATCTAAGAATATTAATGATTCCTAATATAATATTAATATTCATGTTATTGGTTATGTTGATTGGGTGTTTAGATAATTACCTTGATATATTTATTACACCATATTTATTTTTTTCTGTTTACTCATGATAGAATATGATTAAAAAAATCATACTTTTTATTGAATATCACACATATTTTGTTTCTATTTACAACGAATCCAATTTATGTAAAAGGAAATAAATATAGAAACATACGTGATAGAATAATGATATTCCTGAAAAAAATTTGTAATGATTGTATTAAAATCCATCCTGAGAATCACCTATGTATTTACAATACTAAGGCTTCAAAACTACAAGGCCTATTGGGATAAGATTACACGAATGATCTAACAATGTAATAAATTATAGTAAAACACTAGTTTTATAGAATTGGGGTTGGTACATCCATATACACTGATACCTATGTTGACATAGACATTGCCTGAAGGTCATTCATAATACCCATGGTTTGGAAGTTATCAACAGTAAATATATAAGAAACATGGGGGAATGATTTTATCATAAGAATTTTAAATTTTCATGAAACATGTTAGTAAGCTATAAACTCTAAATGAATAAATAATCCAAATCAAGAATGAAACATATTACTTGAACTCTAATTCATAAAAACTCTCAATGTCTTCCATGATAAATCCCAAATATAACTTCATGTATAAATTTGATCAAATATTAACCGTTAACTCTCATCACTCCTAGTCCTAGAGAAAAATAACATTTACCACCTACAAGAGGTTCATTTACATTTAATCATTATATAACTTGATAATATAAAAATTCCCAATGAGAAACAATGGGTGGGAGTTATAATGGCTAGTATGGTTTCACGATGTGTCCCATAATACATTCAAAAAATTAATTGAAATAAAAAATCTGTTAAAAAACCTGGAATTATACTTAAATATTATTAATGAATCATTATTTGAATTAAAAAGGTTTTATGATATTTAAAAATTTTCTTAAATGGGTATCTTTTAAAAATCATATATATATAATATGGAATTGGTAAAATATAAGAATCACCAATAAAATGTAATCATAAATCAATTATATGTTAATAAAATGTATCAAATGATGGTGTATATTATTTTATGGTAATATTACATTGAAAAAAATCATCAATGGTCATGGATCAATATGTGCACTTTTCCCATGACTCAAACCACCGATACACTACTCTCAATCAGGAATATAATGATTCCCAATAATTATATTTCATTGATTTAATTTTCAATCAGGTTATAGAAGGTTAGATCCTATTGTTCTTTTCCTATTTTCATCTATTATTCAAAACTCACATCTCATCCAGTTAATCAGTTAATCAATCGTGGGCCATGGAAACATTTAAAATAATTTCAAAATATATTTTAACATTATATATTTGACATTTATTTCTAATTTTAAAACAAAATCATAGATTTTATTCAAATAATTCCATGCCAAATATTTATTTAATTTAATATAAAACCATTCATTTATTTAATTAATTTTCAATATTAACCCATATATTCTTTAAATATTATTGAACAATGTAAATTCAATTGAAATTGGTACATTTCAAGATATATAATCATTTTTAAAAAACTAAACCCTAAATCATCTTAGATATGAGATATTATATAATTTAAAACTCATTTAAATTAAATTGCTTTTTATTGATTCAGTTATAAAATAATATATATGGAGTTACCTACATTTAATTAGTAATCAAATCTAAAATAATAATGGGAAATGGAAATGAGGAAAAAAGTTATTGGAGGATAATAACAAAATTTGAGATCAGAAATATCATAATCAAGATATGATTTTGTTAGAAAGAAGTATATTATTCACCTACCAATGATTGGGTATCAGAAGTATGAATAAAAAATTGAGGAATATTTGGAGGGTCAAAATCCAATATGAGATATACAGAAGTGGTGAAATTTCTCACTATTAATATTCAGAAATCTAGGGATCTTTGGATAACCTCGTGTATAAGGAATTATGAGATAAAAAATTTATCATAAATAAAACCAAAATATAGGGTTAATTTATATAATAAATCAAAGTATTATGTCTGGAATGGATTAAATTTTCAATTTCCAATGAAGTATTTTCATTGCATTAAAAACATAATGTGAAGAATTTTTGGTTGATGATAAAATTTTATGTTGTAATTGTGTCTTTCCAATAAACCATTCTCATGTATTCTGTATTATATGTAATTCATGTTATAAATAAGTGATGTATTGTTTAAATTAATTATATATCTAGCATAATTAATTTGAAGTGTGAAATCTATCCAATACTTATTTACTCACTATAGATCAAAAAACCCTCTAAAACCCATACTAAAATTATTTCAAAACACTATTAAATTGAAAAAAAATCATCTCTAATATTCTTTTCAATTTCTTTGAAAAATTATCTTCCTCTTTAATTGCTAAAAACACACTAAAACAAAACATTACATCATAAACAATGTCACAATGTACCTAAAACATAATAAATAGATGGTAGAACCACTCATTCCAAATAAATATCAATCAACATAAAATATTTTCATGAAAATTCCATATCAAATAGATGTTACCACTTAGTACCTCACTTTCCCACATCTTTTGTGAATTAGATCCATTTTACCATAAAAAGTAGACAAACAATATTTTATTCCTATGAAAAAAAAATTCACTTATAATAAAAAACCCTAGCTATATTCTTAGTCATATATTAATTTTTAACACCGCCATGCTGTTCCTAGATAAATAAAAAGAGAATGGTCAGAACATAACAATTGATGTTTTGACAAATTAAACCAAATATAGATCAATGTCAACTATGATTGGTATTCCAAATGGTAGGACCAATTCCCTAGTCACTCAAATATAACAAAGTGATCTACAGTCTATGTCATAATCTTTCCCTATTTCCCAGGATGTTGATAACAACACTAGTGTGATAGTCATAAAAACACCTTATTAGTAATATAAAACTACATAATTCATTGATAATGATCAAAATAATATTAATACCAACACTATGTTTTCAACATAATTTATGAAAATAAATTAACCCTCACTGTAGTTCACTGGAAAAAAATAAGACCCTCTAAGAATCCTTCAAAATTATATGACAAACACAATTAAGATCTAAATTTCCTGCATATAAGGCCTCAATTGGAACTAAATTAATATAGTAATGGTAACTGTTCATATAGGAAAATTAAAAATGTCACAAATATTCATCCCATGCTCTACCAAATTCACAAAGGCTATCATGTTCTATATTATCAAGAATCTATAATGGTCATTCATTCTAGCCATACTTTCCTAGATGATTTACCATGATTAAATGTGTATTGGATCCCATATCCTTATAGAGGCCTGTATAAGATAGATAATTGAAATGAGGATCCTAATAATAGACTTCATTATAAGAAACTCTAAATAATGTCTTATATATGTAGATATTTCCCAATTCATTAACATAGGTTTCATCTCTAATCTCTATAAAGAATGATGATTTGGGTATCCAATCAATCAAAACTCATATCGTTATATAGTTTTGAGGGGTATGTGGAAAACCAACCACAAAATATATTGAAATATTATCCAACATACAGGTCATCACTTGATGTGGATGATGAAATCTATAATGTCACTAGTGAATAATTTTACATTTTAAAATATATATCTGAATGAAAAAAAGTTAGTATTGTTTCATATCTTACATATTCCCCAGAATCTATAGCACGTTTCAATGAAAATATCCATGATTCTTGGATTTTCACTACTCAAGGAATTATGAACATCCCCCAAAATAACATTTATCCAAATAAAAGGTAATAAATTAGTTCTGGGAACATTAGATATCCTATTAATTGAATGACCACTCACTAATGGTCACCCCACTGTAATTGGTTTCAATAATAAAATATTCACCATCAATGTTATATTACAGATGAATCAACTTTAAGAGATATGATTTCAACAACACCCCTTCAAAATCATTCTCATACACATTATTTCAATCACCAAAATGAAATTTATTAATGAGATCCTTCAAAATTCACTATACATATACTTCATTCATGTCCAAGGTGATATGTTATCCTATCAAAGCCTCATCAAGGACATTCCCATTAAAATGTTTATAAGAAATTATGAAATCATATAACTTTTTTTTCTCCACTTAATGCATATTTTAGAGGATCAAATATTTTTGAGTAATAATAAATGTCAACAATTTGTTTTGGTAATAATTGGTAAACCTATATCTAAAAAGGTAACAATAACACCCCAAACATTTTATGGTATACTTCTCTAAAATACATTATATTCATAGCCTATATTTCATAAAACTCTATGTTCATTGGATATAACACTTTTTTATTTAAGATATTTTCAAAACCAAGCTATTAAACACAAATTTTCCACTTCTATGTTTTGAAATTTGAAAAACAATCATCTAGAGTGGTGACCAGTATGTCATTTGAAGTCAGATAATACCAACATGATTTTTTTGATGAACAATAACTTACACCTATGAATAGTCATATGAATAGTAAAATAATAGTTATAAAAAGTGAGTAATTATAATATTTTATATTCAAAAGGTAATAAGATATTTAGATATTTATTATTTTTTCAAAGTGATATCGAATTAATTAGATATTTAAACATGTTATTTTTTGAATTAACTAAGATTTTATTTAAAAATATAATTAAAAATTTAATGAAAATTATTTTCAAAAAATGGAGTTCATTTTTTAATTCTACATGACATAAAATAGTTCGGGTGAATTTTTGGGATTTTTCTGAAATACATTAAATTTTCGTGAATATTAAAAATACATTTTTCAGTTTTTGGTAGTTTAATGAAATAATTTTGATGTAACAATTAAATACAAAAGTCTGATTGACATTTTTATAGTAAATTATTCAATTAGGTGTCCCATGTGGAAAAACCCACTAATGAGATGTCCCTAATAATTACTAAAAAACACCTTCTTAATTACTATAAATACCCACTCACCTCATTCGTTTTATTTCATTAAAAACTCATTATACTCTATTTGATAGTTTTATTACATCAATTGGAGTCTTCCCAGGGACTCCTTAAACCCCCAATGTCCTATCCATCACGTTTTGGGAGTTAATCTACCAGGTAAAGAATCAACCAGCCTTCTGTTTTCTTAAGGATTTCATTGATGTTTTCTATTTTATTTTTAATTGAATTATGTCAAGATATGTCATTCCATATTCCTATTACATCCCATATTATTTATGAGTGATTAGATACCCCATTTCCCCCATCAATCTATTTTATGAAATTTTATGTTACATTGTTAGGCTGCCGAATATTCATAAGAGATTTCTCATTTTTTTCTTATTTTGGGTTCCATTATTTTATACTTCATTCATCATGTAAAATCGTCCAAATGATATAATATTTTCAGTAACAAACTTGAAATAGAATTATATTATTCTAATTGAATATTTCATCATCATCTCTCTTTCCCCCTCCTCTTATAATAAAAATTAAAACACTGTCTGAGATGTGGTAATTTATCACATTCAAGGATGACAGGTTCTTACTTTTCATTACCAACTTCAATTATTTTCATGAAACCATTTATATTGTTGAACCATATCAATATATATGTAATTAATTTCATTTATCCCCTATATTATCTATACACTCATAATATGGAATAATAATACAAAACAAGTTTATTGTACACAAAACCGACAAACTAAATCCTAGAGGTTATCAATAGCTTTTAACTAATGATTCATCCTCAATTATATAATATAGAATCATTATAATATCATTTATATATATATATAATTTAACTAATAATATATATTAACAATTCTGGATGTTTAACAACATTTGAAACAAACTTCCATTCATTATTGCAAGTAAACGAATCATGAAAACCAAGGAAGAAAATGCTTCCAAAACAATAAAATTGAACAACTTAAACCCCTAAAAAGGGCCATGAATGAATCTAATAAGGTTATAATAAACCAATAAAATGTATAATATGTTATTTAATTATTTATTAATGAATCTAAATTTTTTTTCCAGGTCATTAAAACAATCAAAAACACACTCATGCATAAGGTAACGACTTTCTCATCTCACATTCATTTTTGTGAGATTTCCATTGTTCACCAATTATTTCTATTATGTGGTATATTTAAACATACATTTGATATATAATAACATTATTATTTTTATATTCATGGTATTATAGTACTCATTTAAGGGATATTAATTTCTTGTCATCTGATTCGACTGATTACACTGTGGTAAGAGACTTTGCCTCAACTACTATTTTATTGTGAATAAATTTTTATTGTTCTACTAATAATCCTTATGTAGTGTATCTACTTCCCATTTGAGATCACTTTTCATTGGAAATTATATTTATATTAAATATCAATAATCTTATATCTTTGATATGTTTTTTATCTAAACCATATACCATTTTACATACAGTGTTTATTTGGAATGATATTTTAACTCTGGAAATATTGATGAATCCGTATAATCTATATTTTATAGATATTGAAAAAGAATATTTATCTCATATTTAATAAATAAATAAATAATTATTTGGACATTTAGTGGTGGGTGGGGCCCACAAACTCCCTTCGATGCATCAGTAGGTCTCATATGTGAAATCAGTTGGGGATAAACCGGTTGAGTTTGTTTCCAAAAACAAAACAGGTTTCTACCCAAAAAACAATACCATTTTAATAGTATTATGGTATCATGTTCGAGATACATGATGTCCAATTAGAAATTATTATCTTTATTCTTTATCAGTAATTAATATCAATAAGATATTCACAATAACAAAATCTATGGATGTAGTTTCATTCTCAGTTTATTAATGGCATGAGTTATCAATTATTCACCATGCAATATTGATATGTCAAATTCTTAATTATTTAGTTATTATTGATTCATGATTCTACTCTTTTTAACCCTTAATAAGCATTTTAGCTCACCTCTTTCAATTTTTTTCCTTTAACAGGTGATATAGAAGAGACTATTTATTGAGTTTCTGTGGACGCATTTATTTGTTTTTGTAATGATTTGTATTTTGTAACCTTTTCCAATATAATTTGAGTTACATCAATGTATCTTGTTTCTTCAAGCCTACTAAATGGATCACTACATTAGGATTATCATTACTTCTATCCATGACTGCATTTAATGTAATGCATTGACTTTGGTCTAGAGGGACCAGGGTGTTGTAGTTGTTATCAAAGAATGTTTAGTAGAAAACATGGAAATAGAGTAGGAAATGTATAGTAGGGGTCAAAAACCAAAGGTATTATTTTAGGATAAAAAAAAATATACTATTATTTTGGAAAGGAATAGGTTATGTGATTTTTTTGGAAATTACACTTTCTCGGGGTACGAACATGTAGAGGTGGCTCTGGGACAGATGTACCTTAGAGTGACATATCCGACAAGGAGTTTCGGGCATGACCTGGGGTTTCCTGGTACATGAAAACTGGACTTGTTTAAATCATGGTTATGGCACTCTCAGGGGATACTATTAGGATAATTCATATTTTATACAAGCCATTATAATGTATTGAAATTTAATTTATTTCTCAAAGAAATCATTTTTCTGATTATGAGATTATCCATGCATAGGATATCAATTTGTGGTAAGTATTTTGTTAATTTAATATTATACATTTTGAATCATACCCTAATATAGTTTGCAACATTATTTAGATATGGCATTTAACGGATGAAGGGGAACCAATACTCATTGGGCAATGTAGGTATCTCCCCACTGAGAAAGTCAACATAGACAATGTTGGAGCAGATAAGATCATGAACATATTGAGACAAAAAATTCATTTTGTAACAAAAAACCATTCCACAACTGTTCTTCATACTTTCATGTGGCAGAATCCACTATCTTTCAGTGGGACTACTAATAATGTGGTAACCGGGGAATGGGTCAAGTCCCTTGAAAATATTTTCATGGCATTAAGAGTCAATGAAAATGAAAAGGTAATACATGCAATATATTTTATGATGGGAAACACTAATAAATGGTGGTCCTTGATTCATAATACCACGAAGGAAGATGAAATAGAAGATATGTAATGGAGGACTTTTAAGGAAATATTTTCGGATAAATATTTCCCTCATGAGAAACAAACAGAAATGAATAAGAAATTTCATATCTTAAAACAAAGATAAGAAGACAGTGTTGTAGGTTATGAGGATACCTTCAAAAGTCTACCCAGGTATTGTCACGACCCGCCCTTGGGGTCCGTGCCGTGACTACCCCAAGCCCGCCTTCCATAGGCCAGGGGCTGGCGACTAGCACCAAGGCGTAAATCCCGGTAAAAAGGGAAGGCATTGCCTTTGTAAAGTAAACAAACACCATAGAGTAAGCAAGCAGAAAGTAACACTAAGCAAAAACAGAGTACAACTAAAAGTGAGGAAAGTAAAAAGGGGCCGGAAATACAAGCCCAACTGTAAAGTACAACTCGAAAGGGAAAACAGCAACTGAAAAGTAAAGCTGCTACGCCGAGCTGTCCACTGGAAATCCCACCTGAAGGGTGGGTACAGATAGCTCCTCTGCTCCTCGAGTCCCGCCGTCTGCTCCGAGTATGTCCCGCCCAGTGGTCTGCCTCTGGGTACCGCCTCGTCGTATAGTCCACCTCCAGGTACCGTCCAGTCCTCGAACACTCAGCCTCTGTCAGTACTGGCCGTCGTCTGCAACCAACACAACGAGGTGCGGGCATAGCCCGTGCAGGGGTGAGTATAACGATACTCAGTAGGGACCCCGAGACCCTCAAGGTCTCACTAAAACCAACAAGGATAACCACAAGAAGATCACAACAAATAAACTCTACTTAGGTATATGCCCATACATATACCTAAGTTATCAAGTAACCCATCTCAATCATGAGGAAACACAAAGGTCAAAAGTCTCAGCTCAAACCAGGATTTTCATTATCGAAACCGTAACTGCTGAAGAGCTCCGTCTCTAGAGTGTACAGTGGTCCTGTCACGACTCCGAGGCCGCCGCTCACTAACCTAAGACTGCTAAAGTACTCCTCCTGTCGAGTACTACGGGTCTGCTGCCAACTACCAGGCGCTCCGTCCGTTGAGGGTCTGCTGCCAAATACCGGGCGCTACCCAGATAGCCTACTGAGGTACTCCTCCTGTCGAGTACCGCGGGTCTGCTGCCAACTACCAGGCGCTCCGTCCGCCGTGGGTCTGCCGCCAAATACCGGGCGCTCCGTCCACTGGCTAGTCGACTCACTCCAAGTCGAGTCGGTCAAGCAGTCGTCAGGTCTCAGCCGGCTACACGGTCTCCGTACTCTGCACGCTCGTCTCCGGGAGGGTCCGCTCCACGAGCTACTGGTCGATACTCCAAGTATCACAAAGTCCCGCAAAGAAGTATCTCAAAAGACTGTCTCGTCACAGGGGTCTCAACGCAACAGACGGCGCGTCGATCGGACGCCCGGTCTGTGAGTTATTAGCCTTTTCGTCCCAGGGGCCCGGTTGGTTTCGAGTGCGAACCAATCCCGGCCGTATCTCAACTGTACCCCGAACTCCCATAGGGTATACTCAAAGGGACCATTACTCAACGTAACCACCAACGCCGCTGACGGTTCGTCAAACGGACGTCCTGTCTGAAAGATATCAGCTTTCCCGTTCCAGGGGCCCGGTTGGATTTCGGGTACAATCCAACCGGGCCATACTCCGACTGTATCCAAAACTCGGGCGGAGTATGTCAAAAGTTCCGTCTCATCAAGAGGAAGTCAACGAAACAGACGGCGCGTCAATCGGACGCCCGGTCTGTGAGTTATTGGCTTTTTCGTCTCCGGGGCCCTGTTGGTTTTTAAGGCAAAACCAACCCGACCGTACTCCACCTGCGTCCAAACCTCGTGCGGAGTATGCCAAAAGATCTGTCTCACTAAGAGGAACACAACGCGGCTGACGGCACGTCAATCGGACGTCCGTAGCTCAAGATATGAGCGTTTCCGCTCCGAAGGCCCGGTTGGTTCCGTGAACGAACCAACCCGGCCGAACTCAAAGTAAACCGAAACCTTGAGTGCGATATACCGAAACGACCGTCTCGGTCCAAGGATCGCGTTGCCGCTGACGGTTCGTCGATCGGAGGTCCGAGGCTCAAGTTATGGGCCAAAAACCGAATCTGGTTCGAAACGGGGGGGTCCGGGTCCGGGCCGACCCGGCCCGACCCCCCCCCCCCCCCCCCGGGGCGGCGCGGCGGCGGGCCGCGGCGGCTGGCGCCCGGCGACGCTCGAGGGTGGCACGCGGGGGCTAAGCCCCCGCTTCTTTGGAGAGGGGCGGCCTTGTGCCGCGCCTTTTGCAACAAACGGCCCCCACGTGGGGGCCGGTTTGATTTTAAGGAACCGGGGCGCTGCTGCCCCCCTTTCATGGAACCACCCCCCTCATTAAGAGGGGGGTTATGCTGAACCGTCCGGGGGATATATTCCCCCGGTTTTCTGTCATCCGGCCGGCCAGCTGGCCGTCCGGTTTTTACCAACGGGACCGGAAATTCCGGTCCCGCCTTTGACTTCCGACGCCGGCGGCCCGGCCACCGGTCTTCTCTTCCGCCGCGGCCAGGAACCGGCCGCGGTCTCCTCGTCCCGCCGCGGCCCGGAACCGGCCGCGGCGTTCGTCGTCCGGCGCGGTGCGACGGCACCGCGCCCCTTCGCCGTGCTTTGATATTCTTTCAACGCGGCGCGACGGCGTCGCGTTCTTGTTGTTTCTTCCAAGGTGCGCGCGCGACGGCATCGCGTAAGTTGAACGTACAATTATCCGCGTGGTGCGACGGAACCACGCCACCTTGCTTCCGCCCGCAAGATTAAACAACATGAACGATAGAGGGGGTTCGGCCGTGTTCATGCAGTCCGGCCCCCTCACGTTAAGCAATAACGCATCTTTAAATAATCAACATCCCCACGTTAGTTATACGAACCACGAGCTAGAAAGAAATAATTAAATATTAAATCAACAACCCCTACCTTGGTATAAGGTTTGAAGATTTGTCTACGTTCCGCGGAAGACGACGTCGCGGTGGTCGGGCGTCGTGGTCGTCGTTCGTCAAATTCGATGACGAAGAGGTGCGTCCGAAGAGGCACGTCGTTGGCGAAACCTTGTACGCCGACGAAGGTTGTCCGAGGAAGATGCAGTGTTCTCTCTTGTTGACACCGAAGACGAAGAAGAGCGGAGCGGCGTTCTTCGTCGGAACTTGAGCGTTCTACGTCAAGTCTTGAGGAATGTCAAATAAAAAGGAAACAACGAACTCAAGAACCCCTACCTCGATAGTCGCACGTTGACGGAGTCGTGGAATATCGGTGTCAATTCCTTTGACGTCGGAGGAAGAGTCGTTGTCGATGGCGTTCGTCGCGGAAAAGATGATGCGGAAGAAGAACGTCACGTCGCGGATATGGCGTCGCGGAAAGACCGTGTTCTTCGGCGAAGAAGTTCTTCGTTGAAGAACGGCGTTCTTCGTGTTCTTCGTCAAGGTTGAAGAAGAAAGAAAAGCTCTCAACCACTCCAAGATGGCTAAGAGTTCTAACCCAACAATATAAGAAAAAGTCTTATTTTATTCACAAAAAGAATTTCAAAGGTTTGAAAATCAAAAAAAGAGATAACTCCACATTTATAACAAGTTGTCATGTTAATTAAAGAGGGGTTAAGGGAGTTTGAGGGAAGATGAGAGGTTTAGGTTTCGTGTGGGCCCCACCACACTTAATCCTCTCAGGGGAGGTTAAGTGGGTGTGGGTCCCACCCCCAACTCCCTTTGAGAGGAGTTAACCTACAAAAAGTAAAATAAAAAGAATTCACACTTTTTATTCAACTTTTTTTATAAATCTCCCAAAAACTAACATTCAACCCGAAACAAACGCAACTCCCGAAAAGGTCTCTTTAAGAGAATATCGGCGCTGCGAGTTCATCGGTGCCCTCGGATTTCAATTCCGAGCACCGTATCAAAAGTTAGAAATACCCGCTCGTTCGTTCACTGAACGTACCCGAGCCAAACTTCAGAAATTAATTCCGGGCACTCCGGGCCTCGGAATCAGGTGCCGTCTGAAACCGCGCTCTTGTAAAATTCTAAAGAAAATTAAGAAAAAAATTCCATTGAATTTTACGGGTCTTTACATTACTCCCACCTCAGGGCTTTACGTCCCCGTAAAGATACATCAAAAACTAGGGGAACAAATGAGGGTACTGAGCACGCATCTGAGCCTCCCGCTCCCATGTGCTCTCCTGGAGATTCCCGTGCCGCCATCTGTTGCGCACAAGAGGAATCGATCTCCCATGTAGGACCCGCTCCTGTCGATCCTCTATCTCCACCGGGACCTCCGTAAAAGTCGCCCCATCGTCAACGTCAAGCTCCCCATGGTCAAAGATGTGCGTCGGGTTGTGCACGTATCTCCTCAGCTGAGACACGTGGAAGACGTCGTGCACCCGGTATAACTGAGGTGGTAGAGCCAGGCGATAAGCCACCTCACCAACCCTACTGAGGACCTGGAAGGGTCCGATGAAGCGCGGAGATAACTTGTTGCCTCGGCCAAATCTCTGAATACCACGTCGAGGTGAGACCCGCAAGAAGACGTGGTCACCATCCTCGAACTCTAGTGGCCTCCGCCTCCTGTTAGCGAATGACTTCTGCCGGCTCTGTGTTTTCCTCATCCGCTCCTGGATGACATGGACCTCCTCTGACATGGCCCGGACCATCTCTGGTCCCACAAGAGCTGCAAGATTTCTTCTTTTCCGAAAAGAGAAACCTGGTCTCATCCCCTGGATGAACCACATTCTTTGCCTAAAACAGTCAATCCTAACATGGATGATACTAATCCATACCAAGGATGACGTCGTAAGTCCTCGACGCTACTACTAAGAGATCCAATCGTTATTCTCGCCTCCAAGGGTTGAGTCACACTGTCGGCATTAGTGTGTGGTAACCGGTCTCCTCCAGTAGATGTCTCACAAGTGAGGGTCAAGTCAACAGTCAACTGGAACCTCTTAGTAACATCACAAAAGAGGATAGGAATGAAAACATCACAAAGGATGCGTCTTTTATTATTGCAGCTCATAATACAAGACGCTACACAAAAGCAACATCAACATGGAACTAGAAGTACAAGAGACGTATCCACTAGTTCCGCTCCTGTCCACCTGCTTTACTGTTGCTCAAGCATTTGTCGCTGCCTCAACCTCGGTGGCTCCCCCCAAGCCTGCAGATCGAGGAGTCGGACAGTCACGTGCCAGGTGACCCTTTCCGCGACATGAGTAACACAACCTGCTCCTTGCACGGCCAGCTCTGTTCCCACTCCGGGTGCCCCGCACCACCGGTCCTAAAACCCGAGATCGCCCAACTGCTGGTCTGGTCCTCCTGGACCTCTGCATCATCTGTCTACTGCCCACAGATGACTCGGCTTCTGATCGAAAAACACGCGGCAAAGGCAGAATCTCCTGTACACGCTCGGGGTGTAGAGATACTGGCACAAACTCCACCCTGATGAAGGTCTCGAAGTCTTCCCATGCGAAGTTCATCTCATCGCAAAACTGAAACAAGTGTCTCCACCACCTACCTGCTGCTTCCTGAAGGAGGCTGGTAGCAATGATCACCATGAAGTCTGCCGGCGTCCCCACTAGCCTGAAGACTCTCACCACAGCCTCCAGCCAAACCTCAGCCGCCTGCGGATCCGTCTCCCCGCAAAACCTGGGCGGTCGCTGGCGCTGAAACTCATGCAGTGCGCTGAGGCGACGTGCATCGTCAGCGGCTGCTGCTGGAAGCATCGGTGGCTCGGCGGGTAGAGCTACCGCCGGTGCCACTGCTGACAAAGGGCCCTGCACCGAGGCCTCGTCGCTCAGTGGGCTGTCGTCACGTTCGATTCTCAGAACCCTAGCTGGCTTCCGTCGTGGGGCCATCCTGAAAGAAACAACGTAACACGATCAAACGATTATACCTGGTGAGCTGACCTGGTTTGAGCTGTTTTAAGGGGAAAACCCTTTGAAAACACACACGCAATCAGTGTTTTTGTGCACAAAGTCGGAAATCAGTTGTCAGGGTCCTGGTGTATGGATACGTCAGCCGCCCGCACCAACACTGGACTCCCTGAACTGAAAACCACACTCGGTACCCTTAACACTATTGCTTCACAGAAAGAAAGATCAGAGTCTGCGGTAGAACCAACCTCCCTCTGATACCAATTTGTCACGACCCGCCCTCGGGGTCCGTGCCGTGACTACCCCAAGCCCGCCTTCCATAGGCCAGGGGCTGGCGACTAGCACCAAGGCGTAAATCCCGGTAAAAAGGGAAGGCATTGCCTTTGTAAAGTAAACAAACACCATAGAGTAAGCAAGCGGAAAGTAACACTAAGCAAAAACAGAGTACAACTAAAAGTGCAGAAAGTAAAAAGGGGTCGGAAATACAAGCCCAACTGTAAAGTACAACTCGAAAGGGAAAACAGCAAATTAAAAGTAAAGCTGCTACGCCGAGCTGTCCACTGGAAATCCCACCTGAAGGGTGGGTACAGATAGCTCCTCTGCTCCTCGGGTCCCGCCGTCTGCTCCGAGTATGTCCCGCCCAGTGGTCTGCCTCTGGGTACCGCCTCGTCGTATAGTCCACCTCCAGGTACCGTCCAGTCCTCGAACACTCGGCCTCTGTCAGTACTGGCCGTCGTCTGCAACCAACACAACGAGGTGCGGGCATAGCCCGTGCAGGGGTGAGTATAACGATACTCAGTAGGGACCCCGAGACCCTCAAGGTCTCACTAAAACCAACAAGGATAACCACAATAAGATCACAACAGATAAACTCTACTTAGGTATATGCCCATACATATACCTAAGTTATCAAGTAACCCATCTCAATCATGAGGAAACACAGAGGTCAAAAGTCTCAGCTCAAACCAGGATTTTCATTATCGAAACTGTAACTGCTGAAGAGCTCCGTCTCTAGAGTGTACAGTGGTCCTGTCACGACTCCGAGGCCGCCGCTCACTAACCTAAGACTGCTAAAGTACTCCTCCTGTCGAGTACTGCGGGTCTGCTGCCAACTACCAGGCGCTCCGTCCGCTGAGGGTCTGCTGCCAAATACCGGGCGCTACCCAGATAGCCTACTGAGGTACTCCTCCTGTCGAGTACCGCGGGTCTGCTGCCAACTACCAGGCGCTCCGTCCGCCGTGGGTCTGCCGCCAAATACCGGGCGCTCCGTCCACTGGCTAGTCGACTCACTCCAAGTCGAGTCGGTCAAGCAGTCGTCAGGTCTCAGCCGGCTACACGGTCTCCGTACTCTGCACGCTCGTCTTCGGGAGGGTCCGCTCCACGAGCTACTAGTCGATACTCCAAGTATCACAAAGTCCCGCAAAGAAGTATCTCAAAAGACCGTCTCGTCACAGGGGTCTCAACGCAACAGACGGCGCGTCGATCGGACGCCCGGTCTGTGAGTTATTAGCCTTTTCGTCCCAGTGGCCCGGTTGGTTTCGAGTGCGAACCAATCCCGGCCGTATCTCAACTGTACCCCGAACTCCCATAGGGTATACTCAAAGGGACCGTTACTCAACGTAACCACCAACGCCGCTGACGGTTCGTCAAACGGACGTCCTGTCTGAAAGATATCAGCTCTCCCGTTCCAGGGGCCCGGTTGGATTTCGGGTACAATCCAACCCGGCCATACTCCGACTGTATCCAAAACTCGGGCGGAGTATGTCAAAAGTTACGTCTCATCAAGAGGAAGTCAACGAAACAGACAGCGCGTCAATCGGACGCCCGGTCTGTGAGTTATTGGCTTTTTCGTCTCCGGGGCCCGGTTGGTTTTTAAGGCAAAACCAACCCGACCGTACTCCACCTGCATCCAAACCTCGGGCGGAGTATGCCAAAAGATCCGCCTCACTAAGAGGAACACAATGCGGCTGACGGCACGTCAATCGGACGTCCGTAGCTCAAGATATGAGCGTTTCCGCACCGAAGGCCCGGTTGGTTCCGTGAACGAACCAACCAGGCCGAACTCAAAGTAAACCGAAACCTTGAGTGCGATATACCGAAACGACCGTCTCGATCCAAGGATCGCGTTGCCGCTGACGGTTCGTCGATCGGAGGTCCGAGGCTCATGTTATGGGCCAAAAACCGAATCTGGTTCGAAACGGGGGGGTCCGGGTCCGGGCCGACCCGGCCCGCCCCCCCCCCCCCCCCCCCCCGGGGCGGTGCGGCGGCGGCGCGGTGGCGGGCCGCGGAGGCTGGCGCCCGGCGCCGCACGAGGGTGGCACGCGGGGGCTAAGCCCCCGCTTCTTTGGAGCGGCGCGGCCTTGTGCCGCGCCTTTTGCAACAAACGGCCCCCACGTGGGGGCCGGTTTGATTTTAAGGAACCGGGGGGCTGCTGCCCCCCTTTCATGGAACCGCCCCCCTCATTAAGAGGGGGGTTTTGCTGAACCGTCCGGGGGATTTATTCCCCCGGTTTTCTGTCATCCGGCCGGCCAGCTGGCCGACCGGTTTTTACCAACGGGACCGGAAATTCCGGTCCCGCCTTCGACTTCCGGCGCCGGCGGCCCGGCCGCCGGTCTTCTCTTCCGCCGCGGCCCGGAACCGGCCGCGGTCTCCTCGTCCCGCCGCGGCCCAGAACCGGCCGCGGCGTTCGTTGTCCGGCGCGGTGCGACGGCACCGCGCCTCTTCGCCGTGCTTTGATATTCTTTCAACGCGGCGCGACGACGTCGCGTTCTTGTTGTTTCTTCCAAGGTGCGCGCGCGACGGCATCGCGTAAGTTGAACGTACGATTATCCGCGTGGTCCGACGGCACCACACCACCTTGCTTCCGCCCGCAAGATTAAACAACATGAACGATAGAGGGGGTTCGGCCGTGTTCATGCAGTCTGGCCCCCTCACGTTAAGCAATAACGCATCTTTAAATAATCAACATCCCCACGTTAGTTATACGAACCACGAGCTAGAAAGAAATAATTAAATATTAAATCAACAACCCCTACCTTGGTATAAGGTTTGATGATTTGTCTACGTTCCGCGGAAGACGACGTCGCGGTGGTCGAGCGTCGTGGTCGTCGTTCGTCAAATTCGATGACGAAGAGGTGCGTCCGAAGAGGCACGTCGTTGGCGAAACCTTGTACGCCGACGAAGGTTGTCCGAGGAAGATGCGGTGTTCTCTCTCGTTGACACCGAAGACGAAGAAGAGCAGAGCGACGTTCTTCGTCGGAACATGAGCGTTCTACGTCAAGTCTTGAGGAAAGTCAAATAAAAAGGAAACAACGAACTCAAGAACCCCTACCTCGATAGTCGCACGTTGACGGAGTCGTGGAATATCGGTGTCGATTCCTTTGACGTCGGAGGAAGAGTCGTTGTCGATGGCGTTCGTCACGGAAAAGATGATGCAGAAGAAGAACGTCACGTCGCGGATATGGCGTCGCGGAAAGACCGTGTTCTTCGGCGAAGAAGTTCTTCGTTGAAGAACGGTGTTCTTCGTGTTCTTCGTCAAGGTTGAAGAAGAAAGAAAAGCTCTCAACCACTCCAAGATGGCTAAGAGTTCTAACCCAACAAAATAAGACAAAGTCTTATTTTATTCACAAAAAGAATTTCAAAGGTTTGAAATTCAAAAAAAGAGATAACTCCACATTTATAACAAGTTGTCATGTTAATTAAAGAGGGGTTAAGGGAGTTTGAGGGAAGATGAGAGGTTTAGGTTTCGTGTGGGCCCCACCACACTTAATCCTCTCAAGGGAGGTTAAGTGGGTGTGGGTCCCACCCCCAACTCCCTTTGAGAGGAGTTAACCTACAAAAAGTAAAATAAAAAGAATTCACACTTTTTATTCAACTTTTTTTATAAATCTCCCAAAAACTAACTTTCAACCCGAAACAAACGCAACTCCCGAAAAGGTCTCTTTAAGAGAATATCGGCGCTGCGAGTTCATCGGTGCCCTCGGATTTCAATTCCGAGCACCGTATCAAAAGTTAGAAATACCCACTCGTTCGTTCACTGAACGTACCCGAGCCAAACTTCAGAAATTAATTCTGGGCACTCCGAGCCTCGGAATCAGGTGCCGTCTGAAACCACGCTCTTGTAAAATTCTAAAGAAAATTAAGAAAAAAATTTCCTTGAATTTTACGGGTCTTTACTGGTATGTTATAGACTACTTACGTGACTTGGAAGACAATATTGATCATTTGTTTCAACGTATTATGCCAATTCCTTAAAATACATTGGTTTCTCAAACATTTTCACCATATAATGAAATTGTATCATGTTCCATCAAAACAGAGAAGGAATTTTATAGATCAATTTTTTTCAAGGTAATCCATGATAAAGAGAGGCACTCTGATAACAAAGGAAAATGTGAGGCTCCATAGAAGAACAAGGGAATGAAGAAATTCCCATTCCTCAATAAGTGTGGAATGAATCTTCTCAGGAATTTCTTAGAAGACATTGGAGTCTTTTATAAGTGTAGAGAAAATGGTCATATGTCTAATGAATGCAATAAGATGATACAATTTGATGATGTTCAATGATACAATTGTAGAGATATGTGACACTATGAAAATTATGGTCTTAAGTTCCACAGAAACATGCCTAAAAAATCCAATTGAGAAAGCGAGAGCGTATGTGATTTAACTCCCAAAGTTAATGCTCCTAATGATGTGGTGGAAGGTACTTTATTTGTTTCCCCAAACTTATCCAACAAATTATTGGAATCTGATTCATCACATTCATTTATATCTTCCTAGTTTTCCGAGAAAATTAAACAAGTAAAATTTGATTTAATAAAGGATTTATCAATCAAAACTCCAAGGGGAGAAATCATTGCAATATAGTCTTGTCAACTAGTCCCCCTTGAGACACATAAACGTGTGTTAGTTTCTATCCTTATCATCATACTAATTACTGAATTTGATAAAATTCTATGTATGAATTGGATGTCAAATTATGATATATAGATTTATTGGAAGAAAAAGTAAGTTATAATTAATTAAAATGTTGTAGAATCTCTTATCCTTAGTGAAGAGACATCTCCATCTAATTCTTCTCTATACCCACCCCAATAGATTTATGGAATGAAATTTATGGAGGGGAAGATAACCCCATATCTATGAGTCAGGAATGAAATATTCAAATTAAATATGTGCATATAGTGAAAGAATACATCAATGTGTTTTTAGAGGATTTACCTGGACATCCTCCAGAGCGGGAAATTGAGTTTTCCATTGACTAAATTTTAGGTGCATGACCTATATCAAAGTCCCCCTATTGAATGGGCACCTTTAAGTTAGTGGATATGAAGAAACAACTAGAGGAGTTTAGTGAAAAAGGATTTATTTGACCTAATGTTTCTTCATGGGGAGCCCCAATATTTTTTGTCAATAAAATATGGATCCATGAGGCTATGAATTGATTGTAGGGAAATCAATGCTATTACAATATAGAATAAGTATCATCTACTTTGGATTTATATCTTATTTTATCAACTTCATGGAGCTCATTACAAATCGAATATTGACCATCGATCTAGATATCATCAGTGCATGTGAGAAAGGATGTTATTCCTAAGACATCATTTCAAACCATGTATGGGCATTACAAGTATATAGTTATTCCTTTTGAACTAGATAATGAACAATATATTTTCATGGATTTAATGAATAGAATTTTCATGGAATATTTTGAAAACATTGTTGTGATATTCATCAATGATATCCTCGTATACTCAAAATTCTATGAAAATCATGACTCCCACATGATGATTACTCTGAAAATTCTTAGAAGATATGAAATATAGGAGAATATTTGAAAGTGGGAATTCTAGCTTCAATTAATATCTTTTCTAGTCATTATTTCCTATAAGGATGGAATCCTAGTTGATCCTATGAATACTATGGCAATCCATGATTAGGCCATGTAAACAAACATAACTGAAGCATGTAGTTTTATTGGCATAGCAGGTCACTATCGGCGTTTCATTCAGAATTTCGCATGACTAGGTATCCCACTAAACAAGTTCACATGTATAGGATTTTAGTTTGTGTGGAAAAAATAATGTAAAGAATGCTTCAAGGAATTGAAAAGAAGATTGTTCAATGCTCCAATTTTGACGCTTCCATATGGATGTGATGGATTTGAAATATATAGTGACGCATCGAAGAATGGTATGGGTTACATCATTTTGAAAAATGGGAATGTTATTTCTTATGCATCAAGGAAGTTGATTACTAATGACAAAAATTATCCAACACATGATCTTGAATTAGTACGTGTAATCATAGATATTATGATATAAAGACATTATCATTACGGTGAAAAATGTGAGATATACACAGATCAAAATATTTTGAAATACATTTTCACCCAAAAAGAACTCAACATGGGGAAATTGAGATGGCTTGAGTTACTCAATGATTACGATTGTTCAATACACTACCACCCAGGAAAGGAAAAATAGATGGCAGGTGCATGAAATAGGGAAGATCATGGACTTATAACTCAAATGAGGATTGAGAGTGATCCTATATTCATGGATCTACAAAATATTTATATGGAAATTTTTAAGGAATGGGAAACATATTTCCTCAATCAAATGATTTTTAAATCAACTTTACTAGATAAGATAAATATCTCCCAATCTGATGATGATAATTATCTCAAGAAAATTATTGTTGTTAAGGATGGTAGATTGGAAGACTTTATGGGTGAGGAAGGAGTTCAAATATATGGTGAGAGGTTATGAATTTCATCAGTACCTGAGATGAAAATGGAACTATTAGACGATGATCATCGATCAAATTTCTCTATACAATCTGGTAGTACAATGATGTTTTGTGATCTGAATGAATATTTCTAGTGGGATAATATGAAGGGAGAAATTTCTAACTACATGTCAGGGTGTCATGTTTTTTAACAAGTAAAGGAAGATAGACAACATCCAAGATGATTTATTCTACCTCTACCTATTCTTATGTCGATGTGGGATAACACTAGGATGGATTTTGTAACCAAACTACCGTGGACACCTAGAATGAATGATGAAATATGGGTAATTGTTGATCGTATCAAAAAATCATTACATTTTCTTCCTATTAGAGATGATAAACCATATCAGCGCCAGGAAAGACATAATATTAATGAAGTTGTAAGACATAATGGATCACCCTTATCAATTGTGTTGTATCAATATCCCCAGTTTACATTAAGATACTGGAAAAGTATCTTGAAGGCTTTGAATGCTTAGTTTTGTATGAGTACTGCTTTTCACCCTCAAACTAACAGATAGACTGAAAGGACAATTCAAAATCAAGAATAAATTTTGTCTTCATGCTCTGATGACATCCAAGGTATGTGGGATCAACACTTTCCATTTGTGAAATTCTACTACAACAACAGATTTCATTCTAGTTTTCAAATGGCTCCATATGAAGCATTATATGGAAAGAGATGTCGAAATCAAACATGTTGGGATGAAGTTGGTGAGAGGAATCTTATAGGACAAAAACATATTAAAGATACCATGGAAATGGTTATGAAAATCCATGCCCATATTAATGTAGCCCAATTTAGACAAAATAGTTATGCTAACAACCATAAATAATATTTTGGAATTCCCTATGGGATATTATGTCTTTATAAAAGTATCTCCATGGAAGGGTGTCTTATGGTTTGGTAAGAAAGGGAAAATAAGACAGAGGTACATCAGACCATTTGAAATTATGAAAAGAATAAGAGTTGTATCATACAGTTTAGCAATGACTTCAAATCACTTCCAAGTCCTTGATGTATTCAATGTGTCATTGTCGAAGAAATACATGTCAGACACAATGCATGTACTCACCTATGAAGAAATCGATTTGGAACCTGATTTTTCATAGTGTGAGGAGCCTATCTTGATCCTTGACATATGGGATCATGTATTTATAAACCAGATGACTCTTCCAGTAATGGTTATTTGAAAAAGAAAATATAGGGGATGAAAAATGGGAACATGGGGATTTTATGAAGAGGAACCACCCACATATTTTTGGTGGGCTCTATACATAAAATTTCAAGGATAGAATTTACAAAGATGGGAATAATATATCCCCCAAAAATTTTATGGTATGATACTATTAAACACATTCAATTCAAAACATTTATTTCATAAACCAATTTTTTCTATTGAAACAACATTTGGTTATTTATGAAATAGTCAGAACCTATCCATTAAACATAAATTTTCCACTTCTATGTTTTGAATTTGAAAAAATGGTTTTCTAGAGTTGTGACCAGTATGTCATTTTGAGTCTGACAGAACCAACATGATTTTTTAGGAATAGTAACACACCCCTATGAATAGTAATATGAATACTATTTTGACCCTTAAAAATATTAAATAATAAATATTTTTTAAGGTAATATGATAATGTTGTCTTAATTAATTTTTCAATGTGATATAAAACTAATTATATCGTTAGAATAGTTATTTATTAAAATAAATTATAATTTGTTTTTTAAATTAAAAATAAAATACATAAAATTTTATTTTCAAAAAAAGGTGATCATATTTGAATTCAACATATAGATAAATGGTCAAGGTAATTTTTTTTTGGGATTTTTCTCAAATACATGAATTTTTGTGAATAGTAAAAATTTAGTTTTGAGTTTTCTATAGTTTAATGACATCATAATGAGGTAATAATTAAATATTAATGGTTGGTCAACTTGTGTAAAGAATTTAATGAAATTAGGTGTCCATAGTGGAAAAACCCATGGCCAAATACCATAGACAAGCTCATAGTATTGAAAAAAAAACACTAATGAGGTGTCCATTATAATTAATAAAAAACTCCCCCTTAATTACTATAAATACCTAGTCACCCCCTTCGTTTTCATTCATTCCAAACTCATTATCCTAAAATATCTGGTGGTATTACCTCCATATGAGTCCTCTTAGGGAGTCCTCAAACCCCCATTGTCCCACTATCATGTTTTGGGAGTTACTCTACAATGTATACGAATCAACCACCCTTCTGTTTTCTTAAAGCTTTCATTTATGTCTTCTATTTTATTTTCAATTTGATTATTTTGGGATATGCCATTATATATTCCCTTTACATACCATATTATTTATGAGTGATGATATACCCCCTTTATCTCATCAAACTATTTTATGAAATTTTAATTGACGTCTTTAGGCTTCCGAATTTTCTTAAGAGATTTCCCAATTTTTATCATATTTTGGGTTCATTTCTTTTATAATTCATTACCAACCTCACATAATATAAATGCTATGATAATTACAGTACCTTAAATTAACTATAATTAAATTATTATAATGGAATATTTCATCATAATCTCTCTTTCCCCCTGCTCTTATACTGAAAATGAAAACACCGCCCGAGATGTGTTAATTTATAACATTCATGGACGACAGATTATTAATTTTCAATTACATCTTAAATTATGGAAATAAAACCATTTTTATGGTTAATAAAAATAAAAATATATGTATTTAATCTCAAAAATCTTCCGAAATCCCTACACAATCATAATATGGAAGAATAATACAAAATAAGTTCACTGTACACAAAACCGCCAAGCTAAATCCAATAGTTTGTCAATAACTTTTAACTAATGATTCATCCGAATGTATATAACACAAAATCATTATAAGATAATTTTTATCTCATTTATTTCACTGATAATATATATTAACAATTCTTGATGATTATCCAAATTTTAAACGATCATCCATTCATGAATTCAAGTAAACGAATCATGAACAAAAAAAGAAAATGCTTCCAAAACAATTAAATTAAACCTCATAAACCCATAAAAAGGGCCATAAATGATCCTAATAAAGTTATAATAAACCAATTACATGTATATGATATTCCGGAATTATTAATTAATGAAACTACATTTTATTATTCAGTTCATTAAAACAAACTAAGAACACACATGAGCATAATTTTAAGGGTTTCTCATCTCACTTTTATTTCCGTGAGATTTCAATTGTTCGCCAATTATTTTTTGTTTGTTGTATATGTGTACATAAATTTGATATATAATAAAATGTTTCTATTTATATTCATGGTATTTTATGACTCATTTTGGGGTTATTAAGTTCTAGTCATATGATTCAACCGATTACATTGTGGTAAGAGACATTGTCTCAACTACCATTTTATTGTAACTAACTTTGTATTCTCCACCCAATAATCATTATGTGGTGTATCTAATTCCTATATGAGATCAATTTTAATTTGAATATATATTTATATTAAACATCCATAATCTCATATCAGGGATATTTTTGTTCTCTAAACCATATACCATTTTACAAAAGGTGATTATTATGAATGTTATTTTAACAATGGAAATATGGATGAATTCAAATTCTCTAATATTTACAGATATTGAAAAGGAATATTTCCCTTTTATTGAATCAATGTATAAATAATTAATTGGACATGAATTGGAGTGTTGGGCCCACTATAGCCCCTTGATATATATTTAGGTCTCATGAGAGAAATCAGTTGGCGACAAACCCTTCAAGTTTGTTTCAAAAAATCATACGGGTTTATACACATAGAACTATACCATTTTAACTATATTATGGTATCATGTTCCAGATACATAATGTCCAATTAGATATCATTCTTTTTATTCATTATCAGTTATTACTATCCATGAGATATACACAATGAAAAAATCAATGAAAGCAGATTCATTCTCAGATTATTAATTGCGTGAGTTTTCATTTATTCACTATGCCATATTGATATGTCAAATTATTTATGATTCAGTTATTATTTATTCATGATTATGATATTTGTAACTCTTAATTTTCATTTGAGCTCACCCTTCGAATTTTTTTCCTACAACAAGTGATGCAGAAGTGATCATTTATTATGTTTTTTTGGGGAAATTTTTAGTTTTTGTTATGTTTTGTATTTTGTTACCTTTTAAAATGTAATTTGAGTTACATCTATGTATCTAATTTATTCAAGATGACTAAACTATTCATTCCTTTGGGATTTTCATTCATTCTAACTATTCCAATATAACAAGTACTACAGTGATTCCGGTCTAGAGGGATCAAGGTGTTACAACATGCAGAAAAATCATTTGATCATGAATCCCAAATGGGAGGTCGATATATTGGGGTGTAAAATTTTTCTTCAGTATCCTACGATTTCTAGTCCTATAGGAATCTACCTGATCAACCTTCATAATTGAACAACCCAAACCTGAACCGAATGCATCATAGAATAAAACATTTCCTTACTTGACCTCTGGTTGTTTCAAAACCATTAATAAATTCAATATATATATATATATTAATTTAACAAATTTTCTCTTCAGTTTCTAATACCTAATGAAAATGTATCTATTTATATTTATATACATCAATAAAAAAAGATAAATTTGAAAAATATATGATGAATCATCATTAATATTCTGCAAAACAAAAAAAAGATCAGGTTTTTTGAAACACAAAATGGTTTTTCTGATGTCAGAACTACTTCAACCTTATTAGGATCAAGTGAAATATAATATTTAGAAAAACAATTTCCCAATTATTTCACATTACAAATTGAGAGACTTATTTTCAAATGAATTTCGTAAAGGTGGTGATTTCATAAATTTTATAGAACTAATCTCAATTGATGCACGTGATCCACCAATGTGTAAGAGTAAACTATTATTTAATTAATAAATTCAACCACAAATATGTCAATATATTCATTAAATATTTTATTCATCAATTAAATAAAAATTAAAGGATCATTGGTTATGAAAAATTTCATAAAAGACACTAAAATAACTATACTAAATCTTGAAGGCTAACTTCTAATTATTAAATTATTTTAATCCTTACATGTGATAACCATATTTATGATAGATCATCAAAACAAATTACACACCTTCTAACTAGTCAAATAGATCATTAATATTTTTAAATTGATATAAATACATTACTATAGATCAATTTATTTTATGGTTATCAAAAAATAGGTGATGTGGTATATCATCTTTCTTTTTAATGAAAATCGATGAATACAAATGTGAAACACGAAGTAGTATGAATGAAATATAGAGAAAATCCTCTAAACGAGATTTAAAATCTAATAGATATACTAATTAAATCTCATAATATGAAATAATCAATGTTTTAGTACTAGTTATTAATCTACAAAATATTCCCCATCCCATACAGGTGTAAATCCTTAGAAATTACAAGGAATAGCCTCACAAAACCTGAACAAGACATGTAACGATCATCAATCAATGATTATACATCTATGTGAAAATAATACATTTATATAATCATTTTATGAAATGGTAAATAAGTTTATAAAATAGTTAATGTTGAGTACCAATGTCATTAAAGGAAATAATACACCCCATCAGGTGCATAAAATGAGACCCGCCAAAGGTATTTTTCCATTTGGTCCGTATGACTAATCATCCAATATATAAAAAACATTTTTTCTAGAAGATTAATTTTTAATAACTAAAAATCTACGTATCAAAAATCTATTAAAAATAGAATGAAAAAATAGGACACTAGAGATTGAACTATCTCTTTATTCTGATGGGTATAGATACATCCATCACATAAGAAAAATAATATGAAGAATGATTAAAACAATTCCCAGCAAAAGATGATATTAACAAGTGATATTCACCAGTATCAAGAAACATATTCACTATAGATTTATTTTTTTCTATGGTACCTATTAAAATCACTAGACTCACATCATCTTCCCTGATGACTCTTGTACCATGTGACGAAAATTGATTCTAGGGGGATGTTCCTAGAACACATTTTTTCTCGAAGAATATGATTGCACTACAGAACATTCTATTGATGATGTTCTCAATTCTATAAATAGAGTTAATATGACGTGGAATAACATTTATATGTTGACTAAGTAACATCAAAATAAATGTATTGTGTGTTCCTCCATGTAGACATATATCAAATGATCACCCTTTCCAAAATTTGAGTAATTTAGGGAATTATTAATAGCATTAAAGATTATCGGAATGATTCTATCTATCAGGAACCAATATAGGACACATCACACATCCAATTTCCATTAATATAACCCAAATATCTTACTCTAGGAAGAAAATAAACTTTTTTTCAACCCTTATATACTAGTTTGGTGAATATAACCATGGAATCTTTATCCATCAATCACTATAGGATGTGATATTTAGTAATAATTTATGTGATAAGATGTATTGTTAGATACCCATAACTAATCATCAATCCATAATATTTTAATTTGATAAAACCATTGGTAAAAATTTAATATTATTATGAAAATGGTCCTTATAATGTGTGAAATTTATTTCTCCCTACTAGACGTGAAGAGACTCTCTAGATTTGTAGAACACCATAAACTATGCCTAGAACTAATCAGACAAATAAATAATAAATTCGTTCTAATATAAATGCACATTTATATTCTAGATCACTATCAAATCCAACCATTTATTCTATGTCTCTTATTATTAATGGTATCACATTTTACATTTATAGAGTTTTGAAATTCATGGAACTAAAAAGTTTTTTCACCGATTTAGAAAATACTCAACCATAAAAGGGTCATTTGAACCTTGAAAATCTTTTGGTTTATGATAAATAATCTATTTCTAATTTCATCTAGATTAATCCCATTATGGTTACACCACTGAATCCTAAATGTTAATGTTTTAATGTAAATGTCCCAAAGCATGGGTATTATATACCCCTATCCCAAAAATATTCTAGTCATCTAGATGTCTGTCTTACTATGGTTCTCCATAAAATTTTAACTATATCCCATTGAAGGGTATTCAAAGATGCGTTATTCCAAAAAATGTCAATGAGAAATATTTATTGATAAACATGGATGCTCAGATCATCAACTCTATAATAGTCACATGAACATAAATCCATCAGTTAGAATACATACATTCATTTTTCTCAAAATCATTGGTTAAAATCAAGGTAAATTTTCATAAATAATATTAAAACAATCATCAATTGTTGTTTTAATAAAACATGGTTTAATAATGGTATTTTTAAAAAGATATGAACATTAAATAAATTCCAACTACATCCCAAGTCCCATATAACCTACCAAGAGCTCTATTAGAACTTTTTCATCTACTATCCAAGAAAATCGATACTATGTTACCCTAAACTGGACCAATATCATAAGGAACCATCCTTAAACATTACATAATCTAGAATTAAATGAACAATTTACATTGAGGATATTTTTAGGTTTAGAGTTTTAGAGAAATAGGCCATAAATAGTACATAATAACTTCAATATAACATGTGGACACTACTACCTAGTATCCATTGTTTTCATAAAATAAAAACACTTAAAAAGAAACATGTCTAGTTCCATGTTGTAGACAACATGACATTTCCTTGATTTCATCCTTGAACCTATTCATATTTATGTCCCGTGAAAAAAATTTCAAAACATGGGATGAGAAAAAAAAAAGTTCAGTATGGGTTATAAAATAATGAAAAAAACATTATTCCATCAATAAATATAAATCATTGAAACCGTACTTTTCAATCATAATATTTATTATTAACATGCAAAAATCATAAACCATAAAGGTAACTTATAGACTTCATAACATACTTACATTACAGTTATCACAAATACATTGGGAGACACATTTGGAATACCCACCACAGTATATTCCTTAAATCTCATTGGAGAACCATTAATATTCACCTCTGTCACGTAACCCAATGCATTGGAGAGCTATCTCAGGCTCACCCGACTTAGGTTTATCATGGAACCACCCGTATACAAAAACAATTCCCAATACCCATAATATATTCATAACACGTAACATAATAATAAAAGAAAGATTACAATTTCTCCTTATAATCAAAATATATCAAATCAAAATATTGAAATAAACAATGCTTTATCTAATAATTTTCAAAACCAATTAAGTCATTTAATAGAGTGATTTTTTGATTCAACGAGTCCCATACCACATTGGAGCTTTTAAATAAACTATAATTTGAAAACAGTATTTTCTATATAAATAAATCATTAAAACCATTTTTAAAAACCAGAAGTTAATGATTAATATTTAGAATAATAAATCTTTAAAAAACTAAAAATGATATTTATTTTAAATAGTTATTAACAAAATGTGAGACCATTGAAAAAAAATAATTGAGGAATAATAATGAATCAAGACATTATAATATCATGAGAATAAAGGGATTGATGATATAATATTCCAAATGATGGTATATACACCGTATAAATGTGAATATGTGCATAACGACAACGATGTCTCAATGGAATGTAGATTGAGGTGAAATCCCATGTACAAATGTTATCCTTAGATTAAGGATAAAGGAATTACATAATAATGTTTGAAAAATATAAATACATTCAATAAAATAGGATATTATGTGTAAATCAATCATTGAAAATTCACACTTTTTTAAGAGAAAACCAATGACATGGATGTCTAACTCAATAAATGGAAAATGAGTTAAAATTACTCTTATCAAGTTCACATCGATGAATTGAGAATTTATCAATGGAGTGATAATGTGTATCAAAATTATATCCACAAATAGGTGAGATTAAATCAAAACTTAAATAAATAAACATTGATTCAAAACATAATAATTTCATGACATAATTTTGAATTAGAAGATTAACTATAGGAATAGAAATTGGGTTAAAATGATCCCTTACCGATTTGGTAACTTACGAAACAGAAAAAACATGAAATAAGGATCATAAAATGAATATTTAAATATCAATAAATTAAATTATATTAGACAATGAATAAAATATAGGGCATCAAACACACCACACAAAAGTATATAGTGGCAAATATAGCATGAATCTCACGGGAAGAAAAAGTGAGATAAAAATCCTTTACAAAGTTGTAATCAATCGAGTCATATCACCAAAAAATAATAAACACCAAGTGATTCACAGAATAACATTAATATAAATAGTATCATGATAATATATATCAAATTACAGTACACAATAGACCACATTCAATAAATTAGTGGCGAATAATGGAAATCCCATGGAATTAAAAGTTATATAAGAACCCCCTTACCTCAGGTCTGACTTGACTTGTTTCGTCCTTGTTCTTCCAGAATAATAAACTAAGGATAATTTATAGATTCTTAAGAACCTGTTTTCATGTTCATTATTCCTTTTATATAACTTATTATCTTGTTGTAAACATTTTGTTATCATTTTAGTTAATAACGTTAGTTTGGTCGATATTTGGTACTTGATTCAAAAATGGACATCTTATAATTTCAAGTTGCTCGCATAGTCAAACATTAATTATATACATAATGAAATTAATGATTTATATATCACATATATCATATATATCTAATTTATATGTATTTATAATATTACATAAAATTTGAACGATTCAAATGAAATGCATCGTTAATGGAGACGGTAAGCTGTACGTACGCATGAACGCTACATTCATTTGTATTTATTATTTCAACAGAATTAAAACATAGTGAAACAAAGGTATATTATAAATCAGATATAATATCATATATAATATAATTAACACCATATTTTATACTTCTAACATATGTCATTAACGAGTCATATCATATTGAGGGGGCAGTAGTCAGCACTTCCTCTAAAAAATTATCGCCTTTACCCATAATAGAAAACATAATGGTATCAAAAAAAAGAAAAAATATAGAAGAATAATGAAAACATAAATATAATATATATCATATTTTAATATAGTTCCATCTTAATGGTCACCATGAGATGCAGTATGAGATAATTGAACAATCATCGTTTTGTGAGGCGTTATTTTGTCATCCACATAAATAGCAAGTTCTATACCAATTATATGGAGGTGTGTGTAAGTTTATTTATATTTCTTCCCATTAAAACATCCTAGTATATTTATTATACATAATTGTTTATAAAATAAAGTAATTAAAAGAGTTTAGTGTTTGGAGAAGTAAAATAAAAGAAAAGAATTTAAGAGAAACTGTAACCTTTAATTCAGGTAACTCCCTTTGGTTTGAACCAGAATGACCACTAGAAGTGACTTATGGATAATGTAATGATTTTAATAGGAATTGGGTGATCATGAATGCATATTTGGGCAGTGTTTTGACGATCCATGTTTCTTGAGTGGTGTGAGGAATGGGTTAGAAGTGAGGACTTTTTATAAGGCGGAGGAGGGGCTCTTTATGAATGTGTTAAAGTATTATTTTATTTTATAATGGTATTCGGTTTATAACGGTCCAAAACCAGTTAATGTCGAAGATAAGATAAATAATGGTCGAAATAAAGCCATCCAATAATAATTGGATAGGTTTTGGATGTTATTTTAATATTTATAATATTATTTATTTAAATCATTTATTAATGACGTAAAAACTGCATCATTTTTGTGTCCTAAATAATTTTATTTATTTTATGTCTAAAAATTATAAAAAAGTACCATGATGTATTAAATAATTTTATCTTTCCATTTAATATTTATAGTCGAAAGTATAACTTATATAACACCATGTAAAAATTAATTTACTAAAATATATTTGTTTGCGTCCTTTTGGACACTGCATTAAATTAATTAATCTATAGTGTAATTATCACTGCCATGTGGCTCCATGGGGTCCTAAAATCGATTAAATAATGCATGTGGTCGTAAATGACTCAACAAATTATGTTAGTACAAGTGTTATGCTAATTTTATATTATTATAATATTCCTTTTAACTTGAATTATCTAATTTATCTTCAACCATGGTAAATAAAAGTAAAAAGTTACAATTCACAAATAAATTATTTTCATCTTATTAAACCAAATTTTACTTAATAATAACGTCCATGTATGTCATATTTTATAAATATAATTCACAGAAGTAGTAAAAGTTTATTTAAATTAAAAAGATTGTTTTTTAACTACAACTTAATGGTTTTACTATTCATCAAAAATTAATGTTTTTTAGAAAACTACAAAAAAATAAGCCTAAGATATATTTGATATTACAAATACAAAAATGATGTATATTTTACCAAATTATAAACATATCAGTTTCATTAATTAATTAAAAATTAATTCCCGTTATCAAAACAAATAGTGTGTTTTAAAGAAACAATAACTATCAAAAGATTGATTATTTTCATGTCCAATTTCAATGTGAAATTAATTCCAATGACCAAAATTAGATTAAATAGTGAAAAAATACTATAATTAAACATTAAAACCAATTAAGAAGACAATAAAAACATATAAATAAATTATATTAAAAGGAACATTTGAATTAAAATACTGTGTTTTTTTCACTATTCATAAAAAATAAATTTTATAAGAAAAATACCATAAATATACCCAATGTAATTTTGATGTCCTGATTCTAAAAAAGAATATTATTTTTTCATATGGAACATATAAAAGTGACCAAGACAAGATTTAAAGAGGGTTCACCATTAAAAGTCGGAAAATCAACCTTTTAATATAAATAATATCTAAATTTAGATTTATTCACATTTTAAGCCTCTAACTTTTATTGGATAAATGTAAATCCATTTAACAAACATATATAATAATTTATTAGTCAGTTATGTTCTTTCCTTCCATTACAACGACTTGGTGTTAACTACCATTTAATACAATAATATTATATTATTAGTGGGCAATGTAAGATTTTAAAATCCCATTGTTTTGTATCGGGTACGCCATCGAACATAGAGTCCCCTTTAAGTAGAATTTAGTTCAAAAATATTAATAATATTTGAAAAAATGTCATGTTCGTTATTTAATTGGGATGTTACAAATATAGTCTATATGGACTACCGATAAACATGGGTTAGTTACTACTACCTATAATCACAAAAGAAATAGAGGGGAATGATTTTAAAAAATATATAAGGAAAATAAAATATAAAAATAATTATTCTCATAACTCCATTGGGAGTATGTCCAAGAATAAAAAATGTAAAATAATATAGGATCAATATATCATCAAAAGGAACAGCCTCTTCATTGAAAATTATCAATCAAAAAACCATGTATCAGTGGGATCATATATGCACATGTAAAATCATTAAATTATGGTCTAACATATACATACCATTATGTTATCACCATGTGATCTATAATGAATATTATAAAAATTAGTCAATATATAAAAAAAATCTATACTAAATAAATCAATTGAATTTATTTATTTTCAAAAATTCTAAGATTTATATAAAAAAATTATGGTGAATCTAAAAAAATTGTTTTGATAAACATTATATATATATTATATAAATAATTAATCCTAAATAAAAAATATCAATAATAAATTTCATGTAAACGTAAAATATTGTATATTACACCTTAATTTATCCAGACTAAATTTTCATTAAATTCGGTTAATAGGATTCTCACACTACTGATTATTTATCTATGCCCAATGGGAGAACATGTCCAACGAATCCTTCCATATAGACTCAACTACCATTATAGGTAAAAAAAATTTGTAGTATGATAATTTCAGTTTGGTAATCATCAATCTAATGTATTTTGGATAGATCATAGAATTATTATACTAAATACTTGTAACAAACAAATATAATGAATGCTTATGTGAATAAATCAACCAATTAGGGGATAATATATAACACCCAATTGTTTTTAATTTTTTCCTAATAGTTTTAATTTGTTAAATATTTTTCATTACATGAAACAATGAGTCTAGCTTCAATTATTCATAATGTTGAGTAAAAACAAAATGGGGCTTATTATTAAAATATTATTATTTAATATGATATTTAATAGCAAGATAATGGAATGTATGTTATGATTTTTATTAACCAAATTATAAAAATATGATTTTCATAAGTATATAATTTGACTTAATTGGTGACCAATTAATTTGAAATGAAACTTTAAACCATTTTAGAATACAAGGAGCACATGTTATGAAACAAAAATTACGGAAAAAATTGTGTATGACATTGAAAAACCAAAAGAAATTGGTATTATACCACTGGATGTTATTTATATTATGTTAAATAGTAATTTCAACATTAATCATTTTTTCCATATAAATGATAAGAATACAAAAAATATTAATATTAAATACTTTATTTTTATAAAATAAACATTTTCACCATTTTAAATAGATATTTTGAAATAAATAATTGAAATTAAAAACATAATTATTGAAATAATCTTATTAATATTATCATATGGTGAATTTTGGATAATATTTTGAAAATTAAATTTTTTGTTGAATATTGAATAATAATAAATTTTAATTTTAAACTACATTTTCTGTTAAATAATTTATAATATCAAATTATGTTTTTAATTTTATTTAATGTAAAATTATTTCAATAATAAAGCTATTATTTAAATTTATGTAATTATATTTAATTTCATATTTTCATTGGATATAAAATCTTTTTAAACCATTTATCATTTTCTCTTTGAAAAACTATATTCTAATCATGTATGCATAATTTTTTTTTAAATTTTTATTCCGCATATATTAAATATAATGACCCATACTTTACATACATTGTTAATAATTCAAAATTGAAGCACACTTATTACAACATATGACAAAACCACAAAGGACCGTATAGGTATAGTGTCTTTAGAAACTGGGAAACATAAACAACTGGTTCATAAATCTTCTACAGTGTCTCCCATTTATTTCATCATATCTAGGGTCCCTTTTAGCATATTCTACTTAATATCCATCTTCCTGACCTGGGGAAAATAAAACATAAAAGGGTGAGCTCAAATGCTCAGCAAGGGAAAATAAAGGAAATAAAAATCATATCATATCTTTTTGAAAATCATATCCTGCAAAAGAGATCATAATATCTTAACAGGGAATAAATCATAGAAGTGAAAATTAGATCCCCATAATCATAACATAAAACTTGAAACTTTGTGGCATGCACACATAATCATGGAAAATCATTTCTTGTTAGTCATGAGTCATTGCCAAGACTATCTTAGTGGACAAAGTCCCTTTCTGAACCGAGTCACCCTCGTTCCAGTCCTGTTTCACTGAACCGGTATAACCTACCGTTCCAGCCATGTCTATCTCATGAGATATACAATCATTACCCAATGCATTGGAGGGAGATATAGGTCCCACCCATCTTATAATGAATCCTTTCTTATGTGTGCCACATAATCATAAACCATACATCATAGCGTAACCCATGTAATAAAAATGGGATTCTTAAACAACATGACATCATAAAACAATTCATATAAGATAAAGAAAAAAAAATTTCCATCACAACATAATCAAATCCATGTAATAATAGGGATAAAAACAGAACCCTTTTATTATCTTAGATGGAAAATAATTTTGATAAAATACTTGAACTCCATTCTTGAGGAAAATATCCTTTCTACTTCAAAAATACTTTTCCTTTCTTCAGATTTCATACAATTTTAAACTAAAAGAAGTTGATTAAAAATAATCTTGAATACTTGTAAATGAAACTTCTTGGAAATAATGTTTTAGAAATCCATTCATGTCGTATAAGTTAAAAAAAACATTCTTCATACTTTTGTCGGAAAAGTCAAAAAGTACCTCGTACGAAAAACGACAAAAGATTCCTTTCATTTATTTTACTAAAAACTCACCGAAGGGTAAAAATGGATTTAAACAATTGTAGGTGGATGGAAATAATATTACATATTTATGAAACATGGATTTGTATGATAAAATACACCCCAGTAAATACTTACGAATAAACAATCTCGGATAAAAATGAGATTGTGATATTTCCCTTACCATAGGTCCGATTTGCTTTGTACGTGTCCGAAGCTCCTGTATAATGGTTTAAATAATGTTATTGACTTATTCCAGAATCATACATATTGATATGATATCATATATGGTCATATTCTTAGCTTCTTGTTAGTAATAGTTCATTGTTACTTGTTACTCGGGTCTTTATTGCCTTTTGTTCTTATGTCTGTTTAGCCGAATAAATTCTTATTCTTATTTTATGTTTATAGATACCTTATATCCAGAATTTTATTAGTGTAACATATATCATATTTATTCATTCAATTCATTTATATAATTACTATGTAATGATGATCATGTAGAACGAGTCGCTTCACATCGTGGAGACGGTATTCCGTACATACGCACGAGTGATGATATCATTCCTATGATCGTGGAATTGTATTGGAGTATATATATATTATTTCAGTATCAATATTACTTTATAATAATCATAAATAGTTACTCATTACACCATTATACCCATCCTTGTAAGGTGATGGTGGAAAATAGATTACACCAAGGCGTGGATACGGTATTCCGTACGTACGCACACGCGGTGATTTCATTTTTCCGTAGGATGGATAGAAGGTGAATTAGGGTTGTTTCATATTTATAATAACATATCAGTATGTAAGTAATACTTATGTTATTACTTTATCAAGAAACAACTAAAGAAGAAGAAGTTGAAGAAGAAAGAAATTGAAAAGATCGGTAATGGATATTACCTCTTCTTTGGAACGCTTCTTTGGATCCTCAACTTAGGGAACTAAGATTGGTCATTGAAGATGACCAGGACCCCTAGAATTATTCTAGGGAAGTTTAGAGGAGAAAATGGCAGGGTTTGGCCGATCTTGAGTGCTCAAATTGGTGTGAGGAGGAGGGGGAGGAGGTGCCCTTTTATAAGGGAGGAGAGGGGCACCTTAGGAATATCTCAAAATATTATTTTATATTAAAGTAAAAATCGGTTTATAATGGTTAAAAAGGGTCTTATTTCGAAGATAAAGTGGGTATGGGTCGAAATCCTATCAACCAATAGGATTTATACAAGTTTAGGGTATTATTTTAACCTTATCAATTAGATTTAACTCTAAGTTAAATAATTTTACTTTTACCGTGTCTTTTTGTTTTCTTTCACTATATGGTTAATACACTTACTATAATATGCCAAACGAACCCCAAGTTATTTATTATTAATATATATATCTGTATCTAAGTCATTTGGCCGAACCTTAGATTTTTAGGAATAAAATAACAATTAATAATATAATATTTGATTTAAAAACTATTTTGTGTCAATTTTGACACTATTTGATATATGATTTTTGTGAAAGTCATAACAGAATTATATGTTCGAACCAAGTTGATTAAATCAACACTAATATATCATACTAACCTAGGAAATTAGTGGAATTCATAAAAAGTCTCAAATTAGTTTTATTTATGTGTTTATAACATCAATTATGTCAATATTTCATAAATAAGATAATTACTGCATCATCATTGTGTCATAAATAAATTAAATTATATAATGTTTAAAAATTATAAATAAAATACCACTATGTAGTAAATCTTGTTATGTTTCTAATGAATATTTATAGTCCAATTTATCTTATGTATAACCCCATATTAAAAATGATTTAATTATTAAACATTGATTTTAACTATTTTAACCCTTCTTTAAATAAATTAATAATAAATGTCCTAATCTAACCCAAGTGGGCCAAAATGGTCATATTTTATTCATAACGTTGTTTTTGGTCGAATTACACTTATCCAATAGAATTAGGACATGTGTTAGGGTAATAGTAATATCGTATTTACCTCTATTTACTATTAACTGTGGTAAAAAAGTAAAAAGTTACTATTCACCAAAAAATTATTTTTATCTCGTTGAACCACATTTTACTTACTGATATCAACCGTTTCTGTCGGATTTTTGAAATTCCACTCACAGAAACGGTAAAATTAAGTTTTATGCAAAATTTAGTTTTTAGCCTACCACTTAGTGGTTTCACTATTCATCAAAAATTGAAAGTTTTCAGAAAAATACCAAAATTTCACCCTAGGATAATTTCGGTATTCCAAATCCAAAAATGAAGTCCATTTTGAAAAATAAAATTTATAAAATTTCAAAAAGTGGTTATTACTATTCAAAACGACTAGTTTTAATAATATTTTAATAGCATATCGTTGTTTAGTGAAACTCGGTATTGCGTACGACGCAAGCTATCGAGGAAGGTCGTGATTGCGTTTAAAGTAATCCAAGCTAGTATGTAGTGAAATATTTCTTTGATGATATAAAAAAAAATATTACTCATAAAAATCTCAGGTGTTACATTCTACCCCCCTTAAAAAGAATTCTGCCCTCGAAATTCTTCATTTTGTAACAAACAGATGAGGATAATTCTCCCTCATCATATCCTCAAGCTCCCATGTAGCTTATTCTAATTGGTGGTTCCTCCATAAAACTTTCACCAATCGAGAGGTCTTGTTTCATAGGAATTTTCCGTTACGATCCAGAATCTCTATCGGTTTTTCTTCATAAGAAAGATCTTGCTCTAGCGGTACAACTTCTGAGATGAGTACATGTGAAGGATCAGGTATGTACTTTCTCAGGAGAGATACATGGAACACATCGTGAACTTGAGAGAGATTCGGTGGAAGAGCCAATCGGTAAGCTACCTTTCCAACACGATCCAGTATTTCGAAAGGACCGATATATCTAGGGCTCAACTTCCCCTTCTTTCCAAATCTCATAACCCTCTTCCAGGGAGATATTCGTAAGAACACTTTATCACCCACTTCAAACTCTAGGTCTTTTCTTCGGTTGTCAAAATAACTTTTCTGTCGACTCTGAGCAGCTCTTATGTGTTGTTGAATAGATCTGACCTTTTCTGCCATTTCATCAATAAGATCAGGTCCTAATAGCTTTCATTCCCCAACTTCATCCCAGCAAGTTGGAGTCCTGCATTTCTTTCCATAGAGAGCTTCATAAGGAGGCATCTGAATACTGGAGTGAAAGCTATTATTATAAGAAAATTCCACCAAAGGTATGTGTTGATCCCAACCTCCTTTGAAATCCATAGAGAAAGCTCTCAACATATCTTCTAGGGTTTGAATTGTTCTCTTAGACTGAACGTTTTTCTGGGGATGATAAGAAGTGCTGAAACTCAACTCTGTATCCAGAGTATGCTGAAAACTTCGCCAGAACTTCGAGGTAAATCTCGGATCCCGATCAGATATAATATTAAGTGGTACTCCATGCAATCTTACCACTTCCTTTACATATATCCTGGCAAGCTGCTCTAGAGAGAAATCCTCTCTAATAGCAATGAAGTGTGCTGACTTTGTAAGACGATCAACTATGACCCAGATAGCATTATTGCCTTTGGATGTTTTAGAAAGTCCTGTGACAAAGTCCATAGTGATGTTTTCCCATTTCCATTCGGGTATGGGTAATGGTTGTAACATCCCCTTAGACTTCTGTCTCTCACCTTTAATTTGTTGACAAACCAAGCATCGAGAGACATATTCAGCAACATCTCTTTTCATTCCATCCCACCAGAAGTAATCTTTCAGGTCCCTATACATCTTTGTGCTTCCAGGATGAATAGAGAATGAAGAACTATGAGCCTCATCCAGCAGCTCCTTCTTTAATTCGGGGATGGGAGGAACACAAACCCGATTCCTGAACTTTATTATCCCATCACAATCAAGGTTGAATTAAGGAAAATTTCTCACCTTCTTTTGTAACTCTACATCTTCTTTCTGTGCCTCTTTAATCTTAACATGTATAGATGGTTGAACATTCATTTGAGAAAGATAAGATTTTCCCCCTTCCATTATAATTCCAAGATCCATACTTTGTAAATCCATAAATATTGGATCTTTTGTGATCCTCATCATGGATAAACTAGCATGTTCTTGTCGACTTAATGCATCTGCCACCTTGTTTGCTTTCCCAGGCTGGTAATGGATCGAGCAGTCATAATCCTTAATCAGCTCCAGCCATCTTCTTTGACGCATATTCAACTCCTTTTGTGTGAAAATATACTTTAAATATTTATGATCAGTATAAATATCACCCCTTTCACCATAAAGGTAATGCCTCCAAATCTTTAATGCAATGATTACCGCAGCCAAATCCAAATCATGTGTTGGGTAATTTTGCTCATGGATTTTCAACTGTCGTGAGGCATAAGCTATCACCATATCATTTTGCATAAGAACACACCCCAATCCCTTCTTGGATGCATCACTGTAGATCACAAACCTTTCTCCACTATAAGGCAGTGTGAGCACAAGTGCACTGGATAACCTTCTTTTCAACTCCTTGAAATTCTCTTCACATTCCTCTGTCCAAACAAACTTAACTCCTTTCCGAGTCAACTTGGTGAGTGGATTAGATAATCATGAAAAATCTTTTACAAAACGTCGATAATATCCAGCCAAACCAAGAAAACTTCAGATCTCAGTTACTGTTGTTGGTCTTCACCATCTTTCGATAACCTCTGTTTTTGCTGGATCCACAGATATCCTCTCTTTTGAGATTATGTGACCCAAAAATGCAACTTTTTTAAGCCAAAATTAACACTTGGTAAATTTGGCATAAATCTTATCCTTTCTCAGGTTCTTCAATATAATTTTCAAGTGATCTTAATGCTCTTCCTTCCTCTTTGAATAGACAAGAATATCGTCTATAAAGACTACCACAAATTGATCAAGATAGTCTCTAAAGACTCTATTCATTAGATCCATGAAGATAGCAGGGGAATTAGTAAGACCAAATGACATCACTATAAATTTATAGTGTCCATACCTTGTACGGAAAGCCGTCTTTGGTATATCCTCCCTTTTGACCCTTAATTGATGATACCCTGAATGAAGATCAATCTTGGAAAAGTATTGAGCTCCGCGTAGTTGGTCAAATAAGTCATCATTGCGTGGGAGAGGATATTTGTTCTTGATGGTGATCTTGTTAAGTTCTCGATAATCAATGCAGAGTCTCATTGATCCATCTTTCTTCTTAACAAATAGAACAGGTGCTCCCCAAGGTGACCCACTAGGGCGTATGAATCCCTTATCAAGATTCTCTTGGAGTTTCTTCTTCAATTCATGCAACTCAATTGGGGCCATTCTATAAGGTGTCTTTGAAATAGGCAAAGCACCCGGTACGAGTTCTATTGAAAACTCAACTTCACGATTTGGTGGAAGACCTAGTAATTCCTCCGGAAAGACATCATAAAACTCCCATACGATGGGAATATTCTTAATCGCGAGTTTCTCACCAACCATTTGAGATAAATAACCTTCATTTAGTGGAATCAATACCCATAAAATGGAAGGAATTTCCACTAGAAGGTTATATTCATCATTTCATTGATAGACGATCGTAGATTGATCTTGAATACGAAATGTGGCTTCCCTTCTTTGGAAATTGATATGAGCTCCATGTAGAGAAAGCCAATCCATGCCAAGAATCACATCAAATTCCACTAAAGGAAGGATCACAAGATTTGCAGGAAGCACTTTCCCACAAACTTCGACTGGAGAAGAATTATAAACTTTTGATGTGACTGTTGTGCCATTAGGTGTTGTCACAGCTAACTCAACATCTAATTATTGAGGTAATACGGTGATACCCTTAGAAAATTCTTTAGAAATAAAAGAGTGGGTGGATCCAGAATCAAATAAAACATTTTCTACTTTAGAGTGGATGGTAAGTGTACCTTTCACCACTTCATTATTGTACTCCACATCGCTGATAGAAATTGCTTGTGACATTCCGTTGTCTTTAGCCTTATGATTTTGTTGATGTCGACCATCATCATCAACCCTTTGATTTGGGCATTGATTGGCAAAATGCCCTATTTCCTTGCACTTGAAACATTGAAGTGTAGTAGGTTCATTCTGTGTATCCCTTCCTTTGTTTGCATCATTAGACATCTTCTTCCCATTATCACGGCATTCAAATGCCCGATGACCTTCCTTTCCACATTTGAAACCTTTACTTGTCCCTTTAAGACAACTCTCTCCATGTTTCTTTCCACACTTTTATCATAAGGGAAAGCTCATCTTCTTTTCAGTGCGCTCTTTAGATTTTCCTTTGAATTCAATCTTCTTCTTCTTATCAAACCCATGTGACTGATGGATTACTCCAATCTCCATCTCGACTTTGAGAGCACATCGAACGATTTCCTCGTAGCTATTGAAGTCCCTTATGGCTAACGCCCTTCGAAGACTTGGTTTTAATCCATTAAAGAATCGATCGATCTTAATCTAAGGTTGGATAATAATACCAGAAGCGTACCTTGCAAGTATTGTAAAATTTTCTTCATAGGTACCAACAGATTCATCATCCCTTTACTTCAGTTCAAAAAAACTCTTTCTCCATATTTGTTCGGAGAATATGAGGGAAGTACTTATTGAAAAATAAGTTCTTGAACTCGTCCCATTCCATAGACTCAATTTCATCGCTTTGCCTCGTATTATTAATAATATTCCACCATTGATCAGCATCTCCTTCCAAACGATACACTGCTAGGATGACTTTATCATGTTCAGTACCTTGAAGAACTGAAAATATCTTTTCAGTAGTACTAATCCATTGTTCAGCAACTAATGGATCAGTAGACCCGCTGAAAGAAGGTGGACGCTGCCTCATGAAGGATTCAACAGAATGTTGCTCCTTCCTTTGCTGGTTTGGACGTCCTACATGATTCATAGCTTGAGAAAGTTGTGTGAGCATGGCTACAAGATTTTTCATTCCAGCTCCCATATCGTTTGGTTGCTCAGGGGGACAATCAGTGCATTGCCCATTGCATTCCGCATTAACACGGTTCCTTCGGGTTCCAGCCATTAACTAAAACCAAGAAGAATAGTGTGAGAAACAGTAATTATAATAGGAAAACCACATAATCAAGGATAAAATTTCACACTTAAGGTCTAATCCTAGGGTATTCATGGCCATTTATAAAACACTAAGATTGTGTTCTATACTTAGACTTATCCTTAGGGTTCTTACTGAGACTTTCACATCCTAGTTTCCAAAGGTTGACTATACCTTTCCTCTGATACCAACTATAATGACCCATACATTACATACATTGTTAATACTTCAAAATTGAAGCACACTTATTACAACATATGATAAAACCACAAAGGACCGTATAGGTATAGTGTCTTTAGAAACTGGGAAACATAAACAACTGGTTCATAAATCTTCTACAGTGTCTCCCATTTATTTCATCATATCTAGGGTCCCTTTTAGCATATTCTACTTAATGTCCATCTTCCTGACCTGGGGAAAAGAAAACATAAAAGGGTGAGCTCAAATGCTCAGCAAGGGCAAATAAAGGAAATAAAAATCAAATCATATATTTTTGAAAATCATATCCTGCAAAAGAGACCATAATATCTTAACACTGAATAAATCATAGAAGTGAAAATGAGATCCCCATAATCATAACATAAAACTTGAAACTTTGTGGCATGCACACATAATCATGGAAAATCATTTCTTGTTAGTCATGACTCATTTCCAAGACCATCTTAGTGGACAAAGTCCCTTTCTGAACCGAGTCACCCTCGTTCCAGTCTTGTTTCACTGAACCGGTATAACCTACCGTTCCAGCCATATCTATCTCATGAGATATAAAATCTTTACCCAATGCATTGGAGGGAGATATAGGTCTACCCATCTTATAATTAATCCTTTCTTATGTGTGCCACATAATCATAAACCATACATCATAGCGTAACCCATGTAATAAAAATGGGATTCTTAAACAACATGACATCATAAAACAATTCATATAAGATAAAGAAAAAAATATTTCCATCACAACATAATGAAATCCATGTAATAATAGGGATAAAAACAGAACCCTTTTATTATCTTATATGTAAAATAATTTTGATAAAATACTTGAACTCCATTCTTGAGGAAAATATCCTTTCTACTTCAAAAATACTTTTCCTTTCTTAACATGTCATACAATTTTAAACTAAAAGAAGTTGATTAAAAATAAAATTGAATACTTGTAAAGGAAACTTCTTGGAAATAATGTTTTATAAATCCATTCATGCCGTATAAGTTAAAAAAACATTCTTCATACTTTTGTCAGAAAAGTCAAAAAGTACCTCGTACGAAAAATGACAAAATATTCCATTAATTTCTTTTACTAAAAACTCAGAGAAGGGTAAAAATGGATTTAAACAATTGTATGTGGATGTAAATAATATTACATATTTATGAAACATGGATTTGGATGATAAAATACACCCCAGAAAATACTTACGAATAAACAATCTCGGATAAAAATGAGATTGTGATATTTCCTTTACCTTAGGTCCGATTTGCTTTGTACGTGTCCGAAGCTCCTGTATAATGGGTTAAATAATGTTATTGACTTATTCTAGAATCATTCACATTGATATGATATCATATGCGATCATATTCTTAGCTTCTTGTTAGTAATATTTCATTGTTACTTGTTACTCGGGTCTTTATTGCCTTTTGTTCTTATGCGTGTTTTGCCTAATAAATTCTTATTCTTCTTTTAAGGTTATAGATACCTTATATCCAGAATGGTATTAGTGTAACATATATCATATTTATTCATTCAATTCATTTATATAATTACTATGTAATGATGATCATGTAGAACGAGTCGCTTCACATCGTGGAGACGGTATTCCGTACGTACGCACGAGTGATGATATCGTTCCTATGATCGTGGAATTGTATTGGAGTATATATATATTATTTCAGTATCAATATTACTTTATAATAATCATAAATAGTTACTCATTACACCATTATACCCAACCTTGTAAGGTGATGGTGGAAAATAGATTACACCACGGCGTGGAGACGGTATTCCGTACGTACGCACGCGCGGTGATTTCATTTTTCCGTAGGATGGATAGAAGGTGAATTAGGGTTGTTTCATATTTATAATAACATATAATTATGTAAGTAATACTGATGTTATTACTTTATCATGAAACAACTAATGAAGAAGAAGTTGAAGAAGAAAGAAAGCGAAAAGATCGGTAATGGATATTACCTCTTCTTTGGAACGCTTTTTTGAATCCTCCACTTAGGGAACTAAGATTGGTCATTGAAGAAGACCAGTACCTCTAGGATTATTCTAGGGAAGAGGAGAGGAGAAACTGTCAGGGGTTGGCCGAGCTTGAGGGCTCAAATTGGTGTGAGGAGGAGGGGGAGGAGGTGCCCTTTTATAAGGGAGGAGAGGGGCACCTTAGGAATATCTCAAAATATTATTTTATATTAACGTCAAAATCGGTTTATAATGGTTAAAAAGGGTCTTATTTCGAAGCTAAAGTAGGGATGGGTCGAAATCCTATCAACCAATAGGATTTAGACAAGTTTAGGGTATTATTTTAACCTTATCAATTAGATTTAACTCTAAGTTAAATAATTTAACTTTTATCGTGTCTTTTTGTTTTCTTTCACTATATGGTTAATACACTTACTATAATATGCCAAACGAAACCCAAATTATTTATTATTAATATATATATCCTTATCTAATTCATTTGGGCGATCATTAGATTTTTAGGAATAAAATAACAATTAATTATATAATATTTGATTTAAAAACTATTTTGTGTCAATTTTGACACTTTTTATTATATGATTTTTGTGAAAGTCATAACAGAATTATATGATCGATCCAGGTTGATTAAATCAACACTAATATATCATAGTAACATATAAAATTATTGGAATTCATAAAAAGTCTCAAATTCCATTTATTTTGGTGTTTATAACATCAATTATGTCAATATTTCATAAATAAGATAATTACTGCATCATCATTGTGTCATAAATAAATTAACTTATTTAATGTTTAAAAATTATAAATAAAATACCATTATGTTGGAAATCTTGTAATCTTTCTAATGAATATTTATAGTAGAATTTATCTTATGTATAACCCCATATTAAAAATGATTTAGTTATTAAACATTGATTTTAACTATTTTAACCCTTCTTTAAATAAATTAATAATAAATGTCCTAATCTAACCCAAGTGGGCCTAAATGGTCATATTTTATTCATAAGGTTGTTTTTGTTCGAATTACACTTATCCAATAGAATTAGGACATGTGTTAGGGTAATAGTAATATTGTATTTACCCCTATTTACTATTAACCGCGGTAAAAATAGTAAAAAGTTACTATTCACCAAAAAATTATTTTTATCTCATTGAACCACATTTTACTTACTGATATCAACCGTGTCTGTCAGATTTTCGAAATTCCACTCACAGAAGCGGTAAAATTATGTTTTATGCAAAATTTAGTTTTTAACCTACCACTTAGCGGTTTCACTATTCATCAAAAATTGAAAGTTTTCAGAAAAATACCAAAATTTCACCCTAGGCTAATTTCGGTATTCCGAATCCAAAAATGAAGTCCATTTTGAAAAATAAAATTTATAAAATTTCAAAAATTGGTTATTACTATTCATAACGGCTAGTTTTAATAATATTTTAATTGAATATCGTTGTTTAGTGAAACTCGGTATTGCGTACGACGCAAGCTATCGAGGAAGGCCGTGATTGCGTGTAAAGTAAGCCAAGCTATTATGTAGTGAAATATTCCATTGATGATATATAAAAACAAAATATTACTCATAAAATTCTCGGTTGTTACATTAAAGATATTTTATATCAATAGATTGATTATTTGGAATAATAATAATTCATATTTTATAATATTTTTTGGTAATTTTTACCCATATGAATAGTTAAAATAGTAAAATCTATTTTCTATTGTTCAGGTATAAATCTATTAACTTGGGGATAAACTAAATTTATAAGATTTAAAATAGAAGAAACGCATTTATTAAATATATTTTAGGAACATATTTAGACCCTAAAATATATATTTATAAAAAATAACCTATTTTTATCCTTTGGTAAGCAGAAAACATGGGCACACATTTTATCAAAAACATTACAATTGTGCCACCTACCTCACATATAGAAAATCAACCATCTTCTATATTCTTCACATCATAGAAATAAATTTGACTGTTTTCGCCCAATTTCACTTCTTAACTTCACCTAACTTATAATCTAAGCAGTAGTTTAATGATACATTCTAGCATAGGATGGATTTTGGTGAAAACATATAAAGGATAACTAAATAAGAGGTAATTCTCTACAATGAACATATTCTTTTATTTTTTTCCTCCACCTCATTAAATTATAATCTAATAATGATGATATAGTATCCCTAGTATCTTATATGTATAGTGATTCTATTATTTTATGGTAAATACCTATAGACCACTCTACATCCATCAAATTGGATACAGAATCATTGTTCGTGTGTACGGTGGACTACCACACTCAGAACTGAATCCATTTTCTCTATTACCACATCACACAATTGGGTATGATGGTAGTTATAAAGTATATATATGATATTTATAAAAAAATTCCTATTCTTTTATTATATCAAATATACCATTTTATAATATTTTTTGCATTGGATATGATAAAATCTCTTATGTTTACAGTATAATGTCGCCTCATGAAGTGATGTGATTCGTATTTCCCTAATGCATTAAATGGAAGGCAATAAAGATAAGTTAAATAAATATAATTTATATAATTTAAATAATATGAAGATAATAAAAAATATTATATTTAAAATTAATATATATCATTTTCATTTTTATCTTTTGACTCAATGAAGTATGATAATGTAGTTATTCGATATGATGACAAACGCCTTCACGAAGGGATGTGATTCTTTTATCACTACAAAACCTCAGAGATGATAAGTTTAATTATATTTATTAGAATAATTTGATATTTATGATATTCTGATATTTCTATAATTATAATACATTACATACCACCTTTTAAAAAGATCATTCAAAAATGAAAATGTTACTCATTTGTATGTACGACATATCATCTTCATGATAATTACATACTTCATTTTCCAATATCATGTGTCATTATTTTTTTAAAAATTATTATTATATATATATATTAATTTTTTGGTGATGATAATTTTTTATATTATTGAATAATGATAAAATTATGGGGACTTAATATAACAAATAAAAACATAAATGAAAAAAGTAGGTATTGATCCAAATGAGACTAGGAAGTGTAATTGATAAAACAGGTAATGAAAGTTCATATTCTTGTAATATGTGGTATTCAATTTATATATATGTATGGTTATATAATTTATTTATAAATGAATTATATTTATTAAATAAGAGGTTAAGATGCGTATAAAGGATGTGGATATATAAGGTAATGGAATTCTAGTATCTTCATTATTTCATAGTGATAGAAAAAATCAAAAAATATTTATTTTGTGTGGTTTATATAAGCTCATTGACATGTACTATCATGAATGTCCTCATTTTCATAATATTTAATCTTTTATTTTATGTTTTGATATATTGGGGATTATTATTCAAATTATTACTTAAGTTATATTTAATTTGTGTATCACATTTATTTTGATATGAATCATATGCCATACTCAATACATGTTTATTCTATGTGGTGTATATTTTACCAATTAATGTATTTTATAATTATTATACTTAAAATTATTTTTCATTAAGTATCATTTTTAGAATATCATTTTGTTTGGGCTTATGATTCAATGTTAAGGAATTTTCAAGGGATTTGGGTTACAATATTGTCTTTTATTGGTATTGCACATGATTACACATCCAATAATGTAATAATATCAACTATATAAAAAGAAAATAATTTATTTTATTATAGTATAGCTATTCATGTTATTTAAAATTAATTTTATCATTTTACACTATTTTTAAATTAATATTTTAGATATTTTATTAGAAAAATTCAAATTATTTCTCTCTCTATAAATTTATTCCAAACCCTATATTATGAAAAAGAAGGAATTTTTTTTTAAAAAAATGCCTAAAATGAAATATTAATGAAATTTCAACCTATTTTTACCTACTAAAAATTTTAATTAAATGAATCATCAGTTCATTTTCTAAGAAATTATTTCTTTTATTTTACATAAAATGTTAATTTAAACATTATTATTAATAACCATTATATGATAAACTTTATAAACCACATATAAAATTATTTTCATTGAATATTCAATTATATTTTTCAATGAAAATTTTAAATTAAATGGATTTAAAATATTTTTTAGTGTTTTTATTTTTGAATATGTATATTGATTGAAATGTTATTTTCCTGAAAAAATGTTAAATGTGTCTTTTGAAACTCATTTTTTATCTAAGATGACATCTTTTGATGTTAATTTTTTTATTAGGGATATGATCCCAATATTGAAATATTACACATTCTTTGAATGGTTTGTATTTGTGATGAAAAGGATTTTATATAACCCATTTCATTCGCATAGGTTATACAACGATGAAACATTTTTGGGAACACATTTTTGTTTTGGGATCTGGTATAACTAATGTTTTTTGGAATTTTGGAAAAAATTATTTATTATTTTTTGTATTATGGTGGTTATGATATATGAATTGATTATGGTTATGTTATAACCAAAAAAACTTGTAACATTATAACCAATGATTATGGTTATGTTATATCCAAAGATGGGGGGCCTATATATCCGTCTAACACATTGGGAATGGATTTATATATCATAAGATAATAATGGGAAACAAGTCAATGAATTTGATCTAATATGGGAAACTATTGTGTCCTAATCCACTATGGGAAACTATTTTTTATTATTCCATTATAGGAAAATAATGTGTCGTGATCCATAATATGATATAGGTAATGAGTCATAATCCATTATGTGGATGGTGTTTGTAAGTAACCATTTTATATGAAATGGTTTTCAATATTATGATGCTTCCACACTTTTTTGGAATGAGATTATTGTTCATGACCAATTTGTGAATATTTTATACACTTATGTAACCTGTTTTCGAATATCATATTGTTTTATTATAGGAATATTGTTTATAATATATGAATGGTTTTTTATGAACTCTATATGTTATGTTAATGATCACATATCCTTATTCATATAATATTAGACAATATATTTATAGATGAATATTTATTAATACTTCTGATACTGAGAATATTATCTCACTATTTCATATGTTTCCTTCTACATTTTATAATGAATGGTTTAGGTATGGTAAGAATTATAGTAGTACTATCTAAGATGAAATTTATGATATGTTTAATATCATTCATCAAATTATATTATTATGTACCTAGTATCCAATGAACCTATAATATTATGATCCATTGGTGTGTGAATGATTCATGTAATGAATATTCATCAAAAAATATGATATTTATATGTTGGAAATGTAACCAACTGACCATATATTCCCACAAATTTGGAGCCCGGCCTAATCCATCACATACCTAAAGCGTGTTAATAATACCTGTGGGCAAGATTCGTGCACTGAGGCATTGAATTACAAGGCATACAGAATGAATTCTACAATCCTAATCAACAACATTTCATATATTTATAAATCATGAAATCAATAGTGAATGAATAAATAATATATATGCTATAATAGTGAAAAATAAAATTGAAAGAAACATTAATAAATAACCAAAAATATCAATTTTCTAGTACAACTATAAAGGACTAAAATTAATAACTACTCTATGTGATGGCATAGATAAAATCCCACCATATATCTAACTCAGAGAAAATTAATCCTTACTACCTCAATGTAGTGACATGGATTTTCTTGTACAGCAAGTCATACAAAGGTTTATGCACCACCGAGGAGGTGCGTATTGTGTGAGTTGACATGCATAAAAGGATCCAACCTAAGTGTTCAATTAGAATTTCTTATATTAAAATTATTTTATAATAAATTTAATTAAAACATGCAATGATATTTAGTAATTATTTTTTCATAGAGTACATGGTAAATATATCACTTTTCCACAATTCTAAACAAAAGATAATGTAACACACATATTTGGGCTAACTCAGAAATCCATGAAATAAAATAGAATTAGAAACACATGAATCAGTACTATAGATCGTTGTATGTCAAACTAGTAGAATTATCTTACTACAATAAATCAGTTTCATGATCATGATCAATGAATATAGGCCAATAAAAAAGAGGAATTCACCCTATGTAAACCCTATAAAAATATCAATATATTTCCCATAGAACAATGGTCCTATTAAATAGAATAATTCACCATGATCAAACCAATTGATAATTACAAAAAATATATGATATCCTTATGATACACATTTCACCTCTGTACCCAAGGTAACTCATGTGCCCATTTTCCAAAATAAATTTCAATGTTTGAAAATTAACCATTTCTATTTCATTTCTCAAATCTATGGGAAACCCCATTTATATTTAAAAAACGTTTCTAAACACACTATAACAGTAATAATGTTTTTGAAAATCAATTTGTAAAGCAAGGGAAATGTGGATTATTATCGCAGGCAAGATACGTAACCACCCAACTCAAAACATATTTCGCCCATGCCCACCCTGGGATACACCAACAACAAAACCAAAAAACCCCAAAACTGACCCTAGAGCCCAAATCCATATAGCATATTATTGATTTAATTTTAAATGAAATGGGTAAGATGTGAATAGGAAACCACATACAAAATGAATGAAAGCCTAACACAGCATGACCAGTTAGGAACAACCTCCAGAATGAGATCTCACATTTAATATTAGAATAATACAAAAGGATACACCGACACATATCAATGGATCTGATAAAAAACATAAGGATGCTTCTATGATCAATAGTATTGATGATGTTGAAATATTACATACCTATGGATTCCACAAAACTACCACAAATATCCAACATTGAGTAGATCATTTTAGATAGATTATATTCTCCCAGAATATCATATAAAATCTCCAGATTAAGATCCAATAACATGGAGAAAATAAATAAATCCAAAACAACTATGACCTATTTTAAAAACTATTTGTGGGTTGTTTTATGATGTTTAATGTAGTTATACACCATGAAATCAATGGTCTACTATTATGAAAAAAAAATTTTCACCTTGAATAAAAAACATTTGTTTAAAGAAGTTATTACATGAATCCACTATTCATGAGGAATAAAATTTTAGACATTGTATCTCCATTCATGTATTGTACCTAGAAACAGTTTCATGGAATGTAAACTAGGTACACTGGGTCAAATACATCTATGTCTTATAGAAAAAGATGGTTAATTTTGAGATCTTAAAAAATCACCAACATCTCCAAAATCGATATTCTCTAAATTCATTATCGGTCCGTTGTAAACAAAAAAAAATTAATAACCATGTAGAAGTCAAGGAAATACATGAATGATCAGTAATGTGATGTTACAAACTCTGAATAATAAACAACTTATATCCCTAGGAAGTCATGTGGATGATGTAATCCATGAATAAATATGAAGCTGCTACTCTCTCATCCTCAACTCACGTTCCAATACCATATAAGAATCTGATATTTGTTCCCATGGTTGTTTTACCAATCAAATCAACATTATATGCAAGAGTGTCATATAAGATTCAATGATCTCAAATGGTTTACACAAAAACAAAATATCAATCTCTTCATCAATTTCATCCAAACTCAGAATGTGAGAAGGATCAGGACAGTATTTCCTAATGTGAGACATATTGAAAACATCAATAATACCTATCAACATGTTTGGAAATTACAACCAATAAGCCATCATCTCTATATTTTCAGTAACCTCAAATATTCCAACATACTAAAGATCGAATATTCCATTCCTTCCAAGTAGATAGTGACTCAACTGAGAACCATCATTCATAATAAAAAAATAACCAATTGAAAACATAATATAATGATTTTTTTTACCCACATAATATTTTAATCAACTCAAGTTGTATCCAGAAGTCGATGAAAATCTACAATCATTAATGAGATCTACTATATTTAACTTGGTCCAACTGGAGATACTTTTCCCACCTCCTACCAAAAAATAGGTCATCCACACAGGTGGCCATACCATTCCAGGAAGGTATGCATTATAATTTATGGAAGATAAATATTTATTTAACAAAACCCAACCTATCCAAGATTTAAATTCCATGATCCTCTAAAACCCAAGAGATTGGAAAGGAGTATATCCTTAATAATATGAATCAAACAACCTGTTTGATCATATTTCATTGAATGGTATGTTGTACTAAACTAGATGTGAGTTACCATAGCTTCTTAAAGACTCATCCAGAACATTGAGGTAAATATTGGATCCCTGTAGGGATCAATTTTTGAAGTAAGTAAATGTTGTCAAATAATCTGTTGTACCTATAGCTTAGATAGATCATCAACCTTAATGGTTTTTTATTGGAATTAAATGTGAAGACTTCATCAAACGATCATTAACCAACCTAATATCATTATTTCAATGGGGATTCTATACTAATACATTATAAAAATACATGGACACCTCATCTCATTTTCAAAATAGAATCAAAATATGATGAAGAAAACCAGAGTTCTTCAAGTAATATTCTTCTATGTGTTATCAGGTGTAACAGTGGGACACATAATCTGCAATGCCACACTTCATACAAAGATACCAGAATAAACACCTAATATAATAATACATCTTTATAGGGCCTAGACGGACATGACACAATGTGTTATGAAAATATAACAAGACTAAAAATTTAAGAGATGTTCGTATGATAATAATTTTTTCAATGTGAATCATACCATCTGAATAGAAACACTATCAAAAAATAATCTCCCAACCATGAAGGCTTTCATGAGTATTATTAAACTCAACATCCAATTCCTAACAACAAAAAATATACTACATGATAGATGATTATTACTGAACATGGCTGAGAACCATTACTTAAAAATCCTCCTGAACATCCTAGTGCAACTGAATGAAAAGCCCCATAAGACTATACATCTTCTTTGACTCTAGAATAGCCTCCAATGGTATATTCATAATAAGAACATCTACAATGATGTTTTTATTCCATTTGGTGTAGGTGTTATCAAATTCAAATGTCTGAAGGTCTTCAACCCATCATATCTGTAAAAGATTTATGTCTTTTTAATAAAATAGATTACTCAAACACATGACCATGGAATATTTTTAACCAATCCCCAGAAAGATAGTGCCACAAAAATTTGAGCACTCATAAAACTACAACCTGATTTATTACATAATTTGGGTTATTCATTTGATGTGGTTGGAGTTGATGAGATTCACAAATTACACATGGTTATCCATCATTGGAAGACATCCTAGACCAGAAACAAGAGAATTTCAAAACACTACATACCCTTTAATGTGTTTAGGTAAGATCAAAATTGGATTAGATGTCAGAAGACATTTCCGTTTATCGAATGGAGTCATTCACTTCACATCCCCTATGAATTTCATTGATTTCCTACTGAGGTAAGACAATGGTGACTACATGTGAGCGAATTAATTGAAAAATCATTGGTAGTGACTATAAATACCATGTAAAAGTCACATCTCAAATATATAATGTGGTTTTATCCATGAAAAAAATCATTACCGTATGTGGGTCATCTAATAAGACAAGATTAGAAATAATGTGCCTAACGAATTTCACATCATGAATCCAAAAACAAAATTCTAAATAATTTCTATACAAATAGTTACATCACAGAATTTGTAGAACCAAACATAAACAATGGTTTTTCTGGTGTTTCTATATTGAATAAAGCATAATATCATCCATGAACAATACCACAAAAGTTTCATGATATTGATGAAATGTCCAATTCAAAAAACATATAAATACTAATGGTGCTAGTTAGAAAAATGAAATCATATAATATTCATAGTGGCCTTACCTACTCCTCAAATATTTTATTTTTATTATATTTATGATCTCTGAACCGATCATAAGCAGGCTAATGTTTAATATTTGGAATTATCATTACCGATTTTAATTAATCCAATAGATCTTTAACACAAGAAATAAGTTATTTTTCTTAACAATCACTCGGTTCAACATACTATATTCCACATATAACCAAAATGGACAATATTATTTAATATAAAAAAGAAACATGGTATTTCAATGGCTATATTCTTGGGAAAACGAAACTATTTTCCAACAGGTCGTCCAACCGAAAATTCAGTTATTTTAACTCCATCGGTTCCATATGATACGATGTTATTGATATCGTGTGTGTACCCGACACTATGGAAATCGTAAACACTACATCTCTCTATAAAAGAAGGCCAAATATTTCATGTGTTAATACATTGTGAATGTCTCGATGGACAAAAATAAAATCAACAACATGAATGAAGTAATATGAATCATACACAACCGAAGATAAAAAAACTCATGACATTGGGGTAGGAAGGACCTACATGACATGATCTCAGATACCACTCTCCATGAAACCCTTGAAAGGTCCCATTAGCAGAAAAAAACTAGACATGATGATGATAATAATAAACCTCATATTAATGAGAAAAAATCATATCCATTCTAATTATGACATCAAAAAATCACTATCAATAAAGAAAAATGATATACATGATTCATATCATTAATCATTAATGAATAAGAGAGAAAATAAAAACTATTATTTTTTCAATTCCTGAGAGGTTTATCTGAATAAATTTTAAATGAAATGAGTTCCAAAGGATGATAATTAACAAAAACTAATTTTGATGATATAAATGAGTTGGAGGAACCAGTATTGAATAATGTAATTTTTACTGAACATGCAATAAGAATAATACATATCACTATTGCTAGACCTACATCGAATTCCGCTAGACACTCAACTACTACATGAAAATTATTTACTTATGAGACATTTTTCTAGACCCCATTAGCCTATTAATATTCTAATATCACCATAGTAGCATTTGGATATGAAAATCCATAACCATAATGAGGCATAGTCATATCATAACATAAGATATGTAAGTGACCAATGCATCTTGTGATGTTACATGTATTCATGGGGATAGGATTATAATATCATTTATGTGAACCCTTACAACATTGATATAAAGTCATAGGAACATTCCCAGCTACAATGGATGGTGAAGAGGAGGCTCACTATTGAGACCCACCTTTAGCAATACTACAAGGATCCTGCCACTACATATTTATCTGAGGCATGCTACTGAAGCTATCATTATATTGAAGAGAAGAGGAGGTAAATACAACCATTATCTACATATTCATATCTCCCATCATATATATCCACCATATTCACATAAAGATAATGATTCAACATAAACCCATGTGATCATATATCTGGTCGCAAACCCAACATGTACTTTTTTGCCTTTATCTATTTATTCATGACCACGTCCAGAGGAAAATAGACAAGCTTAGAAAATCCATCGGTGTACACTAACACTGAATACTCTCTTGGCTTCAAAGATAGCAATTAAAAAGTATTTTTTAGAATTAGGGAATCTAGGAAAAACTAATTAAAACAATTTCTTTAAACCCTACCAATTCAAGTCCATGTACCTGTCATCCTAGACCATGAACTCCTACTTTCCCATTCCAAAACCCTCAATCCAGAACATTTCACACATTATTCTAATATTCTCATGTGTCTCCTAAATTTTGAAGATATGATCAATCCATTCCATCCATTCATTTTCCACTTAAGGTTCTAATATTCATTATAGGATAGTGGCTTCTCATGAAAAAATTCTTCTGATTGTTCTCACTCTCATCCATCTCTTTGTTATATCACAAAATTTTTTTATAAAATCATATTACATAAGGATAAATATCACTAGTTTATCATATTATATTATCTATGATATTATAATCTCTAGTTTGATTCCCCTTAGTATCATAAGTTGTACCTTCCCAATGAACTTTGGGAAGATGTCTCAAAGGCATACTGCTCACACAAAATAATGAGAGTGATATGAGAACAGAAAAATATTTTCAATTAATACTTGAATATTAATAATAATAAACGTATATTAATAACAAAACCAAACAATAGAGGCACATATTCCAACATCCCATGGAACCTTGAGTATTTTTCCGGTAAGATCTGGCATGAAACATATTGAAACATTCCTCTCAAGACATAAAAATCATATCTCCAGTCTAGCGGTGTCCTAACATGATGACTCATGATGATAACCCTACTCTAATACCAAATTTTAATTAACAATCCCTATTTTCCTTAATCCTAGCACTAGAATGGATCCTTCACATACACGAAGGGTATTCCCAATCCTCAGAGGCTCTCATAAAGCACTCAAGGATCGATTGGCTAAGTACAATGAATGATTCCACTCAATATAAAAGACCACATAGAATATATGTATATACAAGAATAATACAATGGAAGACAAATGAAAATACATTCAATAATAGTTAGAAAGATAGTGAAAACAAAAAATGATACTTTGTAAAAAAATCAAAAGGAAATGACCAAATGTAATGTAAAAAAACCAATACCCACTCCAAGTGAATGAGTAGACGAACTCCCAATATATCAACACCATCAAAATAACATAGTTGACACGAAACCCCACTTCCTCACTATGGTGAATTTTTATTTTTCAGTGGTGCATGATATAAAAATGTCTGAAAATCGTCGAGGAGGTGCATAAGGTGTGAGATAACAAGTTTAGTAGGGTCCCACTGATGGGTTACATAAAATTTCTTTATATTTCAATTCATATATTTTAAATTTAAATAAATCATGACCAGATAAAAAGTAAAGTAAATTTAATAGAGAACATGCTAAACATATCCCTTTATCACAATTCCTGAAAAAATGAAGTATAACATGCATATCAAGGATAAAATAAAAATCCCAGCAATAAAAAATAGATGTAGAATTATAGGAACTATTACCAAGGATCTCTATAGGTATGACTATCACATATCTTTTACCACAATAATTCATGTGCACAATCCACTTCATCGAAAATATGCATTACATGTAGAGTAATACACCATGAGTGAACCCTTCCAAAATGTCAATATCCTTCCCCTAGATCAACGATCCAAAAAACATAGTAAATACCCATGAGAAAAAATCATGTTAATAAAAAAAATATACAATGGGATTAACCTATACCATCCACCTAAGTACTGAGGGTAGCCCATGCGCTCATTTTCACAAATCAATTACAATGTTTCAAAAGTACCCATTTCTTTTTCATTTATCTAAGACAAGGAAAATCCATTACTCTTCAAAAAAATAATTTTCAACATAGATAAGATGATATACCATTATGATAATTTTAGCTATAATGAATGACCAATAAGGATTATTACCCTAGGCTTGAGACAGAACAACCACCTCAATACTTGAGTCGCAAATGCGCACAATGGGATCCACCAACAAAAAACCCAGAAACACTAGTGAAGACCTAGTAAAACAAGTCAATACACCTTGTGATTAATTAAATTTCAAAATAAAAGTGTTTTTAGAGAAGTGGAAATCATATACCTTATTAACGAATTCCCACTACACCACAAACTACATGGAATGGCCTCCAGAATGAGATTACAAAATGGATATTAGATATAGGCAAGAGGATATATCAACAGTGATGAACAAATCTGATAACAAAAACTAATTATGATACTACGATCAAGAGTAATGAAGAAGAAAAATGGTTACTCAACTAGAGAGACACTCAAAAACTTCCTCGAATATACCTTGTTATAAGGGAAAATCCAGATGGTGCATAATCTCCAATAATCACCTAGTTGAACTCTAGCTCCAAATCCAAGGTCTTGGATAAATGATCTGAAACCAATACAGTCGCTCAAAAATTTTAAAAACAATACATGGTCTATTTCATGATATGTTATATAGTTACACTCCATTAAATCCTCATTGTCATGTACACCAAAAAATATATCACATGAGATTAAAAATTAATTATTTAAATAAGTCATGATGTGAAACAACTCTTCATGACCTTTATAGTTTCCCAGCATGAATCCCCTTTAATGAAACGTACCCATCAATAGTAACATAGTGTGTAACCCAATTACTGTTAGTGAAACCTTTTGGTGTATAGGGGAAAAATTAGTTTCATGTTGAATGTCAAAAAAATCACTAACATTAGCACTATAATTATACTTCAAATTACTTCATAGACGATTATAAACAACAAGACAATAGAGAACCATGATGGGATAAAGAACATTCCTTCTTGAATGGTTATAAAATTTTACATGAAAACCTGTGGACATTAAATTAGTTATCAGAGGAATGGGTTAGTAAACCTTTAGAAAAATATGATGGAAAAATATAGTGAAATTTATAGGTATAATTATAAGGATAATATTTGGGATATTTTTATGTATAATTTAAATGATGGTTCAATGTATTATAAAAATTCATTGAATTTTCATAAATGATACGGTGTGTAGTTTCAATGAAATTTCATCCCATTTAGAAAACTACTAGTGGATATGCATCTGGTATAGAGGTTCCAATGGGTAATAGCTCTAAATTTAATTCATTGAGGTGTATTAATTCATCACATGGTGTATAATAACATGCAATTCCAACCACATATTTTAACACTCCCTAAGGATATCCCTTATATATTCAAAAACACTTTTCAAACAATTATGGATGATTTCAATATATGGTGAATATGAATGGTTTAAAAAAATACAAAAGTTTCATTGATTTAAAATAATGTTCATTGATATTGACATCCACAATTGTGTATTTGTGATTTAGTGGTTCAATACTATGATTAGTTTTTCTTTCATTCCTCATGTTGGCATTAGTCATTGGATAGAACTAGTTGAATCAAGTTTAATATATAATAAAATAGAAAACTAAATGATTTTCGTTGAAATAACAAAATTTCATAGGAGGTGGATCAAAAATTGTTTTTGATATGGTCTAATTATACTATCACGATATGAATCTTATTGAATATCCAAATTATTAATTGATGAGACAACATTCTATTAATTAATTCATGTATTATTTACAACCTTCTTTAAGTGGTTAGATTGATCCACTAGTTTCTGAGAAGTGAATAAGTTATAGTAAAATGATATTTTTTATACATAAATGTTTAAAATATGAATAGTTCATTTTTTATCAACAAGAAGGAGAAGCATAAAAATGGTGGAAATATTTTAATAATACATTAGAATAAGAAAAAATTTAATCTATTGAATCTTAACAATTCAAGGAGACATTCCGTTATAAGAACTTCCATAATATACTAATACAATTATGGTAATAGAAGTCCATGAACATAATTAAAATGATAACATTTATATCGGTAAATACAATTATAATTATATATTAGTTTCATGGAATGATTATGGTTTAATAATATTCCCTAAAAGAAAAATTGATGGATTCATTGCTCTTCGAAAAGAATTTCATCCAAATGACTTTGAAATTAGAGATATTTATATTAATGAAGGTGTTTTTCAATGAAGACTAAAGTTAGAAATTTTAATTGGATATTACCACTATTCTAATGGTTTTGATAAAATAATGTAGTTCTCGTATCACGAAAAACAAATGGTTGAATGATATTCAAGGTATTTGATTAATAGAAACAGGGTAAAACTCATATAGTGAAATGTTTTAATGGAATTAGTAGGTGATTTAAATGTATAGATACAGTTCCCAACTCATGATAATTTTGAAATTTGAATAATGAAGCTGTTAAAAATGATAATGACACATGGACAACAAACAATGCACACATTCACACTATTAATTCATGTGAAATGAGTTTTGTAATTTTGAAAATCAATAACACATTATAATGGATATCATGGATGACAATACGAAAAAACCTATGATGATAATGGAAATAAAGAAATATTTTTTAATCGAAATATTTTAAGAGATTCAAGATAATTACGTAATACATATCCTCCACTCCCTATTTGGAAATATCATTTTTTATTTTGTATAAATATTCCTTATGAAACAATTATTGTCAATATTTTAGAATTCAGTGATGATTATCTATATATAAAAGTAATGGGGAACTATGATATCACATTATTTATTATATCACTTGAAAAATGAATACGGTGTTCAAATGTAATTTATTTCGTATAATAAATAATATTATTTTTGGAATAATGTCGAGATTAGATTCTTGAATAATATATGAGTCATAGTATAATTAATTTATTGTATTTTATACCATCATGGGTTTATCAGTTTATCTTTGATCATATGTCCAATTTCATTTACACCCCATTTATCATTATACATGATGCGTTTTCGTGAATATTAATGATATTTTGAGATATATTTATAAATATATAATCCATTGAGTTTTTTATCAAATAGTGAAAATTTTATATAAGGATGAATTAACTTATTCCTTTTGACATATGATTAGAAGATCATGTATTCTTTAGGGTTTACAAACTCATGGAAGATGAGGTAATTGTGGGATATTTTTTATCACCTTATAAAGTCATCACACTACCGTTCAATCGGAGAAAATTTCTCTATTGACCCAATTTTTATAGTATAATTTGAAGATGTGATATGGATTAAAAGGGTACCACATTAGATTGTATCTGATTTAGATTTTATTGATACTTCTATGTTTTGGTAGATTATTCTGCAATCACTTTATACAGATCAAATTTTATGAACTATATTTAAAAATTAAACATAGGTTGAATCATATAGAAAAAATACAACTCTTGAAGATCTGGTACAAATTATTCTATAAATTTTATAGGATGTTGGGATAAACACCATACTCTCATTTATTTTCCAAAAAACAATAGCTTTACATGATAATTCTGGTGGATCCTTAAGATGAATTTTTCTTAAATAAGTGTAGGACAAAAATTTAATGGAATAAATTTAATTAAATAATTTTATTGGTTCCTTTATAATCTTATGAAATATATTAAAAGGATAGTACCATTAATGGGTACATAATTTTAAAAATAATTGTCAAAATGTTTAAGCTAGTAATAGTGGATGTGATTTAGATTTTCAAGTTAGTGAGATGGTCATTGTATAAATATATATGTCCAAGAATGAATTTCAAACTGATACCTATGTACATTAAACCCTATAAAATTACCTATCGTACTAGGACTATAGATTATATCCTGACACTACTTCAAAACCTCTACTAGGTCCATCATGCATACCTTGTTTCTCTCTTGAGGATGTAAAGACATGCTCTATCACATGTACTGAACTCATACAATGTACCACTTGAGCTATGGTAAATCTTATGAGAAAAAATAAGTAGATATTTTTTATGAAAAAGGAAATTATATGTTGAAAATAGACACATACCTACTCTATTATTTGGAATAAAATCAAGAATCTTAAAGAATCTACGTTATAACTTATGTATACAATAAAGAAAAAGTATCCTCAGTATTTTGTTTACCAAAGTGATGAATTTTGTGGTGGAAATTCATTTTAAGGGGGGTAGAATTTTAAACCGCAATATTTTTTAAAATTTTGTTCAATTTCTTTTAGTTATTCTATATTTTTATTATGTGAATCTTTCAATTAAGCTTTTATTACACACTACACTACGTTTAAATGAAATTTTACATATTATTAAAATATTATTATTTCGTATGATAATTATAACCTATCAATTGAAAATGATGGAATGAAAAATTTTATATAAATTATGAAAAATAAATCTTTCTAAAAAATTTATAATGAATTATTTTGTTGAAATTAATTATAATTGAAAATAAAAACATTTTGAATATAAAATATATTTTTTTCAAAAAAATCTATTTTTTGCACGTTAGTATTTATGAATAAAGAAATTAATATAATATATTTTGATGTATTATATTAATAATATATATATGTATAATATAATGTTTGAAATTAATGTTACATAATTTATAGATTTGATATACTATTAAATCAAATTTTAGGCTTAAAATTTTCTTTTTCTAAAAAATATTATAGTCGCATTTTAGTAATATATTTCTATAATTAATAATTAATTTTTTGGTAAAAATTATTTTAAAATGTAATAAAATTATTTAAATCATCATATAAAAATTAGAAAATTTTTATTTTTTCTTAATTTTTTGAAAATTTTATATTTTATGAATATTGATAAATAATAAATAATTATTGAAAACTACAATTTCCATTAAATTAATCATATTGATAAATTATGAATATATTTTTTTAAAATTAAATTTAATTAATATATATATATTAATCTAATTTAAATTATTTTAATCTATTTAATATTGAAATTGTATATAAAAAACTTTTTCAAAAATTGAGCATTTTCTTTCCGAAAACCTGCTTTTTCATCTCATATATGAGAATAATTTTAAATCAAACATATTTATTTGTTTAATATAATTTGAAAAAAAAAACCGATTTTATATTTGGAATAATAATTATTTATATTTTCTAATATGTCCAACATAATCTTCACAAAAAAAGAATAGTGAAAAAAGTTGAAATTACAGACCACTATTAAGGTAAAAATAGATTAATCTTGGTTAAACAAAAATGATATGGTTTGAAATGACATATAAACATGTCAAAAATGTATTTCATGGTAATATTTATTCCATATGATTTAGATTATTCTATATTACATTATATTATATAATATTTTATTGTTTAATCTGGGGTATACAATTTTCATTTAAAAATATATCTAATTTACCACTCACCTTACTTATAAATGGACACAACCTATCCTCAATTCTTTATTAATTTGATCCCATTTTTTTTAAAAGTAACACCCATGTCATATAAAAAGATTACTCCTCCCATACAAACATAATTTCTTATGATATAAATCTACCATAGGAAATATTTTGGTTTAAACATATGGAGGATACCCGAAGAAGCGGCATTGTTCTTCAACAAGTGTTTTTATTTTATTTCATCACACACCTCCTTAAATTATTTGTAAACAATGATGATAAAATAAAACAAGTATATTTTATATATTTTTATATTTTTATTGGAATTTAATTTCCTAAAAAAAATTATATTCCCATCAAATGGGTTATGAAATCATCATTCATGTATACAACAAACTACCTCATTTTGACCTGATGTCATTCATTTTTTCCATTACCAACTCTCATATTCGTGTATGATGATGGTTAGAAATTCTTGATGTCATATATTGGTAAACTCAATATTTAATTTGAGTAATTATATAAAATATATATTTTTATATTAACTTAATATTATATAAGAAAATTTTAGTACTCTATGTAGTGGTATACCCCCTCGAGTATCGAAGTGATTAATTTTAATTAAATATATACAATGAATATAATTTGTATAAACATAATGATTATATGTAATATAAATGAATTTATTTTGATATTAATGAAATCATTAAGATTATAAATAAGTAATATATCATTTTATGTATTACCTTTAAAGACACTATATGATTATGATGCGGTTGATGTACGTGTGGACTACTGCCATCACAAAGTGATGGGACAGTATTTTTACCACCACACCACATGGATGATATTTATAAGTAAATTCATATGAATAATATATTATTTATGATATTATTATCAATTTCTAATGTTATCATATTGCTGAATTAATTTTTGTAATAATCATTGAAAATGGAAATGTCATGCATGCATATATTTGGCCAACCGTCTCTATGATCATAACAGACCTCATTTATCAAAACAACATTTCATGATACATATTAAGTTTCTATTTGATGTATAAATATTTTAAATATATCATGATTATTCTTTTTGGAATTGTTTTATAATGACCAAGGATAGAAAAAGAATTTAAATATTCAAAGCATACACATAAATCAAATTAGTTCTTTCATGATACATGACATTAACATGGAAGTGATCATAAATAGTTAAAAAGTCACAATTATATCATATATGGGATGATATATATATATATATATTGATAAGTAATATTTTTATAATAATATTATATTTATTATATAGGTTTCTTGAAATTATAGGATGGATGTCGAGACTTATGGTAAGGGATTTCTAGTCTGACTATTAATTTTGGTAGATATATTAAAAATCACCACATGATTCTTTCATATAGTGTGTATTGTTTCCACTTAAAATTAAAAAATTTATATACTTATTTTCATTATTTTTGTTCTTTTATTTTATGTTTTATATATTTTTTATTACAATTCAAATTATTATTTATTCTATATATTATTTCTGTTTCACATTTAATTTTTCGATGAAGCATATGAAATTTTCATTATTTTTATTATTATGTTGTGTATAAAATTCAAATTTATTTTTTAATTAGGGTTATATATATAAAAAATTTATTTAAATAGAATATTCTTGATATCCTGTTTGCAGGACATAAGATTCAAATATACCAAAATGGTAGGGGTTTTTTGTTCCACATTAATCATTTATTAGGATTACTCATGAGTATGATTGAAATGATGAAATATACTGAATAAAATCTAAATATAATCATGTGTTTATTAATTATATATTCATGTAATAATTACAATTTTATCTTTTTTTTACATAAAAATTGAAAAATCCTTTTTATGAAAAATCGAATTTATTTTTCTATTCTTTCAAAATCAATTTTTCTTCCAATTTTTTTTCTAAATAGGTTCTAAAAATATTTTTATCATTCATAAATTTATTTATTGAATAATTTATTACCCATGTATTACCTTGTTAGTAAATTTTTTAATGAAATTATTATTTCATTTTCCATAAAATTCCCATTTTGTTTTTTAAAAAAATGTTTATTGTGTTTTTGTTTTTAACATCTATAGTACGAACCGAATTTCATTAAATCTGGAAATGTATTTTCTATGAATAATCATATATATGTATCAATGAATATTTTAAATTGAAATGATTTTAATGTTTTTTATAATGTTTTAGTTATAAAAATATATATTCAAATAGAAGTAATTTTCCTCACAGAATGTTCCATGTGTATTTTCAAAATATTTTTCCATATAATGTTTCATCATGTATTGTTTATTTTTCTTCACGAGGGATATGATCCATGGAAACCATTAATATTTTTTCTCTCTATGTTATATGATTATAATGAAGTTATTTTTATGTAACCTCTTTCATTCCAATTATATATACTATGATGAATTGTTTCATTAAACCCATATCTTTTTATGGAATCTAATATGATGAATGGTTTATGATATTGTGGTACACACATGTATAGTTTCTTAAGTGTTGGTGGCTATATTATAACCAACTAAGGTGGTAATTTTATATCCACTGAAAGTGGTTTATTTTTAACCAAATATTATTGGGGTCTATATCTCCTTCTAGTGCATTGGAAAATATTTTTATATCAGAAGTTGAAAATGGGAATCAAATAAATCAGATTGATCATCTCAGGGAAACCAGTGGGTCATGATCCACTATGGTCAATATATTCATCATTAGCTACTATGGAAAACCATTTTGTCATGATCAATAATGTGGAATATGTGAAAATTATTATCAACCATTTTAATGTTATTGGTGGTTAATAATGACATAAGAAATGTTTTTCAATATTTATGTTGTTTACACATATTTATTACATGATTATATAACTCATGATTTATTTATAATGATTTGACAAAATTATGTTCCATGTTTTTTGGATATAATAATGTTTTATTACATGAATCATGTTTATCTTTTATGATAGTTTTTTATAGACTATATATGTTTCATCCATGGACACATACCCTTATGATTATCTTATATTTTTATATGATCATATATTGATTTCTTATAATTTTACCTTTACTGAGATTCAGATCTCACCCTTTCTTATGATCCCTCACACATGTTATGAAGAATTTTTTAGGAAAGGTATTTCTCACTAAATTTATATGTGAGAATATATGTTTCGGATAAGGTGATAATCATTCACCAAATTAGAGGATTGCATACCTAGACTGTGAAGATACGAAACTGTTATAATTATGAGGATTTGTTTTGTAATGAATTGCTGGTTCATATAAAGGGACATAATATATATGTATAAAATACTAATAAATTATAAAGTAATAAATTTTAACTTTTTTTAAATTTCAATTTCCCACATGTATATTTAAATATCCCATTTTCATTTTAAAACAATATTTTACGTTTTCTTAAATTGAGGATTTTTCTGAACATTAATCATTTTGAGATATATTAAATCATTTAATAAAAGAATATTCTTAATCAAGAATTATTTTTTCTAACAGTCTATTAAAAATTACAATTCACATGAACATGGGGTGTCCATATAATCATCATGTGACATCATAATATCATCCATCAATCATTTAAGATATGTATTTTTATATCAATTAAAAAGCATTTCCATTCGACTAAGAAATGTATGTTTTCAATGATAGTGTTAAATTATATATAACTACCTACTAATAATAAATGATAAAATAAGCCTCCATGAAATGATATAGTGTGGGTAAACGTGAAAATTCAAACAACTCAACCCATCACAACCTGGTTATGTGTGAAAAGTCATTAAAAAAATACTTGTATATTAAAAAACATATATACAACCATCAAAGAAGATAGAAGAAGGAACAACATCCAAGATACATAATATATAATAAAATAAATATAAACCATAATATTTAGAAATAATATAACATCCATCATCCAAATGACCAATCCTTAGGTAAAAACAATTATGATATGAATTCTAAGACAAAAAAAAGTCAAATGATAAATAATTCCCATCCCCCTTCCTAAATGTTATCAAAAAATATAATAGAGATTAAAAATCAATTTAGTAGTACACTGAATAATATTTAGATAGTCTAATATCAATAATATAGAAAATATATTTTAGAAAAATGAAATTTTCAAAAAAAAATTCATAAATTAAAACCATTTTGAAATCATCAATTTTTAAATAAAAGGTATTCATATTTAAAAAAAAAATTAACATGAAACATTTAATATTATATTCAATGGAGAATGAAAAATATAGTATATAAATTGAAATTTTTTTAAACATGTAAAAAACAACTATTACCAATCAATAATTTAATTTTTTAACATCAAATTACTATTACCACTCCATCAGGTGAATATATGTGAACAATAGCCAAAAAATCAAGTAACAATCTAGTAAAAATAAAAATTAACAAAACATTGGATCTAACAAATGGGTATATATAATAAATATTTAAATGAATTAACTAATCTTGTCTTATAGTGTATCTAAATTGTAAAACTGCTCATGGAACTACATATAATCAAGTGAACCAAAATTTCATGTTGATTTACACTCACTATGGGTGATATTATTTTATCAATGTACCCATGGTTCCCCATGATTTATAATTCCAATAAAATATATTTTTAATCATGAAAAACTTTTTTTAAATAAAATCATCCATTTAAGCATTTTACCAAACACCTTATGTGCATAAACCATTGTTTTTATAAATCCCATTAAATGATGATTTATTTTAAAAATTAAATTTAATTCAAAATTAAATTAAATTAAATGAATATTCTGAAAATATTCATATAAACATAAAACATTAATGTAATTTTTCATTTTTATAGAAACAACTGCATCAAGAATGCGGGATAAACTGAACGCCATAAAAAACTGGGACAAAGGGAGATTTTATAGTGTTTTCATCATCCTAAATCCATATAAATGAAAAAAAACATTATTAAATCCCATAGATATGAAATCCAAATTCCATATAGTTTTTACCGAGATAGGAGGATGAGAGATGTATCACAATATAAAAAAGTAATGGAAATCCACACCCCCCCCCCCAATTCCTTGATAAATCTATCAAGATAGACGATAAATCACTATGAATCCTTAGGAAGAGGACACTTGATTTATAAGGAAATATTAGGTAATGAATAATTAATATTTAGGTTCATTATGAATAAAAAAACATTTAAAAATGGTATAACACAACATTTTAATTTTTTAATAGTTTCAAACATTTTTAGGTCATGGGGTTATAGAAATAGTTCACTAACCCTGTGTAGATAATTACACTTTATCAAGATATGATGCATGGTCCTAAGGAAGTAGATTATGTACTGGTAAATCCTTGAATCCCCTAAGGGAAAAAACCATGATCCTGCTTGGATTTCCCCAGTTTTCCACACTCTTTCATTAAATGTTTTTAATATATAAAGAACAAAACTTTTAAAACAATGAACCATGCCATGTGTTTTCCTCAGAGTCGTTACTAACCATATAAATACAATTAGCATTGTTGGTGTCCTTCAAAAATATCTATTTTGAATATCTATTACCTCAACTAATCTATTATTAACATAAATAAACACCAATATTAAATTTAATAGTACCTGATATTTTATGAGCATTTCACTCTATTTATTAATTTATTCCTTCATAAGTTATACAAAACATACTTGATATGGATGATTACCTCCAACCAGAATCATAAAATGTATTTTATAATCTTTAATATATATAAAGAATACATATTACCATAAAATTATTTATATCCACCTCATTAGTAAATATATCATAATAAAATTTTTTCACACAAGGCCTTTTTTATTGTAATATTTTATTATCTCCAAAAAACTAACATAATTCATTGGACTTCATATTATATTTGTTTCTTATAATTGGATAATTGGACTGTTGGACGATGAAGTCTTATTTAAATCCATTTTTAGTGGGATTATCCATATACCAATTGAATTTATTATCATGATTCCTTGTTTTTAAAACATGAATGATATCCACATTCTATTGAGATGGTTTTTAGGATTTTATTTCTATTTAATTTGAAAAATATGATTTTTATTTTTTATTCTCAGGGGGATTTATCTAATTATTTTCATGAATAAGAATAAATATTCTACTTTATAACTCAAATCACTCTAGGACACATAGAATCATCAATCACTATCATTAATAAAATAGAACATTATAGAATATTCTCATATCATTTAATGTATTGAATGAATAATTGTTTTTATTTATATTATGAATTAATCTACTAAATAATCTGTCCAACATACATTGAATATTGGTTAAAAATTAAGATACACAGGAAAAAATAATTGTGATGTTTTCCACATTGACCTAATAGATTTATATTACATTTTCTTATATCTAAATACCTCCATATGAAATTTATAATGGGGTGAGTGCATAAATATTTTATTAAATGATATTTTTTTTATTCCATCATATTCAATGAAATTGATTTACTCTATAAGAATTGTGTTTTTTATTAGTTTCCAACATTGATCAGCCTCACTCATCAGTATATATATAAGAAATAAAAATTCTCTAGTTTAGAGAATTATATAACATATAATATCATTTTAATTGAGTAAATCCATTGTACCATAATGATGGTATTATAGGTTAAACTAAATGATTGGGGTAATTTGTTTATAAGGGGATTAATTGTATCATTAACATTCCATGTAGAAGGAGTAAGTACCACACAATTCAAATTATTTTCGGTACTTTTTTATTTCATATAGTACTTCCATAATATTCTCTATCACTTTTCGTATTATATTATCAATCTTATAATGGAAATCATCACACTTAAAATAGCATTGCTTGTTTTCAGGATAATTCATATTTTCCTCCGTTATATAAAACTACAGAGAAAGAGGGATTATAATACTGATAATTATATTAAAATAATAGGGTAAATATTAACATGAATGGAATAAATCATAAATGAAATTTATATATTTTCTTATGAGTCTTTAGGTTACAATATAGGTTAATCATTTATACAATTATACTAGGTTTTTTAATCTACAATAATATTTCAGAACATTGTAATGATTTATGAATGTCTATTTAATTTTAGAATCATTTCCTATAATATAGTAATACTTGGAGTGTAGTAATGCCTCATGTTGTCCCCTATGTACATGTCAGGTTAATACACAATGAATTTTATAGGGCTATTACCCATAGGTACACCTGTACTATGACCACATCCAATTCTTTTATGATGAGATGTATTTTGTTCTTTATATTATAATATATCTATACTCTAAAAAAATTGGTATGAATTCATATATATAGATACATTGTAGGAGGATTTTCTATTTTATTATAGTCATAATCACAAAAGAAATATATTTATTTCATATAGAATATAATGATATAGTAATGTAAAAAATATTATTATATATTTTTAATTTAAAAATTGACACTAAAACAATAATAATCTTTTTATAGTAATTGTTTAAAAAATGTGAATAATAAATCATCAAACCACTCGAAAACTAATTCATTATGTTATTCATGATAATATCATCATAAATGCCACTAACATTATAAAAGTGAATTGGATAAACTATGAAATAAATAACTAGAAGAAGTGATATTGAATTATTTTAAGGAAAATTCTGGGAAAAAATTTATTATTATATGGGAAACAATTAATACAAGTTTATTATAAAACACAATTATCAGTAAGATCTATATAGAAGAATGAAATAATAATGATGACACTATAATATCCTAACATCATTGGGCTGCTGAACAAATATAAAATTTGATATAAGAAAAATTAAATGATCTCTACAAAAAAACAACTACATGATGTAAATATTCCCATCATGGATTACATTTAATCCTTAATCACACACATTTAAACTCAATATATATAATCATTAACCGTTTAATTATATTGTTATTTGAGACAAGGCATCATATTATTCTCATTCTTAAATGTTCTATATTAGGGAATTAATCACATGGTATAAGTATCTGAAATACTGATGGAATTCAGTGGGTTACATACTCTTGAATTAAATAATTTTCAAAAGATAAATCAGATTGATTCTAAAATATGAAGAATATTAAATTTTTCTACATTCATATTTGAATATTTTTGAATTGGTCATAAAAATCATCTTTATTTAGAGAATAAATAATTATAATGACATCATAATTGGGTAAAGAAATTAGAGGCTAAAATATCTTTTTTGGGGAAAATTTAATATTATCTAAATGAAAGAAAAAATATGACATATTTTAATGAATTAATTAACCAAAATTAATAATGTATAAAATATTACTTATTTATTGAAATAGTAAACATGGACAATATTTATGAAGTAATTCATGAATCAATAAATGAAAATAACATTTCCAATTCATTTTGACTGATATTATAGATTCCATTAATAATGTAAATTCACTATAAATTATAAAAATTGTATTAAGATCATTCTTGAATATATTGCAGAGAAAATGTAGTATGTTATTTGTTGAAGTAATACACCCAACATATAATTAAATGATAGTTTGAATTTAAAAATTTATAATTTATTGGATATTTTTAAAATAAAATTAATATATATTTATTATAAAATATTCATATTTTCATATTGGAGTCAATAATTATAATGGAGAAAGAATTAGTAAATATTAAATTGTAGTTCAGTTTAAAGCATTACCACATTAGATGTACTCTCATGGAAATACCATCATAATTCATAGTATGTTCTATCAAAATTAAAAAATTAAATTATACATGGTGAGTTTGATATATATATATTTCAGTATAAAATGGAAATCCTAATACGTTTAAAATGTGTAGGGATAAGGGGTGTTATTTTTGAAGGTATGGGAGTAGTGTTTTTGAATAACATGTTGATTATTTTATTATCTATAATATAGATTAAATATAGTGATGAATATTTTTAATAAATAATGTATTTAGTGCATGTGAGTCTCTACTGATGTTTTATTTCACCATAGATTAATGATTAATTGATGTGTTAGTCTTATAATGTTACATGTATTTTTTTATGTATTTCACTATTCAAAAAACAATTGAAAAATATATGAAACATACCCAAAATTAACCATTACATTTTAATAAGGTTCATATTCCCAATATAATATATTTTTTATCAATATAATATTCTATATATGAGAAATATTGTAATTATATAAAATAAAAATTTATTAAATAAGATTTTTTAATGAAACTATATTATTTATATCACATAGAGAAATTACATTTGATTTTAATTGATTATATTACCATACATGTACAATGGATTATAATGATAAATTTAAAAAAATTTAATTGATTAAATATTTTAAAAGTAATTATATTATAAATATATCAAATACCATTTATAGAGTTCCAAAGATACACTAAACTATAATTGTTAACATAGAAAATTCTATATGAGTTAATTTAAAATCGATTCAGAATTTTTTATTTATGTATTTTTCACAATAATAGAATTTATGAAAACACTTTAAATATATTTTTGATAATGATATCCCAAAACTAATTAATTAGAGTAATATAGAATGATTATTTGGTTTCTATTGTATATATTATTGATTTTTTTATCATTTTTTCTGATTATTTAATATATTAACTTTCCTGACATGTAATAAAAGAGAAAATATGACCTGGTTTATGATGTGTAAATTAAATATAATGGAATTGATGAAAATACCACACAATTTTCCACTATTTAAATTCTCATATGTAAACTAAGATTATTATATATATTAATACTTACAAATTAAATATATTTATATGTTCTGTCTTAATACAGACTAATATAGTACTATTTAATGAATAGAGGTAATAATTGTCTAATGAAAAGATAAATTGACAGCAGTATCTTAATATTATAGCCATAATTATTACTATAATTATATGTTTTCACTATATGTATTGTAATATATGTGTCATATATAATGTTAAATAATTATTAATGTATATATTCACTCTACAAGAGATTAATATCAAAAAAAGGAGATACATGTAATTACTCATGGAAATTGACTACTCGAGACCCAAAGTCCCTATAAAACATCATGGAGTAATATTTATTGTGTATTAAGTATCATGCATTTTTATACCTAACATAGATAGATATTGATCCTATATACTCTAATTTAGTATTATTGAATATGAAAATTACTAGAGTTGGGGGTCATCAATTTTTTACATGTAATTTCTATATTATAATTACAATAGATGAAAACAAAGTCTCAGTAAATAATAATGGTTAGAAAAATTAAATCTAATCCACCAATGATGGGATATTAAAAATTAGAAAATTATTATGTTATTTTTTTCGTAGAGGAGAAATGGGAACCATAAACACAATATATAATGTGGAAATATTTAGATGAATCCTATAGCTTAAACATATCTATAAACAGTGATAATATTATGTTTTATATTGATCTAAAATATTACATCTCTTTGGAGAACGTGATTTTTTAAATTATTTAATATTTCTCGAGATGAATATTATTATTAAATTAAAATGATGATAGAAAACTCTGAATGAGTTTTAGGATGCTCCTCCCTCGATGAATAATGAATATTTACAATCTATAAATGGATATTTTTTGTTGAAATATAATACATCGATGTGGAATGCACTACTTTCATCATATACCTGAGTTGATGTATATTAAATTTCAAGTGAACATAATCGGGATATCCAAAAAATTACTTTCAAAAATCTCCATCACAATCCTTAAATCATCATGAAGAAACCATTCCTACACAGAATACACTACCTTTTCCATACTCCCTTACCTTTACAGAATAACTTTCCTTCGTGAAGCTCCCATACATCCACTGAAAAACCCACCATCACGAATCTCACTGATCCAACACACAATTCACCATTTTCTTGAATCACTCTATTAATTTAATCTTTCAATTTAATAATGAATAGAATAGCCTTTTTCCAATAACAAGATCACATATAAAAAAGTAGTTTTATAGAGAACCCCTTGCTTTGTGAAATCAGTGTGATTCCATATTTTACCTAAAAATAGCTCCTCCCAAATGAAGTGGTTTTTCCTCTTATTTATAGGCATGTGTGATAAAAAATCTCAACTATCTCTTTCTTGTTTTATGTTTTAGTATGAAAAATCATCACGTTTATCCTCTATTCACAATGCGCCATAGAAATTCTCTATTTCCACTCCTCATCATAACTGTAAAGATTTCTGTCAAAACCATTCACACCGCCACAGAGATCCCATTATCATAATAAAAAGGAAAAAATAATATCAAAATCCAATGATTCATATAATCAAATTCTCCAATCCAGTATTCATGAAATATATTCCATTACCATAATTATGATGAATTCATAAAAAAAAATCTTCTTGTTAGTCCTGAATTCTCATAAATATAGAGGACACAATTTCAATTCATAAATACTTTGTGAAACAAAAATAATGAATGCCATATATGTGAAACTGATGAATTTTATATTTTTTCATAAAATATTCATCAAAAAACTATTTTTCAACACTTCTCATTCTTCAAATTTTGGACCAAAAAATTTGGATGACACAATGAAACAATGGTACCTTCAAAATTGCTTATAGATTGAAATTTATGATCAATTTCCTTTAAATATATTTAATAATACATGAGATTATTTATGAAAAACAAAAATCATACTCCATATTCTACAATTAATAGCCTCGGTTCAAACATAATCACTATTTAATGTGTGAAAACATATATTTTCCAAAAAGGATAATTTACATACTTTTAATAGAGAACAAATTTTAAATTATGATTTTGACACATTTTTATTTTTTATATGAATAAAAAATTGTTCTTTGAAATCCGGATCTGAAAATTTAATGTGGATGAATTTATTATTTTTTTCTCATAACATTCAAATTGTGATGAATATTAAAAATACACAATATGTTTATTGAAAAAATCTTTTTTCAAATTAATAATTTTTTTGTTAAATTATAAATATGAATGGATTTAAAGTATAAATAAAATTTATTTTTATCATTCAAATAAAATATATTTAATTATCATTAATTTTACATTTTATTTAGATGTAAAATCATTTCAATAATTTTAAATGTTTTATCATTTAAAAATCATTCATTATTTCTTACAAAAGAATTAAATTTAAATTCATTAAAAAAACATATATGATATTAATTTTGATAAGTTTATAAAATATTTTGAATCATTATGTCGAAATTATGTTAAAATTATACTTTTAATATTTTGGTAGAATGAATAGTAACATCATTAATTTTTTTATTACAGTAAAAGAGTAAATCGTGAAATTAAGAGTAAAAATTATATAATCAAATCATCCTATCAGTTTTAATAATAACATTGGATGAGTATTTTTACACCTAAAACATTCTTATGTTGAAATAGTGTCTTTTGGAAGCCACTTATATGAGACTATGACATTTAATTTAATTTATTTAATGAAAAATAAAATAAGTATTATTCAAATTTTAATAAACATATCAATTTTAATATATGGTTATATTAAATGAAAATTTTATTATAAAAATTAATTTTAAATCTAAAAATCAATTATGTATCATGATAATTTATTTTAAATTTTTACGAGACAATATATATATATTATAGGATTATACTTCAATAATGCAAAAATTATTTAATTGATGAAATTTCAAAAAATAATATTTATTAATGTTATAATAATTACTAAATATCCCATATAAATTTCCAAATATTATTGGTAGATTATATATCAACCATAACCATCCAAATTCATGTTGTTTACCATTTCTATCCTTATAAAAGTTATAATAATGCTAACATTAGTTTGTTTAATGTGATTATAAACATGTCACATTTATGTGATAATATGTATAACAATTTTATAAAAACATATACAGAGGTTTCATTCGAATAAAATTATTATGATGTCATATGGAGGATTTATCATTTTCATATTTTATTATTTTTTATTTTATTTAACAAAGAATCATATTTAATAATGACACAATAAAGTTGTAGTAATTATTTTATTAAGGGTAATATCAAATAAATATTATTAAAAGTATTAATATATATATAATATTGGATAATTAATATGTCCCAAGAATTTTATATATGACCATGACCTCAAATTAATATAATTTTTTTTTCTATGATAACTTTTTATTATAATATTTTTAAAAATCAATGAATTGAATAGTGTCAAAATCGACAATATTGATTATCTGTCAAAATAAAGTTTTATTAAATTTTTTAAAAAAGATACAACATTTTTGAAAATATATTATATTTAATATATTGTCTAAAATGTTATATTTTACTTATTTTTGGTCTAATTTACATCAAATAATAATATATTTCCTCATTTTAATATTGAAATATTAATTAGCACAATTAAAAATTAATAATATTTATTATGTGTTATTTAAAATTATATGGTTTAAATTGATAGAAACAATTTTCAAAATATATTGGATGATTATATTACAACCCTATCCAAGATGATATCCTAAATTGAGCATTTTTGGATTTTTTTTATTTTATTTTATTATAAATTAATATTTTTAGAGATTCAGAATGTGACCATCACCTCAATTATAAAAGGAAACATCCCCCCTCACACCTTAAATTCACATTGAGCCTTTATTATTTGTGAGGCCTAGTCTATTTATATTCTACACATCCCTAGTTGCATTATAGAGTCTCTTATCTTCATCAAAGTCCTACTATAGTTCTTTAAGAGGAGATTTTGTGTGATCACATCATAAATATAGGCAATCTTCTCTACTGCTTATTTCACTAATATTTAATCTTATACAACCTATTCATGATTTTTTTAATAATAACTTAATTACTCTATTATAACTTTTATACTGATATGTTCTAATTATATTGATGAAATAAAAATATTCCACCATACATCTATAGAATTAAAATTTAAATTGTCATATGTGAGTACGTACGACTTACCATCTCTACATCGTAATGTAATCTGTTTTTCACCGCCACACTACATGGATACATATAATGAGAAAATAATATATATATATATATATATTATGATAATATTTTATTTATTCTTAAATATTATACACCATACACTTAAATAACATTCAATAATTTATGGAATGATATCATTTGTCATGTGTTCGTAAAACCATCCATATCCACAATTTGATGCGATTTGTTTTACATGATCTTAATTAAATACTAATTATATAATTGAATGTGTTGAATAAATGTGATATATTTTATAATAATATTGTTATTCAAATTATATAAATATAACATAAGAATTGGATAAGAACTTATCCGACAAAACATACGTAAGAAGGAAGTTAACACACGATGGATGAGTAATAATGTTACTAACAAACAGATGAAAATATGATCATATATGATATCATATAAATGATTAAGATTTTTTAAATAAGTCAATTACATTAATTTAATGATTATATACGAGGTTTATATTTTTACAACAGAAATCTGAACATAGTTAATGGATAATTTCTGAATCTCATTATTATCAGATATTGTTTATACGTAAGTATTTACTGGTTTATACATATCATCCATGTCCGTGTTTCCTAATTATGTATATCTAAATACACATTCAATTATTATATAATTTTTTAGAATAAATTATACATGTTGGAAAATATTTATTAAATGGTATGAATGAAATTATTCATCATTTTCAATATGAGGTACTTTTTGTCATTTTCCTTAAATGTATGTTGAAAAATGTTTTTTATCATATAATTCCTAAATAGATATTTACGTTTTCATAATAATTTATTTCCATGAATATTATTCTAAATTATTTCATATATTATTTCATATATTTTATTTTAATATTAAATATTGTGGTATATTATGAAAAGAAATTATTTTAAAAAAATGTATATTTTTCTCAAGGATTAATTTAAAATGTTATATAATTTTTTTCCATCTATGATGGAATTATTTAATTATTTTTTGTTTAAAGTAAGTTAATCTTCTTTTTTCTATGTTTTTATTGCGTTTATATTGCAATAATATATATATAATCCATTTATTTTAGATAGATTATGTTATAGAGTATCAATAGCCCATTTTATTCCTTGTGTTCTGATAAATGATTTATGTTAGTGTGGAACATGTAATAATGATACTTGACTACTATGAAATTATATTATATGATTATATTTATAAAATAATATATTATGACTAATGTTTTGAATTTTGGAATTAGGTTCATTGATTATTGTTATATTTTATGATATATCCCATGGCATGATATCATGTTCTATTATATGCAGTATATGATTTTCAAATTTTACGTTCATATTTCATATTATTATGAGAGGATTGATATATCACATGATTACCCTTAATAATCAAATGGTCTCACTTTTCATTTTTTCCATTTCACCTGGCCATCAAGACATGTATTATTTAAGATAAGTCAAAATGGGGTCTAGTTATGACAAAATAAGTATGAGACAATAAAGATTCATTATGAACCAATTTTTTATGTTAACTAGTTTCCGAAAATACTATAACTATACAGTCTTATCATGATTTTTAATAGATTTATTTAATATTCTTCTATCTTAAATTTATATCAATGTATTTAATGTATGGGTAAGTATCACTGGTATTAGAGGAAAGGTATAGTTAACATTTGGTTTCTATGATGAGACTAACTTATTAAGAAAACAATGAATATTTCAAATTATATATTTATAATCATAAGGCTTTAGAAATGATCTTTAATAATATAAGATAAACCTAAATTGTTATAAATAAAAATTTTATTGTTGATTATATTATTTTACCATTATTATTAGTTTTTCTCAAAAACTTCTTCTTATTTTTAGTTAATTGCATGAACCCGAAGGAACTATGTTAATGCTAAATGTGATGGGAAATTAAATGACTGGCTACTTAAGAAACCAAATTTTATGGAATCATGAATGGAAAATATCATATCTATGCTCCCAAAATATGCTCCGACCATGAACCATGAGAGACGTCCAAACTATAAAAGGAGTGAACAACATTTTATCTGGTCCTTATCGAGATAGCCCACTTCTTATTTCAGTGGGTCTTTTGAACCAGTGGTAGCTGATCATTGGATAAATTCCACTGAAAAGATATTTTCTATTATCTAATTTTGATAAGACTATATAATCATCTAAGTATTATATCATTTAAAAGTTGAAGCTGATCAATGGTGGAACATTACTGAGAAAAAAAAGGCAAAGAGATGATATTGAATCCATGCAATTGGATTAATGGAATATCTTTTTTTGATATGTATTTTCATCCAATTATTTTTACAATGATAGAGAATGACTTCCTTATGTATAAGAAATGTTATTATGTTTATTTTTGGAAACTACAAAGAAAATTTTACAAGACATCAAGTAACACTTCTGTAAATTATTTCCAACCTCAGAGTAAAATTGATCAATTAAATACTAGCTTAAAATCAAGTCCTTAAAGGGAATTAACCATAACCTTCTTCAAAAAAATGAGAAATTCTTTCAATTTTCACTCAATATTGAGATGGATATTGGAGTAACACATTTGTCTTTTAGGTTTGATAAGAATAGAAAAATGGAATTCAAAAGAAAATATAAATACCACACTAAAAAAGATGGTTTTATCATTATTCTCAAAGCATGGAATGAAATATAAAGGTTATTTCCATAAAGGCACTAAAAAATGCTTCAAGTGAAGAAAATAAGTTCATCATATAGTTGATTTCCTACGTTAGGGAAAAAGCTATCTAATTATGTGAAAATTAAAAAGGATAAATATAATTCACTTCATACACATAAATTTTACAAGTTAATGGTAATGGGGAATTATTCCAACTAGTGCCTTAATACTATGGTTATTGATGATAATAGATGTCGGTAAAATCTTACAGAACAAGATAGTGGCATGTAAAATGTGATCATTATCGGTGGTGTGGGGAATGATAAAGAAGTGGTGAACGGTACATATACCATCAATCTTAAATTATAATATATTATATTTGATATTGGATCCTCAAAATAATTTATTCCTAAAGAATTATCTAATGTTATCTCTATATTACATCAATAATTATATTTTTAGTCAGCTATTCTAAATCATAATGGAACAATAGTCGTATCAAAAAATTATAATAATTATCAGGTTGAAGTTTATAGTAATTTGATTCATGAAATTCTTGTGATCCTTCTTATAGTGAAATTTTATGGGACTCATTCCTTAGATTGGATTTCACTATATGGAGTTCAAATCAATATCCATTGAAGGGAATCCACATTTCATATATTGGCCCAATCTGTCATCATCTATGATTAAAATATTAATATGACATTCATGTTAAAATTTCATCCATCTAATGTGTCCTGATCCCTATATATAATGGTTATCTATCTCATTTGGTTGGGTAGAAAATAAAAATGAAGAATACACACACTTTACAAGATATTGATAATGTCTTACCTTAAGAACTACCTTGTCTTACACTAAATAGTGATGTTGATATTTAAATAGAACATAATCTGGATGTTATGCATATGTCAAAGAAATATTATAGAATGTCCACATTTGAGTTGCAGAAATTGAAGAAAAATATCAAAGAGAATATCAAAAAAAAGATTCAAATTCTCTAGTGCGTCACCTTAGAGATAACATGTTCTATTTTTAAAAAAAAATAATAATCAATGATACTCTGAATTCATTATTGGAAACATAACAAGATCAATATTAAGAAAAAATATCATCTTCCACACATTAATGATTAATTCAACTAACTACATTTAGCTCAATACATTCCAATGATTTATCATCATTTTGGATATCACTTGAGGGTCAATAGGTAGGATATACCAAATAAAAAAATTCGTAAATTATTTCATTGTTAAATTTATAGTGATAAATTATTTGCCTTACTAATTCTCGCACAATCATTATGGATTAAATTAATAAAGTCTTTATAATGTATCATTATTAGTTTGTGGTAATCTTTTAAACGATATTCATGTTTATTAAAGGATCAAGGATGTCCATGAAGATCAAATGATAATTTTACGAGAGACCCTAAGAAGTTGATCATTATGAAAAAATTTCCAAGTGTGAGTTTTGGATTCAAAAATTTTCATTTTTGATTATCATAATCTAAAGAGAGGTGATATATATAGATCCAGTAGAAATAGATGTTATTAAATTTTGGCTGAGACCGACAATAATTATTGAGATCTGATGTTTTTTGGTTTGGATTGATATTATCTACATTTGGAAATTTTTTTTTACGATTATCTAATCCAATAACAATGATTATTTTTAATGGTGTAATGTTCGTGTAGATGGAGGATTGTGAAGATAATTTCAACGAGCAGAAAAAATCTTACCCAGTGCACATGTGCTCACACATCCTTGTAATGGAGAATGGTTTGTAATCTACATCGATGCATCCAAGAAGAGAATATGTTATTTTATCATGTAAACTTATATGTTGATAGATTATGCCTCATGATAATTCAAAATCCCTGATAAAAATTACCCAACTAATTATTTGGGGTTAGTAGGGGAAATATTTTCAGTATATAAATGAAGGCATTGTTGTTATAGTGGAAGGTGTGATATTTATAATGATCATATAATATGAAAGTATATTTTCACATAGAAATAGCATAATATTCATCAATGAATATTGTTGGAGTTGATTAATGATTACATATTCTCAATACATTACCACCATGGGAAATAGAATGATGTGTTAGATATATAGAGTCGAAAGGACCATGCTAACTGGTCTATGATGGGGATAAAAAAGATCCAATATTTACGGATTTGCAAAGGATAGATAAAAAAATTTAATGGAAGGGTGGAAATCATACCTATCTAAAATTAGTGTCCAACCATCTATAAAAATGAATATTAAGGTTGTTTAGAAGGAAGATGTAGAGCTATAATAGAAAGTGAGAAATGTTCATCAATTCAACATTTATTGTCATGAAATAATATAGTCTCGGAACCAGATATTTATTCCTACCAAACCATAATTAAAGAAGTAGATATTGGATGAGGCGCATTGCCAGTATTATTTATTCATCCTAGAATAAAAAATATTTACAGTGACCAGAAATAGTATTTATTGTGGGATGACATTAAAATATATGTTTCCCATTATGTCTTTTGGTGATTGGTTTGTTATCACGTTAAGGCTGAGGGATATAAGCCTAATGGGATGTTATAATCATTACACATATTGGATTAAAAATGGGGAAAAATCACTATGGACATTGTCATTGGACATCCCAAAATATCTAAAGTCCATAATTATACATGGTGTATAGTTGATTGCCTTACGATGTCGATGAAATTATAGGTATTAGGTAAGATTTCTCTCTTGATCTACTTTCCATGATATAAGTAAAGTAATTTATATGATTTTATGGCATATCACATTCCATTATATTTTATTGGGATCTAAGATTTGCCTTGATGTTTGGGAAAAGTCTTCCGTAGGCTCTGCAGATAGGGATAAGTTTCGACACTCTTTATCTACCTAAAACAGACAGTCAGACTGAGGGGACAATTAATAGTCTTGAAGACATGTTTAGATAATTCTAAATGGATTTCAAAGGTGTTTGGGATAAAAAAAATACCTTCAGTGTAATTTTCATATAATAATTTCTTTTACTCAAATATACATATGGCTCTTTATGAATCCCTGTATAGATATAAGTATAGAAGTCAAACATGTTGGGATGATGTTGGAGAAAGAATTTTATTAGTGTCATGAACTGAATATACTCGCAAAAAAAACTAGCACCAAAACCAGGTCGAAGCAATGCTTGAAGGGTGTTATTTTTCCCCAGGGAAAGGAATATGTTCTCCGGTATAATATATTCTGGTTTGGGAATGACTTACCCGAATATGGATACATAAAGCATAAAAAACTATTGATAAACTGAATCTGATAAATTCATACAAAAACGATTTAAACAAAATCCTTAACTGAATACATAGGTCTATACATAATAAAACTGGTCGAACGACACATAAAAACTAATGAAATATATCCCCCATGGAATCCATATGACATGGGGTCATCACCCACAATCCTTCTCCACAATGCGACACCATGGAGGGGATCAAACAAACTGATCCACCATCACCCAAAGCCATTCCATTACCTGTGTCAAACATGTCCAAGTAAAATTAAAAAAATGGGTATAATTAGGTAATGATTATAATCCCAATATTATATGATCCAATTATTCCAATGAGTATTCAATACAATGTGTAAAATCACCCAGTTTTATTAAGCAAGTAAAACCGGTGATAAATTCAATGAAATGAAACATTCAATTATAAAGTGTTTTCAAAGAAACAATTTTAGAATGTTAACACATTTCAATAATAAATATTGAATACTATAATTTACATCCATAAACACACTAATAAAAGGGTAAATACAACAAATGCAATGAGCACCAAAACATGGAACACCCCTAGGCACTAAATGGTCTTAGTCCCTATGTACCATGTACCTTGGTGTAAAATATCCATGTCAAAATATATTACTGTGAATGATCCACTAAGAGGTAACATACCCATAACATATGGGTCCTCCCAAATAATCAATATAATTTAGTTGGAGTTGTTAAAAAAATTCTTAGTGAAATAGGGACAAAATCATTCTGGATCACTATCGTACTATTACATATCCGCCCACCATGGTACTCATGCTTCCCCCATTGGGTTCAAACAATTATAGTATGGTACATATATCTTTTTTTCATATAAAATCACCACTACTAGTCCCATACCTAAAATACAGAATCTTTACTCACATTAAATCCTATAAAACACACAAAAAAACATTATGACTTTCAACAAAAACTACTTCTCAATTCTCCCATTGATTTTCACCCAAAACACCTTGAAATCTGCAGTTTGTACACCATGTTCTGTCTTATAATTCTCCAAAACCATATTTTCATCCCAATAACGTTCAATTAAACCAAACAATCAGTTACATGGCTTCCTTATATGAACCACAAAGTGATATCTTTGTAAAACCTCCATTTTCACACAAACATGACACTTAAAGTTCATATGCTTCACAAACACCATTAATTTTTTTTGCAGAAAAAACCAATGGATAGAAACATTTATAACATAATTTTCATCCCCATTATATTTCAATAATACCAACAAAGTAGTTATAGGGCTTCCCCAAATGAACCAATAAACTTTTTCTATTAAAAACACCAAGTTCAAATTAAAATGGAACTTAAAATTCATTTGGATTAAAAAAACCACTAAATCCAATTTTTTCACCAACAATAAAATGAGATAAACATGAAAATATTATACACACATCATGCTATGTCCCAAGATTTTCATACACCAAAATCACATACCAAAATTGTTAAATCATTGAAACATTTGTGTGGAAATGCAATCGCACCATCCCCACACCTCAAGAAACATAGATAAAGCCTAAAATAATAATATTTGTAACAACACGAGATTTTATAAGATACATTCTTTTTAATTTCATTCATATATTCTATTGTACGACACACCAATATTATCTTGTGCAATACGCAACACTGTATTAACTTACAGTATACGCAACACTTTTCTTGGCTCTTGTTACACAAAATTTCAAGTTCGTTTGATAGAAGTTATTCTATGCAACATTGAGTGTATATATATATATATATATATTCAATGTATAAATAAAATATTGTTGGATTCTGTTATACGCAACAACAAAGGAGTTGTGCACTACACGCAACCCTAACTTGGCTTGCATTACACGCAATCGCGACCTTCCTCGATAGCGTGTCTTGTACGCAATACCGGGTTTTACTAAACAACGATATATTATTATAATATTGTTATGAAATAGCCGTTATGAATAGTGTTAAATAAATTTTGAATTTTATAACATTATTATTAATCTTACACATTTCTATAACATGGTATTAGAACAAAATAAATTTTTCAGGTAAAATAAGTATTTTAAAAAAAATGCAGTTTTGCCGCCTTTTGATGGAGCACCCACATTAAATCTAGTATTTGACATGTTTGTATGTTAAATTTGAAAAACTAAAACTCTTCTTTTGAATCAGGATATTAAAATTTACATTAGATAAAGTTTTTATATTTTTCCGATAACTTTCATATTTTCATGAATAGTAAAAAAACGCTATATTTTAATTAAAAACAACTTTTTTCATCGTAATATCTTATGTGGTTAAATTATAATATTTAATTTTTTAACAGTGTAGATAGAATATATTTTTTCCATTTAATATAATGTATGTCATTATCATTGACTTTACCTTGAATTCGTAGGTTAAATCAATTCAATCTTTTGCAATGTTTTAAAGAAAAACACTTTTTCTTTCGACAACGGGATTAATATTAATTTAATTTCTGCATCTTTTGTGTATTTAATTTGGAAAAATGGATTCCATATTTGGAATCAGTGGGTCCAAATTATGTTAATAAGCTACTTTTTATTTTTAGGCATTGTGAACAGTAACTACGGTAAATTTTATTTACTATAGTTAAAGGTAAATCAGGTAATTAAGGGTAAATATAAGATTATAAAATTAACCTAACACTTGAAAAAATCCTATTGGATGGCTAAAAGTAGACCCATATAACCTAAGGGTCGGATTAGATTCATTTTATGGACATTGTTCCATGAAAATAATTTAATTATTATTAAAACCAATGAATGTGACAACATGTCACTTTCTTAAATTTTATAAGTATTATAATTTTAATTTAGTGATAAAATTCATGAAACTTTGAACATGAATAGTATCCAGAAAGATAATACAATTATCTACATCATAGGAATTTATTTATAATTTTTAGGGATTAAATAATAATCATTTATTATGACACAAAGATGATTCAGTAATTTTCTTATTAATGAAATATTGACATAAAGGATATTATAAATGCCCAAATAAATGTAATTTGAGACATTTTATGACTTAATCTACTTTTATAGGTTAATATGACATGTTATTGTTTATTTAAGTAACTTGGTTCGAACTTATCATTCTGTTATAAATTTCCTAAAAATCATGTACCAAATAGTGTCAAAATTGACATAAATTAGTTTTTAAAACAAATATTATATTATTAATTGTTATTTTTTTCCTAAAAATATTGGGTTCGTCCAAATGACTTATATAAGGTTATATATATTGGTAATAAACAACTTGGGGTTCGTTTGGCTTGATATAGTATGTTTATTAACCATATAGTGTAAGAATACAAAAAGACATGGTAAAAGTTAAATTATATAACTTAGAGTTAAATCTTATTGATAAGGTTAAAATAATAACCTAAACTTGTCTAAATCCTATTGTATGAGAGTATTTCGACCCATCCCCACTTTAGCTTCGAAATAAGACCCTTTGGAACCATTATAAACCGAATTTGACCTTAATATAAAATAATATTTTGAGATTTTCCTAAGGTGCCCCTCTCCTCCCTTATAAAAGGGCACCTCCTACCTCTCCTCCTCACACAAATTTGAGCATTCAATCTAGGCCAACCCCTGCCAAAATCTCTTCTAAAATTCTCTAGTATCATCCTAGAGGTCCTGGTCTTCTTCAAAGCCCATCCTTAGTTCTTTATGTGGAGGTTAAGTGAAGGCGCGTCAAAAAGAGGTAATATCCATTACCGATCTTTTTCAATTTCTCTCTTCTTCAACTTCTTCATATTTAGTTATTTCATGATAAAGTAATAACATCAGTATTTATTATATACTGATATGTTATTATAAATATGAAACAACTCTAATTAACCTTCTATCCATCCTACGGAAAAAGGAAATCACCACGCGTGTGTACGTACGGAATACCGTCTCCACGCCGTGGTGTAATCTATTTTCCACCACCACCTTAATTGGATGGGTATAATGGTGTAATGAGTAACTATATATGATTATTATAATTTTATATTGATACTGAAATTGTATACATACACTAAAAAACAATTCCACGACCATGGGAACGATATCATCGCTCGTGCGTACGTATGGACTACCGTCTCCACGACGCGATGAGATTCATTCTCCACATTAACCATTCATGAATGATTATAAGGTATATATAAATAATAATGAAATATATGACATGTTAAATCTACTGGATTTATGTATGTATATATATATGTATGTCATCTACTTACTTCCATTCAAGTCAATAAGGAAAGGAAAACAGCATTCATGCGTACGTACGGACGGCCGTCTCCATGAACGGTGTGTTTCATTTCATTTATCTATCTATTATATATATATATACTGAATATATATTATATATAAATCATTTTTTATATTTTGGAAGTATGTAAATAATTATATAAATAATAATAATGTCAAGAACAACAAGTCCAAACACCTACGATAAGTGAAACGATTTTACCCAAAACGCTTCTTTAACATGGAATTTACAATAGAACGGGTAATATAAAGTCATAAGTGAACCATAATTGATATAATAACAATGAATATGATTCTTTAATAAGTTAATTACATTATTTAAATCATTATACAGGAGTTTCGGATACATACAAAGCATATCAGACATATGGTAAGGGAAATATCACAATCTCATTTTTATCCGAGATTGTTTATACTTTGGCATTTACTAGGGTGTATTTTATCATCCACATCCATGTTTCCTCAATATGTAATATTATTTCCATCCACCTACAATTGTTTAAATCAAATTTCACCCTTCTCTGAGTTTTTAGTAAAGGATATGAAATGAATCTTTTGCCGTTTTTCGTACGAGGTACTTTTTAACTTTTCCGACAAAAGTACGAAGAATGTTTTTTTTAACTTATACAGCATGAATGGATTTTAAAAACATTATTTCCAAAAAGATTCCTTTAAAAGTTTTCAAGTTTATTTTTAATCATCTTCTTTTAGTTTATAATTGTACGACATGTTATGAAAGGAAAAGTGTTTTTGAAGCAGAAAGGATATTTTCCTAAAGAATGGAGTTCAAGTGTTTTATGAAAATTATTTTCCATCTAAGATAATAAAGGGTTATATTTTTATACCTATTATTACATTTATTTGATTATGATGTGATGGAATTATTTTTATTAATTCCTTTATTGTATATGAATCGTTTTATGATGTCATGATGTTTAAGATTCCCATTTTTATTACATGGGTTATGCAATTATGTATGATTTATGATTTTTGTTGCAAACATAAGAATGGTTTAATTATGATATGGGTGGGACCTATATCTCCCTCCAATTCATTGGGTAATGATTTTATATCTCATGAGATAGACATGGCTGGAACGGTAGGTTATACCGGTTCAGTGAAACAGGACTGAAATGAAGGTGACTCGGTTCAGAAATGGACTTTGTACATTGAGATATTTTGGAAATGAGTCTTGACTAATAAGATATGATTCTATATGATTATGTGTGTATGCCACAAAGTTTCATGTTTTATGTTATTATTATTGGGATTTCATTTCACTACTATGATTTATCCCATGTTAGGATATTATGATCTCTTTTGCAGGTTAAGATTTCCAAAATGTTATGTTCTTATGAATATGATGTGATTGATTTTTATTTTGTTTACCCTTACTGGGAATTTGAGCTCACCCTATTATGTGTTCTTTTACACATGATATAAAGAATGGTTTTATGTAAGAAAAAAAAGGGAAGATCTTTATGGGAGATGTTGAAGATCTTTCACCATGATTAGAAGATTACGTTCCGAGTTTCTAAAGACACTAAACTATTATGGTCCTTGTGTGTGTGTTTTTTGTTATGTAATAAGTATTCCGAAAAAGTAATTTAATATCCTTGTACGTTAAGCTTCGGGTCTCTACAGTTGGTATCAGAACAAAGGTTTAGTCAACCTTTGGAAACTAGGATGCGAAAACGTTAGTGAGATCTCTAGAGATATTACTAAGGTATGTCTAGGGATGTCCCAAAGGATAAGTATACGTATTGTATATAGTCTTAGAACTATGGTAACGATCATAGAATTTAACCTAACATGATAGATATTAAGGGTACTCCCCCTTTACTATGTTGTTTTCCCTAGAATTATTTTTGCCTCTCACACTATTCTTTTTGGGCTTTAGACGATGGCTGGAACACGAAGGAACCGTGTTGATCACTGTAATGGACAATGAAATGATTGTCCTCCTAAAGAATCAAGTGTTATGGGAGTTGGAGTGCAAAATCTTATTGCTATACTTACAAAATCTATGAATCATTCTAGACTTCCAAATGAGAAGAGAAGGGAACAATACTCTGTTGAGTCCTTCATGAGGCAACGTCCACCTTTTTTCAGTAGGTCTTCTGATCCACTTGTTGCTAAACAATGGATCAGTACCACTGAAAATATATTTTCAGTTTTTCAATGTTCTGAACATGATAAAGTCATCTTAGCAGTATATCATTTGGAAGGTGAAGCTGATCAATGGTGGAATCTTATCAAGAATACGAGGCCAAGAGATGAAATTGAGTCCATGGAATGGGACGAGTTCAAGAACTTGTTTTTCAGTAAGTACTTCCCTCGTATTATTCGAACAAATATTGAAAAGGAGTTTCTTGAGCTGAAGCAGAAGGATGATGAATCTTTTGGTATATACGAAGCGAATTTTACAAGACTTTCAAGGTATGCGTCTGGCATTATCATCCAACCTGAATGTAAAGTTGATCAATTTTTCAGTGCCATAAAACCAAGTCTTCAAAGGGAATTAGCTATAAGAGACTTCAATAGCTATGTAGAAATTCTGCATTGTGCTATCAAGGTAGAAATGGAAGTTGGTGTTACATATCCATCTCATGGTTTTGACAAGAAATGAAAGATAGAGTTCAAGGAGAAATCTCAGAATAATGGTGAAAAGAATATGAATGTTTCCTTATGCACAAAGTGTGGAAATAAGCATGGTGGATATTGTCTTAAAGGGCCTAGAAAATGTTTTAAATGTGGAAAAGTTGGTCATCGAGCAGCTGAGTGTTGAAGTAATGGAAGAAGGGTTTCTAATGATGTGAATAAAGCAAACACTGCAGAGAACGCACCACCAACACTTAAATTCTTCAAGTGCATGAAAATGGGGCATTATGCTAATAAATGCCCTAATCCAAGGGTTAGTGATGATCAACATGAACAACCTCTTAAGGCAAAGGAAAAAGGGAAGTCACATGGGATCACTATTGGCGATGTTGAATATGACAACGATGTGATGGAATTATTATGTGTTTATGTAATGGGATTCCAAAATAATGTTGAATCATAGAGTATTGGAATATTTAAGTATTGGTCTAATGTGGTATTCAAAGTGATTGAGATATTTTTGGAAATAAGATGATATGCGCATAATGAAAGGGAAAACGAGAAAACGAAATGTTTAACAGTATTCATGAGCTCATGATTGATATAAGGACTAAGTGATATCATGGTTTGAGTATATAGAATTTTGAGGATTTAGGTATGTGGAATGTGTTAACTTTTAACTGCATTCAAGTTTTCACTATGGTTCAATGGGTATTCATTTTTTCAAGAGAATACATGATTAAGGTATTCACATGATTGGAATGTGAACAAAAATATATTTATATGGGGGATAAATGATGGTATTCACATGCTTAGTTGATGACATTTCAAGTAATAGTATTCTTTATACTATGAGCTTGGACCGAAGTATTTTAGATAAGCCTAAATATTGGAATGGATTATCTTGGACATATGATAAGTATTGTTTAAGGATGAAACTTTTTTCTATATTACTAATGGGATTTTATAGTAATGTAGTTTTAGAAAAAGGGCAACCTGCAGGATGGGCGACATCCCATCGCGTCGGACAAGGCTGTGGGGATCAAACCCACAACCGAAGTGCGACTGGCCTTTTTCACCTACCACTGGCCTATAGGAAGTCCCTGTTTAGTAGAAACTAGTTTTATTATATTAAGCAGTATAAGACCATTTTATGAACTATATAAGATTAATCTCACCATAGATGGACTTATGTATTTTTTTGATAACTTTTCTAACATTTTGTTTGAGACAGATGGAATGACCGATCATTCTATCACATGATCTTCTAACACATCATGAATGAAAAATTCAACTTCATTTATTTAAGAGATGAAGTGGAAATTGTCCAAAGAATGACAAACAGTGAGACTATACCAAAATCATGAAAGTATTTCTTCTAATTCCAATTTCATCAACTTTAGGGAAATGATATTGAAAAAAACCAAAAATGATGTCCTACTGCCCTTATATCTGATGAATCAGATGGTTCCTTATATAACCACAAATCAATAGCTTTGTGATTGTTGGATTTTTCATAGCCATGTTATCTACCACTCTCTATCAGAACATGACGTTTAGATTTCTCTTACTTGTCCATTTTTTCTCCTATATGGAAACCCAGTGATGAGTTCATTTGGGTAACCGTTAATTTCATACCTTAGTTTTTAAAGTTCAGTTTTGGTATTTCTTTTTATGATGTGGGTTTTTAGGAATAATAAACGATTTATAACCCCGACGATTTTCGAGGGTGAAATTCATTTTAAGGGGGGTAGAATGTAACAACCTGAGATTTTATAAGATACATTCTTTTTAATTTCATTCATATCTTCTATTGCATGACACACCAAGATTATCTTGTGCTATACGCAACACTGTATTAGCTTTTAGTATACGCAACACTTTTCTTGGATCATGTTACACACATTTTCAAGTTCGTTTGATAGAAGTTATTCTACACAACATTGAGTGTATATATATATATATTCAATGTATAAATAAAATATGGTTGGATTCTGTTATACGCAACAACAAAGGAGTTGTGCACTACACACAACCCTTACTTGGCTTGCATTACACGCAATCGCGACCTTCCTCGATAGCGTGTCTTGTACGCAATACCGGGTTTTACTAAACAACGATATATTATTATAATATTGTTATGAAGTAGTCTTTATGATTAGTGTTAACTAAAATTTGAATTTTATAACATTATTATTCATCTTACACATTTCTAGAACATGGTATAAGAACAAAATAAATTTTTCGGGTAAAATATGTATTTTTAAAAAAATGCAGTTTTGCCGCCTTTTGATAGCGCACCCACATTAAATCTTGATTTGATATGTTTATATGTTCAATTTGAAAAAATAAAAATCTTCTTTTGAATCAGGATATAAAAATTTACATTAGATAAAGTTTTGATATTTTTCCGATAACTTTCATATTTTAATGAATAGTAAAAACACGCTATATTTTAATTAAAAACAACTTTTTTCATCGTAATATATTATGTGGTTAAATTATAATATTGAATGGTTTTAAAGTATAAATATAATATATTTTTACCATTTAATATAATGTATGTCATTAGCATTTATTTTACCTTGAATTCGTAGATTAAATCAATTCAATCTTTTGCAATGTTTTAAAGAAAAACCCATTTTCTTTCGACAACGGGATTAATTTTAATTTAATTTCTGCATCTTTTTTGTATTGAATTTGGAAAAATTGATTCCATATTTGGAATCAGTTGGTCAAAATTATGTTAATAAGATACTTTTTATTTTTGGGCATTGTGAATAGTAACTACGGTAAATTTTATTTACTATAGTTAAAGATAAATCGGGTAATTAAGGATAAATATAAGATTATAAAATTATGCTAACACTTTTAAAAATCCTATTGGATGGCTAAAAGTAGACCCATATATCCTAAGGGTCGGATTAGATTCATTTAATGGACTTTTTTCCTTGAAAATAATTTAATTATTATTAAAACCAAAGAATGTGACAACATGTCACTTTCTTAACTCTTATAAGTATAATAATTTTAATTTAGTGATAAACTTCATGAAAATTAGAACATGAATAGTATAAAATAAATATAATACAATTATCTACATCATAGGAATTTATTTAGAATTTTTAGGGATTAAATAATTATCATTTATTATGACACAAAGATGATGCAGTAATTGTCTTATTAATGAAATATTGACATAATTGATGTTATAAATGCCCAAATAAATGTAATTTGAGACTTTTTACGACTTACGCTAATTTTCTAGCTTAATATGACATGTTATAGTTGATTTAAGTAACTTGGTTCGAACTTATCATTCTGTTATCAATTTCATAAAAATCATGTACTAAATAGTGTCAAAATTGACATAAATTAGTTTTTAAAACAAATATTATACTATTAATTGTTATTTTATACATAAAAATAAAAGGTTTGCCCAAATGACATAGATAAGGTTATATATATCGATAATAAACAACATGGGGTACGTTTGTCTTGATATAGTAAGTTTATTAACCATATAGTGTAAGAAAACAAAAAGAGACGGTAAAACTAAAATTATTTAACATAGAGTTAAATCTAATTGATAAGGTTAAAATAAATACCTAAACTTGTCTAAATCCTATTGGATGAATGATTATAAAGTATATATAAATAAAAATGAAATATATGACATGTTAAATCTACTGGATTTATGTATGTATATATATATGTATGTCATCTACTTACTTCCATTCAAGACAATAAGGAAAGGAAAACAACGTTCATGCATACGTACGGACTACAGTCTCCATGAATGGTGTGTTTCATTTCATTTATCTATCTATTATATATATATATATACTGAATATATATGATATATAAATCAAGTTTTATATTCTGGAAGTAAGTAAATCATGATATAAGTAATAATAATGTCAAGAACAACAAGTCCAAACACCTAGGATAAATGAAACTATTTTACCCAAAACGCTTCTTTAACATGGAATTTACAAAAGAACGGGTAATATAAAGTCATAAGTGAACCATATATGATATCATAACAGTGAATATGATTCTGTAATAAGTTAATGACATTATTTAAATCATTATACAGGAGGTTCGGATACATACAAAGCATATCAGACATAAGGTAAGGGAAATATCACACTCTCATTTTTATCCGAGATTGTTTATACTTTGGCATTTACTAGGGTGTATTTTACCATCCACGTCCATGTTTCATCAATATGTAATATTATATCCATCCACATACAATTGTTTAAATCCAATTTTTCCCTCCGGTGAGTTTTTAGTAAAGGATATGAAAGGAATCTTTTGCCGTTTTTCGTATGAGGGACTTTTAGACTTTTTTGACAAAAGTACGAAGAATTTTTTTTAACTTATACGGCATGAATGGATTTTAAAAACATTATTTCCAAAAATATTCCTTTAAAAGTTTTCAAGATTATTTTTAATCAACTTCTTTTAGTTTATAATTGTATGACATGTTAAGAAAGGAAAATTGTTTTTGAAGCAGAAAGGATTTTTTCCTCAAAAATGGAGTTCAAGTGTTTTATGAAAATTATTTTCCATCTAAGATAATAAAGGGTTCTTTTTTTATCGCTATTATTACATTGATTTGATTATGTTGTGATGGAATTATTTTCATGAATTCCTTTATCGTATATGAATTATTTTATGATGTCATGATGTTTAAGATTCACATTTTTATTACATGGGTTATGCAATGATGTATGATTTATGATTTTTGTGGAACACAAAAGAATGGTTTCATTTTGATATGGGTTTGACCTATATCTCCCTCCAATTAATTGGGTAATGATTTTATATCTCATGAGATAGACATGGCTGGAACGGTAGGTTATACCAGTTCAGTGAAACAGAACTGAAACGAGGGTGACTCGGTTCAGAAATGGACATTGTCCACTAAGATAGTCTTGGCAATAAGTCTTGACTAATAAGATATTATTCTCTATGATTATCTGTGTATGACACAAAGTTTCATGTTTTAAGTTATGATTATTGGGATTTCATTTCACTACTATGATTTATCCCATGTTATGATATTATGATCTCTTTTGCAGGTTAAGATTTCCAAAATGTTATGTTCTTATGAATATGATGTGATTGATTTTTCTTTTGTTTACCCTTACTGAGCATTTGAGCTCACACTTTTATGTTTTCTTTTCCCCAGGATATAAAGAAAGCATTTATGTAAGAAAAAAAAGGAAGATCTTTATGGGAGATGTTGAAGATCTTTCACCATGATTAGAAGATTACGTTCCGTGTTTCCAAAGACACTAAACTATTACGGTCCTTGTGTGTGTGTTTTTGTTATGTAATAGTATTCTGCAAAAGAAATGTAATATCCTTGTACGTTAGGCTTCGGGTCTCTATAATATTGAACCAAGAAAACCTAGAGATAAATCCTATGTTTGATACCCTACAGTATTATCATTTGGGAAATCATGAAAATTGGAAGAAATGTAATGAAATTATGAGGAACTAATAGGTAGAAACACATACTTGGGATTGTATGAATTTACTCCACCAAATCCCCCTTAAAATGGGGATCCAATGAGGGTTTGATAGGATTTGAGGTATTCCAGGGATTGTTGGTTCAATATGTGGATGAAATAGGTGAATAAGGATAAATATCAGAAGAGAAAAAATGGAATTCCACAATGTTTTTTAATGACATGGACAAGGTCACACGATTTGCTGACACAATTTAGAAATATGTGCACCCAAACAGTGTACCCCCATTTTTTCCTCTCAAAAAGTGTCTGAACTCCATCTAATTCAAGGGATAATAGTAAAAAATAAATGGTAATGTTAGGACAACAATAAAAGTGGAAAATGTACCTTAAATGAAGGAAATTTATTTGACAATTCTCCCCAAGTTGAAAAAAGTTTTTCCCTGAAATTTGACATGAAGCTTGATCAGAAAAACATAAATGGGTACTATTAATCTACCCAAGAATTCCTCTCCCATGTCTCAAGATTATGATTCATATACTTCCATAGAACCCAGACCAGTGTAATTGAATTTTCCCAAGGAACAGTTTCTTGGATGTACACTACTCACACTGGCTACTCAACAACAGAGAAATCAGGCTCTATATCAATCTCTTCCCAATTCAGATAATGGGATGTATCCAGGTTATATTTCTTCAAATTAGATATATGTAAGGCATTATGGATATATTTCAATTGAGATGTTATATAAAACCTATATTTCACCTTGAAAAAATGATCGGTGATCTCAAAATGTCTAACATAATGCGGCATTAGCTTCTCTTGCTTCCCCAATCGATGATGGCCCCGATGAGGGGCCACATTCCAAAATACCTTGTAACCCACAAAAAATTCAATTTCTCGACTCCTCTAGTCATATTATGATTTATGGTGACTCTGAGATGTTAATAATAACTTCTTGATCAACTTGACCTTCTCAGATGTCTCCAGCACCGAACTCGGCCCCAATAGTGAGGTCTCACCTATATCCACCCAACACGGGGGGGACTAACAAAGCCGAACATATAACACCTCAAAATGATCCATTAGGATTGAGTATTGGTAAATATTATTATAATAACACTAAAAGAATACCAAATTCAAATCCCAAGAACCTCCAATGTTCATAACACATGCATTGAGCATGTCCTCTAGAATCTGATTTGCCTGCTCTATCTGACCATCCGTTTGAGGATGGTCTGACATTCTCATCTTAATATAAGACACCAAATCCATATTAAGTACACAAAAATAGGTATGTTAAATGGGGTTCCCAGTCCAAGACAAATATATAGGGAAAACCATGGAGCCTTAACACCTCCCAATGATACAAACGAACCAACTCATCCACATTAGATAAATCATTGATCGGAATGAAGTTGGATGATTTGGTCAGATGATAAATCACCACCATAATGGCATTATTACAATGATATGTACAAGGAAATCCATAAATGATATCCATGGTGAAAACTTCCCACTTCTAGGTAGGAATAGTTAATGGATGGAGAACATCGGAGGGACTTTGATGATCTCCTTCGACCTTCTTGCATGTGTAGTATCTCCACACAAACATTGTGTTGTCTCATCCCATACCAGGCCACCAGAACAGCCGATAGACATCATAATACTTCTTGGTGGAACCTAGATGGACAACAAACTGATACTGTTGGCTATCCTGAATCACCACATTACACAGAGTTAACGACACTAATGAATGACCATTGAAAGATAGGATTCCCTTGGGAGATTAAGTCCAATCAACAAATGCCTTCCCACCATGAAGATACTACATCGATGGCTGAAAAATCTTATCACTAGGTTGTTCCCACTGAATCAACTCCATGAGAGAAGGATCCAACTTAATGCTCGCCCAAAATTAGCCTCTTATATGTTATTTCTTCTCCATATACATCTGAAAAAAGAGTGCCATCAGAGTCCACTCATCACTGGACTTCCTAAAAACCATCATTGGAACTCATCTACTTAAGGTATCGACCACCATGTTACCCATTCTGGGGGTATAGACAATGTCAAATTTGAACCCCATTAAGTACACTATCCAATTATTCTTCTTCATGTTGAGGTCCCTCTATAATAATATAAGGCCATGTTTTGTTATTAGTGTAGACCACAATATTCCCCCCAATGAGGCAGTGATTCCATTTCATTAATTCATGCATCACAGCTGCTAAATCCAAGTCATTGATCAGGTTATTCATTTCTTTTTGTCATAGTTAGCGAGATCTATAATCGACCACATGATCATTTTTTATAAGAACACATCCAAGACTGATACATGAAGCATCATAATACACCACATAGCCCTTTATAACCTCTGTAAAAAACAAAACATATGGTTTTCAACCACCTCTTCATCACCTCAAAGGTTGAATTCCATTCCAGGCCCATACAAACTTCACCCCTTTTCGGGGTGAGCACGATCATCGGTGAGGAAAGTCGAGAGAAATAATTAAAACACCATGTGTAAGAACTAGTCACGCCAAGGAAACTCTTGATATCGAACACATTTTCGGCTGCTCTAATGACATAATTGCACTGATCTTATAGGTGTCTACCTAAACCATCTTTTCTGAGATCTCATGCCCTAGAAATTACACCTCTCTAATTTAGATAGTACATTTGGAAAAATCTATATAAAGGTGTTTCCCTCACTATTTTCCTACAACGATCCACAATTCATGTTCATGTTCCACATAGGATCCTGAATAAACTAGAATGTCATTTTAAGAACTCGGTTCTTATTCATGATGTATGGGTTTCTAATTTTTCCCTTTTCCTTATGTTTTTTGAGAAAATAAGGAAAATGGGAAAAAATCAAAAATCTTATGGTTACATGCCATGTACTTTTCCACACACAGTGTAATTTTTCCGTATGGGATTAGTACATAGGGCATGTAGTTATGTCAAAGATGAAGGGTGTAAAAACTGACTACTCACCATGTACTAGGTATTTACACGCAGTGTACTCAGTCGGCATGTGAACAATAAGGTGGTGAAGGTATCTGCCAGCTAAGAAACCGTACTCACCATGTATTCAAGAATGCATTCCACATACTCATGTTGGCAGATGAACAGTGCCGCAGTGGAAAGAAGCCTCCAGGGGAATAGTTTAAAAAAATAAAAGTGCATGCCGTGTACTTGAGATTACACACCGTGTAGTCTGTTTTTTCACTTAAAACAGATAGTAGCCTCCTCATTTGGCAGAGGAGGCAATGGGTTCATTTGGAGCATAGGAGAGATGGCCGAAACTTGGAGGATCACCCAATTGTGCACTGGGAATCCGATTCCACCTCCATCAATAACGTTGGGACCATATGGGTAAGCCCTCCCCTCTCCTTTTGATGTTATTACCAATTGTTCCTCTAAGGGTAGTTTTTACTTTTGAAAATTAATTCTTTTATCCCACATATACATTGTTCTTGGTCATTTCGAGAGGTTTCGTTCACGTATATTAATCAGAGGAGATCAAGGTACGTGGTCTGGTGTTTATTTCCAACTATTGAGTTGAATTTGTGTTCTGTTGTTCTAAGAACCCATGTTGGAGTGTCGTATGGATGTGACCTTTGCTAAATGTTATCTAGATTTTCATAGATAAACTTTTGATAAATTAAATCTATTGTTTGGGATCACTGCATGTATCCAAGACCACCTCCTTGGTGCATTAACTTGTTTAGCTATTTGGCCAGAATATCTATGTGTATACTGATAATTTTATCTTGCTCTGAATTTTCATTGAGAGTAATTGTATATAATTTCATTCTTTCTTATGTGGTGGTCTTGGCATGGTTACTTTTATAACCTTGAGGGTAGTGTTCGGTTAGCCTATGGGAAACCTTTTTCATTCCATGGGCAGTAGTTTCTGTGATTTTGGGCATTAGTTTCTATGCATGTGTGAAACACCTCATACACCTGTGGTCAATAATTGTTATGCCTCTGGGAAAGAAGCATGTGGGTTTCAATTTTGATTACCTAAGGGAGAGGATTGTACGTCTGAGGATAGTGTTATCATGAATATTCAACATGGTGATTTTCAAATGTTATACCTACCACATTAAAGCACATGCTTGTCATGGCTAAATTAATATTAAAATTGAAATATAACTAGTAGAGTTAGTTACTTTTGAGTACTACTTGGTTTATTGCATTTACATATTCACACTTCTATTGTACAATTTCAATAACAGTTGGGCATGGGCCTTTGGTGGATGCCTACTGGTATTTATTTCTCACACACTATTTGGGTCATTTCATTGGCCAAAACAGATTATATTGTTGTAGGGGTTGACATGGGAAAGGGTCCCTATACAGGTACATGAATATAGTAGAAGTGTAGAAGAACATGAGACAGAGGTTAGGCTTGTGATGCTTCTACATTCTATTTACTCTTCTTTGTTTTTTCTGGTTTTACCTTTTATTTTAGTTTTATTGTATTGTATTTCAGTGTATCATGTTCTGGATTCTTTCATATAATTAGTGACATGTTGCATCTTTATATGTATAATTGTTAGTTATTTACTTCAGTTTTTAATTTCAGTTGTCTATTTCCTACTGCATTAATTTTTATTTTTATATATATTTCAGTTTTGATACACTTTGATAAATGAGAGAATAGTTTCCCCATTAACATACCCGGGACCTCTCTGCTAGTCGGTAGCCTCAAGAATTTGGGTAATTGTTCTTTATGTCATGTGACCAACCGGGTTCAGGGCACCCGTTGCGTGGCATCGGGATCTGTGACGTTACAAAGTGGTATCAGAGGGGTTCTTTTCATTTACATACTATTTAGAGCCTTAGTCAGGGATAGGATGGAAATGGGGGTTGGTAATAAGTTTTGCCCGGGAGTAGGTAACCCGTGGACAGGGAAAATCCAATCTACCTCATTTATTGTAATTTTTATGATTTTACAAATTTTATATTTGAATTTATTTTCACCATTGGGTGACACACTTCTAATTGTACTGTTTATATGTTATACATGGGTTCTATTTAGTTACAACCCGATGAGATGAGGGTATTTCATCTCATGCATCTTTTAGTAACATTCTAGAAATCACATGTCATGCATTCTATCCAAGCCATCTAGGTGCATTTGGAATTGCATGTTGTTGTGATAGTTGTTGTGATAAAAAATCATGCAGTTGTGATAGTTTCATTGATAAATACATGATATTTGATAGGGTATTAGTGTGTATAGTTTCATAGAATGAACGAAAAACTTTTTTTTGAGGAGTATGGGCCCTCATTGACTGGAATTTGGTGGATCATTGACTATCTACTCTATTTATAACATTTATAAGATGAAAAAAATTGATTCGATTGGAGTATGGGCCCTCACAGATAGGAATTTGGCACTTAGGTGTTGTTTTCAGTGCTTTTCTGGGCTCCAGAGTAGTTTCAAGGCTTACTATCTAGAAAACCCCAAATTAAATGCCATGTAGTTTTGATTACACGCCATTTAATCTTTTCTTCGGGAACAAAGGGAAAATTTTTATGTACAGGTCGTGTACCCTAAGTACACGCTGTGTAGTCTCTTACTGTGTCATATGCCGTGTGGGCAGAGACATGGCATAGGGAACTTTTGGGGGGAACACATCGTGTACCGATTGTATAGGTCGTGTAGTGTCGACCCAATATTTTCCCATGTAACAAACAACATGGACGGTGGAACCATAAGATATAAATGTCGTTTCAACCTTGAAATGGTCATGTAGTCTGACCAAAGTACCCGACCATGTAACTAACAACACAAGTCGGTGTTATCTTTCTAAGTACATGTCGTTTGCCTATGGGAAACACGGTGTAGTTTTGTTTTATGAGGGACTTGTGGCTTAGTCATGTGGAAGGACTTGGGTAGGGAAGAAGAATTCATGTACACGTCATGTATTCAGAAGACACGCTATGTGTTTGGGGTGTTACACGACCAGTTTTAATTGGGGTACACGCACATGTGGTTGGCCTGTGAGAACATGATGTGTATTATTTATACGCACCATGTAGTAAAGTATTGTAAATCATGAATGCTTTAATTCTCGTTTTCACTTCTTGGTCTCCCCGTTTTCAGTCTTTGATAAATCTGGATCATAGGTGTGCAGTTGACCATGTAGAGTCATGCCACCAAGACGACTACCAGTTGTTCTCCAAGAGAGTGGTGAAAAATATACTCCAAAGATGGTAGGTCATGGGATACCGACAGAACCTCCATTATTGGAAGATGCGGCACCAACATTTATACCTGACAAATGTGAATATGGGCAGTTCTGTGAAGTCTTCATGTGGTTCATGCAGACATTCCAGGTAGCACCGCCAGTTTCAAAATATATGGAAGATCTCACTCGTATATTCCAACAGCAGCATCCACCTACGTTTCAGGGGATGGTGGACCACAGGCTGTAGATTCAAGGATGGACACATTGCAGACTATCTTCAAGCATCTACAGACGCCTCCAGGGAGGAGGGTAAAGCCCGATACATACATGCTGTGTGTTTCCGCCAAGAGGTGGTGGGATGTTACCAACCAATTTGAGCATCACTGTGACATAGAATGTGAAGATTTCTAGGAATCCTTCTATATCTTCTTCTTCCCAGATACACTAAGGGTAGATCGAGCTCTAGAGTTCAAGAATATTCAGTAGTACGCCATTTTAGTGATAGATTATTCTTACCACTTCACCAATCTTCAGGTTTTTGCACCTGTTCTGGTGGGTGATGAGACGTTGAGGGCTAGACGCTTTGAGGATGGTCTTCAATATGAAATATGAGCAATAGTGAATGTTTTTAGGTTGCCTATAGTGAATGCTATTGTGAACCATCCAATGATTACTGATTGGAACTTGCAGGAAGCTAGTGGTGTGGGCCAGGGTGGTTTGACACCAGTTTCTGGTACTATTTCTACCGGTAATAGGAATAGTCAGATGGACTTTTCTCATGGTGGATGTACTAGCCATAAGAATACTTCAGGAGGCTAGTTCATATACTACTAGTGTGGTAAAGAGGGGAAAAATATATTTTAGTGTCCATGTGACCTAGTATAGTGCTGATATTATGGTAGGATGGGTCATCTCCAGCGTTATTGCATGGTGTTTCCACTAGTGTCTCATGAGAGGGGTTCTGTGTAGACTATGCGTCCAAGAGGAGGAAAGATAGCTTCTTACCAGTCGATAAATTGGAATATGTTGGGGCGTGTAGGCCAAGATGGTGGTCATGGTCATGGTAGCCAGACACCGGGATCTCAGAGGCAGCAGGGCAGGATAACTCAGGGTAGCCATGCTGTGTTGTCGGGCCACGGCACTGGGTAAACATATGTAGTGCAATAGACCTGACTGTTGTAGGATCTCAGGCCTTCAACTGTCAGAGGTACTATTCTAGTATCATCTATTTTATCTTCAGTACTTTTTGATATGGGTTCCACACATAGCTTTATATTTTTTCCCTTTGTGAAGTTCCTTGGGCTCTGTGTTTCTTCTTCTTCTGATATTATGAAGCTAGACACTCTGTTGGGAACTATAACGACTGGTGTGTGTCATTGCAGGGACTGCCCCAAAGGGGTTGGTGGGTGTCACTTTGAATGGGAACTATATGTATTGGAGATGACGAGCTATGATTTCATTCTCACGATGGAATGGTTGTTACACTTCAATGCCTTTTTGGATGGCTATCTTCACAGTTTGAGTTTCACATCACCAGAGAGCAGATAGATTCTATACAAGGGTGAATGAGATGTTAAGGCGAGCCGAGATAGACCCGAGCATCGTGGGCGAGGTGGAGTGGCGGCCCAGATTGCGAGTTTATATCTAGATGATTAGGGGACATATTAGAAGGATTTCCCTCTAGTAGTTGGTCATTTCAGAGATGTATTCCCAGAAGACTATTCAGGTCTTCCTCCAGAGCGAGAGGTGGATTTATTTATTGAGCTTATTCCAGGAGTAGAACATGTGTCCATTTCACCTTATAGTATGGCTACAACTGATTTCTAAGAGCTCAATAAGTAGTTAGTAGAGTTACATAAAAAGTTTTCATCTGACTCAGTACTTCTCCATGGGGTTCGTTAGACCTCTTTGCGAAGAAGGCAGACAGTACCCTCAGACTCTGTTTAGATTATCGGATATTGAACTAGCTGACGGTCAACAAATGATATCCCTTACCAAGGATTGATGATCTTTTTGATCATATTTGGGGAGCATGAGTGTTCTCAAAGATTGACATGAGATCTGTATATCATCAGTTATGAATTAGAACATCAGACATACTGCTTATAGCTTTTCGGAGCAGATATGGTCTATACGAGTACTTGGTTATGATGTTCGGACTCACGAACATGCCAAAAGTGTTCATGTATCTGATGAAACATGTGTTCTATACATATCTGGATTCGTTTGGGATAGTCTTCTTGGACGATATCTTGTTGTACTATCACATTCGACATGACCATTCTACCCTTCTTGAGATCGTACTCAGTACTTTGAGAGAGAATCCTCTATATGCTAATCTCTCAAAGTTCCACTTTTGGATGGACCAAATACACTTCCTGGGTCATATCATCTCAGTGGCAGGTGTTTCGGTAGACCCAGATAAAGTGAGAGCAGTAGTTTCCTAGGAGTAGTAAAAAGAACATGTTTGACATAAAAAGTTTCTTGGGTCTGCCTGGTTACTACAAGCACTTTACACGGGACTTATCCTGCTTAGCAGCGCCGTTGATGGGTTTAAATAATAAAGGTGTGAAGTTAGTTTGGTTAGAAGCTTGTGAGAAATAATTTCAGGAGATAAAGGGAGGGTTTACCCCAGCACCAGTCCTGATACTTCCAAAGCAGGGGAAGAGCAATACATTTTACTGTGATGCATCCGTTATTGGGCTGGGAGCAGTGTTGATGTAGGGAAATTGAGTTGTTGTGTATGGGTCTCGACAGTTGAGGGCACATGAGAGGAATTACCCAATGCATGATCTCAAGTTGGCTTCAATTGTTCATGCGTTACGCTGTTGGAGACATTATCTCTTTGGAGAAATTATTTTGGTGTTTATGGACGACAAAAGTATCAAGTACATATTTACACAGTGTGACATGTATATGAGACAGAGAAGGTGGGTTTAATACCTTCAGTACTTATACTTTGAGCTTTCATATACACTTGAAAGGTGTAATGCAGTAGCTGATGCACTGAGTAGGAAGACTCAGACACAGACTATACAGGAGGCCGGTGGTGATTGGTAGCTTCTGGCTTTGTTCTTTGAGATGCATTTGGAGGTGCATGATAGTGTGGGGAAAACCTATATCTCTTCCTTAACTGTGAAATCTACCCTCATAGATAGAGTGATGATGATACAACTATCAAATTAAGAAGGCCTAGTTCAACAGGAGTCAGGGGAAAGTGAGGACCCTCGTCCTGGATAGACGATGGGTGATGATGAGGTATTGTGTTTCCATGTACAAGTGTGGGTTTAAAGGGATATACGCGAGGAGTTGATGTATGAGTTTCATGCTTCAGCTTGGCTAGTTCATGATGGGGTTACAAATATGTACCATTACTTGAGACATCAGTATTAGTGGTCGAGTCTGAAAAGGGAAGTAGTTGGTTTTGTTAAAATATGTTCCACCTATTAGCAGGTGAAGGAGAAGCATCAGAAGAAAGAAAAACTGTTATAGTAGTTACCCATTCCAGAGTGGAAACTGGATGATGTCACGATGGACTTCGTGATTGGGTTTCCAAGGTCACTGCGAGGTAGTGATACCCTATGGGTTTTTATGGACAGACATACAAAGGTAACTCACTTTTTTTGAATCATGGAGACCTATGGTGTCGATTATCTTGGGATTTTGAATATCCAAGAAGTATTACGGCTTCATGGGATCCCTCATTCAATCATTTCTGATAGGGACGCCCTATTTATGTCTCATTTATGGAATAGTTTTCAAAGGGAACTTGGTACACAGGTTATTCTATGCACAGATTACCACCCTCAGACCGATGGTCAGTCATAGATTATTATACAACTGCTTGAGGAAATGCTACATGCATGTGTCCTGGACATTGGGGGATCTTGGGAGAAGCACTTACCCCTATTCGATTTTTCAAACAATAACAGTTTTCTGGAAACTATTGAGATGACACCTTATGAGGATTTATATGGTAGGCCATGCGCATCACCGTTGTGCTGGATAGAGGCAGGTGAAGTAGCTTCAGGGCGACCACATCTCGTGTAGGAGAATTCTAAGCAGGTCTGGTTGATTCAAAAGTAGATGGCTACTAAACATTCTCCTCATAAATCTTATGTTGTTCACTGCATACATCCCATGAAGATTGTGTCCGGGGATAATTTTTTCGTGTGTGTTTCACCGATGTTGGTACATAGCCAGATCAGGAGACAGGGAATACTTTCACCGATTTATGTGGGGCCGTTTGAGATTATAGAGAGATTCGGGTCAGTTTCCTACCAGTTGCAGTTACCACAGCGGTACCATTCCATGCACAATGTCTTCAATGTATCTCAGCTGCGTCACAATCATTCAGACCCATCTCACGTTTTTCAGCCCGAGGAGGATGAGCTGCAGGTCCATACATCCTTTGAGGAGCATCTGATTCATATTTTTAATATGAGAATGAAGGTTCTCTAAGGCTGGTCAGTTCCTCTCATTCAGGTGCTATGGCAGCATGGCCAAGTGCTGGACAAAACCTGGGAGCGGGAGACAGACATATTTGCTCAGTGGCCTGAGTTGTTCACAGATTTTTATTCACCACCCTTGGAATGGAAATTCGGGGACGAATTTCTTTAAGGGGGGACGTTTGTAAGAACCCAGTTTATATTCTTAAGGTACGAGTTTCATCTTTTCCATTTCCCTTAAGTGTTTGTGAGAAAATAAGTAAAATGGTGGGGAAATCCAAAATTTTATGGGTACACACCATGTACATTTCCACACACCATGTACTTTGACCGTCTGGGATGAGTACACAGGGCGTGTAGTACTGTCGGTGATGAAGGGAGTAATAACCGACTACACACCGTTTACTAGGTATTTACATACTGTGTACTCAGTTGGAAGGTGAACAGTAAGGCAGTGGATGCAACTTCCATCTCAGCGACAATACACGTTGTGTATTCAGGAATACATGCTATGTAATCATGTCAATAGATGAATAGTGTCATGGTGGAAAGAAGCCGCCAGGGGAACAATTTAAAAAATGAAACGTACATGCTGTGTACTTGATAGTGCACACCATTTAGTCTTATTTTTTATGCTTAAAACAGGCAGTAGCCTCCTCATTTGGTAGATGTGGCAGTGGGTTTATTTGGAGCGTGGGATAGACGACTGAAACTTGGAGGATAACCCGATCGCACACTGGAAATCCGATTCCACCTTCGTCAATCACATTGGGACTATAAGGGTAATCCCTCCCATCTCCTTGCATTTTTTTCTACCAATTATTCTTCTAAGAGAATTTATTTACATTTGAACATGACTTCGTTTGTCCCATATTTAATCCATTTTTTGTCATTTCTGGAGGCGCAGTTCACGTATATTGATCAGAGGAGATCAAGGTATGTGGTATGGTGTTTATTTCCAACTGTTGAGTTGAATTTGTTTTCCTTTCTACTACAAACCAATGTTTGGGGTGTCGTATGGCTGTGGAATTTGCTGAATATTTTCTAGAATTGCATAGATAAACTTTTAGTAAGTTAAAACTGATGTTTGGGATCACTACTTGGATCCAGGAGCACCCTGGGGGTGCATTCCTCTGTTTAGCCATTTGGCCAGAATACCTGTGGGTATTCCGTGAATCTTAGAATGCTTTGAAATTTCCATGAGTGGAATTATATATAATTATTTTCTTTCATATGGGTTGGGCTCGACTCAGTAACTTGTATAGCCTAAGGGAGTGTTCGTTTAACATGCGGGAAACTTTTCTCATGGTGTGGGCAGTAGTTTTTGTGCCCGGGGGCAGTAGTTTCTGTGCCTGTGGGTGAAAAATCATACGACTATAGGAAATATTCGTCATGTCTGTGGGCAGACAGATATGGGTTTCAATTCTAATTACTTGATAGTAAGGATTTTACATTTGCGGACAGTGTTATAATGAATATTCACCATGGTGAATTTCATATGATATACCATCCATGATAAAGCACAGTCTTGGAATGGTTAAATGAATATAAAAATTGAAATATAACTGGTAGAGTTAGTTACTTTGGAGTACTTCTTAGTTTATTGCATTTACATTTGCATACTGTAGTTGCACATTTTCACTAACAGTTGGGCACATGATTTGGTGGGGGCCTACTGGGGTGTATTTCTTACACCCTATTGGGGTCTTGTCTTCATCCCAAACAGACTATATTGATGTAGGGGTCGACAAGGGAAAGGTTCCCTATATAGCTACATGATTGTAGAAGAGGAGCATAAGAGAATGGAACAGAGCTTATGCTTGCGATGCTACTACGTTATGTCCACTCTCCTTTGTTTTTTGGCTATAACTTGTATTTTGTGTTTTATTGTATTTTATTGTAGTGTATCATTTTCTGGTTGCTTTCATAGAATTATTGACATGCTGCATCATTATATGTATAACTGTTAGTTATTTACTTTAATTGTTCATTTCAATTGCCTTTTGCCTACTGCTTCCATTTGTATGTTTATATCTATTTTCGCTGCTCTACACTTTGTCAAATGAGGGAATAGTTTCCCCACAATCATTCCTAGGCCCTCACTACTAGTCGAAAGCCTCTGGCATTTGGGGTCATGCGCTTGAGGTCATGTGACCAACCGGGTTCTGGGCACCGGTTGTGTGGCACCCAGGTCCAAGATGTTATAGTCATCAAAAAATACCACTATAAAAGATTCGAGATACTAAAGGAACCCCATGTTCGTGATGTCCATAAAGACCACTAGAGCATTGATCTATCTGAAGGGCATGACTGAGTACTCAAAGCGGCAGTTCCTATGTCGGAAGGCAATCTTTGAGATATCTGTATCTTTCACCCAAATTTTATGGTATCTGGACCACAATCCTATTTTTGAGAAACATTTTTAATCATTAAAATTATTTAAAAAAACCTCTACTCTAGGAAATTGGTATTTGATCTTAATATTTACCACATTCATCTTCCAGAAGTCAATGGATTATTGGAGGGACCATTCCGCCATTTTCACAAACAACATAGGAGTGGCCCAATCATGGATGCTAAGGTGAATTAATCCTTTATATTCTATATTGTCTAGCTATACCTTTAATTACCTCATCTCGTTGGTGGCTATGTGATATTAGGTAAGAGATATCAACTGTGTTCCCAACGTGATACCAATCGAGAACTCTGCATCCCGCTCTGGGGGAAAACCCGAAGAACCATCCGAAAATACCTCTGGAAATATATAAACTACATGAGCTACTCCACCATTAGTATCATGACCATTGTCCTCTATCGAGAGAAATTATTTCTGAAAAACAACATCTCCCTACTATAGGGGTGGAGGTCCAACATGACTCAACCGAGGATCCAATTCCCAACGAAAAACCTAATGTCTACCATCAGGTTCCATGAAACTGAACCACTACCAAAAGAAATCGATGTTATCCTAAACGTGTATTATCCAATACAAGATAATTATTATGTGGACAAACATATATATATGACCAAGATTTCCCACACCATCTCAACCACTGACACCGAAAGCGTCGAAGACAGGCACCCGTGACCCTGCTCTTTCTTCATTTCCAACGGCATCACCAACTTCGTCGTAAAAGTCTACAATGTGGTTGTGAGATTTAGTGTGTCCAAAAAATGAGTAGAAAAGAATGAAATAGAGGAAATTTTATCAAAAATAGTACCAGATATAGAAGATACAATCAAAATGGTACATTGAACTGTCAACGGTCATGCCTCTGATCCTACTTGTTCCTAATCCACCACAAGGAGATGATGAGTCTCTGCCTGAGGAAACCCTCTATCTTGTCAGTATTCACTAAAATGGATCTTCCCAATATATGTTCTAGCCCATCTACCATATCCATCAAATTAATATCCCTACAACCTCTACGGATCTTAATGTAGTGGCACTCCTTTTGAATCCACTAATTCTTCCCCACACTAATGAGGATGTTCCACCCCGAAAAAGTGATGAAAGTGAAAAATACATCCACATTGATAACATGGCATCAGAGGTAGTGGGCATTCTGGTAGTATGTGACCCAGTCTTCCCTTCTGGTGGCACACAACCGATCTGACATCAGAAGCAATAGATGAGAAATGATCGGAAGAGTGGCTTGAACTACCACCTCTATTATTCACCAGATACTCCTTCCTTTTCCTCTATGAATATCCACCACTACCCACTACTGATAATATCCCAGAGAAACCATCCCATATTTTCTGGTTAATCTCCCCATGCACACTTGATATACAACCTCAAAATAGGTTCTCATCTTAAATAATAAAACTTGGGAGTATATCTCTGGTCGAAACCCATTATTAATCATCTATGCCTTCACTTGCTCATTAGAGATGATTTTAGGAGCATACTAAACTTGATCATCAAAATAGTTGGTGTACCCCAGCATAAAAATATCCCCCTAAACAAGATCCATGAATAATCATGACCAAGAATATGCCACGACCTCCGAGGAGTAATATTCATTGAATATGTCATGGTAATCTCCCCAGCACATCTTCTCATTCTTCCTAGTTTGAAGTACCAATTCCCACCACCAGTGGCTGGGACCCTCTAACAGAAAAGATGCACGCTTCACCCTAAGCTGCATGTGTGTATCCAAGAACTTGAATATGTGCTCGCTCATTTAGAATAGCCATTTATAATATTTTTACACAAAAAATATTTTCATAAAATTAAATCATTATATAAAGTAAAAAAAATTCTAGAATCTTTTTCATAATATAGTTATTTGATTTAAAATAAAACCATAAAAATTATCCAATAGTGATTGTATTTATAATTTTCTATGACAAAATATATTTTTAATAAATATTAAAAATTGTTATAATAAATTTAATATGATTTAATTTGGTCTTAATAAATAATAAAAATTAATCCATTGAAAAGAATGGATTATTTTTTCAATATAATCCAATTTCAGGAAATGTTATGAATTTCGAAATAGAGATTATTTTTCCTAAAATATAAAGATGAAACTAAAAATATTAAAACTCTATTTTGTTGAAAAATAACCCTCTAATGGCCAATGTTGTGTAGAAAATTGTATTTCATTAAAATTTATTAAAAATATTAAATTCTATACCTTAAAGGTTAAAAAAATAAAATAAAATTGTGGGTTTTCCAATGGTGTTCAATTTTCCCCTACCTCTATTTTCATCATAAATGTATAAAACATAACAAATAATTCCCCTTAATGTTCAATAAATTCTAATAGATTATCCCACTCCTGTTCATTCAATTTTTTGATTCAATTGTTCATATATTATTTTAATTCTTTAAAATACAATGATAATGTTTTTGATGTTGTATGGTTATCTTCTCAGAATTAAAAAACTACCATTCAATGTAATGTTTTCTAACAACATCACAAGCATAAAATACTCCATATGTATATATTAATTTCATTTTAAGTGAGAAACATTAATATTATTGATTATTATAAGTTATATTTTATTTTATTATTTATATGTCGATATTATCAATTATTATACTACCATGATAGGTCGTTATAATTAAAAAACGTCAAAATAACACTAAAATATCATATATATTTTTAATATAAGGATTTAAAATCATTTATTTTAATATAACTTTTTTATGAAGATATTAAGGGGATTCTAGCTCTGAATTAGATGATACATGTTTTAATAACCAAAAAAAATTATTTATATACCAACTCAATGTTCTCCCATTCCCCAATTAATGGGCCTCAATGTTGAAATGGTTTTATGCTATTGGGGTTTATGATTTAAATTTTTCTTATATTCCTCATAGACTATAATTATAGATTATTTCCTCTTGATATAACATACCATTGAAAATTAACATCCCTACTACAGTTTTATCAATTTTTTAATAATATAATTTTTTTACAATGTAAATTTCATATTTATTCAATGTTAATTCAAGTATATTACCCTAAACAAGCATATAATTCCATTTAATAGTTAAAATTTTACACTTAATATATCTATCTCTATTTATTACGTATCTATGATTATATAAGTGGTTTTACGTGGATTATTATGAAAGGTAACATTTAAAAATTATCTATATATAATCATTGTATTGTACATTTTATATAATAGGTGGACCCTGAAAATATATATCAAATCATCTCATTGGTAGGGATCATGAAATTAAATATCATATGTATTTTTTTAAAAATTCATTAATTTATGTAAGATATATTCAAAATATGTAGTTATGGAATGATAACTATTTTCCCCTATATACCTTCAATCATAATTAAATACATTATTTTAATTGTGTGAATCTTTATCGTTTTGTAGTACATGGATATATTATGTTCAAATAACTATTAAATTATTTAATTTATTTATATTATATTATTTATTTCATTATTTTTTACGATAGAATCTAGTGTGTGATACACCTTACTATTAATTTCAGCTCAATGATTTTTATGTTTTATATTTTATCTGAAAAATTATGTTGAAAAAAATGTGATGCAAATGTAATCAATATGATAAATAATAAATTTTCTTCTATTTAAAATTTTTATCTCATTTTTTCAAAGTAAATTAATGTTCAGTTTTCTATTGAGATTTATTGGAATTGTATACTAATGTATCATGTGAATTGTGATTTAGGTGTTGAAAAATATTTTTATAATACCCCAGCCAATTATTAGGAGTTATACATATTGTTTTTTAATCGAAAAATTATTAAAAATAACGTTTACTATGAAATAATTGAACATTGGATACTATTACATTAAATTTCTGATAATTGTGTTGTATAAGATTCAATTTTAGGGGGAAATGGAAAAATTACTTTTAATAATATTAATTGTATGAAAATAAACAAAATCACATTAAATTAATGACAATTGAAATTTAAATATATATAAATTAAAATATGCTCATAACAAAGTATATTAAATATTTCTTATTAAATATAAAAAAATAATAAAAACTTTGTCTCAATAAACATTTATATCCTAAAATTGATGAAGTAACTTATTCCATGAAATGAAATATTTTTCTATAATTATATTAATTGATGAGGAATATGATGATATTAAAATTTAATTATGTTTATTATTTGGAGACAAATTACACATAAGATAGGGATGTGTTATAAAACATAATGAAATTGAATGAAAATGTCAAATATTATATATTCTAACTCAATTAATGGATATTGATCTAATAAAAAACATAAAACATTGGAACATTTTAAATCAAAATAAGCTAAAAAAGTTTAATTATAGTGGAAAAAACCCATAAATAAAAATTAATATTTTATAGAAATGTAAATGTTAAAATTTCAAATCCATTGTGTTATTTTGATATATTTTCTCTTTTTTGTCCAAAATTTATTATATGTATTTATTGTGAGTTTCAATTAAAATTAAACATTTTTGGCTACATGGAATGAGGCACATAGTTCTCTCATGGTTATGAGAAACATGAAAATAGCCTAGTGAAATTTGTGCACACATGATAATGGTGATGTCAAGGCTGCACGATCCAGTAAAATTTTTGGCAGACCACATAGTAATTTTTTTCTCTTAAGACTGTAGAAATATCCTAGGATCATGGAAAATCTCATAGTAATACCCTCAAAAGGAAAACCAGGTGACATATGTTACATTTAGATAAATCAGAAACATGATTGGCACACAATACAGAAAACCATATTGACAAACCATGATACCTTTCATAGCTATTGATATATAGAAATTCATAAAGTAACCATCCAAGATATTAATTCCCTAACATCCGTTTATCAGACCAATTTGACCCATATATCATAGGTACACCCCCACACAATCTCTTCTACATTGGGTACCATGTCATTACTATATTTGGTTTGAACTATCCATATATCTTCGTGTAGGGTTATCCTTTCTACAATTTTTCATTTTCATGGTATCATATTTATTTTTTATTTGTATGTATCTTCTCTAATAGATTAAAATCCATAAACTATGTTTATCATTCTTAATTTTTGGAAAATATTGATGGATATGATGTGTTATTTTTTAAAATATTGTATCCTTAGTGCATATGTCTTTTTTAATAGGTTCTAGAGATTTAAAATAAATAGGTAGGTTGTTCCATGAATTCACATTATTTGATGAATTTATTTTACATCATTTGTTTTCTGAATGTGTTTTATAAATTGTGTTAGTGGTCAGAATAATTTTTTCAGGATTTTAGGTGTGTGTATGGATTTAACAATCATTCGGTAAAAGAAAATAGTTTACATTCTTGATTTTTTTTATTGTTATATGTTTTATTATGTAATAGGTGGTTCATGTTACATATGAAATTCAATTGAGAAAAATAGTATCATATGTATCTAATTGAGTAGACTAGGTATCATATGTTAGGTGAGTTAGCATGGTTGAGGTTCTTCCTCTATATGATGAAATAAAATAACTAAACTATTTAGTTTTTCATGTGATGGGGTTTAGGGGACATAAAAGGACCTTAATGTATTTTATATGTGACCATTATGCATACAATGACCCTGAGACCCTCTAATCCTATAAAAAATGGGATTTCTAGTGGTTCTCAGGCTATACGTGAAATTATCTTATTTTCGTATTAAATTCATCTCATAATTTCAAATCATGGGTTGTTTAAAATTAAATCATTTTATTTTTTAAATAAATTTTTGTTAATTTTTCAATTATTGTTAATGAATGTAATCACTTTTGGTGGTATCCTATTATGAATTTATACCACACCAAAAAAACCACCCTATATTTATTTTGACCTCATTATTTTTGAGATATATAAAAGGAAAGGCTTCCATAATGGTGTTGGTTTTTCCAAATTCTAGTGGTTTCCTCTTGGTATTGGAGTTGATTATGATAGTATGTGGTAATTAAGTCACATGTTGGTTGGGGGAAAGGTTATGTAGTTTTTACCCACCCATTTCTATTTGGATGTTATGGTTTTTATAATTGTAATGTTTTAAACTCATTTTGTAGTGTTAAATTCTTTTCTATTGGTGAATGATAGTTTTTATAATATGATATATGTTTCTTGTGGGGTTTTATAGTAGTTTTTCATGGTAAACATCATTCCCAAAAAAATTCATGATATATAGGCACTAGTTTCATGCCAGTTGGGATTATAAATGCCTCTGGGGCCATTCAACGAGTAGGGTTTGGTGTCAGTATAGATGGAATCCCTTCTCGTTTCATGAAATAATTGTATCGAATAATATTTTAAAATTTTATTGGGTTATGTTATTTTGGAGCCTCCTGGTAATCTTGATCTAATAATACTAAGGGCTGAGGCCATGTTTGGGAGCTAGGTTTCTTGTCATAAATCATTGTGATTGTCCATCAGTCACCATGGGATGTTTAGGACATGGTTTAGAGTTTACCAATGGTTGATATGTAAGTAATACAGAGAGTAAATGGTTGTTTATATTGGGTGGTGTGTTTTGAGTTGTTATTTTTTATGTTATGGTCTTTCCTTAAGTAATGGTAGTGTTTATAGGTTTTCAATTTGTTAAAAATTCATAATGCATTGAATTTTTCCTTTTGATAATTGATTATTGTAAAAAAATTCATCCTCAAATACATCCTTTACAACCAATGGATGATAATGGATAGAATAATACCACACTAATTAGTCAGAGGATTATGGGAGCCCTGGATTGGGACGTTCATGTTTTAGATTAGGGATAGGTCTTATATCCTTATTATGATATCGAAGATGAACCGATTCTAGATATTGTTATGATTAAATATTTCCTCAAGAACAAACCTTATCCCGTCAGGTATAGCATATCCCCCATTAAAAAAGTAATGTATTGGAAATATTAATAGGTTTTTTAGAAATAATTATACATCTTTGGTTGTTAATGTAATGTGTATTTCATTCATGTTGGATGGTCCCATTTTTAGGTAGTGGGACTATGTTATTAAAATCAAAAAACATGATCATATTGGTTGGAAGTGATTCAAGGCTATATTCAACATTTAGTATTTCATTATGACAGTAGACCTCACTATTAAATGATAGTTATCAGAACCCCATTGTTGGTGGATTGTGTTGGAATATGCCAAATGCATAGATTTATTGTTCAATTTTTCACCTGAGGTTGTTTCTAATGAGAAAATGAAGGCTTACCATTTTCAGAAAGGGTTGAAACAAAAAATTCGGTCTATATTCTTCATGATCATACTAAATGTATTTGTTATGGTAGTTGATCGATCCCAAATTATATAAATGAACTGGGATGGAATGTCTTGAATCTCAATGACAGCTCTACCAATGATCAAGGGTGGTGGTGGTTCTTCAGCAAATAAAATAATGCACAAATAACAAGAGAATAAGGGAGGTGGTATCACTTGAAACCCATATCAAACACCTTTTTATGTTACCACTAGTAGGGGATAATATGTTTTTTAATTTTGTGTAAGGTTGAGTCATGTGTGGTTGGCATGATGATTTTATACTAGAACATTCTATTAGTGAAGTTACGTGGGTCACATGTAGACATTCTATAAGACATTTATTCGGAATCAAAGTGGTCTAGGCTCCATGGTGCTTTAGAAATTCCTAGATCCATAAAGTGAATCTGATAGTGAGTATTCGACCATATGAATCAGAAATAAATTATTAATCACTATGATATTGATTAACATCTAGATGTATCAGATAAAATACCACTTATATATTAAGGTTTTATTTTTAATGCATCATCCATAGTTGTTGTTTTAATGGATAGGGTTGAATATAATTATTTTTATTTTGGTATTTTTTGTAAAAATGTAGAAATCTCCAAATGAGATTATGACATATTAAATGGTTGTTCTTATTCCCCTTGAAAAAAATAGTGAATAATGTATTAGATGTATTTCATATGCACTCATTATTTTTTGGGTTGATTTGGATAGGTACTTCCTTGTTTTAGAAATAGATATCCTTTTTGCAATCATTAAAATATCTTAGATGGTTCATTTTAGAGAACATATTGACTGTTATCCTTATTATATGACTATTATAGAATCTAATAGGATTATATTTGTTTTTCATGGAAAATTAAATGATAGATCAAGGAGAGTAATAACTCCACTTCAATATGTTTTTATCCACAGTTTCTAGGTCATGAATATTATTCTAATGTATTTTGATACATGTTATGAGGATGAGTTTCCTCTAGTGGACGATTATTTTTCAATGGTTTTCCCAAATTATTTCATGGGGTTTCTTATAGAGTGGGTTTTTATGTTTCACATAAAATTATTGATGATAACATAGATTATATCTCTTCTATCATATCATATGGCCCCATTTTTTTAAGGAATTAATGAAATAACTTGAATATTTGGAATACAAAAGATTCATACTCTTTAGAATATCCCCTTTTCCCTCCCTAGTTCAATTTTATAAAAAGTTTGATAGTTCCCTTCGATTTTATATTGATTGTCATAGTTTTAAGGAAGTGAAAAAATGGATAAATACCCTTTGTATCACATTGAGGGCATATTTGGTCATATCATGGGGGTGTGATTTTTCTATGATTTATCTATGGTTAGTGTATCACCAAAACATGGTTCTAGGATTCAACATTCCCAAAACAACCTTACAAATTAGCTTTTACAATATTGATTATTTTATCATTCCATTTGGGTTGATGAATGATTCTATAATTTTCAGGGTGGATATGAACTGAATGTTTAATTAGTACCTCGAATGCATTAGTTTTGGGTTTGGGGACAACATATTAGTCTACTAAAATTTTTTTAAAGATTATGGGAAGGTCCTGAGTATTATTATAATCACTTATTAAAATCCATATCATAATTATTTTCTTTCCAAGGGAATATTATGTAATTAATATTTTAAATTTTTTGGACATGTGAACTTGGATAGTGGGGTTTCAGTGGACCCTAACAAAATCACAGTGTTGTTATAAAAAGAGAAACTGAGGATCATCTTCAATATGATGAAATTTTTTGTGTAGTATGGATACTGTAGGAAGGATTTTAGATACATGAAATGAAATATTCAACCATGGACACACATACATAGAAAGGGAACTTTTTTTAATGTAGCTTAGAATGTCAGAAATCATTTCAGGTAATAAAGATTCATTTGACCACATCCCATTAATGATCATTCCATAATATATGAAGTGATAAATGGTATATTAGTATGAATCAATTTGGGTTATTTTGTGTTTCTTGAAATATTATTATCATTTGGTGCCACAGAACGCTAACAAAATATAGCCGGACCAAAGTAAGTACCCAAACCATGACATATAACTGATAGTGGTGATGTATGATTTGAAAACTTGGTTTCACTATATCATTGGGAAAAAATATAATGTCAACTCATATCATAAGATTTTTCTTATAACTTGCAACCAAATGGATATAAATTTGAGGCATCATTGATTGGATTATTATATTCAGGGTTTCATTTTGATATTTTCTATAACTAAAAAATTGGGATGTTTTATCTAGCACCCTTAGCAGGATGATACTGGAAATGTAATAAAAGAGTTTATTGACAACTGATCATTAAAAAGGATTTTTTTTTAAAAATATAAATAAAATGTATTATAGTTTAGTAATGTTCTAAACCAACATTCAATATATTTCCTACCATATTTATATGATTTCGGAGGAACACCCTATTGATTGTTTTTTCATCATTCTATGTAGACCATAAACACATTGGAGGTTTATAAAAACTAGAAAATATCTTATTTGGGGACTATTTGATTAAAGGGTCATCTCCGGGTTCTATTATCACCATGGATGGTTTGGATGGGGGTGGACACTAGTATCAATGGGTTTTTCTTCTTGATACCGAAATGAATTTTATGACATGTTTTTCTAGTTTTTGTGGTTGGTTATGTGTTTCGATAGAGGATACTTCATGTTTATGTTATATAAGTGTCAACAGATCAAAACCACGAAATTGTGACACCCATGTTTTCTTCAACAGAACATCATTCATACATCGATGTGTGATATGGTCTCCATGAACTTCATCATTGTATAACATAATACACTATAGGAATGGATCACTATTTGGTTTGGTATTTATCATATCTCCACATCCTCCCATTTCATTTAGATCATGACCTAGTCAATGTTTGATGATTTGGGCTGGTTATATGCTCTAGATAAAGTTAGGAATCAAATTGTGATATTGGATATTGGTTTATACCGTGACCCATTTTTTCACCATGGTATTGAGAAGAGAATCAAAAGTAAATGGGGAAATATGCCAAGCTTGGTATGGTATATAATCATTAAATTGATGGACAAATAGATTGGGATAACAAAATTTTCAAGGTAATTATCTATAAATATATGATAGATTTCAGAGGATCATTAGATAACCATTGGGGATTGGTGGAATTTCCCTTTAATATTAAATTCCAATACAAAATATGAATTGTTCCCATAGGGGCACCCCATGTTCTCCCATGTCATTTAATTTTTTAAGGAATAGTAGTGGGTGAGACTTAAAAGAAAGGACTGAGCCTCATTCAATAGACATATAACAATCATCAATTATTAATCTAGTGGTTTTTGATGGAATAGTGCCACCATAGATTTTATGATAATAAAAAACAATGTTTTATATTTCATAGTTGGTGACAATTATTTTTGATTGTTTTCCACATCCATGGGTCAACATCGTCATGGTAAATATTGGAATTAGAAACTGAGATATGTCAGAAATTTACATATTTCCAATATTATTGTATGAAAAAATAACATTAGACATTAATGACCTTGTTACCATTTATCCATGATGTATTTGATTTTACTCAACTAAATAATTATATCTCAGACCCATATCACATGTTTAATTGGGAAGAGCTGGAGCAAGAATCTAAATTTTCATTAACTGAGAGACCGGTGCAGAATTTAAATTCATATAAAAAATTACCATAGGTAAAATAAATACAATTTGTAAAATCATTTGAATATAAAATAATGAATAAAAAAGATAATAGAGAAAAATCCTTAGGTGGAATTGTTTTTATCTAATCGTATTTTAGTTTTACATTCTAAGGGTTAAAACATATAATGGAGGGGGGGTTTCATGTATGTGTTGTTATTATAATGAATTATATTTCATATTTTAGGATATAAATTGATTAAATTTATTTACAAATAGATGATATAGATATTTTATTTTAGGGGAATGCATAGATGGAGAATAACAGTTAGTAGAAACTACAAACGTTCTAAGTAAAATTTTCCCCATAGATGACGACACTGTCTATGATGCTATACCTAGTGCCCTAGTGTGCATACCTATAAAAAAAGGTTTTGCATGGATATTTGAATTGACCCTATGAAATGTACTGTATCCTCCATTAGTAATACCATGTGCCATATATTATTATTTTATAGAGGAGGAACATGATTTGGAAAACTGTTCTTATAACTATGAGGCATTCGATATATTTTAAATAATTATAATAATTAAACTGCAACTACCCAATTTTAATTACCAAACACAAATATAACTACCATTAAGACCCCTATACCCTAGGCACAACCACACTCTTCCATCCTATTATCTCATGGACTCTATATCATACTTGGATTATTGGGGAATCATCATGAAATCATCATGTAATCCCCTTGTTTATCCGATAATACTTATTTGTAGTTCAGTCTCTCTTATTTATTAGGTTTTATATTCTCTAATTGTTTCAACTCCTTAACTATGGTGAAATTTTTTATATTTGGGGTAATTATTGATTGTCATTATTTTATCATATATTAATATGTATTCTATTCAGTGTGGTTTTTGGATTCCATTTGGTTTTATGTGATTTACAATAAAGATGTAGTTGGTTAAATGAATTTGAATTATTTAATGATTTATTTATTCTTTATTAGTCTCTAATATGGGTTCTACAAAATGTGTGGGTGGTTTGATTCAATTTTATAGTGATTTTTTTTGTGCGTAGGGATTTAATAAAGATGTGACTAATGAAAATGATATATTTCATATGTATTTCAATTAATTAATTTGTGGTTTTATAATAAGTGGTTCATGCGACAAAAGAAATAAAATTGAGCACAATGGAATAATATGTATATATGTGTCAATATTAGTTCTGTTGTATATGTAGAGTTGTCATGGCTATGGTCTTGTCTCCCTGGAATGGATTGCTATAACAACAATAAATAAAATATCATGTGGTGGGGATTAGAGGATCATGAATGACCTTATTTTTTGATGTTTTGATCAATGATAGTATGAGAAACCAAGGACCCTCTTTAACCATTTACATTAGGGATTTACCATCGTTCTCATTATATGCTTATCGTTTAACTTTTACCCTCATTTCAGTCTACTTCTAATATCAAATAACATTTAACAAAACTCACCATCAATTTTCATAAAAAATATCATGTTATTTTTTCATATATTGTTAATTCATGGAAAATATATTGGTGTAATCCAAATTAAATTTTTCTCATACCCTGCATACACCCATGACTATATGTAGATATCTTTAGGTTTGATCGAGGTAATGTAATAGATATGAATGGTGGAGATGTTGGATCATTGTGCCTGTGGATAATAATCTGGTAGGAATTTTTAGTAATGGAATAAGGGCATTGGATAACTTGTTTCACATTGGAATGGTTTTATCATTTTCCCATCCCAGTTTGTTTTTTTTATATTTTGGTTTTTGTTGGAATTATAAAGTGTTTGAATCATGTTTTAATTTAAAATTTTGATCAATTGGATTGGAATGTTGTATATGATGTGATATATGATTTTTGGTATTTTGGATAGTTGTCTACAATGAGGAAAATTGTTTCATGTTTTATTTATTTATGTATAGGAACTTTTTTAATGCCCTTGGGAGATGTGAATTAGCTTTTGGCCATGCCATAGGTTTGGTGTTCAGGAGGATTACATCGAATCCTGATTCATGATAGAAAATATACACATCATGAAATGGGAAACATGTTTATAAAATGAGATATGTATGAAGGATGAGAGATTATTAGGAAACACCCTAACGTTGTATTCCACATTTGTTGAAAATACTAATCCTAAAATAAAATAATATTTTTTATTGTACATTTATACCCTGAATATTTATTTATTTATTTTACATAATACCAATTATTTATATTTTATTCTAAAAAATTTAATTGTTAAATGTAAATATAAATATTATGGTATTAATTCATCATATTATTCTATACATCTTTCAATTAAATATATTTATCCTTACATCATATTCATGTGTTCATAACCACATTATACATAAGGGTGGTGATAAAAAAATTCCAAATATCATGTTTTATCTGATGAATGAAAAGGGGTTTCAGTAAAATATTAGAAAAATGATCATAATATTTCTAAAGAACTATTATTGAATGTATCATTACAATATATTCTTAGTGAAGCATAATGAACATAATGTTTTTATGTTTCTAAGAACATAAATACCATTTCTAGATCATTACAAACATTGTTGATCAAAAAACCCTCTGCACATTGAAAATTATTTTTAAAAACATATAAAATAGATAATATTTGGAAAAAAATTCTCAATTTAAATAACTATGAAAAATTGTTAATGAACAATTAAATTGTGTATTGTTCACGTTGTCATGAAAGTATTTTCATGTTGTAATACATAATGTCGATATTATGTTAACAATTCTAAAGAATTACCTTTTTTAGAAAACAACATAAATATTAATTTAAAATAATTTTTAAAAAGGTAAAAATCGAAGAAATCACAATAAAAAATGAATAAAATTTAAAAATAGTATATCATCCATATGAGATAACATGGATATGGATGAAAATGGATGTCCATGTAAAAGTAGAGAAATAATGGTGAAATATATTAAAAACATTTTATAAATCATTTTATCTACTAAATAGTGAAATATGTTTCTAAAATGTCAATAATACAAATATATGTAGAGTTCATTGAAAATTTAATGGGGGTTTAAATGTTGATCATATAATTTATTTTATAAAAATTTATGAAACCAAATGATTAAAATGTGTTTTTAACCTAAACCATATAACAATATAGACTCACCATAATCGTAATCCCTGAGAAAAAACAACATGAAATAAAATATTAAATTTCCACATCATAAGGATATTCATGATAAAAAATAAAATGGTATTATAGAATTCATATAAAATAATATAGTCACATATCATAACTATATTCTCCAATGAATGAAAATTTGATCTAAACTGACTCTACTATGATTATATCAATGGATTGAGAATAATTTAATTGACTGAATATCTGTAAATAATGTAAATCAACCAAAAATTTTGAAGTAAAACACAAATAAAAAAAATGTAATTTCACACATAATAATGGAATTATATAATCACTAAATATGTTATAAGACCCAGTGAATGAAATTACAGTGTAGAAACACCGTAGTGATTTTTAAAAATCATGTAAAATAAAAATCGATGGCATAATTTGAATTATTATATGAAATATCATGATGTATAATTGATTGATGATTCAACACATAAAATGAGTGTTATTACACCACTTAAAATAAATTAGGTTTGTAACTATAAAATATTCATCAATAAAATTAAATTCTTTTGAAATCCTCTACCTTGAGTCTGGAATATTAATATACGTCCATTGAATACATTTTAAAAATAATATATAAATTATTTTAAAAAAGTATTTTCTTTTTATATGTTATTTAAATTATCATTAAATATATTTATATATATATATTACCATTACATACTTATATAATTAATTTGGGGAAGTTTACTAGGATTATTTTAATGATATTCGATTCATCATTACAGAATAACATTGGAATATTCACAACAGTATATGATTTTATATTTACATATTCTACTAAATAACTATAAATATATAACTTTTATTTTAAAACATTAATTTTTTTTATAAACTCTTATGAATTATTATTATGATAAGTTATTTTTTTAAAGGTCATAGGTATGGTAGGTTATACATAATGACGAGTAATGTTTTAATTTACCAATGTACATGAGGGAAATAATGTATGTATTATTGTTTTATTATAAATTGGTATTTATATTATAAAAATAATAAAATTTTGTTACATGCACTAATATATACCATCTATGTGATTATGTGATGAAACATTAATCTCAAGTCATTGTGGAGGTGGTGATCCACATATACACATGAATTACATAATAATTTTCTAATACACTAAATATTAAGAAAAAAATATTATATATTATTTTACCAAAATAATAAATATTTCATGATATATATATATCCATATATATTAAAACCATCATTAATACCATATTTGAGAGGTGGTAATGGAAAATGTATAATATCATTTCTCAATGTGACACAAAGGATGGTTTAATTTCTATTTTTTTGGAAGGAGAGAAATTCAGTATATTAAAATAAAAAATAAAATATCCATATTTATTACATACTAATATTATTATATAATAATTCAAAAACAAATTTTTAAGGATTTAGAATAATAAAATCTACTATAGTATTTAGTTAAATGTTATACATATTCATCTAACAGCTTCTATTTTTTGCATATTAATCCCATAGTGTATGGTTTTATGACCAAAATTTTGTCCCCTATTATATGGGTTGGGTTTTAGGAAGTAATTTTATAATGGAATGGTGGATCTATAGTGCTCAAATATATTGAGGAATATAGTAGAGTGGGATCCCATTTATATGTTCTAAGAGGGTAATTCTAGGATAATTTTTATGGATTTAAATTAATATTGATATGTTATCCTGGGATATTAGTTCCAAATAGAAATATTTTGATGAATTTTCATGGAGGAGTTAATATAATCTCATCCAATAATTTTTTTTACATTTTAAGGGATTTTTTCACCCATATATATTTGTATTAACCACCTATTACTCCTTTGATATTTACCAAATTATTAAATTGTTCTCTTCTTTAGTGGCCATTAGTGTAACTATAAAAAAAATTAACCATCATTGGGTCATGAATGACAATAATTATCATATAACAATAATTTTTTTAGTTGTCGATATTTATTAATATTAAATTATATAATAAACTATTATTAAAAAATTATCATTAATGAAAAAAATTAAGAGCTGTTCATTTCATATATTTTTAAATTCATAAACATAGTAATAAAATTTGAATATAATTTTTAACATAAATAATAAATTATTATTAATTATAAATTTTCTTTAGGAACCATAATTTTTTTTAAAATATATTATATTTAATAGTTCTAAAATTATTAACTTTTATTTTTCAAATACTGTAACAATCACTGAGTAAGCATTGTAAATGTTTTTATAGTAAATATATAACCCCTACAAAATAAGAATAAATTTTCAAATGATAAATTATTTCATTATACTGTAAATAATATAATTTTTTCTTCATATTTTATTTTTATCTTTATGTTAACATATAAATCAAATATAAAATAGAGTGAAATTTTCAATTTTTCATTACACAAAAAACTATAGTCCAAAATGAAATCATAAATGATAAAAAAAGTAAAAATTAAATCAAAATTATATAATAATGGATGAAGTTATATAATAAATAAAAATAAATGAATGTTTTTAATGATTAAAAATTATTATAACATTAGTTATAATCATAATGATCCATTTTACATTTACCGATGTAACATATGTAAACTATGGTTAGTATTCATAATGATGAAAAATAAAAGGGGAGGATTTTAAAAAATATGATCATCTATAATCTATATGTGTAATATATTTTTATGATTCATTTTGTATGTGTGCATTATGGAAATTTAATATATAAATTTAAAACACAATGAAAACCTATTTTTTTTAAAGTGATTTCATGCTTGTGAATGAACATATAAAAAATACGTAAAATGATGAATCAAATTTAATTAATTTGAATATATATAAATAAATAATTTTTTTTTATTTTTAAATAAAATTAAATATATTATATAACTTATTAATGAAAACAAATTATATTTTTACAAAAAAATTCAATTTCATTATTAACCAATAATCAATATTTTGAGAAAAATCCTTTAATTTATCCCTAATATAATTTTGATTTGATGAATTAAAAATTGATGTAATTTTTCTTATAATGTTTTTAAATGTGGCATAAATATTATTATTTTTTACAAAAGTATATTTAAATAATATTTGAAGAATAAAAACACATTACTAAAAATCATGTGCCTATTTGTTTTGCACTAATCAATATAATTCGATTATGTAAAACCATTATACATATTTTTATATTTTTTTCATTGTTTACAAATACAAATTTTCTAGCTCGATTAGTCACATTTGAAAAATAATATTCATATACTATATCAAAAATCTGTTAAACATCAATGTATTGTGTTTAGAAATCCCCCAAGCATTATGTTCATTTATAAAATTATTCTATTTTGTGGATTACTATTTACGAAATTTGAATACCAAAAAAATTAACATGATCATGGAAGCCAATATTTTATGAAATTAATATAAGTTTTTGAAATACAATATGATAAAAACAGTTGGTAAATCAAATTTTTGAAATGAAAATAGGTGAAGAAAAATAAAAATGTAACATGATATAATATATTAAAAAATTATATAACTTTATAATATTATTGGGAGGTGAATATATAGATATGGAGAAAATAATATACTATGAAAATATTTATTATGATAAAGAGAACATGGGTCAAAATAAATAGAATTATCAAGAAAATGTTAATGGCCACAAATCCACAAATCCATGATGTGTAAAAATGAACATAAGATATTATGATATATTATTTAACTCAAGATCCTTGTAATATTTTTTGATTAATTCATGTTCTACACATCCATATACAATATGAAAATATTCTTATATTACAATTATAATTTTATCCTTCAATCAATTCCCACCACTAACCCTCTTTTTCTACAAATGATAAAAAATAATTATAAATTATTAATATTTGAAAAACCATTGTAAAGACCTCAAAAATTCAAGAAATTTTTTTTTTCTTAATTTTCTTTGGAATTTTACAAGAACAAAGTTTCTGACGGCACCTAATTCTGAGGCCCGGTGTGCCCGGAATCATTTTCCAAAGTTTGGCTCAGGTACGTTTAGTGAACGAACGAGCGTGTTTTTCTAACTTTTGAATCGGTGCTCGGAATCGAATTCTGGGGGGCACCGATGGAATCATAGCACAGATTTTTGCTTAGAAATTCCTTTTCCGGAGTTCTGTTTGCTCGGGTGTGGTTTTTAGTTTTTGGGGTTAAGTTAAGAAAATAAAATAATGTGGTGCGACAACTTTATTTTATTTGACTTAATGCCACTTAAATCAACTTATGCTAAGTTAAGTGGATAGGGTGGAACCCAAAATATCGTACCCTCTTGGTAGGATATTTGTGGGGTGGGGCCTTCACAAGCCCCACCGTTACTTCCCCTCTATGTAACGCACCTGCGAAAACCCCTCTTAATTGAAAGTCAACCGTGCATTTTTTTAGGTAAGAAACGCCCCAATTAATTGGGTAGTTAAGTCGTTACAATTAATTCAACAAATTAATGGTTTGTTCCTTAACATTGGATTTCTAATAGTTGGCACGAGAATAAAATAATCCCAACACCCTTTTGTTGATGGGTTGCTTGTTGAGAGGATTTGGAGAAACTCTATCTTCATCCTCCTTTGCGAAGAATGCGAAGAACGCGAAGAACGTGAAGAACGCATCATCGCCGACGAAGAATGTTGGCCTTCGACTAAAGGTGACGACGAACGCAGAACCCTCGGAGATTGACGAAGATACACCGTGTACCACGACGCCGATGATTCTCCTCTCGCGACGTTCTTCTGCGACCTTCCTTCCCCGCGACAAATCTTCGATCAACTACTTGAGGTAGGAGAGTACGGATCTTTTAAATTTCTTTTATGTATTTTATCCTCAACATGGATTTAATTCGTGAAATTAAATCGGTGTGTTTTCTTTAACCCTCGGAGATCGTCGACGCGACGCCGTGTACCGCGACTACGCGACGCCCCTTCCGCGATGCGACGATCCTCTTCTTCCGCGACAGTCAATCCCGCGAAGGACTCACGTCCGACGATAACTATGGGGTAGGGGTTTTATTTGGGAATAATATTTATTCCCATGGTTGATTCATTCTAAAAAAAGAATCCGGGTCAACTCATCATCAATTTGTTCAGCGTTTGTTTTTATATGCGGGACGTGATTCTTTTTACGGGAGTTTTTTTTGGAACTAGGTTCAATTTTAATTTATTAAAATTGTTCCTTGTTATGTTTTCATGTGTTTATTATTATTCCCAATTGTTATCACCTAACGCAGAGGGTGCAGGCCAAACAAACATGGCCTGACAACCCTCTGCAGTTTTTCGTTGATGCGCTGATTAATGGCGTTTACGGAATGGGATCAGAATGGCTATTGGAGGCCTTCGCAGCAATGTTCGAATCTCGGGAGAGCCGTAGGCGCAAACCGCAGGCAAAACGGACCAACGGAGCGCGTCCGGTGGTCCGAGGAACTTCCCGTCGGCGGACGGAGGCGGCGGCCCGCAGCAGCCGGCCGCCAGGAAGCGGCTGCGCCCGGCGCAAAACCGAAATGACCCGCCGCGGCTGAAGCCGCGGAGGCCAGCACCGGTCCCGCGTCTGCACGGGACCGTGAGGAAGGGATGCAGCCTTGCGCCGCGTCCGGTGACAAGGAGCGGCCCCCCGCGCGGGGGTCACGGCTCCTTTGGCATGGCCGCTCGGACAGTGCCGAGCCGCCCAGGCTGGGCCTGGCCACCCATGCCGGGCCGGGCCACCCAGTCCGGCTTGCGCCCCACCAAGTCAGACCCGGACCCGGGTGGGGTGACCCTGTTCGGGCCGACCCAGGGTGGGTTGGGCCAGGTCGGTCTGGGCCTAGACACCCCGTTTTCAGAACCTTTTCGGTCTTTTGCAGATATCTTGGGCTATGGGCCTCCGATCGATGCACTGTCAGTGGAGATTTGATCCTTGGATCGAGACGGTCGTTTCGGTATATTACACACAAGGTTTCGGAATACTTTGGGTTCATCCGGGTTGGATCGTACACGAAACCAACCGGGCCCTCAGAGCGTAAACGCTTATAACTTGAGCTCCAGACATCTGATTGACGTACCATCGACTTTGAAAGATTCCTCTAAGTGAGACAGATCTTTTCGATTACACCGCCCGAGGTTTGGATGCAGGTGGAGTACGGTCGGGTTGGTTTTGCCTTAAAAACCAACCGGGCCCCTGGGACGAAAAGGCCAATAACTCTCAGATCGGGCGTCTGATTGATGCGCCTTTTGCGATGTTGAGTTCCTGCTGACGATACGAAAAATTTGGATACATCAACTCTGGACAATGTGTCAGTTGATGTATCAGCCTCTCGGCTCATGGAGCAGACCCTCCCGAACGATCTTGCTGTGTGCGGGAACACTAGAGCTGGTTGCGTCTGCGACGACAATGAAGATAGTATGAGAATCCTCCATGGGTTCGGCTGTGACCAATATAGCACTTTTTGGGACACATCAACTCTAGACTACATGTCAGTTGATACATCGACCTCTTGGCTCGTAGAGTGGATCCTCCCGGAACGAGCATGCTGTATGCGGAAACCCTAGAGCCGTTTGAGACATGATGACTGTTGATCGAACGACTCGGTGTGTTACGGATTGCCCAGTGGGAAGTGCTTGGTTGTTGCTGTAGACCCACGGCGGAGTAGCACATGATTGTAGCGGCAGACCCGCGGTACTCAACAGAAGGAGTACCTCTGGAGGCTATGAGGGGGAGCGCTTGGTTGTAGCGACAGACCCACGACGGGGGAGCGCTTGGTTGTAGCGGCAGACCCACGAAGGTGGAGCGCTTGGTTGTAGTGTCAGAACTATGACGGAGGTGCGCTTGGTTGTAGTAGCACGGGGGAGTGCTTGGTTGTAGCAGCAGACCCACGACAGTGGAGTGCTTGGTTGTAGCGGCAGACCTGTGGTACTCAACAGAAGGAGGACCTTTAGAGGCTATGAGGGGGAGCAATTTGTTGTAGTGGCAGACCCATGGAGGGAAGCGCTTGGTTGTAGCAGCACGCCCACAGTACTCAATAGGTCGAGTACTACAGTAGTCCAAGGTTAGAGGGAAGCGCTTGGTTGTAGCGGTATACCCACTGTACTTGATAGATAAGGAGTTCCCCAATAGCAATGGTTTCAACATCATGATCGATCCTATGTGGGTCATTGCAGGGGTTAGTACCTATCGATTCTTTGTGGGTCCGACGGCTTAGATAAATCAGTAGAAATATCTGATCATCTTTATCTTCATATGAAGAAGTATACCTGTGTGACCTGAATCATGTTTTTCTTTCCTTTGTGGATTGTGTTGTGCTATCTTGTGTGGATTAAGTTTTTATTTCCTATGTGGACTGGGTTTTACTTAGGCTCGGAGGTTGGAGAGAACTGGAATTGACAACATTGGTATATGTATAGGCATATACCTAAGCAGTGTCGGATGTTACTTTATGATTGTATCTTTCGTTTGTGGATTATCCTTTGTGAATTCTGGGATACCTTCGGGGGTCTCAGGGTCCCTACTGAGTAGCTTATACTCACTCCTACACGGGATATACCCACACTACGTTGTGTTGGTTGTAGACGACATATAGCGTTGATCGTGGTTGAGGCTTGCGGAGCAGGACGGTACCTGGAGGTGGACCACTGGGCGGGACGTACTCGGAGTGGGCGGTTGGACCCGAGGAGCTGTGGAGGCTATCTATACTCACCCTTTAGGTGGGAGTCCTAGTGGACGGATCGGGGCTGTGGAATTAATTTTCAGTTGTTTTTTTTCCCTTTCTTGTTGTACTTTACTTTCAATTTGGGTTTGTATACTGGCCCACTTACTTTTCTGCACATTCTGTTGTACTCATTTTTTACTTAATGATTACTTCTACTGCTTTCTTGCTCTGTGGTGTTTGTATACTTTAAAAAGGCAATGACTTCCCTTTTTACAGGGATTTATGCCTTGGTGCTAGTCGCTAGCCCCTGGCCTATGGAAGGCGGGTTTGGGGTAGTCACGGCACGGGTGCCGAGGACGGGTCATGACAAATTGGTATCAGAGGAGATCGGTTCTACCACAGAACTCAGGACTCTGATCTTTTTCTATGTGATTCAATAGTGTTTAGTGTATTGGGTGTGGTTATTAGTACAGGGAGTCCAGTGTTGGTGCGGCGGCCGACGTATCCGTACACCAGGACCCAGACTTCTGAATTATGACATAATGCACGAAAACATTGACTGCATGTGTATTTCAAGTTTTCTATGTGATTACTTTATGTCAGCTCACCAGGTGTATTTTTGACCATGGAACACCTGTTTATTTTCAGGATAGCCCCACGACGGCAGCCAGCTATGGTTCCGAGAGATGCGCGTGACGACAGCCCACCGAGCGAAGAGGCCTCGTTGCAGGGCCCTTTGACAGCAGAGGCACCAGTGGTACCTCTTCCCGTCGAGCCACCGATGCTACCCGCCCCAGCCGCTGACGATGCATGTCACCTTAGGGAAATGCATGAATTTCTGCGCTAGCAACATCCCAGGTTCCGCGAGGAGACAGATTCCCAGGTAGCCGAGGACTGGCTGGAGGCAGTGGTAGCAGTTTTCCGGTTAGTGAGGACACCAGCAGACCTCATGGTGATCCTCACAGTGATCCTACTGCATGCGACAAAGGGCCGATGGGGGAGATTGATGCTCCAAGTGCACGATGAGGCATCTCTTCTCTGGATGGACTTTGAGAGCCTCTTTCGCTCGGAATTTGTCCCAGCCACCCTCCATGCAGTGCGCATCCAGGAGCTTCTATAGCTGCCGCATGGCAGCATGACAGTAGCCCAGTATGCGGCGAGGTTTACCGATCTCTCACGCTATTCCATGAACATGGTAAGAGACCCATTTTTCAGGGCCCAAACCTTTGAGCAGGGGATCCGGCACGAGATCAGAGCTTCAGTTGTTTCTCACAGCATTCCGACACAGACAGGGGTGTTAGAGCGAGCCCTCTTAGTGGAGAGTTTCCTAGCTGAGTAGTCTCCAGCAGTAGGACCCACCACTAGCCGGCATGCGATAGAGTCTTCTGCAGCAGGTAGTAGACAGATGACGTAGGGGTCCAAGAGGACTAGACCTACAGGTTGTCGGCCACGGGACACATGATCATTTGTGTGAGGCACCCGGGGTGGACAACGACTTGCCATGAGCGGACAATGTTACTCATGCGACGGGGTTGGTCACATGCCTCATGACTATCCATCCCGCCATACGGATGACCAGCAGATGAATGAATGACCTCCTAGGCAGAGGCAGAGGTTCGATCAAGGTGGACCGCATGGAGCAGGAGACCGTGGCAGGGGAGCTGTCCATGCAGCTAGAGGTGGACGACGCTTCGAGGTGTTGCCACCACCACCACCAGGAGGTCCACCCCGACCGCAGGGAGCTGGTGTACATGGGAGAGCTCTGCTTCATGCAGTTGAGGCCTATAATCATGGAGCTCTAGGAGCAGATGGATATGAGCGGGACTAGCTCCAGACCTAGAGACATTTGTTTTTGCTGTTTCTAGCATTGTAGATGATTTGTGTCTTTGTACTTTGAGCTGCAGAAATAAAAGACTCCATTGTTTTGGCGTTTACCTTCCTGTCCTTAAATTATGGTTACTAAGAGGTTCCGGTTTAAAAACTGTTGACTTGACCCTCACTTTTGTGAAACCTACTGGAGGAGACCCAGTTACCACACACCGATGCCGATAGTGTGACTCAACCATTGTAGGTGAGAGTAAAGGTCGGATCTCTTGGTAGTAGCGTCGAGGCCTTACGACATCATCCTTTGTATGGATTAGTATCATCCTTGTCGGGATTGACTGTTTTAGGTGAAGAACGTGATTCAACCGAGGAATGAGACCAGATTTCTCTTATCGGCAAAGAAGAAATCATAGCAGCTCTTGTAGGACCAGAATAGGTCCAAGTCACCCGGGAGTGGATGATGACAACTCAGAGACATCAAGGGACTTATGCTGTCAGGAGGCAGAGGCCGCTAGAGTTCGAGGATGGCGACCACATTTTTTCTACGGGTCTCACCTATACGTGAGTTACGGAATTTTGGCCAGGGCGGAAAGTGGTCTCCGCGCTTCAATTGGACCCTTCTAGGTCCTCAACGGGGTAGGCGAGGTGGTTTACCACTTGACCCATCCACCTCAGTTGCACTAGGTGAACGACCTCTTCCACGTATCTCAGCTGAGGAGATACAAGCACAACCCGGAGCATGTCATTGACCATGGGGAGCTGAACATTGATGATGGGGAGAGTTTTGAGGAGGTCCCGGTGGAGATTGAAGATTGATAGGAGCGGGTCCTACGTGGATGGTCGATTCCTCTAGTGTGCATCAGATGGCAGCATGGGAACCTCCAGGAGTGCACCTGGGAGCGGGAGGCTCAGATGCGTGCTCTGTACCCACATTTGTTTCCCTTGTTTATGATGTATCTTTACAGGGACGTAAAGCACTGAGGTGGGAGTGATGTAAATAACCGTAATGTTCAAGGAATTTTTTTCTTAATTTTCTTTCTAATTTTAAAAGAACGCAGTTTCTGAAGGAACCTGATTTCGAGGCCAGGTGTGCCCAGAATCATTCTCCGAAGTTTGTCTCGGGTACGTTTAGTGAACGAATGAGCGGGTTTTTCTAAATTTTGAACCGGTGCTCGAAATCGAATTCCGAGGGCACCAATGGAATCGTAGCACCGATATTTTCTTAGAAACGCCTTTTCTGGAGTTGTGTTTGCTCGGGTGTGGTTTTTAGTTTTTGGGGTTAAGTTAAGAAAATAAAATAATGTGGTGCGACAACTAAATTTTATTTGACTAAAATCCACTTAATGCCACTTAAGCTATGTTAAGCGGATAGGGTGGAACCCAAAATATCCTACCCTCTTGGTAAGATATTTGCAGGGTGGGGCCCTCACGAGCCCCACTGTTACTTCACCTCTATGTAACGCACCCGCGAAAACCCCTCTTAATTGAAAGTCAACTGTGCGTTTGTTTTGTTAAGAAATGCCCCAATTAATTGGGCAGTTAATTCGTTACCATTAATTCATCAAATTAATGGTTTGTTTCTTAACGTTGAATTTATAATAGATGTCATGAGAATAAAATAGGACCAAAACCCTTTCGTTGATGGGTTGCTTGTTGAGAGGATTTGGAGAAACTCTATCTTCATCCTCCTTCGCGAAGAACGCGAAGAACGCGACGAATGTGAAGAACAAGAAGAACGCATTGTCTCTGAAGAAGAACGATGGCCTTCAATGAAAGGTGACGAAGAACACTGAACCCTCGGAGATTGACGACGCTACGCCGTGTACCACGATGCTGACGATTCTCCTCCCGCGACATTCTTCTGTGACGTTCCTTCCCCATGACAAATCTTCGATAAACTTCTGGAGCTTGGATATTACGGATCATTTAAATTTCCATTGTGGATTTTATCCTCAACATGTATTTAATTCATGAAATTAAATCGGTGTGTTTCATTTAACCCTCAGAGATCGTCGACGTGACGTCGTGTACTGCGACGATGCAACGCCCCTTCTGCGACGTGAAGATCCTCTTCTTCCGCGACGGTCAATCCCATGAAGGACTCACGTCCGAAAAAAACTATGGGGTATGGGTTATATTTGAGAATAATTTTTATTCCCATGGTTGTCTCATTCTAAAACAAAGAACCTGGGTCAACTCAACATCAAGTTTATCCGTGTTTGTTTTTATATGCGGGGCGTGAATTTTTATTTACGAGGGTTTTTTTGGATCAAGGTTCAATTTTAATTTAATAAAATTGTGCCTTGTTATGTTTTCATGTGTTGATTATTATTCTTAATTGTTATCACCTATCACGGAGGGAGCGGCCCAAACAAACACGGCCTGACAACCCTCGGCAGTTTTTCGTTGATGCGTGGATTAATGGCGTATAAGAAATGGGATCGGAATGGCGATTGGAGGCCTTCACAGCATAGTTCAGATCTCAAGAGAGCCGTAGGTCCAAACCGTAGGCAATACGGACAACCGGAGTGCGTCCGGTGGTCCGCAGAACTTCCCGCCGACATGCCACGCCAGCATGGAGGCACTGGCGGCCGGAGGCGGCAGCCCCGATCCCGCGGCCGCATGGGACCACGGGGAAGGGACGCGGACTTGCGACGCGTCCGGTGACACAGAGTGGCCCCCGCGCGGGGGTCGCGGCTCCTTTGGCGCAGCCACTCGGCCAACGCCGAGTCGCCCTTGCTGGTCCACCGCGGCCGGGCCGGGTCGGGCCCCGTCGGGTCGGTCCGGGCCCAAACCCCCCATTTTCTGACCCTTTTCGTTCTTTTCCCCATATCATGGGCTACAAGCCTCCGATCGACACACTGTCAGTGGAGATGGGATCCTTGGATCGAGACGGTCGTTTTGGTATATTACATTCAAGGTTTAGGAATACTTTGGGTTCAGCCGGGTTGGTTCGTACATGAAACCAACCGGGGCCTCGGAGTAGAAATGCTTATAACATGAGCTCCAGACGTCCGATTGACGTAGTGTACACTTTGATGGATTCCTCTAAGTGAGACAGATATTATGGCTTACTCTGCCTGATGTTTGGACGCAAGTGGAGAACGGTCGGGTTGGTTTTTCTTTAAAAACCAACCGGGGCCCTAGGACGAAAAAGCCAATAACTCTCAGACCTGGCGTCTGATTGACGTGCCGTTTGCGACATTGGGTTCCTGTTGACGATACAGAATATTTGGATACATCATCTCTGGACTATGTGTCAGTTGATGTATCAGCCTCTCGGCTCATGGAGCGGACCCTCTCGAACGAGCTTGCTGTGTGCGGGAACCCTAGAGCTAGCTGCGTCTGCGACGACAATGAAGACAGTACGAGAATCTTCCATGGGTTCGGTTGTGGCCACTACAGTACTTTTTGGGATACATCAACTCCGTACTACATGTCAGTTGATGCATCGACCTCTTGGATCATGGAGTGGACCCTCCTGGAACGAGCATGCTGTGTGCGAAAACACTATAGCCATTTGAGACTTGAGACTGCTGATCGAATGACTCGGTGTGTTACGGATAGCCCAGTGGGAAGTGCTTGGTTGTTGCATCAAACCCACGGCGGAGGAGCGCTTGGTTGTAGCGGCAGACCCGCTGTACTCAACAGAAGGAGTACCTCTGGAGGCTATGAGGGGGAGCGCTTGGTTGTAGCAGAAGACCCACGACAGGGGAGCACTTGGTTGTAGCGGTAGACCCATGACGGTGGAGCGCTTGGTTGTAGCGGCAGACCAATAACGGAGGTGTGCTTGGTTGTAGCAGCACGGGGGAGCGCTTGGTTATAGCAGCAGACCCACGGCAGAGGAGCAAGTGGTTGTAGCGGCATACCTGTGGTACTCAATAGAAGGAGTACCTCTAGAGGCTATGAGGGGGAGCGCTTGGTTGTAGCGGTAGACCCATGGTGGGAAGTGCTTGGTTATAGTAGCAGGCCCATAGTACTCGATAGGTGGAGTACTACAGCAGTCCAAGGTTAGAGGGAAGCACTTGGTTTTAGCGGCATACCCACTGTACTTGATGGAGAAAGAGTTTCCCAATAGCTATGGTTTCAACTTCATGATCGATCCTATGTGGGTCATTGCGAGGGTTAGAACCTATCGATCCATTGTGGGTCCGACAACTTAAATGAATCAGTGGAAATATCTGATCATCATTATCATCATATGAAGAAGTATACCTGTGTGAGCTGAATCCTGTTTTTCTTTCCTTTGTGGATTGTTTTGTGCTATCCTGTGTGGATTACGTTTTGCATTCCTGTGTGGACTGGGTTGTACTTTGGCTCGGAGGTTGGAGCGAACTGTAATTGACGACTTAGGTATATGTATGGGCATATACCTAATCAGTTTCGGATGTTACATTGTGATTGTATCTTTTCTTTGTGGATTATCCTTTTTGGATTCTGGGAGACCTTCGGGGGTCTCAGGGTCCCTACTTAGTGTTGGATCAGATATATAGATATGTATGTCTATTAGATGGAACAATAAAAGAGGGGGGGTGAATTGTAGGTTTAAAAACCTTTTGAGTTTTAGCAATGAAGAGATTAGTTTAAATGATCTTAAACTAATACAAATACAAACACCCACAATTGTATTCAATATAAATGGTATGATGTAATGTAATACTAATGAAATGTAAAACAATTGTATTCAAGATGAAAACAATAATCAGAGTAATATAAAGATGAATGATTCTACCTTAAAGCGTATAGATTCAATCAATACAATATGTAATAGAATGGATGTAATTGAAACAATTACAAATGTATAAGAGATTGAAAAGGAAACAAAAATAGTTTCCTTTCTAATACAATTAGCAGTGGAAATGTAAAAGAATTACAATTATTTTAACCCAAATAGAAGGGTTATCCTTTCACCTAGGATAAAAGGTCTGCCTCACCAACACCTTGGTGGGACCCCGATACGATGATCAGAACGTCTGTCTGCCTATCCCCGGCAGCCATCGATACGATGATCAGAACGTCTGTCTGCCTATCCCCAGCAGCCCCCGATACGTTGATCGGTCCGTCTGTCTGCCTATCCCCGGCAGTCCTCGATATAATGATCGGTCTGTCCGTCTGCCTATCCTTGTCAGCCCTCGATTTTGTAGGTAATCGGCACCTCTGTCTTTCAATCACTTGAAAGCCCTCGATACGATGATCGGACGCACAAGGCACAAAGCATGAGAGAAGTCACATCATCTCCATCTAGAATCATGATTGAAGCAAAGTATCACAGTTGTTCCACAAAGACTCATTTCTTTTTTTGTTGTTCTCTCAGCTTCAAATGACCTCCTATTTATAGGCCTAGGGTTCCAACGATCATATCTCCTCCAACGGTCATATTTTTTCGAAAAACTACGAGGGACTTGGACACCTGGCATCATAACGGTCATATTGAAACAGAAAGCACGACATCGTTTTGATTAGTTTGTATCTAACTCAATGACAACGTATTGGTTAGAACAAAATGTATGAATAAGATAATCAAGAGTACGATTTAAATGAAGCAGGTGTTTTTGAAAAAGTACAAAAACAAGAATGTAATAAAAGATATGAGAAACTGAATTAATGAAATTTCCATATCCAGTACGATCAGCATTATACAATTGGCATGGTCAGTATGATCAGTATGATCAGTATGATACGCATAGTCAGTATGATCAGCATGATCAGTACAGTTATCCTGGTCAGTACAATCATCATGATCAGCACGATCATTATTATCAGTACGATCATTTGACAGAGTCAGTACGATACATTTGACAGAGTCAGTACGATACGATTGACAGAGTTAGTAGGATTAACAAGACATTTTTGTTTTCCAAAACCAAACATAGAAGTCAAAAGAGCAATTTTGACTCAACAATATCCCCCTTTTTGGAATGCACAAATCACACTAAAAAATAAAAACTAAAAGAAATACTTATCTCCCCTTGAGTTATTGGAAACTCTTCTGAATAATTCATTTTATACAACTATCTCCCCCTTAGTTATGGACTTTCCTAAGGATTGTATTCGTAGATTTTCTTTAAGAGTTTTGTAAAGCATTATCCCCCATTATAAAACATTCTCCCCCTTTAAAAACATTCTCTCCCTTTGTAAACATTCTCCCCCTTTGTGATTTAAAAAAAGAAAGGGTTAATCATGAATTGTCTGAAGGAGTTAGATAATAAACACAAGACAATGGATAAAAGAAATTTCATTACGATAACAAACAACACTAAACAAGAGAACAAATACAAGTCACTTGTTCTATCTTTCCTTCTCCTTTTTGATCAACTCATGAAGAACTGCCTTCATCTTTTTTATCTCTTTCTTTTCATCAGAAATAGCATTACCCTGAGACCTGAGAAGGTCTTGTTGATCAGCAAAGAGTTGATACTGATTCCTGATTGTCTCTTCCTGAACTCTGATTACATCTTCAAGAGAACCAATTCTATCTTGCAAAATCTTGTTATCATTGGATATCCTGGAGTTCTGTTTCTTCAAGAGAATTATTTCATCTTTGAAAATGATACTTTCAAAAACTCATCCTGAAAGGCATGCATTCTCTCCTATAAGTCTTTTACTGAAGGAACATTGGCTCTTTGAGAAGACAAAAGATTCAACCTTTCAACAGTTTCTCTACCAATATTATTGAAAGAAATTGCAAGCTCATTGGACAAACTTCTTATATCATCAATTTCTATATCATGTTCATTGATTGAGCTCTCTGTTTTGTACGACCACTTGGTCATCTTGTTACAGGCCTTCTTACGAGCAACCGAACTTTCTGAAAGAACTTTTAAATCTGCTTCAACTGAAAAAACATTCTTTCTTAATTCTTTTACTGAGCCAAACTTCTTCTTTTTATTGTCAGTAATAAAATAAATCTTCCCTTCCAGCCTCAAGAAATATTGAATGGTCTTCTCAACCCTTCTCAAAACATGGACAATATAATCACTCTTCTTGAGAGAGATTATATGTTTTGAATCAGTATCTTCATCATATGAAGACAGTTCATTTGATCGGCATGAATCTACAACTGGCTATTTTCCTTTTGCTTTTTATTTTTGCTTTCTTTATTCTTCCACTTTATCACTAATGACACAAACTTTATTAGTGTTATAGGATTGAGCACCTTGCTTTTTTGAGGCGAAAATATATCCGGTGTTCGTGCTTGATCGGCATGGGGAACTTGCTGAATATATTCACTTTTCTTTTGAACTGATTCCTCTCTAATCTTCTTTGAACTGTGAAGGAATTCTAAAAGAAAATATTCTTCCTCTTCATCCACATCTTCTATCTCTTCCATCATTTGTTTTCCTTTTTCTTTCTCAGGAAGGCTCTGTACGATAGGCTCTTGATGCACTTCTGTGGTAAGTTGAGATCTAGCTTCCTCAACTGCTTTCAAGACTTTAGAGACATCAAATTCATGTTCTTTTTTTTTCAAAAGAACCTTCTTCTTCTTTTCATCCTAAAAGGGTATCCTCAACCCTTAACCTCTCAGTAAAGGCTTTGGCTGGATCAAGTCCAAACATTGGATCACCATCCTTTCATTGTTTCTTATCCTTTCTCCATTTGGCCACAACTTCCTTACTATAATTTGGAATCTTCTTAGGCTTTGAACTAGTTTTCGGATCAATCTTTTGAGTAATACCAGTAGATTGAATGTCTTTGGCTGGCATAGGTGCCGATTGATTCTGAGCCAATTCAGCTTCTACATCTCTGACAAAAATTTTGAATTCTGATCAAAACAAACATTCATCTTCTTCATAGTACTTTTTCTAATCCAGGAGGACATCAAATCTATCTGCATCCCTTTCAAAGGAATGTTACAAAACTTCTTGCTCTCAAGAATAAACTTTTAAGGATGGATAGATACATAATCAAATGAGATTTGATTTCCCCTGACTTCACATTCTTAATTTCTCCGAAAACATACCCCATGAGATTTACTTTTCTCATATTTACTAGATAGTCAAGCATAAAAATATCATAAACTTTCAAGTTTCTCTATCACCGTTCCTTGGGATAATAAAACCTTGGATCCATAAAGCCACAAACCTATTGTCCAGTGAAAGATGAGCCACATTCATTTTCTATTCATTCACAACAAATAGACACTTCTCTGCGCTTTCTCTATTAAACGTACTGACTTCCTCTGGTAGTTTATGAGATGGACAGAAAGAATCCCCTTCTATTGGGACATTCAGAAAATGAGACACTTGTTTTACATACATAAACAACTTTCTATTGTACACAGTAAAGTTGATAGTCATGTCTTTGTCGAACGATACGGTTTTATAGAACTGACTGACTTCATCAAAGAGAACCAGATCTTGATAAACAGGTCTTTCAAAACACAAATGTTCCCATCCTTGAAATAGAATGATTTTTATGATTGTGGAATCATACGAATCAAAAAAGTCTTGAGAAACTAACCTTTATCTAAAAAATCCTTTCTCTGTAAAAGTCTTTGAAGACATTTCGGCGGGAGTGTTAGAAGAGGATTGAGACATAAAGGTGATGCCGATGAATGATTATACGATGATTTAAAACTAGTGGACCAGAGCTTCACCTAAATACCTGAAAAAACAATGTGGGTTTGGGGAGGGGGGCTATTTATAAGCGATAAAGGGGTGACCATTGATCTTCTATGGTTTAGATTAGGGGAAAACAGATCAATGGTTAGGATTAAAAACAAAAAATAAAAAAATGGAAAGTACCTGGCGGAGAACGTAAGCTAGTTTTTGGTATTAGGATTAAAGAATACACAATCATATGAAAAAAACTACCAACCATCATACCGATGGAAAAAAAGACGTTACCATGAACTGACAAGCCGATGGAAAAAAATCTCGTTACCATGAACTGACAACCTGATGGAAAACAATCTCATTACCATGAACTGACAAGCCGATGGAAAACAATCTTGTTACTATGAACTGAAAAGCTGATGGAAAACAATCTTGTTACCATGAACTGACAAGCCGATGGAAAACAATCTCATTACCATGAACTGTCATGCTCATGGAAAACAATCTTGTTACCATGATCTGACAAGCTGATGGAAAACAATTTCATTACCATGAACTGACAAGCCGATGGAAAAAAATCTGGTTTCCATCATCGGTCAATACGATGAAAAAGAAAATCATTACCATCATCGGTCGATACGATGGAAAAGAAATTCATTACCATTATCGGTCGATACGATGGAAAAGAAATTCATTACCATCATCGGTTGATACGATGGAAAAGAAAATCATTACCATCATCGGTAAGTACAATGGAAAAAAAATTCATTACCATCAACAGTAAATACGGTGGAAAAAAATTCATTACCATCACCGGTCGATACGATGGAAAAGAAATTCATTACCATCATCAGTCAGTACGATGGAAAAGAAAATCATTACCATCATCGGTCAATACGATGGAAAAGAAAATAATTACCATCATCGGTTGATACGATGGAAAAGAAAATCATATAATAAGACTGTAAATATGACAAACAGAAAAGTAAATGATATGATAAAACTATCAATACGATAAACAGAAAGGTAAATGATACGATAAAATTGTCAATACAATAAACAAAAAGGTAAAAACACATACCATGAGAGTAAACAATTAAAGATCATAAGATAAAAAGAAACATAGTAAAAAAATATGTCATCCCCCTTTCAAAGGGAGTTATTTAATGTTAGGAGAATTGTAAAACATGAAGTACATATGAGTGATTATTTTAATGTAATCATTCCTAGCTTCTGTTTTATAAACTCAAATCTATCGGATGGTAATGGCTTTGTAAAAATTTCAGCAAGTTGTTCTTTTATTCCGATAAATTGAAGAATAATATCTCATTTCTGTGTGTGATCCCTAAGAAAGTGATGCCTAACATCTATGTGTTTTCCATGAGAGTGGTGTGATGGGTTTTTACTAAGAGCTATGGCACTATTATTATCACAATGAATTTGAGTTTTGGAGAAAGTCATTCCATAGTTAGTGAGTGTGTGCTGCATCCACAATACTTGAGCACAACAACTTCCAACTGCTACATATTTAGCTTTAGCAGTGGATAATGCTACTGAGTGTTGTTTCTTGTAGGACCAAGAAACCAGAGAATCTCCTATGAAATGACATGTTCTAGATGTACTTTTTCTATCCATTCTAAAACCACCAATGACAGCATCTAAAAAACTTTTTAAAACAAAATCATTCCCAGAAGAGTAAAAAAGACCTAAATCCATAGTGCTGTTTAAATATCGAAAGATTCTCTTTACGAATTTTAAATGAGACTCTTTGGTATTAGATTGGTATCTTGAACATAAGCATATAGAAAACATTAAGTCGGGTCGACTAGCTGTCAAGTATAGAAATCTTCCTATCATACCTCTAATGATTGTTTGATCTACGGGTTTCCCAGTCTCATCAAGATCAAGTGTATTTGCAGTACCAATTGGAGTGCTAATACTTTTAGTTTTGTCATATCCATACTTTTTGTGTAAATATTTTATATTCATCTGTTGAGATATATATGTTCCTTCTGCTTTTTTAGAAATTGGAAAACCTAAAAAGAATGTTAACTCACCATCATACTCATTTCAAACTCATATATCATTAAATTTTCAAAAGAATCAGTTAAAGATTTCTTATTTGATCCAAATATGATGTCATCAACATAGATTTGAAAAATAAAAACATTTTTTTCCATTTTCATAAAAAGGGTTGGATATGCTGTACCTTTTGTATAATTGTTTTGTAAAAAAAATCTGTTAAGTCTATCATACCATGATCTAGGGTATTGTTTAAGACTATATAGAGCCTTGGAATGTTTGAAAACATGATCAAGATGTTTTAGGTCTTGAAAAACATGAGTTTTTTCGAAAAAAACATCTTCATGAACAAAACCATTTAGAAAAGCACATTTGACATCCATTTGAGATAGTTTGAAATTGAAATATGCTGAAAAGGCTAACAGAATACGAATTGATTCAATTCTAGCTACAGGAGCATATGTTTCTTCATATTCTATTCCCTCTTGTTGATTATAGCGTTTAGCAACAAGTCTTGCTTTATTTCTTACAATTATTCCATTTTCATCACACTTGTTTCTGAAAACCCATTTTACACCAATCACAGTTGTTTCTTTAGGTCTATCAACTAATGTCCCGACTTGATTCCTCTCAAATTCATTTAGTTCATCTTGAATTGCATTGATCCAATTATCATCACCTAAGGCCTCACTTGGGATTTTATTTTCAAATTGCGAAAGAAAAGACAAATGTTCTATTTCATTTCTTAAGGAATTTATGGTCCTTACAGGTTGATTTACATCACCATTGATGTTATCACTGGTATGATTCATAAAAAACAATTGATTTGGGTTTTGTAAATCTTGTTCATCAACATATGGTAGAAAATCATCCGAGGTAAATTTTTCAGAAGTGTCTTCTTGAATATATTCCATATCAGAAGGATCTTCTATCAAAGGTTGATAATCATTTTTTGAAAACACATCTGAGGATGTAGGATTGGATTGGTTGAAAACAAAAAGATCGGTTTCATCGAATTTTACGTGTACTGTTTCCTCAACAGTACAAGTGTTTTTATTGAAAACTTTATAAGCCTTAGAGGTTTTAGAATAGCCTAGAAAGATTCCTTCATTAGATTTTGGTGAAAATTTGTGTAGATTAACTTTTGTATTCAGAATGAATACTTTGCATCCAAAAACATTGAATTATGAAACTTTAGGTTTTCGGCCAGTCCATAACTCTTAAGGGGTTTTATTAAGAAATGGTCTAGTTAAAACACGATTTATAGTATAACAGGCAGTACTAATAGCTTCAGCCCAAAAGTGCATAGAAATTGAGTAATCACTCAACATGGTTCATGTCATTTCCTGAAGAATACAATTTCTTCTTTCAACAACACCATTTTGGTGAAGAGTTCTTAGAGCTGAGAAATTGTGAGTAATACCTTTCTTACTACAAAAATTTTCAAAATATGAATTTTGAAATTCACCACCATGATCACTATGAATAGTTATTAATGGTAGGTTTTTCTCATTTTTAACTTGGGCTCTAAAAGTTTTGAAATAGGAAAAGGCTTCATATTTCATTGTGAGAAAGTAGACCCATGTAAATCTAGTAAGTCATCAACTAAAACAAATACATGGTATTTTCCTCCAATGCTTCCAGATTGTGAAGGACAAAAAAGATCCATATGCACTAGCTGTAATGCATTAGAAGTTGAAACATCATTAATTGATTTAAATTTATTTTTATGTTGCTTTCCAAATTGACAAGTATCACAGACTTTTGAAGAATCATATCTAAGGACTGGTAGCCACTTCACAAGTCTTTTATTTGAGAGTTTAATAAGGTTTCTCAGATTAAAGTGTCCTAGTCTTCTATTCCATAGCCATGATTGGTCTTCTATTGCACTTAAGCAGGGTAAGTATTGGCTCCTAAGGTCTTCTAAGTTAATAGTGTAAACATTCTCTTGCCTATGGGCAGATAGAATGAACTCATCCTTGGAATTGTGAACTAGACACATATCATTTATAAAATTCACAACGTATCCTTCATCACATTATTGACTTATCCTAATGAGATTGTGCCTAAGACCTTCAACAAACAAAACATTTGAGATAAGAACTTTTCCAAGAAAAACAATATTACCTATACCAACAATCTTTCCTTGAGCATTATCTCTGAAGGTAACTTTTCCACATTTTGTTTTGATAACCTTTTCAAAGAGATCTTTATTTCCGGTCATGTGTCAAGAACAACCACTAACCATGTACCAAATATTATTATTAGTACACTTCTCATTTTACTAAAAAAGATACAATTAGTTTTTCGGAATCCAAACTTGTTTGGATCCAGAAGGGTTAGATAAATGAATTTTAGGAATCCACATTTCTTTTGCAAAATGAGTTTTACGAAATCCTAAAGATTGAGTTCTATTAAGAGGACAAAATCTTCCCCAGTGTCCACCACATTGACACTTAGAAAAAAAAGAGGATTTTTTAGGAACAAAATAGTTATTACTAAAAACAGGTTTGGAATGAGTATAACCAAGACCAAAACGATTTCTCAACGGTCTAATTTGAGAATACATCTTGTCAAAGATTTCCTTTACATGAGTAATGTTTGACAAAAATTTTGTCATGGGAAAATTTTTTGACATTAGTTTTAAAACCAAATTCTTATTTTCCAAAACATTTGAATTTGAACTAGAGTTAGGCTCTAAAATATTTTTCTTTGAAATTACAGTTTATAGGTCTTTAGAAAGTTTATCCTTATCAGATTTGACTTTCTCAAGGGTTTTTAAAATACCTTCAAAATTAGATGCTTTCACATTAAGATCTTTAGAAAGATCCGATACTTCTTTAGTCAAGATTGAAATTATAGAATTTTCTTTATCAAGCCTTTTCATGAGTTTAGAATTTTCATTTTCAAGTAATTTAGCAAATCTAGATACTTCTTCAAAAGAAGGCAATGCATCATCTTCTGATGATGAAGATTCATCATTTGAAGATTCATAATATCTATTATCAGTATAATTTACATTCAAAGAGACATTTGTAATAGCTTCAGCATTATTTACCTTAGCCATGAGACAATGATCTTCAATTGGTATTCTGGCAAAGAGTATGATATTCCTCTGTCCTGAGGACTCATATTCTGAAGAATCATCTGAAGAATCACTACTAGTTGCACTCCGGGTATCATTTTCCTTCAATACATTATTTGTCTTATAAAACCATTTCCTGTTTCTTTGAGAGTGTTTATCCATTCTGTCATTCCTTTTTAGTAAAGGAAAATCAGGTCTTATATATCCTGCTTTCTTACATTCATAACAAGTTACCTCTGAGTCTTTCTTATCCTTCCTATATTTCTTTTTGAATCTATATTGGAAGTCTTTCTTTCCCTCAATCTTTTTCATCCTTCGAGCAGGATTGGCTAACTCATTATCCAAAAGGTCACAATCTCTTGAATCAGATTTAACATTCTTGGCTTTGGATCTTGTAAGCCTTTCAGGCGTTTTAGCTTTAGATGCAAAGGCTACACTTCCATTACCATTCTTCTTTTTATTGAAATCAACATCTCTCATCATTATTGTCTCATGTTGTAGAATAGTTCCAAAGAGTTCATCTAGAGAAATCTGGGAAACTTTTCTATTTTCATCAATAGCATTCCTTTTTGACTCCCATTCATTTGGAATTATATCTATAATTTTATCAACTTGAGCTTCATCATCAAGACCTTTTTCTCCAATAGATTGTAAACGGTTGACAATTGTCATAAACCTTTGTTGCACATTACATATTGGCTCTCCATAAGGATAAACAAATCCATGATACTCTGCTTGGAGCATTGCTCTCCTTGTTTCTATAACATTGGATGTACCAAAATGAGGGACTTCTAATTTCTTCCAAATAAAGTTGGCTGCTTCACATGAAGATATCTGACTCTATATATTCCTGGTCATAGAGCATAATAAAGTATTGCGTACCTTGTAATTGAGTTGATATTATTGCTTCTCTTGGTCAGTGAAAGTACTGACTTCTTTGTCCGGAATTTTGTATCCTCCAGTAAGCATAATAAAATTTTCTACTCCAGTATTGATAACAAAAGTCTTCGTATGATCTATCCAGTACTCATAATCATTTCCATCAAAGATAGGTGGTCTAGAAGGATTTTGATTGTCTAGTGACCCAATATTCATTCCTGTAACCTAAAAACAATATCTTTTCCACTCCACACGTTAATGTAGTATGTAGTAAAAAAATATGAATGAAACAAAAAAGTAATACAAATCAGTGGAAACCTGCTCTGATACCAATTGTTGGATCAGATATATAGATATGTATGTCTATTAGATGGAACAATACAAGAGGGGGGTGAATTGTAGGTTTAAAAACCATTTGAGTTTTAGAACTGAAGATATTAGTTTAAATGATCATAAACTAATACAAATACAAACACCCACAATTGTATTGAATATAAAAGGTACGATGTAATGTAATACTAATGAAATGTAAAACAATTGTATTCAAGATGAACACAATAATCAAAGTAATATAAAGATGAATGATTCTACCTTAAAGCGTATAGAAGGAATCAATAGAATATGTAATAGAGTTGATGTAATTGAAACAATTACAAATGTATAAGAGATAGAAAAGGAAACAAAAACAATTTCCTTTCTAATACAATTAGCAGTGGAAATGTAAAAGAATTACAATTCTTTTAACCCGAAGAGAAGGGTTATCCTTTCACCTATGACAAAAGGTCTGTCTCACCAAAACCTTGGTGAGCCCTCGATACGATGATCAGAACGTCTGTCTGCCTATCCCCAGCAGCCCTCGATATGATGATCGGAACATCTGTCTGCCTATCCCCAACAGCCCTCGATACGATGATCGGTCCGTCTGTCTGCCTATCCCCGGCAGCCCTCGATACGATGATCGGTCTGTCCATCTGCCTATCCCTAGAAGCCCTCGATTTTGTAGGTAATCAGCACCTCTATCTTTCAATCACTTGAAATCCCTCGATATGATGATCAGACACACAAGGCACAAAGCATGATAGAAGTCACATCATCTCTCTCAAGTATCTTGATTGAAGAAAAGTTTCACAGTTGTTCCACAAAGTCTCATTCGTTTTTCTATTGTTCTCTCAGCTTCAAATGACCTCCTATTTATAGTCCTCGGGTTCCAACTATCACATATCATCCAACGGTCATATTTATTTGAAAAACTCGGAGGGACTTGGACACCATGCATCATAATGGACATATTGAAACATAAAGCACGACATAGTTTTGATTAGTTTGTAACTAACTCAATGACATTGTCTTGGTTAGAACAAGATGTATGAATAAGATAATCAAGAGTACGATTTAAATGAAGCAAGTGTTTTTGACAAAGTACCAAAACAAGTATGTAATAAATGATATGAGAAGCTAAGTTAATGCAATTTCCATATTCAGTACGATCTGCATTGTACGATTGGCATGGTCAGTACGATCAGTATGATCAGTACGATACGCATAGTCAGTACAATCAGCATGATCAGTATGATTACCCTGGTCAGTATGATCAGCATGATCAATACGATCATTATGGTCAGTACGATCATTTGACATAGTCAGTATGATACATTTGACAGAGTCAGTACGATACGATTGATAGAGTTAGTAGGATTAACAATACATTTTTGTTTTCCAAAACAAAACATAGAAGTCAAAAGAGGACATTTGACTCAACACTGAGTAGCTTATACTCACCCCTGCATGGGCTATGCCCGCACTATGTTGTGTTGGTTGCAGACGACGGACAGCGCTGATCGTGGTTGAGGCTTGGGGAGCAGGATGACACCTGGAGGTGGACCACTGGGCGGGACGTACTCAGAGTGGATGGATGGACCCGAGGAGCTGTGGAGTCTATCTATACTCACCCTTCAGGTGGGAGTCCCAGTGGATGGATCGAGGCTGTAGCATTACTTTTCAGTTGTTGTTTTCCCTTTCGTGTTGTACTTTACTTTCAATTTGGGTTTGTATACTAGCCCACTTACTTTTCTGCACTTACTGTTGTACTCAGTTTTCACATAGTGTTTACTTCTACTTCTTGATTTCTCTATGGTGTTTGTATAGTTTACAAAGGCAATGCCTTCCCTTTTTACCAGGATTTATGCCTTGGTGCTAGTCACCAGCCCCTGGCCTATGGAAGGCAGGCATGGGGTAGTCACGGCACGGGCCTCGAGGATGGGTCGTGACAACCATAATAAAAATATACTGTATCACATAATCAAATAAATGATAATAGTCAAATATTCATGTGTATTTATATTTTCAAAAATGAATACACTTCAAAAAATTTACTATACATATAAAATGTATAATCCTTTATAAGATGAATTAACACATTTAACCCTAATAATTATAAAATAACACCAAAGGTTCATCATACAACATTCCTTACATGAATATTATTATATCACAAATTAAATCAATAAAATAAACAATAAAGTATGTTTTGACCTCAAAATATGACCCACAACATTCATCTTATATCCCCAAAATAGAATTATCATGCCTCTAAAATAATAATTTGTTATAAACATATCAGTATCGTATACCTAAAGTCATCAAAAATTCATTAAAAATATCACGAATAAAAATAATTCAAATAAAAGTAATCACAATGGGGTAATAAATTAAATTGATCATATGGTAAACATTAATTTTATAAATGTGTGATAGTATTTATATATTATATGTCAACATCACATGAGGAAAACATATTTTAAATAGTTATCCAAACCATTCTATGATATTAACTATGATAGTATCCATAATTTTATCAAAATATCCAAGATAATTATTCACACAATAATCTATTATATACAAAATTCATTTGAAAATAATAATTATACCATAATGAAATGAAAAATTATTAGTGAGATAAATCTATATGTAAAGGAACACATAATTCATAACAATAGAATTCAATAATATTCATAATATGAGGATAAAGGTACTATGACATAATCAATGATCATTTGAGTGAAGTTATTGAATTCATACCCATCATATACAATATTAAAAAATATTAGGCTTGGATAATAGCTTTAACAAAAAAACTAGAGTCATATAATTAAACATCTATGATCTGTGATAAAACACTCATTAATCAAATGATATATTAGAACATGATAAAATAATTAGTAATAACATATTGGTAAGTGGAGTCATTATTTTCATGTCACTCATCCATTCACTAATACAAATGGGAAACCCTATATGGTAAATAAAAAATCCCTTTGTAGAAACCTATAATACGTTCAAACCATCCCATTACCAAATGAATTGGGGAGATATATTAGGCTTACCAATTTTCAAGAGATAAATAATGATCAAATTTTATAAAAAATTACTCATGAATCATAAACTTATCAATACACATGACAAATTTCATTTTTCTACATAACAATTGAAATTGATCATTTATCACATGCATTAACCATGTAAAAGAAATGGATTATATATAAACATATTTGAAATATCAATTATCCTCTATATGTAGAATATTAGTAGTATCATCACAAAATATCCTTATTGATTGAAAATTAACACAAATTTTTCGTGTTTTGGGGAATTGAAATACAATTAAAACATTAAATTAAACATTATTTGGGAAGAGATTCTTTCCACATCGACATTGACAAATAAAAAAATTATAAAATATTTATGAAATAATTTTCCTTGAAAATTATAATAGAACAATGTAATGGATATATCAATGAAAATACACTTCATGATGTTAGATAATTTCATTAACACTATAACCGTTAAAATAATTATTATGTTCACAACTTTAGTAAATCAAATTGTTTTACTAAAATGAAAAGAATATTCTGTTAAACACAATATATAAGAGGTGAAACATGGGTCAAAATGAATTCAAAAATAATATATGAATAGGCAAAAAATTCAAAATATAATTTTAGAAAAATATAAATATAGATAGAAACTATTTTATAATTAAAAGATGAAAAAATCGGGTTTTCAAATAAATATTATATGAACCATTTCAAGAACCTAATAGAGAATTATTGAATAAAAACACAAAATTTATATAAATATTTTGAGGTGACTAAAATTTAAACTGTATTATTCTAAAATTATCATATATTTTCATGAATGGAAATTCCGGTAAAAAATTCCAGATTAAAATAGAATTGAAACAAAAACACCTTAAAACATTGGTAAAACTTCGATTTTAGTCCAATTAATAATAAATATAAAATTTATCTTTAAATATATTTAATAAAATAATAATCATGATATTACATTTCAAATAGAAGTATATACACCTCATAAAAAATATATTTTCATTTCAAAATAACATATCCAAAAGAAGTATAATTTTATAGAATAACCAATAAAATGAACATAACATTTATTATAGTCATAATTAATTGAGGTATTATGTATAAAAAAAATGTAAATCCATACTATTATTTTTAAATAAAACATAACTACAATAATTATAAAGCAAAAAACCAAATGACGTGAAAATATATAATTGATTAAAAAATGAAAATGAAAATGTAAAAATAAGAATACAAGTATGTACAATTAAATAGACAGGAAATTATAAAAAATAAAAATTATAGATCAAGAAAATAAGCATTATTTTAAAAATCATAATCATTATCATTATCATCATCTTCCATTTACCACTCCAACCAAAAACTTCCTGGATTGAGGAACCCAATGATACCCAAATTTGACCATTCACAGTATAGAGTGAGATTGATTTTTTATTCTGTGGATGTTGTACTAGTTGTCATGTTACTATGAATGTGGTACTACTCCTTCTATGGAATTATTTTTTGAGTATTTAGTGCAAGACAATAAATGTTAATCATATAATCCTTTCAATTTAAAATTTCATCTATAAGAGATACAAGATCATCATTACCCGCATATCTGAGATGAGTAGTTTCTAGAAAAACATATGTTATTCTTTGTTACCTACAATATTAGAAACATTTCTCAATTTAATTGATATTATTGTTGAATCTAGGACATTCAGAATCACAATAAGGTAATCATTCTTCTATTATGCACAATATTTTTCATTCTAGTCATCTTGTGTAACAGGCTCTATATATACATTATCTAGAAGCTACAAGATGAAAACATTATAATAAATAGGATATGAGGACACCTATATAAAACAAAATGTATTAGTATATTACACAATTACAAGAGGTGGTAAATTGTTGTTCTAAAAACATTCATTTTTATCATTATGAAAAAAAATATTTATCAATCTTAAACGTGATTAATTCTCTATCTCTATTTAGTTCTTAAAAAAACAATATTTATTATGATATGATAATATTGAACTGATAAATAAAAATAAACAAGATTACTTAATATAATATATTATCTTAAATCTTATAAAATTTCCTTCATTGGTTATAAAATAATAATAAAGTGTAAGAAATTTTACACTTTATATCAATAACAAAATGTATTGGATCTTAAAAGATCATGAACAAAGTAACAAGTTAAAAATAAATATTTTATCCCAAAGAGAATGGTATCCCACAACCATGGATAATGGCCCCATGTTTTATAAATATAAAAAATTATGTCTTACTCACCCCACGGTATGCCCTCAATACCATGATATTTATCTGTCTTGATATCCCCATAAGCCCTCGATTGAGAAGGTTGTTGGTACCATTTTCTTCTTATCTCCAAAATACCTTGATTTACAATAGAAACAATCATATTCACACTAGTATGTTGAGTTAGATGTTCACATCTTGAACAAGGTTTTCATAGTATTTCCGTAAAGATGGTTTGAGAAAATCTCTTAGAGATAATAACTTAATTTTAGGGTTCAATAACCACTAACTCATTCAAATGGCATGTTTTATATACTATTAATCTCGAACAGTTGACTCTCTTCCAATAGTCATATTTTTCATAAAATTTATGAGGGACCTAAAAACATGGAACTCAAGAAATAGTTATGTTAAAATAGACTGGATGACACTATTTTATATAAGTAACTATGAGAAACATTATTATTCTTAATATACATTATCACTTTTGGGGTCTTATAAAAAGAAACACCATATTAAAGAGTTGAGATAAATTTTAAAAAAAATTAATTAGATTCATAAAATAGTGAGATAGAGATTTTAAAATTATTGAAAAAAAGAATCCAAAAATTTAGACAGTCATAATGAAATAAATATAAAAAATGCAGTCTATTTTTTTTGAGACTGAAATTTTGTTTTCTATTAATATCATAGTCTAATTTATTTAAAAATTAGAGTCTAATTTATGAGAGATTTAGTGTCTGATTTCTAAGAGAATCTGATTATGATTTTTGATATAATGTAACTTTCAATTATAGAGAAATAAAATTCCAAATTATAGATTAATCTTGTTTTTAAATCTAGAAAAATATTTTTATCAGTAGAAGAGAAATAATATTCTAAAATCTAGATAAAGTCGATTCTAAATTCTAGAGAAATCAGATTCTCAGATCTAAAGATATCATATTTGGAATTCATCATAAATTTTATTCTATGGAACTATAAGGTTCTGAGTTAAAAAATGATCTCGTTTTTCATCCTAAGGAATATATGATTAGATTTAGTTAAAAATAAATATGTAGGGAGTAAGGAACAATAAGTAAATTATTCACCATTCTTATAAAATGAATTATTTTTGTAAAAATTATTCTTTGATAAAGAGAAATATCCTTAAAAATATGTATTTATGATTCCCAAAACATAATTGAATATAAAATTCATAAGGAATCATATTTACTCAATAATCTCCCCAACCTAGAAATAAAAAAAATCATAAAATAATATATGCATCTAATTTTATCATTTTTTATCTTGAAATAAATACATATCACCCTTTTTGTTTATAGTCACAATGAATATGACTAACTACCCATTAGTTCATGAAATCTCTAAGGGTCAAATTCTCTTCATTCATAGATAAATAACTGCACCAAACATAAGAATTTATTATTTTAACATAAAATTTTTAAAAGCATTCTTCTCTCCCCCGTGTAATTTTCAAAAATGAATATTCAAAAAAATTGTACATGAATGGATAGGAAACATACTATGCGAAACAATGAAAAGCATCACTTTAAATTAAATTTCAAATTCATTAAAAAAATCATTACAACAAAATATATTGTTTGAAAATAAAATTATTCAACATTATTTTTCTCATTTGGAATCATCTATTTAAATGTGTCCACCATCTTCTTTAATTCTAATTGATTATCGTGAATCTTATTGAGAAACTCATCCAGAAAATGATATTTTCTTTTTTTGATAATTGATTCTGTCTTATTTGTATATATCTATTTCACCTAGATACATGATCAAGTATGACTGGACTATTATATTTTTGGCCGACTCTTCCCCAATTTCTCTCACCCTTTTTAGAATACGTGCAACAAAGTTCAGTTTCCCAATCATATCTTTGTCTTATTGATTGAAACTATCATGACATGCCTTCAGTTTCTGTGAAAAAACATGTGGGGAGATTCATGATCGTATCATCGTATTTATAAAATTCATCCTAGAATACGTTAGTGAAATCATAAAAAAATTTAAGATCATATTCGACAGTCTTTTACCACATTGTTATTTCCTTCTATGACCCTGTATGAGCATTATAGCTTATTTGAGAAGTACTGAACTCAGATTCAATTTTGATTAATTTTTCAATAATAATTTTATTAGACACAGCCTCCTAATTAACTCTTTCTTAAATATATTGAAATCTAGTTTTTACACATGGAATTATTATAATAGATTTTACTAGAACCTTAAATGACTGAACCACAAAATCATTCCATAATTAAGAGAATCATACTGAATTTTTTTTGATGGTGATATATGTTTATTTTCCTCTTATTCATTTTAATTAGATGTAGCAACAAATTCCTTCTTTATTTTTTTCAACTGTTTTCATAGGTTTATCGAGAAAAACGTCATTTTCATCCTCTCTCTTATATATTTTCTTCTCAATATTCTATGTATCATGGTCTCCATTAGAAACATGGATTATTTTATCATCATCATCATGATCATATTCTTCATTATAAACACCATTATTAGAAACATTATGATCGTTGTTTTCATCAAAATATTTATCATCTTTATCATAACTACATTGAATAGTATTATCATTACTATGTTCATCTTCTAAAGGGACTTTATAGACCTCATAATGGGAAACATAATCATTCTTAATATATTATGATTCTAAAATTATCTTAGTAGGGGATTACTGGGAATTTCATTTTGAATGCATGTTGGAAGGTCTCTCCTTATCCCCATATTCTTCTACAATTATTATAAAATCTTTTATTTATTCATCATGTTTTTCTTCTGGCTACTCTATTTCTTTTACTCTAACTATGGGTCTCAAAATTTAAATACTTCACTTTCCTTTAACTAGTACCAGAGTCTCTTTTAACAATGATCCCAAAGGAATCCTGGGTTGTTGCACAAATTGTTCGGGAACCTGAAATTGTTCATATGCCTTCTAGTTGTCTCTTATAAAGGTTTTCGTAATCTCATATTTCTATATTTTCTTCATTAACTTAATTTAGTTATCAAAATTTTCAATCCATTCAACATCATGGATTTTAAAGACCTTATTCTCGAGAGGATATATAATAAAAACATCATCACATTCCTTCTTATTCTTTTTCAACTCTCTCCATTTTGATACCGACACATATGAGAAGAACTTTTTTCTTGATCATGTTTGGACAAGATTGTAGTTCAATGGATAGTTATTGTTCCAATGTTTTGGGATCATTGAATTCACTTTTCCTAAGAGTTATCTGGGATTATTCTAAAACATCTCCTTTCTTAATAGAAGCTTTGTCACCCTTATTATGATGATCAATGAAATATATTGACTTTTCAACAAAGTCTCCAATCATCCTTGTCATGGTATAATCACATTACAATATGAACATAATGGTTTTTGAATTTAAATTTCACGAGATGTTGAAGGAGTTTATTCATAAGATTGAAATCATAGACAAGGGTTCAGGGTAACTAAATATTTGAGATTTTAGGGATCAATTCATAATGATGATTAATATTTAAGGAATTAAATTAATGATGATTAAATTAATTACATTCTCCAAGATATTCATCATAATGATATCACATATATTTATAGAGTCCTTATATCCCTTCCTCAGAAATAAAAACCCTTGTATCCATAGTAAAACTAATTTGTGGTATGTTTAATGACGTTCTATCTCATGAGTCCTCACTCCCATAAGCCAAAGGAACTTAATAGTATTAAATTTCTTAAAATAACCATCATTATCAGAGAACCTATGAGAGATAATGATTTCATCTCATCGCTATGGTATATCTAAAATACATGCAACCTTGTATGGAAGACAGATGGTAATATTCTACGAAATATTTAAATGTAAACATGTCTTTTCCACCTTTTTTAATTTATAGTTTTATCACAAATAACTATAACTATATTAGAATACACCTTATCCTGGATCCTTTCCTATTGGAAATAGTGGTTTTCAAATCGATTTATATTAATGAATTTGGAAATCAAAGATTTATACATGGATATGAATATTCGGTCCACTTACCTCTCCATAGAGATTAACCCATTTTTGAGTTCCGTGTTGGACTACATCAGATCCTTCAAGGATATCTCACATGACATTCAGAATTTAAGTAGAATGGGAAAATATAATAGTATATATGATGGCAGGAAAAGAATTGGTGAAAAAAACACTGAGAAAACAAATTTGGAATGCTAATAAGAGGTCCCATTATACGGTATTTGCAGTGACAATTCATCTTCTTAGGTCAATCCAACTATTGAGATTTACATGATCAGTCATGTGCTGGGAATATCCTCTATCAATGAGCGATTAATTTTTGTTATAACTTCCACAAATTTCATTAGCGATGAAATATTTAATTTCCATATAAATTATAGCTATAATTATAATACTCCTCTATACATAAGATTACATATATAATGATTTATTAGAAGAGTCTCCACCACCCACACTAACTGAATAATTAGCTTTTAGTAATTTTAATCATTTATAATTGTATTACTTAACCTTATTCCTTTAATAATGTATATATTTTATTTCTATCTCCACAAGGTTTAGGCTCCTGCACGTCGGGCGGTGTGGACACGCACCGCCATCCCCATCATGTGGCCGACCGGAGTGCCAGCCGCTGCCCTTACCCTACCATGGCCGACAGGCGACGACCTTTCTCTGGTGGCGTAGTTGCACCACCGCCTTCGTCGCAGATGACTGATGTGGCGGCCTCCGCTCTTGATTCCCACTGGTAAATTTCATCCACCTCTATGAAGAATGCATCAAAAACTACCTAGATTTTCGAGTGGTTGGACTATGTTCATTTGGCCCGCACCCACAACATTATTACAGTAGAAAGTGGTTCATGGGGAGATATTTAACGTAAGATTTAATCAAAGATGAATAACCAAAACACACCCCTACCTCAAAGGTTCCATTAGTGTTCCTCGGTGATTAATGATAGATTGGGGTTTGTCTATCTTGAACAAATCCTCACCAAACAATGTCGCTTGTTTGACGATCCTCCGTTCTTTGGTTCCTCCTTGGTGAGAACTACTATTACTCAAAAGGCTCCTCCAAGAAAACCCTTTTCAAACGATTCCCCCAAAATCCCAAGAGGTGAAATGCCAACTTATATTAAAATTGGTTTATACAATTAATCTACATTGTAAGAATAATTAAATAGATAAAATAAATGGAACTATTAATTAATTATAGGGTTGGAATAATTAATTGGATAATTCTAAGGGTCTTCCCCCACATTAATTAAGGGTTTTGCTGGTCCCCAACATTGAATTCAAATTGGGAAGATTAATGATTTTATGGTCCCCACCTCCATAACACATATAGAGGGGTTTATCAGACAAATAAAACAGGGTATATAATTTTATTTTTCTCCTCCCACGAAAAAGTGAAAAACTAACTTCCAACCTCGACCTACTGTGATTTAGGTAAAGGTATCCTTAAAAGAATATCGGCGCTGCGAGGTCAATGGTGCCCTTTAATATTAATTTCAATAACCGGTTCAAATGTTTTAAAACCCGCTCTCACGTTTATGGAACACACATAAAAAAAGTCCAGAAATTCATTTTGGGCACTCTAGGCCTCGGAATCAAGCACCGTTAATTTTCGCAGACTAAAAAAATTCTATATAAATAAAATAAATTACAGGGAAATTTTCAGGTCTTTACCTTCTCCCTACCTTAGTGCTTTGCATCCCCGAAATCCACATCACAAAAACTAGGAAAACAAGTTGGGGTACTAAGCACAAATCTGGACCTCTGCTCCCTTGTACTCTCCAGGAGGTTCCTATGTTGCCGAAATATATGCATTGAAGGTACTGACTATCCATGAAGGAACCGCTCATGTCGATCATCAATCTCCACAAGAACCTCTGTAAATGTCGCCCTATCGTCGATGTCCAACTCGTCGTGGTCGATGACGATTGACGGTTCGTGCACATATCTCCTCATCTGGAATTCATTGAAGACATCATGAACCCAGAGAAAATTAGGTGGATGTTCTAAGATATAAGCCACCTTTCCAACACTGTTGAGGACCTGAAAGGTTCAGATGAACCTTGGAGATAGCTCTCCAACCCATCCAAATATATGCAAACCTATTCATGGTGAGAGCCATAGAAAGACGTGGTATCCATCCTCGAACTCTAGAGGTCTCCGTATCATGTCGGCATTAGACTTATACCTACAATATGCAATCTTCTTCCACTATTGGATGATCTGCACCTTCTTATTGGTATCTCATACCATATCTTGTCCCATCAATGTAGACTCCCATGTGTCAGTCTGAGACAAAGGTGATCTGCAAGGTTTGTATTACAATACCTCGAAAGGTGTCATCCCAATTGTGCAGTGATATCTATTGTTTCATGAAAACTCTTCCAAGGGAAAGTGATCCTCCCAGCTGGGACCGATGTCAAGGATGCAAGCACACAACATTTCCTTGAGGGTCTGAATGGTCCGCTCTGTCTGGACATCTGTCTGAGGATGGATGGTGGTGCTCAATCAATGTTGCGCCATGAATGAATCATGAAACCCCTTCTATAGCAAGGAGGTGAAAGGTATATTCTGATCGGAGACAATCATCGAGGGTACATCATGTAGCCGTGCAATCTCCTACACGTGGAGGCATCCCAATCTCACTACTAGACCCTTCTCTCTGATCAGTAAAAATTGGCCGACATGGTGAATCAGTTGATGATCACCAAGATAGAATCATGACCCCTAGATGTAGGTAGATGTCCCGTCATGATGTTTATGTATTTCCCATCACACATCCTCTTTGGGACCAATAATGTTTGAACAAAGTTTGCTGGTACCTGATGTTCTGCTCTAACTTGCTGATATGTGAGGAACTGAGAGAAAAACTCTAGTATTGTTTTCTTCATTCTCAGCCACCAGTTCTATCTTCGGGGGTCGTGGTACGTATTTTCCACTCCTGGATCTACTGATATATGGGATGTGGGATACTCCTTCATCACTTCCTCCCGAAGTGACAGTAGCACCATGGAACGTCCTCTAAAAAGGATGAAGTGATCCCCACCTTTAAGAAAATTCATCATGTGCTTATCTTACGTATATCTGATCACAAGGAGCCTTGTAGTCAGTGTCTGCATGCAATGCCTTCCGGAGTCGCTGATGAAGTGGGAGAGTTATTGTAAGAGACCGAAGAAATGTTTCTCCATCTCGATCCACAAAGGATATCTACAAACCAAACAGCTACACCATCGCCTCACCTAATAGCAGTATACCAGATCTCTTTCTTAGTTCATCTGCTACAAGGTTCCCCTTCACAAGAGTATAGACTATCTCAAAAGCATAGTCTGAGAGGAACTCAAGCCAAAGAAATTGTCATAGCTTCATTTCCTCTTAAGAGAATATATACATGAGACTCTTGTGATCAGATTAGACTGTCCACCCATCAAGTAATGTATCCGCATCTTCATGGAAAAGGACACTACAGCTAACTGCATGTCATGGGTAGCGTAGTTCTCCTAATGTTGTCTCACCTGTCGAGATTCGAATGAGATAACTGGTCACTCCTACTTCAATACGCATCTTAGCATGGTACCCTATGCATTGTAGTAGAATACGTACCCAAAACCCTCCTCTGGAAGCCTCAAGATGGGCGCACTAGTCAGCCTCTGCCTCATCTCCTAAAAACTCAACTAGCATCTCTCCGACCAAAGAAATGGTTTCCCCTTCTTTGTCAACCCTGATAAATTTGATGCAACTCTAGAAAAATTCCTCACAAACCACCAGTAGTATCCGACAAAAACCAAGATACTCCGTACCTCCGTCACACTCCTGGGTGGCTGCCAAGCAAGTATCGCCTCAATCTTCATTGGATCCAACACAACTCCATCCTCAGAGATGACATGTCCTAGAAAGTTAACATCTCAAATCCAAAACTACAACTTTGAGAGATTACTATTGAGATGGTTCTCGCAGAGTGTATCTCGAACTATCTGCAAATGATAGGAATGCTCCTCCTCGATAGCTGAGTAGTTCCAATTGTCGTCAATGAAGACTAACAAAAAGCGATAAAGGTATGGTTGGGAGACCCTGTTCATGAGTCCCATGAACACTGCTGGATCATTTGTCACACCGAATGACATGACCAAAAAATAATAATGGTCGTACCGACATCTAAAAGTCGTCATCTGCACATCCCCATCACCTACATTGAGATGTTGATAGCCTGATCTAAGGTATTTCTTTGAGAACCACCGTTCTCCCTTCACCTGATCAAAGATGACTTCATTATTTGGGAGTGGGTATTTTTTCTTCATGGTCACCTGGTTTAGGCACAGATATTGAACAAAAAGTCTCAAGCTCTCATCGGCCTTCTTGGTGATTACAATCGGGGCTAACCAAGGAGAAACATCAGGACGAATGAACCTGTTCCCCTCTAAGTCCTCTAGTTAAACCCACAACTCACGAAGCTCCACGGGTGCTATCTGATACCATAGGGTATATATCAGTGTTGTCCGGGGGTATAAGTCAATGTAAAAGTCCACCATTATGTGAGGGGGAAGACCCAGAACATAATCAGGGAAGATATCCGCGTACTGGTCCACCACTACATGATAGCTCAGACTCTCCACATTAACTGCTCTAAGGGTAAGTCTAGACAACTAATGAGTGATTGGGGGCACACTCCTCAATGTAAGACCATCTTGTGCTATAAAGTCTCCCTTATCACCGGTGAAGGTAAAAATTGTTCTATCCATGCGGAAACACATCACTTTGTAATTAATACATTCAATCTGAGCATGGAATATAGATAACTAGTCCATACCCAAGATGATATCGTAAGGCCTCGACGCCACTACTAGGATATCCCTGCTGAATCTCTCACCTCCTAGAGTAAACTCACACTGCCAGCACCTTTGTGTAATCATCAAATCCACTCTCGTAGGAGTATCTAGCAGTAAAGATCGATCCAATGGCTCTTTCAGAATCTTTGAGCTCCAAACGATGGCCATGGAAATAAAAGAATGATTGGAACCTGTGTTTATTTATACGTATTGAAACTATAATGGAGTAGAAAAAGATCATACCTAATATCATCTCCGGAGCACCATGGATGTAGGACTCAGTTGTCTCGAGCTGAGCTTTCCCCTGTCCACCTGCTCCCTCTGGTCAGCATGGACCACCTAGCGGTGGAAGTAACATCATGAATCATCGCCCACCACCAACTGCTCGACCAACTCCTCTACGAAGTCCTCCTGATCCCTGCATAAATCTTTGATCAATCCTCTATCTCTGCCTGGGTGGTCCTTTGAAAATTTGATGATCCTCTGTATAGTAGGGTAGACAATCACGAGCGATGTGACCATGAACGCCGCTTGTGTAACATTGCCTAATCCTCGCATGACTAAATCTGTCTTCGGTGACCTGCACAACCAAACCTAAATCATGTGGTCGTCCACCTATTTGTCTGGTCCTCTTGGACCTCTATGACATACATTATCATCCAGTTGCAAATGACTCTACTACGTGACACCCAGGGGTGGGTCTTGCAGCAGGCACCTGATCAGCAAGAAAACACTCCACAAAGAGGGATATATCTAACACCCATGCATGAATTGGAATGCTGAGATCAATCAATGAAGCCCTTGATCCCCCTCCAGAGTCCCTACTCGAAGGTATGGGCCCTGAAAAATGGGTCTTGTACCATATCAGTAGAGTAGCATAAGATTTTGGTGAACCTTCCTGAGTACTGAGCCACCGTCATGTTGCCCTGAGGCAGATGAAGAAGCTCCTGATTGCGCATGGCTCAATGTGTCGTTGGGAAAAACTCTTCCAGAAAAAGGCTCTCAAAGTCTTTCCAGTGAATTTTCACCTTATCATGAACCTGATGCATCATGCTCCACCATCTTCCTGTTACTTCCTATAGAAGACTGTTGGCAAAGATCTCCATGAGATCAGCTGGTGTCCCTAAAAGTCGTAAGAATCTCACCATGGTCTCCAACAAATTGGCAGCCACATGTGGGTCTGTCCCTTCCCATAACCTAGGTGTCCTCTGGTGTTGGAACTCGTGAAACATACTCAACCAGCATTAACCTTCTATAGTTTGGGATAGGTCATCTGTGGACCAATGCGTAATGGAATCACTGGTGTCTCCACTGGTACCCCTACTAAAATAGGGACGTAAACTGAGGCATCATCACTCTGTGGGAAATCATTGCATACTATACCCGGAACCCTTGCTGGCTATTTTCTTGGAGGAATACTAGAAAAAAATATGTGCACCATGGTCAATATGTTATACCTGGAGAGATTAATAAAAAATATCACAAAGAAAATTTTTCATAACACAGACCCAATTAGTGTTTTCACGCACTGAGTCAGAAATTAGAAGTCGGGGTCCTGGTGTATGGATATGTCAGCCACCACACCAACACTGGATTCCCTAAAATAATAACCACACTCACTACACTTAACACTATAGACATTAAAAAGATCAGAGTGCAATGTTATATGGCAGAGCTAACTTCTCTGAATCCAAATGTAACAACTGGGTCCTAATGATATAACATGCACCCCTAGCTAGCTGTTTGTGTGGAAGAATCATGAAAAAATAGGTGTACCATGGTAAATAAGATATACCTGGTGAGATCACCCAAAAAGATCACAAAGGAAACTTTTCATAACACACACCCAATTAGTGTTTTCATGCCCTGAGTCAGAAATCATATGTCTGGGTCCTGGTGTATGGATACGTTGGCCGACACACCAACATTGGATTCCTTAAACTGATAACCACACTCGCTACAGTTAACACTATATCCATTAAAAATATTTGAGTATAATGTTATATGGTATAACCAAATCCTATGATACCAAATGTAATAACTGGGTCTTAATGACAGCACAGACACCTCACCATAATATGGTCATCGGGCCTGACCCACCAGTTTCCCCGTAGACATGTGGTTCCCACCATGGGGTCCACCCACATTCCTGAATGGGTCATATAACTATTTATTTTCTTCATTGGACAAAACATATCCTTTCTAGTTTGTTATTTCCTCACTCTCACACACCCAGTAAAACTATCTAGAAGGTCACCCATCCTGATCAGTACTTTAGGCCATGCACGCTTAACTGTGGAGTTCTAATCAGCCGGGCTCTAGAAAAGGAATGTGATCATTGTTGAGATGAGTCATATAATTTAGTCATTTAACCCTTTATCATTTTGGGGTGTTACAATCACCCCCTTTTAGAGAAAAATGTCCTCGTTGTGGGTACTACATCTCAACCCAGGCAGTGCACCACACATAAGGCTAGGTACCACCTATAATAACAAATGTAACAACTGGGTTCCAATGATTGCACATACATCCTACTTTAACATGGTCGTCGGGTCCTGACCTACCAAGTACAACCATTTGGCCCACAGACACATGGTCCCTACCCTGGGGCCCACCCACATGCCTAAACGGGTCATATGACTAATGATTTCCCCACAGGATGACACATTTATTTTCCATTGTGCTTTGTCCTCACTCGCACACAACCAGAAAAACATCTCAAAATGCCACCCATCGTGATAACTACTCCAGACCATGCACAAATAACTATTGATTTGTAACCAAACAGCCTCCTGAAATGGAAGGTGAACCTTGTTGGCATGAGTCATATAATTTAGTCATTTAGCCCTTTATCATTTTGGGGTATTACAGGTATCTGGTTAGATGTAATCCTAGTATGATTCGTGACATGAAAAATATACACCATGCAATAGAAAACAGGTTCATAGAAATAAATATTTATTAAGGAATGCAAATTATAATGTAAAAACTTGACCTTTTATTACATAGTGGTTGAACACCCAATATATTACTACATAATAATATATTTTAATTTTAAATTTATTCCATAGACATTTATTCATTTATTTTACATATTACCTATCACTTATATTATATTAAAAAACATTTATTAATTGATTAAAGTTATTCTAAAGATTATGGTATTAATTAAACTCTTTAATATAAACATCAATTTGATTATATATTTCTATCCTTGATGCATACTCATGTGTTCATAACCACTTTATCATTCATGATGGGGATATAATATTTTCATATATCGTGGTTTATTTTTGGAAAAGAGAATGGTTTCATGAGAATATAATTTAATGGATCATAATATATCTGAAGAATTATTATTAATGGAATTATTATAATATATTCTTAGTAAATCATAATAAACATCATGTTGTGATGATTTTGAAGAATATAAATACCATTACAAGATCGTTATAAACAATGATGATGAAAAAACCCTTTCCAGTTTGAAAAATATTTTTAAAATCATATAATTTACATAATATTAGAAAAATCATATTAAATTAATTTAATCATGAAAAATTTTAAATGCATAATTAAATTTTTTTATTATTCATAATGTCATGAAATTCTTTTCATGCTGTAATAATTAATGTATAGAAAATTATTAGATATTAAAATAATTTAATTTATCAAAAAACTATATTTATATTATTTCATGATAATTTTTAAAATTATAAACATTGGAAAATTAAATAATAAAAAACATTAAATAATACTTAAAAAAATTATATCATCCATTTGAGATAACAAGGATATGGAATAAAATCATCTTCCAAATAGAAGAAGATAAATAATGGTGAATTATCTTAAAAACATATTACAAATCCGGTAGTATATTATGTAAAGAAATATGTTAAAAAAACAAAAACAATACAAATATTAAACGAGTTGATTGAAAATCAAATGGGTATTCAAATAAATATCATATAATTTCATTTATTTCATTTATTTTATTTCAATAAAAAATACATGATTAATATATGATTATAACATATACCCTAAATCAAAATGAAATTATCATAATTGTAATCCTTGAGAATGAACAAAATAAAATATAAAAATAAATTTCATCCACACAAGTATATTAATGATATAATAAATCAATGTATAGTATATAGTTCATAGATAACAATATAGAAACATTTCCAAAATATATGTCCAACTGAAAGAAAATTTGAGCTAAATTTATGTTACTAAGATTACATTAATAAATTGAGAATCATTTAATTAGGTATTTTGTGTAAATAATGTAAATACACCCAAAAAATTGAAATAAAACACAAATAAAAAATTTACATTTCTTAAATTATAATGGAATAATATAATCAATGTAGATGTTATAACACCAAAAGAAAAACAAAGTGGATTGAAGAAAAACCTTAATGATTTTTAACGTTCTTGTAAAATAAAATTGATGAAATAATTAGAATTATAACATGAAATATCATGAATTATAATGGATTCTTGATTCAACCCATAAACGAGTTCGTATATTCGCTATTTAAATGATATTAGGATTATAACATTGTAACATTCCTCAATAAAGGAATGTTATGATGAAATCCACTACCATGATTCTAGAATATTTATATATGTCCACTATGTCTATTTAAAAATAATATATAATTTTTTTTAAAATTTTATATCCTTTTATAGGTTTTTTAAATTATCATTAAATCATTATTTTATTAAATATAAAATTTATAAAATTTATTTTGTGATCTTTATTTAATATGTTTGAAGGATGTCTCTTCATCGTTGCAAAACAACTTTGGTATTTTGACAATGGGCAATGATTTTATTTTTACATCCTATATAGAATAATAATAAATATATAATTTTTATATTAAAACATTAGTTATTCTTTTTTAACCAATTATGACTGATGTTTTATGAAAATTTAATTTTTTTAGAGCCATAGGGATGGTAGGTCATACATTTGGATGAGTACTATTTCTTTTTTATCATTGTACATGAGGAATAAAAGGTATATATTACTATCTTATTGTATAGTTGTAATTTTTTTATGAAAATAATATAAATTCATTACATGTAATTATATATACCATCAATGTGAGGAAGTGATGAAAAGTGTATCACATATCATCATAGAGGTGGTGATCCTAAAGTACACATGAATGTCATAATATGTTTTTAATAGAATAAATACTAAGAAACTATATAACATATTATTCTACCAAAATTATAATTATTTCATGAATTTTATAATATATATATTAAAAAACCATTATAACCATATGTGAAAGGTGGATATATAAAATATATAATATCATCTCTTTATATGGTAGTCATTTATACACCCGAATGCTGGTTTCATTTATATTTTGTTGGAACAAGGTGTTAAATTAAGTATATTAATATTTAAAATAGAATATCCATATATATTATGTGATAATTTTATTATATAATAAATGACATTCAATTTTTAAAGGATTCAGAAGAAGAAATAATATGAAATAATTATATTAAATATTATTTGTAATCATCAAACAACGTCCATTTATTTGAACATTAATACCACAATGGTTGGTATAATGACAAAAATAAGTCCCCTACAATATAGGTAGGGATGTTAGAAAGGTATTTTCCGGAATATATTCTAGTGGGATCCCATTTATATGTTATGCATGGGAGAGTTTGGAATTTTTTTTGATGATTTAAATTAATATAAATAATTTTTCATGGGAAAGTAGTAACAAAATGATATATTTTGATGAAATATTAAGGAGGATTTTAAATAATCTAAAAAATAACAATTTTTAATATTTAATAGTTATTTTTATTCATATATATTAGTTATAACCCCCATTAATACATTTGATGACTACCAATATATAAATATGTTTTGTCTTTAGTGGCCATTATCGTTACTATAAAACCAAAAATTAACCATATTTGGGTCATAGTTGTTTTTATTTACCATATCAAAAAATATTTTTTTCTCCAATTTTTATTTATATATTATTTATATAATAAACTATTTTTATGAAATCACATTAATAAATTTGTTATTATTATTCATTTCATTTGACATTAAATTCGCAAATATAAAAAAGATGTTTGAAAATAATTTTTAAGATAAATAATACATCATTATTTATTATAAAAATTTGTGACGAATGACCACTTGTTAAATATATATATCAGTTAGGGGTTTTAAAATTGATTAAATTGATTTTTAAACTAATATAACTACCACTTATCAAGCATTTTATAAGTTATTCTATTAATTATATAACACATAAAAAATAAAATTTTTATTTAAAAATAATATCATTATACTCAATAAAAAAACATCTTTACTTAATATATTATTATTATCATTATGTTAAAAAATATTTAAAATCTAAAATAAAGATAGTACCATTTTTTATATTCGTTACATAAAAAATTTATATTCGAAACTGCAATCTTAAATGATTAAAATGTAAAAAAATAATATTATTATGGAAGAACCAAAATAAAAAAATGTATATTTTTAATTAATTTTAATTATTAAAACATTAGTTTTAATCCTAATGAAAACATCGTACATTCACCGTAGAAACACATGTAAACTGTGGTTAGTATAGATAATAATGAAAATTAAATGGGGAGTATTTAAAAAATATTATCTTATAGATTCCATATGTGTAAAAAAAATTATGATTCAACTTATAGATGTGGAATATGATATTTTAATTTATAAATGTATAACATAATGAATCCTTGTTTTTTCATAAATTTATTTTTATTCCTTCGAATGAACATATATAAAATATTTATAATGATAAATAAAATATAAATAATTGGATTATATATAACTAAATAATAATCATGTTTTATTGAAATCAAATTCATAGAATTACATGTATTATTTAAGAAAACAAATTACAGTTAAAAAATTGAATTTTCACTATTCACACAAACACTATATTTCGAAAAAATTTCAATAATTTACCCCCAAGATAATTTTGATATGATGATAAAAAAACTGACAATTTTTCTTTAAATATTATGTCGAAATGTGGTATAAATTATAATTTTTTCTTACAAAAGGACATCAAAAATATATTTGAAAAATAAATAGGCTCTACTAGAAATTCTATTCTTATTTATTATGCACTAATTAATATATCTCAATTTTGGTAAATCATTATACATTATTTTCATAATATTATTATAACTATTTATAACATCCAATTTAAAAACTATGTAATAATAAAAAAATATTTAGATATAATAATCATACATTATTGTAATATTATTAATCATCGATATAGTGTGTTTATCAAGCCATCGATTATAGTTTTCTTTTATGAAATTATTGTATTATTATTGATTGTTGATTAAGAAATTTGAATCCAAAAAAAAATTAAAATGATCTCTAAAACAAGGATTTTGTTAGTTGAATATAACTCTTTTAAATATAATTTCATAAACATGGTTATTAAACCATTGTATTGAAAAGAAAAGAAGTGATGAAATATAAAAAATGAAATTTGAAATAACATATTATCAAATTTTTTAATATTATAATTTTTTTGGATTTCAAAATATAAATATAGAGGTAATGAAATTTTCTAAAAATATTTATACAGAGTAGTAGATAATATTGGTCAAATGAAATTTAATGATCATGGAAATTTTAACTTCCAAAAATCCATAAATCCTTGAAGTTTGAAAATGAACATAACTTATTATGATAAATTTTTTAATTCAACAACCTTTTTATAGAGTTTGATTAATTACATGAATATTTAGACATAGAAAAAATGGTAAAATACTAATATTTTAATTATAATTTTTTCTTCATTTATTTTTCTAAACAATCCAACTTGTTCTCCAAATGACGACTATTAAAGACAAATTTTTCAAACATGGAAAACTAAAATAAACGTCGGATTGTTATGATAATAGAAAAATGATAAAAATCACTAACTCATGTGTTTATATATATTAAAAATATATAGTATATTTTAAGCTAACATAAAAATTTATAAACAAATATATGATGAAATAACACATTTATCCCCAAAATTTCTACTAAAACAACAATGGTTAAACATACATAATATTCTAAAAAATTAAAATATTTCCCAAATTACATCAAATATCATCAATAGTAAAATTATTTTGACCTCAAAATAAGACCCACACCTTTTCTCTCATATCCCAAAAAATTAATTACCATTCCTCTAAAATTATATTTCATTATAAACTAATTGTTAACATATACCTAAATTGTAACACCCCGAGATTTTATGAAAAATATTCTTTTTAATTTCATTGATGTCTTATGTTTTATGCTACACCAAAAGGAGGTTTCACTACATGCATAACTGACATGTATTACGTCACATGCAATCGCGACCTTCCACGATAGCATGTGTTGTACGCAATATCGAGTTTCACTAAACAACGATATGTTATTAAAATATTATTAAAACTAGTTGTTATGAATAGTAATACCGAATTTTTCTGAATTTTTTAAATTTAATCATTCAAAATGGACTTCATTTTTGGATTCAGAATATTTAAATTAGCCTAGGGTGAAATTTTGCTATTTTTCTGAAAACATTCAATTTTTGATGAATAGTGAAAACACTGGGTTACTATTTAAAAAACTAACTTTTTATTTAAATAATTATTTATTTTATTTAAATTTATTTTTTGTCAAAATTGATATATAATACCTATATAAGTTCAAAATAATTCATTGGAGTCATTTTATATTAATTTTACATATATAAAAAGTTTATTGAACTTTTCACCATCTTTTACCCACCTCCTAGGAGAATTTGCATATTCTAATAAAACATAATTTTACCACTTTTGTTATTGGAATTTCAAAAATCCGAGAGACACTATTAATATTAAGGACTAAAATTTGGTTCAATGAGATGAAAATAATTTTTGGTTAATAGTTACTTTTTACTTTTTCTACCACGTTTAAAAGTAAATAGGCTAATTAAGGGTAAAAATGTTATTATTATTACCCTAAAACATGTTCTAATTCTATTTTATAAGTTTAATTCGACCGAAAAAACCCTTATAAATAAAATATGACCATTTAGGCCCACTTTTATTAGATTAGTACATTTATTATTAATTTATTTAAAGAAGGGTTAAAATAGTTAAAATCAAAGATTAATAACTAAAACATTTTTATTATAGGTTTATACATAAGATACATTTGACTATAAATATTCATTAGAAAGATAAAAATATTTCCTACATAATGGTATTTTAGGTATGATTTTTAGACATTATATAATTTAATTTGTTTATGACACAATGATGATGCAGTAATTATCTTATTAATGAAATATTGACATAATTAATTTTATAAATACCCAAATAAATGTAATTTGAGGATTTTAATGAATTCCAATTATTTTATAGGTTAACATGACATTTTATTATTGATTTATATAACTTTTTTAGAACTAATCATGCTATTATGATTTTCACAAAAATCAAATACCAAATAGTGTCAAAATTGACATAAAATAGTTTTTTTAAAAAAATAGTATATTATTAATTGTTATTTTATTCCTAAAAATCAAATGTTTGGTCAAATATATTATATAAGGATATATATATTAATAAGAAACAACTTGGGGTTCTTTTGTCTTGTTATAGTAAGTTTATTATCCTTATAGTGTAAGAAAACAAGAAGACAAGGTAGAGGTTAAATTATCTAACTTAAAGTTAAATCTAAATGATATGGTTAAAATAGAAACCTAAACATGTCTAAATTCTATTAGATGAGATGATTTCGACCCATCCCCACCTTATCTTAGATATAAATCAATTTTGAGATATTAAAAACCGGATATGACTTTATAAAAAATAATATTATTAGTTTTTCCTAAGGTGCCCCTCTCCTCTCTTATAAATGGGAACCTACTTCCTCTATTCCTCGCGCCACTTTGAGCATTCAAGCTCGGCCAAACCATGAAAAATTATATTCTCCACTTCCCTATAAACATTCTAGAGGTCCTGGTATTATTCGAAGACTAATTTTAGTTCCCTAAGAGGAGGTCTCAAAGAGGCGCTTCAAAGAAGAGGTAATGTTCATTACCGATTCATTCAACTTTATTTCTTCTTCTTCTTATTCTTCTTTAGTTGTTTCATTATGAATTAATAACATTAGTATCACTCATATACTTATATGTTATTATAAGTATGAAACAACTTTATTTCATCATCTATCCATCCTATGGAAAACGAAATCACTGCGCGTTCGTACGTACAGAATACCGTCTCCACGCCATGGTGTAATCTGTTTTCGACCACCACACTACTTGGAAGGGTATAATGGTGTAAATAAATAACTATATATGATTATTTAAAATTGATATTAATTATGAAATATTATACATACAATTCAATGTAATTCTACGATCAATGGGAATGATATCATCGCTCGTGCGTACGTACGGACTACTGTCTCCACGACACGATGAGATTCATTCTCCATGTTAACAATTCATGAATGATTATAAAGTATATATAATAAGTAGTCATGAAATATATGACATAATAATGATACTGTATTAATGTGTATATAAATGTATGTCATCTAGTTAATTTCATTCAATTCAATTAGGCAATTAAAATAGCATTCATGCGTACGTACGACCTACCATATCCATGAACGGTGTATTTCATTCCATTTAATCGATCTATCGTATATATATGTATATACTAAATATATATTATATATAAATCTTGTTTTACATTCTGGAATTATGTAAATCATGATATAAGTAATTATATCATAAACAACAAGTCCAATCTCGTACGATAAATAAAATGATTTTATCCAAAACACTGCTTTAACACGGAACTTACAAAAGAATGGGTAATATAAAGTCATAAGTGAACCATATATGATATCATAATAATGAATATGATTCTGTAATATGTCAATGACAATATTTAAATCATTATAAAGGGTGTTTGGATACGTATGAAGCATATCAGACCTAAGGTAAGGGATTATTTTTGCAAATCTCATTTTTATCCGAGACTTCTCATACGCAAGTACTTACTGGGGTTATTGTTATCATCCATGTCCATGTTTTCGAAAAGTGTTTTTATGTATGTTTATTGTCCTTTTTACCATTTTTTACTTTTACTACATGGTATGTAAGGAATCATTCTTTTGTTTTCATTATGAGGTGCATTTTGACTTTTCCAACAAAAGTACGAGAAGAATGTTATTTTTACCCTATACGGCATGAACGGATTTTTACGGTTACATAACACCTCATTTTCATGAAGCTTAATCTACAAGATTTTATGACTATTTTCAACAAAATACTTTTATTTTAAATGTGTATGGTTTTTGGTGAAAAGAAAATGATTTTGAAGAAGAAAGGGTATTTTCCTCAAGAATTCATTTTAAATGTTTTATCAAAACCATTTTCCATCTAGGACGACATTATTTCATATGTGAATGTTTCAAGTTTAATGTATCAATGATTTACATGGTTTCAATTTTCTTATGATGAAATGTCCATTTTTTATATGGATTATGATATGATGGGATAATGTATATGAAACCCAATATATTCTTTGGGTTCTGATGAATGTTATAAGTTTAGTTTGTGGAACAAGTAAGTATGATTTAATTATGAGATGGGTGGGGCCTATATCTCCCTCCAATTCATTGGGTAATGATTTATATCTCATGAGATAGACATGGCTGGAACGGTAAGTTAATCAGGTTCAGTAATACAAGACTGGAACGAGGAGCGAACTCGATTCAGAATGGGACATTGTCCACTAAGATGGTGTTGGCAGTAATGCCTTGGATACTATGGAAATCATATCATGTGCTTAATTTTTTTCCATAATCAAAAGTTTTATTTAGAATCAATTTTATCATGATTGATGTTCTATTTTGAACAATGCCTTACGTACTGCCATGTTTTATGTCATTGCTCAAGATTTCGATGTTAAAACATTATGTTCATGTTTTTAAGTTAAAATGTATATGTTTTGTTTTATTTTCTACATGCTTACCCTTAATGAGCATTTGAGCTCACCCTTTTTAGGTTTTCATTTCCCCAGGATATATAGAAATGTTTTAGGTAAGAAAAAAGGGGAAGATCATTATGGTTGATGTTAAAGATCTTTCACCATGATTAGAAGATTACTTTCCATGTTTCCGAAGACAATAAGATATTACGGTCCTTGTGTGTATATTATTCTTATATACTAAGTATTCCGCAAAAGTAATGTAATGTCCATGTACATCATGCTTCGGGTCTCTACATAAACTCAACAAAAATTCTCTAAAAATTTCACAAATCACATAGATACCAAATAAATAAATTATCACAAGATAAATAAATACTATTGAACATATGATAAAACATAATAACATAAAAACATGACAGTATACTTATATTATAATATAAAATATCATGAAAACATTACCATTCGAAATATTATCTAAACAATATTATGATACCAACTATGACATCCCTAAATCGACACTCCCAAATCTTATTTAAGAAACACAATATTTTCTTTTCTCTCAATGATAACAATAAATGTGATTCAATTTCAACTATCAAAAAACAATAAATTTTAAAATAAAAAAAATTGGATCACTTAATTATTAATTATCTTTATGTATTAATATATATAGATTTATAATAGACTCTTACAAAAAATACATGTGTTAATACTAGGGCATATTTCCCACTTATACTATGAATTTTGAATTCTAAATTATCTATTCACAATATCATTTATAATTCTACATAAAATATTTTATTATATAAATTGTTCTTTTCACATTAATATTTATAACATAAAAATGAAGAAAATAATATTGAGCCCAACATCTTTCTATTGGTATATATAATTTTTAACAATTGAATTCAATATTATTCAATAGATTATGATAAATATATCACGAAATAATCAATGATAATCAAGGTGACATAATTGAATTTATTCCCATTATAAACTATATTATAAAATTTAATCCATGGATATTAGATTTAACAAAAGACTACAGTCATATAATTCAACGTATACAAGTCCTGTAAAATCACTCCCTGATGAAATGATACATTAGAAAGTTTTTAAAGAGTAGGAAAACCATATTGGTAACTGGAAACATTATTTTCTTGTCACATATTCAATCACAATTAAAAATGGGATAACCTATATCGTAACTTCTAAAAATATCATTGGAGAAACCTATAATCAATTAAAACCCTCACATTACCCAATGTATTAGGGAGCTATATTTGGATCACCCATTATCTATAGATTAATCAGGACCACCTACAATAAAAATATATATTCCAAAAACCTAAAATTATCTCAACATAATATATATTTCTCATTTTCATATAACAATTGATATCGATCATTTATAGAATGATTTACCCATATACAAGAAATGAATTCTATATAAATCAATTTGAAATATTAATAACATCCGAAAGAAGAATATTTCTTGCATCATTAAATCAAATCGTTTTGAATGATAATTGATATAAATGATTGGTGTTTTTGAGGAATATAAATACAATTAAAATATAATTATAAACATTCTAGAGGAAAATAACATTTCCACTTCAAAATTTACTTTTAAATAAATCTAAAAAATTTATTAAATAATGTTAATTGAATATTGTAAAATAATAATATGGAGGATACATCATTGAAATTACCATTATTGATGATAGTAAATTACAATGACACTATAAAAAATAAAATAATTATTATGTTCACACTTAGGTAAAATGAATTTTTTCGCAAAATGATAAAAATATTATATTAAATACATTATATAAGATGTGACCTATAGGTAAAAATCATTCCTAAATAACTAATGAATACTAAAAATATTAGAAATTTAATTATATAAAAAAATATATCATTATGAAAACTATTTTCTAAATGGTGGATGAAAAAAATTTGCTTTTAGTAAAAATATTATATGAACCATTGTGAGCACCTTATATAGAATGATTGTATTGAAGCATAAATTTAATATAAATATATATAGGAAAATAAATTTGAAATGGTTTTATTTTAAAATGATAATAAAATTTCAATAATAGAAATTCATTTATATAAAACATGATTAAGATGGGATTTAAACAAAAACCCCTTAAAATATTGGTAGCATTTTTATTATAATCATAATGATAGAATAACCTAAAATGAAGACTTATTTATATATAATATAAATATTATCATGAAATTAAATATCAAATGGATATATGTACACCTCATTAAAAATATATGTTCATTTCAAAATCATAAGTCCAAAGAAGGAAAATATGAGAGAATAACCCATACAATCATCATAAAATTCAATTTAGACATAATAAATGGTGTTATTATTTATAACTAATATAAAGACTTACAATTATTTTTTAATAAAACATAAATTCAATAAAGTTTTATCAAGAACCCAATTCACTAGATAATATATAAAATAGGATGTAAAATACATCTTAAAAACAAAAGATAGACAGGGTCAAACAAACAGACATGACATTATCCAGTGGGAAAATTAAGGATCAACCAGAGAAGAATTGTTTTCCAATCATAATCTGAATCATTATAACCATATACTATTTCCCACTCCAAACCTGAACATCTATGATAGAGGATCCCGAGGATGCTGACCATGGAACTTTCTTTCCCTAGAGTTATTTGGATATTTAATTCCTTGGAAGATTTAATAGTAGAAAAAATAATTTCAGAGTTGGATTAATCCTTTTACTTCATTCATTTTGGTGTAATTAGAGTAATATCATTAATTTTAACCATTTCATACTTTCTATTTAAAATAACATTCATAAAAAATATAATATCTCTTCTACCTGTAGCTTATACATGAGTATTTTAAAGAAAAACAATCTTATTTTCCTTGTTACATCTAGAATCCAAATCATTTCCCCCATTTAATAGATATTTATCATAAATTAATGAATGTCTGAATCATTATAAGGTAATCCATGACATGATGAGAATCAAATTATAAATTCCCATGTTCTTGTGTAACATGGTTTATATTAATTATTTATTAGTTACATTATGAAAACATTCAGATCAATTGCTGAAGAGGGACACCTGATCACAACACCAATAGCCTCATAAGTCCAATTACAAATGTTTAATTGGGTGAAAATAAGGATTTCCAACCTGATGATATTTTTCTGATGGAAAATCATTGAATTTCCAATATAATTCATCATTTATAGTAGTATAATCATTTAAAACATTCTCATCCAAATATTTTTTCAATCAAATGCCTAAAATAGCCATATAGAACAAACTTTTGTTATCTCCAGGCATAGTAGCTAGTGATGTAACTACATTCACCAGATTAAACCATAGTGATTTGTCCATTCAGGTCATAGACCCTTGAATGAAAATTGATAAAAGAAACACATTTTTATATTATGATGTTCAATTCAAATAAACATAGATGAAATAATTTGAATTATTACATGAAACACAATGAAATATGATGGATTCAAAATATCACATGTAAATAGTGAAATATATACACAATTTAAATGAAATCAGATGAATAACATGAAAAAATTTAATAATGACGGAATTTTTAGGAGAAATATCTTACGTGGATTATAGACAATCCATGTATATCCAATAACTCAAGTTTAATAAACATATATAACGTATTTATATGTTTTATAATCATTTTCAATGATTATTTAATTATCATAAGAATATTTATAACATGAATTTAAATGGAAAATAAAATTATTTAATAGTTTATATTTACGATGAATGATTTGAGGATGTTTGATTTATATTTTCTATACTCCTTAAGTATGATTACCATGGTCATGGATTTAACTATTAAATTATCTCCTTAATATTAATCATGAAAACATTTTAAATTTTATACAATATTTCTATTTTTAAAACTAATATATAATGATGGTTATGGGAAAATAATTGTGATTCATTCATAGAGATGGTAGGTAATACATACACATTAGTAATATTTAATTTACACCGTCAACAATATTTTAAAATGTAATGTAATATATTAAATTTTCATAAAGATGATTATATCATTAATACTAAAATATAGAATAAATGAAAATTATATTTATCATCCATGTGTGATGGGTATGAATAACTAAACATATCACTTATTGAAGATAGTATTCCACACTAACCGCTACAATTAAATTTTAATATATAAAAATATTTTCTCTATTAGATACACACTCTTTACTAATGTTTTATGAATATAGCGGTAAATATGTCAGTAATTGAATGTGTTTTCAATAAAATGGATATTTTTATATTCCTAAGATTATTTTCTTATCTACAAAAATCATAAATTTTTTATAGGACCACTATCGAATAATACACCCAAACCCCTTTATTCAAAATCTTTTATCCCATCCCAACTACACGACCTCACACCCCTTTACTGACTATCCCACACCATCTATTCACATGATTTCACTTCCTATAGGATCCAATTCCTTTAATTACCACCTCATTGTATTCAACAAAACCAACTAGCCTAAAACAATTTTATTATGAAAATGTATTATCCAACAGTTATACATATATTACTATTTTTCAACATTATAAAATAACAAATATAATAATAAATAAATATTATTTATTACAAGTAATTTTTATTTCAAAATTGAAGCACCATTTACGATTGAATGATATCTCTTACAAATTTGTTTTAGGATATAGGATGAGAGGCAATCCATGTTAATAAAAAACTAATATATATATCTATATATCTATATATCTATCCTTATAAGTATGTTTATATATATATATATTTCTGTGTATATTAATATCAATATGACTTTTTTTATATACGTGTTATTGAGTTTTTGGGAGTGTTTATATATATATTCGTGTTTTTGTGTGTTTATAGCATTGACATATATATACAAATATATCTTTCTATGTGTGTATGTGTGTGTGTGTTTGTTGATATATATAATTTTATGTATATATACATATAAATGTTCATGATAGTTTATATATATATCTCATATATATATATTGTTCTATTTAAATATATGCTATTTTATTTGTTTGTCAATATATATTTATATATATACATAAATATAATTTTAACAAAAATTTTTATATATATATAACTTAATATAATTATATATATAGATAACATTTTAAATAGCGTTAACAAATGTCATTAAAATTACCACGTTTTCATAAAATTGTGGCAAAATTTAAAATGTATATTTCTTTTTTAAATATACTTATATGGATATATATATATATAATGTTTTATATATGTTATATATGTAAATATATTTCTGTGTATATGTTTATAAAAAATTATATATAGATATATATCTATATAAAATTAAATTTTTATGGACATGTAATATACTACAAATAAAATCACGGTACACACAAGTATAGAGTAGAAATCATCGCAGCTCAATCTCATTAATTGGATGTGACACATACGTGCATATTACAGTAAGCTAAACCATGAATGATATTTATATATATGTCTGTGTGTGTGTCTATATTTACATTTATATTAATAAGAATTATGATTTTTAAATATATGTGATTGTAAATATATATACACCCACACATAAACGTATATATATATATATATAATTAGAATTATATATATGTTTAAATGAATATTATTATAATTATATATAATTTGTAGTGTTTTAATACCGTGTTGAAAAAATGAAACTAAATTTTTCTCATTTTTCTAAAAACATCGCTAAACCTGCCATTTTTTCTAAAAAACAGTACTAAACTAGCATCAATTTCTAAAAAAAGTTGGAAATTTATAAATTTTTAAAAATTATAAAATATTGATAAAAAAACTTCTCTAAAACAGTCATGTTTTTATAGAACATGGATAAACTATCCTTGTCTTCAAAAAAATGGATATATTTTAAATTATATCTATTTTTAATGGTGTCTTAAAAAACGAAATTATTGATATTTATAAAAACATTATAAATTTTAAAATTAACCACATATTGACCTTGTTTTAATAAAAATCAAAAATTAACCACTTTTTCTAAAAATAAATTTCTAAAAACAAGTCTAATTTCTATTTTTTATAGTACATGCCTGAATGTGTTTATCATATTTTAATATAATGAATTATATTAAATTAAATGATATAATATCATTCTAAAATTATATATATGTAATGAATATATACATATACATGACTCTGTGTGTGTGTGAATGTATTTCAAAAAATTCATTACCATAAGAAGAAAATATGATGTTATTTTTAAATTTATAGAATAATGATATCTATTATTTTGAATACAATAAAAAATAAAATTGTTTTATATAGTGAAACATATGTTTTATAACATAATTATTATACATTTTATTAATGAGGTATACAGATAAATAAATATAAATAATTCAGTTGAAATTAGTAACTATTTTTCATACAAACATAATTAACTTATAGATCAATCCATTTATGTTTTATATTATACTCAATAAATAACCTCAATGATATGGATAGGAATATTGGGAAAATATTTGTGAAGGTTTGGTATGAACTAGTATTATCAATCGAAATGATGAATATATGATATGAGGTTCCCTTTTGTATGTGAGTAGAGGGGAAATCATATATTTTAAAAATGTATCTAATTAATATACAATACATTTAAATTGTATGGAAAACAGAATTTAATAATTTGGAATATAGTGTGAGGATAACTCTACATACCTTTGTCCATTAATGTATTTATATTTTTTTGTGATGTTTTCAGCCATATCTCATTATTTTAGACCCTGATAAATCTTTTAATGATTACCGTCTTATGAATGTGTTTTGCTCATTAGGTGCAACAAAAGTTTCTATAAAAGGGAATGTGACATGAATGTGTTAAATGGTTTATTTTTTTATTATATATCATTCAAACTAATAAGGATATATTAATATTATATTATGAATTATAAAATAAATCATTTTTTTAGATCTTATAATTAATTCCATTTTTTGACCACGTCATATATTTTATATTTAAATTCATACATATAAAAAATTGATTTAAAACAAAATTCATTTTAGTTTCTAAAATTCTATATTATTAACAATAAAATTCGTCTTGAAACTTAATTCGTCCAAAAATCATTATATTTAAATAATTATTAATAATTTAATTTAATTTATTGACTCCTTGAACATGAAATGAGATATTTTATTATAAGATTATAATGTCAAAATATTATAATTATGAATTATAAATAAATTATATTTATTTAAAAAATTTCATTAAAATCAATAAAAAAATTAATAGAAATTTATAGCTTATTTTTACTCCTATGTAAAAATTTAAGGGATATTTAAAATAAATAGATTATCATTTAAAATCTTTCTTCACTCAAACAAACAAAATATTATGTAACAAATATATAATTTAAGTAGAATATTCCATATCTTCCTTTAGATTATTATTGATGAGTAAAACATATAAAATGAAATAAAGGACATTTGTTGACTGAATTTGAAGCCTTATAACATTGGTTATGTCCCTAATTAACAAATGTTAAATTTACTACGGAAAAAGATATTTATTATGGTTATTATTAATAAATTAAAAAATAAAGGTGGATTATATAAAAATTTTCAACCTACATATAAAATATGGAGAAAATTTTTCAGGAATCAATTTTTATAATTTATTGAAATTTATATAAATAAATTGGAAAACACTATTAAAAAATCATTTTAATGAACAAAAATTATCTTATAACAAAATCCAATATAAAAATGCATCAAATTTAATTAATTTTATTTTGTATGTTAAGATACACATTATATTACATTAATATACTATTAATACTATAATGCAGATTTTAAATTAAAATGATTGAAAACATTATATTATTTAGAATTTTCAGAATTCATGAAAGCATCATTGTTTTCATAATAATAAATAAATTTATATAAATATAATTTTCGTATCATTATATCAAAATTAAAAATATTTTTATAATATAAAATATCTACAATTGAATGATATAAAATTATTTTCTAACAAATTCAATTAAAAACATTTTTTATAAAAATACATTTTTGAACCATAAATTATTTTTCTTGTCAAATGAGAACATATATGTTATGAAATAATCAACACATAATCAATATATTATTTCAGGATCCATATTGTTCATAATATAGTAACTAATATTCCTATCAAAAAATTTAATTAATGGGTATTAACAGTCTCATTAAAAAAAGGTATTTTTAAGATATAGCATAGTTAGTTTAATGATTTTTATTGCGTGTTAAGAATTATATCTAGAATATATATATATTAAATTTATTTTTATTATAAAAATATAATTATTAAAAAAAATTAGATTAATATAAAATATATGGTTTTAGATACATTACCCTTTTATAATGATCATGGAGATTGACTAATAGTTTATTCATTTTTCATATATTTCCAATACTATTTCAAATTTTTTGGATGTGATTTAGTGGATGCCTAGTTTGGAAAATATTTATGTTGAAATCAAGCACTATCTATAAAAAATAGCCAATGGTGCTCTTGGGAGTCATTGGGTTACAACACATTTAGATTATAGTTTTTCCAAACCATGCACATACAATGAGAAACTATCCAAATAAATAAGTAAGTAAATGTGTGGATGGAACATGGTTTGTTAAACCATGAAATAAAACCATGAAATGGGACGAAATAGATATTGTATCACCACAGGGATGGAACATGTTGTTCCAAACTATGTGGCTACCAAGGCATTGTCTAATATGATGTGCTTGGTTGTAATATGGCAGTAAAAACCATGTTTCCTAACCATGCAGTGTGATATTAGTGATCCTAAAATTTTCTTTTAATTAAGATTGGGGCCACATAACCTTCATTTTCATCCTCCTATAATATGTTCTTGAACTTATTATAGTTTTCATAACTATAAATCTATTACTTTTTACCAAAAAAATTATTTTATGAATCCACATCTAATGGATATCTAAAATCAATGAAATGTCTTCATTATTTATCATTATTCTGTGTTTTACTCTTATCAAGAATTATAAAGTAAAATATACAATTATTTATAGATATATCTATGTTTTAAAATGGAATCCAAGATGAGATATTGGTGGATATATTGAAGGTATGATGTTGTATTGTATAAACTAAAAGTTATTATTGTTGTTATTTGTTTACATCATATCTTTATTGGTATGTGGACTATCTATAAACTCTAAAAATTATAGAACATGAATTTATGGTTTTATATTAATGGTTTTCGAGTATTTTTTTAGATTTATTTTCTGGATCCTTAAAATAATTCATGTTTGTTTTTTGTAAATTTGAGAAATTTAATTGGTTTTATTAAACATATATTAATTGTTTTGAAATTATTGTTTAATTTTTATGGTATATTATTAATTTAACAAAACTTAATGATGAAATTTTTTCAAGTTAAACGGTTATTTCATATATTAATTTAATATTTGTATAAACTCTTTATCTATTTGTCATATATTTTATATTAAATGTACTAACTTAATATTTTCACAGTGGGATTTGATGGTACATATTTAGGGATTACTTAATTTGGGTTACAGTCACCCCCTTCTTAGAAACATTGAAGAATTTTTACATGTTGAAAACAAAGAAAATCTAATGAGAAATGTCTATTTTTTCATTATTAATGGATTTTGATGTTGTGGGTATTGGAGGTTGTGAGATATTATAAATTTCTTTCTAGTTGATATTGGAATACTACAACTTGTGTGTTTAGGGAAATGTGGTCTTCAGGTATTGGTTAGTTATTCTTCCTTAATTTTTCATTAAAATATTGATATTGTTTAGGATCTATTGTTTTATTTATTTATACCATTCAAATATTAAATAGATTTTTTGGATATTTATATTTTATGTCTTAATGATGATGATTTTAATGTGAGGAAATCATCCATCAATTTTCTCCTATGACCAATAAAATTATTATTTGTTATTGGTTTCATTGGGATGTTATATAATGGTAGTGGAACTCAATATCTTATCACACTAATGAATTAATGTTGGATGTATCAAATGATATTTTTCTAAGAGGGTTATTCTGTCACATTGGATAAAAGATAGATTATTAGAATGTCATAATAAAAAATTTATTGAATTATAAAATGTATCTCACTTTTTATGTTTAACATAATGTTACCATTGTATTCTATGTACAATGATTCAAATTCTACTATAGTTTATTTTCATCTCATAATCATGGGGTTTTTAGAACTTTTCCTTACTAGGCATTCATAGGGTGACATCCTACATCGATAAAATATTTTATTAGGAGTTTCACAATATATAAAATTAGCTAAATAAAATGATGTTTTCAATTCTATTTTTAACGATTCTACCTTATGGGAATTTAATTTTTTTTTAAACTCTCAGTTTCTCATGGGTGATTAAAAAATTGTGATTTATTATTGTAATAAAAAATTGAACTAGGTAGATACCTTATAATTCTAGGAGAAGAGTTTGTGTAAAATGTTATTGTAACTATTCCATTGGTTAACCAATAACAATTCCCATGATTTTTATTTTTAATTTTTTTTTCATTGATGAGAAAAATAAAAAGTATGAACCATAACAATTGGATCTATTCATGTATTTTTAGAAACAAAGACCACCCACCATTCATGGGTATTCCAATCATGACATAATATATGTATGGATGTATATAATAGAGAAAATAATAAATTTTATAATATCACTATAAATGATGATATTTTTAATAAACAATTTCATTATTCAAGATCCAATATGAAAATTATTGGATTCAACTATATATATAATATTGAAAAATTAATTTTGTGGGTTGATAGTGACGAATTTTTCAAAAATAATATTAAACTTATAGATTTAAGATCATGATAACAACTAATTTCATCACCCAAAAGTAGTAGACTATTTCCACAAGAGATTATGAATCTAATTATATCAAAAAAGGCCACTATTATATAGATTATTCTCCTTGAGAATCCTTGAATGAACAAAACATTTTATTTTGGGCTATAAACAAAGATTCACACTAATAATATTATTCTATTTATTTGAAAATATATAGAAATGGAAAACAGGGTGATGAAGGATGAAATAAAAATATAAAGATGAAAAAAATATGGGAATATGTTAGTATCCATAGGAATAAGTAGAACTCAAATTATGGAAAAAGAATAAGAATAGAAATACATATATTCTAGTTTATGGAGAGTCTTATAATCAAACCACACCCCCAATAAACATCCCTTAATTAACCTAGAGTAAGAACAAGTGACCTTATTATTGTTCAGATTACCATATTAAGATAAATCATATAAAAGCACCTATAAAATATCAATATTATAATTTTATGGGAAATAAGAATCATTATATTCCAATTTATATTTTCCAAAATAGGGGAATATATATCATGTTTCACCGGCATCCTATTCTTTGATGGAGAAATATTATCAGAATAACTATCATCCTCAAAACTGAGAGATTTAGGGGGATTAATATACAATAATTACTACATGGGTTATTAAATATAATGAAGAAAACATCGATAAAAGATGAATATTATTTAGCTTCATGGTGTAGTGGAAATGATTATGGAATATCAATATCGTCCTTCAATTGTGAGAGGTACAATTCTTTTGAAATATATTTTTATGAATGGATTTTTGATACATGAAAATACTACTATATTTTTGTAATATGAGTTGTTGACCATATGATTTTACATATATAAATTATTCATAATATATTATAAAATTAATCACTTTTGGGAAAATAATAGTGTTGAGTATTTATGTTTGAAATGACTTCTATACTTTTTCTTATATATTAGTTTTTATAATAAATACCTCTTCTGCAGACTATTATATAAGACCATATTTTCAATGTTTATAGATATATGTCATTAAATTAAACTTTTAATGATATCCATGAGAGGAAATATTGAAATGTATAAACTCATGTTATGGAATATTTTATTTTTTTTACAAGGGTTGTTTATATTTTAGAAAAATTATGGTTTGGTTGAATTTCTGAAACCGACCATTAAAACCATTTATTTACAAAATATGATACCACAATATCTTTTTCTAAATTATATTAAACTAATTAAGTATAAATTTAAATAGATATAAATTAAATTAAGGTTAATTTGAAAATAATAACAGTAATGATTTTTTTATAACAATAATAATAATAATATTATTATTATTATTATTGTTATTATTTTATTAGCTTTAGTATAAAGACAGCCCAAAGAGGGTTCTTCTACTTCTCTATATTTGTTGAACCCACGTCCATGGATCCCGTTGTGCCTTAATGATCGCTCTCCCTCTCCATGGATGAACCTCCCTGGCTGAGCCCCCATTTTGCAACGCGAGCCCCCCATGGTCACGACCTCCATATAGTAGTTCCATCCTTGTCGTGATCTCCAATAGGCACACGACCCCTAGGAAGAACCCCTAGGCATAAAAACACTCCCTTTGAAGCTCCCTATATGGTCAATATATTTCTTATATTTCATAATTTTTATTCTTCACTTAGGAAAGGTAGGGCTCTCTCCATTATTCTCCATCAGTTTCTTGTAGTAATTTACGTTCAATATCGCCTGGTATGGATTCATCTATGCCTAAGGTTAGATGGGTTTACCCAATTTTATTTTTCATGTGGTTTAGGGATGCGCAGATGGTCTTCCTAGAAATATTATTGTGTATTATATAAACTATCTCTGAATAAGAAGCAGTTTGGGTTGATTTAGTTCACAGCCAACAACATACGATTACTTTAACTTTTGTTATTCAATACCGATGAGTTTAATTGTGTGGTTTAGAGATATATGATTCTCTGATAAATTAGTAGATATGACCTTTTCTGTACTGCATTAATTTTGGGTACTTAATTATGTTTTAGTGGGGTTTGACCAAATATTGAGGTCACACACACATTAATTTTTATATAGAAGTGTCTGCATTCGAGAGTGAATCTGTTTGATTAATAAATATACTCCATGGAAATATTTTGAGGTATGGTCCCCAAACATGATTTTAATTTAAAATTGAAGTAATTTTTTTTTACTTCATATGATAAATTTAACTACAATTCTTGAATGAACTCCCTATTTTTTAAAAAAAACATTGAGTAAAAAATATTGTTTTTGTAATAAAACACCTCTATCAGAGGCTCACTACCTTTAAGATATATTTTTAGTGGATATACTGATATATTTTCTTGGATGGATGATATTTTATTTTTATATGCTTGAAAATATAGAGGGAGTAGTTTTAAATTAATGGAATGTGGTTTTCTCAGTTTAGATATATTATTTCTCCCTTGCATGTTTATTCTCTTAGGGTAAAATGTATGTGGAAAAATATTCAATTCCCATAGTCATGATTTTGATTATGTATATGCAATAAATAATTGAAATAATTGTTTAGAAATGATATTTTCAAATGGAATTAATAAATTTTAAAAATTAATTAATGATGGATCGTTATGGATTTGTTTGTCTATTGAACATATATACAAGATAATTAATTTGATAATTAATTATGGGATTTTGGGAATTGATTATTTGGGAAATAATTGATGAATTGATTACTAAGAATTGAATTTGGTAAATTTTTTAGTAATTCTATTTTAGGAATTGTGAATTTAGGATAATTAATTTATATGTTAAATATTGAAATATGAATTGAAAATTAGTAATAATATATTGGTATATTAATTATTACATATTTATTATGTGAATGGTAAATAAATTACATATTTGTTTAAAAGTGATGTGATTTCTTAATTAATTGTTGAATTAATAATAGGACTTGGATTAATTAATTTTTAAATTAATTAATGGTTGTGATGGATTAAGTTTTCTAAACGTTGTTTTTGGATTTTGATAATATAAGTACATGTTTGAATGAGGGATACACATGTCATTCTATGGTAGTGACTGATCTAACGGGTTTTTGGTTCTTGAACATGTTGTTCTACAATAGTAATTGTGTGTGGACAAATTTCACTACATGTTCACAAATGGTATTTTGGGTGTTCGACACAACATTTTACACTAGTGAATTCATGTGTACAAATGTTACTGCATGTGAAAAAATCGATTTTGTGTGTTAGAAATGACATTCTAAACTTGTGACTATGTGTGCTTAAATGTGAAAAGGTGTGAAAATATGAATTTTTTGTGTTATAAATTATGTTTTACACAAGTGACTATTTGTGGACAAATGTTACTATATGTGAACAAGTGTTTTTTGGGTGTTGTCCATTTAGTTCAACATCAGAAGAATGTATACACTACTGAATGTGTGTGTAGAAACGGATTTCATGGGGTGTTATATGTGATGTTCTACCTCTATCACATGCATGAATGATTGATTTCTTAGGGACCATGTGATCCTTCTATCGTAGAGTTCTCTGAGATATGGCCTCACATGAAAATAATTCAAACTCTTACAAGTTTCAAAACAGGTGTTAATATATTATATCGCCTTTGAATACTTCGATCACTAGTATGATTTCAAGTATTCATTAAGATGTTATATTACCAAAGGATTAGTTCAGGCTCTCGAATAGAGGTGAATTTAGCATTGTGGAATATGTTTCTATGAGAACCCATGAGTTAAAAAATGATTAAAAATAAAAATAAAAATATGGTAATAGTTTATTTATGAATTATCAGTTTATTTATACATAATATATATAGTTACTATTAATACTCTTATTCTAGCTACGATCTAAAGAAGATATATCTATTAAGTGTCACTTAGAAAACTGGATGGGTTGTTTTTCATTTATTCAATTTTTTTACTTAATTATACTTGTAAACATTTTATTGATTATTCAATGCCTAGATTGGGATCAAAACTATGGGTGATGAAATACTAATATTTTATCTCACACCCGACATGGGTACCATTGATACCCGAGTTGAACTTATATTTTTAGGATCTAAGATTATTATTGTATTAGATTGTACTTTTGAGTTAGGAGCAAAGAACTGAGCTGGAGCTCAATATGCTCATGGAGATCAACTATGGGTATTTTCTTTACATTATTTATTTTGGAATCATAGTAAAAGTAATGGTACATTATTTAAAGCATTCAGATATTTCTTATCATATGTCATGCATGCATTGCTATTTTAGCATTATTTGTATTTTATAAAAAAAATTATAATTATATTTTGTTGCTTTGGTTTTTTTCCACCATTTCATATGATTGTTGATTTTTACTATCTGTTTAATTATATGAACACTATGATTGAGGTTATAGTATGACCAATAAACTACCTTTAAACCCTCACTTATAATCAGTAGCCTCTAGTGAACGAAGAGATGTTCTTAGGGTCATGTGGTGATCGGTATGTCACCCAGATTGATGGTAAACTGGGTCTGAATGTTACAATGTTCTATCAGCGGGTAAATTTTCTTTTTCCCTTTTTTTGTTAGTATATAAGAGGCTTTTCATGTGTCTTTTTTTGGTAGAGAATCATTATCAGGACTGATCACTCCATGTATGGGAAAAACACCAGTTGTCTGGGGTTAGGAATTATGATTTCTACAGTTTGATGTTACAATTTATGTAATTTCACCACGGATGGATAGTTTATTTTCCATTTCTTATAGATTTATGTAATTAATGAAATTTTCATCAGGGATATAATGGAATGTATTTGACATAAAACGAATCATATTATTCACATAAAAACTCACATTCCATGAATAATCCATGTCTTTTAGCTGCATTAATAGGTTTTCTATATGTATGTTCGTGTTCCTTGAGTGATTCCATGTTCGTTTGTATCTATTGAGATAATATGTTAGCATGGATATTTATTTAGCATGTCATGGTTGTTTTTAACATGAATATGTAAAATATTCCACACTTTTGTCCTTGTTACATCATGTTTGTATTGATATTTAAAAAATTTCATGGGAAAAAATTGTTGGTTTTGGTTTAAGCGAGAGCCAATATACAATAGTAAGGGGTATATGCAACATTCGATTTGGAAAAGTGGAAATCGTACATAGGAACTGTCTCTATAATTTCTTGTAAATGTTTATAGTAATTTTTAAAATTAAAATGAGATGCTAAATGTATATTTTATACAAGTATGTTTTTAATTAATTAGATAAAATTTCCAAACTGTAAGGTATATGGGAACCATATGGATATGTAGATGTCTATCCAAGTGATTGAGTATATGAATAATTATGGTACATTTTTGAATGGTTATAAACGTGGTATATTCATTTTTATGAACTTGAGTGGTTGGTTAACTTTTGAAATGCTCAACTAGACCCATGTAGGTTAGTTAGGGAATGCTTTTATAAGGTAAATGATTATGGTGTTTATGAATTATATGGTTAAAAAAAACTAATGGAATGATTCTTTTAAAATTTAGGTTGGTTTAATGGGATGCATATAGGTATTCTAATTGGTTAAATGAAATTTATTTGCTTAAGGACTTATTTTTCATTGAGCTATTAAGTTAAATGGTCCCCAAGTGCACTGTTTCATAGAAAAATGTTTGAGGTTACACATTAAGTTATTTAAAATGATTAAAGGTTGAAATGAATTAAAGTATTCATATTAAATTTGATCATAAAGTGGTTTCATTTCCATTTTCCCCTGAGTACGGTTTATAAAAAAAATTTAGTGACATTCCCTGGAATGGAGACAGGACTGTTCATTCCTACGGTGTTTCTTTTTAGCATTGGATTAAATAAAAGGTGATCTTGAGCCTAGAAAGATATGTGTTTTGTGACCAAGGATTCATAGTAGGCATGTATTCATGGTTAGTGGTTATCTTATGGTAGGTATAACCCTTAAATCATTATTCATTACTTTCCTCTCTGAGCCTTCTAGCATTGTATCCATTCAGTGAAATTGTTTCTAGTAGGATGTTGGATTCAAAAGGGACACCTTTCTGCAGATCATTTTTCAATGAAAATCAACTCTTTTATGGGAACATGCATCCTAGAATGCATGTTTCATCAAGTCGTACATGACTCGAGGATTGTCAGTTTCTTATTATGTCATGTGAACCTTTCTTTTCTTTAATTATGGATGACTTCGTGTGTCACTATCTGAATTAATGGTTGTATAAGATGATGTTAAATATTCATTTATGATCTTGAGGTCATATTTATTATCCTACGAAGTACCTATTGAGTGTTTTAAAATTTAATATACTATTTATGTTTGTTGGCATCGTGATAATTTTAATATTAGGGATGTCTTGTGGTTAACCCCAATGTATAGTGACTAGGGATTTTAAGGAATCATAGTTATCCCACAAATCTGGAAGACTTTTTGGGTACATGGATTTTTTGAAAAGCTTGTAAGATTAATTTTAACTTTAATGCCATATTTTGACACATTGATTGTGGTCCGGGAAATGTAATGCATGGGTTTAAGTTTTTTCTTATCTAGCATGCTTGTAAGAGAATGGTCTTTATTTGACGAAATTGACACTCAAATGGTGGGTAACATCACATTTGTTCTGGTGTATGTGTTGGTTCATTGTAGTAATAATTAAAATGATTATGTTGGAGGTATGAACAACCCTTTATAAATATCTTTATTTTTTGATATGTTTAGTTGTATGATTTGAATGATCATCGATTCCTTGGACGGTAAATGCATCGGGGTTTGGATGATGATTCGATGACAAGTGATGCCAGACTGTAGAAAAGAGTTGACCCATGGTGGTTTGACTTATATTCTTGGTGACTTAAGATTAATCTTAGTGTGATGTTATGAATGAGACGAGCATGTCTGATATATTGGTTTTGTCTAGGAGGCTCTAAGATAATGTTGTTCAGACACCTTGCTAGTGTTTTAAAAGATTTTTTGACTTGATAAGTGGTTTTTATATGGGGTTTAAGTAGGATACCTGGTGCTATTGGGTCATGCCTCTATTCATTATGTGGAATGATGTTTTTAAAATATACAATTGATGGATTGACATAGGATTTTCATAGAATGTCAAGTAATGACATTGGTGTAAGTGCTTCTGTTAGATGATTATATCTTTTGGGGAAGGATTTTTGGTTCTATTTAGGAATCATAAACTTTCAAATCTAGGAAACATTAACAATGTTAACTATAACTTGGTTTGAATTGTTTCCCTTTTTTTTATTGTGTGTAGATGGTGATTGAACTTTGTTAAAAGGAATGTTTCTATCTTAAGGGTGAGTGTAGTTTGTGGTCAATGATATTTATCAAGGAAAGCATGCATAAGTTGTTTTAGTTAACCAATAAATATTAAGACATTATTTAGATGAGGATCAAGATATGGTCATAGATTTAATTGGTTTCACTAGATAATGAAGCCTTGTGAGAACCATTTCATGGACACTTATAACATTCCCTCACTGGAAATTCCATATGGGGAATAAATTTGGATTGGAATTATTCATTAAAATATAATACCCATGGAGGATAGTACCAATTGTTTTATGGTTATATATATATAATGAAAATATTGTTCCTCTTGTATTGTGGTATTAGTTAAATGTTTCGTCGATGTTTTCTTTGGATTTAGGGATTTGGAATGGGTTATAATGGCGTAATTTATTTTACTTGTAATATGGTCCAATGGGATCATTATAAGGACACATTGTGAATGTATTAGGTTAGGTGATGTCATTGTAGTTCCCAAAGGCTTCTCCAAGACTAGAATTTTGTCACGACCTGTCCCCTTGGGCCCGTTCTGTGACTACATGAAGCCTAATATCCATAGGCCAGGGGTTAGTGACTAGAACCAATGGCATAATTCCCTATACTGGGAAGGCATTGTCATTATTAACGATAGAAACTCTCAACCAAGTACACAGTATGATACCAACAAAAGTAAACTGTATAACAAAAAGAGTTCTGAAAAGTAAAAGGGGCAAGAATACAAGCCTAACAATAAAGGTACATGAAACTGAATATACAAGTTCAACTGAGGAAAAAGGAAAAACAGCTACTGGGTTATCCACTGAGGTTCCTACCTGAAGGGTAGGTATATATTGCCTCATCAGCACTTCACGTCCTTCAATATCCTCTGGGTACACACACTCTATATGGTCCACCTCCAGGTATCGTCCAGTCCTGGTACTCTCATCCTCAGTCAGCATTGTCCGTCGTCTGCATCTAACAAAACAATGTACATGCATAGCCCATGTAGGGGTGAGTATAAAGATACTCAGTAGGGACCACATTATCCTCAAGGTCTCCCAAAATCCACCACGGATAATACACAATGTATTATATCAATAGATAACCCTACTTAGTTATATGCCCATACATATACCTACGTTATCAAGTAATATATCCTAATCATGAGGAAACACCGAAAAATTGAGTCAGCACAAACTATGATTTAATCTAGGACTAGTATCAATTTACAACCCAAGTACCACTGTCTAAACCTCAGCTGATGGAGAACTCCACCTTTATCATGTATAGTGGGCCTGCCACGACACCAATGCGCTTCCCACTAACCTTAGAATGGTGAGGTACTCCTCTTTTCGAGTACCGTGGATTTTCCACATCACCATGTGTGCTCCCCACCTTGGGTATGCCGCATCACCAAGCGTGCTCCCCCTCGTAGGCTGCTGAGGTACTCCTCCCGTCGAGTACCATGTGTCTACTGTGACACCAGGGCGCTCCCCACTGTGGGTCTGCTGTTACACCAAGGAGCTCCACACTGGGTTAGTCGAGTCACTCCAAGTCGAATCAGTCATCAGTCGTCAGGTCTTAGCCAGCTACTAGGTCTCCGCACTATGCTCGCTCATCTCTAGAAGGATCCTCTACATGTGCTACTTGTCAATACTCAAACTTTCACGATGTCCCACGAAGAAAAATCTCAAATGTATTCCACGTCATAGGGGTCTTTACGTAATGAATGGTGCATCAATCAGACGCCCCGTCTGTGAGTTATTAGCCTTTTAGACCCATGGGGCCGGTTAGATTCATGTCGATCCCACCATACCATTCTCCATATTAATCCATAAAATAGTGCGATATCACTCAATGGGATCTTCACTCTCTAGGAATTCAAATTTCACTGACGGTTCGTCAAACTGTCGACCGGAGCGAATGTTATGGCCAGAAGAGCGTAAATAGTTTGTAGTGGGCTCGGGTACGATCCGACCGACTCAAACCATCCTGGCATGGGTTGACCCGGTTTATGTCGACCCAACCCAACCCGTTGGGTCCGGCCCGGCCCGTGACGTGGTTCGGTCCGCTGGGAGGTCCAACATGCCGCGAGGGGCTATGGAGCCCGCTAGGGTGCGAGGCCGGTTTGACCTTGGCGTCATGACAATGCGGGGCCGGTTTTCCACGGCACCATGTGGTGGGAGGTGGGGTTTTCTAGGGTGCATGCCTTTTCGGATATGGCACTGCAAGGGGTGCGGGCCGGTTCGGACGGGGGTCCGCATGGGGCATGGGTCGGTTCGGCCGGGGCGCTGTGAGGGGTACGGGCCAGTTCGGCAAGGGCACCATAAGGGGCGTGGGCCGGAGTGGCCGAGGAACCGTATGGGGAGTGGGCCAGTATGGTCTGAGCACTGCATTTGGGAAAGTCAGCTCAGCACAGAGCCGTGACTCGGTTCGGCCGCTCGACACGATGGTGGTTCGACGACAGCACTGAGCGGCAGAGGCTGTAGGTGTCGTGGGGCGACACGACAAGGTCGCGGGTGGTGGTTGCCATGGGGGGGGAGCACCATTTCCATTGTCACCTTACTCCATTTCGAAGAACACACCAAATAAAAATGGAGTAGGGGTCAGGCTATGTTAGTTTGGCCTGAACCCTCCACGTTTACAGTGGTAGCAAGCGGTTCACAAAGAACGAAGCAATGAACATCAACAACTATCTTCCTCAATTTAATTATTCTCAATCATTCACAATAGAATAAGGGAGTACATGAAATGTGATAATCAAAGAGCCTTAAACCCCTACCTCATTCTCGTGATGACATTGGTTCAAGAAGTTAGTACGGTCATCGATTCACCGTAGAAGAGGATGTCCCACGTTAGAAGAATTCCCGAGGAAGATATATGAGGACGAGGTGGGTGTTCTTCGTTGGAGTTCTTAAGTGGAAGAATGTGTTCTTCATTCAAATAAGTAGTTCTTCGTTGGAGATCTTTTCTCCCAAGGCTCCACCAAAATCAATAATGGAAAACTGATGTGTTTCCCCCAACATTAATCATTGGAACCAATTTAAATTAGCCTAATTAAACACATAGCTTGGCATATTTAATTAAGTTGGATTGGCATAACTAATGTGGAAAAACACAAGAGGCTCATTCACATTAATGAGGGAGTTGAGAGGTTTTCTTCTCCCCCCATTAATAGGGGTCATGTGGTCCCTGCCCCCAAATTCAAATTAAGATGTTTTGATATCTTGGGTGGTCCCCACCACAATAAATCAAGAAGAAGAGGTTTTGTTCGGGTGGACCCCACCCCTGAAAATCCAAATGGTTGGTGGTTATTACAGAATAAAATAAATCGTGTGATTATTTTATTTTATTATTTCCATGAAAAACCCAAAAACTAACATTCCCCATCGACCATCATCCATCGAGGTGAAATTATCCGTAAGAGAATACTAGCATTGTTAGTTCAACGGTGCCCTCAGATTTCAATTCTATGCACTGGTTCAAAAGATAGAAAAACTCAATCGTATATTTACTAAACACACCTAAAAAAACGTTAGAAATTTATTACAGGCACACTGGGCCTCATAATCATGCATCGTCAATTTTCACGGATTCATAAAATTCCCTTTTAATAAAACAAATTTTTTGTGGAAATTCTGTGTATTTACATTCTCCCCACCTAAGGGATCTACGTCCCTATAAGCCACAACTCAAACTAGGGGAAAAAGTGGGTATATTGAGCATGAATATGAGCATCCCGCTCCTATGTTCTCTCCAGGAGGTTCTCGTGATGCCAAAAAATTCCCACCATAGTTATCGACCGTCCAGAAAGGACTCGCTCTTGTCGATCTTCAATCTCTAATGGAACCTCCGTAAAAGTTTCCCCATCATCATTGTCCATCTCACCATGGTCGATGATGTGAGAAGGTTCGTGCATGTATCTCCTCTACTGGGATACGTGGAAGAAGTAATACACCCGGTGTAACTGAGGTGGAAGATCTATGTGGAATGCCACCTCACCTACCCACCTGAGGACCTAAAAAGGTCTGATTAATCTCAGAGATAACTTGCCGCCTCGGCCAAATCACTGTAAACCTCGTCGAGATGAGAGATGAAGAAAAATGTGGTCACCATCCTATAACTCCATAGGTCTTTGTCTCCTGTCGGAATATGACTTATGTCTACTCTGTGCAGTCTTCATCCACTCCTGGATGATCTGCACCTTCTCTGTGGTAGTCCACACCATCTCTAGTCCCACTAGTGCTGACTCCCCCGGGTCAGCCCAGCACAATGGTTATCTGCATGTTCACCCATACAATGCCTCTAAAGGTGCCATCCCAATGGTGGAGTGATAACTACTATTGTATGAAAACTCCCCAAAGGTAATCAAACCTCCCATTTGTGACTGAAGTCGAGGACACAAGCAAAGAGAATGTCCTCGAGGGTTTGAATGGTCTGCTCAGTCTGGTCATCTGTCTGATAATGGATGGAAGTGCTCAAATGAAGATACATCATGAATGCCTCCTGAAACCTCTTCCATATCCGGGAAGTAAAACCTACATAACAATCCGATAAAATCATACAAGGAAATCTATGTATCCATAAAAATATTCTGCACATAGAGTATTCCCAAGCTCTCTACTGAACCCTGCTCTTTGATCAGTAGAAAGTGTGCCAACATGGTGATTCAGTCGATGAACACCAAAATAAAGTCGTGTCCCATCGATTTATGTGGAAGTACTACCACTAAGTCCATGGATATCCCATCCCACTTCAACTATGGGACTTCTAAATTCTGATCCAATCCTACGGGTACCTGATGTTCTACCTTCACATGATGACAAGTGATGCATCATGAGGCATACTGTGCTACTACTTTCTTTATTCACAACCACCAGTGTTGTTGAAGATATCTGGGTACGTCTTCGACACTCTTGGATGTACCGCTATAGTAGATCTGTGGAACTCCCTCAATACATCCTCATGAAGTGACACTGGTACCGTGGTACATACTCTGAATAGGATTACATTCTTCCCACCTTCAAAATATCCATTAGGTGCATGCCCGGTGGATATCTGGGCTCGTTGTGCCGCATAGTCAGTGAACCCACATTGGGCCTCCCTCACTCACTGAAAAAGTATGTGTGTGACTATAAGAGATGGATTAAAAGCTTCTCCACCTCTTTCTAGGATAGATAGCTGCAAAGCGGCCATCTGCTCTGTCGCCTCACCTAGTAGTTGTATTTATGATCTCCTGCAAAGTGAATCAGCAACAACCTTCCCTTTTCCTAGATTATAGAATATCTTGATGTTATAGTCCTAGTGGAAGTCAATCCAGCATCTCTGTCTCAAGATTAGGTCCTTTTGGGAGAAGATATACCTGAGACTGTTGTGATCAGAGTATACTGTAAAAGGCTCGCTCATCAGATAGTACCACCCCATCATCAATGTGAATACCACTTATGCTAACATTAAGTCATGGGTTGCGTAGTTTTTCTAATGTTGTCTCAGATGTGGAGAAACATATGTGATCACTGGTCACTCCTGCATCCGGACACATCCTAGTCTAGTCCCTGATGCTTCACTGTAAACTATTTACCCTATGCCCTCCTCTGGAAGCCTCATGATGGGGTCACTATTCAACCTCTACCCCAGCTTCAGAAAACCCTCCAGGAGAATTCTGGTACAAACCTTCAATAATATCCATCCAAACCCAGGAAACGTCCTAACTACATCACACACCTGGGAGGTTCCCAAGCAAGTACCGTATCAATCATTGCTGGATCCACTACAACTCTAGCCTCCGAGATGAAATGTCCCAAAAAGTGATCCTCTTGGATCCAGAACTGGCACTTCGAGAGAATAACATAAATATGGTTCTCTTGGAGTGTGTCCTGTATTACCTAAAAGTGGTAGGTCTTATCATCCTTAGTAATCAAGTAGATCAGAATGTCATCGATGCATACTACTTTGAAGAGATCAAGGAATGGTTGAAAGATCTTATTCATGAGTCCCATGAACACTGCTGGAGCGTTAGTCACACCGAATGGCATAACCAAGAACTCGTAATTGCCATAACGACATATGAATATCTTCTTCTGCACATCCACATCTCAAAAGCTGAGCTGGTGATATCCTGATCTGAGGTCTATCTTTGAGAACCATCGTGATCTTATCAGCTGATCAAAGAGGTCTCCAGTCCTTGGGAGTGGGTGCTTGTTTTTCACTATCACCTGGATCAGGCGCTGATAGTTGACACAATGTCGTAAGCTCTCATTCACCTTCATGGAGAACAGAAACGAGGCTGCCCAGGGAGTAACACTAGCCCAGATGAATCCCTTCCCCTACAAGTCCTCCTACTATACTCGCCGCTCATGAAGCTCAGTGGGAGCCATCTGATATGCTAGTGTAGATATCGGTGTCGTCCCGTTGTACAAAAAAATGTAAAAGTCCACCTATCTACGATGAGGTAGACCCTGAACATCATCAGGGAAGACATCTACGTACTGGTCCACCACTACAGGTTAACTTGGGCTCTCCCTATCAACAAATTCTAGGGTAAGGCTAGCCAACTGATTAGTGATCAGCTGAACTCTTCTCTGGGTAAGTCCATCATGTGCTGTAAAGGTTCCCTTCTCGACAGTGAAGGTAAACCTAGTCTCATCCTTGTGGAAACAGTGATCATTGTGCGTAATACATTCTATCTTTTCATGGACTGTATAAAATCAATCCATACCCAAGACGATGTCGTAAGGCCTTGATGCTGCTACTAGGAGATCTCAGCCAAAACTCACATCTCCTAGGGTAAGATTTCCCTGCCGACACCAGTTTATAATCATCACATCTTCTCCCATAGGAGTGTCTAGTCGTAACGATCGAGTGAACAACTCTGTCGGAATTGTTGAGCTCTGAATGAGGGTAGTAGAATTGAAAAAAAGACTAGAACATGTGTCTATAAGTGCTACCACTATGGTGGAATAGATACAGACTATACCTTGTATCATCTCCAGAGAGTCGTGATCGTATGCCTCAGCTGCCAGATGTTCAGATCTTCCATGTCCAACAGCTCAGTGTGGTCTAGGTGTACCTCCTAGTGGTGGTGGCGGTAATAACTCCAATCGTCGCCCACCACCAACTGGTTGACCAGATCTTATTCCATATCAGTTTTCTCCCTACAGACATCCTCGTTTGAAACTATGTCTCTTCATGGGTGGTCATTTGACTGTCTGTTGATCATCTGTGCGGTGGGTGACACAGTCATGATCCATGTGACCCTACCCGGCACATGTGAAACACAACATTCTCCTAGAATGTATGTCTCTGCATTGGGTTTCCCACACAACCGACTCTAAATCATGCGGTCTTTCACCTGTAGGACTGGTCCTCGTGGACCTATGCGATTCTTTTCTACTCCCAGCTATAGAAGACACCTCTAGGTGTCGACTGGTGGTGGATCTTACTTTTGGAGACTGCTCGGAATGGAATCTATCCACTAGGATGGATCTCTCTAACACCCCCACCAGCGTCGGGATGCTGAGTGAGATCATCGAAGCCCTAATCACCCGCCTTAGTCCCTTATCAATGGTCCGGGCCCTAAAGAATGGGTCTCGCACCATATCGGTTGAGTAGTATGAGAGGTCTCTAAACCTCCTTGAGCATTGAGCTGCAGTCATGCTTCCCTGCTACTGAGGAAGATGCTCCTAAATTTTCCTTGCACGAAGAGTCACTGGAACAAACTCGATAGGATATAGGCTCTCGAAGTCTGCAAAGAAAAATGTCACATCATCGTGAACATGGAGCATCAATCTCCACCATCTGCCTACTGCTGCCTATAAAAGGTTGGGAGCAAGAATCACTGTGAGATCGGATGGTGTCCCTACTAGTCAGAATACTCTCACCATGGCCTCCAGCCAATCCTCTGATACATGTGGGTCCATCTCTCCCCGGATCATGGGTGGCCTCTAGTGCTGGAACTAGATCATCATGCTCAAGCCGCATGCACCGTCTACTGCTGGGGATGATGGAATCAGTGTCCCAATAGGTAATGGTACCGCTGGTTCCTCTGCAGGTACCTCTACTAGAAGAGGGCCCTATAACTAGGCCTTGTCACTCGGTGGGCTATCTATGTGGAGGAATCCAGAAAAAAAACATATGCGCTACTTTTAATAATTTATACCTAGAGAGCTGAACTAGTGAGATGACCTTATGAAAAATTCTAAAAACACACATGTAATCATTGTTTTCAAACACTGTGTCAGAAATCAAATGTGAGGGTCGTTTAGTATGGATACATCGGCCACCGCACCGACACTGGACACCCTGAACTAAAAACCGTACTCACCACAAATAACACTATTTCTTCACAGAAAAGATCAGATTCCTATGTGTTGTAGTAGAAATGACTCTTATGATACCAATTTGGCATGACCCGTCCCCCCAGGCCCATGTTGTGACTAACATAAACCCTCCATACATAGACTAGGGGATGGCGACTAGAACCAAATGTGTAATTCCCTATTTTGGGAAGGCATTGCCTTTATAACCTATAAACACTCACAACCATGTACACATCAAGATACCAACACATTTATAATGTATAACACAAAGAGTGTGGAAATGTAAAATGGGCCAGAATATAAGCCCAACAGTAAAGGTACATGAAACTGAAAATACAAGTACATCAGTGGAAAAAGGGAAAACTTCTACTAGGTCATCCACTAAGGTTCCTACTTGATGGTTCTGTACAAATCGCCTCCTCAGAACTTCATGTCTGTCCGTCTCCTCTGTATACTGACACTCCATATGGCCCACCTCTGGGTACCCTCCAGTCCTGGTACTCTCAGCCTCAGTCAACATTGTCTGTCGTCTACATCCAATAGAACAAGGTGCGGGCATAGCCCGTGTAGGGGTGAGTACAATGAAAATCAGTAGGGACCAAAAGACCCTGATGGTATCACAAAATCCAGCAATGATAATCCACTAAGTATGAAATTAACGAGTAACCCTACATAAGAATATGTTCATAAATATACCTATATTATCAATTAATCCATCTCAATCTTGAGGAAAACAACGAGAAACTGACTCAACTCAAACCAAGATTTATTTTAGGGGTAGTATCAAGTAACATCCCCAGTCACATTGTCAAATCCTCGGCTGCTGGAGAACTCCTCCTCTATCGAGGATTTTGGGCCCACCGCGATACCAAGGTGTATTTCACTAACCTTGGACTGCTGAGGTACTCCTCATGTCGAGTATCATGGATCTGATGCATTACCAAGCACGCTCCCCACTGTGGGTTTTTCACACCCCCAAGAGTGCTCTCCCTCATTGTCGACTGAGATACTCTTCATATTTTGTACTTTGGGTATGCCACGACACCAAGGAACTCCCCACTATGGGTCTTCCATGACACCAATGCGCTCGCAACTGGGCTAGTCGAGTCACTCCGTGTTGAATCAGTTAGCAGTCGTGAGGTCTCAGCCAGGTACTAGGTATCCACACTACGGTCGCTCTTCAAAAGAAGGATACTCTCTATTAGCTATTATTCAATACTCAAACTTCCATGAATTCCCACGAATATGTATCTCAATGTTTTTCGAGGTCATATGGGTCTCAACATAATAGATGACGCATCAATCAGACGCCCGGTCTATGATTTATTTTCCATTTAGTCACAGGGGATTGGTTGGATTAGTGCTCGATCAAACCTAGATATTCCCCATATTAATCTAAAACATAGTGAGGTATTACTGAAAGGTATCGTCTGGTTCCATGATATCATGCACCGCTGACGGTTCGTCAAATGGTCTACTGATATCAAAGTAATGGAAAAAAAGAGTGTAAATGGGTCGTAGTGGCCCGGGTCCGGTCCGACTTGACCCATCCGAGGATGGGTCGACCTGGTTCAGGTTGACCTGGCCGGACCCGCAGGATCTGGCCTGGCCCGTGATCGAGCCCTATCGGCTGGGAGGTCCAGCAGGCCACAAGGGTCGTGAGGGTCTTCGGAGCCCAGGGGTGTCGCAAGGCTGATCCACAGTGGGGGTGAAATGAGGGCGCGGGGCCGGTTCAGCCTAGGTGCCGCGAGGGCATGAGATCGGTATGGATGGGGTGCCATAAGGGCCATGGCTGATGCAGCCGGGGTGCCATAAGGGGTGCGGGCCGGTTCGCCCGAGGTGCCAAGAGGGGTGCGATCCGGTTCTGCCAGGGCGTCATGGCGGGCGCGGGCTAGTACGGCCGGGGCAACATGGCTAGTGTGGGCCGGTGCAGCCTGGGCGCCGCGGGGGGTGTGGGGCGGTTCGGTCGGGGCGCCATGGGGGGGTGCCAAGCGGTTTGGCCCGGAGTAGCGGCTCGGCTCAACTGCTCAGCCCGATGATGAATCGATGGTGATGCGGGGTGATAGAGGCCTTGGGGACCACACGACGATGCGATGAGGCCGTAAGCAGTGGAACGCCGATTTATTTTTCTATTTCCTTCATTTCTAAGAACACACAAATGAAGAACGGCGGAGGGGATGGGCTATGTTAGTTTGGTTCACACCCTCTGCGTTTAGAGTGGTAGCAAGTGGTTCAAAAAGAAAAAAGCAATGAACGTCAACCATGATCTCTTCGCAATTTATTTTTTCACAATCCCGCACAAGAGAATAAGGGTGTACATGGAAAGTGACAAACAAATAGCATTACACCCCTACTTCATTCGCTTGATGACGCAGGCACAAGAAGGGAGTATGGTCGTTGTTTCGTTGTAGATGAGGACGTCCCATGTCGGATGAAGTCTCGAGGAAGACTTTCGAAGTCAATTTTAGTGTTCTTTGTTTTCATTCATTGTTGGAATAACATGTTCATAATTCAGATAAGTGTTTCTTTGTTGGAGAGCTTTTCTCCCAAGGCTCCACCAAAAATTTAAATGGACAACTATTTTGTTTCCACCGACTTTAATCATTGTCACCAACTAAAATAAGCCTAATTAAAAACCTAGGATGACATATTTAATTAAGGTGTATTGGAATAATTAATATGGAGGAAGTCAAGAGGCTCCTCCAAATTAATTTGGGAGTTGAGAGGTATTCCTCTCCCCCCATTAATAGGGGAAATTTCTCCCTTGCCCCCAAATTCAAATTGTGAGGTTTTGAGATATCGGGAGGTCCGCACCATAGTAAATATAGAAGAGGAGGTTTAGGTCCAGTGGACCCCACCACTAAACATCCACATTGTCGGTGTGAGCCTTCTAACACAGATTACTCAGAGATATGGCCTCAGATATAAATAATTCGAAAGTTGGCATCAGGAAAACCAGGTTCGGAGATTTCATATCACATTGAAAAACATCGACCTCCAACACTTGTCAATGTAAATATGATGATATGATATTACAATGGGAAAACATAAGACTATTTTATGAGAATAGGTTAGTAATGAGGTATAGGTATCCACATGAACCATTGAGTTATGAAATTATAAAATAAATAATAATTGAAAATATTATAGTAGTTTATTTCTGCATTATTAGTATATTTATGTATAAAATATATAGAGTTCATGATTAGGTTCCTATTCCAGCTATGTGCCAAATGAGGTATCACCATTAGGATTCCATTAGAAACCTGGATTTTTTTTTAATTTATTATTCAATATTTTTAACATCATTAGACTTTCACATATATTAATTATTATTCACTACCTAGTTGGGGCTACACACTGGTGTGTGTCGGCCTACTGAGATATTATCTCAGAACCTACTCAGTATAGTTGGTATCCATGTAGAAATTATAATTACAGGATCTAAGATGTCTTTTTATTATAATTTAAAAATATGTTAGGTACATAAGACAAAGGTTGAGCTTAATATTCTCATGTGGATCACATGTGGGGTTTTACTGTCTTTTTACTATATTTGTACCTCAGTGATAATCATGGTTTACTAATTACTACATTAATACATGTATCATAAAAAAGAATGAATACATTGTTATATAGTTATTATCGATATTCTATAATCATTTTTAAAATGTTCTTCTCCAATATTAGTTATTGTTTATTACTAATTCCGCTGGTTTCTATATTTTATAATTTATTTATTTATATTAACTATGAGATTGATTGTATAGATTCCTCAATGAACAACCTTAACATCCCCTGTTATTATTTAATAGCCTATAGCATAACGAAATATGTGCTTGAAGTCAATTGGATACCAGTCAAACTTTCTGTTTGATGGTAACCCAGGTCAAACATTATGGCAAATAAAATTATAATGTTATGAATATCTATAGTAGATAGTGGTATGTGAATGGAAGAATAAAATGAACTTTGGTACCTATGGTTAGAATAATATCATACAATTGGACATCATCTACTTAATCACATTAAAATTAAATAAAAAATAGTTATATAAAAAACATTGACCATTTTATTGTTGTCTTTCACAAAAATGTATTTTAGTTCCCACTCATAATATATGTTGATAAAATGAAGGGTCTTTAACTTATTAAGAATAACTCTTTTATACCTACCACTATTTTTGGGTAGGAAATAGAATTTATATCAGCGTAAAATAATCATTTTATTATTATTATTATGGAATCATGGTCATATTTGATAATAGACATGGGAATATGAAATAGAAATATCGTGGGGGTAGCTTAATATCCTCCAAAATAATCCTGGTCTACCAAATTCTTAAGACCGAATTTCTAGTGGTGGAGATAATTTCACACTGTAGATTTTTGATACATTAAGATTATATTATATATATTGAGTTTTTATAATAGATTCCTTTAGTTTTGTTTGATTTGATATGATTTTTCAATTGTTCTGCTGCTTTTTAGATGGTGCATTCTTTTTGAATTGTTATAGTGAAACTGTAAACTATGTTTGAAAAATTGTTCCAGGTGATGTTGGAATTCACTATAATGGTGCATAGTTAGAGGTATTTTTTCAAATGTATTTCAATTATAGGATAAACCATGTAATTGGATATAGGGTTCCATTTATGGGTAGTGCACATTTTTTCAAATCAAACAAAATAACATTGTGTGTAGATGACATAATGGCTATTACACTACATGGATGGCATTGAGTTTTCAAATATATGGGAACAACAGTGTGACTTCCTATGTAATGTCTACTGGAAAGGAAAAGCTTGGAACATAGTTTGACATACCATGTGTCCTAATTATGAGATGTGTAGTTAAAAATATGAAAATTAAGTATAAATATTGATTAAACTTCCAAAAATAGTCATTTTTCTCTACCTATATTAGGTAACCAAACACCTTTTCCACCATAATTGTATAAGTTGAATCCTTTTGACCTAGATGTTTATTTCAAAAAATAGTCATGTATTGGATCTCAAAAATCAATTATTACTCCTTTATATTATTTTTCCTTAATCCATATTATCTTATCATCCTTATAATAGATATAAATCATATCATTTATTGATTTATGTGTTATACAAGATGAGAAACATATGTTGATCATGTATGGCATATTGAATGAAAAGTGTTTTGAGCCCTCATCTTGATTGTATTAGTGTATTCTATATCTTCATCATCCTTTGAGGTGTGGGATCCCTCTCTCTCATATCCACCTAATCTATAATAACAAGTCATGATTTAATAAAAAATATTTCTAATTCATTTTAGTGGATATGTAGTCTGATTTTCATATTGAATCCATTTTTTATGTTTTTAAATATGATATCAAGGACAACTTTTGTAAAATTAATTTTTTATATATTTTTAATTGTTTTTTTTAAATGATTATTTTGATGAAATTATCTCCGACAATGTATGTTTTCATATAAAATTATTTGTCATTGTATTTGTTATAATTGGGATGGAGTGTGTTTAAATAGTGTTGAATTATGGTTATTATTTATAACCATAAATCTCAGATGAAATATTTTATTAACGTACCAAAATCAATATACGACATAGTATGCTTAAAAAGAATGACCATGAATGTGTGAAATAATTCTTGAGTATTTTAATTGGTGTGTGTGTGTATATGTGATTATTGGAATAGATATTATAATAATTAATGAATGATAATAATCTTAATTATTTGTTTTCATATACTGATTTAAAATATCGATTTTCATTAGTTTTTTATGTATTTATCGTCTATTTTTTGTAAAATTTTGTAAACTCTTCATTTCATTTGTGTATGTGTAGGGTTTTCCTTGGGGAATACCAATTGATTTTTATACTCATAAAATATTTGGTAAATTATTGTGACTCTTGATGATGTATACTGATATATTGTAATATAAAAAAATTCAAAATTTTCTAGTGAATCATTTTGATTTCATATTAATGGTAGGTGGTATTTTTTAAAATATATTGAGTGTGGTACTTGGGATTATGATTTATTTTTGAATTTGGGTTATGTTGAATTTTTTAATTGACTGCATTATTATTCTTGTGAAATTTTAGCTACGACATGATTATTATATTTGTAATTTAATTTCATTCTATTTATAATACTCATTCATCATATTTATTGTTTTTATTTAATTATTTTCTGTATTTATGTATATGTTATTCTAAATGGAATATAATCACCAAATGTTCTTTTGTATCCATATAATTCATTATTGGTCTTCAATTTCTTGGAGATGCCACATATGGTTAGTGGATGACCATTCATTCTCATCCCAATTAAATGAGACATTATTTTACAAGTATTAAAATATTTATCAAGTAATAAAATATCATTTTCACCATTAATTTATTTCATTATTTCTAATTAATAATTCATTAACTACTAACTTAGTTACATATTAAATAAATAACATAAAGATAAAATAATAAATTTAATTTAATTTGAAAAAATACATACAATTATTGAAATAATTTCATTATATATTATCAATTTTCAATATTAGTTGAATATATTGATATTTCATTAATTTTTTATTTCATCCATTTATTTAGTTATATCAAATTTTATTTTATTTATTATATTATTTATATTAAATATATTTATAGAATTCATTAATTTATTAAATTTAATTAAAATTATAATTTTTTAAATTTACACTAAATTATAATAATAATAACAATAATATATTAAAACATACATATATAATAACATGTATTGAATACAAATTTCAGGATTATATCCTTAAAAAATCGATAAAATAAACACATTATTATTTTCCATAACACTAATAAATTATAATTGTTTGGGAATTTCACGAAGTGGGTGATTCATCCAGAATGGATCTCATTGTGATTTTTATAGGCATAAACATCTCTAATAGAATACACCACTCATGACATAATTTTTAAACTCTATCATTATGTTGCTTAATATAAATCCTTATGATGTAAATTTCTTTCCAATTATAAGTAAATGAGAATCATGTAGAATAATTCATCTACATTATTTCATAACATCATTCTAATTACATGAATTAATTATTTTCATAACTTCTTTTTATACCATCTATATTAGTGATTAAATTATAATTTTCATATTTTAACTGAGTGTAATTTATTTTTTATATTAATACCATAATTATTCCACATTATCCATTTATAAAAAATTATGAAATATAACACATTCTAATGTACACACAAAAACTTCATATACCCAATTACTACACAACTATTTTCGTACGAATTTTAATAATGTGTATGAATTTCATGTTACCATAACTTATAAAACCACTATAATAACCTAAAAACCCACAACTTCCATTATCTGATTTTGGTTTTCAAGAAGTTTATAAAATTTGTTTCGGGTTTCAATGATTATAAATATATCATAGTCGTTATTTTATTCTTAGAATATTGTGATGAAGAGAATTTTTTCCATTTAGTGTTTATTTAGCTACTATCGTATTCTACTTGTTACATTTCTAATTATGTTTCATTGATTTATAATATAATATATTTAAATTTATATTTTAATTTATATCATAAAAAAAATATTGGTTAAATTTTAAATTATGGAATAAAATGTATTTTTATCCAAATTATCAGATCATTTTATTGAATTTCATACAAAAAAATTTATGTTAAATTTATCACAATAAGAAAATACTATATCTTAAATTCATTAATTAGGTTAATGAATCTTTTAGAAGGTTTTTATCATTACATCTTATTATCCCAAAATTTCATTTCAATATGTATGATTCCACCGTACTTCATTTAATGGTAGTGTTTTTATGTATCTATAACAGTTTTCATTATATTCATAATTTTCACTGATTTCTCCTTTTATGAGATATTGTGTTCTAATTGTAAAAACTTGTAGTTTAGATGATTTGATAAATTATTAATGTAATTTATAAAATATAACATAAAAAACAAAAAAATAATTTTTAATATTAGTGGGTGTGTTCTATGATATTAGTTATACTTCCCATGAAATTAAGAATCATTAAGGGACTGATATATAGATGTTTAAACATTCCCTTCATATAAATCCCCATTAAACTCTTCTATTGTGATATATAAAGAGGATATTTTTCATAAATACCTAACTACATATCCCATTGATATTTATCATAACATTTAGATTATTAACTTTATATGAAATAATTATATCAATGAATGGTTATGACCAACCCTATTATTTTTTTATAATGAACAACTTTCAATAACATTCTATCTCCATTTTTATCTTTGTATATTTGAAATATTCCTCTCATCCCAAAAGACTCCACTTGTGATTTCATTTAAGTAATTTATTATTATAAAAATTGATATCAGAACTCAAATAGTTGAATATTTTGATCTTAAAACATTATAATACATCAATATTAATCATATCATATCTTCTAATTACAAAATGATACATCCAAATTCAATTTTTATTGAGGTTATGAAAAATTATTATATTTTTTATTTTTTATTTCTATTTAAATGATATATTTTAATTCTAAATATATTTAATTTGAAACATTTATTTTATAAATATTATTAATTTAATATATTTATATTCTTTTTTTCATTAATAAAATCAATCTTATTTTATAGTGAAATTTTCAAATTAATTAGAAATAGATGATTTTTATGAGAATTGTGAATAATAATGATTTTACTAATTAGGTCACTTAAACATAATTAACATTATATATGGATGATTTTAATGTTAAGTTTTCTATATTGGTATTTGAAACAAAAATTAGTTTATTAATATAATTTTTTTAAAATTTTAATTTTTAATAAAAAATCGATGATTGGAATTTTCAGATTTCAAATAATGATTTCAATCAAATAGTAACAATTTTTTATACATCAATTATAAAAAATATTTCAATAGTATAGTTTTTATTTTTATGTAATTTTCAGGTCTAAAAATATATCATTTAAACATAAAGTAATTTATTTTATTTTAATAATATTTTTAAAATATCTTCCTATAAAATAAATTTTAAATTTTAAAAAGTAATTATATAAAAAACTTATTTTTCTTATTTATCGTGAATTAAAATTAAATTAATTTTCACCACTCAATGGGATTAAATAATAAAAAATTTATTCAATATTTTGATTATCATTATATTATTTTTTAATGTGATCCATTGAATAATTATTTCATAATTATTTATATAAAAGAATAATTTTGTCAACTTTATAATTAATAAAATAGATTATTTAGGGGTAAAATGATTTGAAAACATCTATGATTGTCTAAAAACAAAAGTATATATCATTGTTTGAGTTTATTTCAACAAACATAATCTTATATTTTATAATATCTACAATTTATTCAATTTTTCCTTGATAATATCCAGTATATTATCTCATAATAATGAAATGGTAAAAAACATTTCCCACTTTTTTTCATAAGTCAAACATTTTTTCATAAAAATAATATGACACTAAGGACGGTTTTAAATATAAAATTGTAATACGAATAAATAATTTTTTATGAGGGTTACTTATTTTTATTTTTATGGAATTTTATAATTAAAAACAACACTTATATATCGCAGATGGAGTGCATGTGTAATATCTTGAAAAATAAATATAAATATATTAAAATATTAAAAAAGTTTCATTTCAGATAAATTGAAGTCATTCACAATTTTTAAAGTTAAAAATAGAAGTTAATAGATATTAAAAATATTAAAAATAAAATTATAAGGAAATAATTACGTTATTAAATTAAAATTGAATTAAATCTCACCAAAATTACGTTACTTGTAATTTTGGATAACCAATGTTTAATTATATTTTTTTAAAATCACTAGAATATTATAGTTTATAACAGTAAGGGTAAATGGTATAAAATTTAATCTATTTAATACATATGATCCAATATCCCATTTACAATGATATTGTGGTCCGATAATGACTACGTATCATGTTAATATGGTATGTGTCAAAAGAAATAAGATGGTGATTAATCTAAGAGATAACATTCAAGTTGAAAAAAAAATATGAAATATTAATTTTTGAATTTATTTGTAACATAAACCCCATATTATAATTTATTTGGATTCAATGATTCTTTTGAAACGTGGTATTCACAGTTTATATGGTAATATTTAAGGTATTTACTAGATTTACACACACCTCATATCTTGACATCTATACAGATTATTGGGCTAGTTTTTATAATCCCCATTATTTTTGTATAACACCTTGGTTGAAATTATATTTTGCATGGAACACTGTGATTTATGGAATCATGAAATCATATTATAATAAAACATTATAGAAAATCCTTTGAATTTGATGGTATGACTATGAATAATTGAATTATGAAATAAATCTAATGATCTTAATCAATATAATTCGATGAAAATTTCTTAATAAATATGAAGTCGATTTTGAGTGATGACATGTATTTCTTCATTGTAAATTTTATATATATTTTTTATTGATAGATTACTAAAATTAATTTATATATATTTCAAAAAAATTATAATATAAAATGAATTTTATTTCCAAAATTAGAATATAAAACTTATCATTGACTTTTTTTTCCAGACTTTTCAAAAAAGTAGTTCATTTTCAATTAATATTGAAAGATACTAATATTTAATTAAATATGAATCTTGGTTCACAAATATAGAAATAAAATTTTATTTTGTTATAAAAAATTAAAAGTAGATATACTTTATCATGAAAAATTCAATGAGGTTCATTGGAATAAATTTTATTGTTGTTTTTAGTATAGGAAAAATTATTTACTTATAAGTTTATTTTTATCAATAATAGTTTTAAAACATATTTAATGGGTTTAGTTTTTTTGATAAAATATGAGAAAAAGATTAATTGAATTTTATAATACATATTAAATATTTTAAAATAAAATAAACTGTATTTTCTCATTACCTCATTATTGTTTTTCATTACGCAATGTAACTGTGTCAATTTTCTATATCATAGTAAGGGTAATATTGTTAAATTATTGATAAAACAAATGTTTTTATCCCTAAAATTAATTTAACCACATCTTTTTATTTAATTTTATTTTTATATATCTTTAAAAATCATCCAAAAATAAAAAATGTAAGCCTTTTTCATTTGTATTTGATTTTGACCTTTATAAAATTAATTTTAACATTAAGTAGAAAAATATCACATTGTTTCATATAACATATATAATATTTTAGGTAACATATCTTTACAATATTATGGTATTATTACACCATGGTTTTTAATTAATATTATTTTGGGTTTCATTTGTGGTAGTTTTTGGTTGAGAATATTCTGAATTAGAAAATTATTGGGTAGTGTATGGTTGGGGACGACCTACGCCTAATTTCTCTAACAATGTGCACTACATCTAAAAAATGGAATGTTTTATATAATGAGATCAACTTGTAATTATCCTAGTTATTATTTGAATTATCTCTCCTAGAAGAATCCATGGGGATAATTTATAATGGGCCCCTGACCTGACCACGATTTATAAAAATTTTCTGTTAATTACTAAGAAAACATAGGGATGATATTTTTTTAGATATGAAGATTTTTAAAAAATCATCAAGCCCTATTTTTAGGTCCCAGGTGGACCTATATCAAACAAAACTAAGAAATAACTTTCATAGAGCTCTCATTGAACATTCGTGGCCATGTAAATCCCTTCAAAAAGTAATCTAATGATAGAAAAACATCAGACGATCTATTTCACATTAATTCTCTCCTCTCATTCTCAATATCTCGTGGTCCCTTTAATTATTCCTAGGCCTTTATTGATTTTTGTGTTTGTTTTTGAATCTAATACATGGGGTTATGTATCTATGACTAAGTCAGCTTATTTCTTCTCCTAGATATGCTTGGAGTCATTCTTTATTGATGAATACATAATAGGGTTTGGTGATTTGAGAACCACTGATCCTGATGTTGGTGGTTCCATTTATATGCCCAATTTTTTCCACAATTTCATATCATAATTTCTTTTTATTTCTTTATTTGGAATTGTTTGATTTGGGACTAAAATGTATTTCAATATATATGTGGAAAAGAACTTATTCTTGTGAATAATAAGTTTTAATGAAGAATGGGGTTTTGTCATGAAATTTGAAAACCCATAATTCCATTTAATGGTTGTTTGTTTATGAAATGGTGGTATTTAATATTTTTTGATATAATTTTTATGGAAATTTACTCATTTTAAAATTGAAAACTAAATGAAGAAATTTTTTTATGGAAATATTTGTAAAAAAATATAATTTTAGTGAATTGAGGGTTAGTGATACGTTTGATAGAATGGAATCGAAATTGAAATTTGGAATTTATTTGTGAATGTAGATAATGAAATTTAATGTTGAATTAATTTCAAATCACTATATATGAAAATGGAATAAAATTGTTTCATGAGAACCTTAATGTTATACCTTGGTGAAAGGATTGTTTTTTTATTAAAACCTAGTTATGATTTTTAAAAAGAAAATGGGAATATTTTAAATTCGAGATGTGATATAATTTTATTTTTTTCACAATGAAAATTAATTTTCCATCATTGTATGTAGATGATAATATTCATGAATTAGGTAGTTAGTTTTGTATTTTGAGTGTCACTTTATGACATTCAATGTTCTAAAACATTATATCAGCATGTCTCATTCCTTAGGTGATGGTGATGAATCCCCTTTTACATATTCCCAAAAAAATATTTATAAAATTGTAATTTTATTGTGTTGGATACAGATATCTTGGATCTATCATCCATATTTTGTTCAAGGAAATGTTTCTTTCATGTTGTATTCCAATTTTTTATTATATTGTAATAAAATATATTATATGCCTTGGGGTTTTATATAATTTTTTTATAAAATTTATTATTTATACCATTTTGTGAAAAGTTCCATTTTGTTAAAGAACCCTTTGAATTTAATTAAATTCCATATTTTAAAATATATTTACATTATATTAAATGTCAATCATGATTTTCATAAGTATTTCCATTATTATTATAGTACATGAAATGCTTATATATTATTTTTCAAATTTATGATATATTTGTTTATTTTAAAAATAATGAAAATTATTGGTAAATTTGATAATGGAATCTCATAATGTAAAAATTGGATAAATAACACTAGAATTATCTCACAACATACATGATCTATTAGGTGTATTTTGATTATTTCATTTTGGGTTTGAGTAAGGGGAAAGGATCTCTTAGAGGTGGATCCACCTATAGAACCTTGGAGGTAGTGTAAAGTATCTATGCCGACTTGGAGGGTTTTTTTTCTTTATTGATACATGATATGTAGTACATTATGATTTTATAACATGTTCATATTTCTTCATATTTTTTGGAAAATTTGTTCTGACTAAAATATTTTAATCGTTAAGGTGCTAGACCCCGACATGTGGAGATTCATAAATCCATTAAGTCTATGTTAGGATTGGCTCATTTATGAGGATACTAAGATACCCATTCTAGTTCATGAAAAAGTGGTATTTGAAGTACATGAATACCTTTTGTCTTGAAGTTAGTATTAATTTTTTTTAAATCTTTTTCAGTCATAAGAGGGATCTACTATTGTGGGCATGTATAACTCTCAACACAATGAACCTTTTATCACAAGGGGTGGATAGGGAATGGGGAATTATAGATTTGTTCAGGTCATTTACCATTTTTATCTATATATATCGAAATAAAAATGTAATGGTCCTATATATTTTTATATAATTTCCCATGTGGAACTATTTCAGTGTCTTCATATGTCTTCCATGTTTACATAAAGTACATTAATCCCAATAGAGTTTCATTTCTTATGCATACTACACGGTTTAATTTGACTTCTGATATGTGTGAATTAGAACTAGGAAGAAGCTGCAACAAGACCTATTGAGAAAATCCAATTGTTGATCAAAATCAGATTGAGGTGATTGTGCATACTATCTAGGCTTTAATAGAGGCACAACCTATAGTTCACGTTCAGGATCCAATTATGGACCCTTAAAGGGATGTTCTCAAATAATCTTCTCATAAGTTCCACCACAAGAAATTAGTAACATTTTATCGCTCAAATGATTTTAATGAGGTCGTGGTGTGATTTAGTAGTATAGATAATTTTTTATGTTCTTTGATAGACCCGATGGAATCAAAGTAAAGTGTTCAACGTTAATCATTGTGGGACTATTGAGAAGAAGTTTGGACACAATAGTGATGGTGAAGACCCATTAAGGCTTAGAGTTGAAGGAAAACAATGTTATTTTCACTAAAATATTCTAAAAGGATTATATATTTTTGGTTATTTCGGTAGAGTTTTTTGGTTTCTAGAATGCCGGCATGGCCATAATATTGTATGAAAACTATTATGTTGAGATTTTGTACATCGCTCATGAGATATAATAGACCGATAGTTTGAAGTCTCCAGGATTAAAGTAGGAAATTCATTATATGATTTGTTATCATGATTTCATTCTAATGATTTCATCTTATGGTGATGTAATTGATTGGGAACTTATTGTTGAAATCGTCTTAGATGGAATGTTAGGAAAATCAGTGGTTTCTTTTTTCCCATGTGTTTACGCGAGTTCATTCAATTTAAATCACAAGAATGATGATTCTCATGGATGTTCATGTCATCAAGGTCATTCTAGAAATCATTTAGATTATCTAAGAATTACCATGGTTTTCAAATGATGTGAAAAGGTAAGAGATTGAAAGATGGTTTAGACTAAGAAACCCTATAACTGTGGCTCTAGAGGATTTTTTGGGGACATGTAACAATTTTTCCTTTTTTAGTCAAATATGAGTTGTTGAAAAGGATCATTAGCTCCTACTTAAATAGTAAATAAGTTATATTCTATATATGAAAAATATTTCTAGACACAAGAATGTTGAACTAATATTCATCATGTAGTGGATGTGTCTCTAGAGAATGTTTTTATTGGACCATAAACTCCTATAGGTATAATTACTATATCTTTTTCATTATTTACTACTCTATTTGACATTATTACATCGCATTCATTCATTTCTACAAATATTTTATTATTCTGAAACATTATATGGATATCTAATCTTGTGAAATTGATATTACTAACCCCATGGTATAAATAGAGGGTAGGGTCTCTAGATCCCCACTTGTGTTTTATTTCTATCTGATGTTTTGATATCTTGTAATTTTAAGGTTCTAAATATGAAACCATACGACAAAATATTCAAAATGGATTGGATCATTTCTGATAAATACCGAATTGATTGTCTTCTATGATGTGTCTTTTTTACTAAACAAAATGGTTTCTCTTGTGTCATTCAAGGATAACAAGACCTAAAGTTAAGCTCGACCAGATGTTCTTATGATGATATATGGAATGTAATAATGGTTGATTACTTTGATATCGTAAAGGAGCCTTCAAACAGAGATCAGACTCTAGTTGATGTCATGTTTTCCGATTTTTATCCTTTGGATATATATGGTTTTCCACTAGTATGGGATGTTACATATCCTATTGAATTGATGCTGGGAACCCAACCAGTTTTTGTACCCTATTACTGCATGTAACAACATGAACTTAAGGATCAAGAGTCCTAGTTGGATGATAATGTTTAGAAAAACATCATATGACCATGTGTGTGTCATATGGTGGCACTGATTCTCTTTTCTATAAAGGATGAGGGTTCCCTTCACATATATATTTATTTTAAGAATCTAAAATGATATAAAATAATCAAACAGTACCATTTTCCTTAGATTTAGGATCTATTTGATTAGTTTAAAGGGGAAAAGTTATTCTTGAAGATTGATCATCACTCTGGTTACTAACAGCTGGGAATTAAGGAATCTAACATCCAAAATGTTTCCATTCAACATAGGTATGACCATTATGAGTACCTTTCTATCTTGTTTTGTCTAATCAGTGATATTTTAGTTTTCATGGAACTAATGAACATGATATTCCATGAGTATCCTAATATATTCATGGTAGTGATTTTTGTTAATGTACTTTTATATTATTTGTCTAAGGAAAATCATGTGCACAATTTGATAACAGTTCAAGGATTGCAGTGAAATCACATTTTTTTAAATGTTCTAGAAATTTGATTTCTATATTCAAGATGTAATATGTTTGGGAAAAATGTTCTCAAAACAATGAATATTAGTTGATCCTAAGAAATATATGTATTCTATGACTTTGAAAAATCCACAAAATGTCAATGAGATTTAGACAGTGTTAGGTTTATATAAAAATTATCACTGTTTTTTGAAAGACAAACTAATGTTGGCTTCTCTGATGAAAATAGTGACTCTCACAGTGGTAAAGATCACTTGGTATGAAAATTTTCAATATTATTTTTCTGAGTTGAAACATATTGTGACTACTATTCCAATGTTGACTCTTCTAGATGATAGGTATGAATACGTGGTCTTTTTTGATGCATAATGTTTAAGATTGGGTTGTGTTCTAATGCAAATAGATGATCATATTACTTATGGTTCTCATCATCTTAGGTCACACAAGATGAATTATCTAACCTATGTCCTTGAACATCCAGTAATAATACACACACATATTATATGATGGAATTAAATTTATGGAAAAAGGTTTAATTTATTTTGAGACATGAATATATTTTGTTGTATCATATCTGAAAAATATTTAAATATCTATATAAGGAACATGGTGAAACATAGAACTTTTTTTTATTTTGAAATTACCTATTAACTAGGGAAATCGAATTTCATTTTTAATGCATTGAGAAAAAAATTCATATTGAAGAAATTAAAAATATTAAGAAAAATGGATCATTTTGGAAAATATTGCAGAGTTCCACATTAGAGTCCTTAAATGTAGACCGATGTATCTTTGGTTGGTGTTATATTTCCATCCACTTTTCATGAGTTTATTATTATGTATTAGTATATTTATGATGAGTTTTATTGCATTAAATACACTTTTTATAATGGGTATGCAATTACTCAATGGTAGTTCTCTTAAGTATGCTTTTTATGCTATCAAATTCACTTCGTGGTACAATCTTCACTATGGAAATATGTAATGGGGTGAATTTCATTGTTTCTAATGGACTATGCACCCAAGATCCCGAAATGTTTTATTTGACAAAGCTTGGTAATTATGGTGGCCATGAATGAGATAAGGCATTTTATGTTTGTTTCTCATTTTTTTTAAATTTTATCAGGTTTTGGTGGTGCAATAGAAACCATTAGGTTTTCTTCAGCCACGTACAGTCCCTTATTCATCATGGGAAGAGATCATTATGAACAATATATTTGGGATTACACATACCTAGTAAAATAAGTATATGATTTGTTTTGTGATCGATAGGCGGAATAAAATCACTGATTCATTCGATGTTGAGGAGTTAGTAAATTTATATTAGAAAAACGTAGTTCATTTTCTTGATGTCTCATCTGCTATAGTCTTTGATAGTGATCCTCAGTTAACTTCCCTCTATTGTAGAGTCCTTCTAGAGGCACCAGGATCTCATGTCCATTTGAGTATGTCATACCATCTACTTTCTGATTTCCAGACAGAATGAACTATTTACATATTATCGAGGACATTCTCAATGCTTGTGTTTTAGACATTGGTGGATCATGGGATGCTCATATGTTGTTATTTTAGTTTTATTATAACAATATTTTCTGGTCCGTGATCTAGATATCTACTTTTGAGGCCTTGTATGTATAGCCTTGTAAATCTATATTCTATTTGTTAGTTATTGTTGATATTTTTCTAACTAGGCCAAGCTTGGTCCCAGAGATGACAATAAAGAATCAAATGATCTATTATATAGAGTTGATATGATAGAGTTGATTCAGGTACTATGATGATCGTCCTAATAGACCATGGGGTTATCAGATGGTATTCGGGTCTTCATAATTGCTTCACCTCTGTCGGGTAATTGATGGCATGGGAGGAAATCGATGCTTGTACCTTATTTTGGTAGACCTATTTGGGCTGTTATGTATGTGAGGAAAGATTCATATCCTTTAAAACTGACTCCACATATGATGCCAACACATAATGTTTTCATGTATCTCAACTTAAAATGTAATTATTTAACACATACCATGTTCCGAGTTGGCCTGATTGTGATGTGGAACATGATTATTTTGTAGCTGAGCAGCCTTTATAGAGTTTTGATTGTAAGACCACAATATTATTACATCATAATAATAAAATTTTACACAAGAGGTGGTGAATTATGTCTTTCCAATAAACATCCACCATTATTACTTTTGAAACCCAATGTGAATTATTTAGATAATAATAATTTTTATATTGTAAGAAATATAAAAAACGAAAAGACAAAATGAAATAACAGAACATTTTATTGGGGTTCAAGGCATAATGATCGCCTAGTCCAATCAACCAATTACTCTCTCTACGAGCATAGTCAATTTCACAAACAAGTCCTCACATCAGAAGACCATAAATCCATAAATGGGTGCAGATATTTAATGCATATTACAAAATAGGATAACTAGAGACTTCTAGTTTTTCAATAGGGAACATGTTATCTATTACATAGAAGGAGAAGCTGATAATCAACAAGAAATATTTCAGAGCATTTAGAACTCCAATAAATCAAGAGATTTAATTAATGATGGACCTAGTTTATCTTTACAATTATAGTATTAGAAATTGATAGTACATTGACCTACTACATTAAAAAATAAATCCTTCAATAAATAACTGATTTGAAGCAATCTCTATTGCAAAATGATCATCAAATAAAAGTAGCAATTGATAGAATAAGTATTATAAGAAAAATAAAATAATGAATGTGCATGTCTCTAATGTGTATCCTCTTTTAGAATCAATCATTCATTGTTGTATTACTATTAGATATGATTATGATAATGAAATCGTATATGAAAATAGTTACTTGTACATCCTATATTGATAGATGATGTGTCGGAATATTATATATAGCACAGTGTTTTCTTTAAAATTCAATATCCACAAAAACTCTTGATAATATTTAATATTTATATATAAAATTGTTTAGAAGAATCCAATATTCCATTAAATATATCCTTGAATATCTTTATTTAATACTTTTCATTGAAACCATTGAAAGGATGTTTGAATCAGTTGAATTCAAGTTTATAAATTGCATGTAACACTATAAAATCTATTTCCAAAATCTCAGAAAAAAATTAAAATTAAAACCTCTGTTAATAAAAATTCAAACATATGTTTCCTTAAGAAAATTAAAAAATATCAAGATTATGGTTCAACTACATAGAATTCATTCTCCAAAACAAAAGGTTGAAAATTTATGGTTGATCATAAATGTATGGTTGATTAACCATACATTTGTGTCCATCAATGTTGGGTTCCTTACGTATATAGTGCTATTTTACAATAATTTCTTCTCATTACATTTGTAAGGTTCCATGAAAATGTAATGTTCTTTATCCTTACATTATTTTAAGTCCATATTCGATTATCCATTAACACTTTCTTCAAACATACAGTTGAATAAAAATGTGAGGTTCATGATCCATACACTCCGTCAAAGCATAGTTTTGTATTCCAAATCTTATGTTCTAAAGATAGGGTGTGAATGGTATTTAAAAAATACACATATGATTGTTCCAAACTCATTAAAATATAATCCGAGTGAATTAAAATGTTGAAGATAAATCTATAATAAAAAATTCAGTTATTAATAATATTATGAAATATATTTAAATTAATATCATTCGAAAAACACACATGGGTATTAGTTAGATTGGAAATAAATTTAGATTTATATACTATTATTGAGAAATTACATTCCAAACAATATCCAAATATTTTATGATCACAACACCCATAAAATATATAATAGAAATTATAGAATTTTGGGTTTATCCAAATTTCTCCCCCTAATGTGGTATAAAAAAGAATGAAAATAATTGGTTAAAATATTTTCAATTGTTCATATAAGATTAAATGAATCCATATAATACACAATTTGGATAAATAAGTCATTGATTCTAGATGTTGAGATAAAATAATAATAAATGAAAAAGAATCATAAAATGATAAAAATAAATAATATAAAATAATAAGAATATTTATTTTTATTAATAAAAAATTTATTAATACATTAGAGGTTTTGGCTAGAGAGAAATTCATAAATAGATGGTTTGGTGGAAAGGGGAATGACTTGGTGAAGATAATTTTCTAGTTGAGCCTCAACCACCAGAAAATATTCTCTTAATTTTTCAATATGAACTTGTATCTCATCTACATGATTGTATCCTAAATTCCTTATCATAATTCTCGATTCTTGAAGGACATTTAGATTCTAAATCAATTTTACATTCAAAAAGACCTGAAATTTTTTCCTCAGTTTGCAAAAACTAATCTAACATATTAATGAAATTATTATAAAGTAGCGTGATACCTAAATCACTTGAAGTGGGTCAATAAAAATGATATCATATATATTCCAACAACATTGAATATTCTTCACTAAAAAACTAATGATTTTGAAGATGGTCATTCAAATATTTCATTAAAAATTTAATTTCATAAAATTTTCTGGTTTGATCAAATGTGGTTTGAGGAATAGTGCTTGAAGCAATAGAATAATAGTCAATTCCCTTGATAAGTTAAAAATTTGTCCCAAACTATCATTTTATATCATAAATATCTATTTTAGAAATAGACTTGGATTTGAATTTTCTAATATGATCCAATATTTCTCTCCTATAAGCATAAAAATATATTTTTTAGAAATAATTCTATTAATTATCATGATAGAAGGTTTAGTATAGTCATTAAATTTATCCATGGGGGTAATGAAAATTCCAAATCATCAAAAGATTTTATTGATTATTTTGTCTCTTATCTAACATTTAATTTCTCCTTTTATTCCTTGTTAAACATAATCAAATGATCATTAATTTAATTTTTTCTTGAATTAGATCTCCCTTCATCATGATTTATGTACTAAACAATATATTCCAAAATGGATAATGGATTTGAAGATGAATTTTCAATATAATTTTCAATTAAATATTATATAACATCATGAAATTTTATCCTTTCTCTAGAGACATATGTAGGGTTCTCGAAATAGTGACACATTATAATGATATCATGTAACTATGTAGAAACTGAGATTGAATATTTTACTTGAAAAACTTCTTGCTTTTCTTCCTATATATTTGGTTGAAAAATAAAATTATCTTTGGGTGGGATCTTTTCCTATTGAATATCAATGTGATATATTTTTTCCAAATTAAATTAGTGTGTTAATTCTCAATATCTTAATAAAGATACATTAATTTTTTTCTTCTATATTCCTTGATTTCCGAAAATATTCCAATTAAACATAATATTTTACATTAAATTATTCCTTGAAGTCTAAAGTATCATATCTGTGATTTCATTTGGTTTATTTTACAACACATTTTGTACTAAATTTCCCAGCAAATTCATTTCATAAATCACTTATCTACCCCTATGAATAAGATCAAATATTATGTTGGTCATCTGAACTAACTGGTATAATATTTTCATTCACCTTACTCTAATGAAAAAGAAACATTTTTGGTGTTTAGTCATTCATGACATGGATGTGATGAAATTTTACTCTAGTAACAAAAATAGTAACTATGTTATTTCTAAACAAAATAAAAGAAAATATCCATTCATAAAGATAAAATGAAACCCTAATATCTAAATGGATGTTATAAATTGGATACCATAAAATCTATCAATAAAAATTCATTATGATGATAATGATGAATACTAACATAATGTAAATATCTGGTTACTTTGTTTTCTCTATCTCAGCTACACTCTGGGTAGTTGTAGTTTGAGTAAACATGAATAAAACTCTATGATCTGCATCAAGGTCATTAACTAAATTTCATTATATTTAACAATTCAAAAGTAAATGAAATTATATAATTAGAATTATAATCTTGTTTTTGAAATTATCTAATATCAACTAAGAAAATCCTTTTTGAGGGAATCTTAAAATTTTATTTATTGACAGTAAATAAATTAAAAAATATTTATCTTATATCTGATTGGATATCATATCTTTTATCCCACTAAAACTAAAATATACAGTACATTATATGTGTTTTAGTTCTACCTAGTAATTAAAATTGTTATTCTCCTAATTTAAAATATATTCCAAACCTTGATAAGAAATCACTTTATTGAGTGGAATATTCGTTTGGTATAACCAATGACATTCTAAAAACATTATATGAAGAAAATTTATTGTAAAAAAATACTGACACATCAGATCATGGGGTTAACCTTCCTTTTATACTTGGTCCCCATTATTTGGAAGAATCATAATGTTGATAGTATTTAAATTCTAGTGATTATGATAAATATAAGGGTTTTGGATGATGAAACGTTTCAGAAACAACAAGGTAATTCATGTTTATGGGTATTTTGTTTGGAAATAGCACTATATTGTTTCTTGTTCCTATTATATAGGCTAATCATTAATTTTATGATTTTGAAATCATGCCCTTAAAAAATGAAAAAAAATTATTTTATAAAATAATGAAATAAAATATTTCACACATAATATATATATATAAATAAATATAAATAGTAATAAAATTTAATATACACAAATTAAAATAAAAAATGAAAAAAAAATAATTGAAATAAATTATCAAATATTTATTTATAATTAAATAATCCCAACTCTCCTTATTGTAATCTAAACATAAATTATAAAGTGGTCATTGAAAATATTAGGAAATTAATATTCAGTATTACAAAATCTTATAGATATTCCCTTTTTAATACATTATATTTTTTAAAATTATTCCTTATATTATTATGATTGTTTCTAGAATGGATTATAAAATTTGATGAAATATTTATGGCACTAGTATTTTAGCATAAAATATTTATAGTATCAAAATTTAGACCTAACTATAGTCTATTGTTTATTATGATATATATTTTTGCCTAGGATCTACTAGTAGTAATGTATTCTTTCTTGGCTATCGATATGACAACTTAGTGTTGCGTTTTACTGATCATGATAGTAAATATTTCACTAAAATGTGATTGGTTCATCAGGAAACTTTCTACCTAATCTACAACCTCAAAAATCGATGTATGAATTTTAAAATAAATTAAAATCGTATTTTTTTGGGGTAAAACTGATAATGGAAAAAATTTCCATTCAAATATCTTAAAAATATTTTAACAGTAATAAGATGGTATTATTTTTGATTTGAGTGAAATTTAAAACATGAACATACGGAAATATAATTTATGGTCTTCTTGAAGTATGATATAACAAACCACAATCAAACATCTATATAACATGTCATTAAGTGGTTTTCCGACATCTTCCAAATAACATTTTATATTGGTACACTTGGAGATTGTATATGTCTTGAGGATTTCAAGTTCATTATTTTTCAGAAAATAAATATTATATTTAGATTGATTTAAAACAATTAAAAAATATATTGGATAAATCCAAAGTACAAAATAGTTATTTAGTTCATCCATCATACTCCTTTCAAATTACTTTTGTAGTAGTTTTGAATAATCTTGACAATGCTTTTTATCTGTTGAACCAAAAACAACATAATCTATATAAATTTAAACTAATAAAATTTTATAAAAAATGGGTTTATGAACATTTTTGATCTTCCTATCAAAAATTAATTAATTTATCAAAATAATAGTGTTTTAACATTTATATCAAGATCTAGGTGCTAGATTAATGCTATTGAGAGCTTTAGTATGTTTAAAATTAGAATTTTTTTTGTTGATTTTCAAAATTAGGAGGTTTTTCATAATAAACATCCTTCAATAAATAACATTTTTAAAAAGAAATATTTAACCTCCCTCTTATATAATTTAATGTTCATATGATATGCATAAAATAAAATAATTCTAAGGGAATCTAATCTATCTACAATGGAAAAGTCTCATCATAATATAAATATCCTTCCTGATTATATCCTTTTTCTACTAATATATCATTATTTCTGGTAATGGTCCATTGACCGTCCTATTTTATTATAAAGACTCGTGTAGTTAATATAAATAGATAATTGGAAGGTCTATCTCTTAATTCGCAAACCTCATTCATATTTAATTAGTTTAGTAATTCTTACATTTCAAACACCCAACTATCTTTTTCTAAGAATTAATCAATACCCATATGTTCTAATTAAGTTAGAAAAGATGAGAATGTGACATGGTTTCCATAATTTAGTCTAGTAAGAATTCTTATATCTATATCTCTTATCCGAGTATCTAGAGGTTGGTTCTTTTGGGTTAAAAATTTTCTAGGAAAGAACCATTCAGTTTATTCAGTATATTGCACTTTCGAAAATGACTAAATTTTAATTATGTCTATTTTAAAATCACTTAGAGTGATTTCTAGTCTCATTTCATCAAAAAAATCTATAACATTATTGGGTTTATCATTCAGTTTAATGAAACTCCCAGTTTCCTAAAATATCACATGAATAGATTCACCAAAAAATCATTAAATTTTTATTAATAACACTATAAGATTTAGAAATATCAGAATATCCTAAAAATTCCTCATAATCATTTGGATAAAACTTACCAAAAATTTTATTTAGTATTCATGAGATAAAACCTGAATCCAAAATCATTAATGTAGATTACAATCATATTTCAATTATTCCATCAATTACTAGGTTCCCTTTTGAAAATAATCCTTATTAAAACAAAAAACATGATATAACATGATATATTTACATCTTTAACACAAAAGAATATAGGAATAACATATTCAATTAAAGTAGTCTTTGACATTTCATGAGTATTTATTTTTATTCTTTCAACATTTCCATTTTTAGGTTTTTTTGGTTTATATATTATTTTTATAATAATCTGATTTGAGAAAAATGAGTTAAATTATTGATTCTAATGTTCTCCACAATGATAACTTCATAAAGAAATTATTTTTAAACTAATCTCGTTTTGAAATTTTTTGATTAAACATTCATAATCGGCCAATATTTCACTATTGAATTTTAGAAAATATGCTTGTGTTAATAAAGAATAATCATCAACTAAATTAGAAACATATATTTTAATAGCTAAACATGCTACTCTTGATAATCTGAAAAATCCATATGGATATGTTATAATGGTTTAGATGTATTAATTTTGTTAATATATTTGAATGAAGATTTGATTTGTTTACTAATCTAGTATGCATCACATAATTACTCATTGCCAAATTGAAGACAATATAAATGAGAAAATATGTACTTCTAAAATAATTTATGGAAATAATAATTGTTATAATGACCAAGTCTCTTATTGTAGATCCATGAGTCATTTTTCATAATAGTTAAATAATTCAGATTCTATTTACAAAAGGAATTAAAATCCATTGTATAAACATTATCACTTCTTGGTTCTCGAAACATAAGTACTTTATCATTAATAACTTAGAAATAAAATTAGAGAAATAAAATTAAAAACCATCATAAAAAAGTTTACAAATACTTACTAGATTATTCCTTATCCCTTGCAATAAAACTACATTGTTGATTGATATATCTTTTGATCTCCAATAGTTACAACATCAATCGTCTTTTATTTTTCACTCTCACCAAGGGGATTAAAATACAATTTGTTTGAGTTAATATATGAAAAATAGTTGTATTCACTCATGTGTTTGGAATAGCCATTTTTCATGTTCCATATAACATTTTTGTTCATGTGTAATGTCTCATGAAAAAAGTAATTAAACATCTATCTATTTTGGTAGCAATATTTTTTTGGGTCATATAGTGTTAGCATAAAATGATTGGGGAATCCAGAATATCTTTATTTTTCCCTGATTCATATTAATTTATTCAGAAAAAAAATTAATAAATAAAATCTTTTTTAATACCATATATGTGATAATTTCTCAAATAATTTTTATTAGTGAAAATACCATTTATTCCATAATATTTATAGGCAGTATTTTTCAAATTGTGAACAAAATAATTCTTATACAGTTTTTAGTTTTCATCCTTTCTTATCATTCCAAATAATTATATTTTAATGAAATTATTTTCAAGAATTTCATTTAACACATAATGTCCATTAATAAATGTAATTTCAGTACTCTTATGATATTCTAATTTTTCAGGTAGTTCTTTAATCCTTTTTCATGGTCAATACAATTTTTTGTAGATCATTGGAATTTTTCCTTTAGTTTTATAAGTCATTTATTTTAGTATCACTTTAATAAAAAAAATATTTTCAATCTTTTTCAATGATTTATGTTTCTTTATTAAAGAATCTAATTTCAATTCTAACTCAAAATAGTATGAATCTAATTTCTCATTTGAGAAACTACTAATATTAGATTTAGAAGATTAATATGTTTGTACCTTTTCATCCTCGTCCATAAATCACATGTTTTATTCTAGTATTTGTGTCCCTTTTTTGAATCAGAATATGAAGATTTTATGGTGTCTTCAAAAACACTCCATCCAGCCATTGTTTCTCTTTTTACATTAAACTCATAGTCCACATTCTTCTTATACTTTCAATCTTTTCTTTATTCATTGATATTTCAGTTGTGGGAAATGAAGACTAATACAAGTTAATTTCATGCATTCATAGAATCAAAAATATCTACGTTATTTTCAATATTTCATAATGTATTTCTTTATGCCTTTATTATTCATGTATACATTTCATTACATTCTTTCTATCGGAGCCAGTTCCATTTCATAATTAGTGGAATATGAATTCTTCTATATTTTTTCTTCTTGTTAAATTTCTTTATTATTCTTATAAGATGTCATATTCACTTTAGTATTTTACATTTTAAATAATATTTTATGATCATCATATCTAGATCACATATTAACTTCATACAACATTAGTGTCCTAATTAGTTCTTTAATTTTCATATCCTTTATAGGTAATGATTTTAGAAAATTAGATGTTATTCCATTCAATTTTGAAGGTATTACTCTAAGTACATTGAAATCTGGATTTGATTGTTTTATGAGTTATTTTAGGGTAGAATCATTGTAGAAAATTTATTTAATCATTCAATTAATCTCTATGATCCATTCATCATCAAACATTATAAATTTTTCAAATATTAACATTTCTTTTACATACACATGTATCATACATTTTCTATCCATTCATAGGGAATTTAAATCATTTTTCGCATTTCATACGAAGAAAGATATTATGAAACATTATTAAATACATCTATTCCAAGACCGAAAATAAAATCGTTCATCATTATTGAATAAATATCATTGATGAAATATGTTACATCATCCTAGGTCTGTGGTTTTTTATGAGTATTATAAAAAGAGATGATTGTTTTATAAACATTGGACCCATGATTTTTTAAAAATGTTATCATCCATGATTTCCTACAACTATTATTTACATCATCAATGAATAAAGCATGAGCCATAGCCCTTACATTTTTAGGACCAGGCATAAAAATATTTTTATTAATATTTTAGTTTCATATTTTTATACATTTATCAAAAATATCCCCTTTCATAACAATTGTCTGGTCAGAATTCTACTATGTAACATAAGAGATGGGAGAATTTTGTATTTTCAAGAAACTTCATGAATTATGAATTTCGACACACATTATGATTTATAATTATATGTAGTGTTTTTATACTATATGAAATATAAATAGTGGATAAACATATATAAACAACACAACTTATTATATAGGTTTGGGACACAAAGATCCCCGATTAAACACCACCAATTACTCAATCTATAATCTTGGTGAATTTCAATAGAGAGGTCCTCTTATCATAAGATAATAACTCCAAAACTGAGTTCAGGTAGTTCAAGTAATGTAAAAATAATGCTAAAAAATCTTTTTTGATTATTAATAAAGAAATTATTATCCAATACATTGATCATGACTTGGACACTGTAGCACAACTATGACTTAGTAGTTTAAACTCTAGCAAATCCAAAGCTATTGATTTGAAGATGAATTGGATAGAACATTTTTATTACAGCATAAAACATTGATAGTAGAAGGATCTTATTCTTCATAAAATAATGTTTGTAAGATAGTGTAGATCATTAGAGATCCTAGTTTAAAAATGATCTTCAAATAAAAAAAATTTATAGATAGAATGAGTAATCGTAAAATTGTGAATGATTGAACATGTATCTATCCAATGTGTATCTTCTTTCAGAATTGATTTTTTTGCTGCAACATTGTCAGATATGGTTAATATATTGATATTTTATAAAAAATATATATTGTATACTCCTATTGAGAACTAATGTGTCAGTAATATATATAAAGAAGTGAGTCTGCATCATAATTCCAGATCCACAAAAGTCACCTGAAAAATTGTGAATATTATAACTCCAAAACTTATTAAGGATTTGGAACATTTATTTATAATATTACTGAATATAATTACAGAATATGGATCTTTTAAATAATCATAATGATATTTTAATCATAAAAAATGTAATTTAAATAACATAAAAATATGTAATGACTATTGCTGAAAGATTAGATAAAATTGAAAACAAAAATCTCTAATGTTGAAAAGTGAAATATAGGGTTCCTCCAAAGAAAGAAAAAAATACCAAACATATAGTTTAAATACATAACATTAGTTATACATATGTAATTTTGAATATTTAAGGTTGATCATAAATATTTGGTTGATTAACCATATGTTTGTTTCCTTAATTAGAGGGATCCTTACATACATAGGGTTCTTTATCGATGATTTATTCTCTTTACAAATATAATTTTCCATCAAAACCTAAGATTCATTATCCATATTTTCTTTTAATCGTTGGTTTGATGATCTACACACACCTTTTTACAATATAAGTTATATTGAAAATTTAAGGTTCATGGTCAATATGTCATATCAAAGCGTTGGGTTTTATTCATTACATTATCTTGTGATCGTATGGAGTCAACAGTTCTTCTAGAATACACAGAAGAGTGTTCTAAATAATTTAACATATATTTCATTTAAATTAAGATATAGAATTTAAAATTATAGTATAAATAAGTCCATTAATAATAATTTATCAATATACACATAATGTAATATCATTATTAAAACAGACAATGGTATTTGTTATAATCAAAATAAATTAATATTTTTATAGAATTGTTGATATAATACATTTTCAATAGGTACTTTATAGGAAGAATATACCTTTTCAATTTTTTATTTAATTATTATTCTAATTATGATGAGATGAAGGAGCAAGAGTAACTGATTAGAGAGTAGTGGAACCATATTTTTGAAGTCGTGGATTTAGTGGTAGGATTTGTGGGGGAAAATATATATTGGTAAGGATGATATAACAACTCATTTCATTTTTTATGTATTCATATACAATCCAATTTAATTTATATTTGTTTTTTTTGTGGAATTTTTTCAGTAAATAATTTTTTTAACCATTTAAGTTTGGGAAACTACAGGCTACACACACTGCATATTCATTGTTTTCCAATCTGGGAACCCTTATTTAGGGAAATGAATTTTTTTGGATATTGATATTTTCATATAAATCACATTATTATTAGAAAAATGTATATTTTTAAAATAAACCATGATACTAATTTATAACAAGTTTGAGACCTGATATATTTAAACCAAACCATGTGATGATTCATAAGAAATAATGAAAATGTGATTTTGTGAGATCATAAATTTTATTAAAAAGTCTAGAACCCGCTTTTTAGGTCTTTAATGGCCCAAAATTGAACCAAATAAGGTTTGATATTCGTTATTGAACATGAGAAGGTTTTTTGACACCGTAGATCCATCCTAAAAGAGATTTCATTCTTGGAAAACATTGTATGATCTCCTTCTAGTTAATTTTCTTCTCTTGTTATCAATATTACATAGTCTCTCTATTTTTTCCAAGGGTCTTATAGAAATCTGTTGATGATGAATGATCTAATACAAAATATTATGGATCTAATGAAACATGTAATTTTAATTTCTCTGAAATCTAGTTTTTATCATTCTTCGTTGATAGATCCTATCTAGGGTTTGGTGGTTTGAGATATATATATCCTGAGGTTAGTGGTTTTTTTATAATGGCCAATTTTATTAAAACTAATTGATTTAAAAAATTATTATTTATGGAATTAAATGAAATATTTTGATTTGGTAAAATGATGTATTTTATTCATTTTGTAGAAAATTACCAATTCTAATGAATTTGGGTTTCTAAAGAAAAAATATATTGTTCGATGAAATTGTAAAACCCCAAATTAAATTGAATTTGGGATTATTTATAGAATGGTGGTAGGTTATATTGTCATATTTAAATTTTTAGGATGGAAATAGAATCAATTGAAAAGTATTATTTAATTGAAGAAAATTTTTTCATAGATTTTTTATTGTGAAAAACCCTCATTCCAATGAAATGGTAGCTTGCTATAAAATTTTTGGAATTTCATGACAATAAATTATTTAGATTTATTCGAGAAATTGTTGTGTGAAAAGGAATAGAGAATGGATTTCAAATCCATATGTGTGAAAATTGATTCAAAATTTTTTCATGGGAACCTTTGGGTACCACCATGGTGAAAAGGCATTTTGTTGATTAGATACCCATTATGGGATTTAAAGAGAAAATCATCATATCAAAAATTGGATTTGGGATTTAATTGTATTTTTTTATGTCCTAAAACAATTTCTCATAAATATTTGTACCTATGAACATGAATTAAATAGGTAGTTAGTGTGTTATTTATGGTTGTACCTTATGACGTACAACATTCTAAAACAACATATTTGAATGTCCCATTCCATATGTGCTAGTAATGGTTCCCAATTATCTTAACCAGAAAGGGGAATATGTTCATACTATAAATTTCATAGTGTTGGGTCCATATATACTATAACTATAATACCTATTTGGCACATAACCATAGTTCTTGATAGATGAATTTCAATTCTTTATGGAATAGTTATAAACTATTTTTAATGCCTTTAATATTTAAAGGAACTATTTTTTATAAAAGTATTTATTTATTCCAATTTGTGAAAAGTTCTATTTGTGTATGGAATTATTTTATTAAATGGTAAATTCCATATTTTGAAAAGTATTTATAATAAATGAAATGTGAATCATAATTTCAAAAATTATTTTCATCATTTAAATTTTAATTCATCATCTAATTAAATATAAATTTTTAAATATCATTCTTTTTTGGTTTTTTATAATAAAAATAAAATTATTGGTTAATTTGATATTAGTATCCTATTATGGAATCGTTAGTGAAAGACTTCTAGGAATTTTCTAAGGCCATAATTGTGCCATAATGTTTTTATGATTGATCTAATTCCATGTTCACTCAATATGAATGTGTCACATTGAGGGGGATCAAGATATTGAAACTTGGATGTGATGAGTTGTGTCCTTGGGGACTTAGGGCATAGTCCTCTATTTTGTTACTTGATTTATTATAAATTGGAATTTAATTCGATTTTTATTTTATTTTTTATTATTTGTAGAAATTCATTTCCACTTAAATGATTTATGTTCTAGGTGCTAGTTGATGACCCGTGGGCATCAGGAACAGCCTTCGGGCTATGCCAACACTAGATTGGTTATCGGGATTTTAGGGTACCCAAGATACTTCGTTAGATTTTATGATTGGGATAAAAACATATGATATATTGTAAATTGTTATTTTACATATAAATGATGTTTTAAATGGTAATTTATTTTCAAATTTTAGTGATAAATTAAACTAGTTGAATTTGTATGCAACTTTACACAGTGATTTTGCAAGTAGAATACAAATCACGAAATTGATTTATGAAATACAAAACCAAAGTTTTTGTATGATTTTATGATTTTATGGAAATATTTAAATAAATATTATATAATATTTATGTGTTATATGTTTATATTTATATTAAATATTTTTCAAGTTTATTTTGAATTTGAATTGATTTAATAATTAATTTTTTTTAAATAATTGTATTTTCTACTGAAAATATTATTATAAAATTATATAAATATCATAAATAGCATTCATTAGAATATATAGGATGTAAAATTTTATAAAATTTTAACCCATGGAGAGTTATTAATCATTTTTTACATAATAATAATAATTATAACCATTTAAAATTTAAACTGTTTTTACAAAAAGTTATTTTATGTTGACTAGACAACGGGTTAAACAAAATGATAAAGTTTAATATGATATCTAAAAATTAAAAATATTATGAAATGAATATTTTTATACTAAATCAACCTCATCATAAAATATGTCTCATTTCATAACAATTGTATATGGTTTAGACAGATATTATATTATAAAATTTCTTGTAAATCAGAAAAATAATATTAAAGATATTTTATAACAAAAAATATTGTTTTATTAGATTTAAAATAAAAAATATTTTATTTAGGGCATGTGAATTTTATATAGTTTAAAATATCAACCAATGTCCATTTATGAATCAATAATCTAACTACTATCAATTTCTTGAACACTAATGAGTATAAAAATATAGATATAATAAAAATTGTCAAAGGGGTTAATTGAGGTTTTAAACTAAGAGATAAGTATCAATAGATAACCCAAACAAATCAAAAATATTTTTTATGATAATATTTAATCTAATTATAATCATATCTTCAATTTATTTCAATTTTGAGTCATTTTTTAGTATGTTAATTTATATTAATTTAGAACAATACGTAATTCAAAAAGTGTCCCTTATCTCACATATAAAGGGGAACCTGATATCTATCATTATTCAAAATAATATTAAAATCTATATAAACCAAATATTATAAAGCTATTATTGAAATAATCTATATTTAATATTTTTGTGTGATTTTAATATTAAAATTCAATACTAATGGCCTCTAATTGGGAAAGTAATCAAGCCCTAGTAGATAACTGGTAATCATCTCACATAGAACCTTTAAATTTACGTATTCATCAACCCATATTAATCTATGTAACTTGTTCATAAATAATAAATTCAGTGTTTAAATAAAATAAAATATTACGTGGATCATAGAACTAGAATCCACATTCTTCCCATCGAATTATAAATGGTAATGATACACGTGATAAAAACTGGACTAGAACCTCTATAGATAAAAAATGATTATTTTTCAATTTCATTTTACAGAGATATTAATAAGTATGGATTAAATGAATATATAAATTATATATAAAATAATAAGGATCATATAATGGTGAAATATAATTTAATAATTATTTGTTCCATCCTTTGGAAATTGAAATTATCTTTCATTCTTATGTATGTCCTACCATATATATAAACAGTAGAACGCCTTTTTCTACATCAATATTTTATATGTAAATTTAATTTAATATATAATAAATAAATATGATATTAATATCATGGTTATAATATATATATTATAAAACTATGATCCAAGTACAATTATTAAAACATCCTAATAAAAAAATACTAGAAAAAATGAAATATTCACATATAAGAAATGATGATTTTAGTATAGAATTATTATAAAATTTGAGTAGAAATACAATAATAATATAAAATATTTTTTAATAATTATGTAAATTATTGTACTGTATTATTATACTAAAATAATCTCCATTACAAATTATTTTAGTGCACTTTCAATGAAATTAAAAATTCATGTATTGGTGTCTAATCTCACATTAATTTAAGTGATAATTATTCAATATTAACTATATGTTTACGTTTTGTAGTGTGTATATTTAATTGAATGAATTTTATTGTTATAAAATAAAATTTAATAGTTTTTATTTTCTATTTATTTTTTACTCAATCATTATTTTTGGATACATATATTAGAAAAGTATTATGGGTTTCATGTTATTATATAACTGTTTTTCATGATAGATTGTAATTAAGTATATGATAAAGATTATTCTTCATATACCAACAAGTAATATCATATAATTATTAAATGGTTCTTTAATAATGATTAAATGTTTTCCATTCATTTTTCCTCCCTTTATATAAAAAATAATCTATGAGAATAATGTTAAGGATAACCAAATTTATCACGTATCTGAGCCAAAAGTAATTTACACTCCATATACATATATTTTAAATGGATATAGTATTATATTTTAAATAAAATAATATAATATTTGAAAATAATTTTCAACCATTTTTTAATTTTTTTTAAAAAATTTGATTACTCTCTGTTTTATTTTTTAAACATGGAACATTGGAATTTTTACTATAAATGTGAAAAAATCATTATTTTATCTAACATGACATGAAAAGAAATTATAGATATCATTTAATTCAATTATATAAAGATAAATTTTCATGTTTATGTGTTTATTTTAAACGAAAATTTACTTCACAATAGTTTTGAAATTGTTATATTTTAATAAAGTGAGTTTAAAAAAAATAGGGTATTTTCGTAATGAAATATTTTATATGTAATTTTAATGGAATTTTTCAATTATGAATACATTATTTGGTACTATTTATGCATTATAACAGTTTTGATTCAATTTTAATATAAGTATTCGTTCTATATATGTATTTTTATTATCATGATGACATTTTTATAAAACCCATTTAAAATATTAGGTTTTTCTCTGGTGAATACTAAAATGAATATTAATTTCATATTTGTTCCATATTTTATGACATATGATGAATGATTTATGATATTGTGAACCAAATATGTATTATTATTATTATATTGGTTGAATTGTTGTTATATGTTGCAAAATGATTTTTATTAATGTAGTTATATCATTACATAATATGGACTGGAATGGGAAGTGATCCTAGTTCTGTGAGGAACTCAACCAAATATGATAGTATTTGGAGTTAACATTGAGTAAGGATAATATTGAATGAAGGAGATCCTAGTATATATTAAATTTCATTACATTGATACATGACTATGAAAATTATTTTCAATTCTTACATTTAATCCAAAACATATACTTTTTTCTGATGTTATGATCTTATAGAACATTTTCATGGATTCCATTATAATTCATGACTCATAAATTTATATACCAGTTTAAATGTAACAATATTATGATATATGATATTCTAGGTATGGGTATAAAGTGTTACTATAACTTTATCATACCCTTGGATTCATGTTATGTGTATGTGATCATTGATATCTCCCTTATTAAACATTATTGGGTATTTGATCTCACACATTATTTTGATTCATTTACCTAGATAAAAAATAAAATTTTTTATGATTATTATCTTATGTTATATAGTTATCAATAACTATGTTGGAGAAATTTTATATATCTTTTGAACATGCTTTTTTTGTAACCATGTCTCAAACTAAACAAAATCTATATGATTCTAGAATGAATCATATTGTTATGTGTCATATTTTCATTTAAATTATATTATATTTATGTTTGAATGGTTTGGGTCACTAAATTATTTATTATAAAGTTTTTTCTAATACATAGAAATTATGAATATATAGATTTGGTTTAAACACTTAGGATATTCCAATAAATTGGGAAACTTATATTTTTATAATAAGAAAGATATTATGTGTTATTCCTACCATTGCATCTATTTCATGAAAGTACATGTGGACATGGTCTTCATTTTTATCAATTTTATTATTATAATCTTGAAGAAATTATGTCGAATTATATTTCAACCATCATTCTAGATCATAGTGAGTGAGAATGTAATACATGCCTTATTTGACTCTCACGAATGATATTCATTGGTAAACACTTTTTCTCTTCTAAACCATTATAATTGATTTGAAAGGAATATAAAAAATTATGGACAATACTAAATATGAGGTTTCATATATTTAAAATAAGGTGAAATTTTTTAGAAAAAGTTGAAAATATATTTCACTATAATATAATCCCCCATTACAATTACTATTTGTAACATTATTCTTGTTATATTTACTCAATGAATATAAACATTAGGATATATGTAAATAGAAGATTTTATTAACAATGGAACTATTTTCCTTATGAGAAATCATACAAAATGAATATTTTATGGAAAACCCATAATATTATTAATAATCATACAAATCGTTGCATAATAAAAATTCTAAAAACTGATGATATTACCCGCACACCTAATATGAAAAAAATTGATTTTCCAGATTATAATGGGGGATTACGATTTAACATCATACATGTAAATTATATTGAAGAACAAAATAATTTATTTCAATGAAAAGATAAGATTTTTTATGTGTGAAATATAATGAAATGAAGAATTTTATTTTTGAGGAAAAAATAAAAGTTCAATATATGAAATTATGTTTTTCTTATAGTACATTTATTTTTCATGAAATTACTTTGTGGAATTTGGGTATTGTCTAAGACAATTACCTAATTCGACGGTTACCTCATAGACCAAGTAAGGACCCAGTTTATAACAGTTATTGAATTTAATAAATATTAATTTACATTTATTAATGTTAAAAAAATATATTATATAAAGATTTATCATTGATATTATAGAAATAATAATCATAAAACATATAAGGATTACACTCAAGTGGGATTCTATTAGGGATGTGAATATAAACATTGAGGTGAATCAATTACCAAAAAAAGTAATTTAATGGAAAAATTATAATGTTATTTGGTAAAAATAGATTATTTATATGGATTAATTAAATGTGATAGTATTAGAGGTAATTAAATTAGATAGTGATTTGATGAAAAAACAAATTAGACCATTTTTTTGGATGTTTTAAAAAAAAATTTGGTTTATTTAAATATTCAAGGATATTATATAAAGAAAAAAGAATGTATTAATTTATAAAAGAATATATATTTTCATGTGGGTTTAAAATATGTGTTAATGATTCAATAATTTTTTTAAAACAATATGAATGAACATATAATTAATGGTATAGATGAAAATTCATATTTTTTAAAGTGATTTTATTTTATGGCTATTTGATCCTTTTACTAGGTTTTAGGAATAAAATTCAATTGATGGTTAATTAATACACTAGAAAAGAATATAATTTATTTTTATGATGATTTTGGTTAATTTTATAGGGGGATATATTTAAACATGATTGTTAAAAATTAACACATTTACAAGGTAATGTTTTCATGTAAATTGATCATCATGAAAATGATTACCTTTTAATTTATTATCAAATTAATATTTATGATATTTTGGATGTTTTTACTACATTATAATATTTCACATTAAATTGTCATCATTATTAATAATAGTATGGAACATTATTCATTGGTTTGAGGTTTTTGTTACACTTCATCTTACCATTTGATTTAACATGGATTATTATTTAGGTACAAAGAAAAAATTGGAATATAAGATGAAAATTTTTAAATCACCTTTATGGAAAAAAATTTCTTTTAATGTTCAAGTAATTTATTTTTTTGGGATATAGGTAGATTTATAAAATAATTTAATTGTAACATTTTTTCTTATTGTTTTAATTTTAGATTTAAATGTATTATTTTATTATTTAAAGGATTATACATATTGGATACTTTTTGAACGTTATTTAACCATTAATATTTGGTTAAAATTTAAATATATGATGAATCGTTTTATAATAGTTTATGATACATGATGATTATTACTGTACATCGAGAACGAATATTAATCTTAAATATGCTTAATTTAAGGAATGTTATAATATTTAGGTGTAAATTAATTAATGGATGATATTATATATGTCAATTATGTATAATTATTTATGTTCTTAGTCTATATGGAGTCAGAATCCATCATCCCTGGAATATGGTTCTTGAGACATATAATTAATCATATTATATTTTTCATCTAATTAATCAATGGTATTTTCTTACATCTTTAATTAATTATTTTTGTGTCATTATCTTTCACATGATTATTCAACTATATTTGATCTATGTTCTTAAGAAATATCTATAAATATTTACAAATTTAATTATAACTCAATGCCATTATTATCAATACCCAATAATGTTGAAATTTTTTGAATCCTACTAATTCGTTATCCAATTTTACCATATTTTTCAATTTACAACATTCAAAAATGATGATTTATTTGAGCACATTATTATGTGATTATTAAAAATGTAATTTACAAATGTAAAACCCTCCTTTGACAATGAATATTTTAAAAATATAAGGATTAAATTTATCAAAAGTGGATATAATTGGTAGAAGTTATATTTTAAAATGGAATAGTGCCTTATAGTTTATGTAATGTTCAACATCCCGTGTTAATAAAAAATAAAATATTTCTATTTTAGGATAATTATAACATAGTAATTAACTTATATGGTATGAATAGTTAAAAATTAATTATGAAATAAATTTAATATCTATAATAAATAAATATCTCTTTAATAATTCATAGGTAAAAAGATTCAATTTTTATGAGAATCATTTTCTTATACATATTATATATTATTTGATAATTATTTTTGTTTATCTTCTGATATAATGATATAATTAAATGATAAAATATTTATAAATTTTAATTATTATAAATAATATAGATTTTTATATCTTGACTTTAAAATTATTTTTGGGCTATTTATTATGAATTTTTTGAAATAATTTATTTTTCAATGAATAATTAATAATATTCATTTTAATTGAAATCATTCTTTTCAATAATTAATTATTATATCATCCATTTTTAGGAAATTAAAAATATTTTTTATTAAAAATATTAATCCAATTATATTAATTAGAAATAATTTTATGTTTATATTTTTTTATAAAAAATTTTATTCTTAGAGGTCATTTTTCAAGAAAACCATTTGTTATCGTGCTTCACATATTAAATTTAAAATTTAATTCATTGATTTAGGTAAATTTTATTTGGTAATATATATTATAAAATTAATCATCCAAATTAATATTATCAAATAATATCATTATAATTTTTAGTCATTATGAAAATTAAATTTAATAATATTGAGTTACCACAATAATAAAAAATTGAGAAATGTTTTGTTAATACTATTCTGGTAGTTATTCAAATACTTTATAACACATTAAATAATTTAATTTTATGAAACTATATCATATATAATAATCCATAAAATAGAACTATGACCTTTATATTCCAATAAGATTTGAGTTTCAGCACTATAATATTTTATAACAATACAATCGTAAAAATGTCACATTATTCTTTATATCTATAATATTTTAAGAAAGGTATAAACAATTATGTTTGTTTATAAATTTTTATTATATATGAATGAAAATTTTTATGACATAATTTAATTTTTAACTTTTATTGAAGAAATAATTACATTAAATTGTCGAGAATCTTTTATATAGTGGTTGTACAAGATGATGAAAAATAAATTAAATGGTGTTACAAAATCTGTATGTTATTTTTTTGATGTCCTAAAAAATTTAAAGAATTTATATTATAAATATAATATATTATATTTCAATTAAATGGTTATATTATAAAAATATTATTTCCATGTATTTTTGAAATTAAAATTATCTGAATAGTACATAACATGTAATTGATTGTATTTTATGTTATTTATTATTTATAAAATTATATTAAAATCTCAATTATCTAGTAATGTCAAATGTATTATTATAAATGATTTAAAATTTCACTTATTGACCATTTACTAGCCAATTATATCATAATATTTCAGGATTTTCCCAAAATTAAATTATTGATATTTTATAAAAAAAAAAATTTAACTTATGGTTCTAAATTTATAAAAAACATATTAGAAACAAGTAATTATATGTTCTTAATCATAGCCCCCTTAGTCCTAATATGGGCCACATATCATTTAATTGTGACATTCTTGACCCCTATAAGGTGAAAATCATTTATGTTGTGGTAATTATCAAAAGTGTTAATATATTGATAAAATGTAGAGGTAAGGGTTACAACATAACAAATTTTATTCAATTTTTTTGGATGATATGAATTCTAATGATGTTTATTTTATCATTAAATTACATCATTTTTTATCCAAATTTTCAAGATTATTAATATATATTACTTTATTTTTTATATATTTCCACATATACCGCTCCACTTAATTATATTACAGAGTATACTATAAATAATTATTAATAATGATTAATCCAATTATATCTTCATACCAAATTAAAATTAAATTAAAAACATTAATATTCATTATTTTTATATTTTGGTTATCTTAAAAAACCATTCAATGGGGTATTGCGAAAGATTCTAAAGGAGGATTACCAGAGGAGAAGAAATTTGGGTATTCAACATTTATTGGGTTATTTATTATTCTACCTACAATAAATAAATGTTATCCATTGTAAAAAAATCATTATGATCAGTATATTGAATTATTTTTGTGGTTGAAAATATAAAATTTACATTCTTTATTCTCATTGGAAAATGGAATTATTAGTCGTTCATATGTGTGGACTACCTCTTCAATCATGGAATGTGATATTTTTTTAATTTTATATATTAAATATATATTTACAAAGATATACATAATTATTCGATATATATATATATATATATTATTAATATTATAATATAATTATTATTATTAGTTAATTTATTTTGTTAAGTCCATCGAAAAATGAAAACAAGATTCAAGCATACGTACAATCTACCTTCTCTATTAATTAAACAAATAATAATTCAATATTTATTATTTATTGATGACTATAAATATATTTTTAATGAATTTTTTTTTATATTATGATTTAAATACTATAGATGATGTAATCATGATCATTATACAAGGAGCAGAAGACCCAGACAAAAACATGTATGTAAAAAATCATTAAACACCGTAAAACGAGAATACTAATAAGAAATTATTAGAAATGAGATTCAAAATATTATAAATGAATAATATATGATATTATATATATATGAATACTAGTCTTGTATTGGAATATAAAACATATAAAATTATTATATTGTGGGTTTTATGACTTTTTAGGAAATTCAAAAATGAATAAAATATTTCTCATCTCACTTTTATGTTTGTCAGATATGTGCCATAATCACTATGTGTTTCTTTTACATGATGAATATACACCCAATGATAATATTTTAATGTTCAAAAACTCATATTATGAGAACATAAATATCTATAAAATTTTATATGCTTCGTGATATTTTGAAATGGTAATTAAAGAAGATGTAAGGGTTATGTTGCACTATATTTTTTCCTGAGATTGTTTATTATTATTTTTAAGAGGATTATATTATATGATCTACTACTCATGAAACACATTAATTTTATTATAAAAAATTTATATAGATTTCTTACAGGATGTAATCTATTTATAACCATTTTATGTACAAAATATATAGATAAAATATACTTGTGGGAAATTTTACATATTTATGCCTTTGGTAAATGAAAAATTTATTTTATAATCATATTTTGAAAAAAAATATTTCAAATTTTTTTAATATTTCCATTGGATGATTTTAATTAATTTTTAACAATGATTTATATTTTTAATTTCTTTTCAAAATAATATTTTTCTTATTTAACATATGAGTTACTTTTTACTAAATATTTGAAATGTATAATTGTTATAATGTAAAAAATGAATCAATGTTTCAACCATTCGAACTATTTGGCTATTTCAATAACACATTAATTGTCTCAGAAATTTATTTCAAACAAGTATTTCACCTAATATTTTTTATATTTTTGGCCTTTTAATATGTGATTTCATATTGAAATGTTTTTATCGTCAAGATATTTTCCAAACAATATTTTATAAGAATGTTTAAACTTTGATTAAAGCTATATATATTACCAATTTTTAAAAAGGATATTACCAATTTATAATATCTTTACTATTTATCATGATTTTTTGTGAATATGAAGATGAGATATTTATGAGTCCCATTTATATTCCATTGGTCATAATTTGATGAAATGATTAATTTTTTATGATATTTTTCCCCTTTCAATGATTTATGATATATGTTGTATTATTTATTATCTTGTTTTAACCATATATAATATTTATTTTAATTCATTTCTGATAATGAAATTATATATCAATATAATTCATTGGTTGATGATTAATATGTAATGAGATAATAATGACATGAATTGGATGTGAATATACAAATTTAAGGGACTCAGCCCATTGTGATAGTTTTGGGGTTGATCCTTTACTAAGGGTATGATGGAATATGAGTGAACACAATCAATTATGGTAGTCATGGTAGTGATAATTGACTATGGAAATTCTTTTTAATGATTATATATAGGGTTGAAACATATGACTTATGTGAATATTATCCTCTCATGACTTATATTCTTCAATTCCTTTATAATTCATTAATTTTTTACATATATTTTATATTCTATGAATCCATAAAATGATCTATGATATGATGTATTTTTCTATAAATTATAAGTACAGTCCCTCACATATTGATTATATTCTTATGTGATCATTGATATATCCCTTATTTAAATATACTAAGTGTCTAAGATAACCATGTATTACTTTTCCATTCCATAGGTGATTAGGATATGTTATATATAAGATATTTAGAATAAGGGTACTAATTGGGAAGAACAAGTTGGAATGATATATATCATCTGAATATGTTTTTGGGCATACAAAATTTTAAAAATCCAAAACACATAAATTTATAAAATAGATCATAATATTATATATTGGATATTCAAATGAAAATATTTAATATTTATTTCATAAAGGTATGGATATCCATAATATTATTTTTTACAAAACATTTTAGAAATGATTATATTTCAAAATACACACATTATATAAGTGATGGTATTATTAAACGAGCTCCACAAGGTCTATATATAGTGATATAAAGAAGGTATATAAACGAAGTGGTTATAATCATCATAAAATCCAATATGGTTTATTTAATTATAAATATCACAAAAATAATCATTAAACATATTGACAAAAGAAAATCATAAAAATGAAAATATTTAAATGTTATGATGTTAATATAATATCCACTATCTTCATGTAATCAATTATAAAGGAAAATAAAATAACTATCATGTTTACCTCTGATATATCATCTCTATGATTGATTGAATTTATTTTCCATCGTTATCATTAAAGTATGGTTCTATGTATTCATTAAATGATAATATACAATTTTTATTATATTATTATGGTTCTATAAATAAAAAATAATAATTACCTTCTGAATCTATGAACCAATGTTTAATGATTATTTCACGTGTACATATATATAGAACACCCCTACCACGAGGTGATGTGATTGTTTTCCTTTTTACATTATATTGATGGTCAAGCAGATATACTAAATAAAAATATCTAATATATATGATATAATTAAGATTAATTGAATTTTAATTATGATTAACCATTATTTTTCCCATCAATAGAAATGTGGAAACATTGCCTATGAATACCTGAGGATTACCACAACTACAAAGTGTTGCAATTGATATTTTTTCACAAAATATATGTATGTTTATTAAATTTAATTTAATTATATATATTATACTTAACAAAATTTTAATTCTATGATGATAATGGAATAACAAACAAGGTTAAATTTCATGTACTGTTGACCTAAAGAATGTATGAAAAACAGAATAATGATCACCCATAATAATGATTTTATAAGTAATTTATAAGAAACATTTAATTAGAAATTATAAGAGGATAATATAATGTATGATAAATAATAAAATTATTATTACAAGAGTTTAAATAAAATCTAAATTTATTACTCATTATTTTATGAGCACACATTAAGGATTTCGGGACATGAGTTATAGTTTTATTGTCTTAAATTTTCTATCTGATACTTGTGCCTTGTTAAAAAACTATTTATTTTGGGTGGTTTATATATTATCCATAATTTTCCATTTCTATCACTCTTATTAAAACATTGTGATTAAAAAATGAAATGTTATTCTCTATATTTTTATGTTTGGTAAAATGAGTTCAAAAAAGAGAAGGGATGTTATTTTTAATAAATTTTCAATGTAAAATTTTTCATTTTTTGAAACATCGTATGTTTATATGTTGTATATATTTCACATTTGATATAATATATAATTATAATCTTAAAATTGAGATTATTTTAATTTCAATTTAATTTTCTTTATTACAAGGTGGTTACTATTCAAATATGATCAATGTGGGTAGGGATTGTGTTACAGTATTTTATTTTCATTATTTCCTATGGTAAACTTATAATAAGGGAAATTATATATTGTTTATATATTATTATATATATATTTTCTTATAATCTGTTTATTTTTATGATTTTCACATTTAAATAACATTTTAACTAAATTTAGCACTCAAAATGATGAGAAAATGATTTTTTTAAAATGATCATTTATTCCTTTTTCATTCATTGAGAATTTTTCTAAAATTTCAATGTTAAAAAAATTAGATGTTTTTGATATACATTTTTTATAATGATTTTTTCTCTACATTTTTCTTTAATTTTAAAATGATTAAATAAATTAAATAAATTGGTTTTTAAATAAACCAATTTTTAAATCAAAGATTATAGGGAAAATAATTATCTCTTATAATATATATAATAAGAAAGAATTTTATCAACCTCACGACCATTATTTTCATTAAATATTATTATATATATCTCCATGGTTATTATAATAGAAAACCTCATCTCAAAATTGTATATTTTCTATTATTGATAAGAAATGAAAATGGAATTTTCTATGTTCTCAATGAAATTATAAAATTATATATTAAAGTCAACATTCATCTCCATTAATGTAGTTCTACTCAAGAATTAAATTTCACTCATTATTGAGGATCATAATAGTATACATTTAAAAATTATTAGCGCATAACTCACACAAAATAAAACCAAAAAATAAAATTGGACCCTTCAACTTAGTATCCATTTTTTCCATTATATATTTTTTAAAATAAAATTATTCCTTTTATTGAATATGAAATTTTTTCAATGGTTTGATAATTTTATATACACATCTACAATGTAATTCTCCAACCCCAGTTACCCAGTGTTGGTGCATTATTTTAATATATTGGCATGATTACAAGGAATCATGTCCCGAAGGACCGATCGGTTTAGCCGTATTGGAAAATAAATTACATACATGAATGTTACATTACACTTATTGACATAAAAACAAGATAAATAATTCATCATGAACGCCATTATTTCCATTTCTTAACCCTGGAAATCAATCACAATACACTTCTTTGAATCCTGGGGAAAATAAAACATAGATATGGGTGAGCTCAGATGCTCAGTAAGGATAACAATACAGCTGAAACATTCATAAATAATTATAACCATTTAAGGAAATGTATAACTAAATCAATAGCATTTTAAACTAGAAATTCAGAATAATATGGAAAAAATAAAATGAAATAATTCTATTTACTTATTCACATGGATATTCTACTAGTCGAATAATCACATGAAATATCAATAACCACTTTCATAATGATGTAATGTATAATTACAGACTATCATAACCACGTAGCCATGGCCTCGTGCCAAAACTACGAATAAGATTTTTTCAAGGACTCATTCCAAGACACTTGTTTGTCTAATGAGACCTACCGATGCATCGAGGAGGAATAGAGGGCTCCACCCATCAATTATTATGTCCAATTCATTCCTCATATGAAAAGGTCTAAACATAACATAAACATTAGTATTAAAACTAGGATATGAAATGTCAATACATTACCCATAAACCATGTATGGTATAAAAATAACACATCCACAGTCAAACATATCACATAACATTCAACACAATATGGACGATTCTTATCATGATAAATCAACTTCAAAACAAGTTAAAAATCCATTAAAGGATTTTGACGTTGATGAAAATGATTTGTAAAACTATTTGAGAGAAATACCCCTTTTTCATGAAAACATTTAAAAGTCACAAAATTTGTAAAAGAAGTCATTTAAAGAAATTTTTGAATTAATGTGACCCATACCACTTTGAAACTTTTTAATGGAATTGGAATTTTAAAAACATTCTTGTCCATATAAATAAATCCTTAAAACCCATTTTGAATAATTGGAAATTAATGAGAATGATTTAGAATAATAAATATTAAAAACATTTGAAATGATGATTTAGTAAAAAGTCCCTCAAAAAAATACCTTTAAAAACTGTTTCATAAAACATGAATATGGATAATAAATATTTCCATGTAGATACTTACGCAAAACAACCTTGGATAATAATGAGAATGTAAAATTAACCGTTACCAATTTGGTAACTTATGAAACACACACACAATAAAAGAAGAATCATTCAATGAATATGTAAATACAAATATATTAAAGTGTATTACACAAGGAATATAATTATGGACAGTACATACACCACACAAAAGGTAATAGTGGCAATATGGCATGAATCATACGGGAATAAGGATTGCGATGAAAACCCCATACCTTGCACTTTCCTTTAGTTGAGGGTATGTTTAGCCTTCTGTATGAAGATTATAGTATGTTATTAAATTATAACAGAACAATATTAATACTTATGATATCATACATTATTCGTTAATGACTTTATACTGCCCATTTAATAATAATTTCCATGTTATATCAATATTTCGGGTAATAATCACTTTCTTCATCGTATGTGTTTTAACTTGTTACTCTTGATTGTATCACATAGATCACAATTTAAATACTTCCAGAATATAAAACATGATTTATTTATCATATATATTTATAATCTTAAAATGTATAATAGATGTATATATGAAATGGAAAACACTGTTTATGGAGACGGTAGTCCATACGTACTCATAAATGATGTTTCTGTTTTCATATAGTATTGAATGGAAGTAAGTGAATAAGATATATGTAAGTACATGAATACTTATATATATAAATATATATTTATCTTCAGTAGCATTATTATGCCATATATTACAAACTTATTAGTAATATATATATTTATAAACGTCGATGAATGGTGAACATAGAAATAAATCTCATCGCATCGTGGAGACGGTAATCCGTACGTACGCACGAGCGAAAACATCATTCATTGGATATTAATATAATATATAATTCAATGGTATATAATATATACATAATCTTTTTCATGTTATATTTATTATTTACATCAAATACACATCATTATTATTCCCATCCAAATAATAATGTATTGAATAACAATTACACCATGACATGGAGACGGTAAGCCGTACGTACGAACGTATGGTGACATGGCATTCAAAGGGTGGATATAATAATGAATTTTGTTGTACCATAATTACAATTACATCACAGTATATAGAATATACAAGATTTATTATTTTATAATGGAAACAACAAAGAAAATGGAATTTGAAAATGAATGGTACTTGAAAGAGGGTGGTGAAATCATTACCTCTTCTTCGGGTTCATCCTTTTGATATGATCAATAGGGCTCCTTAGGTTGGGTTTTTGATCAAAATAAGGCCTCTAGGTTGTTGGGAGGGAATTTGAGAGAATATTTTGGCAGGGTACGACCGAGGCAAAAGGATTTGAAGGTGTAAAGAATTGGTTAAAAGTGGCGTCCTTTTATAAGGGGGAGGAGGGGATCTTTATGAAAAACTTACTGTATTATTTTATAATAAATTCATATTCAGTTTCTAATGGTTTTAAAGTGGATTATTCAAATTATATGGGTGGGATGGGTTGAAATACATTCAACTAATTGATTTTAGATAGGTTTGGGTCATTATATTAACCTTATATTTTAGTTTTAACTTTTAGTTAATTAGACTGACATTAACCATGTCACTTTATATTTTTATATTATATAGTTAATAAACATACTATATACATCCAAGAGACCCCCAAGTGGTCCATTAATGATACACCTATCATTCTATAAGGAATTTGGCCGAACCTTATGTTTTAATTAATAGAATCTCAATTAATAATATAATATTTGATTTAAAAACACTTTTCTGTCTACTTTGACACTATTGGGTATTTTTATTTTGATAAATTCATAACATCATTATTACTTCGAACAAAATTCATATAACCAGTGATTATATGTCAGATTAACCTAGAAAATTAGTGTAATTCATAAAAAGTTTCAAATTACATTTATTTTGATATTTATAAAATCAATTATCATAATTTTACATTAATTAGGTAATTACTGCATCACGATTGTGTCATAAATAAATTTAATTATTTAATGTTTATATATTATAAATAAAATACCACTATGTTTGGAAACATTTTATCTTTCTAATGAATATTTATAATAAAATTTATCTTATGTATAAACCTATATTAAAAATGATTTAGTAATTGAACTTTTATTTTAACTCTTTTAACTCTTCTTTGAATTAAATAATAATAAATTTCCTAATCTAATCCAAGTGGACTTGTATGATAATATTTGATTCGTAAGGTTGTTTTTTGTAGATATACACTTGCCCAATAGAATTAGGACATTTCATAGGGTAATATTAATATCATTTTTACCCTTAATTACCATATTTACTTTTAAATGTGTTAAATAAAACTTAAAAGTTTATTCACAAAATATTATTTTCATCTTATTGAACCACATTTTAAATAAAAATTCAGTTTTAAACTATAACTTAGTGTTTTTCACTATTCATCAAAAATTGCAAGTTTTCAGAAAAATACAAAAAATCCACCCTAGGGTAATTTCGATATTCCAAATCCAAAAATGAAGTCTGTTTTACCAAAATCAAAACATATAAGTTTCATTTATTAATTTAATATTAATTCCCATTGTCAAAACCGAAAGGCGTATTTTTAAGAAATAATAACTATCTAAAGATTGACACTTGCTTATGTCCAATTTCAATATGAAATTACTTACAATGACCAGAATTTGATTAAATGGTAAAAATTTATTCTATTTGTACTTATAAACCATTAAAATTTATAATTTAACACTATAAATGTTTTTATTAAAAAAGCTGTTTTCAGTTAAAATATAGTATTTTTTACTATTCACCCAAATATGAAAGTTATCCAAAAACACCAAAAAATTATTGAAACTAAATTCTAATTTCATGATCCTAAAGAAGAATTTTATTATGTTAAATTTAAAATATAAAAGTTTCAAATATTTTATTTAAAAAGGGTTCACCACTAAAAGACGGTAAAAGTGCCTTTTTTTTAAAAATTCATCTTTTATCTGAAAAAAATGAATTAGTTCTTACATTATGTTTAAGAAACTAATAAAATGGATTATAAAATTATAAGGATTATATATTGTTAAAAATTCAGTTAATACTATTCATAACTGCTTTTGAACGGCTAGTGTGGTAATCTTGTGGTGTTCTTAAACTCGGTGTTGCGTGTAGTGCAAGTTATTCAATTAATTTGAAGAAATAACGTACTATGAGATCTAGGGGTATTACATTCTTCCCTCCTTTAATAAATTGCATCCTCGCAATTTGAAATTTTTCTTCGATAATAAATGCTTGAAAATAGAAAATACATTTGGGGGGAAACCCACATCATAAATTGGGTTAATAAAATTTAGTCTTAATAAGAGGAAAAGATGAATAAAAAAGTCAGCACTAAATTATGATCTCGATTAGGAGAAAATTGGTGGAAATTAGAGACATATAATTTTAGCAAAAACATAAATATTTATAGGTATTTATTGAGGTCATCAATCAAAAACAAGTGTAAAGTTTAGGGCCTTAAATTCATCAATCTATGATGATTTAAAATGGCATCGGTTCAACAAAAACATATGGTATTAGGATAACACATTTTTTGTTTTAAGATCCCTTCACTAAAGTATAAGAATTAATTTCTTCATAGAATGTGAGAATAATAAAAATATATACCTGAAAATTATAGTCTCATACATTAACTAATTTCTACAACAAACTCATCTTACACTCTATATGAGAATAGAACTTAAAAATAATTTTCTATTTATACTTTTCATACGGGGTTCAAAAAAATGAATTTATATTTCATCTACCATAATTTTTTTAAAAAAATAATACATTATTCAATCCCGGACATCACGTGGGCCAGAGCTATGTGATACACACTTGTTGCCCTTCAGTTGAAGTTTCAATTTTTGCGGCCTTTCCAGACGCGACGAGTTGCCACCCGACCTCCGAGTTGTTCTTTTATTGCAATCCAAAAATAATCTCAAACTTGAATTATCCAAAATCATTCAATCCAAACTCGTTGTCCAACATTTATAAGAAAGTTAAACATAATGAATATCCTTTTTACTGGGTAATAACATGTGAACACATCCATCGTGTATTCTTTTAAAACACTGTGACATCCTGAATTACCATAAATACTTATTGATTACATTCATGATCCCTTATTCCTTAGATAATACTGGATATATTCCTTCCATCAATTTTTTTTTTAAAATCCAACAATGATGGAATATACAAATCATTAATCAGTTTCAAGGTAATCAAGAATATTCAATATAGTTTATCCAAATCAATCATGTATTATTCCAAAATAACTACCTCGGTATCAGATACATATTATGGTTTATCTTTCTCTCAACCATATATATTCCAATAATTTAACCTGCTATTAAATCACTTATCTTGGTTCCACACAATCTCAAGTCCTTAATGAAATAGCACTGCAGTACAATCCTTATATACTCCATAATTATTATAAATAGTACACTGTCGATACAACACTCAAATGACATAATTATCTAATAATAACATAAGAACACCAATCATTCCACCTCATCTGTGGTAGTATCATAACATGATTATTATCCAATAGAATCATTTGCGTAATACTCTGATGATTTGGACATCGGTTCTTGTAGTGTCCCAACTCCTTGCAGATGAAGCATTGTTCATTTGAAACCATTTTCTTACCCATGCAGTCACGTACATGGTGTCCTTTTTCTCCACATTTATAACAAACTCTCATTCCCTTAATGTATTTACCAAGGTGATTCATTCCACATTTATCACATATTGGAAAATCCTCATTTCCCTTATTCCCTTGATCCATCTTTCTTTCTACCATCCTTTTCTTCTCTTTATTCTCTTCAAAGCCATAGGATTCAGAGAATTATTTACTGATATTATGATATTATTTATTCATATGATGATAATACATGGGAGACTATTTTCCTTTCTAAATGGTGGCTTAATACCATGAATTTTATGACCCTTCTTACTCTATGGATCATACTTATTGCTGGAGTCCTCATTCCTTCTACTGGGATCCATTTCTAAAAAATTGCATACACTAGGTCAGTTTATGAATCACAATTCATAATTCCAAACATGTAAAATACCTGACATAAATTGAATAGTTTATGGATATAATCCATAACTTCACAAATGTTTTCTTTGAGGAGGTATATACTCATAAACCCTCCATAGATGTTTGTAAAGAAAATGAGAATTATCCTAAGCATATACCCCGGGAGTGTCATAACCAAGAGTGCAGCATAGCCCATTGTCATGCACCAGTTCTCGTTCGAGTCTAGCTCAAAGCGGTGTTTTCATGTTTTACCCCGAGGTACATCTATGTCAGAGCTACCTCTACCTGCTCATATACAGACAGGGATGTATTGCTTAGAAAACGTACAAAATCTGTACAATACCAAAATTCTAGGAAGTTCTTCTATAATAATCCTCAAATTCTATCTTAGGGATACGTTCTCTAATCAGAGTTTATCTAAATATAGTTTCCAAGGTTATGGCTAAACTTCCACTAATACCAACTGTAATGCCCCGACCCCAGTTACCCAGAGTCGGTGAATTATTTTAATACTTTGACATGATTACAAGGAATCAAATACTGAAGAACCGATCGGTTTAGCAGTGTTGGATAATAGATTACATACATGAATGTAACATTACATTTCTTAACATAAAATATAACATAAAAAATCCTTCAATAACTCCATTATTCCCTTGGCTTAACACTGCATATCAATCACAATACACATCGTTGAATCCTGGGAAAAATAAAACATAGAAAGGGGTGAGATCAGATGCTTAGTAAGGATAACAATACAGCGGAAACTTTTATAAATAACCATAAACATTTAAGGCAATGTATAACTAAACAAAATCCTTTTAAACTAGAAATTCAGCATAATATGGAAAAAATAAATTGAAATAATTCCATTAGTTTTTCATATGGATATTCTACTAGTTGAATAATCACATTCAATATCAATAACCACTTTCATAATGATGGAATGTATAATTCACGACGATCATAACCACGTAGCCAAGGCCTCATGCCAAGACTACAAATAATATTTTGTCAAGGCCTCGTGCCAAGACACTAGTTTGTCTCATGAGACCTACCGATTCATCGAGGAGCTATAGCGGGCTCCACCCATCACATATTAAGTCCAATGCATTCCTCATATGAAAAGGTCTAAAAATAACATAAACATTAATATTAAAAATAGCATATGAAATGTGAATACTTTACCCATAAACCATGAATGGTATAAAATAACACATCCACAATCAAACATATCACAAAACATTCAACACAAAATGGAAGATTTGTATCAAGATAAATCAACTTCAAAACAAGTTTAAAATCCATTAAAGGATTTTGATGTTGATGAAAATGATTTGTAAAACTCTTTGAGAGAAATAGCCATTTTTCATGAAAACATTTAAAAGTCACACAATTTTTAAAAGAAGTCATTTTAATACATTTTTGAATCAAAGTGTCCCATACCACATTGATACTTTTGAAAGAAATTAACATTTTAAAAACATTAATATCCATATAAAAAAATCCTTAAAACACATTTTGAAGACATTGACATTAATGAGAATGATTTAGAAGAATAAATTTTTAAAATATTTGAAATGATGTTTTAGTAAAAATTCCCTTAAAATAATCCCTTTGAAAACTCTTTCATAAAACATGAACATGGATAATAAATATGTCCCAGTTTATACTTATGCAAAACAACCTCCAATAATAATGGGATTGTGAAATTAACTCATACCAATTTGGTAACATAGGAAACATACACCCCATCAAAAAAGTATCATGCAATTTATATGTAAATAAACATATATTAAATTTTATTAAACACGGAATACAATTATGGGAAGTACATACACCACACAAAAGGAAATACTTGAAATATGGCATGAATCTCATGGGAATAAGGAGTGAGATGAAATCCCCTTACCTTGAACTTTCCTTTAGTCGAGGGTATGTTTAGCCTCCTGTATGAAGACTATAGTATGATATTAAAATATTACAGAACCATATTAAAATTTATGATATCATACATTATTCATTTATGACTTTATACTACCTATTCAATAATAATTTCCATGTTATATTGATATTTCAGGTAATAATCATTTTCTTTATTGTACGTGTTTTAACTTGTTACTCTTGATTGTATCACTTAGATCATGATTTAAATACTTCAAGAATATAAAACATGATTTATTTTTCATATATTTTTAGAATATAAGAATTTATTATAGGCGTATATATGAAATGGAAAACACCGTTTATGGAGATGGTAGTCCGTACGTTCGCATAAACGCTGTTTCCGTTTTCATATAGTAATGAACGGATGTAAGTGAATAAGATATATGTAAGTACATAAATAATTATATATATAAATATATATATATCTCCAGTAGAATTTTGTGTCATATATTACACACTTATTAGTAATATATATTTTTATAATCATCAATCAATGGTGAACTTCAGAATGAATCTCATCACGTCGTGGAGACGGTAATCTATTAGTACACACAAGCGAAATTATCATTCATTTGATTTTAATATAATATATAATTGGATGGTATATAATATATACATAATCCTTATAATGTTATATTTATTATTTACATCAAATACAAATCATTATTATACCCATCCAAATAATAATGTATTGAATAACAATTACACCACGACGTGGAGACGGTAATCCATTCGTACGCAGGTATGGTGAAATTTCATTCAAAGAATGGATAGAATAATGAAATTGGTTGTACCATAATTATAATAACATAACAGTATATATATTATACTTGAGTTTTTATTTTATAATGGAAACAACAACGAAAAAGGAAGTGGAATAAAAAAGGAACTTGAAAGAGCGTGGTGAAATCATTACCTCTTCTTCGGGTTCTTCCATTTGATTTGATCAAACGGTCTCCTTAGGATGGATTTTTTTATCAATATAAGGCCTCTAGTTTTTAGTTATGGAAGTTGAGAGAATATATATACAGTTTTTGGCCGATCCAAAAGGCTTTGAAGGTGTGAAAAATTGGTTAGAATTGGTGTCCTTTTATAAGGGGGAGGAGGGGCTCTTTAGGAAAAACTTAAAGTATTATTTTATAATAAATTAATATTCTATTTGTAATGGATACAATGTGGATTATTCGAAGTCTAAGGTGGTGATGGGTCGAAATACTTTCATTAAATATATTTTAGATAAGTTTGGGTCATTATATTAACCTTATATTTTAGTTTTAACTCTTAGTTAATTAGATTGACATTAACCATGTCACATTATATTTTTATATTATATAGTTAATAAACATAATATATACATCAAATAGACACCCAAGTGGTCCATTAATGATACAAATATCATTATATAATTCATTTGGATGAGAATTATATTTTTAGGAAATGAATATAAATTAATATTATAATATTTGTTTTAAAAACTCTTTTATGTCAATTTTGACACTATTGGGTATTTTGTTTTTGATAAATTCATAACAGCATTATTACTTCGAATAAAATACATATAACTAGTCCATATATGTCATATTAACCTATAAAATTTTTTTATTTCATTAAAAGTTTCATATTACATTTATTTTTATAATTATAATATAAATTATTCAAATTTTTCATTAATTAAGTAATTACTGCATCACCATTGTGTTAGAAATAAATTTAATTATTTAATGTATAAAAATTATAAATAAAATATAATTATGTAGGAAATTTTATTCTTTTTCTAATTATTATTTATAATCAAATTTATCTTATGTATAACCCTATATTAAAAATGTTTTAGTAATTAAACATTGATTTTAACTCTTTTAACTCTTCTTTCAATTAAATAATAATAAATGTCCTAATCTAATCCAAGAGGACCTAAATGATAATATGTTATTCCAAACGTTGTTTTTGGTCAATATACACTTGTAAAATATATTTAGGACATGTGTTATGGTAATATTAATATCATTTTTACCCTTAATTACCCAATTTCCTTGTAACTATGGTAAATAAAAGTAAAAAGTTACTATTCACCATAAATTATTTTTATCTTATTGAACCAAATTTTACTCCTTGATATTAACCGTGTCTCTTGGAATTTTGAAATTCCACTCACAGAAGAGGTAATATTACGTTTTATTTAAATTTGCAAATTCTCCTAGGAGGTAGGTAAAAGACGGTGAAAGTTCAATAAAATTTATATATATCTAAAATTACTCTAAACTAACTACAATGAATTACATTTAACATATATAGGTATTATTTATCTATTTTAACCTAAAATAAATTTAAATTAAATAAATAATTATTTAAATGAAAATTCGTTTTTTAAATATAACTTAGTGTTTTTCACTATTCATCAAAAGTGGTAGGTTTTCTGAAAAATAACAAAAATTAATCCTAGGCTAATTTCAATGTTCAGAATCCAAAAATGAAGTATATTTTACCAAATTCAATACATATAAGTTTCATTTATTAATTTAAAATTAATTCTCGTTGTCAAAACCAAAAGGTGTATTTTTAAGAAATAATAACTATCAAAAGATTGACACTTGTTTATGACTAAATTGGAATTAAAATTACTTACAATGACCATCATTGGATTAAATGGTAAAAATATAATCTATTTGTACTTACAAAGCATTAAAATGTATAATTTAACACTATAAAGTTTTTTGATTAAAAAAGTAGTTTCCAGTTAAAATATAGTATTTTTCACTATTCACCTAAATATAAAAGTTATTAGAAAAACACCAAAAATTTATTGAAACTAAATTCATTTGTCCTGATCCTAAAGAAGAAGTTTATTTCATTAAATTTAATATATAAATTTTTCAAATATTGGATCTAAAAACGGTTCACCACTAAAAGATGGTAAAAGTGCATTTTTTGAAAAATAATTCTTTTATCTAAAAAAATGAATTAGTTCTTACATTATGTCTAAGAAACTCAAAAATGGATTCTAAAATTGTAAGTATTATATAATGTTCAAAATTCCATTAATACTATTCATAACCACTTTTGAACCCCTAGTTTTGTAATCTCGTGGTGCGCTTGAACTCGGTGTTGCGTGTAGTGCAAGTTATTGAATAACATTGAAGAAATAACGTACTATGATATCTTGGGGTATTACATTCTTCCATACTTCAATAAATTTCGTCCTCACAATTTGAAATTGTTCTTCAAAAATTAATGATTGAAAATAGAAAATACCTTTGTGGGGAAACCCATATCGGAAATTGAGTTAAAATTTTTTTTCTTAATAAGAGGAAAAGGGGAATGAAAATTTCACCACTAAATTATGATCTCGATTAGGAGAAAATTGGGGGCAATTAGAGACATAAAATTAGAGGAAAAAAGTAAATATTTTTAGGCAGTTATTGAGGTCATCAATCAAAATCAAGTGTAAAATTGAGGGACTTAAATTCATCAATCTATGATGATTTAAAATACCATCATTTCAACAAAATATATGATATTAGAATAACACATTTTTTGTTTTAAGATCCCTTCACTAATTTATATGAATTAATTTCTTCATAGAATAAGAGAAGAAGGAAAATATATACTTGACAAGTTGATTTCCATCCTTTAACTAATTTCTACCAAAAACTCATCTTTCACTCTAAAAGATAATAGAACTTGAAAATAATATTCAATTTATCCTTTTCATATAGGGTTAAAAAAATGAATTTATAATTTATCTACCAGAATTTTCTTAAAAAAAGACTTCATTATTCAATCACGGACAACACGTGGGCCAGTGGTAGGTGATACACCATTGTCGTCCTTCAGTTGTAGGTTCAATTTTTGCGGCCTTGCCAGATGCGACTGGTTGCCACCCGACCTCCGGGTTATCCTTTTATGGCAATCCAAAAATAATCTCAAACTAGAATTATACAAAATACTTCTATCCAGACTTACAGTCTAACATTTATAAGAATGGTAAACGTAATGAAGATACTTTTTGCTGCGTAATAACATTTGAAAACCTTCATCATGTATTTTTTTAAAACACCACATCATCCTGAATTACCATAAAACATTATTGATTACATTCATGATCCCTTATTTCTTAGTGAATAATGGATATACTCCTTCTACCCAAAAATATTTTAAACTCCAACCATGATGGAATATACAAATCAATAATCAGTTTCAAGGTAATCAAGAATATCCAATATAATTTATCCAAATCAATCATATATTATTCCAAAATCACTACCTCTATATCAGAACCATATTATGGTTTATCATTATCTCAACCATATATTTTCAAAAAAAAGTAGCCTTTTATTGAATCACATTTCTTTCTTCCACACAATCTCAAGTCCTTAATGAAATAGTACTGTAGTACAATCCTTATATACTCCATAATTATTATAACCAGTACATTGTTGATACAACACTCAAACGACATATTTCTCTAATAACAACATATGAACTCAAATCATTCCTCCTCATCTATGGTAGTATCATAACTTGATTATTATCCAATAGCATCATTTGGGTAATACTATGATGATTTGGACATCGGTTCGTGTAGTGTCCCAACTCCTTGCAGAGGAAGAATTGTTCATTGGAAACCTTTTTCTTACCCATGCAGTCACGTACTTGGTGTCCTTTTTCTCCACACTTATTAAAAACTACCATGCCCTTCAAGTATTTACCAAGGTGATTCATTCCACTTTTATCAAATATTGGAATATCATTCATTCCCTTATTCCCATTATACATCTTTCTTTCTGCCATCCTTTTCTTCTCTTTCTTCTCTTCAAAGCCATAGGATTCATAGAATTCTTTACTTATCTTATGATACTATTTATTCATATGATGATAATACCTGTAAGACTATTTCCATTCTAAATTTTGTCTTAAAACCATGAATTCTATGACCCTTCTTACTCATTGGATCATATGTATTGATGGAGTTCACATTCCTTCTACTGGGCACTATTTCTAAACAATTTCATATACTAGGTCTGTTTATGAATCACATGTCATAATTACAAACATGTAAAATACCTAACATAAATTTAATAGTTAATGGATATAATCCATAATCACACAATTGTTTTCTTTGAGGAGGTATATATTCCTAAACCCATCATAGTGGTTTGTAAAGAAAATTAGAATTATCATAAGAATATACCCTGGGAGTGTGGTAACCAAGAGTGCAGTAAGGCCCATTGTCGTGCACCAGTTCCCGTTCGAGTCTAGATCAAAGAAGTGTTTTCAGGTTTTACACCTACGTACATTTATGATAGAGACTCCTCTACCTTATCGTATCCTGACAGAGATGTATTTCTTGAAAAACTCACAAAATCTCTACAATACCAAGATTCTCGGAAGTTCTTCTATACTAATCCTCAAATTCTATAATAGGTCTATGTGATTTAATCAGAGTTTATCTAAATATAGTGCCCAAATTTATTGTTAAACATCCTTTGATTCCAACTGTAATGCCCCGACCCCAGTTACCTAGAGTCGGTGCATTATTTTAATACGTTGGCATGATTACAAGAGATTAAATCCCGAAGGACCGATCAGTTTAGTAGTCGTGGAAAATAGATTACATACAGGAATGTTACATTATACTTCTTAGCATACAAAACATCATAAATAACCCATCATGAATGCCATTATTCCCTTAGAATAACCCTACATATCAATCACAATACACTTCTTTGAATCCTGGGAAAAATAAAATTTAGAAATGGGTGATATCAGATGCTAAGTAAGGATAACAATAAAGCAGAAACTTTCATAAATAAGCATAAACATTTAAGGCAATGTATAACTAAAACGAAATACTTTTAATCTAGAAATTAAGCATAATATGGAAAAAATAAAATGAAATAATTCCATTTACTTATTCACATGGATATTCTACTATTCGAATAATCACATGCAATATCAATAACCACGTTCATAATGATGGAATTCACAATTCCAGCCTATCATAACCACGTAGCCAAGGCCTCGGGCCAAGACTACAAATAATATTTTGTCAATGCCTTTTGGCAAGACAGTAGTTTGTCTAATGAGACCTACTGATGCATCGAGGATCTATAGCGGGCTCCACCCATCACTTATTATGTCCAATGTATTCCTCATATGAATAGGTATAAATATAACACAAACATTTGTATTAAAACTAGCATAAGAAATTTCAATACTTTAACCATAAACCATGAATGGTATAAAAATAACACATCCATAGTCAAACATATAAAAAAAACATCAACATAATATAAAAGATTTGTATCATGATAAATCAAATTCAAAAAAAGTTTAAAATCCATTAAAGGATATTGACGTTGATGAAAATGATTTGTAAAACTCTTGGAGAGAAATACATCTTTTTCATGAAAACATTTAAGTCATAGAATTTGGAAACAAAGTTATTTAAAGACCTTTTTGAATCAAATTTTCCCATTCCACATTGAAACTTTGGAAAGTAAATAAAATTTTAAAAACAATCATGTCCGAATAAATAAATCCTTAAAAACAGCTTTGAAGACATGGACATTAATGATAAAGATTTAGAAGAATAAATATTTAAAACATTTTAAATGATGCTTTAGTAAAAATTATCTTAAAATGATCCCTTTGAAAACTCTTTCATAAAACATGAACATGGATAATAAATATGTCCCAGTAGATACTTGCGCAAAACAATCTCAGATAATAATGAGATTGTGAAATTCACCCTTACCAATTTGGTAACTTACGAATCATACACCCCATCAAAGAAGTATCATACAATGAGTATGTAAATAAACATATATTAAAGTGTATTACACAAGGAATAAAATTATGGGTAGTACATACACCACCCAAAAGTTAATAGTTTCCATATGGCATGAATCTCTCGGGAATAAAGAGTGAGATGAAAGCCCCCTAACTTGCACATTCCTTTAGTCTGGGGTACATTTAGCTTCCTGTATGAAGACTATAGTATGTTATTAATTTATACCAGAACCATTTTAATATTTATGATATCATACATTATTAATTTATGACTTTATAATACCCATTTAATAATAATTTCCATGTTATATTAATATTTCAGGTAATAATCACTTTTGTTATCGTACATGTTTTAAATTGTTACACTTTATTGTATCAAATAGATCATGATTTAAATACATACATAATATAAAACATGATTTAATTATCATATATATTTAGAATATAATAATTTATAATAGACTTATATATGGAATGTAAAACACCGTTTACGGAGACGGTTGTCCGTACGTACGCATAAACGTTGTTTCTGTTTTCGTATAGTATTGAACGAAAGTAAGTGAATAAGATATATATAAGTACATAAATAAATTTATATATAAATATATATATATATATCTCCAGTAGCATTATTATTTCATATATTACATGCTTATTAGTAATATATATTTTTATAATTGTCGATGAATGGTGAACTTGAAAATGAATCTCATCGCGTCGAAGAGACAGTAATCCGTACGTACGCACGAGCAAACATATCATTCATTCGATATTAATATAATATATAATTGGATGGTATATTATATATACATAATAATTATCATGTTATATTTATTATTTACATCAAATATACATCATTATTCTAACCATCCAAATAATAATGTATTGAATAACAATTACAGCACGGCGTGGAGAAGGTATGTCGTACGTACACATGTATGGTAACATGTCATTCAAAGGGTGGATAGAATAACGAATTTGGTTGTACCATAATTTTAATAACATCACAGTATATATAATATATTTTAGATATTATTTTAGAATGGAAACAACAACGTAAAAGGAAGCGGAAGAAGAAAGGAACTTGAAAGACGGCAGTGAAATCATTATCCCTTCTTCAGGTTATTCCTTTTGATTTGATCAAAAGGGATCCTTAGGGTGGCCTTTTTATCAAGATAAGGCCTCTAGGTTGTAGTGAGGGATGTTGAGAGAATAATTTGGTAGGGTTTGTCCCAGCCAAAAGGCTTTGAATGTGTGAAGAATTGGTTAGAAGTGGTGTCCTTTTATAAAAGGGAGGAGCGGCTCTTTAGGAAAAACATAAAGTATTATTTTATAATAATTAATATTCTGTTTCTAATAGATAAAAAGTGTATTATTAGAAGTATAAGGTGTGGACGGGTCGAAATAATTTCAACCAAAATATTTTAGATAGGTTTGGGTCATTATATTAACTTTATCATTTAGTTTTAACTCTCAGTTAATTAGATTGACATTAACCATGACACTTTATATTTTTATATTATATAGTTAATAAACATACTATATACATCCAAGATACCCCCAAGTGGACCATTAATGATACACATAACATGATATAAGTCTTTTGGCCAAACCTCAGATTTTGAGAAATAGAATCTCAATTAATAATATAATATTAGTTTTAAAAACACTTTTATGTCAATTTTGACACTATTGGGTATTTTGTGTTTGATAAAAATAACAAAATCATTATTACATCGAACCAAATTCATATAACCTATCCTAGTATGAAATATTGACCTTGAAATTTAGTATAATTCATAAAAATATTCAAATTACATTTATTTTATATTTATAATATCAATTATTCAAATTTTTTATTAATTAGGTAATTACTGCATCACCATTGTGTCATAAATAAATTTATTTATTTAATGTCTAAAAATTATAAATAAAATACCATTATGTAGGAAATAATTTTAGATTACTAATTAATATTTATAATCAAATTGATCTTATGTATTACCATATATTAAAAATGTTTTAGTTACTAAACATTGATTTTATCTCTTTTAACTCTTCTTTGAATTAAATAATAATAAATGTCCTAATCTAATCCAAGTGGACCTAAATGATAATATTTGATTCCTAAGGTTCTTTTTGGTCGAGATACACTTGTACAATAGAATTAGGACATGGGTTAGGGTAATATTAATATCATTTTTACCCTTAATTACCCTATTTACTTTTAACTATGGTAAATACAAGTTAAAAGTTTCTTTTCACCAAAAATTATTTTTATCATATTGAACCACATTTTACACCTTGATATTATCTGTTTCTCTCGGATTTTTGAAATTCCACTCAAAGGAGTGGTGGAATTATGTTTTATGTGAATATGAAAACTCTCCTAAGAGGTGGGTAAATAACGGTGAATGTTCAAAAAAATTATATATATCTAAAATTATTCTAAACTAAATCCAATGAATTACTTTGAACATATATCGGTATAATATATCTATTTTAACCTAAAATAAATTTAAATTAAAGAAATAATTATTTAAATAAAAATTTGGTTTTAAACTATAACTTAGTGTTTTTCACTATTCATCAAAAATTGAAAGCTTTCAGAAAAACACCAAAAATTAAACGTAGTCAAATTTAGATATTTTTAATCCAAAAATGAATTCTGTTATACCAAATTCAAAACATATAAGTTTCATTTGGTAATTTAAAATTAATTCCCGTTGTCAAAACCAAAAGGCGTATTTTTAAGAAATAATAACTATGCAAAGATTGACACTTGTTTATGTCCAATTTCAATGTGAAATTACATACAATGACCAGAATTGGATTAAATGGTAAAAATATAATCTTTTTGTACTTATAAACCATTAAATTGTATAATTTGAAACTTTAAATTATTTTGATTAAAAAAGTTGGTTTCAGTTAAAATATAGTAGTTTTCACTATTCACCCAAATATGAAAGTTATCTGAAAAACACCAAAAATTTATTGAAACTAAATTCTTATGTCCTGATTCTAAAGAAGAAGTTTATTTTGTTAAACTAAATATATAAATGATTCAAATATTTGATTTAAAAAGGGTTCACCACTAAAATATGTTAAAAATGAATTTTTTGAAAAATACTTCTTTTATCTGAAAAAAATTAATTAGTTCTTACATTATGTGTGAGAAACTCAGAAAATGGATTCTAAAATTATAAGGATAATATAATGTTCAAAATTCAGTTAATACTATTCATAACCACTTTTGAACGGGTAGTTTGGTAATCTCGTGGTGTGCTTGAACTCGGTGTTGCGTGTAGTGCAAGTTATTGAATTACATTGAAGAAATAACGTACTATGAGATCATGGGGTATTACATTCTTCCCTCCTTAAATAAATTGAGTCCTCACAAGTTGAAATTGTTCTTCGAAAATAAATGCTCGAAAATAGAAAATACCATTTTGGCGAAACACACATCGGAAATTGGGTTATTAAAATTTAGTCCTAATAAGAGGAAAAGGGTAATGAAAAAGTCACCACTAAATTATGATGTTGATTAGAAGAACATTGGTGGAAATTAGAGACATATAATTGGAGGAAAAACATAAATATTTTTAGTTAGTTATTGACGTCATCAATCAAAAACATGTGTAAAATTGGGGGCCTTAAATTCATTAATCTACGTTGATTGAAAATACCATCGGTTCAACAAAACATATGGTATTAGGACACCACTTTTTTTGTTTTAGGATCCTTTCACTAAAGTATAAGAGTTAATTTCTTCATAGAATAAGTGAAGAAGAAAAATATATACTTGACTAGTAGAGTCCCATCCTTTAACTAATTTCTACCACAAAATTGAATTTCACTCTAAAAGATAATAGAACTTAAAAATAATAGTCTACTTATAATTTTCATATAGTGTTTGTAAAAAATGAATTTATAATTCATCTACCGGATTTTTTTTAAAAAGACTACTTTATTCAATCCCAGACATCACGTGGGATAGTGGTCAGTGATAAACGATTGTCGCCTTTCGGTTGCGGGTTCAATTATCATGGCCTTTCCAGACACGACGGGTTGCCGCCCGACCTCCGGGTTGTCCTTTTATGGAAATCCAAAAATAATCTCAAACTAGAATTATCCAAAATAATTCTATCCAAACTTACAGTACAGAATTTATAATAAAGGTAATGATAATAAAGATCCTTTTTTTCTTAATAACATGTGAACACCTTCATCATGTATTCTTTTTAAACACTTAAACATCCTGAATTATGATAAAACATTATTGATTACATTAATGATCCCTTATTACATAGAGAATAATGTACATACTCCTTCTATCCAAAAATATTATAAAATCCAAAAATGATGGAATATACAAATCATTAATCAGTTTCAAGCTAATCAAGAATATCTCATATAATTTATCCAAATCAATCATGTATTATTCCAAAGACACTACCTCAGTATCAGAACCATATAATATTTTATCTCTCTCTCAACCATATATTTTCCAAAAATTTAACCTTCTATTGAATCATATTTCTTGGTTCCACAAAAACTCATGTCCTTAATGAAATAGTACTATTGTAAATTCCTTATATAATACATAATTATTATAAACAGTACATTGTTGATACAACACTGAAATGACATAATTATCTAATAACAACAGTATAACTCTAATCATTCCACCTCATCTGTGGCAGTATCATAACTTGATTATTATCCAATAGCATCATTTGGGAAACACTATGATGATTTAGAAATCGGTTCGTGTAGTTTCCCAATCCTTGTAGATGAATCATTGTTCATTTGAAACCTTTTTCTTACCCTTGTAGTCACTTAATTGGTGTCCTTTTTCTCCACAATTATAACAAACTCTAATTCCCTTCAAGTATTTACCAAGGCGATTCATTCCACATTAATCACATATTGGAAAATCCATCTTTCCCTTATTCCCTTTATCCATCTTTCTTTCTACCATCATTTTCTTCACTTTCATCTCTTCAAAGCCGTAGGATTCAGAAAATTATTTACTGATCTTATGATACTATTTATTCATATGATGATAACACGTGGGAGACTATTCCATTTATAAATGTTTGCTTAATGTAATACCCCAGGTAAATAAAGAATATGACATTTTTATATTTATCCATATTTGTGAATAAAATATTAATATTACTTTAAAGGGGATTCTATGCTCGATGGCGTACCCAATACACAACAATGAGTTTCTTGGGAATCTTACGTTTCACTCTAATAATAAAATAATATTATTTTAAATGGTAGTTAACGCCTAGATTTTATGACGGTGGGAATGAATAGAACTAACTAAGAAATTATTATATATTTTTGTCAAATATGTTTACTTTTTAAAATAAATGTTAGAGGATTAAAAATGCGAATGAATCCAATATTAAGCGTAAACATTCTAATATTCTTTAAAAGATCGATTAACCGCCTTTTGAAGACGAACCCCTTTTAAATCCACTTTTTGAAAATTTTATGTGTTATATTTGAAAAATAAAATTCTTATTTAGAATTGGGATATCAATATTTACTTTTTGTAAATTTTTGGTATTTTTCCGAAAAAGTTCAATTTTTAATGAATAGTGAAAATGTTGTATTTTAATTCAAAACCTCTTTTTAATATATTTTATTTATATGATTAGATTATATTTTGAATTGTTTTTAAAGTGAAATTAGAATATATTTTTACCATTTAATCCAATAGTGGTTGTTGGAATTAATTTCACTTTGAAATTGGATTTAAACTAGTGTCAATCTTTTAATACTTATTGTTTCATAAAAACACGATATTTTCTCTGACAGCAGGAATTAATTATTAAATTAATTAATGCAACTAATATTTTTGAATTTTGTAAAATATACATCATTTTTTAATTTGGAATATCAAATATAGCTTAGGGTGAGGTTTTGGTATTTTTCTGAAAAACATCAATTTTTGATGAATAGTGAAACCACTAAGTGGTACTTATAAAAACTGATTTTCCGTTTAAATGAAATTTTACCACCTCTATGTTTTGATTTTCAAAAATCTGACATACATGGTTGTTATTAAGAAGTAAAATGTGGTTCAATAGGATTAAAATAATTTTTTGGTGAATAGTCACTTTTATGTTTTTAATTGGGATTAGAGATAATTAGTGTAGTTTAAGGTAAAAATAATGTTTTAATAAAATGAAATGACATACACACATGTTCTAACCTCATTTGATGTGTCATGGCCGACCAAGAAAATCCCTGGGTCAACTTGGGGACCCCATGGAGCCACTTTGGTAGGAAAATGACATAAATAACTTTTTATTTAAAGTTAAAATAAAAATGTCACAGACATGAGTTATTTAACTAAAACAATTTTTACATGGGGTTATACAAGTAAGATTTTTTACTATAAATATTAATTAGAAATATAAAAATATTTCCTAAATCATGGTTTTTTTTATAAATTTTATACATTAAATATATTAAATTATTTATGACATCATGATGATGCAGTGATTACCTCATTAATAAAGGATTTAAATAAAATGAAAATATAATGTAAAATCCATGACCTACACATGTCCAAAACCTATTGTATGGGTATATTTATAACCCTTATCACCTTATCATCTAATTATATCAATGTGGGACCTTTTAAATCCGAAACTCATTTTAAAATAAAGGAACATTTCTTTATATTCAAAGGGTGTCCCTCCTCTCCTCTTATAAAAGGCCCCCAACTCTACCTCCTTACCCACACTTCCAAAGCCTTTGGCTCGGCCAAACCCTGCCCATTTTGTCACTAAACATACATCTCTAACTCCTTGAAGCCTCACTTTGGGCAGAAGTCTTCCCAAGGAAGCCTTTGAGCTCAAACCAAAGGGAGTTACCCGATTTTAAGGTAATGTCTTCACTTGTGTCCTTTTGTTTTATTTTGATTCTCCGACCCCCTAAACTCTTTTTATTCATTTATTTTGTAATAAATACAGTATCTTAAATATACTAGGATGTTGTTATAAGAATTATTTGAGCTACACTTACACACACCTTCGTCTAATGGTTATAGAACATATTGTTTCTGTGGTTGGCGATTTTCTGCCTCACGAAATGATGATTGTTCAATATTCTTTTAACACCTTTAAAGGTGGAAATTATGATGTCACTGTATTTTATATATGATATATATGGTATTTATGTTTACTATATGCTTCTTTATTTTATATTTAATGCATACATTTATTCTTTTCATGTTGTGTAAATGCGACAATTTCATATGAGGAAGTGTGGACTAGTGCCCCCTCAAGTGATGTGACTCGTACATGCAATACATGGAATGTATAAAGAATGAAATTAATGAACATATGTGACCTATATAACATATATATTAAACTGGAATTATAATATATATATATGATTTATTTTTAATTCAATTAATATGAAACAAAATGAAAGTAGCGTTCATGCGTACGTATGGTCTACCGTCTCCATGAACGGTGCTTTTCATTTTTATCTCCAAATGATATGGAATAGTATAAAATGAATATGTACTGGATATATATGATATTTTAATCATTAATACTATTCGGGAAATTATTTACTTATAACTACATGGGCATTCATTTTTCAAACAACTTCAAGTTTGACTCATGTACCAAACATCGACAAAAACATCTGATCTGAACTAACATTACTAAACAATTATTATAACATTATAATATGTGATATGAACTGAATAATAATCTATAAATAAGGTCCTTAGGCAATTAGAAATTGACCAAAGTTTATTATTCAGGAATATAAAGAAACGAACAAGACAAGTCGGACTTGAGGTAAGGGATCCTACTCCTCTCTTTCTTTTTAAGTACACTCTTTTATGTCATTCTTTTTAAAGCTCATCTTTCATGCTATTGGGATGTTATTTTATATTAATCTTACTGTAATTTTTATGATCATATGATGAGATACCCTATTCTCTCTCATCAATCCATTTTGGATGTTTTGAGTGGTGCCGTTAGGCTGCGGAATTTTTGTAAGAGATCTATCCTCTCCCATTCTTTTTTAGTACTCTCCTTTATGTCCCTTTTTTAAGAACCTCTTTTTCATGTTGGGGGATGTTAATTTATATTCCTATTTCTGTAATCATTATTTTAATATGATGAGAGACCCTATTTGATCTCATCAATCTATTTTTGGATGTTTTAAGTGGCGTCGTTAGGCTGCTGAGTTTTCTTAAGGGATTTTTCATCTCACTTTTATTCCCATGGGATTTATGATACATTTGCCACAATTTCCTTTGAGTGGTTTATGTACTGCCCAATATTTTACTCATTGTGTAATATAGATTCATTTATGAGTATTTACTTCAATTTTGTATTGTCTTTATTTCACGGGGTGCATGTCTCGAAAGATACCCATGTCGGTAAGGGAACCTTTCACCCTCCTCTTTTTAAAAGACTTCTTTTGTTATGTCTTTTAATTCACATATTATTATGTTGGGTTTATGTTCTTATATATCCTTATTGATTTAAATTTTATGTCCATGTGATGAGATACCCGTTTTATCTCTCATCAACTCATTTTCTGAATTTTGTAGTGACGCTGTTAGGCTATCAAATTTTGCAAGGGAACTTCTTAACCCAAATTTGATTCTTTGGGATAAACTTGTACTCCTTGGATATGTCGTTCTATGAATATGTGTGAATAACCTCTGATTGTTTTACACTTAATATCCACTTATATTTGGTGTATTCATTTGTCCCACATAATTATGTAATTGATTTATCCTTAATCCAAGGATGCCGTCTTTGTAAGGGAATTCATCTCAATCTCCATTCATTGAGGCATATTTTGTTTTATACACAACCTTCTTTTATACGGTGTATAAACCCCTTTAAATTTTACATTTATCCAATAAAGAATATTTTTTATACGAAGCATTTTACTAAATGACAAAAGGGAATGTTTTTTTCGTACGTATGCGGCAACAAAGACTTCTCCACCGCCGTGACCATTATTTGAGTTTCGGATTCCTCTATAAGCCATACCTTCTTTTTAAAAGAAAAATAAATACCTTGTTTTAAATTTCTTTTATTTTGGTATTGAAAATGGTTTTCATAAGGTTTTTTATATCAATGTGTTTTATTGATATCTTGTGACTGAAATGTGGAAAATTTATGTTTCCTTTATGCATGTATTATCTGGTACGATTATGTTATGGTTCTTGGGAATTATTATGAATATGGGTGGTTCCGTGATAAACTAAGGGGGGGTGAGCCTGATATAGCTCTCCAATGCATTGGGTAACATGAAGGAGTGAAATTTTATGGTTTCTCCTATGAGATTAAGGTAATATACTGTGGTGGGTATTCCAAATGTAACCAAGAGGGTTACTCCCGATGTAAGAATGTTATGAATGCCTCAAGTTACCTTTAAGTCTTATGATTTCTATTATTTATTCATGATTTGATATGCCTATGTTTTATGGGTAAAGTATGATTTCATTCTTATGTATATATGAAGTCATGTTTCCATTCCATATTTTTTTATATAACCCTTACTGAGCTTTTTATGCTCATCCCAAGTTTTTTTGAAATGTTTTTCACATGTCAAGGGAAAGGTACATGATATGATGACAGTGTCAAGGAAGTGTCAAGAAAAAATACATGCTATATTTTTAAATATGTTTTCCGTTGATGGAAAAAAATGCATACTATCTTTTATGTAACCACTTTGTTTAATTGTGGAATGTAATGCAAGTTTTATGATCTAATTCTCTAAAACTCTAATCCTGAAAGGATCCTCAATGTGTAATCTTGTATTAACTCAAGATTAAGTAAGGTTTAAGGATGGTTCCTTATAGTTGGTATCAGAGGTCGGTTTAGACAACTTTAGGGATTATGAGTTTTTGTTAGACACATGATTAGTCCCTATATCTTTTATTTCAGTTAAATCCCTCTTTTATAACTTTCTTCAGGTCATGTAAAGTCAGTTACAAATGGAAGGAGAAGGATCTAAAACGAAATTCTTATCACTTCCTAATTACATGCTTGCAATAATTACTGAAAAGTCATGTTTGGATGATTGTAAAACTTTTTCTAGCATACAACTCACTTGCAAGCAGTTGTTTGAGATATAAAACACCTCCATTATACCTCACTATCGTCATGGATCATGGGTTGTTTTTAGACAAATACTATTTTCACAATATTCTCATATTTTTAAGAAAGGTAAATATTATCAAGGTATTTTCAAATATTTTACCTTATCACAAGAATTTTATGCATATTATGATTTTAAAAATGGTGCTGAGGAAGGAGACCCTTGCGCAACCTATTTATATATTTTTTAAAATATAGTCTCTCAGCACATACTTATTGTATTTTAAAAGGACCAATAATAGAAATCTTCAACTCAAATTCTGTCAGAATATTTTATAAAAATCATGTTTTATCAGATGTTTTGGAATTATATGTCATACATGATTATTTTCCAAAATTGTTTTTTCTGTGAACACCCATATGACCCATGTCGTACAAGGTGTATTTGGATGGAGGAAGCATATGATTTTAAAAGATCTCTAAATCATTGTTGTAATGCCTGGGACTTCTACCTACGTGAGCAAGATGACGATGAAACCGAGTGGACGCCATGATCAAGGTATGATGTTATTCATTTTGGGAATTGTTTTATTTTATCGTATGGTGGTGAAATAAGACTTCAATAATTAAGATGTTGAGATCGTAACGAATTTTTATGAAAATGAGAGGTATAAGGTAACTATTGATCTTAAAACATATTAGGGTTATTTTGGAGTTTTATAAAAAGGACAACATGCATACCGTGTGACAAACCCGTCACGTCGGACAAAGCTGAAGGAATCAAACCCACAATTAAGTGCGGCTGGTATTTATCACCTACCACTGGACTACGTGAAGTCCCTGGTTAGTTTTACTGATTCTTTTTAGTTAGATGATTTTATGAATTAAGAGTAAGTTGATTTTGGGTTATCTATGGAAATATATTAACCTATCATGGAGGATATGTTATTAGGATAGTTACATTTCAATATGAGACATTAACAGCAATTGATGTTGTTTGGAGATAAATGTTACGATAAATCTTGGAATACTATGTGACTAAATCCATCAAATTTTTGGGTTTCAATCCAAGTTTGGTTTGCTTTGAAAACATTTATGTACAAATTGTTTATCGAATGGTCCTCGTTGAACATTGGGTTTTGTTGGACAAATTTTAAAGATTAAGAATAGATTTTCTTTTTATAAAGGGTTATCCTTTTCTGGATTATCTGATCTTATACTATCCTTTTTGGTTTTGGTTTCGGTTAAAGTCTAAAGACATGAGAAGTATATACTTCTCTTTTTTGGATTAGGTGATTCTCTAGAAGTTGATTATAATACTCTTAATCTGAACACGTCTTCCAAAATACTCGTCTTTTGGAGAAAATATGAGTTGGTGTAAGGAATATAACAAAAGTTGAAAGTCAACATGATAAGTGATTATGTTTCCTTCTGAATAAATTCCTCAATAAAAAGTAACTTAAAAAAATGTTGTCTATTAACTTTTCCTACTGGGGAATCGAATACTGTTTAACACATCACAAGTTTGTGATTTTCTTGTGGTTAACTTTCTCATAAACATGTTTTCTATCACTCTCCATCAGAACATGACCCTATGTTTTCTCCTTCATGTCCATGCATTCCTACATGGAATCCTAGTATGGGTTAACTCGGGTGACCTCTGTACTTATCTTTCTTTATTTTAAAGTGATTGTTTTACTGACTCCTGTTCCGATGTGTTATTTTCAATGATGTTTCCAAGACCAATTTTAAAATTGAGAGGACACAATTCCCAAAAGGGGGGAAGGATGTAACACCCTAGGTAAATAAAGAATATGACATTTTTATATTTATCCATATTTGTGAAAAAAATATTAATATTACTTTAATGAGGATGTTATGATCGATGGCATACCCAATACGTAACAATGAGTTTCTTGGGAATCTTACGTTGCACTCTAATAATAAAGTAATATTATTTTAAATTGTAGTTAACACCTAGATTTTATTATGGTAGGAATGAATATAACTAACTAAAAAATTATTATATATGTTTGTCAAATATTTTTACTTTTTACAATAAATGTTAGTTGATTAAAAATGCGAATGAATCCAATTTTAAGCGTAAACATTCTAATATTCTTTAAAAGGTTGATTAACAGCATTTTGAAGGCGAACCTCTTTTAAATCCACTTTTTGACAATTTTATGTGGTATATTTGACAATATAAAATTCTTATTTAGAATCGGGACATAAAAATTTACTTTGTGTAAATTTTTGGTATTTTTCCAAAAAAGTTCAATTTTTAATAAATAGTGAAAAATGTTGTATTTTAATTCAAACCCACTTTTTAATCTATTTTATTTATATGATAAGATTATCTTTTGAATTGGGTTTAAAGAGAAATTAGAATATATTTTTACCATTTAATCCAATAGTGGTCATTGAAATTAATTTCACTATGAAATTGGACTTAAACTAGTGTCAATATTTTGATACTTATTGTTTCATAAAAACACGCTATTTTCTCTGAATGTAGGAATTAATTATTAAATTAATTAATGCAAATAATATTTTTTGAATTTTTTAAAATAGACATCATTTTTTAATTTTTAATATCAAATATATCTTATGGTGAAGTGTTGTTATTTTTTTGAAAAACTTCAATTTTTGATGAATAGTGAAACCACTAAGTGGTACTTATAAAAACTGATTTTCCGTTTAAATGAAATTTTACCACCTCTGTTTTTTTAATTTCAAAAATCTGACATACATGGTTTTCATTAAGAAGTATAATGTGGTTCAATTGGATTAAAATAATTGTTTGTTGAATAGTAACTTTTATGTTTTTAATCGCGATTAGAGGCAATTAGTGTAGTTTAAAGTATGAATAATGTTTTAATAAACTGAAATGACCTAGACACATGTCCTAACCTCATTTGATGTGTCATGTCCGACCAAGAAAATCCATGGGTCAACATGGGGACCCCATGGAGCCACTTTGTTAGGAAAATGACATAAATAACTTTTTATTTAAAGTTAAAATAAAAATGTCACAAACATGAGTTATTTAACTAAAACAATTTATACATGGGGTTATACAAGTAATATTGTTGACTATAAATATTAATTAGAAGGATAAAAATATTTCCTACATCATGATATTTTTTTTATACTTTTTAGACATTAAATATAATAAATTATTTATGACATCATGATGATGCAACGATTACCTCATTAATAAAGGATTTAAATAAAATGAAAAGATAAAGTAAACTATATGACCTACACATGTCCAAAACCTATTGGTTGGGTATATTTCGAACCCTTATCACCTTATACTTGAATTATATCAATTTGGGTCCTTTTAAATCCGAAACGCATTTTAAAATAAAGGAACAATTCTTTACATTCCAAGGGTGCCCCTCCTCTCATCTTTTAAAAGACCCCCATCTCTACCTCCATACCCACACTTACAAAGCCTTTGGGTAGGCCAAACCCTACCCATTTTGACTCTATACATCCCTCTATAACTCCTTGAAGCCTCACATTGGGCAGAAGTCTTCCCATGTAAGCCTTTGAGCTCAAACCAAAGGGAGTTACCCGATTTTAACGTAATGTCTTCACTTGTGTCCTTTTGTTTTATATTGATTCTCCAACCACCTAAACTCTTATTATTCATTTATTTTGTGACAACTACAGTATCTAAAATATACTAGGATGTTGTTATAATATGTATTTGAGTTACACTTACACACACCTTCGTCTAATGATAAAAGAACATACTATTTCTGTGGTTTGTGATTTTCTACCTCACGAAATGATGATTGTTCAATATTCTTTTAACACCTTTAAAGGTGGAAATTATGATGTCACTTTATTTTATATATGATATATATGGTATTTATGTTTACTATATGCTTCTGTATTTTATATTTAAATCATACCTTTATTCTTTTCATGTAGTGTAAATGCGATAATTTCATATGAGGATGTGTAGACAACCGCCCCCTCTAGTGATGTGACTCATACATGCAATACATGGAATGTATAAATAATGAAATTAATGAACATATGTGTCCAATATAACATATATATTAAACTGTAATTATAATATATATATATATATATATATATATCATTTATTTTTAATTCCATTAATATGACAAAAAAATTAAAGTAGTGTTCATGCATTCGTACGGTCTACCGTCTCCATAAACAGTGCTTTTCATTTTTATCTCCAAATGATATGGAATAGAATAAATTGAATATGTACTGGATATATATGATATTTTAATCTTTAATACTATTCTGGAAATTATTTACTTATAACTACATGGGAAATCATTTTTCAAAAAAGTTCATTTTTGACTCATGTTCCAAACATCGGCAAAAACATCTGATAAAAACTAACATTACTAAACAATTATTATAACATTATAATATGTGATATGAACTGAATAATAATATATAAAGGAGGTACTTAGGTAATTATAAATTGACCAAAGTTTATTATTCAGGAATATAAATAAACGAACAAGACAAGTCGGACTTGAGGTAAGGGATCCTACTCCTCTCTTTCTTTTTAAGTACACTCTTTTATGTCATTTATTTTAAAGATATTCTTTATTGTTATTGGGATGTTCTATTATATTACTATTACTGTAATTTTTATGTTCATATGATGAGAGACCCTATTATCTCTCATCAATCCATTTTGGATGTTTTGAGTGGCACCGTTAAGCTGCCAAATTTTCGTAAGAGATCTATCCTCTCTCTTTTTCTTTTTAAGTACTCTCCTTTATGTCACTTATTTTAAGATCCTCTTTGTTATGTTGGGGGATGATCTATTATATTCCACTTTCTATAAACTTTATGTTAATATGATGAGAGACCCTATTTGATCTCATCAATCCATTTTTGGAAGTTTTAAGTTGCACCGTTAGGCTGCTAAGTTTTCGTAAGGGATTTTTCATCTCACTTTTATTCCATTGAGATTTATGATACATTTTCCACAATTTCCTTTGAGTGGTGTATGTACTGCACATTATTTTACTCAATGTGTAATATACTTTCATTTATGAGTATTTACGTCAATGTTGTATTGTCCTTCTTTCACGGGGTGCATGTCTCGAAAGATACCCATGTCGGTAAGGGAACCTTTCACCCTCCTCTTTTTAAAAGACTTCATTTGTTATGTCTTTTAATTCACATACTATTATGTTGGGATATGTTCTTCTATATCCTTATTGATTTAAATTTTATTTCCATGTTATGAGATACCCTTTTTATCTCTCATCAACTTATTTTCTGAATTTTTTAGTGACGTCGTTAGGCTATCAAATATTTGCAAGGGGACTTCGTAACCCAAATTTGATTCTTTGGGATAAACTTCTACTCCTTGAATATGCCATTCTATGAATATGTTTGAATAACCTCTGGTTGTTTTACACTTAATATCCACTTATATTTGGTGTATTCGTTTGTCACACATAATTATGTAATTGATTTATCCTTAAACCAAGGATAACGTCTTTGTAAGGGACATCGTCTCAATCTCCATTCATTGAGGCATAATTTGTTTTATACACAAACTTCTTTTATACGGAGTATAAACCCCTTTGACTTTTATGTTTATCCAATAAGGCATCTTTTTTATACGAAGCGTTTTACTAAATGAAAAAAGGGAATGTTTTTGTCGTACGTATGGGGCGACAACGACTTCTCCACCACCGTGACCATTATTTGAGTTTCGGCTTCCTCTACAATCCATATCTTCTTTTTAAAAGAAAAATAAATACCATGTTTTACATTTCATTTAATTTGGTATTAAAAATCGTTTTCATAAGGTTTTTTATATCAATGTGTTTTATTGATATCTTGTGATTGAAATGTGGAATGTTTATGTTTCCTTTATGAATGTATTATCTAGTACGATTATGTTATGGTTCTTGGGCATTATAATGAAGACGGGTGGTTCCGTGATAAACTAAGGGCGGGTGAGCCCGATATTGCTCTCCAATGCATTGGGTAACATGATGGAGTGAAATGTTAAGGTTTCTCCAAAGAGATTTAGGTAATATACTGTGGTGGGTATTCCAAACGTAACTAAGAGGGTTACTCCCTACGTAAGAATGATAGGAATGCCTCAAGTTACCTTTATGTCTTATGATTTCTATGATTTATTCATGATTTGATATTCTTATGTTTTATGGGTAATGTATGATTTCATTCTTATGTATATATGAACTCATGTTTCCTTTCCATATTTTTTTTATATAACCCTTACTGAGCTTTTTATGCTCATCCCATGTTATTTTGAAATGTTTTTCACAGGTCAAGGGAAAGGTACATGATATGATGATAGTGTCCAGGAAGTGTCAAGAAGGAATCCATGATTTATTTTTAAATATGTTTTTCATTGATGGAAAAAAATGAATACTATCATTTATGTAACCACTTTGTTTAAATGTGGAATGTAATGCATGTTTTATGATTTAATTCTCTAAAAATCTAAAACTGAAAAGTTCCTCAATCTGTAATCTTGTATTAACTCAAGATTAATTAAGGTTTATGGATGGGGCCTTACACTTAATACCATGAATTCTACGACCATTCTTACTCATTGGATCATATGTATTGATGGAGTTCTCATTTCTTCTACTGGGCACTATTTCTAAACAATTGCATACACTAGGTCAGTTTATGAATCGCAACTCATAATTCCAAACATGTAAAATACCGAACATAAATTTAAAAATTTATTGATATAATCCATAATCACAAAAAAAAATTGGAGGTATATACTCATAAACCCATCACAGTGGTTTTTAAAGAAAATGTGAAATATCCTAAGCATATACCCTGGGAGTGTCGTAAACTAGATTGTAGCAAAGCCGGTTGTCATGCACCAGTTCTCGTTTGAGTCTAGATCAATGTGGTTTTTTTGGGTTTTACCCCTAGGTACATATATGCCAGAGCCTCCTCTACCTGCTCGTATCCAGACAGAGATGTATTTCTTGGAAAATGCACAAAATCTCTAAAAATACCAACATTCTAGGAAATTTTTCTATACTAATCATCAAAGTATCTCTTAGGTCTATGTGCTCTAATCAGAGTTTACCTAAATATTGTTTCCAAGTTTATTTATAAACTTCCTCTTATACCAACTGTCATGCCCCGACCCCAGTTACCCAGAGTAGGTTCATTATTTTAATACATTTGCATGATTACAAGGAATCCTGTCCCCAAGGAATGATATGTTTAGTAGTCTTTGAAAATAGAGTACATACATGAATGTTACATTACAGTTCTTAACATAAAAAACAACATAAATAATCCTTCATGAATTCCATCATTCCTTAAGATTAACCCTGCATATCAATCACAATACACTTATTTGAATCCTAGGAAAAATATAACTTAGAAAGGGGTGATCTATGAGGAACAGTGAAGATAACAATACAACAGAAACTTTGATAAATAAGCATAATCATTTAAGGCAATTTATAACTAAAAAAATCCTTTTAAACTACAAATTAAGAAAAATATGGAAGAAATAAAATGAAATAATTCCATTTACTTATTCACATGGATATTCTACTAGTCGAAGAATCACATGAGATATCAATAACCACTTTCATAATGATGGAATGCATAATGCCAAACTATCATAACCACGTAGCCAAGTCCTCGTACCAAGACTACAAATAAGTTTTTTTAAGGGCCTCGTTACAAGACACTAGTTTGTCTCATAAGACCTACCGATGCATCGAGGAGCAATAGCGGGCTCCACCGTCACTTATTATGACCATTACATTGCTCATATGAAACGGTCTAAACCTAACATAAACATTCGTATTTAAACTATCATACAAAATGGTAATAATTTACCCATAAACCATGAATGGTATAAAAATAACACATCCCCAGTCAAACATATACAAAACTTTCAACACAATATGTAAGATTTTTATCATGATAAATCAACTTCATAACAAGTTTAAAATCAATTAAAGGATTTTGACATTGATGAAAATGATTTGTAAAAGTCTTTGAGAGAAATACCCCTTTTTCATGGAAACATTGATATGTCAATATTTTTTGAAAAGAAGTTAGTTAATGAAATTATTGAATCAATGTGTCCCATACCACTTTGAAACTTTTGAATGGAATTAAAATTTTAAAAAAATTCATGTCCATATAAGTAAATCCTTAAAAACCATTTTCAAGACATTGATATTAATGAGAAACATTTGGAAGAATAAATATTTAAAAAATTTGAAATGCTGTTTTGCAAATCATTCCCTTAAAATTTTACCTTTGAAAAATATTTCATAAAACATGAACGTGGATAATAAATAAGTCCCAGTAGATACTTATGAAAAACAACCTCGGATAATAAAGAGATTGTAAAATTAACCCTTACCAATTTGGTAACATATGAAACATACACCCCATAAAAGAAGTATCATGCAATGAATATGTAAATAGAAATATATTTAATTTTATTACACAAGGAATACAATTTTGGTCAGTACATACAGCACAAAAAAGATAATAGTGGCAATATGTCTTGAATCTCCCGAGAATAAGGAGAGAGTTGAAAACACCTTACCTTGCACTTTCCTCTAGTCTAACGTACATTTTGCCTTCTGTATGAAGACTATAGTATGTTTTTTAATTATACCAGAACCATATTAATATTTATTTTATCATACATTATTAATTTATGACATTATACTACCCATTTTGTAATAATTTCCATGTTATATTAATATTTCGGGTAGTAATCACTTTCCTTATCGTATGTGTTTTAACTTGTTACTCTTGATTGTATCACATAGATCATGATTTAAATACTTCCAGAATATAAAACATGATTTATTTATCATATATTTTTATAATATAAAAATTTATAATAGACGTATAAATGAAATAGAAAACACCGTTTATGGAGATTGTAGTCCGTACGTACGCATAAATGTTGTTTCCGTTTTCTTATAGTATTGAAGAGAAGTAAGTTAACAAGATATATGTAAGTACATAAATACTTATATATATAAATATATAAATATATATCTCTAGTAGCATTATTATTTCATATATTAAATACTTATTAGTAAAATATATTTTTATAATCGTCGATGAATAGAGAACTTGGAAATGAATCTCATCGTGTCGTGGAGACGGTAATCCGTTCGTACACACGAGCGAAAATATCATTATTTTGTTATTAATATAACTTATCATTGGATGGTATATAATATATACAAAATAATTATCATGTTATATTTATTATTTTCATCAAATACACATCATTATTATACCCATCCAAAAAATAATGTATTGAATAACAATTACACCACGACGTGGAGGCGGAAAGCCGTTCGTACGCACGTATGGTGACATGCCATTAAAAGGGTGGATAGAATAATGAATTTGGTTGTACTGTAATTATAATAACATCACATTATATATAATATACTGTAGTTATTATTTTATAATGGAAACAACAAGGAAAAAGGAAGCTGAAGAAGAAAGGAACTTGAAAGAGGGTTGTGAAATCATTACATCTTCTTTAGGTTCTTCATTTTGATTTGATCAAAAGGGCTCCTTAGGTTGGATTGTTGATCAAAATAAGGCCTTTAAATTGTATTGAGGGATGTTGATAGAATATTTGGGTAGGTTTTGGACATGCCAAAATTTTTGAAGGTGTGAAGAATTGGATAGAAGTGTGTCCTTTTATAAGGGGGAGGAGGGGCTCTTTAGGAAAAACATAAAGTATTATTTTATAATAAATTCATATTCGGTTTATAATGGATCCAAAGTGAATTATTCGAAGTCTATGGTGGGGATGGGTCAAAATAATTTCACCCAAAACATTTTAGATTGGTTGGGGTCATTATATTAACCTTATTTTTTAGTTTTAACTCTTAGTTAATTAGATTGACATTAACCATGTCACTTTATATTTTTATATTATATAGTTAATAAACATACTATATGCATCCAAGCGACCCCCAAGTGGTCCATTAATGATACAAATATCATGATATATGTCATTTTGCTGATCCTCAGATTTTTTGGAATAGAATCCCAATTAATAATATTATATTAGTTTTAAAAACACTTTTATGTCAATTTTGACACTATTGGGTATTTTGTTTTTGATAAAAATAATAACAACATTATGAATTCGAACCAAATTCATATAACCAGTAATAATATGTCTTATTAACCTTGAAATTTAGTTTAATTCATAACAATAGTCAAATTACCTTTATTTTTAAATTTATAATATCAATTATTCTAATTTTTCATTAATTTGGTAATTATCGTATCACCATTGTGTCATAAATAAATTTAATTATTGAATGTCTAAAAATTATAAATAAAATACCATTAATTAGGAAATATTTTTTTCTATCTAGTGAATATTTATAATCTAACTTATCTTTTGTATAAACCAATTTAAAAAATGTTTTAGTAATTAAACATTTTTTTAACTCTTTTAAATCTTCGTTGAATTAAATAATAATAAATGTCCTAATCTAATCCAAGCAGACCTAAAGGATAATATTTGATTCCTAAGGTTTATTTTTGTCGATATAAACTTTTACAATTGCATTAGGACATGTTTTAGGATAATATTAATATCATTTTTACCCTTAATTACCCTATTTACTTTTAAATGTGGTAAATAAAAGTAAAAAGTTACTATTCACCAACAATTATTTGTATCTTATTGAACCACATTTTACTCTTTGATATTAACTTTGTCTCTCGGATTTTCTAAATTCCACTCACAAAAGTGGTAAAATTATGTTTTATTTGAATTTGAAAATTCTTCTAGGAGATGGGTAAAAGACGGTGAAATTTCAATCAAAATATTATATATCTAAAATTATTCTAAACTACCTCTAATAAATTAAATTGAACTTATATAGGTATTATGTATCTATTTTAAAATAAAAAAAATATAAATTAAATAAATAATTATTTAAATAAAAATTCTGTTTTAAATTATAACTCTGTGTTTTTCACTATTCAACAAAAATTGAAGGTTTTATGAAAAATAACAAAAATTAACCCTAGGCTAATTTTGATATTCCGAATAAAAAAATGAAGTATGTTTTACCAAATTCAAAACATATAGGTTTCATTTGTTAATTTAAAATTAAATCTTGTTTTCCTAACCAAAAGAAGTATTTTTAAGAAATAATATCTATCAAAAGATTGACACTTGTTTATGTCCAATTTCAATGTGAAGTTACATACAATGACCATCATTGGATTAAATGGTAAAAATATAATCTATTTGTAATTATAAACCATTAAAATGTATAATTTAACACTATAAATTATTTTTATTAAAAAATTTGATTTCAGTTATAAGATAGTATTTTTTATTATTCACCCAAATATGAATGTTATAAGAAAAACACCAAAAATTTATTAAAACTAAATTCTTATGTAATTATCCTAAAGAAGAGGTTTAATTTGTTAAATTTAATATATAAATGTTTCAAATATTCGATTTAAAAAGGGTTCACCACTAAATGGCGGTAAAAGTGCATTTTTTTAAAAATTCTTCTTTTATTTGAAAAAAATGAATTAGTTCTTACATTATGTCTAAGAAACTCATATAATTGATTATAAAATTATATGGATTATATAGTGTTCAAAATTCAGTTAATATTATTCATAACCTCTTTTGAACAACTAGTTTGGTAATCTTGTGATGTGATTGAACTCGGTGTTGCGTGTAGTGCAAGTTATTGAATTACATTGAAGAAATAACATACTATGAGATCTTGGGGTATTAAATTCTTCCCTCCTTCACTAAATTTCATCCTCACAATTTTAAATTTTTCTTCAAAAATAAATTCTTTAAAATAGAAAATGCCATTGTGGGGAAACCCACATCAGAAATTGGGTTAATAAAATTAAGTCCTAATAAGAGGAAAAGGGGAATGAAAAATTCACCACTAAATTATGATCATTATTAGGAGAAAATTGGTGGAAATTAGAGACATATATTTTGAGGGAAAGCATAAATATTTATTGGTAGTCATTGAGGTCATCAATCAAAAACAAGTGTAAAATTGAGGGCATTAAATTCATCAATCTATGATGATTTAAAATACCATCGGTTCAACAAAACATATGGTATTAGGATACCAAATTTTTTGTTTTAAGATCCCTTTACTAAATTATAATAATTAATTTCTTCATATAATAAGAGAAGAAGAAAAATATATACTTGATATGTAGAGTCCCATCCTTTAACTAATTTCTACCACAAACTCATCTTTCAATCTATAAGATAATAGAACTTAAAAATAATATTCAATTTATCCTATTCATATAGGGTTCAAAAAATATGAATTTATAATTCATCTACAAGAATTTTTTAAAAAAAAGACTACATTATTCAATCCCGGACATCACGTGGGCCAGTGGTAGGCGATACAACCTTGTCGCCCTTCGGTTGGGTGTTCAATTTTCGCGGCCTTGCTAGACTTGACGGGTTTCCACCTGACCTCCGGGTTGTCCTTTCATAGAAATCCAAATATAATCTCAGACTAGAATTCTCCAAAATACTTCTATCCAAACTCATAGTACAAAATATATAATAAAGGTAAACATAATGAAGATCCTTTTTGTTGCATAATAACATGTTAGCACCGTCATCATGAATTCTTTTAAAACAATGCAACATCCTGAAATACCATAAAACCTTATTGATTACATTAATGATCCCTTATTACTAATAGAATACTGGATATACTCCTTTTATCCAAAAATGTTGTAAAATCCAATAATGATGGAATATACAAATCATTAATCTGTTCCAAGGTAATCACGAATATCCAATGTAATTTATCCAAATCAATCATGTATTATTCCAAAATCACTACCTCAGTATCAGAACCATATTATGGTTTATCTTTCTCTCAGCCATATATTTTCCAAAAATTTAACCTGCTTTTGAATCACTTTTCTTGGTTCCACACAATCTCAAGTCCTTAATGAAATAGTACTGCAGTACAATCCTTGTATACTCCATAATTATTATAACCAGTACATTGTTGATACAACACTCAAATGACATAATTCTCTAATAATAACATTAGAACACTAATCATTCCTCCTAATTTTTGGAAGAATCATAAATTGATTATTATCCAATAGCATCATTTGGGGAATACTCTGATGATATAGACATCGGTTCGTGTAGTGTCCCAACTCCTTGCAGATGAACCATTGTTCATTTGAAACCTTTTTATTACCCTTGCAGTCACGTACATGGTGTCCTTTTCTTCATCACATATAAAAAAACTCCCATTCCCATCAAGTATTTACCAAGGTGATTCATTCCACATTTATCACATATTGGAATATCCTTCTTTCCCTTTTTCCCTTTATCCATATTTCTTTCTACCATCCTTTTCATCTCTTTCTTCTCTTCAAAGCCATAGGATTCACAAAATTGTTTACTTATCTTATGATACTATTTATTCATATGATGATAATACATGGGATACTGTTTCCATTCTAAATGTTTGATTAATACCATGAATTATATGACCCTTCTTACTCTTTAGATCATACGTATTACTGGAGTTCTCATTCCTTCCACTGGGAGCCAGATCTAAACAATAGCATACACTAGGTCAGTTTAGGAATCACAATTCATAATTCCAAACATTTATATTACCTAACATAAATTGAATAGTTTATGGATATAATCCATAATCACACAAATGTTTTCTTTGAGGAGGTATATACTCATAAACCTTTCATAGTGGTTTGTAATGAAAATGAGAAAGGTCATAAGCATATACCTCGAGAGTGCCGTAACCAAGATTTCAGCAAGGCCCGTTGTCGTGCACCAGTTCTCGTTTTAGTATAGCTCAATGTGGTGTTTTGGAGTTTAACCCCTTGGTACATCTGTGCTAGAGCCGCCTCTACCTGCTCGTATCTAGATAGGGATGTATTGCTGGGAAGACTCACAAAATCTGAACAATACCAAAATTCTAAGAAGTTCTTCTGTACTAATCATCAAAGTATATCTTAGGGCTATGTGCTCTAATCCGAGTTTATCTAAATCTCGTTTCAAAGGTTATTTCTATACTTCTTCTGATACCAACTGTAATATCCCGACCCCATTTACCCAGCGTCGGTGCATTTTTTTAATACATTGGCATGATTACAAGGAATCAAGTCCCGAAGGACCGATCAGTTTAGATGTCTTGGAAAATAGATTACATACATTAATGTAACATTACACTTCTTAAAATACAAAACAACATAAATAATCCTTCACGAACTCCATTATTCCCTTAGCTTAACATTTCATGTCAATCACAAGACACTTCTTTGAATCTTGGGAAAAGTAAAACTTCTAAAGGGGTGAGCTCAGATGCTTAGTTAGGATAACAATACATAAGAAACCTTCATAAATAATCATAAACATTTAAGGCAATGTAAAACTAAAAAAATAATTTTAAACTAGAAATTCAGCATAATATGGCAAAAATAAAATGAAATAATTCCATTTTCATATTAACATGGATATTATACTAGTCGAATAATCAAATGCAATATCAATAACCACTTTCATAATGATGGAATGCATAATGCCAGACTATCATAACCTCGTAGCCAAGGACTCGTGCCAAGACTAAAAATAATATTTTTTCAAGGCGTCGTGCCAACACACTATTTTGTCTCATGAGACCTACTAATGCATAGAGGAGCAATAACGGTCTCCACCCATCACTTATTAAGTCCAATACATTCCTCATATGAAAAGGTCTAGACATAACATAAACATTCGTATTAAAAATAGCATACGAAATGTCAATACATTACCCATAAACCATGAATGGTATTAAAATAACACATCCATAGTCAAACATATCACCAAAACTTCAACACAATATGGAATATTTTTATCATGATAAATCAACTTCAAAACAAGTTTAAAATCCATTAAAGGATTTTGACATTGATGAAAATGATTTGTTAAACTCTTTGACAGAAATATCCCTTTTTCATGAAAACACTTAAAAGTCACAAAATTTGGAAATGAAGTCATTTAAAGACATTTTTTAATCAATGTTTCCCATACAACATTTAATCTTTTTAAAGGAATTAACATTTTAAAAACATTCATGTCCATATAAATAAATCCTTAAAACCATTTTGATGATATGGACATGAATGAGAAAGATTTAGAAGAATAAATATTTAAAACATTTGAAATGATGATTTTGTAAAAAGTCCCTTAAAAGAATACCTTTGAAAACACTTTCATAAAACATGAACATAGATATTAAATATGTCCCAGTAGATACTTACGCAAAACAACCTCATATAATAATGAGATTGTGAAATAAACCATTACCAATTTTGTAACATACGAAACATACACCCCATCAAAGAAGTATCATACAATGAATATGTAAATTCCCATATATAAAAGTGTATTACACAAGGAATACAATTATTGGTAGTACATACACCACACGAAAGGTAATAGTGGCAATATGGCATGAATCTCACTGGAATAAGGTGTGAGATGAAAACCCCTTACCTTGCACTTTCCTTTATTGAAGGCTACGTTTAGCCTCCTGTATGAAGACTATAGTATGTTATTAAATTATACCAGAACCATATTAATTTTTAAGATATCATACATTATTCATTTATGACTTTATACTACCTATTTAATAATAATTTCCATGTTATATTAATATTTTAGGTAATAATCACTTTATTTATTGTATGTGTTTTAACTTGATACTCAAGATTGTATCCCATAGATAATTATTTAAATACATCCATAATATAGAAAATGATTTATTTATCATATATATTTAGAATATAAATATTTATAATAGAAGTATATATGAAATGGAAAACACTGTTTATGGAGACGGTACTCTGTACGTACGCATAAACGTTGTTTCCGTTTTCATATAGTATTTAACAGAAGTAAGTGAATAAGATATATGTAAGTACATAAATGCTTATATATATAAATATATATATATCCAGTAGAATTATTATATCATATATTAAATACTTATTAGTAATATATAATTTTATAATCATCGATGAATGGTGAACTTGGAAATGAATCTCATTGCATCATGGGGACGGTAATCCGTATGTATGCACGAGCGAAAATTGAAGGTTCCGAGCACAGAAGAAGCACGTTGGTTGGTTTACCCAACTTATATTTTAACGTTAAACAATATTCAATCTGAGATCCATCACGATTTATAATGTCAGATCCTCAGAATAGAACGAAGAACGAAAAAGGAAAGAAGAGTCCCGAAACAGATATGATAGGATCATAATATGTTGGTTATAATTAATTTAATTAATTCATAAGAATTAGCTCAATGGAATTCATTATTCGTTTGAGTCTCCAGTCATGATCCATTGATTCATTGTTGCGTCCTAGAATCCAATTACAGGATTCCTCTAGCGGTGATCCACACGTGCTCCACATATCTCTGGATGTCACTAAAGGGTTCTCTGGGTGCTAGCACGGAAGAACCTTCAATTGCGATGTCCGACTTCTACCGCCTTTATCTGGTGGAGGATCTCGCTCTCGTAACATGAAATCATTCTTGGTGGAATGAGAATTCTTTCTTGGCTTGAGAGTATTTCCCAATCCATTGTGCACAACAATGTCTCTAACTCAAATTAGAATAATGTAATTGGGATTATAATACTTAGAATAATAAAATGAATTCATTGCCCGAAACCATTTAATCATTTAATTTAATTCTTAGTAATACCCCATGTCTTAATAATGACAGTTGACCATCATTATTACTTGACATGCACCCAACGTATTACATTTAATATCATTTAATTAAATAAACAATATTTTCTCCCGAATCCCGAAAAACAATCTTCATGGCGTGTATATAAATTTACACAACGTGTACTTTTATTTTTCATTTTATTTATTTCCTACACTATATTTATTAGACCTTGAGTAATGGCTATTAATTTTCTAAATAAATGTATCTGAATTACTCTCTAATAAATATATATTTTTTCACCCACAATATATTCTCTCCAATAACTGGTGTCGAAATAAATGCGATCAGGCATCCTTAAATAATTATTAAACCACATACGGTAATAATATTTATTTAACTTTTTAAATTAATATTTAACTGAGATACATGGACACATTTAGTGTGTGACCCTCTAGGCCACTTTCTTAGGGGAATTAGGTAGAGCCTGCCTGAAGTCAAAGGTTAGCATCTTGCAACACGCCAAGGCACACATAGAGAATGAATTTAACTCTGGAATGATGTGTCACCTCCTATGAATGCTTACCGTGTAATATAATCCCTTTGTCTTAATATCTTCAATGAAGTGGGTTTCATGCTAGTTCCATCAACCCATGTGCTCGATTATTTTTTTGTTGACTTCTCAGAATTGAACTCGCCCATACCTTACCATGGCCATGGATTTATTTAAGCTATATCAATTCCATCAAAGGGCCTGAGATATCTACTTCCATTATGGAACAGAAGGGAAAAATCCTTTCTCGCATTATCTATTAATGCAGTATTACTCGTGATGCACCCAACGTATCCTACCTCGCTGCGAACAGTGTCGTCACTGTTTTCGTCAATACATCTAAGTGCGCGAGTTGTAATACCCATTAATAATAATCACAGAGTCTAATTAACAATTCACACATTCATATATATGAACAACCAATGACAATATTAAATGTGGATTTCTTACTGGCGGCTCCCGTTATCATAATATCCTCCATGATATTACCAAGGGTGCACACCATTAGAAGGTGCCTCAATGTTTTATGAGTCCTCAACCTTAATGAGCTGTATTATTTGTGTCCCTAAAATAATATCATCCAGCCATAGAACATATATTCAAGAACAGTGTTATGGCACTTCTGGGTTCTCATCATAGCATGGATCCTCTATAAACCATTAATGCAACAGCTGTCTTTAGGACATTATCACATGCATTGTCACGCAGAAGAACAATCATGATGTGATAAGGATTTTATTAATGAATAAAGTACAATGTAGTTAGTTCTAGGCCACCAACTAAAACAGACTCCCACATGGACTAGAGACAACTTCTAACAACCTCTAACCTGCTATCTCTCACATGATATTCATGCTTTTGCTGATATAGGCCTTTAGGAATGGGTTCTACCACGTTCTCTTTTGAGTACACTCTACTCACTGCAACTTCACCCCTTTGATACAAATCCCTCAAGAGGTGATACTTCTAGAGTATGTTCTTTGTCCGTTGATGTGTCCTTGGTTCTTTTCCAGATCCACCACTGCAGTATTATCACAATACAATGTAATGGTATCATTACTGCTTGGAACCACATCAAGCTCTTGGAAAAAGTTATAAATCTAGACGGCTTCCATGGATGCACCAGAAGCCGCTATATTCTTGGAATCCACTATAGAATCGGCGAAAACTAGCTGCTTTGAACTCTTCCAGCTCACAGCTCCTCCATTGAGACAGAAAAAATATCCATATTGTGACTATAGTTCATTATGATCTGTTTGAAAACCAAAATCTGTATACCCTCTGATGAAAAGATCCTCATATCCTCCATTCACCAGGTATATATCCTTAGTTCTTCTCAGATACTTAAGGATGGTCTTAACAGCAGTCCAATGCTGGTATCCTAGATCTGCTTGATATCTGCCTACCATGCTTAGTGCATTGGCAACATCAAGCCTGGTACATAACATGGAATACATGATGGATCCTATAGCTGAAGCATATGAGATCTTACTCATTCTATCTTTCTCTTGTTATGTCTGAGGACACATTTTATTAGAAAGATGTAGTCCATTGGACAATTGGACCAATCCCCTCTTAGATTGTTCCATACTGAATATCTTTAGTATCTGGTCAATGTATGTACCCTGACGTCGTCCAAGCAGCCTCTTGGATCTATCATGAATGATCTTGATCCCTAGAATGTAGGCTACTTCTCCTAAGTCCTTCATGGAGAAACACTTGTTCAACAAGTACTTAACTGACTGTAAGTCTAGTATGTCGTTTCCAATAAGCAATATGTCATCAAAATATACCACTAGGATGATGAACGCATTCCCAATAAACCGCTTATAAACACATGGATCACATTTATTCTTAATGAAACCAAATTCCTTTATGGTTTCATCAAATGGAATGTTCCATGACCTGGATTCTTTCGTCAATCCATAAATGGATTTATGCAACTTGAAAACCCGTTTGGCTTCACCTGGTGTCACAAACCCTTCTGGTTGTGTTATATAGACATCTTCCTGAGGGTTCCCGTTAAGGATTGTTGTTTTGACATCCATCTGCCACATCTCGTAATCATGGTAAGATGCTATGGCATGTATGATTCTTATGGATTTAAACATGGAAACTGGCGAGAAGGTTTCATCATATTCAATTCCTTGATGATGTATGAATCCTTTAGACACTAGCCTTTCTTTATAGGTGATAACATTACCTTCCATGTCCATTTTTCACTTGAATACCCATTTGCATCCAACAGGCTTTACATCAAATGGCTCATTGACCAGAACCCAGACTTTGTTCTGATACATTGAATCCATCTCATAATTCATAGCTTCTAGCTATCTTATTGCTTCTGAGCTTTCTACAGCTTCCTTGTAGGAGAGAGGTTCATCATTGGCCAACAATAATGATTCACCATCCTCGGTGACTAGGAAACCAAATCTCTCTGGTTCCCTTTCCTCTCTTGAGCTCCTATGCTGTACTTTTGTTTCTAGAACCTCTTCCATGGGAACCTGTGGAACATGTTCCTGTACCAACTCATGTGTATCTTGAGCATCATCTTCGTCGAATTCAATCATTCTCCCTGTATCCTTTTTGAGGATGTGCTCTCTCTCATGAAAGACGGCTTTTCGGGCAACAACCTCTTTCCTGTCCTGAGGGTTATATAGGTATTATCCTTTCGTTTCCTTAGGATATCCTATAATGATACACTTCGTGCCCCGGGGTACTATTTTGTTTCCTAATGAGGACTTAAAAAATTCCTCGCATCACCATACACGTGTGTGAGACAAAGTGGTTTTCCTTCCATTCCATAACTCGGATGAAATTCCATTTGCTGCCTTAGTTGGTACTCAGTTTAATGTGTACGCTGCAGTTTGTAATGCATATCCCCAAAAGGATAATAGAAGATCCACATGAATCATCATCGACCTCACCATGTCCAACAAGGTGTGGTTCCTCCTTTCACTAACACCATTAAACTGTGGTGTATAAGGAGGAGTGAGGTGAGATAGAATCCCAGAATCCCGTAGAAGATCGATGAACTATTGATTTAGATATTCTCCACCTCGGTCCGATCGAAGCTTCTTTATCTTCTTACCAAGATGATTCACTACTTCACTCTTGAATTCATTAAATTTATTTAAGGACTCTGACTTATACCTCATTATGTAGACATAGACATATCTACTCAAATCATTATTAAAAGTAATGAAGTAAGAATATCCACCTCAATCTTCTACTAGAAATGGTCCACACACATCCGTGTGTACCAATCCTAGAAGCTCTGTGGCCTTTTCACGTTGTCCACCAAAAGGCAGTTTGGTTATTTTTTCATGTAAAAAAGAGTGACATATATCAAGTGGTTTTAGCTCAGTAGAGTCTAAATAGGCATCTTGGCAGATTATTGTCAATCGCTTCTCATTCACATGACCAAGGAGGTGATTCCACAACTGGGTGATGTATGAGTCTTGTGAGTTTCATTCTTTATCTATTTCCAACACTTGGTTTTTGTAATTTAATATATAAAAACCGTTATTCAAATTTACCATACCAAAACATACATTGTTCGTATAAAAGAGACAACCCTTATTTTTGAAATTGAAAACAAATCCATCATATCCAAACAAGACACATAAATTATGTTCTTGGTAATATTATGCACAAAATAATAGTTACATAAAACCAAAATCATCTCAGTCAGAAATGAGATGTGGTAGTCACCAATAGCCAACGTAGCCTGCCTTGTGCCATTGGCAGCTCGAAGATCCACCTCTCCTCTAGTGATATTTCTAAATCTACATGGTTCCTACATTATAATATATATGTGAGCCCCACAAGCTCTATCTAATACCCAATGAGTAGAAATAGAAAGATTTCACTCGATAACGAACTCACCATTAGCGTCCCCATGCTTCTGGGTGTAGTTCCTCTTCTAGTGGCCCTGCTTACCACATGCAAAACACACTGCCTCCCATTCCATATCCTACCTCTGGATCTTCCCCTTCTTGGAGGGATGGTGCTCGAGGGATTTAGACCGTTTATAAGTCTTTTTCCCCTTTGCCTTGTCCTTCCTTTTCTTGTTCAACATAAGGATTGTGGGTTTGTCACGCCCCATGTCCTTGTCTACCTGGTGAATCAAGGTCATAATATCTGACAGAATATTCTCATTGCCACTCATTTTATAGTTTAAAATGAATCTGGAGAAGGTCTTGGGCAGTTATGATAGGATGAGATCTGTATGCAACTCATCTGGGATTTTAATCCCTACGATGTCTAGGCGTTCAATGTAACCCATAAGCTTGACTACATGAGGCCCAGCTGGTGCAGACACTCCAAGATTCATGGTAAACAATCAATTGGAAATCACATGCCTCTCCTGTCTCTCCTTCTCTTGGTAGATATCTTTATGGTGAGGCATCATGATATACATGTACATGTCTTCATGATGCTTCAAGAGCTCATTAGACATGGCGGATAGCATGAAACAATGGACATCTGTGGAATCATCCATGTGTTTCATGTATAGAGATAATTCCTCATCACTAGCCTCCTTCCTATGCGTATCTGGAATAGGCTCTTCCAGCACATAAAATTTCCTTTCATGGTGAAGGACAACACGTAAATGCCTCTTCCACTCTTGGAAATTGGTGCTGGTGAGAAGATTTTCTTTCCCATGTATGGTGTGCAATGATATGATTAAAGTAATTTTCTTTACGTTTTTACAAATTATGATGAGCAAGGTTTATTACTTTAATACAAAATTTGGGACAAATAAATAAATTAATACTTATTATTCTCCCACTATTTTATCGAAATCCAATATCCCTCACCATTGATTTCAGAATATTCTGTTGCGTGAATATTCTAGTGGCAAGGATCCATATTTCCCTTCGCATTACCCCAACTGGGGTTGATCAAGAATGTTGAAGGGTTTTAGGTAGGCATTCCAAATGCCAACTACACTAACATGCAGCTCCTTGATCCGTTGAGTGGACTACCCAATCTTGAAATCCTTTCATTTTGGATTTCTTCAACGTTTGCCTCTTGGTCACACCATGTCCTGTTATGGCAGTCAACCCTTGATGTGAACCAAGTCAATTCAACACAAATACTTGAATTAGAATTCCCCAATAATTGAATGAACGCCAACTAGGGTTGGTCAAGAACATTGAACTATGGTTTGATTCTAACCATGATTATGGAAGTCTATGCCAAATTAAAATTTATTTTGAGGGATTTTATCGTTATAAGTAAACTGCCATTTTATTATCTTTGATTACATGATTTTTAATATTAAGTGGTATATACTTAAGTGTTTAACCATGTCTAAGATAATATTTAAGTATAAGCCTGTTTTATTTTACTTTAATCTTGCATGCTCATTTAATTCATTAATTGTGTGATCGTGACATCACACCCACAATAAATAAACCATGAAACTGACAGAAATAAAATAAATGGTATGATCATTAGCCTTTTCTATTGGTTAGTTTATCTAGCAGTTGATATACTAACCCAATACCTATGGGAGAAACACCTTGGACCTCTTGGGTTCGTGTTTACAGCTTTCCAGCTGTCCACCTTTGTATCTCCTTGGATTGGTTTCACCTTGGCTCCTGACTTGAGCCACCTCCACTAGCTTGGGAGCTCCATCCATTACATATGAAATTATCTCATAGGCAGGTGAGGGGTAAAAAGGGGTTTTTACAAAAAAATCCTTGGGCGTGAATACCCTACATATTAAGGAGGAGATGGCTCGCAGGCCAACAAATTTAATTTGAATAAATAAATTAAAAGAAAACATTCACGTATAAAGTGCTCGGTCTAGCTCATGATCATCCATACATGCAACGATATTTACGCATAAATAAAACTAGCATCCAATTCTTTAATCGTTCTTGTTTAAGATAAATCACGCATGAATTAATTAGTTATCTTTAATTAATAAATTCTTTTATCATAAAACCATTTTTCTGAATTTCCTTGAGATTCTCATACATCATAATTTTAAAAAAATATATTCATTTAAAATTATCCTTGTATGTAACATGTACCTTGGAGGAAACCCCGTGAATTCCCTTTCATTACACTGATGTTAAATTAAACACATATATAAAAAACACCTTTCATGTGTTGTGCCTTGGCTTTACGCCTGCACCATGATACACATCTGAAGGGTTTTTATAATATAATAATAATTATTAATAAATCTATGTAATTTAGGTGAGCACATGGAGTGTAGTTCCGACTACACGATGTGTACTTTTTCTTCACCATCCATCCGATGTACATGCCTAGGGATAGGGCGTGTTAATGTACTTCTTAAATTTTCGGAATATGCGGCGTGTTCTTTGGTACACACACCGCGTTGTTTCCGCGTTACACGGTTTCTAGCCGGGCAAGCCGTGTACGGGGTACACAGCCCAAACCTAAGCCGAAGGGATTACACGCCGTGTTCATTGGACCACACGGCGTGTAATCTGGAAACTGTGTGCCACCTATTTCTGGTCAACACATGGTGTCTTAAATTATTAGAAATAATCAAATACACGGTCAGATTTGGAGGAACAGTCAATGCATTGAACCTAGACTACACGGCATGTACTTTCGAATTCACGCCATGTATTCTGTTGTTGTACATCCAGAAACGTTTGGCTCCTCCATATGAGTTCCTCTATTTTATTTCAATCAAAATTAAAAGAAAAATTCGTTTCTGTGAGGTGAAATAGAATCGAGGGGAAGGAACAGATCTCGACATTCATATTTTCAGAATGATTAAACCGGAATTGAAATAACTAAATTATTAAATGTGTAAATCACAAACAAAAAACTAAATTATTATTAGCAATTATATGACCCCTCTGAAACCACTTGAAGGTTTCGGGCGCATCAGAAGCATGTTGGTGGGTTTACCTAACATTAATTTTAACGTTAAACAATGTTCAATATGATATCTATCATGATTTAAAATGCCGAATCTTCAGAATAGAAATAATAACCCAAAAGAAAAAAAGAGTAGCGGAACTATTGAGATAGGATCATCATATGTTGGTTATAATTAATTTAATTAATTTATAAGAATTACCTGGATGGAATTCAATCATCGTTGGAGTCTCCGGTCATGATCAAGTTATCTGTCGTTGCGTCGTAGAATCCAATACCGGATTCCTCTAGTGGTGATCCACATGTTCTCCATGTATCTCTAGACGTTGCCGAAGGGTTCTCCGGGTGCTAGAGCAGAAGAACCTCCACTTGCGATTTCTGCCTTCTACCTCCTTGATCTGGTGGATGATCTCACTCTCGTAACATGAAATCATTCTTGGTGGAAAGGGAATTATTTTTTGGATTGAGAGTATTTACCAATCCGTTGTGCACAACAATGGCTCTAACTCAAATGAGAATAATGTAATTGGGATTATAATACTTATAATAAAAAAATGAATCAATTTCTCAAAAGCGTTTAATCATTTCATTTAATTCTTAGTAATACCCCATGTCTTAATAATGATAGCTGACCATCATTATTACTTGACATGCGCCCAACGTATTACATTTAATATCATTTAATTAAATAAACAACATTTTCTCATGAATCCGAAAAAAAACAAACTACACGGCGTGTATATAAATATACATGGTGTGTACTTTTATTTTTCATTTTATTTATTTCCTCCAGCATATTTATTAGACCTTGAGTAATGGCTATTTATTTCTTAAATAAATCTAACTTCATTACCAGCTAATAAATATATATTATTTAGGCCACAATAAATTCTCCCGATAAACTAGTGTCAAAATTAATGCGATCATGCATCCTTAAATAATTATTAAACCATAGTCGGGAATAATATTTATTTAACTTGTTAAATTAATATTTTACTGAGATACATGGACACACATAGTGTGTGACCCTCTAGGCCTCTTTCTTAGTGGCTTTAGGCGGAGACTGCCTAAAGTCCAAGGTTAGCATCTAGCAACACGCCAAGGCACCCATAGATAAAGAAGTTGATGTTGTAATGACATGTCACCTCCTACGAAGGCTTACCATGAAATATAATCACATTGTCTCGATATCTCCAATCAAGAGGGTTGCATTCTAGTGCCATCAACCCATGTGCTCGATTATTATTTCTTTGACTTCCCGAAATTGAACTCACCCATACCTTACTATGGCCATGGATTAATTTAGGCTATATCAATTCCATCAAAGGGCCTGAGATATCTACTTTCGTTATGGAACAGAAGGGAAAAGTCATGTATTGCATTATCTATTAATGTTGTATTACTCGTGACGCACCCAACGTATCCTACCTCGCTGTGAATAGTGTGTCGTCACAGTTTTCATCAATCCATATAAGTTTGTGAGTTTTAATACCCATTATTAAGAATCATAAAGTCTAAGGACCAATACACACATCCACAGATTGGAACATCCAATGACACTATGAAATGTGGATTTTCTACCGGCGGGTCTCGTTCTCATAATATCATTCTGAATATTACCAAGGGTACACCCCATGATAAGGTGCCTCAATGTTTTATGAGTCCCCACCCTTAATGACCTGTATTATTTGTGTCCTTCAAATAATATCATCCGGCCATAGAACATATATTCAAGAATAGAGTTATGGAACTTTTGGGTTCTCATCATAGTAGGGATCCACTATGACCCTTTAATGAAACAATTGTCCTTAGTACATTATCACATGCATTTTCACACAGAAGAACAATCAAGATGTGATAAGTTTTTTATTAATGAATAAAGTACAAAGTAGTTGGTTCTTGGCCACCAAATCCAACAAAAATATCATTCTATTGATATTAATATAATATATATTTGGATGGCATATAATATATACACAATCCTTATCATTTTATATTATTATTTACATCAAATACACATCATTATTATTCCCTTACAAATAATAATGTATTGAATAAGAATTACACCACGACCTGGAGATGGTAAGCCTTACGTATGCATGTATGGTGAAATGTTATTCAAAGGGTGGATAGAATAATGATTTTTTTTGTAAAATAATAATTATAATATCATTGTATATAGAATATATTGGAGTTATTATTTTAGAAAAGAAACAACCAAGAAAAAGGAAGTGGAAGGAGAAAGGAACTTGAAAGAGGGTGGTGAAATCATTACCTCTTCTTTAGGTTCTTCCTTTTGATTTGATCAAAATGGATCCTTAGGTTGGATTTTTTATCAAAATAAGGCCTGTAGGTTGTATTTAGGGAAGTAGAGAGAATATTTGGGTACGTTTTGGCCTAGCCAAAAGGCTTTGAAGGTGTGAATAATTGGTTAGAAGTGGTGTCCTTTTATAAGGTAAAGGAGGGTCTCTTTAGAAAAAACAAAAAGTATTATTTTATAATAATTTTTTTTCGGTTTCTAATCGATCCAAAGTGGATTCATAGAAGTATATGGTTGGGTTGGATCGAATTAATTTTATCCAATAGATTTTAGACAGTTTTGGGTCATTATATTAACCTTATCTTTTAGTTGTAACTATTAGTTAATTAGATTGACATTAACCATTTTACTTTATATATTTAAATTATATAGTTAATAAACATACTATATACATTCACGCAACCCCCAAGTGGACCATTAATTATAAATCTATCATGATATAAGTCATTTGGTCGAACCATAAATTTTTTATAATATAATATTAATTAATAATATAATATATGTTTTAAAAACTCTTTTATGTCAATTTTGACACTATTGGGTATTTTGTTTTTTATAAATTCATAACTTCATTATTAATTCGAACCAAATTCATATAACCAGTCCTAATATTTTATATTAACGTATAAAATTAGTGTAATTCATAAAATGTTTCAAGTTACATTTATTTTGATATTTATAATAACAATTATTCTAATTTTTCATTAATTAGATAATTACTGCATCACCATTTTGTCATAAATAAATTTTATTATTTAACGTCTAAACATTATAAATAAAATACCATTATGAACTAAATATTTTTATCTTTATAATAAATATATATAATCTAATTTATCTTATGTATAACCCTATATTGAAAATGTTTTAGTAATTAAACTATGATTTTAACTCTTTTAACTCTTCTTTGAATTGAATAATAATAAATATCCTAATCTAATCCAAGTGGAACTAAATGATAATATTTGATTCCTAAGGTTGTTTTTGGTCGAGATACATTTTTCCAATAGAATTAGTACATGTGATAGGCTAATATTAATATCATTTTTACCCTTAATTACCATATTTACTTTTAACTATGGTAAATAAAAGTAAAAGGTTACAATTCACCAAAAATTATTTTTATCTTATTGAACCATATTTTACTCCATGATATTTACTGTGTCTCTCAAATTTTTCAAATTCCTCTCACATAAGCTTTAAAATTACATTTTATGTGAAATCGAAAATTCTCTTATAAGGTGGGTAAAAGACGGTGAAAGTTCAAAAAAAATTTATATATCTAAAATTATTCTAAACTAACTCCAATGAATTTTATTGAACATATATAGGTATTATTTTTATATATTAACCTAAAATATATTTAATTTAAATAAATAATTATTTAAATAAAAATTTGGTTTTAAACTATAACTCAGTGTTTTCCCTATTCATCAAAAATTAAAAGTTTTCAGAAAAATACTAAAAATTCACACTAGGATAATTTCGATATTCCGAATCCAAAAAATATGTGTGTTTTACCAAATTCATAACATATATGTTTCATTTATTAATTTAAAAGTAATTCCCATTTTCAAAACCAACTGGCCTATTTTTAAGAAATAATAACTATAAAAAGATTGACACTTGTTTATGTCCAATTTCAGAGTGAAATTACTTACAATGACCAGAATTGGATTTAATGGAAAAAATATAATCTATTTTTACTTATAAACTATTAAAATGTATAATTTAACACTATATTTTATTTTGATTAAAAATTAAGTTTTCAATTAAAATATAGTATTTTTCACTATTCACCCTAATATGAATGTTATCAGAAATAACCAAAAATTTATTGAAACTAAATTCTTATGTCCAGAACCTACAGAAGAAGTTTATTTCTTAAATAGAATATATAAATGATTCAAATATTGTATTTAAAAAGGGTTCACCACTAAAAGACGGTAAAAGTTCATTTTTTTAAAAATACTTCTTTTATCTAAAAAAATACATTTGTTCTTACATTATGTCTAAGAAATTAATATAATGGATTCTAAAATTATAAGGACTATATAATGTTAGAAATTCAGTTAATACTATTCATAACCACTTTTGAATGTCTAGTTTGGTAATCTTGTGATGCGCTTGAACTCGGTGTTGTGTGTAGTGCAAGTTATTGAATTACTTTGAAAAAATAACATACAATGAGATCTTGGGGTATTACATAGAAACTATTTGAAATGAATTTTAATAAATTAAGATAAGAAAAAAAGATTAGCGAGGGACACCAAATTAAAAATTGTTTTAGTCTAGTAGAAAAAAAAATTAATTAAATATTTACCTTTATCTCAATTTTCATTATGAAAATTGAATAAATCATTTCCATATAAAGAAAAACATTTAATTTTTATAAAGGAAAATCATTAAAACCCATAAAAAGACAAAAAACCCATTTTATACAAGCTGGAAAAGTTATATACATTTCAGTGATAGAAAAATATCTAGACCTATTAAATCATTAAGATTAACCTCAAAGAATATAGCCTCCCTTATTCATATATAGTTAGTAACATTACCAAATTCATTCAAGTGAAGTCTTTGGTAACCCATCGTATATCTATATTTTACTAACTCATGTTTCATTAACTATAAATGAGATCAAGAAATCATATAAAATGTATCGAGATCACCAATTTCGCGTATATAATTCTCACATATAATGTCATGAGTAATTTTTTTCTTACACCTTTTCATTATTTTTTTAAACCCATGTAAAAAATCACATTCAAGTATTAAACTATCATTATGATCTAAAAACATATTCAAAGAAAAAGTATATAGAAATGAATATAGGTTCATCTCTATGGAAAATATAACATTAATTAATAGAAAATACAATTCAAATAGTGGTTATAGTTGTTTGAATATTCATTGTTTCCATATTTGTTAAAATAAAACATTTTTTTTCTTTTGTAAGAAATATAAAAAAATTTCGAAAAAGAATTCCTTGTAATAACATTTTAATGAACATAAGAAAAGAACATACTAATAAATTTGTAATGATTTTAATTCAATATAAATTATTAAATAAGTTACTGTAAATAATTATTTAATTATAAGTAAAGGGTTGGAATGGAAACGTAAAGACATTATTATAAACATGATGAAATTATCCATGAGTACAAATCATCAGAGTCATTATTTTTCACCATGAAAAAATAGATATTATTTATTTAAATTACTTTCATCCCTTTTGCTTTTTAATTTTTATTTTTAAATTTAATTAACATGTTATATTAATTTACATAGTCATTTATGTTTATGTCAAAAAAATTTATCATATTTAGATAATATCTAAAAAGCTACATTTATAGAATTATTATTGTTAAAGAAGTCATTATCACATCAAATTGAAAATAACAGTAATTAAATAATTATAATTTATATATATAATTTGTTATTTTAAAACCAATAATGAATGATGTTTATTAATTAAGAACTATGAAAAAATTATCTGGATGTAAGATCATACACATAAAAGAGAAATATTTTATTTTTTCCAAGTTCTTTATAGAACAAAAGGAAACTATTATATTATCATTCCAAAATAAAAATAATATCAAAAATAAAATATTATTTATTTTTGTTAATTATATATATATATCATCCTAGTATGTTGTGATGATATTATTTTCACATATATTTGGGAAGGTGGGAGTCCATAGGTACACATGAATGACTTAATCATTTTCATATAAATGAAACAGTGTCTAATTAAAAGCTATATTATGATTTCTGAATAAAAAAATTTCATGAAATATATATATATATATATTAAATTCATCATTACAACCTTCTATATGAGGTGGTGATAGAAGAAAAATAAAATCGGTTCAGGAGGTGGTAGTACTACATACAACAGAATGATGCATCCATCTCGCATTAAATCGATTATGTGATTTATAGAGGTTATTTCCATAAAATTATAATAATTTGTAATATAGAAGAAAATTTTATAATTATTTATGTTTTGATGATGAATAATTGATATTGGTAGAGAATAATAAATAAATCTATCAGTAATAACTATAAATATTCTTCAAAACCCATATTATAGTATGTAAAAAAAATTTGAGGATGGTCTCAAGTTAAAAAAGGATATTTTTTGTTAGGATAGATTAAATTAACGATTTTATATAGGTATTTGAGGCACTAAAATTCCATGGATGGTGTGAAAGAAGAGGAGAGGATGTGATTAATTGTAAGAAAGGATAAGGGAAGTATTGTAATTTCATAAAATATTTAATTAATCTAATCTAATTATCCTATTTAAATTGGAACCATGTTGATAATAATTTATGTTAAGTGAATTAGTTATTTAAATGATCGAATCCAATAATATAATAAATTTTTTAGATTATATATGAAGCCATAATTTATTTTAAATTATCCATTTAAACATTTACAAATTCATAATATCAATGGTATTACTCATAAAGTTATATTATAGTTAATATAAATAGAATAATTCTCCAAACAGAAAATTGTTGGTATTTCCATATTTATCCTAATATATGGGATGAATATATGATTTTTAGGATATAAAATGTTTAAATAAAATATCAATTATTATATAACATCATTTATTACACTATTTGAACAAATAACATAATTTCACATTGAAAATATGATGAAAACCAATGAAATATAATTTAATACATTAAAACATCCTTAAAGTGATATATTTATCTTTATTTTAAAATAAATTATATTATATTATATTACGTTTATTGTTTATTAAATTATTTTTTTATTTTCTCTATTTAATTAATCGAGTTTCTATGTTTTTTAGCATATATAGTATTAATTTAAAAACAAAAAAATAAATAAGAAATTATCCAAATAAAAAATAATAATATATTATCAAAATTAAAAAATTGAAATGAACATATTAATTTTTTTTCTATATTTAAAAAATTAGAAGATAATAAAACAAATATGATGATATTTTTCACTTTTATTTTGAGACAATATTATTGAGGTAAAAATCATGTATAAATGTTCAAAAAGGCCATATATTATAATTTTATATTATTAAAGAAGAAATAAAATCAATATATAAAATTTACTAATGTTTTAGGGTTATATTTTAATACTTATCACAATATATTTATCATTAATTAACCCACATTACCTTCATAGTGGTATAATCATTTATTATGATTATTTCTCCAATTGGAAAAAAAGTGTAAAATATTTCTAAAATATAGAACACGTAATTCCAATTAAATAATCCATTTTTAAGGATTAGATATATTTAGGATAAAAATTTTATTTTAAAATTAATTTTTTATAACGTGATAAAAAATCAATTTTAAGAAAATTTTCTTTTTTAGTGTAATATGTATTTATACAAAATTAAATAATAATATTAATTCCAACAACAATTATTTGATTTTTTTAATAAAAATTAAATAATGTAATTTATAACTAATATGAAATTCAATTTTAATTCATATCCAATTTAATAGGAAATATTATAATCCCGAAAAAAAATATTTCTTTTCATTAAAAATTTAATCCTTTCCAATAATTATACAATAGTCATCCTATGATAAAAATGAAATAAATTTTTTTCAAATCAAATTTCAATAATTTGGTAATAATACATTTAAATAAAACCATATTGTTCACGAAAACAAATTTGGTTATAAAAACTCTTTTTTCTATTTTATTAAATATTGCCTAATAATTTTATAATAAATATAAATCAATAACTTATAATAAATAAATATATATATAAATGATTCATTTTATCATAAAAATTATTGTTACATTTTTTAATTCTTTTTTAAAATTCACCCTCAAAATTTTATTCAACAATTAAACAATTAGTGTTATTTTTCCTTCATAACATTTTCATATTCACATGAGATTCTTCATCTATATAGATTTTGAACAAAACCATAACATGACGAATAATGTTCTAACAGACCATATTTTTTTGAATGATATTTTTTTCTGAATAAATGTTTATCACATATTTAATTATATTTTACAAATATAAAACAAGGATAAACCAAAAAACTATTAATGTTATTATTACATTATTTAGTGACAAAAACAATTAAAATTTCACAAATTATTATTGGAGAAATATTTAAAAAATAATAGCTGAAATAGGAATGTGGATCACCACATTAAACAATAATCATTTACCCAAATGAAAATTCTATAGAAATGTAATAACATTTTATTATAATAATAATATTATTAATAATGGAACACATAACCTTAGGGAAAACTTCTAGAGAATTATTTACTAAATAAATTAAGTAGTATAGAATTTAAAGGGAAACATGAGTTTTGGGATTCGAGAGTTAATTAATATTTGTAAATACGAATTTTGGTCAATTTAAATGTTTGTAAATAAACCATTGTTTGATAATATTACTATTATAATTATTGTTTTTAATTAGTTTTGAGAAAGAATATTGGATACCAAAAGGAGAATCAATTGCCTAAATTAGTAGATTCATGTCATTTGATTGTGTTTTATCCAAACATGGGAGGGATACACCTATACTGAATATTTCCCTTGACTAATCCAAATTTAATATTTAAAAAGTGAATCACGAATGAAATATCCTCTGAAAAATTATTGTTAGTAGATAATACAACATGTTCGATGTTAACTGAGCCACCACAAGAAATTGTTACTATCGTGAACTATACCTTTAGTGTGTATGAGTGTGTAATAAAAGGATAATTTTTATACCTTAGTAATAATTTGACTATTTTAAATAATTAATAACTCCATCATTTCCATTAATGAATCAGATTACAAAAATAAAAAATATTTTCAATTGGGATTAAATATATAAATAAATTTTTATAAAAATAAAACATAATTGTAATTTTCTAGAAAGTATATTAAAATATCATATTAACTCAATGTATTTTGAATTGTAATTATTTTAATAAAATAGCTGTTTAAAATAAATTTATTAAAATTCAAATTTATAAATAAATTTATATTGGACTATAATATTTTTATAAGAATCCGAAATGTTATTGTACCTTATAAACTCCAACAATTATATAAATAAATAATATTAAATTAAATAGTTTAAATAAATAAAAATAGATATATTTCTGATAAAATAATTTTTTTTGAAATCACTGCATCAAAATTATGTTATATTAAATTTTGATAATGTTTTAAAATACATTATTTTTTAATGAATAACGAAAAATACAGTTTTATGGTTTCTATAAATTTTATGATATCATATTTATGTTAAAAATAATAAATAATTAACTAATCACACTTCATGACCAAAATAATGTTATTTCATTAATATTATATATTTTAATTTATATAATTATTTTTTAAAAAATATATGTTACTTTCCAAATATAAAAAGTAAATTCATATTTCTAAAAACAGTATTTTTTTTTGAATCATGTCAATTCCATGGAAAAATATGTAATCTAAAATGATTTGTGGTTACGGTGGATTAAAATAAAATAAAATGTGTCCCAAATTTCTAAAACCATTTGAAAAAATCATGGAAAATCCAATGGTTTATTATTTTTCACAAACTATTTTTTCAATATATATATGTTAAAATTAAGAAGTAAATTGACCACATTTTCTACAAATACCCACCCATTTCCCATCTCTAATTCAATCAAAATACATCATCTATGGTGTAATGGCACGGGTTTTGGGGTCCATTACTTTGTGAAAATCTCGTGTTGGGTTTTCTGGTCTGGGAATCACAGTTGTGTAGGCCTACCGGTAGCATTATCCTAGCGGTAGCAGGCCTACCGGTAGCTCGGTCTACAGGTAGCCGCAGCCTATAGATAGCTCTGTCTACTGGTAGCTTGGCCTACCGGTAGCTACAGCTACCGGTGGCTCTGTCTACTAGTAGCTCGGCCTACATGTAGCTGCAGCCAACTGGAAGCTCGGCCTACCGGTAGCAGCAGCCTACCGGTAGCCACACCCTACCTGTATCTCGGTCTACCGGTAGCTGCAGCCTACCGGTAGATCGTCCTACCGGAAGCTACAGCCTACCGGTAGCCCAGTCTACTGGTAGCTGCAGCCTACCTCTAGCTCGGGCTACCGGTAGCTGCAGCCTACCGGTTGCTCAGCCTACCGGTAGTTTCAGCCTACCGGTAGCCGTCATCCACCGGTAGCCATCACCCACTGGTGGCTCTGGCCTACCACGCGTGTTCTTTCCCGTGGCGTTCCTTCTTGCACAATTAGGGTTCTAAAGCCAATTTTTTTTGACTCCTTTAAGTGTGTTTTAAAGCTCGGTAATGCGCGTGAATTTTTTAATTAATTAATTTATGAATTAATACGTTAGTTTAAACCACCAGACCCTTTAATGACGTGTGGGGCCGCGTGGCCAACCCACGACCCCGCGCCTCACGCGGTTTCGGGTTCTAATCTCAACCGTCCGCAGCCCTTATTATCTAAAGGGTTGGGCGTGGTTTCTTCTTTCCATGATCGCGGGTTTTCATGAACATCTTTTGGTGCATCGGGCGTGCCACATCGTTATCCGTAAAGATCCGCGCTCGGCCTAATCGTCGATCGTCTATCAACAGGTAGGGAATTTTCTCGTTCGTCTCTCTCTTTTGTGTATCATGCAGGGTGGGCGTGCTTTTGTTTCCTTAGAATTGGGTAAACCAAACCTAAATAAAGATAATGAACGGATTCTCTGAAGAATGAAGTGGGGGATGTGATCGTGATGCTAATTTATATTATGATCATCTTTCTGAATTATGCGGGCTTATGCCTGATGAAAATCAGGGCTATTGGTGGTCTTTCTCTATTCACTAATGAACCCATGGGGATGTTTTTTTAAGTGGTTTGTTCGTGGTTTTGTGCTCCTACTGTAAAAAAGAGTTAATCATGTACACTCGGCTAAATAAATTGAAATCACCAGGATCGATCCTTCTGTGATAACCCCCAGTAATGAACACGGGAATTGAAATCATGGAGCATGTAAAATCATTTAAATCTGAAAATACAGGCGTTGGCCCTAGTTTGTGTTGCTGGTATTGGTTTGGTTGTTCCCTTTTTAAGGGATGATTTCTAGAGATGTGGGAGGGGGTGAGATCCCTTGTTTTTATACTCTCGATGGTTGTGGAATCGGGGATGGGATCCCCTGTTGTTATGGATTCAGTATTTGTGAGTTTTATGACCGGATGGTTACCTTGTTTATATCATGAATTGGGGTGGGATCCTCTGTTGTTGAGAACTTGGTGTGGGTGTTATGGTTGATGCTTGAATGTTTACTTTCCTGGACTTGGGCATATGATTACTAGTTTCCCAATAGTGCTTAAACTTATTTAAACATTATCACCGAACATGAAACAAGAATGGGACAAATGGGTTTTGTTGGTGAGGGTCAGGACTTGAACTAGGTGTTGTTTGTGCTCTTTAGGAGAGATGATGAAAAACCTACACATTTGGTGTGTTCTCGTTACCTATATCTATATTTGTAGTGTTGTGTTTCTTATTCGCGCCCCACCGAAGTTGAGCACTTAGTGCTGAACACCCCCATTTCATGGGGGAGGGTGTTTTTCCCAACACTATTATTAGTGGCTGGTTATTAGCTCCATTTCTTCTCCCTTTTCCGGATAGCCCAAGTATCTTTGGGTAGGCTGTGATGGCTTGAGGTCCATTATTAGCCCAAGAACCTTCGGGCAGGGTAGTGTGATGGTTGGCTAGGTGTGTGCGACAGGTGGTTTCCCAAGTGTTTTTGGGATGAGGCCTAGGTGTCATCGGGCGTGGTAGTGAATCTTCTAGACCAGGTGTCTTTGGGCATAGTGGTGGTTGTTCTTTCCTAGTTATTTGTAGGCATGGTTACGTTTGACTATGGACCAGGTGTTTGCGGGTGGGATTCAGCAGTGGGACTGCGTGCGGTTGAGGCCCAGGTTTGTGCGGGTGGGTGTGGCAGTGGGACTGCGGTGAGAATGGCAGGAATGGTTCGATGTGTAGGATGTCTCAATAACTATTGGGAATGTTGCACAGGGTACCCAAACATCGATTTTCTCTTTTTATATATATTACTTGACTTGTGTTTTTTGGGGAGTGTGCCTTGGTGAGTCTTGGGTGGATAGTTTACCTTGATAGGTGTTTGGCTTACTCCTTTTCTCACGGGACATTAGTACGTTCCCCCACTTGTGCACGAGAGTCTTTGGTTTTCCCTACTGAGTGTACTTGTATGCTCACCCTACGTATATAAAACTTCTTTCAGGTTTCTAGGAGGACTTCGAGGATCATGCAGGACCATACTAGCTCAGACCTTTGGGGCAGTTGTAATTGCTATTTTTTCTTCCTTTGGTACTTACCTTTGTAGTCACCTTTTGTACTTTGTGGATTTTACTTTTGAAACATGCATGTGGGAATGGTTTACTTTTGGCTTTACTTTTCTTTTAGTGTTGTAGTTGTTGGTTTCCATCATCTTATCTCCTAATCCTATAAAACAAAAAAATGGTAATGACATCCATTTAGTGTGTGATTCTATACCCTTGGTACTAGTTGCCACTCCGGGACCTATTGAAGCCGGGTTTCAGGGGGTCATTATCTCTCCTTCAACTTAAGGAAGGAAGGGTCTGGCAGTCTACTGACCCTTCCCTCCTTTTGGTGAAGGCGGGTAATGACAGAATGGTATCAGAGGCAGAGGTTGAGAGATAAGATGGAGTATGGAGTTAGACACATTGATTATTTCATGGGATGGTAGGGATATAGTGATGGGTGACCTCAGTGCGTGAATTAGGCCAGGGAAGACAGGCTCAGACCTGGGAATTTAGGGCCTCCCATGATCTGACGCAAGGACTCTAGACCTACCGAACGACCAAGTGAGGCCACGCTGATTGCAGGGTAGAGACCCTAGGAAGGGTACATGCATCATAATGACATTTTTCCTCATGTTTCTGGGGTGTTTGGGGAATTAATAATAAACGAAAAATTAATAAGCTTTAAAGACAATATTCTCCACTACTCGGGCTTAGGCATTCATTGTTTACCTTGCAGCTATGGCACCTAGAAGGCGACTGCGTGTGGTACAGGAGATTGAGGCCCCACATACTACCTTGGTTGATCGGCAAAGAGCTGACCGAGAAGAGGAGGAAGACCAGTGGCAGAGGACTCTTCAGGCCTTCTAGTGACAGAACCTCGAGAGGTATGGGTGAAGCACCTCTGACATGAAGACGAAAGGCTGGCTAGAAGCGCTAGTGATAGCTTTTGGACTGATTTGGGCCCCGACCAGGTACTGGGTTCCTCTGGCTATCTGCCAGATGTAGGGAGCGGCGCGTCAGTGGTGGACGCTTTACCTGGGGGAGAGGTGAGAGGCTGAGGTGGCATGGGCTGATTTCGAGAGGGAGTTCCAGGCAGAATTCCACTCTTCGACGATGAAGGCGGAAAAGAGAAAGGAGCTACTCTCCCTCCAGAATGGGATTATGTCCATGAGAAAGCTATGGATCACGTTCAAGGACCTCCTACATTTTTTATTGGACCTCTTTTCCGATGAGGAGTCTCGGGAATAGAGTTTGGAGGAGGCGCTCCGACCCTCCCTCCAGTATGTTGTTACCCCCTTTATGCTTCCGATGTACATTGAAGTCCAAGAGAAGGCCGAAGTGGTGGAGAGGATTCATGATCTAGGGGGAGTGTGACGAGAGGGGATCCAGCTGGTACCATCAAAGGGGAAGACTGTCAACACCAGGCCTCCCTCGTCAGGGCCCTCCAGGTTCCGACAGATAGGGAGAAGGGCACATCAGTTTTAGTTTTGATCCCCTGGTCTTCCCCCTTTTCCTTTGGGCCCGAGACTATGATGATTTGTCTGTGGGAGCCCTGGACATCTCCGGAGTCAGTTCCCAGACCGGGTACAGTACGGAGGTGGCAGACAGCCCCACCACCCACCCCAGCATTAGCTTCCAGCCAGGCCTATCCCGCGGTAGCAGTAGGGACAGTGAGCTCCCGCTCCTCCGAGGGCAGACATAGGAGGAGGAGGCGTACCTCAGGGTGCTTCTCAGGGACCTTGACCGGGGCATGGTCAGGGAGGTGGTCGATAGTCGAGGGGCAGAGGAGCCGGGCATGGACAGCTACACGTCGCAGAGGCAGCTGTTCTAGTAGGTCTGGAGGTTGTTCGAGGTACGATCAGTTTGTTTAGTACCCTTGCTTATTACTTGTTCGATACCAGAGATTCATACTCCTTTGTTGCGCCTAGTCTAGCCCGTGCCTTGGCTCTAGATGTCGTGAGACTTCTAGTGCCCCTGATATTGAGCACACCAGTCAAGGGTCAGACTGACTTGTTGTTTGTTTGTCGGGGATGAAGACTGATGATAGGGTCACATCAGTCAGTTAGGGATCTTCATCTGCTACAGATACAGCCATATGATGTCTTCCTAGACATCGACTGGCTATTATCTGTGCGTGTCGTCATCAACTGTTTCCAAGGAAGGTTTGTGTTCTCAGACTTGGATGGACGTCGTGTTACCTTCACTGATGAGAGGAGAAGTCAAAATGGAAACAGGCGAGGGGAACCCCTCCTCTCCTTGCTAGCTGAGCTGTCAGTAGGGTTAGTAGATGCAGAAATGGTGGAAGTGCCAGAGATCATCTGTGGGTTTAAGGATGTCTTCCCTGAGGAAGTGATGACTCTACCCCCTCTACGTGATATCGAGTTCGGGATAGACCTGCAACCCGGCGCTCGTTCGATTTTGATGGTTCCGTACCGGATGGCACCTTCAGAGCTGCGGGGGTTGCGGATCCAAATTGACGATCTGATGAAGAGGGGTTATGTTCACCCGATTGCGTCACCATGGGGCGCCCCAGTCTTGTTCTCAAATAAGGTAGATGGTGGACTCAGGTTGTGCATAGACTATAGGAGGCTGAATCAGGTGACGATCAAGAATTTCTACCCTCTTCCGAGGATAGACGATCTTTTCGACCAGCTGAAAGGGGAAAGATGGTTATCGAAGGTCGACCTGCGGTCTGGGTATCACCAGATGATAGTGAAGGAGGGCGATATCCAGAAGATGGTATTCAGATGCAGGTATGGACACTTCAAGTTCGTGGTTATGCCCTTCGGCGTTATGAACTCCCCAGCTGTGTTCATGGGGATTATGAACTCCATCTTCTAGGAAGACTTGGATCGGTTCGTGGTTGTGTTCATCAACGATATCCTGAACTATTCGAGATCAGAGGAGGACCATGCAGAGCACCTGAGGATAGTTTTAATGGTCCTCCGACAGAATCAACTCTATAGGAAGTTGTCAAAATGCAAGTTCTAGACACGAGAAGTGCACTTCCTCGGGCACGTGGTGTCCGAGTAGGGGGGTAGTGGTGGACCCGTCAAAAGTTGAGGCAGTTGTTTCTTGGGCAGCACCCAAGAATGTGGCAGAGGTCTGTAGTTTCCTCAGGCTGGCAAGTTACTATCGGAGGTTCGTACCCAACATTTCCCGAGTAGTAGCCCCTATGAAAGCCCTTACCAAGAAATACCAGGTTTTCCTATGGAGCGAGCAATGCGAGTCAGCCTTCAGCTATTGGAAAGAAAAGTTGGTTAGTTCCCCAGTGATGAGATTACCAGAATAAGGGGCGGTATATGAGGTATTCTGTGATGCTTCAAGACAGGGCCTGGGATGTGTGTTAATGCAGCAACAAGGGGTGATCTTTTATTGGTCCAGGAAGCTACGCCGTCATGAGCGTAATTACACCACCCACGGCCTGGAGCATGCAGCGGTCGATTTTGCACTGAAGTTATGGCGACACTACCTCATCGGAGAACACTTTGTGGTCTTCATAGACCACAAAAGATTGAGTTATATATTCTCCCAGCAGGACCTAAACTTGCGACAACGAAGATGGGTGGAGTTACTCCAGGATTACGATATTGATATCTATTATACTGTGGGAAAGGGCAATATAGTGGCTGATTCATTGAGCAGGAGGATGCAGAATGATGTGGTCCGAGAGTCGGCGGATGCCTCTAATGCAATGGAGTAGTTGGATTCATTACACCTATATGCGAGGACGGATAGCAGTAGAGGCTGCCTATATCAGATGTCAGTGCAGTCATCTCTGTTTCAGTAAGTGGAGGAGTCTCAATGGGGTGACCCGGAGTGTGAAGTGATGTGTGACCGAGTTGACCAGGGAAATTCTCCAGAAGGATGGATAGAGGATGGTCAGAACCGGATGCTTTTCCAAGGAAGGTTGTTTTTTCCAGAGGTGATGCGCGGAATGGTTCTCAGTGAGTTCAACAACTCACCCCTGGTGGTACACCAAGGAGTTTCCAAGATGTACCAAAGACTGAGGAGGCATTTTTGGTGGCCCGGAGTTAAGCGATCGATGGGAGAGTTTTTGGCCAAGTGCATAGTGTATCAGCAAGTGAAGGCTGAACACCGAGTTCCAGGTGGGCTACTGCAGCCTCTAGATGTCCCCGAGTGGAAGTGGGATGAAATCTCGATGGATTTCATCATAGGACTACCCAAGTTCCAAGGGGGATACGACACCATCTATGAGGTAGTGGACAGGTTGACGAAATCGACACACATTCAGGCGATCAGGGAGTCGAGTGTAGTGGATGCATTTCCACGAAAGTTCATAGATGAGGTGGTGCGGTTGCATTGGATTCTGAGGTCTATTGTCTCGGATATGTATGCACGATTTACCTCACGAGTCTGGAGAGGACTGCAGCATGCTTTTGGCACCTAACTACGCCTTAGCACTGCTTTCCCCCCCCAGACAGTTGGGAAGACAGAGTGCACCATCCAGACCTTGGAGGATATGTTGTGGGTATGTGTTCTAGACTCAGGGAGATCATGGGTGCGATTGTTTCGGTGCGGATGTGCGTCGGGTTACGCTGTTCCGCCAGGACGCGTTCGCGCGTGCACCCGTCAACCCGAGGGGATGGGCGCGCGGCTTGTGGTCCCGCAGTCCCGCTTTCCAAGGGCGGGCGGCATTCGTCCCTTATTCAGGGGCGTCTGCTCCTTGATCGAAACCGGGATGATGGGATGTCGGCTCCTCCTTCCTTGGACGTCTCCTTGGAACTCGTCGCCTAATCCGGGTCTCCCTCATAGACTTAAGAATGTTCGTGAATCTCGTTCCCGGCGCCATATCTTCATGGACACCGGTTAATTACGCTGCTTCCGCCAGGACGCTCCAAGGAGTCTGGGCGGGGCAGCAACCTGCGGTGAGAAGGCCGGGTGGCTCTGGGTGCTGGGGGCATGTCGTAACACTGCGGCTCTGCACATCTGTCTTCCGTCCCTAATAGGGCTTCTCGAAGGCATGATGGCCTGAGGCATCCCATACTAGGTGCGGGGAACTGTGTCACCTGAGGTTTTCCTCAGCTTCCCATGTTTAACACGGGGTATGCCGCGAGTTTAACGTCCAGCGGGGACGGCATCGGACCGATCAACACGAAAAGCGGATCAGATGACAGAACCCCTTGCGGGGAACCTCCGACGCTGGGGCCAGCACATGGGCGGCTTCCCAAATGATGTGGAGTGGAGTGAAGTGGCATGACCCCACCGGGATGTGGCGGCCCGGGTAAGGATCAGGATGGATGATGAAGTGAAGAGCTTGGACCCCAGAGGGGCTTCCTACGTACCGCGCGTTAACACGGATCAAAGTCAACGTAGTTCGGGCATACAGTTTAACGTCATGCTGGACGTCGGCAAGCCGACTCACGAAGAGGTCGAGGCCGCCGGGCGGAGGATTGAACCGAACCACCTCGCACAGAGGGGGATGGAACGGCCGGGTGGATCACAGTTTCACGTCATGCTGGACGATAAAAGGGGAAATGGAAAAGGGGGGATGTGGGGAGGCACCGTGGAGATACACACGGGCAGTCTCCCACAGGGGCGGATTCATAGGTGAATCAACGCAGGCGTGAACCCTGGAGGGGTCCACTGATGGACGAACCGACGTAAATACGACCGGGACGACCAAGTGGTGGGCTTGAACCTCGGGGAGGCTTCCTACGTACCCTGTATAGAAGACAGGGATCAAAGTCCACGTAGTTCATTCTTTCAGGACTTACGCACTTGAGGCAGCCCGGTTGCAGCAAAACTCAGTTGGAAGGGACTTGGACCGAAAGCGGAAGACACCTCGATCCCAGTCATACCCTCTACTGGCTTCGGCCGTGGGGAGGCGCAATGGAGATACACATGTGCAGCCTCCCACGAGGAACTAGGGGTTTGTAATACCCCGCCCCCGTAGGGAAAAGCCACTCCCATTAAATCGCCCCGAAAGCGGGACAATCCCGACATCCCTGCAGAGACGAGCGGGTGGGGGCCACATCCAAACCGGGGGAGATCCTGCGTGCAGAGCACGGGATCGGATGAAGCGGACGGTTTAACGTCTTGCCGGACGAAGTACAGTTTAACGTCGTGTGTTGAGGACGAAGCGGACGGTTTAACGTCTTGCCGGACGAAGTACAGTTTAACGTCGTGTGTTGAGGACGAGGCGGACGGTTTAACGTCTTGCCGGACGAAGTACAGTTTAACGTCGTGTGTTGAGGACGAAACACTTGGCAGTTTAACGTCTTGCAGCGCGGACGATGGGGCTAGGCAGTTTAACGTCGTGCAGCTTGGACGAATGTGCAGTTTAACGTCATGCTGGACGAATATGCAGTTTAACGTCATGCTGGACGTATGCGCAGTTTAACGTCATGCGGGACGAATGCTGAACAGTTTAACGTCTTGTAGCTCGGACGTATGCGCAGTTTAACGTCATGCAGGGCAGAGGTTGCCGGACGATGGGTGTATGTCACTTCGCACGAACCTGGAGGGCCGCACGGGAAGACAACGCACGGTGCGGGCACCCAGGATGAGGAGCATCGGGCGCCACGCGGGCAGGTACCCTTAGGAGGTCAACGGGGACGACCCTGGCAGATTGCGCGCAAAAAGGAAGCTTTGCGCGCAATACTGCGGGCCAGCGCGCAATCGGGGCGGCTGGCGCGCAATTGGGCCAGCGCCTTGCGCGCGGATGCTTGAGAATGCTCACACCGGGCTTCGGATAGCGCGCGGGGGCAACGGCTCATTCTTTAACGAATGGCCACTTGAAAGAAGGGGGGTGCGCGCAATCGGGCCGGATTGCGCGCACCCCGGGGGCAATTGCGCGCAAGCGGGTCCTTTAGCGCGCAAAGACCTTAGGGTGAGTGTTTATTCAAATGAAAGGAGCCAGCGGGGATTGCGCGCGAAGGCGGACCCCGAGGCTTTCTTGCGCGAAAGAAAGGAGGTTACCTGAAGTTCGTCATTGCGCGCGGAAGGGGTTGAATTGCGCGCACGAGAGACGTTTCGACTTCCAGCAACCCTTGAAACGTTGGGGGTCGCCTTGTATTTATAGGCAACCCCGGGCGCGGAATCCAGGGTGCAAGCGCGAAATTCTCCTCGCGGGCGCGGAATCGGGCACGGCGCGCCAGGGAGTCGCGCGGACCCGCGGCGCGCAAAATTGCGCGCCGGGCCGGCGCATTGCGCGCATCCCGGGGGGTTTGCGCGCGGAACATCACCTTTCCGCGCGGGCCTCTGAAATTCCGCGCAAGGCCTCCGGGCCCTCCGAAACGTTCTTCCGACTCCAAATATCACTTCGCTTTCCGCATCCGGAGTTTCGTTTGGGAACAACGGACTTTTCCGGCGTCTACAAAAGCCCCCCCTCGGAATCTGATCGGCGAGAGGTCGCAACGATCGGGTTCCGAGGGAGACGCCGGAATGCCGAAGTCCTGGGTGGCGCGGGACTTAGGCGCGCAAACAAGGGGCGCCGGTCGCGAAATTCGCCGCTGCGGTCGCGCAAAGCGCTTTCCGCGCAGCGCGGCCCCGGCCTGGGTTTCTGGAGAAAAGAGGGAGGTCATTCCTAGGAAAGGAGACCTCAGACCTAACCAATGTATCATCCCCCAACTTGTTCCAACACACGAGCGGGACAACGCTAGGGGCGTTGAGATTTTATCCGAACATAGGGAAACGAGAAAGGGTGAATCGCGTGTCCCGAATCCAGACATCCACAACGGTCGGCCTTCCAGGAAATGCCCAAGACGGTAGGCGGACAGTGGATCGACCATAACAACTGCAATAGACGGACCGAAAAAGGCCATCATTCATATTGCAGGAGGCGGACCACATGTCATCATGAATACCGCTTTGGGGTTCCTTCAGACACAAGGGTGGAAAATCCAGATCAACAGGGCATGCGAAGCGTGGGGCGAAGTGACGATTTGTTCGGACAGAATCCAACGCTCTCAAAATTGCGTCACCGTGGGGGAAGCGTATTAGGCGGATGCACTAATCTGGCCGTGAGTCACCTCAATTCTCAGACAGCACCTCTCTGACGAGGAAACCGTCGCTTCCCATCCTTGCGATGGGGCATCCCGAGCTGAATCGGGGAGAATATCACAACTGCACCACTCTACCCGAAGTCAGGCCAGACGGCCGGCGACGAGGAGGGGCGGGACTTAACGATCCCTGAGGCTGGACCCGAGTCGAAATGCCCGGGCGTTCCTACGTACTCCATCAAGATGGAGATCAAGCCACACGTAGTTCTGAGAGTGCAGTTTAACGTCATGCAGGACGTAGGACCCCATTTGGGGTAGATCTTAGTTTAGGGTCTTAGAGCTCGGACCATAAGGGCTGGATCTTAGTTTAAGGTCTTAGAGCTCGGACCATAAAGGTGGAGGATCTTAGTTTAAGGTCTTAGAGCTCGGACCATAGGGCTAGAGGATCTTAGTTTAAGGTCTTAGAGCTCGGACCATAAGGGCTAGAGGATCTTAGTTTAAGGTCTTAGAGCTCGGACCATAAGGGCTAGAGGATCTTAGTTTAAGGTCTTAGAGCTCGGACCATAAGGGCTAGATCTTAGTTTAAGGTCTTAGAGCTCGGACCATAAGGAGAGATCTTAGTTTAAGGTCTTAGAGCTCGGACCCGAAGGAGAGATCTTAGTTTAAGGTCTTAGAGCTCGGACCATAAGGGGAGATCTTAGTTTAAGGTCTTAGAGCTCGGACCATAAGGAGAGATCTTAGTTTAAGGTCTTAGAGCTCGGACCATAAAGGGAGATCTTAGTTTAAGGTCTTAGAGCTCGGACCATAAGGAGAGATCTTAGTTTAAGGTCTTAGAGCTCGGACCATAAGGGGAGATCTTAGTTTAAGGTCTTAGAGCTCGGACCATAAGGGGAGATCTTAGTTTAAGGTCTTAGAGCTCGGACCATAAGGCGAGATCTTAGTTTAAGGTCTTAGAGCTCGGACCATAAGGAGAGATCTTAGTTTAAGGTCTTAGAGCTCGGACCATAAGGAGAGATCTTAGTTTAAGGTCTTAGAGCTCGGACCATAAGGGGGGATCTTAGTTTAAGGTCTTAGAGCTCGGACCATAAGGGGAGATCTGAGTTTAAGGTCTTAGAGCTCGGACCAGAAGGAGAGATCTTAGTTTAAGGTCTTAGAGCTCGGACCATAAGGGGGGATCTTAGTTTAAGGTCTTAGAGCTCGGACCATAAGGAGAGATCTGAGTTTAATGTCTTAGAGCTCGGACCAGAAAGACTCAAAGCACGCCACATCGTGGTCATATCCCCTGGATATGCGAAGATGCACTGAGGGATAGTGTCAAGAGTGTCGAGGTTTCGCCTGGTTAGAATGGGAGGTGGAAAATGTGAATCATGCGGCCATTCACTCAAGGACTGGGGGCACCGGCGCAACGATATGGGAGTACTGCCGACCGTGGCGGAAAAGCAGCATCAATATCGCACTAACCGTTGGTGGAATGAGGCAGCAAACGAGCATCGACCGCTCAATCGCAGGATTCATATCGATTTGCTGCCCGAGGCCATTGGGGGTACCGGCCCGAGTCGGTGGGAGAGCACTGAGGCATTGTGTCCGAACCGTTCACGGGGGCTCCACCCAGGGCGTAGACGATGGGTCCGAATGAAAGGGAGCACGAAGCCTGAAAAGTGGAGGAAACCTGACCAAGCGGATCCTGACCCTCCTGGCAATAAACCAGAGTACTCTCGACACCGGTGGACCACGACAAGGGGTCGGGGAACACGCCTTGAAGGTGACCTGAAGGCGGCGGATTCCCCAGAGAAGGGGGAATCTCTAAGAGGTGGGGGGCTGGACCCGAAGTTTCAAACATCCGGGCGTTCCTACGTATCCCATAAGGATGGGAATCAAGCCGCACGTAGTTCTTGAAGCGCGGTGCAACACAATCGGGCACCAGCGCGGGGAAGAGTGCGGGTCTGACCCTCGCACACAAAAGGAGCGGCATTTGATATTTCTTGTTTGTCCTTAAAGATGAATGGTTTTTCTTTGTGCGGCGACATGCCCGTGATTGAGAAATCTCTGGCGTCGCCACAATAATCAAGCCACGGAAGGCATTGATGAATGGTGTGGTCATTAACCAGCGCCCAACATGAGTGTCCCCTGAGGAGGACATCACGATGCAGTGCCGTTTCTCGTCGGGCGGCCAAGACGATCACAGTTTACGGTCGTGTGGTAGGACCAGACAACACAGTTTAAGGTCGTGTGGTTCGGACCATGGAGGAATCCGCTTATTGCGGTACGGCGGACACGGCGGAGGTGGGAACATACCCAGCCCTGCGGTCACGCACGATTCCAGGAGAAGAGTCTTGGGATAGGGGTCTGCATATGTCCATCACCCGAGGGGCAGAGATGCTAGCCTCCGGATATACTGGGCCCAGAACGCAATTGTTCGGGCGACTCCCTCCTCCTTATGGGGACGAGGGTCCAGCTACGCATGGCCCTTGGGGAGAACATCCGCATATATCCTTGGTGCTCAGATCATGGGAGCCTCGAACGACATCATTACCCTGGTTGGTCTGCCTAACGTGTAGAGGCGTACCGGAGGTCAGTATGAAGAGAGTGTCAAGATTCCACTACAACGCACAAAGGCGGAGTGTGATGAGGACTGCGCAACCAATGTTCAGAGCCTGAGAGAGCTGACATGGCGATCAAGGACGTTGCTGACGCATTCGCAACACAACATCCGATCGCGTCAGCCTAAGACGGGGCAAGCAAAACGAGCATCAACCGCTCAATCGCAGGATTCATATCGAATTGCGGCCCAAAACCCGCCGGTAAATCGACCCGGAGCGGTGGGAGAGCACTGAGGCATCGTACCCAAACCGCTAACGAGGATCCCTTTGAGTGAAGGCTCGAACAAGAGGAAGCGCGGGGCCTGACAAGCAACACAGGACTTGTCGGGATTGAATCTGACACTACGAGTCATAGACCGAAGCACCCAAAACATGTTAACAGATCTCCGGAAAGGGTCGGAGGACTCACCCTGAGAGCAACCGAAGGGGGGCAGATCCCCGTGATCAACCAAGAGACGGGGCTGGACCTGAGACACAAGCGTCCAGGCGGTCCTACGTATCCCATAAGGATGGGAATCAAGCCATACGTAGTTCTGGAAAGGCGGTTTAACGTCATGCAGGACGATGAGGGGTGTGAGGTAGTCCCACACACGGGGGAGGCGTACGGCGCGGCCAGTAGACCGACGTGAATGAGGACGTAATCCCCCGCTCACGCGATACGCCTCGCACAAAAAGGAGGGGAACTGGGGGCCAGAGGCCCAACGCGGGATAGAGATTCCCAGGAAATGGGGCTGGGCCTGAAACATGAATGTCTAGGCGGTCCTACGTATCCCATAAGGATGGGAATCAAGCCATACGTAGTTCTTGAAGTGCAGTTTAACGTCATGCAGGACGATAAGGAAAAAAGAAGGGGGGAGCAGAAGGCATCCCCAAACGTGGGGGGGGGGGGGCGTACAGCGTGACGAGCAAACCGACGTGAATGAGGGCATAGCCCCGCACTCACACCATACGCCGCACACCCGGGGGCAACTGGGCCAAGGGCCCGAGATGGGATGGAAATTCCCGAAGGATGGGGCTGGGCCTGAAACAGGAATGTTCAGGCGGTCCTACGTATCCCATAAGGATGGGAATCAAGCCGCACGTAGTTCTAGAGAGGCAGTTTAACGTCATGCAGGACGAATGCTGAACAGTTTAACGTCTTGTAGCTCGGACGTAGTGCAGTTTAGCGTCATGCAGGACGAAGCACTTGGCAGTTTAACGTCTTGCAGCGCGGACGAATGCTGAACAGTTTAACGTCTTGTAGCCTGGACGAATGCAGTTTAACGTCGTGCAGGACGAAGTGCAGTTTAGCGTCATGCAGGACGATTGAACACTCAGGCAAAGTATTGCTTGAGGAACCTAGCGTTGGTGGGAGGAGTGACACGCTCACCATCCATAGTCGCTAGGGAGTACGCGCCATTGGGATAGACCTTGTGGACAACAAACGGTCCCTCCCACTTGGGCTCCAACTTGGGTGGCTTCCTGCCGGGGATCATCGGCGCTCTTAGGGCTAGCACTAGATCACCCTGCAGGAAGGAGCGGAGGCGAACCTTCTTATTGAAAGATCGAGCCATCCTGCTTTGATGCCTCTCCAAGTTGTGCAAAGCGCGAAGTCTATTCTCATCCAGTGCTTCCAACTCGACTAGACGGGCTTCAGCAACTCTGTCCGGCGCTTGCTGGTCGTAGACCGCAGTGCGCAAGGACGGTAACTGGATCTCGATGGGCAGGACGACCTCAGCTCCATACACCAGGGAATAAGGGGTCATCTGGGTGGAATTGCGAGTCGTCGTCCGATAAGCCCAGAGGGCGTTGGGGAGCTTGTCCGGCCAACTCTTCTTGTTCTGACCAACCATCTTTTGCAGAATGTTAGAGAGGGTTTTGTTAAACGCCTCGATCTGTCCATTCGCCTGCGCATGATAGCGAGATGTATGGTTCGAGCGGATGTTATACTTGGCGTACAACTTCTTCAACTCGGCTGCTCGGAAATTGGTTCCGTTATCCGCGAGGATAGCGTGAGGCACTCCAAATCGGTAGATGATGTTGGAGGTCACGAAGTCAGCGATCGAACAGGATTTGACCTCTCTGAGCGGAATCGCTTCTGCCCATTTGGAGAAGAAGTCCGTGGCGGTCAGAATGAACCGGCACTGGCGAGCTGTCGCCGGCGGGTAAGGTCCCACGACGTCCATCCCCCAGACTGCAAAGGGCCAGGAATACCTTGTGGTATGGAGAGGCTCCGGCGGCCGATGCACAAAGTTCGCATGAACCTGGCACGCATGGCACCTCCTGGCGTACTCGATGCAGTCATGGATCATAGAGGGCCAGAAGTATCCCAACCTCCGAATCTGGTGGGACAGCTTCGGCCCAGTCTGGTGGGCGCCACATGAACCAGCATGAACCTCTCGCATGACTCGTGGGATCTCGACTCCCTGAAGGCAACGGAGGAGAACACCATCAAACCCGCGCTTGTAGAGGATCTGCTCCAGACCGGGACTGCTCTGGAGGACGAACTGCGATGCGCGGCGTCGAACTCGCTCACGCTCGGCCCGATCTGACGGAAGAATGCCATGTTGGAGGTACTCAACCAAAGGCGCCCTCCAATCATGGGCTGATTCGACTGCTATATCTGGGGTACTCGGGGCTCCGGGCATAGGGGCAACCGTGGTGAGGTTACTTACCAACGGGCCGCGATCTTCTTCCGGGATAACGGGAGCGATGAGCCTGCGGCGCGTCACGCGGACGATCAGGTTGTCCTGTTCAGGTTCCGCAAGTGACGCAGCCAGGCTGGCCAAAGCATCTGCTCGACCGTTCTGCGACCGGGGAACATGGACAATTTCCGGCCGAGAAGGGAACCGGGCCATCAGAAGAAGGGTGCACTCCAACAATGGCACAAGTTCCGGCTTCCTGACAACGTAGTCGCCATTGATCTGCTTAACGACCAGCTCGGAGTCCCCTTTCACGCACAGACGGGGCACGTCGATCTCGAGAGCCAACTCGAGGCCGGTGATGAGGGCATGGTATTCCGCCTCATTGTTGGTACAGCCCTCTGACAACAGGAAAGAGTATGGCAGCACGGCTCGCTCCGGGGTAATGAAGACGATGCCCAAGCCCACTCTATTGAGCTTAGGATTATCGAGTCTTCTACCGGTGGGGCTCCGGGAGGCACCGTCAAAGTGCATCTGCCAGCATGGATCGGCTCGATCAACCGAGAGAATGGTCTCGTCAGGAAAGCCTAGATCCAGCGGCTGATCCGCGGAGGTCGGGTGAGCGGCCAGAAAGTCTGCCAATGCCTGCCCTTTGATGGCCTTCTGAGACACATACCTGATGTCGAACTGCTGGAGAATCACAGCCCACCGCGCTAGACGGCCAGTCAACATAGGTCGGCTCAGGATATATTTCAACGGGTCTACCCGAGAAACCAACTGTACCTCATGGTGCTGCAAGTAGTGCCGTAATTTCTGTACGGCAAATACGAGCGCCAGGCAGCTCTTCTCGATGGGGGAATACCTAACCTCCGCATCGAGGAGCATGCGACTGAGGTAATAGAGGCTATTCTCTGTTCCCTCGTTGTTCTTCTGGGCGAGAAGGGCACCCATGGACCGTTCCAGGGCGGTCACATAAAGGACCAGCGGCTTTCCGGATACGGGCGGCATCAGGACCGGAGGTTGAAGCAGGTACTGCTTGATTTCCTCGAAAGCGGTCTGACACTCTTTATCCCATACATAGGTGGCACCTTTCTTCATAAGCCGAGAAAAGGGCTTACACTTGCCGGCCAGATTCGCAATGAATCGGCGTATATAGGCTAAGTGGCCTTGGAACCCTTGCAGTTCCCGGACGGTACCCGGGGGAGGCATCTGGATAATCGCCCTGATTTTCTCTGGGTCGATCTCAATACCCCGGTATCTTACCACAAATCCAAGGAACTTTCCGGAGGTGACCCCAAAGGCACACTTCAACGGGTTCATCTTCAGGCAGCGAGACCGGAGGAAGCTGAACACTTTCTCAAGATCTTTGAGATGGTCCTGACGCTGGCGCGATTTGACAACCAAGTCGTCGACGTAGCATTCCACCAGTGTGCCGAGGATTGGCTTGAATATGCGGTGCATCGCCCGTTGGTAGGTGGCACCTGCATTCTTCAGGCCGAAGGGCATGACCCGGTAGCAAAAGGTACCTTGGGGGGCCCTGAAGGTAGTGAACTCCTCATCCTCAGGGGCCATCCGAATTTGGTTGTATCCGGAGTATCCATCCATGAAGGAGAGGGCTTGGAACCCTTCCGTGGCATCAATCAACAGCTCTGTCACTGGAAGGGGAAAATCATCCTTCGGACAGTGGCGGTTGAGATCGCGGAAGTCGATGCAGACTCTAATCTGCCCGTTCTTCTTCCTGACCGGCACAATGTTGGCCAGCCATTTGGGGTACTGAACTTCCCTCACGAAGTTGGCTTTGATAAGCTTGTCAACTTCGGCCTCAACCATGGCACCATGGGATGGGTGCATCTTCCTGGGAGGCTGCTTGAACCCGCGATGGTTCGCCGGGAGACCAAGGCGGTGGACGGCTACCTGAGGATCTAGCCCCGGCATCTCGTCATAGCCCCAAGCGAACACATCACGGTGCTGCCTGAGAAAGTCCACGTACTGCTGCCGCTCCTCAGAGGGCATGGCGGCACTAACCAACGTGGGTCTTGGATCGGCCTCGGTTCCAAGGTTCACCTGTATTAACTCATCGACCGTGGCGGGGACGCCCTCCTCAAAGGCTGGGGGTGCGTCTTCCATACCCTCTCCACTCGGGGAGGGATCATCCACGGGAGAGACTGCGTTGGAAACTGCATTGGGGCTACCAGGTCCTGCTGGGCCACTGGTGCTGGCGCGGGCGGTCGCGGCCGTCTCATCAGGAGACTCGCGGACCGTCAAGACCATGGCGACGTCCAACCGGTGAATCGGGAGGACGTAAGCGTCATCCAGACCTGCCCAGGGATCGCTTGCAACAGCGACAGGCTCAACCTCACCTGCCAGGATCTGCTTATCCTTGCTCTTGTAATAGTCCGCGTCCAGATAACGGGCTTCACATGAGGCAAAAGGAGAGGCATCTCCTTGAAGCACGCCTACTCGACCATTAAGGGAGTATTTGAGGCATTGGTGGTATGATGAGGGAACCGCCGCATGAAGGTGGAGCCATGGCCTGCCCATCAATGCGTTATACGCAGTGTCCTGAGAGACTACCATGAATTCGGTGTTGGCAACCAAGTCACCGAACTGGGTCTTCAAACGTATCTTGCCGAACGGGGTTTGCTCGGTGCGGTCGTACCCCTGGATCCTTAGGTCGGAGGGAATCAAGTCATCCTCAGACAACCCCAATCTCCGGAGCGTCCGAGTCGGAATCAGGTTGATCCCGGATCCCGTGTCGACAAGACAGCGCCGGACTTCAAGGCCATTGAACTGGCCAGTGACATACAACGGACGAATGTGTCCCTGTATAGGAGGGTCTTCATCCTTACCTGAGAACGAGATAACTGCCTGACATTCGGCGTCCTCGATCGTTTCGGCGTGAAAGGCCTCTGCAGCCGCAACCTCTGTCTCAAACTGGAGGGGGCTCTTCAGGGCTTCAGCGAGTGCCTCGCGCATCTCAGATGACATGCACAGAGCCTCAAGGATGGAGAGCCTTGCTGGGATGTCGGCCAAGTGCTTCAGGACATCATACTTTTTGGCCAAGCGCGAGCTCCTGGTTGCAGGAGGTTGCTCTGCGATTGGTGGCATGACGGGCCTTACCGGTTGGATCGGCGGCCGACTGGTGCTTGGCGCATCCCGCTGTTCACTGGTCGCAGTCCGGGAAATGGTCACCGTACTGGAGTCAGGAGGCCGGGATGGACTTGTGGCAAGGCGGAGCTGGTCGCGACGCGGCTGAGGCGGTTCTGCCTGGTCCCACACCACAAACAGTGGCGGAGGCGAATCCGTCATCCCCGGATGGGGAGCCTGCGCACGTTGAGCTCGATCTTGAGCCTGCTGCCTAGTCTCAGTGGCGTGCACGGCCTGGCTGGAGGTACCAATGGCTGTGCCCCGGCGACTCCTGCTGCTGCGGTTCTTCCGACGGTGGCGACGACCGGGGACGCTAGGGAGGTCCACCTGGTGTTCTTCAATGTCGGGAACCGAAAAGGGATTTACCAGCTCGACGGTATTAACCGAAGCGTACCCAACACCCGCCATCCGTGGGGGGGGGGAACCCAGGCCATCGACGTCGTGAGACAGAATGCCTGATTTCCCTTCCCCAGCCCCTGGCGGGTAAGACTGAATGCTTGGCCGGGCAACACGCCGGTCTTCCAACACCTCTGAAAGCCATCGGTCTTCGTATTGAGGAGAAGAGATTCACGTCGGGTTCACCATTTTTCTGTTTCGGTGCGGATGTGCGTCGGGTTACGCTGTTCCGCCAGGACGCGTTCGCGCGTGCACCCGTCAACCCGAGGGGATGGGCGTGCGGCTTGTGGTCCCGCAGTCCCGCTTTCCAAGGGCGGGCGGCATTCGTCCCTTATTCAGGGGCGTCTGCTCCTTGATCGAAACCGGGATGATGGGATGTCGGCTCCTCCTTCCTTGGACGTCTCCTTGGAACTCGTCGCCTAATCCGGGTCTCCCTCATAGACTTAAGAATGTTCGTGAATCTCGTTCCCGGCGCCATATCTTCATGGACACCGGTTAATTACGCTGCTTCCGCCCGGACGCTCCAAGGAGTCTGGGAGGGGCAGCAACCTGCGGTGAGAAGGCCGGGTGGCTCTGGGTGCTGGGGGCATGTCGTAACACTGCGGCTCTGCACATCTGTCTTCCGTCCCTAATAGGGCTTCTCGAAGGCATGATGGCCTGAGGCATCCCGTACTAGGTGCGGGGAACTGTGTCACCTGAGGTTTTCCTCAGCTTCCCATGTTTAACACGGGGTATGCCGCGAGTTTAACGTCCAGCGGGGACGGCATCGGACCGATCAACACGAAAAGCGGATCAGATGACAGAACCCCTTGCGGGAAACCTCCGACGCTGGGGCCAGCACATGGGCGGCTTCCCAAATGATGTGGAGTGGAGTGAAGTGGCATGACCCCACCGGGATGTGGCGTCCCGGGTAAGGATCAGGATGGATGATGAAGTGAAGAGCTTGGACCCCAGAGGGGCTTCCTACGTACCGCGCGTTAACACGGATCAAAGTCAACGTAGTTCGGGCATACAGTTTAACGTCATTCTGGACGTCGGCAAGCCGACTCACGAAGAGGTCGAGGCCGCCGGGCGGAGGATTGAACCGAACCACCTCGCACAGAGGGGGATGGAACGGCCGGGTGGATCACAGTTTCACGTCATGCTGGACGATAAAAGGGGAAATGGAAAAGGGGGGCTGTGGGGAGGCACCGTGGAGATACACACGGGCAGTCTCCCACAGGGGCGGATTCATAGGTGAATCAACGCAGGCGTGAACCCTGGAGGGGTCCACTGATGGACGAACCGACGTAAATACGACCGGGACGACCAAGTGGTGGGCTTGAACCTCGGGGAGGCTTCCTACATACCCTGTATAGAAGACAGGGATCAAAGTCCACGTAGTTCATTCTGTCAGGACTTACGCACTTGAGGCAGCCCGGTTGCAGCAAAACTCAGTTGGAAGGGACTTGGACCGAAAGCGGAAGACACCTCGATCCCAGTCATACCCTCTACTGGCTTCGGCCGTGGGGAGGCGCAATGGAGATACACATGTGCAGCCTCCCACGAGGAACTAGGGGTTTGTAATACCCCGCCCCCGTAGGGAAAAGCCACTCCCATTAAATCGCCCCGAAAGCGGGACAATCCCGACATCCCTGCAGAGACGAGCGGGTGGGGGCCACATCCAAACCGGGGGAGATCCTGCGTGCAGAGCACGGGATCGGATGAAGCGGACGGTTTAACGTCTTGCCGGACGAAGTACAGTTTAACGTCGTGTGTTGAGGACGAAGCGGACGGTTTAACGTCTTGCCGGACGAAGTACAGTTTAACGTCGTGTGTTGAGGACGAGGCGGACGGTTTAACGTCTTGCCGGACGAAGTACAGTTTAACGTCGTGTGTTGAGGACGAAACACTTGGCAGTTTAACGTCTTGCAGCGCGGACGATGGGGCTAGGCAGTTTAACGTCGTGCAGCTTGGACGAATGTGCAGTTTAACGTCATGCTGGACGAATATGCAGTTTAACGTCATGCTGGACGTATGCGCAGTTTAACGTCATGCGGGACGAATGCTGAACAGTTTAACGTCTTGTAGCTCGGACGTATGCGCAGTTTAACGTCATGCAGGGCAGAGGTTGCCGGACGATGGGTGTATGTCACTTCGCACGAACCTGGAGGGCCGCACGGGAAGACAACGCACGGTGCGGGCACCCAGGATGAAGAGCATCGGGCGCCACGCGTGCAGGTACCCTTAGGAGGTCAACGGGGACGACCCTGGCAGATTGCGCGCAAAAAGGAAGCTTTGCGCGCAATACTGCGGGCCAGCGCGCAATCGGGGCGGCTGGCGCGCAATTGGGCCAGCGCCTTGCGCGCGGATGCTTGAGAATGCTCACACCGGGCTTCGGATAGCGCGCGGGGGCAACGGCTCATTCTTTAACGAATGGCCACTTGAAAGAAGGGGGGTGCGCGCAATCGGGCCGGATTGCGCGCACCCCGGGGGCAATTGCGCGCAAGCGGGTCCTTTTGCGCGCAAAGACCTTAGGGTGAGTGTTTATTCAAATGAAAGGAGCCAGCGGGGATTGCGCGCGAAGGCGGACCCCGAGGCTTTCTTGCGCGAAAGAAAGGAGGTTACCTGAAGTTCGTCATTGCGCGCGGAAGGGGTTGAATTGCGCGCACGAGAGACGTTTCGACTTCCAGCAACCCTTGAAACGTTGGGGGTCGCCTTGTATTTATAGGCAACCCCAGGCGCGGAATCCAGGGTGCGAGCGCGAAATTCTCCTCGCGGGCGCGGAATCGGGCACGGCGCGCCAGGGAGTCGCGCGGACCCGCGGCGCGCAAAATTGCGCGCCGGGCCGGCGCATTGCGCGCATCCCGGGGGGTTTGCGCGCGGAACATCACCTTTGCGCGCGGGCCTCTGAAATTCCGTGCAAGGCCTTCGGGCCCTCCGAAACGTTCTTCCGACTCCAAATATCACTTCGCTTTCCGCATCCGGAGTTTCGTTTGGGAACAACGGACTTTTCCGGCGTCTACAGCGATACTTGCCTCTGGTAGAGTTTTCCTACAATAATATCTACCACGCTACCATCGGTATGGCCCCGTTTGAATATTTGTACGGGAGGCCATTCCGTTCACCAATGTGTTGGACCGAAGTAGGAGAGGAAGGAATCCTTTGCCCGGAAGTGATGCAGAGCACGACAGAGAAGGTTCAGCTCATACGATAAAGGATGAAGGCAGCCCAGGACCGACAGAAGTCTTATGCAGATACCAAGAGGAGGCCCTTGGATTTTGATGTTGGAGACCATGTGTTCTTGAAGGTCTCCCCTCGGTGTAGGAAGTGGAGGTTCGACAAGGGTAGTAAGCTTTCTCCCAGGTTCATCAGACCCTTCGATGTGTTGTGGTGGGTCATGGAAGTGGCTTATCAACTAGCGTTACCACCGCCGCTACTGAGGATACATGATGTCTTCCATGTGTCCCAGCTCCACCGGTATCTGTACGATGATTCAAACGTCTTTGATTGGGGTTAGCTGGACATTGAGGGCAACATGACTTTTGAGGAGAGACTAGTGAGGATCGGGGATCGCACGGAGAAGGTGCTTTGTGGGTGAACCATTCCCTTGGTTTGTGTGTTGTGGAGACATGGTGGGCTTGATGAGAGTACGTGGGAGAGGGAAGCACAGATGCGTACCCAGTACCCAGAGTTGTTTTGAGATTTGTTCTTTGTTGTACATGTTGTAGTAGAACATTTTGTCCTTTTGGCTATGGAATTTACTGGTTTTCATTCCTCTGGATGTGTGTGAAAAGCCCTAGCTATGGGGGAGGAGAGGACCCGGCACCTAATCAAGACGCATTAAGGTGGATGCGATTAAACCTGTGCAGGCGAGTAAGTGCTGCCCAAAGAAGATAATATATTGACATTGGGGAGGAGACTCCCCAACCCACATGCCTGGGCAGTTTGGAATGGCATGTTGCTTGGTTCTTGACAGGGGAGTGTTTTTAGTTAGTATGGGTTCACTCCTAAGAGGTATCTTTCGAGGTGGTTGTTCAGACCCTCTCTTTTCTTCTGGTTTGTTTTGATTCTCGGGGACGAGAATCGTTTAAGAGGTATCTGATGTAATGGCCTGGGTTTTGGGGTCCATTACTTTGTGAAAATATCATGTTGGGTTTTCTGGTCTGGGAATAACGGTGGTGTAGGCCTACCAGTAGCCTTAGCCTACCGGTAGAAGGCCTACCGGTAGCTCGGTCTACCGGTAGCCGCAGCCTACCGGTAGCTCTGTCTACCGGTAGCTCGTCCTACCGGTAGCTGCAGCTACTGGTGGCTCTATTTACCGGTAGTTTAGCCTACTGGTAGCTGCAGCATATTGGTAGCGCGGCCTACCGGTAGCTGCAGCCTACCGGTAGACCAGTCTACCTGAAGCTCCAGCCTACCGGTGGCCCGAGCTACCGGTAGCTGCAGCCTAACGGTTTCTCGGCCTACCGGTGGTTGTAGCCTACTGGTAGCTTGCATACCGGTGGCCATCACCCATAGGTATCCCTCAACCACCGATGGCTCTGGCCTACCACGCGGGTTCTTTCCAGTGGGGTTCCTTCTTGCGCAATTAGGGTTTTAAACCAAATTTTTTTTACATCATTAAGCATGTTATAAATCCCAGTAACGCACATGAATGTTTTCATTAAATAATTAATGAAATAATGCATATTTTTAAACCACCAAACCCTTTAATGACGTGTGGGGCTGCGTGTCCAACCCACGATCCCGCGCCTCACGCGGTTTCACATTCTTATCTCAACCATTCGAGGCCATTATAAACTAAAGGGTTAGGCGTGGTTTCTTCATTCCTCGATCACGGCTTTTCACGAACATCTTTTGGTGCATTGGGTGAGCCACATCGTTATCCCTAATGATCCGCACCCAGCCAAAGGCCGATCGTCTATCAACAGGTAGGGAATTTTCTCCTTTATCTCTCTCTTTTGTGTATCATGCGGGGTGGGTGTGCTTTTGATTCTATATAATTGGACAATCTAGACCTAAATAAAGATAATGAATGGATTCTCTAAAGAAATAAGGGGGGGGGTGATCTTTGATGCTGCTTTATATTATGATCTTCTTTCTAAATTATGCGGGCTTACGCCTACTCAAAATAAGGGTCGTTGTTGGTCTTTCATTGTGCACTAATGAACCCATGGGGATGTTTTTTTAGTGGTTTGTTTTTGGTTGTGAGCTCCTACTGTAAAAAGAAATTAATCATTTACACCCGGTTAAATAAATTGAAAGCACCAGTATCGATCCTTCTGTGATAACCCTCGGTAAGGCATACGGAAATTGAAATCATGGAGTGTGAAAAATCATTTAAATATGAAAATATCGGCATGGCCCTCCTTTGTGTCGATGGTAGTGGTTTGGTTGTTCCCTTTTTACGGGCTGATTGCTAGAGATATGGGAGGGGATGAGATCCTCTATATTCATACTCTCAATGGTTGTGGAATCAGAGATGGGATCCCCTGTTGTTATGGATTCAGTATTTGGAAGTTTTAAGACATGATGGTTACCCTTTTTATATCATGAATTGAGGTGGTATCATCTGTTGTTGAGAACCGGGTGGGGGTGTTATGGCTGATGATTGACTATTTACTTTCCTAGACTTGTGTCTATGCTGACAAGTTGCCTAGTAGTGCTTAAACATATTTATACATTATCACCGAACATGAAACAAGAATTGGACAAATGGGTTTTGTTGGTGAGAGTCGTGACATGAACTTAGTGTTGTTTGTTCTCTTTTGGAGGGCTGAAGAAAAACCGAAACTTTGGGTGAGTGCTTGTTACCTGTATCTATATTTATAGTTTTATGTTTATTATTCGCACCCCACCCAAGTTGAGCACTTAGTGCTGAACACCAACACTTCATGGGGGAGGGTGTTTTTCCCAACACTATTAATAGTGGTTGGTTATTAGATCATTTTCTGCTCCTTTTCCCGAATAGCCCAAGTATCTTCGGGCAGGTTGTGATGGCCTGATGTCCATTATTAGCCCAAGAACCTTCATGCGGGGTAGTGTGGTGGTTGCCCAGGTGTGTGAGATAGCTGGTTTCCCATGGATTTTCGGGATAAGGCCTAGGTGTCTTCGGGCGTGGCAGTGAATCTTCTAGCCCCCGCGGCGAACCGCTACTCCCGGTGGAACACTACCGGTAGAGCGACACCCTTCCCGCCTACCCATGGCCTGCCCGGCCCCACCGACGCCCTTCCCGGCGCCTCAACGCACGGCCCGCTTCCCTGCGCATCACCCTGTGCACTACCTGGTGCCCCGCGTGTGCTGCACGTGCCCCTGCGCACAGCCTTACGTGCTGCCCTGTGCCCCCGCACACTACCCGTGCTCGTGCGCGCCGCCCTATGCCTTCTGCGGTCCACCTGCATGCTGCCCATACCCCCATCGAGTCGCCCTGCGTGCTTCTTGTCACCCTTGTGCCCTACCCGTGCCCCTGTGCGCTGCTCTGCGCGCTGGTCGGCACACCTGGTGTCTTGCCACAGCCCACCCATCACCCCTACACCCTGCCCAACACCTCCGCAGTGTCCCAGCGGCCTGCCCAGTGCCCCCTTGATGTCTCCACTCCATCTCCGACACCCAGCCGAGCCGGCATCCCAGCCCCCTCAGGATTCCGTGTTCGAACCATCCCAGCCATTCCCTTCGGGCCGAGCCATGCCGTGTCGCGCCCTCACAACGCTCCAGGCCGAACTGGCCCCAAGCCCGGGCCGAACCTCCCTTGCGGTCCACTGAGCCAGGCCCATCAGACCGGGTCAAAACATAGCGGGCTGACCCACCCAACATGCCACGATAGACCCAGTGAGTGTGAACAGGTCGACCCACACTGTGTTGGGCTGAGTCGGTATGACCAGGTCAGACCGGACTCAGGCCCATTATTGACACATTATCTTCATGGGCCATATCTTTGGCACAGGATGTTTGTTTGACAAACCATCAATGACACCAGTTTTTTATGGAGTGTATCCGTACTTTTTATTATACCCCACAAAAGTTCGGGATATAGTTGAGTTACAGTCAGGTTGGATCGTACACGAATCAAATGAAGCTCTAGGGATAAAAAGGCTAATAACTAACAGACCGGGCGTCTGATTGACGCATCGTCTATTGTGTTGAGACCCCTATGACGTGGAGGACCTTTGAGATACTTCATCATGGAACTTCGTGATAGTTGGAGTATCAACCATTGACTTGTGGAGTGGATATTACAGAGACAAGCAAGATTTTGTGCGGGAACATAGTAGCTGGCTAAGACTTGATGATTGCCGATTGATTCGACTCAGAGTGATTCGACTAGCCTAGTGGGGAGCGCCTTAGTGTGACCATGGAAGACCCATGGTGGGGAGCGCCTATGTGTGAGCGCGGAAGACCCATGGTACCCGACACGTGGAGTGCCTCATCATGCTATGAGGTGGAGCACCTTTGTGGGAGCACAGCTGACCCATTATGGGGAGCACCTCTGTGTGGGTGCGGCAGATCTATGGTACTCCATAGGAGAAGTACCTCCATTGTCCACATTAGTGGAAAGTGCCTTTGTGTGATGCAGCAGACCAACTGTACTCGATAGAGGAGTTCTCCAGCTGTCGAGGGTTCAGATTGATACTACCCCTAGAATAAAATCCTAGTTTATTTGAGTTAGTAACATATGTGTTTTCCTCATTATTGATATGGGTTACTAGATAACTTATGTATATGTATGGGAATATTTTTATGTAATAGTTATCTGTTGATTTAATACTTTGTGTTTTATCCTTATTTTGGTTTTGTGAGACCTTGAGGGTCTCGCGGGTTCCTACATAGTATCTTTTTACTCACCCCTACACGGGCTATGCCCGCACCTTATTGTGTTGGTTATAGACGACAAACAGCGCATACTGAGGTAGAGAGAGCAGGACTGGACTATACCCGGAGGTGGACCACTCGGTGTGACGATACACAGAGGAGACAGACATATGTGGAGTACTAAGGAGACCATCTGTACCTACACTTCAGGCAGGAACCCTGGTGGACGACCCTGTGCTACTTTACATTCCTTCAGTTTTACTTTATTTCCAGTTGTAATTTTATGTAATAACTGGGATTGTATTTCTGGCCCCTTTTACATTCCATCACATCTTTTTTATATAGATTTACTTAGTTTTTTTCTTCCAGTTGTGTACACTGTTGTGTTTTTTTGTAGTTACAAAGTCAATGCATTCCTACTTTAAGGATTTAGGCCTTTGGTACTAGTCTCCATCCTCAGGACTATATAAGGCAGGCTTGGTGTTGTCACGATATGGGCCCCGGGGGATGGGTCGTAACAAATTGGTATAAGAGGAGTCGGTTCTACCATTGAACTTTTTACTCTGATATTTCTTTTTTGGGAAGGTATACTGATAAGTGTAATAAGTGCGGTTTTCAGTTCAGGGAGTCTAGTGTTGGTACGGGTGGCCGACGTATCCATACACCAGGACCCTGACTTCTAATTTCCTACCCAATGCATGAATCCACTAATTGCGTGTGTTCTTTCAATATATTTCTTTATATCAGCTCAACCAGGTCAGCTCACTAGGTATAATATTTTGACCATGTCTCATCTCTTTCTTTTAGGATGCCTCACTGTAGAGCCCTGAGAGTCAGACTCTCTAACAGCACACTGAGTGAGGAGGCCTTAATGCAGGGACCTTTAACAGTAAAGGCACCAGTGGTACCACTTTTCATTGGGACAATGATGCCACCATCCCTAGAAGTGGACAATGCACGTCGCTTGAGCGCATTGTATGAGTTCTATCACTAGAGGCCACAAATTTTTTGGGGATACATGGACCCATAAGCGTCTAAGGTTTGGCTGGAGGATATGTTTAGAGTCTTCAGGCTAGTAGGGACACAAGCAGACTACATGGTGATCCATGCCGCAAGTCTCCTTCAGGCAGCAGGAGGAAGATTGTGGAGCCTGATGCTCCAGGTCCACGTCGATGCGACACTACTCTGGATAGTCTTTCAGAGCCTGTTCTAGGTGGAGTTTTTTTCAACCACCCTTTGTGTGGTGCAGATACATGAGCTACTACATCTAAAATCGGGTATCATGATGGTGGCTCGGCACTCATCAAGGATCACCGATCTCTCACACTACTCCACAGATATGGTACAAGATCCATTCTTCCAGGCCTTGACCTTTGAGAAGGGGCTGAGGAGAGAGATTAGGGCTTTGATGATCTCACTCAGCATCCCGACGCTAGCATGGGTGTTATATAAGGACCTCCTAGTTGATATTTTTCATGATGAGTATTCTCCGGCAACGAGACCCACCACTAGTCGACATTCAGTAGAGTCTTCTACAACTGGAAGTAGACAGATGACACAATGGTCCATGAGGACCACACACATAGGTGGGCAACCGCAAGACTTATGATCTTTTGCATGGGGAACCTGGGGTAGTGACTTACCTCTCAGGATTAGGTATTCTTACTCATGCGGTGGGCAAGGTCACAAGGCTCATGAATGTCCGACCGGCCATTCTACTGATCAACATGTGGTTGAGGGACCTCCCAGGAAGAGCCATATGTTCGATCGAAGAAGTCCGAAGGGAGGAGTCGAACGTGCTAGAGGAGCTGGACGTGCAGTTAGCAGTGGACTACGTTTCAAGGTGTTACAAACACCACTACCAGGAGGTCCACCATGACCACAGGGTGTGAATGCGAAGGGGATAACTCAACTTTAGGTAGCTGAGGCTTGCGATTACGGTGCACTGGAGATGATTTGATATATGATCTGGGTCTAATCTACCTTAACATAAATTCTTATAGACTAAGGTGTTGGTCAACCTTTCATTGAAACATCCCTCGTTTGATGCTCATAGTTTCTGAAGGAGAAGTTAGTTCGATCCTTACAGCTAGAGACTCTTACAAGAGTTGTTTCGACAATTACGCACTAGTTCCGACAGCGCGATCTTACTCTAGGTGGCGAGATAAATGGCTGGGATCTCCTAGTAGCGGAATTATGGCCCTATGATGCCATCTTGGGTATGGACTGGTAATCTATAGTCTATGCTTAGATCGAATGTATTGGGTTCAAAGTGAAGTGTGTTCATACGGATGGGACAAGGTTCACCTTTACTCGAGAGAGGGGATCCTTTACCGTGTAGGATAGACTTACTCGGAGGAGGGTGCATCCAATCACTCACCAGTTGGCTTGCCTTACCCTCGGAGCAGTAAATGTGGAGAGTTTGACTTATCCGGTAGTAGTGGACCAGAATGTGGATGTTTTCCTTGATGATGTTCTAGGACTAACTCCTCACATAGAGGTATACTTCTATATTGACTTGTGCCAGAGGATGGTACTGATATCTACTCTATCATATCGTATGGCTCTTTCTGGGCTTCATGAGTTTCGGGTACATCTAGAGGAATTGCAGGGGAAAGGATTCATCCATCCCAGTGTTTCCCCCTGTGCAACCCCTATTCTATTCCCCATGAAGGTAGATGGGAGATTCATGCTATGTGTTTACTACTATCACTGGAACTAGGTGACCGTGAAGAACAAGTACCCACTCCCAAGGACTGACAGCCACTTTGATCAGCTGAAATGAGCATGGTGGTTCTCAAAGTTTGACCTCAGATTAGGCTATCACCAACTCATCGTTCAAGATGAAGATGTATAGAAGACGACCTTTAGATATTGGTATGGCCACATTTAGTTCTTGGTTATTCCTTTTGGCGTAACCAATGCTCTAGCAGTGTTCATGAGTCTCATGAAGAGGATCTTCCAGCCGTACCTTGATCGCATTGTCGTAGTCTTCATCGATGTCATTCAGATCTACTCTCCTACTGAGGAGGAGCATGCCTACCATTTACAGGCAGTACTAGACACACTCTGAGAGCCCCAGTTTTTTGGTAAGCTCTCGAAGTGCCAGTTTTGGATTTTGGAGGTTAACTTCCTGGGACATGTCATCTCAGAGGCTGGAGTTGTAGTTGATCCAGCGATGACCAAGGCTGTACTTGTTTGGAAGCCACCCAAGACTGTGGAATAGTTACGAAGTTTCTTTGGTTTGGCTGGGCACTACTGGAGATTCGTTCAAAAATTATCTAGGGTCGTTGCACCACTATCAGCCTTGATGAAGAAGGGGAAACCCTTAGTTTGGTCAGAGAGATGCCAGCAGGGCATTTAGGAGGTGAGGTAGAAGCTAACTGTTGCCCCATCTTGTGGCTTCCAGAGGAAGGCGTAGGGTACATAGTTTACTGTGACGCATCATGGACTAGACTTGGGTGTCCTGATGTAGGAGAGAGCGATGATTGCATATGGTTCTTGTCAGTTGAGATAGCACGAGAAGAACTACACTACCCATGACGTGGAGTGAGCAGCAGTGGTCTTCGCCTTGAGGATGTGGTGGGACTACGTGATGGGCTAATATATTACCATGTAATCTGATCACTAGACTCTCAGGTATATAATATCTCAGAAGTACCTAAACATGAGACATCAACATTGGCTTTAGTTCCTCCAAGAATATGACTTTGAGATAGTCTATACACCTGGGAAGGGGAAATTTGTTGCAGATGCGCTCAGCAGGAGTACTGGTATACAGCTGCTAGGAGAGGCGAAAGAGCAGCTGACTGATTTACAGAAATCCATTGCGGATAGAGATGGAGCAGCCTATCTGTAGTCACTTACAGTCACTCCTCCACTTCTTCAGTGAGTTAGGGAGTCACAAAATGGGGGCATTGAATGTGAGATACGACGTGCTCAGATATACATAAGAAAGGATTGTGATGGATTCAATGAAAGTGGGGAGAATGTCATCCTCTTCAGAAAATGTACCATGGTACAAATGGCATATCTGGAGGAAGTGTTGAGGGAGTTAAAAACATCCCCTCTAGAGGTACATCTAGGAGTGGCGAAGATGTATCAGGATCTTCGACGAAAAAACTGGTGGCTAGGTATTAAGAAGGTGGTAGCAGAGTTGGTCTCATGGTGCCTCACATTCCAGCATGTGAAGGGAATACACTAGGTACCAGCAGGCTTGGTTCATCCCTTAGAGGTCCTAGAGTGGAATTAGGATGGGATATCCATGGACTTAGTGATGGGCCTACCACAGACATCTAGGGTCACGACTCAATTTGGGTGATCATTGACCGACTCACCAAGTCGGCCCACTTCCTACCGATTAGAGGGCAGGGTTCATTATAGAGCTTGGGATGCCTCTATTTGAATGAGATTGTGCGTTACATGGTATACCTTCGACGATTTTCTCCGATCGTGATGCATGGTTTACATCCAGGATATAAAAGGGGTTCTAGGAGGCTTTAAGAACATAGATTGTCTTGAGCACCACCTTCCATCATCAGACATATGGTCAGACCGAGAAGCCCATCCAGACCCTCGAGTACATGCTATGTGCATGTGTCCTTGACTTCGGTCATAGATGGGAGGATCACATTCCTTTGGTGGAGTTTTCTTACAACAATATTTATCACTCCACCATAGTGATGGAACCTTTCGAGACGTTGTACGAGCGACCTGGAAGATCACCTTTGTGCTGGATTGACCTTGGGGAGTGAGAACTGGTGAGACTAGAGATAGTACATGCTACCATGGAGAAGGTGGAGATTATCCATGAGTGGATGAAAACTACAAAAAGTAGGTAGATGTCGTATGCTGACAGAAGACGGAGACCTCTGGAGTTCGAGGATGGTGACCACATCTTTCTACGGGTCTCACCTAGACATGGTCTACGAAGATTTGTCTTAGGCGGCAAGTTATATATGTTATTCATCAGACCATTCCAGGTCCTCATTATAGTAGGAGAGGTGGCTTACCGCTTAACTCTTCTACCTCGGTTTCACCAGGTGCATGATGTGTTCCACGTATCCCAGGTGAGGAGATACGTGCACAACCCTTCCCACTTCATCAACCATGGAGAGTTGGATGTCGGCGATGGGGAGACTTTTACAGATGTTCCAGTAGAGATCAAGGATTGATATGAGCGGTTCCTTCATGTATGGTCGATTCCTATGGTGCACGTTTGCTGGAAGCAAAGGATCCTCAAGAGAGAACATAATAAACAGAGGCTCAGATTTGTTCTCAGTACCCTGGACATATTCTAACATAGAGAAACATCCCTCCTCATCATTGTCAATGAACCGACACACGAGCTTGGATTGGTAGTGCGTGACGAATGCGGAGAACGACGAACAACTTCGTCTTCTTCCCGCAACTCTATCAATGAATGTTGAGCAGTGAATCTAATGTAAGGGTTTTTGATCTAGTGTAATATCCTTTTATTTTTCTCTTCTCCATATTGGAAACGATTCGATGAGTGGTTCAGACAATTGAAGAACATCTCCCTTCTTCTTGTTGAGACAATTGTTACCACCCTAAACGCGGAGGGTGTAGGCCAAACCAAACACGGCCCGACTCCTACATCATTCTTGTTGTGTGGTTTATTCGGAAAAATGACGAGGCGATGATGACAAATGGCACACTACCCATGGCCTCTGTGAATCGCGCCGCCCCCGCGGTGCACCTGTACTCCCGGTCGAACACCACCGGCCGAGCGGCACCCGGCCCGCGTACCCGCGGCTTGCCCAACCCCACCAGTGCCCTGCTTGGCGCCCCCGTATGCTGCCCGCGCCCACAGCGCATAGCCCAGCGGCCTGCCCGGCACCCCCTCGCATTGCATGCGCCCCTGTGAGCTGCCATGTGCGCTACCCAGTGGCCCCAGCACCCAGTGGCGGCCTGCCCGATGCCCCAGTGCCCCACCCCAGCATGCTTGGTTCCCCTGCTCCCTGCATGGAACCCATGAGATGTCATGAATCCAACATGATCACCCGGTCGAGCCGGTGTCCCAACCCCCTTGTGGTTCCTTGGCCGAACCGGCCCCGCCGTGCCCTCCGGGCCGAGCGATGCTGGGCCCCTCCATCGTAATGCTCGAGGAAAAACTGGCCTCGAGCATAGGAAAAACCTCCCTCGCGGTCCGTTGGACCGGGCCCATCTGACCATGTTAATACTTAGTGGGATGAACCGCCCAACAAGTCGAATCAGACCCGGCGAGTCTAACCGGGTCGGACTGGACTCAGGCCCATTACCAAACCACTATCTTCATGGGCCATATCCTTGGCACCGAACGTCTATTTGATGAACCGACGGTGGTGCCGGTTTTTCATGAAGCATAGCCATCCATTTGAGTATACCCCATTAGTGTTCGGGGTATAGTTGAGTTACGTTCAGGTTGCATCATACACGAATCCAACCAGGCCCCCGGGACAAAAACGATAATAACTAACAGACCGAGCATCTGATTGACACGCCGTCTATTGCGTTGAGACCCCTATGACATGGAGGACCTCTGAGATAATTATTCATTACACTTTATGACAGTAAGAGTATCGACCAGTAGCTTGTGGATCCGATCTTACAGAGACTAGCAGGATTTTGTGTGGGAACATAGTAGCTGGGTGAAACTTGATGAATACCGATCGTTTCAACTCAGAGGGATTAAACTAGCCCAGCGAGAGCACATTTGTGTGCGTTGGGAAGAACCATGGTGGGTAGTGAATCTGTGTGATCGCGACAGACCCATAGTACTCGACACATGGAGTACCTCAGCAGGCTATGTGGGGGAGAGTCTCTTTGTGAGAGCAGCATACCAATTATGGGGAGAGGCTCTATGTGAGTGCGATAGATCCACGGTACTAGACAGGAAGAGTACCTCAGCAGTCAACGTTAGAGGGAATCACCTCTGTGTGACGTGGCAGACACACTGTACTCGATATAGAAGGAGTTCTCCGGCATCCGGGGGTTCAGATTGATACTACCCCTAGAATAAAATCCCAGTTGAGTTGAGTCAGTAACTTTTTTGTTTTCATCATGATTGAGATGGTTTACTAGATAACCTAGGTATAGGTATGGGCATATACCTATGAAATAGTTCTCTGTTGATTTCATACTTTTTGGTTTGTCCTTGTTGGGTTTTTTGAGAACATGAGGGTCTCGAGGTCCCTACTGTGTATCGTTATACTCACCCCTGCACTAGCTATGCCCACACCTCCTTTAATGGGTTGCAGACGATGGACATCACTAACTAAGTTAGAGATGGCAGGACTGGACAGTACCGGGAGGTGGAACACTCGGTGCGACAGTACATAGAGGAGACGAACAGATGTTGAGTGCAGAGGAGACCATCTGTACCTCCCCTTTAGGCAGTTACCCCGAAGGACGTCCCTGTTATTTAATTACATTCCTTCAGTTGTACTTGATTTCGAGTTGTACTTGTACTTTATAGTTGGTCTTGTATTTTCGGCCCGTTTTACATTCCAGAACTTCTTTTGTATATATTTTTACTTAGTGTTTTGCTTCCAGTTATGTACTCTGTTGTGTCTGTTTACTGTTATAAAGGCAATACCTACCAAATTTAGGGATTTACACATTTGTTGATAGTCGCCAACCCCTGTCCTATGGAAGGAGGGCTTGGGGTAATCACGATACAGACCCCGGGGGACGGGTCATGGCAGTTATTCTTAATCCGGATAATATTATTGTAGAACATGGAACTATAAGATTCACTCAAGATCTATTTCTTCAAATAGGAATCATCAGAAACATATAATATCTTTCCAAAATTAATATTACGTTATTTTTGAATATTAGTATTAGTAATTATAAACATCATAACTAATTATAACTTTTCTTATTACTCATGATCTTGTTTTCATTATTTATTAATTATTTCTAGTAGAGACGACAATTCTAACTTCTAAAAAATCATAGTAAGTTTATTCATTGATAATTTTGAGTCCAATAATGTTAAAATTGTTTATAATATGGTCATGTTAAAAATGTATCATTATTACTACACTATTGTTTTCTGAATAAATTTATATACTACATATTTTTCTTTTCTATGATGATAATTAATTTTTTAGTCAGAATCCTTGATCTATTACACCATATCATTTCCCCATGATCAACATATTTTGAGTGAATATATAAATAATCTTATTATGATTGTTATATATTTCCCAATTTATTTCATTAAATTAATGAAATTAATTGTTCAAAATAAAACATGTTCTAGTTTATTCCTGACCATGTGTATGATAACGTATGTAAAGAGGTTTTAGTTTACATGAAACATACCAAAATAACTATACAATATTCATTAAAACCTAATGAATTCCCATTAATTAATCATAATTGTAGTTAAAAATTCATCATTTTTATAGGTTCAATCCATAACTAGGGAATTTATAAATATTATTTTTGAATCCGAAAATAGTAATATTTTTACTTAAACTAGATGAATTTATCTCAATTTTTAGTCTACATAGCTAGTGGTATAGACAACTGATCAATTATTTACAAAACACAATAGGAGTAAACCCATAATACATCGAATATATTAAATTATATGAAATTTATAGTTCATGGGCATTCATCGTCAAAAAAATTCATATTAGAGTCAATAGTTGTGACAACATAAAAAATTTCCCAATAAGATTAAATTAATTTTAACCACATTTCATAATTAATAAAAAATTTACTTATATAATATTATTTAATGGATTACAAAGAAATTAATAGTTTTAATTATTAATCATCATTAAATTTATAATATTGATATATATAAAAAGAAATCACATATAATAACATTTAAAAATAGTAATAAAAAATATTTTCTTAGTATCAAAAAATACAATTGGTTCCTTAGAAACCCAAATGGGAATAACTAAAAACTGATAATTTCAATATCTATTCTAAATTTTATCCTTTGGGATAACTTATATATCCCCCTTAAATTAATGGTACAATAATAAAAGATAAATATTTTCAAAATAGTGTGCCCCTAGATCATATCAAACAGATCATAGAAATTTGAAAGTAGATATTTTTTACATAATAGTGATTCCATTCAAGGATCAATAACCAATGATACATCTCATTCAAACAACAACATTTTTTAAGATAAATATAGTGACACCCCAAGGTAATGCACTATGTCAGTTGAAACCATTATCTATCATATCATGTAATCACTTTTTCATTTCCAATATCTCTACCTGGTTGATTCGATATGGGCGTTTTGAAAATTTCTATGCATAATGTCCCAACTTATTTTAAATAAAACATCTCACTATTTTATTAATTTCGAGTACTCGATTCATAGATTTTCAACGACCAATTTTTCTATAGATACAATCCTTGTATCAAATAAGTCTATAATAGTAACATATCTTAGATCCTATAAAACATTCCTTGAAATTTCATTAACAACAATTCGACCATATTGGGGGATTACCTCAAGGATTTTAACCATGAAACCTGTCATTTTTATTGCATTGAATTATTTTCCAACTCATGTACTCTGGAGTGAAGTATGTATTTAAAAATTAAATATCAACATATATATCAGAATGAATAAAATTATCATAGATTTTACATTCTAATATGGTCATATATCATTATAAACATAGCATTAATTCTATGTAATATCAACTAATTTTATTATCAACGTCCACCATAAAATCATACACATGTATGCGAAAATGTCTATAATTTTCTTTATATAAATCCATAAAATATTTATCTTTTATCTTCAATTTGATCTTATTTCAATTATATTTTTGTTTAGTGTTAATAATATTTTTTTCATGAAAAATAATATTAAATTCAACCCATTTCATAGAAAATATCTCTATACATTATATTGAAGTATTAATCAAAGACCACCATCAATGACTCTCATTAAAAAAATTAAATGATAATAGTTTCATTATGAAATTCTAAAAATACGTTGATGTGAAATATATTTTATAGTGCATCAATACATCTTATATATACCATCTAATATTAGGATTCATGGAAACATTTATAGTTTCATATCATGAAATGGTCATTTGTTGACATACTCTATAGTGGTATATCTAGTTGATCTATGGATTGTATGTAATGTCTCAGATTTTCCATTTATTATTTTTAAATATTATATGGAATTATTTCGAGACTGGGTGCGAAGACAGAACATCATTACGAGGTCCAGTGAGCCCAGAATGGTGGTTAGAACTATTTAGTTAAGTGATTCGGCACTTGCGCACAGTTGTGGCAGTTTCTAAACAGATTCCCGAATTAAAAATCTGAGTGCACCATTGCGTCCGGGATGACATCTTTACCTAAGAATGAGGCTATCCTCGACTAGTGCGGGTTGAGGGAAAAAGTTAATTTTCAGACGTTTTAAGTAAAATAAAATAAAATAAAAAAAATTAGTTTATTTTATTTCATTTGAGCAAACATTCGCTGCAGCTCAGTAACAGTGCATCTATTTCCTAAATTAATGGCACATCATAATAACGTCAAAATGGCGGGTCAACACCATGAATGTTGCCACATAAATTAAATGCCAACTTGTTTCCCCTTTTTAATGGGCTAAGCAATTGTACCTCTTTGGAAACGTAGAGAGAGGAACCTCTGCAGAATCCACAGCACGTTGGAGCAAAATCTCAACGACGAACGACAACATATCAAAACCTAGGATCATTGCGCCGACGTTGAAGGATCCTGACGGCAACGACAACACGACACCTTCATCAACAATCGATCCCTTCGAAAGGTAGGCGTTTGTTATTTCAATTTCTTTTCCCCATTTTAGAGATTAAACGACCAATGCGGATCAACCATGAACATGTTGATCTGCGGATTCGTACGTTCTTACGGGAGGGTTTTCATTGGGATGTTTTTGGGGGAAATAATCCATGATTTTTATTCATGTTGATCTCTGCTCTATTTTAAGCCTATTAACGTGAGCGAATCAACGTCGTGATGAACAACGGCGGAGGTTCTTTCCTCATTTTGATTATTTGGATTTCTTCCCCCTTCTTTCCTCACGCGTTCTTCACGTTCTTTGCGGGGTGACGAACATCGGATTGTTGCGCATCCGTTCTGCGACACAACAATCCCAAATCAATTGTTTTACACTGAAACGACCTTTTGGAGGTGCGAAAAAGATGGCAGACAACAAATAGGACCGGATCAGAAAGAGCGTTCTTTGAGCGTTCTTCGTGCGGAAAGATCATAACACTTTTTCGGAGACGGCCAGAGGCCCGAATTTGATGGAAGTGGCTTCGTGGTGTCGTGTTGACCAGAACCTGGATGTTTTGAGGTGATCAGTTGGCCAGATCGATGATCAGAGCACCACGTGAGGCACGCTGGCGAAGGGCGCCATTTCTGAAAATTTCCATAATACATGGCGTGTACTTCAGAAGAACATGCCATGTAGTTATAGTGGTGGAGGCCAGGGTTACGGGGTCAGAGAATGTTCACAGGGCGTGTGACCCCGGTCACACGGCGTGTTGGACCTTCCCCGAAGCTCGGCGTGTACTTTGGGTAGTACATGGACACATGATGGTCTACACTGCTTCAGGCGGCACGTCATGAATTGCTCGGTAGGGGTGGCTACGTAGAGCTCGGCATGTATCCTGGGGATACATGGACATGGGATGGAGTACACAACTGTGTACTCCATCACCCGTCCAGGCGAGGTCAACAGTTCGGGTCACCCCGTGTGCATATTACACGGGTTGGAGTACAAGGGTTGGTGACCGTGTACGAGAACATGGACAGAGTACACAGAGCCAACCCCAGTGACCTAAACATAGTGTGTACTCCGTAATACATTCCGTTTACAAAGATTTCTACATGACAAGATTAAAAACACAGGCCGTTGTACCTGGGAAGTACCCGGGGTCAGAAAACAAGGCATGTATCATTTCTACACGCCATGTACCTTTTGGAAAATGGCATGGTCCTTTTGTTCACTATGACTTGAACATCTTTCGTTGGGGTTAGTGCCCATTCTTGTTGTTCCCCTGAAGGTCAGGCATCATTCCCTCATGCAGGATAATGATCCCTTTAGCAGAACATTTTGTGATAGAGTCAGGAATCCATCCGAGAGGCCCAGATCAAGATCCACTATCCATTCCAAACACTATGTAGAGTCAGTCATTGATGTGACCAACTCTAACAGGCATTTATCCTATACCTAGAAGGTGAATTCTGGATGAGTCATGGTATCCGCCATTTCCCTGGAAGTGATCCTTATCTGTGCATCAAGATCATTCCCACTCAAGAGTGTGTCTTCAGTAATGAGTGCTTATATCTATTGTAACCCTTACACTCAGAAGTGTGTCTCCCATAATGAGTGTATTCATATCTCGTGATGGTTACCGATGAACAACTATTCTCGGACGGACGTCATCAGAGCAATAAGACTCATGGAGTGTGTTCTCTCAGAACCAGCGCATCACGGAATCATCTGATGGAATCCCTTGCAAGAGTATGCAGTCATGTGACTTGTTTCTAGACCACGGGTCTGGGTTTTTAATATATCTAGATTGTTTTATATGTTCTGTAAACATATAGTATGCATAGCTAACTGTACCTTTACTTTGTGTACTGCTTTGTTGTTTTTGAGGTCCTCTACTGAGTATTGTTACACTCAACCCTGAACGGGCTTTGCCTGCATGTCTGGTGTCTTGTGCAGATGAGAAGCATTTTGACAGAGTCTCGGGCGGTCCCAGACAGGACTGAGCTTTCTGAGTTTCCTACAGGCCGAGGAATTCCTATGACTACGAGCGACAGTTCCAGTACCTTGGTGCTTATAGGTTTGACTTTGAAGTTATTCAGACTCTTGATTTTTGTGGGCATGTATTCTGGCCCAGTTTACTTTTACAGTACATTACCTTTCGTCGTACTCTATTGGTTGGGTTTAGTTGTATGGATTCATTTTATTCCTTAGTGTTTTACATTTCAGCATTTGTGGGCTTGGAGATGTGTGTGTGTGTGTGTACAGGTACCAAGGAAATGTCTCCCATGTTAGTGATATGCCTACTTGGTGATAGTCACCATCCTCTGGCCTATTGGAGGTGGGCTTGGGGAGTCACGGCGCAGGCCCCACTAGGACGGGTTGTGACAGAGTGGTATCTGAGGGAGGTTCTAACTTAGGACCATGAGTCTGTGAGTTTGGTTTGGGGCAATAGTGTTGAGTGTTTCGTGTTTGGCTTTCAAGCCAGAGACTCCAATGTTGGTGCGGAGGCCGACATATCCATACACCAGGGCTCTGATAACCTTTTGTTCGACTTGGTACACGAAGACACTGGTTGTGGGGAAAATAAATTGTACATGCATCATATAGGAATGGGTTGTGTTTTCTATGTCCTTGGTGTCAGCTATCCAGATATACTCATTGACCGTGACACATCTTGTTTCTTTACGGGATGCCTCCGCGACGGGTACCCCCTAGGATTCAGTAGCACAATCACGAGGATGACCCCCTCAGTGACGAGGCTTCGATACAGGGACCAGCCTCCCAGGAATTTCCACAAGGTGGTGCACCTGCTATACCACCATTGGAGTAGCCAGTGGTACCTCTAGTACCAACCGGTGAGGAGCGCAGGCTTAGCACACTCCATAAGTTTCAAAGACAGAGACCCCTCAGGTTTCGAGGAGAGCCCGACCCTCAGGCGGATGAGGACTGGCTTGAGGCGGTGACCAGAGTTTTTGGTCTAGTGAGGACACCAGCAGACCAGATAGTGATCCTAGGAGAGAGCCTTCTTCAGGGATTGGCAAGATGATGGTGGAGTCTGACCACATAGACTCACGGTGATTAGACTCTTTCATGGATAGAGTTTGAGCGACTCTTTGTGGAGGAGTTCTCTCCGGATACGCTGAGAGTTGTGCCATCCAGGAGCTTCTTCAGCTCCAGTAGGGCAGTATGTTGGTTTCTGACTATTCATCAAGGTTCACCAACCTTGCTAGGTACTCGATGAATATGGTCAGGGATTAATACTTTAGAGAACGGACCTTCGAGCGAGTTCTACGGCGTGACATCCGAGATAGTGTCGTACCTCTATTCATTTCAACTTATGCTGGAGTGCTCGAGCGGGCCTTGGTGATCGAGAGCTTCTGGACAGAGCCGAGACAGCCGCCGGCAGTCAGCAGTAGGCAGACAGGTGCAGAGACACCGGCAGCAGGGAGCTGACGTCAGGCATCAGGATCTGGATGTGGGAGACGTCATAGGAGGACCCAGGACAGGGGATCGATAGTCCATGGCTCTCAGGCTGGATCTAGTCATCCTAGGTAGAAGCAATTCTATGCATGAGATGGTAGGGGGCATCTCTCTAGATATTGCCCGACACGTCGAGCTGCTGACAGAGAAGTGGTGGATGGACCACTGAGGCAGAGACAGAGAATGGAGCGGGAAGTTCCAAAAGGCGGTGGATGTGGCAGAGGAGTAGGGAGAGTTGTAGGTGGTGGCAGACGCTTCGACATACTTCCACCACCACCTCCAGGAGGTCCGCACCAGGCTCAGGGAGCTTTGGGACAGGGATGGGGATAGCTACATGCGGTCGAGGCATATGACCCAGGGGCTCCAGGGATGATTCGAGGTACGATGTGTCTTTTCTACCTTACTTGTCGTAATCCTAGACACAGGTGCCAGTCATTCCTTTATAGCCACATATCTTGTACAAAACCTCGAGATTCCTGTAGAACCGTTGACTCTATCCTTACTCTTGGAGACACATATGGGATGAGACTTGATGATCTCACACCTTTGCAGACAGTGTGATCTTACCCATTGTGGCGAGAGTTTCAGTTGGATCCTCTTGGTGGTAGCGTCGAGGCCTTACGACATCATTCTTTGTATGGATTAGTTATCTTCTGTCCATGCCTAGATTGACCGTTTTAGGCGATGAGTGAGGTGTGTCCGCTGTGATGGAATGAGGTTTTCATTTTTTGGAGAAAAGGAAACACAGGTAGAAAAAAATGGTCTCATGCATAAGAGGGTGCAGCCGATCACTCACGAGTTGGCTAGCCTTACCCTTGGAGCAGTAGATGTTGTGATCTCTCAGTTCCCAGTAGTGGTGGCAGAGTATTAGGTCGTCTTTCCCAAATATGTTACAGGACTACCTCCCCGTCGGGAAATCGACTTCTGCATCGACTTACACCCCAAGATTACACTGATTCCTAATCTGCTTATCGGATGGCTCCCACGTAGCTTCGCGAGTTGAGGGTGAAATTGGAGGATTTTCAGATAAAGGGTTTCGTAAGACCCAGTGACTCACCCTGGGCGGCTCCATTCTTGTTTGCTAAGAAGAAAGATGGGAGTCTGAGGTTGTGCGTGGATTACCAACACCAGAACCAAGTGACAGTGAAGAACAAGTATCCACTGCCAAGAATTGATGAACTCTTAGATCATCTAAGAGGGGAACAATGGTTCTCGAAGGTTGATCTTAGATTAGGCTATCACCAGCTACGAGTGCAGGATGAGGATATACCGAAGACATATTTCAGATATCGCTATGGTCACTATGAGTACTTGGTGATGCCCTTTGGCGTGAGGAATTCCCCTGCAGTGTTCATGGGGTTGATGAACTAGATCTTCTAGCCATACTTGGACCGGTTCTTAGTAGTCTTCATCGACAACATCCTTGAGTACTCGGCGTCAGATGAGGAGCACGCAAGACACCTGCAGATAGTTCTGGACGTACTTTGATAGCACCAGCTTTATGGGAAGCTCTCAAAGTGTCAGTTCCAAATATGGGAGGTCCACATTCTAGGACATGTCATCTCAGCAGATGGAGTAGCTGTGGGCCCAGCCAAGGTGGAGGCTGTGTTAGCATGGGATCCACCTTGGAGCATGACAGAGGTGGGAATCATCCTTGGGTTGGAAGGATATTATCAGAGATTCATCTCGGATTTATCCCAGATATCAGCACTGATGACGGCCTTGAACAGGAAGGGGAAACCCTTCATGTGGACTGCAAAGTGCCAGTATGCATTTGAGAATCTAAGACATAGTTTGATGAGTGCCCCAGTCTTGAGATTGCCAGAGGAGGGTGTTGAGTACATAGTTTTCTGTGATGCATCAGGGACCAGGCTCGGTTGTGTCCTGATGCAGCGGCATGCATTGATTACTTATGGTCCGTGCCAGCATAGGCTACATGAGCAGAAAAATGCCTCCCATGATCTCAAGTTAGTAGTGGTTTTCTTCGCATTGAATATGTGGCGACAATACCTTATGGGCGAGCAGTTCATTGTCTACTCTGACCACACGATCCTCAAGTACATCTTCTCACAAACGAATCTGAATCTGAAGCCGAGGCACTGAATAGAGTTCCTCTAGAACTATGATTTTGAGATCATATATACTCCTAAGAGGGGGAACAAGCTAGCAGAAACTCTTATAAGAAAGTCGATCTCATAACTGTTGAGTGAGGCGACACAGCAGGTATTTGCGTTAAAGATATCCTTCCTGGATGGAGAGGATACAGCTTACCTACAATTGATGGTTGTCACCCCTCCACTCTTACAGCGAGTTAGGGAGGCGCAACTTGGGGATATGGACTGTGTAGCCTTACGTGCTCAGTTATCCACAGTACATGCCCCTGAGAGATATTCACAAGGTGGGGAGCACATACATTTTTTTAGAGGATGCACTGTTGTACCAGTGGCATTGCATGAGGAGGTCCCGAGGGAGTTCCATACATCCCCTATGGTAGTACATCCTGGAGTGGAAAAAATGTACCAGGACCTCTGACGTCAGTTCTGGTGGTCAGGCATGAAGACGGGAGCATCAGAGTTCATTTCACGATGCCTCATATGCCAGCTGGCAAAGGTTGAGCACCAGGTTCTAGCAGGGTTAGCTCACCCCTATAATTTCTAGAGTGGATGTGGGATGGAATATCGATGGGCTTCTTTACGGGCATACCACATATTTCCAAGGAGCGCGATTCCATCTATGTGATTGTTGACCGACTCACCAAGTCGGCCCACTTCCTAGCAATCATGGATCAGAGTTCCATAGAGAGCTTGGGACGCCTCTATGTACAAAAGATAGTTCGGCTTCATGGAGTCCCCTTGACTATATTCTCAGATTGAGACGCCCGCTTCACTTCCCGGTTGGGGAAGGGATTGCAGGAGGATTTTGGGACTCATCTATGCTTGAGCACAGCGTTTCATCCCCAGACAGATGGTCAGACGGAGAGGAACATTCAGGTTCTGGAGGATATGTTGTGAGCCTATATCCTAGACTTGGTCGCTACTGGGAGGACCGCCTACCACTGGTGGAGTTTGCATACAACAACAGCTACCACTCCACCATCTGTATGTCACCGTTTGAGGCCTTGTACTGGAGACCCTGCCGGTCACCGCTTTGCTGGACCAACCCTGGAGATTCTGCATTCATGGGTCCAGAGTTAGTGCGAGATACCACAAAGAAGGTGTAGATCATCCAGGAGCAGATGAAGACTGCACAGAGCCAGCAGAAGTCTTATGCTGACAGATGACGGAGACCACTGGAGTTTGAGTAGGGAGGCCACGCCTTTCTTCGGGTCAAACTTCAACGAGGGTTTCGTAGATTTGGATGAGGAAGAAAGCTATCTTCAAGGTTCATTGGAACTTTCTAGATCCTGGTTAGAGTTGGAAATGTGGAGTACTGCCTGGCTTTACCGTCACAGTTGCATCGGGTACATTATGTCTTCCACGTGTCGCAGTTGAGGAGGTACGTTCATGACCCATCGCACATCATCGACTGGGGTGAGTTGGAAATCGAGGATGGAGTGGCCTTTGCTAAGTACAAGGTGGAGATCGAGGATTGGTAGGAGAGGATCCTTCGTGGGCGATCGATTACCTTAGTGCGCGTTCAGTGGCAGCACGAGAATCTTCAGGAGATCACATGGGAGCGGGAGGCCCATATCCGTGCCCAGTACCCTCATCTTTATGAGTAGCCTTTTTTTGGGTTTTTGGGGACGTAAAGACCCAAGGTGGGGAGAATGTAATGTCTCAGATTTTCTATTTATTATTTCTAAATATTATATGGAATTATTTCGAGAATGGGCATGAAGACGGCACATCATTCCGAGGTCCAGTGAGCACGGAATGGTGGTTTGAACTTTTTAGTTAAGTGAGTCATCACTTGCGCGCTATTGTGGCAGTTTCCAAACGGATGCCCGAATTAAAAATATGATTGCACCTTTGCATCTGGGAAGACAACTTTACCTAATAATGAGGCTAACCTCGACCGGTACGGGTCGACGGAAAAAGTTAATTTTCATAATTTTTAAGTAAAATAAAATAAAATAAAGTATCCAGTTTATTTGATTTCATTTGAGGAAACATCCACTGCATCTCGGTAATGGCGCAACTATTTCCTAAATTAATGGAACATCATAATAACTTCAAAATGGCGAGTCAACGTCACTAATGCTACATCGTAAATTAAATTCCAACTTGTTTCCCCATTTTAATGGGCTAAGAAATTGTATGTCTTGGGTAACGTAGATAGAGGAACCTATATAGAATCCATGGCGCGTTGGAGAAAATTCTCGATGACGAACGACAACGGATCGAAACCTAGGATCGTTGTGCCAACGTTGAAGGATCTCGAAAGAAACTGCAGCACAACACCTTCTTCAACGATCGATCTCTTCGAAAGGTAGGGGTTTGATATTTCAATTTCTTTTCCCCATTTTAGAGTTTAAATGACGAAAGCGGATCAACCAAAAACAAGTTGATCCGCAGATTCGTATGTTCTTACAGGAGGGTTTTCTTTAGGATGTTTTTGGGGGAAATAATCCATGATTTTTATTCATGTTGATCTATGCTACGTTTTAAGCCTATTAACGGGAGTGAATCAACACCGTGATGAATGACGACAGAGCATAGTTCCTCATTTTGTTTATTTGGATTTTTTCGCCCTTCTCTCCTTGAGTGTTCTTCACATTCTTCGCAGGGTAATGAAAAACAGATTTTTGTGCATCTGTTCTGCGACACAACGATCCCAAATAGAAGGTTCGACACCGCAACGACCTTGTGGAGGTGCGGCGATGATGGCAGAAGACAAATCGGACCGGATCAAAAAGAGAATTCTTCAAGCATTCCTCGTGAGGAAAGATAGGAACACTTATATGGAGCCGACCAGAGGCCTGAAAATGATGGAAGTAGCTTTATGGTGTCAGGGCGTCCAGAACTAGGATTTTTTTTGGTGATCGGATGGTCGGATCGATGATCAGAGCACCACAGGAGGCGCGCCGATGAAGGGCGATGTTTCTAGAAATTTCCAGAATACACGGTGTGCACTTCCGAAGAACACGACGTGTAGTTATGGTGGTGGCGGCTTCAGTTTTGGGGTTAGAGAAGGATCACACAGCGTGTGTCACCAGTCACATGGCATGTTGGAACTTCCCCGAAGCACGGTGGGTACATTGGGTAGTACACGGACATGGGATGGTCTACACGGCTTCAGGCAGCATTGCGTGTACACCTCGGTAGAGGTGGCTACGTGGAGCTCGGCGTGTATCTCGGGGATACAGGGACATGGGATGGAGCACCCTACCATTTACTCTATCACCCGGCCAGTCGAGGTAAACAGCGCGGGTTACCCCGTATGCAGATTGCGTGGGATGGATTACACTGGTTGGTGACCGTGTACGCGAACATGGCCAGATTACATGGATCCAACCTCTGTGACCCAGACACGGAAAGTTCTCCATACTACACTCCAGGTATAATGTTTTCAACACGACCAGCCTCACGAAACGGGTCGTTGTACATGGGCAGTACCCGGGTTCGGACAACAGGGCGTGTATCATTTCTACACACCATGTACTTTTAGGAAAACAGCTTTGTCCTTTTGTTCACCATGCCTTGAACATCATTCGTTTGGGTTATTGCCCCTTCTTCATGTTCCACTGAAGGTCAGGCATCATTCCCTCATGTAGGATTATGATCCCTTGAGCAGGACATTCTGTGATAGAGTCAGGCATCCATCTGAGAGGCCCGGATCGAGATCCTCTATCCATTCCAAACCCTAGGTAGAGTCAGGCATCGACATGACCAACTCTACCGGGCATTGATCCTCTACCAAGTAGGTGAATTCTGGATGAGTCGCGGTATCCGCCATGGCCCTAGACGTGATCCTCATCTGTGTATCGTGATTTTTCCCACTCAGGAGTGTGTCTCCCGTAATGAGTGCTTCTGTCTATCGTAACCCTTCCACACAAGAGTGTGTCTCCCATAATGAGTGTATCCATCTCTAGTGGCGGTTCCCGACGAATAGATCTTCCTGGATGGAGGTCATCAGAGCTATGAGTCTCATGGAGTGTATTCTCCTGGAACGAGCACATCACGGAATCATCGGACGGAATCCCTTGTGGGGGTATGTGGTCGTGTGACTTGTTTCTAGACCACGGGTCTGGGTTTTGAGTATATCAAGTTTGTTTTATATTTTCTGTAAACATATACTATGCATAACTGACTATACCATTACTTTTTGTATTGCTTTGTGGTTTTCAGGGTCCTCTACTGAGTATTGTTATACTCACCCTTGCACTGGCTTTGCCCCCACATCTGGTGTCTTGTGAAGACGAGCAGCCTTTTGACAGAGTCTCGGGCAGACTAGGACAGGACCGAGCTTTCTGAGTTCCCTACAAGACGAGGTGTTCCTACGACTACTAGCGGAAGTCCGAGTACCATTGTGCTTACAGGTTGGACTTTTCAGTTTTTCAGACTCTTCTTTTTGGTGGGCTTGTATTCTGGCCCAGTTTACTTTTACATTACTCTACCTTTCGTTGTACTCTGTTGGTCGGGTTTAGTTTTATGCATGCATTTTTTATCCTTAGTGTTTTACATTTCATCATTTGTGGGCTTGGAGATGTGTGTGTGTGTACAGGTACATAAGCAATGCCTCCCATGTTAGTGATATGCCTACCCGGTTCTAGTCACCAGCCCCTGGCCTATTGGAGGTGGGCTTGGGGAGTCACGGTGCTGGCCCCACTGGGACGGGTCGTGACAATGTATACATGATGTAGTAGAATGTATAATGGGAGAAATTTCTAATTAAACAACATTTTTATGATTCCAATCATTCTAGGTTTCGGATTTGGAATGATATTTTACTCTTTTATAAATCGTATTATGTATTATCTATTTCCACAATACAATCCCATTTTAAACACATAGTTCAAAAAATAAACACTATATTCTTTAAATAAAATTACATTATAATCAAAAAATGAAATCTATAGTTATATTCAAATATATTATCCTAAATCCTAAAATTATATATCCTTTATTATTGTAAAAAACATAATTCTTAGAACATTAAAATTTTATAAAAACATTATTTTTGTAAATAATTATTTATATTTCATTTATGATAATATTTATGGAATAGTGTTTTAAGAATTATGTCGATCCAATACATAATAAACCCATAAATAAAAATCTATTTTTCTAATAAGTAATTATTTTTCCAATTATATTAAAAATTAAATTGAAACATGTTTTCATTTCATGGAAAATATTTATGATGTTTATCATTTTATATTAATTTCCAATACAAATCCTTAAACCCAATGAAAATCCTTTTAGAAACATTGGATTAGAAAAAGAGGTCCAAAATATTACATAAAAACAATAAATAAGATATTATGGGGAAATATTTACGAACCACAAAAATATGCTTCTTTATATTAATTATTATTTATTCAATGAAATTAATAATTATCACAACAAATATACACAATATTTTTTCTCAAAAAAATCATTATAATGAGTAACATGAAATTAGAAAACAATTTATGAAAATAATATAAATTAAATACATAAAAAATATATACAATTACAACAAACCAGATACATTCATTTGTGAACCATCCTTTATTAATACATTCTTCTTCCCAATTACGAAAACAGAACATTGCCCAATGAATATAACTGATATCTAGGAAAACCCATGATATTAGTTATATCAAACCCTTTAATTTATCATGATCTTAAATGGGGATAAACACATCAAGTAATATCTATCAGGATGAAATATTTAACATATATAATTTCGAATTACCATATCATGAAATAAATATTTCATTATTTCACATTTTTATCATAATACCTTTGAGAATGTTATTAAATACACATATAGAATACTTTAAAATATATAACTACCCATTCTATTCACAACACAATTAAAATACTATAATACAAATAAAGAGGGGATAGATTTTTTTATTTCTTAAAACAATATATCTCATAATGTTAGAAAAAAATTAAAATAATAGTTATTGTGATTATAAGTTTCATTTTAATCGTATATGTTAAAAAAGAGCAGTTATTTATCATTTGAAAAATAATTCAAAACAATAAATAAAATGATTCCTCATAAATATTATTTCTAAAAGAAAGTCACTTATATTGAGTCTGACTCATCACACACGATCATTATCATCCAGAATTATAAAGATGTTTCTTTTTTTATTTAATGTGAAATATTTTAAATTTTATTAAAAAAATTTATTTAAATAATTATACTTTTTGAAACAATTAATTTATAATTTAGGTTTGTATCTAACTTTTTGATCATATTCAGCTCATAGGAATAAAATAACATTAGAAAGATGAATATGGTAAAAGTGTTAACTATTACATAATGTTATGAATAATAATATTGAATTAATTTATATTTTTATACATAATATATTCTTTTATATCCAACCATAATGATAGATATTTATAATGATATACATTAAAATCATTGAGATAGTGGGTTGTATGTAGCGTGTGTAACGTTTACATTATTCTGTGATTTTTATAGAAAGAAGGTATGTATTATTCTATTTACCAATAATTATCATCATAGAATAAACAAGACATGATTTATCTTCAATATATTTATTTATGTAATATATTTGATGTGTTAATGAAAAATGAATAACATCACTTCGAGGATGTGGTATTGGACACATAAATGCAAACGATTGTATCAATTTTTATTCAATCAAAATGTAAGATAAAAATAAGGTATAAATATTTAACGGAAAATATTTCATTAATATCATATATATATTGTTAAATTAAACATTATAAACATATTTAAGAGGAGGTGGTTGAAAATTAAGTACATCCGTTTGCAATGGTGTATTCTTCTATAAAAACAAAGGATGGTTTCATTAAACATTTAATATAATATGAGATTTATATATTTTATGTAATTGACATAATAAAATCCCATTATATGGAATATATTGGTGTTATAATTCATAATGATTTAAGATTAATTTAATGAGGTATATTAAAAAAAATTTGATTTATAAATTCACCCCATCACATGATAAACTAACATGTTTTATATAAAAGTTAACGACTATGATGGTTTTTTTATCAATACATGGATTTCATTTCTTGTAGAGGGTTGAAATTAAGGTATTATGGATTTTTTTGGGTTATAAAAAATTTCAAATAATTGTTTATAATTCTCAAGTGGATGTTCTTTTTAATAAGTGAAAAGTGGGTCACTCTATAATTTTTTTTATTTAACAAATTAATGAAAATGTGAATTCGAATTAAAATAAATTATATTAGAAATTATAATAATAATATAAATGAGGGAATCTACTATTTTTCATCCAATAAATTGTACATTTTTATTATATATTTAAACAATTATAAATTTTAACCCCCATTAATTTTTTTTACAATTTTGTTAATATAAATATTTTTTACTCTTAAGGGTTTAAAATATATTTCATTAAAAAAAATTGTGACCTAAATTAAACAAGGATGATATTTTATATTATATACCTATAACACTTCTAAAGATTTAGTTTTTAGTAATTTTTAATAAAATAATAGTGTATCATTTATTATAAAATATTTTAAATTTCGTTTTGGAAATATTAACATTATTTGAGCTTGAAAATATCAAGAAATAAATAGAATTAAATTTTAACAATTTCTCTAATCAAAATAATTTTTTTACTTATCACAAGAAATTTTTGATGATAAAATAAATTGATATTATATAGCATTTGTATTTTTAGAACAATTTTTTTTCAATTTAATCATATCGATACTACATTACCATGGAATAAGAATTCAGTGTCGTAAGTTAATATGTATAATTTAGAAATAAATTTTCTTGATGATGTAAAACAATTAATATATTTAATGAATATTTATAATGAAAAATAATTTCTTTTATGATTATATCAATAATATTATCATAAGAACACAACACATGAGCCTCAACCCAGTTGGTGTGGTATCCTTTTGTGCATCCACGGGACCGAGGTTCAAAACATGGTAGGGGAATATTTTAAACGTTGCTAAATTGTTACTGTAGCAGTACTCTAGAGGGTACCTTATTAGTATTGTACACTACACGGGTACTATATTAGTTTCTATAGCAGATATAGTTCGGTATTGTAGGAGCCGTAACGATTTATCTTGGGCCACTAGTTTGGGTTTGGAGTCCTTAATTCCTTATGGACACCCATGCCTTTGGGTTAGTTAGGATTTCAGGCCACCTATAAGGCCTTCGGGCCACCTCAAGGCCTTCAAACAACATGATGTTTTTCCAGAGAGACTTTACAAAAAATGAGATCCCCTATAGGAGGATTTAGAGTAGGTCACTCACCAGAGAAAACCCAATGAATTTGAAATAATAAGAGGGTATGGATGCGCCACTGGGACCAGCCTATGCTTGCATGAAAAGCAGAGCGAGACGGTATGTAAAGTTGACATTTCATCACATAAAATATTAAAAAATTAGAAACCATGGATATATCGTAAAAAATATAATATATTATAACTTTTTATTATTATGGATGGAATATATTCATATAGTAAATTTATTTCATGTTTTTGGTTAAATTTCTAGTTTTTATTGCGGGAAATAACCATGTATCACTTACTATGGTAATAAAATTTACTATTATTTCAATTCAGTATGATTAAAAATAATTTGGAAAAATTTATCAAATTATAGAATTGTTATTCTATTTTTCAAATAAATAGGTAAGGATTTAATGAAATGATGTCTAATAATTTGATTTAAAATTAAACCCACAAAAAATAAGGAAAAATAATTTTCCAAAAAAGGTCTTTTCTAATTAAAACATGTTTAGTCTAAAATTGATTATAATACACATTTATAAGATTATATTTTAGAATATATTTATTTTAAGAAAACATAATTAAATTTTATTAGAAATCCCAAAATATAATTTTATAATATTTTTTTTAATATAATGTATAGTTTCAATAAAAATAAATATATTTCCATTATTCATTAAAAACTCATTATATTCAAAAAAAATATTAAAAACTCTATGATATTATTAAAACTCATTTTATCAAATTAAAATTATATAATTTTTAAGTAAATAATTTAAATAAAACCATATAACTTATTAAAACCCATTTTGGTAAGAAATAAATCATTTTTCATTCTGAATAAATATTACATAAAATTTTACAATGAATATATTTCAAAAAATATATTTAAGCTTTATATGAATAACTATAATCATGTTTACTTGGTTTTTATATCATTTCTCTGAATGGATATTATTATATAATTTTAAATTTTTATGAGACCAATTTCATTAACAATAATAATGAAAAGATGAAATTATAAATTATTTTATGATCTTCGATAACACATATGTTTTTTATTTATATAACAAGTGGACATGGGACTATGTAGTACCCTAATGATAAGGGTTGATATTTATATCACATTAGATAAATATGAAATTTTTTATCAGTTTTTTATGTTCATAACATTATGTATGGATTAGTGCATATTATTACATGTTCACAATTCATTGTGAAGATATCCTTTTGTGAGAGTAAATTTAGGTTTGGGCCTGATTTCATGTCAATAATATAAGGAGCATGTTTAATAGTGTTTATACATGTTTTCAGTTTTATAACATCCTAAATTTATACATAATATAAATTCCTCTCTTTTTAATACTCTCCCATGAATTATGATTGATTATATATGAATTTAATTTATTAATAATCATATATTTTTTTGGGAGAATATATTATTTAATGACTCATTATTTATGAAATATGAAAGATTTTGTATGAACATCATGAGTTATGATCATTCCCCCATACTTCTATCCTTATCATACTATTGAAAATTATAAATGAATTATATCTCCATTTTGTTCACTTATGGTGTATCTAATTTCACCATTTTGTTATTATTTTATTTCCTCATTTATCAAATGAAGATAATATATAATATATATCTTGTACAGTATTATATGTACATTATATTATTGGTGATATTGACGTATTGTTAAGGATATGGTAATTTTTGAATAATGGAAAACCCCCATTAGATGTTAATGTCATGTTCTTATAACATAAATGGATTTTCCTAGTTCCCTAAAATTATGAACGAAAATGGAAATATGAATATTTGTCCCCATGTATTGGATTACAATTGTATAATAATTTATTGATAAAAATATAATATTTTTTTCATTTCAAATCCATTATGTAAGAGATATATTTTCGACATTAGATCAAGGTGTATGAGTATTGATACATCTCATTGTCACATGGTTATTTTCCATAAGAAAACATCATAGGTGCATCACTATGAAATACATGATTATAAGATATCCATCCCAATAAAAGTGTTATGCCCAAACCGATTTACTGATCATCCACCATTTAATCACCATAATATCAATCATCATGTTATTCCCCCTTATGAATCATTATTACCATTATTTCCATCATTGGTCCAACATTTGAGAAATTTGAAAAAAAATTATTATCAGTCACTGAGAATATATATATATATTATAAGAATATAGAAAAAATTTATATGAATATTGGTTTAGATTATTCATTAATAAAATTTTAATTTAATATCCACATATAAACCATTAGTTTGTATTATATGACATTTTGAAAAACTATTTTATATTTATAATTAATTTTTTTTAAACTTGGGATAAAATTTAATCATTTGTGGATTATTCAATAACATCATGATATGAAATTCATTTTTCCATTTTTTATGAATAAATTATAATATCATTATATGATATTACAACATATTTATAATTTATTTCACTAAATATTCTATTGATTTTATCCATGATGATAACCGATGATTTTTTAGATTGAATTTCATTACATTTAATTCATAGTGTCTATATAATTTACCAAAATCTGTTTTGGAAATATCATCAATCATAAAATGTTGTTACTTATATATTGATAATTGATTTCATTTAATTATATATTAACACCATATTGAATGTTCAAAAAAGTAATTAATTAATTTTGTAATATACATTTTATTAATTATTATCATATTAATCAAAATATCATAAATGAAAATAAAATAATATTCATACTTATTTATAATAAAATTTATTTTCTCACCCCATAGAGAAGAACATGTTCATATCAAATAATATAAAAAATACCCCTTATATTTTATTCTTAGGTTATCTATATCAGTGAAGGACATTATGTAAGGACTCTCCCATATTGGTAAATAACCACGGATGAGTTCAATTAAATATTTCTATTATTATTTGATGATATTTTTAGTAAACTAATTATAAATTTAATTCATATAATCAGGTTCATTTTTTATATCATAAGTGATTAGTATATTACCAATGATTGGATAGTATTTCACTATATTATTTGGTATCATAATCTAAATCATATAATTAATTCCCTTGTAATTGTTATACTCATCCTTGTATAATTAAGGGAACACATTTTGAGTTGTTAAATGGAATGATATTTCAATATCCTAAAAAATATTATATTCCCTTTATAGTGAGAGGTAATCCTTTACTTATATTGCATAAAATTATACCGATGGAAAATAATTAGATTTTCTAGAATCACTATTCAATATACATTATTAAAATAATAAATTTATATACATTGGTTATAATCATCACACCACCATGTTATTGCGTTGAGAATTTAAAATCATGTATTTGAGGTGGTTAGTTAATATAATAATATATTTACATGTTATTTAGTAATGTTATGAATAATAAAAAATTGGTGATTTAATGTTTATGAATATATAATATGAAAAATGTACTGAAATATATTCAAATTTTTATAATGAAGTAAAATCTAATTTTTTTATGTGGGTAATAAATAAAAATATATTTAAAAAAATGAAACATTATCAAATATTCTTTATGTGATTGATAAATCTAATGATATCTTACATTCTTAGAAATTTATTTCAATCTATAATTTTTTTAATGTAATGTATGTTTCCTTAAAATTTGTTTTATTTTTCCATTTAAAATAGTATAAATAGAAAATTTACTCCATTTTTAATACTAGTACTTGATTCCATCACATATATATCATATATATTTAAAAAATATCCCATAGAAAAAATATATATCACATTTTAACACTACCTAAAAATTTATTTTCTCTTTATATTTGCTATATAATTATTTTATGAAAAAATATATCATCATAAATACCTATAAAATGTTTTAGGCATGATATTCATCTCTATAAAAAAAAATATAATACCGCTATTTATTTCCCTAGAAAATGGGAGACATAAAAGATTTGGGAATTTTAATATTATGTAATGGATAATATATATCCCATAATCATTGATAATTATATAATAAAGATTTGATATAAAAATATCATTAGATAAGTAAAATTTAAATGGTATATTATCATAAAATCATATAATGTAACCATAAAACCTGGTATATTTTTTATTTTTCATGGTAAATGAGATCCAAACATTTATAATTCCAACATTATAACATAAAATATGCTATAACATAAGAATGTGAAATTAGAAGAATAATATTGAGCATTTTTTATATTATTTAGTCACGTCACAAGAATATGTGAATTGAAAATCATAAATACGTATTATTTTTCTAAAAAATTCATCATAAAATAGTGTATCAAGAATTATTACTAGAATATCATAATATAATGGATCTTGTATAACTAAAAATATAATAATTTCATGTGTATATCATTTAAGAATTCCTTGACCCATGTTTTGATCATATTTAGATTGGGTCATGTTTCATATAGTTTAGGGTGATATTTTTTAAAATTTGGAATCCTTTTAGATTGTTCATGAGTGGAACATGGTTAGTGAAAAACAATTGTATTGTCCTGGGAAATTGTGGGGCCTGTTAAATGCCACTGGAATGTGGTACACTGTTTTCCAAACCATACAACCATCCATAAAAAAATTACACTCCATATATAGTGGGGAAAGAATAGTTAAATAATGGTAATAATAATTATGAATGTATACCATATAACCCCAATATTGTTCCACTGGGGGTGTATTATTTAAGATCATATTAGTTCTCATCATGTATGAATCCCCATGAAATTGTTCATGTAGTTTTTAATTACACTGAATTTAATTTTTAAAATACATAATACCCAGTTTTTGATTTAAATCACCCCCATTTGACCATTACTCATAAATTTGGTCACGTGACACTATCATGATGCAATATTCCCCCCATAAATTTTCCAATTTAATAAATAAATGTGACAATGGATGATCTAATCACTCTCCAGTAGGTGGATCACCCATCATGTAATATTTAGAGATATTCTCTTCTCTCCTTATTAGATATTGATATATCACTATATTTTTATAGATCTAATATATGTTTTTGTTGACATTGATCATAGGTTTTATTTATAGATATCCACCACAGTCGGCATTTTTTGGTGATCCCATTGTACGTGTTGACAGTTTGATATCGCGGTTAATGGTATGCAGTTCCAGATAATATTTTTTCACAATTTTTATTAAAATGATTCATTTTTAATTAAAATGGATTATTATATTTTTATAAATCCTATATATGAAATTATATTATTTATAAATTTAAAGTGGAATTTATTTTAAGGAAAACCATAATTTTAATGAATTGGAATTATGGTATAGTTTTTATAATGATGGATTGGTTTTTTTAGAAAATAATTTTAGGATGGAATAAAAAATATATATTTATATTTGTTTTGAGATAATACAAAAAGATAATTGATGAAAACACATGATTGGTTTTTCTATTGGAATAAATAATATTACAAAATCTTTCCTTTTGGATTGAAATTAAATCAGAAAATTAAAAATGAAACTTGTTAAATTTTAGTGTAAATTGTTATTTATATGAAATTATAGTATTTTATTACTATTTATTGATTGATTGAGATAAATAAATCTAAGGAAGTTAATTGGTAATTAAGGAAATGAACAAATGGATCGTGATCGCCTATAAATTGATTTAGTTTGAAAATTTTAAAAAAACCCTAGTACTTCATGATTATCCCTAATAAGATTTTTAATAATCTAAATTTCCTGATGCCTCTATAAAGTGTCCACTCATGTTTTGCAGTGATCATGGATTTGGTAAGTGTTAAGACCCTATATCCAAAAATTAACATACATTAAGAAATATTACTATGGTTATTTTTTTTATACATAATCCATTGATTATATAATATTTTTACTAATGATAAATTATTTATGTAAATTCCTTTATATAAACAGTTAATTTAATATATGTATAAATATTTTTCCATATTTTGAAAAGAATGAATGTTTTTTTTAGATATGAAAATGATATGTCATGATAGACCTTGTTATTTTTAAATTAATTTAATGATTTATTTATTTTTATGGAATATAATAAAGTACACTTTTTTAGACCCTAAAAGGCATTAAATATCACAACCTATATTTTCCCTTATGTGTTATTCAATTTCATATTCCCAGACAGAGAAAAGGAAAAAACAACTTTTAGGTGATATATTTTCTTCATTAATGAGACCATGGGGTGATGGTAGTGTCCCATGGTAATTATTTCCACTAATTACATAGGTTTTTGAGACATATATTTGTTTGTTGATGTATGATTGGGTTATTTACTTGTTGATTTATTCATCTATCATCTCATATACTGTTTTAATTGTGTGCCTTCTTGTACATTATCCTTGAATAGTATTGATATAATTACTTGTATGTTTTATATCATCAACTTTTTCAAGAAAAATATTACATATACTTTCTAGTATGATACGAGGTGGTAGTCTATAACCATTTGGTATCAATAATTACAATCAGGCCACTTTAGAGGTAGCTCAGTTATTAGGATTTTACACTATCGAGTTCGGTTCCAGATAATTATCTCATAATGGATTGAGTTTCAAAAATCATGAAACATAATATCTAGATAATATATAATGAATTACCCATTGAATTTAAAAATAGTAAAATTTTTATATTAATCTCCACAAATTGATAAAAAAATTGTATATATTTTTACATGAACAAAATATTACTTCATATCATTACTATTCCATGAAATTAAATTCTATCATTGTGATGTGATAGGGTAAAACATGAGAAGTAATCAAAAATTTGATTTTATGAAACCAAATATTAAACAACACAAAATAATCATTTAATTTTATAATTTGAATGGATATAGGAGGTATATATTCCAACTAATGAGGGCTCTTTAATAATTAGAGAGTAAAATAGATTAAGCCCTCACAAATAGGTTATCATTAATTTTGTTATCCCTGTCGTAAAAATACTATTAATAGTCACATTAAAAAAATGGATTGTTACGTGTTAAAATATAAAAAATATATTTTATATTAAAATAATACAGTAATGGTAACATGATAATAAATAAATTTATTCATGTTATATGTTTTTTTATATGATAGAAGTTGGAATTTAAGTACAACAAAATAATTTTAATAAATTTATTTATTTTATAATAAAATACATTAATGGATATGATAACAAAATTATTTTCCATTAAAACTAAAAAAATAGATGACATTCTAAATAGATTATTTTATTTTTATCAGTGTAATAATAATAAATTGAACATGTATATGGATGAAAAATAATAATTATAGCATAAATAAATAATTATTAAGAACATTGTATTTATATCAAGAATGAATTTAATTGAATATGAATATCATTATATGGAAAATATAATTTCCATATTTAAATGAAGATAATTTTATTTGAAATATTTATATGGTAGGATACATAAATCGTAGAGTGATTCAGTCTATGATAAAAGATTACAACTCATGGAATGCCAATTGATTCTAGAAAACATGTATAGCATTTCTAATTTCCTAATAAAATAACCGTGGATGTTATAAAATTAAATATAATTATAAATCCCATGAATAAAAATTTATTTATATATATTTTCAAATTCTTTAATTTATAAAAAATATATAAATTAAAATTTGTGCATTATATGAATCCAATTACTAGGACTGAAAATTGTCGTAAAAACCTTTTCCTATGATTACAGATTGGTCGAAATCCCTATAATCTTTATTATATAAATTTGGTTCAAATTTTAAACTTTAAAATAACATTATATATATTATTATTTAATTCAGTTATCAAATAGTGTATATTTTTAAACATTTATTTATTATCCATTTCTAAAATTAATATTTTAGTGACACTTATTTTCTTTGTTCTATTTTGTCTTCGAAATTAAAGGTTCAATCCATAATCAATTTTCATGGGTTTATCACCAATTGAGCATTCATTGAAATAATATTGAGGATCTATATATATATATAAATGGTGATTGATGACTATTCTGTGATTTTTAGGAAAATGTAATATGAAAAATGAAAAAAATTTCACTTATTTGGAATATAGATTTAATAAAAGGAATCCAACGTAATGATGAATTTAATTATGCATATTATAAATGTATAATGTTTAAGAAATCATAATTTTTTTAATATAATATATTACCATTACATATGTTTGTTTAATCTCTCGTGATTTATTTGTTTTAATGTTAAGCATGTATGTGGTAAAATTGAACAATATAAATACATTTTTAACTGGTTAATGTAGATGAAAATTTTATTTTGTTATTATTATATATCAATTAATGAATAATAATTATTTATTTAATATGTAACTTATATTTTATATCATACAATATGAGATATTGATAAAGTGTATAGGTATAAAATAATTTGGTGAATATGACACATACATTGATTGGTCAACAATTCTCTTAGAGATCCTCTTTGAGATAAAGTATTATTGATCACATCAATAATAAATATGTTTCTAAATTTTTTATATTGTTATAAGTGAAAACATTTTGGTGTTCATTCATGAGTAAGACTATGGAATGGTATATATTTATTAAATAGAATGGTGTGAGAATTTATAGTAGTTGTGAGTTCAATCCATGAAAACCATACTGTTTATTACACAATTAAACAAAACATATTATATAAAATTAACTTGATACAACATAGAGGATCTAGAGTTATAGTCTCTTTAGGGATTAGGATTATTACATAACAACATAAAATATGAAATAAAATATACTTATTGAAAAATTCATTTACATGACCACTACATTCCCTCGTACTTACCATTGCATGGGATAACCTGAGGACGTGCATAAGAAAAAGGTGAGTTGTAAAGCCCTGTAAAAGAATAATCATGAAATAACATAAAGAATAAAAAAAATTATCCAATAGGCATATCAATAGAGAAAAAGTGAATCATAAACATGAAGTCATGATAAAGCATGATAATCATAACATGGAAATGTGGCAACAACACTTAACATGGAATTAGCATGAGTCGAGGCTCATTACACATAGAGCATTAGTAAACCCTCATTCACCATGAATCATGAGTAAACCCTCATTCCACTATAATATGCATGAGTAAACACCCATTTCACATGATTTATTATGATACTATACATTACCCAATCAATTGGAGCACTATTAGGGCACACCCTTCTTAAACATTTCATTTCATTCATAAGTATGCCACATGGATCATAAACCATTAGATCATTTAACATAATAATATATTCCATGATAAAAAAAATGATGAATAAATACATGAAAATCTTAAAAAAATAAGTAAATGTAGATAAAGGTGAATACCCTTGATAGAGAAATGGGCATGGTATTCACAACACAAAGACTTTGACTTGGAAAAGCGCGATGCAATTTGTGCAGCATAACGGCGTGACATAAGTACTCATAAAATGGATGTTGAGAGTGAAAGGGGTGTCTAATCATATTTAAATGACATGGAAAGTTATGGGGTAATATAGATACATGTACCAACAAATTTAATGGAATTTAGATTCATGATACAAAATAATTGTTTGAATGTAAATAAGTAGAGAGTAATTCCTTCAAGAATTTTGGCATAGTAATGAGAGTACATGGGAGGAATTTAATGAGAGATAATGGGGTCTCCCATCGTTCAAAAATAAAGAGGGAAGTATAGGAGAGGTTAGAAAGCATAGCCCAATATTTATAATTGAAATTAAAAGGGCATAACAATTTATTGAATATTGGACAAAAATGAGAAAGGAATAAAACACCATACTTGGAAATGTGTTTTTAAAGGCGTGAGATAGGATTCAAGGGAGCATGTGGAACCTTAGAAGATTCTACAGAGATTAGGTCAGAGGTTGGACGAAATTAAAATGCTTTGAGTGAGGAGGAAGTGCGAACTTGGGTGGGTTTATATAGTAAAGGTGAGAGAATTCTTTATTATTTAGGTTTGGGAAATCTCACATTAAACTAATCCAAACCACAGACCAACCCGTGGTTATTTCCAATGGTTTTTGGAAAAGGGATGTGTAAAAAAATATATTATATGGAAAAATGCTGAACTTTATAAAATAATGGGGTTTCTTATGTGGAGGTGAGTCACACTCCCAAAGAAAAACAGTTTAAAAAGACAAAATGATTAATGAGTCTTGATGGGTCCACTAAAGCTTTGTAAAATAAATAAAACAATCCCAAAATCACATTATTTTAATGTAAATACACATATTGGCTGAACATAATGCTTATAGTATTTTATTACATCACTATTAGGTCATTATGATGTCATAAAACACATTATATATTTAAACAGTATTTAATTTTTACCCAAAAATTTGACTGTCTCAGAAAATTATGAAAAATTCACCATTAGATAATTTTGACATCCTTATTCTAGATAGAATATTCATTTTATCTACATAATTTTTTAAATATGTTAATTTTCACTTTTAAAATAAAAACCGACATTTACCGAAAATTCATTTGTTTTGAACAAAATGGCATTCAAACCTTAATAAAAATTACAATTACATTAATAAAATTATACGATCATTAATATTTAATAGAAATTATTTTAATAATAAAAATATTATTTTTTTTGAAATATTATTTAATTTAAAAATCCATTAATTCATAAAAATAGATATCTTAGTTCAATATTAACTAAAAATATTATTTGTACTTTACAAACTTTTTATAAGGTAACAATAAAATTAAAGTATATTTATTATTATATAAAAAAATAATGTACATAAAAATATTACTAGGGCCTTTTTACATAACCCCTTATAAAACCCACATATATCCGAAGAGTATGGTGTGAGATGGTGACAGACTCTTGGGGTGTCTCAGATAACATTGCCCGGGTGGTAATCTCCATCAACTTCCACTTCACTCATAGTTGGTCCCACTCGAGCATAACATATTCAAGCTCAGATTGGTATTGGTCAAGATAGAATCCCAATGACACAAACTTATTTCCAAACTCTGAAAAATGGGCTTCGTATGGGTCACTTCTACTGGATGAGGCCATCACTTCCATTTTCTGAGTAAATTGGATTTGTTAATGACCTATGTTTATACTAATCATGTGATCAATGCTCAACGGCTATATTAGAAATGGTCATTGATATTAACAGTATTTTAAAATATAAAAACATATAACCAAAGAATTTTACATTTTATATAAACATTTTACATAAAGATAGAATTAATTAGATCAAGAGGGATTTCCATTAATGAATGTTTGGGTCGTTACAATATTTCCTCCTTAAAAAAAATTCTCCCCTGAAATTTCCTTTTCCAAAACTAAAATAGATGTCTGTAACTCTACATTCTCTTTTCCTCTGATTCCCACATTTCATATTCAATCTTGTGGTTTCCCCACAACACCATGATGAGGGGCATTGTCTTATTTTAAAGAGCTTTTTCTCTACGATCTATGATCTTCAATCGTTTCTCGTCATAAGAAAGATCATACTATAATTGTACCACCTATGAATAGGGAACATGTGAAGGTCCGGTATGTACTTCCTTAAGTGGGATACAAGAATGAAATCTTGTACTTTGGCCCTGGTAGGTGGACGTTCTAGTCGATAAGCCACAACCCCGAAACGATCAAGAGTCTTGAAGGGGGCGATGTACCTTGGAAATAACATACCATTATTTCCAAACATCATGACCATCTTCCACAGAGATATGCGTAGAAATACCATGTCTCCAACTTTAATCTCAAAGTCACATCGATAGTTATCTACATAACTCTTCTGTCAACTCTGGGATGCTTTGATATGCTGATGAATGATTTTCACCTTCTCCACCATTTCTTCGACCATTTCTGGTCCAAGCAGCTTACGCTCACCGACCATGTCCCAAAACGGCGGTGTTGTACATCTTTTCACATAAAGACTATTATATGGTGCCATTTGGATTCTCTAATAGAAACTGTTATTATAAGAAAACTCTTGCCAAGTAATATTTTGATCCCATCATCCTTTAATGTCTATTGAGTATGCTCATAACATGTGATCATGTGTTTGGATAGTTCGATCAGATTGGACCTCAGTTTGAGGATGATAGGCTGTACTGATGTTCAGTTCAGTATATAGAGCATGCTGAAGACTCTTCCAAAACATAGAGGTAAATCATGGATCTCGATTAGACATAATAGATAGTCGTACTACAAAAATCCTTACCAATTCTCTGATATATGTCTGTGCCAGTTGATCCAATGATAAATCCTCCCGAATAGAAATGAAGTGTACAACATTTATAAGATGATCCAAAACAACCCAAATTGCATTTTTTCCTTCGGATATATTTAGATGTCTGGAGACAATGTCCATGGTTATGTTCTCTCATTTTCATTTTGGTATGGGTAATGGATTCAACATCCCATTAGAATAATTCATCTTTTCCTTCACTTGCTGACACACCGGGCTCTTTGATGTATATTCAGTGATCTCCTTATTCATATTTTCCCACCAATAATACTCTCAGAGATCTCAATACATGTTTGGGTTTCCTAGGTGAAAATTTAAATTCGAAGTATGTTCACCAATCAAATGTTCCTTCTTCATCTATGAACATGATGGAACACATCTCCTTTTCCCAATTCTCAAATTTCCTTCTTCATTAATATTAATCTCAGAGGATTTATTTTTTCGATATCTTTGACTTTTTCATGAATTCCCACATAATACTTTTGAGCATCCTTTAACCTTTCCCAAAGAAATGGTTGAGAAATAATTTTTGAAAGGATTGGTGATGTTTCCTTATTTATGATTCCCATGTCCACCTCCATCAAATATAAGAATATTAGATCCTTTTCAATTCTCATCAATTATAGAATCACTGGGTCTTTTCATCTTAGGGAATCTTCCACCTTGTTTGCTTTCCCAGGGTGGTAATGGATTGAGCAATCATAGTCTTTGATCAGCTCTAACCATCTTCACTGGTGCATGCTCAAATCTCTGTGTGAATATATACTTGAAACTTTAGTGGTCCATATATATTTTAAAATTCTCCCAAAAAAGATAATGCCACCAAATTTTGAAAGTGAAGATCATTGCAGACAACTCAAGGTCATGTGTTGGATAGTTATATTCATGAACATTCAATTTCCTTGAATCATAAGAAATTACTTTGTCATTTTGGATCAACACACATCCCATGCCCTTCATCGAAGCATCACTGAATACCACAAAAATTCCTTCACTTGTGGGTAAAGTGAGGATAGGCGCAGTGATACACCTCCTTTTAAACACCATTAAGATCTTTCATATTCATCACTCCGAGAAAAAATTACTCCCTTGTGAGTTATCTTGTTAAGAGTGTTGAATAATCGTAATAGATTTCACAAAAATATTCAATAATATCCAGCTAACTACAAGAATTTACAGATATTAGTTACTGATGTTGGCCTCGGTCATCCCACAATTATAATTATTTTTGAGGGATCCACATATATACCATTACTTGTGATGATATGGCCCAAGAATGAGACCTCCTTCATCTATAACTCACACTTGTTCTACATCACATAGAGATTTTCCTTCTGCAAGGTCTCAAGTAAAATTCTTAGATTCTCCTCATGATCCTCCTTGGTTTTGGAGTATATCAGAATATAATATATAAAGACTACCACAAATTTGTCGAGGTAACTTCTAAAGTCTCTATTCATCAAGCCCATGAATATTTTTGGAGGATTAGTGAGTCCTAAAGGCATTACTATGAATTCATAGTGCCTGTATCTTGTATAAAATGTAGTCTTGGGGATATCTTCCTTTTTCACACTTACTTGATAATATCCCGACCGAAAATCCACCTTGGAGAAGTATTGTTCTCCACGCAGATGATAAACCAACTCATCAATTCGTGGAAGTGGATACTTGTTCTTAATCATGATTTTGTTAAGCTCGCGATAATCGATGTAAAGGCACATTGACCCATCCTTCTTTTGGACGAATAGGACTGGTGCACCCCATGGTGAAGCCCTTGGGCGTATAAACCCTTTACCATGATTATCCTATAGTTGTTTCTTTATCTCCTCATGCTTCACATCATCCATTCTATATAGAGTATTTTATATTGGAAATTACCCAGGTATAAGATCAATTAAAAATTCACCATCTCTTCTTGGAGGAAGACCAGGAAATTCCCAAGGAAACATTTCAGCGAATTCCCTCACAATAGGAATGCCTTCTAGGATAGTTTCCTCCTTAGACACAATCATTTGAGCTAGATGTGTTTTATCATAGGGCAGTAATATCCACACATGATATTATGGAACTAAATAAGGGTTATCTTCCTCCTTGAACATGTAAATAATCTAGGCACAATTTTACATATTAAGAGTGATTTCCCTATCATTGAAATTTATGTTTGATCTGTATAAGGAATACCAATCCATGCCATGAATTGCATAAAATTACATCAAAGGGAGTATTATGAGGTTCTCCGGAAATGTTCAATCCAAAGATTATGATGGGGGAGGGGTTATATTCATGGGATTCAATGAATGACACATTTTTTTACTCACCTACATCTTCACTTACATGATTTGTGGTGGTTCTAGGATTGTTCTACTAAATTTTTAAGATATAATAGAAAGAGTAGAACCATAATGAAAAATTATGTTCTCTATTATTGAATGAATAACTATGGAACATTTCACCACTTCGTTGTCGAGGTTCACTTTGGTAGTAGTGATGGAAAAAACTTGCCCTTACTGCCTTGGAGGTAGTTGGTTTCCTTTGAAAACCCTTGGCTTAGGGCACTGATTTGCAAGATGCCCTGGTTTTTTGTAGTTATAGTAATGAATCATGCATTGAGGTTCGAACCGATCATTACTATACTATATCATAGTTGTAGGTCTTTCTTACCCATAGTTAATATCTATGTTGCCTTCTCTTCTACACCTAAAGCATTTCCTCATCACCTTCATGTTATTTCTAGGGTACTTATTTCCACACCTTTGGAAAGTGGGGTGATGGATCTTCTTAGCACCATGGGATTTATCCATCAAACTGCCAGCATTGAAGTCCACCTTTAGTTTCTTTATCCCCATAGTACCATTGAGATTCTCATGTCTCCATTTCAACCTTGAGGGCACCTCCGAAAACTTACTCTTAGCTATCGATGTCACAGATCACCAACGCTTTCCATAGGCTAAGTTTCATCCCACCAAATAAGCGGTCAACCTTGAATTTAGGGGTAATGACAATGCCAGAGGTGTATCGTGTCAGCTATGTAATGTTTCCCTCATACGCTCTGACAGATTCGTCGTCTATTTTCTTTAGGATAACGAAGTCCATTTCCATCTTAAGCTAGAGGTTGCGTGGAAAATATTTATCGAAAAACATCTTCCAAAAATCCCCCCATTCCAATGCCTTGATCCCCTCCTCAGGCTTCATATTTTTGATCAATGTACACCATTGATCAACTTAACCCTTCGTATAATAAACATCTAGGAGAACCTTCTCTTATTTAGAACATTGAAGGATGAAGAAGATCATTTCAATGGATTTGATCCATTGTTCAGCGATTGAGGGATCAGATGATCCATTAATATTTGGAGGCCTTTGTATCATGAAGCTCTCGATATCGAATTATTCTATATTATGGGGGTTAAAACTTCATCTTGACCCATGTTTCTGTTCAATGCAAGTGATATCTATGATATAAGTGAGCCAATGTTTGAGATTCCCACTCCCATTGGATTTGACATCTCATTAGTACAGTCATCACATTGATCTTCACATAAGTTATTAGCCGGAGTCCTCCTATTACAGGTCATTAGCTAGAATAAAAGGAGAGTTAGGGGTAAAACATAAGGTTCAATCAAAGGGAAAAATAGATGACTTATAAATAACTTTTATTTCCTTAATATATTAATTTATTTTCTTCAGTCTATATTATCCATGATTTACTTTCTAAAATAGATTCCTATGGAATTTTTTTGTCCCTTAATAATGGGTCAAACAAAACTTGTGAATTTACCATAGCATATCCCCATGGAGTGTTGTATCGAAGAGTGAAACAGGGACTGTTGTCGTGCACCAGCTTCTGGTTGAGTCTAGCTTAAAGCGTTGTTATCGGGTTTTACCCTCAGGATACATCTATGGACGAGCCGCCTCTACCTACTCATATCTAGAGAGTGATGTATTTTCATGATAATACACTTACTCAATAATCACAAAAATGTAGGGATTTTTTTATTATTATTCTTAGTCGTGTCTCTATGGATTTTCTAGGGTTTTCTAATCCTAATCCAAAAAATAACTGAACCTATCATCTAATACCAACAACGACAACCCTTCTTTTTATTACACAATTAGACATAAATCATTACATAAACTTCACCTGATACAACATAAAAGATCGAGAGGTATAGTGTATTTGGGGATTAGGATCATTACATAACAACTTAAAAAATTACATACAATATCATTATTGAAATAATCATTTTCATGACCACAACATTCTCTCTTACAGAGAATTGCATTGGATAACCTGAGGACATGCATAAGAAAAGGGTGAGCTATAATGCCCAGTATGGATTAATCATTGAATTACATGAGGAATAAAATAAATGTTAGAAAATAGTTATATCAATAGAATAGAAGAAAAGCATAAACAGAAGGGCACGAAAATCCATGATAATCATAACATGTAAATGTGGAAACAACACTGAACATTGAATTAGCATGTGCCAAGGCTCATTCCACATGGATAATGAGTAAACCCTCATTTCACATGAAGCATTCATAAACCCTCATTGCACTTGAATTAGAATGAGTAAACACCCATTTCACATGACGTATCTTGATACTATACTTTACCCAATGCATTGGAGTGCAATCAGGGCACACCCTTCTTAAACATTTCATTTCATGCAATAGTGTGCCACATGGATCATAAACAATTGTTCATTCAACATAATATATTATTACACAACACAAAAAATGTTTAATACATACATGAAACTCTTTAAACAATAAGTAAATGTGCATAAAGGTGAATACCTTTGAGAGACAAATGGACAGGGTATTGACTACACAATGACATTGGCTTGAAAAGTGCTGTGCAATTTCAACAGCATAACAGCGTGACATAAGAACTCATAAAAATGGATGATGAGATAGAAAAGGGTGTCTCATCATATTTAAATTACATGGATAATAAGGGGTTCATATAGATACATATACCAACAAATGTAATGGAATTTAGATTCATGATACAAAATAATTGCTTGAATGTAAATGAAGAGAGGGAAATTCCTATTAGATTTTCGGCATAAAAACGGTTGTACATGGGATGCATTTAATGAGGAAGAGAGAGCTTTAACATCATTAAAACATAAAAAGGGATGCATGTGGGAGGTGAAAAAACCATAAACTGACAATTATAATTGAAATAAAAAGGGAATAACAATTTAATGAATATTGGACAAAAATGAGAAAGGAAGAGAAACCCTTAAATGGAAATGTGCTTTTAATGGATTGAGAGAGGCTTCTTGGGATCTTGGGGAACCATGGGAGGATTATAGAGATAGGATGGAAGAGGTTGGATGAACTCCAAAGGCTTTTAGTGAGGAGGAAGTGAGATCATGGTTGGGTTTATCTAAGAAAGGTGATGTAATTCTTTATTATTTAGGTTTGGGACACCTCACATTAATCTAATCCAACCCACAAACCAGCCCATGGTTTTGGCCCAATGTATTTGGAAAAGTGAAGTTTAATTCTTACATATGGCCAAGGTCCAAACGTCTTAAAATAATGGGGTTTATTATTTGGAGGTGAGTCACACTCCCATGGAAAACAATTTAAAAAGACGAAAAGTTTATAATGTTTTCAAGGGTCTACGGAATCATTGTAAAATAAATCAAACAAACACAAAATCACATTATTTTAATTTAAAACCATATATTGTCCGATCTTGAAGTTTATAGTATTATATTAAATCACTATTGGGTCATTATGATGTCATAAAACACATATATATTTAAATGGTATTTAGTTTTTACCCAAAAATTTTAATGTCTCATAAAATTATGAAAAAGTCAATGTTGGATAATTTTAACATCCTGATTTCAGAAATATAATTCATTTTATATAAATAATTTTCTAAATAGGTTAATTTTCATTTTTACAATAAAAACCGACATTTATCGAAAATTATGGGTTTTGACAAAAATGGCTTTCAAACCTTAATAAAATTTACAATTGCATTCATAATATTATACAATCATATATATTTAATAAAAATTAATTTAATAATAATAATTATATTTTATTGAAATAATATTTAATTCGAAAATCCATTAATTCATCAAAATATTTTACATAGTTGAACATTAACTAAAAATATTATTTGTTCTTTAAAAACTATTTACTAGGTAATAAGAAATTAAAGTATATTCATTATTATATAAAAAATAATGTACATAACCATAGTACCAGGTTCTTGTTACATAACACCTTACAACACCTTCATAAGACCGAAGAGTAATGTGTGCGATGGTGACAGACTCTTGGGGTGTCTCAGATAACATTGCCCGGGTGGTAATCCCTATCAACTTCTACATCTCTCATAATATGTCCTGCTCGAGCTTAAAATTTGCATTCTCAACTTCAGCTTGGTGAAGAGAGAATACCAAAGATGAAAACTCCATTTCTAACTCTGACAAATGGGCTTTGTATAGGGCACGTCTACTTGATGTGGCCATCGATTCCTTTTTCTGAGTAAATTGGATTTGTTAGATCACTATATTTATACTAATCATGTGATCACTGTTCAACAACTATATTATAAATGGTCACAATTAGTAATTGTATTTTAAAATCCAAAATTCTAATACAAAAGAAGTTGAAATTTTATATAAACATATTACAGAAAGAGACATTTAGTTTTATTAAGAGGGATTTCCATTAACAAATGTTTGGGTAATTACCAAATCCATTGGGCTTTTATATTCATAATTATATAATTTATTATCTTATTCTCTATACAAAACTCATATTTCCCCTTTTCATACCATAATTTCAAATTTTATTATTTAGTGGATAATATTTCCCCGTATAACAAACATGAAAAAAAAATCATCATTTCAAATATATATTTTTATATGTATTGTAATTAACCTTATTAGATCAATTTTAATATATTTTAATAAGTGTAATTTTTTTCAAAGCTCTCATACTAAGTAATTTGATCACCATATTATGAATTATTGAATTTATTTAAAAAAATCATATAATTATGAAAAAAAATATTCAATATAATGCTGAAGAGATTATAAATTTCCAAAAAAAAATTTCTAAACATTAGATGATATTATTTTCATTTCATGGAATATTAATAATGATGGAGTTATATTTAATTAAATTATGATCACATTAAAAAAATTACAATTTAATTTGTTATGATTTAAATGCATAACACAATGAATTATATTTCTTTGGGAACCATTTATTTTTACAATTAAATTTTTTATTCTATTTTTTTAATTATTTATCTAGAAACCATTAATTGAATATTAATAAAATTTCTTTTAATTTTTTTTTTCGAATTTTTTTAGTACACAAATAATTAATATTAAAAAAATTTAATTTAATAAAAATATTAAATATTCAAATTTCACATAATAAAACTAGAATATCTATATAAATAATTATTATCTATTAAATTAATAATTATGTTATATTATAATCCCAAAAAGAACATAGAAATTACCTTTTGTACTCATCAATGTACTTTAAAGCGTGATAAGATATATTTCTAGTCATTGGTTGTGATTCAACTAGCATAAATCACATATGGATTTACACATTCTAGATCATCTCATGTAGGTGATTCTTATGAAGATGAAATTATTTTAGAATAGGTAAATATTGGTCAAAGTAAAAACCTATTGATTCTACATGCTTTCTAATATAAAATAATTGAGCCTCATATAGAATAATTCTAATAAACAATTAAATAACTTCATTTTTTCTACCCAAAATGATAATTTCCATTACATTTATTTACACCAACAATAACATTTAATTTCTTATAATTGTGATATTTTTTAAGATTATAAAATATTATTTCAATTATCAATATTTTTGCTCCATTATAATTATATAAATTTAGTGTACATAAATAACCTCCATGATGTCCTAATAGATATATAGGAAATATCTCTACATGAAAACAATCATATATCAATAAACAATTAATAACATGTTCATATTGACCAGAATATACAAAACAATTATTAATTATTGAAAATAACAATTCTCAGTCTACCATTTTTTTATTATGGTTCTTTTCATATGTTTATTTTTTTTATTCATTTCATATTTATCATCGATAATATGGTCTTAAAATTATATCCTAATGATGATAAATTTATCATTTTATTTTTTTTTAATACATTTTTTATATTTTACTAATATGATTTATTTAGATAATTTATATCATATTTCCTTGTTTAAAATGATTTTATTCCTTGACAAAATATTGAAATATTAATTTTAATTTATAATTTCAATTAAAATAATATATCAAATAAATTGGAATGTTTAATGATAATTTCAATCAATAAATATGTGGTGTTTTAGATCACATTTTATTATAATGATTAATTATTATATATATAATGATATCTAAGTTGGTGTATTGTTTTTTTATGAAAATATGATTGTTTGGGTAAATAATTTTTATCAAGTAGATACATTACTATTCATGAATTTAATTTATTTTGGGAAAAAATAAACATTTTTCTTAATATAATCAATTTTTAAATATAAGTTCTTCGTTTTCTATGTTAATATTATTTAGATAGTAAATATTTATAATATTAAAATATAATATTTTGAATTATATGTTGTTGTTGCAACGATTTAGAACATATTTATTTACATCCTCAAACTCACCACATGTAGATGGGTAGTAGTCTTCCCCATTTCCCTTCATCATTCTATTTAGATTTAAAAATTTTAATTAATTACTTCTACAAATTTCATAGATATTTTAATATATTTTCCATTTCCCTTCCATTTTTTGTTACTAATTTTCTTTATTACTTTTCTACTAATCTTTCTTAATATTCATACAATCAATATAAAACTACTTATTTCATCCATATTAAAATAATTTATGTTTATGAATATTATTATGTTTAATTGTTTAAATTTTTTTTATTTCTAGACCAAAGTTCCATTCTTTAAAAATGATTATTATCGCTCTTACCATGTTCATTTGAATAAAATTGTTTATTAAATATTCTTCCTCCTCAATATTTATATTTTTAAATTCTTATAAAATACTTTTTTTTCAATTTTTTAATATTTATTAATATCTTTTATTTTTCTATTATCACAAATCATTAATGTATAATAGTGTTCATTTAGAGATAAATCGTGGAATTCTTCCAACACAATGATCCTTTTTTCACGTATTTTTAGAATGTTAGTCATTACTTATTTTACGATATAGAATCCACCATAATATCTCTAGTTCTTATATATATATATAAATCCCTATTACCCTTATTTAAATGATATTTACATCATCACCTTCATCCATTCAAATATATACAATTTTTCTAAATTTTTTAAAATGTTCATCTTGGATCATAATATTTATTTCATACATGATTTAATGTATATTCCAAATTTTCATAAAAATATATTTCCCATTCCCATTTTATATTCTTCTTAAATCAATTTTTATAATACATTATTATATGATAATACATCTATATCAAGATTCATATTATCAATAAAAGGTATAGCATCGTCAATTACAATTGGTGGATATCCCATAATGAAAATTTGACATTATTATATTATTATTTATAACAATTAAAAAATCATTAGATTCTTTCACTAAATAAAATACTTTCAATATAATTATGGGAATCTGTTTATCTTCCAAGAATTTAAATTCATCAAAATACACATCAAATGAGTAGAATATCAGGGGACCTGGTTTACTCGGATACCACTAAGAGAACCCAAGATAAATAGGATACCACATAAAGGTCGGGGAGAATCCATGATACTAATATATTTGAAATTTTTTATTCTAAATCATTACACACATGACTAGTTAATGAACATATTAAATATATGGATTATATTCCTCAATAGTTTTCATAAAAAAATATTTTGAATAAATACAATGATACATTTTTACTATTAATATCCTCATTTTGATAACATTATGCATTAATAGATCAAACAATGATTGATCAATATAATTTTTATAACTATAATGTTTATTATATTAAAATTTCTTTAATATAAAAAATTATTATGTTGTAGACACATCCCTCTACAGAAGAAATCATCCACTCCCCACTGTAATCTACCATGATATTTTTACACTCGATCCATAAATAGATAATAATTTTTTGTTAATAATTTTTTAATTAGATAATCGAATTTTAACTAGATAAAGAAGTAATGAAGGTTTGGTATTCCTAATAAAGTACATTTTCATTTAGATATAAATTATTGAATAAAAGTCAGATGAATATTCCTCTCATTTTAATTTTTAATAATCATCGCATTCATGGTATCATGGGTGGATTGGATAACATAAATTATTCTATTATATATTTAAACAAATTTTTTTATAACTATAATGGATAATCACAACTAGTTCAATAGATGACATATTTATTACAACTTATCTACCTAATTTTTTTATATGAAATAAATTATTTTTTTAGATAGGCATACTAATTTTCATTAACAATTTCCAAACAACATTCCTTCATAATTTTTATATTTTAAAAAATAATTATATCATTTTATATCAAAACCATGGTTGTTTATTTAAAATATCATTTATATTTTACATAAAAATATTTTAATATACATCTTATTATTGATGATTTATAATTTAACACCCCCTACCAACAATGATTTCTTAATCAAGGGAGATATCAAATTACACATGTGTCCCACAACTATAAGGTCCCGTGACAGATAGAATCACTTGGTGATATAAATAATCTGATAAACCAAAGACATTGATCCTTATATAAAAAATATCAGGAGATGGGATGAGTGAACTAAAATAAAATCCATAAAATAATATAAAATGAAATTATAATCATCCCACAATACAAGAATTAAAAAATAATATAAAATTAATTTTTTCCAATATAAATATGGAAAATAAAAGATAATATTGTAAAAAACTATCATGAGGTTCAGGATTATAATTTCTAGCATGGTCAGTGTAATCCTGGTGGAAATCATAAAAAAAAAATTTATACATTGTGTCAAAATACAAGTATACATTGTAGGAAAAAAATAACATCCATAACTTATGAAATAAGAAAATAAATTTTAAAAATAGAAAATAGCATAAGTGGAGAAAACTAAATGGTTCAACTAAAAAATTACTTCCTCCCTATGGAATACAAAATACTATTGAAAACTAAAAATAATAACATAATAATAAAAATATCAATTAAATGGTACCCCAACCCCCTTTTCTATAATGTTTACTCTCTGAAAGCTCAAACCTATTCATCATGGAACTCCCATATCATCTAAATAACATATGATAATTCCCCACAACATGGTCAAATCAATCATTCCTAATGAAACATAGTCACCCATCTCATAAAAATTTCACATAACATCTTACTCAATGAAACATTGGCCATCAAATCACAACAATAACCAGAGTAGTATGTTATAATTTACATGAATATAAGAAACCATATTCCCTCCTCTCATATTTAAACACTCCAACCAAAATATTTCCTAGAACTCAGTCTCATCACATCTCTCTCGAAGACACCTATTCCAATATCCCATAGCATGTTCAAGTCACTTATCTCTATATGACACTTGGGCTAACTCCCTACAACACAATATCATCACATCTCTACCAAATACAACATGTCCACCACCTATATCACTATCATATATTAACACATTAATTAAGTTACATATATAATCTCATGAAAGATATATTGATAAAGGGAAAATAATTATACATCCATCATCTTTATCGAGATGTTTTAAAAAACACCCATTATATAATTTAAATGTGGCAATTGACAGTACATAACACATGTGGTGTGCATATATTAATCACATGTAACATACAAGGTATATATATTGAATGATACCTGTAATAAACCTATGTTTACACAATAATGACTGACCAACTGAAAAATACACACTTCTAATACAACCATTAAATGCAGAAACAAAAAACATACACATCCGCCAAGCCACTTCCCTATTTTCATTACAAAAAGATCAAATTTCATAAAATCATATCATTCAAATCATTATTTATTAAACCACACATTAAAAACACCAATGATTTGGATTAAACCCATTATTAATCATTTATTTGTTGGTTTCCACCATAAACTCATGTGGATATAATATCATGAAAAAATATGGAATAAAAAGTGGACATCCTGCTTCATTGAATTAAATTATATGAAATATAATATTGAGAAATATATTGTAATTAATGAAGTCCATTATTATGTAGATCTCGTTATTGAGATTATTTGAAAAAACATTTATCATAAATGATTATTGAAGATGAAAGTCCTTCTTGTGAATCCTATATGTATATGTTGATTAATAAATTCATAGAAACTCTATGTTTTTTAATGGATGTATTTATAAGAGGAAACAAGCATGTATTCCCAACATTCAACTAGATTACAGATCCATTACAAGTGACTCAGAGATTGGGGTTGGTATGAGTGAGTCTAATTTTTTAATCTCTTCGGGATGATGTTAATATTTTCATTTAAAATGTGTATACTATGGGAGATTGTGAATGTTTTTTTGGTAGTTTGGATTAAATTATGTGACTGATTTCATGTGTAGTAGTCAAAAGGATGATTATATTTGGTATTATTTTTCTCCATTATCATTAAATTATCACTTATACAATATTTTTATCCTGGATATTTTTATATGTAATCATGGGAACTCATTATGAAGGGGTTTCTTCAATTCATTCTAGATATCATTTATGTTTTTGATCTTCCCAAGGTTGCATATTCTACTACATTATTTATCATTATGAATGTTAAAAACCCATATCCAATTAATAATTTCAAACCCATTTTCATATTAAACTATTCATATAATTTCATGTATAATATTTTATATCAAAGTGTTAATAGAAATATAAATTTTATAGGTTTAAGGGGAAAACTATGTTTTATTCAAGGATATCCACAAAAGATGTATCTTTTTTGAATATTAAATGATTAGTAATAACAATATTAAAAAATCAGGTTAAAACATTGTTATCAATGTTTACATGAAACCAGTATACTACAGAATAGAATATAACTTCATTATAAAATTAATGTATTAAAGGAAATTGTTTACAAGGTGGTGGTTATAATTTTCAATTTTATTAGTTCCGTATGGTTTTTGACTAGTGGTGCGAGAATAAAATAATAGTTATCCATATTAGTTTCAGGGAATAGATTGGGTGACTGATAATCACCTAGTATATTCATTATTTAAAAATAAACATTCATTCAATTCATCTCTTAGTGAATAATCAATGGAACGTTCTATAACATTCATTGATTGAATTATATCATTTTTATATTTCAACTTCCACTCATTGATGATTCACGCCCCTTTTTAATTGTGAATAATAAATCTATTTGATATCTAAAAATTTATATACATTATTATAGTAAATAATGTTGTCAAATTATTAATATGTATATAACAATCATATATATTTCAAAAATATGTATAGGGATAAGGTATATAATGATTTAGAACACTCGTGTTATTCTCAAGAACCTTTTCTATATTGAATACATGGTTTGTCTGATCTTTCCATGTAGAGATTGTATGCATCAGTATAATGTGTTGATTAACAAATTATCGAACCGCATCAATAATTTAAAAAATAGATTTATATATTTTTTATAATGGATTATATAGGTCAATTTCATTCAATAATCCATTTCCACAAACATATTATTTGTTATATAAAAGGATAAATATATTTTGTGCAATATTATGAATCTCATTCATTAATTCTTAAGAGGAATGAACTCAGATGGTCGTTGTCTCTTGGAATCATGGTAAAAGACACCACTAGTGGCTAGTAATAATATGATTTTTGTTATATAATGAAGGAAGTGAATCCAAGTGAAGATTGTGTGGGATTATTTGGAGGGACATTATATTTGATGTAAGTTCATTCCCAAAAAAATTGTATACACTCTTCATAATATGAAGTTGAAAAACATTGAGATGTGGAGGTGGAATCATGATCATGATCTTAAAAATAATCTAAATTAATTTCAGATATTTTCTATGGTGTCATCAATTTTTTTAACAAACATTGGGATGTAGTTTAATTGGAATTTCCTAGGTTTATAACTCTATATATATCATTTTACTATGAAGTCATATATCTGAACATCATATGTACTATTTTGTATCAATAAATGATTGACTACTTTTGAAGACAAGTTAGTTCAGTTTAATTTCACTTGGTCTGATTTGCATCTAAGGATTTCATGACATTATTATTATATAATACAGTTTAGAATGTGTTCATGGATGTCCTTTGGTGTCAATAAGTCTAATCTAAGTATCTTTAATTTTTGGTGCATAAGATCCCATGATGTCCCTAGTAATAATGAGGTATGGTATAATGGAATATAAATTTATTCTATGTGTAAATGATTTATGATTTCCAAAGAAATATATTCCATTCATTTCTTCATCAAAATTGAATTGGTTTTTTTGGTTAGAGTAAAATTGTTGAGTTTTTTATTTTATCATCTAGATGTACACTATTGAAAAGTATCTCAGAAATGAGATTCTGGGAGTTAGAGGAAATAAGAAGGAATTGAAATGTATGTTAATTATATTAGTGTTGGCTTGTTAGATCATTTGGAATTCCATAAATAAGTTTTGATATGAATGTTTCATCAAAACCTAATTATATTTGGTGTCTCGTGATTGAAAAATTGGGTTTCATCTGTGAGTTCATATATAAAAATGGGATAAGGATCCATCCTTCTTTTCATACATAGCGGTTATTACATATCTTCCACCCACATGAATGAATAATTCCATAATAATATGTATTAAATTGAAACCTCTAAGTAGTTTACCAAAACATAACACTAATGGTACATGAATTCACATTCTCGTAAGGGGGGATATCATTGTTAATGATTCTGGAGGCTCAGATGTGGTGGAATTTTTTAGATCATATGGTCATGGTGATTCTAATATAGAATTTCATGTGCACTAATAAATGTGACTCTATTTAATTAGTATAACAATTTCCTGTTGGAGTATGTTGGAACTGATTCATTGAACAAAAAAATCTCTATTCATGAATAATCATCTATTTTAGGGCATAAAATTAATAATATTCGATAAATTATAATCCTTCCTAAAAATAGAGTAAAGGTTATTCATATATGGAATGAATGGAACGATGTTGAATATTTTATCACATTCTTAGTCATTCATGATACACCATTCATATTTTATTATTTAATGGGATCCATCTCCCTAAAATTCTTATTCTCGTTTGGGATGATTATCTTGAGATCTATTATTTTCTCCCACCAGGAACTTGATTGGATTTGGGTATATTTTACTGTCAAACTAAATTTTACTGATGTTGTTTTAAAATGGATAATATTTTTTCAAATTTATAACATTCAATAAAATATCACATATTAAATTTATTTTCAATCATTTTCAATCCATTAACAAAAAAACCCATGGAATATACATATCAAAATTGTCTCTTATTTTATTAATACATGAAAAACTACAATAATATGCACATACTTATCCCATCCCCAACATAAAATAATAACACATCACTACCATATAGAACAACCACAGTAACATGTCAGGTTGCCACCCCCTAGAATGGTCTTATAACCCCATTATCCACATATCACAACTTCACATCACTCCTCCATAACAATACCATATCATATCACATCATAAAAATAAAATTTTTTAATTTAGAAAATATAGTCTTTCTTCACATTCCATTTTATTATTTAAGGGTTTTATGATAGTATCTATAAATGCAAGGGTAACAATTTTTTCAGCTGAATATACGTGTACATCCAATTGCAATTTTTTGGATGATAACATAAAAAAATTAAACAAAGATTATATATTACAAGAAATATTGTGAATGAAAAGGCCCTAAAAATAATGATTTTTTTCTTGGTCATGAATTCCACCCATTCATAACATCATGTTAATAATAAAAAGTCCTTGAAATATTCATTTAAACACCATTCACATCCCCTTATAATTATATGATTTATGTATCTTGACTAGGGAACTGGAAAACATCCCATATATATAAATAAGAGTAATCCACTCCTATGTGATACTAATAAATAAAAAAAAATATGGATTCCCTACAAATGACATTAAAAACTCATTACGCACCAAAGGGATTGGAATAAATGTCAAAAAACCACAACAACATTGAAAACCCAAAAATCAACCTTCACATTATAAATGGTTATTAGAAAGTCATTTTGAATGACACCATCAACCAAAAAAAATTGATATAGATTATATCTATTAGATGAATTAAAGAAAACAACCAAGATGATTGTAAAGAACAGACCTTAGATAACGAGAGTCGGTGCATTATTACATAACATTGGCATGATAACAAAGGATCAAGTCTCGAAAGACCGATTATTTTAGTAGTATTGGAAACACTAGATATATTCATAAGTCTTACATTACATCATAAGGTAAAAAAACTACAAGAACATCTTTTCTTCATATCCCCTCATACTATCCTTGCAAGTCATTCATAAATTATTTCTTCATAATCCTGGGAAAAATAAAACATTGAAAGGGGTGAGCTCATATGCTCAGTAAGGATAACATTATATCAGAAGCATTCATAGATAAGCATAAACACTTAAGGCAGTTCATAACTAAAACAAAAACCTTTAAACTTGAACATCAGCATAAAATGGCAACGATAATATAAAATAATGCAATTTACTTACTCACATAGATATTCTACTAGTCGAATGATCACATGCAATATCAATAACCACTTTCATAATGATGGAATGCATAATGCCAGACTATTATAACCACATAGCCAAGGCCTCGTGCCAAGACTACAAATAATATTTTTCCAAGGACTTGTGCAAAGACTGTAGTTTGTCTAATGAGACCTACCGATGTATCGAGGAGCTATAGCGGGCTCCACCCGTCACTTATTAAGTCCAATGCATTCCTCATATGAACAGGTTTAAACATAACATAAACATTCGTATTAAAACTAGCATACAAAATGTCAATACTTTAATCACAACCCATGAATGGTATAAAAATAGCACATCCACAGTCAAACATAACTCATTCGATACAATATGGAAGAATGTATTGTATCATATTAACCTCAATCAAGAATAATGAAGGATGTTGACATAGATGAAAATAATCATCATAACTATTTGAGAGAAATATACCCATTTTTCTTGAAATCATTTAAAAGTCACACTATTTGTCAAGAAGCCATTTAAAAATAGATTTTTGAATCAAAGTGTCTCGTACCACTTTGAAACTTTTAAAAGGAGTTCTAATTTTAGAACTTTAATGTCCATATAAATAAATCATGAAAACCATTTTTAAAACATGGACATTAATGAGCATGATTTAGAAGAATAAGTCTTTAAAACATTTAAAAAAAGTATTTTAGTTAGAGATTCTAACCAAAAGAGAGACACTTGAATACAAATAATTGCGGTAATTAAAACTTTGTAATATCATGAGAAAAAAGGGATTCATGATATACTATGTCAATGTACATTATATACACCACATAAAAGTGATTTGGTGTATAGCAACAAAGAAGTCTCAATAGAATTTAAATTGAGATGAAATCTCTCATAAAGGCCGTATCCTTAGGTTAAGGATAAATCAATGACATAGTTATGTGTGAAAAATATAAATACACTAAATATGATTGGATATTCAGTGTAAAACAATCAAAGGATATTCACACATAATCTTGTAAAAACAAAACCAATGAATTGGATGTTTAACTCAACAAATGAAGAATGAGTTAAAATTACTCTTATCAAATTCATATTGATGACTTGAGAAATTATCAATGGAGTTATTATGTGTATCAAATGTATATCCACAGAAAAGGGGAGTGGAAATTATGACATAAGCAAATGAATAGTTATTCCACACATAATCTCGGAGTAAAATAATCAATGAAGTTTGCGTAAAGCCGAATAAATAGAAATTGAAATTTTGAATTCCCTTATCGATTAGGTAACATACAAATCATACAACCCTGAAAGACAGACCATACAATTATGATTTAAATACCCATAAATTAAATTATATTACATAATGAATACAATCATGGGTAGTACACTTACACCACATGCAATAATTAAGTGGTGAACAATGGAATTCTCATGAAATTAAGAGTGAGTTATGAAACCCCATACCACGTTGTAATCAACTGAGTCGTATGTCCAAAAGTTAATAACCACCAAATTATATACAGAATAAAATGAATATAAAGATAATCATGATAATATATATCAAATGTCAGAATACAATACACCACTTTCAATAATTTTGTGGCGAACATTGGAAATCTCACGGAATTGAAAGTGAGATAAGAAAATCCCTTACCTTGTACTTTTCCTTGGTTAGGGGTAGGTTAACGTCCTGTATAATGTAGAAATAATTGTTTTTAAATCATTAATGAATCATATACATTAATATGATATCATATGTGATCTTTTAACATTGCTTTGTTAATAATATCATAGAATTATCATCATTTCAGCTGTTAACTTACTCGTTTTCTTTTATATGTTTTGTTACATAAGCCATGTTTGTCATGGATAGGTCGTATATTATTCATATCCATAATGATATCAAGTCCTTAAACATTATTTTTAAATCATCAAATGATAATTATACTTGAGTGGATATGATAGAGAATGAATCTCATCGCGTTCGTGGAGACGGTAGTCCGTACGTACGCACGAGGGAAAATATCGTTCTGTTGATATTAAAATAATATATAATTGGATGTTATATAATATATAAAGAATCATTAACATGTTATATTTATTATTTTCATGAGTTACACATCATTATTATACCCACCCAAATAATAATATATTGAATAACAATTACACCACAACGTGGAGACGGTAAGCCGTACGTACGCACGTATGGTGACATGTTATTCAAAGGGTGGATAGAATACTGAATATGATTGTACGATATTTATAATAACATCACAGTATATATAATATACTGGAGTTATTATTTTATAATGGTAATAACAAATAATGAAGAAGTGGAAGAAGAAAGGAACTTGAAAAGGGGTGGTGAAAACATTACCTCTTCTTCGGGTTCTTCCTTTTGATATGATCAAAAGGGCTCCATAGGTTGGCTTTCTGATCAAACTAAGGCCTCTAGGTTGTAGTGAAGGAAGTTTATAGAGTATTTGGGCAGGTCTTGGACAAACCAAAAGGCTTTTAAAGTGTGAAGAAATGAGAAGGAGGAGTGACCTTTTATAAGAGGGGTGAGGGGCACCTTTCGAAAAGCAAAAAATATAAATTTATAGTAAATTCATATTCGGTTTCTAATGGCTCTAAAGTTTATTATTCAAAGTTTAAGGTTGGGATAGGTCTAAAACCATTCAACCAATAGAATTTAGACAGGTTTGTGTTACTATATTAACCTTATCTTTTAGTTTTAACTCTTAGTTAATTAGTTAGACCTTTACCATGTCACTTTGTATTTTTATATTATACAGTTAATAAACATACAATATACATCCAAGCGACCCCCAAGTGGTCCATTAATGATATACCTATCATAATAAAAGTCTCTTGGCTGAGCCTTATATTTTTAGGAATTTAATATCAATTAATAATATAATACTTGTTTAAAAAACTCTTTTATGTCAATTTAGACACTATTAAATAGTTGATTTTTGTGAAACTCATAACAGAATTATTACTTCTATAAAACTAAATTAAATAAATCCTAATATTTCATATTATCCTAGAAAATTAGTGTAATTCACAAAAAGTCTCAAATTATATTTATTTGGGTATTTATAATATCAATTAATCTAATTTCTCACTATTATGGTAATTAATGCATCATTATTGTGTCATAAATAAATTAAATTATTAAATGTATAAAAATTATAAATAAAATATCAATATCTATGAAATCGTATTAGCCTTATAATGAATATTTAAAATCTATTTATCTTATGTATAACCCTATATTAAAAAAGTTTTAGTAAATAAACTTTGATTTTAACTCTTTTAACTCATCATTGAATTAAATAATAATAAATTTCATAATCTAATCCAAGTAGACCTAAATGATAATATTTTATTCCAAAGGTTGTTTATGGTCGAGTTACACTTGTCCAATATAATTAGGTCATGTGGTAGGGTAATTTTAATATCATTTTTATCCTTAATTACCGTATTTACTTTTAACCATGGTAAATAAAAGTAAAAAGTTACTATTCACCAAAAATTATTTTCATCTCGTTGAACCACATTTTACTTCTTTATATTAACCGTGTCTCTTGGATTTTTGAAATTCCATTCACAGAAGTGGTAAAATTAAGTTTTATGAAAAATTCAGTTTTTTTAACTACCACTTAGTAGTTTCACTATTAATCAAAAATTGAAGTTTTTCAGAACAATACCAAAATTTCACCCTAAGATATAATTGATATTCCGAATTCAAAAATGATATCTATTTTAAAAAATTCTAAACATAGAAGTTTCATTAATTAATTTTATAATTAATTCCCGCTGTCACAACAAATAGCGTGTTTTTAAGAAAAAATATATATCAAAAGAATGACAATTGTTTAGGTCCAATTTCAAAGTGAAATTAATTCTAATGAACACCATTGGATAAAATGATAAAAATATATTCTAATTATACTTTAAAACCACTCAATAATATAATTTATCACTATAAATTATTTTGATTAAAAAAAAAATTTTAATTAAAATTTAGTAATTTTCACTATTCATCAAAATATAAGTGTTATCCAAAACGTTCCAAAATTTCACCCTAGGATAAATTCGATATTCTGCATCCAAAAATGAAGTCCATAGAATGTGTAAAATTTCAAAAAGTAGGTATTACTATTCATAATGGCTAGTTTGATTGGTTATGGTGTGTTAGAATCTTGAAGTTGCGTACAATGCACGCTGTTCCATTATTCGAAGGGAAACGTACCATGGAAGCTTGGGGTGTTACATTCTACCCTCTTTCAATAAATTGCGTCCTCACAATTTTTAAAATTGTGCTTGGGAATATAATTGAAAGTCCCACATCGGAAAAAGAGTCAATAAAACTACCACTTTAAAAGAAAGAAAGAGAGGTATAAAGGTCAACCAAGATAACCCATACTCGGATTCCATGTAGGAAAACATGGATATGGATGATAAACTAAGTTTCATGTTCTGATGGAGAGGGATAGAAATCATGATCAGGATAAAGTTAACAATAAGAAAACCAAAAACTTTTGTTGGGACAAATGACCATTATTCTCCTAGTAGGAAAGTAAACGGACAACATTTTTTTGTTTTAAGTTACATTCATTTATGATATTGACTAAGAATATAAAGATATATACATACATTTTAGGTAGAGTTTCATTGATTAATAAATTTCCACCACTAACTCATTTTTTTCAACGATGAGTATTCAAGAAGACTTGGTCACACTGGAAGAGCTAGAATAAACTTCTATAGAATCACATGATCCATGCAAGATGAACTATATATTTAAATTCTATTTAGAGATTAATCAAAACCAAAATGGTTAGTATAGGATCTAATGATCCCCCAAAAAGACATTCCTTGAGAGAAATAAACACTAATCTTAATTTCCAAAATTAAACCAACAATACCCCAAAGTTAAATAAATACCATTCAATAATCAATTGTCCTTAAAATCCTTCAAAATAATCAAAACTAATATTGAAAACCAAAACTTATTAAGAATGTAGTCTTCCACATTAAATTGTATCTCCAAATAACATTAATTACTCTTAAAGTCACATACTTAAAAGTAATTAAACTAACCATTTCCATAAATAACCCAAATCATTATAAATCCACAATAAAAAAACAGATAAAAATCCACCATTACTCCTCAAATGAAATCCCATACTATTCTATTTTCCATCGGCATATAGTGTTCACACCAAAGTGAACAACATCCAAAATAACATTTATCACTTAATCACCAAATCATTTTCCTATACTAAGGGTATTCATTTAATAAGACATAAGAACCCAAATCAACTTATTATTGATCAATAAAATAATTTAACTAAAAATAATTAGTCACACTATCTAGGGACTTCACATAGTCTAGTTTTAGGTGAAAAAACCCAATCGCACATTGGTTGTGGGTTCGATTCCCAAAGATTTGCCTGATGCCACGGGTTGTCACACAGTCTACGTGTTGTCCTTTTTTGAAAAACTATATTTTATAATATTACCAAAATGAGATAAATTCCTCAAAATACCACAACATAATTTAACCACAAATGTTATATCCTACCATGCATTTTCATCCCAAATTATAATAACTTATAATTCTCTCAAAACCCAATGATCATGTAAAACCAAATGGTTATTTATAACTATATCCACAAGAGAGGAGATAATTCGTCCCCAAATATCATTCTCACATGGCAAACTGCGGTGTTACAAAAACAAGAGAATATTATTCCAAAGTAAACCCATCATCAAGGAGCACTAATACTTTTTAAACATTTCTCCAACCATTTATTTCCACATAGCTTCTTCTTTGACCAAGAAAATATCCTATATAATAGGGCATTCACTCGGGTATTTGCCAGGATCCCTACATTTACGGAAAATGACTATAAATGGACTCTTGGGACCATTTTTACCTTCTTCCATAGTACTCTTCATTTTTCTTCAGCAATTATTCACTTTATGTCCTTCCTTCCCGCATGTAAAGCATTTATTTGTCCCATTGAGACACTTTCCTGGGTGTCTCCTTCCACATTTCCTGCATGATGGAAATTGAGGATTTTTTTCTCCATGGTCTCCACTACTGGAGCTCTTATCATTCACCACCTTTCTCTTCTTTTTTGAGTCCAGTAATCGGTTAATATATATATTATTGTTCATATTTTTGGAAAATTGATTTGGCAAAAAGACGATATCTTTTACGGCTATAAACATTCCATTTGGTTGCTCATTGCCACCACCGTTCCTGCCTTGTACATAATTCTCAAAGACACTATAACTTCCTTGGAATCCAGCCATTGACTAAAACCAGAAAGCATTGTGTGAGTAATAGTAGTCATACAATCATTTAGAGATTAACATGTCACCATATTTTCAATTTGAAACACATTAGGATTAACCAAGGTCATTTACTCTCATCTTATATATATAATACTTTGAATCGGTTTATAAATAAAATGTAAATTATCCTAAGCATATCCCCTGGGAGTGTCCTAACCAAAAGTGTAGCAAGGCCCGTTGTCGTGCCCCAATTCCCATTCGAGTCTAGCTCAAAGCGGTGTTTTCAGGTTTTACCCCTAGGTACATCTGTGCCAGAGCCACCCCTACCTGCTCGTATCCAGACAGGGATGTATTTCTCAGAAAACTCACAAAATCTCTACAATACCAAAATTCTAGGAAGTTCTTCTATATTAATCCTCAGAGTTCATCTTAGGTCTACATGCTCTAATCACATTTTATCTAAATCTAGCTTCCAAGGTTTGTACTAAACTTCCTCTGATACCAACTGTAACGCCCCGACCCTAGATACCCAGAGTCGGAGCATTATTACATAACATTTTCATGATCACAAAGGATCAAGTCTCGAAAGACCGATTAGTTTAGTAGTCTTGGAAACAGTAGATATATTCATGTGTCTTACATTACATCATAAGGTAAAAAAACTACAACAACATCTTGTCTTCATATCCCCTCATACTATCCCTATAGGTCATTCATAAATTACTTCTTCATAATCCTAGGAAAAATTAAACATTGAAAGGGGTGAGCTCAGATGCTCAGTAAGGATAACATTATAGAAGAAGATTTCATAGATAACCATAAACACATAAGGCAGTTCATAACTAAAACGAAAGCCTTTTAAATTTGAACTTCAAAATAAAATGGCAAAGATAAAATAAAATAATGCCATTTAATTACTCACATAGATATTCTACTAGTTGAATGATCACATGAAATATCAATAACAACATTAATAATGATGGAATGCATAATGCCAGACTATCATAACCACATAGAAAAGGCCTCGTGCCAAGACTACAAATAAGATTTTTTCAAGTCCTTGTTCCAAGACACTAGTTTGTCTCATGAGACCTACCGATGAATCGAGGAGCTATAGCGGGCTCCACCCATCACTTAGTAAGTCAAATACATTCCTTATTTGAACAGGTTTAAACATAACATAAACATTCGTATTAAAACTAGCATAGGATATGTCATTACTTTAATCACAACCCATGAATGGTATAAAAATAGCACATCCACAGTCAAACATAACTCATTTGATACAATATGGAAGAATGTATTGTATCATATTAACCTCAATCAATAATAATGAAGGATATTGACATAGATGAAAATAATCATCAAAACTATTTGAGAGAAATATCCCCCTTTTTCTTGAAATCATATAAAAGTCACACTATTTGTCAAGAAGCCATTTTAAAATAGATTTTTGAATCGAAGTGTCCCATACCAAATTGAAACTTTTAAAAAGAGTTTTAATTTTAAAACTTTAATGTCCATATAAATAAATCCTGAAAACCATTTTTAAAACATGGACATTAAAGAGCATGATTTAGAAGAATAAATCTTTAAAACATTTAAAAAATGTATTTTAGTTAGAGATTCTAACCAAAAGAGAGACACATGAATACAAATAATTGAGGTAATCAAAACTTTGTAATATCATGAGAATAAAGGTATTCATGATATACTATGTCAAAGTACATTATATACACCACATAAAAGTGATTTGGTGTATAACAACAAAGAAGTCTCAATGGAATTTAAATTGAGATGAAATCTCTCATAAAGGCTGTATCCTTAGGTTAAGGATAAATCAACGACATAGTTATGTGTGAAAAATATAAATACACTAAATATGATTGGATATTCAGTGTAAAACAATCAAAGGATATTCACACATAATCTTGTAAAAACAACACCAATGAATTGTATGTTTAACTCAACAAATGAAGAATGAGTTGAAATTACTCTTATCAAATTCATATCGATGACTTGAGAAATTATCAATGGAGTGATTATGTGTATCAAAAGTATATCCACAGAAAAGGGGAGTGGAAATTATGACATAAGAAAATGATTAGTTTTTCCACACATAATCTCGGATTAAAATAATCAATGAAGTTTGTGTAAAGCCGAATAAATGGAATTTGAAATTTCGAATTCCCTTATCGATTAGGTAACATACGAAACATACACCCATGAAATAAGGATCATAAAATGATGATGTAAATACTCTAAAATTAAATTATATTACATAATGAATACAATCATGGGTAGTACACATACACCACATGCAATAATTAAGTGGTGAACAATGGAATTCCCACAAAATTAAGAGTGAGTTAAGAAACCCCTTACCACGTTGTAATCAACTGAGTCATATGACCAAAAGTTAATAACCCCCAAATTATTTACAGAATAACATGAATATAATTATAATCATGATAATATATATCAAATGTCAGTATACAATACACCACTTTCAATAATTTAGTGGCGAGCAATGGAAATCTCATGGAATTGAAAGTGAGATAAGAAAATCCCTTACCTTGTACTTTTCCTTGGATGGGGGGAGGTTAACCTCCTGTATAATGTTGAAATAATAGTTATTAAATTATTCATGAATCATATACATTAATATGATATCATATATGATCTTTTAGCATTGCTTTGTTAATAATATCTTAGAATTATCGTCGTTTAGGGTGTTAACTTACTCATTTTCTTTTATATGTTCTGTTACATAAGCCATGTATGTCATGGATATATTGTATCTTATTCATATCCATAATGATATCAAGTCCTTAAACATTATTTTTAAATCATAAAATGATAATTATACTTGAGTGGATATGATAGAGAATGAATCTCATCGCGTTCGTGGAGACGGTAGTCCGTACGTACGCACGAGAGACAATATCATTCTGTTGATATTAAAATAATATATAATTTGATGTTATATCATAAATAAAGAATCATTATCACGTTATATTTATTATTTTCATGAGTTACACATCATTATTATACCCACCCAAATAATAATATATTGAATAACAATTACACCATGACGTGGAGACGGTAAGCCGTACGTACGCACGTATGGTGACATGTTATTAAAAGGGTGGATAGAATACTGAAAATGGTTGTACCATATTTATAATAACATCAAAATATATATAAGATACTGGAGTTATTATTTTATAATGGTAATAACAAAGAAAGAATAAGTGGAAGAAGAAAGGAACTTGAAAAGGGGTTGTGAAAACATTACCTCTTCTTCGGGTTCTTCCTTTTGATTTGATCAATAGGGCTCCATAGGTTGGCTTTCTGATCGAACTAAGGCCTCTAGGTTATATTGTGGGAGGTTTAGAGAGTATTTGGGCAGGGTTTCGCCGAACCAAAAGGCTTTGAAGGTGTGAAGAAATGAGAAGGAGGAGTCCCCTTTTATAAGAGGGGTGAGGGGCACCTTTCGAAATGCTAAAAATATAAATTTATAATAAATTCATATTCGGTTTCTAATGGCTCCAAAGTTGATTATTCAAAGATTAAGGTGGTGATAGGTCGAAAACCATTCAACCAATAGAATTTAGACAGGTTTGGATTACTATATTAACCTTATCTTTTAGTTTTAACTCTTAGTTAATTAGTTTGACATTTACCATGTCACTTTGTATTTTTATATTATATAGTTAATAAACATTGTATATACTTCCAAGAGACCCCCATGTGGTCCATTAATGATATACCTATCATGATATAAGTCTCTTAGCCAACCTTAGATTTTTAGGAATTTAATATCAATTAATAATATAATATTTGTTTTAAAAACACTTTTTTGTCAATTTTGACACTATTCAATAGTTGATTTTTTTGAAACTCATAACAGAATGATTACTTCGAGAAAAGTCAATTAAATAAATCCTAATATTTCAAATTATCCTATAAAATTAGTGTAATTCATAAAAAGTCTCAAATTATATTTATTTGGGTATTTATAATATCAACTATTCTAATTTTTCAATATTATGGTAATTACTGTATCATCATTGTGTCAAAAATAAATTAAATTATTTAATGTCTCAAAATTATTAATAAAATATAATTATGTATGAAATATTATTATCTTTCTAATGAATATTTAAAATCGAACTTGTCTTATGGATAACCCTATATTAAAAAGGTTTTCGTAAATAAACATTGATTTTAACTCTTTTAACTCATCTATGAATTAAATAATAATAAATGACCTAATCTAATACAAGTGGACCTAAATGATAATATTTTATTCCTAATGTTGTTTTTGGTCGAGATAAACTTGTCTAATAGAATTAGGTCATGTTTTAGTATAATATTAATATCATTTTCCCCTTAATTACCCTATTTACTTTTAACCGTGGTAAATAAAAGTAAAAAGTTACTATTCACCAAAAATTATTTTCATCTCATTGAATCAAATTTTACTTCTTGATATTAACCGTGTCTCTTGGATTTTCGAAATTCCATTTACAGAAGCGGTAAAGTTATGTTTTATGAAAAATTCAGTTTTCTTAACTACCACTTAGTAGTTTCACTATTCATCAAAAATTGAAGTTTTTCAGAACAATGCCAAAATTTAACCATAAGCTATAATTGATATTCTGAATTAAAAAATGATTTCTATTTTACAAAATTCTAAACATATAAGTTTCATTAATTAATTTTATAATTAATTTCTGATGTCACAACAAATAGCGTGTTTTTAAGAAACAATATATATCAAAAGATTGACAATTGTTTAGGTCCAATTTTAAAGTGAAATTATTTATAATGAACACCATTGGATAAAATGATAAAATTATATTCTAATTATACTTTAAAACCACTCAATAATATAATTTATCACTATAAATTTTTTTGATTTAAAAAATTGTTTTTAATTAAAATTTAGTAATTGTCAATATTCATCAAAAGATAAGTGTTATCCAAAAAGTTCCAAAATTTCACCCTAGGATAAATTCGATATTCCGCATCCAAAAATGAATTCCATAGAATTTATAAAATTTCAAAAAGTAGGTATTACTATTCATAACGGCTAGTTTGATTGGTTGTGGGGTTTTAGAATCTTGAAGTTGCGTACAATGCACGCCATTGCATTATTCGAAGGGAAATGTACCATGGAAGCTTGGGTTGTTACAATGATTAGAAGGTACAACCACTGAACTCCAATGAGATTCCACAAAAAAAATAGATAAAGTACATGGAATGAGTATTTGAAGATCCCTAAAATCCCCTAGTTATATTCCCAAATATGGGTAAATTAATGGTGGGTGAATGAACAATGATTATAAAATCAGTTGTTTTTACAACCGTGATCCTTTCGGTTTTAGGTTGTATGATTCTTTCATGAAATAAATTCTAATGATTTTAGATTCCTTTGAAAATATAGCCCCCTCAACATGATTTGATTACACATCATAAATTATATTTTCTTGATTATAATTCATCTATTGAAATCCCCTTATCCCCCATTAAATCCATGACACTGAATGACTATAATATTAAGTAATTCCAACATTCTAATTTGAATCAGGTTCACATCGTGATTGACCACTATCTTAGTTATGTTTCTCTAGATACAATGATCCTTTTATACCTCCTCCAAATAACTCTATATTTGATAATAGAAATATAACATGATTTGATGACATATGAAACTTATTCATGTTGAGTTTATAAGGTTTTCCTTATAACTTTTCAAATCCTTCATGTTTTGAAAATCACAAACACCTCATCTTAAGGAAAATCTATTTTTACCCCTTGTTTCATTTTCTTAAGGAAACATTCCTTCCCCAAGGAAATTCATCCTTACATTGTTTTCATTGTTCAATCACATTTATTTTATAAGTGTAAAATTTGGATTATAACTAAAATCATCAGAATCGTATAATACTTAGATATGAAGAATTCTGTTTAAGACTCTGAATTTTGACTCCGAACTTCTATGAGTTCGACTCCAAACATTTACTAGTTCGACTCCGAACTACTATTTGTTCGACTCTAAAACTCTACTAGTTAGACTCCGAACTTCTATGAGTTCGACTCCAAACTTTTAATAGTTTGACTCCGAACATTTACCAGTTTGACTCTAAACATCTAAGAGTTCGACTCACAACATTTACTAGTTTGGCTCCGAACTTTTACTAGTTCGACCCTAAACTTCTATGAGTTTGACTGTAATATTTTTCTAGTTCGACTCCAAAATTTTATGAGTTTGACTCCGAACGTGTACTATTTCAGCTCCAAAATTCTTCTAGTTCGACTTAGAACTTCTATGAGTATGACTCCGAACATCTATGAGTTTGAATCCAAACATCTATGAGTTCAAATCCGATCTCTTTATGTTTAGGTTCTGAATTCCTGTGAATCCAGACACCGAATTTCCTTGAAATTCAGACTCCAGAATACTATATAATTCCAGTTCCGAATTCCTACAAAACATAATCCAAATATATCTTTATTATATATTCTGAATTATATTTTTAGTTAGACTACAGACTTTCATACATTGCTTTCATTCAGAACTTTTATTTACTTTCATTTTGAACTTCAGTTTTACTTATGCGCAAACTTTTTCTAATATAAAACGATGTTGTGCCTTCAGTTATCAACTAACCATTGATTGAGTGACATGTGTACTAGTCCCTTCTAATTTCAAGGAGAAATATCAATGTTGGAGGAATGAGCCAACCGTTGGAGCTTTTCCTATAAATAAGAACTAATTTTAAAAGAATATAAAACATTGAAAGAACACTTCAAAACATATTTGACTGGTGCTTACAAGCGGTTGAAGTGATTTCTAGAGAGAGAGGATCTTATCAACTCTCAAGCTTCATGAAGAAAGTTTGAATAGCTTGTTCAAACTTTTCTTCATGCATACTTGCTTCATGAGATTCCGATTTTTGTTGTGTACAATATAGGGCTTACGGGGATAGGAAGACAGAGGTTCTAACACCTTGATGTTGATTGCTTCATTACTGATGAAGACAGATGTGCCGACTACCTGATATTTGAGGTCTTGCCGGGATAGCAAGATAGACTTCGATCTTCATATCAAGGGCTTACCCTAGTGTGGGTATGACAGGCTTTCTTGAAAGTATCAATCAAGGTACCTCTTATCCAGGGTTGTTGGGTACCCTTCTCTTTGGGTTAAAAGAGATATTGTTTGTTACTTGTAGTGTTACTACCTTGTTTTTCGCGGTGTATTTTGTATTGATATGGAAATTATAACATTATTATACTTCTTTACTTGTACTCTGATTTAGTTATATTCTATACACATTAAGGTAGAATTTTAGTAGTTGTAAACTTTTATTAAGTTACTTTTCCAGAATAACTTTTCCAGAATCAATTAGGTCTTTATAACTTAGAGGTGTTGTTAATTTTGGTTAAGAAAAATTTGCTTAGGGAATTTTTAAAAGGTACAATTCACCCCCCCCCTCTTGTATCTGAGAATATCATACTTATATATTCAATCCTACATTCGGTATAATAGAGTATATAATACTCAGACATACCATCCTAACAATTGGTATTAGAGGAATTAGTTCCATATGAATTAATCTCATGATTAGATTAAAAAGAATTTTTTTCCCATAACATTTCATTTTCATATTTCCGGATTCATAAATTTTGAAATCTGTTTATATGAATCATAGGTCGGATTCACATTTTTCTTAGAGATACAATTTTTCTTTCTTAAAAGATTTTCTCTTGTTTACAGACTTATACTGCTAACAAGTTTTTGTGCCAACATTTTTCTTATGGATGGCAGGCTTAAATGTTGGTTCTATCGACAACCAAAATCCTACTAGACCACCACTTTTTGATGGTAATGATTATGATTATTGGAAAGATCGAATAAATACTTTCATTATCAACAGTACAGTAGATAACTTTTTATGCTTACCTGAGGATATAAAATTTGCGACAAGGAAGTTAGTACCTTCATCAATCAAGAAAAACATGAATACCAACTCAACTATAAGGTACACAATACTTTGAATTGTTCAATGAATTAGAAAAAATATAACCAAATTTATTCTTGTGAAACAACTAATTGTATATGAAAGAAACATGAAGTTACAATTTTTGGAACATCTAAAGTGATTGATACTAGGAGAGCCATGCTCAGATCTAAGTATCATGGTTTCAATTTTCCTTATGGAGAACCAATTTGTAAGGTGCAACATAATTCATGACTATCTTGAATAGCTTACAATCAATGGGAGGTAAAGGACGAGATGATGAAGAACTTGTTGAAAAGATCATAGATATTATGCCCAATGAGTGGGAATCAAATAGAACTGTTAATGATGAAAACAGAAGGGTTACTCAAATTTCTTTTGATGAAATGTTTGGAACTCTTCTTTAACATGAGTTTAGAATGAAGAGAGATGCTGACAACATAAAAAAGAAGAATGGGAATGGTAGTGTTGATTTTACTAAAACTTCAAATCATATGAATGCTAAGAATCCTGAGAGAGTTACTAGATCCAAATATATGAATTTTATTATCCAATCCAAATCTAGTGGGATTGAAGTCTTAGAAAATGAATTAGAAAATCTTGGTCGAAGGATAAACAAGATAGCTGGATAGAGAAATTTCCAATCTAAATACAAGAAGAAGGAAAGGAAAGACAATAATGATTTTGAAGTAACATGCTATGATTGTAAGAGAGATGGACACATAAGACCTGACTACCTTTTGCTCAAGAAAAAAATAAAAAAATGAATGGAATTATGAGAAAAATAGAAATTTGTATAAGAATTCCAAATCTATGAATGTGTTGAAAGCCAATGACACGTGGAGTTCCAGAGGTAGAGACTGTTCAAGTGAATCTTCATATTATGAATCTTATGGACAAAAGAATCTTGGTCTTTTATCCAGGGTAGCTATTGATAATCATTTCTTGATGTATAAGGTACAAAATGCTGAATCAATGACCAATTATTCTTTGAATCCTAATGATAATAAATATTATAATTCTTCGGATGAATAATCCTCTTTTGATGAAGAAAATATTGTACTTACCAATGAAAATGTTTTTAGGTTTTCCAATCTTCCTGAGAATGAGAACTGAAAACTCATGAAAAATCATGATAACGAAAATTCTAGGAATAATATTATTGCTAAGGAAATATCAGATCTTTCTAAAGGTATGGATAATAAAAATGGCGATTTTTAATGTATTTAAAAAAATCATGAGGAATTAAGCTCTGAAAAGAATAAAATTTCAAAATATCTAGAAAACATAATTTCTAAGAATGATGTTTTCGAGCCTAGCTGTAGTTCAAATTTTTTGAAGACAAGACCTTAGTTATTAAACTCAAATCTAAAATATACTCATTGAGGAAGTGTTTTTAAAACATTACCCTAGGTAAGGAAAATTTTGATAAAATGTATTCACAAATATGACCTCTAAGGAACACTTCTTGTTTTGGTTACACTAGTTCTAAACTAGTTTTTATTAACAATTACATTGTTCCTCAAAGTGCCCCATTCTATACTAAATGTCACTATGGTTGTCCCTGGGCAATAAATTGTTCCCTAAACAAAACCCAATCATCATGATTTCATAAGGCTTGTTTTTCTATAAATATGTGGGTAACAAAAATATTTCTTTCTGAGATTTCCGGATCCAAGAAAGTCTGGATTCCGAAATCCAATGGTTTTTCTTATTTTAAATAAATAGGGAAACTTCCAACATCAATAAGTGGTACATGGACAGTGGATGTTCCTGGCATATGACTGGTGACAAAAACTATTTCAAAATATTATCAAGATGAAATGAGTAAGAGTAGCTTTTAGAGATAATGCACAGGGAGAAATTTTTGATATAGGTAACATCGTTATTCTTGAAAAAAAATTGATTTAAAATGTTTTATTTGTTAAAGGTCTTTTTCACAACGTCATTAGCATATGATAGTTATGTGATAATTGTCACCGTGGGAATTTTAGGAATAATAAGGATTTAGAACACAATTCCAAGGATGAATTTATTCTTTCTACCAATATGAAAGAGAATGTATACACTTTGAACATAGAAAACCTTAGGATCCAATACATACCTTTCCTTAGTGCAATGGAAGATCATTCATGGTTGTGGCATAGAAGGTTAAGAAACTGTAATCTTAGGAACTTATGAATACTCTTCATGAAAGGTTTAGTTAAGGATCTACTAGAGCTTAGATATGATTCTAGAAAAGTTTGTGACCCTTTTCAATATGGGAAGAAACATTAATAAAGTTTTAAATCTATTGGGGAAGTCTCAACCACTGATTCATTACATCTGGTGCATATATATCTTTTTTGACCTACACAAACTGGAAGCATTGGGGGAAAATATTATGGATTTGTTTTGGCTGATGAATACACTATATTTACATGGGTCTATTTTCTAGTAAATAATTATGGAAATTTTTCATATTTAAAATGTTTTATAGCCCAAGTCAAAAATGGGATAAACCTACCATTGAAAACTATTCATAATGATAATGGAGAGGAATTTCAAAACTCTGATTTTGAAACTTTTTGTAGTAGAAAAGGTATTACTCACAACTTTTCATCCCCAAGAACAACTCCACATAATGGAGTTGTTGAGAGAAGAAATAGAAATCTTCAAGAAATAACTAGAACCATGTTGAATGAGTATTCTGTAGAAAAACTTTTTTGGGCTGAAGTTGCATGTACTTCTTGTTATACAATAAATTGAGTTTTTATTAGACCTTTTCTAAATAAAAGTCTTTTTGAGTTATTGAATGGTAGAAAACCTAGAATTTCCTACTTTATGTTTTTTTGTTGCAAAGTATTCATTATGAATACTAAATATAATCTACACAAATTCACACCAAAATCTAATGAAGTAATTTTCATAGGATACTTCACAACTTCTAAGGCATATGGAGTTTTTAATAAAAACACATATACTATTGAAGAAACAGTACATGTTAAATTTGATGAAACTGATACTTTTGTTTCTAAACAACCCCAACCTACATCATCGGATGTGTTTTCAAAAACTAATTATCAACCATTTATAGAAGATCCTTTTGATAAGGAAAATGATCAAAAATATCCTTCTGAAACATTTACCCAAGACGATTTCCTACCCTATGTTGATGAATAAGTTTTACAAAACCCAAATTAGTCATTTCTAAAGAATCTTCCCAGGGATAGTATCATTAGTGATTTGAATCAAACTGTAAGGAATAAAAGATCCTTATGAAATGAAATATAACATCTATCATCCCTTTCCAAATTAGAACAAAAAAGAACTGATGAAGGCTTAGGTGATGATGATTGGATTAAAGCCATGCAAAATGATCTAAATGAATTCGAAAGGAATAAATTCTGGACCTTGGTTAAAGGACCAAAGAAATAATTTGTAATTAGAGTAAAATGGGTCTTCAGAAATAAGTGTGATGAAAATGGATTTATCATTTGGAATAATGCTAGATTGGTTGCTAAAAGCTATAATCAATAGGAAGGAATAGACTATGATGAAACCTATGTTCCAGTATCTAGACTTGAATCTATTCGTATTTTACTTTCCTTTGCAGCATTATTCTATTTCAAGATTTTTTAAATGCATGTGAAATGTTCTCTCCATAATGGTTATGTTCAAGAAGAAGTTTTTGTTGAACAACCTCTTGGCATTGAATATACCAAACAACATGATCTTGTTTTTAGACTTTCCAAAGCTTTGTATGGCCTCAAACAAGCCCCCTGAGCTTAGTATGATAGACTTACATGATTTTTTATTCAAAATAAATATGTTAAGGGAAAGGAATATACAACCCTTTTTATAAATAATGATAAGAAAAATGTTTTGATTTCCCAAAATTATGTTGATGACATTATATTGGGTTCAACTCAGCAATATTTAACTGATTCCTTTGCGGATCTAATGAAATATGGGTTTTAAATGAATATTATTGGTGAGTTAATATTATCCCTTGGTTTTCAAATTTATCAAAAACAAGAAAGAAATTATATATCTCAACATAAGTATATTAAAGATATTCTTAAAAATCAAGGATATGAAAACACTAATAGTATTAGTTCTCCCATTGGTACCTCAAACACACTTGATCTTGATGAATCTGAGAAACAAGTAGATCAAACATCTTTTAGTGGTATGATAGAAACAATAATATACTTGACAGCTGGTCATCCAGACATGATGTTTTTAGTATGCTTATGTTCTAGATATCAATCCAATCCTAAGGAATCTCATTTGAAGATAGTGAACATAATTTTTCGCTACTTAATGGGTACCATGGATCTTGGATTATTTTATACTTTTGGAAATGATTTTATCATAAAATGTTTTTCAGATGATGACTTTGGTAGATGCAACATGGATAGAAAAAGTTCATTCAGAGCTTTTCATTTCATAAGAGATTCATTAGTTTCTTTGTCACACCCCGACCGACATGTTCCTTTTAATTTAATTATTTTGGATCTCATTTTTGAGCTGCAGGTTTAGTCGGGGGTGTTTTTTTAGTGAATTGGGTTCATATACAGCCCGCATCCATATGTTTGACAATAAATAATGCCCGAAGTAAATAATAAAACATTTAATTATTAAATTAATTATTACGTAGGCGCGAAAACGGGAACGCGACCGCTCAGGCGACCGCGCATGCGACCGAGCGCTGTGTCCAACTGAAATTAATAATGATGTGTTATTTTCATTTGTTTATTATTTTAGTATTATTATTATTAGTATTATTATCACTGAGGTTAATATTTTTATTAGGCTATAATTATAATAATTATTTTTCAGTTAATATTGTAATTTGGTCTATTTACTATGTTGGTTTTATTATTCACATTAAAATTTGTTATTATTAATTGATGTTTTGTTTAATCTTTTATTTCTAATTTATTTTCTTTTTATTTTATTATTTTTCCCCTTCTTTTCTCTCCCCATTCGGATCCTTGTTTTTTCTTCCCCCCCCCCCCACAGCCCTAGTGCACCGCACAGTCCCCGTGGCCGGCAACCTTACCTGCTTCGGCGCCCCTCCCCTCATTTGATGCTCCTTCTACACACATTTACCCTGCAAACTGACTCACACTGAAATCCCCAACACAACCTCTGGATGCCCGCACACTACTCCCCATGTAACCCTAGCTCGCCTTTCCCCGCTTTTTCAATTCTCCCTTCGGTCCGCTCCATAGCCGCACACCCTGACCCTTGCGCCACTCCCACCGGCACACAACACCTCCGGCATGGACCTCTGCTCCCTTTCGTCGCGCCATCAGCCACCATACACACCCTTCACTGCTCCCCCTCTCGACCCGCTTCTCTCTCCCCCGGCCAGCAGCCGCCGCACGCAGCCCCCCTTCCGGCGTGGCCTCCTCCTGCATAGCCTGTTCCTGTGCCGACATCCCTTCCCCCCTTTTTTCTCTTTCTCCGGCCGAAGCTCCGGTGGCTCTGCCTTCCTTCTCCTCCTCCCGACGAACCTGCTACCTTGCACCGCCTAGGTGACGTTGCGCCCTCCATGCTACCGTCCACCAAGCCACGACCACTTTCCTGCTTCACCGCACTCTCCATCTAGCCTGTTGGACTTCTCGGCATAGGATAATCTAACGTCGGGTGTTCTTCGTTCAGTTTGATTAAACTTTCGTTAGAGTTTATATTGATTTTGTTAAAATTATTGATTCAATTATGCAGTTTTTGTTTTTTTTTGTAGTTTTATGTTTTCAGGGTCACTATTTTGGTTTGATGGTGTTGTTTTTGGTTCCAATTCTTGAATTAGGTTCAAATTATGGTTTCTTGTAGCACGATTGGCACACAATCAATGTTTTCCGTCAGAATTCGAAGTTTCGACACCGATGGTGAGTGTTTCCTTCTATAAGTTTTGTGTGATGAATTAATTTTGCTTGTTTAATTAATTAAAGACGTTCTTTAATTAATTTGTTGCGTGCGAATTGTGTTTATTTGCTGAACTATTATTTTTACATGATTAAATAAATTTGGTGTTCTATGATTTATCTGTTTGGTGCGAAACTATTATTTAAGAATTTTAGTATGCCATTGATATTTTATAGCATGTTCATATATAATGGGGTGTGTTTTTGAGAAAAACTCTTTTTTTGTGTGTTATTTGTCTTTAATTTATAAATAGTGAATTGGTTTGAAATTTTGTGAGTGATGCGAAAGATGTTTGGAAAGGTTTTTATTGTGCTTATGTTTTTTTAAAGGAAAAGGAATTTGGGGATTTTTTTGAGGTAGTCCTATGTTGCAATATTCATGGTTGTTTTATGACTGCTATATTTGATTTCTTTAAGGACATTAAGGCTGAGAATCTAGTTCTTCTTGAGGGTTGGGTGTGTTTGCTTTTGCTGGTAGTGTTTTTATGCATTGCGCATGAAACTATTCTGTGGAAAAACCCATGCTGAATTGTTTATCAGTGTTTTTTTTAAACTATGCAGTTCATCTATTAAAATGTTTGTAGGTTGCAGTTGGTGTTTTGGTGTTGCATCTTGGCCCGTTTGGTTTTTAAAAGGGTGTTTTGAATGTTTTTCTTTGGTCCAAACCCTTGATGCGTTATTTTGAAATGTTTTTTAGATTGTTCAAGTGTTAAGTTGTTTTTATAAAATTATTTGTGTAGTTCGATGGACCTCGCTATGATGGTTTCATGTTGTGGGTGTCAAGAATTCCTACATGTCCATTAATAAGGTAAGACATATATATATAAATGTAACACCCCAGGATTTCAGAGTGTGTTATTTCTTAAAAATAATTCAATAACTTGCACTACACGCAACACCGAGTTCAATCACACCATTAAAAGAGGTCATGAATAGTATTAACTACATTTTGAACTTTATATAATCCTTATAATTTTAGAATCCCTATTATGAGTTTCTTAGTCATAATGCAAGAACAAATTCATTTTCAGTATTTCACTTTTATCAACTTCTAATAGTGAAACCTTTTTAAATACAATATTTTAAAATTTTTGACTAAATGGAGACATCAAAAAATTTAAAATGAAACATCCCAAGCATCCACGGTACGCTTTCCTTTGGATAAAACAGTAGCGTGTGTTGTACGCAACTTCGAGTTCTAACACACCGTAACCAATCAAACTAGTTGTTATGAATAGTAATACCTACTTTTTGAAGTTATATATATTTTATATTTTAAAATGGACTTCATTTTTGGATTCGGAATATCAAATTTAGCCTAAGGTGAAATTTTGGTACTTTTCGGATAACTTTCATATTTTGATGAATAGTGAAAATTACTAAATTTTAATTAAAAACAACTTTTTTAATCAAAATAATTAATAGTGATAAATTGTGAATTTGAGTGGTTTTAAAGTATATTTAGAATATATTTTTACCATTTAATATAATGTTGGTCATTGGACATAATTTTACAATTAAACCGAACATAAACAAGTGTCAATCTTTTGATAGTTATTATCTCTTAAAAACACGCTATTTGTTTTGACAGCGGGAATTAATTTTAAATTAATTTCTGCCACTTCTGTGTTTTGAATTTAGGAAAATGGATTCCATATTTGGAATCGGGATGTTCAAATTGTGTAAATAGGTAACTTTCATTTTTAGACATTTTGAATAATTACTGCGGTAAATATTTTATTTACCATGGTTAAGGGTAAATCCGGTAAATAAGGGTTAAAAAATAATATTATAATAATACTAAATTTCCCTAAAACGTGTCTTAACCCTATTGGTGGATACATGGTCGACCATGGGCATCTTTGGGTCTATTTTGGGACCCCATGGATCCACTTGTAAGTGATAATGACACATTATATTAATAAAGCTAAAATAAAAATAAAAAATGGCATAAGCTTACATCTTTTAGAAGGACAATTTTTACATAGGGTTATACATGTTGTATTTTTGATTATAAATATTCATTAGAAAGCTAAAAAGATTTCCTACATAATTATATTTTATTTATAATTTTTAGACATTAAATAATTTATTTTAGTTATGACACAATGATGATGTAGTAATTACTAAAATAGTAGAAAATTAACATAATTGATATTATAAATACCCAAATAAATATAATATGAAACTTTTAATGAATTACACTAATTTTATAGGATAATATGATATATTAGGATTGATTTAATTGACTTTTTTCGAAGTAATCAATCTGTTATGAGTTTCACAAAAATCAACTATTGAATAGTGTCAAAATTGACATAAAAGAGTTCTTAAAACAAATATTATATTATTAATTGATATTAAATTCCTAAAAATCTATGGTTAGGCCAAGAGACTTATATTATGATAGGTTAATCATTAATGGACCACTTGGGGGTCGCTTGTATGTATATGGTAAGTCTATTAACCATATAATATAAAAATACAAAGAGACATTGTAAAAGTGAAACTAATTAACTTAGAGTTAATACTTAAAGATAAGGTTAATATAAGTACCCAAACCTGTCTAAATTCTATTGGATGAGTTGTTTTCGACCTATCCCCACCTCATCCTTTGAATAGTCAACTTTGGAGCCTTTGTAAACCGAATATGAATTTATTATAAATTAATATTTCTAACTTTTCCAAAGGTGCCCCTCACCCCTCTTATAAAAGGGCACTCCTCCTTCTCATTTCTTAACACCTTAAAAGCCTTTTGGTTCGGCCAAACTCTGCCCAAATACTCTCCCAACATCCCTCACTACAACCTAGAGGCCTTAGATTGATCATAAAGCCAACCTAAAGAGCCCTTTTGATCAAATCAAAAGGAAGAACCCAAAGAAGAGGTAATGATTTCACCACCCTTTTCTAAGTTCATTTCTTCTTCCACTTCTTCTTCCTTTGTTCTTACCATTCTGACAATAATAACTCCAGTATCTCACATATACTGTGATGTTATTATAAATATGGTACAATCATATTCAGTATTCTATCCACCCTTTGAATAACATGTCACCATACGTGCGTACGTACGGCTTACCGTCTCCACGTCGTGGTGAAATTGTTATTCAATATAATATTATTTGGATGGGTATAATAATGATGTGTAACTCATGTAAATAATAAATATAACATGTTAATGATTCTGTATATATGATATACCATCCATTTATATATTATTTTAATATCAAAAGAATGATATTGTCGCTCGTGCGTACGTACGGACTACCGTCTCCACGAACGCGATGAGATTCATTCTCCATCGTATCCATTCAAGTATAATTATCATTTGATGATTTAAAAATTATGTTTAAGGACTTGATATCATTCTGGATATGAATAATATACAACCTATCCTTTACAAACATGTCTTACGTAACAAAACATATAAAAGAAAACAAGTAAGTTAACACCCGATATAATGATAATACTAAGATATTATTAACAAATCAATGTTAAAAGATCATATAAGATATCATATTATTATATATGATTATTGTATAATTTAATAACAACTATTTCACCATTATACAGGAGGTTAACCTACTCCAACCAAGGAAAAGTACAAGGTAAGGGTTATTTCACAATCTCTTCATTATCTGAGGTTGTTTATACGTAATAATCTACTGGGATCTCGTTATCATCCACATCCTTGTGTCTTCGAAATGTATTTCAAAACATTTTTATTATTTACAAGAATATGGGTTAAATTCATTTATACCCTTGTTTGACTTTTTTTAAGAGGTTTATAAAGGAATCTTTCCGTCGTTTTCAAAACAAGGTCCTTTTTAACCTTTTCGACAGAATTAAGATAAGAATGTTTTTTTTACTTATACGGCGGGTGCGGTTATTTTCCACCGTTATAAAATCGTCAAAGCTTTCCTTACAATCTTACAATAATATTTTCAAGAAAATGTTTTATTTTATATGGCTCTTAAATGATTTCAAAAATAGAAAGAGATATTTCTCTAAAAAGTGTTTTGATTTCATCTATGTCAACATCCTTTAATGGATTTTACGCTTATTTGAAGTTGATTTATTATAATACAAAACTTCTATATTGTATTGAAGGTTTTGTGATATGTTTGACTGTGGATGTGCTATTTTATACCATTCATAGTTTATGGTGAAACTATTGACATTTCGTATGCTAGTTTTAATCCGAATGATTATGTTATATTTCAAACTTTTCTTCAGATGAATGTGCTAAACAAGTATGTTCCGGGTTGGGGACCGGTAAAAGTAAGCCCTCCAGGTTGGGGACTGGTAAAAGTAAGCCCTCCAGGTTGGGGACTGGTTAAAGTAAGCCCTCCAGGTTAGGGACTGGTAAAAGTATGCCCTCCGGGTTGGTGTCCGGTTATTAGAGGCACTCCGGGTTGGTGTCCGGTTATTAGAGGCACTCCGGGTTGGTGTCCGGTTATTAGAGGCACTCCGGGTTGGGTTCCGGTTAGAAGTAACCCCTAGGTCTTGGGATGAGGCCTAGACAAAGAAATTAACGTTTAGCATTATTCATTCCAACATTATGAAAGTGGTTATTGATATTGCATGTGATTATTCGATTAGTAGAATATCCATGTGAATAAGTAAATGGCATTATTTCATTTTACTTTTGCCATACTATGTTGAAGTTCAATTTTAAAAGGCTTTTGTTTTAGTAATTCATTGCCTTAAATGTTTATGATTATTTTGAATGTTCCGCTATATTGTTATCCTTACTGGGCATTTGAGCTCACCCCTTTTCTATGTTTTATTTTTCCCAGGTAGTGAAGAAGTAAATTATGAATGACTTGCAGGGATATTATGAGGGGTTAATAGTGTGGATATGAAGACTTTGTTGTTGTAGTAGTTTTTCACTTTGAAATGTAATGTAAAACTTTATGATTATATCTAGTGTTTCCAAGGCTACTAAACCAATCGGTCTTTCGGGATTTGATCTTTCTTGTGATCATGCCAATGTTACGAAGTAATGCACCGACTCTGGGTAGCTGGGGTCGGGGCGTTACAGTTGGTATCAGAGGAAGTTTAGTACAAACCTTGGAAACTAGATTTAGATAAACTCTGATTAGAGCACGTAGACCTAAGATGAACTTTGAGGATTAGTATAGAAGAACTTCCTAGAATTTTGGTATTGTAGAGATTTTGTGAGTTTTCCGAGCAATACATCCCTGTCTGGATACGAGCAGGTAGAGGCGGCTCTGGCACAGATGTACCTAGGGGTAAAACCCGAAAACACCGCTTTGAGCTAGACTCGAACGGGAACTGGTGCACAACAACGGGCCTTGCTGCACTCTTGGTTACGACACTCCCGGGGGATATGCTTAGGATAACTCTCATTTTCATTACAAATCATTTTGAAGGGATTATGAGTATATACTTCCTTAAAGAAAACATTCTTATGATTATGGATTATATCCATAAATAGTTCAATTTATGTTAAGTGTTTTATAAGTATGGGATAATGTATATTGATTCATAAACTGATCTAGTGTATGCCATTGTTTAGAAATGGCGCCCAGTAGAAGAAATGAGAACTCCAGAAATGCACATGATCCAAAGAGAAGGAAGGATCATATCTTTCATGGTCTTAAGCTAGAATTTATAAGAGGAATAGTCTACCATGTATTATCATCATGTGAAGAAATAATATCATGTGTTGATAAGATAAGTAAAGAGTTTACTGAGTCATATGGATTTGAAGGGAAGCAAGAGAAGAAAAGGATGGAAGAGAGAAAGATGGATAAAGGGAAGAGGGAAAAGAAGAATTTTCCCATATGTGGTAACTGTGGAAAGAAACACCATGGAACTTGCCTGAAAGGAATGGGAGTTTGTTATAAGTGTGGAGGAAAAGGGCACAAAGTACATGACTGCAAGGGTAAGAAAATGGTTTCAAATGTACAATGCTTCATTTGCAAGGAGTTTGGACACTACGCGAACCTATGTCCCAGTCATCAGACTATGCCGCAAATGATGCTATTGGATAATAATCAAGTTATGATACTACCACAGATGAAGAGGAATGATTAGAGTTCTTATGTTGATTATGTCAATTGAATGTTGTATCAACAATGTACTTGTTATAATAATTATGGAGTATATAAGGATTGTACTGCAGTACTATTTCATTAAGGACTTGAGATTGTGTGGAACAAAGAAAAGTGACTCATTAGCAGGATAGATTTTTGGAAAATATATGGTTGAGAGATTGATAAACCATAATATAGTTCTGATACTGAGGTAGTGATTTTGGAATAATATGTGATTGTTTTGGATAAATTATATTGGATATTCTTGACTACCTTGGAACTGATTAATGATTTGTATATTCCATCATTGTTGGGGTTTAAAACATTTTTGGATTAATGAAGTATATCCAGCATTCTATATGGAATAAGGGAGCATGAATGTAATCAATAAGGAATATGGTAATACATGATGAAGGTATTCATATGCTATTACGGGGTAAAAAGGATCTATATTATGTTTACCTTCCTTATGAATGTTGGACTGTGAGTTTGGACAGAAGTATTTTGGATAGTTCTAGTTTGGATTATTTTGGATTGCCATAAAAGGACAACCCGGAGGTCGGGCGGCAACCCGTCGCGTCTGGCAAGGCTGCGAGACTTGAACCCGCAACCAAAGGGCGTCAAGGGTGTATCACCTACCACTATCCCACGAGATGTCCTGGATTAAATAAAGTAGTTTTTTAAAAGATCTGGTAGATGAATTATAAATTCGTTTATTTTGGAACCCTCTATGAATAGTATAAATAGAATTTTTTTTTACGAGTGAATGATGAGTTTTGGTAGAAATTTATTAATGGATAAAACTCTAATTATAAACTAAGTATATCTCCTTATTATCTTATCCAATCTCATAAATAAATTCCTCAACATTAATAATAGAAACTTGGAAAAAAAATGTTGTCCTAGATGGTACCTTAAATCATCACAAATTTATGGCTTTGGGATTGTTGGCCTTTTCATAGCCATGTTCTCTACCACTCTCCATCAGATAATTGATGGCTAGATTTTTCTTCCATATCCATATTTTCTTACATGGAACCCTAGTATGTGTTATTTTCGGTAATCTTCATACTTTTGACTCTTTATTTTAAATAGAGGCCTCTTTAATTCATTTTTCGATGTGGGATTTCAACTAAGATATTTTGAAACGTCAAAAATGTGTTATCCCAATACCCTATATTTTGTTGAACCGATAGTACTTCAAATCATCATAGATTGATGAGTTTAAGGACCTCAATTATACACTTGTTTGTGATTGATGACCTCAATCACTACCTATAAATATTTACGTTTTTCCTCCGATTATATGTCTCTAATTGCAACCAATGTTCTCCTAATCGAGATCATAATTTGGTGGTGACCCTTTAATTTCTCTTTTCCTCATATTAAGACTAAATTTTAGTAACCCAATTTCCAATGTGGGTTTTCCCACAAATATATTTTCTACTTTCAACCTTTTATCTTCGAAGAACAATTTCAAATTGCGAGGACGCAATTTATTGAAGGAGGGGAGAATGTAACACCCCAGGATTTCAGAGTGTGTTATTTCTTAAAAATAATTCAATAACTTGCACTACACGCAACACCGAGTTCAATCACACCATTAAAAGAGGTCATGAATAGTATTAACTACATTTTGAACTTTATATAATCCTTATAATTTTAGAATCCCTATTATGAGTTTCTTAGTCATAATGCAAGAACAAATTCATTTTCAGTATTTCACTTTTATCAACTTCTAATAGTGAAACCTTTTTAAATACAATATTTTAAAAATTTTGACTAAATGGAGACATCAAAAAATTTAAAATGAAACATCCCAAGCGTCCACGGTACGCTTTCCTTTGGATAAAACAGTAGCGTGTGTTGTACGCAACTTCGAGTTCTAACACACCGTAACCAATCAAACTAGTTGTTATGAATAGTAATACCTACTTTTTGAAGTTATATATATTTTATATTTTAAAATGGACTTCATTTTTGGATTCGGAATATCAAATTTAGCCTAAGGTGAAATTTTGGTACTTTTCGGATAAATTTCATATTTTGATGAATAGTGAAAATTACTAAATTTTAATTAAAAACAACTTTTTTAATCAAAATAATTAATAGTGATAAATTGTGAATTTGAGTGGTTTTAAAGTATATTTAGAATATATTTTTACCATTTAATATAATGTTGGTCATTGGACATAATTTTACAATTAAACCGAACATAAACAAGTGTCAATCTTTTGATAGTTATTATCTCTTAAAAACACGCTATTTGTTTTGACAGCGGGAATTAATTTTAAATTAATTTCTGCCACTTCTGTGTTTTGAATTTAGGAAAATGGATTCCATATTTGGAATCGGGATGTTCAAATTGTGTAAATAGGTAACTTTCATTTTTAGACATTTTGAATAATTACTGCGGTAAATATTTTATTTACCATGGTTAAGGGTAAATCCGGTAAATAAGGGTTAAAAAATAATATTATAATAATACTAAATTACCCTAAAACGTGTCTTAACCCTATTGGTGGATACATGGTCGACCATGGGCATCTTTGGGTCTATTTTGGGACCCCATGGATCCACTTGTAAGTGATAATGACACATTATATTAATAAAGCTAAAATAAAAATAAAAAATGGCATAAGCTTACATCTTTTAGAAGGACAATTTTTACATAGGGTTATACATGTTGTATTTTTGATTATAAATATTCATTAGAAAGATAAAAAGATTTCCTACATAATGATATTTTATTTATAATTTTTAGACATTAAATAATTTATTTTAGTTATGACACAATGATGATGCAGTAATTACTAAAATAGTAGAAAATTAACATAATTGATATTATAAATACCCAAATAAATATAATATGAAACTTTTAATGAATTACACTAATTTTATAGGATAATATGATATATTAGGATTGATTTAATTGACATTTTTCGAAGTAATCAATCTGTTATGAGTTTCACAAAAATCAACTATTGAATAGTGTCAAAATTGACATAAAAGAGTTCTTAAAACAAATATTATATTATTAATTGATATTAAATTCCTAAAAATCTAAGGTTCGGCCAAGAGACTTATATTATGATAGGTTAATCATTAATGGACCACTTGGGGGTCGCTTGTATGTATATGGTAAGTCTATTAACCATATAATATAAAAATACAAAGAGACATTGTAAAAGTGAAACTAATTAACTTAGAGTTAATACTTAAAGATAAGGTTAATATAAGTACCCAAACCTGTCTAAATTCTATTGGATGAGTTGTTTTCGACCTATCCCCACCTCATCCTTTGAATAGTCAACTTTGGAGCCTTTTTAAACCGAATATGAATTTATTATAAATTAATATTTCTAACTTTTCCAAAGGTGCCCCTCACCCCTCTTATAAAAGGGCACTCCTCCTTCTCATTTCTTAACACCTTCAAAGCATTTTGGTTCGGCCAAACTCTGCCCAAATACTCTCCCAACATCCCTCAATACAACCTAGAGGCCTTAGTTTGATCAGAAAGCCAACCTAAGGAGCCCTTTTGATCAAATCAAAAGGAAGAACCCAAAGAAGAGGTAATGATTTCACCACCCTTTTCTAAGTTCATTTCTTCTTCCACTTCTTCTTCCTTTGTTCTTACCATTCTGAAATAATAACTCCAGTATCTCACATATACTGTGATGTTATTATAAATATGGTACAATCATATTCAGTATTCTATCCACCCTTTGAATAACATGTCACCATACGTGCGTACGTACGGCTTACCGTCTCCACGTCGTGGTGAAATTGTTATTCAATATAATATTATTTGGATGGGTATAATAATGATGTGTAACTCATGTAAATAATAAATATAACATGTTAGTGATTCTGTATATATGATATACCAGCCATTTATATATTATTTTAATATCAAAAGAATGATATTGTCGCTCGTGCGTACGTACGGACTACTGTCTCCACGAACGCGATGAGATTCATTCTCCATCGTATCCATTCAAGTACAATTATCATTTGATGATTTAAAAATTATGTTTAAGGACTTGATATCATTCTGGATATGAATAATATACAACCTATCCTTTACAAATATGTCTTATGTAACAAAACATATAAAAGAAAACAAGTAAGTTAACACCCGATATAATGATAATACTAAGATATTATTAACAAATCAATGTTAAAAGATCATATATGATATCATATTATTATATATGATTATTGTATAATTTAATAACAACTATTTCACCATTATACAGGAGGTTAACCTACTCCAACCAAGGAAAAGTACAAGGTAAGGGTTATTTCACAATCTCTTCATTATCCGAGGTTGTTTATACGTAATAATCTACTGGGATCTCGTTATCATCCACATCCATGTGTCTTCGAAATGTATTTCAAAACATTTTTATTATTTACAAGAATATGGGTTAAATTCATTTATACCCTTGTTTGACTTTTTTAAGAGGTTTATAAAGGAATCTTTCCGTCGTTTTCAAAACAAGGTCCTTTTTAACCTTTTCGACAGAATTAAGATAAGAATGTTTTTTTTACTTATACGGCGGGTGCGGTTATTTTCCACCGTTATAAAATCGTCAAAGCTTTCCTTACAATCTTACAATAATATTTTCAAGAAAATGTTTTATTTTATATGGCTCTTAAATGATTTCAAAAATAGAAAGAGATATTTCTCTAAAAAGTGTTTTGATTTCATCTATGTCAACATCCTTTAATGGATTTTACGCTTATTTGAAGTTGATTTATTATAATACAAAACTTCTATATTGTATTGAAGGTTTTGTGATATGTTTGACTGTGGATGTGCTATTTTATACCATTCATAGTTTATGGTGAAACTATTGACATTTCGTATGCTAGTTTTAATCTGAATGATTATGTTATATTTCAAACTTTTCTTCAGATGAATGTGCTAAACAAGTATGTTCCGGGTTGGGGACCGGTAAAAGTAAGCCCTCCAGGTTGGGGACTGGTAAAAGTAAGCCCTCCAGGTTGGGGACTGGTTAAAGTAAGCCCTCCAGGTTAGGGACTGGTAAAAGTATGCCCTCCGGGTTGGTGTCCGGTTATTAGAGGCACTCCGGGTTGGTGTCCGGTTATTAGAGGCACTCCGGGTTGGTGTCCGGTTATTAGAGGCACTCCGGGTTGGGTTCCGGTTAGAAGTAACCCCTAGGTCTTGGGATGAGGCCTAGACAAAGAAATTAACGTTTAGCATTATGCATTCCAACATTATGAAAGTGGTTATTGATATTGCATGTGATTATTCGATTAGTAGAATATCCATGTGAATAAGTAAATGGCATTATTTCATTTTACTTTTGCCATACTATGTTGAAGTTCAATTTTAAAAGGCTTTTGTTTTAGTAATTCATTGCCTTAAATGTTTATGATTATTTTGAATGTTCCGCTATATTGTTATCCTTACTGGGCATTTGAGCTCACCCCTTTTCTATGTTTTATTTTTCCCAGGTAGTGAAGAAGTAAATTATGAATGACTTGCAGGGATATTATGAGGGGTTAATAGTGTGGATATGAAGACTTTGTTGTTGTAGTAGTTTTTCACTTTGAAATGTAATGTAAAACTTTATGATTATATCTAGTGTTTCCAAGGCTACTAAACCAATCGGTCTTTCGGGATTTGATCTTTCTTGTGATCATGCCAATGTTATGAAGTAATGCACCGACTCTGGGTAGCTGGGGTCGGGGCGTTACAATAAATGCCCTCTTTGTACATATTCCCTCATGGAGTGGGGAATATGTGCAATGCATCTAGGGGTATTTATATATATGAGTATAAATGCATGTCCATGAAAGTGCGCAGGGTCGGTTCGGGTGGTCGTCGATGAATAACGCCAAGTTCGAGGTAGGTCCCCTATGCCTATGCTTTTAATTTGAAATTCATAATTGCTTGATTGTTTTAAAAGTATGTTTTACACTATACTATATACACATGATATGGAATCTGATTGCTATTGCTAGAAACTATTATACCCTTGTTTTGGAAATTGAAATGTATTTCAAATGTTGTTGGTCTTAAGTGACTTTTCATGGAAATTGATTTCTTAAGTTGTTTTGAATTTGTAAGGTGTTTTTTCAAAGGTGTTTCGCCTTTTGGACGGTTAATTGTAAAAAAATGTTCCCTTTATGTAATTTAGCATGTTTGGAATCTTAAGAATGTTTTATGAAAAAGAAAAACCTCTCTTGAGGCACCACCTCGGTTTTAGAAAATGATTTGTATGTTGAATGTATTATTATGTACCTAACATTGATGTTTATGCATTGTGTGTTGTGAAAGAGGGGGGGGGGATGTGCTTAAGGAGGAAGAACAGTGGTGATAGGTTGAATGAGTTTTTGATAAAGAAAATGTTGTGTTCATATATGTTTGCATGATAAAGAAAAAACTCACCACCCTTTGAAATAGAGCACAATGAGAAACCCGGGTATCTAGGTGGGTGACCAGGACTAGTATGTTAGATGTCACGGCAGGGGTTCATCCTGGTTTGTCTAGCAGGATTGACGCAAAAACACTAACTAAACATTTGAATTTCTGAGGGTCGTGGTCTTCTAATCCATGTTTTCTGAGGGTCGTGGTCTTCTAAGCCACGTTTTCTGAGGGTCGTGGTCTTCTATGCCATGTTTCATCGAGGTACGAGGTCTCTAGGTTCCCACTTGTTCTAGATACCTATAGGGATTACCCATAGTTCTCATTTGTGACATGCTGCTTGTGATGTAACTTCTTTTTAGTTGTTTCATACCTGATGTCTTGTTTGTAAAAATCACATGTTATTCCCAACTGGTTTCTTTTCATTTTGAAATGTTAAATTCATTCTTGGAATGTATTTTGATAATGTAGTAATAGTGAAATGATTTATTTGAAAATGAAAACTCATTACTTTAATTTTAAAAGAATCGAAAACATTATTTTATTATATCTTATTTTCAAACTAGCATAGTTGGATTTCTTATTAAAGGCAGAGGCATAGGACGTAGTTATTTTTGTCTTTCCTACTGAGCATCTCGGTGCTCACGCCTACTTTACTTTTCAGTTGCAGGTTTCAGTCTTGGATCGCTTTTGGGAGCAAGCGAGGTAGTCGTACTGTGGTGATCCACAGGGTCACCTGAGGTATGTCACGTTTCTTTGTTTATTCCTTTTTCTGCTACCACGTTGTTCAGTTTATTTTCTTTTTATTTATCTGCTTGTTTAGTTTGTGTTTATTTATCTTTGTCATGGGCCAAACTATTCCCAACTAGGTTGTTTTGATGCCCGGCACTAGTTGCCAGCCCCTGGGGATCGGGAACGCCCTTCGGGCCATGTCGCGGACCGGGTCGGGCGCCGGGTCGTCATCCGACCTGGCCTGGTTCGTGACAAAATGGTATCAGTGGTGCCCTTGTTATTTGGGTTTTCAAGTGGCTTAGTGATTAGGTATGTCGGGACTTGAGAGGTGGGTGCGGGAAGGACGTCATGAACCCTTGCCCGTCCCGAGACTCGAGTTTCCATGGGTAGTTCGGGATTTGAATTTTCTTCTATGGATTGGTATGTGTGGATGAGGGATGACAAAATAAGTGATCTGATGTTACGTGATGAGCCTGCATGGGGTAGCGACCCATGTATGGCCCGAGTGCACGGTTCAAGATGCTTCCTGTGGTTGATGATCGCTTGGAGCATGGCCTGCTAAGCCATGTTACTGCGTTGGTGTAACCACTAGTCCCTTATTTTTGGACGTTTTAATGTGAGTTAGGTTTAACCATAATTTTGGTTGGTGTGAGTACATCTCAAAAATGAAAATGGATTTTTGTGAAGGTGTTTTCAAATGGGAATGCGATGTTAAAGTGGAAAAGTGGTTTTGAAATGGAAATTGTTTTCTTTTAACGATGTGTGGTTTCAAAAAGGGGGAAAGTGGGAGGTGTTTTGGAAGTTGTTTTGAAATCTCAGTAACACCTTTTAGAATGTGAATTGGAAAAATGTTTTGGAAATTGGAAATGTATTTCTTTAACGATAAGTCACTTTCTCAAATTGGTTGGGAGTTTGTGATGTGTGCTTAATGGTATGTTTTGGAAATGAGAAGTGTCGTGAATCGACCCTTGGTATTCCTATGAGTGATCATATACATTGAGGTGCGCATGTGGAAAGTGGGGAAATTGGTGACATGATTGGATGGGTTCTTGAGCTAGCACTGGATATGTATGTGTGAAACTTCATGGGATATCAATGGTGGATATTTAAGTGGTTTTGGTTGCTGGAAAATGGTTTTCAAAAAGGGTTTTTCAGATGTTTAGAAAAGTGAGTGAGAAATTGTTTAGCATTTTCTTTTCGTGTTGGGTACTATTTTTCATGAGTTCTAGGTTTTGACGTATTGAATTGTGGTTGGAATAGTGATTGAGATTGAGCATTCGTTTGTGATTGACGTGTGGAATTTTGATTTATGATGAGTTTTGATTCGGATTTGTGCCTCTTGTTTTTTAGTATGCCACACAAAAAAGTCCCAGAAGGTTCTAGTGAGTCACTTCTAGTTGTTGGTTCTACCCAGACTCATAGCAGAGTGGTAGAATTGAATTCTTTTCGGTTATTGTCCAGCATATGTAGTGATAGTGATCTATCGAAGGTAACGTACTGGCTTGGTGAAATCGTTGGTGTTTCCTGGTTATTGGAAACTCCCAAAACTATGAGAGTCCGTGTTGGTTTGGGTTCGTTTGAAGGTGCAACTTTGGATTGGTGGAGGAAATAATCCCAGCGTTGTTGCATGATGGTATGTCTTGGAAGATGTTTAAGACGACTCTCTTCAGATGGTTTATACCCAAAGAATTGAAGGCAAGGGATGTGGCAGAACTAGTGAGTGTCCAGCAATGCCAACGAATAGTGAAGGCTTACGTTGGGCATCTCAAGAAGTTGGTTCCCTTTTTGTCCAAAGATAATGTCACAGAATCAGTTAAAGTTTCTCTTGTATGGGGTCTTCATCTATTGTTCAAGGACCGGTTCCCTTTGGTGGTTGGTATGGTTCCCCATACTGTGAGAGGGAATCGGAGGAACCTGTCTCAGACAAGTCTTCTTGTCAATTCCATCTCCTATTAGTTGGACCACCCCCTTGTTTGCTTCTAGTGTGCTCATTTTGGGTACTTTAAGTCGCCTCATCGTCATTCATTGGAGACTTTCTATCGGTGTGGCGGTTTGGGAAACTTAGAGAGGTTCCGCTAGCAGCTTCGTCAGGAGGTGTCTCGATAAGGGAATGTCTGCTCCTGACTACGGGGCAGCAGATGCTTCAAGACATCAGAGCTCTAGCCACAGGTCTCGGAGTGAAGCTCTTCACGCAGTCAGGAATCGTTGGGTTTGGGGAACCTTGGTTTAATTTATGTCTCCAATTCTAAAATAGGGACGGTTTAAATTTCTCAGTTTGAGCTTCCTCGTCTTTGAAGGTTCTATTTTTCTATAAGAGGCACAAAAGTCTCTTTTTCTCGTTGTGGTCTTGGTTCTTTGAATACCCCACTGTGGTTGTAAAAAGGCATGATGATCTTGTTTTCTTGTAATTCCAGTAGTTGCGCCTCCTCAAGTGTGACCCATTTGGTTTTAGTACATGCTCATTTTGGAGATGCTCATCTCTTGTGGAAATGATGAGTCATGGTTAAGTTCGTTATTTAGTAGAAATCTTCTGTGGGTTTTCTCATGTCGCAGTGGTTTCTGGTCTGGGTTGGAAGTTCGCATGTCGGTTTATACTGGTTGGTTTAAGCTAGTCGGTTCTTAAGTGGTGGGGAGACTCACCATGAATCATGTCGTCCCTTCTTCGAGGTTTAGTCTATGCGGTGGTTCCTCTTGGATCAAGTTAGCAGTTCCAGAGTTAGTTCATGCTATGAGTCTCAATGTTGGTTGTGGTAGTCAATTTTTTGTGGTGGGGAGAACCCTCCTCATTTTCTAATGGTTCTTCTCTTTTCAGATTTCCTCAGAGTTGGTCGGGTGTGACTGATGGAGTGAAAAGTCACACTGAGTTGTGATTTTGTGGCCTCATTTAGTTTCGAACTCGAGTTTGATTCCTCATTGGATTTGGTGACTTTCTAGGGGCATAATGTTTTTATGGTGGGGAGAATTGTCACACCCCAACCGACATGTTCCTTTTAATTTATTTATTTTGGATTTCATTTTTGAGCTGCAGGTTTAGCTGGGTTTTTTTAGTGATTTGGGTTCATATGCGGTCCGCATCCATATGTGTGACCATGAATAATTCCCGAAGTAAATAATAAAACGTTTAATTATTAAATTAATTTTTACGTAGGCGTGAAACCAAGTGCGCGACCGCTCAGGCAACCACGCAGGCGACTGTGCACTATGTCCAACCGAAATTAATAATGATGTTTTATTTTTATTTTTTTATTTTTTTAGTATTATTATTATTAGTATTATTATCAATGAGGTTAATATTTTTATTAGGCTATAATTATAATCATTATTTTTCAGTTAATATTGTAATTTGGTCTTTTTACTATGTTGGTTTTATTATTCATAATAAAATTTGTTATTATTAATTAAAGTTTTGTTTAATCTTTTACTTCTAATTTATTTTCTTTTTATTTTATTATTTTCCCTCTTCTTTTCACTCCCCATGCAGATCCTTGTTTTTTCTTCCCCCCCCAGTAACCCTAGTGCGCCGCACAGTCCCCGTGGACGGCACCCTTACCTGCTTCGGCGCCCCTCCCCTCATTCAATGCTCCTTCCGCACGCATTTACCTTCCAAACTGCCTCACACTGAAATCCCCATCACAACCTCTGGATGGCAACACACTACTCCCCCTGGAACCCTAGCTCTCCTTTCCCCCCTTTTTCAATTCTCCCTTCGGTCCGCTCCATGTCCGCACACCCTGACCCTTGCGCCACTCCCACCGGCACACAACACCTCCGGTATGGACCTCTGCTCCCTTTCGTCGCGCCATCAGCCACCATCCACACCCTTCGCTGCTCCCCCTCTCAACCCGCTGCTCTCTCCCCTGGCCAGCAGTCGCCGCACGCATCCCCCCTTCCGGCGTGGCCTCCTCCTGTGTAGCCTATTCCTACGCCGACATCCCTTCTCCACTTTTTTTCTCTTTCTCCGGCCGAAGCTCCGGCGGCTCTGCCTTCCTGCTCCTCCTCCCGATGAACCTGATACATTGCACCGCCTAGGCGACATTTCTCCCTCCATGCTGCCATGCACCAAGCCACGACCGCTGTCCTCTTTCACCGTGCTCTCCATCTAGCCTGTTGGACTTCTCACCACAGGTTCATCTTACGTCGGGTGTTGTTTGTTCAGTTTGATTAAACTTTTGTTAGAGTTTATATTGCTTTTGTTAAAATTATTGATTCAATTATGCAGTTTTTGTATTTTTTGGGGTTTTATGTTTTCAAGGTCGCTATTTTGGTTTGATGGTGTTTTTTTGGTTCCAATTCTTGAATTAGGTTCAAATTATGGTTTCTTGTAGCACGATTGGAACACGATCAATGTTTTGCGTCAGAATTCGATGTTTCGACACCGATGGTGAGTGTTTCCCTCTATAAGTTTTGTGTGATGAATTAATTTTCTTGTTTAATTAATTTAAGACGTTCTTTAATTAATTTGTTGCGTGCGAATTGTGTTTATTTGGTGAATTATTTTTTTTACATGCTTAAATAAATTTGGTGTTTTATGATTTATTTGTTTGGTGCGAAACTATTATTTAAGAATTTTAGAATTCCATTGATATTTTATAGCATGGTCATTTATAATGGGGTGTGTTTTTGAGAAAAACTTTTTTTTTTGTGTTATTTGACGTTGATTTAAAAATAGTGAAGTTGGTTGTTTGAATTTTTGTGAGTGATGCGAAAGATGTTTGGAATGGTTTTTAGTGTGCATATGTTTTTTTAAAGGAAAGGGAATTTGGTGTTTTTTTTGAAGTAGTCCTATGTTGCACTATTCATGGATGTTTTATGACTTCTAGATTTGATTTATTTAAGGACATTAAGGCTGCGAATCTAGTTCTGCTTGAGGGTTGGGTGTGTTTGCTTTTGCTGGTAGTGTTTTTATTCATTGTGCATGAATCTATTCTGTGGAAAAACCCATGTTGAATTGTTTATCAATGTTTTTTTAAACTATGCAGTTCATCTATTAAAATGTGTGTAGGATGAAGTTGGTGTTTTGGTGTTGCATCTTGGCGCGTTTGGTTTTTAAAAGGGTGTTTTGAATGTTTTTCTTTGGTCCAAACCCTTGATGCATTATTTTGAAATGTTTTGTAGATTGTTCAATTGTTAGGTTGTTTTTATTAATTTATTTGTGTAGTGCGATGGACCTCGCTACGATGGTTTCATGTTGCGGGTGTCAAGAATTCCTACATGTGCATACATAAGGTAAGACATATATATAAAAATGATCTCTTTGTACATATTCCCTCATGGCGTGGGGAATATGTGCAATGCAACTAGGGGTATTTATATATATGAGTATAAATGCATGTCCATGAAAGTGGGCAGGGTCGGTTCGGGTGGTCGTCGATGAATAACGACAAGTTCGAGGTAGGTCCCCTATGCCTATTCTTTTAATTTGGAATTCATAATTTCTTGATTGTTTTAAAAGTATGTCTTACACTATGCTATATACACATGCTATGGAATCTGATTGTGGTTTCTAGAAACTATTATGCCCTTGTTTTGGAAATTGAAATGTATTTCAAATTTTGTTGGTCTTAAGTGAATTTTCTTGGAAATTGATTTCTTAAGTGGTTTTGAATTGGTAAGGTGTATTTTCAAAGGTGTTTGTCCTTTTGGTCGGTTGATTGTAAAAAAATGTTCCCTTTATGTAATTAAGCCCATTTGGCATCTGAAGAACGTTTTATGAAAATGAAAAACCTCTCTTGAGGCAACCCCTTGGTTTTATAAAATGGTTTGTATGATGAAAGTATTATGATGTGCCTACCATTGAAGTTTATGCATTGTGTGTTGTGAAAGAGGGGGGGGGGGATGCGCTTAAGGAGGAAGAACAATGTTGAGAGGTTGAATGAGTTTTTGATAAAGAAAATGTTGTGTTCATATATGTTCGCATGATAAAGAAAAAACTCACCACCCTTTGAAATAGAGCACAATGGGAAACCCGGGTATCTAGGTGGGTGACCAGGACTAGTATACTACATGAAACGGCATGGGTTCATCCCGGTTTTTCTAGCAGGATTGACACAACAACACTAACTAAACATATGAATTTCTAAGGGTCGTGGCCTTCTAAGTCACGTTTTCTGATGGTCATGGTCTTCTAAGCCACGTTTCTCCGAGGTATAAGGTCTCTAGGTTACCACTTGTTCTAGCTACCTATAGGGATTACCCATAGTGATCATTTGTGACATGCTGCTTGTGATGTAACATCCTTTTCAGTTATTTCATACCTGATGTCTTGTTTTTAAAAATCACATGTTATTCCAAACTGGTTTCTTTTCATTTTGAAATGTTAAATGCATGCTTGGAACATATTTTGAAAATGTAGTAAGAGTGAAATGCTTTATTTGAAAATGCAAACTCATTACTTGAAATTGAAAAGAAGGGAAAACATTATTTTATTATATCTAATTTTCAAACTGGAATAGTTGGATTTCTTATTAAAGGCGGAGGCATAGGACATGGTTATTTTTGGCTTTCCCAGTGAGCATCTCGGTGCTCACACCTACTTTACTTTTGAGTTCCAGGTTTCAGTCTTGGATCACTTTTGGGAGCGAGCGAGGTAGTCGTACCGTGGTGATCCACAGGGTCACCTGAGGTATGTCACGTTTCTTTGTTTATTCCTTTTTATGCCGCCACGTTCTTCAGTTTATTTTCCTTTTATTTATCTTCTTGTTTAGTTTGTGTTTATTTATCATTGTCATGGGCCAAACCGTTCCCAACTGGGTTGTTTTGATGCCCAGCACTAGTTTCCAGCCCGTGGGGATCGGGAACGCCCTTCGGGCCATGTTGAGGACCGGGTCGGGCGTCGGGTCGTCATCCGATCCGGCCTGGTTCGTCACATTCTTGGTCATGGAAGAAGAAACACTCAGTACCACTATCCACTGCTGAAGCTGAATATGTAGCAGCGGGAAGTTGTTGTGATCAAGTGTTATGGATGCAACAGAGACTCACAGACTATGGCTTCAGTTTTACTAAGACTCAAATTTTGTGTGATAACACAAGTTCCATTGCCCTTATCAAAAAACCTGCAAATCTCTCTCATGAAATGCAATAGAAATTAGGCATCACTTCCTTAGGGATCACATACTAAAAGGAGATATCATTCATCAGTTTATCAGAACACAAGATCAACTTGTTGACATTTTCACAAAATCATTACCATCTGATAGATTTGAATACATTAAACAGAAGTTAGGAATGATAACTGTAAGGTAATCTCCCTTAATTAACATCATGTTGAACCAATCTCCTTATAGTAATTAACTCCTTCTCGTAGGGGGAGTACATTTGTTATGATGTTTTTCAAATTATTTGTAATGAACTTTTTTTAAGTCATTCGAAATGGAGTTTTTCATTTTTCTTGTAATAATGTTTTTTAAAATTTTCAGAATGGAAATTTTTCGAATAGATTTATTCATTATCAAAATTTTTGTAATGGAATTTTCATATTTATAATATGTTTTTAGTTTTCATAATCATGTTTTTTTATTCTAAAGTCCTTCAATAAGAATTTTCCTCAATACGAATTATTCTCCTAACAACCTGAAAGGTATGATTCATTCTTAAGATTTTGTGATATTTTTTCACCTACTGTTAGTTTTTTTTGTTTTGAAAAATTTCTCAGATTTGAGTTTCCATAAATCTGAATGTTTTCTTTTAAAAACCTCAAAAGATTGGATTCAAAAAAAATTTCCCTTACATCTACTTTTACAACCGTAATATCAGATATGAATAATTGTCAACCGTTAGATTGGTTTTGGAAGACAAAAGGGCACCTCCATCACCTATATAACGGACCCCCAGTGGTTGTCCCACATCGGATGTCAAGATCTTGCGTCATGAACCTCTTCCTCTCTACAAAATCCAGTTCTGAATTCTTCAAAAGTACTCCAATCCAAATTTCTACAGAAGCCCAATAAATGTATACTACGTCGATTTCACAGTGGCTAATATACAGGGAAAGGTAGGTCCATCTGAAATTTTTCAGTAAGTATGATTCTATTATTACCAAGAACATAAATCTTAATGGAAGTGAATGGATAGCTATTTAAATAAAAGCAGCTCAAGATGTAGATTATCTGGCTATTCTTATAAGATTCTATGAGTTAGTGTGCTTCTTTAATGAAGGTGAAGGTGAGAGGTTTTCATTAAATGCCTATCAAAAAATCTACAAACTCCCTTACACTGAGGCTACAAGCTTGGTGGGATTATCATATGAATGTGAAGTTGAATTATTTCACACAAGTTGCGGGATGTTCAGTGAAGTTTCAACAAGGTGAAGGCTATTGAATAACTTGGGCTCAAAGATGACAAAACAGAAAAAATTTCCCATCTATCTACCAACACCCGGATTCTACTATTATGGGTACAAGTTATCATTGTTCTAATAAGGAGTGATAAGGATACCCTTAAGAAGAGTGATATGTACATCTTAGATTTTTTGGTAAATCCAAGGAAGGTGAACTTAATGAAGAACATCCTTATCACGATTGAGAATATTAAGAATGTCAATATTAGAATTAAAATCATTATGTATCGGGCATTACTTTCTAAGGTGGCCGTTCGGTGCCTAGAATCCTTCTAAATTCCATGCAGCTCAAAGCCCAGGAATTGCAAGGTGATGCTAATTAGTGATGACACCTTAAAAATGATGAAAGTTGGTTTTCCAAATAGACATGTGAGTTCTAAGATCTGCAAGAGGAGGAGGTAGAAGCTGTTCTGAAAAATATAGAGAAAGTTGAACCATCCAAGAAGGCTGAAAAGAAAAGAAAGTTGAAAGAAGTGGAAGCTGAAGGTAAAACTCCTAAATCTAAAGAAGTCAAATCTGCACCTCATAAACCCAAAAAGAAAAAATCCTAACTGGATGAGGTTGTAGAAAAGGGGAGAGAGCTCAAGGAAAAGAGTAAAGAAGGGGAGACACAGTTTGGATTGGACCCTGTTGAGGCTAAGGCATTAAAAGAAAAAGCTGCTAATGAGCTTGAAAAACAGGAAAAAGAGAAGAAGCTGAAAAAGAAGATGACAGAGACCGTGTAGGGACCCCGATTCCAGGGTGCCCATGGGGCATGATGTACTAAAAATTTATTACAATTAGTTAAAATTATATATCATGTCCCATAATACAGACGATCGCGAGGCTCAAGATTCTGGTAAACCAGCTGCTTCTGAAAAACTCTTTTAGTACAAAACCATGCCTAAAGAATTTTAAAACAAAAACATAGGGTGAGAAAAATATGCCCAGTAAGCGGTTTTAAAACGTTTAAAGAAAATTATTTCTCAAAGCTTTCATTTTGAAGATAATAAAACACTTCATTCAAAATGAAGGCATTATGTTTTTCTTAAAACATGTAAATCCTAATTCTTGAAAACCACTTTCATAGAAAAGAATTAATTTCTTAATATGAACTTCAAAGAAGACATAAATCAGAGAGCGCAAGCATGTGAAGAATAGATGATTCATAATAAACCAAATTACTTCAGTTCTAAAAGGTTTCGTGTAAAAGGGGAAAACATTCATATCATGATTCATTGGAACATAATATTCTTATAACAACATATCACATGTGTTATAGTTCATATCTCATAATTTAATTCTCATAGTCAAGGGAATTTCCAACTACGGGATGTCCTATTAGTTGAACTAACCCCTGGTTGACCGTTTATCATCACATGCGAAGGGAATGTATAATTCCGGACTTTGTCAAGACCTTGAGTCAAGACCATAAAAAATACTTAATACGGGTCAAGGCTAACCACCCATCCCGTTTCCATGGTAGCACAAGCCAAGGCTAACCACCAAGGCCGCCTCTCATAACGTCTCATGAGACTCTTCGGTTACCCAAAGCATTGAAGTGCTCTATAATTTCGAACGCACCCATCCATAATCATTTATGTCCAATACATCCCTCACATATCTTGACGTGGTCTTATATTCATAGGGTCACATTCTTATATTCATTACTCATAATCCATTTTCACATGTGTTTCCATAGTCAGGGAAGAACAATGCAAACATTAATAAAAACTGAGTCATAATTACTAAAAAAAATCCATACGCATTCGATATTAACTTAAAAATTGAAAGTAGGGGCTTAATGGAAATCTTAAAATGAACATAAACACTTTAACACTTAAAACATCATAATCCCAAGTTAAAAAAAACAAGTTCGTTCATATTTAATACACATGATGATACATGGGCGTGGTCGAAGTTTATTTAAAATAGTTTGAACACATATATATTTACACGGGAAATAGTACATAAAATGATGGATGATTAGGGTTGCTACACGAGGTGATAAACGATGACATCCTTAAAATTATTATATCACAGAAATGAAATACTTAAAGAAAAACATTTGGCATTAAATATTGTGATTAACATTTCATTGAACAAAATAAATTTTCATTAACTGCTAACATTAATGCAGCAGGATTAACATTGAATAATAAGTAACCTGATAATATAAACCCACAAGTTCATAGTTTGTCTCTTTATAACATAGCAAAACTCATTCTTGAATAGTATAAATTACATCGAGGGTACATGATAGAATAACTTTGTAGATTAATTCTGTCCACTGGTGAAACATACAAATTGGATTAGCATCCATTAAAATTATTAGAATCTTATATGTGTCAAAATATAAACAATGTCCTGATAATTATTAATTGAAATAGGGTTTTGAAAAAATGAACTTATAAATACACATTCACCTGACAACATGTAAATGTTTAAGCGGTTCACGCCACACATTTTCACAAAAATGCAAGAATTGTCAAAGACGCTGATAAATGAAATTTTCAGTTGGAAGAAGTATTTTTTTTATATCAAACATATCCTTAAACTCCTTCATATACATAGACATGTATATAAATAATTTTGGTATTATTCTTGAAATAATAATCTTCATGGGTAAATATAATTTTAATAATTCAGCATGTTATATTTTGATAAAAAAATTTAACAAATAAAGCTCGTCCCATATGATCTCACATAGATGTACATATACATCTATATAATCACATGTACATATATATCTATATGCTCCATATACTGGTATAATCTCACATGTTCATATAATTACCCAAAATCACCATTTTTCATAAGGCAGAGTAAAGAAAAGGATGTATACTTATAAAAGAAATGTGTGTACGTGCAAATATCGTCTTATATATATGTATATATATATATATAAACGAAGTGTATACATGTATATAAAAACACCAGAACTGAAGTAAAACAAATCCCAAGAGTTTCCCTTACCCAGGTTAGGTTCTCCATGCAAGAAGTGTGGAGCTAATATGAATGGTTCTGATGCCCTTATATAATTATATATACACATGTGCATGAATTATTTATATATATAACCATGTATATTCACCGAAACATATGAAATTAACACAAGATGATCTCCCTTACTCTAGTTCGATTCTCCGTACAGGGAGGGGAAAACGAGTTTGAATCAGTTCATATGGTCTTGTATATATATCTAAATATATTTATATAAAAAGTGTGTATAAATATGTATAACCATCAAAACTGAAGGAAAACGAGACAACATATTTTCCCTTACCTATTCTTGGATAGGAGAAGAAGATGCAAGAGATTGAGCTGGCGGTCGAAGATCCTAGAATCCTCAATGAAACCCTCCCATCTCCTCGGTGAAATCCAGAGCTAATAATTAGGGCATCTCCTTGAGCGAAGAAATTGACGGGGGGTAACCGGGGCTGAGGCAGTTCCAACCTATGGAAAGCAAGAGGCAGTCAGGACCACTCACTGGCCTAGGTGAAGAAAATGAAGCCTAACCTACTGGTTTTCCACGCGCGAGGAAGTATAAGCAGGACGCAGGAGGTAGATCCGTAAACAAACAGATGGCCTAGATTGATCGGGAGTGATCAGATGGCCCAGAGTCATTGTGGTGTAAAAAAAACTTGGACGGTCGCGATGAGGGGAGATGGATCGGATGGCCGAGAGGGATACGGTGCATAAAAAACATGGGCCTCACCCTCACTGCGTTTTCTTTTTTTTTAAATTATCTATACTTTTAATTTTTTTATTACACTTATTATTATAATATAAAAATGGTTTTATTATTTTTACATACAATTATTAATCAACTTTTTATTAATTTAATGTTATTCAATGGTCATTTAATACACATTAAATTATTTACCCCTTTTATAACATATTATTATTTTTACTTTATTGACTTGTATCAAACTATTTTTCTTAAGCTCTACTTAAAATTAAAGATCCACTTACATTAATGTTGTTAATAGACATAATATCATTTATAATTATTTTCAAATTCCACAATTAAGGGTGCATTGATGTAAATATTAACATTATGAAACAAAGTTTGTAATACCAATGAAACCATAATTTGACATCATTTCAAAACAGTTAATTTTAAAAAGGTCAAATTATAAACATTTTCATTATTATTACTTATTTTTCAATTTATGGGTATGTATAATAAATTTAACCTGAATTTTGACGTAGCATAAATATATAAATAAATATATATATATATATATATAACCCAAGAGTTTGCACACATATTTTCATAGACTAAAAAAAATAAATCCCACCAGATTCAATAATGTAATTCATAAAATAAATATTTACTTTCTCAAGTTAAAATTTGTATATTAAATAGTGGAATATAATAATATTAATCCCCTCTGTTTTTTATGATATAAAAAAATATAGTGTTGTCATATGATTCAAATTTTGGGAAAACAAACAATTAAATTAGCTATATTATCATTAATATTATTTTTGTTTAATAAAACATTAAATCATATAACATAATTAATCTTTTTGAACCTTTCGAGGGTGTTCAACTCTTAGCTTCAAAGGTCCAATTGAAAATTAAAACATTACGGGATAAGTGGTTCATGGGGGAGCCAATGGCTATATTTATAACTGTTAGGGTCTAACGGTCAGATATGTGCTCTATAAAATAATCCGGGTCTCGGGGTATCCCACACTAAAGGCGACTGAAAGAGAAAGAGGAGGAGATAGTTCGAGATGTTCCTTTTGTGCTCAGTACAGCTACGGTGGCTTCGACCATACTTATGTTTGTTTTGATGGATGCCAAAGACCCTTATCGCCTTCTCGGGGTTCTTGTGGTTTTAACCGGTCTTCATGTAATTTTAATCAGGTTTGTAGTTGGAATCTTTGGTTAGCTAAGCTTCTTGTTTGATCGTATAGTTGTAATCACCAAGATGTATCTAATTTGAATAAAAGAGCCTTTAATTCATTTTGATGCATTTTCTCTATTTTATTGTTACTATTATTATTATTATTATTTTTATAAGATGATTGTTTGTTCAATTATCTTTTCATTACACGAAACACATTTTCTTTTGTCGTTACATTATTTCACCCTTCAAATAATTGCGTCCTCGCAAATTCATTCATAAAAATAAAATAGAAACCCCTATTGTACAACATTACCGAAACAGAAGATCCAACTCGGTTAACAGAATACCCAAGTTGGTACATAGTTCTTCCATTTCCCTAGCCCAGATTCACTTTGATAAATATGTATTCAACTCTTTCTCGTGTGTAATGCACACTTGCTTCCAAAGGGAGGCTCGTGTGGTGAAAATCTCGGAAACGTCTGAGTGAAAAAACTCCCTAATAGCCCTCTGAACTACATCATGATTGAGGTATTTGAGAGGGACGATGCGGTTGAGGAGACTGAGATTTAATACCTGGAACATAAAGGCTGCACTAAGGTGGCCGTCATGAGAAGCTATGAGGAAGCATGATCTGGAAGAGAAGTTGTGTGCCAGAGTAAAACACTAGAAGAGGCCTTCGTAGTATCTTCCCCTTCGCCTATAGCAGGGGAGTTGGCCAGTGGCAATGAGATGAAAAACACTATCATCCCCCGGACACGAACGAAGAATCTCAAGACTGTTCTCTAAGTCAAGAAGACTTTGACAAGACCCTCATAGGTGGAGAAATGATGGATAATCCACCATGCATGTCCTAATCAGAATAACCTCTACCCTCTCATCAGGTAAAGATGAGAGGTTCGTTTGACTAGCTATCTGAAAAAGAACATTCAAAAGAAAACACTCTACAATACTGATAAGGTAGTGGTAGGAAGGAAACATGAAACCTTCAATTACATAAAAGTTTACATAACAAAGCCTGAGTTTACTAAACAAACAACACAAAGAGAGGCAAAACTGCCTAACTCCTCAAACCACACACTGGCTAAAAAGACGGGGTTAAACTCATGGGAACATCTATGATGCCTCTTGAGATTAGCATGAGGGATATGGAGTTGAGAAACGTCATTATAAACTTGTTTCCTATAAAACAAATGGGTGGATTCATAATCTAACACCCCAAACTCCATCAGCTGGCCCTAGAAGCCATAGTGTAAAACCAGACACAAGTAGGCCGCTCGGGGGTCTCCAACATCAGCAGCTTCTTTGAAGGGGATATCAAACTTCGTGCCAAATTCATCACCAGTTGTGAACACTCGGAAGATTCCCCCGTGGTACCTTCCCCGGAGTTCATAAGAGGGGAATTGGTTCATCATCATTAGGAGATAATCCATTCCCAACGCCAGTTGTAGACTAAGCACCATAGGCGAATTTGACACATCATACAGGTGCTTGCATGACATGCTGATATGGCCGTATTTATGAATGTTCTCACGGATAGCTAGAGATATAATGTTCTCTAGAGCCTTAGTGGGAAGGGATAGTAAATCGGTAGATACATTTCCACCAGCCATCTGAATGTTCCGACATAATTATTAGGTCAAACATTGTTTTGTATTTATACTACCTTGTTTTCTAGAGTTGCATGATCCCATCCTCTGATACCAACTATAGGGACCCCGATTCCCGGGTCCCCATGGGGAATGATGTACTAAAAATTTATTACAATTAGTTACAATAATACATCGTGTCTCATATTATAGAAGATTGCATGGCTCAGGAATCTGGGAAACTAGCTGCTTCTGAAAAACACCTTTATTACAAAACCATGCCTGAAAAATTTTAAAACAAAATTGTAGGGTGAGAAAAATATTCCCAGTAAGGGGTTTTAAAACGTTTAAAGAAAATTCTTTCTCAAAGACTTAATTTTGAAGTTAATAAAACACTTAATTAAAAATCAAGGCATTAGATTTTTGTTAAAACATGTAAATCCAACATTCTTGAAAACCAATTACACAGAAAAGTAATACATTCTTAAAATGAACTTCAAAGAAGGTATAAATCAGAGAGCGCAAGCATGTCAAGAATAAATGATGCATAATCAACCAAATAACTTCAGTTCTAAATGGTTGTGTGTATCCAGGGAAAACATTCATATCATGATTCATTGGAACATACTGTTCTTATAACAACATATAACATGTGTTATAGTTCATATCTCATAAATTCATTCTCATAGTCAAGGGAATTTCCAACTAGGGGATGTCATGTAAGTTGAACTAACCCGTGGTTGACCGTTTATCATCACATGAAAAGGGAATGTATAATGCCGGACATTGTTAAGAACATGCGTCAAGACCATAAAACTTACTTAATACGGGTCAAGGCTAACCGCCTATCCCGTTTCCATGGTAGCATAATCCAAGCCTAACCGCCAAGACCGTCGCACATAACGTCTCTTGAGACTCTTCCTTTTCCCAATGCATTGGAGCACTGTATAATTCGGGGAGCACCCATCCATAATCATTTAAGTAAAATACATCCCTCAAATGTCTTGACGTGGTCTTATATTCATAGGGTCACATTCTTACATTCATTACTCATAATCCCTTTTCACATGTGTTTCCATAGGCAGGGAAGAATAGTGCAATCATTAATAAAAACTGAGTCATAAGTACTAAAAAAATCCATACACATTTGATATTAACTTAACAATTGAATGAATGGGATTAATGGTAACATTATAATGAACAAAAACATGTTAACACTTAAAAAACCATAATCCAAAGTTAAAAAAAACGAGGCTGTTCATATTTAATACATAGGCTGATACATGGGCATGGTGGAAGTTTATTTAAAACCGTGTGAACACACATATATTTACATGGGAAATAGTACATAAAATGATGGATGATTAGGGTTCCACATGAGGTGATAAATGATGACATCCTTAAAATTATTATATCACGGAAATGAAATACTTAAGGAAACACATTTGGCATTAAATATTCGGATTAACATGTCATCGAACTAAATAAATTTTCGTTAACTAATAACATTCATGCAGTAGGATTAACATTGAATAATAAATAACTTGATAATATAAATCAATAATTTCATAGTTCGTCTCTTTAAAACATGTTGAAGCTCATTATTTAAAAGTATAAATTACATTGAGGGTACATGCTAGAATAACTTTGCAGATTAAACCAGTACACTGGTGCAACATACATAATGGATTAGCATCAATTAAAATTTTTAGAATCTTATATGTGTCAAAATATAAACTAAGTCCTAATAATTACTAATTGAAATAGGGTTTTGGAAAATTGAACTTATAAATACACATTCACTTGACCACATGTAAATGTTTAAGGGGTTCACGCCACACATTTTCAAAAAAAATGCATGAATTGTCAAAGACACTGATAAATAAAATTTTTAGTTGTAAGAACTATTTTTTATATCAATCTTATCCTTATGCTTTATTATATACATAAACATGTATATAAATAATTTTGGTATTATTCTTGAAATAATAATCCTTATGGGTAAATATAATTTTAATAAATCATCATGTTATATTATGATAAATTTAAAAAAAATAATCAATCTCGTCACTTATTCTCACACATATATGAACATATACATCTATATAATAACATGTACATATATATCTATATGCTCCATATACTTGTATAATCTCACATGTTCATAAAATTACCCAAAATCTCCATTTTTCATAAGGCAGAGTAAAGAAAAGGTTGTGTACATATAAAATTAATGTCTATACGTGCATATATCATCTTATATATATGTATGTATATATATTAATACATGAAGTGTATACATGTGTATGAAAACACCAGAACCGAAGTAAAATAAAGCCCAAGAATTTCCCTTACCCCGGTTAGGTTCTCCATGAAGGAAGTGGGAAGCTGATTTGAATGGTTCTTAAGCCCTTATATAATCATATATACACATGTGAATGAAGTATATATATATATAACTGTGTATATTCCCCAAAACAGATGAAATTAAAACAAGAAGATCTCCCTTACTCTGGTTTGATTCTCCGTATAGGGAGGGGAAAATAGGTATTAATCAGTTCATAGGGTCCTGTATATATATCTATATATATTAATTTAAAAAGTGTATATAAATATGTATAACCATCAAAACTAAAGGAAAACGAGACCACAGAGTTTCCCTTACCTTTTCTTGGAGAGTAGAAGAAGATTCAAGAGATCTAGTTGGTGGTCGAAGATCCATGAATGCTCGAAGAAACCCTCCCCTCTCCTCGCTGAAATACGGAGCTTAAAAGTAGGGAATCCCCTTGAGCGAAGATGATGAAGGGGGTATCTATGGCCAAGGAAGTGCCAAACTGTGGAAACCAAGAGGCATCTGGGTCCACTCATCAGCCTAGGTGAAGAAAATGCAGCCTAACCTACTGGTTCGGCACGCGTGAGGAAGAAAAAGTGGGACATGAGAGGTAGATCCATAAAAAACGGATGGCCCATATCGACCATGAGTGATCAGATGGCCCAGATGCATTGTGGTGTAAAAAAACATGGAGGGTCGCGATGAGGGTAGATAGATCAGACGACCGAGAGGGATACGCTGCATTAAAAATGTGGGCCTCACCCTCCCTGTGTTTTCTTATTTTTTTAATCATCAATACTTTTAAAATTTTTATTACAGTTATTATAATAACAATAAAAACGGTTTTATTATTATTACATACAATTATTAATCACCTTTTTATTAATTTAAGGTGATTCAATGGTCATTTAATACACATTAAATTATTTACCCCTATCTATAACATATTATTATATTCCATTTATTGAATTATATCAACCTATTTTTCTTATTCTGTACTTTAAATTAAAGATCCACATACATTAATGTTGTTAATAGATATAATATCATTAATAATTATTTTAAAATTCCACAATTAAGAGTGCATTGATGTAAATATTAACATTATGAAACAAAGTTTGTAATACCAATGAAACCATAATTTGACATCATTTCAAAACTGTTAATTATAAAAATGTCAAATTATAAATATTTTCATTATTATTATTACTTTTTTTAAATTTACGGACAAGTATAATACATTTAGATTGAAGTTTGACGTAGAGTATATATATATATATATATCCTAAGAGCTTGCACACATATTTTCACAAACTAAAAAAAATAAATCCCACCAGATTTAATATAGTCATTCATAAAATAAATATATAATTTCTCAAGTTAAAATGTGTATAATAAATAGTGTAAAATAATAGTATTAATTCCCATTGTTTTTCATTATATAAAAAAATATAGCATTCTCATATGATTCACATATTGGGAAGACAAACAATTAAATTAGCTATATTATCATTATTGTTGTTGTTTTTTAATAAAACATTAAATCAAAAAACATAATTAATCTTTCTAAACCTTTCAGGGGTATTCAACTTTTAGATTCAACGGTCCAATGGAAAATTACAACATTAGGGGATAAGTGGTTCATGGGGGAGCCAATGAATATATTTATAGCCATTAGTGTCTAACGGTGGGATGTGTGTTCTATAAAAAAACCTGGTCTTAGGGTATCCCACACTCAAGGCGACTGAAGGAGAAAGAGGAGGAGATGGTTCGAGTTGTTCCTTTGGTGCTCAGTACAGCTGTGGTGGCTTCGGCTATCCGTATGTTTGTTTTGATGGATTCCAACGACCCTTATCACCTTCTTGTAGTTCTTGTGGTTTTAAGCGGTATTCCTGAAATTTTAATCGGGTTTTTAGTTGGAATCTTTGGTTATCTATGCTTCATGTTTGATTGTAGAGTTGTAGTCACCAAGATGTTCCACATTTGAATAAAGGATCCTTTCATTCATTTTGATGCATTTTCTCTATTTTATTGTTACTATTATTATTATTTTTATAAGATGAATGTTTGTTCAATTAAATTTTAATTACACGAAGCACAGTTTCTTGGGTCGTTACTGGCCTAGATTTGTCAATACCTTTTGAGGGATGCTAAAATTGCTTCTAGGAACATCGTGGTATTGAAATATTTTTTGGTGGAACAATTTCCCAAGACTCCAGGTATGAAGACTCTAGAAAATGACATGGAGAAGGAATGTAAGAAGGAAGTGATAAGGAAATTTGATCAATTTGTGCAAGAAATTCAGCAAGATGAGAGAAGTGGTGGCTCTGGCAATGTAATTAAGCAAGTTGAAGACTATCATGTGAAGGACAGTGCTTCTGAGAATTTCTCACTTCTTACTTCTCAAGACGGATCTTTTAAATTAGAGACACCCACAGATGATGAGAATGGTGAAGAAGAAGTCAATAAGTCATCTGAGGAACAGAGTCACAATCAAGACTTTATACATCCTCAGGAAGTTGAAGTTGGAGCAGAGAAGGAGAAACCCAACGAAGACAAGATTGTACAGCTATCCAATAATGAGCATGAATCTCTAGAAGAAGTGGCCATTCTGAGGATTAGTAAGTGTAATAAAGTTCTTACTGATACCCCCAAAAAAGATATCATTAAGAAAAAAAATGTTGGAGGCTCTTCTATAAGAAAGATGTGGAAATAAAAAAAGAACAATCTCCTATAATGTTGTCTGATTCAGAGTAGTCTTCTTTGGGACAAGATTTTGTTGTTGACTTCCAAAATATTTGGTAGAAACAATTCTGATCTTTCATTATATAGTCTCCAGATGCCAGATGCTTCGACACAGCATGAATTAGAAGTCAGAATCCATATCCATGGTAATGGATAAGTGTGTGAAGATTGAGGCAGAACATAATATTTCTATTATCAACTATCAGGTCTACAGAAACTCGTGCAGAAAAATAACCCTTTGGTCTAAGAAAATTGTTGAAGATATGGAAGATCGTGATCAGTTCCAAATAGATGTTAAGCAGGCTTTTGGTAATGAGGATGTAAAAATTAATTATCACTCAGATACTTTTTCAGATAAGCTGAACTTATAGAAAAATACTCGGATTCAAGATGTCAAATATCAAAATGGAAAGCTGAATTATGTTTCTCATGGTTCGAAATCAGAAAGAGATCTCCGGACTGAGATGGAAGATAAAATATTGAAGCAAGAGGAGTTTCTGATGGCTTAGGAAGAATCCATGATGGCTCAAGAAGATAAAATCATAGTCTAAGAAAATAATGTCGATGAGGATCAAAAAGAGTCCAAAAAGCGGAAGATAATTGTGAAGAAGCTCTTGCCCAAGGAAAAGGAAAAAAAATTGACTCAATCTGATATTTTGTTGGATTTGATTTTCCTTTTAAAAATTATTACAATTATAATATAATTGTGGTTTCTTGTTTTGTTTGGTTGTCTTTAATAATATCTCAGGTACCACATTTCTTTTCCATTCCCTTAAAAATTTTCTGAAAATCCCAAAGGGGGAGATGGAAAAAGAACTCAAAAATGAAGAAGGAAATATCTAAAGGAGAGAAGGAAAAATATTAATAAGTAAAAGAGGTATCCCTAAGTAAGGGGGAGTTAATATAAGAAGGAGTTTTTCAGTACAATAAATTTCCATACTCAAGACAAATCCCATTTCGGAAAATTTGGAATACGATCCTTAGAGTTTCAATTCCTATGGGTGAGTTAGTCGTATTCATCTTTGTCCATATGAAAAGAGAGATAAGTTTTAATTTTTCAAATTCCATTTATTCTTTTTCGTAAGGATGTTTGTGCTTTCCAAAAAGGGGGAGATGTTTGAGTTAATAATGTTTTCCTTATGATTTTTCCATTCCTTCATGTTTTGAAAATCACAAACACCTCGTCTTAAGACAAATCTCTTTTTACCCCTTGTTTCATTTTCTTAAGGAAAATTTCCTTCCCCAAGGAAATTTATCCTTACATTGTTTTCATTGTTCAATCACATTTATTTTCTAATTGTAAATTCAAATTGTAACTAAAAACCTCAGAATAGTATAGTACTTATATATGAAGCATTATGTTTAAGACTCCAAATTCTGACTCTGATCATCTATGAGTTCAACTCCGAAATTTTACTAGTTCGACTCCGAACATCTACTAGTTCGACTTCGAACTTCTACTAGTTCGACTCTGAACTTCAACTAGTTCGACTCTGAACTTATATGAGTTTGACTCCGAACATTTACTTGTTCAACTATGAACATTTAATAGTTTGACTCTGATCTTCTATGTGGTTGACTCTGAACTTTTACAAGTTTGATTCAGAACATTTTCTAGTTCCACTTTGAACTTCTATGAGTTCGACTATGAACTTTTACTAGTTTGACTTCGAACTTCTATGAGTTCAACTCCAAACTTTACTAGTTCGACTACGATCTTCTACAAGTTTGACTCTGAATATCTATGAGTTTGACTCCAAAATTATATGAGTTCGACTCAAAACTTCTATGAGTTCAACTCCGAACACTTTAAGTTCAGGTACTGAATTCCTGTGAATCCAATCACCGAATTTCCTTATAATTCGGACTTCGGAATTCTATAGAATTCAGGATCTGAATTCCTACAAAAAAAAATCTGAATATCTCTTTATTATGGACTCCAAATTCTATTTTTAGTTAGACTATAGACTTTCATACTTTTCTTACATTCCTAACTTTTATTTACAATCATTCCAAACATCATTTTTACTTATTCTTACACTAGTTATAATATAAAATGAATTCGTGCCTTTAGCTATCAACTAACAGTTGATTGAGTGACATGTATACAGGTCCCTCTGAAATTAAAGGAGAAATATGACCGTTGGAGGAGGGAGAAGACCGTTGGAGATTCACCTATAAATAAGAGATCATTTTAATAGAATCTACAACTTTGAAAGAACAGTTGACAACATCTTTGAATGGTGCTTACATGCTGTTGAAGTTATTTCTAGAGATAGAGGCTCTTATCAAATCTCATGATTCGTATAGAATGTTTGAATAGCTTGTTCAAACTTTGCTTCATGCAGACATGCTTCATGTGACAATGATTGTTTCTGTCTACATTTGAGGGCTTGCAGGGATAGGAAGACATAGGTTCCCACACCTTGATCATGAGGGCTTCTTTGCTGTGGAAGATAGAGGTGCCGACTACCTGATAGTTGAGGGCTTGTGAGGATAGCAAGACAGACTTCGATCATCATATCGAGGGCTTACCCTGGTGTGGGTAAGACAGACATTCTTGAATGTATAAATCAAGGGACCTCTTATCCAGGGTTATTGGATACCCTTCACTTTTTGATTAAAAGAGTTATTGTTTGTTACTTTTAGTGTTACTACCTTTTTTTCCACTGTGCATTTTGTATTGATAATGAATGTATTATATTCTTATAATTTTATATGTGTACTCTTATTTAGTTAGATTCTATACTCTTTATGGTAATTTCATTTTATTTGTAATCTTTTGTTAAGTTTCTTTTCCATAATCACTTTTTCGGAATCAAGAAAGTCTTTAGAACTTAGAGGTGTTGTGAATTTTGGTTGTGGAAAATTTCTTTAAGAAATTTTTAAAAGGTACAATTCACCCCCCTCTTGTATCTGGGAATCTCATACTTATATATTTGATCCTACATTTGGTATAATAGAGAATATCATACTCAGAAACACCATACTAAAAATTTATATATGTCTAAAACCATTTTCATCATCAAGTCTCTAAACTAATCTTTTAAGAATAAATGGTTCGTAAGAACAACCCACAATATTCATCTCATGAATCACATAATACTGCAAATCCTACCATCATCCAAAATCACTAAAAACACCCAAAAAAACCTCACACAACCGCACTACCACCTATTAATTGTACCCATATAAAAAATTTGAACATTCCAAAAACCACGTCCTTACACACAACCACAAGCCTATCCACAAAACTATACCATACTCAAAAAAACCCCTAGAAACAAATCAATAACAAACAATCCAAAGTAAGATGAATATAAAAATCACATAATTACATCTTTTAAGTAAATATAATATCTGATCTGGGTGGAACTGGCTTGACATGATTGGTAACAGTCATTATATAATAATGAATCATGACTACGAATTTGGTCCCATATTCCATATACTAATTGATTTATCACTCTAAAATAAAACCCACTCTAAAAATTACAACATATTGTTTAGAAATATGATATAAAAATCTAATGAGTAAAATGGAGAAAAAAATCATAACTACATAGGTAACTGGGAACACATTTTCATATCATGTTCCCTTGTACTTCCTTCTAGACCACTATGCATCCACACCACAAGATAAAATAGAATAATTTTCCTATAGAGTACCCATTAATAATGATCATGGATCTCAAATAACTTCACCCAAAAAATTACATCATCCTTGATATAGAAATATCTAGAGTGAATGAAATTAGATTCATTATGAAGATACTTATGGCATAAACAGACATAGAAGAAAATGTAGAGCCTCTCCATCTATGGTGTTAATTATATAAAATACACCACATGGACCACTATTTTTAAAACCTTAATGGAATCATAAAATATGAATTAATTTATAATGATACAAAACATACACTTCCTATTTCACAGGGAGGCACTCAAGAACACGTGGTATTCACACATGAACTATAAGGTCTTTTTCTTATGAAAGACATAAGAATAATTCTTTTCAGGTGTAGTCTTCATCCTCCCACAAACTAGATAATCATTTTAGGTTGTCCACTACACTACATCAGGTTTATCAAAATCATCATCCCCACTCTATAACTAAAAAATTGAGAATGACAGAACCACCTATACAAAACAATTTGCATGACCACACTAATGGATGATGAAAAAAAATTAAAAAAACATCAAAAATAATTTATTATCTACACAATACTACAACTTTCTAGTTGTATTTTTGCAGCATATCCTCCAACAAAATTATATTCAATCTATCACCAAATCTATCCATGAAATGAATACATTGTTGTGGCATTACTGATTTGGAAGAAATACAAAAACCCCCAAAATATTCATTTGGTAAAATGTGCATAATTGCCATTGAAAATGGAGTAAATACTTTAGGAAAATAGACCACCTCACCGAAATATATATAATACAAATATTATGTAGATCCCAAATACATAATCATATAGAAGTTATACACATTCATCATTCAATATAGGATTACCCAAACCATTCCCCAAACTCCCAAGCTCAGGGTAACCCTATGACAAATTCAATCAAGAGTTAATACCATTTATATATATATGAACACATAAGGGATATAATAATGTACCTTTAACTCAAATATATTCCTTTACTTATTTTAAAAACCAAACACATAGGCAAAAAAAATTTAAGCACCTATTTCATTAGGGACTACAAAAACAGAATCCTAATTCTATCGTTTATCATTAATACTCATGGGTATACTATTATAGGTGATATAGTAAACTTTTGGATGAATTCCTTATGCATAACTAAAAATTCAAATATCCTCATGGGAATATCCATCTTGTCCTATCCATCTCCATAAATCCCTCCCAATTTATAGTATGACCAACATCATTGTGAATCACCTCTACCTCGATGTATCCCCAATAAAAATCATCCACCTAGTATATTATAGAGGACTAAACCAGAACATAAAACTAAAAACACATACCATAAAACACCCTAAAAAATATGTTATATATTATCAACTCCTCCATAGATCACTATGAATCACCTAACTTATTTACTATAACTTTATACAATTTTCTACTCAAAGAGATGGCCTAAACATTCCCCCTTCTTGAGGTGTATTGGACCACATAATCATAGAAATATTGAAATTCCATCATCCTCCATATACTCATATTTATATCACTCTAAAAAAATATACATCATGCTCTTATGATCTATGAAGACATTAATAGGGATCAATAATGGGGTAATTCCACCACATCTTTAGTGAAAAAAACTACTTCTTTCTCTGCATCAAGGGTGGCATTGTTAAGATCATGGGAATATACCTTAGAAGTATTTTAATTAATCACCAATATCTTATATATTAGTACCCATCCCATTCCCAGACACAAATCATCATAGAACACTCAGATATAACCCCATATATTATCAAATAGAGCATTAGAGCACTGAAAAATACCCCGTTTATGTAGTTTAATTATTACTATCCCTAATTAGTCATCAAAAATTTCATGTCCCTCCTAGTCAGCAGTATAAATGGCGAAATACATGGCATGATGATATCATTATTCATCAAATCATCAATCTAAATTCAGATCTCCCATAAGTTATACGGTTTCATCCTACAATGATCCCCTAAAATTAATGATTTACCAGGATTAGATTCATTAGTGAACTTGATATCTTGTCAATGGTGTAGATTCAAAAACTCCTTTTGAAAGACATACAGAAACTCCCCAACAAGAAAGGGAACCTAAACAGTCCTTGCAGCCATCTATTCCACCAATAATATAGCCATTAATGAAATAAGGTTATACCAACATTAGAAGAAAACAATACCGTGGAAATATCCAAAAAAACAATGAATTAAAAAAAATAGGTCTAATTCAACAATGAAATCAGTTGTATAAATCATAGTCAATAAGGGATCAAAATAGGAATGATGAAACAATGCAATCATTCAACAACACCGATACAAAAAAAAGCTAGTATGGCCCCTAACTTTTATAGTCAACATTAGGGGAATGAGAAGACATTTTGTGTTAACTCCCATAAAAATACTATAATTGGTGTAACAAATGAGTATGAATATTCGGAATATAATTAGTCATAAACATACAAACAAGACTAATTATTCATCTCACAAATAATATATAACCCCTTTTGGGAAACTTCTACAACTGCATGTAACATACAACACCCATCTTCTCTACCTATTCAATGTCCCTAACCCAGTAGTCTGAATATGGTTCTTTACGTTATTACATTAGTATAAAAAAAATGATTCTTCAATGATAAGGTCAAAATATTTTAGTCTCTCTGGAAGACCAGATAAAAATACAATAGTATCATTACAACATTAAAGGAAAATTAATATAAAAATACCAATGGAAACATAAAAAAACTTCAAGATTATCTTGTAATGTCACTCATAATACACATATTCGCATACATGGAAAAACAATATATTAGAGAATTTTGAGATTAGATGATCATTAACTGTAAACATTATTACATAGGATATAGAAAATAAATGTATAAAATAAGGCATAAAGGAAAATTAGAAACTCATTCTATTAAATCATAATCTTGATAATAATATGGATGTAAAAGAAATTGATTATCTAATTCCAAAAAAATTCACATGAGATGGAATTGTACCCATTGATATTTTAGTATTAGAATAATAATGTGGAATATAAATTACAATTATCGTAATAAGGAAAATAATGATTCTAGATATGATAAACTTAACTTCCAATCTATGGATGAGACACCATAAAAAATTGGGTAAATATATGGTCTATTTTTTATCATGATACATATTGATGCATTGAGGGGAAATTAAAGGACCCACACATCACTTACTACGTCCAATTCATTCTTTATATGAATTGGGTGAAAACAAATAAACATACATATTCATAGTGAAACTAGTATATGAAATTTATATATTATCTGAAATTATTAATCATAATCATAATCCAACAACAGTAAAATAAAAATGGTATTAAAATATTACCACTCCATGAATAAACATGAACCAATCAATTAAATATGGTAGTCTATAATATATGGTATTAATCTCATTGAATCTTAAGATTCATCCATGGGTGTGTAAATGAATAAAAATTCCCTTTTTATTTATTTTCTCAAAAAATTATTTGCACATGAGCGGTAACCGAAATGACATCATGCGTAGGATAGAGATAAATTGCAGCAAAAATTAAATTCAAAATTTAAAAAGAACACAACATTCAAGGAACATTCGATCCATGATAAACCCAATTTCTAAGGCCAATTCATATCTCGTTCCACACCCACCATCATAATTCTATATTGTCAACACAATTTTCGTTGTCGCACACTCATCTCCAAAGAACATCACCCCCATGAAATACCAAAAAAACATAACACTGAACATATTCTACATCATCTAAATGGCATCAGAATGTGAGAGGGTGTCATCCATCCCCCCAAAAAACCAGAATCAGTGGAGGTTTATCAACCATCAAAACCAAATATTAACAAAAACAACTCCATAAACTAAAAACAGTTTCATCAATAAACAAACATCAATTAGATTGACTATCATAGAATCACAACCAATAATTAAAAGGTTACTAGAGGATAAATATATGAAACAATGTATAAATGATATCAAAACATGAATGTCATGGAAGAATAAACAAAGAGCAGGTCATGCTAGGGTCACCACCAGCCATCATAAATCACTTACCAAACCCACTGATAATCCACCACTCTTGTTGATACTAGGAGAGGAGCCGAGGAACAATATATTAGGGTATATGTTTGAATGTTTTATGGATGAATAAATGACATAGTATAGTGATTGAAACCAAAGACGTAGAATAAAATAATTTGGTGTGAGAGCATTCCTAAAAACCATTGACCACTAACCAAAAATCCCAAACACCAGATGATCTGTTGCTCCAGATATGACCCAGAAAGGCGCAGTGGAACACAAGATTCAAGCATACTTGAGAGGCCTAAGCATTCTATAGTGAACCTATAATGACCAAAAAATGTATTAATGAAATTTTATTTTGATCTAATAAAAATTATTATTATGTAAAATGGTGATATGAAACATATAAACTACCTTTGGTTTATGTTATTGGATTTTTAATTTCTATTCAGAATTGTTACCATGGTTAACATATTTATTTAACTAGGATAACAAGATTAGTGTAAATTTAGGGCTTTAGCAAATACAATTTAATTAAAAAAGGAATTTATAGATTCATCATGTTGAATTTCTCTATATGAGGCATATTTTTTGGAGCTTAGAGATGTGGGAGCATCACTGGTCTTCTCTCTTGACCAAGCCCAAACAACTATTCAACATGTTAATCTTTAATAGAACCACCTATAGGGAAGTCGAATTTATGAGAGATTACCACCCAAGAGATGTTATTGGAGCATCAACATGAGTTTGTCACCATAACAAACCTTACCCTTTTGTCATATGCGTGTGTTACAGGGGGTTATGTGATATGCCTCTAGAACTATGTATATGTTCTTTATCATTATATAAATAATATACATTTATTTTTTATGTTTACTTTGTAAATGATTTTTATACAACAAATGGTATTTTTAGTTAATATTCATTTAAGAAATCTATTTATATGAATTAATGGGTTATGAATTGAATAATGTTTTAATAATATATTATTACAAAATTATGTTTTTTAAAGATAAATTGTCATACAATTTTTAGGAACATAATTAATATTTTTTATTAATGTTTAAATGTTTTTTCGTCAAAAACCCATTAATCTTTTATAAATGTCAATTTTATTTTTAAAAGTAAAAATTAATATATTTTGAAAATTATTTAGATAAAATGAATATCATTTTTTGATTCAGTAAATTGAAATTATCTAATGATGAATTTTTCATAATTTTCTGAGACAATCGATTTTTTTGTACAAATTAAATATCATTTAAATATATAATGTGTTTTATGAAATCATAATTTCCAAATAATGATGTAATATAAAAAATTAAAGTCTTTTTTTGAAAATAAATGTTTTACAATTAATATTATGTGATTTTTGATTTGATTGATTAATTTTATGCTACCATAGTGGACCCTCCAAGACCAAAAAATTATTAAAACTATTAAAAATTATTTCCTTGAGATTTTGACTCACCTCCACATAAGAATGACTAATATTATAGTAAGATCTGAAATTTGAAATATATAATAATTTTTCACCTCCAAATTGTCTGAATCCATGAGAAAAAACCATTTGATGGCTGTGGTTTTGATAAGATTAATGTGTAGTTTTTGAAATCATAATTATAATGAATTATTTCTCATTTCATATATAAAACCACTAAATATTCCATTACCCTTCACTAAAACTATTTGGATCCCAAAAAACATAAATCCTACTCTCTATAGAATCCTCCCATGGCGCCCCATTCACAAAATAAGCCTCTCCCATGCCATTGCAATCACACTTCCACGTAAGGGATCCTCACTTTCCTTCCTTATTTATTTATTTCCCTGTTTCCTTATATTGTTATCACTTTTATATTAAATAAAAAATTATGAGGTATGATTTCATACCTCCCCCATTGCTCTTTCTTAATGTTTTAATGATTATATACCCCTTTCTCACTCATTAATTCCTCCCATATACACATGTTAACATGCCGTAATTTCGTATGGGATTTCATCCTTTCTCAATTTTGTTCACGTTTTGTTAAGTTGGTATAACCTTTTAAATTAAATAAAAAATGTTGCGGGTATGATTTATCACCTCCCCCATACAAGATTCATTATGTTTTAATGATGAGATACTTCTTTCTATCTCATTAATCCCTCACATGTACACCAGTTACCATAGATAAATTTAATAAGAGTTGGTCCATTTCTCCTCATTTTAATGATTTTGTATTATGTTACACCTTCTATTTCCAAATTTTATGTGTTGGGAGATGTATCTATATGAAACCCTTAAATTAAATTTTACATTGTTCTTATGAGATATCATTCTCTACATCATCATCCATTTTTATGAAGGATAATGTCATGATGTTATACTACCGAAATTACTTCATGATTTCCCATGTCAAGATCATCTTGTAGTTAATACCATGGTCATTTCTCTATCAAGGTTATTAACCATTTTGGACATATAAATATGGATTATTAAGTATCATACATGTATTTTGTATTCCTCTAACATGTAATAAATGATTATGTTGAATGAATCTATGTCATATGATCCTTTTGGAACACTTATCCTTGACATGAAATGTTAATAAATGTCACCCCATGATAGTGCTCCAATGCATTGGTTAATTATTATTATCACAATACTCCATGTGTAGTGGGGTTTTACTCATGGTAATTGTTGTCCAATAAGGGTTTATTGATGATAATTCATGTGAAATGATGGTTTACTCTTTATAATCCATGTGAAATGACCTCATCTCATGGTAAAATCATGTTGTATGTCATTGCAACATCTCAAAGTTGTGATAATCATGCTATATAATTATTTTATTATTTTTCTGTTGTGATCCAATGATTTGACAATTTCATATCATGTACTTTATTATTCATTTTATGTCTTCTTACAACCGAACTGGGCTTTATAGCTCAACTATTTCCTATGTATGCCCTCAGGTTATCTCAGGATGTGTTAAGTACGATGGAATGAGTTTTTATTGTAAACAAATTATTCAATAAAGATTTTTTATTTTTTTTATTTTATGTGTTCATTTAATTTTTCTAATTTCCTATGACACTAGACCTCTCAATCCTTGTTGTTTTATTATGTTCATGTTAATGTAATAAATCTTGTTAAAGTTTGTAGTTATGGGATGGGTTGCTATAGTTTTTATTAGAGGATTGGTTTAGTTATTTTGGTTATTCAGATTAAAAACCCTAGAGAATGAATCAAAAATAAGACTAATTAAAATGATAGAATACCTAATTTTTGGTGTGTATAGATTATGTGGTTTACCAAGAAAATACATCCATGTCTAGATACAAACACGTTGGCGTGGATTTAGCACAAATGTATCTAGGTGTAAAACATGAAAAAAACCTTTGAGATAGACTTGAATGGGAAATGGTGCATGAAAATTGGCCTTACTGTACTCTAGGATCAATACTCTTAAGGGATACACATTGAAAAATTCATAATCATAGTATGAAACTTTTTTAATGGAATACAAAAAATAGCCTCTAAAAAATTTTAGGAAGTAGATCATGTAAAACATAGATTGAGGATTATAAATTAATAAGTTAAGGAATAAAATGTAATTTATATTTTTTCCAATTTTTTATGGATTCCTCTTTATGTGATACCACTAACATTCCTTTTATTTTATTCAATGGAGGGTAATAGGAAGACTAGGGTAATAATTGATGTGAAGATCAATGTGATGACTATTCTAATAAAACACCCAATCTGATGGAAGAGTAAATAAGAAACTTTTTCATTTTACAATCTCACTTAACTCAAAATTTTAATAGAAACATGGGTCTAGAAGAACCTAAAACCCCACATAATAAAGAAAAAGGAAAAATCTAGATCTCTTAAAGACAAATGCCTCCTACAAAAATGTATCATCTGATCCCTCAATCACCAAACAATGAATCTACTCCCTTGAGATGAACTTCTACATCCTTTAATGTTCTGAACTAGAGATGGTTATTCTGAATGCAGATCTTATGAGGGGTGAATTTTATCAATTGTATACATTGATAAAAAATACGTAGCATGAGAATGATATAGAGGCGTTGGAATGATAGTATTTTAAAAAAATCGACAAATATTTTCCTTGCACCCTCTGACATATGATGGAAAGAGACTTCCCTACCCTCAAGAAAAAAGATGACAAATCCATTAGTGTTCATGGGGAAAAATTCACATAGTTGTCACAATACAACATGGGCTTTATCGTTAAACCCTAATTTATGGTTGAGCACTTGTTTTTTGGGAAAAAACCTTGCCTACAGAAAGCCCTATAGATCAGTGAAATTGATAGTGATGAGAAAACTATCTGATGTGCCCTCAATGTCCAAATTTGTACTGGTGAATATAAAGGGTATCATGGGGATAAGAAGTGGAATGTAGACATTAATTCCAGAAGTTCAATGTATAAATAAAATAATACTATGAAATTTTATCACAACACTTTCCAATGGTGCCAAAATAATCACCCGGAAAGCTTCTTAAAGGGGATGTGGAAAAGATTTAGGTGTGGAAGAGAGGGGAAAATTACATTAACTATCAAAAAGAAAAACCCACTGCTATGAAAAATGAGAGGAATGAACTATACCATGATCAATGAATTGTTCATTGATTCAACTAAAAAGAACCAGGAAACATTACAAACTAGTTCCCTATGCCAAGGGTTTTAAATGGATACCAACAACCTCCAATGTATCATGGGAGTGATTTTTTCCATCCCTATCAGTGAGGTGAACCCTAATAATGATGTGGTGATAGGTAAACTTGTTATTCATTCACGAATAGAAACATACATTTTGATTTTATTTATATGAATTATTTTACATCCCGAAAATTTAGTATATTAATACCAACACCACAATAAATTGGGGAAGTAGAGATGTAGGTGTGAACATAAAATGGAGAAATTATTTAATCCCCTGAAAATAACTCCTACCCTATCACAATTTGTGGATAGAACATCCAGGATAACCTGGTCATACTCACATTGGTGTTATTTGACTAAATTCATGGAATGGATTGTATTTACTTATATAGATCCAACATAAATTGTTGTGATAGGGAAATCACTCTTCATATGATGAATTAACCCCCAATTCTATACTGGTTCAAGGAGGATGATTATTCTTCTTTACCACTATCTTCTCAAGTGTGGATAATATTTCCTTATGATAAAGCATATCATTCCCATATAATGTAGTTTATGGAAGAAACCTTACTTGAAGACATTCCTATTGTGAGGGAGTTCGATGAGTTGTTTTCTGAGGAATTTTCTGGTCTTCCACCTATAATAGATGTCAAATTCCTGATTGATTATATATATGGGGGGTTTTCTAATATCTCAGACTCTATATTGAATTGATGTTGAAGAGCATTAGGAGATAAAGAAACAACTATAAGAGAATCTAGATAAAGGGTTTATAAACCCATGTGATTCACCTTGGCTTCAACCATCCCACTTTTTTCAATAGGAATGTTGGGTTAATATGCCTTTATATTGATTACTGTGAGATCAACAAAATCCTCATATTGAACATGTATCCTCTCCCACGAATTGATGACTTTTATGATCAACTACGGGCTGCATAATACATATTCAAAGTGGATCTGTGGTTGGGTTATTACTATGTATGAGTGAATAAGGAGGATATTTCCATGACTACATTTTTTACAAGGTACATTTACTACGAATTGTATGTAATTCATTTAGGACACCCTAAATATCTATATATCTTCATGTACATGATTAATAGAGATCTTAGATATTTCCATGAAAAATTTATTGCAGTCTTTATAGATGATATTTTAATATACTCCAAAACCCAGGAAGAACGTGGGGAGCATCTAAGAACTACACTAAAGTCCTTGTGAATGGAGAATTTCTACGTAAAGTAGAACAACTAAGATTTCGGGTCAAAGGAAGTCTCGTTAATGGGTCATATAATCACGAAAAATAGTAAATCTATGGATCCCACCAATAAAAAAGGAATTGAATGATGTATATGGATAACATCATTGATGGATATCCATAGCTTCCACAGGTTATCTAGATATAATGAATGATTTGTTAAAAAAATTTCCTGATTTTCAAACACTCTTACTAGGATAACTTGAAAGGGATCATTTTTTCATAGGATTGTGAATGAGACTTAAACTTCAAAAAGATAAAAATTAGTTTTATCACTACTCCCTTTATTACACTATCCACAAGAGGAAAAAATTTATACGATATTTCTTGATGCTTTGAAGAGGGGCACGAGCTGTGTGCTGATTCAAAATGATGAGGTCATTTCCTAGGATTCAAGAAAAATTAATTTTCATGAGAAAAAAAATACAAGACATGATCTAGATTTAGCTGTAGTAATCTTTTAATTGAATATAATGAGACATTACCTATTTGGGGGATGTTTAAAATATACACAGATCACAAAAGCCTCGAGTATATATTCACATAGAATGAGTTGAATATGTGCCAACAAAGATGGCCAAAGCTGACTAATGACTATGAATGCTCAATTCACTCCCATATGGAAAAGTTATGAATGTAGAGGATGATGTAAGTAAAAACAATATGTCAACTCATTAATTTATGAGAATTGTAAAGTATCCAATATTTATAGATTTTAAGAAGATGGACATGATAATCATAATGAAGAGAATATCTTCAATCCTTTAACAAATTATTTATCAAACACCACTTTTGGAACGGTTGAAGGATTCTCAAAAGGATGATGTGTGAGTTCATTAGAATGTATAAATTATAAGAAATGTGAAATCTTAAGAGTTTAATATTAATAAATATGGAATTTTGAGATATGGGACTAGAATGTGTGTTTCATAAAATATTGTGTTAAAGAATGTACTTTAGGATGATTTATATATATTGAAATTCTCCATTCACCCATGAAACACAAATATATATCGATATCATCGAGAGCACTAGGAGTCAAATAACATGAAGAAGGAGATCGATGAGTATACATCAAAGTGCCTCATTTGTTAGCAAGTGAATGATGAGTGGAAAAATTCTGTGGGTATGATGCAACCATTACCCATACCAACATAGAAATGGGAAAACATCACCCCGGACCTTATCACCAGAAATCCCTAGACATTCAAAGGAATCAATGCTATTTGGGTTATTGTGGATCTTCTTACAATGATAACACCATTTATTGAAAATCAAGCAGCATTCTTTTTGGGTCAACTAGAATGAGTATAGATCAGAGAAGTGGTAAGGTTGCATGGTGTAACGCTATCTACTGTATCTGATATATATATAAGATTCACCTCTTTGTTCTGGTAGATACTAAAACATGATCTGAATAATGACATCTACTTCAATATGGATTATCTTACCCAAACTCATGGCCAATCTAAACTTACTATCCAAAGACATGTAGAAATTTTGAGAGGACGATCAATTGAAATCGAAGGATGATAAGATCAATATATTTCTCTGGTTGAGTTCTACAACAATAACAATTTCCACTCCAACATACAAATGGATCCTTATGAAGATTATTATTGGAATAGGTGTAGAGCACCAGCATGTGGGGATAAGGTTGGGGATAGAAAATTCCTATGTCGATATATGGTCAATTAAATCCAAGAGAAGGTTAAGACCATCTAGGAACAAAATACGAGTGCTCACATTCGAAATATTATCTATTCTAAAAACCATCGATGATATCTAGACTTTGTTGTTGGATACATGGTATTCCTCCACATATCACTGTGGAAGGGAGGAATGTGATTTGAGAAGAAGGGAAAGCTTCTTCTAAGGTACATCAGCCCTTTTGATATCATTGATCGCATTAGAGCAGTGGCATATCGACTAGAACTACCACCAAACCTATATCTATTATAGAACATATTCCATGTATCACTCTTGAGGATGTACATACCTAACACATCGCATCTACTCAATCCTGAGGTGGTAGCATTGGAGAATGACCTATCTAATGAGGAGAAGCTGGTGAAGATCTTAGATTATAATGAAAATGTTCTACGAAATAAGACAATGACACATGTCGTGGTCTTGCGGTGAAACCACAAGTTTGAGGAGGCAACATGGGATTCTGAGGATGTGATAAAGTAGACCTACAATCATCTATTTTAGAATGGGAAAATAAAAATTTTGAGGGATAAATTTCTTAATGGGGAAAGATTGTAACGTACCACAATAGTATTAATTAAAATTACTCATAATCTAATTAAAAGAATTATTCTGTAATAACATTATATAAATCATATAAACATATGTGGATTTATGTTTTTATATTTTAAAATATCATTAAGAACTATTATCATTGCTAATATTGATGTTAAATAGTGATCACAGGATTATTATAAATATTGGGATTTAATAAATCCAATTTAATCAGACGAAGTAAGAGAAAACCTCATCCCATAAAATTGATCTATATGAAGAACAATTATTAGAGCTTGGAAAGGATTTAGCATCACTGGGTTTCTCTTTTGACCAATCCCAAGACGATATTCAATAGATCATGCTTAAACAGAACTACCTACAAGAGAATTGGATGTTAATAGAGATTACCAGCTGAGCAATGTTATATGATCCACCACAAGAGTCTATTACCATTGCACACCTTACCCTTATGTATTATGCAGGTGTTATAAGGTGTATATGTAAAAATAAACTAGCACAATGATTTTGTTATTTATTTTTGTATAATGAATATACATTCATTTTATTTTTGTTACTTTTTAAATGGATTTTAAAGCACAAATAATATTTTTAGAAAATATTAAATTAATAAATCCATTTTGATGAGTTAATGTATTTTTTAATTAAATAATATTTTCATAAAATGTAATAACTAAATGACTTTTTATAAAATATAAATGATCGTATAACATTTTATAAATAACGTTGAAATTTTTTTATGGTTTGAAAGATGTTTTTTCAGAAAAAATGAATTTTAAATAAATGTTTGGCTTTATTTTAAAAGTAGTAAATTTCAATATATATATAATAATTTAGATAAAATTAATATCCTTTTCGGATTCAGGATGTTGATATTATCTAATGGTGAATTTTTCATAATTTTCTAAAAATTTTAAATTTCTGGGAAAAAAATAAATATCATTTAAATATATAATGTGTTTTTTGACATCAAAACAACCCAATAGTAATGTAATAAAACACTATAAAAAATTTCTACCAATATATATTTTAAATTTAAAATTATGTGAGTTTAAATTTTTTTGATTAACTTTCTGGTGCCTTATTGGATTCACCAAGACTTAAGATATATTTTAACTTTTTAAAATGATTCCATTAAGAGTGTGACTCCCATGACAAAAAAAATCCTTATATTTTAATATGATCAGACATTTTCCTTATAAAATAATGTTTTACACTCTATTATTTCAAAAACCAAGGGCAATAATAATGTGATGTTTTTTTTTGATTAGTTTAATGTGTAGTGTCCAAAACCTAAATAATAATTATTTCCATCTCTTTTCCAATATATACCCTCTCAATATATCATTCCTCTTCAATAAAACAATTTGGATCTATACCAAAATCTTCGCTCATATATATATAATCCTCCCAAATGTCCCCAATCCACCAAGAAGCCTCTCTCAAGCCTCTCCCAAGACTTTTAGATCACACTACTAATTAAGGGATCCTCATTTTCCTTCAATCCTTATTTATGTCCAAGCTTTTTTATATTGTTAGGCCATTTTAATTTCAATTAAAAATGTTGGGGATTTATTCTAAACCTCCCCTATACATCAATAATTGTTCCTTAATGATGATATAACACATTCTCTCTTATTAATACCTCCCATGTACACATGTTACCATGCCAAAATTCAGTATGGGATTTATTCCATTCTCATTTTTTCAATGTTTAAAAATTTTGATATACCATTTTATTTTCAATTAAGAATGTTGGAGATATGATTTCACACCTCCCCCATACCTACCTACTTTTTTTAGTGATGAATTACCACATTCTCTCTAATTAATCTCTCACATGTGCACCTATTACCATACCAAACTTTCAAAAGAATTATTTCATTTTTTATCTATCATCAAGATTTTGTATTATTTTTCGTCTTATATTTACAAATTATATGTGTTGGGACCAATATATACATGTCATAATTAATATCCATTTCATATACATGTTATGTGATTTCCCATTCTCTATCACAAAAAATTTTTATGAATAATTATGTCATGCCCATATCCTGCCAAAATCGCTTTGCGATTTTCCATGTCAAGATCATTATGTAGTGAATACCATTAAAATATCTCAAAATAGGGTATTCACTATTATTCATATATAAATATTGATTATAGAGCTTCATGTACGTATTCAAAATGCTTTTATCATGTAATAAATGATTATGTTGTATGATTCCATGTTATATGATCCATGTCGCACACTTATCTATGAAATGAGTGGTATATAAATGGTGGACCCTGATAAAACTCAAATGCATCGGGTAATGTTTAGTATCATGATACACCATGTGTAATGGCATTTAATTATGTTAATTCATGTTCAATGAGGGTTTACTCAAGGTAATTCAACAGTAATAAGGGTAAACTCATTCTAATCCATGTGCAATGAGCCTTGTCCCATGAAAAAATTGTGTTTTATACCATTAAAACATCTCCAAGTTAAGATAATGATGTTATATCATGATTTTATGATCATATTTCTATTGTTCTCTATTGATATGCATACTGCCTAACATTTAATGTATTCTTCATGTTATGCCATTATTACACCATTATTGGGATTTAAGGCTCACCACATTCTTATGCATTCCCTCCGATTTTACCATTATGTGTTATGTATAAAGTAATGATTTGTATATTTAAACTATGCTTTCAATATATATTTTTTATTATATGTTTTATATATTTATGTAATATTCCTAATTTCCCAAGACACTAGACCTGTCGATCCTCAGATTTGTCTTGGGTTCATGTTTATGTAGTAAATAATGTTTTAGTGTTGAATATAGATCATGGATTTTACAGAACCACCATTGATAGATAAACCATGAATAATGAAAACCCATAATGGAATGAAATGTAGGAGTCATGGAGAGGTGAGAATGTAGGAAATAGAAAAAGAAAGTAATAAAGAAATTGGCTAGAAGGAGTCATGTTGTTAGGAGGAAACCATAGGGAGACAAAGAAGTAATCAATAGAGTGCTCTTGAGAAGAAATTTTTCATCTCTCGAAGTGGGTGTTGAAATAAAATAAAATACTCTAATAAATTCACTATGAAATTCTTGACTAAAATTCCCATTTACTTTGAAAAGCTGGTTCTATTAGAAAATAATTTCTATTTGTCGCGAAAGCAGACTATTAAACTAAATATCCTAGAAAAGAAATTTTATTGACACTAACATTATATTATAGTCATAAATATTTTCTATCTGAATTGAATTATGTAAAAATACCATTTAGGAAACTCTAGTAATGAGTCCCTTTAGTGTGGATTAAGTTAAAATACTAAAGAGACATTAAGATAGACAGAAGAAATATTTTTGGTATAAAAATAGAAATAAAAAATTAAATTTAATCATGTTAAAATAAATGATTTCATAAAAATAATTGTGTGTTAAAATTTATTAGGGACATCACTAATAAATTATTAAGGAACAAGGATATTCCCATTAATCGGGTTCGCTTTTCCTGAAGAATTGAGAAGGGGTCCTCAGAAAACATTTACATCACCAGTAAATCAAGAGGAATAGATATGTATATATATATAATATTATATATATATATATGTAATTATATGAATTATAAAGAAATAATTTTTTTTATATTTATGTAATGAGATAGGATGTGAAATCTGAATGATGAATTGAGGTCGGGAAGAAACCCTTAACATATATCTGAAGGTCTACTTCACTGGTACATAATGTACTGGATACTGAAATTTTATAAATTAATAATTTAATTATGGACTTATTAAAAATGTAATTTATTTATTATAATTTTTTATTTTCAATTATGTTTTTCTATGATTTTTTAAATAAATTGTTTTCTTTCGAATGTATTGTTTCACTTGGTTTTCATGATTAGTTAATTTGTATACATTTATGAAAGATCATATGAAATACAATTAATTATCAAGAATTGAAATTATATTTTATTAATGAAAATAAATTATATTTACTTATATATAATTTTGTTTCCAGATATTAGGATGATTTCTAATATGGAATGTTAATGAAAACTGTTTGGATTATTTTGTAATTTTTTCGATCATCACACACTAGTTATATTTTATGAATTAATATTTTGTATACATAGTATTTTAAATAATTAAATATGTTTTATTGAGTATTTTAAATTCTATTTTAACCATAGTAATTCATTTATATCTCTTAATGAAGTAGAAATTTAAATACAAAATCTCATCATCTACAAAAGAAGGTAAATCAACCCCTCACAGATAATGTTTTGTTTATTAGAATACAAATGGGAAGATAAAATAATTGATGGTGGAAACCAAATTAACATATTAAAATTAATTAATGTGAAATATAATGTACTAATCATGAACTTTTTCGTATAAGTTGTATGTATATGATATGAAACGAAAATAACATTAAAGAAAATAAATAGAATTAAAGGTGGGGTTTTCCCCATGAATTCCCCTCCTAAAGAACCTCCATAAATAACAATGATTTTTTGGGTGAAAACATAAGGAATGTAATGTGGGTATATATTTGTTAGTTGTATTGGGATAAAATTGGGATAGATTGAAGGATATGGATGTGTGGGTAGAGGAGGTGTTCAGTTGTGGTATTTATAGTGGAGGAGAGCGGAGTTCTGTTATTATGATATTCATTAGCTTATAATTCTAGCTCAAGGATCTAATTTTTATTACTCCCATGACTAAATAAATTAATGTTATCATTATATTTAGATATTATTTTCATTAAATATCCATTCATAACCCATGATTCAATAGTTGTTATATATTTTTTAAAACTGTAATTTGTTTTTCACTATTAACAAAATAATTCAACATTTTTAAACAAATCACACAACTTTTTCATATCCATTTTTTTTATAAATATAATTTAAAAATGGACTACATTTTAACAAAATAATTTTAAATATATGATAATTTTAATTTCTATATAATAAAATCATTTTCTTAAAAAATATAGATTCTAATATTTTAATGGAATTTATTACACATTCACAAATTAATTATAGCCTCATAAAATTAGGTTATAATCATATAAACTAAATATATAAATTTATAAATTTATAAATATTTTCTTTAAAAAATACTTTTTTGTAATTTTTATAAATAAAAAATTGAAATTAAACATTTTAATTTTATATAAATGAAAACACATAATTTATCATTTTTAAAATTTATATTTACATATTCCATTATATTAATATACCATATTTTAATTTATAAGAGACCAACAATTTATTTATACTTTAATGTGTCAAGATATTCAGTAATTGGTATTATTAATATTTCTAATGGTCACATTTATATCCTTATAGTTATATGTAATTGTATATTATAGTTTTATGTTAATTATTTTGTGACTAATAAAACAACAATGAAATCAAATTTTAAAATTAACAGAATATAAATTATTGTAGTGTTTTGTTGTACCCTTCATCAAATAAATTCATTCATGTTATTTCTATAATGTCACTTCATAAATTGAGTTGGGTAGTTTTTCATCATAACATTAAAATTATCCTAGATCATACCTTCAATTTTATGATTTTACAAAATACCATTACCAGTAGAGTCATCAAAATCTTCAATACCCACTCACTAGTGTCTGTAATCTAGAAAGGATCTTCACATTATATTATATCATTTTTTAATTTTATTAATTCATTGGACATGATATCTGTGGGTTCTGCCACATAATTTATTATCAATATGATGTAGCACACATTTTGTACGTAAAAAAGGATAAGCGGAATTGACAAACAATATTCCATAGCTCCAAATAACATAGTGATTTCAAAATTTCTGATGTTCTTAGGGATTAGTTCCACATTAATTATGAATCTTATAAAACATTTCCATGAAGATTGATTCATGAAAACAATATATCCCACATGAAATTCAAAATCATTAATTTGTTATTAGTATATCACTTTTTTTACATTGAGATTCATTTATATGGGTTTGAATACAATTTACCTTTACTATTGTTTCATCCATAAGTTCAGGGCCTACAAGATTCCTTTTAGCATGTTCATCCTAAAAATATGGCATATGACATCTCTTTTAATACTATTCCACATATGGTTACATATGAATACTAGAATTTAATTAGTTATTATAGAAAAATACTAACAAATGGAATTACAAATACCACATACCTTGAAAATTATGTGAGAATGATCACAACATTACATATAATATCTACAAGGTCCTTTAAGACTACACATTTGTTTGAATGTGACATGTTAAAGACAAATAATGCTCGATGTATAATTATATCTAAAGACAATTAGATAATGTCAATGTAAATAAATTATCATTATTAGGAACAATTGAATGAGGTTCTCCATGAATTATTAAAACAACATTAATATTGATTCATATAGGGGTGTAGTAGAAAATAATCCCATATAGGGAGGAAATTTGTAGATTTGTTAGGTTGATCATCAATAACCCATATTGATACATTATTTTATATATTTATTGGTAATATAATTAAATATCTTATTTTAATGTCATCTGTATTCCATGTATGAATATAATTAGTTTTTAGGACCTCTCTATGATGTTTTCTTTCACCCTTCATATATGGATATACTAAACATCTTAATACATAATCATAAATTTCCTAATTCATATTATACCACATGAAATTTTACATCAATTAACTATTAATATTAGGTCTAACATGTTATATATGAAAATTTGAGATAATAGAATCACCCAAAAAATCTGTTTTTTAGATGGGGTATATTGGGATCCCAAATCCTCTTCCCAAATTTCATAGCCCCATACTCAAACACGAAGTCATCAAACATCCCATCATTTAATTAATTATTTTTTCTATTAAAATTCTCATCATCCGATTGAGAAAATTTAACATGTTCTAATAAAAATTGTTGGAAAAAGATGAAAAGGTAATTATGTCTCACAATCATTGATAATTCATATATACATATTTACTTGATCTATGTACAGAGGATCCCTATCAATCCATGTTTTTCAAGACTCCATGATCCTCTATGATCCATGAATCTTATAATTTATTTGACTTCCCTTAGTGGTAGTGAATCATAAAATTATAATCCTTCAGTAGCATGAGCCATCTTTTTTTACTCATGTTTAGTTATTTCTATTAGAAGATATATTTCAATTTCTTTTGATCTGTATATATCTCACATACATTGCTAACGAGACACTGTCTCAACATATTCATATCAATTATTATATATTGTAACTAAATATCATTTATTTGAGAGTTCTATTAGAATATTTTTAAAACCCTTCATTCATAGATAGTAACTCTATCATTATGCAAAAAGAAAAACCAAATATTTTCATTCATTCATTACTATAAAACAAAAACACTCATTTATTTAGGGTAGATTTAATATAAAATCATTCCATAATATCTTGTTCTATTCTTTAAAACAATTTTAAAAATATTTTCCCATACAATATTAACCCCTTTATGAGTAAGCATTATTAATGAGTTAGCTAATCGAGAAATATTCATATTGAAGCCTTGGTAGTTTCCAAAAAGACCATTTAAAACCACATAATCTTTTTATTTTCGCTGGTATATGAAAATTTTCAACATAATGTTTCATAATAGGATCAATTGACTTCAATATTTAGAGAAAATATGTCCATGAAAAAAATCTATTTTACAAAACAATCCACTTACTGAAATCCCGTATAACACAATTTTTATATTTGCCTTTAGAGACATATAATGTTTTTCTCAATGTACAAATATATTTTGAATTTTTCAAGATACCAATAATTGATACCACATAAAAACTATCAATATATTACATGAATACTCTATTCATAATATCTATAAAAGAAAAGTGTTCATTAGTCTATCCAAATAGAATTACCATAAATTTGAAATGTTTATACCAAATTCAAAATTCATGGTTTTAAATATCTTTTTTTTCAATGATTATTGAACATATAAACCCCGATGATGAATCATTAATAGTTTTTATATACATTAATTGATCAAAAAATTCCCCAATGTGTGGCAACAAATACTTGTTCTTTATCATAAAATCATGGTTTTCCCTATAGTCAATAAAAAACCTCATAAATCCATATTTCTTCTTAATGAAAAGAATATGAGATCACCATTATTAATGAATATGGTGTATGAATCCAATATCAATCAATTAGTAACGTTTTTCTTTAAAACCATTAACCCCATAATGTCCATTATATCGGGAGTATATGATAAAATTCTTGCGTCAAAGATTAAATCAATTGAAAAATTATCTTCCTATTATAGACGATATATAAAGAAAATATCTTCAAATACATTGATTAATTCATGTACAATAGGTTCAAACTCAATTTGAATATTTCTTTCCTCATCCATAGATTCTGTCTCCACTTTATCCCAATGAATTTTCTAAAAAAAATCATTTAAGGTTGGATCTTATTATATATCTAATCCTAATGTATTCCCAATAAAAATAATAAATTCCACACCATAATCATTATTCATAATTTCTATTTATTTTATATAAAAGTTATATATATTTTAATATATTCATTGCATAAAAGTTATTATATCAAGATTCACTATAGCTATGATGATAAAATCAGATATTATAGCAAATTTATGTGTCATAATAGGAACTGATCGACATGTATTTTATGTAATGATGATTCCACAAGGGTAATTTACTAAAAAATAAATTATTATGGTGGTTGGTGAATATTATGTTTTTCTGAAAACACACAACACATAAAGAACTGTGATGATCCATAATCAGATAAGGATATTACTAAATTTGGGGATATGATTAATGTACCTCTAACCACTATATTGGTAACTTCATCCACACTTGGTGTGACTGCATAAGCACATACTTTTTCACTTATTTATTTATGGGAAAATTTACCCAGACACTTAAGAAAATAATATTCACAATATCTCATCTCATTACAATTATTTCATTGATCATTATTATATTCTTTATTTCCTTTTGGATCATAGGTATGTTGACAATTTTTTGAACACCTTTACAAACTCCCATCCACAATATGAATGTTCCATAAAGATTCATTACAAATTTATTCCAGTATGGAAATAATAAACATTCCTTCTTCCCCTTTTAATTATTTCATTTTATTTATTTTTCTACAACCCCCTTATTCTCAAGTGATTCTTCAAATACATAATACATTGAAAATTCATTCTATATATTAAGAGAATAAAATACTATAGCTTCAAATGATAAGTATGTTTATAAGACCTTTGTTATTTAATGGAATTGTTTAAACCATAGATGAATCTATCGATCATTATATTTGAATTTTTAATGAATTATATAACATGATTTTCTATCCATGTATTTTTTTCATAATTATATACATTTGCATCTATTTTTCAATTGAATTCATGAATTTTCTCTGTGTATCCATTGATTGTTCGTGGGGGATGTGTTTTTCAAAGGCAATTTCATTGATTCCTTACATACTATATTTAAATTTCCTACCAATACATTTTTAATTAATGACCAAAAATTATATTAATATATTTATATATTATATACTACCCTCATAACCCTCTCTAATTTATTACATCTCGATGTGATAAATATATTCTATAAGAAATTTATCTACTTCACATCTAAAACTGTGTTTTTAGTCCCATTAAAAGATGGTGATTTTTTTCATGAAATAATATACCAATTTTCTTCCACATTATAGTTCATGGATCTACATACAGGTAATGTTGTTATTTATAACATGGGTTCGATGTACAGGAATCGTTACAAGTTGTTCAGCTCTAGATATAGCTCCTAATCCAATATCATTATCAAGAATATAAGTAATATTCCTCCATGGAATACATGTCTTGATATAGTTTATATTTCATCAAAAAGGTTCCACTTATAAAAAATCATTTACACTAAATTATAATACAAATCATAAGGAATAATTTCAAAATAGTAACACATAACAAAATTGAAAAAATTGTGCATATCTTATCTCATTATAATAAAAATTCATTTTTTGGGGACATATTTATTTTTCAATATTTCATAATGGTTTTTAATTAAAATTGTATTTACCAAAAAATTTGTTCCACGGTATTAAAAATATGTGAACAGTAAGGATCATTTTCATGTACCATATTTTGTCGAGTCATGCCAGACATACCTTATCAGAGTTTTTATCCCACTGTAAATCTATTCTACAATCAAATCAACATGGAGTATCCTTATAGGGGTGTATTTATATGTATAACCACATAATATATCCATTAAAAATGTTCAAGTATGTTCTTATATAACTACCCTAAAAATATATCTTAGGGGTATGTTCCATATTTATTTTTTTCTTTCTCATTCTACTTTTCATTGCTTCTACTAAACATTCTATAATAAAAACTTTAAATATCCAAATCTTAGTATACTAGAGTTAGGGCCTTATATTATTAATTTTTTATAATAAATAATTAAGTCACATCCCAATGGACCTTGTAGTTTAGTAGATTTGGAAACCTAAATACAATAATAGTTGTTTCATTATAAATTTAATGGAAAAAAAAAACGTAAAAACACCATTGGAAATATCCAAAACTCTTACATTATCCTTTCAGGTAATTTATAATATACATCATATCATCTTGGGAAAAATAAAACATAAGAAAGGAGTTAGAGAAAATGATCTGTATGGGTGAAAAATATCATAGAAGTTATCATGAATAAACATAAAAAAGCAATGGTGAATAAATAAAATCAAATTACACTAATAAAATAATGATGTGCATTAAATGAAAGTAATAAAATCATATTAAATAATTAATTAACCATTAATTCAGAAAAGAAATTTACCTATGGATAATATACTAGTTAGATAATCACGAGTGATATAAATTACTAATATCACATTAAAATAATTCATAATGTTGGACACCATATTCATACCATTTTGGCTCTGTCCATGAAACAATAAATAAGTGGATAAAAACTCAGTCTAGTTTGTCTCATCACACTTACATATGCATAGATAGTCTATAGAAAGGCTTTTCTATCACTTACTAAGTATAATTCAGTACTAATAATAATGGGGTGAAACATAATCAACATATATATTCATATTTAAACTAAAATATAAAATGAAAACAATATCCCCAATTAGTAAACAACATCATTAACAATCCTGAGTAATATAGTGAATTTTAGTAAAATTGTACATCATAGTGAATAATCATGAACTATTCAAAAATATATAGATTATGGTATATAAGAGATAGATATAAATTATGTATATATTTAATTATAGTATTTTTATATAGATGAAAAATATCTAATGAAATAATTGAGAAAATCATGAGAGAAATTCCCATTTAATTGGGAAAAAGTGTTCTCTATGGAAATCATTGTTATTTTTCTCAAAATTAGAAAATAAAAAGGTTTATAACTTATGAGAAATGACAGGGAAAATGGAATTTTATTTGATTCATAAATTATTTCCAATTTAACTGAAAACATTTTAAAATAATATTTATGAAACTTTATAATTGACTACTTTAGTGTAGATTAATGGGAAATACTAAAGAGACAATGAAAGAGAAAAAAGAATAATGTTTTATAAAAAATAAATGAAAAATGAATTATTTTATCAATATAAATATTAACATTAGAATATTTATGGTGTCTTAAAAGTTTTTATTGAGTGAACATGAAAATGGGTAAGAAAATGGGATGTTCCCTTATATTTGGCTTCCTTATCAGGATTAATTAATAAGGTATCCTTGAAAACATGTATTTATCCAACAAAAAAGATGAAATTATATTGATATATAAGTTATGAACATATACATATAATATATAATATGTATATAAATTTAATGAATAATTTCATCAGGATATTGATAGAGAAATTGTAACCTGGATCAAGAATTTATGTTTAGGAAGAAAGCATTACCTTATGCCTAGAAGAGTTGTTCACTTACACATAGAATCTGAGATAATGGAATTAGATTAATTAATAATTTAACTAATAACATATTAAACATTTATTTTTGTTATTGAAAATTGATGAAGATAATTAATGGTCTTCTTGATGAGTTAGAAGATTAAATTTCATCATTTGAAAGTGTTTTTTTTCCTTTGGTGTCATGATAGGTACAATTGTATACAAGTAAGAATAATTATGTAAAATTAGAATAATTATCCATAATTTAAGTTATGTGTTAATAATGAAAATCAAGAATATTTAATGACCTAATCTATAATTTTTTTTCTTAATATGGGCAATATTTATTATATATAATTTTAATGATAACCGTTTATATTATTTTGGCATTTTTTAGATCATCAAATACTATTTTTGATATATAAATAAATATTATGTATATATGGTGGTTATGAAAAATTAATTATTATTTATTACATAGATTATGTTCTATTATAAATATATAAATTATTTTATGATTTTGTTTGAAAAATTTAGTGAAAAATGAAAACTCATCATCTATGAAGGCAATGAATCAGCATCTCACATATGATGCTTTAATTTTTTGAATAAAAAGTGAACGAGAACAAAAATGATGTTCAATATAAAATTATCAAAATAATAATACAACATATATAATATAATTTGGTTATAATTAATAATCAATGTAAAAGAAATGCATATAAATTGAATAAATTATAATATAAGGAAATGTGGATTTTAACTCTTGAATTCCTCTATATGAGAACCTCCTTAAAGAACATTGAAATCGTCTTTTTGTTATACCAGAATAACCAGAAAGTGGAGTGGAGGTTTTGGAGAGATATTTCCACAGAATAGAAAAGATTTATGGTTTCAGATGTGTGAGGATAAGAGGAAGTGAAGAGTGGTATTTATAGTGGGCGAACATGGTGTTTTTTATATTATTAATTAGTTTACTATTTTGAATAAAAACTATTAATTGTTCTATTTCCATTGAAAAAATAAATTAAATAAATAATGAGATTCATATATTACTGGATTTCATAATCCATACATGATCTATGTTTCAATAATTCATGTATTAATAAAATACCATTAATTACTATATTTCACATTTCAAAATTATGATTTTATTTGAAAAGAATCACAAAAATTCATCCTAACCAATTTTTGTTGTGTAAAATTAAAAAATAGGCTCTATTTTATTTACATAATTTTATAATTATTTGAAATATATTTTTAATCAAAAACATCATTTACATGAAAAATATTTATTATGGTATTATAAATTATTTTTTGACATCTTCAAAAATAAATTAATGTATAATAATTTATATTATAAAATGAAAATAAATCGTTAATTTAATAATATATATTTTTAAAACTAATTTTTTTATGTTATATTTTTAATTATAAAATTTTATATAAACATTTATGTTTGTTAAAAATACTATCACATAATTTATCATTTATAAAAAATTTATACATATTCCATGGTATAAATATACCATATTTCCATTTATATCATGACTAAATTTTATGTATATATTTTTAGGTGATGTTACTATTCTATTAGTCATATTATAATTCATAATGGTCATATAAATATTCCAACAGTCATATTTAATATTATATTTTGGTTTTAAACTCGATGTTCTGTGAATCATAATCAATCGATGTATTAAATTTTTTATGTTGAAAAACATAAAATATTTGAGTGTTAAACTTTTTGTAATAATGGAAACATCAATGACCATTCTCAAGTCATGGTCCCTCAACAAGGAGAACATCGTGTTCTCAACCTCTACATTAGAATGGTATAGATAGAATGAATAAAAAACAATAAACTATATATCTTAATAAAAAAAGGAAAAAAACCCATCCCACAATGAATATATGTAATAAATTTACATATAAAATCTAGTAAATTATTAACCCAAAATAAAATATATTGATATAAAACAACAATTGTCTCAAGGTATAAGCTTGTAATGTTCAAAACATGCCACATGATCCACCTTAAAACATTAAAACTATTTCAATACATAAGGCAATCATGTAAGTATACAAAATAGGAAATCCAACATCCTTTGTGGAAATTTTAAATTAGAATACTAGGGAAACCCTAGGAAAACAAAAGAAAAAACAAATCCTAAAAATGTCAACAATATAATTCAATCATCAACATTACTTAATCACAAAATAAAAATAATACATGATTAACAAAATAATATGATTAATATCAATAAAATGGTTCCCCACACTACTTTTCCATTAATTTAAATATATCACATCCCATGGTCATATGTACTGGAGATCCCATCTCATTTGTATAACGTATAAAATCGTCCCATAACACTGTGAAATTACATCATGCCTGCAGAAATCTTGGCAATCTACCCACAAAACAGTCAAAATATATATACAAAAAAGACACCTTTTCAGTCACATCACAACTATAAGAAGAGAAGTATGGTATTGTGACCATGACATAAATCTACCACTTTCACTACTATAACCATGACTAACCCATAACATAGTCCTCTTCACATAATTATCTCATCATATCTCACATTAACACCCTGACTAAATCACCCCTCAATACTATCACATCACATCTCTCTTGATGAATCCTTGTCCATCGCCCCACAAAATTGTGACATCACATATCACTAAAATAATCTTGAGTCATAAATTATTTCACTATTATATTTTCTTCTTTCACATACAATGTGTATATACTATACAATGAGAGTTAGTGGGAATAAAAGGGAAACCAGACACATATCTCTATCACTATGATATTTAGAAAAACACCAATGTATAAATGTATATGTTTCAACACATAGTTCATGATGCTGGTTTTGTTTGAATAGAATTCAAAAAGAAACTGACAATTAATATTTATAACCACACAACCAATATCATTATATATTTCTAAAAGTAACCCTGACTATCTCATTTAATCCCCATGGTAAATGAATATTCAAAATAACAAATCCATACAATAAACATAGAACAGAAGTCACTTTTACTTTTAGTTTCATGATGAGCCATTTTTACCTAAAAATCCAATTCCATTTAATATTTATCAACAAATAAATTAAACCACAAATCCACTTTTATCTCATTAATTAGTTATTTAAAATTGTACAACTAGACAAACACATTCCATTTAAATTTGATCATTTTATATAATTATAATACTATATAGAAATTTAGTACAATGTGACTATTCACAACTCATTTATATTATAACACAACTAGAAATCACAAACCCATAACGCATCGACACCAACACATCACATCACCACCTTATAACATAGTCTCACAAACCTATCAAAACAAAATCAAAACATCACTTCACCACCCTGTAGAGTTTCCATAAAACCAAACATCATAGAAAAACAACATTAAATTGATTTAGTAAAACATGCCATTTAAAGAAAATCAAGTATTTATTTATTATCATTTTAAAAAAATCCAAAATTATAAAATAAATAGTCATATTATCCAAATATGTGTTCATAGAACATTTCAATTTATTTTTTATATCACCAATACAGGGAAAAAATTTTCCATAGCACAAAAATTACAGTTCATGAAATGTTTCCCAACATCTATGAGTTTATATTGGGTATTACACCAATAAATTCTCAATATAAAGATAATTATATCGATGAAATAAATACATGCAGATCAAACCCCAATCACGTCAAATTACAAATAAAAATATTATTTTATGTTGATTAGGCCTTTGAATCCCATACCCATATATATGAATTATTAAACCCCCCACCCACATTATATAAAAAAGTGAGACATAAGGGATCCCCAACAGCAAAAAAAATCTTTGGCAACTCCCAGTATACTCATGAGGGAATATAAAACATATTCAAAAAAATCCATGAATAAACAATGAATAGAAATACACAGTAAAGACCCAGACGTGCTCTTCCGATTTCAACAAATAACATTTTCAGTAATTTTTATTAAAAAACAATGAAACTGATAAAATAGACAAAAATTGTTCACTGTAAGAACATTACCAGTCTAGGGTTTCAAGAATTAAATACAATCCTTACAAAGTAATAATGTTGTGAAAAATAAAATGAAAAAAAAATTATTCGAGTGCTCTAGTTCTTCAATGAAATATACATCACAATGTGAATCTATTAAACCCATGAAAACATATTTTATATATAGGGTGAGTAATAATTTATCAAAATTATGGTGTTTTAAAATCATTGAAAATTATTTTAATGTATATTTTTAAAATAATTTCGAAAATAAATTCAGATATATCTTTTGAAAAAATTATTGAAATTATATACACATTTAAAATACTATAATAATTTTTGAAATAGTTATGTTCTAAATTTTCTTTAGAAAATTATAGTGGTTATTATGAAAATAATAAGAAACATTAAGAAAACTCTAAGACCACTTAAAACATTCTAGGCTATCTTGGGACTACCTACTTATCGAGGGATGGTTTCACATCCAAATTATATATCATATTTATAACATTAAAATGATAGATTTTATGAAATCATTTTAAGAATTTTATTTATATATATACGTTTTTCACTATGATTTCCGCATTCAATACATTGACCATATATTCTAATAAATATTTTTACACTTTTAAATTAATCAAGAAAAATATTGATATATTTTAGTAAATATCATTTTCCAGTAGTCATAAATTCATAGATTATTATTATAATTCTCACATAAAAATAATTTCAATATAAATTTATAGGTTAATATGACTTATTCAATACACACACACACACACACAAACATACATACATATATAAATATATATATATATATATTTAAAAAAATAATGAAATAATTTTATGTCATGTATTATCGATTATGGTTATATATTATACAAATTATGACATTCAAATAAGTATAATGATTATGTTCACAAGAAATGATTGTTTTTATTTTGAATTAGAAAATTAAATGATAAAATTTATCATTTATATATAAAAGATACAAAAAATTATGTATTAAAAAAATTCAAATCCTTGCATGTTGATTTCAAAATAAAAGATGAATCCCTATTAAAATTTCTTAAAAATAATTCTAAATAGATCGATATACATATATGTACAAATATATACATGTATAAATCATGGAGAATTTAACATAAAATGATATATTGGAAATATGATCAAATCCTTCATTAAAAAAATCACACACTTAAATTTTTTATTTTTCAAAAAGTGGGTAAATACATATACATATATTTATAGAAATCCAACATATTGATATATTGATATTATAACTAAACCCTTCCATTAATTAATTATTAAAATAGATATACAATAGATAAATAGATAAATATATACATATAAATATATATTCATGCATACATATATATATATATATCATATAATTAAAAAATAAATAGATAAAAATAAATTAAACCCTTACATGATTTCATTTATAATTAAATATACTTGTATATATCATAAAATAGAAATAACCATTAAATTATTGAAAACAAGAAGAGAAAGGCTACTGGACAGGGCAAGAAGGAACATCAGTTTGACATGGAGAAGGGATTTTGAGAGTTTGAAATAGTGAAATATGAGAGTCTTATAAATATTATTTATCAATCATGTAGGAGAATCATCAATTAATAATTGGTAAAAAACACAAAATTACATCATTGACATATTTAAATATTATCAATTATCATTATCTCATCCATTTTTCTCTTTATTATATAATTTCATTTTTTCATATATTTTGTTTCCCTCTTTTAATTTTAATTTTATTTAAGAATTTATATATACTCATATTTTCTTCACGATCTTTTTTTACATGTTACTATTCTCTCACATAATTTTCAAGATAAAAATTTTCATTATAAATAAATATTATTATATGATCCATTATTGTAATAATAAATTATTATATTGTCAATGTTCATTTTTAAATAATACATCGTTGTGTTTTTTTACTCTTATCAGTCTCACTTTTTATATTTCCTCACAATTTATATGTCGTCATTTTTTTATCAACTTTATTTCCATTTTATTCTTTTCAATTTTTTCATGTTTTTTACTTTCACTATCACTAAATAATATATAATATTTCTTGTCACTATTTTTTGTCCTGTAATTATTATTACTACAATATTTATTATTTCTCATTAATGTTTTTAAACATAACCACATCATGTTTTGTTATAAAAAATAGATTTTTTTACTATAATAATAATAAATAAATAACCCATTTTTATTAATATTAATATTTTTAACATTTATATACAAAAATAATAATTTTCTTAAAAAATTAATAATAAATTTATAAAAAAATATTATTCCATTGTTTATTATTATTATTAATATTAATATATAAAATCAAATTATTATTTTTCTAATTTATTTATTTCGAAATTATGGTAAAATTATAATTATAATTAATAACTCAAATATTAATATATATATATAAATTTTAATATATATGTGTAAAATGTAATAATTTTAATTTTTAAATAAAATCATTTACTCAAATATCTTATTATTACCAAAATAATCAACTAAATATATTTATATTGAAATACACATAAATAAATTAATACTACATCTCTATACAATTATATATTTTTATAATTTTTTGAAAATCAAATTTCATTTCTTGAAGAATAATATTATGAAAAAAAATTAAAATAGGCTTTTAAATAAAGAAAATATTTTAACATCTTCAAATATATATATATATATATTTAAGAAAATAATATTTCATTAAATGTTATTTCTAAACATTTTGAATTAAAATATTTTATTTTTATAAATTATTTTATTAAAACATTTATTTGAATGATATTAAATTATAAAAAAATATTATATAATTATGAAATTAAAATAAATTAATATTTTTATTTTTTAGGGTAATAAATTTTCTATATATTAGTGAATTGTGTCCTTAATATTCATTCATCTCTCTATGTAATAATCTGAATTTTCCTCTTCATAATTAAGAAAACTATAATTTATAAACATCTATAATCTACCAATAACAAATAATATCAAAAATTGTCTAGAACATTGCTCGCATAATAATTGTAATGTCCTTAACCCACTCATATGGGTTCAACACATGATATTTTATATTTTTTATTATAGAATGATACTTACTGAATAAAGAACATATATTACATTCCATGAACATTATCGGCCTTGGGTTTGAAGAATTTTATGCATTTTTTACAATTGGATATAATTGTAAAAAATAAAATGCACTAGTAAAAAAGTCTACATTTATTTTCCTCATTAATGAATTACAAATTAAAATTTATATATAGTATGTCTATGAAAAATAAATATTAAACATACGGTATCAAATTGTTCTTCCCATTAAATGGTTTTAAAAAAATTTATAAATAAATATAAAATATTCCATTCAAAATACATTCTAAAATACAATTCAAATAACATGGGAAATAATTATTTAAATTACATAATAATAAAAAGAATAAAAATATTTTTTTAAGAAATATATTAAAACATTTCATTAGAAAGTTCAAGTTAATTATCTAAAATCAATATGAATTCTTCTGAAAAAATCATTTAATCCAACTAAATCATTAAATTATGTCTTGGGCCTACCCCATGAATTTCCCACCATCGTACAACATACTATTACTGAATTTTCTAGTGTTTTAATGGGATATGGTAAAATACCATAGAAATGTGATTTTTTAAATTAACCTTTTTTTATGATTTATATATTTCAATCTTATTATCATTACATCAAAAATTATATTCATTTTTAGTCAGTTAAAAAAATATTATTTTTGATTAATATCCAAATTCAATTAAAAAATATATTTTGATGAATTGATGTATATTTTAATTGAATAACATTTTATTAAAAAAAATTTATTTAATGAATTTTATTTAATATTATTGATCATATAATTCATATAAAGTCAAATGTAATTTTTAGAAGTGCTAAAAAATTGTTAATGTAAAAACCCTGTCATTTTAAATAAATATTAGTGATTACATTAATATTTAAAATTACAATATATATATAATTATTTATTTAAATTGAATATTATTTTTAGAATTTGGATATTGAAATTATCCAATGGTGGGTTTTTCACAATTTTTAATGATAGTCGATTTTTTGGGTAAAAATTAAATACCATAAAAAATATACATTATGTTTTATGGAAGAAAAACACCCAAAAGTAGAGTAACTAATAATATATGTGGGATTCGTGACCAAATATATGGTTTAACTTTAAAATAATTTTATTTTATAATTATTTAATTGTTTTTTGTAATGTCAATATGAATTATTCAAGACTTACAATGTATTTTTGGATTTTAAAATCATTTCTTCTAGAGTGTGACTCAAATCCACATCACCAAAGGTAGTATTTTAATAATTTTGGACCATGATATTTTAAAATAAAAAATCACATCTCTTTGGAAGAATCCATTGGAATTATCATCAGACATATTGTAGCTTTTGGATATATAATTATGTAGATGTCAAAACAATAATAATAACAAAATATCTTTAATTTTTACATAAAACCACCCAATATACCATTTATCATTGTTATAACTCTTTGAATCACAAGAAAAATGTTCTATATACTCAATGGATTCTTCTTAATGAACCCTCATTCCTTTAAGCAATCCCCCCAAGACATTAATGTTACAAACTCTTGTATGGGATCTTCTACACTCAATATTCATTAAGAAATAATTTTATGTTATTTTATTTAATATTCAGTTTTTGTTATTTAGGTACCTCTATATTTACCTAAATTAGTTTTTCAATTTCAATGTTGAGTGATAAATATTTTTCCACCACTACCACTCATTCTTGATCCAGCACAGGGTGGGTTGCTTCATCAATTCCTCACCATGGAAAAAATATATTTCCATTTTCCTCCCCAAGTCATCTTGATTTAATTTAATACTTTCTACACAATCATTTAGATATATATAATCAACATAATGTTATTTATATCGCAGCTATGAGTAATCTTCCATTGCATAATAATTTTAATTGAAATACACCATGGAGAAAAGAAATTTTTACTGGGTATTTTTTTAAATAAAAACAATGAAAATATTCTTAAAATATAAAATATAAAATGTAAAATGATCAACTGATTAGATCCCAAATAGTGGTGCATGTTTCTACTCATGTCTGTCATATGGTAAGAATAAATATAATTTCTATGTTTTCTAAGTGCATCATAATGGATGACCTGGGTTATTTCACTTGAGGAACTATTTTAAATTTTCACATAATTTTATAATTCTCCTAATAAATAATTTCTTTTTTTGTTGGTTTTAAATTTTACTGATGAAAACTAATTTATGAAAATAAATGAAATTCATAAATAAGACAAAACTAACATTGAATTCTATATCACCAAGTCATTTAAAAATTAAAGGAATTCATGAGAAAGGAAGTTCTCCTAAGATAATTATCTAGGAGAAACATCATTAACCAACATAAAAAATCCTTGGTGAAAATAATCTATCATATGTACACAAACCTCAATATACCCTATTCAGGCGTGAAAACTCTACATAATTATCACCTAGAACAACCTTTTTCCACCACATCAATTAATAGAAATGGGTTACTGATTATGAATTTAAACTCTAAAATACCACATTGAGTATTTAACCCACTATAAATTATCCTAATAATTAAAAAAAAGAATATAAAAAAATGGTCTCATGTTCAAGAACATGATTACTCTAAAGGGATATTCTCCAAAATGGTGAACCATCTTCCCCCTCCAATATCTGTCTCACAAATGATAGATGCTTTATGTCACACCATATTATTGAATGACCCCCCAAGGATACTTATAATCATATATAGTAAATTCAATTTAATATGTGACCTTAAAATACCATAGTAATTAGATGGGTCTACAGGATGGTATAGAATTTATAATGTGTAATACTTTTTCTATCGGAGATTTCCATAAATCATTCTTAAATTTTATTTGTCAATGGAAACATTTAGTGTTGAATTACCCTATTATATTTTTTGGTGGATAACACATATGATTAATATTTCATATATATGTGCAATAACCCCAATATTATGAGTTTAGACCAATTTATGGAGGTGGGGTCCATATTGTCTTCCTGAACAACTTTTTAACTCTACTGATATTTTCGAATATCTATATTGTCGAATTACCTATTTATCCAAAAGAAAAAGTTGAATAAAATTCTTCATGGATTCATAATAAATGAATTAACTATATTTTAATAATATTTTGAATCATATTTCTAAAATACCATTTCCATTAAAATATGTTAAAATTCACGAATTAATTTTTTTTATATTTTTTACAAAATACAACAACAATACAAAATTATTATAAATATGATCAAATTCATAAATATGGGAGGCGGTTAAATAATTGAAATAAATATACAAAATTACAAAAAAATTATAACAGTAAATAGTATAAAATACCCAATGCATGGAGAATTATATAGGAACAACCACCATAATCATTTCAGTTTAATGATTTAGTGTTACAAATATACTAAACAACATTAATTCATCCATCTTCATAATTTATTCCATAATTAGGGAATCTAGTTTTCATAAATGAATGTACCTAATTAATAATTATATTTTAATATATTTTAATACCCAAGATATAATAATTGGTATCTTATTTACTATAAAATTATTTTTGAATGGAATGTTACAATGAAATGTTGGCCATATAATTTAGTTAAATAAAAATTCATATAAGTTGTTGATAATATAGAAAGTTGTATAAAATTATTTTTATATCAAATAAGATGTAATAGTAAAATGTAAAATAATATCCCAACATTATAAATTTTTGAATTAAAGGAATAATGTAATCATGAAACTTAGACAGGGAAAAGAATCCTTACAAAACATTTTCATGGGAATGGGGGTACAAAATGGATCATGGGATTCTTAATGATGGTGAAATGATTATATTATAATTTATAAATTAAATGGAATGAATGGTGAATATGTAAAATCATATACCATCAAAATAAAATGAATAGTAAAAGACATAACATAAAATGAGAGCTAGATAATAGAGGATATCAAATGATAACTAACAAAATTTTAGCAAGGTAAATATATAGATAAATGAAATAATGAGATATGATAAATAATATCCTACTAAAATTACATATATTGGAATTTAATTTAAATTTTATAAATAAATAAAATTTAAAACAATATTAATTTTGAAGAAATCTTCTAATGTTGGTGCATGAACAAAAAGGAATAAAATAAAATTAGGAGCCGTTACTTGATTGTTTCACTCCATTGTCATGGGAGGGACTTCAGGAAATATTGGGGACTTGGTAGGACTATAGGGAGATTAAATTAGATTTATAACTTTTACAATGGAGTTTGAGTAAATAGAAATGTGATAATTGGTTCGTTTATATAGGTAAATGGGATGATTTCATTAATATTTTTTTGGTTTCTATATAATAAAATATCAAAAACCTCAAAAAATATCATGATTTCTTCAAATGGGGAGTGATTATTTTTATTTTTAATTACAGTGGTTTAAATTATTAATATAACACCATTTGTTATGTTGAGGTGAGTCACATTCCGAAACAAATGATTTTTAAATGTCAAAATATATTGTAAATCGTGGAAGATTGATAATGTATTTACAAAAATAAATAAAGATATTTAAAAACTCATTATTTTAAAGGGAAAATATATATTTGGTCTTTTATAATATTTATATTAATTAGTAAATCTATTTTGGTTCATTTTTGTGTTATAATACCATATATATATATATGATATTTAATTATTACCCAAAAATATGATTTTGTAAAAAAAATATAAAAAATTCACCATTTGATAATATAAAATCCCATATTCCAAAAAATAATATTGATTTTAGTTAAATAATTTTCAAATTATTTTAAATGTTACATTTAAATAAATAATTTAAATTTATTTAAAATAATTGTTTTTTTCAATACTTTTTTACCCTTATTATAATTACAACTGAAATTGTAAAAATTATATGACATTTTATATATAATAAATGATATTTTAAAATAATTTTTTATTAAAATAATATTTATTTCAATTATCGATTATTTATAAAAATTGATCACTTAATTTAATTTGGATATTAATAAAAAATACTATTTCTTGTATTATGGAATCAAAATAATTATTATTTGTATAGGAAAAATAATAGTGGTGTAAATATATCATATATTCTATAAAAAAAATAACATAAATACTAATATTTATAGGGTATTGTTATTTATAAATTATGTACAACTACAAATTCCATAAGGGTAATTATCATGATAGGTGAACATTCCTGGGGAGGTTCAACAAACATATTTCAGGATGTGATCTTGATAGGCATGATCTTCCCCTATAAACAATTTTAATATTTCTTAGTTTGATCATATTATATTAAGTTTGGTCTAGGTAAGATACCATAAATTCTATCTCCATCAGATTCAATGATAAATGAGACTCAAAATGTATGATCCAAAAAGTTGAGGTCGTCACTTATTTTTCTTGTGTCAATTGAATTTTTTAAAACCATATATTTATACTAATCAGGTTATCACTATTCAATATATATTTTGTTAATAGTAATGATACATAATCCAATTATGAATACAATTATATATATTAAATATAAGCAAGGACGTGTTTTTTCAATAACCATATCTTATAATAATACATTTAATAAAAAATAAGGGGGATTTTATTTACAAAAAAACATATTATTAAAATATTCCCCCTTTAAAAAATTTCTACCTCAAACATTTTTTCCACACTAAAATAGATAGAAACTTTTCTTCATCACATCCTATGCTTCCCACATTGATTTATAAAACATGTAATTTCTCAAAAACACATACATTTGTGGCATCATCTTATATCAGATAGATTTTTCTCTACGATCTATTTACATCACTAACTACCCATCATAAGACATTTTCCAATGGTTCCACCACTTGATTAAGGACATTGCATTGGTCATGTATGGACTTCCTTAAAAAGGGTGTGGGGAATAAATCATGTACATAAGATATGCATAGTGTATATACTAGTCGATATTCCACAACTCTATTGTGGTTATTGATCTGAAATGGGACGATGTACATTGGAATAATATTTCCACTATTCCCAAATCTCATTAATCTAATCCATGAGGATATAGGGAGGAATACCATGGCTCCAACATGAATCTATAGGTCTCATTGATTATTGTATGGATAGATCCTCTTTCAGATCCATGTATCATTGATGTGCTGATGAATGTTTTTAAATTTATCGACCAATTCATCACTCTTTTCAGGACCTAGTAGTTTTTCTTCCTAGAATTCATAAAAACATACAAACAATCTTTAGCTCCACTCAAAATGTTTTCAAATGAAGCAATAAAATACCCAAGTGGGGATTTTTGTTTAATGATAAATACATAAGAAGAATATGTTGGACCCATAATAATTTTAAGTCAATTGAGAAGGATTTCAAAATGCCATCATGTACTTGGATAGTCCACTCATATTGTCCAACATTTTTAGGGTGAAAAGCTATTTTAAAATTCATATCACTATTTAGATCATTTTGTAGACTTTTTGAAAATAAATAGGGGAATCTTGGACCTCGATTATACATAATTGATTGTGGTACTCTATGTACCCTCACCACTTCTCTAATTTATATCTATTTATGTTTATATAGAAATAAATACTCTCAAATCCCAATGAATTGTGTAGTATTTGAAAGAAAATCATCTATAACCTAGATACCAATATTTTTATTGGATGTCATCAAATATCTTGAGACATTATTTTTTGTTATGTTTTCCCTTTGAATTTTTTATGTGTAGTGGTTATATCACCCCTTTATTCTTCTACTGTTCACCCTAGACATGTTGGCTTTCTATGAACATTGATGTATATTCAGCAACTTCCTACTACCAATTTTCCCAAAAATAGTGTTTTTGGAGAATCGATACATCTGTACACACCATGGATTTATCTTATTATATTATAGGAATTTTCTATTATTATTTCCAAAGTTAGGTGCTGAGACGGTGCACAATTTTAGGGCCTGGGGTGCATAGATTTAATTTAATATAAATATTAAAAATATTTTTAATGTGTTTTTATGGTTTTTTTGTGAGATTGGAATAACTCCTAAATGGTTAATCAGATCGCATATCTGAGTATATAGTTGTGTTAAAAAATTTAGTAATTACCGTAACAATGACATGAAATTACTCAATGTAGGATATTTGGACCCCACACACATTGGTGGTACGTTAAATTGATTTACTAAATTATTAATTTTTTCAATTAATATCCAAAACCCAAATAAAAAATGAAAGGGGTCTTAGATGAGAAATATGAGATTGAAATTGAGTTTAGATTGTAGGTTTTATCATAGAAAAGACATCTCCTTTATTGGCTTCTGGAATTGATCTATTGTGCCATCATGGGAGAATAATTAAATTATAAAATAACTATTTATTTAATTATGTGATTTTTTACATAACCTAAAATTCCCTATAAATGTGATGTTATGAAAATCTTCCCAGGGTTAGCTCATTATTTAAAAAATTCACCACTGATAGATCCTCCTTCATTTAGATATTTCCTTCGAAGATTGATGAATGAAAGAAGGACGATGTGACCATAGATCCAGGAATAACGATTCAAAATGAATACAATGGATATCGTAACATTAAGTATTCACCAATGATCAATCCAATCTCTATGTAGGACATGTATGTTGTGGTTTTCAACCATTTTGATAGAAATCTTGATCATTGATTTTTTCTGCCGTGGTTACACGATTATATTTCTTTTCATCATCCCATAGCTTAATAATTATTATTATAACCATTAATCATAATTCATTATTATAACATCGAAGAAACTAGGTTAATTCCTCAAAATTTTTAATTGTTCTTTATTTCTTCATTATTATCTTATTCGTAAATGATATTTCTTTTGAACAACTTTTTGATAAAATGCTCAAAAATAAATTATTGCAGAATCAATACAGGACACAATGGATATTTTATACGGACATATATTTATTCTTAAGAGAATGATATAAGTGAGATATATTTTGATGGTAGATCGAAAATAATCAAAGATAGAATCAATAGTTTTCATATAGAGTTTGGCAGGATTGAGGTGCGGCGCTCAGATGGAATTTTTTTAGCAGAGCAGGTGGTGAAAATCCGACCACTAGTGAAGGATCTAATGGTCATCGTGAGATATATTTTCAGGGTCACATTTTTTGTCATTGTAGATGTAGCGTGACATGCATCTGTTAATGGTATGATTAGTAGTGGTAGTTTGGTGATCGCTCAATAAGGTACTCCCTATGATAGGGGAGGTCCATAGGGTTTTATTATTGTTTTATGTTTTTTGGGGTATATGAAAAAAATGGGATGTTTTGATTATATAACTATAACAAATAATAATATTGTCGATTAAAATAATTATCAATTTTAGGTGGGAGTTCTGTAATACTTTTGAGCTGCCAAGATTGAGGATTTTGGTCCCATCCTTTTTTATAATATATATATTTTATAATAATTATTATTATCTTTTTATAACTATTATTTAACAGAGAGTTATTTTAGGCGTTACATTGGAGAGAGGTAGAGGGACTCATGTGGTGGTGTGGGAATGACCATATATCCTACTAATTAATTAATAAAATACATTATAATAATAGTTAAAATAATAATACTAATATTATTATTATTAAACAATTATTTATAACCAATTTTCTCCACACAAAATCAAAATTATGTGTCATCACTGGTTGTGTGGCCCAGTTTTCAAGACGGTCAATTTATGGACAATGTTAGATACTCAATTTGGGATCATGTCTTTAATGCATGGAATTTATAATTATAACAATATTTATATTTTTTATAGTGAAATATTTTATCTGATAGATTCTCAATAAGACAACTTATTGAAGATTAGATAGTGGCTTTGTGACCCAAAAAAATGAGGCATGTCTTTTGATACTAATTTTGGGTATATAAATCAAGATCGTCGTGCCGACCCCATGAAGTACGGTTCTTGCATGATGCGGTGAAATGAGGATTTTTTCACCATGTATCTTATTTGGATAAGTGAATACACTCCCTTGAGTTTTTTTCTAATTGGATCAATGGAGTGTAATCCATATATTAATTTTGGCATCGATAAGTGGGCATCACGATGCACTATTTTGGTGTAATGCTATGAATTTTAGCTTCTTCACATGGTCTAATATTAGGATGAATGAATAATAATTCATGTGGGATTTTAGGAATGGATCCTAATGGTGGGATATTTTAGGATATTTCAAGCTTTTTGAAGAGGCATGTCCGTGAAATTTCAATTTTTTTCTTTCGGAATAAGGATGAGCATCGTGGGTTCATTAGCCTTTTGTCCAGATATTCCATGTACACTGGAAGAACTCTAGCATGACTAGGGGTGCATGAACACATAATAGAACCCTATTATGGGTTGGTACATGGTTAGGTGATGATATAGGGTCACACATCATTGCATGAATTCATGCTCCATGTACCACATTATGAATCTTCCATTTAACGTGTATCCTTCATTAGTACTTGGATTATGGTCTGTTAGTACTCCATCATGAGTTTATTTTCACATATAACCTGACGGTTCAATAATTAGTGGATTTTAGAGGTACGATACAAGATATTGTTTTTGTCACTCTTATCTAGGGAGACACATGATGAAAACAACTATCTTACAATATATTTAGAGTATCCTGGACTTTCCATCTAGACAGGACATTCAATGTAGATCATTGACTCTTTCTAAGAGTTATTATCCAACATGTATGGCTAGTGTATTTACATAATGCTTTCTAAAAGGTACCATCGAGTATTAATGGAAAGGGTTGTTTCAGGCTGACCCTCTAACTAGGTTGGGAATTGTAGTCTGTGATGACTTTCCAGGATGAACCTCCCATTGGGCTTGGTAGTGAAGTCCCATATAATTCTAGGTTATCCCTCAAGATGGTTAGGGTAGTGTAGTGCCTAACAAACTTCCAGCTAAACCTCCAACTGTGATGGGTGGTGTAGTCCCGAAAAACATTCCAGGATTACCCTCCACCTAGGTTAGGAAGTGTAGTACATATTGTCTTTCTGGGATGGCGCTCTAGCTATGATGGGCAGTGTAGTCCCTGATGATTTTTGGATGTCCCACTAGATCAGTTGGGTAATGTAGTCCATGATGACCTTTTAGGCTGACTATACAGCTATTCTGGGCAACGTAGTCCCGAACGACCTTTTAGAGAAGACCATAGAATGTCCAGAATAGTGGTGAGGCAAGACTCGACATACCTAAGGCCTAACGAGAAATAGGGGCACATCCTTCACTGATACACTTTCTTGTGATGCATACTAAAACTATCTAGATTATTTATTTCCACCCATAGTGGATTGAATCATTTTGTGGTTATTTATGATCCTTTCACTTATTCTTCTGGGGAATACAGTATAGATATTGGCCATTGTATATGGTTTGACCTTGGAACTATTGGCTACTCACTTTATTGGGATGTTATATGAGATGAAGACCCCCTTACTCTCTCGATTGGGCTTCTTTGAGTGAGAATATATATATATACCTTGTTTCAGTACACACTCCTTGGGTTTTTGTTACCTTCCTTCAAAGGGTGGTGAAGATACATGGGGTATGCCAAGGGATTTCATTGTCTATAATTACATGTTTGGATGAGTCTACTCTACAACTCTTGGTAGTGAGAACACAATGGTAAGATCATCTACTTACCATCTCTATCTCTGTGGGTTTGGATGAGATTACATCACATTCTTGTTTGATTGAGCTATTGACTTTTATTATACATTGACTCATCTATTTCATTTCTCTTTAGTCTTTCTATTACAGATATCTTATAGACATGTTGGGGAGTCCAAAAATGTATTTTTATACTCACACTTGAATGAATATTTCCCATACTTATCGTGATTTTCCTTATATAGATGACAGATAGGTTGATCATGTCATCAGAGGAGCTTAGGGAAATGGGTTCTTAGACTACGTATATGGTTGTAGCATGGGATCAAATAGCAGGTCTCTCTCAGTTGTTTTATTTTTTATTAGTTACTAACATGTTTTGGAACATTTCTAGTTGGGCATGTAATTTCCGCTTTTTCCTCATTCATTTTACAATAATGTACTAGTACTATTTATTATTACATGCGTTATTAGTTTATTTATTCTAGTGTTTCATATTTTTTTTCTTTCATATGAACTTTTTCATTGAGTGTGTTTTGTGTGCGGCTACTTTTTCATAAGAAAAGGCCTCCCCAATTTTTTTGTTCCTTAGGCACTAGTCTCTACCCCTAGCCTATGGAGATGGGATTTGGGTTGTTGGGACTAGAGCCCCAACATGGTTTGGGTCATGAAAATGTGTTATCCTAGGTATTTCTTACAATGGAACATTGTTCAGGAATTTCCCTAAAAAGGATGTGGAAGTGTTCAGGGAAAGAGTGTGATAGTATATCCATAGGGAATCTCAAACTATGGAGTTTAGTTTGGGTTCTATAGGCTAATGTATCTGTTCAGAAGACCCCAATGACCCTCTTGACTACCTGACACCCTAAGAAAATTGTTCCCCAAAATAATGTTAAACGAATCATATTCAATTGAGTTATTTACTATACTTCTTGAGTCATTTCCCCAATTCCATTATTAATATATATATTTTCTCAATATACCCATGATACTTCTTGTTAACCTTCACGATTCCTTCACGATGAAAGAAAACCATGATACTAGATCTAGTTTGTGACTATGAACCTATGAGCCATGAGGCTTCGGTTCAGGGTCATTAATTTGTTTCCCTTCATCCCAGTGGGTCAGTAGCTACACCCAAACACATTTATTAGTATATATTCATACCATTGTGGGCTATGTACATGCATTGGTTTATCACACTCTGAAATGTTTTCGATTGAGGCCACAAAAGTTATGCAACGATATAGTCCCACAAGGAACTAATGTTTGACGCGATGTCATTCTGTTTTTTTGGACTTATGTGAACTTTCTAGGATTAGATGGTTGGGTTGGAAAACATTCCTCTTATTATATCATATGATATATATGATGGTACCCATAGATGAAATAATATGTTTGAGTGTATGCCATGATTTTCACATATATAAGTCACCTGGATTTTATGGGGATTAGTCTCCCTCCTCTTGTGTTGTATAGGATTGGAGTGGTAAAATAGTGCATATGTCTCACATAGATAGGAAATTTTTTGATGCTGGTCCTTATGGATGGGTCTCTCTGATTTTTTTTGTTGAAGCAAATGATGATTAGAGGAGGGATTTACCCTGAGTCATTCCATAGCAATATAATTATATCCTATGATGTTTCTGTAGGATAGATTGGTTTCTTACTATTCATACATATTTGTAAAGCCAATATTTTGTGTGTAAGATTTCTTCTTTGGCATCCATCATTCTCATAAAGGAGAAGACATGGGGGTATGCCATGTGAATTATATTCCTATATTTTCTTGGTTGGAAAATATTACTCTATTCATATGGAATTATATTTGGATTCAAAAGGTAAAGGAATTATTTTCCCCCTGAGACAGGTTTTTATGATGTTCTAAAAGCCATGTGAGTGAGACAGTGATGACAGAAGCTAATATTATTGAGATACGGTGGATCAGTTCCTTCAACATGTTTATTTAGGGATAATGGTTGGTCTAGGTTGGTTACACTCCTTCAATGAGCATCAAAGACACATATGGTATTCCACATTATTTCCATGTCTAGCTTATCTTCATTGGATTAGTGTACCTCTTTATTTTGTTCTTGGGTACCCTCAAATTTCCCTATCAGCATAGAACAAAAGATGCTTGAGGAGGCTATAAAACATTCCATTCATGTGTGCATGTGAACTATGGGGTTTCCTTGTCACTTGGGACGTGTTAGCAATGGATGAGTATCTGTAGACCCTATGGCTATAGTTGGACCATAGAGGTTAACGTTTTTTCATCCATCTTCTCTGAGGATAAAAGTTTCTGTATGTTTCAAGTTGTTTTCCTAGTAGAAGATGGATGTAGATTTTTTTTCACTTTGTCCTTTATTTTGTGTGTTTTCTTTAAAGAAGAATGAGAATCCATGGTGAGAACACATGCCTGGGAGTCTTAGTAGAAGATATTTGTTTAATTTCAATGTTCATGGACTTGTAATTTTCATTAAAGAAATGAACTAAAGGTTTTAATTATGTATATAACCATTTTTTTATTTTTACACTTCAAAATATTTATAGGAATATTTCTAAAGCCATGCGCAAAGGTGGTGCATGATTCTGCGGCTCGGGGTGTCGAGAAATAATTTGATTAAAATATTAAATATATATTTAATGTGTGCACAAATATTTTCATATATAATTTAATATCCCATAATCGGTTGATTATATCGGATATTTGAGTCTATGGTTGGTTCTATATTGCATTTTTCCTTGGCGTGACATAAAATTAGTTAGCACCATACGTTTGGACCCCTCTCTCATTGGTGGTACATTAAAAGGATGAATTAAATTAATAATTTTTCATTTAACAGTCGATACCAAAATATCTCCCTAACATGGACATGGATGATAAATCCAATAGCACCATTGAGTTTAAAAAGTCAGTTCTACCCTTGGCGGGACATATCCAAAATCGGTTTCGGGGGTTCTCCTAATGCACCATCATGGGTGAAAAAATAAATAATTTATTATTAATTTATTTAATTACATTATTTTTGACCTTATATAAAATTTCTTATAAATTTTATATTGTGGGAATATGCCCAGGGTTAGCTCAAAATTTTAAAATTTCACCAGTGAAGAACCAACTTCCTCCAGTGATTTCCTTTAAAGAACGACAAATGAAAAAACATGATTATATATTTGATTCAGATAGATCGAACCATGATGAACCAAATAGATATCGAAAGAAACCTTCTTCATCAACACTCCATACAATCTCTATGCAGGTCTCATAGATTGTGATTTCATCCCCTTTTTATTTTATAAATCATCACTGATTGTATTTGGATTTGATCCTTGATTATCATTCTATGCATCATCCCACAAATTATTATTTATTTATATTACCATTACTCATAGATTATCATTCTAACTGTGATGAAATGTGGTTAATTCATCAAAATTTTCAATTGTGCTTCTATTTATTGGTTTTATATTCATTTCTAAAATTTCATTTGACTAGAGGGTTGATAAAATACCTAATAATAATTTTTCATTAAATTTATTCCTGACACAGTGGATCTTTTCTAAATTTTATTTTCTAAGTGGATGATGAAGGTGTCATATGATTCGATAGGAGATCAAAAATAGACCAATGACCGAATCAAGGGTTACCTTATTTAATCTGGAAATGTAATGGTGTGATTTTCGGATAGAGTTTCTTTAGTAGATCTTGAGATCAGGATCTAACCAACAATGATAGATCAAATGGTCAACATGAGATAGATAGTCGGGGTAACTTTGGTGGTCATCATAGAAATAGTGCACAATGCATCTTTTGATGGCGTGATTAGCGGTGGTAGTAATGTGATCTCTATATTATGTTTTTCTTATGTGAGGGAAGGCCTATAGGATTGTAGATTGGTTTGAGATAGATTTAGTAGAAGATAAAAAATGTGAAGTTTTGAATATATTAATAGTAATTATTATAATAATATCATTTAAAATAAATATTTTATTACTGTAGGAAGAATGTGATATTTTTTTAGGTCCAAGATAGAGGCTTATGGCCCCTTGCATTTTTAATATGACATATAATTTATAATAATAATAAATAACTTATTATTATTTTTTTAGAGAGAGGTTATTTTTTTGCTACATTGGAGAGTGATTGAGGGACCCCTGTGGTGGCATGGGAATGAGGATATTTCCTACAAATTTATTATTATAAAATAGAATAATAATGTTTAAAATAATAATAATGATATTATTGTTAACAAACCTTTGTTTTTTACATAACATCTCAATACAATGTCAGAGTCATGTGATCATAGTGGAAGCATGACCTTGTTTTTGAGATAGCCATTTTAGGATCAATGTTGGATACGTAGTTTGGGCTCATAGATCAAAGGCAGAAAATTATTTGAAATATTATTATTATTGTTATTATTGAAAAATAATGTATCTAACATATCTTCTTTGTATGGTCTCTTCTTGACAATCTCTCAATGGTGTCGTTACCCTAAATATGAGGTAGATAATTTGATACAAATTTCTGTTATTAAAATTTTAATTGTGGTGTGTGGTCTACCATGTCCATTTTTGCTATGATGAAGTGAAATGTGTCTATTTTAATCGGTTTTCTAATTTTTCCAAGTGAATATCCAATCTCATGAATTTTTCGGAGAGGATCACAGTTCTGTTATCCATTTATCTATTTTGGGATTGACATGTGGGCCCCACAAATTACTATTCATGCAATATGTTATAAAATATATATTATTAACCTAGTTTCCAATTCATGTGAATAAATAGTCAATCGTGTTCACTTATCCACAATGATTACAATTGTGTAATATATTTGGTCATTTTGGGTAGTTTGAAGAGGTATGTCCGTGAATTTATCATTTTTCACTTTGGAACAATGACGTGTTTCCGGTTCTCGTCATAATTTTTTCCAAATATTCCATGTACACTGATATTACACTGGCATGCCTAGGGGTACATGAACACAACTTAGTGACTATGTATGTCTAGGTACACAACCTAGTGATGAGGTAGGGGAAGACATCACGTGGGCCCTGTATTCTTTGTGTTCAACTTTATGAATCTTCTAAATCCCATATCTTTGACTATTAGAACCAAATTTTGTCATTCGAGTATCCTAACCTAAGTAATTTTTACCATATAATGTGATTATACCCTTTACAGTGGATTAAAAGATGTGATGTGAGATATTCAATGTCTGAATAACATCAGAGGTGGCACCTGTTGATCGCATTGATCTTACCATATCTTCATAGTATCCCATACATACCATCTAGATAGGATGGCTAGTGTAGTTCCATGTTTCTTTCTAAGAGGTACCTTCCCATAGGGTATTCCAAAGTAGATCATAATTTTTTTAGAGGCATTAACTAACAGGGATGGAATGTGTAGTTCCTAAATTCTTTCTGAGAGGTACCATCTAGCGGGGATGGTCTGAGAAGTTATGGACTTCACCTCGAACTAGGATGGGTAGTTTACTCCCTAATTAACTTACATGGTGAATATTATGATGGGATGGGTAGTTAAGTCCCCAATGATATTAGGACAACCCTCCAGTTGGGCTGGGTAGTGTAGTCCCTGATGACCTTTCATAATAACACTACATCTGTGATGGGAACTTTTATCCTTGAAGAACATATGTGATGACCCTACATCTAGGCTATGTATTGTTTTCCAAAAATTCATTTTATAAAAGACCCTCAAATATGAATCATATATTGGAGGCATTATTCGACTAACAAAAGTACTCTTGAGATGGATGTGTGACTTCCCTATGGAGATAATTGTTTCTGATGTGACCTAAAACTATACGAGAGAGTCAGTGCATCACAAATAAAATAGTATCAAGCGATGGTGATTTGAGACAATTAATCTTGTGCCTCCTGGTTAGACACACATGATAGTGGGAATTGCAGATCATTTTACCTTGTAATTGAATTCTACACACATTACTGGGATGATTTGTGACATGGAGACCTTCTTACTCTCACATTTGGGATCTTTTGACTTGGAATATGTATATATTGTTTTAGTCACCACTCTTTGGGTTTTTTCTACTCATCCTATAAGAGAGTTCAAGACTCATATGGTATGCCATGTGCATTCCATTTATGGAATCCCATTTTTTGGATGAGTCTACTATCGTACATTATGTAGCAAAGACTCGATGACAAGTTCATCTTTTCACCATTTCTAGGGCACGGTCGTTGAGTGATCTTACATAAGTCTCTTGTCGGTTTGATCACCACACTTTTATAATATATTGAACCATCAACTACATTCCTCATTATTGGATCTCTTATATGTAGCGACACCCAAACCCAGGGTGCTAAATGAGACATGATATACTTATCGTTACATCATTACAAATAACATGTCTCATTACTACAGAAGATCGCGAGGCTCAGGATTCTGGGAAACTATCTGCTTCCGATTAACTTCATAGGTATCAACCATGCCTGAAAAATTTTAACAAAACGTAGGGTGAGAAAAAATTCCCAGTAAGGGGATTTAAAACATTTTTAGAAAAAAACCTTCTCAAAGAAGTTATTTTTAAGAGAATAAAACACTTTTCTAAAACAAAACATTATCTTTTCTTAAAACATGAAATTCATCTTTCTTTGAAAACCACTTGAACAAAGAGGCATGTACATGAAATGAGCTTTAATGTAAACATGATCAGAGTGCACAATATAAGAAAAAAACAATGCATAATGTTAAAACACGGTTACTTTAATTCTAAAAGAATTCTATGGCTAAGCAGGGAAAACATGCATATCATGGTTCATGAGTTAAATGTAGATCATCTAATAGTTTACCATATGAAAAACAATTCTTGTTACATAAAGTACATTTTCATTATCTTGGGAGCTTTGAACTAGGCGTTGTCCTGTTAGTTGAACTAACCCCTGGTTAACCTTCAACATTACATGCAGAGGGAATGTATAATCCTGGACTTTGTCAAGACTTTTCATCAAGACCGTATAACATAATTAACAGTTCAAGGCTCACTGCCCACCCTGTTTCCTTAGCACAAGTCAAGGCTAACTGCCAAGACCGTCACACATGTTCGTCTCATGAGACTCTTGATTTACCCAATTCATTGGAGCGCTGTATAATTCCGGGCACACCCGTCACATCATTCTTGTTGCGCTATATAATTCTGGGCGCACCCGTCACATGTAATTCCTATACATCCCTCAAATATATTGACATGGTCATTCGTTAATGGGGTTCCATTAATTCTTAATTAAACCTCGTTTTCACATACTTATTCATAACATGAAAATAGTTCTATCATTAAAAACGTGATGACATGCATGCTAAAACTCCGTGCAGAGAACCAGTTATCTTAACATTTGTAAAACATGGGTTTTCAAAAAATGAACATAACACTTAACATTACATGACATCTTAATACACAATTAAAGCAGGGTTGTTCATAACTTACACATATGATGTTAAATGGATGTCATAGGCATTTAATATAGGTAGTTGAGGTTACAATGTGCATAATCAAATCCATCTTGGGAAATTATATATATAATTGTGTAAACTCTTCCATTAGAACTTTAAATAAACATGAGTACATACCTATGAATACATGTATGCATTTATAAAAGTTCAAGAAGTCCATACTAACCATTTTCACCAAACAAAAATCCTGATTTATCCAAAGCAGTGATAAATGAAAATTTTCAGTTTCAAGAATGATTTTGAAATCAAACCAACTCGTAAACTTCATCATGTTATTTTGTGATAAATAGCAAACATGGATACTATGTTTATATTAATGTATATACACATAGGTGTTTGAATATACAACAACAATAAACTTCATTCACTTTCATATCTTTACCTATTCATTCAATTAATCAAAATCTCCATTTTTTTATAGGCGAAAATAAAAATCATGGGTATATACACTAAGGAAAGGTGGTATACTTGCATTTATTATCTTATACATATGTGTATATATATATGTATATATATATATACACATATATAAACACAAGGTGTGAAAAAGGAATCTGCACCCAAATAAAAACAGAACCTTCGAATCCTTGCCCCAATTTTAGGTGTTCACAAAGGGGCTGACAAGATTAGTTTAAACCGGTTTATTTGGTCCTGTATATTTTTTTTATACACAAATATATAACAAGTGTATCACTATATAAAACTTACATAAATGGTAGGAAACAAAGAAGAGGATTTTTATCCCTTACTTCCAACCGATTCTTTAAGTCGGGAGGGATATTTCAAGGCCTGGGTTCGCACCAGTTTCTCACATACCGAAAATATATACACACATAATATGTGTATATATATATACTCCGAAACTCAAACACAACTAAAAAAACATGCCTCTTACTTGGTTCGGAGAGGAGGAAAGGAAATTATAAATGAGGCAAGTGGATCCAGTGGATCCGGTTGTACAAACACAGTATGAATACCTATATATATAGCACACATATATATATATAAACCGAAACGCAGACAGGAACCACAAAAAAGGATTCTCCCTTACCTTAACTCGGAGAGGAGGAGGAGTACGGTGCAGCTACGGGATCTATAAGCTGGAGAGTTCAAGGGAACCGAAGGTATAAACATAGAAGATATATATATATATATATATAACAAGTATAAACGTGTATATATCTATATACAAAACCCGGTGTTTACAAAAATAGAAGAAAAAAACCACGACCCTTACCTGTTCGACGAAGAGGAGGAGAGGAGACGATCCAGCAACCGAGGTCCAGAAACCGAAGAGATAAGGGGAGCCGGACCTTCGGCCTTCGGTGCAATAGGGGGTTTTAAAAAAACGAAGAATAAGAGGAGGACTTCGGGGGAGTCTTCGGCCGAGGCATCTGGGGTCGGTGTCGACCTGTGGAAAGGAGGATGCAGCCCGGGTCATCTTCGCCCGCCTAGAGTAGAAAAACAGCACCCTAATCTACTGGTATAGCGACGACATGAAGAAGAGGAGGCGGAAGCGGGGAAGAAGAAGAAGCTGTGGAGGAGGAAAAAATCAAAAAAGGGTGGACGGCTGGGATTAAACTGAGGGACATCATGCGACTCAGAGATGACGCGGCATTAAAAAGAATCAACGGCCAAGATCAGGGGAGGCCGGATCAGACGGTCTTTGGTTCGCCACGGGTTTAAAAACGCGGTTCCTGTAGTTCCTTTAAAAAACGTTTTATTAAAGTTATAAATAATTTACATTAACATTGTTTTTATTAAAAAAATATCAATTATTAATCTGACTTTTATTATTATAATAAAAATCATCTGTCAAATTATAAATTGATTTAATCAAAGCATGTTATTATATAAACATATGTTTATATATATATGTTCTATTTAAAAATACCAATAATTTTTATTGGCCTTATTATATTCAGTATATCATTTTTTTTAAACCATAATTATTATATTTTGGAAAATTAAAGGTTTATTTAAATCAATTAAAGAAAGCATCGATTTATAATATATATATATATATATATATATTTGTTTGTTTATTTATTTATTTTTCCATTGTTGAATATAATAATTACCTTAATTTATAATTTGATGAAAACATTCGGATACACTCTTTTAAGGAGAGAAAAGAAATTGGTTGCTTAAAAGAATTTGTGTAAACTTAAAGATGCGAGATTTGTAAATAAAACCATAATTTAATATAGTTTCCAAAATAGTTAATAAAGGTCAAATTGTTAAAGAAGTAATGTATCTAATTTGATTCCATATATATAACTCATAAAAATCCATTAGGTTTAATATAATTAGAAAATAAACGTTTCATTGTTCAAATTAATATGTATAATGAAGGAAAACAATAATATTAATTTTCTCCATTTGAAGCATAAAATAAAATTTCGGAAAAAACAAGAGATAAATTAACTAAATTAACATTGATTTCATTTTAAAATATTTAAGGAAAATAAACAATTATCATACCAATCCTTTTTGGGGTAAATCATGTTATTTCCAATGGTCAACATAGAGGATAAGGAGACCCAATGGTCAAAATTAACCAACGGTCGAATTTATAGCCGTTTGGGATTCAACGGTCATATTAGGGTGCTTACAAAAAGAATGGTTTGGTCTCGGGTGTCCCTTACCCCATGTGACTGAAGGAGAAGCAAAGATGGTTCGTGTGGTCCCCTTGGTGATGAGCACAGTCGCGGTGGCTTCAGCAATCCTTTTGTTCCTTATGATGGATGCTCGAAACCCCTACCGCATTCTCGGGCTCTTAGTAGTTTTAAGCAGTCTTCCCATTATTGTAATCGGGTTCTTGGTTGGAATTTTCGGTTAGTTTACCTTCTTGTTTGGTTAGAGGATGTTGTAGCCAAAATGTTGCTTATTTAAATAAAAGAAATTTTCAACCATTTGGTGCATATTATTATTATTATTATATGTTTATTGGTTTACTTAACGGGTGATATTGGAAAACAAACTTGTCAAAACAAAACATGGTTGTCTCAGGTTGTTACATTACTTCCCCCTTCAAGGAATTGCGCCCTAACAATTCTATCATAAAAAGAGAAAAACAAAAAACCCATATGTACAACTCTACCGAAACAGCGGGTCTGTCTCGGTTAACGGGACACCAAAGATGTCACACAACTCTTCCGTTTCCCTAGTCCAGATGCACCTCGAACAGTGATCCTTGAACTCCTATTTGTGTGTACTGCACACGGGCTTCCAAAGGGAGGCTCGTGTGATGAAAAGCTCGGAAACGTTCGAGTAGATAAACTCCCTAATGACTCTTCTGGACATATCTTGCTCGAGGTAGTTGAGAGGGATAATGCGGTTGAGGAGACTGAGGTTCAAGACTTGGAACATGTAAGCTGCACTGAGCTGGCCATCCTGGGCGGCCACGAGAAAACACGCTCTGGCAGAAATGCTTTGTGCCAGAGTGAAACACTAGAACATGCCCTCAAAGAACATTCCCCTTCTCCTATAGCAGGGGAGTTGAGCAGCGGTGATGAGGTGAAATACGCGATCATTCTCTTGACATAGCCGAAGAATCTTTGGACCGTTTGCTAAATTGAGAAAACGCTTGCAGGACCCTCGCAGGTGGAGAAAGGACGGGTAATCCACCATGCATGCCTTGATCAAGATGAATTCTACTAGCTCATCGGGCAGGGATGAGAAGTTAGTTTGACCAGCCATCTGAAAACAAACATAGAAGGGAAACTCTTAACAACATAGATACGGTGAAGACATGATAGGAAACAAGGAACTTCCATTATGAAAAAGTTTACATGGAAAAGTATGAGTTTACAAGACGTACGCCACAATGAGTGGAAAAAATTCCTAACTCTTCAAACCACACACATGATTAACATACAGGACTAAACTCATGGGAACATTTATAAAGCCTCTTGAGTTTAGCGTGAGGGGTGTGGAGTTGGGAAACATCGGTGCACACTTCTTCCCTAAGAGACACATGGGTGGACTCATTTTCCAATGCTCCAATGTCCATTAACTGGCCCCAGAAGCCATAGTGCAGGACCTGGCACAGATAAGCCGCTCGGAGGTCTCCAGCAGCAGCAGCTTCTTGAAAAGGGTTATCAAGCATTGTGCCAAATTCCTCGCCAGTAGTAAACACTCGGAAGATTCCTTCGTGATACCTTCCCCGATGTGCATACGAGGGAAACTGGGTCATCATCATTAGGAGATAATCCATCCCCATTCCCCGGTGGATACTAAGCACACTAGATGAGTTTGAAACATCGTACAGGTTCTTACACGTCATGCGATTTTGGGCATAGTATAGAATGTTCTCGTGACTAGCTAGAGATATAATGTTCTCTAGAGCCTCAGTGGGAAGTGACAAAAGGTTGGTAGGTATATCAGCCATATAAATGTTATAACATTTTTACTTAGTTTGTCTTAGCAATATATTTATATCACCTGGTTTTCCAGTGTTTCCGGAACCCATCCTCTGATACCAACTACAGCGACCCCCAAACCCAGGGTGCTAAATGAGACATGATATAATTATCATTACATCATTACAAATAAAATGTCTCATTACTACAGAAGATCGCGAGGCTCAGGATTCTGGGAAACCAGCTGCATCCGATTAACTTCATAGGTATCAACAATGCCTGATAAATTTTAACAAAACTTAGGGTGAGCAAAAATGCACAGTAAGGGGTTTTAAAACATTTTTAGAAAATAACATTCTCATAGAAGTTATTTTTAAGAGAATAAAACACTTTTCTAAAACAAAACATTATCTTTTCTTAAAAGATGAAATTCAACTTTCTTTAAAAACCACTTGCACAAAGAGGCACGTACTTGAAATGAGCTTTAATGTAAACATGATCAGAGTGCGCAATATAAGAAAAATAAAGAATGCATAATGTTAAAAAACGGTTACTTTAATTCTAAAAGAATTCTATGGCTATGTAGGGAAAACATGCATATCATGGTTCATGAGTAAAATGCAGATCATCTAACAGTTTACCATATGAAAAACAATTCTTGTTACATAAATTACACTTTCATTATCTTGGGAGCTTTCAACTAGGGGTTGTCCTGTTAGTTGAACTAACCCCTGGTTAACCTTCATCATTACATGCAGAGGGAATGTATAATCCTGGACTTTGTCAAGAATTTTTTTCAAGACCGTATAACATACATAACAGGTCAAGGCTCACTGCCCACCCTGTTTCCTTAGCTCAAGTCAAGGCTAACAGCCAAGACCGTCGCACATGTTCGTCTCATGAGACTCTTGCTTTACCCAATGCATTGGAGCGCTGTATAATTTCGGGCGCACCCATCACATCATTCTTGTTGCGCTATATAATTTCAGGCACACCTGTCACATGTAAGTCATATACATCCCTCAAATATCTTGACATGGTCATTCGTTAATGGGGTTCCATGCATTCTTAATTAAACCCCATTTTCACATACTTATTCATAATAAGAAAACAGTTCTATCATTAAAAACGTGATGACATGCATGATAAAACTCCGTGCACATAACCAGTTATCTTAACATTTGTAAAACATGGGTTTTCAAGAAAATGAACATAACAAATAACATTACATCACATCTTAATACCCAATTAAAGCAGGGTTGTTCATAACTTACACATATAATGATAAATGGATGTCATAGGCATTTAATACAGGTAGTTGAGGTTACAATGTGGATAATCATGTCCATCTTGGGAAATTATATATATAATTGTGTAAACTCTTCCATTAGAACTTTAAATAAACATGAGTACATACCTATGAATACATGTATGCATTTATACAAGTTCAAGAAGTCCATACTAACCATTTTCACCAAACAAAAATCCTGATTTATCCAAAGCAGTGATAAATGAAAATTTCCAGTTTCAAGAATGATTTTGAAATCAAACCAACTTGTAAACTTCATCATGCTATTTTGTGATAAATTGCAAACATGGATACTATGTTTATATTAATGTATATACACATAAATGTATGCATATACAACAACAATAAACTTCATTCACTTGCATATCTTTACCTATTCATTCAATTACTCAAAATCTCCATTTTTTATAGGCGAAAATAAAAATCAGGGGTATATACACTGAGGAAAGGTGGTATACTTTCATTTATTATCTTATACATATGTGAATATATATATGTATATATATATATACATATATAAACACAAGGTTTGAAAAAGGAATCCACACCCAAATAAAAACAGAACCTTCGAATCCTTGCCCCAATTTTAGGTGTTCACAAAGGGGCTGACAAGATTAGTTTAAACCGGTTTATTTGGTCCTGTATATTTTTTTTATACACAAATATATAACAAGTGTATCACTATATATAACTTACATAAATGGTAGGAAACAAAGAAGATGATTTTTCTCCCTTACTTCCAACCGATTCATTAAGCCGAGAGGGAGATCTCAAGGCCTGGGTTCGCACCAGTTTCTCACATACCGAAAATATATACACACATAAAATGTATATATATATATATATACTCCAAAACTCAAACACAACTAAAAAATAATAATAAACATGCCTCTTACCTGGTTTGGAGAGGAGGAAAGGAAATTATAAATGAGGCAAGTGGATCCAGTGTATCCGGTTGTACAAACACAGTTTGAATACATATATATATAGCACACATATATATATATATAAACTGAAACTCAGACAGGAACCACAAAAATGGCTTCTCCCTTACCTTAAGTCGAAGAGGAGGAGGAGTACGGTGCAGCTACGGGATCCCGAAGCTGGAGATTTTAAGGTAACCGAAGGTATAAATATAGAAGATATATATATATATAACAACTATAAACGTGTATATAACTATATACAAAAACTGGTGTTTACACAAAATGAAAATAAACATGACCCTTACCTGTTCGACGAGGACGAGGAGAGGAGACGATCGAGCAACCGAGGTCCAGAAACCGAAGAGATAAGGGGAGGCGGTCCTTCGGCCTTCGGTGCAACAGGGGGTTTTAAAAAAAACGAAGAAGAAGAGGAGGAATTCGGGGGAGTCTTCGGCCGAGGCATCTAGGGTCGGTGTCGACTTGTGGAAAGGAGGACGCAGCTCGGGTCATATTTGTCGGCCAAGAGAAGAAAAATGACACCCTAGTCTACTGGTATAGCGACAACATGAAGAAGAGGAGGTAGAAGCGGGGAAGAAGAAGAAGCTGCGGAGGAGGAAAAACGCGAAAAAAGGGTGGATGGCCGGGATTAAACTGAGGGAGATCGTGCGGCTCAGAGATGATGCGGCATTAAAAAGAATCAACGACCAAGATTAGGGGAGGCCTGATCGGACGGTCCTCGGTTCTCCGCGGGTTTAAAAACGCAGTTCCTGTAGTTCCTTTAAAAAACGTTTTCTTAAAGTTAATAATAATTTACTTTAACATTGTTTTTATTAAAAAAAAGATCAATTATTAATCTGACTTTTATTATTTTAATAAAAATAATTGGTCAAATTATAAAATGATTTAATTAAAGCATGTTATTATATAAACATATGTTTATATATATATGTTCTATTTAAAAATACCAATAATTTTTATTGGCCTTATTATATTAAGTATATCAATTTTTTAAACCATAATTATTATATTTTGGAAAATTAAAGGTTCATTTAAATCAATTAAAGAAAGCATCGATTTATAATTTATATTTATTTGTTTATTTGTTTATTTATTTTTCCTTTGTTGAATATAATAATTATCTTAATTTATAATTTTTTTGAAAACATTCAGATACACTCTTTTATGGAGAGAAAAGAAATTGGTTTCTTAAAAGAATTTGTGTAAACATAAAGACGCAAGATTTGTAAATAAAACCATAATTTAATATAGTTTCCAAAATAGTTAATAAAGGTCAAATTATTAAAGAAGTAATATATCTAATTTTTTTTCATATATATATAACTCATAAAAATCCATTAGGTTTAATATAATTAGAAAATAAATGTTTCATTGTTCAAATTAATATGTATAATGGAGGAAAACAATAATATTAATTTTCTCCATTTGAAGCATAAAATAAAATTTCGGGAAAAACAAGAGATAAATTAACTAAATTAACATTGATGTCATTTTAAAATATTTATGCAAAATACACAATTATCATACCGATCCTTTTTGGGGTAAATCATCTTATTTCCAACGGTCAACATAGAGGATAAGGAGACCCAACGGTCAAAATAAACCAACGGTCGAATTTATAGTTGTTTGGGGATCAACGGTCATATTAGGGTGCTTATAAAAAGAAAGGTTTGGTCTCGGGTGTCCCTTACCCCAAGTGACTGAAGGAGAAGCAAAGATGGTTCGTGTGGTCCCCTTGGTGCCGAGCATGGTCGCAGTGGCTTCAGTAATCCTTATGTTCCTTATGATGGATGCTCTAAACCCCTACCGCATTCTCGGTCTCTTAGTAGTTTTAAGCAGTCTTCCCATTATTGTAATCGGGTTCTTGGTTGGAATATTCAGTTAGTTTACCTTCTTGTTTGGTTAGAGGATGTTGTAGCCAAAATGTTGCTTATTTAAATAAAAGAAATTTTCATCCATTTGGTGCATATTATTATTATTATTATTTGTTTGTTGGTTTACCTAATGGGTGATATTGGGAAAAAAACTTGTCAAAACAAAACATGGTTGTCTCAAGTTGTTATATTATAGATCCCCCTTCGGCATTTCGTGGCGTTTTATTGAGTATATTTATACTCACGCCTACATGGGTGTAACCCACATGTGATGTTCCTTAAACAGAAAATGGATAAGTTGATTATGAAATCAAGGAATCTTAGGTTTATGGGTACTTGTACAACTTACGATTGTCATATATTAGGATCTAGGATAAGGGCTCTCTCATCTGTTTAACTTTTTTCAGTTACTTCTTTGTTGTGGAACTTTTCATGTTGCGTATATATTTTTCCCCTTTCCCGTTTTTAGTTTACATTTTTATTCCGGTATTATTTTGTGGTTCATTTATTCAAGGTTTATTTATAATAATGTTTCATATTTTTTCCTTTACTCTTCGCATTTTAATGTTATTGGTTATGTGTTCGGGATAGGTTCATGGGAAAATTCCTCACTAAGATTGTTGTGCCTTCAGTGCTAGTTACCACACCCTATCCTATGGAGGTGGGCTTGGGGTAGATGCAGCTCAAGCCATGTCATGGATCGATTCATGAAATCATATTTGTGTTACATGGGTTTATGGAGAAATTTTAACAATGTGTATCATTAAAAAGTTCCTCCTTTAACAAATTATTTTATAGAATACATTATCATAACCCAAATATAAGAATTCCATATATATTGACATTAATCATTAAATATTTACCATTTCATATAGTTTCCAATTTTTTTTGATTTCCCAAACCATTTTTTTAGAGTCCATTAACCATTCAAGAAGAGTTTGCTATGAAATATGTTCTGAAAGAATTTATTATATTCTCTCATTTATAATTAACATTTCCTTCCTCTTGAATTATTTTAGGATTGTATCAATCTTAATTCACAAAAATTATAAAAAAATTCGATCCTTTCTACGTAGAAAAAACTCCACATTATTATCATTACCAGGATGGTTGAGAATTGAGATGTTATAGTCATTTATCAATTATAATTATGTTCATTGGTACGTATTACCCTCTTTTTTTGAATAAATATTTGACACTCTTGTGATCAATATATATCTCACCCTTCTCCACATAAATATAATATCTCCAGAGTTTCAGGGAAAAGATCATATCTTATAAAACCAGATCATGTGTGGAATGGTTCTTCTTATGAACATTCAACTACCTTGAGGCGTAATCAATTAATTATTTATTAAGTATTAACACATAATGAACTCCCTTTTTTAATAATCACATAATACTAATAAAAGTTATCCACCTGTGTGTAGTTTGAGCACAAGGGCAGTGATAAGAAACTTTTATAACTACATGCATCTTTCTTCGCGTAAATCATTCCATGAAAACAAGACTCCTTTGAGATTTCTTATTTTTATTGTTATTCAATCATGATAAATTTTTCACAAATCGTCAAATAATACCTAGATTGTCCAAGGAAACCATGGATATCTATCATAGATGTTGGGCCCAGTCATCCTAGCATTTAATTATTCATTTACATATCCATAGTTATCCCATTACTTGGGATTTTGTGTACCATTAATGGTACATAATTCTACCAGAATAGAAACCTATTGTACATGTAATATATTCATTCTTTTTGTAAATACTCTAGCATAGTGTTCAAATGGTCCTCATGCTCCAAATTAATTTTCAAGTATATTATGATAAAAAAATTAAAGACATAAATATATGTAAATGTAAAATATAAAGAATATATTCATCAAATATATGATGATTTCTAGAGCATTAGTTCTTCCAAATGGAATCACTATGAACACATAGGGTTTGTAACTTGTTTGAAAAGATGTTTTGTAGATATTTTACATGTTCACCCTTACGTGATAATATCCCAACCAAAGATCCACCTTGGTTATATATTATTTTACACAGATCCAATTGAATGAGTCATTTTTCAATGGAAGAAGAACATTTTTATCAAGGTATTTTGTATCACATGATAATAATTTCAAAGTTGGATTTCCCCATTATTATTTTTGATGAAAATTATTGGCGCAACCTAGGGAGAAGCACTAGGGTCTATAAACAAATTATCAAAGTTGTACTCTAGTTGTTTCTTTATCTCCTCATCTTTTATAACATCTAAACTATATATATTCCTGGATACTAGAAATTCCCCATGTAAAATTTTTCTTGAAAATTCATTATTGATTCTTGGAGGAAGAACAGGAAATTCCTCAAGAAACACATTGAAAAATTATCTCACAATAATAATTTCTTCTATGATTATTCTTTACATATATACAATCATTTTATCCAATTATTCTTTCTCATAGTGAAATAAGATCCATACTATAGATGATGTTTTCCATGAATATTCATCCAAATCCTTTCACATGAAAAGAATTAGTGGTTAACTATCTATTCTGAGATTGATTTACATCTTGTGGAAGTTTATATTATTTGTATATAGGGAAAACAATTTATGAATATAATTGAAAAAAAATTCACCATGACAAGTATAAAATGTTACACTTGTACGTTCATCCCACAAATTCTGATGATGTACCAGTTATAGACATAAGATGAAATAATATCCCAATTTTATTTTTTCACCAACATATCTACTTAATTTTATTTTGGAAGTGTTTTTGTAGTTCTACAAAACATTCCGGATAGGAATGAATGCATAAAACTAAGGATGATATAACATCCTTTTACTCTTCGATTCTGATTCTACTTTTTCCAACATTAACATAGGGAGGATATTTTTTTATCAATTAAAAACATAAGTGGGTAATCTAATGACATTATTGGAATGCCATGTAAATTAAATTCATTTCCCCACATTATTAATCTCTTCGATTAGACCTATGTTTTCAAAAATCTATTTAAAAACACATATTATTCTATGATTTTATCCCGTAATAATGGTTCACATTGGGATTATAAATTTACCAAATAATATCTACTAGGACTGTCAATGTATGTGGGAACTAAGTCATGTTATCCTGTAGAAGATTATGTTGAGATATGCCTAGAAAAAATTTTCATAGCTGTTACTCTTATTTAAATCTATTCCAAAACATCATCCACTTATAGTATCCATAAAATTATTTATTTTCATGATAAACCACATCCTATATTCTAATAAAAATTTAGGGTTATTTTATTATAAATATTATTATACCTATTTTTTCCACTATATATTTATAATCCTAATCAATAAAATAACTAAAGAACTCCTCTAATTCCAAATATAACAAACCTAAACTTTATTTCATAATAACACTTTATTTATTACATAATGATACAATTAATACTACTTAAATGACATATATTTCTACTGTATTTAGGTACTAGGTAAAAAAACAACATCCTGAATAAGGGATAAACCAAAATTATTAAAAACATCCTTACTATTATTTTTTAAAAACATATTTATCATGCTAACAATACTCCATTAAACATAAAACCTATGAGGGATTACATGGGGAAATAGATAATACTGGATTGGTCACTAAATTCTAGTAAGGGAATAAACATGTCATGAGTGATGGAAATATATTCATTATTCTATAAATAATAATAATAAAACTCAAAATATAAGGGTAATGTTATTTACCCCTTTAATACTCCAATAATCACCTTAATGATGATGAGCATGGGGTTAGGACATTCATGCGGCAGTTTGGTGAACAAAGTTTGGGTTGTGATGTCGATGAGCATAAACTTCTCTCATAAATAGTTTACATGACTTTTAAGTTATTTGATCTTAATTTGGATTATAATAGGGAGACCCCATAAATTATATCTCTCTCATAAGATCTGATAAATGATCTTCATAGGGTACGATATAATTATTTGATACAATATCTTCTATTCCCTTTTTCATTTGAATTTGTTAAGAAACTATATTTGTTCAAATCATGTGATCTCTATTCAATGGAAATATTATCAATGGTAATGATACATAAAAATCATCTATTTCCAATTATATATTATAAAAAAATCAATCACTTTCTTAAAACCAAAGTACATTAGAATTCATTTCATAAAAATGGGTGAATTTTATTTACAATTGTTCGGATCATTACAATAATCACCCCTTAAGAAATTCGGCTGATGAAATTTTTTTTCATTTTAAACAAGATGAGGTTAAATCTTCTTCATCACTTCCTCATGTTCCCATGCTAAATCTTCAAACTTTTTTTCCCCACAAAAAATTGTCTAGAGCCCTCAAAACACTTCATAGAACATTTTCTATACGATCTAAGATCATCAAAGACTACTCCTCATATAAAAGTTCACTCTCTAATTCTAAAAACTATGGATTGAGTACATGTGATTGGTTTGGTATGTAATTCCTCAATAGGGATGTGTGGAATTTATATTGGAAATGATAAAAGTTCTATAGGAGTGGTAGTAGTTAGAAGAACACTCTGATGCGATCTAGGACATCACAAGGGATCATGTAATTTAGTCCAAGATTTCCCTTATTCCAAAATATCAACAATTCCATTCAGGGATATATGTATATCAATATGATATCTCAAGCATATATCTCTTAGTCTCATCGAAAATTTTTATTATAGCACATCAATCGACTCTGAGCACCACTGATGTGCTTCAGAATGTATTGAACTTTCTCTTATATTTCCTGATCCATATCCGGACCTAGTTGTTTTTATTCCCAAAATAATTGCAACAATTATGTTTTTCTTCACCACTTCCCATAAAATGGCTTCATAGGGAGACTTTTGGAAGCTTAAATGGAAACTATTTTTGAAAAATAACTCATCCAAAAGAATATGTTGGTCTAATCCTCCTTTGATGTCAAAAGAGAATTCACTAAAAATGTCCTCATGTCATTGGATAGTCTACCCATATTGGGAAATATAATGAGTATGATTATTTGTACTAATGATTACCTCATTATTTAGATCATTTTGGAATCTTCTTTAATACATATAGGTTATTTTATATATCTATATTACATAATTGATAGTGGTATTTCATAAAGCCTCACCACTTCTATGATAAATATATGTGCATGTTGATCCAGTGATAAATCCTCTTGAATAATAATGAAGTGAACAACCTTTATAATATGATCAATAATATCCCAAATAACATACTTTCCTTTAAATATCATCAGCTGATCGTTGATAAATTCCAAGGTGATCATTTCCCATTTCAATATTGGAATATGTAATGTTTGCATTATCCCCGTATAATTCTTCCCTCCAGAAATCACTTTTTGACATACCGAGCACATTTATGTACTTTAAAATCTGTCCTTAATCATATTATTCCATTAATATTTCTCTTTTAGATATCGATTCATATTTTTAATTGAGATATCGATAATAAAATTTCATTCATTAGTGAATAGATAATATTAAAGAATTTGTATCATCCAGTAGTTCCTTTTTTACCCTACGATTTGAGGGAACCCATTATCTTGATGCAAACCATAGAATTACTTCTTCATTAACAATGAATTCAATTTATATTTTTTTCTTATAATCATCACATTCATTTAAATTATATCATCATATTTTGGATCTCCTTTAACATTTCATGAAGAGATAGTTGAGAAATAAATTTTCAATGAATTGATGATGTTCATTCATTTATTATTCCCATATATCCTCTTCAATTATAAGAATATTTGGTGAATCTCAGATTTCATCAATGAAAAAATGGTTTGATTCATTCTATGTAGAGCATCCACCACCCTATTCTCTTTATCATGGTGTTATTTTATTAAGTAGTCATATTCCGTCCACGAAAAATTTATGAAAACATTGAAAATATCTCCACTCGTGGGTAGTGTGAGTATAAGGGAAGTGATTATCCTATTTTAAAACTCATTGATTACCTTTTCCTATTCATTATTGCATGTAATCTTGAATCCATTCTCAGTTATCCAAATAATAGTGTTTGAAAATATTGATAAATTAATCAAAAATAAATTTTAATGTCATATTAACCAATCGAAGCTCTGCATATCTATCATGGATTTTACACTCAACAATACATAAATTGTATTTTCTTGAAGGGTCCACAGATATACCATTTCTTGTGATTATATTCCATAATAATTTGACATCATTCAAACAAAACTCACTATATATTTTCTTAAGTTAATGCTTCTCCATTATGAAGGTTGTTAGAACTTTTTTCAAATTATTATCATCCAACTATGTGCTTTTGGAGTATATTGGGATATAATCTATCAAAACCACCACAAATTAATAGAGTAAATATATAAATATTGTATTCATAAAATCCATTACGATTTTTTGGATCATTATTGAGTCTAAATGGAATCACTATGAACACATAGTGATGATACCATGTATGAAATGTATTAATCAGGATATATTCATTCTTCATGATTACTTTACAATATCCAAAATAAATATGCACCTTAGAGAATTATTTTTCCTTATAGATCTTATCAAACAAATCTTCAATTTGTGGAAGTTGATACTTACTATTCATCGTGATCATATTTAAAAAATGATAATCAATGAAAATTATCATTGTCCTATCATTTTTATAGATGAATAGGATTTATACACCTCAAGGGGAAGTAGGTCAGTATATAACCCCTTTTTTAGATTCTTCCATAGATTTTTATTAATTTCCTTATATTCGACAACAACTATCCTATATGTAGTATGGGATATTTGTAACTTTCTATGTATAACCTTGATTGGAAATTCATCCTTCCTACTAAATGGAAGGTTAGGGAATTCTTTAAGAAACACATCACTGTATTCCCTAACAATTTGTACGTATTCTAGGATTATTCTTTAATTAGAATCAACCATTTGAGCTTAATACAATGTCTCTTTTTGATGAAATGTACATTAAAAATATGATGGAGCTATAAAAGATTCATCCACCTTCTTTATCTTGTATATTAATGGGGGTCAATTCACCATATGGATGTTGATTTCTTTCTCATGGATATTTATTTTGTCTCTATATAGGAAAAGGAAATGAATTTTATTAATTATATTATAATCCTCCAATTGTACTATAAAAAGTATTTATATTATGAGCAAAAATAATTTGAGTAGGACAATGCAATATATATGGGATGCAATATTTTCCCCATATTCTACTTTCACTGAAATCCAATATTACTTTATTTTCTATGGAGTTTCATTTATTTTACAAAACATTTTTGATATGATGAAACAAGTAGAACTATAGAATATAACCATATGTTTTTATTTTTGTTTCTGGTTTAACATTTTCAAATATAAAATTCGGGAAGACAATTTATAAACTAATAAAATCATAAATGTGGAATCCAATGAAAAAATGGTATAACTTGTAATTTAAATTTATACCATTAACTAAAGAATACCTAGGATTCAATCTATTTTTTAACAGTCTATTTCGTAACATTATTCTTATGAAACTTTTCTTCTTCCCCTAATAATGGATCATAAAAATCATATTAATAAACAAATTATTAATTTCTATGAGTGTAAACCCATATGTTCATTTAGGAATGTTGTCATGTATCATGCCACATAGGGTTAGGCTCATAACAACCTATAATATTTGTTACTCAAAGGTATATCTATGACAAAACAATTTCCATTTATAGTATCTAGACATTGGTTCATTTTATTGATGAACAACATAATCCATGATAAATTTTTTTTTGATGGATTGATATAATTATCTGCTCCAAAAATAATTTATTATATTTTTCTAATCTCAGTCCTAAAAATAACTATACATTTCCTAGGATTCTAAATAAAAAAACCTTTATTTTTATTTCACATTAATACATGACTTATGACATAAAATTACACATAACACAACTAGAAATATTGATATATTTAGTGTATTTGTTAATTAGGTACATAAAATAATATTTTAATCATGTGATACACAAACATTATTACCATAATTCAAAAAATATATGGTTCTCTAAAGGTAAGGAGAACATACACGAATGGTAAGTGCTATTCCTTGGAATTAAGAGACATAGGAGCAAAACCAGGTGGAGGCGAATTTCCAAGTACTGCAGCTGTAATGTAGAAGGCATTGTAGAAAACACTGTAGCTGCTTTTGATTGGTACTATAGTAGCTATAACTATTGACATTATATGTTACTTGGGGTCACTTGTTTTGGCAAATGGATCGCATGGATAGTGGTTCCTCAGAGGACTTCGGACCTTTGGGCCTTCTAGACACAAAGAACATGAAGTATCCTAGTTCAAATAGAGCAGACCCTATAAGATGATCATATCAAAGAGTAGCAATCACTAGAAGCAGATCTCACCAGTTTGGTAGAATTAGAAGGTAAGGAAACTACCATCAGACTAGGTACCATGAAAAATTGTTTGGGAAAATGATATCAGATCAGAAATGCATGGTGGAGATCTTTGAGATCAATGATGTGGATACTGGGGAGGTGTACATCTAATGGGTTGGTCCTACAGATCATTTAATGGGCATTGTATGTATCTGGGCCTTCGATTCATGTATTGTCATTCAGGTCTTGTATAGCCTAGTGGCTTGGGCCTACTGGTCATGTAAGTGTTCCCCTTTTATCATAAAAAGGTGGTTATCCATAATAAAATAAAAAATAAGTCCATTAGGCTATTTGGTCAGGGATTTTAAAACTGAATGGGATAACCTGGGGAGAAAAATAAGACATTAGTGACCAATGGACCCCATTATGGGAATACACATTGAATAACATAAAGGATATAATACATGTTATAGAATAGGAAAATCAATGGATAAGAAAGGAATCATGAATAATAAGGTATGATATTGAGTGATAAATATTACATCATAAATGAGGAAACAACAAAAAGCAATGAATCATAAACGTAGGTCAAGAAAAAATATACAAGGCTTCATAGGGGTCCAGGCCACATAATGGAATCAGGTAAACCCCTATCCAAACAAGATTTATCATGATAAACATTACCCAATGAATCGATGAGTGATGTGGGTGCACCAGTAATAATTATTTTGTTCTCTTTCTTAAGTGTTCCACAAAGATCATACAATAAGGATACATTCAACATCATAATTTATTCCATGAAAAAGGAATATGTATTTATAAAATTTCATTCATCAATAAATATATATATGTTCATAAATGTGATTACCCATAAATAAATAATGAGTAAAATATTCACTAGATAATTTTTTGTGGCAGAGAAAATCACGGTGAAATATTTTTAGAAAAATGGCGTAACATATAAATTCATAAAAATGATTTATGAGGGATAAAAGAGTATATATTTATTTGGAAATATAATGGAAATTAATGGAGAAATGTAAAATTATTTACCAAAACAATAAATTTGGAAATTTAATGTATAAGGTAATGAAAAAACAATAATAGAGATATTAATCATTAAAAAATTTCATCTTTGTAACATGCGTACATAAAGGATCATGGGAGGATTAATGAGAGTGAAAGTAAGCTATAATTATTCATACATAAATTTTATTTTATGGTTAATATGTAACATAACATCATATCAAATTAAAATTAAAATTCAATGAATAATATAAAAGATGTTCTTGACAAAATAGAAGTGGATGTTGCCTTAAAGAATTTTGGTATATTAAAGTTTATATATAAAAGATCATGGGAGATTATAATTAGGGATAAATGGATCTATCATAATTTAGATACAAAATAGAAATTAATGTTTTTATGTAATAACATATCACAACATTAGTAATCATAATCAATAGGCATAAAATGAAGAATATGATGGAATTGATAATAGGGGAGAGAAAGAGGTCCCTTACGAGAGTGTGTGACTCCAAATACATGGGTTGTGATTCATCATGTCATGGGGACCCATTGGTAAACTCTAGAAAGTGGAGGTAAGAGTATTTATGTTCATCAAGAATATTTACAGAAGATACATTGGAGCTTTTCAGGGTTTATAATTAAAAATATGGAGATTTAATTATTATTTTGGATTTGGATTATACCTAATACAATATCTAGAACCAAAAACCAACCCTTTTTTCCTATTTTTTCATCCAATTAGGAGTGATTTTTATTATTTTAAATGTCCAAGGTCCTAACATATTAAAAAAATAATCTTGGTAAGGTGAAGGCAAATCACACTCTTTATGAAATGATTTTAAAATTGTAAAATTATCAAAAAAGACTTCGTATTTGAATATGCATATAATGAGAAATACTATTTCAATTTCAATGAAGAAAATTAAAATTTACTAATAAATTATCGATGATAGTATCTAATTATATTCATTATTCTAAAAAAACACACAGACATATATTACTTGGATCTTGTTACATATCCCATTAATACACATGGAAACACCATAATAGTAAGGTTGTCTAGTGGATTTTGGAACTAGGTGTATCACTTAAAATATTGAAAATATGATACTAAAACATTGAATACCCTTTAAAACAAATTTTTTTGAAAACACATTTAACATGCTCAAAATAATCCATTGAACATAAAACTGCATGGGATAGACTGGAAACATAAATAAGAATGCAGTGAGCTGTAAAAACAAGTAATTAAATAAACAAGGAATAAATGATACATGTAATAAAATATGAATACCAATTAGTCATAAAAGAAACAGGAATAATAATGTATTATAGATCATGATAATAAAAAAATGAGAAATATGGAAACATCATAAAATAACAATTCATGAACATAAATCAAATATAAAGGACCAATAAAATGTTCTAGACAAAGTCTCAAAATTTAATCAATTACAAACTTATAACAACATTACATATCAATATACAGATCATTATTTAATGAACTGTAGATCTATCGAGCTTCACCCATCATAATCATTTCATTCCCATGGGTAGGTGTTCCACATAGATCATATGATATGGATTCACTCATCTTCATAATTTATTCCAAGAAAAAGTAACATGGATTTCATATGTGTATGTCCATAAACAACAAGTATATGTCCATAAAGGTGATTAAACTTGATAGAATTATAGGTATGGTATTCACTATACAATTGTTTTTCCATGAAAAAGTCATGGTGAAATTCTAGTATCATTATTAATTTACATAAAAATTCAAAAAAATGGTAGATGAGAGAGAAAGTGAACTCTAGTTATTTTCACATAAAATGAGATGTAATATTGACATTTAAAATAATATCCCAAAAAATAAATTTTTATATATAATAAATAAATTAATGCAAAATCATGAATAGAGAAATTAATTCCTAATAAAATTCTACTTGTTAACATATGTATATAATATAACATGGGTGGTTTACTAAAAGTGAAACAATTATCAAAATTTTGTAAATTTAATTTAATTTATTATTAATATGTAATATCACATCCCATAATAATAAAAATACATGTAAAAAATAGAATTTAAAATGTTTTTTTAATAAAAAAGGGCAATGGATGGTAATTCTGTTATTTTTAGCATAATAATGACTAAAATAAAGAGAAAAATTATAGATAATAAATTACATTCAATTAAAATATCATATATATAAATTTTTCTAAACATTAAAAATTAATTAAGTAATATACATGATCAATTAAAAAAAATTCTCAAATTATGGTTCTTGAATTGAATGGAGTAGAGGAAGTTGAGGATCTATTAATTGAGCGTATGACTACAAAGGATTGGGAGGGGAATCCTGAAAGTTATATAATAAGTAATTTAAATGGTATCATTGAACATATATTTGTTTTCATTATAATATAATGTTATTTTAGGTTTATTTGATTATTGTTTAAATAACATTAAGAATCCTCAAAAAATATATTATATTTTAAGGATTTTATTTTGTTTCATTAAGATTGTAATTCAACTACACCTCACTAAGGGTAATATTTTAATAAGTTCAAACCATGGCCAACCAAAATTATAATAACCATAACCATTTGAATGAAACCAAGTGAAAATACCATGGGGTGGGTTTTTGATATTTTATTATGTAGACACCTTTACAAATATAATAATGAAATCTCAATTATTTCATATATTAACACACAAAATCTGCAATTTATTTTCAATAAAACTCCTCTAAGCATGTTATAACATCTGACTTCCACTCACTAGAGTCCTCTCAAGGAATCCCCATGCTTTCAAGAAGCCCCTCCCAAGCTATTTGAGTCACACGCTCATGTAGGATATCCTCACTAAATTATTATCCTTTCAATTCAATAACATTTTTTGGAATTTTTATTTTAATGGATATTTATTATAATATAATTTTTTAACAAATATCACCATAATGTCATATTAATTTTATTTGAATGAGAGATAATTTATTTTTTCTATTTATTATCCATGTTTTAGAATTTAGTATGCCAAAAATTAATAACGGAACTTTCCTTCTCATCTTTTATCATGTTCCCGTTTTATGTTATTTATTTTAATTTTAATTTTGTTATTATTTGATAAGATACTAAAATTTCCACTTAATGTTTATTTTATACATAAATTTTGATTTCATCCTTTCACTCTCATTAATATGCCCCAGTTCATTTATGTACACCAATTACCATGAGGAATATTTTTATAGACTATTTTCTATATTCAGGTTTCATCATTTTCTTATGGAATCTATATCCAAATATATAATGTTTGAATATGATTTTCCATGTTCCTATTACATTTAATTTCATATAAAAATATGGGTATTCCACTTTATTTCTCATCATCCATTTTTATGAATTTTTATGTAACATTATTATGCTGTCGATATTTCACTGTGATTTTCCATGCTAAAACAACTGTCTAGTAAATACTATATACATTATTATGTGTAGGTTATCCAATTTTATGCTCATATATTAATTTATTTGGAAAGTAAATGTATTTAATTAATATTAATTTATCATGGAAAAAATTATGAACATAAATGAATCAATGTACTAGAATTTATGCACCAAACTTATGCATGAGTATGAATGAATATAATGCGTGCTCCCAGATAACACACCAATTTTTTGGTAATTATTAGTATCAAGATACGTCCTGTAGGCATAGAGAGTGAACTTGTTTCTATTATGGGAATTTTCAACCATGATGTTTTGGTAGGTTTATCCATTATAGTAGTTTATGATGCAATAATTTTAGTTGCTTCCACGTTTCCCATGCTATGATTATCATGAAATATCATGTATCATTGTTCATTTTTATGATAAACACTATTTCTATACATCATTTATATGGGTATTGTTTACCTTTTATTGTCCTCTTCATGTTATTCTATTTTTACTCTCTTACTGGGATTTATATATCACTCATTCATTTTTTATATCCCGAGGTTAACCCACATATTTTATGTTCTAAATAGTATTATGAGAATGTGAAACATGTATTCAATAAAGATGTTACATTACATGTATTATGATATTATTTAATGTACATAATTCTATAATACACCATGCTTCACGATCATCTAGGTTATATTAAATGTAGTATTATATGATAAATCAAAAATTAATTTGAAATAATTTCCATGGTTATATATAAGCTTCTTACGGTGGTATCATTTCTAGGTTTTTCCTTTGTCCAAGACCATGGAATTATCCAAAAACATTTTCATGCGAAAAACCATTTATGGGAGAATATCATGCCCATCATGATCATGACATAAAAATATTTTCTGAACAACCCCATGAAAACCCCACCACTACTCACCTTACCCATAGGGAATTTGGGTATGTAATAAAGGTATATGTAAAAATACCCTATAAATGTTATTATGGATATAATTTTTTATATAATAATTAATATATTTTCATTCTATTATTTTAACTATATAAATGATATTTATTTCGATGTAATAAAACACAAAAATTATTTTTTTAATTTAAATTATATTAATAAATAAATATTGATAAATTTATGGATATTTGAAGAGAAAAATATTTTATTGAAATTTTATTAATAAATAAAATTTATTTAATATAAATTATAATATATTTTTTGTGAATTAAAATTTAATTGTTATAAGGGTTCATAAAATGTTATTATAAAAACCCCACCAAATACAATAAATGATTGTTTTTATTTTATATGTCAAAACTCACATATTTAGAATATTATATTAATAAAATGAATATTATTGTTGGAATTAGGACATCTAAAATATCCAATGGTGAATTTTTAAAAAATATATGAAATAGTAAAATTATTAGTTATAAATTAAATATTGTATAAATTTACATCTCATTTTATGACATCACATTGACACAAAAGTGATGTAATAATAAATATAAATATCATGCATGAAAAAATTTATGTTTTCCATTAGGATAATGTGATGTTAATTTTATTCTATTTATTATGTTAATCCATTATGAATCATCCAAAAAATATATTAAATTTTATTAATTTAAAATCATTTCTTTTAGAGTATGACTCATATCTACATGACCAAGGGTAAAATTTTAATAATTTCAGCTGTTTTCCATAAAAATAATTAATAAAAATACCATTTCGATGAAAAATTTGTTAAAAAAAACATAGTATGGTTACCGGTATTAGATATTTTTTTATGAAGAAAAAAACCAAACTAATAATTAAATCTCTCACTTTTTTAAAACAAATCAACCCAATATACCATTTATCTTCGTTCAGACTCCCTGGATTAGGTCCTTACTATAATTTTATCTCACTAGAGTCATCCTTAGGTGATCCAATGCTGTAAGGACTCCTTTAAAAATACATTGAATTCAAATATTGAAGTAAGGTATTTTCTATTTCATATCCTCTTATAATGTAATGGAACATGTTTTTAAAATACAAAACTATGTTATATTGTGTATTGATATGCAACATAGAACCTAAAGAAATAAAATATAAAATAAATAATAATTTTTAATCCCTTCAATTATATTTTCCTATATAAGTGTGATTAAATAATTTATTATATATATTTATATATCCTAAATATATTGATTAATTTTTAATTAATAAGGAATCAAATTATGGAAATGTCTACTTTTTTATTAAAATAAATTTTCTTCTTAAAATAATTTTTATTTATTTAATTGAAAAGATATTAAATTTATTTTATAGATAATTTATAAAATATAATTTATCAAATAATGATCATTTTTGATATCATCATTTAAATAATATTATAGTTTTAAATTTTTGATTTTTTCAGAAAAAATATATTATTCACTAACTACTAAAAAATATTGTTTTATGAACAAATTTCATTTATTAAAATAAATTAAAAAATTTAAATGATAAATTATTCATTTAATTTTATATTAATGTAAATTTATTCTTTTAATTTTATATTAATGTAAAATAAGTTTTCTTCATAATATTTAGTTCAATTTATTATATTCTAAATCTTTTTTAAACCCCAGTTTTGTATAAGTTTATTTTTAATCTTAAAATGTATTCAGATTGAATACTATTTTAAAATGAAAAATATTTCACAATTATAAGAAATTTATGTAACTGAAAAAAAAACATCTAAATGATATTTTTAGATTTTACTTATATATTTTTGAATTTATAATAATATAATTAATATTTCTAGTTAGTGAGTAAAAGAAAAATCATCTTTTATTTGAAAATTCATTTTCGGGATGACCTATTTCAATCGTTCATGAGGGATTTGTATTAAATAAAATTTTCAAACATTTTGAATTCATTTAAAAAAATCTATATATGGATGCATAATAATTATTGTTAGGTAATAAGGAAAAAATAATTAGTTTTATATATTAATAGTAACTATATTAAATATTTATTATCCTCGTCAATGGTAAATAATGTAATTAAAAGTGAAATTAATTTTTAAAAGTCTATAAATAAGTTAACCATAATTGAATGAATATTTATATTTAATTTTAATTTAAATAATTATAATATTTATTTTTTATTTTTTAAATTTATAAATTATTACATAAAAATATTGATAAAATTTTTATTTTGATAGTGTTCCGCTGCTACTATAGTACTGCTATGTAATGGGTCTCCCTCTAACCAGTCAAAAGAGGTCTTTTCATTAAATAATAAATTGAGGCTTCAGCCCCAACCTTTAAAAAAATCCTTGAATCACATCCATACTCTCCTGACTAAAATATAGAGACTTTAGATTGTTCAACAACCTCTTATGAATCCCCTCGCATGCTTTTGAAGTCACACACTCAAGTAAAGGACATCCCTCTCCTCATTTCAATTCAATCACCTTCATTGAAATTTTTCTTCATAATTTCAATTTCTTATAATGTAATTTTTTTTAATAAAATTTTTTACTAGAATATAGATGATTTTTTGATACATTATAATTTATAATACCTCAATTGTATCCTTACCTAAGTAGTTATTGTGCCGAAATTCAATATGTTATCCAATCCTTCATCTCCTTCTTTTAATTCAAAAATATTCATTAGAATGATCATTCCTTATTGTAGTTTTTTATAATGTAATTTATTTATCAACATTGCCTTTAATATAATATTTATCTTATTTTAAGGATTTAGCATTAATCCTCTCTTAGTTAGACACTTAATTAGTTATTATGCAAACACTCCATAAGTGATGTTGACCTTTCTATCCTCCTTTACATTAAATCACCATTTTCTGAATTAGTATTCTTAATTTTAATTGATTATAATGTAACTTTATTAAAAATTTTATCTAAATATCAAATTAATATTATCTTAATGAGATATAATTTATCCTTTTTCATTCGGACCCTTACACAATTCATTACTAATAAAGAAATTTTGTAAGTAATCCCCACTTTCCACTATACCTTAAATTTCTAGAACCATTTTTGAAATTTAGATTCATAATTGAATTAAATTGAATTTAATTTACTTATAATTATTATCATACTATAATATTGATATTATTTTAATGATATTTCATTAATCCCCCACCCTCATTTTGACCATTATATAAGTTGTTATGATACTAAAATTCGTTATGTAATCCTATAAATCAACTATTTCATTGAATTCAAGAACCTATTTGAAATTATTATTTATTATATAAATTATATATATATATTAAATCATTTATAATCATTCTCTTCCTGTAAAATTTATTTTATTTTAATTGGATACCTTTTATAATCTTTCATTTTTACTATTACCTATGTCGTAAATATGTCGATATATTATAATGGGTTTCTCATTATCATTTTCACTCAAGAACAACTATTATGTTATATATCATAAAATACATTTATTATATTGTAATATCATATTCCATATTCAACATAAATTACATTACATTCATAAATTATTATACCGTCATTCCCTCTCATTAATCAGAACTTGATACTTTATGTACACCTATTACCATCCCAGAATACTATTATGATACAATTTTCTATTATAGATTCATCATTAAATTATTCCTTATATTAAAAAATTTATCATATTGGATTTTTTTCGGTCCCTATTATTTCCCATTTGATGTCTATTTTAATGTCATAACCTTTTCCACTTATCAACGTATTTTACAAATCATTATGTGACACCAATGTTCTGATGAATTTCACAATGATTATATATAACCAAAAAATTTATATTGAAGAACATACAAAAGTTTCTATCAACAATATTCAACATTATGACCATATTAAATTTTATTGAGAACATAAATTTTTTTGTTCCCCATTCCACGATTGTGGAATAAATTATTATGAAAAACGAATCCATATTTTATGATCTACGGGTCACAGAAAGTCATGAAAATTAAATGATTATTATTGGTGTGCCTAAATAGTTTACCAATGTATTGACTGTTGTTTAGTATCATGATGATTCAAGTTGGGAGAGGGAGGGAACCATATTATTTTAATATAATTTTTTCCACAAAATGTGTGGGAGGATTTATCCTTAAACAATGTTTATGATCTAATGTTTCTAGTTGTTTCTACATTTCCTATGTTTCCATTATTATTAACATGTTATATCATGTTTTAATATTTATGTTTGTGCTTTGTACAATATTTATGCCCCATTGATATTCCTATTGTCTCACATGTATCATATTATTCAAGTTATGAAATGTTTAATCCCTTAATGGGATTTATATTTCACCCCTTTATTACATTTTTTCATTGGTTATCCCATGATATTGTATTTTCCAAGTAGTATTTTGTGCATGTAAATGAAAATTTTAACAAATAATGTTATCGAATTTTTAATAATGTTGTTATATACTATGCTTCAGATATAATGTTATGTAACTAATTAGAAAATACAATATAAATATCTATACTTGTGGTTGTATTATATGTAATTTTTTATAATTTAACTAGTATTAATGAGTAGCAAATGGAAAAATTGGTATAGTTGGAATCAAAGGAAATGTGTATTTTTTTGTTGGATTATTATTGGAGAACACTAGAGAAATATTTAAGATAGGACTGAGAATAATGATATGTCCCAAAAATTATAGAATGAATTGAGTAATTTTTTTATCAAGATAATACAACCCTATCTAGATGCTACATGGTTATTTTTTGGCACATATATACCTAGGAGTAAGAAGTCTAACAAGGTGTTCCAGGCCTGGCATAGGGTTACCTGGGGCATGACAACGTGCCTTACAATGCACTTGGTTTGACCCTTCTGGATGATATAATTTGGTAAATTCAGAACCTCATTACGAATCACTATTAAAGGAAAAAATTCTCATAAAAATAATTCATAGAAAATAGATCATCGATTACACATATTGATGTCTAAAAAGTCAAAATATAAAGAAATAAATGAAATTTATAATTTAACCCTTTATATTCATTGTAATAACATTTATAAGTATAATTCATTTTTTAAGTCCATTACGTCAAATACCCTTGGGGGGTTAATCATGGTATGATAGAATAAAAATCATGCCCCTACAGATCCAGATACATTATTTAAAACACACACATATCTCTTTCTCCCAAATAAATATATGAACATAAAATAAAGCATGCACATGACACAACAATTGTATCTAGTTCACCCTCACTAGGATAAATCCAAGTACGATAAAACAAAGATGTGCTGATATACCAAATACACTACATCTTACAACAAGGTATAGATTCATGATTGACAAATTTTATTTTATTTATCACTGCCATTACAAGGATTAGGGTCTCCTCACTTCTTTCCCACATGTCACTCCTTATGTCTATTTGTCATGCTCACTGTCAGTGGAAAGGATCACCATCATCCTCTTCCTTCACTCACCATTCATGAAAGGGATCAACTCATTTTTAAAGAATTTTAGGTACCTTTATTTTCATGGAATCATGTATCCTAAACTATATGTATATGCTCTGTTGATGTGACTTTTTAACCAATGGATGATATAATCTTTTATGTGTCATGTTAGTTAGAGAAAATTACATTCATGAACTATTTACATACCTTCTTAAACAACTTTATTCATTCATGAACCATGTAGTGAGTATGATTCATCGACCACCTCTTCAACATACTTACTATGTAAGTACGGATAAATTTCAAGGAAATTTTTTTCTTAAATTCTTTGGGGTTTTACGAGTATGTTTTTTCTGACAGAACCTGATTCTGAGGCCGGGTGTGCCCAGAATCAATTTTTGAAGTTTAGCTCGGGTACGTTCAGTGAACGAATGAGCGGGTTTTTTTATCTTTTGAACTAGTGATCGGAATTGAAATATAAGGACACTGTTGAAACCGCAATGTCGGTAATTGTTTATGAGTACATTTACTGAAGATGTGTTTTCATTGGAGGAGTTGTTAAAAAATTTGTTTTAAATAAAAAGGTGAATAAAATTTGTGGTACAATTTTATTCCTAACTTAGGTGGTTTTATCCTACATGGGGAAGTTAGGGTGGGACCCACTAGCACACTAACTACCCATGTGAGGATAAATGTGAGGTGGGTCCTCCATAAGCCCAAACCTTTCACATTCTCTAAAACCCCCTTAAACCCCCCATTAAACCCCTTGTTTTTAATTCGGTAACTCCCCACTCTCCCACATTAATTCATGCCAACACACTTAATTAATTAATTAAATTGAGTGTTTAAATTTTGTAATTTTAATGCATGGAATTTTTTAATAAAATAAGAGGAACCTTATTTTATTTGGGGGTTAGTTTTGTTGTATGAGAAATTTTGGTAGAGAGCTCTATTCTCTTTGTAAGAACTTCATCTTCAATGAAGAACACCAACTCTCTGACGAATAACGTTGACATGGAGGTCCAATTTTTTCATCCTCTTCTTCCTACATAACAAAGGGGGATACACCGATGATAACGGAAACAACACCATCATCTACGGCACTTGAAAACCGTGAAATTCTTTCGAGGTAGGGGTTAGTTATTTTTATTTACGTTTTATCTTCAACCTTATTTGATTAAAATTCAGCTGCTTGTTATCATTATAATAGGAGGAGATAGGACCGCACAAACATGGCCGATCCTCCTACCCTTATCATTTTAATATTTTTTTTATCATTGTGGTGAATGTGGTACGGTGCCGTCGCTCCGCGCGGGAACAAAGAGGATCGCGGACGGAGCGGGCTGTGAAGGTGGTGCGCGTCGCCGTCGCACCGCGCCGGTGAGGCCGAAGGGACCATTTCCAGAGCGGGCCGCAGCTGGGGTTTGTGGCTGGAGTGGGCCACAGCGGAGGGTCGCAGTGCCATCATGTCATGCCGGTCGAGGAAGAGCTGCGGTCTTAGGTTGTGGCGGTCCAGCAGGGGCTGGCCGGCCAAGCCGACCGATGGCACTCTAGGAGGCGGGACCCCCGCGGGTCCCGTGGTGGCACAACCGACCTACCATAAAGGCCGACCGTATTTCCAGAAAACCGGGGGGGTCATAACCCCCTGACCCTCCTTTAGGGAGGACCCCACCAAGGGCCACCGTTTCCGAAACAAAGGGTGGTGTGCCCCCTTCGCACCCCTCTTGGCTGCGAGCCGAGAAGCGACCGGCCTCTAAGTCGGGCCGCAGGTCGGGCCCAGCCGCGAGCCGGGCTGTGACCCACCGCGGACAGGGCCGCACCAACCATGCTGGACCCAGACCTGGTTCGGGTTGACCCGGTTCAGGCCGACCCAGGGGGTATTGGGCCGGGCCGGACCGGGCCCAAATCCCTTATTTTCTGACTATGTTCATTCAAATGCCAATATCAGGGGCTACAGACCTCCGATCAATGCACCGTCAGTTTCATTGGGATCCTTAGATCAAGGCGGTCATTTCATTATGTTAAACTCGAGTTTTCGGTGATTTTTGGGTATAGACGATGTGGTTTGAACCTGAAACCAACTGGGCCCTTAGAGCGGAAACACTTATAACATAACGACCGGACGTCTGAATGATGTGTCATCAATCACGTTGATTTCCTCTTAGTGAGAAGTTTATTTTGGCTTACTCCATTTGAGGTTTAGACATAGCTAGAGTACGTCCGGGTTGGTTTTAGCTTAAAAACCATCCGGGACCCTGGAATGGAAAAGCAAATATCTCTCTGACCGGGTGTCCGATTGACGCGTCGTCTGTCGCGTTGAGTTCATATTGAAGATACAGAACTTTTTGATATATCAACTATAGACTTCGTGACAATTTATGTATCAGACCCTTGGATTGTGGGGCGATCCCTTCCAGAATCGAGCGTGCTGTGTTTGGGAACCCTAGAGATGGCTGCGACTGCGATGACGACGACGACTGTACATGGATCCTACGTGGGTTCGACAGTGAGGACGACTGTACTTGGATCCTCCATGGGTTTGGAAGTGATGACGACTATACTTGGATCCTACGTGGGTTCGACAGTGATGGTTAATTTACTTCGATCCTATGTGGGTTTGGCAGTGACGACTTTTGTACTTGGATTCTACGTGGGTTTGGTAGAGGAGATGATTCAGATGCTAAATCCAATCATCTCCACCCCACTTCATGAGTAGTATACCTGTGTTAGCTGAGTCTTTACTTTCAATAATTATCATTGATGTTATTGAGTTTCCGTCATGTGTGGATTGGGTTGTGCTTTGCTGTGTGGATTGGGTTATGCTTTCATATGTGGACTGGGTTGTACTTGGGCTCATTAGTTGGAGCAGATCTGGAATTGATAACATAGGTATATGTATGGGAATATACCTAAGTAGAGTTGGTTGTAACTTTGTGATTGTAACTTTCCTTTGTGGTTTATCCTTTTTTGATTCTGGGAGGTCTTCGTGGGTCTTGGGGTCCCTATTGAGTATCATATATTCAACCCTGCATGGGTTATGCCCGCACTACATTGTGTTGGTTTTAGACGACAAACAACACTGTTGGTGGTTGAGGCTTGTGGAGCAGGACGGTACCCGGAGGTGGACTATCAGGTGGGATGTACACGGTGTGGACGGACGGATTGAAGGGGCATAGGAGACCATATGTACCCACCCTTTATGTGGGGTTTCCGGAGGACCACTTGGTGGTTGCTACTTTACTTTTTAGCTATTGTACGTTCTTTTCTCAGTTGTACTGTACTTTCTGTTGGGTTTGTATATTAGCCCATTTACTTTCCAACAATTTCTTTTTTACTCATTTTACTTAGTGTCTACATTAGCTTGCATACTATGTGGTGTTTGTTTTCTTATATAAAGGTAATTCAATCCCTTTTATCGGGATTTACTCCTTTGGTGCTAGTCTCCAGCCCCTTGCTTATGGAAGGCAGGCATGGGGTAGTCACAGCACGGGCCCCGAGGATGGGGCGTGACATACTATGCATCCTCTAGCAAAAACCACCATCTCAAACTATCTTCGTGTACCACATATACATATCGCATTTGCATCAAGGGACTACTTGTCATAATGGACCGCTTTTTCTTTCCCAAACTGTTTTCTACTTCTTATTTCACTTTATATTTAATACATGAGATCCCCAAAAACCCTTCATGAACCATTCCCGCTATCACCATCATTTTTCATGGAATCCTCCTCATTATAAACATCACCATTCACGAATTTCTCCCTCTTGAACCACTCTCGGACATCACTAAATTCACAGAACAAAAATGTTTTCAAATGAAACTTTCCCTCACATAAATGATGGTATAAGCACTCCTTATTTATGAAAAATAATCCTCATAATATTCCAATATTATATTAACTAAATCATTGATGTGGTATAGCCGTCAAAATGTTACATTTTTTCCACAAACTATTCTTCCCTACAAAATCCACATACCCCCAGTATACCTTCGTGACGGTTAAAATGACCATCTCTTTTCACCCAAAAAAAATCAATCTCGTGTATCATAAGACATCAACATACCATTAGCCTCTAACAAACTAGAATCATCCTGATGAACCGTTTTCTATACGTGATCAACATACAGTTCCCTATGGTCTTCATAACACATCTATACAGAATCCATCACTTGTCAATTTCCATAGCCATTCCACATACCACCTTTTTCATTCCACAAATTATGGTTCATTGTCTGTGTACTTTGTACCCCTATGAATAAATATTACTATTTCTAGAACCAAAATCCCAATTTTGAGGCCCAAAAACATTGGGAAATGTGCCACTATAGAAACAAGCTTCAGAATACACCAACCATACTCTTACACAGTAATCTGTCTTATCCAAAAAATACATTCATAGCCGAAATATACTGATACGACACCTTAAGGTATTATTTCCCAACAATCCCCCCCTTGGATTTTCTATAATACATTAATAATTTGATATCTCATTTATGATTCTTCAATCTATTAATATATTCATATATAAGGATTAATATAGAGATGAAGGATTTACTAAAAAAATACTCTAATCCCATATGAGTAATTCTTAGTTTGAGAAACACGTGTATAATGAAGATTTCATCAATGAATCACATCATTCCATGACCAAACCATTATTTTTCATTATTCATGAACCTATGCTATCGTAATATATATCTTTTGATTGATCATATTTAGCATCATCAGATACAATATGCCCCCTCTGTAACTACACACCCTAACATCGTCAACTCCTCATATCTCACTACTCTACCTAACAACTTCTCACTATGTCTTTTTTAATAAATTTCTCCCATTTTATTGCCAAAATTTCACCCCTTTTTTTAAAAAACCACAATATCACTTCTTCATAGTCTTCTATATGGTAATGAACACATATTACCACATTATGAGAAACAATGAAAACCTTGTGGATTAGGGGATCCACATTAATATTTTTTCATGTGCGGTAAAATGATTGAACTCCTATATCCATTCAATGCCTTTATTATTCTTCTTTGTGTAAGGAAATTCTCAAAAACAACTACAAAATGTTGTTTATAGGCACATACTCCATATCCATAATCCCTTCATCAATGTTCTCATTCATAATAATATTTTCTATTTAAGTTATATTTTTCCTTGACTGATGTACTTTATATATGGTAATATTTATAACACTTCAATTGTCACAATGGATTCAGATCCAAGAACTCACTTCAACTACAATATAATCATGCTTCTACTTCATCCAAAATATTTTTTCAGATTATTTTTTTGCTTCAAGATACTCCTTATATACAATGCTTTGTGACATTAAATCTTATTTTATGTTTATCTAATAAATTAAGAATCCACCAAGATAGAATGTACTAGCTAACATTGATTTTGTGTCAATTTTATATCCCCCCAAATCTTCATCTTCATATCCCGATAACTTTTTTTGAGATTTTTCTTTGTACATCAATCTAATATACACCATTATTTTTATATAATTAATTATTATATTTGTAACACCTTACGATTTCATAGTACATTATCCCATTAAAGTAATTCAATATCTTCTGTTACAAACAACACTGAGTTCCATCGCACCATAACATATAAAACTAGTAGTTCAAAAAGCGGTTATGAATAGTATTAACTAAATTTTTAATCTTATATACTCCATATAATTTTAAAATACATATTATGTGTTTCTTAGATATAATATAAGAAAAAATTATTTTTTTAGATAAAAATTGTATTTTCTAAAAAATGAAATATTACAGCATTTTAATGGAGAACCATTTTTAAAACCAAAATATGAAACTATTATATATTAAATATAATGAATTAAAATTATTCTTTAGAAGTGGTATATAAAACATTAGTTTGGATAAATTTTCGGTACTTTTTTAATAAAAATAATATTTTGATGAATAATTAAAAATACAAAATTTTAATTGAAAAAAACATTTTTTATAGAAATAATTTATTGTGTTTAATTATGAATTTATATGTTTTGGAAGTATGATTAGATTATATTTTTACCATTCCATAAAATTTTGGTCATTATAAGTAATTTTACATATAAATTTGATAGAAATACATTTCAATCTTTGGACGATTTTTACCTTTTTAAACCCCACTTTTTTGTTTTGATAACATGAATTAATTTTAAAATAATAAATGAAACCTCTATGTTTTTAATTTTGTAAAATAGACTTCATTTTTGAATTTAGAATATCATAATTATCTTATGGTGAATTTTTTGTATTTTCAGTTCAATTTTTGATGAATAGTAAAAAAGACTATGTTATTATTTAAAACAGACTCTTTATTTAAATAATTATTTATTATATTTTAATTTTTTTATTTAAAATTAGATATATAATACCTATATATGTTTAATTTAATTAAGTTGACTTATTTAATAATAAAATTAGATGTCTAAACTTGTATTCAACTTTTTAACGTTTTTACCCTCCTTCTAGGGTCATTTATAAATTTTCATATAACTTATTTTGACCACTTCTGTCAGTTTAATTTCAAAACTCCAAGAGACACATTGAAATAAGTTATTAAAATGTGGTTAAATAAGAAGAAAATAATTTTTTTTTGAATATTAACTTTTGACTTTTATTTACAGCGGTTAAAAGTAATTGTGGAAATTAATGGTAAAAATGAAATTATAATTACCTGAAAACATATCCAAATTATATTGTATTAGTGGAATTAAACCAAAAAAACCTTTGGAATAAAATACAATCCACTTTGGCCCACTTGTTTTATATTAGGATATTTATTATTATTTTATTTAAAAAAAAGTTAAAAGTGTTAATTTCAAAGATTAATAACATAACCATTTTTTATATTGGGTTGAACAGTATAAAAATTTGTCTATAAATATTCATTAAAAGATAATAATATTTCCAAAGATATGGAATATTATTTATAAAATTTTAGACATTAAATAATTTAAATTATTTATAACACAATCATGATGCAATAATTATCTTATTAAAGAACGAATAAAATAAATTTTATTATAAATATTAAAATAAAAATAATTTCAAAGATTTTATGACATCCAAGAATTTTCTTGGCAAATATTACATTGGTTTGATTAAATGTATCTTGTACTAAATAATCATGTTTTGATGATTTCCCAAAAAACCAAATACCAAATAATGTCAAAATTGACATAAATTAGTTTTATAAAAATTACTAAATTATTGTTTGATATAATATTCCCAAAAATTTAAGGCTCGATAGAAGATATTAAATAATATTATATATGTCATTACTGAACCACTTGAGGTTATCTTCGATGTTTATAGTATGTTTATTAACTATATAGTGTAAGAAAACTAGAAGACACGATAAACGTTAAACTATTTAACGAAGAGTTAAATCTAAATGATAAGGTTAAAATGGAAGCATAAACCTATCTAATACCTATTGGCTGAGAATATTTTGACCCATAACCACCTAATACTATAAATAAATTCATTATGATCCATTATAAAATGAATATTATTGTATAATAAATAAATATTTTTATCTTTTCCTAGTGTGACCCTCACCCCTCTTATAAAAGGGAACTTCCCCTTCTCTCAAAATCACAGCTCCAATGCCATTTGGCTCAGAAAAACCCTACCCAAATATCCTTTTAACATCAGTCACATCAACCTAGAGTCCTTAATTTAATCGGAAAGCCATCCTATGTGGCCCGTTGCATCAACTCAAATGGAAAATCCCGAAGATGAGGTAATAATTTCACCACACTCTTTCAAGTTCTTTATTTCTTCCACATCTCTTTCTTTATTGTTTCAATTCCAAAATAATAAATCCAATACCTACTACATATTTATATATTATTATATATATGGTACAACCATATTTGTTGTTCTATCCATCCTATAAATGAACAAGTAACCATAGGTGTGTACGTAGTGCTTTCTGTCTCAACCTCACGGTGTAGTTTGTTATTCGAACACTTAATTATTTTGATTGGTATAATAATTAAGATAAATGATGTAAATAATAAATATAACATGTTAATGATTTTTTATATATAATATAACATCAAATTAAATAATATTTCACAATCAATATAATTATATTTTCACTCGTGCGTAAGTACGGATTAGCATCTTCATGATGTGATGAGTTTCATTCCCATGTTCACCATTCAGGGATGCTTATAAAAATATATATAATTAATAATTATGTAATATATAAAATAAAAATGATACTAGATATATATATATATATATATATATATGATCATACATATATCTTATTCAATTACATCCGTTCAATATGATATGAAAATGGGAACAACGTTAATGCGTACGTACGACCTACCATCGCCATAAATTGTGCCTTCCATTTCAAATATCTATCTATTATAAATATTTATATTCTAAAAATATATATGATATAAAAATAAAGTTCTATATTTTGGATCAAATTTTAAACATGATCTAAATGATACGATCAAGAATAAAAAGTTAAAACACGTACGATAGATAAGGCATTTATTATTCAAAATGTTAATTAAAGATGAAAATCATTATTAAATGGGTAGTATAAAGTCATAAATGAATCATTTATGATATAATAAATATTAATATGGTTCTGGTATATTTTAATAACATACTATGGTCATTATACATGCGTTTAAACGTACCCTCGACCAGTGGAAAGTGTAAGGTAAGGGTTAATTCTCAATATCATTATTATTTGAGATTGTTTATGAGTATGTATTTAATGGGACAAATATATCATCAATGCCCGTATTTCATAAAAATGTTTTCAAAATGAATTTTTATGTCATTTTCCAAACAAGGTACTTTATGAACTTTTTGAAAAAATTAAGATAATAATTTTTATTACATTATATAGTGGGTGCATCTATTTTCCACCATTATAACATCATTGAATCTTCCCCTACATGTTTTTAAGAATATTTTCAAAATAAATATTTTATTTTATAATTATGTGACTCTTAAATTATATTAAAATAGAAAGAGATATTTCTCTAAAATATATTTTATTTTATCTATTTCAACATCCTTTGAAAAGTTTCACACATATTTGAAGATGATTTATTATGATACAAATATTCCATATTATATTAATGTTTTTGTTATATGTTTCACAGTGGATGAGTTATTTTTATACCATTCATGGGTTATGGTTAATGTATTGACATTTTGTATGCTAGTTTTCTTACAAATGTTTATGTTTTGTTTCAAACTTTTCACATGAAGAATGTATTGGACTTATTATGTGAGGGGTGGAGCCTGCTACAACTTATTGATGCATCAGAAGGTATCATGAAACAATTAGACATGGAATTGGTTGAGGCCTTTACCAATTTTGATATATGGTTTTGGCTAATGCCTACATCATTTTTAAATGCTTTGGATAAGGCCTTAACAAGATGTTTTAGAATTTCTGGAATTATACATTCCCTCATTATGAAAATAATATTGATGGTTCATGTTGTTTTTAGACTAATAGAACAACCATGACTATGTTTTATCATGGAATTATTTAGTCATCTCATATTATCTCCATAATATGTTCATGTTTACTAAGACTTGCATTTTAAAATATTCACAATGCCTAATGATTGTGTTATCTTCTACTTTATTGCTTACCCTTACTAAGAATTTGAGCTCACCCCATTCTTATGTTTTATTTTCACAAGATTCCAAGAAGTGTATTATGATTGATAAGAAGGGTTAATCTAGGGTATTAATGGAGTTTTCAAATTATCATTTATGATGTGTTTTATTTCTTAAGGTGTAATATAACATTAATATATGTAATCTATTTTCCAAGACAACTAAATTGATCATTCTTTCTGGACATTATTTAATGTAATCATGCCAATGTATTAAAATAATGAACTGACTTTGGGCTTCTAGGGTTGGGGTGTTATAGTTGGTATCAGAGGTAGTTTTGTACAAACCTTAGAAAATTGATTTAGATAATATATTATTAGAGAACACTGTCCAAAGATAGACTTTTAGTATTAGGATAGAAGTAATTCCTAAAATTTTAGTAATGTAGAGATTTTGATAATATTAAATGAAATACATCCATGTCTGGATACGAGTCGGTAGAGGCAGCTCCGGCACAGATGTACCTAGGAGTGAAAAATCCGACAAGGGGATTGAGGTTTGACCCCAGGTATCTTGGTACACAACAATGGGCCTTATTGTACTCTTGGTTTTGACACTACTGGGTGATATGCTTAGATTAATTCAAGTTTTCATTAAAATCCATTATAAAGAATTTAAGAGTAAATACTACCTCAAAGAAAAAAAATTATGCTTATAGATTATATGCAAAATCATTTCAATTTACATTAGGTATTTTTCAATTTTGGAATTATCCATTGATATTCATAAACTAACATAGTGTATTCCATTCTTTATAAATGGTTCCTAGTAGAAGCAATGCGAATTATAGGAATATGAATGATAGAAATATTAAGAATGATCATATCTTTCATGGTATTAAGAAAACATTTAAAAGGGAACAGTCTCCCCTGTATTCTCATTATATGTACAAATAATATCATGTTTTAATAAGATACGTAATTAATTCCTTGAGTCCATTGGATTTGAAGGGATGAAAGAGAATAAAATGATGGAAGAGAGAAATATTGATAATGGGAAGAGGGTAAAGAATGATTTCCATATAAGTGGTAAATATGGAAAAAATCACCTTGGTATACGCATGAAGGGAATGGGAGTTTGTTAGGAATTTGAAGAAAAAGGACACCTAGTATGGGATTTCATTAGTAAGAAAATGGTTTCTAATGTACAATACTTCATCTGCAAAGAGTTGTGACACTACACAAATTAGTGTCCAAATCATCAGAGAATACCTCAAATGTTACTGTTAGATAATAATCCAGTTATGATACTGCCATAGATAAAGTGGAATGATTAGTGTTCTAATATTTTTGTTAAACTATTGTGTCATTTGAGTATTGTATTAATTATATTCATGTTATACGAATCATAGAGTATACAAGGATTGAACTGCAATAATATATCATTAAAGACGTTAGATTGTGGGGAACCAAGATAAGTGACTCAGTAGTTGGTTTAATTTTTTGAAAAATATATGGTTAAGAGAAAGATAAACCATAATATAGTTGTGATACTGAGGTAGTGATTTTGGAATAATATATGATAATTTTGGATAAATTATTTTGGATATTCTTGATTACCATTAAAATGAATAATGATATTTATATTCTATCACTATTTGAGTTTACAACATTTTGGGATATAAGGAGTATATACAGTATTCTATACAGAATAGGAACTCATGATTGTACTCAATAATGTTTTATTGTAATTCAGGGTGTCATAGTGTTTTAAAAAATATATATAATGATGGTATTCAGGTGTAATTGTGTGGAAAAAATGTCTTCATTATGTTTACCTTCTTTATAAATTTTGGACCATGAGCTTGGAAAATTGTATTTTTGGTATGTCTAAAGGTTGGAATCAATTATTTATGACATTTGATACTATTGTAATTTTTAAATGATTTATTGAGATTATTTTTTTAATTTCATAAAGAGGACAACCAGGAGGTAAGGTGACAACCTATCGCATCTGGCAAGGCCATGAGACATCAACCTACAAATGATGGGAGACAAGGGTGGATCACCTACCTCTATCATATGTGATGTCCTAGTTTTTATAATGTAGTTTTAATAAATATTCTGAAAAATGAATTATAAATTCTTTTTCAAACCCTATACGATTAGAATAAATACAATATTTTTTAATTCTATTATCTTTTGGAGTGAAAGATGATTTTGCATTTGGAATTATTTGGTTGATGAAACTCTACATTTCAAGTATATTTTTTTGTTTTTATTCTATGAATTAATAAATTCATAAATTTTAGGGAAGGGATCTTAAAACCAAAAAATGTGTTTTCTTAATACCTTATGTTTTGTTGAACTACCATTATTTTAAATCATCATAGATTGATGGGGTTGAGGCCATCAATTTTACACTTGTTTATGATTTATGACTTAAATCAATCCTTGTAAATATTTACATTTTTTCTATAATTATGTGTATCTAATTTCCAATTGTTCTATTTTAATTCAGATCATAATTTAGTGGTGACTTTTTCATTCCATTTCCCTCTTATAAAGACGTAATTTTATTTACCCAATTTATGATGTGGTTTTTCCACAATGGTATTTCACTATTTTTAACCATTTAATTTCAAAAAAAATTCAAATTGAAAGGAAACAATTTATGGAAGGGGGGTATAATGTAACCCCCCCAATATTTCATGGTATGTTATCTCATTAATGAAATTCAGTAGTTTTTGCTACACACAACACCGAGTTTGAGCGTACCACAACTTACCAAACTAGCCGTTCAAAAAGTGGGTATGAATAGTATTAACATCATTTTGAATCTTATAAACTCTATATAATTTTGAAATCCATATTATATGTTTCTTATATATTATATATGAACATAATATTTGTTCCGATAAAAGTAGTATTTTTAAAAAAATGCAATTTTTCTGCATTTTAATTAAGAACCCTTATTAAAAACAATATTTTACACTCTAATATATTAAATTTTATGAAATTAAATTCTTCTATAAATGTGGGACATAAAATTTTAGTTTGGATAATTTTTTGGTACTTCTCTGATAACTTTCATATTTTGATGAATAATTAAAAATACTAATTTTTAATTGAATTATTTTAATCAAAATAATTTATGTTGGTAAATTATTCATTTTAATTGTTTGTAAGTATAATTATATTACAATTTTACAAGTTAATACAATGTAGGTCATTATAAGTAATTTTACATTTAAATTTGTCATAAACACATGTCATTCTTTGGATAGTTTTTACTTTTTAAAAACCCGCTTTTTTGGTTTTGACAATGGGAATTAATTTTAAATTAATAAATCCAAATTATATGTTTTTAATTTGTTAAAATAGAATTAATTTTTGAATTTATAATATCAAAATTAACTTAGGGTGAATTTTTGGTATTTTTTTTTCAATTTCTGATGAATAGTGAAAACACTACATTTTTATTTAAAACTGACTTTTTATTAAAATAATTATTTATTTTATTGAATATTATCTAATTTAAAAATAGATATATAATACCTATATAAGTTCAATTTAATTAATTGGGACATTTTATAATAAAATTAGATGTATAAATTTTATTAAACTCTTTAACGTTTTTTACCCAACTTCTAGAAGCATTTACAAATTTTCATAAAGCATAATTTTACCACTTATGTGAGTTGAATTTCAAAAATCCAAGAGACACAGTTTACATTAGTAAGTAAATTTTGGTTTAATAAGATGAAATTTTTGGTGAATAGTATCTTTTGAATTTTATTTACCGTAGTAAAAAGTAAATAAGGTAATTAAGGGTAAAAATGATATTATAATTACCCTAACACAAGTTCTAATTCTATTGGATAAGTGGAATTCGACCAAAAACAACCATATAAATTTACAATATGGTCCTCTTTGGTCCAATTTAATTAGATTAAGTCATTTAATATTATTTTATTTAATGATGATTTAAAACCGTTATGTTCAAAGGTTAATAACAAACCCCTTTTTTATATAGGGTTAAACACAATAAGAATTTGACTATAAATATAAAATATAAAGATAAAATTAGTTCCTATATAATGGTAGTTTATTTATAATATTTATACATTATTTAATTTAATTTATTTATGACCCAATGATAATGCAGTAATTACCTAACTAATGAATGAATCAAAAAAATGGTACTATAAATATTAATATAAAAATAACATCACTGTTTTTATTAAATCCACTAATTTTATAGGTTAATATGACATGATATGGTTGAATAAATGTATCTATTTCGAATAAATCATGTTTGATGACATTTAAAGAAACGTAGTACCAAATAATGTCAAAATTGACAGAAATTAGTTTTTTTTAAAATACCATATTATTTGTTGATATAATTTTTCAAAAAAAATCTATGTTTTTGAAAAATGGCATAAATAATATTATATATTTCAATAATTTTCCACTTCAAGTTCTCATGGATGTTTAGTGTAAGTTTATTAACCATATAGTTTAAAAATACAATAAGACATAGTAAATGTTAAACTATTTATCGAAGAGTGAAATCTAAAGGAGAAAGTTATAATGGTAACCTAGAATTGTCTAAAAACTTTTTGTTGATATTATTTAGAACCATAACCACATAAAACTTGAAATAGATTTATTTGGTGTTATTATTAACCGAATATTATTGTATAATAAATTAATAATTTAATCTTTTCCTAAAGTGACCCTCACCCCTCTTATAAAAGGGAACTACCCCTTCTCTTAATATCACAGTTCCAAAGCCATTTGGCCTAGCCAAACCCTACACAAATATCCTCCCAAATTCCCTAAAATCTACCTAGAGTACTCAAATTGATCAGGAAGACAATTATGGAGCCCTTTTGATCAACTCAAAAGGAAACATGCGAAGAAGAGGTAATAAGTTCACCACTCTTTCTAGTTCTTTTCTTCTTCCACTTCCTCTTTATTTGTTGTTTCAATACCAAAATAATAAGTCCAGTACCCCCTAAATACTATGATTTTATTATATATATGGTACAACCATGTTTTTTATTCTATCCATCCAATAAATGAAAAATTCACCATAGGTGCGTATGTACGGCTTACCGTCTCCACGTCGTGGTGTAGTATGTTATTAAAAATATTCATTATTTTTAGGGATATAATATTGAGTGTAAATAATGTAAATAATAAATATAACATCATAATGATTATGTATATCTGATATACCCTCCAATTTCATACTATTTCACCATCAATATAATGATATTGTCGCTCGTGCGTACGTACGGATTACCGTCTCCACAAGGCGATTAGATTCATTCCCATGATCCCAATTCAATGATGATTATAATAATCTATATTATTAATAAGTATGAAATATATTAAATAATAATGCTACTTGAGATATATATATATATATGTACTTACATATATCATATTCACTTATATCTATTCAATACGATATGAAAATGAAAAAAACATTTATGCATATGTATGGACTACCGTCACCATAAAATGTGCCTTCAATTTCATATATCTATCTGTTATAAATATTTAAATTCTAAATACATATGATATATAAATAATGGTTTATAATTTGGATTTTTTTAAATCATTATCTAAATGATACAATCAAGAATAACAAGTTAAAACTTGTACGATAAAGAAAGAAATTATTACCCAAAATGTTAATTAACATGGAAATAATTATTAAATTGTTGTTATAAAGTCATAAATGATTCTGTTATGATGTAACAAATATGAATATGGTTCTGGTATAATTTAATAACATACTATGGTCTTTATACAGGAGGTTAAACAGACCCTCGACCAAAGGAATGTTCAAGGTAAGGGTTAATTCCTCAATCTCATTATTATCCGAGATTGTTTATGAGTAAGTATTTATTGGGACATATTTATCATAAATATACAAAATTTATAAAAATGTTTTCAAAATGAATCATTCTGTCATTTTCAAAACAACGTACCTTATGACTATCTTGAAAAAATAAAGGTATGAATGTTTTTTAACTTATACGGTAGGTGAAACTATTTTCCACTGTTATAACATCATTAAAGCGTCCCTTACAAGCATATAATAATATTATCAAAATAAATGTTTTCTTTTATAATAATGGGACTCATAAATTATTTCAAAATAGAATGATATATTTCTTTCAAATAGTTTTGATTACACCAATGTCAGCATCCTTTAAAACAATTTACAGTTGTTTGAAATTAATTTATTATGATACAAATATTCCATATTGTTTTTTAAGGTTTTTGATATTTTTTACTATGGATTAGTAATTTTGTTTACCATTCATGGATTATGGTTAATGTATTTACATTTTTTATGATTGTTTTAATGTGAATTATTATGTTATGTTTTAACCATTTCACAGGAGTAATGTATTGGACATAGTATGTGACGGGTGGAGCCTGCTATAACTCCTCGAGGCCTGAGTATGTATTATGATTGATAAGCAGTGTTAAGCTAGGGGATTAATGGCGTTATATAAAGATCATTGATGTTGTGTTTTATTTTCTAATGTGTAATTTATTGTTCACATTTGAAATCTATTTTCAATGACAACTAAACTATTCGGTCTTTTGGGACATGATTCCTTATAATCATGCCAATGTATTAAAATAATGCACCAAGTGTGGGCTTCTAGGGTTGGGGTGTCACAATATTATTGAAAAAAATAGATTTCATTGGGATTTTTAATACCATGTTATATTAGAGGTATCAAAAACAATATTTGTTTGGGTCACTGTTAATTACAATAGGATTTAATGATCTACCCGTATTTTATGAAATTGGCCACCTAACCTTTATCATCTAGATACAATTTAATTTGGGTTTCCATCAGATTCATTAGCCCCTTGAATTTTACATTCTATAACATATAAATAATATTTAGTGTATTTAAATTTATAAATTCATTTTAAATAATTTTCTTGAGAAACATTTAAACCAAGGAAAAATGTATGTTCACCAATCATTGACATTTGAAACTAACGTTTCATGAATTTGTAAATTTATTTGCTATATTCTTCATATGGTCCACTGATGATTATTTCATCGACAAATAGAAGAACTGTCATCATTTGATAACATTCTTTTTTGAAATATTGATTATAATCAACTAAAATATTTAGGAAACTAAAATTCTTCAGAAATTAATTTAGCCATGAATAATATGCTCTATTGGATTTCTGCAAATCATATAAATCCTTCATTATCCATGAACAATTTTTCACGTATTTATGATTGATAAAACCATATGGATACTCAATTTAAACATATTCATTCATAACTTCATTTAATGTTCTGAATTGAAATCCATATAGACACATTGGGATTTATTTATACTAATACGGAAAAGAAGTATATGACTATTTTTATTCTTGACATAGGTAAAAATGTTTCATCAACATCAATTCATTTTATCTGGGTATACACTTTTTACATACTAGTAATTATATGTTTCAAATCCCCATACGATATTCATTCATCTTATTACAAAACACCATTGTCGTCCCAATAAAAATCTTCTCTGTTGGCCTTGAAACAATACCCCATGTGTTATTTTTTTCAATTTGCTCAATCTATTCATTCATAGACTGAACCCAATTCTCAACACAAGTCCTTTATCAAATCCTTTAGGATCTACCTATCATAATTATAATGATTTCAATTGACTATTCAACCAACATGACTACACTCGAGCTGTCTGATCAATAAATATGTTCTGTCAATACTTTTCGACTCTTTTCATATGTCTTGGTGCAGATAGTTAGTTGTTATCATTCAATTCATTATCTGGATCTTATTTTGAATCAAATTATAGAACATGAGTGTCACATATTCATCTTTCCTCTTCAATACTATCTTATTGAGACTTATAATTTATTTTCTAAATATTATTCTCATTTTACACTATATTTATATCATGACATTCAACTACTTTTCCATGAATCATGATGAATATTTTTATGCAATTATTTACATTAAAAATCCATATAATATACTATTATCTCCATGAGATTCAATCATCATGTGTTTCTCCTCTTCGATAATGAAACACTTACATCCAAAGAGTCAAAATTAAATCAATGATGGATTATTTACATACCATATCTCATATAGATTCTTCACCTATACAAATAATAATGATCACAAAATTTGATGTGTATAATACTATCATCACTACTTAATTCATAAATATATTTGGGAGATCATTCTCAATTAGTATTCTTGTCCCCATGTTGATAACAATATGATCTCTCATCTCAACTACTTGATTACATGGCAGAATACTTACTAATCAATCACAATTCATTGTCGCATTTTTCTTGAGATAATCCTTCCCTTGGAAATATTTGAACTTTGTTCAAATATCTATTTGGATATTCTAGATTTTCTAACATAGAATCTTTTCAACTTCATGTCGATATATTGTAATGTAACTAATCACCTTATACTTGTTGGTAGTTATTGATACCCATTGCATTCTGATATATTTATCAATAAAGAGAAAATAATTTGTCATCCCATATAGATATCTTGGTGAAATTGGTCCACACACATCAATATGATGAAACTCAAGAAATCATGTGGATCATTTCCCTATTTCCATATATTTCATTCAAACAATCTTCTATTGTTGGAAGACATCACATGTATGTTTACGATATCGTGTAATCTAGGGAGATCTCATGCAACATTTTGTTTCCCCATATCATACATGAATGTATGGCTCATGTGGAAAACACATTTATGCTACAAACTATTTTATTTTTCCTTGGATGGAAAGAAAACATCTTATTCACCACTCACACTGTATAGAACCCCTTTTTTACTATTTCACTCGAATACAAAAACACATATTTTCCCCTGATGATGTATAATTTCATATAAAAAATATGTCATGTTTGAAGACATACAAGTGACTTACACATAATAATTTTTGACTAAGACCTTGAAAAACTCATACATTTTTATGTCTCATATATTTTCCAAAAAAAAAATTCCTATATAAAATAATTTTCAACACTACATCATTACCAGATCTTATGATTCATTCTTTATCATACATGATTCACATAACTAGATCCTTGTTTCTTATCATATTAATAGGTGTATCATATTTTAATAATCCATATCATGGTGTGATATGATTCTATTAAATTAATTTCATGAAACCACTGCATGTGAAAATAATTTATTATTCATCCATGTTTTTGGATTCAAAGCTCATATGGATTGATACACAGGACATTCCTTAGAAAATGATTGACCATTTTCATCTTATATAGATTCAAATAGATTCAACCATTTTATCTCATTGGATGATACATTATGTCTTATACTTATAACAAACATCATACTTCTTCATCTCATTACATTATGTTATTGATGAGCAATATATTTCCATGTATCCAAATCCTCCACACATAAAATAATGACCATTAAATGATGACATGGAAAATTGATCTCTATATGACTACCTTTTTTGGTCATGTCACCTTTTGTACAACTTTTATATAGAACAAACATTTTAGTAGTTTCCCATATTTAAACAAACATAGTTTCTTATGTGGGGTACATTCCAATATTTTAATACTATACCACTAATTATCCCTTGTGTTCTATGAATCTTATGATTATACTTCATACCCAAATCGATTTTCAATCTCATATTGGGTATTTGTGGTCTAACATCAATGGTTACTCATATATATTTTCTTTCAATCCCCATACCGTCATTATTTAGATTTTACAACGGCTTAAGTTCTATTGGATAACTATGATCAACATTTCTATTTTAGTTTCCCATGTTATCTGATTTCCTAATGTTGTTCTATGAGTCAACCTTTTTCATGATCATTAACACTTCATCAATGACTGATGACTTTCTCTTCATGTTCTTTGATATGTTCAATTTTATCTCTTCTAGTTTCAGTCCAACTATCGATATCTATTTTATATACTTCAATTTTTATCTTGTACGCAACATCCTTATTGATACACTATAGAATTGATGACTTCATTTTTTCAATTAATTCATTTAGCACAGAAATCAATTCTTCTTATTGATGTATATAATGTTTGGTATAATGGATTACTTTGTTTTATTTCTTTAATTTTTCTATTCAAACATCAATCTCTTCAAACGATGATTATAACTCATCATTTAGGTCAATTTTTCCTCCATAATTACCTCCTTCATTATCTCTTTCTTATTTTGTTAAGGAATTTCAGAGAACTACAAAAAAACATCAACATAATGATCCCTACAGTCCTCCAACTCATCTTTCCTATATTCTTATTAAATTTCATCTTATTGTGAAACAACATTTTACTTTTTTAATAAATTTCTTGTAATTACTTTTCATACATTTCACAATGGATGTTATTGTTGGGATTTTTATCATTGTATTTATTTTCATCTTAAATATCATTAGTACACTTGGTTGTAAAATGTCCAATCATTCAAAATCATGTGTTTGAAAATCTATGACTGCCTTTGAATTTTTTTTCCTCTTTGCAGATTTTATTAGAGAAATTTATAGACATTATCCAAATTTCCATCCTCATGAAAATATTCAAAAGAATCATTATTCGCGGCCTTGAATACAACTTAATTGGGCATAACCTTTTCAACTAAATCATTATAATAATTTCTAATTTATTATTAAATGAGAGTACTGTCAGGACCCTTCCTCGGGGCCAATGCCGCGACTACCCTAAGCCCGCCTTCCATATGATAGGGACTGACGACTAGCACCAAAGGTGTCAATACTAATAAAAAGGGAAGTAATTTCCTTTATAAAAGTAAGCAAACACAATAGGGTACGCAACAGAAGAAAGCACTAAGTAATACAGAATACATAAGTTAGTGCTGAAAGGAAAGGGGCCGGAAATACAAGCCCAACTGTAAGTACAGTACAACTGAAAAGCTACTACAACTATTGTAAAGTAAAAAATCAACCACTAAGCTGTCCTTCAGGATTCCCACCTGAAGGGTGGGTATATGTGGCATCCTCAGCACCTCGGGTCTAACCGTCCTCTCCTTGTACGTCTCACCATGTTGTCCACCTCTCGGTACCGTCCAGATCCACAAGCCTCTACCTCAATCAGTGTTGTCTGTCATCTACATCCATCACAACGTAGTGCGGGAATAGCATGTGCAGGGCTGAGTATATGATACTCAGTAGGGACCCCAAGACCCCTGAAGTTCTACTAGAATCCACGAAGGATAAAACACAGAAGAAAGATACAATCATGAATTATCAACCAACACTACATAGGTATATGCCCATACATATACCTCAGTTATCAATCATAGTTCGGGTCCAACTCTCGATCCCAAGCACAACCCAATCCACACAGGAAAGCAAGTCAATCATATAGATAATATTGAATAAATGTCAATACTCATCTCCCACAGGTATAAATCTTTCGTATAGCAATAGAGATGATCAGATGTATTCATTAATTCATCTAAGCTTTCAGACCCACAGAGGATACTAGACCAGCTAAGCTGTCGGACCCACGTAGGATACTAGACTAGCTACTCTGTCGGACCTACTCAGGAAACTAGTACAAAAGTCAATTGTCAGACCCACATAGGATACAGGTAAAATAGTCATCACTGTCAAACCCACAGAGGATTCTAGAACATTTTTCGTCATATTCGAACCCACGTAGGATTCCAGTACTGTAGTCTCCATCATCGAACCCACCGAGGATTCTAGTATGGTAGTCGTCGCAGTGGCAACCAGCTCTAGGGTTCCCGCACATAGCACGCTCAATTCCTTCAGGGTCTGCTCCTTGAGAAAAGAGATCATTACATCAAATATCACTAGGTCAATATTTTATGGACCCTAATGTTCCGTATCATCAAGAGGAACCCAATGCGATAGATGGCATGTCAATTAGATGCCTGGTCTGAGAGATATTGGTTTTTCCGTTCTAGGGGCCTGGTTGGAATTACGCTCATTCCAATCATGGACATTTTCAATGTTGTCCAAAACTCACGTAGATTATCGCAAAAGGACCGCTTCATCGGGAGGGTCCCCATGCCGCAGTCGGCATGTCGATCGGACGCACGATCATGATGTTATACGCATTTAAGAGAAACGGGCTCGGCTCGTTAAGCCCAGTGGACTGGTGGGCCGGGTCGACCCAGTTTTGGCGGGGTTGACCCCACTGGTGTCGGACCAACCCAGTGAAGCGTGCGGCCTGGTCCAGTGGAGCGATGCCCTGCCCGAGGGGCGCGGCCCGGCCTAGCGGGGTGCGGCCTGGCCCGGCGCAACGCAGCCTGGCTAAGCTGGCCGTGGCTCGGCCCGACTGGCCGAGCGATGCAGGGGGCATGGCCCCGTTGACTTCTAGAACCGGTGGTGATGCCCTCCTATCGGGCCTGCCGAAGCCGGCTGGTCTTCCCGAAGCGAGTGGCTCACATGGGTGGGTCGTGGTCCTCTTCTGCGACACCTACAGGTGCCGCTTCCATCATCAACTTGGCCTATTGACGAGACGGCCAGTTCACCCGCCGAAGGAGTCCACGAAGAGCAGGCGACGATCCTCTGCAGTGTGGTGCCATGGGGCGCCACGGTTCCACCAGCCCAGCCGGCTACGGCCGGCTGGTTCTTCTTCAGCCGAGCGGCCCACGGATGCAGGCCTAAGTTCTTCTCCATTCCGCAGCTTCCTCCATTCACCGCCACCTCTTCCATCAAAATGAAACAGGGGTCAATAGATGGTCATCGGGACATGTTCATTCATCCCATGCCCTCCGTGTTAGGAAGTATCATATGGTAGAAGATAAAACATGGTTTCAACAAGGGACTATGAACAATTTTATTCAATTAAAATTGAAATAAACCCCTACCTAGAAATAAGGTTCATTCATAGACGGAGTCACGAGGAGGCAGCGTCAACTCGTTGACATCAGCGAAAAAAAGGACGAGGATGGTGCATCGTCGGAATTCCTTGCGGTTGGCGCCTCTTTTGTCATGGCCAAAGATCAAAGAATATGATTGTTGTTTTTGGGTGGATCTTATTCAAAAGAATAACTCTATTCATCTATTTCTCAAGAGCTCTCCCAAAATTCTCTCAACACAAAGAGTGCCAAAATAAAATAATAGCTAAGGCTACAATTTTATTCACACTTGAATTTTCAAAATTCAAACATATTAATTAATTAATTTTAGGTTTCAATTAACTAATCAAAAGTTTTGGCAAAAATTAATGGGAGAGAGGGAGGTGAAGAGATCACATTAATTGAATGCAGAGTTGTCAAATAAATTAATGGGGGATTAATGGGGAGTTTAAGGGAGTTGAAAGGTTAGGGGTTCGTGTGGGCCCCACCTCATATTATCCTATCATGGGGGATTATGTGGGTGTGGGCGCCACCTATAACTTCCCCTAGTATGATATAATTAACTTCTTTAAATAAAATTGTGTACTAAAATTTTATTTATTTTATTTCAATCCCCAAAAAATTAACTCTCAACCCACATAAAACACAACAACTGTAATGGTCCCTTTAAAAGAATATCAGCGTTGAGAGTTCATCGGTGTCCTCATATTTCAATTCTGAGCCCCGGTTCAAAAGATAGAAAAACATGTACATAGGTTTACTAAACATACTCGAAAAAAACATCAGAAATTGATTCCAGGCACACTGGGGCTTGAAATCAAGTTCCATTAGAAACCGCAAACTCGTTAATTTCCAAAGTATTTATGAAAAAAAATTCCTCGAAATTTCTGGGACTTTACATTACTCCAACCATAAAGATTTACGTCCCCGTAAATCTACAAAACACACTATGGAAACAAATGGGCATACTGAGCTTGCATCTGAGCCTCCCACTCCCAAGTGCTCTCCTAGAGGTTCCCGTGCTGCCAGAGACTGTACACCAGATGAATTGACCTTCCACATAGAACTCACTCCTATCGATCATGGATCTCCACCGGGACCTCCATGAATGTCTCATCATCATCGATTTCCAGCTCTCCATGGTCGATGATGTGGGATGGGTCATGCACGTATCTCCTAAGCTGAGATACCTGTATGACGTCATGCACTCGGTGCAACTGAGGTGGTAGAGCCAGCCAGTATTCCACCTCACCTACTCTATTGAGGACCTGGAAGGGTTCGATGAAATGCAGAGATAATTTGCACCCCCGACCAAATCTATGTAGACCTCATCGATATGAGACCCGTAAGAAAACAAAATCTCCATCCTCGAACTCCAGTGGTCTCCGTCTACTTTCAGCATAGGACTTCTGTCTGCTATGTGTAGTCTTCATCCGCTCCTGGATGATCTGTACCTTCTTTGTCGTAGCCTGAACCATCTCTGGTCCTACAAGTGCAGACTCCCTAGGGTCAATCCAGAAAAGAGGTGATCTGTAAGGTCAGCCACACAATGCCTCATATGGTGCCATCCCGATGGTGGAGTGGTATCTGTTGTTGTATTCAAACTCCACCATTGGTAAGTGATCCTCCCACCTGCGACGAAAGTCAATGAAAGAAGCATGAAGCATGGTCTCAAGAGTCTGAATGGTTCTCTCAGTCTGACCATCCATTTGAAGATGGAAGGCAGTTCTCAAGTGAAGTTGCATCTCAAAGCCTCTTGTAATCCCTTCCATAGACGGGAAGTGAAACGAGCATCTCTATCAGAGATGATAGTGGATGGCACAACATGATGTCATAAAATCTTTTGAATGTAGAGGCATCCCAAGATCTCTACTAAGCCCTGCTCTCTAATCGGTAGGAAGTGGGCCGACTTGGTGAGTCGGTCTACGATCACCCAGATAGAGTCTTGTCCCCTGGATGTACATGGAATCCCCATCACAGAATCCATGGATATCTCTTTCCACTTCTACTCTAGAACTGCTAATGGATGTACCAATCCAGCTGGTACCTGGTGCTCTACCTTCACTTACTAACAAGTTAGGAATCGTGAAAAAAACTCTACTAATGCCTTCTTCATACCCAGCCACCAGTGTTGTCGTCTGAGGTCCTAATAAATCATCGCCACTTCTAGATGTACCGCTAGAGGGGAAGTGTATAACTCCATCAACAACTCCTATTGTAGTGAAACTGGTACCATGGTATGTCCCATAAAGAGGATGACATACTCCCCTCCTTCAAAAAATCCATCAGGTGCCTGCCCTGGGGATATTTGAGCCTATCGCGTCTCGCAGTCAACATCCCCATGTTGTTCCTCTCTGACTTACTGAAGGAGTGGAGGAGTGACTGTGAGTGACTGTAGAAAAGTTGCTCCATCTCTATTCACAAAGGATATCTTCAATGTGGTTAGCTGCTCTGTCACCTATCCTTGGAGTTGAATTCCCGATCTTCGGCTGAGAGCATCAGCTATAACGTTCCCATTCCTATGAGTATAGACTATCTCAATGTCATATTTCTGGATGAACTTGATCGATCGTTGCTATCTCAGGTGTAGTTCCTTATGCGAGAAGATGTACCTGAGACACTGGTGGTCATAGTAGACTGTAAAATGTTCTCCCATCAAATAGTGTCGCCACATCATCAAGGCGAATTCCACTGCTTCTAACTCTCGGTCATGGGTAGCGTAGTTCTGCTCATGTTGTCTCAACTACCATGAATCATAAGTGATCATTACTCGCTCATGCATTATGATACACTTGATTCCGGTCCCTGATGCGTCGTAGTAAACTACATACCCTATTCCCTCCTCTGGTAGCCACAAGATGGGCACACTGGTCAATCTCTTCTTCATCTCTTGAATGATCTTTTGGCATCTCTCTTACCACAAAATGGGATTCCCCTTCTACGTCAAGGCTGAAAGTGGTGCTCCAACTCTGGAGAAGTCTGGAAAAAATCTCTGATAGTACCCAGCCAGACCCAGGAAACTCTGTACCTCCATCACACTCCTGGGTGGCTCCCAAGAAAGTTCTGCCTCGATATTCTCTAGATCCAATGTAACTCCAGCCTCCAAGATGACGTGTCCCAAGAAGTGAACCTATCGAATCCAGAACTAGAACTTCGAGAGCATACCATAAAGATGGTGCTCTCCGAGTGTGTCCAATACAACCTGCAAGTGGTAGGCATGCTCCTCCTCAGTAGTCATGTATATCAGTATGTCGTTGATAAAGACTATGACAAACGGATCGAGGTAAGGCTGGAAGATTCTGTTCATGAGACTCATGAACATAGCTGGTGCGTTGGTCACACCGAATGGAATAACCAAGAACACGTAGTGGCCATACTGAAACCTGAAGGTGGTATTCTGCACATCCACGTCTCAAACTCTGAGCTGGTGATAGCCTAACCTGAGGTCTATCTTCGAGAACCAACCTGCTCCCGAGAGATGATTAAAGAGGTCGTCAATCCTTGGGAGTGGATACTTGTTCTTCAAGGTTAACTGATTCAGGCGACGGTAGTCAACACATTGTCGTATGCTCCCATCCAACTTCTTGGAAAAAAAATCAGAGATTCCTAGGGTGAAACACTGGGTTGGATAAATACCTTCACCGGAAAGTCCTCTAGGTGAACCCATAGCTCACGAAGCTCGGTAGGAGCCATCCGATATGCTGGAGTAGATATCGGTGCTATCCTGTGGTACATGTCTATGTAGAAGTCTACCTCTCTATGAGGAGGTAGTTCTATAATTTCATCAGGAAAAACAACTGCATACCGATCCACCGCGATAGGAAAACACAGACTCCGCACATCAATTGCTCCGAGGGTAAGACTAGCCAACTGATGTGTGATCGGCTTCCCACTCCTCTTAGTAGGTCTATCATGCGCTACAATGGCACATTTCTCACCAGTGAAGGTGATCCTGGTCCCATCCGTGCAGACACACTGCACTTTGTGTATAAAGCAGTCCATCTGAGCATGGACTATAGAAAACCACTCCATATGCAAGATGAAGTCGTAAGGCCTCGACGCCGCAACAAGAAGATCCCAGCAATGCTATCACCTCATAGAGTAAGCTCAAACTTCCGGAACCAGTGCGTAATCGTCGATTCATCTCCCGTTGGAGTCTCTATCCATAACGATCGAGCCACCAGCTCCAACGAAATCCCCATGCTCTGAACATAGTCAGTGGTAATAAAACAATGACTCAAACCTATGTCTATAAGTATTGCAGCAAAGGTGGATTAAACATAGATAGTACCTCAAATCATCTTAGGTGCACCGTGGTTGTAGGCCTCAACTGCCTGGAGCTGATCAAACCCCTTTCTTCCAGCTCTCTCTAGTCAGGGTGGTCATCCTGGTGGTGGTGGTGGTGGTGGTAGAGCTTCAAAACGCCGTCCACGACCCGCTGCTGGGCCAGCTCCTCTACCATGTCCACCTGCTCCCGGCAGACCACCATGGTCGAACCTCTGCCTATACATGGGAGGTCCCTCTACTATCTACTACTCGTCCGAATGGCTGGTCGGGCAATCCCATGCCATGTGACCCTGCCCACCGCCTTCATAGTACTGCCTTCTCCTCATATAGTTGGCTTAGTTTTGTGTACCCGGCATAACCAAACATGTTTCCTGAGGTTTCCCACCTGATGGCCTGGTCCGCTTGGAGCACTACGTTAGCTGTCTACTGCAGTCTGCAGAAGACTTAGCTATGTGTCGACCTGCGGTGGGTCTCGCAGCTGGTGTCGGCTCAGCAAGAAATCTCTCCACAAGAAGGGCTCGCTTCAGTACCTCTACCTATGTCGGAATACTGAGAGATATCATTGAAGCCCTGATCTCATGTATGAGTCCCTGTTCAAAGGTCCATGCCCTAAAGAATGGGTCCCATACCATATCTGTGGAGTTGCGTGAGAGTTCAGTGAACCTCGCTGAGTACTGAGCTACTGTCATGCTTTATTTATGCAAATGAAGTAACTCCTGTATCTACACTGCACTAATGGTGTCTGGAACAAACTTCAAGCAGAAGAGACCCTCGAAGTATTTTCAAAGTAAAAATGCCACTTCATGCACCTGGATCATCAGGCTCCACCATCTGCTTGTCGCAGCAAGCAGGAGACTCGCGGAAAGGAGCACCATAAGGTCGGCTAGTTTCCCTACCAGTATGAAAACTCTGACAACAACCTCTAGCCAATCCTCAGCTGCCTGTGGGTCCATCTCTCCATTGAACCTAGGCGACCTTTGTCATTGGAACTCATAAAACACACTCAGACGACATGAATTATCTACTGCTGGTGTTGGTGGTATCGGTGGCCCATTGGGTAGTGGAACCGCTAGTGCCTCTGCTGTGATGGATCCCTAAACCAAGGTCTCATTGCTCGGTGGGCTAACATCCTATACGTAACTTGGATCCCAAGCTGGATGCCTTCGTCAGGCCATACTGAAGAGAAATAGGTGTTCCACGATCAAACAATATACCTGGTGAGCTGAAAAAATGTAATCTCAAAGAAAACTTTTGAAACAAACATCCAATCAGTGTTTTCGTGCATTGAGTCAGAAATCATAGGTCAGGGTCCCTGTGTATGGATATGTCGGCCTTCGCACCGACACTATACACCCAGGACTGAAAACCACAGTAAATAATAATAACACTATTGCTTCACAGTAAGACAGATCAGATTCCAATGTTCTGATGTAGAACCAACTCCTCTAATACCAATTTGTCACGACTCGTCCTTGGGGCCTGTGCTATGACTACCCCAAGACCGCCTTCCATGGGCTAGAGGCTGGCGACAAGCACCAAAGGTGTAAACCCCGATAAAAAGAGAAGGAATTGCTTTTATAAAAGTAAACAAACACAATAGAGTAAGAAACAGAAGAATTCACTAAGTAATACTGAATACATAAGTAAGTGCAGAAAGGAAATCGGCCTGAAATACAAGCCCAATAGTAAGTACAGTACAACTAAAATGAAAGTACAACTGCAGTAATGTAAAATATAAATCACTAAGTCATCCTCCCAGAATCCCAACTAAAGGGTGGGTACAGATGGTATCCTCATCACCTCAGGTCCGGTCGTCCGTTCCCTATACGTCTCGCCATGAGGTCCACTTCCGGGTACCGTCCAGCTCCACAAGCCTCTACCTCGATCATTTATCTCTGTCGTCTTCATCCAACAAAATTTAGTATAGGAATAACCCATGCAGGGGAGAGTATATGATACTTAGTAGGGACCCCAAGCCCCCTGATGGTCTCCCAGAATCCACGAAGGATAAACCACAGAAGAAAGATACAATCATGAAGTATCAAAAAACTCTACTTAGGTATATTCCCATACATATAACTAAGTTATCAATCACAGTTTTTCTCCAACTCTCGAGCCCAAGCACAACCCACTCCACACAGAAAAGTAATTCAATCTAATCGATGATAATGATTGAAATTCAAGACTCGGCTCACACAGGATTACATCTTTCATATAGCGATAGTGATGATCAGATGTAGTCTCTGATTCATCTAACCTGTTGGACCCACGTAGGATACTAGACCTGGTAAGCTGTCAGACCCACATAGGATACTCGACCAACTACTCAATCAGACCCACTTAGGATACTTGTACAGAAGTAAATTTTTGGACCCACTTAGGATACAAGTAAAATAGTCATCACTCTCGATCCCACGGAGGATTCTAGAACAGTTGTCTTAGTCGTCGAACCCATGGAGGATTCCAGTATGGTATTCGTCGTCGTCGAACCCACAGAGGATTCCTGTACGGTAGTCATTGTAGTCGCATCCAGCTCTAGGGTTCCCGCACACAACACGCTCGATTCCGGGAGGGTCCGCTCTTCGAGCAAAGGTGTAGTTACATCAACTATCACGAAGTCTAGAGATGATGTATCTCGAAGTTCTATCTCGTCCAAAGGAACCCAATGCCAAAAACGACGCAACAATCGGACACCTGGTCTGAGAGATATTGTCTTTTCCGTTCCAGGGTCCTGGTTGGAATTATGCTTGTTCCAAACCTAGATGTTTTCCAAAGTTGTCAGAACTCTCTTAGAGTATCGCAAAGGAACCGTTTCGTCACGAGAATCCCAGTTCCACAGACAGCGTGTCGATCAGATGCACAGTCATGATGTTATTCGCATTTTAGAGAAACGGGCCCGGCTCGTTAAGCCTAGTGGGATGGCGGGTCAGGTGACCCAGTATTTGGCGGGTCGGGCCCGGCTGGTGTCGGACCGACCCGGTGGGGCGCGGCCCGGCCTGGCCTGGCTGGACACGGCTCAGCCCTGTCGGTGGAGAGGCTTGGCCCTGGTGGGCGAGTGATGTGGGGGCGTGCCTTCCCGAACTGGCGGCGGCGCCCTCCTGTTCGGCCGGCCGAAGCCGGCCAGTCTTCCCGGTGTGAGCAGCCTGCATGTGCAGGCTATGGTCCTCCTGAGCGGGCCCTGTGGGTGCCGCAACCTTCATCAACCAAGCCAGCTGATTAAGAGGCCGGTTCGCATAAAACACAATTTCAGTAAAGGTCCCCTTATGTGAGTACCGGCACTGCGAGTTCATCGGTGTCCTCGGATTTCAATTCTGAGATCTTTTCAAAACATATAAAAACATGCACGTATGGTTACTAAGCATACCCAACCAGTACTTCAGAAATTGATTCTGGGCACACCGGGCCTTGGAATCAAGTGCTGTTAGAAACCAAAAACTCGTAAAATTCAAAATTATTGAAGATAATATTTTCCTTCAAATTTTTGGGTCTTTATAAGTACTATGAATGTTATATAGTGTCATTTATTAAAGATCATTTTATTCTAATACAAAAAACATTTTATTAGACTAAGGTGGATGTTTTATCAAGATAAACTTGAAAATATTTATATCTTTAAAAATTTCTCATATACCATTTATTTCTTCTATGAAAAACTTAACACAATATGATAATAAATCAGAAGACACATTAGACTTCATTGCAATATCCTCATATTTGGTCCATTGAACATGCATCATCGCTTCTTTAACTTTTGAGTTACCATCATAAATGTTCAAAAAAAATTACCTGATAACATGTGATGTTTTAAATAACATCACCAATATATAGAGTACATTGAATAAGGCTCACCATAAATTTTTGATCCATTTAGAATCAACATCCAATTCTCTTCGCTCAAATTTTGATAAAGCACAACTATCAATGTTGGCAGAAACACCATGCTTCATTTGTGTAAACACATCTATTTCCAAAGATTGAATTTAGTGATGTATCTAATTATACCATATTTAAAGTATTTTGAGTCACATATTAGAATAACTTAGTGATTAAGAACCTCCATTTCTTATATTGAGTGAGATTATATAAATTTTATCCTTTCCCTATGATACAAATTGATAGGTCCACTAGGTCAAACACCCTATGGAGGGGTGTACTCAGTGTACGAAATATTAAATCTCATCCCCTTCAAATATGGTTTCTTATTAAATCAAAACACACTTCTCTATTTCTACCATAGAAATATATGAATATAAATGTAATCGTATGCTGGACAGCTTTCAAAATCAGCAAGATCACTCTTCTCTATTTCTCCTATATTTTTGCGCCAAAGATCACACTCTGTAAGTTTATTTGTGTATGTTTTCTCTTCCATTTCGATGTTTTTACATCCCAATAATATTATCCTACTTCAAAAAAAATTTGTATAATCTGCATACTTCTTTTTCTCTCGTTTGAAGTGAAATTTTTGTTAACCCTTTTTCTGTTGTGGGTTTTAAATAAAAATATATTCAACTCTTAAAAAATTTCATACAAAATCCATATTTAATTTTTGAGGATGTAATTTTTTAGTTGGGGGAAGAATGTAAATCCTGGAGTTTTTTAAGAAGAAACTCATGTTTGATGGCGTATGTGATACGAAACACATATCCAGAAGAGATGACGATTAATTAAATATGTCTGTTTAATCTATTTTATTATTTTTTATAATTTGATAATCCATATAATCCATATATGATATATATATTTATATATATAGTTATTTATATATCCTAAAATTTTCAATAAATTAGTAGTAGGAAGTCAAATTTCAGTATTGCCATTTTATTCATTAAAATATGTTTTCTCAAAAAAATAATATTTATTTATTTTTATGAAATGCTATAATAATTATTTTCAGGAATATTTAGAATTTTTTTTTGTTAAAATAAACACTAGTTTTTATACCGTATAATTAATATTATCAAAGGTTGAAGTATTATTATTTTATAGAAAATATATATTTTTAGCGAATAGTGAAAAATAATATTTCCTGTTAAATTATCATTGGTTTTGATCATTTATTTATATTAGAAGTCAAATTATTCATTTAATATGATTTCAAGGTAAAATAATTTTTTTATTTAGATTTAATTCAATAAATTACATTTTTAATCATCAATATACTGTATTATATTATATGTATTTTTTCAAGCTCAAAAAACTTTTTTTTAAACTATTTTGAAATGGAAACATGTTCTCAATTTAATTAATTAAAATAACAAAAAAAATAAATGACGAAAATAATTTTTTTAAAATATATATATTTATATATATTTTCAAATTCATATACAAAATATTAATTTTTATAGAGTAAAAGAAAAAGTAATGTTTTCTTTGAATATTGCTTTTTCCAGAAGCCCACATTTCAACATGTTAATTCTTTTATATTAAATAAAATTCATTAAATATCTTGAATATTTTGGCATAAATTTTATTCCATATTTGGAGACATAAAAATAATTATTTTTTAATAAATTCACTTAATAATTAAAAAATATAATTATTAAATGTATTAAATATTTATTACCAAGGAAAAAAGAAAATAATTTAATTACGCTTAAAAATAATTTAAAAAATGATAGAAAATGTGTATCTATAACTTATAGAATATTTATATTTAATTTTCATTTAAATATTTGTATATTCATTTAATAAGGTGTTTACTTTATAAATTAATATATATAAAGTTTTCTTTTATTTATATTTTTATGTAATAAAATAAAAAATTTATTCATAAATAATTTGGAATTTCAATTACGAATTTATTTTTTTGAAATAATTTTTATTTATAAAACATTTTTTATTATATTTTATTATTATGAATATTTTCATAAATATAAATTATCACATAATATTTTTTAATTAAAATGAAATATTTATTATGTTTCAAAATTGATATTATAAAAAAGCATATAATTTCAATAAATATCTATATTTATATTAAAAGATAAAATTCATATAATTGGAAAATTATTTACAGAAAATAAATATTATTTTTGGATTTAGAAAATAAAAATTATCTGTCATTCAATTTATCATAATTTTATATGAATATAGAATATTCGGGTGAAAAATTAAATATCGTATAAATATATATTGTGTTTAATGAAATCATAATACCATAATAAATATAATAATTACAATAAATGTGATCCATTATGAATGAAAATCCTACCATTTAATGTAATTTTATTTTATGATTATTTTATAATACCTCTAAATACATAATGAATCCTCTAAAACATAAAATATATTTTTTGGTTTTAAAACAATTTCATTTTGGATTTTAAACACCTCCACCTAAGAAAGTACCTATTTTAATATGTTGAGTCCATTTACATATAAAAAAATTTAATACACTAGTATTTTTTTACAATCCATGGGAGAAAACCCTGGCATGGTTTTCAGTTTACGTTATTTTATTATATAGAGTACAAAACCCAGATAATAAAAAAATCCCCCTAATTTCCTATATAAACTCACAGAAGATCCTTTTTTTTTGTTCTCTTGAACTACATGGATCGAATCCTTACTCTTCCCTCCACTCTATAGAGTCCTCCCACATCACCCCAAGCTTTCATGATGTCACTCTGAAGCCATTGGAATATCGCACTCAAGTATGTTGTAATGGCATTCTTCTTCTCCTTTTAATTCAAGCACTTTCATTGAAATCAATCTTCATAAATTAAATATTTTATACTTTCATTTATTTTTGACAATTTTTTTACTTTAAAAATACTATTTTTTGTGTGGGAGAAGATTTTGGACTCTCATATTGATCCTTACATAATCCATTTCTGTGCTAAAATTTTTAAAGGTACTTTCCACTCTCTTCTTATATCAAGCGATCATTTTTTGTTATGTATTTTACTTTTCATTGTATGACGATTATAAATGATTCTACATATTCCCAATATTGGTAATTTTATGTATAAATTATTATATCTTCCTTTCACTCTCATTTATCCTCCCATAAACCTTTATATATACCAGATACCATGCTAGAATTTCGTAAGGATTATTTTCACTATTCAAGTTTCTTCATTACTTTATCCCTTAAATTTCCAAATTTATAATTTTTGAATATAATTATAAATTTACCTATTACCTCCCATTTTATTTAAAAAACTATATACCCTATGTTCACCCATCAATAATGTTTATGATTTTTTTTGTAATATCCTTATGTTGTGGAAATTTCACTGTGATTTTCCATTAGAAAACAATTATCTAATAAATACCATACCAATTTTTTTTTCAAGGATATTCACCTTTAGGCGCATATAATTATTTATTGGGGACATAAATTTATGAAATACACATTCCCAAAACATGGAATAAATATAATGATGAATGAACCCTTGTCTTATCATCTATGTGGAAAACATAATCAATAGATCTTAAAGATTATGATGGTTACAACCAAATAGATCTCCAATGCATTAGGTAATGTTTAGTATAACGATAATTCATGTTGTTTATTGGTGTACCAATTTACAGTATGGGGTTTTAAACCCTGAATTTGTAGAAATTTAGCTTTGAAATATGTATATGATTTAGTGTTTTATGTTGTTTCTACATTTCCAATGATATGTTTTTCATGCTATATAAAGACCTATTATTCATATTTGATTTGTTCTAAATTGATATACCAATTTTATTACAAGAATAGTGTATGTCATTTTTATTATCTTACTATGATATACTCCTCATCCCTTTGTTATGTATGTCCTCATGTATTCCCATGATGTTTTTAATCCGAGGTAGTATTTTAATAATGTTAGTGATGTCTTCAATAATTCATATTATGTATGTTTTAAATTAATTTTTTACCCCATGTTCATGATTTTATTTTTTGTACCAAATTTACATAAAAACATGACATATCTATATTTTAGGTTTTATTACGTGTTATTATATGTAATAAATTAGGTATTAATGTGTAATAAAGGGAAGGGTAAATATTGTTGTTATTGTAATGTCCTTAAATGTATTAAATTAAATTCCATGATATAATTTTTTCAAATTTTTTATCATGTAAGATGAAAATTACATGAAATTATATGAGTATATCATAATAGATATAATTTATTTCTAATAAGAATAACCATTGATAATGCAAACATTGAATAGTAATCTCATGATTAGTATAAATATAGGTTTTTGACAAACTATTTGACACATAAGAAACAACTGATCACATCAACTAGTAGGATTGTACCCAATGAATACCATTTATCATAGCATCCACGGGAAAGGTAATATTTGGTATTTCCCCTTGACCAATCATAATATGAGCTCCAACAACTTTGGAACTAGAAATATTGTTTATAGGGTAAGTTCATGATTATTGAGATCATTACCCAATCCATGTTCTCTGAACTACCCTATGATAGTCCCACCCTCACGAACCGTACCATTAAGGCCATTTTTGTTATTAATGGAATTTTTAACAAGACCCTATCAATATTATTATGTATATTTTTTTATAAAATAAAAATATATTTTCATCCATTATTTGTTACTTGATAAATGATTATAAATTTTATTTAATAAAATAAAAATAGTATTTTTGGTTAATATTTAAATTTATGTAAGGAATAAATATGTAAAAACTAATGTAACTATGAAATTAATAACTAATTAATTAAATATTATTATTAAATTAAAAATTTTAAATAATAGAATGATTCTATAATTTTTTTATTTCAAATGTCATTTTATAAGTGTTCAAAAAAAAATATTGTCAAAAATGTAATTTTCAATAAATATCATTTTTTAATAAAAAATTAAAAATTCACATATATATGGATCTATTTTGGTGAAATGAATATTTTTTTGGAATCAAATTGGAAAAATTAACCAATGGTGAATTTCTCATTATTTTCAGAGATAGTCGATTTTTTTTGTGAAATTACTTACATATAAATATACATTATGTTTTATGACTTCGCAATGACCCAAAAGTGATGTAATACGTTATATAGAGAGGATCTGAATCAAAATATATATTTTTTACTTTAATATAATATTAATTTAAGATAATTTAATTTATTTTTTGAATCTTTTATGAAACCCCCCAAACATATAATATTTTTTTAAGATATAAGAAACATTTCTTACGGGTGTGACTCACCTCCACATCACTATGGGTAAAAGTTTTATATATTTGTCCCTTTAAAAACTAAAATTTTATACACCTATCTTATTTGAATGAAACCATGAGATCAAACCAAGGTATTTTTGTGTTTCTAGATATTTTGTTATGTAGAATAAAAAACTGAAATAATAAATAAATATATCAATTTTCTAAATAACCCACAAAAACTCCTATTTTAGTTCACTAAATATCTATAGAACACATCAATAACATCACTTAAAATCTATAGATTCCTCCCATGGAGGAAGAAATCTATACAGAAACCCCTCCCAAGCCATTGGAGTCACAAACTTAAGTTAGGGATCCTCCACTACATCTCATCCTTTCAATTCCAACACTAAAATTATAATATGTCTTCTTAGATGAAATTTTTTTAATTTAATTTAATTATAAAATTACCTTTCAATAAATTTTATTTTAATAAAATACTATATCATTTATCCTCTCTCATTTTGACATTTATCTATGTCGTTACTATGCCAAAATTTAGTAAGTTATATTCCACTCTTTTCTTTTATCAAGAAATAGTTTTATGTTATATAACATACTATTCATTTTTATATGATGGATATTCCATTCCATATTCTAGTTAATGTAAATTGAATGTATAAATGATTTAATCTTCCTTTCACTCTCATTAATCCTTCCATGATCCTTTATGTACCCCTATTACCATGCTGATATTTTGTATGGATTTTTTCTCTATTCATAAGTCTTCATTACGTTATACCTTCTATTTCTAAATATCTATTGTTATGATGTTTTTAACTTGTCCCTATTACTACACATTTGACGTAAAAATAATTAGATACCATTTTTTCATCCAGATTTTTTATTAATTTGTATGTAATGATGTTATTCTGCCCACATTTCATTATGAAATTTCACTGACTGAACAATTATGTAGTGAATACCACACTAATTTATCTAAAAAGTTTATTCCATATAATGCACATATAATTTTTAATTGGGGATGTACAACAAGCAGAACTATTATAAAAAAATTATCATTACTTTTTATTAAATCAATTATTATTTAATATGGTTATTGAAAACACATGCTCTCCATTTTTTTGTTATATCCAATTGAATTTGAAAACTGATATGTATCATTATCAATTATAATATAGAAATTGAAAAGTGATCACATTATTATTATAAATATAGTGTTTTAAAAAATTCAATTGACACATCAAAAGGAAGTGTTGGATACAACTAGTAGGATCATACCCTATGATTCCCATTTATCGGCCATTCTGAGGGAGATATTATTTCTTGTATTTGACCTAGATCAATCCCAAGATAGGATCTAAAAATATAAGAATAAGAGAAATCATTTATGGTATGTGTTCATTATCATTGACATTACAACCCATATCATGTTCATTGAATAACACCATGAATATCCCAACATCCCACACCTTATCCATAGAGGGTTTTCTTGTTTATTCATGGGAAACAAAAAAATACCTAAGGAATATGAGTATGTATATTATTTTATATAGAATAATTAATGTATTTTCATGCTATTATAAATTCATTTATATATAATAACTTTATTCAATATAATAAAAAAGTATTTGTTTTTAACATTATAATTCAATTAAGAGATTTATTTTTTATGAATTAATCATTAACATAAATAAAGAACATTTTTTTGAAATATTAATACTAAATAACATTTAATAAATTTAAATCAAAACATAATGTTTTTTTAATTTAAATATATAATTTATAAAGGTTAAAAATGATATTGTCGAAAAAAACCACCCTTTTTAATAAATGTCAACTATTGTCTTAAAATATAAAATTCAAAACATGAGAAAATTAGTTAGATAAAATTAATATTATTTTTAAAGTAATGGAATTAAAATTATAAAATGGTTAATTTTTCATATTTATTTGAGACAGTCGATTTTTTGGGAAAAATATTAATACCATATAAATATAAATTGTGTTATATGAAATCATGATTACCCAAAAGTGATGTAGTAAGTAATATAAATTTGATACATGTACAAATATAAGTTTTTTTATTTAAAATAATGTTATTTTATGTTTGTTTTGTTTATTTTGTAAATCCATTATTTATCCTTCAAGACATATAATATATTTTAAATTTTAAAATTATTTCATTATGAGTGTGACTTACCTCTACATCACCAAGTGTAATATTGTCATAATTTCGGCACTTGTTTTTCTAAAATAATTAAAACCACTCCCCTTTGGTAAAAAATATGTTAAAACCCATGTTATGGATTATTATTTTGAATATTTTATTATATAAAATCCAAGACCACAATAATGATGAAACCTCCCTCCTTTTCTATTTCAATACACGAAATATCTCATTTCACATTAATAAAATTCCTCTTTTTACTACCTTAATTATTCTGACAATACCTATAGTCCTCCCAAAAAACCCAGAAGCTTTCAAGAAAACCTCACATGCCTTTGGAGTCGCACACTCAAGTGTGAAATGTTCACCTTCCTCTCATCCTTTCTAATTAATGAAACATATTTCTAATTACATATTTTAATTTAAAATGGATATATTTTAATTTGAAAAATAAAATTTCACTATAATAAAATTTTATCTGAGAGAGGGATCATTTTTTCTTCTTAATTTGGACTCCTACCTAAGCTATTACAATGTCGAATATCTCAATGAAATCATAAACATCTTCTCATTCTTCAAATTAAAAACCCTTTTTTAATTATTAATTATAATTTCACTTGGTGAAATTTATAATCATTAAAATACTATAATTTTTTTAATAATCTACCATTTATACTCATTAATTTTTATCTTTATGTATACTTTTACTATGCTGAAACTTGGTAAGGGGACTTCTACTCTCAGCTTCTATCAGGTGCTCCTGTTATGTTTTATCTTATTCATTTCATTTTGTTATGGTATAATATTATACTCGTTATAAAAATTATTAACCATTTTATGTATAATTTATGATGTATATTTTTCAAACACATTAATGCTCTTCTGATCCTTTAGGTACAACTATTACCATGGAATAATTTCTTAAGGATTCTATTCTCAATTCCAGTTTCTTCTTTAAATTATGCAATTTATTTCAAAAAATCTAATGTTGAGATATGATTTTACATGACATTATTATATACCATTTTTGTCTCAAAAAAATTATAGACCAATTTCTCCATCACCTACCATTATTATGAATTTTTATGTAATGTCATCATGGTGATGAAATGTTATTGTGGAATTCCATGACAAAATAGTTGTGTAGTGAATACCATACCAAGTATTAAATCATGGGGATTCACTATTATTAAAAAATAATTATTGTATGGGGACATACATTCATTAAATCCAAATTCCCTGATTATTGAATATATTATTATGATGAATGAATCTATGTCGTATAATCTATGTAGAAAACATATGTGTGATAATTAAATGATTATGATGGGTGCACCTAGATAGCACTCTAATGTATATTGAAATGTATACTATTATTATAATCCCTGTTAGAACAAGGGTCTACCTAATTCCTTTATGATACATTATCCACCCTGAAGTGATGAGGTTTTATCCACGAGTTATATTCACGATGTAGTGTTTTATGTTGTTTCCACACACCACATAATATGATTATCAATATAAATCATAAAAAAGTATTCATGTTACATTAGATCCTCATTGAATTTACAATTTTCTAACATGTATTACTTGTTCCATGTTTTTTTCATAACTATTTCATATGGTTATCCCAGCTTTTTATGCTTCAATATGTGTTTTGAGAATGTTAGTGATGTTTTCAATATAGGTGTTGTATTTCCTATATTAAATTTCATTTTAATGTACCTAACTGTCAAAGACACAGGTATTATTTATCATTTAGGTGGTACTAATTGTAGTCCAACGTAATAAATAATGTATTAGTCAATCAAGAGGTGGAACTATTGGAGAATGCCCTTTCATATGAGGATAAGTTTACAAAAATCATAGATCATTTAGAAAAATGATACGTACTAAGACAATTGCCCTTGTCAATTTGTAGTCGAGAAATCCTCTATTTGAAGAATAAATTTTGGAACCAGAGGAAGTGATGAAGCATAGTTAGCCACATAGAGTATTGTACGGGAAAATAAATTTCAAAGGTGAAATTTATTATGGGATGGATATTGTAACACACTAAATAATTATAAATAAAATTCACAGTAAATATTTATTACATGTCATGTAATATAATATTATTGATAAAACCAGTGCATTTATTTTACCTTATTATTCCCATTGGTATTAATTGGAAATTAATAATAATCACAATTGAAATTATAGTTGATGAAAAGTGATAACATTATTAGTATAAATATATTGTTTGGAATATACAGAGGTTATGGAAAAAGTGCCTGATGACTTTAGCCAGTAGGATCAATCCCTATGAATCCCATTTATCATATCATTCAATGGATATATAATTTATATTATTTTCCCATGAACAGTCCTATGAAGATATTGAGCATCTAATGCACGAGATAAAATTTTTATTAGATAATTTCAATATCATCAAGATCAAGACCTAATCCATGTTATTTGAACGACAATAATAATTTCCCACCATAGTTAACCATAACATAAGATGTTTTATAATGTATTAATGGAATATGTAACAAGAACCAATAAATATGTGTATGTATATTATTCTGTATAGGTAATGAATATATATTCATCAAATTATGTATACATTGTGAATGATATTTTTGATACGACAAAGAAAAAATTGAATGTTTTGTAAATATTCAAATTCAATTAATGAATTAATGAAATAAACAAATTATTTAAATAAATAATATTTTATTAATATATAATTATTAAATTATTTTTATCAAATTAGAATTATTATATAATAAAATGAATTTTTAATATGTTTTTATAACAATTATAATAAAAAATCATCATTTTTGTTAAATGTCAATATTATATTAATATAAAAAATAAATAATTTTGAAAAAATTTCAATTATTGAATATAAATTTTGGAATCATGATATCAATATTATCCAATGACCTATTATTCATAATTTTCCAAGGTAGTCAATTTTGTAGGAAAATTGTAAATTTTGTATTAATATTGTTTGTGTTTTATGACATCAAAATATCCAGAATTTAATTTACTAATTAATATAAATAGTATCAATAAAAAATTTATTAATTTAATATAAAATACTATTATTTTTAGTTTATTTTATTTATTATTAATTTCCATTATGAATACTACAAGGCTTATAATATATTTTGTGATTTTAAAATCATTTCATTAAGTTTGTTACTCACCTACACTTCAACAAGGGTAATATTTTAGTAAATTCAACCCTTTAAATTCTAATATAAACAAAAAAATTGTCCTCTTGGGAAAAACTATTAGAAAAAACCAAGGGATGGTTTGTGATTTTGGATATTTTACAATGTAGAATCCAAAACGAAAATAATAAATAAATCTAAATGTTTTCCTATATAGACCTATCTAAGCTCCCATTTCTATTTAGTAAAACTTCATGGTGTACATTCATCCCCATCCCACCACTCCCTGGAGTCCTCTCAAGATTCTCCAATCCTTTAAGAAGCCCCTCCCAAGCCATTGTAGTCACACACTCATGTATGGGATCTTAGCCTCTCATCTATTATCATGAAATCCTTTTGTGTTATGTCCATTACATTTCATTTTATTATTATCTAATATGATATTATTAATTAAAAATATATTCCATTTTACATATAACTGATAGTAGGTTACTCTTTCTCCCATTAAAGCTCCCATAATCCTCTATGTACACTCTTTACCATGTATAAATTTATTAAGGATTCTATTCTATAGTAATGTTTCTTCATTACCTTATACCTGATATATCCAAATTTATTATTTTTGGATCTTATTTCATATAATCTTATTACTTTACATTGGATTTCCAAATAATTATATACCATATTCACTATATTCAACCATATTTTGTAATTTTTTTTAAGGAATGTGTGGCTCAAATATTTCACTACAAATTTCCATGACAAAACAATAGTGTAAAGAATATTGTACAAATTATTCTATAAAGGGAGTTCAAGTTTATGCACTTATAATTATTGATTATGGAGTTATATGTAATCAATAAACAATACATAATCTTCAAGTGAATTGTGATCATTATTGAATCCATATCTTATGGTCTATGTAGAACACTTAATCATGATAATGAATTGATTATGATGGGAGTCCATTGGTAGTGCTACAATGCATTGGTAAATTTAAAGGTTCATGTTATGTTCTAATGAGAAATAATTATACCTGATTACATTGAGGGACTCTATCCCTGACAATGTCTAGGTTGATTACCCTTTTCTAATGTTTTTGATTCATGGTTTTTTTTCATTTACCATGTTATTATTATAAATATTTATCTTGACTTATTATTCCTGTTCACTTTTTAGATCATTAATATTCGTATTTTATATAATGTATAACTTATTCCATTTTTATTCACTTTCCGGGTTTTATATATCACCAAATTTTTATATATGTCCTTCAGTTATCCCACTCCATTTTATATTCGAATGAGTATATTGAGAATTTTTAAGATGTATTCAATAAAGATGGGGTATTCCATATATTATGAGGTTATGTAGTGTGTAAAACTTCCTAGGACACTAGAAATATCAATCACTCATTTTTTATGTGTATAATTATCTATTTAATCATGTATTAAAGTATATTAAATAGTAATGTTATTATAGTTTGGGAGTGTAATTATCTATTTAATCATGTATTAAAGTAAATTAAATAGTAATGTTATTATAGCTTGGGAGTGTTTTTATTAGTTTAAAGGCCATGTGATGAACATATTAAAATATGACCCTTGTTGATGTTGAGGTGAGTCACACACATAATGAAATGATTTTTAAATATTAATATATATTATAAGTCTTATAAGATTTATAATCACTTTTAATAAATAAATAAAATTACATTTATTGGTTAATACCCTAAATATATATAAATGGATATGTTATTCAATACATAATTGATTTGGAATGGAAAATCATTGTGATATTTCAAAAGCATAATGGTGTTACATAAAAATTCATAAAAATGTAGATTATAGAGAAAGGGATCTCTGAATATTTTTATATAAAATGGGTAGTAAAATGGAAATGTTAAAGCATCTTCCAACATTATATCATTGTAAATAGAAGGAATATATTAACAAAAAATACAAATAACGAAAAAAATCCTTCTAAAATTTTGGTATGGTAACATGTTTCAAAAGAGGATCATGAGAATATTAATGGGTGTCAAATAATGATAAAATTATTTATAAATAAAATGTACATAAAGGGGAATATAGGATATCATATATCATTAAAAGAAAATGAAATGTAAAAGAAATTACATAAATGTAGTGATTGATAAAAGAGGAGAGTGTAAGATCTCATAAAAGATATAATCATAGAAACGACATAAATAAGAGTCACGATGAGAGAGGATAAACAATATACAATTAAAATAATATCAATTTTACAATAATACAATGTTTATAAATAAATTAAATTTTAAAAAACATTAATTAAGAAGATAACTTCAATGAAGGTGCATGAATTGAAAGGAGGAGAGGAATGTGAGGATCAATTACATGATAGAGTCACCCTAAAGAGTTGTGAATGGAATACATAATGATTTTAGGAACCTTGGGAGAACTATAAAGGGTGGATTTCAAATTATATACAATATCAAACGATTTTTAGTAAAAAGAACTGTGAAATTTGGTGGGTTTATGTAATAAACGAGGTAGATTTTATATTATCTTATTTTTGGAATCTATATAATAAAATATTGAAGGCCACAAAACATCACCTGAGATTTTATCATGGTTTTCAAAAATGATAAGGGGTTTATATTATTTTTTATGTACCTGGTCCGAACATATTAAAATATTACCCATGGGGATGTGTAGTTGAGTCACACTCTTAATGAAATGCTTTTAAAACCAAAAAATATATTATAGGATCTGTCGGATTCATAATGGATTTACATAATAAGTACAATAATTATAAAATCACATAATTTTAAATGGATGAAATATATTTTGATTTGGATCCCATATATATTACCATTTAAAATACTATTATGCCTTTTTAAGTTGTAAAACACAAAGTATATTTATACGAAATTTTATTTTGACCCAAAAATCATCTGTATTAGATAATAATAAATTATTACAAATTGGATAATATTGAAATATGATTATAAAAATAATATTGATTTTATCTAAATAATTTTATAAATAATTTAATTTTTATTTTTTAAAAAACATTCTATTTGATGAAAATGATAGGTTTTTTGACCGTAACATTTTTTAACGCAAATAAAAAATATATTTGACATCATAAAAATTAAAAAATCATATATATTTAACAAAATATATTTTCTAATAACATTTTGATTAAATATAATTTATTAAAAACAACTTTTAAATATAAAAATAGATATCTTAATTGATTTTTAATTTTAAACAAAAATATTATTCATATTTTATTGAATCAAAATAAGAATAATTAATAGATAACCTGGGGACATACATAAGAAATGGTTGAGATCTAAACTACAATAATAAAATAATCATTGAATAAAAATAAGATGATAATAAAGTTTCATCAATATGAATATTAATAAGGCATAAAATGCGCATGAATCATAAACATTAATAAAATGGCACTATATATCATGATAATCACAACATAAGAAACATAGAAACAACACAAAACAATGACTCATAATATTTTACCAATATAAACATAAAAAAAATCAAAGATGAAAAAGTCCCATAAATTAATCAGGTTCACTCCATATCCCATCATGTTATATAATGATAATAAAATTTACCCGATGAATTGGTGTGCTATATGGTCACACCCCTGATATTCATTCATACACATGGTTAAGTGTGCCACATATGTCAGTCAATAAAGAATAATTCACCATCATGATTTATTCGATGATCATGGAGTTTGGAATAAACAAATTTTATTACACAATAAAAAGTATATATGTATAACTATTAACAACCTTTATCGGAAATGTGTATGGTATTCACTGCACAATAGTTTTGGGATAGAAAATTTTTATGACATTTTGGAAGAATAAAAACATCATATAAAATTTCATAAAATTTGTTTATTTGAGTGAAATTTGCCTCTAACAATCTAGAACTGATAGTGAATGTAATAGGTTTAAAGAACTACTTTTCCTAAAAAAATGGATTTTGAAATAGAAGAAAAACAACGTTGTTGAAAATTTAATAAATAAGAGAATGGAAATAAGCATTACTAAATTTCAACAATTAAACTGGTGTATATAAGAATTCATATGATTGAAAATGGGAGTGAAAGGGGATCTAATCATTTATATATCATATGGGAAGTAATGGGGATATGGAATAAAATAACCCAACACATGTTAATTTAATGTAAAAGTCATAACATAAATGGGTTTCTGGATTAATGAGGAGAGTGGAGGAACCCTTAATAAATTTCGACATGGTAATGGGTGTACATAATGTATAATTGAAGGATTAATGAGTGTGAAAAAGGGATATCATAGTTTATAAGTCAAATGGAAATTATGGTGGATATAGAATAAAATGTTACCAGGTAATCAAAAGATAATCAGGAGAAAAATCATAAAATAAGTTCTTGAATGGAAATGAGATGAGAGAAACCCATTAAGAAGTTTTAATATAGTAATGGATTATATACTATTGAAAATTATGGAGGATAAATGATATATCCTTATAATAACATCAATTATACATTCAGGAAATTTTTATGAATAAATGTCACTAGAAAAATTTTAATTAAGAAGGAAAATTCCAAAGAAGGTGCCTGGATTAAAAGTATGAGATAAAGGTGAGGATACATTACTTGAGTGTGTGACTCAAAAAACATAGGAGTTACTTATTTACATATTGGGGAACCTTTTGAGGACTATAGGAAGAGAGGGAAGTGTATGTACATGATCCAAAGAGTTTTACTAAAGAAAAATTAAATTTTGGGTTGATTTATATAGAAAAATATGGGTATCTCTTTATTATTTAGGTTTTGGGATCATTATAATAATGTCTAAAACTACCCAAACCATCCCATGGTTTTCCCCAAAGATTATATGAAATTGGTGTTTTCTTTTTCCATATGTCCATGATATGAGATTATGAAAATAATTTCCTTTATTATGTGGAGTTGAGTCGCACTCTTTAAAAAATGATTTTAAAACAATAAAATATAATACATGTTTTGGAGGTTATATAATGAAATTAATAAATATAATCAAATATATTTAAAATCAGATTATTTAAAACTGAAACAATATATGTACTTGTTTATCCAATTAATAGTAATTATCACATCCATTTTTGGTAATTATGATGTCATAAAACACATTGTATATGTATAGGATATTTATATTTTAAGAAAAAATTTGATTATCTCTGGAAATTATGAAAAAATAAATGTTGGATAATTATGATATTCTAAATATAGAAATAATTTTCATTTTATCTATAATTTTTTTAAAATTTTATGTTTCATTTTTAAAATAAAATCGAAATGTATTATGAAATGTTATTCTTTTTAATGATAATTATTTTTGAACCCGTTTAAAAATTTCTTTTGACTTCCTGAAAATTATATGTTATATTATATTTAATAACCATTAATCAATGACAATATTTTACATAAAATATAATTCTCTTTAAAAATAAATTAATTTATCAAACAAAATGTCATAATTAAAATTTCATTCTTCTTAAAAATACAATTTATGCTTTATTTTATTAATTTCTATACAAAAATTATATAAAAAATTATAAATTAATATCAATATGCAATAAATATAATAAATTATTTAATTAAATGGTAATATAAATATTAATACAATTTGAGTAATATTGATTCTAGTCCTTGATAAATTATTTTTACCATCAGTTAACAAATTTTATTTTTTACTTTGGTAAATAATATATACTACAGATACTATTCATACTGTTAAAATTTTATTTTGACATTATTTCATAATAATATGTATTATAATTCAAATTATTTAATCTATTTTTGTAAAATTTATTATCTAGTGATGAAGAATTTAATTTAAAATAAAACATGCATATATTCTTAAATGTAGTATTATGACAATACATTTTTCATCGAATATATAATTTAATTTTTAGAAGGGTTGAAAAAACAATTATTGTAAAAAACCATTATTTTTTAATAAATAATTGTATTTTTAAGTTCAAATTCACATATTTAGAAAAAAAATAGATAAAATGAATATTATTTTTTGAATTTGGATGTCAAAATTATCTAATGTTGAATTTTACCCAATTTTATGAGATAGTTAATTTGTTTGGGTAACAATAAAATATCATAAAAATATAATATATGTTTTTTGACATAAAAATTTTCTAAAAATGATTTAATAAAAAATATAAATTAGCTTCAATTCTAAATATATGTTTTCCTATAAAAATGATTTGTTTTTAAGTTAATTTTATTTATTTTAAATTGCCATTATGAATCCTCAAAAAATTATAATATATTTTAGTTTTTTCAAAATAATTTATCTAATATTTAGAATCACTTACACATCAATAGTGGTTGAAATTAATAAAATATTACCCATTATGATATAGAGGTGAGTCGCACTATTAATGAAATGGTCTTATAAATCTTAAATTATATTATATGTTTTTGAGGATTTATAATGGATTTATAAAAAATTTAAAACCATATTATGTTTAACATAACACCTATATCTAGATTTGTATTTTATTTATATAAGTTATTATATCACATTTGGGGCATTACGATGTAATATAAAATAATGTAAATTTATAAAATATTTAAATTTTACATAAAAACTCTGTTGTGTTAGCAAATTATTAAAATTAACCATTAGATAATTTCATTGTAATGATTAAAAAAATATATATATTCATTTTCTCTAAATATTTTTCGTTCTTTGTTATTTTTTACTTTTGAAATAGAATATTACATTTATTGGAGAATACATGTTTATTGACAATAACATTTTTCAAACCATTATAAATATTAAAAATGACATAATAAAAACTATATGATCAATTATATTTAATAAAATTTATATAATAACAATATTTTATTAAAATATAATTTATTTCAATGATCCATTAATTCATCAAAAAATATTTCTTAATTGAATTTGAATATTAAACAAAAATATTATTTTTATTTTAGTGAATCATAACAAAAGTCATTAATAATGTCATAATTGTAGCATTGAAATAAAATATTTATTCAATAAAATATAATATAAATACTCATAATTATGTGTTATTATAACATATTCCTTTAATACCCTTGCTAACACTCTAAGTGTTAGGCATACGGTCGTGGGACATTCATGTTGTGCTTTAGGAAATTTGGGTCGATCCGTGATCTTGATGAGAACAAACTTCCCTCATAAATGGTTTCACTCATGCATAATATGTTATATATAAGCTTGGATGTGGTCTTTTGAAAATATTGGAAATAGTGTATCCCTTAGAAACATAGATAAATGGGCTCCATAGGGTATAATCCTATTGGTTGAGGGAGTCATTTCATTTTTTTCCATTAATTAGGTTATAAAAATACAATGTAAAAAATGATCATATCATCATTATTCGAAGGATATATTTTAAATGGTAATGATTCTTAAAACCCAATTAAATCAGATATGATAAAACTACAATATTTCATCGTTTTCATCATATATAGTAGAACATATAAATAATTAAAAATGGGGAATTTTTTTTTGAAAATTTCTATTTATTACAATATTCTCCCAATTATAAAACCCTTCCTTGAAATTTTATTTTCCCGCACTAAATCATTTGAGGGTAACTAATTTTCATCACTTAAAATAGTTTTAACTTCATTTTTTCAAACATTTCATTTCTCTAAAAAAATAGACAATGTTCATTTTCTTTTATTGTAGAACATTATTTCTATGATTGAAAATATTTATCAGCTTTTCCTCATAGGATAATCAATTGTAAAATGGTAAAAAATATGGATTGAGTATAGTTGAGGGGTTTTGTATATACATTCTCAAGAGGGATACATGGATGAAATATTGTACATTAGGTAGGTTCAGTGGAGTTTCTAGACAATATGCCTCCACTCAGATGTGATTAGGGATCAAAAATGTGACTATTTTCCTTGGAATAAGATTTTCCTTCTTAAAAAATATCATATCTTTGTACCATGTATATTTGTGGTGGAATGTCATCTCATCAAAATGAAACATTATGTTACATCGATGATTATCAGCACATATCTTTTTTTTGAATCCTAGCAGCCTTATGTGCTGCTAAATTTTCTTAACCTTCTCTATGATTTCACCAAATATTTCAACACCATGATGTTTCATTTCAAATATTCATCCCAACATGATTTTTTACTGTAGCTCTTCCCATATTCTCCTTCGTATGGATCCATTTGATGGTGGAGTGGAATGTTTTTTTGTTGGATAACTCAATCTGAGGAATATGTAGGTCCAATCCTCCTTTGATTTCAATTATACATGTACACAAAAATTCCCTTCAATTTTAAATTAACCTATCAAATTTTTCGTCATTTTGAGGATGATAAGAAATACCTGAGTTCAATAAAGTTTTTATAGAATACTTGATACTTTTTCGAAACATAATGGTCAGTCGTGGATCTTGATCAGACACAATTAATAGTGTTACTTCATAATACCTCAAAAAGTCTCTAATTTATATCTATAAAATTTATACAACTGTAAAATCCACTTAAATATAAATTAATTATAATTCTTTATAAGACAATCTAATAAAGACAAGATAACATTCTTTCTTTTGTATGTCTTCAAATATCAACTAACAAAGTACAAGATGATTTTTCCAATTTCTAGGTTAGTGTTTTTAATAGTTTCATTTTCCATTGAGAATCATTCCTTTTATCCTTCACTGGTAGACAAACAAGGCACAATGTTACATATTTAGTTATATACTTCTTTATTTTTTACCAAAAATAGTGCACTCAGGTATCTCAATACATGTGTTTATTTCGTAGCTGAATGGATAATGTCGGACTATGGTCACATTCATATAGTTACTTCTTTAACTAATGATTTAAAATAACACATTTCATTGACCCAAATCTCAAATGTACTTCCTCAATATCATTGAACACTAAATATTAATCATTACATATAGTTTCCACTTTCTTCTTAATTACCAATTCATTTATTTGATCATTCTTTAACCGTTATAAAATAGATGGTTGAGCTATAATTCATTAAAGGATTTATGATTTCCATTTAAATATGATTCCCATTTACATACTTTAATGATACATGAAGATTGAGTCCATTTAAATTTTTTATCTACGATACTGATGTTTGATTATTTATACATACATTATCAGCCACAATATTTTTTGTACCCGAATGTTAGTTCACTGGGAAATAATAATCATTGATGAGATATAAAAATCGTTTCTTGTGAATATTAAACTCTTTTTGTGAGAATATATATTTGATGATCTTGTGATTTTAATATATGTCCCACATCTACCGATCAAGATAATTTATCATGATTTTTAACATAAAGATCAAAGATGACATCTCCTGCTAATATGTGGGATATAAATTATCAGGAATATTCAACTTCCATGAGGAATAAGAAAAGAAATTGAAATAATTTATAACCACATATCCCAATTACTTCTTCAATGAATCGTTGAATATAACAAATGATTCTCCACTTCTGGGTTCTTTGATAACAAGGGTAGTGATATACCTCTTTTTCAGATCCACGATGCTCTCCTCCGAATTATAATTCCCTTAAATCTAAACAACCTTCCATGTTTCCTTATTACTATAGTTTAAAAACCTGATAAATTTTCTATATATAAGTGATAATACCATGACAAATAAAAAATTTGGATTTCTGCCACAGTTCTAGGCCTCTTCAAATATTAAATTTCTTTTATTGTTGATTATTCAATAGATATACAATTTATTTTGATGATATTACTCCAATAAAGATACTTCCTTCAACTAAAAATCACATTTACATAACTTGGAAAAAATATTATCGTTTTATAATGTGTTTAGCACAATGTTCAAATGATTCTCATACACCTCATTTATTTTATATCATATTAAAATATCATCTATAAATATTACCAAAAATTTGTCGAGATAATATCAGAAGAATATATTAATTAAATCCCTGATGTTTTTCTGAGGTTTAGTGAGTCTGAATGAAATCACTAGGAGCTCAAAGTGCATATAACTTTATAAGAAGCTATTTTGGAGATATCATCCTTCATCCCCATAACATGATAATAACGCGACCAAAAAACCCACATTGAGAAGTATTATTCTCTACATATCAAATAGAATAAATCATAATTCTCAGGAAAAGGAGACTAGTTTTAGGTTTTGTTCTTTTTAGATAATGATAATCACTTAAAGCATTACTTGGCCCATCTTTGTTCTAGAGAAAGAGAACTATTTCACCCATGGTGAAGAACTTGTCCATATAAACCCTTTATTATGATTCTCCTACAGAATTTTATTTAGCTCCTATATATCCAATATATTTATCCTATGAATTTTATAAATCTTAGAAATTCAAAATGTATAAAATAGATTTAAAATTAAACATCTATTATATGAGTAATACTAAGAAATTCTTAATAAATTGCATTATCATATTATGTTACAATAGGAATTTAAATAATGATGATTGTTTCCTTAAACATAGTCACTTATTCTAGATAATCTTCATCATAGATAAATAATATCCATGTGTGAGATAATTATTTAAATTAACATTCATCCTCTTCTATACCTTGTACAGAAGTGGGGGTTCATTATCCAAATTGAAAGTGATTTTCTTCTCATGGATATTTCTCTTATATCTATATAGGTAAATCCCATACATTAGAATAAATACATGTAATTCCACCAAAATTATTTTGAAACAATTCACTAGAATTATTCTCCCACAATTTTTGACATCGGTAGAGTTATGTACATGGGATTTAACAATTTATGCATTTTTCTTTTTAACTAACATCTCTACTTCCATGATTTGCAGTGGCTTTTTAATAATTCTACTGAAATATTGTTATATTAATGAATTTTTAGAACAGTGGATGAAAATACTACCTATGAGTTTTTTATTCTTTTTCTACATTAAAAATGTATTTTTAGGAATGAATATTTTAAAACTATTACTAAAATAATGGAATATCTAATTAAATTAAAGGGATAAATTTTAAATTACATTTATCTCATTAACATATCTATTTCTAAGATAAAATCTATGTTATCCAAGAAATATTTCATTACATATAGAAATATAGTATTTTTTATTATCATAAAATTTTTTTGTAGGGATCTTATAAATGTACCAAGGAAAGTCCCCATGAATTGTCAATCCTAGTGCACAGTAGGGCTTGTGGCCTTGGACAAGGTTATTCTGAGACAGTATTGGGATACCGAGTTAATTTTATTAGACCTAAGAACATCTAGGCTAGAACCACATCCACGTGTAGTATACAGACAGTAATATATTTTCTTAATAAACCAAATACTCTATACAGACCATAATTTAAGAATGTTTTCTTATACACTGATTTATCCCTAATGATTATTCAAAATTTCACTAATTTTAATCCCAGAAATAACAAAATATTTCCTCTAACACCAACTATAAAAACCAAACTCATCATTACACATTAATACATTATTTATTACATATTGATACAATTAATACAACCCCTAAGATATATAATTTTATTGTTTTTGGATATGATGTGAAAAATATATATTATATTTATTTTTGGATACAATAATATTATTAAAAACATTTATAACATGATTTATTTAAAACTTCCTTATCATGATCAATATAAAAATTCAATGATAAAACTAAATGGGATAAATTGGGTACATATATTGGGATGTGGTGAGATATAAAGAAAAATAAGTCAATAAACATAGAATAAGTGATATATGTTATATGAAAAGAATATCAATGAGTAAAAAATGTAACATTAATAATAATCCATGTTATATCACAATAATCTAAACCTTGAGAATGTGTAAATAATATAAATTACTAAATCATGAGAATTGTTCAAGGCTAAACCATCATGAATTCATGGTGGAAAAAACCACAAAGAATCAAGTTCACTCTCTATCCCAATATGATGTATTGTGATACTAAAATTACTCAGTGTATTGGATCACTAAATGGTCACATCCATAATTTTCATTTTAATCTCTTTCTTAATGTCTCCACGTAGATCAGAAAACATTGATACATTAATCGTCATAATGTATTCCACATTCAATATAAGTGGAGTAAATTTATGTATGTTCCAAATAAATACGTACAGATGCATAAACATGAGTACCCCTGGTAGAATAATGGGAATGGTACTCACAACACAATTGTTTTGGCATGAAAATTCGCAATTATATTTTAGCAACAGAACAATATTACAAATATTTTCATAAAAATGGTTAATGAAAAATAAATTGGACTCTAACCATTTGAACATAAAATGGGAATTAATATGGAAATGGTAATGAAATTTATAATTTTATAAAAATGGAACTAGATTTCATATGTTCAAAAAATGACTTGACTAAAGAATATAAAATTAGTATCACTAACATGATGTTAGAAAAGCAATGTCTTAGTTACTGGTACAATTAACGGAGGCTAAATGACCCATCATTAAAATAAAAATTATTAGATATTAAGGGAAATATTATAAAAAATATAAACATTAATAATTTAATTTCAGAAGACTAAATTCAATGTATGTTGTTGAATTGAAACTCGTATAAGAAGAAGAGGATCCATTACATGAATGTGTGACCCAAAAGGCTTGGGATGAGATTTTTCAAATCTTGGGGGTTCTTTATTAGGTATATTTGTAGTTTTTGGAAGAATGATAACCTGCCACAAGGATTATGAGTGATGTCAAATGAGATATTATGTGGATTTATATCGAGAAAGAGGAATACATCAATATTATTTTTGTTTGGACTTATACATATTAAAATATCCAAAACATAAACAATCAAGTGGTTTTTTCCAATGGATCCTGCCCATGGAGAATGATTTTTTAATTTTATATGTAAAAGGGACAATATTATTAAAATATTAACTTTTTTATGTTGTGGTTTCTCATAATCTATATGAAATTATTTTTATGTCGTAAAATATATTATAAGGCATCAAGGATTTATAAAGGATTTAAAAAATGAATAAAAATAAATTCACATAATTTTAATTGGAAAACATATATTTGGACATGTATCTTATCTATATTACGTATTACTTCACTTTTGGGTCATTTTGATGTCATAAATATAATGTATATTAAAAAATTATTAAATTTTTCTGTATAAAATTTTTCCCCCTTTTAAAATTATGAAAAATTATCAGTAATAAAATTTCAATGTTATGAGTCGTATAATAATTTTCATTTGATATAAATTATTTTCTAAATTTCTGAATTATTACAGTTAAAATAAAAAGTAATAATTATTGAAAATGATAGGTTTTTTGAAAATAACATTCTTTTGAACCCTTAGAAAAATTACATTTAAGTGAATAAAAATTTTCATGGTCATTTAAAGTTAACAAAAGTTATTTAATAATAATATTTTATTAATATATTTGTTTTTTTAGTGTTAAAATATATCAAAACATCTTTCAATTATATAATAATACATGATATATTACGTATTGCTAAAATTAATACAACCCAAATGATATACATGTTTATTGCATTTTGGAATTTGGTTAAAATCATTACATCCAGAACATGTGATTAAACAACATTATTAAAAATATATTTAATATGATTTATCAAAAACGTCATTAACTGCCTCAAAACAGTCATTCACACACCAAACTACGTGAGATAAACCAGGGACATATATTTTAAATTGATGATATGTAAATCAAATTATGGGTATAAATATGGATTATGTGACACAAGTTAATCAATATGAATATAAATGGGAAACACAAATAACATGAATAATAAATAATGATGTAGCATGATTATTATAAGATAGTAAATGTGTAAACATCATAGAACACTGAATCATGAATATATGTCACTGATATACCTCAATGAAAACATTGTAGAGGAATTACTATTATGGACTCAGGTACAACCATGTCCTAAAATTACATATCATGTAGCCAAATTATACCAACAGTATTGAAGTGCTATCTGGGTGCAACAATCAGAATCATTTCATTATCGGGATTTACTATGCCACATATATCATATGACATAGATTTGTTCATAATAATTATTTATTCAATGAACATATAATGTAGATTTAAAACATATAATACCAAATAAATAAGTATTTTTGAATAAATTTGAATATAGTTGAGATAAAAATGTGTGTTGTATTATCATGAAAATTTCTTGACATAGAAAATCATTGTGAAATGCCAGTAGCATAAGAGAACTAATTAAAAATTCACTAAAATAGTTTTTGAGTAGGAAATGGATCTCTAGTTTTTTAGACATAAAATTATATGTAAATGGAAATAGAAAATAATATATCAATACTACAAATTTTTAAATAGGAGGAATAAGTAAAGGAAGAAACTACAATAGAGAAAAAAATCATTAGAAATATTTGGAATGGTAACCAATATATAGAAAAGATTATTTGTATATTAATGATATTGAAAAGAGTCACTCATAATTTATAAATTTAATTTATATTAATGGTAATATGGAATATCATAGGTTTTAGTAATCAGATGAAAATTATAATATTAACATAAAATGAGTTCTTGATAAAAGATGAGAGTGGAAAATCCCTTATAGATATTTGCCATAGTAAAGGATTAGGTATATCTAAATATGAGAGAGAATAAATGAAATATCATTCACATATGATAAATTAGATAGTAATATAAATATTATAATTTAATGAAAACATAACAAATTGATTTTTGGAATATTAATTTCAATTAAACTTCTTGAATTGATAGTACAAGAGGAAGGTGAGGATCCCATATAATATTCTAGCATTATAACAGCTTATTAAAGGGTTAAAATAAGAGATTATAAATTGTATCCCATCCTTATAATATCAATTTAAGATTAATTTAATCATAATAAATGAATTATAACATGTACAATTGATAGAATAATTTCTAATTTCAAAGAAGGATCTTGAATTGAAAGAGGTAGAGGATAGTGAGGATTAATTATTGAGTTTGTAAATTCAAATGATTGGGAGGGGAATCATGAAATATTTAGCGCGACATAGGAGGACACTACGGAGTTCAGTGAATAGTTTGGACATGCGATTAATATTTTTACTAAAGAGAAATGAGATCTTCAGTGTCTTTATATATGAAAATATGTAGATTTTATTATTATTATGGTCTTACCCATTACATAATTAAATATCAAAAAATCAATATAATAGTTTCATACAAAGTTTATTGGTTCTTATCATTTCTGAAGACTAGTGGGGAAACATATTATACTTTTACAATTGATTATGTAAAGGTTAGTCACACTCTTACAAAAATGATTTACAAATCATCAAATATATTATTTGTCTAGGAGGATTTTTAATGAAATTAAAAAACAAATCCAATTAAATTAATATCAAATTATTTTAATGGGTAAGCATATAATTTCTCTATAATCGCTTTTAGGTAACTTATTAAATCTATTCCGAGCCACTATGACGTCATAAAACCCAATGTATATTTAAATCATATTTAATTTTTATCCAAAATTTTGACTTTGTCAGAAACTAATAAAAATTTATGTATTGGAAAAATTAGACATCCAGAAACAAAAAAAAATATTCATTTTATCAAAATAATTCTCAAAATATCTGAAATATTTTTTCTAAAATTAAAAAAAATATTGATTAAAGAGTAGGGGTTTTTACAATAACATTGTTTAACCCCTGAAAAATATTACATTTGAATTTCTAAAATAATATGATAATTTATAATTGATTAAAATTATTTAATAGTAATGTTATTTATTATCAACAAAAAAATCATTTATACGTACATTAGTTAATTGAGTTTGTATATTATCCAAAAATTAAATATGTGCCTTATTGAATAAGAAACATTTTTAAAGATGCAATAATATGATGAAAATATATTCATTATTATAAAAAAATAATTTACATATTCTTATTGATGTGGTGTGGATACATATCCATTTAATACAACAACACACACCCTATGAGTAAGAAATACAATGATGGGTCACTCATGATGTGGTTTGGGGAACTTGGTTTTTTTCATAATCTCGATGAGTTTGAACAACCCTCGTAAAAAGATTCGCTCATGCATAAGTAGTTGGGTCTCAATTTTGACTAGATCAAGTGAAAATCCTCAAAATGATATATCATTCTTAGTCTTCAGTATATGGGATCAAATCAGAGACTCATTAAGAGATAATATTTATGGTAATTTCTTTTACCAATAAAAATATATGATCCAATATCTAAAGCATTATTGAAACCATTTGTTTGAGAAGATCAAGGTCATCGAGTTTATAGACCAAATAATTTTCACCTAACTACCCCAAGAAAGTCCAATAGTCACATACCATACCCTTAAAATGTTTTATGGTTTATTAATTGGATATGTAACAATAATATAGTAAAATGAGTATGTGTACTATTTTTAATATAATAGGGAATATATCTCAACATTATTATCATTACATTGTAAATGATTTTTATTTAGAATATACAAAATAAAATTAATATTATTTATTAATTTTAAAATTAAATTAATGAATTTAATAACATAATGGATTTATTAAAAAATATTTTTTGAATAAAATTTTATTAATAAATATTTTATATCAAATATTAATGATCATATAATCAAAGGTAATTTTTAAAAGTTTTCGATGAATTTTTTTATAAAAAACTCGTTACTTCATTAAACATGATTGTATTAATTTTAAATTTCAAATTCATATATTTATACAATTATTTCTATAAAATGAATAATATATATGGAATCTTGTTGTTGAAATTATCAATTGGTGAATTATTCTAAATTTTTGGAGGTATTCAAACTCTATGATATAAATTAAATACACTGTAAATGTAATTTGTGTTTTATGACATCACAATGACCCAAAAGTGATGTAATAAGTAATATTAATTGGATACATGAACAAATATATATTTTCAATTTAATTTAATTTAACATTACATTATTTTGATTTATTTTTAAGGCCATTATGAATCATACATGACTTATAGTATATTTTAAGGCTTTAAAATATATTCCATAATAGTGTGACTCACCTCCACATCTCCAAATATATTATTTTAATAATTTATCACTCTAACCATTTAAAATAATAAAAAAACTCCTATATTGAAGAAATGATTTTCAAACCAATGTAATCGTTTCGGTTTTTTGATATTTTATTATATATATGACAAATCCAAAATTATAGATATCTCCCTGTTTTCTTATATAAACCTACTAAAGCACCAATTTCACTTAACTATAACTCAATGGATCACATCTTTACTTTGTTATCCACTAAATAGAGTCTTCCATATATTCCCCCAATCATTAATGAATCCCATACCAAGCATGTGGTGTCATAGACTCGAGTAAGGGAAACTCACCTTTCCTTTTTCATTCAATTCACGAACCACCTATGAAATTATTCATTGTAGTTTCAATTTCATATATTTTAATTCATTAATTATCATTATCTTATTATCTAATTAATGTTATTTCAATTAGATACCACTTATAATATATCATTTTGACCCTTACCTATGTTTTTACTATACCTAAATTTAATAATGTATATATCTCTTCTCATTACTATTCTGAACCCTATTTTATGTTATGTATCTTAAATTCCAATTTATTATGATGGAATATGGTAACCCAAATTTCTATTACAATAAATTTAAATATTAAATTGTGAGATCCCCATTCCCTCACATTAAAACACCCATGATCCTTTATGTACACCTATTACTATATGAAAAATACTTTTATAATTTTTTTAATAATTAATTTTTTTCCTAAAATTGATCCTTATATTTAAATATTTATAATGTTGGGATATTATTTATCATGCCCCTATTACTGACCATTTGATGACTACGTGATAAAATATATATTTCTTCCTTATTATCCGATTTATTATGAATGCTGAAGTACCACTATTTCTACCAAAATTATAATTATATTTTCAATGCCAAAAAAATACCCATTATTATAAAATGGGTATTCAAAATTATGTGCATATAATTATTAATTTTATACATTAATATATTCAGTTCATATTCATTCAACATGGAGTATAATATAATGATGAATGAATTGAAATCATATGATTTATGTGGAAAAATTAAGAATTAGAATGGAATGATTATGATGTGTTCACCCATATAGAGCTCCAATGCATTTGTTAATATTGCGTACCACGTTACGAAATATTTGAAAAAACGAGTACCATATTCCTTTATTGGAGGTTTTTTACATTTATGTCTTGGTGGTTTATCGCTGACATATGTCCATGGTACATTTTTTTATATTGTTTCCACATTTCCCATGTTGTAATTATCATGCTATATCTTTTCATATTATTAGTGTTCTTTTAGCTACTCTATGATATGATTATTTTCTATCATGTATCAAATATTCCATGATTATTCCTTTATTTGACTTTATAGCTCATTATTTTTATATGTATATCCCCATGTCATTCCATGAGGTTTAATGTTCGAAGGATTATTTTGAGCATGTTAAAGAAAATGAAAATAATAATTGTTAAGGAAATTTATAACAATGTTTTTGTATCAATGTTAAAGATGTTATGTTTTCTACGAAACTCCCAATTAATTGATAATTAATTATATTTTCAATTATATAATGTGTACATTTATCTAATAAATAATGTATTATTGGGTAATAAGAATTTGTGTTGATATAGTTGTCATTATAGGAGTTTTTTAGTTGTGTTGGGATTAGTATTAGAAAACTCTAGTGAAATCATTTGGTATAAGACAAAGAATATGAAAGAATACCTAACTTTTGGTTATTATTGATTATGTGGGTTATTGTTAAATAAAATTTATGTTAGTATTCTACAACTGGGAATGGTTTTGGAACAAATATACATTGAAGTAGTAACTTCAACAAGGTGTTTAGGGCATAACATGTTGTATTCTATTACATGAAACCCCGACTTACAACACACATAGATGGACATTTATAGGGGATAATCGTTAGTAAATTCATAAGAACATTATAAACCATAATTATAGGAATAAAAATTACATAACGTGTATTTTTAAGAAATAAATTAAGGATAAGATAGATTGAATCATAGAAATTCATTAGATTATAAGATAAATGCAATTTATATGTTATCTTGTTAATTTCATTGTATTCCCAATTATTTATTTAATTGTTTTAAATACTCATCCCAAATTTTAATTTTACTCTTTCCAATGGAGAGAAAATGGATAAATTGGAAAAAATAATTAATGCAATAGGAAATGTGTTAAATTCTCTAATAAGATTCAAAATTTGATGGGATCAAGAATTGAAAACATTATCATGATAATATATAAGATGACATAGAATATCAAAATAAACCTAGATTAGAATCAGTGACCAACCCCCCCCCCCCTCCCCCCACGATATAATAAGCAACAGTTGAGAGCATCATGGGATAAAGTCTACCAACATTAAATGGATAATCATATACATTAATCTCAAAAAATGGATTAACTAAATTTATTGTATCACCTAAATTCTTCCATGTACTGAGAAATATAATTTTTTTATGGTTGTTAAACATATGAAGAGAAGAGATAATTAGTGATGGGCATTTTTCAAGACAATGATTTTAGAGGAAGAGATCAAAGTTTTGTAGAGGATGTAATCACAAAAAATGTTTTTAATACTATTTTACTCACACTCTATGAATTTAAAAGGGGAGTCATTTCCTCTCCCTCTATAAATTATATAATGAATCTTTCAATTATATGAGAAAAAATTATAAATAATTACATGAAATCCCACCAAATTTGTCGTTACCGATGAATTTAAGTTTGATCTCTTCTTTAGAGGGATAAATCATTGTTTAAAAATATCCCTGAGTGATATGTTAATTTGATTGACACGAGAAAATTTTCGGATTTTCCCCCAAAGTCAAAATAGTTATAAAATAATCCAAACAACATTATGTGAATAAGAAATAGAATGAAGTGTTTATTTCAAGATGTTTAATGGAGAAATTTAACATTTATATGAAATTTCATCATCCCACCTTTCAAAGGTGTGGACTGAAGAACCCTATAAATTTCAAAAGGGGGACGAATACATGATTTTGGTGAGGGGAGGAAAGATACCTTTATAATAATTAATGACTGGATAATCCTGATAATGAGACAAAGGAAAAATAATCTCCATTCTACTCTCAGTACATTTTTATTACTATAATTTCAAATTACAAGGGAACTTTATAAACCATTTCCCCAATCCAAGGGTTTTTAGAGGCAACCAACAACCCCCATGGAAGAAGGGATTGGTTTTTTCAATCCATACCAATGATGTCAATCCCAAAATCAATGTTGTGACAGGTACACTATTAATTCTTTAATGAATATAGAAATAATTTTTGATCCATGTTCTATGTATTCTGTCATGTCATGAAATTGTATTAGAACTATTAAAATACCAACAAAATGATTGTATTTAGAGATGTAATTTAAAATATTAATTGGGTCAATTATTTCATAACAAGTATTTAACTCTTCCCCTATAAACTTTTATTCCATGAACATCCCAATGAACATTTTCATACATCATTTTCAAATTTGATGTAATTTTCAGAAAGGATTGAATTTTCCAGAATAGATAAAACATTAGTTACTGTTAGAAGGAAATCACTTTTTGTGTGGCAAATCAACCCCTTATTATGTACAAGTTAAATGAGGAGTATGGATGTTCTTTAGAATAATCATATCATGCATGGATATTATTTATATACAAGAATGAATATCCAGATAAAATGAATGATTCTATGGATTGATCATCCTTGAACACGTTCCTATTTAATTAGAAAATGAGGATATTTTTTTTTTGAATACTTTCCTTAGCATCCTACATGAAAAAGGTGTAATTTTCAATCAAGATTATACCTGGGGAAATTAAAAAAACCAAAACTCTATATAGGATGGTTGATGTGGAGAATTATTAGCTAAATAAGTAACTACAGAAGAATCTATATAAAGGATATATATGCACATGGGATTCACCATGGGGTGCCCCTGTTCTCTTTATCAATAAGAATTATGGGTCAATGCATATTTTCATTAACTATGGAGAGTTCAACAAATCATGATAAATAATAATTAACTTCTACATAGGATTGATGACGTTATTTATTACCTATGTTGAGTAAAATGCATTTATAAGGTGGATCTTTATTTGGGATAATATCAAGTAAGGGTGAATATATAGAAAACCCCAATACAGTTTTTATCTAAAATTTAGGAGAACTATGAGTTCTTAGTGATACCATTTGACTCACTAATTCTCCAACCATCTTAATAGATTTTATTAATAGAGTATTTATAGATGACCCAAAAAAATCTTACTATTTATAAATGATATCCAAATATACACCAAAATAATTTTGGATCATTGGGATCATTTGAAAACTATGGTAAAGACATTATAAAAGGATAAAATTTATGCCAACTACAGAAACCGTGATTTTTGGTAGAAGAAAGTCTCATTCATGGGGAATATCATCAATTGAAATAAGATATCTATGGATCCATTAATGAAAAATGCTATTGAAGGAAATTTGAGGCAAACTTATGTGACAAATATCTACGTTATAAATTGTTTAGATGGGTATTATCATCAATTTGTGAGAAATTCCTCATGAATGTGGAACCCCCATACCAATAAAACATTGAAGAGAGTCATTTTTTGAATGATCGATGGGAAGAAAAATTACTACATTAAAAAATGAGGTGAATCACTTCCCCTATCCCACACTAACCAGAAGTTGAATTTTTTTAGTATTTTGTGACACTTCGAATAAGGGATTAATAAATGTATTAATTCATAACAAAAATATCATGAGAAAAAATATCCCATTAATTATTGGTAGTTAGTGGCTTGGATCATTTAGTTGAATATGTGGTGTCAAAATCTATATGGGATGAAGTCTGATATATATATGGATCACAAGATCCTCAAATATATATTCCTATAGAATTTTCTTAATGTGACAAAATGAATATGGTTAGTGAATACCATGGAATGGGACATATCAATTCAGTACCATCTAGAAAAAGGGAATAATGTGGAAGAAAATCTATGTAGAAAGGATCCAATAAATTTATCAGTTATTATGATTGAGTAGGATCCAGTCATTGTAGAATTCTAGAGGATGGAAATTGGAATAAAAATGCATGGAATATCATAAATCCTTTCAAAATGAATTTCCAACCATATATTATTGAAAGGATAATTGATGTTCAAAATCTGATGAGTGAATTTAAAAGAATGTGAATGGTATGGGAAAATGGAAATATGCAGATCTCAATGACGATGAAGAATGAATTGTGTGTTTTTAGAAAAGGTAATGTGATCTATAAAATTAAAATATAAATAAAGTACAATTGGATGTTGCTAAATGATTTACTTTCTCATTCCGTATAAGTATCACAAAGATGCATTGAGTTATCTGAGAACCATATTTTTGGGAAAAAATAAAGATGGAGATTGTTAAATAAAAATCTAATTGCGTAATATTTTTGAAAGTGAAGGATAAAAGGAAGAAGTACTAGGGGCTGATGCAACCATCATCCATTCCATCATAGATAAGGGAAAACAACCTCATGGTCTTTATCACCAAACGTTTGGAGACATCCAAAGAAAAAAGGTCTAGTTGGAATTTTTTAATCACCTTATAAAGACATAACACTTCATTAAAATTCGAGATGATTTCTAAGTGGATCAAAATTGTTAGACATTAAACTAAGAAAAGGTGATGCTTTATGGAGTACCACAATCAATTTTCTCATATTGAAATCCAAGAATCACTCTAGGATTGGTAAAAATTCTATAGCATTCTATAAACACTGAGCTAAACTTTATCAATAATTCTCAACCTCAAACTTATAGACAATTTGGGTGGAAAATCAAAAAACTTGAATGCATGTTTATAGAATTTTAAATTGACATCAAAGGAGGATGAGAAGAACAAATTACACTTTTCATGTTATCATACAATAGAATTTTCCACATTATCATCCAAATAGCTATCTATGAAGTCCTTTATGAAAATAAGTGGAAGCCACATGCATGTTGTGATGATGTGTTGGAACAAAATCTTCTAGGTCGTAAAATGGTTGAGGAAATGGTTGAAAAGGTTAAATATATTCAATACCACACCAAGGATAATTGAAGTCAATAAAATGCTTATATTAAATATTGTAGATGAGATGCATAGTTTCATGAATGAGATATGGTATTCCCATGCATATATCAATTGAATAATGTAATGATATTTAGGATTATGGGATATATTAGTATAAGGTAAATCGTAAATTTTTAGATCCTTGATTTCATTAGAGCGGTGACATATCAACTAGCACTACCAAATACTATATCTCATGTACATGATGTGTTATATATACCCCTCTTGAGAGGTTTCAAACCAAACACATCACATGTACTCAATCTTTATGTAATACCATTGTAGAATGTCTTTTCCTATAAGTGGAATCTGGTAAAGGTCATAGATCATAGAGAAGAAGTAATATAAAATCAAAAAATGATCCTAGTCTAGGTTGTGTGGGGAAACCATGAGTTTGTAGAATGAATTTTGGAACTTGGGTAGGTGATTAAATATAGTTACCCCATCTATTATACTATTGGAAATGTAAATTTCAATGGTAAAATTTATTAAGGGGGGTAATTGTAAAGACCCGAACTATTATAAATAATTTTTTGGTTGATTTTTTTATTAAATTACATATTATATGACATGGTCTTAGAAATATACATGCACTTATTTGGACTTATTATTCAAATTATATTTAATTTACCATTCAAGAACATTAACTTTTAAAATACAGTCGTTGAACAAAGATATCCTGATTAGTAAAAATATATTGTTTTATCAAATCCAATTTTCATAAAAAATGGATGTTATAGCCTCATGCAGTAGGATTGTACCCTATGAAGCCCATTTTTCAAGGATTTCTAGGGTGAAAATATTTATGGAATTTACCATTATCAACCCATGTAGAGATATAACAACTTTAAAAATGAAGAAACAATTTACAAGAGATGTTTAGGCTCATCGAGATCATGACCCAAAACATTTTTTCATAACCACAACAAGAAATCCCCACACTCACAGACATTAGCAATAGAAAATTTTATGGAATATTAAAGAGGTATATATCAAAACCCAAGAAAAAGGATTATATAAATTATGTTTTATTGAATAATGAATATATTTTCGACTGATTATTGTGACTTTCAGACAAACTATATTGATACAAAAAAGTATAATTTTTTTGGTCAGTATTTAAATTCAATTAATTAATTCAAAATTTAATATATTTTTTAAATAATTAATATTTTTCTTAAATATTATAACTAAATAAATTTTATAAAATATAATAAATTTTAAATTTTAAATAATTCAATTTTTTTCAGTGTTCAAAAAATATTATTTCTAAAAAACATGTCATTTTTAATAAATATTGGTAATTATTTAAAATGTTAAAACTAAAATATATAATAAATTATATAGATAAAATTAATACTATTTAACAATGATAATTTCAAAATCATCCATTTGTGATTTTTTAATAATTTTATGAGGCAATCAATATTATAGGTAGAAATTAAATATCGTATAAATATTCATAGTTTTTTATGACATCATAATGATCTGAAAGGGATGTAATAAGTATTATAAATTTTATCCATGAAACAATATATGATTTCCATATAATATAATGTAATTTTAATATTTTCTTTTTTAATTCCATTATGAATCATCCAAGAGTTATAATATATTTTAAGATTCTTGAATAATATCTCTAAGAGTCTCACTCACCTCCACATAATCATGGGTAATATTATAATATTTTATCCCACGGAATCCAAAAAAAAATCCATTTGGAATAATATATGGATAAAACCATTGAATGATATGTGGTTTTGGTTATTATATTATATGGACTCCGAAACCAAAATAATAATGAAATAATTTTTATTCCTACATAACCCCACATAAGATCCCATTTCTCTTAAAAAACACCATGGATTACGTCCTTAATCATCCCACCACTCACAAGTGTCCTACGAAGTCACCCCAAGTCATTCAATAAACCCCTCCATCGGCATTAGAATCACACACTCAAGTAAGGGATCTTCGCCTTCCTCTCCTCTGTTAAAATGCAAGCAACTGTTTGAAATTTTTTCTTAAAAGATAAATTGGTTTTACTATCATTGATTTATAATGATTATCCTATTTTCCAATTAATATTATTTTAATGAGGGATCACTTGTCCTCCAATATTTGAACATTTACTTATATCATTACTATGATGAGAGTTGGTAAGGGATCTTCCACTCCCCTCTTTTATCAATAATTAATTTAATTTCATGTATTTTAAATTTTATTTTTTAATTATAGGATATGATATTACATATACCTCTTAATTTCCACTTTATTAATAAATTAATTCAGATTCCTTTCACTCTCATTAATCTTATTATGATATTTTATTCACACCTTTTTCTATTCTAAAATTTCAGAAGGATTCATTTATTTATTAATGTTTCTTAATTACCTTATCAATTATATTTCCTAATTTATATTATTATGATAGGTTATAAATGACCCTATTACTTCCCATTTTATGTTCAAATAATGATTGACCCATTTCCCTCCCATTATTCTTTTTTTTCATTTTTATATAATGTCATTATGCAAGTGAATTTTCATCAATATTTTCCATGCCAAAAAATTTTGTAGTGAATCCCATACCCATTATTCAATAATGGGAATTACCCATTATTAAAAATACTCATTTAGTTTATACATACATGTCTGAATTCTGCATTCCTTAATCGTGAAATAAATAATGATAATGAATGAATCCATACCATATTATCTCTGTCACACACATAAGCATGAGAATGAAATTATATTGATGGGTTTACCCAGATATCACATCAATGAATTGGTAATTGTTTAGTATCCAGATATGTCATTTTGGTTGGGGGTGTACCCAATTACATTTTGGGACATTTTCCGAATGAATTCCTAGTAGATTATCCCTAACATTGGGTTGTGATTCATTATTTTATGTTGTTTACACATTTCCAATATTATGATTATCATGCTACATAATGCCTTATTTTTTATGTTCCTTATATTCATCATTTATATAACAATGGTCTAACATGTATCACTTATTCCATGTATATTATTTTACTGGGAATTATAGCTCACCCTTTCTTATATATATCTCTAGGATATCCAATGAATGTTTATATTTTGAAGGGTATTTGGATCATGAAAAGGACTTTTTCAATACAGATGCTCTATTCTTTGTATTTTTTTTATATAACATACCTACCCTATATAGGAACAATAAATATAAATCATGCAGTATATAATAAGTTTAGTCTATGGTGATTATACCGAACTCGGGTGTCTATAAATGTTATTAGACCCCCCATGGTGGAAGAAAACTAATAACCGAGGCTAGATCTTTGATGATTTGGACGAGAGGAGTGCAAATATATGACAATTTCTATTTCTAGACATTATAGGGGGGTTGGTGGTCTATAAATATGCCAACTATTGTGGTTATGGAATGATAGTTTGGAGAGGATGAATGTAATTCTTGTTAGGAGAGGTGGTGGTGGTGTGTCGAATGAAGGCAGCTGCCACGGACGAAGGGGGTTGTGGGATGTGGGGGAAAAAATGTTATGGAGATAGAGGTGACATGATACGGGGCCTAAACATGTGGCATTGCTGGTTTCATGGGATGTGGATGATGACCACATAGACTAGGATGATCATGGAGTCCAGCATGCGAGCATGCTGGGATGAGTGAATAGTCTGGGCCCCAAAGGACATGATAGGCCCAACAGGTCGTGTCCAGCTCAGCAAGCTGGGTCAGGATCCCGAGTCTGGGTCGGACTTGGTGTGACTGGTGAAAAACTGTGACACAGTTTCTCTAGTTTCTGTGCATCCATAATAGTTGGGGAAACTATCGACCACCTTGGCATGTTGAGATTTTGCGGTGCAGTTGACCACTTGGTGGCTAGACAATGTGGTAGGTCCGTGAACTTAGTGACCCCATTTTAAAAATTCAACCATGAATAACTTAAAAAATGGTGTCTCCTTTAGAAAATACATTTACAACATTTTTTCCCTAACATTAGTATTTTTTTTCCTATTATGTTAGGTTTAGATTAATGACTAGTATATAGTGTTTGTGGTCCCATTGGAATTTTCTTGAGGGATCATTATGACATTATATCCATGTTAATGATTTATATTCCCCTATAGAGTTTTATTCCCATATAGAGTGATGGAATCAATCCATGGGATTGGAGCTACCATCTATCACCCCAAGAAAAATTAATATGGAATTGACATTATCTCTGAGAACAAGGAATTGGTCCTTAATATTGTGGGTCATATCAGCATAGTTATTGGTATTTTATGGTTGGTATCCCCTATTTTACATGACAAATAAGTAGGGTTATAGGTATTCTATGTGTAGGATCCCCTAAAATGAGTAATGATCTGGATTGGTTTAGTGGATTCTCTAGAATTGATACCATCTCTTTGTATCATACTCATCCTTGAACAATGTGTTCACATTGTGTGGGTCCCAAATGAAGTAGACCACTACTTGAGTGTCTCCAATGATATTATTTCTCATGGGGTGTGTTCACACAAAAATATTCTGCTTCAAGTAGAATCTTGTGGTAGGTAGTTGGTTATGAACAAATGATGGAATGGTGTTTCACATGATTATATCATGATATTATTATTATATGGGTTGTTGAAATATACATCCCTGATGTTTAATTAGTTTTCATTCATGGTATTTCAATCTAGTTTTTGGGGTGTCAAACTGACTATTGTTTTACTCAACCCTACACGGGATATTCCCATAGGTTTTTTCTCTTCCATAGATGATCGATCATTCAGCTCAGTACCAGGAAGACCAAGAACATGCAGTTCCTTGTGAGATCAGATATGACATGTTGTTTCCAGATGAAATTTTAGACGACAGTCCTAGTAACTCTTACATAGTAGGTTTTATTTGTGGTTACAAACTATTTTCTATTAGTGGTCTTGTTTTGGAATTTTTTACCTTCCAATACATTCCCAATTGTACTCTGGTTTTGGGATATAGCAGTTTACATGAATTTTTTACATAGTGGTTTCACATTTCATCATTTTTGGATCAGAGATGTATGAGTTAATATAGATACAAACATATACTACCTTCCATTTCTGAGATTTTCCTACTCAGTACTAGTCACCATACCTGAGCCTATTATAGGTGGGTTCTAGTAGGCATGGAATGTTCCCCACATTGATGGGTCACAACAATTCTGAATGGATATATGCTCTTAATGACTAGATAATTTGAAATGCGATTAAGTAAAATTTGTCAATACTTGAGTTAGTTTGGCATGATCATTGATTAAGATATAATCCTAGGTCATTTAACAGGATTTCTAGATTCCAATTTTATTTTCTATAATTTATGATCTCTATCAATAAGTATTCCTATCTGACATCACAAGAAATCTCATGCTACAGTTTTTCAGTTCGATATAAAATAGGTTCTATGTGTACGACCTATTTTTATATCCTAATTATATGGAAAAAACAATTCTAATAGAATTAATATGATTCTAGAAGAAATAGATAATAATATATTTATTTGGATGAGTAGGTCAGTATGCAGTAGAACTATTTTTTTACCCCAATATGGCATACATTAATAGAAAAATAATTATATTTTAGAAAATCATTAAACCAACGATTGTTGAGAACAAATATCATATCCCCTGGAATAATGATCATTTAAATTTATTACTTGGATACTAAAGGTAATCCAAGATTAATATCTGATTATGATATAAATAATAGTTAATTATAAATGATAAAATTCATATGTGGTATTTTTAGTTGGTATGGGCTAGATAATTACATATTGGTTCTGTTTGGACTTCCAAATTCTTCAGCCGTGTACATAGCTATATTTAATATGGTATTTGACTGGAATATTATTTCTTTTACATGGGAACATTTTATGATATATATATATATAGACTCTTTTTCACGAAAGAATAATTTTAGATATCTCATAATTGTTTAGAGTTTTAATTGAGTAATCCAACATTACTCTATGCTATCAAAGTAAAAATTATAGATTGATGACAAAAAATACATGTCACATGTGCTCTATGGGGAAATTATATTAATTCACCCGAAGAATGTATCAGATTAAATGTCTGAGATACCTCCCAAAAACCATTTCAACATTTAGATGTTTCTTTATTTAACACATTTATCCTAGATTTTGTCAAGGTCTTCTCCCAATTATCAGCACCTATGACTATGTTTACAATGAAAATAGTGAAGTTCTAGTAGTTGGTCCACTGTGAATAGGCGTTTCTTGACCTAAAAGGGATGATGATTTCAGCTGTAATTCTCTAATTTAACCCACTAGTGTTCGATGGTGTTTTATTTGACCTCGATAATGAATCCCCATATTCTAGAGGTTTACAACTAGAACATAGGGACTATGTATATTATTGTGGATACTATACCCTGAGTATCATGTACAAGAAAATACAGAACAATATATATATATATTAACTAACGTAAACAGATAGTTAATATATGTATAAAATACATGTCATAAAATATATGTTAATATAGAATCCATTGTTGAAAAAAACCATGTATACATTCATGATGGTAAATGGATAAAAAATAGTAGTCTCCCCAAAGTATGATATAATGATTCTTTTAGATCTATGCTCCTTGGATCCATCATTTTCCATCGGTCCATTCAATTTTAGAAGATCCCTATTTTTGATTTATGTATATGAATTGAAATTACCGTATAATGTTCATGTAACAAATCCCAATAGGGAACAAAAAAACTATTCATCAAAAAATATTCACATGTATGATAGGTTTCTTCTATAATAAAAATAAATTTGATAGAAGGTAAAAATACAATTGATTTACTAGGAGCTGTTGCATGATCCTTGCATCAAAAAATAATCTGGTATTTCTATATAGACACTACATAAAAAAGATGACCATGTAGAATTTATGATAATTATAAACTAGAAATATGGATATAATAATTCCTCGAGTTATCTTAAAGGTTTCAAGACGATATCATTACTCAATATTCAAAAGGGGTTGTGTTTTATCACATTATATAGTATCGTCAAGGCATCTGGCCTATTTGGTTCCAAAATTTTATGATTATCTTGTTCAATGTCAGGGTTCACCATCTTCATCATGGCATAACAAGGGCACTCTCCATCTAATGGGTAATGATAACATAATGTCCAAATGACACATATACTAATAAGAAAACCTATAATATAATGTATATAGAAAAAGTGGACGTCCTAACATCATGGGAACATAGTACCATCATTGAACAACAAGTGAATCAATATCAATCATGGTGAGAGGATTCAATAGAAAATTCATTAGTTCATGTTTGAAAATGGGTATTATGGGGCACACTAACACCCACATGAATCACGATCAAGAACAACATAATACAATAAATGAATCATACCACAACAATATGTAAATATAAGATCCTCAAATGGTAAGGATATTCGAATCTCATGTATTTTGATGTAAAACATTATTTTCATCAAAGAATAATCACCCAATTAAAATCACTGTAATTTTTTTGTTTAATTTAATCTCAATGGATTCCAATAACTAATTCCCTTATCTTATTTCTTAAAGACATAGAAACTACACATGTGAAAAATGATCATCTATCATAGATTATTTCAAAAACGATGTTAATGGAATAACATTATATAATATTTAAATCATTAATGAATAATTATAAATACACATGGGATACTATTTTACCTCCCAAGAATAATTTTTTCTAGGATGAAGTAATTTATTCATATTTTTATTTGATAATTTTGGAGTTCAAAAATTTTTTATTTACATTTCATATTTTTCTATAATTATAGAATTAACTCATATTTTAAAATTACAAAAAAATAAAAATATTCAATGTAACCCCCATGAAATGAGTAACTAATAAAGAGAGGATTGAGAAAGGTAACATATTTCAATGATAAATGTCTTAAATATAACATAAATTACTCATATGAGAATTTTATTATTTTTTTGTCTGAAAAATGAAATGTACTAAACCTATAGATAACGTCAAATATTTAATTAAAAAAATGCTCCAGGTGTTTTTAAGGAGTTCATATGGGGTCCATGGTCACAAAATTGAAATTAGATATTAAAATATCAATTTTATATCTATTAATCATAATACAATTGTAGAGTGTTTAAATTCATAAAAAATAATATTTTAATTCATTAAAACTGTCAAAGAACTAATTTCATTTATTTTAGACTTTGGATACCGTAAAATTATTTATTTATGAACATGTTTCCTTAGAATTTGTGATAATCGTGTTTTTAAACAAAATTACGAAAATGGTCCATTTTTATAGGTGATATGATTTTGGACATATACATATCATTATTGTCCCATAAGGTTAATCGGGTACCCTTTTGAGGGCCTTGGAATATTTGGGATACCCTAACTATATCTACCATTACCTTATAAAACATTTAAAAATTATATGTTACTGTTACACATTGTATATAATTTCAGTACCTTTACAACAAGGTCATTCCAATTTTCTATATGATTCAGAGAAATTATACAATCTTTCCCAGTGTGTTATATCACATAGGTCTATAATCATCACTATCATCTTTCTATATAATAAAACAAAAAATATCTCAATAACATCACATTCAATGGAATGCATATATTCCGGTATTCATCTATAGAGATGAGACACATGAACCATGTCATGCATACCTCATAAGAAAGAAAGAATATTAAAATGGTACAACATTATCCCTTCATTTTTTGTAATCTTTAAAATCCCAAAACCAAATGGTTCTTATTTCCCCAATTTAATAAAATGACTTTCCCCAACCAAGGTGACACACTCATGATATCATTTTATCAAACTTACAATAGAAATTTAAACTCCATTAGTATGTGTATAATCACTACCCACACAGAAATGTCATCAAATACATCTTGATCAACCAAATAGCCTTTGTGGTCCCCTTAACCATATTTTTTCAAAAAATAATTACCTCACCCAGCACATTCCAATAGATCAATTAGTATCATATTTATTTATTTAGATCATAAAAATCTTCAACTTGTATTTATTTATAAAATATATTTCTTTAAGTTATCCCTTAAAAGGCTATTTTCTCATTCCATGATCAACCAAAATCATTATCACCATCATAGAGGATGTCTTTTAATATGTGAATCATTAAGATTAAATTTTCATATATATGGGTATTTTACATTTTCCTCAATCTCATTTGAGTGGGTAGGAGATAATAGATGCCAAAAAAATTAGTATTTTGAATATTGAAATTTATTACAAAACATTGAAAAAGGGATATCCTTGTTTCATTATAGTTTCATATAATAATAAAATCCAATCACATATACCTAGTGTGTTCTTAAGATCAGTATAATGTGGGATTCATTTTTTTAATAATAAAGGATCACATAGATAGTATTATGGAGCCTTAGTGTCATAGTTAATACTATCGTGATGTCCATTAGGATGTCATCCCATATAAACATGGGAACTATAACTGTATAGAGTTGTCTATAAAGAAATTGATTATTCACATGTGTCCTTTGGAATGTAATACATCGATAAATTAAACAATTAATGTCCCTATATATCCCTATATATGAAAACCCTATCATGCATATATGGAATATCTTTTTCCCACCACGACAAACCACCCACATAGAGTTATGTATGTTTCTCATTAATTTGTACCTAAATGAATGGACATTATTTAGAGAGTGATTCCTAAAAAAGCACTAATATTACAAAATTACATTGATGTAGAATATTAAATAATATCTTGGTCTCTTGTATTATGTTTTTTCAATTAACTAATTCATTTGTTAACTTTTTTTTATATTTGACCATGATCATATATGGGTGGGTGCATATCCCATGAGACCCATTATTATTCTTCATTAGAAATGTATTCTATGGTCTCTTATTTCCATGATTTATGTTGATTGAAATTTTTTTATATGATTTTACAGTGTTCAGAAGATATTATTACAATCCTTATTTTGTATTATATTCCCTTTTGATGTTTTGTTCTTAGTATACATTATAATTGAAAATAACCATATGATTTACCAATACAGGTTGTATCCACATGACATATAATGATGATGATATTGGGCCCCAAAATTGGGTAGCAACATTATATCCTTTTGGATAATACATAACTAGATTCTGTCGACATGTCATATAATGTATTAGTCCTCAACACCATGAGGATACCATGTACAAGGATGATGGGGGGTGATACTGAGATAATATTCATCGTCCTTGATTCTAGTTCGTGATAAATTTCAATGAACCTATAGTGTGTCTCTTCTGTGGAAGAAATCTATGTATGGACAAGAGTTTGTGGAGGCTTATTTAGTGAAATATCACTCAATTCATGATTAAATGTCTGTCATTATAGTTGTTTATATTTCCATAGAATACATATATTATAATTTTCCACACACTTTAAGAACACATTGGTGATGTCATATTGTGGTTTATTACCCCCAAATCATACACATATTTTTATACACATTAACACTTTATGTATATGGATACATGGATATTAAAGGGGCTCTTGTAAGACAATTTAGTAGAGGAACATGGAGTTATGATAAATTCCATGATTTTTTATATAAGAGATAATTATTTTTTGTTTATTTAATTATCTTCATGAACATATATATTGGATTGATTTTGCATACTTAAAGGAATATTATCATTTTTACTAAGTATATTCCCACAAAATTTTATCTATATGTTTAATATAATTATTATATATTTTTTTATATTGTATTAAAGATAACGTGATTTTGGGGAGATTTTCATCACACTAATAGACTTACAACCTCAATCATATTCTATAACATATAGTATATAGAGAGGTACACATGATGTAATTTGGTTCTCCATAGTAGACCCGAATGGTTGAGAATTTTTAGTAATAAATGGAATCAAAGATAATATACATCCCTATGTGTAGATATACTACATAGTTTAGTGGTATTGGGTCCGTAATAATGTTTTTATTGTTTATGGTGAAGGAGAATATAATATACTTGGAAAAATGTGTTTTAAAAGGCTAATTGTTATTAAACATGTTATGAATGTGCACCTTTATTTTCAGGACCATGATAATTAAAACTCCATATATAGGGATCCTAGGCATGTAGTATTTTTAGAGATCATTAATATAATATGATGTTTTATATGGTGTTTCTGACAGATGGAATGGAATGAAAAAAATCATGTCTAATAATATGTGAACATTTATTATTCAAAATATTATCCCAATTGTAATATCATTTGTTCTGTTTGGGAATTTTACTAATGAATATCTAGATTCCCATGGGGTTAAATTAAATTATTTATGTTCCCATTAAAGATAACACTTGAGAAAAAACCCATTTATTAAACTTCCTAATTTAGGTATTCCATCTGATGTATAATATAGTTCATTTGGAACTGGTTCGGGAGTATAAAATAATTCAATGAGAGTAAGTAGTGGATTATAGTTTTTTTAGGTGTGACATCATGGGTAATATTAAGATAGCCAAGACATGGATCTACCCTCCACAGTCTATTATCTGACATTTGGGTGATCTAATATTTTTGGATAGATGTTTATTCTCTATGTAAACACTAATATCTGTCTCAAAATATTTATATAGAGGGACCTGATCAAGAAGAAGTGCAGAGAGGTAGAGTATTTTTTTTTGTTCAACATGGATTAAGATGATATTGGGAATATCTTCGAGAAGATAATGATTTTATTTCTTCCATAGGAGGATATATATTCAATTAACATGGGGTGATGTGGGTTTTCTTAAGACTAATTTATTAATTAGGACACGTATTATTGTGTAATCATGGAATGCTAACCATGTGATTTGAAGGACCCACCAAGACCATCTAACTAGTTAGGATTTTATAGTACCATTAAAATAATTATTCATGTTATCAGGGTGTACAATTTTTTTATTATGTGTATTTTTTATGTAGGTGCATGAAAAATCACACACTTGTTATCGAATTTGAGGATGTAAAATTTCATCATTGAATAAATTATGGTGGGTGTTGGGTGTGGATTGTAGACCAATGTAAGAAAGTCATAAATTGAATGATGGATCTATTTATATTGATTCTATGGCGGAATGGAAAAATTATGAAACTGGAATAAGGGTAGGAGGTATATTCCTTTGCTCATTATCCCATGTAGTTTGAGTAGGATTCATAAAGATATATATTTATGGAGATAAGTAATTTGGGAAGGAGATAAAAATGTCCTCCAATTTTATATGTGTTTTATGATTTAATTTCATCATGTAATAATGTATTTATGAAGAATGAGTTTTAATAATGAATTTTCAATATTTCGTGTTTGTTTTAGGGAGTATTAGAGGCTATTTTAATGTGGTTAATTTTATACATGTTTTTCTATGATGTGATTATTTTCTATTTAAACATGTAGTATAATACTAATTAATGTTAAAGGATTGGGAATCTATGATAAAACCATATATATGATGATTCTTTAAGGTATAAGGTATTAAAACCATTTATACGAAGAATAATATATAAATATATATATATAACATGACATTATATATAGTAACAACTCATCCCATGACAATATTTTTTAAAAATATATCATCTCAATGAGTATGGTTGTACAAACCATTGAACGACCATGAAATATCCATGTGGGGTCCATTGAACTCATTCATGGTTATATTTCATGGTTTGAATTTTTTTAAACATTTCAATATAACCATTCAACTCGATATTATCACCATATCAATATTGGGTCATTGTTTTCAAATAAATGTGGATAAAAACTATGCACTTGATTTATAGATTCAATAAAAATATTTTAATATATATTTATGATATTTTTTGACATTTTGATCTGAATATAATAATCCATTATATAATATGATACTAGTTTGATTCTATATGTTAAATTTATATCCTATTGTGCTAGATTTTGGGAAAAATGTTTGGAATATTGAGGATGTTGAACTTCATATGGATACGTAATTTGAGGGGAGTCTAATACGTGTGTCAGATAATAGAAAGAATGTGTTGGGGAGAAAGAACATGTCAGTAGTTCATGTATTACAAACACATTAACATATTAATGGAGTAAACATTAGAGAGGGAAAAGGGTATTATGCATTAGTATCATAATATTTATGGCCTGTAATCCAACGGAATCATGGTATCAAAACTCAAGGAGGAGATATTATATGGTTAAGATATTGTAAAATCCTATATATTTTTTAGGGTTTTATTAGGATCGTTAAAAGTTACTATTATTCCTTTTTTCATTAATATACAATTTCTTTTCTAACTTGGGTGTGATTCGATGAATGTTTTAAAACCAAATAGAAGGAAAAGTGAAGTTCTCGGTTTCCTCACAACATTCCCTAATTATGCGCCATGTCCTAGAAAATCATGTAACCTTGAGTAGTGTAGTTCTGCACCACTACAGAATTGATTTTCAGATAATGTTCCATAAAATTTGAAACTGTGAACCCCTATAATGTGGTGTATTTTTAGGTTCATTATTTATAGAAATGTTGTGCCTTGAGTAGAAAATTGTGTGTTAGATATTTTAAAACCACAGATTTAATTGACATTTTTCCCAAAACACCGTCGCATACCACCTAACACCCTAGTTCGACCGATAATAAATATTTGATTTTTATAATGACTCTAAATGCGATTTAAAATACCTCTAACCATATTTAATGGTGAATCAATTTCAATTTGTCATATCTGTACAACCACATGTATGTGGTTCTTTCCTAATTGATTTATTGTCTCTCTACCACTCTTCCCCAATTATTTTAGTCGGTTTCTATCATATTTTTTTGGATCTCGATCTAGATTTGAGATATATTGTTTTGTTTGATCGTGGAATTATGGTTCTAATTTTGATTATGTTATTCAATGTATTCTTGATTGTTCTTCTTCCAATTAGGGTATCTTGTTGATCGACCATTCATTAACAAATAGAGGTAGGGGTATCATACTCAAAGCACAATGTATTGACTTCAATTATGGGTATATTTTTTTATAATATCTGTTATATTTTTATAAATTGATTTAATTATTAAATTAATTATCATGGTGGATAAATTAATTGATGGAAATTCAACCTTCGGGATATTGGAATTATAGATTATGAATAATGAATTGCTGAATTATTTGATGATATTGAATTGATTATAATTTAAAAATTTATTAATTAATTAATTTTGGGTATAAAATTGATTGAGAAGGAAAAATTAATTGATGAATTAATTTGGAATATTAAAATTTTTAATCATAAATAAATTATTATTTTGATTTTTGGATTCTGTATTGGATTAATTAATAAATGAATTAATTAATGAAAAAATATTTATTTTTAATTATTGAATTAAATAATGGGATTGATATAATGTATTAGTGTATGAATTAATTAATGGTGTAATGTGATTATTTAATTTTCAAAATAAATACCAGGGTCAAGGGAATTAATTAAATAGTAAATTAATTATTTGAAGTAATGTAATTATTAAATGGTTGAATTAAATTTTAGGAAAAAATGTGTAAATTATTTAGTTAATTAATAATAGGAGTGTTGTGATTATTTATTTTTGAATTAAATCTTGGGACTGGAGGGGTTAATTAATAGATGAAATGATTAACGGAATAAATTTTATTATTTAATTATTGAATTAAATAATTGAATTGATGGAATTAATTTATTGATGAATAAATTATCGGAGTAATGTGATTGTTAAATATTTTTATTAAATAATGTGATCGGGGGATTAATTTATTTTTGGATTAATTAATAGATGTAATATGATTGTTTAGTTATTGAATTATATCAAAATATTGATTGGATTAATAAATTGATAAATTAATTAATATAGTAATATGATTATTTCATTTTTTAATTAAATAATGGGATTAAGGGGATTGATTAATTTATGGATTAATTAATGGAAGTAATGGGATTATTTAATTATTGAATTAAAAATGGGATTGATGGGATTAATTAATCGATAAATTAATATGTTTAGTAATGTGATTAATTATTTTTTGAATTAAATAATGTGATTGTGGGTATCAAATAATCGATGAATTAATTAAGGGAGGTAATGTGATTTTAAATTATTTAATTAAATAATGGGACAAATGGGATTAATTATGTGATTAGTTAATTAGTGGAGAAGTGTGATTAAATAATTATTAATTAAATAATTTTATTTAGGGGATTAATTTATTTATTGATTAATGGATTTACTATAATTATCTAATTGATGAAATAAACAATTGTTTTAATGGGATTAATTAATTGATGAATTAGTTAACGGAGTGATGAGATTATTTAATTGTTGAATTAAACAATTGGATTTGATTGATTAATCAATATATGAATTATTTTTCTCAAATAAACGTGATATTTATATTTTTTAGTTCAATAATGGGTTTGATGGGAATGATTCATTAATTAATTTAATAATGGGAGATATTTGACTATTCAGTTATTAAAATAAATAATGGGATTGAAGGGATTAATTAATTTGTGAAGTAATTGTTTTATATAATATGATTATTTAATTATTGAATTAAATAATTGGATTGATGGTATGAATTAATTGATAACTTAATTAATGGTGGTGATGTGATTAATTATTTATAAAATATTTAATAGAAATTGAAAGAGGCAATAAATGTATAAACTAATTAAAGGGATTGAATGTCATTAATAAATGTGGAATTAATCAATGAAATTTTCAGGAATAATTAATTAGTGAATCAAGTTATGGATGTAATGATATGATTGTAGATATGGATAATTAATTATTGGATGAATTATTGGATTTTGAAATTGTACATTTGTATAAAAAAATATTCCATAAATTAAGATATATTGATATATTTGAATTGTGATAATTATTTATCTATTAAATTCTAAGAAATTCAGATTATAGACCTGGATATTTAATTATTCAATTAATTTTTCAGATATTGAGCTTCTTATGGAGAATAATTATGTCTTTAATTAATTAAGGAATATTTAGTATGGGAATACTGATTTATTAATTTGTGAATTAATTAATGTAATTGATATGCTCAATTAATTGGGTAATTAATTAAGGGTTTTGATATTTTGAAATAATTATTTAATTAGTAATGGTATTCTAAGGATTAATTAATTGATTAATTAACTAATCAGAATATGTGAATGTACAATTACTTATTTTTGTAAACTAATTTTTGGATTATTTAATGTGTCATTGGGGAAAACGTGAATTGTGATAATGAATGTTAACATAGAAATTTAATATTGTGAATTGTGAGTAAGAATGGTAACATAGAAATTAATTACTTATAGAACAATGATTTGTAAAAGTGGAATACATGTGTCAATTGTGATTATGAATGGTAACCCGAATATTCATATGATATAGAATAGTAAATGGTTATAGGGTAATTCATGTGTTAATTTTGATTATGAATGGACACATGGTTATTCATATGATATTGAAAAATGAATTTTAATAGTGGCATTCGTATGTTAATTTAGAAAGAACAGTAACAATAGAATTATGACTTGTGATATTTGTTTGGGATACAACAATCTCTGACTTCTTCCAAAGAAGATAATGAGGTATGAGTGTATATAAGAACTCCTGCGTTTATGTTTTCAAATTAAGATTAATTGATACTTTTGTTGTTGTTTACTCATTTATTATAATTATTTGATTAAATAACTGTGTACACTTTATTTTATTTTATATTGTTTTAGATATCATTGGTGGTGTCCTATAAAGTTGTACTCAAACCCTAATTGGGATTATTGATTTATACTTGGATATATAATATGATAATAAGGTAGGTTATGTGAATGGGTTCTTTATTAGAGGGCTAATTGGGATGGACCATGATGTTGGAAACTGACTTGAAGTCGAGACCTACATGGAAGAGTATTCGGTTTGTTTATATATTTTGGTTTTTTATATTGAAATTTGACATGTATATTATCATGGTTTGCCTAATTTTGATTTTTGAAATAACCCTTATAGTTATCAGTCATATTTTGATGTTGATATTATTTTGGTTATGTTATATCAGTATTGTTATTGATTTATTTTTTATTTTATTGTATTACTTTTAACATAGTGGGTTTAGTCTATACATGACTAATATTATACCCTCGATGACTATTTGAATCCTCTAGAATAAAGTAAATTTCACATTAAATTATTTTATCGAATATATCGGGTTACCAGTGTGGCACTTGTGATGGGGAATTACATACATGAAAACATTTCAATGGGAAACTCATGTTACTTGGTGGATAAATAACCTAATTTTTATGTTAAGGTAGTGTGTTTGTGATATCCATGTGGAGTAGTCTTCACGTTGGTATTAGTAGAGAAACCAATAATATAGTGTTATGGCACATCATAGATTGAGATGTGGGGCCTAAAATGAGAACATTGTTTTATAATGTGTGGGGTGATGTAACACCCTAGAATTTGAAAGGGTTAAAATAATAAATGATATGAATCATGTAAAAAATGTGAAACATTATTTATGATAACATAATGTTTTTAAACATCATAGTTATGTGTTCATGGATTAGAGTAGTGATTAGGATGGGTGACCTCATTGGGAGTTTCCAAGGGCATGTTGGAGTGGGTAAAATGATCATTGGAAATAACATGTGTTGGAATATGATGGAATGCATTAGTCTATTAACCCACTCAACCACAAGGGTGGGCCCCATGTATGGGGCCATGTGTATGTGTGGATACTCTTAGTACCTGGCATACCATGACCCATCGTTCCATGTTAATTAGAGGTGTTTATGATGTCAGCGGGGGATAATTTTGACATTTATTATATACGAATTTAAATTATATTTTGGATAAAAATATTTAATGATAATATAATACTATAATGAAAATTATAATACATAAAAAAATGTTATCATGGACTAGTCTAAAGTCATTATAAAAAAATGGTGATAGGTATACCCCCAAACCAAACATTATCTAATTCACGATACATGTCATTGTATCTAGGGGATATAATATACAAGGCCCCATATATTACTCTATAATTTCATATACGTTCATTATGTTATAAAATTGTTAAATAACCTATTAAATACGCTTATATATTGATCAACCTAAAAATGAATATTAATAAATAACAAATTACTTATAAGTAATGTCAATATGTAATAATCATTCCATTTTTAATTATATACAATTTCCTCAAGGGGATATAATATACATGGCCCCACATGTTACATTATAATGTCCAATACATTCACTATGTTATAAAATGAATTACTCAATTATTAGATAATCCTTGGAGTATAGTCTAAATGTATATGGAATGAAAATTCAACGAAATTATGTATAATGAATTTAAAAATGTAATCATCGGTTATTAGTTGTCAATAATCATAAATAACATTATATCATCTATTAATAATCAACAATCTATAATTCTTGGTTAACATCCACCAATTTGTATTATATAAATATTGAATATCACACTATATTTAGCAATGAGTATACAACTATGTGAATCCTTAAATAATAGGATCATAATCCACTTATTGAATGTGGGAAAATGGTTTTAAAATAAAATAACTCCAATAAAAAAATCAAAACATTAAATGGTGTTTATACGAATGAAAAAACATTGTTATAGAATGCATGAAAAATAACAAACAATATAGGATCCGTAATTTTATTAATTGTTACCATGAGTTAAATCCTCGAATATAAAAATAATAATATAAGGTGTACCATGTAATAATAAATCCCATGATAGAAAATCCTTTTTTATATTTAATGTTAAATCTATGTGGAATATTAAAATTGATTTTCCAAAATAATTCTAACATTTTCAGAAATGATGATGCTATGGGTAACTTATAATATACTTTTTCCAAAGGACGTGTGAAAACCCATCTATAATATTTTAATTATAAATTAATCATCCTTTATAGTTACATGAAAATATATAAATTTTATCATTTGGTAATTTATAGTGGAATAAAAAAATTATGAATAAAATGATAAAACCTTTCGTAAAATTTTAAACTACATTGGATGAAAAAACATAGTATAAGAATATTCTAAAAATCAAAGATCCCTTTTTAAAATTTATATTAAAAAATAGGAATATAAAATACAATATAATTATATAATATATTGTAATAACCCAATAATGGATGAATAATATTCATGATAAAACATATAACTCGTATTATATAAGTTTCAGTTATAAAATCATTTACTTTTTATGGGGTGTATCTAAAAAGTGACAATATAAAGATTAGATTTAATGGAAGTGGAATTTCAAATACATGAAATTATTTTTCAAATTGTAATTTAATGTGGTTGTAGTGACACCATAGATAATGGAATGATGGTGGACAATAACAAACATGTATTACGAAATTTATAATTGAAACAGATCATCAACCATTGACATAAGTTGTTTCAGAACCATTGGAAATGGAGAGATATATTTAAATTGAACTATGTCTAATATTATAATATTTTATTAATTAATATTATACATCATATAAGATGTATATTTCCTAATGAAATGAAATATGGTGGATATTATAAACCATTTCCAAAGGATATGAATTTGGGATGAACAAACTTAACTAGATAATGATTAATTATTTACATGAACCAAACAACATGGATAATGAAATTAAATTTTAATATATATATATATGACAAAGAAAAAATTAACAAATATATCATAGTATGATAAATAATATTGTTAACTCTCTAAATTTATATATATGTTAGTTTTTATTATTTTTGTTATCATTTGTTTATTATTTTGATAGATTTCACTAGATTAATATGTGTAGTTTGAGTATTCATTCAATATATAAATTTATTTTAATATTTTTTCATGATTTAAATATAATAAACATGTTAAAATTTTTATTAAATATACAATTTCATTCCATGTGGGTTTTTATTATTATCCATAAAGATATATTTGATTATGATCATGTTTTATTAAATTATAACATATGAAATATTTTTTTAACTAATGAGTTTATAGTTACTAATATATTTATAATGTATAAAACAAAATTATTTAGTTTTTTATATCATATTATACAAGTTTATAGGTTACCACAGTAATCACATATTGGAATTTTTTCAAGTATGTGGTTAAACTGACAAAACATTAATATTACACAATTAATTATTGATTACAGGAGATTTTATAAGTGAAAAAATAATACTAGAAGTTTAATTATCTTTTTTATTGTATATTAGTGTGATATATTAAATCTTTAAACAATTATAAAATTAATTTTATTTATATAAAGTAATTACATTGAATTAAGAGATCATTTTCTTTATGATTTTATTTATAAATATGGATAATTATGTAATGATTAAAAATTATTCATATTGTTATAAAATTTCTCAATATATAATTAATGAATCAAAATTAGTATATAAATATCATATTGATCATTTTACCCTTATCTTGTATTAATTAATTAATTAATGAAAAGAACTACATTATGAGTCGTTCTATAGAGGCTGTATTTTTAGTGGAACCATGAATGATGATTTTATAAGTTAATGGGATAGATGAGTAACATGTATTATCTTATAAAAACCTCAAATAAATGATTAATATAATATATATTATTTAAATTATATCATTGAAATTCCTTGTTAGGAAATGATGGAATAAAATATGTTTCTTTGTGGAGATGATTGTTCACACATATGCATGGTTCACATTTTTTTTTCAAATTTGAATTTTTATGAGTGGATAATTCTTTCTTCATTTATTATATTAACATATCGTTACACATGTAATAAAAATAATATCATTTTAATGTACTATAATATAATTATAAAAATATCATGTGCATATATTTAAATATCGATTATGAAGGGGTATATAAAAATTTATACTTCATCACTTGCATTATATCCTTTTTATTATTATTATTAATTATGGATAAATGCTTCTGAAAAAAATTATTTTTCTATATAATATTTTGGATTCGGATTTTGGGTGTATTTTTATAATATCATATGGGTTTTTTCTATGACAGGAACTGAGGAGATGTTAGCTCCTTTTATAAAAGTAAAGGGAGAAAATTTTTCAAAATTCACATAAATTTTTAATAATATTAAGTCACACTGATAAACCTCAATCAAAATTTTTTATTTAATAGATAGGATACGAGATAATATAGATATATGACACCTACAAACATTTTTCACAACTTATAAACTTTTTTATGAGAATATATATTATAATTTTACATTTAAAAATATATCTTTTTTACCAGAAACTCGTTTCTAACTAATTGATATTTTATTCATAAAAATAACCTTATTTTATTATATTAATATAATAAATCATAATTTAAATCTATTATAATTTCATTAATTTCATAACTCTATTAAAATTATGTTTCTAAAAAAATTACATGGTAATAAATAAATTATTAAAAGGTATCATAGGTTGTAAAATATCCTATGTAGGATTTTATATTACAAATAATATATTATAAAATATAATATCACTTATAGTAAAAAATAATTTGATTAAATATTAAAATATATATCCTAATTACACATCATTATTATCATAAAAACAATGTTTATTAAAAAAATTAATATTTTACTATTCTAATATATATAAATCATTTTGATAAAGTCACAAAAATTATTATCAAGGAAATAATAATATTATGAATATATAAATGACAATAATATTATTTAATTCCAGTTATAAATTTCAAAAATTTTTATTTTAGATAAAACTACGATACAATGTAAAAATATTTTCAAATGATAACTAGTTTTAAAATTACTGAAATTTTTTATTTTAAATTCATATCATTTAATATAAAAATATGGATTCCACCCTAGATTATTGATGCGATGTCCCCCACCCCCCACCCCCCACCTCCCCGGAGGTGGGTGGGGGAGGATGAAATCATTATTCTACCTTCGAGCTCGAGGAAAAAATTTCTACCATTTTCTAACCCCCGATTTTTCTCGAACATCTTGATGATTTCGCTAAGCCTGAAGGTCCCTGACCTATATCTTGTTGGACCTCATCTCTTGATCTCAATGTGAGAGTTTCACGAAGCATCATTCCTGGTGGATTTGACATTGGTAGACCATTTCAAGCATTAGCGGAATTCAGTCAATGATTTTGGTCAGTTTGTGTTTGGAAAATTGGACCTGCAAGACCTTGAGATTGTTGTTAATTATGATAAGATGAAACTCGTTATCTGGTTTTCCTCTGAGGAAGATCTGATTTGGGTCTAGTCCAACACTCCACATCATTGTAATGGATGAATGTTCTTCCTTCTTCGATGGCCCTTCTACCTCTACATGAATCACGACCCTTCCTCTATTGCGACATGGGTAAGCGATATTTAACTTCTCTTACCCATTAAAAAACATGCAATTTTCTTTATGATTGGTAACATGGTTGGCCGATTCCTCCATTTTGAGGTCCTCACCTCCACAATGAGTCACCCGATCAATTCCGACATTTGTGCTGAGGTGGACGTGTCGATGCCCCCAATGGGGGGGATTTTGATTGCTATGTGTGCATAGTTTTGATGGTAATGGGCTGTGGTTTTTTATTCATGGGTTAACTATTGTTGAATTGTGGTTATCTGCGGCATATGGGGTTGCACTGTCATGCTTAAAGCTAGAGCAGAAGGTCTGATCCGAATGTGAGGCTAGGTGAGGGGAAGAGATACCTCCCTATAGTGGCTTATGACATGTTTTCTGGTACTATGAACCATGATGCAGTTACAGTGTTTAGAAACCTAGTTGAATCTTCCAATATGATGGTCACTACAGTTTTTGATAGGCTTGAAACTGATATGAGGTTTCGAGATGGTGCGAAGTAGTTTTTTTTTCAAGGGTGTCTCAAGTAAGGGTGCCCCTATTTACTAAAGGTAGGATATGTTTCAGCACCAATGATGTTTATTTGGATGAGGGGAAGCAGTCTGTGGTAGTGGGAAACTTGGAGTCTGATGTATATAGTGACAATATATTGTGGGGATTTAAGAGGTATGTGTTGATGGGTTCAATGGATAGGCTAAAGAAGGTTTGATGGTTAGTGTTCTCATGGGAAATCAGTTTCATGGGAAGGAGGAAGAGGGTGTGAATAAGGTTATATAGGATGAGTATAATATGTAGAATGATATCACATTGCAGGAGGATGATGCAGTGAATGAGATTATAAAAAAGAAATATATAAAGGTACGAAAATGGTCTAATACCCACAATGTTTGTCTTTGATTGACCCTAACTATCAACTCCATCTGAACTGGATAGAGAGTTATTAGGATATTTATATCCTTTAAAAATAGAGAGATTTAACTTATAGTGACCAGGAAAATGATGGTGGCATGGTTAGGCATGTGTATAGTGATTTCTTCCAGGGAGGGAAAACCGATTTTGGCGGGGAACTAGGAGGATATGCTTGCTTTGGCACAAATTATTCCCCAAAAAGGATTACTCTTATTTTCCAATGTCGAAGTCTACCATGTCATTATATAAAAGTGTGCGAGATACTAATGAATTCCTTTAATTAGAGCAGTTGAATATTAGAAGTAATTATTCAATGAATCTAGAGCATTATGAATGCTCAGAATGGGAATCGATGACTATGGATGAAAATTTTGTTCATGGAGGTGGTGATGGGTTTGATTTTTATGGTATGTAGTTACTATTTTTTGTCATGTGGGGATTTCTTACTATAATGTTCCTTTGTTTTAATAAATTGTCAAGGGATTTCCTTTAACTAAGATTTCTGGGTAATATAAATCTTAGTATTTATAAATTAATATTATCAAATATATTTTTCATTGTTGAATATTTTTCCCTTTAAATAGATTTATATATCACATAAAATAGTAATTTTTGGAGAAAAAAATATATTTTAAAGATAAATTTTTTTTAATTGTATTAAATTAATTATAAAATACACAATTTTTTTTCCATATAAAACATATAATTATTAAATCTACAACCCCCAACCTAATTCATCAATTAAGTATTTGTGATGATTCTAAAATAATTATATTTTAATAAAATATATTATTTTTTCATTTATATTTATTTTTGAATGTGAAGAATGTTGTCGTACATGTTGACATTATTAGAATTTATCATATATGAAATTCATGAGGTTTTATAATGATGGAGTAGTGGATATTTTTTTCTTTCTCATATCCAATTGTATTGTAGATTATATTATTTACACAAAATTTTGAGGAAGTATAAGAAAATAATTTGTGTTTCATCGAACAGGGTGTGAATGACAGTCATAAGAGGTTATGGAACTACCCTGTCAATTTGATATCATTTTCAGTATGGAGTTTTAAACATTAATCACCATTATTAAGTTTTTAATTATAAATTGTGGTTCCAATTTTTATGGTATCAAAAGATTCTTATTGAATATCATTTGAATTTTAGATTCATCTAATAAAATGAAACTCTCTGAATGCATCTAAATTTTTTAGAAAGTAGGTTAATGATAGTGTGAAACTATAAATGAATTATATTTTATTGAACTAAGTGATTGTGGAAAATCATTTTCCACTATAGAGTATTGTTTATTTAATTAATTTATTAAAATGATATATATTCTAATTATATAATTTTTATGTTCGATTATATTTATTATACATCATTTTAGTGTTTCAATTAGAATATTAATTTTTTTGATATTCCATTTTGAGTCATTAATTCTCCATCTGTCATTATTGGAATGTTAAACATAATGTTCCATTTGTATATATATGATTTTTGAAATATATTATGAATAATATAATTCAATATTATCTGATTGAGGAAAAAATGCTTGTAATTTTAGGGATATTTAATATATATATCTATGAAATCAATTATATATCCAGTTATACATGTGAATGTTCAAAATTTAGAATTTTTGATTATTTAAAAATCTCATATATCATCATATCTAAGTTTTATATAGTATAATTATTTATTAGGATTAATCATAAATATAAACCAATAATGTTTTATACATTGTAAATTTCATTTTCATTGTTTCTATAAATCAAGATTCATATTTATTTTCAATCAGGATAAAAAAATTGTTTGGATTGATTTTATGATTCATTGTGAATATATACATGTCCTGTAGTGGGTGACATTATGAATGATATGATTATATGCAGTTCAATACTAATTAACAAAAGTGGGATTCATTTTCATGGTGAATTTTCTTATTTTACCACTCATTTCTAATTTTATATTAGTGAATAATTTGGAAATCATGTACTTTAAATATATGATGATTCATTCCAACGAATGAAATATACCATAAATGGTATTGAAAATTAATTGGTGTTTTTTTCAAAATTTGTGTCAATGTTATCTTATTTGGACATTAATGGTTATCTTTAGGGAACATAGGTGCTTTTTTTATCATATCATAATAAGAATTAATTTTTCAATAAAAAATATGGATTATATTTTTATTGTATTCTAAATTTGAGATCTCTCATTTCCTATGTAATGGTAATGTTACTTATAATAAGCTACTAGGAAGATATCGAGTGTTGTTTCAATTAACATGAGGGATGATAATTGATTATAAATAATCTTTAGGTGTTTCACATGGATTGGGATTGGATTTTTTTTTCTTTCATCATGTTATTAAATAACTATACGGACTTCATTACATTATTGGATATTTGAATCGTGGATAGATCTACCTAAGGATGTGATACAGGTATAATATATCATTCATTTAGATTATATCAATATATCCATAATAAATAATTGATATCGAGTTTTTTTTGTTTTGATTTTTCAACCTACAGTTAATTTTAGGATAGTTTTATATGTCATTCTTATCTTCAAAAATATAATACATCATGGAGTTTTTCAGATGTATTAGTAATTGATTGGGAAATATTAGTGTCTCAAAATATTAACATATGAGGGGTAGTTTATATATAATTTCCTTATATGAATTTTTATTTAATTATAAAATTTACATACAACCATCTATTCACAAACATTGGATGTATATATATTTAATATAGAAGACCTATACATGGATTTTGTGGAGTATTTTTATCAAGATTTTGGGTTTGTTAACTCATATGTGTACATGTGGATGGAAAAATGAATTCAACACTTGTAATGGTTATTAAAGACCTTAGTGTAGAGAATTAATAATTCTGAATCAATTCTACTGTGATTTTGTGGGTTTATAGAGTTATGTGTTAAATCATCTCTAATCAATATAAATTTTTTTTCATTAGTGTAGTAGATTTTAAAATATACTTTTGGTTTCAAATTACAGTACAACACATTTTTTCCTATATGATTAGTAGATATAGTGTGTTATACATATTTTATATGATGTTTTGTGTATATGTGATCTCATCTATAATGGTATGCCCTAAACTATAATTCTTATCATGAAAGTTAAATATTATATTAGAGGTCACTGTTATTTGGGCATTGTAATTTCAAAGGTGATATATGAGATTATTGACTAATAACTATTATATTTCACTAAGAATGGTGAAGTAATAATCATTGGATGAGATTTAGTGTTGTGAAAAATATAGAATATGGGGACTATTTGGAAATAAATGAAGGATTATGTAGATTTTCATAAGCATTTTATGGATCTGGAGATGATGAATTTAGAATTTATTTTATAGATCATTTTTTAATGTACTTATTTTCATCATCTGTAAAATATGATTTATAAATGTTTTATACATTATACTCTATAATTTATACCATTTTGGGTGATTGAGATGATATTTGAGGCTAGCTATAGGTTATTAAATACAAAAAAGTTGATAATTTTATATATATATATATATTATATGTTTCATTTTCAAATATAAATTTATTAAAACTCCCTCATTAGTGATTAGGAATAATTAGATATATTGTTGGACATAAAATCAATTATATATAGATCATTTCTAATCCTAATGGTTTTTTGTGAATTATTTTATATAAAATGGTCAGCAAGAATTATATTATAAAACATTCAATTATTTGACAAGACACCAGTTTTTTAGGGAAAAGTGAAAATGAAATTCTAATCTTTTTTTATTAAAATTTACATATTTAATAATCTAATTTCTATATAGTTGATTATGGATCACATGGAAATACCCTACAATGAAATTTGTATAAGACCCAACATTTTCAATTGGTAATGTTTATATTATATTTTCCTAAATTTTTGTAAAGGGAAAAACCTTTTGGTTTAGGTGGGTATGATTTATTTAAGGAATATTGAGTAATAGGGTGACCGATGGATACATTATTCACTTGTAACAACGGATTTTTGAGATCATTCATCACTGATGTTGTGTTTATGATTATGTATTTTAGGGTATTATTTCACCTATTTGAATCAGGAAATGCTTTCATGTGAATTTCTTGAATACCAACATCTATCTTATATATTCTTATGTTTTATTATATCCCATTGAAAAAAAATTCCATAAATTTTTGAATGGTACCAGGTGATAGAATACCACCTATGGGGACTACAAATTCACATTTGGATTTTTTTTTGTTGATGTTATTATTTATTTACATGAAATATTTTTTTCAAATTAGTTTCAAATATGTTCCTTTAATTTATTTTAGTATAATGTTTGGGATTTTCTTGGTATATAGAAGGTGGTACTATTAGGAAATATAGGCTAGTTTCATTTATTACCTTGAAAAAATTCACCGTAGTGAGAAATAAGTAACCATAGTTTTTTGATAATAAAATCATGGAGGAATTAATTGATTTATTTCGTTACCATTACATACCATTGGTCTGTGTTTCGTGATTTTGACAGTGATATGTATGTTTTTTATGATGCTTCAGTATTGACTATTTATGTTTTACAATGTCATTCTTCTTAGGATATATTTAAAAAAATTTATGAAGAAAACAAATGAAGTACCAAAATAGTTGAAACCTCTAGTTAACTATAATACATTAGAGATAGTGGTTCATGATGTCTATGCATAAGGGGAAGTATATATACATGTTTGCACTCAAGAATACCATATTTAATATAGAAGGGATTCAATGATAGATTTTATTCAATATTCCCTTCTATAAAAGTGACAATAACTCCAAGGAACAATAAATCCTTAAGATGATGATGATTTGTTATCCAATATTTTTCTTTTATGTTGGATATTTATAAGACCTAATTAAATCATGGTGGAGTGTGATAACATCAAGATAGATGGTCACAATAGGATGTTGTGGGATTTAATGGCGTTTGAATAAAATATTGAGTTCTTTTTTTTGAATGACATTATTGGTCCTTTCACTAATAATCTCCATCAAGACATTTTGGTCTAATGAAATACCATGGGAATTCTTAGCCTCTTGAAAGGAGACTGAATCGTGAATTAGTGGGGAAGATTATTTTCAATGATTATTTTATATTCCCTTATATTAGTGATGAAAAAAAGAAGAAGAGAAAATATATAATATGGGTATTCGATTTGTAATTCATTCTCATGATTTCATGCCGAAACAGAGTTGTATAGATTTACTGGATAGTGATTTTATGGCAAATATTGAACCCACTAGTAGGTTTGGGATGATGGTATTTTTTTCTCCTAGTGTATTTTTGTAGTTCCCTTAGTATGAATAATAATGAATCTGAGTCTGATGGTAGTTCTATAAATAATGCATCATCCAAACCTAATCCAATTCCTAGAAGGTCTCTATTAATATATTTCAATGTGGAATGGTTGGGAAATCAAAACTGTTTTTCACAGATGAATCCAATATAAATGGAATGATATTGTTTCATGATACATTATGAATTCAGGTTATGTCTTTTTAGCTCCACAAATAGTGATAGGCTCATCAAAAAAACGAACTATTGTGTAATCTAATACATCAATAACTATGGTTATCATAAAAAAACTATGCAATAAATATCTTACATGTTCTTAAAGTGTCTCAATTGTATGCTACATTGAGTTCAGTAACTGTGAGTGGAACCATAACTATATATTCATATGTAGTGACTACTTTATTTCCAAATCATGCAGCTCAGTCATTTATATTAAATTTTATTATGTATTTGTTGAATTTCTTTCATATGTTTTTCCTTATTTAAAGACATTACTACACCAATAGAAACAAAGAGAGTGAAAGGATATTATTGCCCTAATATTCATTCCTCTCTATTAGAGATTGATCTCACATCAATGTTCAGTATTATAACAATAAATAAACAAGAAGTTGTTTTTTTGAAGGATTGATTGATTTATCCTAAGCCCTGTTATGGTTGTTATCTTCGGTGGGTCTCCTTTACCCTACCTGATTGGGTATCTTGTGTTATTTATATAGAGTTTTATTTAAGGTTGTGTATATGAGGACCAATTTATTATGAGTTATAAATGGTAATATTAGTGTCATATTTGGAATTGTATATGGATTCATTGAGTGATCATCTTCCTTTTTCATTCATCATTTTTTCAAATGGGTTTCAATGTGATTTATCTTCCTTACATATACTAAGAGAGGTTGTGTTATATATTGGATAAAAATATGGTAATCATATTAAATATATTCCCCCTTATCTAATATCACTAGATGAAGAGAATACTTTAATGATATATTTGAATGATCCATTAGATAAAGGATTTTTGTTGATTATTATGTCACCTTCGGACACATCTGTCTTTTTTTAATGAATATTGATGGAAAACTTATCCTCTGGGTATATTTTTTAAAGCATAATCAAATTACTCTAAATGAATATATAAATTTCCATGGATTGATGTTTTTTTTATTAATATAAATTTTAAAGGTGATTCTCAATGATTTATCATTGATATAGTTAACTACAGTTGAATGTTAATGAAATTGGAATCCCAATGACTACTTCTAGAAGTATGTGTCTCCATTTTGATTATCGTGTTATCCCCGACTATTTGACTAATCCACATGCATAATCGGGGAATTAATATAGTCTATTTTTTAATAGTAACTCATATCATTCATTGTAGTATGTGTGGCTAACATTTTCTCTTACTCCAAAATTGGGGATGATCTTGTCCATTATTTTATAATATTTATGTAAATTTTGAGAAATCATTAAACTTCTGTCAAGCTGTTAAAAAAATGTTTCTTAATTAGGTAATTGATTTTCATGGGACATGTGGACTAAAATAATAACATTTTTAAAAATAATAATATAGTGAATTATATAATCACATGGGGATAACCTCATAGAAATTTTTAGATTCATGGTTTCATGTGTTTTAAGAGTATTCTTGTTAGTTTGTTAAATAATTCTAAAAACAATCGTCCATGAGTTCCTCTCTCACCTATAATTGAATGAATTTCATCAAGTATATGAATGATCATATTATTTGTGGATTTAAATATTTTTTTAATCTTGTTATATTTTAAACACTTTTAGAAGTCATGTAGGGTCTTGTGGTCTTTTATGATGCATCATATTTCTATTAAAGAAACATCTTTATAATAGGGATCATGTAGTGTCATATGTTTCCTAACTGATTAGGATACTTTATAAGAACATCATGACTCGTGATTTCTCTCTCACAGTCATAATTAATTATCCTAAGAGTTAGTGACCATACATTTTTGGATAAAGTGTTACTGTTTTTTATACTAAAACATATTAATTTATTTATTTTCATGAAAATATTTTTCCATTGAAATACTTGATAGGTGGAGTAGTTGAAATCATTTTACATAGAAATTTACTATAACCAAGGATAGTAAAATGTTGTTTTATATTCAATGGCATGAAAAATTTCGACCATCGCAATAATGGAAAAATTATACGTGTAGAATTTAATTGTTTTTTATAATCATTTTGATTTGAAAGTACATGAGGATGTGTTATTTTTTTAAAAAAAAATTATGTATACTATATCTCCTCTCCTTACGACTCACCAAGAGAACTCACATGATAATGAATTTAGTATCATTAGAAACTCGACTTATAAAGGGAACACCATTTGTGAGTTGATGTTGTTATATAAGGGTGTCATATGATTTAGAAAATTTTATGTTATACCTTTTATAGTGAGAAAATATTTGATGGAATGTTTACATATTTCCAATTGTGAAGTCCTCCATTGAAATAGGGAAACAACCTATGATACATAGAAACAATTCTAGTTTATAGGTATGAGATGAGACATTATTGAATCTGTTTCCCATTAATAAAATTTTTAAAAGTTTGAGAGATGGAATTAGAAAACCATCATGTTTTATTATGTCCATATATATGTATCTATATGGATGTGGGATGATATTTTTATATATTTTATGTGTGGGTTTACACATTCCCATAATAAATTATTTTTTATATGGTTTATGTTCAATCATAAAACCATGTTGGCTCAACTATGATCCAATTTTATATGATTAACCAGGGTGAACTATTAGGGTGAACAATTACAACTAACCATTATTTCATACCTAGTAACCCTAAAAATATGATTTTACCCTCTAAAATTATAATTAATTATCCTAGATTTGACAATCAAATTCCAAAAATCCCCATTCAACCCTAATATTGATCCTTTTACACTAAATTATCTTTAAATTATTGATCGACTCTAAAAAAAATTCACATCTGAATTGATCTTGATGTGAAAAATATAATCCCCATATGGTATATGAACTATCCATTAATATGAGTTTCTCTCTCCTGGGGTTCTATTCTGTTTAGGGTGTTGAATTTTCATTTTGAATATGGATTAGATCTTGATATTTATAAATCCTGATTCCAACTTTTGATCATCAATCTCTTTCAACTTTTATAATCGTTATCATAAATAATTATGATTATTCTGATTATTTTATCATGTGATTAATATTGAGTGGTTCCATAATAATTCCCCCCATTTGAAATTGTAAATTTCATTATTTTTCTGAAATGATATTATAATTATTTTATAAACCCACATCATGATGAATTGACGAATTATTTAATAATTGGTTGGAAATTGTATAAAGCCCCAATTTTGGTGGAATTGAAAATTTTGTTTGTATTTTTTAATAAATAAGGAATTAATTAATTAATTACATTAAAAATAGAAAATATTTTTAATTTTTTGAAAAATGGTTATAATTTAATGATGATATTAATGTCATTACATGATTAAATCCTATGATATGGTTTTGAAATATAAAAAGGAATGATGATCATGAAAATGTGAAATTGAGTTGTGAACGTAGAATTATATAAAAAATTATAATTTATCCCAATAATGAATGATTGAATGAAATATATATCGATTAACATGAAATAGAAATAATTGTTTTTGGAAATTAGGACAATCATACTTGGAGTGTAACACCATATCAATAAATTGATGATGATTATCTAACTAAATCTTGTTTTTAATTGTTTCAAATTATTGTACTCCTAATGGTGTCTTTATTGATTTCTAGTAATGGTTACCCATTTGGGGTATTTATTATACTATGAAGACATAAATGAGTCATGTTGATGAATGAGAATTGTGAGAATCTTATACCGATAATGTAATTAGAGTTATGGATTGTGATCACAATTCATTATTTTTGTTGGACTTATTTATGAATTCCTTTGATTATATTATTGGTCTATATATGATAGTTGTTTTATATAATTTTTTTATAAAATTATAATTTAATCAATTTTCATCAAGCTTAAATATAATTGATATAAAATTAATTTTTTGAAGGAAATATGTTAATGTCATTCCATTATTTGTATATAAAGTGGAATAATAATTTGTTTTATTGTAATGGAATTAATTATTGAAAATTTTGTGACACCTATGATATTTATCTCACACATGATAATTTATTTAGATAATTTGTAGTTTAATTTATACCATGTCAAAGTGAAGGGAAATGTCTTCTTAGAGGCTGTAGGTGTCCTAGATTTGATGGACCTAGAAAGATGGAGTTCATTAGTGAATTTTTTAACGAATTATTACATGGAAATTATGATTTTATTCTTTAATTATCCTATGTCCATGATTATGTACTATTATGGATTTTTACAGTTTAGAATAAAATACATTCCACATGATGCACCTTGGCATATTAACATTAATAATTAATCATCCTTGGTTTTATCATATAATTTAGAAAAAAATTCAATGATTTTTTATGATTCCATGTTAATTTCACCGATCCATATTGATTGATAATGGAACTTATGAAATATCATAGTTGGGTATATTATCAGTATACAATGGTATATGTCCAGGTTTGTGACATGTCATCACTGAAACCACTCTCTATATCCACATACACATCACCATCATTTTTTTTAATATTTCCAAAAAACAATCAATCCTTAAACATTAATAGGAAAAAAGTATCCATTATAGGCTCCTATATTATTTGATAGAATTATTCATAATCCAAATTAATAAAATAATTATGTAATATAAATTATTAAATTTATCATGTAATTTTGTTCCCATATATTCACATCAATACTTCATATATAAAATGACTCACATGGTCCAATTAAATTATCATTGAAAAACAAAAAATTAATTATAATCATAAATTTAATGATCAATTTTCCACATCATAAAACAATTGGAATCATAATTGATAAACTATCAATTTTTAATAATAATTTAAAATTCATTAACATAAATTATAATTTCATCCATTAAAATATTAGAAATAAAAATTTGACATGCCACAAAATTATTTATCCATTATAGATTACTGTTTTTCAGTTATATATCCAATTTAAAATGATAGAGAAACATGAATCCCATTGTACAAACATAGAAAATAAATCTAGAAATTCATGACAAAACTATTAACATGATATAAATAGATTTTATGTAACACCCAGACCCTAGAATCCCAGAGTTGGTGCATTGTTACATATCATTGTCATGATCACAAAAGATCAAGTCTAGAAAAACCTTTTAGTTTAGTAGCATTTGAAGTACTAGATACATTTATATGGTTTATATTACATCCTAAAATGGAATGATACAAAAATAATGCTTACATAGGAAACAATGAGATCCCATAGACTATCCTATAAGGTCAGTCATAATATATTTTTTGTATCCTAGGAAAAATAAAACATATAAATGGGTGAGATCAGATGCTTATTAAGGATAACAATATAGCAGAAACATTCATAAATAAGCATAAATATTTAAGGAAATGTATAAGACTAAAACAAAAGACTTTTAATCCTGAAATTTATAATAATATGGAAAATATAAAATCAAATTTATGCCATTTAATTACTCACATGGTTATTCTACTATTCGAATATTCACATGCAATATCAATAGCCACATTCATAACGATGGAATGTGTAATGTTATACTTTCATAAACACATAGTACAGGCCTTGTTCCAAGAATAAAAATAATATTTTGTCAAGGACTTGTTCCAAGACACTATTTTGTCTCATGATACATATCGATGCATCGAGGAACTATAGCGGGCTCCACCCGCCACTTACTATGTCCAATGCATTCCTCATATGAAATGGTTTAAACATAATATAAGCATTTGTAATAAAACAAGCATATGAAATGTCAATACATTATCCATAAACCATGAATGGTATGAAATAACACATCCATAGTCAAACATATGACAAAAACATTAATACAATATGGATGTTTTGTATCATAATAAATCAACATAAAAAAAACATAAAATCTATCAAAGGATGTTGACATAGATGAAATCAAAACCATTTTAGAAAAATATCTCTTTATATTTTTAAATGATTCAAATGTCACATAATTATCAAATAAAACATTTATATTTGAATGTATTATTATAATATTGTAAGGGAATCTTCGACAATGTTATAATGGTGGAAAATAGCCACACCTACTATATAAGATAAAATAACATTCTTACCATAATATTGTCGAAATGGTTAAAGTACCTTGTTTGGAAAATGACGTAAAGATTTCTTTCAAACCATTTTATAAATAGTCAAACAAGGGTATTAATAAATTTATCCAATTGTATAATAAATAGTAAAAATGTTTCAGAATGCATATTTGAGAAACATAGAGGTGGATGATAAAGTGGTCCCAGTAGATACTTACACAAAAACAACCTCAGATAATAAATAGATTGTGAAATTTACACTTACCATGTACATTTCCTTGGTTGAGGGTAGGTTAACCTCTTTTATAATAGTGAATTAATATTTATTAAATTATAAAATTATCATATATATTTATATGATATCATATATGATCTTGTACATTTTTTTGTTAATAATATCTTAGTATTATCATCGTTTGGGGTGTTAACTAATTCTTGTTCCTTTATATTCATTATTACTTAAGTAATTATTGTTATGGATAGGATGTATCATATTCATATTCAGAATTATATTAAGTATTTAAACATTATTTTTAATCATCTGTTAAAAATTATTCTTGAATGGATACGATGGTTAATGAATCTCATCACGTTTGTGGAGACAGTAATCCGTACGTACGTATGACTGAAAATATCATTCTTTTGATATTAAAATAGTATATAATTGAATGTTATATCATATATACAGAAATATAGTCATGTTATATTTATTATTTAAATCAATTACACATCATTATTATACCCGTCCAAATAATAATGTATTGAATAACAATTACACCATGACATGGAGACGGTAATCCGTACTTATAAACGTATGGTGACATGTCATTCAAAGGATGTATTGAATAATAAATATGGTTGTACAATTTTATAATAATATCACATTATATAGAATATACTGGAGTGATTCTTTTAGAATGGAAACCTCAATGAAAGAGGAAGTGGAAGAAGAATGGAACTTGAAAGAGGTGATAAAATATTTACCATTTCTTTGGGTTCTTCTGTTTTATTTGATCAAAAGGGCACCATAGGATCAGTTTCTGAATAGAGGTGGGCCTCTAAGAAAATTTTAGGACAGTTTATAGGGTATTTGGAAAGGGTTTTTCTGAGCCAAATGTCTTTGAAGGTGTGAATTTGAGAGAAGGGGAGGTGCCCTTTTATAAGAGGAGTGAGGGGTATGTTAGTAAAAGCTAGAAATATTATTTTATAATAAAATGATTTTCTGGTTCTAATGGATCCAAAGTGGATTATTTAAATTATAATGACGGTATAGGTCTAAAACCACTCAACCAATAGGTTTTAGACAGGTCTGGGTCACTATATTAACCTTATCTTTTAGATTTAACTCGTAGTTATATAGTTTGACATTTACCATGTCTCATTGTATTTTTATATTATATGGTTATTAAAATTACTATATACTTCCAAGAGATGCCAAATAAGTTCATTAATGGCACATATAATATAATTTAGGCCCTTTTTACTAACCATAGCCTTTTAAGAATATTATATCAACTAATAATATAGTATTTTTTTTAAAAACACAATTTTGTATATTAGGACATTATTTAAAAATTTATTTTGATAAAGCAATAAAAGAATTATTACTTAGAAAAAAAATCATTAAATAAACTATAATATGTCATATTAACCTATAAAATTTGTAAATGTTATAAAAACATTGAAATTATTTTTATTTTAGTATTTGTAATATAATTTATTTTATTCATTCATTAATATGTTAATTACTGCATCATCATTCTGTCAAAAATACATTGAATTATATAATGTCTAAAAATTATAAATATAATAACATTATGTAGGAAATAGTTTTAGCTATATAATAAATATATATAGTTGAATAGATAAATTATATAGCCTCATATAAAAATTGTTTTAGTAATAGATATTTTCTTTTGTTATTTTGGTCTCTAATTTAAATTATTTAATATATAATGTCATTATCACTTCCAAGTGACTCCATGGGGTCCCAAAATCGACCCCAGGATGACCATGGTCTGACATTTATCAGAAAATAGGGTTATGAAATGTGATAATATAATTTAATATTATTATAATATTGTTTTTTAACCTTATTTACTGGATTTACGAGTTTAACCATGGTAAATAAAATATTTACCGAAATATTTATTCAAAATGTCTTAAAATAAAAGTTACCAATTTACACAATTTGGATCTATTGATACCAAATATGGAATAAATTTTTCTAAATTCAAACTCAAAATTAGAAAAAAATAAATTAAAATTAATTTTCGTTGTCAAAACAAAAAAACGTGTTTTTATGAAATAAAAACTATCAAACGATTGGCACTTGTTAATGTCAAATTTATATGTGAAATTACTTACGATGACCTAAATTGTATTAAATCATAAAAATATAATATAATTATACAATCAAACCATTAAAATTAATAATTTAGCACTATTAATTATTTCGATTAAATAATTTTTTTAATTAAAATTTATTATTTTTCGCTATTCATAAAAATATCAAAGTAATCAGAAAAGTACCAAAAATCCACCCGAAGCTAATTTAAATATTATGAATAAAATATTCTGTCAATATTGAAAGATAAAATGTATAAAATTTCTAAAAGTGGGTATTACTATTCATAACAGACAGTTTGATTGGTAATGGTTTGTTAGAACTCGGAGTTGCATACAACACACCCTATTGAATTAGTCAAAAAGTAGCATACCAAGGAATCTTGGTGTGTTACATTATCCCATCCTTCATATAATTTCTTCCCCGAAATTTCTAGGGCATTACTTTGTAAAAACACTTGGGTGGTTCTTTATCATAAGTTCCTCGGGTTCCCACGTTGCATCTTCCATCTTATTATTTCTCCATTGAATTTTTACAAGATGAGACGTCTGGTTTCTCAGAACTAGTTCTGTTGTATCAAGAACTTTGAAAGGATCTTCGAAATAAGATAGATTGGGTTCCCGTTCTAATTCCTCAAAGGTGAGTACATGTGTTGGGTCATGCATATATTTTCTCAACAGGGATATGTGGAACACATCGTGAACATTGAAGAGACTTAGCGGCATTTCAAAACAGTAAGCTACAACACCAATTCAATATAGAATTTCAAAAGGTCTGATGTACCTGGGAATCTATTTTCTCTTCTTAGTAAAATGTATAAAGGACTTTCATTGAGATACCATCAAGAAAAAATGATCTCCTACCTGAAATTCCAAATCCTTTCTTCGATTATCAGCATAGCTCTTCTGCCTACTTTGTGCTACGTTGACGTGGTTTTGAATTCCCTTCACCTTTTCCATTGATTCTTTGACCAGTTCACGGCCTATGGGTTTTCATTCTCCAACATCATCCCAACAGGTTGGTGGGAAACTTTTTTTTTCATATAATGCTTCATATAGTGCCATCTGAATACTGTAATAGAATCTATTGTTACAGGAAAATTCTTCCAGAGGTAAATATTGATCCCACATACCTTGAAATATAAGTGTGCATGATCTCAACATGTCTTCTAATGTTTTAATAGTTTGTTCTGATTGTCCATCAGTTTGGGGGTGGTAGGCAGTGCTCAAACGAAGTTCGGTATCCAGGGATTTCTGAATAATTTTTCCAGAATCGTGATGTAAAATGTGGATCACGATTAGAAACAATCAATAGTGGTACTCCATGAGGTTTACAACTTCATTAATATATAGTCTTGATAATCATTCAAGTGGTAAATCTTCCCTTATAGTATGAAAATGTGCTAACTTGGTATGATTACCAACAATGACCCATATTGCATCAATCCTTCTAGGAGTCTTTGGTAGTCCCATGAAAAATTCCATCGTAATATTATCCCATTTATACTCAGGTATGGGAAGAGGGTTCACGACTCCTCCAGGATATTGACTTCTAGATTTCACTTGTTGACAAACCATACACCTTGACACAAAATCAGAAATCTCCCTCTTCATGTCAACCCACCAAAAATGTTACTTTAAATCTCTATACATATTGGTGCTCCCAGGGTGTAAAAGGAAATTGGAGCTATGAGAATCATCCAACAATTTTCTTTTTAGATCAGGTGTATCAGGAACACAATGTCTCTTCCAAAATATCAAAATTCTATCTTCATATACGAAGTCAATCAATCTCCTCTTATTAAAAACATTAATCATCTTTTGAAACTCCACATCATTAGCCTGAGAAATTTTTATCCTTTTTAGGAAAGATGTTATGGAAGCGATTTGAAAAAGCACTGATGTTTCACCTTCCATGGTTATTCCCATATCTGTCTTTAATAAATAAATGAGAATAGGATACCTTTCAACACTCATCTTGTTCAAAATTCCATGATATTTTTTGCTCAAATCATCTGCTACCTTATTTTCCATTGATAAGTGGTAGTGAATCCTGAAATCATAATCCCTGAGTAGTTCAAGAGATCATCTTTTCCTCCAGTTGAGTTCTTTCTGTGAGAAAATATACTTTGAACTCTTGTGATAGGTATATATCTCACATTTGTCACCATAGAGATAATGTCTCCATTTTTTCAAAGTAATGATTACAGCTGATAACTCAAGATAATGAGTAGGATAGTTTTGCTCATGAATTTTATTCTATCGTGATGTGTAGGCAATAACCCAATCATTCTGCATAATGAACAAACCAAGCCCTTTCTTTGATGCATCACTATAAATAACAAACCCATCATTCCCCGATGGTAGAGTCAATATAGGAGCATCGACTAATATTCTCTTAAGTTGTTCAAAACAGTCATCACACTATTTTGTCCAAACAAATTCAACCCTTTACGTATGATCTTCATTAATGGGTTAGCCAATCGGGCATGATTTTGGACGAAACACTGATAATAACCTACTAAACCAATAAAATTGCGTACCTCAGTTATACTCATCGGTGATGGCCATTCCGGGATTTCTCTTGAAATAGAAAGAACAACAGAGATTCCATCCTTAGAGACAATATGGCCAAGAAAATAAATCTCCTGAAGATAGAAATCACACTTGCAAAACTTCCCATATAAACCATGACTTCTAAGAGTCTTGAGAATAATGTGCATGTGATTTTCATGATCTTCATAGATTTTGGATTATACCAAGATTTCATCAATAAATGACACAACAAAGTCATCAATATATTCTGTGAAAAATATATTCAATAGATCCATGAAGACAGAGGGTGCATTAGTCAATTCAAAAGGCATTACTGTAATCTCGTAATACTTGTACCTGGTTCGAAATGCTGTTTTCAGAATTTCCTCTTTACACACAACTCATGATATCCAGATCGAAGTTCAATCATTGAAAATTATTTAGCACCATGAATTTGGTCAAATAAATCATCAGTGTGAGGTAGGGGATACTTTTTCTTTATTGATATAGCATTGATCTCTATGTAATCAAAGCTCATCCTCATATATACATCTTTTTTTAACAAAAATATCAAGGGATACCTATGGAAAAACACTAGGGTGAATAAAGCCCTTATTACTCAATTCTTCTAGTTGTTTCTTTTGTTCCACTAATTCTACAATGGACATTTTATAAGGGGTCTTTGATATGGGCCTTGATCCAGGAATTAAATCAATGGAAAACTAAATTTCTCATTATGGAGGATGTCCAGGTAAATCTTCTAGAAACACATAAACATATTCTTTCACAATAGGTACTTCCTCTATTTAAATATACTTTTCCTCACCCAAAGATATTTCATTCTCTCCCTCCCCAATAAATGAATTTAGTTGAGCTACTGTGGGTGAATCTAGAAAATAATTTGGTGGTGACGATTCTTCTCTAAAGATAAGGTGTTCTTTATCATTGTCATCAAAAATAGTGACCTCCTTATTAATACAATAAATTTTTGCATCGTGGTCTGATAGAAAATCCATACCGAGGATTATATCAAATTCAATCATGGTTATGACAATGAGATCAACAGATAAAGAACATTTATATTACCTAATGATAACAGAATTACAGAAAATTGTAGCTATGATACATTCCTTATAAGTTTTAACTGAAAACTCCCATGTTAAATAAAATTGGAAATATTTATTTTTCTTAGAAAACATGGAAGATATAAAAAAATATGATGATCCATAATCAAATAAAGAATTTGATATAACAGACTCCCATTCCTTTCTGGGAGGTACCAGGGTGTTTCTTCCCATATTTACTGCAAGATATATATTCAAATTTTCCCTTATTCCCCAAATTTCTATTTCTAGACTGTTTAGAAGAGCTCTTCTTCTATTCATTTTATTTAAATTCGTAAGACGTGGAGAATTATTTTTTCTATCTTAATAGCACATTAGACAATATCTATGTATGACGAGTAGGATTGTGAGACTAATGCTCGATAGAGAAATGGTTTTAACCCATCAATGAAATGCTCAATATTTCCTGTTGGGTTACGTATATAATCTACAGCATTTCTTGCTAACCATGTAAAGATAGCTTCATACTTTGCAACATTCTCATCCTTCTTTTTCCTTAGATTCAGAAATTTTCTTTCAATATTTTCTTAATGGTCATGAGGAAAGTATTATTCTAAGAAAATATCATTAAATTACCTCTATTCCATATAAGATACTTCATCATCTTCCTTTATGTTTTGAATCAATGACCACCATTGATCAGTATCTCCAGTGAGGTGGTAAACAACCATGACAGCTTTTTCCTTTTTGCTACACCCCAAGGCATGGAATATTTTCTCTAAGGAATTTATCCATTGCTTAGATACTAGAGGATTTGTACCCCCATTGAATGACGGTGGTTTTTGCATCATGATATGATATAACATTGATCCTCTACGCTACGGATCAGCTTGCTCCATATCGGTAAGGATATTATTCATAACCTGAGTGAATTGTCCCAATATGGTAATTAGCAGATCATCCCCAGTTGCATCACCATTTCCACTATAATTATCTTGAGAACCAGAGAAATACCTACATGAAGTGCGTTCATTGATATGGTTTGCATTCCTTCTTCTAGGAACCATTTCTAAATAATGGCATAAACTAGATTAGTTTACGAATCAAAATACATAATTATAAACCTATAAAATACTTAACATAAATTGAACAGTTTATGGATATAATCCATAATCATTATTTTTTTTTTGAGAAAGTATATACTCATAAACCATTCATAATGTTTTGTAATGAAAATGAGAAATTTCCTAAGCATATCCCTAGGGAGTGTCTTAAATGATAGTGCAATAAGGCCCATTTTCATGCAACAGTTCCCGTTCGAGTCTAGCTCAAAGTGGTGTTTTCGGGTTTTACCCCTAGGTACATCTATGCCAGAGTTGCCTCTACCATCTCATATCCATATGCAGATGTATTTCTTGTAAAACTCAAAAAATATATATAATAACATAATTTTAGGAAGTTCTTCTATAATAATCCTCAATGTCTATTTTAGGGTAATGTTCTCTAATCTGATTTTATGTAAATCTAGATTCAAAGGATTGTAATGAACATTCTCTGTTACCAACTATAACACCCTGACCCCTGAAGCCCAGAGTCGATGCACTATTACGTATCATTGGAATCATAACAATAGATCATGTCATGAATGAATGATTAGTTTAGTATACTTTGTAGTACTGGATACATTCATAAAGTTTACATTACACAATAAAATTGAAAACTACAACAATATTATTTCCAAAGGCAACAATGTGATCCCATAGACTATCCCTGCAGGTCTGTCATAATATACATCATGACCTCCTGGAAAAAATAAAAAATCGAAAGGGGTGAGCTGAGATGCTCTGTAAGGATAAAAATATATCAAAAACTTTCATAAAAAAGAATAAACATTTATGGAAATGTATAAGACTAAAAAAAATCATTTTAAACAAAAACATAGGCATAATATGGAAAAGATAAAATCAAAGTAATTCCATTTACTTACTCACAAGAAAATTCTACTAGGAAATCATCACATGAAATATCAATAGCCACTTTCATAATGATGGAATGCATAATGCTAGAATATCATAACCACATAGTCAAGGCTTTATTCCAATACTAAAAATAAGATTTTGAAAAGGCCCTCTGATAAGACACTAGTATTACTCATGAGACATACCAATGCATCGAGGAGCTATAGTATGCTCCACCCGTCAATTACTAATTTCAATGCATTCCTCATATGAAAAGGTTTAAACATAATAAAAACATTCGTATTAAAACTAGCATACGAAATATCAGCAATTTATCCATAAACCATGAATGGTATGAAATAACACATCTACATAAAAACATATCACAAATCTTTCAATACAATACAAATGTTTTGTATCATAATAAATGAACATCAAACAAACTTAAAATCCCTCAAAGGATGATGACATAGATGAAATCAAAACCTTTTTATTGAAATATCACTTTCTATTTTGAAATCATTAAAAATTACTGTAATTATAAAATAAAACATTTATATTTTAAAATATTCTTATAATCTTTAATGGGAGGCTTCGACGATTTTATTACGCTGGAAAATAGTCGCACCCACTGTATAAGTTAAAAAACATTATTACCTTAATTTTGTCGAAACGCTAAATGTACCTTGTTTGGAAAACGATGAAAAGATTCCTTAAAAAATTTTATAAAAAGTAAAACAAGGCTATAAATGACTTTATACCATATCTATGAAATATTAAAAATGTTTCGGAATATATTTTTATGAAATATGGATGTGGATGATAAAGAGGTCCCACTAGATACTTACATAAAAACAATCCCAGATAATAAATAGATTGTGTAATTAACACTTAAATATTACTTTTTCTTGGTCAAGGGTAGGTTAACCACCTATATAATGATGAAATAATTGTTATTAAATTATAAAAGTATCATATATATTAATATGATATCATATATTATCTTTTAACATTGCATTGCTAATAATATCTTAGTATTATCATCGTTTTAGGTGTTAACTGATTCGTTTTCATTTATATGATTTGTTATGTAAGTAATGTTTGTTATGGATAGGATGTATGATATTCATATTCAGAATGACATTATGTATTTAAACATTATTTTTAATCATCTATTGAAAAATAGTCTTCAATGGATATGATGGAAAATGAATCTCATCCTGTTCGTGGATATGGTAATCCATACATACGCACGAGCGACAATATCATTCTTTTGATATTAAAATAATACATAATTTTATGATATATCTTATATATTGAATTATTATCATGTTATATTTATTATTTACATCAATTGAAAATAATTATTATACCCATCCAAATAATAGCATATTGAATAACAATTACACAACGACATGGAGACGGTAAGCCGTACGTATGCACGTATAATGATATGTCATTCAAAGGATGTATATAATAATGAATATGGTTGTACCATATTTATAATAACATAATAATATATATAAGATTCTTTAGTTATTATTTTAAAATGGAAATAACAAATAAAGAGGAAGTGGAAGAAGAAAGTAACTCGAAAGATGTGGTGAAATATTTACCTCCTTTTTGGGTTCTTCCTTTTGATTTGATCAAAAGGGCTCTATAGGATGGAATTATGACTAAATGAATCCATCTTGGATGAAGGGAGTACACTTTAGAGGGTATTTGGTCATGTTTTGGCCGAGAAAAATGGCTTTGAAGGTGTGAATTAGAGAGTAGGGGGACTTCCCTTTTATAAGTGGAGTGAGGGGTACCTTAGGAAAAGATAGAAATATTATTTTATAATAAAATATGTTTCGGTTTATAATAGCTCAAATGTGGATTATTTAATGAAGAAGGTGATTATGGGTCTAAAACTACTCAAGAAATATGTTTTAGACAGTTTTGGTTCACTATATTAACATTAACTTTTAGATTTAACACTTAGTTACACTGTTGGACGTTTACCTAGTCTCGTTGTATTTTTATATTATATGGTTAATAAACATACTATATACTTCTGATAGAACCCCAATAGGTTCATTAATGACACATATAATATTTTTTAGGCCCTTTTAGCCTAACCTGATTCTTTTAGGAATATTATATCAACCAATAATAGAATATTTTTTAAAAAAACTAAATTATATCAAATTTGACATTATTTAAGAATTTTTTTTGTTAAAGTCGTAACATCTTTATTTCATAAAAAAATTTATTAAATCAATTTTAAAATTATATATTCACATATAATATACTTGTATATCATAAAAACATTGAAATTATATTTATTTTAGTATTTATAATACAATTTATTTGATTCTTTCACTAATAATGAAATTTCTGCATCATCATTGTGTCACAAATAAATTTAATTATTTAATGTCTAAAAATTATAAATAAAATATTACTATCTATTAAATATTTTTAGCTTTCTAGTTAATATTTATAGTCGAATATATCAATTATATAACCTCATATGAAAATTGTATTTCTAAAAGTTATTTTCTTTTATTATTTTTGTCTCTACTTTAAATTATTTATTATATAATGTCATTATCACTTCAAAGTGGCGCAATGGGGTCACCAAATAGACCCAAGGATGACCCTGTTGGAAAAGATTCATAAAATAGGGTTAGGACATGGGTTAGGGTAATTTAATATTATTATAATATTATTGTTTAACCTTATTTACTGGATTTACCCCTTTAACCATGGTAAATAAAATATTTACCTAAATATTTATTCAAAATCTCTAAAAACATAAGTAACGTATTTACACCATTTTTAACTCATGATTCCAAATATGGAATATACTTTTCTAATTTCAAAACACATAAGTGGAAGAGATTAATTTAAAATTAATTCATATTCTCAAAATAAAAGGCGTGTTTTTATGAAATAATAACCATCAAAATATTGACACTTGTTTATGTCAAATTTAAATGTTAAATTACTTATAATGAACTACATTATATTAAATGTTAAAAATATACTCTAATTATACTTCCAAACCACTCAAATGCATAATTTATCACTATTAATTATTTCGATTAAAAAAGTTATTTGTAATTAAAATTTAGTAATTTTCACTATTCATCAAATATGAAAGTTATCAGAAAAGAAACAAAAAATCACCCTAAGCAAATTCAAATATTCAGAATCTAAAAATTAAATCCATTTTGAATGATAAAATGTATGAAATTTCAAGAAGTGGGTATTACTATTCGTAACGGCTAGTTTGATTGGTTGGGGTGTGTTAGAACTCGAAGTTGCGTACAACACACACTATTGTATTATTCAAAGAGAAGCGTATCGTGGAAACTTGGGGTGTTAAATTTTATTTCTTCAAATAAAATATATTTCATTCTTAAATATATTTTAATATTTATTATGGCCAACTCCACCAAAATCCAATGAGTTTAATCGTTATAACATAATAATTTCAAATAAAATAAAATATATGGAACGACTTCACTACATCTGTATACTATATTAAAATTATTTGATAAAGAACTAAATATTTGGTTTCAACCATCGTTGATGGAAATTTCACTGAAAAATAATATTTAAAAACATCTAATAATCCATCTTATGATACCATCCCAAAAAAAGTGTATTTCTAAAAAATAATATTTTAAAAAAGGACGTATGAGTAGGGGGTAGGATAAAAAAGTACCTTGAATAAATTGTACAAAATTCCCCATGATATAGGAGGTAGTAATTCTGGATGTAAATGATCAAGAGAACATATTTGTATCTTGAATAGGGACACATTCAATATATATGATAGAGAACCTAGAAGAGGGAATCCATGGCCATTATTTTTCAGGTATGTTCACCAAACTCCACTACAATGTGGTGACCTCTGACCATGTCAATGTTCCCTTCATCAAAGGGTGTTCTATATGACCTTGAACATGATCAAAAAAACTATTATGTTTCATAAAATCAATTAATAACATTTTTACTATCACCTCATCTATTGAAATTGTGTTGTCCAGCCCATAGTATCTCCTCCGACCTCTACCATTAATACCCTAAAATTACTAGGACTAAAAACATAGTTGTTTCCTCCCCAATAATTCCAATTCCACTATATATTTATATATTTACTCCCATTTTATAATGGATATCTTTTTATTTTTTTCTTATTACCACTCCCACCATATAAATTTTTATTCTACCCATTTTACAATTATATACTGTCCATACACATATACCATCACTATAACTAGCTATGTAGTTTCATTTTCATTTGTGCATCCTAACACACACAAAAATCATCAAATATCTGATCATCCAAAACAACATATAACATAACCTCTACTATGGTGTGGGGGCCCTATAATTAGCTACATCTAACCCATAGCATTAGAAATTCATCTTACATTATTTTCAGAACTAGCATGCCATTGGAGAAAGAATCCAAAAGTGGAGAATTTAAGAATAATGGAACTCATAACATATATCTATGAACTGATTCTAATTCCCAAAAATCAAATAAAAACCAAGATATAGTCAAAAAAATACATCCATTCATATAACCACCCAATAAAATACAAATTAATTGTTATTACATCATATGAAGAAATAATTATAACATAGAGAATCAACTAAAAAGAAATTACGTACTCCCTTGTTGGAGATTCCTCTCAAATAATAATAATCTAATTAACAAGGTGTAATAGATATAATACCCATCTCATAATATAGAATGGTCAACATTGAATATATAATTATACAATGTATGATTAAAGCATAAATAATCTTGATTTAGTGAGAACATTAATGATGTGTTTTGTATGAGAAAATAATGGCCATTAATAATTGAATAAAAGGAAAACAAAATTAAATTAATATTCATGAAAAAACATGTAGAAACTATAAAACATATTACCTAGTATTTTTATGTTCATTCAATAGTTGTATTGACTTCCATTGATAATTTTGTACAATTTTCATGAGGAGGAGGGATCATAAGAACCATAAATCTGAGGGCATACACAAACAATGAAACAATGAATGAGTTTTTAGGATAATTAAAAATATTACTAGGTACTAGAATGATGTCCATTGAGATAAAATATGATGAAAGGTAAATATATTTTAATATTGGATCATAAATATCAAATACCACACACACCAAAAAGAGGATCTCATCATCATTTATAGAAAAAATATGTGGGTCTCCTATTATATCATATTTATTTCATAAATTCAGGGTTTAAATCATTGAATTATTTCAATGATTTTATGAAAATATTTTAATAATGGTTCTTAAGTAATAAACCATCATCAATAAATACACAATATGAATCATATGTACATGTATTTAAATATTATTTCATTCATCGCCTATATGAAGAGTACATGAATAAAATCCAAATATAAAATATACAAAATATATGAAATCCAATATATATTATATAGAAATTAATTCCATGAATAAAGATAAACATGCATTTTAACTCATTTTGAATCCATTAAAACTCATTTATAAGTTGTTTTCATTATAGTCACATTATTTTTAAAATGATTATCAAAAATATTTTCATCATCGACGTTTCTAACAACGCCACCGAGTGGGCCTTAGTGGAAATCAAAAAAAAATGAAATCCCATTTTCAATTATGTATGCAAAGATATGATTCTTAAAAAAATTTTAATACTCTATTGGATACTAATGGATATGGTGTGATATCCATAATAATTACTCATATATCTATTTTAACATGTCACTCATATATTAAATAATATACATAATATTTATCATATAAAGTATATTTTTCAATGACATCATGCAACCATTAGACTACGATGTTGTCATTCTAGTATTGAAAAATAATTATTTCTTTATTGTATGAAAAATAATGACCAAGTGGAGGAACACATTACAAGACATTTATCATTATGAAAATAACATCAAACTTCACTTCTCTTTGTAGTTGGAATCATTTTTCGTGATACATCAAAACAAGTACCCATATTTCATCAATCGAATTTAGTAAAGGGAAAGAATAAATTTCATTTCAAATGAGTTGAAAAATATCACCATTGTTTCTCTCAAGCCAGTGACATCATCAATAACCTACCCAAACACCCCTCATTATCAATTATCAAATTTGTCTTTCATAAATAGTCTATCGAATTATAAAGGTTATCATTATAGGTATTTCACTAACCATATGTAAAAATAATTTATAATAAGACTAAACCTTTAAGTATATTAATCAATGTATGAAATTCAACGGAATTTAATTTTGTGGATCAATCCACGTAATAGGTATTTACTTATTACATATTGAATATAATCATCACAGTTCACATAAAAACCTTTGTTCTGAAAAAATGTCTATTAATGATTAGAATTAAATATCACCCCAAACCATTATTCGGTTGTTATGATCAATTGTTAGGGAAAAAAAGTTACAACAATGCAACGATATTAGACATTTGATGGCTCAGTATTATATGTTTCAGCACACGTGATGGATAGAAAATTATAGATTTCTTTAATTAAAAAATATCATATAGTTTTTACCATTACACATAATATCATAAGATATTCTACATTACATTCATGTTGATTATCTGGAAAAATATTTTTGAACATTTCAACCATATTAAATTCATATGACATTCATATGTGACCATTTGGAAAAAATTCCCACAAACATATTACAACACATCTTTTAAGAAGAAATATGTTCTGAATAATGGTGAAAAATAAAAAAGCATATTCCTTAATAATATATTCTTAAACATATATTCATACTCCATAAATTAACAACATAAAATTTGATATTTTTAGATTATATTGTATATATGGAAATCATTCTATGTAAATAAAAAATTACATCGAATTATTCTCATCATTTATATTCCTTGAAATCATTTGTGAATAATGTATCTATTAACATTTTAATTTTACAAATATATATTAAACTCATTTTGGATAAATTGATTTTTTTTATTTTTACAATATCTTATATAACTAGTTATTTTATTCATTTTATCCATACCGCAATCAAATTTTGGATACTAAATAAAACACGGTTGGTATTAGGTGGTATAAATATTTAAACAATAGTAATGGTCACTATTTTATATAAATGTTGTACCTTATATTTTTCATTAAAAACAAATATCATAAACATATATACAATTTCTTGTGAGGAATCATTATAATCCTGGACTACTCTAATCCATTATTAATAAATAATAGTCATTTATTATAGTAACTAAATGTTATCATTTACATTTTTAATTACTGTTAAATATCCATGATCATTAGGATTTAATGTAAATATCCATTTAAACTAAATCCATTAAAAATATTTAATTATTGAAATTGAAAATATATACAATCAATAATAATCCAGATAGTTTCATCGATAATATATTAAATTCATAATATCATTATAAGTTAAAATAATAACTAGTTTATGTTTTTAGGAAATAAAACTAATTCCCTTGAAGAGGGAATTTCAAAAAAATAATATATTGTTTTCATATGTCATATAGAATTCAATGAGTTAAGGTTGTTTCTTGAAATTGAATATTATTTTCATTAGAATAAAAAAAACTCAGTGAATCACATTCAGCCTCATTTAATCAAATATTATGATAAAAAATATATCATATATAATTTACATTAATAAATAAATTCTTCCAAGAAAATGAAATTTAATCCAATGAATCATAAACCCTATTTATATAATTAATCATGTCATTTTTCTTGAAATAATACTATTATTCACTACTTATTATATATGATAAGTTAAATTAATATTCCTTTTCATTACATTAAATAATTAAAATAGAAAAAAAATCAATAAATTCAAATTTCATATATAGAGACTATAAGTTTTATGACTTAAACTAAAATTATTGATATTTTAAATTCATTCTATAATTCTAAACTCCTATATTTTTACAAAATATATTAAATATAGACACGATAATTTATATTCTTAAATATCATATATTCATCTTCTCTAACCTAAATACCTAAAATGGAAAGTCCATGTATTTCCTAAACCCTTTCATGAAAATATACATAATCCCAATATATAGGATCATTACTCTATCGAAATTACACCATAGTGTTACAAATATCATTAAATTTATTTTTAAAGAAATTTTATTCAATATTATGACTTTATACGTTTTTGTTATGAACATTTTATAGCTTTTAATATTGTTAAATTACAAAAAAAATAAAAACCTTATTCAATGTTCATTTAGTTATATCAATTTGAGAATAATGGTAATAAGTATTAAAATTCTAAAATCTTGTTAGAACATTACCATATATAAAGATAGAAATATGTTTATAACATATATATTCCTTATAGAAATCCATCCATATCATTAATAATATTCAATCATTCTTAATATTATTTTCATAAAAAATCATATTGAGTACATGAGACTACAATTCCATATGTTCATTAGAATATAGTTCATTTGAAACAACAAAAGAATAATCCCATGATTCTATAATCATCTATAATTTTTTTTGTCAAATAACATCATTATTCAATTACTTGTGATGGAACAATTCGAACAGATCAAATATTTTTCTTTCAGAAGATATTATTTTCAGCTAAACCAGTTAAGATATCTAGTGTTTAATATATATATATATATATATATATATTAATTGTTACTTGATATGTAATAATTTTTTTCATGAATTATTTCATTTGGAGCATGTATTATTCTAACTATTTAGGTTTTTAAATCACTAATACAAACACTAAATTTTATAATTCACACAACAATAATATTTAACTAATTAAACAACCCATATGTATGTGTTAATTACCATAAAAATAGTTGTCCTGTAAATTCAGATGTATACTAGTGAATCATATGAATTGATGAATTAAAATTAATTGATTTATATAATTTTGAAAAACACAAAATAGGAAACACACTAGGACTAATGGCCAACCAAAATCACTTTCATAGGAAAGGAATTATTCAATTAATTTAAGTGGTTTGATCCTAATTACTTTTACCGATGAATTAATTAATCAATAGACTGTTTAATTCATGAATATTAAAACACATAATTACCACAAACTATGAATGAAAAATATTCTGAATATAAAAACAAAAAACATTTTTCAAGTTTTTTTAAAGATAAAATTCTATGATTTTGTACGTGCATGATATATAATCCTCTATCCTAGAATCAATTAATAATATTATTTATAATTAAATAGATAATTAATGAATTATTCTTTTTAATATTTCTTAAATACACAATATGTTCAATAAATTATATGTTAAACCATGTTTTTGGTTAAAAACACATTTTTTCAAAATCGAAGTACTACCACTTTTTAAGGGAATAGGTTTTGTAAACATATTTCATTCACTATTATAGTTTATATATGAAAAAAATAAATATATTCCTTGAATACATAATGTCAAAATTTAATTTGGTTGAATATTTGGTATTTTTCTGATAAATTTGATATTTTACTGAATAGTGGAAATACAACATTTTAATTAAAAAAAAATTTAATTGATTATTTAGAACGCAAGATTTGTCTTTTATATTTTAATATATAATTATGTTTTTTTTCATTTAATCAAATATAGGTAATTTGATTCATTTTCACGTAGAAATTGGATATAAAAAATGTGTCAATTTTGTAACAGTTTACATTAAAACATATTTCTCCATTCTGTTAACAAGATTAATATCAAATTAATTCTAGGCACATTTTTGTTTTGATTTTTGAAAAAATAGATATAAATTTTATTTAATAAACATGAATTTTACGATCATATATCATAATGTAACTTTTAGAAATTATTAATTGTAATTTTAGTAATTATTATTTATTACCATTATTATGGGTATGTTGGTTAATTAATGGTAAAAATAAATATATAAATAATATATTATCACCCTATCAAATGACCTTATTTTATATTATGAGAGTGTTTATATCAATATAATACATGTGACAATGTTACTCCCTTTGAATTCCAATATGGAATAAGAATTAAACTTATAATATTATATTCAAAGGGATGATAAGTATTTTGAAACCCATTAAATTATAAAGTAGATTATTTTTAATATGGGGTTATATAGGGGATGTCTTGGACTATAAATATTCTTTATAAAATAAAAAATATGAAAAAAAATATTTTTAATTTATTTTAAATTTTTAGGAAATAAATAAATAAATAAAATGGTGGAATAATGATGATGATATAGTTGCATCATTAATTGATGAATAAAATAAATGATATTAAAAATGATAAAATAAATAAAATTTATATAATTGATTAAATACAAGATTTTTAGGGATGAAATTTATAATTTAGGAATAATTTAATTATTTTCTTGATATGTCATTTATTTTAAATATTTTGTAATATTAAAATAATGAATAATGTCAAACCATATTATAATTATATTTTTAAATATAAAATATTTTAATAGAATATATAAATTTTATGAAAATATAATAATCAAAAACATAGTTGTCATTATTCTTAGATTTTAATAATTGTCTCAGTAGTTAGTCGTTTGACATGTAATAGTAAAAATATTTACCCTGATATTTTAAATAATAGGATATCACTATAAGAATTAATATTGGTGAAAAAAACTGATAATGACTAAAAAATAATAAAAACATATCTAATTTTAATTTTATTATTGTATATTCACCCATAATATTGGTATATTAAAAATAAAAAACATTCAACAAATTTGGAATACAAATTTATTTTATACCGAATAGTGTTTTTAAGAATTTTCATGATTTCACCTCCACTCTCCAATAAAAGTACACTCCTTGTTTCTATTATTCACACATGAAAAAAAACTTTTTGGCCAATATAATCCCATTTATATTCCTCTATTCCCTCCCCACAATCTAGAGTCTTTATATTATGTAAAACATAGACCTTAGAGGTGTTAATGTGTTTCTAAAAGTAGATTGTGTGTGTGAATGGTATTTATTTTTAAGTATTTTTTTGTTTTAGTTATTATTACACATTGTTAAAAAAATTCATAGATCTTGAAATTATAACTAAGGTATGCTTTATTTACCTATATGTTATTATGTTAATATCTTAACCTTAATCTGTATCCAGTTTCATTAAATAAGAAATGAAATATCCATTCATGTGTATAGAAAACTACCACATCACAAATGTATGATTCTTTGTAAATGATTTTATTAGATTAAAATACCCATTGACTTAACGTATCATCTCATATTTTTTCCCCTTATTGATATTTTTTGTTCATACTAAGTCCATGTTTTTTTACCAACGTCAAAAGATGGGTAAGAGAAATAAGGAAGACATGTTGGATGTTATGATGATCTGTGAAGAAAAAAATCGATGTTTTCTTTCAAATGTTTAATATTACGAAATAAATTGATATTGATTTATAATTATACTATTTTTAATTAAGTGGGATTTTACTTATGAATTATGACATAACTCTCTAAAACTCTAATCCTAAAGTGATTATCAATATGATGGAATTTAAATTCATGAGTGAAACTGATGATTATGTATTTTTTAGGTTTGGATGATTATATAAATGGATATAAAAAATATTTATATTTTTTAAACTATATGACACCAATGAATATAAATGAAATAAAATAATTAATTTTTTTAATATATTTAATGAAATTGATTCATTTTTTTAATTATTTATTATAATATTTTAATTATATATATTTTTATAATTTCTCCAAAAAATATAATTATTATATGTTGATTTCAACATAAACCCCATCATACATTATAAACTATGTATTTTTATGATAATTAATTAATTATAAAAATTATATAATTCAATATATATTATGAAAAAAATATTATTTTGCCTAAATATAACATATAGTTTAAATTATAAACAGATTTTTAATCATGAGTTATGATTTATAAACAAACCATTTATTTATATAACATAAGGCATAAAATTTTGCTTCTAATAATTAATTTAAAATATTATCCTTTAATTTTTTATGTATATATTTCATTTAAAATTTAATTAATTAATTATAAATAAATTATTATTAATTAATTGAATTAGTAATTTTTTTATATTAAATATTCACATAATCCCATTAATCGAGATTTATAATGAATTTATAGGCAAATAAAAATGAAAATTAATTTAAATTATTTTTTTCACATTTTTCTTTTTAACCTTAGATATAATACATATTATGCATAATTGTATCTTCCCTTATCAAGCTGTAAAAGGACACCCTATAAAACAGTATTCTTTTTAGCTACTTTATAAATTTAATACATAGATAACCATTACATATCTCCCATGTGTTATTTGTTCCCTCACATAACTCATTTTTATAAGGTTAGCCTATATGACTCATATAATGAAAAATGTAAATATTTGGAACATTTGCATAATGGAAATTATAACAATACATGTATGGGTAAATTAACGATTAACCTTACCCAAAGTCTCATGTTAAATTTTTTTCCTCAAATAAATCCATATTCATAATGGTAAAAATGAGATTACCCATTTTTAGATCATTGGAATAAGGGTATCACATAAGTTAATAAGGAAATAAAACATTACTAACAACTTCTTCTATGCTTCTTGAGTCAACTACCTTTATGTAACCCATTTGTGGAATCAAAATATAGAGGATAACCTTACACAATGAATTTATGTAATGGAATTAACTATATATATCCAACAAGTGTTCGGGTTAATAATATATCACAATATGCATCTCGTGTAATGATATGAAACCTTCCTATATCTTTTTCAGAAAATCAATAACTATAGATTTTCTACAAAAAATAGAGATTCCTTCATGTTATAACATTAAGGAATAACTCATGAACAGTGAATATGGTTGGAATAATCTCTAGTTCCTATATAAATATATACAATGAGACTTCCATAAGAGCTAATGAAAAGAATCAATTTTCAATCCTCATTTTACATGTAACTCTTTGTATCATAATAGAGTTATTATATATATATAACCACACTACATCATTTCCCACACGTGAATGTTCCTAGAAACTATGTAACCCATTAGTTCCTCTCTAATACCCCTAATTGGTTATATATAATCATCTAATACCATTTTTTGTGTATGAAACCCAAAAAATAAGGGTGATAAATATTCAAGAAATAACATCAAATAAATTAAATTAAAAACATTATATTTGAAATTCCATGTATCATCCATCTTCTTTTTCAAATAGGATATTTTAGGAAGATCATGCAGTGTAATCTATATAAGAACACCTCAAACGAGGCAATACATCATCTGAATGATCTTTGAACACATCATATGGATACTCAAAAATATTAAAGGGTTATAATACCTTTTATATTGGTATATATAGTGTTTTGGGTGTTATAGATGTTAACAATGCTTCATAATCATTATATAATAAAAAACCTGTAATGAGCCATGCGAGACAATCATCTGACCTGGCACCCAAATTGGAACATGGAATAGGCCCAAGGGAATTTCTCAATCCCCACAGTCTGTCAACTAGTGCCTAAGGATCACCAATTCATCATGGTATTTATTTCACACTTTTATGAAACAATAAGAAACCCACAATAATAATAATTACCAGGCTCATTAAACATAAAAAATTATGAAATAATAATTTTCAAATGTAATGTTTAAATATTTATTCAAAACCAAAATGAGAAAAATAAGGGATTCAAGACACTATCCCAAAAAACACCATCTGGAAAATGAGGCATCATCTTCAGGACAACACCACAACACCTATAAAAGGATACCAAAATCATCCTAAACCACAATCAAGGCACACCATTACTTTTCTTCAGTTAGGCATAACCAAGTCTAGTTGAACTTAATGGTGTTTGTGTGGTATGATATAAATCCCATTAGGAAGACACAAAAAAATTTGGTTACATAATATAATCATTATATGATAAATCAATATTCCAATTTAATAAATGAAAAAATATGCACATTTGTGTTGAATTCATTTTAAAATAAAAATTGCTTTCATTTCAATGATCAAAAAATGTATATTGTGTGCCAATTAGAAGTTTAATATATCTATAGGGAATTATGTCACTAGAAAACTAGATAGATTCTTGTGAACAAGAAACTAGTAGTTGAATCCCCATGGGCCTACTGGATTCCAATAATCATTATTTAGTTAGTGTTGTCATCATAAAACCTATTATAAGAAACCTATAAATTTCACTTCTAAGAAATCTAGCATACTGGTCTTAATCAGCACACCATGTAACTCGGGTTCCCTCTATTATCTACATATCCCTTAACAAATCATTTTCACATAAACACAATCCAAAAAAATGTCACACACATGAGAAACCATCAATTCATAATCTTTATCCTATTTAAAAATCCAAATTGACCACAAAAACATTAAAAATGTAATTCACACCACATTAACAAATGATTAAACATGTATCATAATTCATAAAACATGTTCAATGCTTGAAATAGGATATTCAAATGAAATACACCCAATTTCATTTGTAAACCCCCCCCCCTTTCAAGTCATATACAAATAAAAAAAGTTCACAAAAACCCTTAGACACCACACACACAAATCATTGAACAAATCTAAACACTCAATCGTGAATATTAAATATTTTTAAAAAAATTAAACACAGAACCAACTACATTGAGTGAATAAATCATTGAAATCGAGTGAAAAACATCAACCATATATCAATCAAATAATTTAAGGGAATGATCAAACCCTAACATCATTATTAATCCATAAAAATTAAGATAAAATCCAAAATATGACAGTATAACCTTTGTATAAGAGAAACCCCAATGAATGGATATGAATACCCTAGAATGGAGAAGTAATAAAAAGGGAATGATGTTACATAATGATTTAGATGAAAATAAAAACAAAACGTTTCCCCAAAATGAAGGGTCAAGGAGAGGAGAAGTAAGGGGAGGTGTGCCTATGTTAGAAATACAATGTGTGGGAGAGGATTACTGATTTGGGGTAAAAAGAATAGGAATAAATAAACATAAAAACATAATTTTTAGTTAATAATAATATCCACATGGTTTGGAAACATGTTTTTCCAAATAATATGTCTATCGTGCTCCAAATAATATCCAAGAAGGATGTGCCGCACTGTTTCCCCACATGGTCTATAAACCATTCAATAAGACACCATCTAAAAACCCCACATAGCAATACAATTATCTGGGCATAGGGTTAGGTTTTGGAATACATTAGTTGAATAGTGAAAACCATGCTATTTACACCAAAATATTCCATTTTTTCCAAACAACAAGGAATAACCTATGAAGTAAGATCATACCACAATAAATTGAAAATGACATAAAGATAATGAAAGGGGTGAAAAATAACTCTGTAATAAAAACAATCCATCCCCAGAATGTTAACATTAAGATTGATCAAAAAATAAATAAATATATAAATTATTAACCCATGTCATCTAAAATCATGTCCCTTTCCCATAAAATTCATGACACCAATGGACATAAACCCATGATATATACATCCCTAGAGAATATTTCTCATCATATTCTACAACATGCACTAGCATCTCAAACACTAAAAGGTCAGAGACTACCTCAAACTATTCCAAATTCAACACACAAGAAGGATATATGTTATACTTCATTATTTAGTGAAACACATAACGAATTTATGTCAGCAACATAGGTAAGGCTAACATGTAAGTGACCTTAACAACCTATTTGGTTATTTCCAAAGGTCTAACAAACATCAGAATTATCATTCATTGTTTTTTGAAATTATTGTGAAGCAATTGAGGTTCCACTTTCATGAACACCTTGAAACCCGTAGAAAATACTTGATCTCAACTCCTCAGATAAGTAATAGATTTGTATAGAATCATATACATCAATAATCCCTGGCTGATAAAATGACATTCATAAAAGTCTCTTACAATATGCTCAACCCAAATATTGAGGTCTCACATACATCATATGAACACAACTGTTACTGACATTGATAAACATAGAGAACATTGAAAGGGAATATTAAAATTATGTATTTGTTTCTATTGTTATATGAAACATAAACCATTATCAAATGGATTCACAAGAACAGTTCAAATCCAATAAACATTCTCATATATTTTCTTCTAGAATCAGATTCCCCCACTATATCTTACCAACCATATGAGGAATGTATATCATGATCAATTTCACCCGTGACCACAATTAATTTTGAATAACTTCCCAAAATCAAGAGGTAAAACATGGGTATCTGTCTATGATAAATGACGATGACACACCATAGAATATCATAATATCCAAGATATACAACTCACCAAGCTCATCCACATTAACAGAATCTCTGAGATGAATGAAGTGCGCTAATTTGGATAGATGGTCAACTTCCTCCCAAATGTCATTTTTACATTGATGTGTATGGGGTAATCCAATAATAAATTCTAGGGTTATATCATTCCACATCCATGTAAGAATTTGTAGTGGATAAATCATTGCAAATCACCTTGGGTACCCTAGATTCATCTTGTGACATGTATAACACCTGGATATGAAGTTAGCCACATCTCATCGTATATCTAGAAATCAAAAAATATGAAACACATCATAATAGATATTAGTGGCTCCATGATTGAAAAACCACTGATACTGGTGGCTATCTTACATCTCCACCTTCCATATAGATAAGTACACCACAATGAGTCCCGTAAATAAGAATATTCCCTCAGGGATCAATGTATAATCACATGGTGTCTTCCCACAATGATGAAGCTGTGCAGACTGCTAGAACATATCATTGACAGGCTTCTTTGGCTAAATAAACTCCAGTGTAAAAGTATTTGTTAAAACACCGTACAAGAAAGAACCTTAACAATGCTTTTAGTTTTCTAGACATAACAATGTAAAAGACCCATTATTTTCCTCTCATCACTAGACTCTTTAAATGGTTTCACAATCTTTTTTTGTCTTAGGTCATCCACCAAAAAATTACCTTTTCATTGGGTGTAGACTATATCAAAATAAAACCATGGAATGTACAACTAAGGTGGCCCAAAAAAAATTCTCCAGTGAATGTGTCCTTTGGATTCCAAATTTCCACTTGTACCTTTAATTACATAAATTCAATTGGTGCCATATGATATGATGGAATATATATTGTATGTGTCACTAGCATTAGCTCAATCAAGAACTCCACATACTGCACTAGAAGAAATTCGGAAATTTCATGTGAAAATACCTCTGGGAACTCATTCACAATATGAGGAAATCCCCCCACAATGATAATTACCCTCATCCTAAATTGCGATTGACGATAAATAAAGAGAAATATTACCCATCTCTAGGACTAAAAGTCAATCGCAACCTGAACGAGGATCCCTTTTTTTTAAAACATGTATATTTTTATTAGCTTTCAAAAAAATCACCCCTCACCTATAGTAGTCGATATTCACTTAAAAGAACACCCTCTAAAACATTATGAGTATTAAAACAATAATGTTCAAATATAATACTACGAAATCCCATTCAAGTCCAGCCCTCTAACATAGAGAGTTCAGAAGATGGATATGTAAAACAGTTCTCTCATATTAATCCAAGAAGCATCACCAAATCCATCATATAATACATGAACTCTGTTGTAAAAACCAAATAATACAAAATATGAGTGGATATAATTGATAAAATGTATAAATATCCAAAAAATGAATAATTTTTAGATGATTCAATCAAAATGGTAACTTGAACTGTTGATTTCCATGCATCAAGCTCTGTTGGATCTAGGTCCCCAACATGAAGATGCATGGTCTCCCAATGAGTATGAAAATGTCGAAACCCTATAGAACAACCTAGGACAGACTCTGAACAGAAGGGGATATTTTCCTTCTACAACTACCACCTAACCAATATCCTTCCTTTCTAGATAGCTATGTCTATGCTAATATACCTCTATAATCCAAATACCCTAAACCACTTTGTTATGGGTGAATCACACTAAAATATCAATACATGTGACCCATGAATTTCCTCCCATGGTAGGGTTTTTTGGATATTTACAGGATTTTTGAATATTCCATGTCATCCCGAACTAATAAAAAAAACCAACCCAGCATCAGAAGCCACAGACGAAGATGGAATTGATGGTTTTCCTAAAATACCACCTCCCTTTTTTTCATGCTCATCCTGCTTCCTCTTTATCACATCTGATGTGTCACATCCTATTGATGACATATCCCTAGAAGAACCAGACCATCCCATGAAGTCAACTTCAACTATAAAAAAATGATTAAATACCTTGGGATAGGGCTTCAGCTACAAAAATGTATTTTGAATAAATATGTGGTAGCAAACCCCTCTCAAACCTCTGATCCATCACCATCTTGTTGGAATCAATTATCGGTACATACCAAACTAGGTAAACAAATAGTTGTTGTACACCATCATAAATAGGTCTCCCTGAACATGGTCTATAAAATCATGGAATTTGTAATAAGCTAGAACTAGAGGGAAATACTTGTCATTTAAGAGGTCCTTAATGTCTTTCAATCTCATCTGCTCATTCATCATATGTTGATAAACTAAACACACTACCTTATAATGAGACCTTTTAGAAATAATGTGGAATATTTCACCACAACATTATCAATAATTTATATTAATTTCAACATCATTTATATATTCTCATTCCAGTACTCATCTTCTTGAGGGTCTATGCTAACATGGACGGAAGAATATATTTTTAAGAATCATTTTAAATTTGTACTTTTTATGACTATGTTCAAATTATCTAACAAGATATAGACTAGCACAAACTATCTCTCCCAAAAGCCTAAACATACTAAACCTTATATTTCACTAATAACTAATCAATCATTTGGGGTGAACCCTCTCTCCACTCATCCAATAGGTTTTGGACATGTGTAGGCCATAGATATTACATTATCTTTCCATTTTATTTAAATCGTTAAATAATGAGGTCATCACTGCATCATCATGATGTCATAAATAATTTAAGATATTTAATGTATAAAAAATATAAAAAAATACTATGATGTAGGGAATCTTTTTATCTTTCCAATGAATATTTATAGTCAAAAATCTGATTTGTATAACCCCATGTAAAAACTGTTTTATTAAAACATTTCATGTTTGTCTCATTTTTAATTTAGCTTTAAATAAAAAGATATTAATGTCATTTTCCAACCAAAGTGGCTTAATGGGGTCCTCAAGTTGACCCATGGGTTGTATTGGTCGTCCATGACACATCCAATGAGGTTAGGACATGTGTCATGTTCATTTCATGTTATTAAATCAGTATTTTTACCTTAAACTACACTAATTACCTCTAATCGCGATTAAAAACTTAATAAGTTACTATTCACCAAAAAATTATGTTTATCCCATTGAACCACATTTTACTTCCTAATGACAACCATGAATGTCGGAATTTTGAAATTTAAAACACAAAGATGGAAAAATTTCATTTAAACGGAAAAATCAGTTTTTATAAGTACCACATAGTGGTTTCAATATTCATCAAAAATTGAAGTTTATCAGAAAAATCCCAAAAATTCACCCCAAGCTATATTTAATATTCCAAATTCAAAAATGAAGTCTATTTTACAAAATTAAAAACATATAAGTCACATTAATTAATTTAATAATTAATTCCCGTTGTTATAGCAAATATCGTGTTTTTATGAAACAATAAGTATCAAAAGATTGACACTAGTTATGTCTGATTTCAAAGTGAAATTACTTCCAAAGACCAATATTGGATTTAATGGTAAAAATATATTTTAATTTTACTTTAAAACCAATTCAAAAGATAATATAATCATATAAATAAATTATATTAAAAAGAGGTTTTGAATTAAAATACGACATTTTACACTATTCATTAAAAAATGAACTTTATCAGAAAGATACCAAAAATTTACACGAAGAAAATTTTGATGTCCCAATTATTAAGAAGATTTTTATTTGGTCCAAAAGGATATATAAGAGTGAAAAAAACTATATTTAATGATGGTTCTCCATCAAAAGGCGATAAGTGAACCTTTAGTGAAAACTAGGGCATATACGCCTAAAATTGAATTCTTTCCGTATTTTATGCCTTTATCTTTTATTGGATAAATGTAAAAACATTTAAAAACATATATAATCATATTTTAGTTATTTGTATCCATTCCCACCAATACAATGGCTACATATTAACTACTATTTAAAATAATATTATTTTATTATTAGAGTGCAACGTAAGATTCCCAAGAAACTCGTAGTTGCGTGTTGGGTACGCCATCGAGCATAGCGTCCCCTTTAAAGTAATATTAATATTTTTTTCCCAAATATGGATAAATATGAAAATGTCGTATTCTTTATTTACCTGGGGTGTTACATCCTTCCCCCCTTTTGGGAATTGCGTCCTCACAATTTTTAAAATTGAGCTTGGAAACATCCTTGAAAGTCCCACATCGGAACAAGTGTCGGTAAAACAATCACTTTAAAATAAAGGAAGATAAGTACCGAGGTCACCCGAGTTAACCCATATGTAGAAAAACATTTACATTGAAGAAAAAGCAAAGGGTCATGTTCTTGAGGGAGAGTGATAGTAAACATGTCTAGGAGACATTTAACCATAAGAAAATCACAAACTTGTGATGGGTTAAATGGTATTAGATTCCCCAGTAGGAAAATTTAATAGACAAAATTTTTGTTTTAATTTACTTTTTATTGAGGAATTTATTTATAAGGAAACACAATCACTTATCATGTTGACTTTCAACTTTTACTAGATTCCTTAATCAAACTCATATTTTTTCCAAAAGACGAGTATTTAGGGAGACTTGTTCGCATTAAGAGTACTATAATCAACTTCTAGATAATCACCTAATACACAAAAGAGAACTATATACATCCGATGTCTTTAAGCTTTAACCAAAACCAAAACCAAAAAGGTTACTACAAGGTCAGAAAATCCAGAAAAGGATAACCCATTAAAATGAAAATCTATGCTTAATCTCCAAAATTTGTCCAACAAAACCCAAAGTTTAATGAGGAACATCCGTTAAACAATTTGTCCATAAAATTCGTCAAAGTAAACCAATCTAATATTGAAACCCAAATATTTGAAGGTTTTAGTCACATAGTCTTCCAAGTTAAATCGTAACATTTATCTCCAAACAACATCAGTTGCTCCTAAAGTCTCATATTGAAAAGTAATTAACCTAATCAAATATCCTCCATGATAGGTTAATAATTTTCATAAATAACCCAAAATCAACTTACTCTTAATTCATAAAATCATATAACTAAAAATAATTAGTCAAACTAACCAGGGACTTCACGTAGTCCAGTGGTAGTCGATAAATACCAGTCGCACTTTGGTTGTTGGTTCGATTCCTGTAGCTTTGTCCGACGCGACGGGTTGTCACACAGTCTGTGTGTTGACCTTTTTCCAAAACTATATAATTCTTTAATCATTCTACAAAAAGAGATAAAATCATCAAAAATTATCATAACATATTTTCACCTCATGTTTATCTCATGCCTTTCATTTTCCATCATATCATATAATAATCCATAATTACCTCAAAAGTAAGGATCATATAAACTCTAATGGTTAACATTATAATTATTACCTGAACTTCCACATCGAATGGTCATCTCGTACATGATTCATTACAGAACATACCAAGGTTCAAGTGGTTGATCATGACTCCTGGATATTTGGTTTAGAACAACCACGAGTTTCCTCATTGAATCCTCCATTTCATCTAGTATCTTAATCAGAGAACCACCACAGTTTCCTTCAAACCTGTTGTCTCTCTGGTGCCTGCTAGATCCATCCATTCACTGAAAATAGAAATGTATGTGTGAGTATATCAACAAAACCATCATGTACTAATGAGGAAGGTAAACACTAAGATATACTTACTCATTCACTTTATCTAAAACTAGGACTTTTTCTGAAATCCTAATCATTATGGTAATGTCACTTAGGCTTAAAGAATACCCTAACCGCTAAAGTTATCTAAACCGACCTTTGATACCAACTATAAGGCCCTAGCTTTAAACCTTACTTAATATTGAGTTATTACAAGATTACACATTGAGGATCTTTTTAGGTTTAGAGTTTTAGAGAATTAGATCATGAAACTTGCATTACATTCCACATTTAAACAAAGTGGTTACATAAAAGACAATATTCATTCTTACCATCAACGGAAACATATTTAAAATAAAACACAGATTCTTTATTGACACATCCTTGACACTATCATCACATCAAGTACCTTTCCCTTGACCTGTGAAAAACATTTCAAAAACTTGGTATGAGCATAAAAAGCTCAGTAAGGGTTATAAAAATATGGAAAGGAAACATGAGTTCATATATGCATAAGAATGAAATCATTCTTTACCCATAAAACATAGGCACTTTAACATACCTCATCAAACCATGAATAAAACATAGAAATCGTAAGACATAAAGGTAACTTGATGAATTCATAACATTCTTACGTATGGAGTAACCCTCTTGGTTACATTTGGAATACCCATCACAGTAAATTCCCTAAATCTCTTCGGAGAAACCTTAATATTTCACTCCTTCACGTTACCCAATGCATTGGAGAGCTATATCGGGCTCACCATCCCTTAGTTTATCATGGAACCACCCATCATCATAACAATTCCCAAGAACCATAACATAATCTTATCACATAAAACATGCATAAAGGAAACATAACATTTCCACCATTCAATAACAAGATATCAATACAACACATCGATATAAATACATTATGAAAACCATTTCCAATACCAAAATAAAATAAAAGTAAAACATGGTATTTATTTTTCTTTTAAAAAGAATGTATGGCTTGTAGAGGAAGCCGAAACTCAAATAATGGTCACGGCGGCGGTGAAGTCGTTGTCGCCGCATACGTACAACAAAAACATTCCCTTTTGTCGTTTAGTAAAACGCTTCGTATAAAGAGATTCCTTTTGGATAAACATAAAAGTCAAAGGGGTTTATACACCTTATAAAAGAAAGTTGTGTATAAAACAAAATATACCTCAATGAAAGGATATTGAGATGATGTCCCATACAAAGACGGTATCCTTATATTAAGGATAAATCAGTTACATAACTATGTGTGAAAAACTAATACACGAAATATAAGTGGGTATTAAGTTTAAACAAATCAGAGGACATTCAAAAATAATCATAGAACGACATATTCCAGGTGTACAAGTTTATCCCAAAGAATCAAAATTGGGTTAAGAAGTTCCCTGGCAATAATTAGACAGCCTAACGGCATCACATCAAAATTCAGAAAAAGAGTTGATGAGAGATAAAAAGGGTATCTCATCACTTGGACATAAAATTTACATCAATAAGGATATAGAAGAACATATCCCAAAATAATATTATGTGAATTTAAAGGCATAACAAAATAAGTCTTTTAAAAAGAGGAGGGTGAAATGTTCCCTTACCGACATGGGTATCTTTCGAAACATATGCCCCGTGAAAGAAGGACAATACAACATTGATGTAAATACTCATAAATGAAATAATATTACACAATGAGTAAAATAATGGTCACTACATACACCACTCAAAGGAAATTGTGTCAAATGTAGCATAAATCTCACGGGAATAAAAGTGAGATGAAAAATCCCATACGAAAACTCGGCAGCCTAACGACGCCACTTAAAACTTCAATAAATGGATTGATGAGATCAAATAGGGTATCTCATCACATTACAATAAAATGTACAGAAATATGAATATAAAAAAACATCCCCCATCATAACAAATAGGATCTTAAAAGAAGTTACATAAAGGGGAGTACTTAAAGAGAAAGAGAGAGGTTAGATCTCTTACAAAAATTCCGCAGCCTAACGGCGCCACTCAAAACTTCCAAAAAGGATTGATGAGAGAGAATAGGGTCTCTCATCATATGAACATAAAAATTACAATAAGAGTAATATAAAATAACATCCCAAAAACAAAAAATATGAGCTTAGAAGAAATGTCATAAAATAGTGTACTTAAAAAGAAAGAGAGGAGTAGGATCCCTTACCTTGGGTCCGACTTGACTCGATCGTTCTTTAACGTCCTTAATAATAAACTTGAGTTAATTTCCACTTTATTAAGAACATTTTTATAGTTAATTTTTCCTTTTAGATCACTTATTTCCATGTTATAAACATTTTGTAATCATTTAATTTTATAATGTTTGTTTTGTCGATATTTGGTTCTTAAGTCGAAAGTGGACTTCTTACAATTACATGTTGTTCGTGTGGTCAAATGTTCATTATATCCAGAATTATATTCATGATTTGGATATCATATATATCATATATATCCATAATATACATGTATTTATAATATTACATACTCATTTAGTGGTAAGAAATGAAATGCACCGTTCATGGAGACGGAAATCCGTACGTACGCATGAACGCTACTTTCATTTCCATGTCATATTAATGGAATTAAAACTAAATGATAGGTATGTATATTTTAATTCCAGAATTATATTAATAATTTATATGTATCATTCATCATATATATCCATTATATACATGTACTTATAATAGTAAATTACATTTGGGGATAAGAAATGAAATGCACCGTTCATGGAGATGGTAAGCTGTACGTACGCATGAACGCTACTTTCATTTCTATTTCATATTTTTTATGGAATGGAATAATAATGATATAGAGGTATATTATAATTCCAGTATAACATCATATATAATAACTTTATATCCATCCTTTAAACGTCCCACATATGGCATTAACGAATCACATCACTTTGAGTGGGCGGTAGTCCGCACTTCCTTAAATGAAGATATCACATTTACCCATAATGGAAACCATAAAGGTATGACAAAAAAGAAAAATAAAGAATCTTAAGGAAAACATAAACATATTATATATCATATATAAATATAGTTTCATCATAATGGCCACCTATGAAGGTGTTAAAAGAATTTTGAACAATCATCGTTTTGGGAGGCCGAAATTCGTCATCCACGGAAACAGTATGTTCTTTAACCATTAGATGTAGGTGTGTGAAATTGTAGCTCGAATCCTTATTATAACAACATCCTAGTATATTTATGATACTATAGTTGTTACAAAATAAATGAACAAAAATATTTTAGGGGGTTGGAGAAGCAAAATAAAACAAAAGGACTCAAGTGAAGACATTACCTTAAAATCGGGTATCTCCCTTTGGTTTGAGCTCAAAGTCTTCCTTGGGAAGACTTCTTCCCAATCTTTGGCATCAAGAAGTAAGAGAGGGAAGTGTAGAGACAAAATGGGCAGAGGTTGGCCGAGCCAAAGGCTTTGGGAGTGTGGGTAAGGAGGTAGAGTTGGGGGCCTTTTATAAGAGGAGAGGTGGGGTACTCTTGGAAGGTAAAGAAAAGTCACTTTATTTTAAAATGTTATTCGGATTTAAGAGGTCCCACATTGATGTGATTCGAGGATAAGGTGATAAGGGTTCTAAATACACTCATCCAATAGGTTTTGGACTTGTGTAGGTCTTAGATATTACATTATATTTTCATTTTATTTAAATCGTTAAATAATGAGGTCATCGGTGCATCATCATGATGTCATAAATAATTTAATTTATTTAATGTCTAAAAATTATAATAAAAATACTTTGATGTAGGAAATATTTTTAGAATTTCAATTAATTTTTATAGTAAAAAATCTGATTTATATAACTCCATGTAAAATTTGTTTTAGTAAAACATTTCATGTTTGTCTCATTTTTACTTTACCTTTAAATAAAAAGATATTAATGATATTTTCCAACCGAAGTGGCTTCATGGGGTCCCCAAGTTGACCCATGGGTTGTCTTGGTCGGCCATGACATATCCAATTAGATTAGGACATGTTTCAAGTTCATTTCATATTATTATAACATTATTTTTACCTTAAACTACACTAATTACCTCTAAAAGCGATTAAAAACTTAATAAGTAACTATTCACCAAAAAATTATTTTTATCCCATTGAACCACATTTTACTTCTTAATGACAGCTATTTATGTCGGATTTTTGAAATTCAAAATACAAATATGGAAAAATTTCATTTAAACGGAAAAATCAGTTTTTATAAGTACCACTTAGTGGTTTCACTATTCATCAAAAATTGATGTTTTTCAGAAAAATCCCAAAAATTCACCCTAAGATATCTTTGATATTCAGAATTCAAAAATGAATTCTATTTTAAAAAATAAAAAACATATAAGTCACATTAATTAATTTAATAATTAATTCCCGCTGTCATAGCAAATAGCGTGTTTTTATGAAACAATAAGTATCAAATGATTGGCACTAGTTTATGTCTGATTTCAAAGTGAAATTAATTCCAACAACCACTATTGGATTTAATGGGAAAAATATATTCTTATTTTACTTTAAAACCAATTAAAAAGATAATCTAATCATATAAATAAATTAGATTAAAAAGAGGATTTGAATTAAAATACAACATTTTACACTATTCATTAAAAAATGAACTTTATCAGAAAGATACCAAAAATTTACACAAAGTAAATTTTGATGCCCCAATTATTAAGAAGAGTTTTATTTGGTCCAAAAGGATGTATAAGGGTGAACAAAACTATATTTAATAACTGTTCTCCATCAAAAGGTGATAAGTGAACCTTTAGTGAAAACTAGGGCATATACGCCTAAAATTGAATTCTTTCCGTATTTTATGCCTTTATCATTTATTGGATAAATGTAAAAACATTTAAAAACATATATAATCATATTTTAGTTATTTCTATCCATTCTCGCCAATACAACAGCTACATGTTAACTACCATTTAAAATAATATTATTTTATTATTAGAGTGCAACATAAGATTCCCAAGAAACTCATTGTTGCGTGTTGGGTATGCCATCGAGCATAGCGTCCCCTTTAAAGTCATATTAATATTTTATTCGAAAATATGGATAAATATGAAAATGTCATTTTCTTTATTTACATGGGGTGTTACATCCTTCCCCCCTTTTGGGAATTGCGTCCTCGCAATTTTTAAAATTTATCTTGGAAACATCCTTGAAAGTCCCACATCGAAACAAGAGTTGGTAAAACAATCACTCTAAAATAAAGGAATATAAGTACCGAGGTCACCCGAGTTAACACTTATGTAGAATAACATGGACATGGAAGAAAAATCAAAGGGTCATGTTCTTGAGGGAGAGTGATAGTAAACCTGTCTAGGAGAAAGTTAACCATAAGAAAATCACAAACTTGTGATGGGTTAAATTGTATTTGATTCCCCAGTAGGAAAAGTTAATAGGCAACATTTTTGTTTGAAGTTACTTTTTATTGAGGAATTTATTCATAAGGAAACATAATCACTTATCATGTTGACTTTCAAATTTTACTAGATTCCTTAATCATACTCATATTTTTTTCCAAAAGACACGTATTTAGGGAGACTTGTTCGCATTAAGAGTACTATAATCAACTTCTAGAGAATCACCTAATCCACCAAAGAGAACTATATACATCCCATGTCATTAGGATTTAACCAAAACCAAAACCAAAAAGTTTAGTACAAGGCCACATAATCCAGAAAAGGATAACCCATTAAAAAGAAAATCTATGCTTAATCTCCAAATTTTTCCAACAAAACCCAAAGTTCAATGAGGACCATCCGTTAAACAATTTGTCCATAATATTCATCAAAGTAAACCAATATAAGATTGAAACCCAAATATTTGAAGAATTTAGTCACATAGTATTCCAAGTTAAATCGTAACATTTATCTCCAAACAACATCAGTTTCTCCTAAAGTCTCGTATTGAAAAGTAATTAACCTAATCACATATCTTCCATGATAGGTTAATCATTTTCATAAATAACCCAAAATAAACTTACTCTTAATTCATAAAATCATATAACTAAAAAGAATCAGTAAAACTAACCAGGGACTTCACGTAGTCCAATGGTAGGCGATAAATACCAGTCGCACTTTGGTTGTGGGTTCGATTCCCGCAGCTTTGTCCGACCCGACGGGTTGTCACACGGTCTGCATGTTGCCCTTTTTCCAAAACTATATAATTCATTAATCATTCCCCAAAAAGAGATAAAATCATCAAAAATGATCATAACATATTTTAACCTCAAGTTTATCTCATGCCTTTCCTTTTCCAGCATATCATATAATAATCCATAATTACCACAAAAGTAAGGATCATATAAACTCTAATGGTTACCTTTACAATTATTACCTAATCTTCCACATCGATTGGTCATCTCGTACATGATGCATTACAGAACATACCAAGGTTGAAGTGGTTTATCATGACTCCTTGATATTTGGTTTAGAACAATCATGAGTTTCCTCATTGAATCCTCCATTTCATCTAGTATCTTAATCAGAGAACCACCACAGTTTCCTTCAAACCTGTTGTCTGTTTTGTTCCTGCTAGATCCATACATTCACTAAAAATATAAATGTCAGTGTGAGTATATCAACAAAACCATCATGTACTAATGAGGAAGGTAAACACTATGATATACTTACTCATTCACGTTATCTAAAACTAGGACTCTTTCTGAAATCGTAATCATTATGGTAATGTCACTTATGCTTAAAAAATACCCTAACCTCTAAAGTTATCTAAACCGACCTTTGATACCAACTATAAGGCCCTAGCCTTAAACCATACTTAATCTTGAGTTATTACAAGATTACACATTGAGGATATTTTTAGGTTTAGAGTTTTAGAGAATTAGATCATGAAACTTGCATTACATTCCACATTTAAACAAAGTGGTTACATAAAAGACAATATTCATTCTTCCCATCAACGGAAACATATTTAAAATAAAACACGGATTATTTCTTGACACATCCTTGACACTATCATCACATCAAGTACCTTTCCCTTAACCTATGAAAAACATTTCAAAAACATGGGATGAGCATAAAATTCTCTGTAATGGTTATAAAAATATGGAAAGGAAACATGAGCTCATATATACATAATAATGAAATCATACTTTACCCATAAAACATAGGAACTTTAACATACCTCATCAAACCATGAATAAAACATAGAAATCATAATACATAAAGGTAACTTGAGTCTTTCATTACATTCTTACGTAGGGAGTAACCCTCTTGGTTACGTTTGGAATACCCATCAAAGTAAATTCCCAAAATCTCTTCGAAGAAACCTTAACGTTTCACTCCTTCACGTTACCCAATGCATTGGAGAGCTATATCGGGCTCACCAGCCCTTAGTTTATCACGGAACCACCCGTCTTCATAACAATTCCCAAGAACCATAATATAATCTTATCACATAAAACATTCATAAAGTAAACATAACATTTCCACCTTTCAATAACAAGATATCAATACAACACATTGATATAAATATATTATGAAAACCATTTTCAATACCAAAATAAAATAAAAGTAAAACATGGTATTTGTTTTTCTTTAAAAAAGAAGGTATGGCTTGTAAAGGAAGCCGAAACTCAAATAATGGTCACGGCGGCGGCGAAGTCGTTGTCACCGCATACATACAACAAAAACATTCCCTTTTGTCATTTAGTAAAACGCTTCGTATAAAAAGATTCCTTTTGGATAAACATAAAATTCAAAGGGGTTTATACACCGTATAAAGAAAGTTGTGTATAAAACAAAATATGCCTCAATGAAAGGAGATTGAGATGAAGTCCCATACAAAGACGGTATCCTTATATTAAGGATAAATCAGTTACATAACTATTTGTGAAAGACGAATACACAAAATATAAGTGGGTATTAAGTGTAAAACAATCGGAGGAAATTCACAAATAATCATAGAACGACATATTCAAGGTGTAAAAGTTTATCCCAAAGATTCGAAATTGGGTTAAGAAGTTCCCCTGCAATAATTAGACAGCCTAACGGCGTCACTTCAAAATTCTGAAAAAGAGTTGATGAGAGATAAAAAGGGTATCTGATCACTTGGACATAAAATTTACATCAATAAGGATATAGAAGAACATATACCAAAATAATATTATGTGAATTAAAAAACATAACAAAATAAGTCTTTTAAAAAGAGGAGGGTGAAATGTTCCCTTACCGACATGGGTATCTTTCGAAACATACACCCCGTGAAAGAAGGACAATACAACATTGATGTAGATAATGATAAATGAAATAATATTACACAATGAGTAAAATAATTGTCAGTACATACACCACTCAATGTAAATTGTGGAAAATGTAGCATAAATCTCACGGAAATAAAAGTGAGATGAAAAATCCCTTACGAAAACACGGCAGCCTAACAGCGCCACCTAAAACTTCCAAAAATGGATTGATGAGATCAAATAGGGTATCTCATCACATTACAATAAAATGTATTGAAAGAGTAATATAAAATAACATCCCCCATCATAACGAAGAAGAGCTTAAAAGAAGTTACATAAAGGAGAGTACTTAAAGAGAAAGAGAGAGGTTAGATCTCTTACGAAAATTCGGCAGCCTAACGACGCCACTCAAAACATCCAAAATGGATTGATGAGAGAGAATAGGGTCTCTGATCATATGAACATAAAAATTATAGTAATAGTAATATAAAATAACATCCCAATAACATGAAATATGATCTTAGAAGGAATGTCATAAAAGAGTGTACTTAAAAAGAAAGAGAGGAGTAGGATCCCTTACCTCGGGTCCGACTTGACTCGATCGTTCTTTAACATCCTGAATAATAAACTTGAGTTAATTTACACTTTATTAAGAACCTTTTTATAGTTAATTATTCCCTTTAGATTACATATTTCCATGTAATAAACATTATGTAATCATTTAATTTAATAATGTTTGTTTTGTCGATATTTGGTTCTTAAGTCGAAAGTGTACTTCTTACAATTACATGTTGTTCGTGTGGTCAAATGTTCATTATATCCAGAATTATATTCATGATTTGGATATCATATATATCATATATATCCAGAATATACATGTATTTATAATATTACATAATCATTTAGAGGTAAGAAATGAAATGCACTATTCATGTAGACGGAAAGTCGTACGTACGCATGAACGCTACTTTTATTTCTATGTCATATTAATGGAATTAAAACTAAATGAGAGGTATGTATATTTTAATTCCATAATTATATTAATCATTTATATGTATCATTCATCATATATATCCATTATATACATGTGCTTATAATAGTACATTACATTTGGGGATAAAAATGAAATGCACCGTTCATGGAGACGGTAAGTCGTACGTACGCATGAACGCTACATTCATTTATATTTCATATTTTTTATGGAATGAAATAATAATGATATAGAGGTATATTATAATTCCAGTATAACATCATATATAATAACTTTAAATCCATCTTTTATACGTCCCACATATGGCATTAACGAATCACATCACTTTGAGGGGGCGGTAGTCTGCACTTCCTTAAATGAAGATATCACGTTTACCCAAAATGGAAACCATAAAGGTATGCCCAAAATTAAAAATACAGAAGCTTAAGGAAAAAATAATCATATAATATGTCATATATAAATATATTGTCTTCTTAATGTCCACCTTTGAAGGTGTTAAAAGAATGTTGAACAATCATCGTTTTGGGAGGCTGAAATTCGCCATCCACGGAAACAGTACGTTCTATAACCATTAGATGTTGGTGTGTGAATGTGTAGCTCGAATACTTATTATAACAACATCCTAGTATATTTATGACACTGGAGTTGTTACAAAAGAAATGAACAGAAAGAGTTTAGGGGGTTGGAGAAGCAAAATAAAACAAAAGGACTCAAGTGAAGACATTACCTTAAAATCAGGTAACTCCCTTTGGTTTGAGCTCAAAGTCTTCCTTGGGAAGACGTCTGCCCAAAGTGAGGCATCAAGGAGTAAGAGAGGGAAGTGGAGAGACAAAATGGGCAGACGTTGGCCGAGCCAAATGCTTTGGGAGTGTGGGTAAGAAGGTAGAGTTGGGGGCCTTTTATAAGAGGAGAGGAGGGGCACTCTTGGAAGGTAAAGAAAAGTCACATTATTTTAAAATTGTATTCGGATTTAAGAGGTCCCACATTGGTGTGTTTCAAGGATAAGGTGATAAGGGTTCGAAATCCACTAATCCAATAGGTTTTGGAAATGTTTTGGTCTTAGATATTACATTATATTTCCATTTTATTTAAATCGTTAAATAATGAGGTCATCGGTGCATCATCATGAGGTCATAAATAATTTAATTTATTTAATGTCTAAAAATTATAAAAAAAACTACTATGATGTAGGAAATCTTTTTATCTTTACAATTCATATTTATAGTCAAAAACTGATTTGTATAACCCCATGTAAAAATTTTTTTAGTAAAACATTTCAGGTTTATCTCATTTTTACTTTAACATTAAATAAAAAGATATTAATGTCATTTTCCAACCAAAGTGGCTTCATGGGGTCCCCAAGTTGACCCATGGGTTTTCTTGGTCGGCAATGACACATCCAATGAGGTTAGGACATGTTTCAAGTTCATTTCATATTATTAAAACATTATTTTTACCTTAAACTACACTAATTACCTTTAATCACGATTAAAAACATAATAAGTTACTATTCACCAAAAAATTATTTTTATCTCATTGAACCAAATTTTACTTCTTAATGACAACCATGTATGTCGGATTTTTGAAATTCAAAACACAAAGATGGAAAAATTTCATTTAAACGGAAAAATCAGTTTTTATAAGTACCACTTAGTGGTTTCACTATTCATCAAAAATTGAAGTTTTTCAGAAAAATCCCAAAAATTCACCCTATTCTATATTTGATATTCCGAATTCAAAAATTAAGTCTATTTTAAAAAATTCAAAACATATAAGTCACATTAATTAATATAATAATTAATTCCCGCTGTCAGAGCAAATAGCGTGTTTTTATGAAACAATAAGTATCAAAATATTGACACCAGTTTAATTCTGATTTCAAAGTGAAATTAATTCCAAAGACCACTATTGGATTTAATGGTAAAAATATATTCTAATTTTATTTTAAAACAAATTCAAAAGATAATCTAATCATATAAATAAATTATATTAAAATTTGGTTTTGAATTAAAATACAACATTTTACATTATTTATTAAAAAATGAACTTTATCAGAAAGATACCAAAAATTTACACAATGTAAATTTTGATGTCCCAATTATTAAAAGGAGTTTTATTTGGTCCAAAAGGATGTATAAGAGTGAAAAAAAACAATATTTAATGAAGGTTCTCCATCAAAAGGCTATAAGTGAACCTTTAGTCAAAACTAGGGCATATACGCCTAAAATTGAATTCTTTCCATATTTTATGCCTTTATCTTTTATTGGATAAATGTAAAAACATTTAAAAACATATATAATCATATTTTAGTTATTTCTATTCATTTTCTCCAATACAATGGATACATGTTAACTACCATTTAAAATAATATTATTTTATTATTAGAGTGCAACGTAAGATTCCAAGAAACTCGTTGTTGCATGTTGGGTACGCCATCGAGCATAGCGTCCCCTTTAAAGTCATATTAATATTTTATTCGCAAATATGGATAAATATGAAAATGTCATATTCTTTATTTACCTGTGGTGGTACATATGAAGTGCGGTGAATTTTCATATGGTCTACCATCTCCCATATAGTATCATAAACAATATTAGAATGTATTAAACTAGTGAAGAATCATTTCGATATTACACTAAGCATCTATAGAGTAGTATCTAACAATTGGAAAAATATACTAGGAACATGGTGTATAACAGTCACCATGTGGAATTAAAAATAATAGGAAACAATCTCAATAATAGAAAACTTTAACCCATCGAACTAAAATATACCCAAAAAAAGCATAATAAATTTTTTTTATGAGTGGATCCGAAAAAAGTGGTTTTATATTGATCTTATTGAGAACCACCCTTCACATCATAAAGGTAATTAAAATACACTCCTAAAATAAAACCATGTATTAAACAACCTCAAATCATCAATTAGGGGAATCTTTATTGATAACTCATTCGTACCAAGAATCCACATTAGAATAAACTAGTTGAGAATCATCATCCTACTATGATTTAGATTACCACACTACCATATTAAAATGATTTCCTCTTCCATTAAACATTCTCATAGGAAGATTCATCAGTTATCTCACTTCAATCCATTAAAAAAAATAACCATTCATGCATGATATGACTACAATATGTCATATATAAGGAAATCCAATAGAAAATTACCCTTCCCCAATATATATGAAAACACAATGTTATTGTGTTTCATGAATTATATTCACTATATTTTTCATGAGTTATAGTTACTATAGGTCAGTACATACATTATAATGAAATGATCATTCAAAACCACTATGTGTTCACTGATGAGACAATTGTGGAACATGTTTATTATAAATAAAACTATTTCCAACTCAATATCATGTATTATATAGTTATGTTTGTTGTGTAAGAATATATTCAAATCATAAAAATCAACATTACTAAATGTAATCATAAAGTTTTCCAAACCCATACATGAAGTATCACAGAAACCGACAACGACATATCATTATCTAGAAAGAGATGATCTGGTCACTAATTACCTTTTACGATAGATATTCAGATATAACATTAATTTCACTATCATTTGGGACAATTAATCCTTTTTATTCAATGAATTAACTAGATTTATTATACAAAAAATGTTCAATATGGACCACTTATAAAATTTATCATCTTTTATGAAGATATTCAACTACATAACTTTTAATGACATATCGTGAAATAAACGACACATTCATTACAACACCCATAACATCTACAAAAAGGGACACAGAACACCCAATGAATGTAACTTCATGTCCTATAACACCCACTTTTTCATATTAATAAATATCTATTATCAACAATGAATACCCAAACCCTATTACAAATAGACTATTTCTACTCCCATAGATTCATATTCTACATGAATGTCATTTATTATGTCCACCGTGAACCCATCCAAAATATCTTTGATTACCATGTATATCAATGACTGTAATATAGATGGAGTTTTAATCAAAAAAATTTAAAATATAATTAGTTATTAATTACTATAATAATAGTTGATATATTTATTCAACATATTTTATAACCTTACCATCATATAGTGATATCATGACTATATATCGATCTTTTATAACCAAATATCTCCAACCAATATATAAAAAAGATCATCGATGTTATTTATAGTGTAGTGACTCAAAAATATCACTTGATTATGTTGAAGTCAATTGAAACACAAATGATGAATTCTATCAATTCACAATTAAAAGGAAATTTAAGAACCCCATAGTGATATATGAAGTTGAAACATTCATTTCTACATGAGATCATTGATCTTTATTAGCTAATACCTCAATTCATATATATGCATAATATATGAAAACATCTCAATCAGATAACTGATTAGATGTATGACTATTCCTACCTAATCACCCATTGAGAGGTAATGTGAAAAAATCATCATATATTTATAATTATTGGCATCCAAAACCTCATGAAACATCATTGGATGTATAGTGACATGTTCCCTTTACACATATTATGAGATGATTTTTAAACACAAAGACCCAATCTGTACAACCTATGGATCATAGGACCATGTGTTTCTGAATTAAAATGACCATGAATCCTAAAAAATAAATAGAAACATAACACACTTATTTTATTCTCTTTAATGATCTCAAAATTCCATATGATCCCCAAATAAGTCATAAGATAACTTTAGGAATTCATAAGTGAATGGGGTTAACTAAAATTCCAATTAAATTAAAAAAATGGAATCATAACTATTTTTTCAAATGTATGACATTATATAATAATAGTGATAGATCATGAGTAATAAGATGAAATAATAACAAATGAACTTATATCATTAGATCATTGTAAGATAGGATAGGTTGTATAAATATAACATTTCATAATATTGGGTAATGGAAAACATCCTATACAATATCACACTGAGAGAAAAGTCTCATAATAGAATATTTGAATTTTTCATTCAAAAACATGACATCCCATGAGATATATTATTTAGAAAATGAATATGAGAGATAGTAATGTGAATCCATCATAAAAATATTCGGATTTAGGTGTTCAAGAAAATGGAAATTAATCATATTTTAAAACATAATTATTATGCAAATACATAAAATCGTATTCATAATCTTTCCTCATTTGATATTAATGGAAAATTTCCTAATAATTGATTTTATGGAATAAACATAAGAAATTAGTTAACCAATGAATATAAGGGAGTGTAATATATGAATATATTTAATGAGATATATATAAAATATTTACAATAATTTCATTAACATAAATATTTGGGGAATGATTGTTAAAGGGGATAGTTTATAACCTGATGAAATGGGGTGTTCATAGAGATCACTAACCTTGATAATAATTCATCAAATGTATTCTTTATGCCCCTTGTTAAAGAACTAATGATAGCTCTTAAATTAATAAAATATTTTTTCTCTATTATAATTCATTTTAATTTATATATTTTCATTTTATATTTAATTGTGTAATCATTTATGTTAATGTAGAATGTTTTGAAAATGAGTGTATCATATATCCAAAACCACCTTGAATGGTTTACTAAGGTCAAATTTATTATTATTTTATCATATCTAAAATTTTAATAATGATTAATTTATCATTTTACACATATATTAGTATTTTAAAAACATCTATATGTTATTGTAATGAAAAAGTAATAGCATTACAATCATGGAGAACATATACAATATATATTCATGGGTAACATTATCATTTTTTAGCAATAATAATGGAAATAATAAATGTGTTATATTATAAATCTATAATGATAAAAAAATTTCATATATATTATTATCTATTTATATATAATAACATATACCATCCATGTTACATGGTAATAAACACCAAAGGCCATCACTTCGCAAGGTAATAGTCTTACATACACATAAATAACATTATAATTCGTAAGTAGAGTGTATGGTAAGAAGGTGTATGATAAATCTCTATTCCATAATCATTTATTTTTCATGAATATAATTAATTAACATTTAATCCATCATCATGAATAACCGTGATATGCAATGATCTAGAAAAGATTAAATTGTTTCTTGAGGTTTAAGTCCACCATAGATTTGAATGATGAATTCATTTCTCATTAAAGTGATGTGGATATGAATTTATTTTATCAAATAGACATGTTAACATATTAACATTCTGAATTTACTAATGCAATTATAAAATCATGGTTTCAAAATAATTTATGAGTTTGTAAGATGAAAGAAAATAAATATTTTTCGAAATAAATGATAACTCGTATATGTAACACCTCTTTAAGATTATATCTAAGCCTTGCAAGATTGGATTTCAGATTAAACAATATAATTTATGAAAATGTGTATGTAAGGAAGGTATTTGGAATCTTTATTGATGATAAAAATTCATTTATATGTGAAAATATAATAGGATAGGGTTTTTTCATATTTATTTATTGGGGGAGGACAAACATGATGTTTCTGTAAATAAAATATTATACCCACTTTTTACATGTGATGAAGAGATAAAAAATTGTCCATTATAAAATATTATATGATATATGGTCTATATATAGCCATTAAAAATTAAATGAATAAGTTATTCATTTCTTTTAACACCTGTAATTGTATTTTCAACACCTAGTAATCCTATTATCACATTACTAGTGAAATTAATTCTTAATATTTTTAATATTAATTATAAAAATAAATTATATTTCCCTTATTATATAATATTATTATTTATTATTACAAATATGTAATATATATTTCTAAATTTAAATAACAGACATGTAAAATGAAATAGTAATTTAAACATGTAAACATGATGAAAAAAGTTCCAATGAAATTGTTATTATATGTATACCAATTTAGTATATCAAAATTAAAGAAAACATTTATTCAAGGTGCCTAAATAGAATTATTATAACATAATTGATCCGTTTTCAATTTTATTCATTACTAAAAAAATATAACATTGTAAATTATTTATATTTATAGGTATATTGAAATAGAAAAAAATTACTTTTCAATATTCATTTAAAATATTAAGCATTAATAAATAACCAATAAATCACCATATAATAATTATATCATGTTAATAAAAAAATTAATTTTTGTTTTTAAAATAAATTTTCTTATTTTGTGTAAAAATTATAGTATAATTTTTCACAAAAATAGAAATAAATTAGATATAAGAAAATGTATTTTTTAGCCCTATACATACATTATAAAAAATCAATTACTTAGTTACACTACTTGTAAATAAAATATTTTCCAATAGATCAATTGAGACATACAACTACACATTTGTAATAATTCCTAGATTGGGAATATTTGTGTAAAAAAATTTCCCATCGCAAATACTAACTATTTGAGATGGAGGATGTTGTTATATCATAAATATTTTTGGTGGGATTTACAACTGCCCAATGAAAAACACCATTGTGATGGGAATTTTCAACATATTACTCATTTGTTAAAAAATTATCATTGTATCAGTTGTGTTTACGAAGAAATTAAATCCCCATCCCAAATAATTTTTTTTAAAAAGTCTAATTATAAAATAATTAATTATATAAAAATACTCCATCAAAAATAATAAAATGATTTAAACCACATGCACCCTTCTCCTTCATCCATTTTCTTCTTTATCTTACATTTAGCTTATAGCTTATCCCCTCCTCCATTCCACACCACCACCCCATGCCACTATGTTGATCATCTATGCCACCACACAACAACATTATTGGGATGCCTTTCAATACCCCTTCAACACTCTCTCGCCTACAAAAATGCGATAAAAATCCACACCGAAAAACCCCAAACACCTATGATATGTACGGACTCTAGTTTTGTTATATTTAATTTTTTGTGGTGTATTTATGTTCTATATATTGAATAATGGCGTCATCATAACCCATGTTAATCAATTTAGACTTTTATTTAATATATCATATATTTACTATCAATTTAAAATTGATATTTTTTATTTGGGTGTCAATTATCTTTACAAAATCATATTTTATTTTCATTTAGGATATATATATATATGTCAATTTTTTATAATGCTTGCATTCCAAATATTCTTGTCGAAATTAGTGATCCAATGGTTTTTGTTTTCAAATGTGATGGATAAATGAGTCAGTTTACACATGAATTGTTCAATTATTTGATTTCATGGATAATTAATTTTCAAACGTAAAAATTAATTTTATAATTCTTTTAACATTTTTTGGTTGCTAATTTTTTAGTTGATTTTATTTAACAAAACATTATTTATAATATTATTTTATAAAAAACATTAAAAATTGGTTTAATGAAAAGGGTAAAAATATTAGATATGTATTATTTATTAAAATCATACTTACTAAAAACTAGGATAATATTTTATACAACATTGTATGAAAAATGTAAAGAATAAAAAAATTTATAAAAGAAATTAATATATATTATTTTATTAAAATGTAATATTAACTTAAACAGATCATAAAAATTAGTAAATAATATAGAATATTTTATATTTAATGAACATTTATTATTAATGAATAATAATAATTAGTTATAAAAAAATAGTAATAATAATAATTTGTTAATAAATTTTAAAAAAATATATCAAATATTCAAAATTCAAAATAATACTTATAAATAATGTATTAATTAAAATAATTAAAATTAATAATTTGTATAACTGTTTTTAAAAACCCCAGACTCACAAAATTATTATAATGTGTCTAGGGGAAAAATTATTAATTAAAAAGTATTAATTAAAAGTTAATTTCCAATAAAAATTGTTATTAAGAAAAAAAATTAATGCAAAATTATTTGAAAAATATATATATGAATTTTTTATTAAAAATAATCAAATTTATTTATAATAAAAATTAATTATATGTAATATTATTTATAAATTATATATATATATATAGATTTGATATTTGTATATATTTTTTTAAATGAGTTAGAATATATTCGAAGGATTTATATTGATTTATTTATTAAAATATGTAAATAGTAATTATTAAAATAGTTTTAATAAATTAAATTTTTAATTCTAATATTTGCATTATTTATAAGAATTAATTTTTTTTAATATTATTAATAAATATAAATTAGTAATGATAGTTAAAATTTATTTTTAATATAATTTCATATAAAAACTTATAAATATTCTAATATATATATATATAATATGAATAAAATATTGAAAGTGATCCATCCCATGTGATTTCCCCAAACACACAACATTCACAAATGTCATGTTGCACTGAGGTTAAACCCTAGAACCCAAAAAAATGGTGGCCACAAAATTTTTTTATGATACAATGTCTGAATGATATTTTAAATTTTTATAATAAATCAGAATAAAAATATTAAATGAATTACCATTGCGTGTAATGTAATGAAATTCACAGTGCTCACAATTGTTATGTCGTGCCTTGGGTAAACCCCACATATTGATCCTAATTATTGCTTCATTTTTTTCATATGAAACACACTATCAATGATACTTTTAATTTCAATATGAAATCATAATAAAGATACTAAATGATTTTTCCTCGTGATAGGTATTACTAAACACTCGGCACTCATGAATTTTATGTCACACCTAGCGTAAATCCCAAATCTCGGACCCAATGATAGAATCCAATAGTACAAATGATACAAATTTTGAATGATACATTAAATTATAATAAGAAATTAATATAGAAATATTAAATGAATTACCCTCACATGTAATGTGACTAAAAACCAAATGCTAACCAATGTTATGTATTGCATAGGGTAAACCCCAAGTCCCGAACCCAGACAATGTATTCAATTTTACATATGATACAGAATTTCAAATATAAATTAAATTTAAATAATAAATATATTAAAAAAATTAATTAATTATACACTCAAGCAATGAATCTATAATGTCCCGGTTCCAGGTGCCACACAACGAGTGCCCCAAACTGGGTTTTCCACGTGACCTCAAGCACATTTCCCCAAATGCCAGAGGCTGCCGACTAGTAGAAAGGGTCCAGGTCTGATAATGGGGAAACTATTCCCTCATTTGTCAAAGTATAGCGCATGAAAATACAAAATAAAACATACAACAAATAGTGGAAGCATTAAACCATACACAAATAAAATAAACAAGAGCAGCGAATATAACCAATAGTATATAAATGATGATGCTACATGTCTCATCGTCTATGAAAATAGCTAGAACATGTTATACATCAATATGATACAACCAAAAGCAGAGTACAACAAAACAAATCAAAATAGCTGGTAGCATCATCGTGAGCCTAGGCTCAGTCCCATGACCTTCTATTCCTCATCACCAATCATGTACCATTATAGGGACTCTTGCCCCTATCTGCACCTGTAACAATGTAATCTGTTTGAGCTGAAAAGTGTGACCCAAACAGGGTGTTAAAAATATATCTCAGTAGGCACCCACCAAAGTCTCGTGCCCAACTGCGTGTAAGCATGCAACAATAGTGTGCAATAGTAAAATGAAATAAATTAAGCATTAATGAAAAATAACTAACTTTACAATTAAATTTACATTTTATTATTCATTTATTCCGTTAAATATTAGAAATCACCACAGTGCATTTCTATGTAAACAGTCCACGTCCTCAGACAAGCATAACCTTACCCTCAGGTAAGCAGAATCCAACCCGTAGGTATAGCCCTCAAGTGTAACTGAACTTGCCATCAGTCGTAGGAAGTGACACCCTCAGGCACAGAAGTGAAGCCCTCAGGCACGAAAGGTTTCCCTCAGGTGAAATAACTACAGCCCTCATGCTAAACAGTGTAGTGCCTTCAGGCTAATCACAACAATGCCCTCAGGATAAAAAGGTAAACGGACCATGCCCAACATGGAAACAAGTAGCAACAAGAAATTACCCTCAAGGAAATTCTACAACTACTAATTTAAAGGCATACCCTCTGGTATCCTGGATAAAAGGATAAACTATGGAACACACCCCCGGGGTGGTTTTGGATCCAAGAAACAATCCCAACATGCATTTTAACATCATAATTAAATACCTAATAAATTCTAGGTGTTTAATATAGCAGCAACCTCAACCACACGACACCCCAACATGGGTTCGCTAAACAAAAACACACAAAACACATAGTAGTTGGAAAACTAAATAGCAAGACACCTACCTTAAACACAAATGAACGTTATACCCAAATGCCGACTCTAGAAATTCCCAAGAACGGTATAGATCTGACAAAGAACAAAACCCAGTCAAATATAAATAACTTATGTTAGGAGAAGAATCGGTAAGCAACACACTAGGAGAAGATAGGGCTTACCCGTGCGGTTCCAACGAGATCGTATGAGGCGGAAACCGATTCCAGACGAACACCAGACGGATCTTCATAGGTCTGGCCTCCTCCTTTGGCTCCAAAACAGCTCAAATGCCTCCTCCTCCAAATGAGGAGGCTACTGCCTATTTGAAGAAGAAAAAAAAATTACACGGAATGTACTTCCAAGTACACGACGTGTACTCCTTTCATTTAACTGTTCCTCTGGCGGCCTCCCGCTAGTGTGGCACTGTTCTCCTACTGACATGAGTACACGACATGTACTCCTGAGTACACGATGTGTACTACCGCCCAGCTGGCGGCTGCTCCACCACCATACATATTGACCTACCGGCTGACTACATGGCGTGTAAAGGACCACTACACGGTGTGTAGACGGTTCATACACCCTTTGTCTCCGGCAAGCCTACATGCCCTATGTACTCGTCCCAACACATCCAGAAGTACACGCCGTGAGGAAAAGTACACGGCTTGTTGTTCCAAAATTTGGGATTTTTCCTCATTTTCCATATTTTATTAAAAATACATAAGGAAAAGAGAAAAGAGGAAGCTCATACGTCAATGAGAAGAACTGGGTTCTTACAAACTTCCCCCCTTATAGCAATTCATCCCCAAATTGCTCTTCCAAGGGTGGAGATGATATAACCATGAACAACTCCAGTCATTGAGCACGTACGTCGATCTCCTGCTCCCAGGTTTTCTCCTGCACTCGGCCATGCTGCCATATCACCCGTAAGAGAGGAACTGACCAGCCTCAGAGAACCTTGGTTCTCTTATCAATGATATGAATAGTATGGTCCCCAAAGAACACATCTGCCTCCAGCTCAACCACCTCGGGCTGAAAAACGTGAGATGGGTCTGAATGATAGCGACACAACTGAGATATGTGGAAGACGACGTGCGTGGCTCGGTACCGATGTGGTAACCACAACCGATAAGTAACCAGCCCGACTCTCTCAAGAATCTCAAATGATCCCACATACGGCGGTGAAAGTTTACCCTGTCTCCTGATCTGCCTGTGTCCCAGCCTTGGTGAAACACACAAGAAAACCTTATCCCCAACCACGAACTCCAAAGGTCATCTATGTCGATCGGCATATGTCTTCTGACGAGACTGTGCGGTAGCCATCCGCTTCTGAATCAACTATACATGCTCAGAAGTCTCCAGCACGAGACATTTTCCCAGAAAATCTACCTCACATGCCTCTAACCAGTAGAAATGTGATCAGAACGACCTACCGTATAACTCCTCATATGGTGCCATCTCAATAGTCGCCTGAAAGCTATTGTTATAGGCAAACTCGACTAAGGGTATATACTTCTCCCAAGAGCCCCCAAAGTCTAGGAAACATGCACACATCATGTCCTCTAGCACCTGTATCGTACGCTCTGACTGGCCTTCTATCTGAGGGTGGTATGTTGTGCTCAGAAGCACCTGTGTACCCAGAGCCCTCTGAATACTCTTCCAGAAACGAGATGTAAAGAGGGAATCCCTATCTGAAATGATAGAACGAGGGACCCCATGAAGACGTATGATCTCTCGGATATACAACCTTTTGAGATCGTCAACACCGAAGGTCTCCTTGATCGGGAAGAAGTGATCTACCTTCATGAGTTTGTCCACAACAACCCACATGACATCGTTTCCATGAGGTGACCTCGACAAACCCAGTCATGAAATCCATCACGACATCGTCCCATTTCTACTCTGGAATGGGTAACTGCTGTAACAGTCCATCTGGTCTCTAATGCTCTTCTGTCACCTACTTACAGGTGGGACATCTCATAATGAAACCAACTACATCTCTTTTAATACCCAGCCACCAATACTAACGTCTCAAGTCACATTACATCTTGGTAACCCCGGGATGAACTACCCAAGCTAAAGCATGAAACTATCACATCATCTCCTCGCGTATATCCACTGGAACCCATACTCGTCCATGGAAACACAAAACCTCATCATCGCTTCTCATCGACCTAGGAGAAGGGCCCCACTTTCCATCAGCTCCCCTAGAAATAGGCCTTCTGGGTCCGATAGCTACCTCATCCTCACTCTGTCCAGGAGGGTAGAAGTCACAGCTAATGATGAAAGATACGTCTTCCCTTGAATGTCGTGTACCTCCAGTTTCATTTCAGAGAACAAGGCCATGAGCTCCCACTCACCACTAGCCTCCTGCACTGCCTGTATCTGTGTCTTCTTGCTCAGTGCATCAGCTACTACATTACATTTACCAGTTTTATAGGCAAACTCAAAATCGAAGGACTGTAGGTACTCGACCCACCTTCGCTGCCTCCGATTCAGGTCACGCTGTGTAAATATGTACTTGAGGCTTTTGTGGTCAGTGAAAACCACAAAATGCTCCCCCAATAGATAATGTCTACAATAGTGCAACTCATGAACAACTGCTGCCAACTCGAGATCATGCGTCGGGTAATTCCTCTCATGTTACCTCAACTAGCGAGACCCATACACAACAACATGATTGCCCTGCATCAACACTGATCCCAGCCCATTACCTAATGCATCATAGTAAACTATATAGCCCTTCCCTTGCTCTGGGAGTATCGGGACTGGTGCTGATGTCAACCTTCCTTTCAGGTCCTGAAAAGCTGTCTCGCACGCTTATGACCAAAAATGCTTCACACCCTTCATTGTCAGACCTGTTAACGGTGCTGCTAAGCGGGAGAAGTCATGTATAAAGCGTCTGTAGTAACCAGCCAGCCCTAAGAAACTCTTTATCTCAAACACGTTCATATGCTGATCCGAGGAAACTACTACTCTCACCTTCTCTGGGTCTACTAAAACTCTTTTCTCCGAGATGATATGATCCAGGATGTGAATATGGTCCATCCAAAAGTGGGACTTTGAGAGCGTAGCATATAGCCGATGCTCTATCAGTGTACTCAATACGATCTCAATAGAGGTGGCATGGTCGTGTCGAGTGTGAGAGTACACCAAGATGTCATCCACGAATAATACCACAAAGAATCAAGATACGGATGGAACACACGATTCATCAGAGCCATGAAAACTGTTGGCGCGTTCGTGAGTCCGAACGACATAACTGTATACTCGTATAGACCATATCTGCTCCTACATGCAGTGAGAGGTATATCAGATGGTCTAACGTGCAACTGATGATATCCTGACCTCAAATTAAACTTCGATAACACTCGTGCTCTGTGAAGCTGATCAAAAAGAACATTATTCCCCGGTAAGGGATATCCGTTCTTAACCGTTATCTATTTCAGATTCCGATAATCCATGCAATGTCTAAGGGTACCATCCGCCATCTTCGCAAAAAGGACCAGTGAACCCCAAGGAGATGTATTGGGTTAGATAAATCCCTTTTCCTGAAACACCTCCATCTACCTCTTGAGATCCTGCAACTCAGGTGTAGTCATCCTATAAGGAGGAATGGAAACTGGTGCTCCTCCTAGCACACACTCAATGGATAAATCCACCTCTCTCTTCAGAGGTAGACTCGAAAATTCGTCCGGGAAGACATCCCTGAAATGATCAACAACTGGAGGGAAATCCATCTGACAAGTCCCCTGGTCTTCCATATATAAGCTCGCAATCTGGGTTGTGACTCCTCCTCGCCCACGATGCTCTGGTCCATCTCGACTCACCTGAACAACCCATTCTCCCTTGTATAGAAACTATCCGCCCTCGGGTGATGTGAAACTCACCCTGTGACGATAGCAGTCTACAAAGGCCCGAAAGGGAACCAACCAGTCCATCCTAAGAATGACGTCATATCTCGTCATTTCTAGGACATAGAGGTCCCAAAGGAAGTGACACTCATCAACCTCAAGGGGGCACACTTTGATGCATACCAGCCGTCCTAGCCCCCAATGGAGTGTCTAGTGTCATGATAACAATGGAAGTAGAAACACAGAGCCCAAAGCTCTCCATAACAGGTACAGATATTAAACTATGTGTATCAGCTGTATCGAAATGTATAGAAGATATGATAGAAGCCACTAAAATAGTACCTCTGACTATTGAAGGTCTGGGATCCTGCTCATGCTGGGTCTGTTGCACCGCATATGTCTACCTAGTACCGCGGCCCTGCGACACAGCATGGCTACCATGAGCTGTCCCGCCCAGTTGCCTCTGAGATCTTGGTGTCTAGCTACCATGGCCATGACCACCATCTCTGCCTGCATGCCCAGATGTATTCCAGTTCCCAGACTGGTAAGAAGCTTCTGGTCTTGTTCCCGCATGCGGAGTCTACACAGAACCCCTCTCATTGGCCACTGGTAGAAATACCCTACATAAGCGCTGTAGATAACCCATCTTGCCGCAAGATTTGAACTCCACTGGATCACGTGGACACTATGCCCTCTTGTTCCACTCTCTACCACAATGGTAGCACCTGACTGGGCCACCTGAAGAAGCTTCCTAGATGGTACTGCTACCCTGAGAGAAGTCCATCTGTCACTTCCTCTTACTAGCAGAAAAAGTACCAGTAACTGGTGCTGAACTGCCCTGGTCCACACCTCTAGATTCTCGAAGGTTCATCTCTGTGATCAATTCCTGGTTCACAATAGCGTGTACAGTAGGAAACCTGAAGACATTAACTAGTGCACTGATTTCATACCGAAGACCATCCACAAAACGTCTGGATCTCAACATCTCATCACCCACCAGCACGGGTGAAAAGCTCTGAAGCTCAGTAAAACGAGAAGAATATTCCATCACTAACATAACGCCCTGCTGTAGATTCATGAACTCTCGAGCTCTATCTGCTCTCAGCGTCTCTGGGAAGAAAAATTCATAGAAGACTGCCTGAAAGTCTTACCACGCCATGTACATGTGATGCTCTGACTGGGTGGTAACATCCCACCACCTCTTGGCGGAATCACGCAGCATGTATGTCGCGATCTTGACCCTCCACCCTAGAGGCATCTCAAGATGCCCGAAAATAGTCTTCATCGACCCCAGCGAAGACTCCACAGCCTGTGGTCTACCATAGCCTGAAAACGTAGGTGGATGCTGCTGCTGGGAGATACGTGTCAGCACGGCCATAGATGTGGCAGCCTGCGGTGCTCCCTGAATGGTCTTCATGAACCGCAATAAGCCTTCACGGAATTGTGCCTCTTCCCCTGTGTCCGGTATAGCAGCTGGTGCCGCATCTGGCTCTGCTGGTGGATCAGTGGGTAGCTTGTGGCCCAAAATCTCTGGAGTATACTTGTTTCTGCTCTCATGGTGAACAATTTGTGGTCGTCTATGCGAAATGACACTACAAGGTCAAAACATTCATTAGAACAAGAATCATCAAACACCGAAAGAGTAGAAACCCAGAAGGGAGCATGAGGAATAAGGCATTAATAATTTTCAAAACAAGACTTCACGGCATGTACACTTACTTCACGGAATGTCCTTGACTTCCCTTCCCCTTCCCTGGTCCTTCTACATGGCTAAGCCACACGACTCCCGTTTAAACAAACTAAATGGCGTGAATATAATCTACACGACGTGTATGGTGTTATTTTCCAACTGCCTGTGTCATTTGTGACACGGCCGACTACCTGGCTTGACACTACACGGCGTGTTACACCCACACACAGCGTGTCAACAACCCCATTTCTATGCTATACGGCTATGTCCACCCAGTTTGTCCTTGGAAAAGACTACACGGTGTGTCCCCAAAGGTACACAACGTGTTCATGGAATGGTTACATCAACCCATGTTGTTAGTTACACTGCCGAGTCCCCAGGACACAGAACACGGCGTGTTCATAATTGACACCACTTGTTCTGTGAAGGAGTTCACCGTCCCATGTTGTTAGTTACAAGGGTGGAATCTGGGTAAAAACTACATGGTGTGTGTATCTAGTACACGGCGTTTTTTCCCCAAGAACATCCCTACCTCGTGTCTCCGCCCACACAGTTTGAGACACGGGAAGAGACTACACGGTGTGTACTCAGAGTACAAGGCGTGTACTTAAAAAGTTTATTTTTTTCTTCCCGAACAGAAGGTCATACACAGTTTGTTGAAAGTTCTACACGGCGTGTATACTGGGTTTTCGGACAGTATGCCTCAAAAACATCCCCGGAACCCAGAAAAATAATGAAAACCTACACCTAAGTGTCAAATTCTGACCCGTGAGGGCCCAAACTGCCCCCGAATCAAAGTTTGACATCTTCTTTGTGTTAAAATTAATAAATAGTCAATGATCCAACAAATTTCGGTCAATGGGGGACCATACTCCCCAAAAACCAAAGTTTGGCATCCATTATATAAACAGGCTTACACAAAAATTACCCTATCAAATAGAAGGTATTTTTTATCAGTGAAACTATCACAACATCATGCTTTTCTAGCACAACTACTATCACAACAACATTCAATTTTCTAATTTTCCTACATGGCATGGAAACTATGCATGGAATGTGATTCTAGAATGTGCCTAAATGAGGCATGAGATGGAATACCCTCATCTCATTGGGTTGCAAATAAATAGAACCCATTGATAAAATATAAACAACACAATACAAGTGTGTCACCCAATGGTGAAATAAAATCAATAGTAAAATTTGAAAAATCAGAAAAATTGCAAAATACGAGGTAGACTGGATTTTCCCTGTACATGGGTTAGCTATGCCCGGGCACAGCTTATTACCAGGTACCGTTCATCCTATCCCTGACTACGGCTCCAAATATTATGTCAAAGAAAAGAACCCCTTTGATACCACTTTGTAACATCCCAGTTCCGGGTGCCACACAACGGGTGCCCAAAACCTGGTTCGGCACGTGACCTCAAGCGCATTTCCCTAAACGCCAGAGGATTCCTACTAGCAGCGAGGGCCCAGGCCTGATAGTGGGGAAACAATGCCCCCATTTTTCAATGTGTAGTGTATCGGAATACAAAATAAAACATACAAAAAACAGTGGAAGCAGTAAACCATACACAACTGAAATAAACGATAGCAGTGGATAAAACTAACAGTATATAAATAATGATTCTACATGTCTCATGTTCTAAGAAAATAGCCAGAAAATCTTATACATCAATACGATACAACCAAAAGCAGAGTATAGAAAAACAAATAAAAATAGCTGGCAGCGGCATCGCGAGCCTAGGCTCGGTCCCATGCCCTCCTATTCCTCAGCAGCAATCATGTACCTGTATAGGGACTCTTGCCCCTATCGACACCTGCAGCAATGTAATCAGTTTGGGCCGAAAATCATGACCCAAAGAGGGTGTGAGAAATATATCTCAGTAGGCACCCACCAAAGGCCTATTCCCAACTGCGTGTAAGCATGCAGCAATAATGTGCAATTGTAAAATGCAATAAATTAAGCAGTACTAAAAAGTAACTAACTTATCAATTAAATTGCCATTTTATTATTCATTTAATCCGTTAAATATTATAAATCACCACATTGCATTTCTATGTAACCAGTCCATATCCTCAGACAAGAAAACCTTATCCTTAGGTAAGTAGAATCCAACCCATATGTATAGCCCTCAGGCATAACAGAATTTTCCATCAGGCAAAGGAAGTTTCGCCCTCAGGAATAGAAGTCAAGCCCTCAGGCACGAAAGGTTTCCCTCAGGCAAAATAACTACAGCCCTCAGGCTAAACAGTGCAGTGCCCACTAGCTAGTCACAACAACGCCCTCAGGCTAAACAGGTAAACGGGCCCTCCCCAACATGGAAACTAGCAGCAAAAAAGCAATTCCTCTCAAGGAAATTCTATAATTAGTACTTTAAAGGCATACCCTCAGGTATCCTGGCCAAATGGCTAAACAGTGGAACACGCCTCGGGGTGGTTCCGAATCCAAGCTACAATCCCAACCAGCATTTTAATATCATAATTAACTACCTAATCAATTCAACGTGTTTAATATAGAAATGGTATTAGCCACACGACACCCCAACATGGGTTCGTGGCACAAAAATGAACAAAACACACAGCAGTTGGAAAACTAAACACCAAGCCACCTACCTTAAACGCCAACAAACGTTATACCCGAACTCCGACTCCAGAAACGCCCAAAACGGCATAGATATGACAAAGAACAACACCCATTCAAACGTAAATAACTTACGTTAGGAGAATAATTGGTAAGAAACATGCTAGAAAAAGAGAGGGCTTACCCGTGCAGTTCCAACGAGATCGTCTGAGGCGGAAACCGATTCCAAACGAACACTCGTCAGATCTTCAATGTTCTGGCCTCCTCCTTTGGCTCCAAAACGGCTCAAATTCCTCCTCGGCCAAATGAGGAGGCTACTTCCTGGTTTAAACAAAAAAAACAAAGTACAAGGCATGTACTTCCATGTATACTGCGTGTACTCCTTTCATTTAATTGTTCCTCTAGCGGCTTCCTGCCAGCGCAGCACTGTTCACCTGCCGACATGAGTACACAGGATATACTCTTGAGTACATGGCGTGTACTGCCGCCCAACTGGAAGCTACTCCACCACCTTTCTTTTTGACATTCCGACTAACTACACGGCGTGTAAAGGACCACTACTCGGCATGTAGTCGGCAACTACACCCTTTGTCGCTGGCAAGGCTACACACCCTGTGTACACATCCCAACACAGCCAGAAGTACAAGACGTGTGGAAAAGTACATGGTGTGTAGTTCAAATATTTGGGATTTTCCTCATTTTCCATATTTTATTAAAAAAACTTAAGGAAAAGAGAATAGAGGAATCTCGTACCTCAAAGAGAAGAACCAGGTTCCTACTAAATCTAAATACTTGATGTTCAAAAATGTTATGTCACGCCTTGGGTAACACCCAAATCTTATACCCAATGATGGTATTTAATTTCTTATAAATATGCATTATTAAAAAGATATTATAATAGATTAAAATATTATCATGTTCCTTATTTAAAATATTTTATATTCGTATTCCATATGTGCAGAGCCATAATGGTCCTCAAAATCTGGTTCTATCCAAGCACCACACTATGATCATATTATATAGAAAATATAATGTATTAAAAATATTAAATTAATTTGTAACCATTAAATGATAATAGTAATAATTATTCCAAAAAATTTAGATATCTATGGACTCTAATTTAGAAAAACTTTTCCATTATTCAATATTTATAGGAAAAATCACTTAATAAACAAAACAGATCTAGTATAAATCATATATACATTACAAATAGTGAAACCCATCTGTCATTTACACCATAAAATTCCAAATTTTTCTTAAATGAGAAATTAAATTTTCATGGTAGAAATGTGATCTCAGGAGATTCCAAACGTTTGATATTTATAATCTTCAATTTCATCATTTTGATTTTTGGAAATATTTTATTCTTTGTATAAATATGATGGAAATAATTTAGTATAAATACATATATCTATGTCAGTATCCTTCATCTCTGAATTTATTACATGAGGATACATGTCAATATATTTCTGAAACAACAACTCAGAATGATATTACAAATCTTGTATCAATACCTTCTCAGTTTTACAAATTTTTTTAATCTATTGATGATTTCTTTTATCCATGATTCAAGATGAAAAATATTGAAGATGTTATAAAATATATATTTATTAAATAATTTATTGTAATTAAAAATAGTTTTTTGAATGGATTTTATCTTTGAATTATTTTTTTCCTACTGGTAATACATTACATGCAAGTTTCATTGAATGTAAGTGGTTGGTTCATAAGTTGTCTCATTATTATCCAAAACTCTATGCCAAATCAACTTACTGCATTATATATTGGTCGGATTATGAATCCTTAGATAATTCTGAATCAAGTGGAGAATCAGATTAAAAAATTACACAATATGGGAGTCCCTTAGTTCTTGTAAACCTGTTGATTTATTTTCCAATTAAACCTCATTTATAGCAATTATTTTTGTCTTGTAATGTATATGGAATGATGAAATTGTATAAATATAAAATTTCTAGAAGTAAATTCATTAATCATCCAATTAAATATTATTCATGGAAACACTTAGATTAGTCATATCCTTTTTTTTCTTTAATACATTTTAATATATGTTTGGTCCATTCCATAGATAAATTTTTTCCATTTCATTCTTACAAAATTCAATACTCTTGTTGGACCATTTTCATTACTTCTTACAACATACCTACATTGATGTTGTTGATGGAACAATATATATATATATATAGCACTATTAATTTAATGATATCCAAATAATAATATAAATTTTTCTTATAATCCACTAGTAGATTAGTTAATTTCATTAGGGATCAAGGGTTAGACTATATTAGATATAGTGGCTGATCGAAATTTTATTTTAACGGTTTCATTATTAGGGATTATCCGTTAAACTCTAGAGTATTGAATGTTTTCTGAATGGATGTCACATGATCTAAAATATAGATTGTATGGTATGGATGAAAAAATATTTATTACATGTAATTGGCGAAGGGATAATTATTTTGATTGTCATCAGTGATTTTTTCCAATAGATAACCCTTTTCTGTGGATTAATAATTTATTATAGAAAAGGTCGAATTAAAATAGATTAACCCGCAGTTGTGAACTCAGGTAATCAGGTAAAAACTACTCTCTTTGAATTACCTCATGGTACTTTTATACCAACCAGAAATGGAAACAATTAATGGTTTTGAGAGATATAATAATTGTATAAATTCAAGTAGTTTTATATATTATATATTTTTCTCATTTCATGGTTCATCGCTTGTTAGATATATTTAATATTGACATGAAATTTTTAGGAACAATTTTATATAGTGATAGACATAGCTAAAAAGGGAAAAGAAAATATAAAGTCATCGTTAGATTTTTCTCATATTTATAGACATCATGTAAATAAATTATTTAATGATGAGTGATCAAAAAAATTAAAGAAAAAAAATAATCATAACGTGTTAATATATAAACCAATTTATTATTATATCAGTAGATTCAGAATTCAACTTTACCAGATGGTTATGCTTCCAATTCATCTTATTTTGTTCGAAATTGGAATATTATTGTGTTAAAAAAGTATGAATGTAGTTTCATAATTGAAATATTACTACATGTTAATCATTAAGTTATTTATAGTTAATTAATATTGGATGTGTTGATTGAAATAAAAAAATTTCTAAAATTTTTTTACAGAAGGAAATGATTATGATGCATTGAGTATACTATAAAAAGTTATTATATTAATTTTATGTAAATTGGATATGACAATTCAATTGAGATTATTTGATTACATTGAACATTTAATATTGAATATTTCTTATGAATAAATATTTATGGAGCCGGTACAATTCCAGTGGATGTATCCACTTGAGTGATTTATATATTAATTAATGAATAATGTACGAAACATATCATCACATGAAGGGTCAATTTCAAAATCATACTTATAGTAGGAGATTTGATAATTGTACTCAAATTTTATACTAAACAAATATCCTTCAAAATATAATCACATGGTTTATAGTGAGTATAATATTGATGGTGTCACAAACCATCAGCTGATAGTTTTAAATCAACAAGAGCTTGGTTCTTGTTTTTATTAGGAATGATGGATTATAGATGATGAATGTTACTTTTCTCATATTTATGTTCTTCTAAATTGTTATTAAATGATATGTTTTGTGTAGAATGAACTACCTTTTTTTATTATATTATTAGAAATTAATAAAAAATAAATAAATTTATAATATATTTTTGTAAATATTTTTTGACGATTATATCAAAAAACAATTTATAGAAATTAAATCTACTACGCTTGAAGAAAATTATCCTAAACAATTTTCATAATGCTTGTAATGACTGTTAACTTTAGATTTATAAGATGGGATGATAAATAAAATTTCAATTATATCAATTAATAATTACATTTATTGTTTATAGAAATGACAACATGAAAATAAAGTTTACATACTATTAAATGTCCAAAAAAATACTCCATAAAAATTGGTAAAATATTATAATTTGTATGTGGTTAAGGGATTTAGATTCCCAATATTCATATATAGTCAATAAAATAAATCAATGAAAATTTTTGTTTGTTCTAAATTATACCATCATTAGGAAACTGAATTTGAATTTTATGGTATATTGAATGAAATAATTGAGGCATGTTAAGTGGGAAAAAATTATTTAACAATGATTAATTGTCCATGATTTTATTCTGATCATGTCCTATATTTTCAACCGAAAAAGGGATTCACTGACATTAAATATAATAGATTTATTGATTTAAATAAACCTATTATGTTGAACATCAAAAAGATCATGTTTATTGTGAATATTGTTGTGATGTATTGAGATATTTGAGATACTGGCGGACTGTGATGAACAAAAAATCATGGGTCATAGGAGATGTTGATGATGTAATAATAAATGATGAAACTGAAATCCATATAGAAGTTAAAAATATTTACGATTATGATTAATATGTTAATCTCAATGGAAATAATGATGATGATGATGTTTGGTGTAATATATTTTGGCCCTTAGTTAAGGGTAATTATTATATTATGATATGTATTAGTTTTAAACATATTATTATGTTTTAATAATTTGCTACATGTATGATTATTATTATCTTGTATTTATTAGTTTTTTATATTTTATATTTTTTTTAGAAATCTCTTATAGGTAATATTTTTTGGATAGATGGAGATGATCTTGAAAATCCATCCCTTTCTCTCACTGATGTCGTACATCCTACCAATGAGCCTGATTCGGATGATTCATATATAGGTGTTCCTATTAAGTGGGGGTACATTCTTACTTTATTGATGATTCTAAATCACATTCCAGAGTAAAACCCATCTGTTGATTATTATCCATATTACACGAGTCATGTTTAATTATTTAACATATATATTTTATATTAAATTTTTTAATCTATATTCCTAATAATTTAAGGATTATATATTTTAATTTTCAATTATTTTCAAATTTAACTATAGGGAACACAATCGAGATTCTATGAAAGTAATTTAATAATAAATGGATTTTGTTGGAACTACTTCCAATAATCCACAAAACTATATGCCTGACCATTGGATTTTACGTTATTAAATAATATTATGTTTTTAAAATTTATTTAATTACTAACAAAAATATGTAATTTTCATATTGAATTTATTTTCTCCGATTAATAATCTAACCATATGTCCTATACAAGAGGAATGTGATATTTATATACATGAGCAATTTCATTAGCTTCTATACAACATTAGATTGAATTTTGTGGATAAATCTTATAGAATTGTTTTCAGCGTTTCATGTGTATCTCGTTGACCCAACTATAAGTCAACACCAGTATGGGATGGATTGTGATCCCTCATGCTGTGAGAAACTTGTAGGATGAATTCATCTCCAAGACATCATATAATCACGAGGAATGATGACTCCTATAGCTCTATAAATTATAATCTTTCAAACATTGAAAACATATAGAATGTGATATTATTTACAAATGCATACAAATTTTCATAGTGAAATGTTTTTTATATTATGAAGGTTATAAATGACCCTTCTATTAAGGAGTTGGACATTTATAAGAACATGTATTCTGATACTCTTATAAGAGAAGTTGTCGATGATCTACATCCCAACATTGTGGTTAGTGATTTTTTTTAAAAAGTATGGATGTTAATTTTATTGTCACTTAAATAAGTATTTATATTTAATGAAATCATTTGATACTATATCTTCTCATTCATTTGAGAGTAATTCTGAGAGAAAACAATCTTCTACTTTTGATTGGGGTTTTTATTTAGGGATTTGATACATGAAACATTGAATGTTGTTGCGAATGGTTAGATTATTTGTATTGGTTATCAATTGACCACTATAAATTGTTATCGTACATTTGTAATGATATCAGTGAAAGAAAATGGTTCGTGTGGGGATTCAACATCTATGTCATCATCTACTGCACACCATGGGGAGATGTTAACTACTCAAGATGAGATAATAAAGCAGATGCAGTATGATATGGAGGACGATTGTGAGCAAAATCATCAATGAAATGAGAAGATGAGTTAAAATAAATTGTTCCTTGAAATTGGAACTAGTATAGTCTTTACTCCACTATGACCTTTGAGTGACCCCACTACACTTAATGATAGTTGATGATTTTATAATGATTATTTACCGTTATGTAATACGTTTTTCAAACATATTATTATAGAAATGATGTATTACTTTTATTTTTTCTTTGAATTTTTAATATATTAATAATAATTTTTAAATATGTGTAATTTTTTTAATTATTTTTAATTATATTTTACATATAACCATTTTTTAAATAAATTCATATTTTAATTATTTTTAAATATATTTATTTTCGTATGTATTGTAATTAATTAATAATATATTTAACTTTTTGTGTTTTTAAAAATATATTTAAAATTTTTATATCAATTTTGATATTTTAGTTATTTATTGTATGTTAGTTATTTATTTTTTTAATAAAATTAAATATTTAATAAATATTTAAATAATTTAAATTATTTTTAATTTTTTGTACTCCTTTTGAAATTACTATTATTTGGAAAAAAATATCCTTTCGTTGGAAATTATCTTTTCCCATGGAATGTCTCAATTGGTTATTTGAGAAAAAAATATGGTACATATCTACGAGAGATGATTCCCCCATCAGAATTAATCATTATATGCAATATTGCATCCCAAATAACCAAAATTTTGATTTCATTTTTTCATTGGAGTATATCTTAAATACTTATGTCAAAATGAAATGATGTAAATTTATTTCATCACGAAAAGATAAACCTCAAAGAATCAAACCATTAAATTTTTTATCAATATATATTATTTATCCTTCAAATATATTATTCAAAATATATTTCTTCCTATTCCAAATTCCAAATTTATAGGCTAGTGAATAATAATCATGTTCAAAAATTAATATTAATACTATTTAAGTTCCTTAAAACATATTAATGCACCTATCATATGCCATCAATATAAAATAAATTTTTATAATAACTAGGGGCGTTACATTAATTTATCATTACTAATGTAGGACCATTAAATTTAATATTAATTTTTTTGTTCAAAACATGTTATGATACTCCATCATCATTTCATCATATGCATAATAGGTTTTCTCATTTTATATTTTTAATTCCATATCCCTTTTCACTATGTGATTCATCATGTGGAATACAACCTTATATCTATGATGTAAGATCATCACCAACTACTAAAATTAGAGAGATTATTTTCTATATGGTCCAAAAAGGAATTCAATATATTTTGAGGGATTCTGTATGTATTCCGTCATGATAGATAAATGAAATATATTTTTTACTTAATAAAGTGTTGGTACAAGTGATTATCAATAATCCACCCCTTCGCATTTGTTGATAATCTCTACATGGATGTTATATTAAAGATTAATCAATCCCAGTATCCCAGTTCTCATGAATTTTATCTGGGGGGATATGTGTAGAAACACTTTATTCCCATCCTTATACTCTTGGTCTCAACAATGATTGGAATCATAGATCATTTGTTGACACCATGAAGTCCTAAAGTATTTCTAAGTGGACTTCAAATTTACAACAATTCAATAAAATAAATTATCTACCAATATCATTATTTTAGAAATATAATTCCATCCAGAAGTTGTTATAATACTATTCCCATAAAAGGATTCATAAAGACCTATTGGATACACCAGTGGAATATTTTATTTAAGAACTAGATCATATAATTATAATAATCATTATTAAATACTCTATCCAAGTCCATCCCAAAATATCTCAACATGAAATCCATTATTTTAATAGTCAATATATATTGGCTATCTTAATTGTGTGTGTTTTGAAACAATAATTCTCACTTAATATTTAGATAATGTTTGAGAAACTATTAAAACAAGGTAGTTTTCATGACCCCCTTCCCACAACATGTACCACTCCTGGGCCATTAGGGGAAGATGATAGATAGTACCCCCTCTCCCAAGAGACACATCAAGTAGGTATCTGGTTGGAGACTACCACCCAAGGTATAATAAACACAGATATGGGATGCATCACCCTCTCATAAAAACACATGGGGAAGAGAGATATAAGAGAGGCCACAACCAAATCGACCCAATACTACAATTTATATAAAAATTAAAATTTTTTATATTTATTTCCATGCATGAACTACTAAAAATGTAAGGAAAAAAATGAATTACCAAAACAATGTAATTATAACAGTGGCTAAAAAGCCCAAATAGCTCTGGAAACACACGAGATAGTTGTAACTAGACATTTCTATAACCTTCTCCAACTAAACTAAAAAAATATTATAACACAGGGTGAGTATAATAGTGTAATCAATTGTATCCTCCATCGAGCCTCTAATTAAAATGTAATGAAATACTGATATAGCACATTGAATAGTAATTTAAACAAACTAATCACCTAAATAGGTATAGTATGTTCCCAACCTCACTATGTCTACTCTCAATGTGTATCGTATACAAGAGCATATAATATACTAAAGAATATAATGTGTACCTTTCTAAAACTTCCCCCAATGATTTTATTCTTTTCCCCAACATGTTTTGTCATGAGCATCTCTCTCGATAGAGGCTATCCCATAGACACTTGGGTGATCTACCACAACAAGCAACTCATGCATCAACATGCACCTCATGAATCACACAACAAATGTCCCATTATCCAATGTAACCATGAAGTTTCATAGTTCCACTACAACAAACATTATGTGTATCATACATTAGGTAATATAAATCACACCTATATAGACCACACATTGTTTAAGGATCCCCAATCCATCTCATACCATACACTATATACATATAGTAGAATTTATGAAAATATAAACCAAATATATGTTTGTGAATAAACACAATACATTAAATATCTCTACACACATATGTGGGTATAACTAACTATCATGCATAAAAACACATGTAACTACCAAGGGAGGAATTAAAGGCTAAACTGGGTAGTTGGAAATCCATCCTCCCACAGTGATGTTGGGGAAAACACCATAGGGCTCAGAATCTCCAAGGTCTTAGTTTTACTAACTGACAGGGTGAAGTACCATATAGAAATATAAAATGTAAATGATATAATTTTTCTCACAAAGATACTATGGGAATAGTCATGTTTTAAACTCCAATACATCTAATGTCTCTCAAAATCCCAACTTCCACAACTAATATTAGATATAAATAGATCACATGACCATTTATAAAGTTACATTAAATTACTTCATCTTTTTAATATTTGATTCATTTTAGGTTAATTAATTATAAAACCATTAATTTGCCATTTAAAATTCCACATTAAAGATCGTTAGTATCAAAACAAAATTTCATGTCCTTTGGGAATAATGAATTTGAGTCCACAACTTTTTAGAATTACATCATCTGTATTACAGAAAAAAAACAACGACCCCCTAGGTTAAACATATATTCATTTCCTTAGCAACATTTCTACTTTCCATGATTCTAGGTATTCAATGAAAACATTATAAAATAAAAAACATAAATTGGTCATCACGGTGAGTAGATAAACTACAAATCGAGTCTATTCCAAATATATAAGATGTATAGACCTATCCATCCACAAAAAAGAAAAACACAGAAAGAACATGGTATACCTTGTGCATCTTCTAATTCCATGGAAAGATAGTAAGAATAACCATATGCCTTTTGTATTGAGGAATATACATTTGATAAAAAAACAACAGAATCATAAATCATTCAACATTCATATCAACAGGTATTCCCAGCATCAACCCATTCCATCATCTTTAGTTTCCTCCCCAACACCACATGCATAAACCATTACATGACATCATTCTAGTAATCAACTACTTCCAAAAAAATGGATCACCCTGCCACATGTTCCACAACAGCCCTACAACCTCATCTATCCGGGGATCATGTCACATTCGGGCCCCCAATCAAGAAAACCACAATTTCCCTCCAGGATCAACCATCTTAGGCTTGCATAACAATATAAGTAGCATGAAAAGGATATAGAAACATGGATCTAAGACATAAATCAAATCATTCAGAATCCATACCCAATGTTATTTAATTGATATAATGAATATGGCAATTGGACATTAAAATAAGGCGGTCAAATCAGGCCCTACAAAAGAATTATTGTCATCACACAACTATATCTTATTCGATATTAAATTAACTAATTCATTAATCCTAGGATCCTACTATGGGAACCTAACAAACAAGCTATCAAAAGATATCAAAAACTAAATAAAAATTTAATTTAACATGCAATTAATTCTTTTTTCAAGAAGGATTAAAATTATTTAGGTTCATTAACTGAATAAATTAAACATGAATATATGCATCAATTTTATTAACATAAAATAAAAAATACCCAAATTCATTAAACATTCATCTTTAACTAAATACCCAATTACTTAAAAATTAATTCTGTCATTCGGTTCTTTACAAATTTACATCAAGAAAAAAACATAAACTAAGAATTCATAAATATCACAATATCTAGAAAATTAAGAGGCAAACCTATATCATGGTATAAATCAACAACATCACTACACAATCGATAACAATTCCTTAGTCCGGTTGATGTATCTAATTATTTACTTTTCATTATGATCCAATGGAATAAAACATTATAGAACTATAATTTCACATCAATAAATATAGATGAAATTAATCACATACCCCAAAATGTTACAGATGTTGTTCACATAGGAATGGATCAACACAACATATCATGATCAACTCTCCCACAACAACTTCATCCACCTAATGATGATGCATCAGAATTTCCTACACCAATCTATTAGAAAACACTATTAGATACATGAAAATCATGAACCATCATATAAAAATGGTAAACATGAGGAAACATATTGAAGAAAATGAAATAATAGTGGTATAATATAACTTATATCAAATATAGATCAAAGGAGGGATGCGATGAATTTATCTAGGATGAAGCAATCCCCAATCATTGAAGTTGGGGGATTCCTTGTCATCAGGAGTCGAGGGAGAGTGGTCCATCCATAGTGTTTGAGATAACCCAAGTTGATGAAATGTCTTAAATCATATATCATCAAGGGATTACATGACATGAAATTCCCTTTGAAATCTTGTAATTCCCTAGGGATGGTTTCTATTAGAAAAAAAGTCACCTCTATGAATTATTTTATTTTTAAAACCTAGAAAATATATGTTTCATAAGTACATATTTCGTATTTTGAAAAAAAAAATATGAAATCCCAAAAAATATGATTTTACAACATGTAATTCAATTATATTGGGAGTAATCCACCCTCCCCGTCATTTTAATAACCAAACTCCATTCGAGCCTCCTCGGAGCCCTTAAATCTTTGAAAAAAAGCAAATGGATGATCCAAATAGATTTGATACATTACAAAATATATACCTATAATAATTATAGACATTGAGAATAAAAAATTAACTTATAAAGGAAATAGAAAGGGATCATCCAAACCAACACTCAGATATTTCACCACCACATGTTCCTACCATGTCACTAGAAAAACAAGTGAATACCCATTAAATTACTAAAAACGACTCCAAAATACAATCACGGGGGAGATCCTCCCAATGGAGAGTAAGAAACAACAATAAACAAGGGAAATCCTTGTGTTAAATTGAATGGTTCTACAACTCTCAGATGACCAACATTACAAGAGAATTGTTAGACATCAAATTGTTTATTGTATTGAGTACATAGTTATGAGTCACATTCCATGGTACTATCCTCCACACCACTGTTCCAACAATATTCATGAACCAAGGGTATAAAATTCCCCAAAACACTTTTTCCTGGTGGTCTTGTATCTCTTCAGGATATTCCTCGAAGGCTGCATCATCACCAAAATCGTACTCACCCATATCAATGATGTGAGAGTTATCATGAAGCTAATGAAGAAGCTGCTATTTTTGAAAAAAAATTATTGTATCCATCTCATCTATGGGAGAAGTGATCCACGATATTCCACAACTCCAATATGAAAAAACACCTTCAAAGGCTCAAAAAACTAGGGATAATGTTAACTCCCACAACCAAACCATCGCTACCGTCGATGAGAAGTCACATTTAGAAAACATTTGATCCCAAATGGAAAACACCATATATCTCCTCCAATGATTGAAATTTGGTTTACTGTGATATATTTTTTGTTCATCCACATATAATTTTCTTGAACCTTCTTTTTCATGTTATTTTCTTGTTCTATTTTGAGAATTTATGACTCTCCCGCAGAAGTCTGGAATAAGAGAGGGTGGAATTGATGTATAAAATGTCATTAGATTGTACAATACAGATGGTAGTGTGAAAACTATTGTTGTAAGATAACGATGCAATGGGTAGGATCATCATCCATGATGCTCTAAAATCTTGGACACATGAATGAAAAATGAATTCGGGCATGTGGATACACATCTCTATATAATCATCAGTCTAGAGATGAAAATAACTGATAAGGATAGCTAAGAAAAAAAATGTCAGAGAAATATCCATAGGATATAGGTGAAATGAGGATCCAGATCATATATTTTAATCCTAGGGACTCCTTGTAGTCTCACCACCACCTACAGATACTACCAAGACAAAACACCCACTTATCTAGACACCTTAAAAGCATTAAAATTGGATGAAATTTTCAAATGATCTATTACCACCCATATATCATCATAGTTTCCCTAAGCATGAGATAACGCAATAAAAAATTCCATCAATATGTCCTGCCAATTCCACTATGGAACATAAATTGGCTATAGCAACCCACCAGGAACACGATTCTCAACCATCACCTTTTGTCAGACAAAACATTAAGACACAAACTCTGTATCTGCACATTACAATCAAGGCCTCAAAAATAGTCCTCTCATGGAATAGTACATCTTGGTTATGCCAAGTTATACTTCCAAATAAGAACTATGTAACTCACAAATAACTAACACACACATCTCCAAAAGAATGAAAATAATTCACTGAAACATCACTATGTGTTGTACATCTTCATACCTACCATGCCACAAACAACTTGGTCTCTCTAAGACTCAACCTCTATATCCCCCAACTTGGACTCATACACCAAAAACACCATATATGACTACAAATTCATCAAAAAAAATTGAAAACATCTACACCCCAATATTCTCCCATATGAAATTATAATTCTGATTTTTCATTCATTACCCTCCATGAATCATCTGATTCAATCACTACATCACTCCACAACTTTCTTGTCAATGTGTCAGCTACATCATTCCCTTTTCCTGGTGTATAATTAATATTTAAGTCATGATACTATTTGAAATCAATCCACTGACATTGGTGCATGTTCATGTCATGTTGGGATAAAACATGCTGCAGGCTTTTGTGAATGGTGTAGATAGTAAAGCACTCTCCAATGAGGTACTATCCTTTTCTCATTAGGGAAAACTCTAGCAAGCCAATTAAATTTCATGGATGGAATGACTATCATCATGGGTACATAACTACTTAAACTCATAAGAAATTACATATCAATATTTCATTAAATGAAATCACAACCGTAGACATCATGCATCAAATAAAAACCAAAGTGAACTACTTCTGTTGGAAAACATTGAATTGGATCACTAACAAAATTCTCCATTAGATACTCAAATCACAACTGATATAGATTAGTCTACAAGATCATATTATCCATACCTTTAAAAATATTTATAAGATTCCTAACTTGAGATAAATCAGAGACGAACCTCCTATAAAACTATGTATGAACAAAAAACATCTCACTTCGTCCACTATCTCAGGGGTTATCCTAGAAAAAAATTATTCTATCCTCAATGGATCCATAGAAACTCCAAAATGGGATAAGACATTCTCTAATAAATAGGCATCTCAATACCAAAACTCACACACCAATAATATCACAAACAAAAAATGACGATGAATTACGCCCAAAACATAATAAAGATGGTTTGCATGATCCTCCGAAGACATAGTATACACAAAGAGGAATCTTATTAAAATCACCACAATCATATCCAGAAACTCAAAAAAGACACAATTAATTAAACACATTAATAATGTTGGAGAATTTATTTCAATGAATGACATCATAACAAACATATAATTCCCCTGATGATAATGTAAAATGGACGTTAGAATATCCTCATCCTCCACTCACATATGATGTTATCCAGACCACAAATAGATCATCGAGAACCAAATTAAATCCTTCAATTGATTTGATAATTAATCTAACCATGGATTATAATAACTATTCTTCATATTCAATTGGTCCAAGAGATGATAATTGACAGACAACTATAATCATCGATCATCCATTTTCACAAACCAAACTGGTACACCCCATGAAGATATGCTTAGATGAGAAAACCTCACAGCATCAGACCATCGAGTTGTATGTGTTGTTCATGTTACTCCAAAGGCATAGTCCTATAATGATACATATATATTTGATACACACTTGGTTGTAGTTTGATCCTTTACATGATCTATCTTGAATGTAGTAGTGCTACCATCTCTTTAAGAAGAAAATACATTTACACTTCCATGACCATAGGAAATGATATTTTTTGAACCAATGATGAACTCAACATCATCGCAACCATCCAGGATGACATGGAAGGATGATCCATCTAACCCATCTAAGGGTCTCGCACACCAAAAAAAACTTCTAGATGTCTATATACATTGAATAACATAACATACCTCTTGAAGAAATCAATTAAAACCTACATAAATACAACCAATCAGTGACAAGGATGACATCATATGGTTGTATCCATAATTATGGATAACCTCCCCAAGAGAGGTGTTTTCCCATTAGTATCTCTCAATAAATACATACATAAAAAAAGATAGCTCAACCACTTACCAGTGATGTCAATAAAAAGGGAACTAGAGGCCTCTATACCTCTTGTCACAAAGTATATACAAGATAATTTGTTATGAAAAATTGGGTCACTCATGAATCAATCCAGGCCTATACCCAAGTAGAAAAAATTCATTTGGTACCTTTAATGACAAATCACTTACCTAGTGTTAGAATATCTAAAGAATAATGTTTACCACTACCTAATCCACAAACAAATTGAACCTACTGTTGACCACATCAATGGTCATCAACAGCTCTCTAATGACTGGGATTATCCAAGTGATGTCCTCTACCTATCCAATTTGCACAAGGCTGATCCCAAATTGGAGAAACCTATTATTTTTGTCTCAGTTAAAACATCATCAATGGGTGAACCTGATGTGGAACACATAATGCACACAAAAATATCATAATGGTCTTGAAATATTGGTTCTATTGAAATTTTCCATCATAAAACATCCAATCTTATTATCCCATAGAATATGCATGAGAGACGCTTTCCCCAGAAAAAAAAGACATTGAGGGATGTGACCTACCCTGGCTATTCAGAATCTCTTCTATCCTAAAAATTGAGAATTTTGACCATTGTTTTACTTTGTGAGGAATTTTGATGACTCCCCTATCATAATGATATTCTTCTGGATAACATCCTATCGATTACGTCTTCTCTCGATATCACCTAATGTTATGTTTTCATCATTAATAATGTGACCAATAGATTTATCTCTGGATAAAAATCCTCCTTGAAAATCCTCACTGTGGACACCTCATGTAGATACAGGTTGTAATCATATCATAGAAGGATCTGGAAACGGATTCCAAACTCTCACAAAATTGAGACTTCCCCCCCCCCATAAATGGTATATAGCTCCAAGGGGGTGGCTACCTTTGTGGACAGATATTGTATATTGGCTCTGAACATGTCTCAGAACCCCTCCCATGAGACTAATAACTCTCTGTGATCATTGAGGAATTAAAACCATCACTTCCATTTTCCCAATAAAGTATCATCACAGCATAAGATACATTTTGTTCCATATTAGAAAGGATTGAAATAAAGGATATATCAACCACCTCCAACTTGTATTCTATGGATGAATTTTAAATGGATAACTCCTTCCTTTGCATGCTCTGATGAAGAAATGCTTGGAGTTTCTTCCTCCATGTGTCATCATCGTTAACCTCTACTCTGCGGTGATCCACTAGTGAAACCTACTGAAAATCTATTGTGAGAACCTGATAAGGAAATTCACCCAGAGCCATTACTTCAATAGAAAAAAAAATTCAAACCTTAAAATTTGAATATGGTTGTCCTGTCATTAATTAACTATTTTATATTCATCTTGTGTTAACTTATCCCATGGTAGAACCATTAGAACACAAGCATAGTTAAGATTGATGCATGCTCATTTATTATGACTCTGCCATGAAACTTGTATCAATTAGTTTCATAAACACTCTAACATTAATGATTATTGCATCAAATTCCATGGTGCCCTAATATTAATATCTCATCCATTATCGCATGTTTATAGTACATTCTAAACATAGATGACATAATAGCACTACCAACCCATGCAACATCATCTATGCCTAACTCCAAACTCCATCCAATTTCACAACCAGACAGCTGATACAAGTTTTTCATGGCCCCTTACACATAAGGATTAACCCTCCAAGGCTGAAAATATTATAAGGGATATAGTTTCCACCATGTCCTGCCTGCAGTAGGCCGCGGTTTGGTGACTAGAATTGAGGTTATAAAAAACACATAGATTTGAGTCATTACTATTTAAGAGGAAAACATACATAAGGGGTAGATAATATAGACACAATCCATTTCTTGATTGAAAAACTATATAATAGAAAATCCAACGTGTAGATATGTAATGATATGAATGAGCTACTAAATGTGAAAATAAATAAATAAATGTACTAAATGAAAGTAAAGACAAAAGTGACCATGAATCCCAAACAGGTCCTACAACCCCAAATGAATTATTAATCAGCCTGATCTCTATCCTGCTCTAATTGACATAAAAATTTTATAATGTAGGGAGATTATAATAGTATACATAGTAGGATCCTCCCGGAATCCCCTCTTAAAAAAATTATAGAAAATAAGTTAAAAAATAGGGAACAAAAACTGAAACTAACTCATCACCTAAATAGGTATACAAAGATTTCATCCACACAAATACTAGTGTCACCACGTATCACATACAAGAGAATATAATATACAAAATAATATAATGTAAAACCCACTACCACATCCCCAAATGTGTTTTCTTTCCATCAATAATTTTTGTACTGTAAATCTCACTCCAAAAAGGCTTGCACTCAGACACTTGGATGAAGCACCAAAACATGGACAACATGCATCAACATGAACCTCATACCTCACACCCCCACATCCAAATTACAAAAGTAAATTTTTAGTTTTCTAGGTATCACATACAAGATAATATAATATAAAAATAATATAATAGGAACCTTACTACCACTTCCCCACTGGTTTTTTTCTTTCCACAAATGATTTATGTACTGAGAATCTCACCCCAATGAGGCTATCCCTATGACACCTGGCCGAAGCACCACAACATTCAACACATGCATCAACATGATCCTCATACATCACACCCCCACATCTAAACTACAAAAGTATGCATGTCATTTTTTAGAGTCACTGTGGCCGGAATAATGTGCGTCACACGTCATGAATTATACCTCTTTCCATTAGAACCCATACACTGAGTAAATATCCTCAAGTCATCACAACCCAATCATGTTATACATATGGTGGCCTTTAAGAAACTATATCCATAATATATGTGTGTGAATAACGAGAAGACATTACAACCCACTATAAGTACTTTTGGGGAAAACCCACTATTTATACAAATATAATAAACTACAATTAAAAGAGGGTGGGTTTAAAGTGGGTAGTCAGCCATCCATCCACCTGCTAGGATATTGGGGAAATCACCCACCAGGGATATGAATCCCTAAGGGTTAATATTCCATTACAGGTAGGGGGAGTATCATTTTCAAACAAAAAAATTCAATGATATAATATATCTGTAAAAAACTATCAGAATAACATAGTCTTATAATCAACATTAACTAACTTATCTCGAACACCTGACTGCTACTACTAGGAATATATATCCTAAGCACAGAACAATTTAAATATCTACATTAAATTAATTTATTTTCCTTTCTATATCCGTTTCAATTTACATTAATTAATTCCTTAACTAGTAATTAACAATGAAGATCAACATTACATATCATTAACATCACAATAATGTTCTATGTCGTCTAGGAATAACCAAAACAAGTCCATAGCTTCTAAAAATTACATCCTCAACATTTCATCCTAGAAATCTCTAACCCCATGTGTCAAAAAGTTATCCATTTCATTACTAAAATTACCACATTACATATTTATAATTATTATATGTAAACTTTCAATGTTTCTGACCATAGGACGATCAATATGGTGAGTGGATGAACTACTCATCGATTCTTTACCACATATAGCAGGAGGATTTACCCAACTAGTCACGAGAATATAAACATGGAATGCACATGGAACATCCTACATGTATTTTCCTCCCCTATAATGAGAGAATTAAAACACAGTTGTCTAATTAAGTTGTGTAACTAATAAAAAAATAGATCTAGTAAGAGTAGAATTTTCAAATCAATTGGAATGTACAGCTTCAACATGTTCCATCATCTCTAGTGTCATTCCTGACACCACATGCATAAAATAATGAATCCCTCCACTTTGATCAGCAACTATAAACAACAAAAGTCCATCATACATACCCCAGATACCTTGGAATCACTACAAAATCATCCATCTGAGCCTTATGTCAAATTCGGGCCTCCCACTCCCACAACAACAACAACAACCCTCCAGGACAATCCATCTCTGACTCACATTACAACACAAGTAGTTGGAAATAATCATAGAAATCATTCTTTCATCCATAAAGAAAAGCATTCCTCCTTCACACACAATGATCACTCGCACATCTAAATCATAAGACACATGGACTTTAAATGAAATCAGTAAACATAGGTCGTATACATGAATTAACATTATCAAAAAATAGGTTCTTATTCCATATTGAATTAACTGATTCATTATTCTCTAGTTCCAACTATGGAAAACCCATGTAATAAACTATCACAAGAAAAAAATAATTATTTTAACATGGAGGTGATTATTTTATTGACAAGATTCTACTTGTTTTAGGTTCATTATCTGATTCCATTAAACATGCATGTCTTCATCAAACTGATTATCATCGAATTACTATAATATTGACCATATTCATTAAACATTACTATTTATAAAATTAGCTAATTAATTATCAATTAATTCTGGATTTAAAATTTTTATCAATTTCTATCATGAAAAAAATGATAGCCAAGAATGGAATAGAAATCAAACTATCGAGAAACACAAGAGGAAAATTGTTATCACGGTATAAAGAAAAAAAATCTCTACTCGATTGGTATCAATTAATTTATCTGATTCAAGTATGAAATAATGTCAATTTTATTTTGATCCATAGGGATAAAAAATCCTAGATCTATGATTAAACATAAATAAATATAGATGAAATGAATCCACAATATCAAAATGATGATGACGTTATTAATAGGAGAAGAAATCCATGCAATGGATTACAATAACCTCTCAAGGAATAACTTCATCCACCCAATGATGTATCACCACAAACTCAACAACCAAACACAATGAAAAATGAGATTAAAACATGGATATCGCACACCATCCCATGGAAATGAATAATGGGAGGAAAATATAAAGAATCCATATGATCAAAGGTACATTACACCTTATATAAATGACAAATTGATGGAGGGAAGCAGAGAATCGATCTGAGTGGATGGAATCCCCAAATACTGAAGAGGGGGATGCCAAAAGATCTATGATCAAGAGATAATGTTGTATCCATTGGGTTAGTGGAAACCTGAGGGGTGAAATTTAAAAAAAAATATCAGGAAGGGATTACCTAACATGAACTCCCATTTCACATCAAGTAATGTCTCGAGGTCAATTTCCACCAAAAAATGTGTCGACACATTGCTTTATTTTATTTTTCAAGCCCCAAAAACATAAATATCATGAAATCCTTTTTAACATCAAAAAACATACAATATAACCCATGAAATAGAATTTCACATCGGGTAATTCTTTTCACAAATGTTCAATCCCCTATTTCTATCAATTACATAACCAAACATCTCCAAACATATACTGAGCCTCCACCGAGAACATATGTATTAAAAAATGAACAATTGGAAGATCAACATAGATCCTTCCAATATAGTGTTAAATCAAGAATCCATGCTGCATATAGTTGATAATATTGTTCTATGTCACATCACCACCTCAATTATGAATATCATTGCATGCTGATCAATTAGAGGTCCTCTCAAATTTCAATGATGTGAGATGTCATTGTATGAGAGTCCACAAAAACTGATATAACATTATTTCATTTTTTTGTGTTTTGATGATCATTGAAAATTTCATGGTGATGGTTCTCATTTTCTATATATGTATTAGTAATGATTGAATCATACCCTTAAAATTTTGCCTTTTGGATTAACTTATTGACATAAAAGACACATTCAATTATATTATGAAATATCCTAAAATATAATGTCCCACCAACTGTCTCTTAGATATCTTTATACAACATCATGAAACCTAGGTGAACAATTAATTATGAGATATGAGAATCAATCAAAATTTAATCCTTTTTATTTTTTTATATTAATGTAAACCTATCCACGAATTACATCTTACAACTCCATCATCAAAAAATTGAAATCTGAGAATTTCTAGTATAATATGGATTCCACCATTTTATAAATTTCTTCATCATTTATTTGATCATTTATAAACATCACCATGTTAGATTATAGAGAAATAATTTAATAAATTAATGATTATGTTCCTTCTTTCATATTTCTCATATAATTTCTTTTCAGGTCTAATATTATAGTATCAAAATTGAATATCATCATCGATAAGGCCACCAAATCCTTTTAACATAGAGCATCTTAAACAATGATATCATTAGTATGATGATAATGGATTTATATATCATATACATTGATCATCAATAACCATATTCAATAGTGAGTATTAACAACATTCTATGTGAATATTTATTTTTGGTTCTTATAGTCCATATATATTTCACACATATCCCCATAGGGATAATGTCATCAGATTCTAAATGAAAAGATTATTATAGACAACTCTTAATCGTGTGTCTGATTGATGTTCTAAGGACCACTAAACATAACTTAGGAACATGATATCAATTAATCATTCTAAAAAACTACATAGCCAATTCCATTTTTGAAAAGTTTTCTATATAGAAAAACATCATACCCACATGAGTGTAGTATGAAGAATTAGTCAATGAGAATCTATGTTTTCAAATACATTATTCACTGTTCTTATTTTGGGATCCAAAAAATAACTAACTACCATTTTATCTTTGTTATTGGGGTTGATAATCCTAAGACTTTTATCAAAAATAACAGGTGAAAACAACCAGTCCAAGGAAACTATTGATCTCAATTGCATATATTGTCATAATCTAGAAGTAAATTTAATTTTTCTTATAAGGGGTTAAAAATATGTCTATGATTGTGCTAATATTCCCACTGAAATATAGACCCTTCATCATGAACACATGTTTACCATTATTTTCATATTGTTTCTCATTTATCAATTATTTTAGCACATTATTCAATTGATGCCTATAAAATCCCCAGTTATATGTATTTTTCCTTTGTGTATTCCTTTGTATGTGTTTAATGTTCTAAAAATGTGCTGGGAAGTGTTTACGAGATTTTGGAATGGTTTGAATAAGTTTAGAGTCTTTTATAAGGGTGTACAGTTTGAGCATGATTAGAAAAAACTGTGAAGGTTCTCCAGGTAGCCGAGCATGGGTAGACAACAGGCTTTACACAATCTTCCCATGGGTTTCCAAACAATGCAAGACAACCCAATGTGACTCCTTCTCTCGAGTCAGTGGCATGTGAACGGTTAGCACAAGGCGTGGAAAACTGTGAGGGCTAAATGTACGACCACATAAAGAAGGGGTTTTTAAATATGGGTTCACTGGAGCCTAAGCTATTTCACTCCAAACTCCCTACCATTTGAGCCTAACGTAGGAAATTTATTTCTCAAGGATTTCATGGGACATCCCACTAATTTTGGAAGTGATATAAAGGGGTCCGAAAGTTGTTTGTTGCTGGTATCTATTGAGTCAGTCTTCCATCATTGTTTTCATTGGTTTTATCTATATATATTCTTCCATATCTCTCAGTTTTCTATATCTACATACAAGGCATGTACATCTTGGATTTTTTAATTATATGTTGATATTAAGGCTTTTGTATGATAGGGAGGGAGATATATATTGGTTTTTTTGGTTGGGTCACCATATTTTTTGTGTGGTTTCTTATGGGTCAATTTCATTGGAACCCTACAAGTTAGTGAATTTTCTCTCTACTCCATGTGGTTAGAACTTTTTAATTTGTTTTAAATTAATTTATTTTTATTGAAATTAATTGTGATGTTTATGTTATAATCTTGGTGGAATCCCATTTGGTGAAGAATAGGGATTATTGGGGTGAAATGGGATATGGTTTAAAAGTGATTTTATTGTGTTATCTTAAAAAAAATATTTTAAAACTTGTTCCATTAGTGTGACTGTGAAAATTATTTGTGAAATTTGTTTTCAATAAAAAATTGTTTTTATTGTAATGCGTTATGGTAGGGAAAATGGAAGATGGTGTTTTCAATAAATCTGTGATTTATTGAAGTTGGTTGTCTTGTGTTGGAAATGGTCATGTGATTATTGTGTTGCCTTGGTGATTTATAAATGTTGGTTGATTAAATGTTATGGCTTGTGTAGATTGTGTGGAAGTGGGTGGTAAGTCTCACTATAAAAGGTCATGGATTATGGATGGAAAAACCACCATTATGGGTAGTGGATGGGAAGCACCACTAGTTGGAAATGTAGTGAATGGCTTGGATGGATGATCCACCATTTTGGTTTCATTGTTGTTTGTTGGGTTGAAAGACGTATTTTTTTAGGTTAATGTGTGATGGTGCAATAACTTATAGCTTAGTTATCGATTTCCCTTGTTTGACAAGTCTTTGTTAGTGTGTGATTGGATTCAGGTAAAGATTTCACTGTTTGATTTTTAATATAAACTATTTTATATAAATGTGCTAATGGTTATTTTCCAGTGGCATGTGTAGATCTGTACATTGGTGTAATCATACAAAGTATTATTACTCACTCATGATTTGGCACTTAGTTTATTTTGTTGATGTTGTATTCCATGAAAGAATTATGATTAAAACATATCATTTTGTTAGTAGTTCAGTATGATGATTAGGTGAGGGTGTGGTTCTAGGAGCATGGAGCTTGGTGTGGTGATATGGATGGGGTCATAGTTCATTAGGGTCTTGTTGTGTAGTCTTCTGAATGGTTCTCTGATTTTTGGTTTGGTTTTTTTTCATTTGGGAGTTGTTATGGAATAGTTTTGTTTTGTTTTGTTAATTATTGGGTTGGGTTGTTTTTTTACATAAATCATGTAGTTTTTTGATAATTTATTGTTTTGTTGGTAGATTTTATCTCAAGGAAAAATCATTCGCCAAATTTTTCTCAAAGTTCTTGGAATTTATTTCAATCCTTTGGCACATTGGGAATGTCTCTTAAGGCCATGTATCATTCCTTTTACCTCTCAATATAATGAGATGGGGGCGCATCTTACCTGTTGGATATATTTTTTCAGTCATTGGATATCTATTGAGAGAAGTTTTTTGGCCCTTTGGCATTGATTTTTGGTCTTGGTGATGACATTCATTCATGGCATATTCCTTATGTTGAGATGGTATCAAAGAAAATGATTGTTGAAACATGGAGTGAATAGGATTAAATGATGTAGCTAACACTTTTATGTTGAACATCATGTTACCAGGGTGTTGAGTGAATATATATTTGAAGACACATAATGGAATTGGTAATTTCATTATATTGGGTATAGTGAATGAAATGAGCATGAAAAACTTGGTAGAAATGAATTCCCACTATGATACATATTTCATTGGTGTATAATGATCTATGGTGTTAGATGAATGTGTGAATTTGGAAAATATAGAATTTTGTAAAAAAAACAGAAATATTTTAAAGAGGGAAACTATTGGAATTCAAAAATGATTTGATTTTCAAAACAAGGTGAATTTTTCAGTATAATGAAAATGGAAAATGTGAATTTGTAAAAGACTGGTTGTGATAACTATTATGTATTAAATATGAAAATTTTATATATTTTTTGTTAATGGAATGATACATATGGTTGTTTCTATATTGATAGAAATGGAACTTGTTAGGAATCATAGAGACCAACCAGTGGGAGATGATGAAAATAAGGTTTCACCTAAACCTATGGTGAATTAGCAGAAAATGCAGAGTATTTTTCATGATTTCCACACTATTGAAAGTGGGAATAATGTGGATGAACCAAATAATGTTGATCATGAAGTTCAATTTCAATGGAAAAATCCACCCAGATTTAGGGGTTATTTGAAGATGGAATGGGATGAAGTGTGGATGAACTTAATGAATTGGATATTTTTTGTCATGGGATCTCTGAAAGAGATGAATTTTAAGTTATCCACATATATGTTGGATGATATTTCCCTTCACAGGTGCGATATGTCAGTCCAAGATGGGATGGACAAAGGTGTGACATTGGAGTGTTTTGAGGATTTATTTCATAAAAAATAATAACCTCATACGTTCATAATTCATTATTCAAAGGATTAATTCATTTTGAAGCTAGGGAACATGTAGGTAATGGAATACAAGGATATTATTATGACCTTTGTGTGTTTTTTTCCTGATTTTGTGTGTAGTTCATTGTTGGATACACAAGTTATTGATGTTGGGTGGATGCTAGATATTCATTCCAAGATAGCAGCGATGTGTATTAATTATTACAATTAAATGATGATTAGAGATATGGTGGATGAGTAGGATTATTTTGGGGCTATATGTAGGGACCAGGTATTTGCGTAAAAACACTTTGAAATAATTCTTAGAATATTTCTGGAGTTGGGTGCTGAGATGGCGTCCAATTCTGGGGCATGGTGTGCCCAGAATTAATTTTTAAAAAAAATGTAAAGTGATTTTATATTATGCACAAGTATTTAACTAAAGAAAACTAGATTTCTCCTAAACAGTTGATCAGATCAGAAATTTGTGACCACAGTTGGGTTTGAAATGTGGTGTTTCCCCTAGAGCAACATAAAGTAAGTCGGTGCAGGACGTTTAGACCCAACTCTTGGTGGAAGTGTGTTAAATGGATAAATAAAATTATTAATTTATTAATTTAATAGCTCAAACCCAAAATAAATCAGGTATAAGTGCTCATATGAAAAATATAATGCCATCTATGAGCTCAGAACGTAGGCATTACTCTAGGTATTGTATAATTATTTTCGGTGTCAGGTGATCGGATTATGCGCCATCGTGGGAAAATAATTAAATAATTAAATGATTAATTATTAAATTATTTTATTAAAAACCCTTCTAACCTAATTAAGAGTAATAAATTCTCATTTTAGAGTAATTCTCTCATAACGTTGGGATCTCCAACTACTCATCTCTTTTCCTTCCAATTGATGAACTACGAAAAACAATGGCGTAACATTTGATTCAAGCAGATCGAGGCGTGATGAATCAACGACTCTCCTCCTCTATTAGTAATCAGGTTCTACATTATAAAAATATTCATGTTTGATGTTGTAATTTTCTTGGTGGATTTCTGATCCTAATATAATTTTCATGACAAATGGAAATTAAATTTTTTTGAATGATTTAATTCACATATCGAGAAAAAAAATTATTCGAATAAATTCTATTCCCATTTATCTTGAATTTGGAATTATTAAATTATGATAAGTTTATAACTATCAATTCCTACCATTATTGAGTCTCAAAAATGATGGACATCAATTTTTCGGTTTAGTACATCTTATACCTCCATTCAATGTGCAATCGAGGTCATTTTATTTTGGGACCATGGGGCAACAATATCCCAAAACAAACATATTAGTCCACAAAAAATGTCAAAACAACATAATTAGCATTGAGATTTAGAAATAATACAAAGATGAAATTGATTTATTTCATCCACATATCTACACAACGAAAGCATGGTGGGTGGAAGAAGCTAGAGGCGGCCAATTCAGGATCAAGCAGTGGTATGGGAGTTGGTGTGTGATGGATCGTAGTGGCGACACATGCGAGGACCGTCGAGAGGGAAGCGCATGTGGCTTCAGGCAGTGCGTCTTTCTTGAGGTGATGTGGTGTGGAAGGATGGAGGCAAGACGGCCTAGGTAGAAGTAGGTGGTGGTTGTCATTCTGGGTGTGCATAAGAAACCTATAGTTACAGTCGGTGGAGGATAAATCATGAAAGGAGGAGAGGCGGTGTGTGAAATATGTTAATTAGATAGAGAAACTGAAACCTGATAACAATCATATAAAAAAAGAAGAGAAATAAATAATAAATGATGATTAAATTGGGAGGTATACATTGTAGATTAGATATTGTAAGTATTTGATCATGGGTGTTGAATTGAAGGAATAAACTGTTAAAATAATAATAATATAATAATGTAATTATTATTTTTGTTTAGAAAACTGTGTTTCATCAATAATTTATCTCTGCAACATCAGTTTAAAAACCTGTATGTGGCAATGCGACCCTGAATTTGAGATGAAGATTCCTTGTACAATAATGGATTCCTTTTTTGGATTTTTGGATCGGGTACTCGAAATGCTTGAGAAATAATAGATTTAATAATATTATTAAATCATCGACCCTTCATAAATCCTACGTGTGATGTCTAATTGAAGTGTCGTTAGTTGCAGTGTGACCCTATCTTTATGATGGTTGATTCAAGTCCAATATTGAATATTAGATTATGATTTGTGTTTCGGGCCTTTGAAACACCCAAATAACAATATTGTTGTGGTTGTTGTGGAATGTTGCATCGGTTGTAACACTCTTATATGACATCGGAATGGCGAACCATCCACAAAATCAGGACCCTGACATTAAGGCAGACTGTTCAAGAATAATTGAGGGAGTTTAATCTCGAATTAAGGTGTATACCCCTTGAAGCTGGTTCACATGAATTACGGTGGACTGCAACCTTTTCATCGGGTATCCATTCGGGAATAACGAGTAGTCGATCCCCTGTGTTTTTATGAGAGGATCAAAACTGTGAGATCCCTATAATTTGTTTCTAGACCATGGTTGTAGAGACCCGAAGCTTGACGTACATGGACTTTACATTACTTTTGCGGAATACTTAGTACATAACAAAAACACACACACAAGGATCGTAATAGTTTAGTGTCTTTGGAACCTCGGAACGTAATCTTCTAATCGTGGTGAAAGATCTTCAATATCTCCCATAAAGATCTTCCCTTTTTTTTACCTAAAAACCTTTCTTTATATCCTGGGGAAATGAAAACATAAAAGGGTGAGCTCAAATGCTCAGTAAGGGTAAACAAAATAAATATCAATCACATCATATACATAAGAACATAGCTTTTGGAAATCTTAACCTGCAAAAGAGCTCATAATATCATAACATGGGATAAATCATAGAAGTGAAAATGAAATCATAACTTAAAACATTACTCATTGTGGAATACACACATAATCATAGAGAATCATTTCTTGTTAGTCAAGACTCATTGCCAAGACTATCTTAGTGGACAAAGTCCCTTTCTGAATCGAGTAATCCTCGTTTCAGTCCTGTTTCACTGAACCGGTATAACCTACCATTCCAGCCATGTCTATCTCATGAGATATAAAATCTTTACCCAATGCATTGGAGGGAGATATAGGTCCCACCCATCTCTTAATGAATCCTTTCTTATGTGTGCCACAAAATCATAAATCATACATCATGGCATAACCCATGTAATAAAAATGGGATTCTTAAACAACATGACATCATAAAACCATTCATATAAGATAAAGGAATTAATAAACATAATTCCATCACAACATAGTCAAATCAATGTAAAAATATGGATAGAAACAGAACCCTTTATTATCTTAGATGTAAAATACTTTTGATAAAACACTTGAAATGAATTCTTGAGGAAAATATCCTTTCTTCTTTAAAATCAATTTCTTTTCACAAAACATCATGCAATTTTAAAAGAAAGAGATTTTATTGAAAATAGTCATGAAATCTTTTAGAGGAGGCTTCATGAAAATAAGGCTTTATAAAACAGTATAAATCCGTTCGTGCCGTATAAGTTAAAAAAAACATTCTTCGTACTTTTTTCGGAAAAGTCAAAAAGTACCTCGTACGAAAAACGAAAAAAGATTCCTTTCATATCCTTTACTAAAAACTCATAGAAGGGTAAAATTGGATTTAAACAATTGTAGGTGGATGGAAATAATATTACATATTGAGGGAACATGGATGTGGATGATAAAATACACCCCAGTAAATACTTACGAATAAACAATCTCGGATAAAAATGAGATTGTGATATTTCCCTTACCTTAGGTCCAATTTGCTTCGTATGTGTCCGAACCTCCTGTATAATGATTTAAATAATGTCATTGACTTATTACAGAATCATATTCATTATTATGATATCATATATGGTTCACTTATGACATTATATTACCCGTTCTTTTGTAAATTCCATGTTAAAGAAGCGTTTTGGGTAAAATCGTTTCATTTATCGTAGGTGTTTTGACTTGTTGTTCTTGACATCATTATTACTTATATCATGATTTACTTACTTCCAGAATATAAAATATGATTTATATATCATATATATTCAGTATATATATATATATAATAGATAGATAAATAAAATGAAAAACACCGTTCATGGATACGGTAGTCCGTACGTACGCATGAACGCTGTTTTTCTTTCCTTATTGTCTTGAAATGGAAGTAAGTAGATGACATACATATGTATATATATACATAAATCCAGTAGCTTTATAATGTCATATATTTCATTATTATTTCTTATATATACATTATAATCATTCTTAAATGGTTAACATGGAGAATGAATCTCATCGCGTCGTGGAGACGGTAGTCCGTACGTACGCACGAGCGATGATATCATTTCTATAAATATTGAATTGAATTGGAGTGTATTATACAATATATCAGAATCAATATGATGTTGTAATAACTATGTATAGTTATTCTTTACACCATTATACCCATCCATGTAAGGTGGTGGTGGAAAATAGATTACACCACGGCGTGGAGACGGTATTCCGTACGTACGCACGCGCGGTGATTTCTTTTTCCGTAGGACGGATATATGGTGAAATAGGGTTGTTTAATACTTATAATAACATATCAGTATATGAGTGATACTGATGTTATTACTTCATAATGAAACAACCTAATAAGAAGAAGTGGAAGAAGAAATAAAGATGAAAGAATTGGTAACGGTAATTACCTCTTCTTTGAAGTGCCTCTTTGAGACCTCCTCTTAGGGCACTAAAATTGGTCTTTGAGGAAGACCAGAACCTCTAGGATGTTTCTAGGGAAGTGTAGAAGAGATTTTGGCAGGGGTTGTCCGAGCTTGTGTGCTCAAATTGGTGTGAGGAGGAGGGGGAGGACGTGTCCTTTTATAGGGGAGGAGAGGGGCACCTTAGGAATTCTTAAAAATATTAATTTATAATAAATCTAACCCCACATACAAACCTCCAAAAATGACTCATATTCGAAGATTAGATGAGATAGGGTTGTAATCTCATCAACCAATCAAATTTAGACATGTTTGGATATTATTTTAAACCTTATCAATTAGATTTAACTCTAAGTTAAATAATTTAACTTTTACCGTGTCTTTTTGTTTTCTTTCACTATATGGTTAATACACTTACTATAACATGCCAAACGAACCCCAAATTGTTTATTATTAATATATATATATCCTTATCTAAGTCATTTGGCCGAACCTTAGATTTTTAGGAATAAAATAACAATTAGTAATATAATATTTGATTTAAAAACTATTTTGTGTCAATTTTGACACTATTTGATATATGATTTTTATGAAAGTCATAACAGAATTAAATGTTCGAAACAAGTTGATTAAATCAACATTAATATATCATAGTAACCTATAAAATTAGTGTAATTCATAAAAAGTTTCAAATTACATTTATTTTGGTGTTTATAACATCAATTATGTCAATATTTCATTAATAAGATAATTACGGCATCATCGTTGTGTCATAAATAAATTAAATTATTTGATGTCTAAAAATTTACAAATAAAATACCATCATGTAGGAAATCTTTTTAGCTTTCTAATGAATATTTACAATCGAATTTATCTTATGTATAACCCCATATTAAAAATGATTTACTTATTAAACTTTGATTTTAGCTATTTTAACCCTTCTTTAAATAAATTAATAATAAATGTCCTAATCTAATCCAAGTGGGCCTAAATGGTCATATTTTATTCCTAAGTTTGTTTTTGGTCGAATTAAACTTGTCCAATAGAATTAGGACATGTGTTAGGGTAATAGTGATATCATATTTACCCTTAGTTACCCTATTTACTATTAATCGCGGTAAAAAAAAGTAAAAAGTTACTATTCACCAAAAAATTATTTTCATATCTTTGAACCACATTTTAGACCTTGATATTAACCGTGTCTCTCGGATTTTCGAAATTCCATTCACAGAAGCGGTAAAATTAAGTTTTATGCAAAATTCAGTTTTTAACCTACCACTTAGTAGTTTCACTATTCATCAAAAATTGATGTTTTTCAGAAAAATGCCAAAATTTCACCCTAAGCTATAATTGATATTCCGAATTCAAAAATGATTTCTATTTTACAAAATTCCCAACATATAAGTTTCATTAATTAATTTTATAATTAAATCCTGCTGTTAAATCAAATAGCGTGTTTTTAAGAAACAATATCTATCAAAAGATTGACATTTGATTATGTCTGGTTTAAATGTGAAATTACAACCAATGACCAACATTGTATTAAATTGTAAAAATATATTCTAAATATACTTTAAAACCACTCAAATTAATGATTTATCACTATTAATTATTTCGATTAAAAAAGTTGTTTTTAATTATAATTTAGTAATTTTCACTATTCATCAGAATATGAAAGTTATCTGAAAAGTACCAAAATTCCACCTTAGGCTAAATTCGATACTCCGAATCCAAAAATGAAGTCCATTTTGAGAGTTAAAATTTCTAAAATTTAAAAAGTGGTTATTACTATTCATAACGGCTAGTTTTAATAATATTTTAATAGCATATCATTGTTTCGTGAAACTCAGGATTACGTACCACACACGCTATCGAGGAAGGTTGTGATTGCGTGTAATGCAAGGCAAGTCAAGGATGCGTGTTGTGCAAGCTCCTTTTGGTGTACCGTATAACACAAGACATTAGTGAAATTAAAAAGAATATTTTTCATAAAATCTTGGGCTGTTACATTCTACCCCCCTTAAAATGAATTTCGCCCTCGAAATTCGTCGGGGTTATAAATGGTTTACTATTCGAAAGTTTCTTTAATAGAAACCCACATCGTAAAAGGGAATACCAAAACTTGGCTTTAAAAACTAAAGTATGAAATGTAACGATTACCAAAATAAACTAATCACTGGGTTTCCACATAGGTGAAAATATGGATATGGAAGAGAAATCTAACCATCATGTTCTGATGGAGAGTGGTAGAGAACATGGCTATGGAAAAGCCAGTAATCACAAATCCATAGATTTGTGACGATCTAAGGTACCATCTGATTCATCAGGTATAAGAGAACTAGGACAACATTTTTGGTTTTCAAGATCATTTCCCTAAAGTTAAATAATTTGAATTAGAATAAATACTTACTTTATTTTGGTACAATCTCACTTTTGTTCGTGCCTTGAACAATTTCTACTTCATATCTTAAATAAATGAAGTTGAATTTGTTATTTGTGAAGTGTTATCAGATCATGTGATAGAATGACTGTTCATTCCATCTGTCTCAAACAAAAGGTTAGCAAAAGTTATTAAATATACATAAGTCATTCTATAGTGAGATTAATCATATATGGTTCCTAAAATGGACTTATACTTCATATATCATGCTGCTTAATATAATAAAACTAGTTTCTACTAAACAGGGACTTCCTGTAGGCCAGTGGTAGGCGATAAAGGCCAGTCGCACTTCGGTTGTGGGTTCGATTCCTACAGCCTTGTACGAAGCGATGGGCTGTCGCCCGTCCTGCAGGTTGTCCCTTTTTCTAAAACTACGTTACTATAACATCCCATCAATAAAATCGAAAATCTTCTATCCTTAAACAATACTAACTTATGTCCAACATAATCCAGTCTAATCTTTAGGCTTATACATAATACTGCAGTCCACTCTCATAATATAGTGACATCGATTACCAGAGATTTAATACTGTCGTTGATCCCCACATATCATAAGATATGTCTTGTTGGTCACATTCCAAACATTCAAAGTCCTTAATCGTGTATTCTCTTGAATACCTTAGTGAAAACATGAGTGCAGTTAAAAGTTAACACTTTCCACATACCAAAATCCTCAAAATTCTATATACTCAAACCATGATATCACTTAGTCCTTATATCAATCATGAGCTCATGAATACCATCAAACATTTAATTTTCTCCTTATCCCTTTATTATGCGCATATCATCTACATTCCAAAAATATCTGAATAACCTTTCATGGATACTGGTAACATTAATCATACACTTTCAAAACACAAGGAAAGACAACAGTGTAACAATCCATAGATGTCTCTTTATTCCAAAATTACACATGATAAACATGTAATCATTCCACTACATTCTCAAACCATTGACCGAGCTTCAAAAATTCTTTCATCTCACATATCATTTGTAGTCTCTTCATCATCATCCACATAAATACTACCCATATGACCATACTGATTCTCTTTATGAGTCTTTCCCTTATGGCATTTGTTTGCATAATGCCCATACATTCCACATTTAAAACACTTAACCATTTTTGATGTCGTAGCAATACCATTATCCTCATCCATGGTGTTAACCGACCCTTTTCCTTTGCACTTACTTGCTTTGTGTCCTTCTTTTCCACACCCAAAGCATCTTCCAGTTCCCTTGAAACATTCTCCTTGATGCCTCTTCCCACATGATTTACATAGGGGAAATTGAACTTTCTTTCCTCTATGATCATCATGGAACTCCATCTTTCTCTTATTAGTCGAGTCAGGAAACTTACCAAATTTTACTTTATTGATCATGTTGTGAGATTGCTGATTCGGCATAATAATGATGTTTGGACATCCAAATCCCATTTCATTTGGTTTCTCATGAAGAATATCATTCCATTGTCCATCATATCCTCCATTATTGTGAATCATCTTGTTTCCAGCCATTTTCTAAAACCCAAACAGAATAGTGTTAGATGCAAAAATCGTAATAAAGGGGGAGTAACTTAAATATCTATCATCTTTGGTTTAATCTAATATCGTTACCATAGTTCTAGAACTATATCCTATACGTATACTTATCCTTAGGGGCATCCCTAGACATACCTTAGAAATATCTCTAGGGATCTCACTAACGTTTTCGCATCCTAGTTTCCAAAGGTTGACTAAACCTTTCCTCTGATACCAACTGTAGAGACCCGAAGCTTGACGTACATGGACTTTACATTACTTTTGCGGAATACTTATTACATAACAAAAACACACACACAAGGATCGTAATAGTTTAGTGTCTTTGGAAACTCGGAACGTAATCTTCTAATCGTGGTGAAAGATCATCAATATCTCCCATAAAGATCTTCCCTTTTTTTACCTAAAAACCTTTCATTATATCCTGGGGAAAAGAAAACATAAAAGGGTGAGCTCAAATGCTCAGTAAGGGTAATCAAAATAAATATCAATCACATCATATACATAAGAACATAGCTTTTGGAAATCTTAACCTGCAAAAGAGCTCATAATATCATAACATGGGATAAATCAAAGAAGTGAAAATGAAATCATAACTTAAAACATTACTCATTGTGGCATACACACATAATCATAGAGAATCATTTCTTGTTAGTCAAGACTCATTGCCAAGACTATCTTAGTGGACAAAGTCCCTTTCTGAATCGAGTAATCCTCGTTTCAGTCCTGTTTCACTGAACCGGTATAACCTACCATTCCAGCCATGTCTATCTCATGAGATATAAAATCTTTACCCAATGCATTGGAGGGAGATATAGGTCCCACCCATCTCTTAATGAATCCTTTCTTATGTGTGCCACAAAATCATAAATCATACATCATTGCATAACCCATGTAATAAAAATGGGATTCTTAAACAACATGACATCATAAAACCATTCATATAAGATAAAGGAATTCATAAACATAATTCCATCACAACATAGTCAAATCAATGTAAAAATATGGATAGAAACAGAACCCTTTATTATCTTAGATGGAAAATACTTTTGATAAAACACTTGAAATGAATTCTTGAGGAAAATATCCTTTCTTCTTTAAAATCAATTTCTTTTCACAAAACATCATGCAATTTTAAAAGAAAGAGATTTTATTGAAAATAGTCATGAAATCTTTTAGAGGAAGCTTCATGAAAATAAGGCTTTATAAAACAGTATAAATCCGTTCGTGCCGTATAAGTTAAAAAAAACATTCTTCGTACTTTTTTCGGAATAGTCAAAAAGTACCTCGTACGAAAAACGAAAAAAGATTCCTTTCATATCCTTTACTAAAAACTCATAGAAGGGTAAAATTGGATTTAAAAAATTGTAGGTGGATGGAAATAATATTACATATTGAGGGAACATGGATGTGGATGATAAAATACACCCCAGTAAATACTTACGAATAAACAATCTCGGATAAAAATGAGATTGTGATATTTCCCTTACCTTAGGTCCAATTTGCTTCGTATGTGTCCGAACCTCCTGTATAATGATTTAAATAATGTCATTGACTTATTACAGAATCATATTCATTGTTATGATATCATATATGGTTCACTTATGACATTATATTACCCGTTCTTTTGTAAATTCCATGTTAAAGAAACGTTTTGGGTAAAATCGTTTCATTTATCGTAGGTGTTTTGACTTGTTGTTCTTGACATCATTATTACTTATATCATGATTTACCTACTTCCAGAATATAAAATATGATTTATATATCATATATATTCAGTATATATATATATATAATAGATAGATAAATAAAATGAAAAACACCGTTCATGGAGACGGTAGTCCGTACGTACGCATGAACGCTGTTTTTCTTTCCTTATTGTCTTGAAATGGAAGTAAGTAGATGACATACATATGTATATATATACATAAATACAGTAGCTTTATAATTTCATATATTTCATTATTATTTCTTATATATACTTTATAATCATTCTTAAATGGTTAACATGGAGAATGAATCTCATCGCGTCGTGGAGACGGTAGTCCGTACGTACGCACGAGCGATGATATCATTTCTATAAATATTGAATTGAATTGGAGTGTATTATACAATATATCAGAATCAATATGATGTTGTAATAACTATGTATAGTTATTCTTTACACCATTATACCCATCCATGTAAGGTGGTGGTGGAAAATAGATTACACCACGGCGTGGAGACGGTATTCCGTACGTACGCACGCGCGGTGATTTCTTTTTCCGTAGGATGGATAGATGGTGAAATAGGGTTGTTTAATACTTATAATAACATATCAGTATATGAGTGATACTGATGTTATTACTTCATAATGAAACAACCTAAGAAGAAGAAGTGGAAGAAGAAATAAAGATGAAAGAATTGGTAACGGTAATTACCTCTTCTTTGAAGTGCCTCTTTGAGACCTCCTCTTAGGGCACTAAAATTGGTCTTTGAGGAAGACCAGAACCTCTAGGATGTTGCTAGGGAAGTGTAGAAGAGATTTTGGCAGGGGTTGGCCGAGCTTGAGTGCTAAAATTGGTGTGAGGAGGAGGGGGAGGAGGTGTCCTTTTATAGGGGAGGAGAGGGGCACCTTAGGAATTCTTAAAAATATTAATTCATAATAAATCTAACCCCACTTAAAAACCTCCAAAAATGACTCATATTCGAAGATTAGATGAGATAGGATTGTAATCTCATCAACCAATCAAATTTAGACATGTTTGGATATTATTTTAAACCTTATCAATTAGATTTAACTCTAAGTTAAATAATTTAACTTTTACCGTGTCTTTTTGTTTTCTTTCACTATATGGTTAATACACTTACTATAACATGCCAAACGAACCCCAAATTGTTTATTATTAATATATATATCCTTATCTAAGTCATTTGGCCGAACCTTAGATTTTTAGGAATAAAATAACAATTAGTAATATAATATTTGATTTAAAAACTATTTTGTGTCAATTTTGACACTATTTGATATATGATTTTTATGAAAGTCATAACAGAATTAAATGTTCGAAACAAGTTGATTAAATCAACATTAATATATCATAGTAACCTATAAAATTAGTGGAATTCATAAAAAGTTTCAAATTACATTTATTTTGGTTTTATAACATCAATTATGTCAATATTTCATTAATAAGATAATTACTGCATCATCGTTGTGTCATAAATAAATTAAATTATTTGATGTCTAAAAATTTACAAATAAAATACCATCATGTAGGAAATCTTTTTATCTTTCTAATGAATATTTACAATCGAATTTATCTTATGTATAACCCCATATTAAAAATGATTTACTTATTAAACTTTGATTTTAGCTATTTTAACCCTTCTTTAAATAAATTAATAATAAATGTCCTAATCTAATCCAAGTGGGCCTAAATGGTCATATTTTATTCCTAAGTTTTTTTTTGGTCGAATTACACTTGTCCAATAGAATTAGGACATGTGTTAGGGTAATAGTGATATCATATTTACCCTTAGTTACCCTATTTACTATTAACCGCGGTAAAAAAAAGTAAAAAGTTACTATTCACCAAAAAATTATTTTCATCTCATTGAACCACATTTTAGTCCTTGATATTAACCGTGTCTCTCGGATTTTCGAAATTCCATTCACAGAAGCGGTAAAATTAAGTTTTATGCAAAATTCAGTTTTTAACCTACCACTTAGTAGTTTCACTATTCATCAAAAATTGAAGTTTTTCAGAAAAATGCCAAAATTTCACCCTAAGCTATAATTGATATTCCAAATTCAAAAATGATTTCTATTTTACAAAATTCCCAACATATAAGTTTCATTAATTAATTTTATAATTAAATCCCGCTGTTAAAACAAATAGCGTGTTTTTAAGAAACAATATCTATCAAAAGATTGACATTTGATTATGTCTGGTTTAAATGTGAAATTACAACCAATGACCAACATTGTATTAAATTGTAAAAATATATTCTAAATATACTTTAAAACCACTCAAATTAATGATTTATCACTATTAATTATTTCGATTAAAAAAGTTGTTTTTAATTATAATTTAGTAATTTTCACTATTCATCAGAATATGAAAGTTATCCGAAAAGTACCAAAATTTCACCTTAGGCTAAATTCGATACTCCGAATCCAAAAATGAAGTCCATTTTGAGAGTTAAAATTTCTAAAATTTAAAAAGTGGTTATTACTATTCATAACGGCTAGTTTTAATAATATTTTAATAGCATATCATTGTTTCGTGAAACTCAGGATTACGTACCACACACGCTATCGAGGAAGGTTGCGATTGCGTGTAATGCAAGGCAAGTCAAGGATGCGTGTTGTGCAAGCTCCTTTTGGTGTACCGTATAACACAAGACATTAGTGAAATTAAAAAGAATATTTTTCATATAATCTTGGGCTGTTACAATGGTGTGTGCCCCAAGAGATATAATTCATATGATGTGGGGTGATATGAAAATTTTCCATTGTATGTAAATTCAAAAAAATGAATAGTCGATCTTGTACATTTGTCTCCAAGGATCGCAACGGTCTGACCTATTTGGTTATCAAGTTCCATTTGAGGAGGCCTGCGAGTAGAAGTACGGTTTCACCCATCACATTAACAATGAGAATTTCTTGATGGAAAACCTTTTGAATATAGATGTCATGTACTCTGGGTGTACACTTGCATTCCTAAAGGGTACATGATTGGAAACTTAGTACCCGAGTATAGAAAGGTACACAACTAGATGATGAGGCGAGGCCGCACAACGTGTGGTCCCAACACACACCGTTTACAACTTTACAAATCATTTAGCTCTTGAATATCGTTATTCTGGACCCAGTATTTGGCATATGAGTAGCCTATCCTATTTTTTCACGTATACTATGATGGTGCCCCCTATAGTGGATTTTGAGATATGATGGGAGATGTTCAGGGTGCGACGCCTATTCAGGGTGACACCTGATGATTGTAGCGGCATGTTTTCTTAATGTTACCATCCAGCAAGGATGATCAGTGTTCCTCAAGTATTTTTTAGGGGTACCATTCAGTGGGGATTATCTGAGTTCCTCAATGATTTTCCAAGGGGTACCATCTAGCGGGGATGGCCAGAGTTCCTCAATGTTTTTCTAAGGCATACCATCTTCCAGGGATAATCGGGGTTCCTCGGTGTTTTTTGAGAGGTACCATCTAGCAAGGCTGGCCAGTGATACCTAGTGCTTTCTGAGAGGTACCATCTACTTGGGATGACCAGTGCTACTTCGAGTTGACCCTCTCGCTAGGCCGAGTAGCGTAGTCCCCAAGGAGAAACCGAGATGGCTGATAGTGTAGTCCCCAAAAAGACACCGGGATTACCGAGAGCATAGTCCCTGATGATATACTGGGATTACCTAGAGCATACTCCCCAAAGAGATACCAGGATAACCCATAGTGTAGTCCTTGAGGAGATACGAGGTTGACCTAGAGCATAGTCCCGGACGAGATATTGGGATTACCTAGAGCATAGTCCCCCTACGAGATATAAGGTTGACCCAGAGTGTAGCCCCCGGGGAGATATCAGGCTAGCCCTCCCGGCAGGTCGGGTAGTGTAGTTCCCAATGGTTTAGAGAATACCCTCAATCGTGTGACACAAAAGTAACATAGGGTTCGACATACCAAAGTAATCACAAGGAATACGGGCACTTTCACCATTGAGACACGTCCTTGTGATGCATCATAATACCGTGAGGGAGAGTCTGTTCCGTCCAATGCAGAGAGTATCTAGGTTCAGTGATTTGAGCCACTATGACATGGGCATCTTGGGAATATGTGATGAGGTTTAGGGCATTACAGATGGTTTAAATGGAATATTTGGCTACTCAATTTCATGGGCTGAGCTGTGTGATCAAGATCACATTACTCTCTAGTTTGGGTTTCTTTGACTAAGCACATATATATATATAAATATATATATATATATATCCTATATTCAAACCCAACTCCATGGGCATTGGCTACTCTCCTTCTAAGAGAGACAATGATTCATGGGGTATGCCAAGTGGTTTCCATGTCTAGCTTCTCATTGTTGTCTGAGTCTACTCTCCTTTTATATAAAGCTAATATTTGACAACGATTTTATCTCCTAGCCGCTTTGAGCTCCTTGTGTTTGGATTAGTCTACATTCTTTCTCCTATTGGGTTGAGATGTACTCCTATTAATTTTAAGTGTACCTTGTTCCTACACTAGTCTTATTACATTTTATATCCTAGTGATCCACTATTCAGTACCTCTCATGCTTCTCCCTCGATCCTTCGAGAATCCTACTAAATATTCTCACACTCACCCCTACATGGGTTTTTCACGCATTTGGTGTTCCCTAGAATATGATAGACTGATTTATCATGATATCAGAGAAGCTTAGGGATATGAGGTGCTTGGACCGCATGTGGTGTTTGTAACTTGGGATTCAGGAGTGGGAGTCTCCCAGATGTCATTCTTTTTCACATGTTTTCAGGTTGTGGTACTTTTCTAGTTGGGTGTGTATTTAGGCCCTTTCCATTTCAGCTTTACATTTCATGTAATATACTGTTTAGAGGGTGATGAAAATATGTTTGGTACACATTTTTTCAATGTTATACCTTGCTTTATTTTCCTCTGAACTTTTTCATTAAGTTGACTACATCTGTGTGTACAGTTTCATAGGAAAAGTACGACCCTAGTTCTTTGTGCCTTTGGTGTTAGCCCCTAGCCCCTGGGCTGTGGAGGCGGGCTTGGGGTAGTTGCGGATTGATCCCGGTAAGGTCCAGGTTGTGACAAATTGGTATCAGAGGTGGTTTGACACTTGGGAAATTGTTGGAGTTTTTCTCTGAATAGGTCTTTATTGGGTTTAGGGCAACATTATCAATGTGACTCGAGAGCATCTCTCTGGCCATAAAGTCTTGTAATGGTATGGGCAGTCGATGTATCCATTCAATAGGACCTCGATTACACACTTGCTGACTCGGGGGGACTAAGACACTTGTTGTAAGGAATAATGGTACGTGAATCATAAAATATTGAGTCTTTGACTGTCCTTCTTGAGTCCGCTCCCCACATCAGTTTGATATATATATATATATATATGCTCACCTGACCGTGGTACTCGTTGATAACATTCAAGATGTCTCCACGATGACAGCCACCTAGGATACATGCTATGGTTCATGACAATAATCCAATGAGCCAAGAGGCCTCAGTTCATGACCCATCATGTGAGAACCTTTCTCCAGATGGGAAGGTAACAGTACCCCTAATTATTGAGTAGACGACAGCCCCAACAGAGTAGGTTGAGGACGTGTATACTCTGAGCGCACTTCGTGAGTTTCAGAACCAGATACCGATGATGCTCTACAGTGATCCATACCCTCAGACAGGGAAGGTTTGACTGGAGTCAGTGTTTCACCTCTTCAGGCTTGTACAAACATCGGCAGAACATATGGTGGCACTAGCAGTTGACATTTTCCATGGAGCAGCAGGATGTTGGTGGAGCTTGGTTACTCAGACACATGATGAGATATCATTATTGTGATATTACTTTTAGAAGCTATTTTTAATGTATTTATACCCCTCCTTCTTTCTCTCCATTCAACATCATAAGCTCCTCTAGTTACGGCAGGGAGGGATAATGATGACTGAGTATGTGACTAGGTTCATAGACCTTGTGTGCTACTCTCTATAGATGATCTAAAACAGCTACTTTTGAGCATGAAATATTGATCAGGGACTCCATAGAGAGATTCATGATATCATATTAACCTTATGTATCCTGACCTATGCCGAGGTGCTGGAGTAGGAACTCCTGGTTGTGAGCTTCCAATCAAGCCATACGACTGGTTGTGACAGTGATCGCAATAGTGCTGATATGGTTGCTCTAGATAGAAGATGCCATGTGATGAGATCACAACATAGGAGATCATCTCATGATAATTCTAAGGAATGTGGTCATCTGGGGCCCAGAAAATATAGTGGAAATGTTGTAGAATAATCCATCAGACATGGTCACTCACGGTAAGGTTGTGTAGATGTTTCCCTTAGTGAGAAGTAAAGGAAGTCCCAGACTCACCTAGTGATAGATGTTTCATAACATTTAACTTCTCTGCAGCTGTCCCTTATGGAGTAGTAGGGTACAAATTTTCTTCAGTCAATGGTGTTGGCTCCTTCTCTTCTTGAGCATGTAAGGGAGTCTCAGTTGTGATGAACCAACTCTGTAATCCTGCGTGAAAATATTTCCTTTTGTATTTCGCCATATATATATTTTGAAAAAGGGAATCACGAGACCCTGTTATAGTGGAAAACATTGATTACAGTTGTGACATGGGACGTAGAGGTTTGGTCAGGGGGACAATTTATCCCCTCAGATCTATCAAGTCATTCAATACTGTGGAAGGAGATGGTTAGTTTGCATACCTCATTGACTTACCCCAAATATTTGGAGTGGGTATATGAAATCTTACATGTGTCACAAATGAAGAGATAAATTTGTGTTCCTATACACATCATCAACTGAATAATGCCTTATGAAGGTGTACTATCACATTGGTCCAAATTCTATGGCAGCCAAGAAATGTACAATTATCCTTGTGAATGGGGGATATAAGTGTGGGTTTGGTATCCTGAGTTGCTACCATTGTTTTTCTTTTTGAGGATGAAAATATTAAATGAGGGAATGATATAGAAACCCTTCTATTTCCATTTAAGACTTTCAATTATTTCTATGAATATTTCTTGAGTTGGGCGCGGAGACTGAATGAAATTTCGTGGCCTTGTGTTCCAGGAATTAATTTTTACAAAATTGCTAATTATTTTTATATTAAAAACACATAGTTAACTAAAGAAAACATGATATATGTTAAACGGTTCACCGAAATAAAAATATGATACCACGGTTGGGTCTGGAATGCGGGTTTTCCCCTAGGCGTGGCATAAAATAAGCCAGAATGGGATGTCCAGACCCGTCACTTAGTGGTGATATGTTAAATGGAAAAATAAATTTATAAAATTATTAATTTAATAGATCAAACAAGAATAACTCATGAATGAGGTCTCATATGATAAATCTAAAGCCACCGATGATCTCAGAACATAGGTTTTACACTAGGAAGGTTAAAAAAAATTTAGCGTCGGGTGTTCGACTTATGCACCATAATGGGAAAATAAGTAAATAATTATATGATTATTTGTTTAATTATTTTAATAAAACCCTTTTAAGATAATTGAGTGTTATATATTCTCTTTTTAAAGGAATTCTCTCATAACCCTTGGATCTCCAACAACTCTTCTCTTTTCTTTCCTGTTGATGAATGAAGGAAAACAACGATGAAAGATTCGATGAAAATGGATCGAGGTGTGATGAATCAATGGGTCTCCTCCCTTGTTGGAAAGCATATTCTACATTAGAAAACGATTCTTGTTTGATGTAGGAATTTTTTTTGTAAATTTATTATCCTAAATGAATATTCATGACTAACAAGAATTAAATTTGTTAGAATGATTTTATTCATGGACCGAACCCAAAAAAAGTGTTTGAATAAATGCTATTATTGCTTATCTTGAATTTGGAATTATTAGAGTATTATATGTATTTATATGTCAATTCCTATCATTCATGAGTCTCGAAAATGATGGCCATCAATTTTTGTGTTTTTTTACATCATATTAATCTATTGTACGTGCAATTTTGATCAATTAATTTTGGGACTGTAGTGAAATAATATAAAAAACAAACATATTAGTCCGCAACAAATTTATGATCAACATAATCCACACATCAGTTTGGCAATCAAACAGATATGAAATCGAGGGGTTTCACCCACAAATCTATGCAATGAAAGCATGGTGGGTGGTAGCAGCTAGTAGGGGCTAGTTAGGGATTGCGTGGTTGACAGGGAGAGGGCGTGCGATGGCTCGTATTGGCATCGCATGTGAGGATGTTCGAGCGGGAAGCTGAGGCGCCTCCAGGTGGTACTGCTAGCTTGAGGCGCGGTGGTGTGGTAGGCTGGAGGCATAGTAGCCCGAGTAGATGGATGTGGTAGTGGCCATTCATGGTGTGCAAATGAAACAAACAGTTAGGTTTTGGGGAGGATAACTAATGAAAGGTGGAGTGGTGACATGGAGAATATTTAATTTGAGAGAGAAACTAAAACATAATAATGACAAAAAAAAGAAGAGAAATAAATGATGAAGGATGAGTAAATTCGGAGCTATGCACTGTACATAAGATATTTAAAGGATTTGTGCATGGAGGTTGAATTGAATAAAGAAATGGTCAATGGAAATTATAATAATATAATAATGTTGTTATTATTTTTGTTGGGAAACTCATGTTTCATGCATTACTTATCCGTGCGACATCTGTTTGATGAACCATCTGCTGTAATGTGACCTAGACTTCAAGATAGACATTCCATGTCCAATATTGGATGAATTTTTCGGATTATCAGATCAGGTACCCAAAATGCTCAGGAAATAATTGATTTAATATTATTATTAAATCTTCGACCCTTCATAACTACTACGTGCGACGTCCGATTGACCTGTCGTCAGCGGTGACATGAACATGTCTATAAGAGGGTCGATTCATGTCTAATGTTGAATATTAAATTATGAATTGTGTCGTGGGACATCGAAACACCATAATAATAAAAATATTGTCATTGTTGTGTAATGCTACATCGGTCCTAACTCCCTTATACGACATCTAATTGGAGAACCGGCAGCGACATCATGACCCAGACATTGAGGAAGACTTTTCAAAATTTATTGCAGGTGTTTAATCCAGTGTTGAGGTGTGGTCCCCACAATTCTGATTCACACGCATTACAGTGGCATACGACCATTTTGACGGGTATCCGTTCGGGGTGAACAAGTAGTCGATATCATTTGTTTGTATGAGAGGATCACAATGGAGATATCCATATAATTTGTTTTGGGACAAAGGTGTGGTCCCCAAGTAACAACATTCATGTGAAATGCGACGATATACGACTTTTCCATCAGATTTATTTTCAAAATGAACAAATAGTTGATATTGTACGTTTTTCTCCAAGGATCGGAACAGTTTGACCCGTTTGGTCAGCTAATGCTATTTGAGGAGGCCTACAAGTAAAAGTACTATTTCACCCGTCATGTTAACAATGATAATTACATGCTCATAAACCATTTGGAAAGGGATGTCATGTACTCTGAGAATACACTTGCACACCTATGGGGAACTTGATTTGTAGTTTAGTACATGAGTATTGGAAGGTACACATCCTGACAAAGATGTGAGGCTACAAAACGTGTGGGCCCCATACACATCATGTATCAGTTTATGAGTCTTCTATCTCTTGTATTTCTTTCTTTTGGACCCAGACATTGGTATATGCAAATCCAATCCTGAGTGTTTTTTCACGTAGAATGTGATCGTACCCTCCATAGTTTATTTTGAGATATGATGGGAGATGTTCAGGGTGTGACACCAATTTGGGGTGACACTTGATGACTGCAGCGGCGTGTTTTTTGAGAAGTACCATCCATCAGGGATGATCAGAGTTACTTGATGCTTTTCCAAGGTGTATAATCCAACAGGGATGATTAGAGATCCTCAATGTTTTTTTGAGGGGTACCATCGAGCGTGGATGATCAGAGTTCCACGATGATTTTGCGAGACATACCAACCAGAAAAAATGATTAGTGTTCTTCAATCCTTTTCTGAGAGGTACCATCAATAAGGGATGAACACTAATCCTCAGAGCATTCTAAGAGGTACCATATAATAGGGATGACCAGTGTAGTTTCGGGCTGACCCTCCTGCCAGACTAGGAAGCGTAGTCCCCAAAGAGATATTGGGATGACCGAGAGGGTAGTCCCTGACGAGATACCAGTGTGACAAAGAGCGTAGTCCCCGATGAGATACTGGGCTGACCTAGTGCGTAGTCCCCGAGGAGATACCGGGTTGACCCATAGCGTGGTCCCTGATGAGTTACCGGGCTGACCCAGAGCGTTGTCCCCGAAGATATACCGAGATGACCCAGAGTGTAGTCCCCGAGGATATATCAGGCCGACCCTCCCAGTAGGCTGGGTAGTGTAGTCCTTGATGGTTCATCGAATACCCTCAACCATGTGACATAGTGGTGACGCATGGTTTTACTTACCTATGGTCCAAAAACGAATAGGGAGACATTCCCCAATAAGGCGTGTCCTTGTGGTGTGACCAAAAACTGTGCGGGCGAGTTAGTGCCGCCCAAAGAGGATAGTATCGAGGTGTAGTGATTTGGGCCCCTTTGTCTTGAGCTTCCTACGAAGATGTGATAAGGCGATGGGAATTGCAGATGGTTTTACATAAAACTGTTGGCTACTCACATTCTTGGGCTGAGCTGCGAGATAGAAATCCCCTTAATCCCTTGTTTGGAATGCATTGACTAAGCACATATATATATATATATATATATATATCTTGTTTCTAGTGCCCACTCATTGGGCTTTGGCTACTCCCCATCCAAGATAGGTGAAGACACGGGGGGTACGCCATGTGATTTCCATGTCTAGATTCATGTGGTTGGACGATTCCACTATTTTTCTATAGATAGAAAATATTTGGAGAGGATTTTATCTTCTCACCATATGGATCTCCTTTTGTTTTGATTGGTCTATTTTCACTCTCTTGTTGGGTTGAGATGTACTCCAATTCACTTTTATGGTACCTTGTACATATATTGTTTATCATCTATTTATATATCAGTGCTCCCCTATTCATTACCTCTCTTCCCATTCCCTCGATCCTTCGGAGAATCTTACTGAGTATTCTCATACTCACCCTTGCTTGAGCTTTTCCCGCATTTGGTGTTCCCTTGCAGATGACAGACTTGTTGATCATGATATCCTAAGAGCGTAGGGATATATGGTGTTTTTACCACGTACGGTGGTTGTATCTTGGGATTTAGGAGTGAGACTCTCCCAGTTGTTTTACTTCATCACCTATTGAAAGGTAATGGAATCTTTCTAGACTGGTGTGTATTTTTCACCATTCATGTTCAACATTACTTTTCGTGTAATTGTACTATTTAGAGTTTGATGCATATTTGTCTGGTTTCCCTTTTTTCACTATTATTATTTTATTCATTTTGTTATGCACTTTTTCATTGATTTGACTGCACATATGTGTAATTTTTCTTATGAAAAGGCCTCCCCTAGTTTTTTTTCCTTTGACACTAGTCGCCAACCCATGTCCTAGGAGGCGGGCTTGGGGTAGTTGAAACATGAGCCCGGTATGGGTCAGTGTAACACCCCGAGATTTTATGAAAAATATTCTTTTTAATTTCATTAATGTATTGTGTTTTATGCTACACCAAAATGAGTTTGCACAACACGCATCCTTGATTTTCCTTGTACTATACGCAATCACGACCTTCCTCGATAGCATGTGTAGTACGCAACAACGAGTTTCACTAAACAACAATATGCTATTATTAAAACTAGCCGTTATGAATAGTAACAACAACTTTTTGAAATTTTATAAATTTTATTTTTCAAAATGGACTTCATTTTTGGATTCGGAATATCGAAATTAGCCTAGGATGAAATTTTGGTATTTTTCAGAAAACTTTTAATTTTTGATGAATAGTGAAACCACTAAGTGGTAGTTAAAAAACTGAATTTTTCATAGAACATAATTTTACCGCTTCTGTGAGTGGAATTTATAAAATCCGAGAGACATGGTTAATATCAAGGACTAAAATGTGGTTCAATGAGATGAAAATAATTTTTGGTGAATAGTAACTTTTTACTTTTTTTTACCACGGTTAAAAGTAAATAGGGTAATTAAGGGTAAAGATGATATTATTATTACCATAACACATGTCCTAATTCTGTTGGATAAGTGTAATTCGACCAAAAACAAACTTAGGAATAAAATATGACCATTTAGGCCCACTTGGATTAGATTAGCACATTTATTATTAATTTATTTTAAGAAGGGTTAAAATAGTTAAAATCAAAGTTTAATAATTAAATAATTTTTAATATGGTGTTATACATAAGATTAATTCGACTATAAATATTAATTAGAAATCTAAAAATATTTCCTACATAATGGTATTTTATTTGTAATTTTTAGACATTAAATAATTTAATTTATTTATGACACAATGATGATGCAGTAATTATTTTATTAATGAAATATTGACATAATTGATGTTATAAACACCAAAATAAATGTAATATGAGACTTTTTATGAATTCCAATAATTTTATAGGTTAATATGACATGTTATTATTGATTTAATTTACGTTTTTCTAACTTATCATTCTGTTATGAGTTTCACAAAAATCAATTACTAAATAGTGTCAAAATTGACATAAAATAGTTTTTAAAACAAATATTATATTATTAATTGTTATTTTATTCCTAAAAATCTAAGGATCGGCCAAATGACTTAGATAAGGTTATATATATTAATAATAAACAATTTGTGGTTCGTTTGGCTTCTTATAGTATGTTTATTAACCTTATGGTGTAAGAACACAAGAAGACACGGTAAAAGTAAAATTATTTAACTTAATGATAAATCTAAATGATAAGGTTAAAATAGGAACCTAAAATTTTCTAAATTCTATTAGATGAGAAGATTTCGACCCATACCCACCTTATCCACGAAATAAATCAATTTGGAGATATTTAAAATCGAACTTGACGTTATAATAAAATAATATGTTTTGTTATTCCAAAGGTGCCCCTCTCCTCCCTTATAAAAGGGCACATCCTCCCTCACCTCCTCACACCAATTTGAGCATTCAAACTTGGACAACCCCTGCAAAAATATCTTCTCCACTTTTCTAGTATCATCCTAGAGGTTCTGGTCTTCTTAAAATACCCATTTTAGTGCCCTAAAAGGAGGTCTCAAAGAAGCACTTCAAAGAAGAGGTAATGTCCGTTACCGATTCTTTCATCTTTATTTCTTCTTCCACTTCTTCTTCTTAGGTTGTTTCATTATGAAGTAATAACATCAGTATCACTCATATACTGATATGTTATTATAATTATGAAACAACCCTATTTCACCATCTATCCATCCTACGGAAAAAGAAATCACCGCGCGTGCGTACGTACGGAATACCGTCTCCACGCCGTGGTGTAATCTATTTTCCACCACCACCATACATGGATGGGTATAATGATGTAAAGAATAACTATACATAGTTATTAGAACATCATATTTATTCTGATATATTTTATCATCCACTCCAATTCAATTCAATAATTATGGAAATGATATAATCGCTCGTGCGTACGTACGGACTACCGTCTCCACGACGCGATGAGATTCATTCTCCATGTTAACCATTTAAGAATGATTATAAAGTATATATAAGAAATAATAATGAAATATATGAAATTATAAAGCTACTGGATTTATGTGTATATATATGTATGTCATCTACTTAATTCCACCCAATTCAATAACGAAAAGAAAACAGCGTTCATTCGTACGTACGGCCTACCGTCTCCATTAATGGTGTATTTCATTCCATTTATCGATCCATTATATATATGTATATTCTGAATATATATCATATATAAATCATGTTTTATATTCTATAATTAAGTAATAATGATCTAAGTAATCATATGAATAATTACAAGTTACAACACGAACGACAAATAAGACGATTTTACCCAAAACGATACTTTAACATGAATTTACAAAAGAACGGGTAATATAAAGTCATAAGTGAACCGTATATGATATAATAGCAATGGATATGATTCTGTAATAAGTCAATGACATTATTTATATCATTATACAGGAGGTTCGGACACTTACAAAGCAAATCAGACCTAAGGTAAGGGAAATATCGCAATCTCATTTTTATCCGAGATTGTTTATACTTTAGTATTTACTGGGGTGTATTTTATCATCCACATCCATGTTTCCTCAATATGTAATATTATTTACATCCACCTACAATTGTTTAAATCCTATTTTATGCTTCGGTGTGTTTTTAATAAAATATATGAAAGGAATCTTTTGTCATTTTTCGTACGAGGTACCTTTTTGACTTTTCCAACAAAAGTACGAGAAGAATGTTTTTTTAACTTATACGGCATGAAAGGATTTTTAAAAAATTATTTCCAAGAATCTTACTTTACACGTTTTCAAGTTTATTTTTAATCAACTTCTTTTTGTTTAATGATGTATGACATTTAATGAAAGGAAAATTGTTTTTGAAGAAGAAAAGATATTTTCCTCAAGAATGGAGTTCAAGTGTTTTATTAAAATTATTTTCCATCTAAGATAATAAAGGGAACTGTTTTTATCCCTATTATTACATTGATTTGATTATGTTGTGATGGAATTATTTTTATGAATTCCGTTATCTTATATGAATTGTTTTATGATGTCATGATGTTTAAGATTCCCATTTGTATTACATGGGTTATTCAATGATGTATGATTTATGATTTTGTGGCACACATAAGAATGGTATCATTATGAGATGGGTGGGACCTATATCTACCTCCAATGCATTGGGTAAAGATTTTATATCTCATGAGATAGACATGGCTGGAACGGTAGGTTATACCGGTTCAGTGAAACAGGACTGAAACGAGGGTGACTCGGTTCAGAAAGGGACTTTGTCCACTAAGATAGTCTTGGCAATAAGTCTTGACTAACAAGAAATGATTCTCTATGATTATGTGTGTATGCCACAATGTTTCATGTTTTAAGTTATGATTATTGTGATTACTTTTCACTTCCATGATTTATTCCATGTTATGAAATTATGATCTCTTTGGCAGGTTAAGATTTCCAAAATGATATGTTCTTATGAATACGATGTGATTGATATTTCTTTTGTTTACCCTTACTGAGCATTTGAGCTCACCCTTTTATGTTTTATTTTCCCCAGGATATAAAGAAAGGTTTTAGGTAAAAAAAGAGGAAGATCTTTATGGGAGATATTGAAGATCTTTCACCACGACTAGAAGATTATATTCCGAGTTTCCAAAGACACTAAACTATTACGGTCCTTGTGTGTGTGTTTTTGTTATGTACTATGCATTCCACAAAAGTAATGTAATGTCCATGTATGTCAAGATACGGGTCTCTACAGTTGGTATCAGAGGAAAGGTTTAGTCATCCTTTGGAAACTAGGATGCGAAAACGTTTGTGAGATCCCTAGAGATATTTCTAAGGTATGTCTAGGGATGTCCCTAAGGTTATGTATACGTATAGGTTATAGTACTAGAATTACGCTAACAATCATAGAATTAAACCTAAGATGTTAGATATTGAAGGTACTCCCCCTTTATTATGTTGTTTTCCCTAGAATGATTTTTGCCTCTCACACTATTCTTTTTGGGATTTAGATGATGGATGGAACCCGAAGGAACTGTGTTGATCAATGCAATGGACAATGCAATGATTGTCCTCCTGAACAAACAAATGTTATGGGAGATGGAGTGCAAAATCTTATTGCTATACTTACACAAGCTATGAATCATTCTGGACTTCCAAATGAGCAGATAAGGGAACAATATTCTATTGAGTCCTTCATGAGGCAACGTCCACCTTCTTTCAGTGGGTCTTCTGATCCACTTGTTGCTGAACAATGGATCAGTACCACTGAAAAGATATTTTCAGTTCTTCAATGTTTTGAACATGATAAAGTCATCTTAGCAGTGTATCGTTTGGAAGGTGATTCTGATCAATGGTGGAATCTTATTAAGAATATGAGGCAAAGGGATTAAATTGAGTCCATGGAATGGGACGAGTTCAAGAACTTATTTTTCAGTAAGTACATCCCCCGTATTATTTGAGAAAAGATGGAGAAGGATTTTCTTGAACTAAAGCAAAAGGATGATGAATCTGTTGGTATATACGAAGCGAATTTTACAAGACTTGCAAGGTATGCATCTGGCATTATCATCCAACCTGAAAGTAAAGTTGATCGATTTTTCAGTGGCTTAAAACCAATTCTTCGAAGGGAATTAGCTATAAGAGACTTCAGTAGCTATGAAGAAATTGTGCATTGTGCTATCAAGGTAGAAATGGAAGTTGGTGTTACATATCCATCTCATGGTTTTGACAAGAAACGAAAGATGGAGTTCAAGGAGAAATCTCATAATAATCGTGAAAAGAAGATGAATGTTTCTTTATGCTCAAAGTGTGAAAAGAAACATGGTGGAGATTGTCTTAAAGGGACTAGAAAATGTTTTAAATGTGGAAAAGAAGGTCATCGAGCAGCTGAGTGTCAAGGTAATGGAAAAAGGGTTTCTAATGATGTGAATAAATCAAACACTGCAGAAAAAGCACCACCAACACTTCAATGCTTCAAGTGCAAGGAAATGGGGAATTATGCCAGTAAATGCCCTAATCCAAGGGTTAGTGATGATCAACATGAGAAACCACTTAAGTCAAATAACAAAGGGAAGTCACATGTGATCACTATTGGCGATGATGAATATGAAAATGATGTGGTGGAATGATTAAGTGTTTATGTAATGGGATTCCAAAATAATGTGGTATATAGTATCATAGAATATTGGAATATTTATGTTTTGGGCTATTGTGGTTTTCAATAATTTTATGATACCGGTAACCATGAAATGTGATTGAGACATTTTTGGTATACAAATGATATGAGCATAATAAAGGGATAAGAAGATAATGAGATGTTTGATTGTATTCATGAGCTCATGATTGATATAAGGACTATGTGATATCATGGTTTGAGTATATAGAATTTTGAGGATTTTGGTATGCGGAATGTGTTAACTTTTAACTGCATTCATGATTTCACTAAGGTTCAATGGGTATTCATTCATCAAGAGAATACATGATTAAGGTATTCACATGTTTGTAATTTGACATATCTTATGATATATGGGGGATAAATGATGGCATTCACGTGATTATTCTGTGACATTTCAAGTAATCATTTTCTTTATACTATGAGCTTGGACCGAAGTATTTTAGATAAGACTAAAGATTAGAATGGATTATGTTGGACATAAGTTAGGATAAAACGTTTTTCGATATTATTGATGGAATATTATAGTAATATAGCTTTAGAAAAAGGACAACCTGTAGGACGGGCGACAGCCCATCGCGTCGGACAAGGCTGTGGGAATCGAACCCACAACCGAAGTGCGACTGGCCTTTATCGCCTACCATTGGCCTACAGGAAGTCCCTGTTTATTATAAACTGGTTTTATTATATTAAGTTGTATGATATATGGAGTATATGTCAATTTTAGGTACCATATATGATTAATCTCACCATAGAATGACTTATGTATATTTAATAACTTTTGCTAACCTTTTGTTTGAGATAGATGGAATGAACCGTCATTCTATCACATGATCTTCTAACACTTCACGAATAACAAATTCAACTTTATTTATTTAAGAGATGAAGTGGAAATTGTTCAAGGCAAGAACAACATTGAGATTGTACCAAAATAAAGTAAGTATTTATTCAAATTCTTCAACTTTAGGGAAATGATCTTGAAATCCAAAAATGTTGTCCTAGTGCTCTTATATCTGATTAATCAGATGGTACCTTAGATCGTCACAAATTTATGGATTTGTGATTGTTGGCTTTTCTGTAGCCATGTTCTCTACCACTCTCCATCAGAACATGATGGTTAGATTTTTCATCCATATCCATATTTTCACCAATGTGGAAACCCAGTGATTAGTTTATTTGGGTAACCATTACGTTTCATACTTTTGTTTTTAAAGATTGGTTTTGGTATTCCTTTTTACAATGTGGGTTTCTATTAAAGAAATTTTCAAATAGTAAACCATTTATAACCCCGATGAATTTCCTGGACGAAATTCATTTTAATCGGGGTAGAATGTAACACCGCGAGATTTTACGAACAATATTCTTTTTAATTTAATTAATGTGTTGTGTTGTATGCTACACCAAAAGGAGCTTGCACAACACGCATCATTGATTTTCCTTGCATTATACGCAATCACGACCTTCCTCGATAGAGTGTGTAGTACGCAATAATGAGTTTCACTAAACAACAATATGCTATTATTAAAACTAGCCGTTATGAATATTAATAACAACTTTTTGAAATTTTATAAATTTTATTTTTCAAAATGGACATCATTTTTGGATAAGGATTGTCGAAATTATCCTAGGATGAAATTTTGGTATTTTTCTGAAAACTTTTAATTTTTGATGAATAGTGAAACCACTAAGTGGTAGTTAAAAAACTGGATTTTTCATAAAACTTATTTTTACCGCTTCTGTGAGTGGAATTTTGAAAATCCGAAAGACACGGTTAATATCAAGGACTAAAATTTGGTTCAATGAGATGAAAATAATTTTTGTTGAATAGTAACTTTTTACTTTTTTTTAACACGGTTAAAAGTAAATAGAGTAATTAAGGGTAAATATGATATTATTATTACCCTAACACATGTCCTAATTCTATTTGATAAGTGTAATTCGACCAAAAACAAACTTAGGAATAAAATATGACCATTTAGGCCCACTTGGATTAGATTAGGACATTTATTATTAATTTATTTAGAGAAGGGTTAAAATAGTTAAAATCAAAGATTAATAAGTAAATAATTTTTAATATGGGGTTATACATAAGATAAATTCGACTATAAATATTTATTAGAAAGCTAAAACGATTTACTACATAATGGTATTTTATTTTTAATTTTTCCACATTAAATAATTTAATTTATTTATGACACAATGTTGAGGCAGTAATTTTTTTATTAAAGGAATATTGACATAATTGATGTTATAAACACAATAATAAATGTAACATGAGACTTTTTATGAATTCCACTAATTTTCTAGGTTAATATGACATGTTATTATTGATTTAATTAACATTGTTCGAACGTTTCATTCTGTTATGATTTTCACAAAAATCAATTACTAAATAGTGTCAAAATTGAAATAAAACAGTTTTTAAAACAAATATTATATTATTAATTGTTATTTTATTACCAAAAATCTAAGGATCGGAAAAATGACTTAGATAAGGTTATATATATTAATAATAAACAATTTGGGGTTCTTTTGGCTTCTTATAGTAAGTTAATTAACCTTATAGTGTAAGAACAAAAGAAGACACGGTAAAAGTAAAATTATTTAACTTAATGTTAAATCTAAATGATAAGGTTAAAATAGGAACTTAACTTGTCTAAATTATATTGTATGAGAGGATTTAGACCCATACCCACCTTATCCACGAAATAAATCAATTTGGAGCTATTTAAAACCGAACATGACTTTATAATAAAATATTATGTTTAGTTATTCCATAGGTGCCCCTCTCCTCCCTTATAAAAGGGAACCTCCTCCCTCTCCTCCTCACACCAATTTGAGAATTCAAACTAGGCCAAACCCTGCAAAAATATCTTCTCCACTTCACTAGTATCATCCTAGAGGTTCTGGTCTTCTTCAAAGACCCAGTTTATTGCCCTAAAAGGAGGTCTCAAAGAAGCACTTCAAAGAAGAGGTAATGTCCGTTACCGATTCTTTCATCTTTATTTCTTCTTCCACTTATTCTTATTAGGTTGTTTCATTATGAAGTAATAACATCAGTATCACTCATATACTGATATGTTATTATAAGTATGAAACAACCCTATTTCACCATCTATCCATCCTACGGAAAAAGAAATCACCGCGTGTGCGTACGTACGGAATACCGTCTCCACGCCATGGTGTAATCTATTTTCCACCACCACCTTACATGGATGGGTATAATGGTGTAAAGAATAACTATTCATAGTTATTAGAACATCATATTTATTCTGATATATTTTATCATCCACTCCAATTCAATTCAATAATTATTGAAATGATATCATCGCTCGTGCGTACGTACGAACTACCGTCTCCACGACGCGATGAGATTCATTCTCCATGTTAACCATTTAAGAATGATTATAAAGTATATATAAGCAATAATAATGAAATATATGACATTATAAAGCTACTGGATTTATTTGTATATATATGTATGTCATCTACTTAATTCCACTCAATTCAATAACGAAAAGAAAACAGTGTTCATGCGTACGTACGGCCTATCGTCTCCATGAACGGTGTATTTCTTTCCATTTATCGATCCATTATATATATGTATATTCTGAATATATATCATATATAAATAATGTATTATATACTATAATTACGTAATAATGATCTAAGTAATCATATGAATAATTACAAGTTAAAACATGAACGACAAATGAGACGATTTTACCCAAAACGCTACTTTAACATTAATTTACAAAAGAACGGGTAATATAAAGTCATAAGTGAACCGTATATGATATAATAACAATGAATATGATTCTTTAATAAGTCAATGACATTATTTAAATCATTATACAGGAGGTTCGGACACTTACGAAGCAAATCGGACCTAAGGTAAGGGAAATATCACAATCTCATTTTTATCCGAGATTGTTTATACTTTAGTATTTACTGGGGTGTATTTTATCATCCACATCCATGTTTCCTCAATATGTAATATTATTTCCATCCACCTACAATTGTTTAAATCCTAATTTATGCTTTGGTGAGTTTTTAGTAAAATATATGAAAGGAATCTTTTGTCGTTTTTCGTACGAGGTACTTTTTTTACTTTTTCGACAAAAGTACGAGAAGAATGTTTTTTTAACTTATACGGCATGAATGGATTTTTAAAACAATATTTCCAAGAAGCTTCCTTTACAAGTTTTCATGTTTATTTTTAATCAACTTCTTTTAGTTTAAATATGAATGACATTTTAATAAATGAAAAATGTTTTTGAAGAAGAAAGGATATTTTCCTCAAGAATGGAGTTCAAGTGTTTTATCAAAATTATTTTCAATCTAAGATAATAAAGGGTACTATTTTTATCCCTATTATTACATTTATTTGATTATGTTGTGATGGAATTATTTTTATGAATTCCTTTATCTTATATGAATTGTTTTATGATGTCATGATGTTTAAGATTCCCATTTGTATTACATGGGTTATGCAATGATGTATGATTTATGATTTTGTGGAACACATAAGAATGGTATCATTATGAGATGGGTGGGACCTATATCTCCCTCCAATGCATTGGGTAAAGATTTTATATCTCATGAGATAGACATGGCTGGAATGGTAGGTTATACCGGTTCAGTGAAACAGGACTGAAACGAGGGTGACTCGGTTCAGAAAGGGACTTTGTCCACTAAGATAGTCTTGGCAATAAGTCTTGACTAATAAGAAATGATTCTCTATGATTATGTGTGTATGCCACAAAGTTTCATGTTTTAAGTTATGATTATTGTGATTACATTTCACTGCCATGATTTATTCCATGTTATGAAATTATGATCTCTTTTGCAGGTTTAGATTTCCAAAATGTTATGTTCTTATGAATATGATGTGATTGATATTTCTTTTGTTTACCCTTAATGAGAATTTGATCTCACCCTTTTTTGTTTTCTTTTCCCCAGGATATAAAGAAAGGTTTTAGGTAAAAAAAGAGGAATATCTTTATGGGAGATATTGAATATCTTTCACCACGACTAGAAGATTATATTCCGAGTTTCCAAAGACACTAAACTATTACGGTCCTTGTGTGTGTGTTTTTGTTATCTACTAAGTATTCCGCAAATGTAATGTAATGTCCATGTACGTCAAGATATGGGTCTCTACAGTCAGGTCATGACACTACAGAAATGGTAAGTACATTGGTACCCACATGATATAGTGGGAACTCAAATTTTGGGTTCAAGAAGAAGAGAGACAATTATTTTCAGGGTGGGAGTACGACTAAGATTTTGACGTAAAGATCGATAAATCTTCATCTGAAGCCTCAGTGTAAAATGAGAGGTTTTTATTGGGGCTCCATAGGCCACATCAAGTTGGATTTTATGGCACAAACTCAATCCTCTCATAACTATAAGAATATGGGGAATATACTATGATATTGTCTTAATTATCCGAGTTCGGATGTTTGTGAAATTTCGTAGGGGTCACAAGGGTCTTATGCCACGAAGGGATGAGACATGATCATACCCCTAAACAATAGAGTTGTTCGTCTTGGTGATTCTGGTAATAACATGGCACCTATGTTGGGTCATAAAGAGAACATATTGTCATGAAGGTAGTTGTTCATAGCTGAATAAGATGTGATCGTTGATCAGTCAAGACCATCCACGGTGCGAGGTATAGTTCATTAAAATTCCATGGTGATGCAATTTTTTTTGATTTGGGTGCTTAAAATTCTATTTTTACTCTCCTTCAGTTAGTTTATTTATTATAAATATGGAAATTATTCCTTCTATTTTGAATCCTCAAACTCTTCTAGGTCAAAGAGAGTGTCGAGCATTATTCTATAGAGTGTGTTACTTTGTTGTGGATGACATTTAATTGATGTGGGATTTCTCAGTTCTTGAGATGGTGCTTATTATATAGTCTTGTGAATTTATTTGTGGGAGATGTTTACATCCCACATCGATTGTTAACTATGAATGGTTAGTTTTATGATAAGGGATGGCGTTGAAGACCTCGTTAGAGGGGAGAAGAATGAAAACATGGGTGTAAATGTTTATTTGGAACCAACTATTGGTACGATCTCATATTAGTAACAGGAATTTCCATTTCTATCAATGGATGGTCATCAGTGGAGAGTTTTTCTAGCAGTTATAATTTAGTTTATGGATGTAATTCCCAAAGTATTATCAGGGTTGCATGTTGTGGGAGAATTTGAGTTTACAATTGATCTCTTTCTAGAGATGAGTCATATCTCACTTATGTCTTACTGTATGGAATAAGCATAATTGCAGGAATTAAATGTGCATATGGGTGAGTCAGAGAACAAAGTGTTCATCCAGCCGATCATGTCTATATGAGCAGCACTGGGTTTGTTTTTCATTATGGTAGATGGAACTCTGCATCTCTATGTTTATTATATTAGACTTAATCTGGTTACAATAAAGAACTAATATCCACTTCCACACTTTCATGATGCATTTTACTAGTTGAGGGGAGCTATGTGGTTCTCTATGATTGACATGTGGCCAGGATATCATCTATTTCATGAAGTAAAGGTGGATAACCTGAAGAAAGATTTCATAAGTATATATGGACATTACGAGTATGTGGTTATTCCCTTGTATCTAAAAATTCACCATCGATGATTATCACATTACTGAATAAGACATTTCAGAGATACCTGTATTATTTTGTGGTGGTATTTGGGGATGATATATTGTTGTATTTGAGAACAATGTTAGATCATGTTCAGCACTAAGCGATAGTGTTGGGGATTTTGAGGGATCATCAGATGTATTCTATATTATAAAAGTGTTACTTTTGGATACATGAGGTTCATTAACAAGGGCATGTCATTTCTACGAATTTTTTTTAGTGATTTAGACATGATAGAGGCTATTATCACTTAGAAACCACCGAATAATGTTTTTGAGATACAATGCTTCCTTGGTTTAGAAGGCTATTATCAATGATTTGTTCATGATTTCACATGATTGGAATCTCTAATGAAAAAAATTACTAAAAATAATATTCAATTTCAATGGGATGAGAAGTTTGAAAAAATTTGTAAAGAGCTAAAGGGTCACATTACATTAGCACCAATCATGGTTTTTTAAGAAATAGGGAAAGGGTGTGTGGTGTATTGTGATGCATCAAGACTTGGGTTTCAGTTTGTTCTCATGAAGGGGTGTCATGAGGTTCTATATAGATCACAACAATTGTTGTTTCATAATAAGAACTACCCAAATCATGGTATAGAGTTGATGACAGTGGTTCATGCTTTAAAAATCTGGCGTTATTATCTCTTCTATGTGTAACTTACAGTGATTACCAATCACAATAGCATAATGAATTTTTCCTACCAGATAGATTTGAATTTGAGGCAAAGGATATGGATGGAATATATCTATATGTTCGATGTTTATATAATGTACAATCTAAGAATGGGAAATCCTATGGTAGATTTGTTAAACTTAAAATAATATACTCAAGTTGTTAAACATACAACATATTAGTGGTAGTTGATGTTGGTTATATTAGACATGTGGTAACAATTTGAGTTCCATGGTTCCATATAGGTCTTCTTTTTGGTTTCATTGGTTCCTATATTGGATGGTTTTGTTAATCAGGCGCATTCATATGATTCCGAATGTCTAGATATGAGGTCAATACTCAATGGTGTTGAGACTATTGAAATATGGGAAATGAAGGGGAATTCAGACATGTGTTATTAGAATCATAAGGTGGTACCATTAGATTTCTATGAAGTAAATTATTAGTGATTATAATAATTCTAGATGGGTTTTCCATCCTGGAATTCAAAATATGTATAAGGATTGGAAATCACACTTTGGGTGGGATGGAATGAATAGGGATGTGGCTGAATATATCTCAAGATTCCTCAGTAGTTAGAAAGTTAAGGGAGAACTTCAGTAGCCAGAAGGAATGTTGTAGTATTTACCTATCCAAGTGTTGAAATAGTATAATATAGTGATGGATTTTTTGAATTTTCTTCCATGAAAGGACAGGAAGCACGATTCTATATGGGTGATTGTGGATCATCTCACAATGTCTGCCCATTTTATCCTGATTTGGGAATATCATATGGTGGAGGATCTATCCAAAATCTAAAATCAGGATGTTTTAAAGATGAATGGTCTTCCAGTTACAATTGTATTAGATAGGGATCCAATGTTCACATCTCTATTATAGAAATCCATTCAGTGGTACCTTAGGACATAGTTGATGATGAGCACAATGTATCTTTCTAAGATGGGTGTCCAATATGATAGAACTATAAAAACTTTGGAGGAAATGATAAGGGATTGTATGAAGAATTTTGTTGGTTCATGGGTGGATCACTTACCATTGGTGGGGTTCTCCTAAAATAATAGTTATCAGGTTTTAATATATATGCCTAAATTTTATGCATTTTATGGGAGACCGTGTCATTCTCAACTGTGTTCGGTTGAAATGGATGAGACATATATGATTGGACAGTGCCTTGTCAAAGAGACTACATATAAAATCATATTGATAATAAATAGTATGACGATGGCTCAATGTTTTCCGAAATCAAATGTGTTCCATCATCAACGACCATTTTTGTTCGAGGTTGGTAATGTAGTGTTTTTTGAGAAACTCTCCTAGGATGTTATGTCATTGGTTTGGACAGGATGGTAATTTTTCTCCAAGGTATATTGGGCCATTATAGATACTTGAGTAGATTGGATAGATGTCTTATCAGTTGTATTTTCCACCACAATTTAGTATGTTGCACAATGTGTTTTATGTGTCACAGTTGAAAAACTATTAGCCGAATCGTGGCTGAGGAATTTATTGGGATCATAATGAGTTAGAACCGAAGGCTTATTTGGTCCAGGTACTACTGCAAATTGTTGTTAGGGAAGATAATAACATGAATTGTAACATCATTTGATTTCTTCGTGATTTGTGGAATCATGGTCAGATTCAATAGGAGACTCGGGAGAGGGAGAAAGATATGTCTGAGCAGTGGTCTGATCTCTTTTGGCATACCTATGGTTCCCTACTTTTCGAGGATGGAATGACTAGTAGTGGGGAGAATGTAGATTCCCACCCTCCATTATGAGGTATATAGCATTTTTATGTCTTTTTCTGTGTTTAATGATCTTGGGATTCATTGGGAATAGGATGGGAGATTTTTAAATTGTTTTTAATAGATTTGGAGGTTTTTTAAGGGAACACATTTTGATCACGGTTAGGGAAAATCATGTAGGTTATCTAGATAACCATGTAGTGGGAGACATTTGGCTTCACATGATCTGCACATGGGTTTTAAAACCACATGAGACAACTATCTAGGACCCTATATCATGAGTAAGTGGTGTATGCATTTTTAGCGCACAGTTTACCAAATTATATGGGATAACCATGTGGCAACCTGAAAAAATGATTTTAAAATCACAGATCAGTCAGTCTTGAATTTTTTTTAACTCAAAAATCCTTCCCACTCATGCCTCGCTTATGATTTATGGATCTCAAAGGAATGAGGGGATCTCACACTCATTTTTTAATCTATTTTAAGGTGTTACATGGTTGTTTACAGGTTTTTTCTCTTGAGTATATCTATCCTCTTGTTTTCATTATTTCTTTTCTCTTAATCTACTCTTTCCGCTCTCTTAGTATTCTTGATCAAAATCCATTTCATTTATATACTGGGATGTTTTTTGTCTTATATGTTGATATAATTACGTGTAGATGATAGAGAATGAGATCTAGAGTGGTTTTCGTTGTGTGTTCACCAGATTTGTTGTGTAGTCACTTGTGGGTCTGTTTTTTCATCATCCTAAATGTAGGTGGCTTATATCTCGATCAATGTGGATAGAACTTCTAACATTGGTTGAAATTTATTTGTTTTAATGAAATTAATACAAAAGTTTATGAGAAAATCCTAGTGGAAACCCATTTGGTGATGAATTGGGGATTTTTGGGTGAAATGGGATATGGTTGAAAGAGGGGTTTTGTTGTGTGATTTTAAAATAAATATTTTAAAAAAATTCTTAGGGTTGATTAAGAACATTGTTTGTGAATTGTTTTTCAATAATAATGTGTTTTTATTGGAATTGGACGTGTCTTGGAAGATGTTAGAAGGTGTCTTCAAAAAATTGGTGAATTAAGGAAGTAGTTTTTCATGTATGGTAAATGTTCTTTTTCTTATTATATGGTGTTGTTTCTTTATTCTTAATTTTTTGATTAAGGGTTATAGATTCTGTTTATTGTGTGTATGTGGTCAGGTTGTATCACTATAAATGGTGATTGATAGTGGATGTAATATACACCATTATGGGTAGTGGTCGGGAAAAACCACTCTTTGGAAATGCAGTGAAGGGGTTGGACGGATGATCCACCATTTTGGATTCCATATTGTTTGTTTCTTTTGAAGATGAATTTTTTTTGGTTAATGGGTGATGGTGCTATGGATTATAATTTTTTTTTGGATTTACCTTGCTTGACATTTCATGGTAAGGGTATGATTGGATTGGGGTAGTGGTTTCATTATTTAATGTGTATATATACTATTTTATATAAATTTAATAGTGGTTAATTCTTATTATAGTGTGTTGGAATGTGCTTTGGGGTAATCATATTTAGTATTATTACTCACCCATTGTGCATTATCATATATTTTATTTTGGACAGTGGAAAGAGTAATGCATCTTATTCTGCTTTTTTTTCATCATGATGCTTGGGTTTGGTAATGGTGCATGGAGCATGGATCTTTTTGGGGAGCTATGGATGGTGTCATAGCTATTTGGGGATCTTGTTTTGTAGTATTCCTCGTGGTACACTGATTTTTGGGTTTTTTGTTCTAGCATTTCAGAATTGTTGTGGAATAGTTTGGTTGTCTTTTGGTAATGTATGGGTTTGTTTATTTTGTTGACATGCCTCATATAGTTTGTTGATAAAATATTTTTTGTTTTTTTGACTTTATCTCAATTTAAAATTGTTTCCCAATTTATTCTCAAATCCTTTAGTAGGTAGTTCAAGCCATTTTTCCTTGGGAACGTCACATGAGGCCAAGAATCATTCCACGACCCTCTTAATAAAATTAAATTGGTGGGATGTTATAATCCTAATGATTATGATTTATTTTTTTCATAAATTATAACATTTTATATAAATACTATATCATTATTCAATTGTAATATCAATAGAATCAATTCATGATGTCTATAAAACATTTTGGATCATTAATGAGTCTCGAAGGATTTAGCATGAATTAACAGTGTCTAAAAGTTGTTTAAATAGATATTTTGGGAATATTTTTCTTATTGAAACATTATTCGTAATACCATGATTGATGTTATAATGTATAATTACATTGGGGGTAAATGTACATGATCCAAACTAACCATATATCTAAGCAAATGAAACATATTTTTTTTAATATCATGGTAATTAATATAATTTAATATTCACCCACCCTTCTTCTTTGTAAAGTGGTCTAATACACATAATGGTGAATCACATAAGAATATATAACCATTTTCCATATCTATTAATAATTTATCATCATACCATAAAACTAAAATACAACCACTCTATGATGAGTCATTGATATTGGTAAAGATAAATGTATAAAAACAATTTTGAAATAAACTTCTAATCCAATAGGAAGACCACACAACTCTTCTAGGAAATAATAATTACAATCTATCATAAATATAAAATCATCAGTAATTAGTCTCTCCAATTTAAAAATATTTTTATATAGTTATTCTTTCTCATATTGTAATATCATCCATGGTTTAACTGAATCTTATACTGGTGATTCATCCCAATCGATAGACACATATAGAACATGATGATGAATTAGTATGAGGAATGTGATATCCCACGGTTAGTAGTTGATGTTTGGCGTATAGAAGGATATTAAATCAATAACTATCATAGAATAAAACTATAATATGGTATTTATCATGATAATTTATAGAATATTTTTTCAATAGCCATTAATTGGGGAGGATTTATATACATGGTTTGTAACTATTGGAATGATTTCTCTAAATAATTATTTATCATCCCCAATGATTTGAGTTGGAACATGAATAGTGTTAATAATCATGAGAATATATGATGATATTTTTTTCACTAGAATCACATATTATGTTAGCTATTCAAAATTGAACGACTACTGTACCATTCACAAAATCATTATGGGTTTCTTATAAATTTGTTCCAAAAAAAATATGATTTTCCTTATTCTATAGGAAATCAAGGATTTTTTTAATGATGGTATCTGACAATCCTTGGCCTGGTGCATTTTCTTGAACAATGACAATGTTCAATACCATTTAAATAGTAATCCATAAGATGAGGGTTGATATGAACTTTCTTTCCATCTTCTGTATTAGTGGATTTATACATTTCCATTATGTAATAGTTATCTTAATTACTATATTTTCAATATTTGAAACATCACATGACTCCATTAAAAGTTTTTATAATATAATTATTCTGAAACTTTTTACAAATGAGATGTTAGATTTTCTTTCCTCTATGTGATTTATCAGTATTTACCCTTAAAGAAAACTCTATATTACGTTTTTTGTCACTAGTCGCATTAGACCACTGAGAGTCACCTATCCCTATATAAACATTGAGTGAATAGTGGTAATATATTTATAAATATATATGTATTTAATCAACAGAGCTTTTCATATACATGTATTTAATACACAAAGGAACACATCTACCTTAAAATCAATTTTTATGACATAGCTTGAGATGTACCAAGAAAATATTATGATGTTTCCCTCATATTCCATGATAAACATATATTCATTTTGTTTTTTAGAATGGGGAAATCACTTTAAATTTTATAATGGTGTGTTCATTGAAATTATATATTGAAAAATATTTTATTTTTGTAATCCCATCCCATGGAAATAATTTCTTTATGTATTTTTTGTACTTGACACTTTCCACCACTTATAAGAATCTCCTTCAATTCGAAAAATGTTATGAATAAAAGTCTATTTCTCTAGTATTGGGATATAATATAATATTTTATCCATTTAAATACTTAATATTTTTGTGGATTGGGGATTCAATTTTCCATTAATGGTATATATAACGTCCCAGTTCTGGAAACCACCCAGAGGCACCCCGTACCCGTTTGGTCACATAGCCTTAAGAGCATTTCCCCGAAGGCCAGAGGCTACCGACTATCAGCGAGGGCCTTGGGTGTAATAGTGGGGAAACTATTACCTCAGTGTAAAAGTATATAGTAGAAGTAAACAAATACATAGAAGAGTTGAAGTAGTAATAATATCATACAAAAAATAAACCACGGACAACTAATAGAATAAACTGGATCACGTATATATAATGATGCATGATACATGTGTCTAGGAAAAAAACGAAACAATGCACAATGATGATGTAAAGCACTAAAGAAAGTACAAAAAAAATAGTAATTAGCTCCACAGCATTCCAAACCTATGCTTGGTACCGTTCTCTCCAGCTCCACAGTATGTCAATTACCTGAAGTAGAAGGGTGTTTGCCCTTGTCGATACCTACAACAATATAATCTTTTTGGGCACAAAACCATGGCCCAAACATGGTGTGTGACTAGTCCCAATAGGCAAATACCACGATAACTATGCCTAATAGTCAATGAGTATATAGTAGGTAAAAGTACAAGAAACAGTAAACATGAAGTACTCTACATAAAACAATCCATAGTTTCAATATCAAGAAACAACTAAATATGCAGGTAAACATAAACAAGTAACCCTCTTGGAAGCATATGTAGTCTAACCCCTATGGTCCCACCTAAATAAATAAGCAAAGAACTAACACAAAGTTAACACTCAGGGCAGTACACTTAGTCTAACCCCTCGTTTTCAGCTTATGCATAGACTCTCTGAGGAAGCACTCTCCTTTAATTCCTCATATAGTCTAATATCAGTACTAAAGGTGCTCTTGGGAAGCACATACATCACATTCCCTCTATGTCTTGTTTCGAGGAACAACAGAAAACCTGAGAAATCACTCAACATCAATTCCCCCAGTGGTCTCGCATTGTAAAATTATAAAGACACTATGTAGAAGCCCTATACATCCATTCTCCTCATTGTCTATACACCAGGTTCTCATATCACCGTGTATTTCAAGTAAGTGTAGAAGTGTGCATCAGAACAGGTAAACCTCAAGCACTACATGGATAACATTCTACAACATAGCAACATAACATAACAACAATCACACCATCCTACAATACTATGCACGATAATGGAAACATCCACCTAATAAGAATACAAGACCCAAAAGTCAAAACAGGAAATATATTTATGGAAAACATACCCAAAGCACAAAAATTCACTCTATTCTCAAACAATTATCATCTACTCATGCGTACAAGTATAGAAGGAAAACAATAGGGATAAAACGGCGAACATGAAATACCTCGTTCATGGGTATTGGGAAATTTTCACATAAAACTCAAAGACCTTCAACAAAATGGCACAATCCACCTACCTAAAAATTAGGAGATTTCTATATGAGATCCTTAAGTATTGAATATACTAATAATGATGATGATATATAAGAACATATAAAAATTTCACAAGAGGATAAATTGATAAAGGGAATGAAACGTAAAAATATTCTCAAGAAGAAGAAAGAGCTTACCGAGGTGATCCCAACACAATTAAAAATGGTGAAATCAGAGTTCCGATGCTCGGTCGGGGGATCATAGTATGATCACAACTCTACGAGTTCTCTTGGATGAAGAAAACCAAGAAGAATACAATTCCAGAGATTAGACACAACCCTGTTCCAATTAATGAAAAAAATACACGACATTTAATTTTGATGTACACTACGTGTATGATCTTTTTTCGTACTCCACTTTAGTCAGAATCCATGTCACCCACACACATCCAGGTGTGTTATCATGACATGGTCAGTACATGACCTTTTGTGGAAACGAAGTACATGGCATGTACTAATAAAGTACATGGCATGAACTTAATTCTTTTTTATCAGAACTTCCACTTTTTCTCAAAAATGGCTAGAAGAAGAAAACATACCTAAAAAAGAAGATATGGGGTCTTAAAAACATACCCCCTTAAATAAAATCGTCCACAGATTTCCCTATCAAGGCGCCGAAGAACTTGAAACCCCGAAAAGATTCGACCACTATAATCATACATGAGCCTCCCTCTCCCAAGACTCGTCCTATACTTTCCCGTGCTGCCAAAGCACCGGTACCAAAGGGACATAATAACCATGGAGAACCATCGTACATCGATCAAAAATCCGGATAGGATGCTCCTCGAACAATGAATCCACTTCCAACTCAACCTCCTCAGGTTGAAAAAAATGTTATGTGTCTGGGAAGTAACGTCGAAGCTGAGAAACATGGAAAATATCATGCATAGCCCGGTACCTCTGAGGTAACTAAAACTGATAGGAAACCAGACCAGCTCTTTATAACACCTCAAATGGGATGACATGCCTCGGTAAAAGCTTGTCCTGTCTTTTAATCCTCATGTGCCCTAACCTCGGTGTGACACGCAAGAAGAACTGATCCCCGACCATGATATCTGGAGGTCATATACAATAATCAGCATAATAATTTTGCTGAGATTGTGCAGTATAAATCCTCTTCGAAATCAACACTATCATCTCTCTGGTCTATTGGACAAGATGAGGTCCTAGCAAAGCTGCCTCTCCTACCTCCAGCCAACATAAGGGTGATCGGCATGACCTACAGTAAAAATCCTCATAAGGTTCCATCAGAATAGTTTTTTGAAAACTATTTTTGTAGGAAAACTCCACAAGAGGTATATGATTCTCCCAATAACCTCCAAAATACAAGATTCATGCTTGGAGCATGTCCTCATGCATTTAAATATTATGCTTTGATTGGCCATCTGTTTGGGAATGGTATGTTGTACTCAAAAGTTCCTGTATACCCAAAGATTTCTGAAGCCCCTGCCAAACCCGAGAGGTAAAACGAGCATCTCTGTCTGAGACAATAGAGTGTAAAACTACATGTATAAGTACAATCTCATGGATGTAAAAATTTCCTAGATCATCATAACTGAAGGTCTCCTTGATCGGAAAAAAGTGAGAAACCTTCATGATTCTGTCTATGTCAACTCAAACAGTATCATTCCCTCGAGGAGACCTTGTTAAACCTATCACGAAATCCCTTGCGACATACATACACTTCCACTCAGAAATTGGAAACTGTTGTAAAATCCCTAATGGTCACAGATACTATGCCTTCACTTGATTATTGGTGGAACACATCATGAGGAATCCTACAACATCCCTCTTCATACCTGACCACCAATACTGACACTATAGATATCGATGCATCTTGGTATCACCAGGATGAACTGCCCAAACTGAGGAATGAGAGTCACATATCAGATTCTCTTGTATGTCTGTTGGCACCAATATTCACCCTTGGAAACGGAAGATCTCATCCTCACATATGGTCCATCCAGGAATAGGGTCCTCTCCTCACATGCCCTCTCATAGGACTACGCCTTCAGAATCTGATAGTTGTCTCACTCGTACACAATAAAGAAGGATAGATGTAACAACTAAAAAAGAAAGGAATGTCTGCCCCTGTCTGTTGTCAACCTCCAGATGCATCTCAAAGAACAGATCCATAAGCAGCCACTCACTACTGGCCTCCTGAACTACCTATATCTTAGTCCTCTTTCTCAATGCATTAGCCCCTGCATTGCCTTTCCTAGTCGTATAGGCAATATCGAAATCAAAAAATTGTAGGTACTCAACCCTGCTTCGCTCTCTCAAATTCAGATCACACTTAGTGAAGATGTACTTGAGACTCTTTTGGTCGGTGGAAACCAAAAATTGATATCTCATATTATAATGTCTCCAATAGTGTAATGCATGAACAACTATAGCCAACTCATGATCAAGTGTCATGTAGTAACTCTCATGTGGTCTCAAATGCAGAGATCCATACACAACAAATCCTTCCTCCTGTATAAGCACATCTCCTATCCCGGTATCTGAAGCATCAAAATACATAGTATAGCTCTTTCTCGACTCTGGAAGGACTACTATTGGTGATGAAGTCAACCACTCCTTCAGCTCCAGAAAGGCTAACTCACAAGAACTTGACTACAAGAACATCGCACCCTTCTTAGTTAGACTCATCAGTTGTGTTGCTAAGTGTGAAAAGTCCTTTATGAAATGCCTGTATTATCCAGGAAGACCTAGAATACTCTGTACCTTAAAGATGTTCTTCGGCTGCTCCCAAGATACTACTACTCTCACTTTCGCTGGTTCTACTGATACTTTTGTATCTAAGATAACATGACCCTTGAATTTAAATAGATCCATCCAAAAGTGACATTTTGAGAGATTATAATATAACTTATGCTCTCTCAGTGTAATAAAAATGATTTCAATATGGGTAGCATGGTCGTTTCGAGTGTGAGAGTACACCAATTATCATCCGGAAATACAACCACAAAAGAATCCAAGTATGGATCGAACACTTGGTTCATCAGTTCCATGAACACTGCAGGCACATTCGTGATACTGAACGACATGAACATATACTCATATAGAACATACTAGCTCTAGAATGCCATGAGAGGTATATCGGATGGTCTAACATGAAACTGATGATAAATGGACCTCAAGTAAATCTTTGAGAACACATGGGCCCCTCGATTCTGATCAAAGAGATCAACAATCATTGGTAAGGGATATCGGTTCATTACCATAAACTAGTTCAAATTCCAATAATCCACACAAAGCCTGAGGGTACCGTATTCCATCTTCTTAAATAGGATAGGCGAAACCCATGGATAACTACAGGGTCAAATGAAACCCCTTGCCTACAACTCCTCCAACTGCCTCCTGAACTCCAGAAACTCATGTGTATCCATCATATAAGGAGTAATGGATACATGTTCCACTCCTAGAACAAGCTCAATATAAAATCCCACATCTATCTAGAGGAAAACCTGAAAAGCATTCTAGAAATATGTCCTTGAAATGATCCATCACTAGAGGAAAGTATAATTGAGAAGTCACTTGATCATCTAGATATAATGTACCAATCTTGGATGTAACTCCTCCTAACCCATTATGCTCTGGACCCTCTCTACTCTCTTGGACATCCCACTCGCCTTAGGAAGAAATGATATGACCTCTTGTGATGTAAAATGAACCCTATGGTGATAACAGTCGATGAATACCTAGAAGGGAACAAGCCAGTCCATTCTGAGAATGACATCATTGCATTTCATCTCTAGAACATAAATGTCCCATAAATAGTGACACCCATCAACCCCTAGGGGGAACTCCTTAAACGGACGAACACTCACCATTCTAGTCCACAATGAAGTGTCTAGTGTTATGATGTCAGTAGAAGAAAATATTTGGAGTCCAAGGCTCTCCACAACCGCAAAAGATATAAAGCTATGGGAAGCCACTATATCCAAAAAAAGAAGAAGCTAAAACTGAGGCAACTAGGATCAAACTTGAATTGTATAATGTCTTGGATCCTTCTCTTGCAGCATCTGCTCCACTACAACCGTCTGGCCTACTCCATGGCCATGTGACCCTGCCTGACCACTCTAAGTTGATCCACTACGTTGTCACAGAAAGACCGACCACTGACCGTCATAAACATGACCTCCACTTCAGTCTGAATAGCTTGAAGAACTCCAGTTCTATGTCTGGAGAGAAAATAGTGGTGCTGCTCTCGAACGCAGAGTCATAGAAGAACTCATGTCACCAGCGGATAGTGAGAAGATCTGATAGAATCGCTGAAGGTGACCCATCATTCCGCAATATCGACACTCTACTGGGTCTCTCTGGTAGTGTGGCCTCATATTCCTGCTCTTCCAACACTGATAGCACACCACCAGGATACCTGAATAAGTGTCTGGCCTCCTTGGATCCCAGTTCAAGATTCCCTACAACACTTCCTACTATTAGTAGAAGGCATGGGAACTCCAAATTCCAATCCTCCCTATCTCACAACTCCAGAATCCCTTAGATTTCACTTCGTGATCAGCGCTTGGTAAATGATGGATGTGATAGAAGTTAACTGGAAGATGTTCATCTATGATTAAATGTCGTGCCTCAGACCACCCTTGAACTTCCTTTCCATGAATAACTGATCACCTCCAGAAATAGGTGTGAATCACTATAGCTTGGAAAAGTGGGAGGAATACTCCATCACAGAAAGCGTACCATTCTCCAGTCTCATAAACTCCCAGTCTCGATCCGCCCTCGATGTCACTAGGTAGAAGTAGTCATAGAACATGCACTGATACTCATCCCATGCCATAACCTGCTGGAGTCCAGCCAATGAGATCACATCCCACCACCTCTTGGAGTAGTCCCAAAGCATATAGGTTACGAGATTGACCCTCCTCTCTAGGGGAATCTACAAATTATTAAAGATCCTATGAATGGATTCTATCCATGACTCTACATCCTGGGATCCTTCATCCCTTGATAAAGTGGGAGGATGCTACTGCTGGAAGACCGAAATCAAATCAGCAATCGATAGGGTAGGAAGAAGTTCCTCATGAAAGGTATACATCATCCTAATAAATCCTTTCATGAACTGTGCATCAGCACCTATGTATGGTATAATCGCTAGTGAAAAGATAGGAAAAACTGGGGGATCTACGGGTAGTCCCTGATTATCCACATGCGGTGTCCTATCACTACCCTGCAATTGGCACACAACCGGAGGACGTCTCAGCGGAATGACATTGCAAGGTCAAATGAACACCTTAGATCAATATTATCAAGGAATAAAAACTGCATTTACAAGTAGAGAATTTTAGAAAGAAAACATTCATGTTTTCCAAAACATGACTACATGATGTGTATATCCCCTACACGGTGTGTTCACCTAAGTCATTCACATGGAAGTGTACTTCTGCCAAAACTGGTCATGTAACACCCAGACATAGATCATTTTGTCTTAACACACAGCATGTACTTGAATCCTCTTTCTCTACCCAAGTCCTTCTACATGGTTAAGTGACACGACTAAAACAAGACTACATGGCGTGTTCACGGTAGACACAACATGTACTAGAAAAGCCTCACCTGGACCATGTTGTTAGTGACATGTCCTGACACAAGGATCACCCTACACGGTGTGTTCAATGTGGACACAGTGTGTACGTGAAAGGATTACATTAACCCGTGTTGTTAGTGACATGGCTGGGTACCTGGGTCAAGATGCAAGGTGTGTCCAACAAGTACACGACGTGTTCTCACAAGATTTTCCCATCCCGTGTCTCTGCACACAAGGCCGATGACACAGTTAGAGACTACACGACGTGTACATAGAGTACACAAAGTGTTCTTGAGAAAACAATTTTCATCCAGAACAGTAGAACAAATGGCATGTATTAAAAAATACAAGGCATGTATTGTAGTATTTTTCTGGACATTAAGCCTCAAAAACTACTACAAGGCCCAGAAAAACCTTTAAACGAACATTGAATGTAAAACATTCTGATATGTGAGAGTCCATAGTCCCCGCAAAACAAATATTGGCATCATATACCAGTTATAAACAAGATAAACAAGGCAATGATATAACAAATTTTGGTCCATGAGGGCCCATAACACCTTAAGAACCAAATTATGGAATTCATTCAATCAAAACCTTACACAATCAATACCCTATCAAATAGTAGGTATTTTTATAAAGGAATCTATCACAACAACATGAATATTCTACAAAAGATCTATCACAACAACATGCAATTGCTAATGCATCCAAAATGGCATAACAAGAATGCATGACATGTGACTCATAATAAGTGTCGATATTTTGTATGAGATGGCATACCCTAATCTCATCAGGTTGCGATAGAAATAGAACCTCAATAATATCAACAATAATAGCACAAATCATGTGAATCACTCAATGTGAAATCAAATCAAATGTAATAATTGCAAAACCAGAGAAATTACAATTAAAGGAGGTAGATTTGATTTTCCCTATACACGGTTTAGCTACTCCTGGGCACAACATATTACCATGTACCAATTCCATCCTATCCCTGGATATAGGATCCAAACACTATATCAAGAAGAATGGATTCCTTTGATATCACATTGTAACATCCTAGTTCTGGAAGCCACCCAAAGGCACCCTGTACTCGGTTGGTCACATGGCCTCAAGCACATTTCCCCGAACGCTAGAGGTTGTTGACTAGCTACGAGGGCCTTGGGTGTGATAGTGGGGAATCTATTACCTCATTAGAAGAGTAAAGAGTGGAATTAAATAGATACACACAATAGATAAATCATTAATAATATCATACCAAAAATAAACAGCATAAAACTAATAGAATAAACTGGAGAACATTTATATAATGATGCATGATACATATTTCTCGAAAAACATTATAACAATGCACAATGATAAAGTACAGTACTAAACCATGTACAAAAGATAATAGTAATCAGCTCCACAGAATCGCAAGTCTATGATTGGTCTCGTGCTCTCCAGCTCCACAACCTTTCAATTACCTGAAGTAGAAGGGCACTTTCCCATATCTATACCTACAAAAATATAATCTATTTGGGCCCAAAAGCATGTCCCAAACAGGATGTGAGATTAATACTAGAAGGAAAACACCACGAGATATGTTCTTAATAGTCAATTAGTATATGATAGGTAAAAGTGCAGGAAACAGTAAACATGAAGTACTCAACAAAAACAATCCATTGTTTCAATATCAGGCAACAACTAAATAAGAAGGTAAACATAAACAAGTAACCCTCTGGGAAGCACACTCAGTCTAACCCCTCTAGTCCCACCTAACAAAAAAGAAAAAAACTAACCCAATGGCAACCCTCTAGGTAGTATACTCAGTCTAACCCCTCTGGTTCAGCTTAATCATAGACTCTCTAAAGAAGCCCTCACTATCAATTCCTCATATAGTCTCGTATCGGTACTAAAGGCACTCTAGGGAAGTACATACATTTCATTACATATGTGGCATGCTTCAAGGAAATACAAACACTCTGAGGAAGCACTCAACGTCAATTCCCACTTTGTCCTTGCATCGTAAAATTACAAAGACACTCTAGAGATTCCCCTAATTTCCGTCCTTCCTATGGTCTATACACTAGGTTTTCATGGACCCATGTAATTCAATCAAGTGTAGCAGCGCGTATCATCTAAGGTAAACCTCAAGAACTACTTGGCTATAATTCTCTTGAATAACAACACAACAGAACAGCAGTCACACCATCCTACAAAACTAGGCATGGGAAGGTACACAACCACCTAATAGGAAAACTAGACCCAAAGGTCAAAACAGGAAAAACATGCATGGAAAACACATCCAAAGCACATCAATTCGCCTTATTCACAAACAATTATCATCTAGTAAAGCATACAATCCTAATAGGAAAACAATATGGCTAAACGGTAAATGTGCAATACCCTGTTCAAGGGAATTGGAAAATTTTCACATAAAACTCAAAGACCTTAAATTGAAATCCACGATTCACCTACCTCGACATTAGGAGATCACTATATGAGAACCTCAAGGCTTGAATCACCTTATAATGCTGAAGATCTAGAAGAACATCTAAAAAGATCAAAAGATGGTAACTTCAGAAACATAAGGAAACATAAAACAATGACCAAGAATAAAGGAGATCTTACCAAGGTGATCCCAACACAATCTACGGTTGTCAAATCGGAGTTCGGATGCTCTGTCGGGGTAACAGAGGGAGATCGCGGTCGTACGGGTTCTTTCGGATGAAGAAAACCTAGAAGAAGAAAGTTATGGAGATTAAATTCAACCTTTTTCCATTTAATAAAAAACAAAATACATGGTGTGTAATTTTGATGTACATGATGTGTACTATCTTTTTCAGTACTCCGCTTCAGGCGGCCTCCATGTCACCCCCACACAGCTGTGTCTGTGTCAATGACACGGTCAGCACACAACCTCCTCTGGAAATGTATTACATGGAGTGTACACATAATGTACACAACCTGTACCTCAAAACATTTTCAGAACATCCTCTTTTCCTCATAATCGTCAAGAAGAAGAAAACATACCTGAAAAAGAATATCCTGGTTCTTAAAGTAGAAGGACTTATTCACATAAAATACTTGACTACAACTTGACCTTTCTTATAAATATGGTGTTCCATTTGAATTATGTTACTTTTAAAAGCATTATCCAGATATTCCAGTACATACATGACTTTTGTATAAATTTATAGAATTATATAATTCAAATAATTAGTATCTTCATCACATTGCTATCATTTTGGTTTTTGAAACAGTTTATTCTATTTCTAATTATTATCTAAATGAATAAAATTAAAATGAGAATTCATTTAATAGTAAATTTTGACAAGGAAACATAGAAATAATAGGGGGATAATATATAAAAGAAAAATTAATATAAAATAATATGTCTCTTGGTTATAATCTTGTTTATCAATATTAATTTCCCTATTAGGTTATATAGGATAATAAATTTTTTATATCCCCCATGAGTGTCTTACCATGTGTGTAGGAAGGCCCAACGTTATACAGAATATGATGATTTATTCAATATCAATGTTCAATATTCAAAATTATTACCCCTAGGACAATTATGCATGATGAAATCCAGTTTCATTATCCTAGAAGTGATGTAATTTCTTACAAACCCCTCACTATATACTTCACAATAATTTAAGGAAATATTTATATAATTATCCATATCCTTATATTTATCCCAATGTTCCTATATAAAATACTCTTTTCTTAAGCCTCAAAAATAACTAGGAAATTCTACAAGACAAACTATAGTGAACCATGTCTTTCAAAAATATTTTTACACATTAATTAATAATAAATACTCAATATGTAAAACCCAAAATATCATGAGGCCTATTTAAATTTTAATACTATGTTCATTATAAATTTAAAGGAAACAAAAAAGATTATATCCATTATTTATGTACCAAAATATGTTTCATAATCCATTAGATATCCAAAAACTACATCAAATATACAATACAACATATGAATGAAATGTGTGAGTTAAAACCTATGGTAAAGTAATCATCATTATAAAGAATCATAACATATTTGTTTAATGCATAAAATGATATTATAAAAGAAATTGTACATGATTAATCATATAGAAATATTAAATAATGAACATGTTATAATTACATCATGGTAATTTTGAAAAGGAGACAACATCATATAACATGACATAAACATGAGTTAGGGATAACTGTATTGATAAATAACATGGCGGATAATGTCCAATAAAATATTTGGTTTTCTTTCTAATACATTACATGACGTCTCTTGAGAGTATATCATGAACTACTGAATTTGAGTATTACCTGAGAAAATATGTCATTAAATGTTCATAATTTAGGTTTTCCAAAAAAAATAAATCCACATAAAGGGTAATATATGAATTACACATGGAAAAAAATTGGTGCATAATGTAGCCTGACCTCATAATAAAAGGTTTTTTTGTAATGATGAAATCTGAAAAATGAAAATAAGGAATTTTTTATCCCATTAGTGTATGGTGAAATAATATATATATATATATTTATATATAATATTTTATATCATTTCATAACATTAAATAGAAATAGATAGTGAATTATAGAGGAATTCTTTTTAACTAAGTGAAAATGGTTATTTGGGGATACTCATTCATGTGATGTGGAATAATTATGTTATTTATATAACATCCTAAATTATATAAATATATCAACTCAATAATTTATTAATAACATATTATATTATTATTATTTAAACTATTTTATTCATAATCATGTTGTATTAAATTACTTAATCATTTAGGTTCAATAATTGTTTTTTAATAATATACAGATCATAAGTAAAAATTCATGTTGGAAAGTGGAATAAGGTTACTGAAATTATTATTTTATCATTCAAATAATAATAATATTGGATTAATTGTCATTTTTATTCATATATTATTCTTTTAAAAATAGAAAAAAATGTTTGGTTATGAAAAATAAACAATAATACAATCATTGTAAAGGTAGGTCATATGAACACAAGCGAAGCATATCTATTTTTCAATGAACATAATGAAAAAAGGTATGAATTAATTTATATTTTAATAATTATCAATATATAATTAATACCATATTATTCTGTTAAACAAGAATTCAATTATCATTAATGATATATGATAATAATATGTAAAACCCATTGTTTCATTGAGAATTTGTTTGTCAAAAACATGAATGAAAATATAATTCATCTCTAATTTTCATGGTAAGAAGTTATATAAAATATTAATTTGAAAAAAAATTAAATTAAATTATTATAATATATAATTGTAAAAATTATAATTATAAAAGCATTGTTAGATGATGATGGAAATCTAATTAGATATGTTAGTGAAGTGATAGTCCTTCAAACACACAAATGATGGTTTTATTTACCATTTGATAGAATGAGATGTTAATTTATGTCATTCAACAAATAAAATAACATAATATTGTAATGGAGATATTTTTTTTTATATTAATATGATTTTGTAAACTATGAATGAGGTTATAGATAAATGAAATGAAATATTCTCAGCAATGAATGGTACATATTTTTCAGACAACCGCTTTATGATTATAACTTATGCCTCCCTATATTTATATCATAATCAACCAATGTACTATGTGAAATATAAAGGATTTAAAGTTTTTATTTAAAAAAAACTATCCATTATGAGGCTTTAGATGTTTAAATGTGGGGCAATTGGATGTGATCATTTATAAGTGTGGGAGAGAAAAGAATTGAAATTTTTTAAAACATAAATTTATACAATGATTTTACAAAATCTAAAATGATAAAACACCTCTAACCATAGAATAATTGGTGATTTATGAATGATATATGGTTGTAAAATAATATTTTTAAAAAATAATAGGACTTTTTAACAATTATCTTATTATTTTAAACCCCTTTTGAACCAATATTAACCATAACGATAGAAATTAATTTTCATTTATTTAAATTCAATATGACTATAAATTTACGTTTTCCAAATTATATTATATAAAATATGATGTTTCAAAATATGGAATCCAATTTTACAAATTCAACTCACTAATGATGTAGAAGTTCACATATTATTAACCCCTTAGATGTTATGAATTTTTTTTTCATATGGTATTGTTTTCATTATTAGAAAATGTTTTAAAATAAAAAAAATGAACCTGAAATTTATTAAATTTAAAAAAATTGATTATAAAAAAATTGAAATAATTTAATGTTGAATTATTTTTATAAATGTTTTCCTTATAATATATTTTAACGAGATGGTTATTTCCAATAAAACCTAGTAATTTTCAATATTTATTAAAAATGTATACATTAAAAATGCATAAAATCATCATAGGATAATTTTTATATTTTCATTTTAAAAAATAAGATCATCTTTTTCAAATAAAATTTTTAATGTTGTAAAAATTAACTTCATTTTTTGATAAAAAATTATATAACGTAATTTTTTTGTGATAATATATTACGTTTTATATTTGTAAAAAAATTATAGAAACTATGTATTATATATTAATATATTTTTATTATCCTTAATTCATAATTTTTATAACGTTTTATTGAAGGTTATTTATAGTCAATGATGTGTTTCCCTTACCTCTATTGATTTTTTATATAACTAATGATATTATAGGATGATCCTTTGATGATCATTGAATTACATCCATTATCATGGAAGAAAAAGGTAGAAAATTCCCCTATGCAATATAAGGATCTCACTCACCGTTGAACATGGAAGACTATGCATAAAATTAATAGGAAAAAATCTTCCAAGTAATACATAATTTCCAACAAAGGGTAAAAGTTTTCCATGTTGAGGATTATGAAATATGGATTTATTCTAATTCATAGGAAATATCCACAATAGAATTTCATCCATAACACATGATGACAGTCTCTACATACCTGAGAATGATAAGCCACACCACTAATATGGTTGGGTAATAATAGGGAACCTAATGCCTCTCCATGCCATACCCAAATGAATGTGAAAATGATAGAGATGTGGAGTGCTGTGTATCTGTAGAATATATGAATTGATAAAACCAATTACAATATCTGTGATGGATATATAAAATTACATTCAACTCAACTAGAACAGATGAAACTAGAAAATGAATCTAATAGTTACATATCCATGATGTTTGTCAACCTATGATGACTACATCCATGGAAATTCTTTTATATCACAGGGAAATATTGTTCCTGGGTTGTCTATTTCATACCACGTCTCACCTATATTGATCAGATTCATGAGAACCCTCCTGGTTCAATATAACTTGAAACTGCTATAATGGATGAACCCATTAAAGAATTCCAACCAGATTCTTCATTATAAAAAAGTATGTGGACTCAAACAACCAGTGACCATGGAATCTACATGAATATATCTAATAAATTTCATGAAGACTATGAGATTCCACCTAATAATAAATGTAGTGAGGAGGTAAGAAAAATACAACAAACTATTTTAAAAAACATAGGTCTAGAAAATAGGTAACTCTGGAGAAAATTTATATACGTACAAAATATTTATGACTCCCCAATGAATACAATCTACTCAATGACATTTTCCTCCGATGTGATTAAACACATTTCATTATATAAAAATATTATAGATAAATAAATATAGTTCTCTGGTACAACATATCTAAACTAAAATCTTCCATGAAGTTTCTCACCCTATAATCACCGCCTTGAATATATGTAGGATAACATCATATTGGGTTCATTAAATGTATCCAAAAATATCAAAAATAAGAACACATTTATTGATGGGTAACAAGATACTAGGGTTTCAGTGACATTAGGGTTTATAGAAGAATCATTTATAAAAAATGACCTTACATGTGGTTCTAAAAAACAAAATAATCCTTGATAACCATCTGTAATAAGAACCATAACTCTCTAGCTTCCCCATGCAGTATCATAAACACCATTCAAACACATTTACTCTTATAATATTGATTGAACATAATCCTTTCCAGACATCATCAAATGTGTACTCTATTAGTGAATAAAAAATAGACCCTTTAAAATCCTACAGAAAATTTAACTAAAACAAATGGACGATCATCCTCCATGTATCATTAGCTTCAACTTGAAATCATTCTTGATAAACTAGTACATCACAATGAGCACTATCAGTGTGAAGCTATTAGATATTTCATTCTATATCCCATCCATAAAAATAACAAAATGTCTTGTAACCAAAACCATGATTTTGAAGTATTTCTTATTTATTATATCATTAAGGTTCTACATAACACTATATTATACCATCATCAAATAAGTGAAAACTTTTAAGGATGTATAATCATTTCCATGTTCCATACCCCTATACTATTATCGCATCATATATTATGCTTAGTAATCAAGATGGTCATTATATTTGATAATAGGGACCCATAAATACTTATGTCTTTTCTAGTATGCCTTTTTATAGTCAACACATAGATAAACTAATAATGCCTTTCTATAATCCCATACAGTCCTCACATGTTTCTATATCAAGACTCTATCATATACTTCAACTTTAATTTTAATATCATTCAGTCATGACCTCCTCTCCAACACAAAAGATATCTATGGTTATCCATAAATTAGAAAAATGTGTTGATGGGTCCGAAATACTACCAAAAATAGACCCTAGTTTGATTGTAAGAGATAGTGGTACATCATTCAGACATATTTGTGGAATTAAATATTGAAATATCATGATGATTGATATCAAATAAAAGGAAGCTAATAAAACATTTGTATGATTAATATGAGATAAAAATACATTCATATATATTCATTAAACGAAATGACAATAAATAGGTAACTAAAAGTACTAACTGAAAATCATCAACAGTTACATCAAAGTACAAATAACTCTTAAATCATATTATATATACATATATATACATATATACAATGATTTATTTTGAAATACATACATTGTTTGTTACTCCCTATAGAATCTCTTGGAAAATAAAAATATAGACTGTTAAAACCTACTAAATAAATAGTGAAATCAACTCACCACCTAAAATTTTAATTAAATTCACTATCTCTCCATGGATATTTTTCAAACTATCACTTACATGTAATAATATTATATTGAATATAATACCATAAACTATATACCTTATAAAAACAACACCAATAGTTTTTGGAACTATCCCAATGTTGAATTCTTAGAGTTACCACTCCTCAATAAATAAATAATTGATATATCTCATAGAAACAAAATAATATAATACACCCCATGCATCAATTCATGTCACCATTAACCTCCACATCTATATATTTTAATATAGATGTTTTTTAGATCCCCCATATCCCTTGTATATTGGGTTTAATATCATTTTAACTCATCACACCCAAAATATACCTATTATAATCATATGGATACTATATTATAAAATACATTTTCCAAAATTAACCACATTCCATTGTAACCCTTAACCAAAATATGTGGACGTAGTTACAATCATACATAGCATCATATTACACAATAAGAAGAAGATATTGAGGAATGTTGTGGTAGTTTTCAATTTATTATTTTCCATTAAGGATTTTGTAGAAGGAACCATTCACTGTCCATTGGTTATAGTAATTCATCCAAAATATATGGTCTACCATAGGAAATAAAAAATCATATATAATATATATATCAAAAAAACAAAAAATGTAAGATACCTTGATATAACTTTAAATACATTATCCAATCTCAAACACCTGACTACAAATCCTATGGTATAGTATTCTATATGAACCAAGAATTATTAGGATTCATTCAAATAAATTTTTCCATTAAATTTACATAAGATTATTTTATTTACAGCTAATTTCAATGAAATAAAATCATAATCTGGTATCATTAATGTTTCATCTAGATATATAATAACTATGTGTTCCATTATTAAACTAACTGCATTGCTTAAATTATATATATTTGAATTAACATTATAAAATATAGGGTATAGTATGAATTATCATATTATATAAGAAAAATTTAATAATCCATTCACCTCTAGATATGCTAACAAGTGGGGAAATGAATTGATCAAAATATCCAACAAACCAATAATCCATAAAAGAAAATTAATTATCAATAAATAATATCATATATATTAACATTTAAAATAAATTGAAATACAAATTTCCACAATCTCTCTCATCCCCCATGTCATACCTACCACCATTTAGCATAACACCATCAATACTACAACCGTAGAGGGCAACAACATCTATAATAATGGATATCTAAAACCATTTCTATAAATATTCATTATCCTTTCTGGGATGAAATGTTCTAATATATAAAGTCACCTCATCTAAGGATATCACAAATGGTAGTACGAAATCAACAACTATTTATTAGGTAATCTGGGACCTAGTACTAGGGAATCAATCATTCAATATAATCCAGGATTACTAAGTTCCAATGAATTATAAATAAAAGACGACCAATTCGAAAATGTCATTAATTAACCAATTCATTTATCACAATTCATAAGAAATGTCCACATGAGGAATTAATAATCACCAACCAATATTAATTTAAATTGTTTCAATTCATATGTTTTTATTTCATAAATTATAATAACAATAATAATTAAGCACTCCTCATGATTGTTCATCCACTATGAATTAATATATTCTACTAATTTCCAAACATAAATTAAATGATAGAAATATCCCATAAAATTACATTTTAGTAAATCAATTGATTTATGAGGTAAGATATTATCATTTCATAAACACGTTTTATCTCTAAAACTAAATGAAAATTCATTATATAATCCTATTTAATCAAAACTTTTGTCAATTACACAAATCAAAAATTTGAAAAATATTGATAATTTTATTATTTCACACAAAATATTTCAAAATGAATATCCAAAATTTATTTTGGGGTATAACACTATATGGTCATGAAAATATGATTAATGATAAAAAAACATTCAATGGAGAAACTATTGTAAAACAAAATTCCTTGTACAACAATTACCCACACTCGTAACAAATCCCAAAACCCATGGGGATTTCTGAACAATACCCATGTAAAAAATAAGGACATGGTGTAGGTGGAAGAGGATGAAAATGTTTATTTTCTCAAGAGTAAATGATTTTGAATGTTCTATGAAGATATAGTCCTCAATATAGAATTATGAAAATGAAAAAATAGATCTAATGTCAACCCACAATAAATGAAGTATATATGAAACTGAGTGGTGTAGTTTGAGAAAAATATATATATATATATATATATATATATAATGTTTTCTAGACTACCCCACAAGGTGGGGACATCCTAAAATGACATGGAACCTCTTGTTAAAGTGTGTTCTTTGTCCTCCCCACCTTGATACACACATCCTACATTTTTCAAAAATGAATTTAACCCATTTTTACTATCACAATGACCTAAACCCGATATTCTTCAATGATGTGGTGTCTCCTACAAACATTTACACAATAATAAAAAATTATCTATCACCAAAAACTCTAGCCTTACCTCATCAAAACACCCAATAAATTATTTTGGGAAAATATTTTTCACTATTTTACAAAGAAGACCCCTTTAAGCACAACAACTAGTGCCTAACCAACCAATAATGATCAAAATTTTACATTATTCATTGGTATACCCCCATATGACATGACCAATACAATTGAAAAATATTCTATATCACATGTCATTGTAAATTGAACCACCATTGAAATGTACCCCAAACACTAATCACCAAAATGAACACCAATACACCAACCACAAGTGTACTGTGTGGTTTTGATAGTAAGGGAGGATCCCTGTCATCAAAAACATTTCCATCTCTAATTCAGCAGCATTGTTCCTTTGAAAAATTCAATTGAACGATAATTTAGGGAAATATGATATCACATGAGATGTAATACAAAAAATACCCATGTTATCATCCAAACATCAAATATGAAATAAATTATAATACATATAAAAAATATCTTTTCATTGTTTCAATACATGTAAAGTGAATGGTTCTTGTAATTTATGATTTTCCTAAAATAATGTGCATTTTGATAAAATTTTAATTTTAGTGGATTTGGAAACAGGTATCTTCATATTGATATTTTGGATTGGAATTATGAAATGTGAGTATAATATTAATGTTTTTACATCATTTTATTAGGTTTATATATTATTTAGTTAAACATCTAATTTTAGGGTTCCTTCAAAAATTGAAATTAATCATTATTGAAACAATGAGTACCAACAATATAATCTCAATATATCTATGTATTAATAAAGGGAATTATATCTCTTGATTTAAAACAACAAATCATTATTATAATATTATATTTTACATAGGTGTCAAGTAAATGGAATAATCTAATATTCTTCCCAACTTATTAAATTATTGTTTTATAACTGAAGGATGTAGCATCATTTTAACACCCGCTCCCACTCATCATTAACTGGTCATTTTTCCAATATATTGAAATATTTTGGACTTATACCCCTTGATTTTTTTGTTCAATACATATTTTTTATCCTATTTATGGTAGTAGATTATAAATCTTTTCATCAAGATGGATTAATATCATATTTAAATCTAATGTCATTTATTCTTTTACATCTATTCCGGATACTTCTACAAATAATTTTTGGTACAATTTCACTGAATCATTATGGAATCATTTATAAAACAATTGTATTTTGTTGTAATGGATAGATGACATAAAATGTGGAAGAACACAACCCATTTATCATTATTTCCATATATGAAATGAACTATGAATATTTTCCGATGAATATGTGAAAATTATTTTAAATTATTAATTAGTTGACTATAATATTGATGTGTTTTTGAATGGAAACTAGATCTATAGTGTGGGCATTGTAAATTAAGATATTCATAGATTAGTTTTCACATTGATTATGAGTTAGTTTTTAGTGATATACACCCATTAAAATAAATTAAAAAATTAATTATGAATTATTATGTTTAATATTTCTCAGTATGAAATATTAGATAGAGCCCCATAGAATAATATGGACTCCTTCAAACATATATGGTGATGGAAAGTACATCATGTAGAGTAGGTAATCTAAATAGACGTTATGTGAACATTATATGAGTTGGAAATATGTGGTGTAGTAATTTACTTATATTCCTCTATTTTAGGATCACAATATAGTATTCTAAATAAAATATTTCTTGGTATGTTGTTTTATCATGATATAGATTCATACTCTTCATAGGATATCATATGTTTCGCATATGGTTGTGAATTATAAATATTTAAAGAGACCAAATTTCAACTTTTAATTATTATTGGTAATAATTAATAAAAACAATGCTTTTTATTTCATAAAATTTATTTAAAATGCTTTGGGTGTGTCTGATAGAGGATATTTACTAAAACATGTTCACAACACCCTGATAATGTTAGTGGAAGCTGTTGTCGACAACTGTGACATCACTATTTTGTATTATATGGAACATAGTACTCTTTATACATCCCATATGAATGATTAATATAGATTTTGAATAAATAATTCTTTTGTGGAATGTGACACTCATTAATCAAATAGTTATGTGAAGAAATACAAAAAATATATCATTTAGGTTTCACTAAATGGAAGCAAATATAATATATTAAATTTTATTGTGTGATTCATTGGGGGTAAATACTTTTTATTATTTCATTTCCAATGATAATATGCTTACAATTATAAATAAAGTATCATCATAGTTATCATATAAACTATATTCAAATAACAATTATTTTTATACATGTTTTTGAAAATTTTCACAGTCACCATGGAGGTCAAGATCCCATAGAATAACTATAGAGGCATAAATGAATCAATATTAGCATCACCACAACCATGTGTATAATGTTTTTTTCATTATTGTTTTTTCTAGGAACCATAAATTGTACCATAAAGAGGGATTCCTTTTGATTTTTTCTATTATAGCATTATGTGAAGGGTTATTGTAATAGTACTATAATACATGACATTATTTCAATGAAACATGTATTAATACTATGTGCCATTAATTATTAAATAAGTATTTCTGATGTAATAATATGTAGTGTTGCCTTTATACATTTACATTTAGTGTTGTCATAATGGAATTCCACGACAGAATCAACGATTCACCATTCTATTAATGTAATCTATAATGTACCATTTTGTGATGTATTTTACATTGCCACTATTTATGGTCCACGATACATATAATTCTAGAGTGGGCCTTGAATGAATTTAATAATTTATACTGATAAATAACCCAATATGGTTCTAAAATGTATATTAACATTATTTTTTGGACAATGATTATTTAAAAATCATTTTCTTATATTGACATCTTATAAATTATCTATAATTAAATTAATAATATTTACAAAAAAATATATTCCAAAATATTAAATGTTAACATATAAAATACTTTTTCTAATAGTATCTAGAATAACATATAATATTTGAATTAAATTTTTTGTTTTGTAATTTAATGAAATAATTTTTAAAAAATAGTAAATTATTAAATAAGACCAAAATTTCATAAAATGTATATTTATAATTTTATTATATTAATAATTAGTGAAAATATAATTATTATATATTTGAGAGAATATTTTAATGATATATATTTAGGCAACTTGAGAAAATCATTATATGATTAAATAATAAATATAAATTACCTAAAATATGAAAGGGTTCATATTTAATTTATTATAAATGAATTTTAACTATAAATTATCGAATATACATAATGGTAAATATGTTATAAAATTGTTCATATTTGTAATTAATTATGAATAAGTCATACATGAAAATATAAGGATTAAATATTAAATTTTATTTATAAAATGTTTTCCACATACATTTTTCATATAAATGAATTATTTATGATATAAATGAGCATTAAATAGATTAGTTTTTTAAACACATAAATGATATATATCCTAAAAATTAATTTATTGATCAACTACATACTATTTAGTATTCATCTACCATGATATCTATTTGTAAATTGGGTTATGATAAATAGAATAATCACTAAATCAAATTTATACAGAATAGTTTTTTAGAATTTTAATGAATATAATTACTTCTTTTTTGATCATTATATAATAAAAGGGATATACGGATGGACTAACTACCAAATTAGAGGATTTTTCCACGATTAAAAAGGACAATGGGGTTAGATATCAGTCACATCATGATTAATCATTTAGATATTATTAATCATTACAATCTCTATTCATATGTATGTATATATAATGTAACATATGAAAATAATGAATATATATATATATATATGATAAATAATTCATTATTTTTTTATTAATTACACACTAATATGGGTTCTGAAAATGAAAAATTTAATGGTTTGTCAATAAATTAATTTTTTATATATATAATAAGTGATTCCAAGAACTATATTTCTAGAAACATGCATACACAAAATAAAATAAATAATTATATGATAAACATTATATAATATACAATTTTTATAAATTTAATATGAATATGATGTGTGTTAAATTAAAGACACATGAAATTCATTACAGTTCTCTGTTTGATATTCAATCATGAATATCCATTTTTTAAGTCATTGATCATACAACTAGAAATATCATGTTATTGTTTGGTTCCCCATGATTATGTTTTTAAAGTAATTAATGTAACTATTTTCCCTTGATTGTCTTATTTTGTTTTCATGAAAATGTGGATGTCCCATTAATTTTCATTTGTTATATTCATACTATTATTTTCTTTGGGTAATTCTACTTTGGAGACTATAATAGGAAAATGATATATGTGGAATATAATTATGTGATAATGTATGATCAAATCAAGAAAACAAATTTTATTTTATCTTTCTATAATTCATAATTATTTTTTCTTTAGATGATTGTTTTAAAATGTTAACATGATATTAAAATAATATGGGATCCAAAATATAATAAAATATAGATATTCAATAACATAATAGATTGGAATTTTTGATTCATTGTTATAGTGGAATCACTATAAATATAAATTATTAACAAAATTATATAGGATACGTATCCACTAATATATATTTTTTTAATTTATTGTATATATAATGATTGTGATTTTGGGATCATATATAGTTATCAAATATAAAACCACTTCAAAATTTTATATTTGATTCTGAATAGTTTTCAAGGGGATTTATTTTTAAATCAAAATTAAACAGTAATAGTGATTAATTCCACCATCATTGAATGATCATTATTGTATTTTGGCTATGTCTTACCCATTTTTCTAGAGAAATATAAATATAGAAAAAATGATTAATTTTGAAAGGTTAAGTATATCATCTAGTAAATAATGAGGAATAATTTTGTGTATTAATTTTACAAAATTTATATTTAATTTGATGTATTAGATTGGTTCTAGAATGAACAAGAAATTATTTTGTTCCAACAATAAATATGAATTTTATTTCATTGTACTATTTCACAAATATGTTATATTAATTCGTTAATAAAAATAGAAATTGATATATATATATATATGAATTTTTTATGTGATTTGGTATTTTATATTTTCATTACATAATATTAATAATGATAATCATATTTGTAATATCGATAATTAATTTTTTAGGGTTGATTTGAATCACAACAACATTAGGCATTATAAATTTAAGCATTGAAATTTAAAACGAATAAAAAGACACTATTATGATTATTTTTTTGGAACAATCAATTATGATTTAATTCAGTATTTTGAATACTATTTATCAGAAAAAACAACCAAAGAAAATTATGAGAGAAATTGTGAAAGAAATAGTGTAAAATTGGATCTAAAAAATATTGATGTACTTGGTGTCATGGGAAGACAAAAAAATAGTGATGTATGAGGTGTCAAGAAATAGTTGTGTATGTGATCTTATAAATAGTTATATATTTGGTATCTTCATCAGATAATTAAGATTATATGATTTGATCATTATTTTCAATATATTACCTAGGAACTCAATGATCACATAACTACTCGAACTAATATAAATAATATTTATCTTGTTATTCAATTAAATGAATTATTATGTGTTATGATTATATATAACACATTATCTTTTTTCTTAGTTATATATCTTATTAGTTTTAAATTATCATTATCAATCATTACCATTTAGAATATAACTGTTGAATAGTGATCACATGATTAATATAAATATATTGTTTTAAAAAGTCTAATTAAACAAACAATGGAAGTGATGTCTTGAACTAGTATGGTAGCATCCTTTGAATAACATTTCATCAATGATTTAAAGGGATATATCTTCTCTAGGAATATACCTTTTCCAATAACAAGATATGATATGGTAACATAATCATGACCAAAAATATTTATGGTATAAGTCCAAGATCATTCATATTAGGGCCCAAAGCATATTCATCAAACCACCGCATGAAAATTTCATCGTCCTCATCATTATTAATAGAGAGTTTTCTAGTATTTTAAAGGGATACATATCTAGACCCTAGAAAAATTATTACCTACATTTTTTATAGAATAATGAATACATATTCAACGTTTTATTATTAAATTATAGATGATTTAAATTTTTACATTAAAAAACACAAATAGTATTATTGGGAAATATTAAATTTCAATGAAGAAAATTATTTTGTTGAATTAGTTAATTTTTTCAAATAATTAATATTTATTAATGAATAATATTAATTAAATTTATTCTTTATGATAAATGATAATATAATTTATTTTAATTTGTATGGAATTTTTTATTAGTGTTTGGAAACAATTACTATAAATAACACCACATTTCTTGAAAAATATCAATATTATTTTTAAAAGAGAAAATAACATATTTATAAAATTATTTAAATATAATTAATAGTATTTTTTAATTACAATATTGAAATTATACTGTGGTTTCTTTATCATAATTTTATGAGATAGTAATATTTTTGGGTAAAAATTAAATATTGTATACATATATATTTTGAATTATGACAACAGAATGACCCAAAAGTGATGAAATAAATAAATTAAATGGAATCTGACACCCAATATATGTTTTCACATTAATATAGTATTATTTTTTGTTTATTTAGATAATTTTAGGAATCCTTTATATATAATACCAATGCATTAATATATTATAGGATTATGAAATCATTTAGTCAATCCTATAGATCCCCTATACATGATAAATGGAAATATATTGTTAATATTGCCCATTTTTATATAAAACAATTAAGTATACTCCCTTTTTTAATTAAACATGGTTAAAACAATTTGGAAGGTTTGTAGTTTTGGTTTTGTGTTTATATATTTTCCAAAACTAAAGTCTGAGAAATAATAACGAAATCTCCACTCTTTGAGAATATAAACCTATATAATATCCCATTTATCATCCCCATATATAATTTTATTATGTCTTTACTCTGGCCTCTCCTCTCTAAGTTTCTCCCAATTTTCCCTCAAGCCTTAAATAATCTCCTCCCATAAATATGGAGTCACACACTCAAGTAAGGAATCATCACCTTCCCTTCATTATTTCTGTTTCTTTGTTATATTATTTATTCCATTTCAAAATACTAATGTTATTAATTTCATTTAAATGTCCCTATTATTTTCCTTTTTAATTTATAAATTATTAGGTTCCACTTTCTCTCTCATCAACCCTTTTTATGAATTATTATTTGACACTATTATGCTTCCAAAATTTCACCTCAATCATACATTCCAAAACAATTCTATAGTGAAGACAATACCCATTTACCATCAAGGGTATACACATGTATACTTATATAAATATATTACATGGAAAATAAATTTATTTATTTGAAAGTCATTTATTTTTGAATAAAATTTTATAGTTAATGATTCCATGTTTAATGATATATATGGAACAAAAAATCACAAGAATGAAATGAAAGTGTTAGGTGAGCCTAGAATTATATATAACTCCAAGGAAGTTTTTAATTGTTTGACTCATGAGAGGTCATGATGGGACATGCAGGGAATGTGATTTCATTATGGGTATTTTTTAATCATCATCACTTAGAAATTATCCTTCACCTCTATTTATGATGTTGAGTTTTATATTGTTGTATCATTTCCTATGAGGCCTTTATGATTATCATGATATATTATGTCTCATTAATAATGATTATGATATTAAAATTGTATAACATGTATTATTATCTTAATGGTATGCAATGATTATTCCCTTATGATATCATATAGCTTATGACTTTCTTATATATGCCCATATGTTATCTGATGAAATTTTAATTGAGAGCATGTAGACGAGGATTTTAATGAAGGTGATGTTTTCATGTTTTTAGTTGTTGTGTAATATACATAATTACAATATAAAATAATCTTCTCAATCTTCTAGGTTGTATTATATCTAATATATTATAATAAATCATGTGTTAATTTGTAAAAATTTATTAGTCTTTTAGTTGGTATGAAATGAAATGATTAATTATTTTTTGTATTATGAATATAAATATATAGAAAAATAATTATGAATAAGAATAATTATAAGAAAACAATCCAAATTTTTTGTAATTATAGATTATGTGGATTATCAGAAAAATATATCATTGTCTGAATAGTAACATTGAATGTTTTTCTAGAATAGATGTACATAGGCAGAACAAATATACCATGGTGTGTTAGGCCCGACTCAATGAAAAATTTTACACAACAACATTATATACTCTATAACATGTTTGAAACATCCAGGGGATATGTTATGGTAAATAAATAAGATCATTATGAATAATTATTAATGAAAAAATTCACATAAGAGTATATGTTATGAATTAGATCACGAATAAGATAGATTTAAGAATAATATATATAAGTTAATAATTAAATGGAATTTATAAATTATACTTTTAATTTCATAAAATTATCATTTATTAGTATAATTTTTTAAAATATTCATCACAATTTTTACCATAATTCTAGAAAATGTTCAGTAATATGAGACATTGGCTAAATGATCAACATGATGGAAATTAAGATGACTTCCCCCAACGAGATTCCCATACTGATGGGAGCCAGAATCATGAAACTTATAATGATACCCTCTCATATAACATAGGTTCTGAATATAAAAAAGGATAAAGAGAATCACTTAATCCACCCATAGAGAAAAAACATTCAATTGAGAACATTATAAGACTAATGTCTCTGAATTTCAAAGGATATATTGATCCCATAATCACAAAAAAATATACTCTATTAAGAATATATTCTCCATCCTTTTTTGTTCTAAACATAGGAAGGATATATTATATATTTCTTGAATGCTAGGAGAATCTGATTTGTTGTCAACACTGATCAAAGATACGATTAATAATTAAGAGATTGAAGAGTTTTGGATGAATTAATTTAGTAAAAAATAGCAAAATATGTTCATCCCACCATCCATATAAAAATAGAAAGAAAGTTATCTTATCTGAAACACAAAATATAAAATTTTTCATGGAATATGAGGGAAAAAGAATACGCCTTTCAAAATACATGTCGAATTTTGTTAATATCCCTAAATTAAATAAATAATGCTTCTTTGATGGGATAAATCATATTCTCTGAAAATCATTCACCTTCTGGGAATATGATAGGTATGAGGAAATTTTCTAATGTGCCCTCAAAGAGGAAATTAATTTTAGAAATACATAAGGGTATCACATGGATAAGAATTGGAAACTAGAGTTTAATTATATTAGTCTAATGGAGAAATATAACAATTCTATGAAATTTGAGCGTCCCATTATTTATAGGTGTAGAATGTAGAACCCCATAAAATGTCCTCTGGGGGATGAAGAAACGATTTAGGTACAAGATGTATGGACATGTAGTTAATGGTTTCTGATATGAGAAACCCTATAATGTGTTAGAGTAAGGTAATTCCACAATAATACATCAAATTATTTTTTTATTGGGAAAAATACTTGGATCCATGGGCCTTTACCAATCAATTCCACAAGAAACATGTTTTAAGAGAAAACAAAAAACCTCAATGGGAAAAAGTGTAATATTTTTCGATCACATCCACTGAGTTCAATCCTAAAAATGAATTGGCTATAGGTCTAGTATTTATTTATTCAATAATATTAAACATAATTTTAGATTCTAGTTCTATTTATTCCATCAAATCTTGATATTTTTGAATAACAATTCAACCACTACCACAATTAAAGGAATTAGGGTTGTCAGTTAAAATGGTAATTATTTAAATTATTGCATCCTAAGTTAATATATCCCTCATTCTCACAATTTTAAGGCTGAACATCCCAAAAACCGATTCTATACTCCCTTCAGTGGAATTTTATCCCATTTTGGTCCTGAATAGGCAATACCTATATAGGGCCCACATAAATTTAAGTGTGATGTAAATCACAATTCATGTTGGGAATTGACCCCTAATGATATTTTAGTGAACGAAGTATGAATAATATTATTTAGTACATATATATCCGGAATGTATATTATTACCCTATAACCAATATTATATATTTCATATAATTAATTCTAATTAAGGAACCATCCACAAAGACTTGCCTATTTTTATGGAAAATGTTGAATTTTTTTCCTTATTAATTTCTTAGTGTTTTTCCTAGAAGATATGTTCAATTTTAAATTTATCTTATATTCATGGTGTTACCATTATAAAAAAACAATATAGAATTGTTGTTGTAGAACTTGTCGTGTCGAAGAAACAACTATCGGGGAATATAGATATAGTATTTATATGAGTATGTACTTCACCATTACATCCACCAATCCTCTCCATCATGATTAAGGATGGGTCAATGTAAATTTTTATAGTTTATTATTAGATCAACAAGATCATGATGTAGTAAATGTTTCATCATCCCTAGATTAATTAATTGATTGATCAGCTTAATGGAGTACAATACTTATCCAATATGGATCTTTGGTTAGGATGTTAACATGTGAGGGTTAACAAGGATTATATCCCCATGACTTCATTTTTTACATGGTATGTGCACTACATGTTAAGGGTGATTCCATTAAAACTCACTATTTCTCCATAAATCATCATGGAAATTATTAATAGTGTATTTATATGATACCTAAAAAAAATTAGTATTTATTGACAATTTTCTTGTAACACCCAGAGCATCCATGGTACGCCTCTCTTTCATAATGCAATAGCTTGAATTTTACTCAACTTCGAGATTCTAACAAACCGCGACCAATCAAAGTAGCCGTTATGAATATTAATACCCAATATTTGAAATTATATAAATTTTATATTTAAAAATGGACTTAAATTTTTTATTCGGATTACTGAAATTATCCTAAGTTGAATTTTTTGTAATTTTCTGGGAACTTCCAATTTTTTATGAATAGTGAAAAAATACTTAAAAACAACTTTTTAAATAAAATTTATTTATAGTGACAAATTATAATATTGAGTGATTTTAATTTATAATTAGAATATATTTTTACCATTTTATCCAATGGTGGTCATTAGAATTAATTTCACTTTGAAATTGGACATAAACAATTGTCAATCTTTTAATATATATTGCTTCTAAAAACACGCTATTTGTTGTGAAACTAGGAATTAATTATTCAATTAATTAAATCAACATATATGTTTTTAATTTTGTAAAATAAACATCATTTTTTAATTAGGAATATCAAATATATCTTAGGGTGAATTTATGGTATTTTTTCTAAAAAACTTCAATTTTTGATGAATAGTGAAACCACTATGTGGTAGTTTAAAAAGTAATTTTTATTGTAAATAAAACATTACCACTTCAATGATTTGATTTTCAAAAATCCGACATACATGGTTGTCATTAGGAAGAAAAATTTGGTTCAATGGGATTAAAATATTTTTTTGGTGAATAGTAACATTTATGTTTTATTAATCGCGATTAAAGGTAATTAGTGAAATTTAAGGTAAAAATGATATTATAAAAATATACAAATATCTTGAAAATTGTCCTACACTTTTTGGATGAGTCATGGACGACCAATAAAATCCATTTGTCAACTTGGGGACCCCATAGAGCCATTGGGTTAAGAAAATGACATTAATAACTTTTTATTGAAAGTAAAAATAAAATTATCACAAACAATTGTTGTTTTACTAAAACAATTATTACATGGGGTTATATAAGTTAAAATTTTTAATATAAATATTAATTGGAAATATAAAAAGATTTAATTAATCATGGTAATTGTTTTATAATTTTTAGATATTAAATAAATTAAATTTGTTATGACACAATGATGATGAAGCGATTACATCATTAATTAACAATTTAAATAAAATGAAATGATAATGTAAAATATAAAACATACACATGTCAAAAACATATTGGATGATCATATTTAGAACCCTTATCACCTTATCATAGAAATATTTCATTTTGGGACCTTTAAAATCCGAAAATCATTTCATAATAATGTAACATTTCATGACATTCCAAGGGTGCCCCTCCACTCCTCTTATAAAACGCCCCACCACTACCTCATTATTCAAACCTTCCAAGCCATTTGGCTCAGAAAAACTCTTCCCAAATACTCTATCAACATACCTATCTTATTTCTAGAAAACTAAATTTGGTCAGAAGTATTCCCAAGGAAGCCTTTGGCTCAAATCAAAAAGAGTTACCCGATTTTAAAGTAACGTCTTCTCCTGTGTTATTTTGTTTTATTTTGCTTCTCCAACCCCCTAAAATATTTTTATTCCTTTATTTTTTAACAATACCAGTATCTTAAATATACTAGGATGTTCTTATCATAATTATTTTATTTACACTTACACACACTTTTGCCTAATGGTTAATGAACATACTATTTCTGTCGGTGACGAATTACTGCCTCACGAAACGATGATTGTTCAATATTATTCTAACACCTCTCATGGTGGCCATTAAGATGTCACTATTTTTATATACGATATATATTATGTTTATGTTTTTATTATGCTTCTGTATTTTTCATTTATGGAATACTTTTATGATTTCCATTATGGGTAAACACGATAATTTCATTTTAGGAAGTGTGGACTACCTTCCCCTCAAAATGATTTGAATCGTTAATGCCATATTTGGGATGTATAAAAGATGGAGTAAATGGTATTATATATGATATTATACTGGAATTATAATATACCTTAATATAATTATGATTTAATTCCATTAAATACAAAATAGAAATGAAAGTAGCGTTCATTCGTACGTACGGCTTACCGTCTCCATGAACGGTGCATTTCATTTCATACCTCTAAATGTTATGTAATATTATAAATTCATGTATATAATGGATATATATGACATATAAGATATCTAAATCATGAATATAATTCTTGATGTAATGGACATTTTACCACATAATGAACTTGTAATTATAAGAAGTTTATTTTTGACTTAAGTACCAATGATGGACAAAACGACTGTTATTAACTAAAATAATTACATAATGTTAATAACATGGTAATAAGTGATATAAATGGAATAATGAACATGAAAAGGTTCTTAAAGAAGTATAAATTAACTCTAGTATATTATTCAGGAGGTTAAATAATGGTCGAGTCAATTCAGACACGAGGTAAGGGAACTTCTTAACCCAATTTCCATTCAATGGGGTAATCTCCTACTTTCAAATTATGTCAGGATATTATTGTTTCCTATCTAGTATTTATACATTATTTATGCGTAAATATTGTGAATTCACATAATATATATACTTTATTTAAAAAATGATCTTTGTAAGGGACTTCATCTCAATCTCATTTCATTGAGGCATATTTTGTTTTATACACAACTTTCCTTTATACGGTGTATAAAACCCTTTGAATTTTAATTTTATTCAAAAGGAATATTTTTATACAAAGTGTTTTTACTAAACGACAAATATAATGTTTTGTCTTACGTATGTGGTGAAAATGACTTCTACACTGTCGTGACCATTATATGAGTTTCAGTTTCCTCTACAAGCCATAACTGTTTTTTAAATGAAAAATAAAAACCAAGTTTTAGTTTTCTTTTATTTTGGTATTGAAAATGTTTTCAATAATGTTTTTCTTATATTAATGTGTTGTATTGATATCATGTGATTGGAATGTGGAAATTTTATGTTTTATTTATGCATGTTTTATGTGATACGATTATGTTATGGTTTATTATAGGTTTAAACCTGTTCATGTGAGGAATGCATTGGAATTAATAAGTGACGGGTGGAGCCCTCTATAGCTCCTCGATGCATCGGTAGGTCTCATGAGACAAAAAAGTGTCTTAGCATGAGGCCTTGACAAAATATTATTTTTAGTCTTCGAACAAGGCCTTGACTATGTGGTTTTGATAGTCTGAAATTATGTATTCCATCATTATGAATGTGGTTATTTTTTTTGCATGTGATTATTCAACTAGTAGATTATCCATGTGAATAAGTAAATGGAATTATTCATATTATTATTTCCATATTATTCTGAAGTTAATGTTTAAAATGATTTTGTTTTAGTTATACATTTACTTAAATTCTAATGTTTATTTATGAATGCTTCCGCTATATTGTTATCCTTATTGAGCATCCGAGCTCACCCATTCAAATGTTTTAATTTTTCCAGGATGTGAAGAAGTATATTATGAATGACCTACAGGGATAGTATGAGGGGATATGAAGACAAGATGTAGTTTTAGTTTTGTTTTACTTTATGATGTAATGTAAGACTTATGAATGAATCTAGTGTTTCCAAGGCTACTAAACTACTCGGCCTTTTGAGACTTGATCTTTTGTGATCATGCCAATGTTACGCAATAATGAACCAACTCTGGGTAACTGAGGTCGGGGCATTAAATTTCTAATATATTCCAAATGCATGGAGTGGAATGGTGATAATATGAGCACATTTTTATAGACCATATGAAAGGATACTATTTTTTCACATACTAAAATGTGATTTTTGGTTGAAGGAACTTCTATTCTGGGGGAATATCATCATACTAAATGAGAAATATATGAACCCTTCAATGAAAGATAAAATTTAAGGATGCCCAAGGCCAAAATTAGTGGTAGGTATATGTAGTATCATTTGTTTTACTGGTTATTATCATCATTTTTTGAAAAATGTATCACTACTACCAAAACCAATGAAAAAGAATTCACAAAAGGGGGTCAATTTTGTGTGTAATGATTAATGTTAAGAGTGCTTGATGGAACAAAAAATAGGATTATTAATCCACATTTTCTAACACTACCCACATGTGAAGAAGTGTTCATATTATTTAGTGCTTATTTTATAATGGAATGGGGATGGGAATTAATGAAAAATTAAAAGGTGATAGAATATTCTTATGTATGTTGAAAGATGATAAGTAAAACTACCCAAAAAATAATTTGGAGTTGGTTGTAGTGATATTTGATGGTTAGAGATGATCAATGACTATGAGTACTCATTCCACTACCATCCTAGAAATGGGAATAAAGTGGATGATGATATTTTTAGAAATGATTCATAAATTCAATCATTAATGAGAATTTAGAGGGATCCGATAATCATCGATTCACGAAAGGAAGGAAATCAGAATCATAATGGAACACAACAAATCCTTTCACATGTGATAGAAAAACCATCCCAAATAAAGACATTAGTGTATGAAAAAAAAAGATGACATGGGAAATCAGAAAATTTATAAACTATATGAAAGGTTAAATCCTTTGAGATCAATGTTTATGAATAAAGAATTTGGATATTTGTTTCAAGAATAATTGTCACATAAAACCCATATCTATTGAATGAAATATTGGATGAAGGACAAATTTCATATTTTATTATTCACTCAGGAACTAGAATAAAGTAATGAGGTCTCAGAGACCTCAATTTGTGGGAAAAAATAGGAGGATATCACTAAATATACATCCAAGTGGCATGTATGATAGCAAGTGAAGTCTGAAAGGCATAATTCTAAGGGGATGATGCAACAATTTCCCACATAGACATGAAAATGGGAAAAAATCACCATGGTTATCGTCACCTGAAATTTTAAGATATCCAATGGAATAGATTATATTAAGGATTTTTTGGATATTCTAAAAATGACTACACACTTTATTGGGATATTATTGTATTTATTAATAGATCTACAAGAACATATATACATCAGATAAGTATAGAGGATGCATTGAGTACCACTAACAATCATATCCAATCAGGATCTGTGATAAACCACTATGTTTTAGAAACATACTCAACATATTCAAATCAATGAGTTTAACTTTATCATGGCTTATCAACACTAAACTGATGTTATACTTTTTTGGACTATCTAGAAACATTATTAAATTTTGATAGTGTGATCAATTAAATTCTTAGAAGGACGATATCAACATCTTCTCCTGGTCGAGTTCTCTTACAAAAACAATTTTCCATCAAAATTTAAAATAGCTACTAAGAAATCCCATTCTGAGGAGAGGTTAAGTACACCAACTAGTTGGGATTTTATTGTAAAAAAACTATTATATCTGAAAATCTCTGAGGAAATGGTGGAATTGGTTGTGATGACTCAGTATCACATCCAGGATATAGAATCATGACAAAATAGTTATGAAAAAACCATTATTGACAGCTAGAGTTTGATGTTGGAGACATGGTCTCCATTGCAAATATCATGGGAATAATGTGATGATAATTGTTTATATGGAAAAATATATACAATGATACATCGACCCCATTGAAATCATTGATCACAAACAATTGGTGGCCTACCAGATTGCACGACCACAAGATTTATCTCATGTATAAGATTTATTCTTGTTATCCCTCGTTAGAAATTACATACCATTCATTTCACATTTAATCAATCCATATGTTAAAAAAATTTAGAATGATCTTTATAATCTGAAGAATTCACTGATGAACATAGATTATGGAGAAAATGTTCTACCAAATAAGAAAATTCACCTTGTCAAAGTGTGGTGTAGAATGAAATTTTTGGATGAACAAACATTCTGACTAGAAATAGTTCATTGAAAATGTTTCCCACATATATTTTATTATGGGAAATGAAAATTATGATTGAAAATTTTCTAAAGGGTGGATGATTGTAACAATCCAAATATTTATAAATAAAATTCCTCATGTGATTTAATTAAATATTTTATAATGGATTATTATAATAAAAAATTTCACTTAATTGATTTATTATATATAATCAGTTTTAATAGACCATTATTAAAAATTATAGTTGTAAATATAGAAATTGAATAGTGATTAAATGATAACTACAAATATTGGTTTTTGAAAATATCTTGTTGACGGACACAAAGGAAATGATAGACTCAACAAGTAGCATTGTATCTTATAAGGCCAATTTATCAAAGATTACCAAGGATGACGAATCTATTTTTTTTCCCTTGAATAATCCCAATATATAGATCTATCATCAAAATCATGAGTAAAAAAATTTATGAAATAAATTCAAGAACATCGATATCACAAAAGATAACATATTCTTATAACCATCCGATGAAAATATGACTATCTCCCTCCTTACTCTTAGGAGGATTTCAGGTGTATTAAATGTACTTGAGTAATGATACTATAAATATGACTATATTAATTATTTTTTATATAATAATAATTAAATTATAATCCTTTTATAATTATTGAAAATTATTTTTATTTTAATATAGTAAAACAAAAAAAATTAGGTGATATTAAAATTCAATAAAAGAGATTATCATGAGGAATTAATGGTTTATAAAAATAAATATTTTTTTAATAAAATATTACTGAGAATAAATTTTTTTAAATATAAATTATCATATAATATTATGAGGTTAAATTTATTTTTATATAAGTGTTCAGAAACAATCATTTTTAAAAAAACAATGAATTTAATAATAATTGTCAATTTTATTTTAAAATTGAAAATTCATACACATATAAAATTATTTAGATTAAATTATTATTAATTTTGGATTTAATTTTATTTTATTATTCTACAGTGATATTTTGATAATTTAATGAGATAAAGATATTTTCAGAGAAAAATTACATATCATATAAATATTAATTAAGTATTATGACAACATAATAATCGAAAAGTGATGTAATAAATTCTATATATGGGATAAAATTCGAAATATATGTTTTAGATTAAAAATAATTAAAATTTATATTTATTCATTCAATATTATAGTGCCTTTATAAATCCATCAAAACAACTAATATATTTTAAGGTTTCAAAATAATTTTTTAAAAGAGTATAACTCAAATCCACATAAGCAATGATATTATTTTCTTATGTTCATATAATATACATATAAAATAATATTTCCCACTCTATTTTAGATGAAAACATTGGAAAACACAATTGAATGGTTTTTTATTTGGGTTATTTTATTATTTTGAGTTTAAAAACTATGTTTGATAAATAATATATAAATCCATACTCATTCAATAAATAAACCCACTTAACCTCCCATTTGTCATCTCTATTGATCATTTTATATCATCCTTACTATTACCACTTCAATACAAATTTCTACCATGTTACCCCCAAGGTCTCAAGGGGATCTTTCCATGAATTTGGAGTCACACACTCATGTAAGGGATCCTCAACTTCTCTTACTTATTCTTGTTTATTTATTTTATTATATCATCAATATACCATTCATAATGTTGGTACATGAATTTTCATGTCCCTATTACTGCCCACTTTATTTCTATATAATAAGAGATGCTTTCACTCTCATCACCCACTTTTTTTAATTTTTTATTGACTATTATATGCTGTTGATATTTCAATTCTATTTTCCATTCATAAGATATTGTGTAGTGCATATGATAACAATTTTCATGTTAAGTGTATTCACCATTATACTCATATAATTATTCAAATTGTTACATACATGCATGAATTAAAAAAATCCTTGATCACATATTAAAATATTAATGATCAATGAATTCATCTTTTATTATCGATGTGGAACTTATTAAAATGAGAATGAAATGATTGTGATGGGTACACAAAGTATTAAATAGTGCTCCAATGCATCAGTTATTTTTTAGTCTCATGGGAGTTTATTTTTGGATAGTGAATGATTTTTATTATGTTATGTGACTTATTCCATTATTATTTCCTTGAAACATTCCTTTGAATATGGTAATGAGGTAGTATTTTAAGTTGATTACAGATTTCCCATGTTTCTATTATGATTATCATGCAATGTCATTACGCATTGATCATTTTTTTGATTCTTTCTACATTTTAAGATTCCAAATATTTGACATGTATTATTATCTTCTTGTAATTAAATGACTATTCACATACATGATTATATATCTCACCCCTTTCTAATGTATGTCATAGGGATATCCCATGAACATTTAAGTGTGAGGATATTAAAAAATATCTCAGTTAGGATGATGTTTTCCTATTTTATTTTGTTATGTAATGTTCCTAATTTCCAAATACAATATTATTATTAATATTATCGGTTTTATTAAGTGAAATATTTTAAAATAAAACATTTATTAATGTGTAAAAAAAGAATGGTTGTTATAGTTCATATGATAGATTTTATACTAGTTGATGTACTCACTCCTCTTACAATACCACAAATTAATTTTATAAATAAAAATAGTAATAGTACCTGAATAGATATATGAATATTTACAATGTGTTAAGTTAAATATAAACATCATTTTCACAATATTCTCAAGTGAATAATAATTATTACTAAACCATGTCATATCTAAATCTATTATACTAATAATATATGAGAAATATATTTTGAAAAATCCCCAAAACAATTATTCATGATTTTGTGTTTGGATGAACTCATACTATTGTTATACTATAAACATATATTTTATTATTTGTAGGTATTCCAAAAAAATAGGATATTATTTTTAAAATCCAAAAATAGAAATTTTTTTGTTTTTAAAACTACTATATTTCATGAGAAGGAATATATTATTAATTAAATTGAATATATTAAATTTAACATTTGATTATATAGAGGAAAAAAAATTATGTTTTTTATAGAATGAGGATGATTTGGTTGAAAAAGTGTTATGTAAGAATAACCAACTCATGTAAAATTTGAATAAAAAAAGGTCAAGTGTTATTCTTCTTGAAATAATGAGTTATTGAAATCTATAGAATACTAATATTTAAGTGTTGTTTATAAGGTATGAACCTAAATCCTATTGGGGTTCATTGAATTATTTGATTCACACAATGATTTCATTCCATAGAATTGGAAATATATTCTAGGTACACATACCATTTTTTTTGAATAAAGTGGATATGCTAGAATGAATAAGAGCCACATAGTTTAAGTGAAATTTCCACAAAAAATTCTCATATATCATTAAGGATCTAAAAAATGTGTACCATGTGGAATTATTTTTCAAAAATACCATTTATTAAACGTGTTAATTTCATATCACCTGAATATATGATAATTTCTATTCGAGACATGCAAGACCTAGAATCTTATTTTTACTATTATATATATAAAATGGTTGTAAAATCCCTTTCGTTATTATAAAATTATCAAAGTATGTGTATATGATAAATTCCAATTATTTTGATGTTCCAAAGTTATTTGATGTGGTTTATATGTTTTAATGATAAATTAATATATTAATTAATAATTTTATGTATGGAATACCACATTTCTTTTGAAATAATGTTTTTTTGTTTTATAAAAAAGAGGATGATTATGGTGAATAATAGAGAATTATTTTGTGTATAGTATTGTGTTATAATATTTTATATAGGTGATATAATTATTAGTAAAAATACAATATTGAAACATTATGTAGAAATGATGTGGGTGGGTAAATTTTTCTTAATTAATTTATTGTGAAGATTACTATATACTGGGTATGTATATTTATAAGGATATATGTATGATTTTAATTGAGAATTTTTAATATATATACAATTTTAATGTGATAAGGTTTTATAGTGTTATATACACCTATAATGTGACATTACTTGTTGTTCGCAACAATGATTATAGGAAGATTCATGATAAATATAAAGAATTTGAAAGGATAGATTAAAATCATTATGGGATAATTAAGAACAAATCACATATTCCATTTTGGGTACTTGACCATATGTCATAAATGATCAAAATATAGTATCATGATGGGAGTAAAATCTATTAGAATATCATTGGACATATGTTTAAAAATTATTTATGCACGTTACAACAATTATGGAAATGTTATTGTACACATGAAAATATAATGAATTATTTGTAAATGGTAACGCATATTCTAGTTTCTAAATTTAATAGTTGATATTTAATATCAATATGGGCTTATTACATTTCTTTATTTGATATGTATCAGTTAGAAAAGAAAGAAACAATAAACCATTGCAGACTCGATAAATTATGAAGTGTACATTTCTAGATCATAATTTTTCAAGCAATCTGATTCGATAAAAAACTTCATCACTAAATATGAATTGGACCCTATCCTTGATAAATATATTTATAATTGATTATATAATAGTAGATACATCTCTATGGATATGGAACACTAGTTTAACAAAAGGATCAAACACTGTTAATAAAATTTTTATCTCAGAAGACATATAATTGAGAGTTGGGATGATAATCTCAATTAAGAGGGTACTTTAAATAACATATCATATTCATTCATAATACCATTACATCATCAACAACTTGAGGGTTGTGCAAAATTTTTGGGGTTTTAAAACGAGGGTGATTGTTAATATTGGGTGTCAATTTATTATGATTTTTAATAATAATAGATGTCATTATATATTAGTCATTCAGGTATTCCATGATTTTTTATCTTAAATGGTTGAATGATAATATCATCCCAATGTATTAACACGATTTACATCAAATAAATGATCATTATGTGGAGTTATAGGTTATGGTGATATGACAAGAATATATTTAATATACTATTAGACTTAAATGTAGTGTTTTAAAATATATTTCATAAAGATATTATTTATCTAATATATAGATACATATTACATAGAATAATATGATAATTTTTATTAATTATAATGTCTTATATATATCAATATAGATAAACATCTATAATTATTATAAATACTTATTTAATAAGTATAAGTACATACAATTCACGAGTACTTGAATATTTTAATTCAGTATATATGAATGTAATATATTTAAACATATAAAATCAAAGGGTTGTTGGGTATATTACTCATAATGTCACCAGCGTGAGTTCAACCATGATAATAATTTTTTTCTTGAAATAATGATAATGAAATAAGACCCTTGATAATATTACAATTTCTAAATGAATGGCCATTCATAGTTTCGGCACATATGATGTGTTCAACTACATAGATAAGGGTCATTTTTACACTCATTAAATAAGTAAATAACATGTGATATTTTCATTGAAATTGTTAATATATTTCCTATAACCCATAAATATTTGATAGAGTATACTAGGTTGATTAATTACATGTATTCTCCTAAACTCCATATTAGGGTAAAATGATTATACAATGATCCATATGATCTCTATAATACATATTGGCGTGGAAATTCTCAAATAAAGATACTAGTATGCTTGATGAAAGTCAAACCATACCCCTTAATGCTTCTATTGAACTGATGTCATTAAACAACCCATTTATTATATACTTCTATAAAATATGTGTTTTATTTTTTCTATATTAATATTAAAAGGTTGGTTGCAATGTTTTTTCCATGGATAAAAAGTATATTTATGGATATTTGAATAATAGAAAATGATGATTGTATGATGAAACCATATCCAAAAAATTTTGTGTTGATTCAACATATATTTTGATATTTTTTCATAATTTCATTTATGGATTTTAGGTAAATTTATAGATTTATTTTTGTGATGAAATGAAATTCACCATACGATGGTGGGTTACTTGAAATCTAGCGATTAAGGCCATAACTGCACTATCTGGACATTCTTTTTTATGCATGTGTCTTGATTCATTGATCATATATGATTTTTTTATTTTTGCACCATATAGTTTTTTCTATTATGTTATTCAACACTAATTCATTAATGTTTTTATCCAAATAACACCAACATACTATGTTTTTTAGGATCAATTGGAAAACACCAATATGTTTCATTAAGTTCGATGATCTTTATTTGATAACAACCCCTCAATGATGGATATATATGACATAATGGTATCCTATTGTTTTTTGGTGTGAGAAACTTATGTTTCCTTTCCAATAATCCCTTTTTTCCTGAAGTACAAGTTTAATATAGATAAGGTAATAAAAACCCATCACAATTTTGGATTCCTCATTAATCATTATGGTATCGAATAACTCCCTACACACTAATTATAAATAACAGTACATTTTATACTTTTCATTATAATTATCAATTGAAATATGTCCAATATGAAAATGGAATATATTGATATTCATGAATTTCATGTTCACAATTGTATGCAATATTTTTCAAATAGATTTGAACATTTCATAATGTAGATATATATATATAATAGTGTATGTTTTCACATCAACTAGGAATTGTTATATGATGACCAAACCCAACCCATCAACTTGGTTTTTTGGATAATTAATTCCAATGTATGTAATTAGATAGGAAGAACACATAAAAAGGTGATGGATAATGGTAATTATAAAATTCGACTATTTTAGACTCTAATGATAGGTTTTTTGGTGGTTGGATTTCATATAGAGGTTCATAGGGATATCACTCATCAATTGTATAAATAGAGGGGAAAAATTTCATAAATTGGTTATGTTTCTATCTATTTAGTCTGAAATGGTTTTAGAGACAATAATTAAAAAAATATTAGATGTGGGACATTAACATGAATAAATATTCGGCATGTATAATATTGTTGTATAACTACAATAATAATAAAATTTAACTATGTTTTATAGTATTGGTTCTTCAAAAAACATATAAAATATTTTTTACTTATTTATCATCAATTATTCAGAACTCATTGTACAATATTTAAAAATCATAATAAAAATTCACCTCTCTTCCAATGTCCACACAACCCATCTAAATCCCCACTATTACATTCTAATACAACCAATCCTTCTTCTGTCTTAAACCTAACTTGCACATTAACGTAACCTTCTTTCTGAACAAAAGATTACATTAAGTGACATGTGAGATTCACATATTCATATAGTATATTTTAGTATCAGTCAAAATGTACTACATAATCAACTATAAATATAACATTAAACGGTATGATGAAATATTTAAATTTTCCACATGTTTGACTAAACAATAACACCATTGGTTTTGAGAAACATTTTTTTGTTACAATACATGTGTTTATTATTCATAATTTTATTTTTCAATTTTAAAAAATGATTTGAACATTGGTCAGACACAATTCATAAAAAATATGAATTGAAATAACAAAACATTATTTATTTAGAGTGAAGAATCAAAATAGATGTATGATGAAAAAGCTATTTTATTCCATGGACTATTACACACCAATGATGAATTCATATTTGAAAGGAAAATAAATTTAAATCCTCCATCATAAAATAATAAAACACATTGGCTCAAAAATTAATTCCCAAGGATCATCATTAATCATGAAATAAATTAATTATAGTTATAAAACCTTGTTGACTAAGAAAACCTTTGAATTGAAAAAATATATTTTAACATAAAAAATGTGAATAAATAGAATGAGATGTCATATTTATTAAATTAAAATGGTTTAAATGTATTGGAAGAAATTTTGAAATTTTTTATGTTTTATAACCATTTTATTATAGTATATTGTCATTGGGTATAATACTAGTGAACATGTTAGATGTTTGAATATACTGGTATATAGTTAATATAAATATAAATTTTTTATATTCTATTAATATTAATTTTCATTATTTAATACAATTAGAAATTAAATTATTTTTTTAACAGAGTAATTGGGTAAAATTAAATTTTTGAACAATTATTTTACTTTAAATATTTTATAAATATTTTTTTATTTCTATCATTATATTAAAAAAAATTAATCAATAATTTTTTAAAAAAATTATTTTTTTAATAAATAGTTTATACAATTTAAATAATAAATTTAATGAAATGATTACAAATATAAATATAATCGTATAAACTAAAATTATCATTTTTTAAAAAACATTAAAAATTATATGTTTCTATTCAAACATCATGAGTTCTCTCATTATTAAAAATAAATATATTTTATTGTTCATAAATATAAAAAATGAATAATAATTTATATATTGACAGTCATTTTTTATAAATAAATATAAAATACTTTTTTATTGAAATAAATATTTTTCATAGGAATATGTTTTAGTTGTAATGTATTATTAAATATAAAATTAAGGTAAACATTAAGGACAACAAATTAATGAAATTTATAAAAAATTAAACAATAAAACTTTTATATAATTTTTGAAAATAATATAATAATAATTTTTTATGAAATATGATGTTATATAATAAATATAGTATTTTATTTATTATATGAAATAAATTATGATATTATAAAATATAATATTGGAATATTTATTTCATATTTACAATCTTCATATTAAAAATTCAAAATGTGGATAATTTTAACATGCTGGCCTGGGTACCACATATTGGACGCCCAATCCAGTCAATCACATGACCTCATTAATGCCTCCCCATATGCTAGAGGCTACTAAGTAATAGAACTATTTTGATAATTCATTTATGGAGAGACTATACACTCTTCTATTAGAGTTATACACCATTTTAAATTATAACCAATATAAGGAGCATTATATTTCAAAAAATAATCAATATATGAATGAAAAACTGAAAATACAATATCCATATTAAACAAAAGCATTCCATGATAATGTTTGATTCAAGTGTCTAAAACTAAAATATGAAATAAAGACACTAACAACTCCAAATATTGTATCAAACCACATCTGGTTCCTTAATCGAATCTCAATTCTATATATATCTATCCAACACTAGATCATTTACTACAACCTACCTTCCATTAATAATTTCTATTTGGGAACCAACCAAGAACACCAAATATTTTGTGAGTTCCACTTAGTAGGCCACAAACAAAGAGTTATAAAAAATATCCATTAAGATAATACATCATGTAGTTCTATAATGAAATAATTAAAATATATATTTAAATATTTATCTCATTATAAATTAATCATTATTTCACCACATAAAATTCATCATTCTATTGACATTCACATATCAATAGCAGCTTCGTCTCCTGACAGAAATTGACATCTCCCAGAGCGATATCCCATGATTTAATGTCTATGTCACCATTCATAATTTTAAGAATGAATAACTATTTTTTAACTTATTTCGAAACACATCAGAATGAATATGTTACAATTTATTATTTCACAAATTAATGACCATGAGGATGTTCATCAAATATCACAAATGTATTACCATGTTAACATTCATTAATTCTCACAATAGAATGACCATGTTAGCATTCATTCTTCGTTGGACGAATTTTCATGACACTATTCAATATTTTTCAATAATTTATTGGATTAGAAAGATTCCACTAATAATACATTTTTGAATGTCTATGATTCCATTAACCAATTTAAAATACATAATTAAATTATCCTCATCGAGGTCATAATACATGGTAGGATGTTCATGTTAATATTTACCATTTACATATTTCTTAATAATAAAATATTACATGTATATCTCAACCACCCATTAATTTATTTTTTAATTAATAATTATTTCAAAAAATCAATATTAAATAAATTAATTATTCCAACTGAATATTTTTATATCTAATAATTAATTCCCAATTAATTATTTGGTACACTCATCAATATCAGACAATAAATTTCCAAAGTTAATTAATCTGCAATTCCATAATTTCACATTCATATAATTAATTAATTTATCAAAATGATTAATTGTATATGGGGAATTAAATTACTAAACATATATTGTAATTAAATAATATTTCATGTACTTAATCAAAATCATAACTATTTAACTTGAAAATTAATCCACATACCTCAATTTCTTGAAATCACTCGCAAATGGATGTACCCATAGTTTGAATTTGATCATTATAGAATGCAACAAAAAATTAAATTTAAATAAAAATACAATTTTAATTATTATATAGAAAGGTATAACAACCATAGATGTAGATCTAAATCTATCAGCGATTAAATAATCTTTTATAACCTGTAATATGGTGTAGATGGAAGAAATAGATCTCAATGAGAAGAAAGCACATACTCTGCGGGGAAAATCCATAATCATTATATTTATTCACCATGAATTAAGGTTGGAAAATATTGGGATTTATTCAAGAAACTCCAAAATATACATACGGACCATAAGGTTGATAGCGGATAGCTGAAGACGAAAAAAATTGAGAATTAAGGTTCATAACATGATTAAAATTGTAGGTTGAGAATTTAAATGGCGTATAATCTAGTTGCACATAGTGAAATCATTTTTAATGGTTTCCAAAAAATAATTTATCACCTCATGTATATTTATTAGAATCCCATGAATAATTAAAGAATATTTAACATCATTACCTGAAATTAAAATGTTTTAACAGTTGATATTTAACCCATATTCCTTTAAAATATAATCATATCATCCTTAACCCTTTATTTACACATAACCAAATTATATCAGGACTCCATTAATTTAAAAAATCATACATCCTTGAATAGTAGGTCATTTTTTCCAAAAATGTATCTATGTATCCAAACAATTATGAGCCATTATGGATCAATCAAAAATAACATAGGGAGAAAAGTACCATAAAAATATGGGATCTACCAATTTCATAACCTTATAACACTCATCCTAAAGATGAAATTCTATGAATATCTGTGATATTGAGTAAAAATTTGTGGGATAATGATCTTACATATTGGCTTCTCATTCCCATCTTTCCTCATGAATACATCCATTTTTACACAATACATGACCTATCATCTCAATCTTTCCCACAAAACATTCTCACTATGATCTAGGACACGCATTAGGTGATCCTAAAAAGATACATATTTCCATATACCAATATCTAATACATCTAAAAAAAGATAATTTTTGAGATGATACTACTTATGTTGTGAAACATGAAAACCATTGTGCATAAAACAATTTTTAAGTGGATTATCCAATCCACACTCCAGAGGCCTAATTCACTCCACTACCTCAATCACTCAAATAAATATGGGGGGACAATATTTATTTCCCCCATATCTAATAGAGACATAACCTAGGAGACAACTTATGGAAAATATGATCACCATATAAAAACTCTAGGTGACTGCTGCTTATAACAGTATATGATGTCTATCAACTATGACCTATAGGCACATGTCTCGGAAATAGATAAACTATATCTAATGTATCCAATTTAAGATTTGGTACATGTAATGTTGACTAGCCATCCTCTGTGTCGAATATATTTTATCATCATGGAATACTACAAGGGGCTTTATATGGTTCCATCATTATAGTTTCCTGGAAACTGTTATTAAATGAAAACACCACTTAAGATAAGTTCTTCTTCCATGATCTATTGAACTCAAGCACAGATAATCACCACATATAATCAAGTAACTATATTTTATACTGGATATTCCCCTCATTCTATGGGTGGAAATCCATGAATAATAACACATTTGTAAAATTCACTTTTTTAAAGCCCTTCTAGAATCGTCATGGGAAACATGAATCATTGTATGAAACTATTTCCCATGGAACACCATGAATATGGACTGTCTTCCACACAGAAATACCCCAATAAAAAATACTATGAAGGATTATTATATAGGAAAGAAATATTAATTTTTTATATTTGATCCACAACAACATTGATAGAATGATTTTTCAATGTTGCCTTAATAAGACTTACCAAAAGAACCATTGTCACGTCATCCAACTTCTAATTAAATAGCTAAAGATTTATGGAAACCACTATGTAATTGATGGTTTTCCTTCACATACTAAAAGGCAAACCATCATGTTAGGGACCCTGCTACCTCATTTTCCATGCCCAAACCAAAAAATAGTTTCCATAGGGAATCCTACAATTTGTTCAAGCATTGATGAAATTCCCACCTTGTGGAATGAAATTGCATCATGAGCTCCTCTAACAAGACCATAGGAATAAAATATAAATCTGTAGAATATTTTATCTCATGTCCATTTATGACCTAATATGATGATGAATCCACAACATCATGATTTTTCCTCAAATAAAAAGATTCAGGATCCTTATAAAAACATTTCAAGATCTGTAAAAAATCAAAGAGTCAAACAAACTTATGGATGATTCATCTGTTACTAGATCTCTTAAAACACAACATTCATTTCATCTTATAAATCCATCATCTTGAACTCGTCAATGGACTCATGAACTATTTGAGTTTGAGTCATCCTACATAAAACACCTCCTACAATGTTTCCATTTCATGGAATATACTCCTGCTAAAAATCATATGACATCATATATTCCACTCGTCTTCACTTTTGGAAAATCTAATATCATCATGGAAACATGTTCATATGAACTTTGGATCAATAAACATAGTGCAATTTTCAAAAAATAGATTGTGTCTCCAACACTTCAGATCATAAACTACTACTACTATACCAATACAATGTTTCATCTAATTTTTTCCACTATGACTCATCTTTTGAGGCTAATACACCACATTTTATTCTCGTTGAATCAACACATTTCCATGTATTATTACGAAATAAATACAATACAACATATTCTCACCACCTATATCATATTAGATCATGATCAGGGCCAATTCCAATTGATTATTTAACACTTGGAAGCAATTCTAAATTGACTATTCTATTTAATATTGACCCCCTTCTTGGTTACGCCAGAATGTTGTGCTACCCAAACAGAAAAGTCATGGATGAATTACAGATAATATAAATCTAACATTAAATTGATATTAATATATAACTTATTAATACAATGTTTCTAATAATCAACTTCTTGAAAATTCTCTCGGTCCATTGATACAACTTCATATGAGATGAAGTTCTCATGAAGTGTACAAGGTCGATAAAAATGCACCGCATAAATATCATGGAATCTAGATAATGATGTACCAATGTAATTAAAAAATTTTCAATATTCTAGGTATGATCAAAATGTGCCTTGAAGTACACAAATATGTCTTCTATGAACACTTCTACAAACTGATCTAGGTATAGGTTGAAGACTCTAGTCATCAAGGCCATAACAACTATTTATGTATTTGTCAACCTAAAAGAAATTACAATGATATGATATTGGACATACCATCTTTCGAAAGCTGTAATTTAAATTTGATAAGTTGTAAATCGAACATGATGATACCCCTATATAATTTCAATGTTTGAAAGCATAATAGCTGCATTAAATTGATCAAAAATATAATTGATATATCAAAGATGATACCAATTCATTATAGTCATTTTTTTGCTTTCAGTAATCAAAACACAAGTATAAAATCATATTAAACATACTTTAAAACATAATAGGTTATCCCGAATGAGACATACTCACACATGATAAATCAGTAATCATATAAATCTACAAACTAATTCTTGATGTCTTTGTGATTTGTTGGTTTAATTGTGTATATTGGAATAGATACTAGCTCAGTCCTGGACAAGATATCTATAGTTAATTCTGCATATCGTTCTAGTGGATGACTTGATATGTCTTCGAGAAATAAATCGTGAAACAATTATACTGTAGGAGGAAAGGTGCCATGTTGTCCTCCCCGATCAGCCCAAAAAATTATAGAAACATAGCCTCTAATATCTCTCAGATGCTATGTAATTTCCCATGCTCATCCTACCAAGATATCTGACCCACATAGTAAATATGATGGTCACCCTTATGAGACATAAAAATTACTCTCCTTTGGATTCAATCAATGTGGGCTCTGTATGCGACTAGCTAGTTCATACCCATAAACATTTTGAAGCCTGATAAACTAAGAATATAGATTTTACAAAAGAAATTTTCATTCCATGATCTCAAGAGAATGTCCCTTAAATAAACTAATGAATCAAGAATTTACTCCCAACATTGTTTCTATTATCATAATTTGACTTCTGAACTAAATTAACAGACTCAAATAATAAATAATTCAATATGTATAATGGAATGAGAGGAACCAATATCAAATATGACACTTGATAATAAAGAATCTACACGAATATCACGTCTCACTTTTAATTGTCTAGCCTCTCAATCTACAAATGTTTGTCTTTCTGCATGTAGTTGTGTTACCACTATCCTCCATGATGTTGTCATATACTTTGGAGTTTTACAACTCTGATGATGTGGGTGATTCTTAAAAAAGAACCTCATCCACTTCCTTTATTGACTCATCTAGTATAACTCTAGATTTCCAAATTTTTTGGTGTAAAATATCCATTTACAACACTGTCACCCTATCTAATTTCACCCCCATTGATCATCAATCTATGAATCCTAAAAAACCTGTACAAATTTCCTATCATGATGAAAAACCAACACTCTACTTGTGGATGGGGAAAATATATAAAACATTAGAGAGACCTACCTCATAGACACCATATCACTCAAATAATGTGCAATGAAATTGACCCTACTATCAGTGCACTATACTTTCATCTAGTCTGATTAAACTTTTAATAGTGTCACATCCTTATCTAATAATTTACAATTCTATATTTTCCAGTAGAAACTATCCACCCATCACTCGAATCCTCCTTCAGGATCCCCTTGGCGATGAGATAATTTTCCAAAACCTAAAAAAACATCATTAAATAAAAAATGTTTACATAGATTTAATTCCACACATATGTTCATCTTTATAGAATTGCTCCACATCCACACCATCTCATATGAACATTTGAGTATAGTTATTTGGGTCTAAAATGATTCTATAATATATCATCTTAGACAAGATCCCCTGAGTCAGACACATGAACACTAGTGAATTCCCCAATTTTTGTGTCATTGAAAAAATATTCCACAAGAACCATTCCATGATATCCTTATATATCATGCGATAAGAATTTCTAATTCACACCTAAATATCCCACCATATCATCACTAATCCTCATATAATATATGTAGCCAACATGACCCTATTTTTAGCACGAGTCCTCACATGGTCATGTATCATCTCGAATGACTCAACCAACACCCAACACCTTTTGGTCTACCCTCTACATTCATAGTTGGATAGTGATATAAATTGAAATCTATAATTCCCTTAAACATGCACATTAAAAATCACCCAAATTTTCTATCCATGAATTTCAGGAAGTTAGTGATGTAATCTAAAAATTTCTCCCCTCTTCCTTAGATGGAAATACCAGCTCTTCATTTTCCACAACTAAATGATCTTCCACTACTGTGTCCTCTAGTATTTATATGAATAGCCATCCATAAAGAGTAATGAATCTAAATTTAGAAACACTAACATTATAAAATAGTTTAAAACACTTACATATTTATAAATGAGTAAAATGATAATAATCCATAATATATCTTCTCCTCACATCTTTCTATGCTTTCAAAATCGAGGCACAATCCCTAGACTTAATAATCATAAAATGATGGTCATGTTTATGAGGGTAATGTAATTCTAATAATATACATTTATCATTTAGAAACCCATTTATTAACATATTTTCATCATTTTAAAAATTAGGCCTGCATATTAAGCAACATTTTCAATTTATTCTCAGAAGCCAAGAAAACAGTTCATGTTTAAATTTACCCAAAAAATATTTTCCCATGTATTAATAAAGTTATGCATGTCACATAATATTCTTGATTTCTAAAACTGATATATGTAAACAAAAATCTCATTTCATTCTGTTCTTTGATTCATTTCTCAAAAAATACAAAAAACAATTATCACACCCCAAAATAATTGAATTATAACGCCTAGACACCACAAACCAGAGTTGTTAGATTTTTTTATTACATTTTCATGATTAAAAAGGAAATAAATACCCAACGTACTGATTATTTTTTCAGTTTTGGAAGAAAAAATTGCATACATGTTACCCATGGTTAATTTCGAATGATTGAAAATACCAAATGATACATAATAAATGGACACAAAATTCGTCCGTGAAATTTATTTAATAGATTCATCTTCCTTACATGGCAAAATACAAAATAAGGGCGATATCTAATAGTAATTAAGGTTTATATGAAAAAATTTGATGTAAATTCAATAATGCATGAACATTATTTAATGTCTAATAATCTGACTAAAAAATTCCATAAAAACTATGAATGAACTTTTATTCTTAGATTTTGTCATAGTGACAATGTCATTGAAAGTAATAATTATGTACTTAATGAATAAAATGATTATTAATGGGATTTAATGTACCTAGATGATGAACTATTATAATGTCATTATGATTTTATTCTATGTGTTGAAAGAAATCTAATTCTAATTTAAAACAAACATGAAGGATTTTTTCAGTAACTTTTTTTTCCAAGGAGACTTGTTGATGAATTGAGGGGATATAGCAGCCCCATCCCCTCAAAGAAAGCTGATAGAATTATTCAAAAAAATATATAATTGAATAAAATTTTTATCATAAACATATTTTTTTATTATATTATGTACATTCATTAATATATCCCAATTAAAAACGACATCCAAAATAAACATTGTATGTAAAATGGTATATGATTAAGACAATAATCATATCTCTGACCCACAAATTTTGATATATAAAATTAATTTAATATAAAATTAAGGAACTCACATAGTTTAGTATATATAGAAAAAAAATACTCTTAGGTTTAAAAAACCATGTAATTGTTAATGAAATAGAAATTGTGATAAAATTCCTTACCACATTATTATCAATCGACTCTTATGATCAAATAATAATCATCAGTAATTGAATCATTGAATAATATGAATATAAATAGATTTTTGATATTATATATTTCAAATAGAATTATTAATACACCAAATATAAAAAATAAGTGGTGAATAATAGAAATCCCCTGGAAATAAAAGGGATATGATAAATACCTTACCTTAATTCCCATTTAATTTTATCCCATTTTCACCTCATGAACCAAAAAACATATATTTATTAAAATACCTGTCATAATTTAATTATATTCATTAATATTATTATTTAAAAATTATAATTAATTAAATATATATATTTATTTCAGTTGATGAATATTGACGTGTTAAATATAATATTTTACAAAAAAAATCATGGTTTGCAAAACATTTTCTATTTTATCTGAATGTAAATAATACATTAATATGATTAGATATATGAAAATAATCCATATAATAATATTTTAAATTATTTTAAATTATTTAAAACATCCATCAATGATATATTTTGTATTTGTTGACATAGAAATGTCTTTATAGATGGTTGATCGTTCATTAACATGACATTGAAAATAAAGTGGGAAGAAGATGTTTTAAGATTTTATATATAATATCATGACACCTAAAATAGGTTAATATAATAAATATATATATAATTCAATACCTAATTAATTTGATTAATTAATTTTTGTGAAATGGTTGGTTTAAAAATAATGAGCAAGTTTAAACCGAAATAAAAAATGGGGGTTCCAGAGAATTTGTATCCTTGGTTTTAATGATAGATTTACCTATTTATAAGTAATAAAGTCCAAATATAATTGGTAAAATTAATTATAATTGAAATATTATATTATTAATAAACATTCATTAGTGGAAAAAAAAATTTATATAAAATTTGTTTTTATGGAATGAAGATGAATCACTATATTACATATTAGTGATAATTTCTTCTATTATTTTGATGTTTTTTCAATCATCATGTTGTAGTTTGGTTTAAATAATGAATAATATATATATATACATATATAAAGTATTATATAACATCAAATATTTTTTAATTCATATATTACAATCTTATTAAACCATAATTTTTATGTCATTACTAGCATTGAATTCATGAACGGAAATATTTCATCTGTGATGGTTGAAAATCAACAACTCACAAATAATTAATTTGTTTTTCAAATAAAAGACACGTGGAAATAAGTTTGGTGAAATATATTACACTAAAATGATACAATTATGGTATATATATGATAATATAGTTTTTATTGAAATTTGGAATGAATATGTGAGGAGAGGATCCGAAATGAAAAAGGAAATTCAAAGGGGAATTAAAACAAAAAGAAAGAGGATTTGCATCATGGATTCTCCTCTTTGTATTACTTTTTATTAGATCATGGGTTAGTATTATGTTGAGACTATGAGCTCCTAGACATGGGGGTTGGAATTGGAAATATTATTCTGCTATAATTAAGAAATTATTCCTGGCATAGAGGTGTGTAGTGAAGTGGTGTTGAGGGGTGGTATTTTTTGTGGATGAGAGGGGTGCGGTTTTGAATATTTTAATCATTTATTATTATTTTTGGCTCAAAAATATGGATTTTTTTATAATTATCACCAAATATATTAAAATAAATATTCAATGTAATATATTATTGGATTACATCATTCGTACATCAGCTCTGACTTGGTGAATCATGTATTTAACATTTATAGTATATTAGGATATTATACTATTCACGAAAAATTTATGTATTTTAGAAAAATACTCTAAATTCACCCTAATCATTTTTGAGGTTTATAATCAAAAAAATAATAATTTTATGAAAATTATTTTCAAAATATAAAAAATTCATTTTTTAATTATAATCTTCAATGACTTGAAAATATGTATTTTCAATTAACAGGCCATTTTATAACACTCTGAAAAACGATATAAGTTCTCACAAAATTATCCAAAACCCATAATTCAAAAAATTCATCATTTAGGAATAAATTTTATGAGGAATAAATTTTCATCTATATAATTTTATTTATTATAAAATAATAATTATATATTTATGACTTATAAAAATACTAACTCATGAGAAATAGTTTTTAAAATATTTATTTAATTATAATAATATATAATTGCATCATATATTAATTTATAAGTGGTCTAAATTTTATTTTTTTACATTCATGGGTGTGGTTACCATTAATTTTACATGTTTAATATTTATGATGCTAATATTACTATTTCTAATATCATGTAACTTTTTCATCTGTATTGTCACTACCTATTCTTCGGGGCCCATGTCATAACTACCCCAAGCCAACCTTATATATTCCAGGGGTTGGAGAATAGAATTTGGAAAGGAATATCCTTGAAAAGTGAAGTAATTTCCACAAAAACATTACACACATAGATATGGAATAATGAGCACACGTATAAAGCAACAAAATAAAGAAGGTAAAACCAAAACTAAAAACCTCAAATAAGTATAAAAGTATGGTATGAAAGAAAAAGGTCCAAAATTAAAGCCTAACAAAAACTGAAGTACATGAAAAGGGAAAAACAACTCACGAGGTCACCCTCTAAGGATCCTAGTTAAACAGTAAGTATAACTCATCACTACAGATCTCCACATCAACCAGTCACCTCTATAAATCGTAATGCCTTAGATCCCCGAGTTTGAGTCAAATATGTCTGCCATCATCATAAGAGACAACATGTTACAGGTGAAGCCTGTGAAGGTGTGAGTATAACAATACATATTAGGGACCTTGAGGCCCCCAATGATGTCTCGTAATTTATAAAAGTAATAACCACAAAGCATTATCTCAATCTCTAAGAAAAATGTAAAATATATCTCTCACTAGTTATAATATAAGTACAGAAGTAAAGATGATTAATCAAAAATCGAGATCATCTTCTTATGTCAAGAGGTTCTGCAGCTAATCCACACAAGATCAGAATGCGCAGACCCTCATAAGATCAGTAATTGATAACCCACACATGATCGATAGGCACTGACCAACACAGGATATTACCCACACATGATCGATAGGTGTTGAGCCACAATAGACCGCTGAGATTTTTCCCACATGTGATTGTGTTATGATGACCCATGAAATATTACAGAGTGCTGACACTGACAGGATCTGACCCACACATGATTGATAGGTACTAACCCGCAATGTATCACCCTTCATTCTCTACAACATAGCCAACCATTGTATTCGTTCACACATCAGACTAGATTCTTGGAGGATCAATTCCTCATGCCATCAATTTTATTACTACCAAAAAAATTCCAATTAAGAAGAAACTTGGTAAAATAATATGTCATAAGTTTTCTTAGACAACAAACAGTGTGTCAAACAGACACTCGGTCTGTAAGTTATATGCATTTTAGTGCTGGGGGTCCAGTTGGATTCAGGTCTTATCCAACCTGGCCATACTCCAATATTCATCAAATCCCATGTAGAGTAACTCAGAAGGACCGCCCCATCCTAAGGGTTTCAGCGCCATCGATAGTTCATCAGACGTATGTCTTGATTAGGAGATATGGATATTTATATGAAGATGGGCCTAAAATGTTCTGGGCCTAGTCCTACCTAGCTTGTATTTCCTGGCCTCATAGGGCCTTTCTTGGCCTGGTTCGTCTTGTAATAATCTAGAACACTAGGCCGCAAGTGCGGCCCAAAACACCCCGCCCCACATGAACCCCTGGGCTGCGAAACCACCTGGCCGACTTGCTGGAATAGGGTTCCACTCTGCCCCAAAATGATTTTTCCTTTTGAGGTATTCAAATTAGTGTCGCTAGGTTGTGCCACCCTAGTAGGCCGGTCCATGTAGACTGGCCAATAGTGGTCCCACGGGAGCGGTTCCACCCTCCGACGCGGCTCGGAGATGCGACGCTCCACTGTGCACAGTCGCGGCGTGCCCCACCATCAACGTGGAATGTGTCGGTTAACCACCCCTATCTTCTAGGAAGCATTCGAGGGCAACCTTCTCTTTATGGCAGGTAGGAGCTGGCTGGTTCCATCTCTAGTCAAAAACATCGCCTCACTGACGCAGCCCTCATGGGCCACCAATGATGATTTGGAGGTCCATTTTCTCCATCGATTGCACCTATGGGCCACCCAGGGCACTTCCATCATGGTTTGGCTCCCGGTTTGGCCTTGTTTCTCGGTCGCCCATGATGAATTAAACCAAACAATGAACAGATGAGTTTTTAGGTGTTTTTCGGTTCATCCCACTCCCTCTATGTTAGATTTATAACTAAGGAATAGTTGAAACATTATCATGAGAGATGAATTCATAAAATAATTTTAATAAATAAATAAAACCCTACATTTAACAAATTAGAAGATTTTGTCGATGGGGGGGGGGGATGAAACCCTGTTCGATGGTGTTATTCATCGCTCAAAGATCTCTAGTTCGAATCCTCAAATGGTCTTAGATGTTCTCTTCATTATTGGTGGAAGGCGACGTTGGATCTTCGGTAGATGTTCCCCTCACGAGTCCCTATATATAATTCCCAAGCATTGTATAAATAGATGAAGTGGAAGATTATGTCACCGCACAATTAATGTGGTTCATTAATGAATTTAACTAATAAACCTATTAATCTTCCGATTGTCTAGTAAAACAACCAAGTGTAACCGACCAATAAATGATCTCACAACCTAGCGGTCCTGCAACCATCACTCCTCAGTTACAAATAATGAAATAAAATAATTCCTTGAGTTATTTTTTCTGTAATGTCCAAAAATTAACTTTATCATTTTAATTTTTCCAAACAATGTTATGATTATATTATAAGAATCCCGGTGCTGCAAATTAAATGGTGCCAACTAATTTTTAATCCATGAACTGGTTCAAAAGATAATAATCACAACTCGCATGTTTACTAAAAGTAGCATAAAAAAGATTAAAATTATGTTCTGGGCTCTCTGGTCCTTAGATTCATGTGTCTTTAATTATTGAAGACTCGTATTAATAAACAAATAATTTAAAAAAGAATTATATTTAAATTTCAGGTCGTTAAATTCTTTATACCATAGGGAATTACGTCCCTGAAAGAGAAAAAAATGGGAAACCAATGGGGGTACTGATCATGTATCTGAGCCTCATGCTCCCATATACTCTCCGAATGGATCTTGTGCTTCTACTAAACTTGCACGAGAGGAATCAATCCCCCATGGAAAACCCTTTCATTTCTATCCTCTATCTCCACTGGGAACTTCACAAATATCAACAGATCATCAATTTCCATTTCTCCCCAGTCGACAATGTGCGATTGATCACCCACATAGCTCTTCAAATAAGACAGATGGAAAAAAAATCATGCACGTGGTTCATCTGTGGGGGAGGATCCAGATAGTGTGACACCTCTCCTACTCTACCGAGGAATTGAAATGGTTTGATAAACCATGGAACTAGCTTTTCTCCCCAACCAATTCCCCACAAACCTCATCGGGGTGTGACCCATATGAAGACATGACATCCCCCAAGATCTCCAATAGTCTTCATCTCTTATCCACATAACACTTCTGTTAGCTCTGTGCAATGCTCAAATGCTCATGGATAATCTAAAACATCTCAATGGTATCCCATACCATCTCTGAACATATATGTTCTAACTCTCATGGGTCAGTCCAGCAGAGTGGTGATTTTCATTGTCTCCCGTACAAGGCCTAAAATAGTTCCATACTGATGGTGGAGTGATAACTATTATTGTAGTAAAACTCCCCCATGGGAAGGGGGTCCTCCCAACTATAGCCAAAATCAAGTACGCACGAATGATTCTTGCCCTTAGAAATATGTATAGTCTGCTCTATATGATCATCTCTCTATGGAAGAAAAGTAGTGCTCAAATGTAGCTATGTCCAGAATGCCTCATGAAATCCCTTAAAGAAACGAGAAGTAAAATGAGTGTCATGATCTGAGATGATCATCTATGTCAAACCTTGAAGCCGTAAAATATCTTGAATGTAGAGTCTTTCCAAGCCCTATAGTCATACATGCACGAAGATAAATAGGGAGTGTGGCGACTTAGTTATTCAATAAATTGTCACCCAAATGGAATTGTGGCCCCTAGGAATATGAGGTATCCCTATTGGGAAATATATAGAGATTCCATCCCACTTCCACTCTGAAACCTCAATTGGTTGAGTCATTACTACTAAAAATTAGTGTTGGATCGTCAATTTATGACAAGTGAGGCATTTTGAAACGAACTCTACCACCACAGTCCACATCCTAGGACACTAGTACTGACAATAGAGGTCCTGGTACATCATTGACACACTAGGATGTACTGCCAAAAGTTATGTGTGGAACTCCCTCAACCCCTCCACTCTTAATGTCACTAGTACCATGTTGTGTCCTATGAAAAAGATGACATGCTCCCCACCATCAGATAATCCTTCATGTTCATTTTCTAAGTATATTTGGGCACGTCAGGTCTCATAGTAAATGTCCCTAGGTTGTTACTCCCTAACTCGCTAATGGAGTGGGGGAGTAACTGTCATGGACTAAAGGTTATATGATCCTTCAGTATCCAAGAAGGATAACTAAAAATTAGCTATCTACACTATCGACTCACTCAGCAAATGTAATCCAAACCTCCTACTATGTGTGTCTACAACCATGGTCCCCTTCTAAGGAGTGTAGACTATCTCAAATTCATAGTGCTAGAAGAACACCAGCCATCTCTTCTATCTCATGTTCATGTCCTTATGCGAGAATATATACATGATAATCTTCTGATCATAGAAGACAAGAAATTTTTCTCCCGTCTAGTAGTGCTACAACTTCTTCAATGAAAAGGACACTATTGATAATTCCATATCATGGGTAGCATAGTTCTGATCATGTTGCCTTAGTTGTCATGAGCCATAGCCAATCATAAATTTCTTCTCAATCAGGACACAGCTCAGTCTAGTGCCAGATGAGACGTACTAGAATATATACACAACACCCTCTTTCTCCGTCCTTGAGATGGGTGAACTCATAATTATCTTCCATAGCTTCTGGAAACTCTGTTGGTATCTATCTAAGATTAAGAAAGGTTATCCCTTCTTCCTAAATGTAGAGAATGGTGTTGCTACCCTAGGAAAGTCAGGTACAAATCTCTGGTAGTCCCCATCAAACCCTAGAAAACACCGCACATCAGTCACACTAATGGGTGGAACCCAATCATGAACTGCATATATCATTTCCAAATCAATTGTGACAGGAAGTGGATTTCATGTATCTAGAACTAGAACATCGAGAGCTTGCGATAATACTGCTTCTCCGAGATTGTATCAAGAACTACCTGCCGATGAATGGAGTGCTCCTCCTCCAACCCAATGAATACCCAGATATTGTCAATGAAAACTACCATGAAGTGATCTAGGTAAAGCTATATGAACTTATTCATGAGTCCCATGAACCCTACTAAAGCATTGGATATGCTGAATGACATCACCATGAAATCATAATGTCCATACTGACATCTAAAGGCTATCTACAGTACGTCCTCATCTTGTACCCTTACTGGATTATATCCGGATCTGAGGTCTGTATTCGAAAACCATCATGCTCCATTAAGCTGGTCCAAGAAGTCATTAATCCTTGAAAAATGATATATTTTCTTCATGGTCACCTTGTTCAGTCATTGATAGTCTGTTAATCAGCAGTACGGTGGGTCGGGATGTTGAGATCCATGTCACCCTACCTGCCACATGTGAAGAATAGTCTACAACTCTACTCGCCCCCTATGTATTGTGAGCTATGAACCTCCACCCCTATATCTTAGGGTCTCCATCCGGATGGTCTGGCTCACTAGGACCTCTGCTTCATCTGCCTACTTTCTAATTCAGATGACTTTGCTACCTATCCCCCAGTGGTGGCTCTCACAGTCAGCGTGTAACACCCCAAGCTTCTACGGTACGCTTCTCTTTGAATAATGTGATAGCGTGTGTTGTACGCAACACCGAGTTCTAACACACCATAACTAATCAAACTAGCCGTTATGAATAGTAATACCTACTTTTTGAAATCATATATATTCTATATTTCAAAATGGACTTCATTTTTGGATTCGGATTATTGAAATTAGCCTAAGGTGAAATTTTGGTACTTTTCGGATAACTTTCATATTTTGATGAATAGTGAAAATTACTAAATTTTAATTAAAAACAACTTTTTTAATCAAAATAATTAATAGTGATAAATTATGAATTTTAGTAGTTTTAAAGTATATTTAGAATATATTTTTACCATTTAATATAATGTTGGTCATTGGACAAAATTTTACAATTAAACCGAACATAAACAAGTGTCAATCTTTTGATAGTTATTATCTCTTAAAAACACGCTTTTTGTTTTGACAGCGGGAATTAATTTTAAATTAATTTCTGCCACATCTGTGTTTTGAATTTAGGAAAATGGATTCCATATTTGGAATCAGGATGTTCAAATTGTGTAAATAGGTAACTTTTATTTTTAGACATTTTGAATAATTACTGCGGTAAATATTTTATTTACCATGGTTAAGGGTAAATCCGGTAAATAAGGGTTAAAAAAATAATATTATAATAATACTAAATTACCCTAAAACGTGTCTCAACCCTATTGGTTGATACATGGTCGACCATGGGCATCTTTGGGTCTATTTTGGGACCCCATGGATCCACTTGTAAGTGATAATGACACATTATATTAATAAAGTTAAAATAAAAATAAAAATGGCATAAGCTTACATCTTTTAGAAGAACAATTTTTACATAGGGTTATACATGTTTGATTTCCGATTATAAATATTCATTAGAAAGATAAAAAGATTTCCTACATAATGATATTTTATTTATAATTTTTAGACATTATATAATTTATTTTATTTATGACACAATGATGATGCAGTAATTACTAAAATAGTGAAAAATAAAAATAATTGATCTTATAAATACCCAAATAATTATAATATGAAACTTTTAATGAATTAAACTAATTTTATATGATAATATGATATATTAGGATTTATTTAATTGACTTTTTTCGAAGTAATCAATCTGTTAGGAGTTTCACAAAAATCAACTATTGAATAGTGTCAAAATTGACATAAAAGAGTTCTTAAAACAAATATTATATTATTAATTGATATTAAATTCCTAAAAATATAAGGTTCGTCCAAGAGACTTATATTATGATAGTTTCCTCATTAATGGACCACTTGGGGGTCGCTTGGATGTATATAGTAAGTTTATTAACCATATTATATAAAAATACAAAGAGACATTGTAAAAGTGAAACTAATTAACTTAGAGTTAATACTTAAAGATAAGGTTAATATATGTACCCAAACCTGTCTAAATTCTATTGGATGAGTTGTTTTCGACCTATCCCCACCTCATCCTTTGAATAGTCAACTTTGGAGCCTTTGTAAACCGAATATGAATTTATTATAAATTAATATTTCTAACTTTTCCAAAGGTGCCCCTCACCCCTCTTATAAAAGGGCACTCCTCCTTCTCATTTCTTCACACCTTAAAAGCCTTTTGGTTCGGCCAAACTCTGCCCAAATACTCTCCCAACATCCCTCACTACAACCTAGAGGCCTTAGTTTGATCAGAAAGCCAACCTAAGGAGCCCTTTTGATCAAATCAAAAGGAAGAACCCGAAGAAGAGGTAATGATTTCACCACCCTTTTCTAAGTTCATTTCTTCTTCCACTTCTTCTTCCTTTGTTCTTACCATTCTGAAATAATAACTCCAGTATCTCACATATACTGTGATGTTATTATAAATATGGTACAATCATATTCAGTATTCTATCCACCCTTTGAATAACATGTCACCATACGTGCGTACGTACGGCTTACCGTCTCCACGTCGTGGTGTAATTGTTATTCAATATAATATTATTTGGATGGGTATAATAATGATGTGTAACTCATGTAAATAATAAATATAACATGTTAATGATTCTGTATATATGATATACCATCCATTTATATATTATTTTAATATCAAAAGAATGATATTGTCGCTCGTGCGTACGTACGGACTACCGTCTCCACGAACGTGATGAGATTCATTCTCCATCGTATTCATTCAAGTATAATTATCATTTGATGATTTAAAAATGATGTTTAAGGACTGTATATCATTCTGGATACGAATAAGATACAACAACCATGGCTTATGTAACAAAACATATAAAAGAAAATGAGTAAGTTAACTCCCGAAACGACGATAATTCTAAGATATTATTAACAAATCAATGTTAAAAGATCATATATGATATCATATTAATATATATGATTCTTGTATAATTTAATAACAACTATTTCACCATTATACAGGAGGTTAACCTACCCCAACCAAGGAAAAGTACAAGGTAAGGGTTATTTCACAATCTCTTCATTATCCGAGGTTGTTTATACGAAATAATCTACTGGGATATCTTTATCATCCACATCCATGTTTCTTAAAAATGTATTTCAAAACATTTTTTATGGGTTAAAGTCATTTATACCCTTGTTTGAATTTTTATAAGAGGTTTATAAAGGAACCTTTCCGTCGTTTTCAAAACAAGGTCCTTTTTAACCTTTTCGATAGAATTGAGGTAAGAATGTTTTTTTTAACTTATACGGCGGGTGCGGTTATTTTACGCCGTTATAAAATCTTCAAAGATTTCCTTACAAGCTTATAAGAATATTTTCAAAGAAAATGTTTTATTTTATATGGATCTTAAATGGTTTCAAAATGAAAGGAGATATTTCTTTAAAAAGAATTTTGATTTCATCTATGTCAACATCCTTTGATGGATTTTAAGATTATTTGAAGTTGATTTATTATGATACAAAACTTCTATATTGTATTGAAGGTTTTGTGATATGTTTGACTATGGATGTGCTATTTTTATACCATTCATAGTTTATGGTGAAATTATTGACATTTCGTATGCTAGTTTTAATACGAATGTTTATGTTATGTTTAAACCTTTTCATATGGGAATGCATTGGACTTAATAAGTGACGGGTGGAGCCCGCTATAGCTCCTCAATGCATCGGTAGGTCTCATGAGATAAACTAGTGTCTTGGCACAAGGCCTTGACAAAATCTTATTTGTAGTCTTGGCACGAGGCCTTGGCTATGTGGTTATGATAGTCTGGCATTATGCATTCCAACATTATGAAAGTGGTTATTGATATTGCATGTGATTATTCGATTAGTAGAATATCCATGTGAACACGTAAATGGAATTATTTCATTTTACTTTTTCCATACTATGTTGAAGTTCAATTTTAAAAGGCTTTTGTTTTAGTAATTCATTGCCTTAAATGTTTATGCTTATTTTGAATGTTCCGCTATATTGTTATCCTTACTGGGCATTTGAGCTCACCCCTTTTCTATGTTTTATTTTTCCCAGGTAGTGAAGAAGTAAATTATGATTGACTTGCAGGGATATTATGAGGGGTTTATAGTGTGGATGTTGGAAACATTATGTTGTTGTAGTAGTTTTTCATTTTATGATGTAATGTAAAACTTATGAATATATCTAGTGTTTCCAAGGCTACTAAACTAATCGGTATTTCGGGATTTGATCTTTCTTGTGATCATGCCAATGTTATGTAATAATGCACCGACTCTGGGTAGCTGGGGTCGGGGCGTTACAGTTGGTATCAGAGGAAGTTTAGTACAAACCTTGGAAACTAGATTTAGATAAACTCTGATTAGAGCACGTAGACCTAAGATGAACTTTGAGGATTAGTATAGAAGAACTTCCTAGAATTTTGGTATTGTAGAGATTTTGTGAGTTTTCCGAGCAATACATCCCTGTCTGGATACGAGCAGGTAGAGGCGGCTCTGGCACAGATGTACCTAGGGGTAAAACCTGAAAACACCGCTTTGAGCTAGACTCGAACGGGAACTGGTGCAGGACAACGGGCCTTGCTGTACTCTTGGTTACGACACTCCCGGGGGATATGCTTAGGATAACTCTCACTTTCTTTACAAATCATTATGAAGGGTTTATGAGTATATACTTTCTCAAAGAAAACATATTTATGATTATGGATTATATCCATAAATAGTTCAATTTATGTTAAGTGTTTTATAAGTATGGGATTATGTATTTTGATTCATAAACTGATCTAGTTTATGCCATTGTTTAGAAATGGCGCCTAGTGGAAGAAATGGAAACCGTATCAATGCACGCACTCCATGTAGGGATTGCCCTCCTGCTCAAGATAATTATAGTGGGGCTGGTGATGCAACTGGTGCTGATCAACTAATCACCATACTGGGACAACTTACTCAGGTTATGAATAATAACCTTACCCGTATGGAGCACCCTGATCCGCAGCGTGGAGGATCAATGTTAGATCGATTCATGAGACAGCAACCACCAACGTTCAATGGGAATACAAATCCCGTAGTAGCTGAGCAATGGATATTTTCCCTAGAGAAAATATTTCAGGCTTTGGGGAGCAGTGAAAGGGAAAAAGTTATCATGGTAGTTTACCGCCTCACTGGAGATGCTGATCAATGGTGGTCATTGATTCAAAATACGAAGGAAGATGATGAAGTATCAAATATGGAATGGAGGGAGTTCAAAGATCTGTTTTTAGAAAAATACTTTCCTCGCGACCATCGAGCAGATATGGAAAGACAATTTCTGAGTCTGAGACAAAAGGAGGATGAGAATGTCACAAAGTATGAGGCTAACTTTACAAGGTTAGCGAGGTACGCTGGTGATTATATTCGCAACCCAAGAAGTAAGATTGATCGTTTCTTTGATGGGTTAAAACCATTTCTCCGTCGAGCATTAGTCTCACAATCCTTTTCATCGTACGAAGACATTGTCTCATGTGCTATCAAGACCGAAAAGGAATTCTCTAAGTCTTATGAATTTAAAGCAAATCAAGAGAAGAAGAGACCTGTTGATCAATCTGGGAATGGAAATAAGGGGAAGAAGGGAAAGGTTGAATATCCATCTTGTGGTAAGTGCGGGAAGAAACACCCCGGTGCTTTCCTGAAGGGAATGGGAGTCTGTTACAAGTGTAGTGAAAAAGGCCACCAAGCTCATGATTGCAAGGGGAAGAAGGAAGCTACCAACGTTCAGTGCTACAATTGCAGGGAGATGGGGAATTATGCAAATGCATGTCCTAAGCGTCAGGAGAACTTACCTCAGAAAAGGCCAAGGGATCAAGGCCAGGCTTATGCTATCACTACTGCTGAGGTAGAAGCTCCGAAAGACGTGGTGGCAGGTAATTTAATGGTTTCCTCAAGTTTAGCAAATGCATTATTTGATTCTGGATCATCGCATTGTTTCATATCTTCCCAGTTTGGTAAGAAAATTAGATATTTCCAATTTGATTTAATAAGGGAGTTGTCAGTTAAAACTCCTAAGGGAAGTATCTTTGCAACAAAGTTTTGTGAATCAGTCCCCATTAGAGCACATAAATTTTCTTTATCTGCTGATTTCATCGTCATACCTATGATTGAGTTTGATATAATCCTCGGTATGGACTGGCTTTCGGACTATGATGCGAAGATTTATTGTAAGAAGAAAGAGGTTACGATTCTTGATGATAATGATAAGGAGCGCCTTATTTTTAGAGCAGAATCGTCACCACCTAATTCTTATTTAGATCCACCCCCAGTAGCTCAACTTAATTCAATTATTGGGGAGGAAGAGAATGAAGTAACTATCGGTGAGGAAAGGAATGTTCAAATAGAGGATGTACCTGTTGTGAAAGAATTTGTAGACGTATTTCCGGAAGATTTACCTGGACATCCTCCAGAACGAGAAGTAGAGTTTTCCATTGATTTGATTCCTGGATCAAGGCCTATATCGAAGACCCCTTATAGAATGGATACTGTAGAGTTAGTAGAACTAAAGAAACAACTAGAGGAATTGAGTAATAAGGGATTTATTCGCCCTAGTGTTTCTCCATGGGGAGCCCATGTTCTTTTTGTTAAAAAGAAAGATGGATCTATGAGGTTATGTATCGACTACAGGGAGATCAATGCTATAACGATAAAGAACAAGTATCCCCTACCTCGTATTGATGATTTATTTGACCAACTGCATGGAGCTCAATACTTTTCAAAGATTGACCTTCGATCTGGATACCATCAGTTGTGTGTAAAGAAGGAAGACATTCCGAAAACAGCATTTCGAACAAGGTACGGGCATTACGAGTTTACTGTAATGCCGTTTGGATTGACTAATGCACCCTCTGTATTCATGGATCTGATGAATAGAGTTTTCAAGGAGTATCTCGATGAATTTGTGGTGGTATTTATTGATGATATCTTGGTATACTCCAAAACCTACAAAGATCATGAAAATCACTTGCGCATTATCTTGAAGACTCTGAGGAGGCATGAATTATATGGAAAGTTTAGCAAGTGTGAATTCTGGCTTCAGGAGATTTATTTTCTTGGCCATATTGTCTCTAAAGATGGAATCTCTGTTGATCCTTCTAAGAACAAGGCAATCCAAGAATGGCCAGCACCTACGAGTATAACTGAGGTACGTAGTTTTATTGGTTTGGCAGGTTATTATCGACGTTTCGTCCAGAATTTTGCCCGATTGGCTAACCCATTAACGAAGCTCACACGTAAAGGGGTTAAATTTGTTTGGACAAAAGAGTGTGAATAATGTTTCGAAGAACTGAAGAGAAGATTAGTCAATGCTCCTATATTGACTCTACCATCGGGGAATGATGGGTTCGTTATTTATAGTGATGCATCGAAGAAAGGACTTGGCTGTGTCCTTATGCAGAATGATAGAGTTATTGCCTATGCATCACGACAGTTGAAAATTCATGAACAAAACTATCCTACTCATGATCTTGAGTTAGCAGCTGTGATCTTTGCTTTGAAGATATGGAGGCACTACCTCTATGGTGAAAAATGTGAGATTTATACTGATCACAAGAGTTTGAAGTATATTTTATCACAAAAAGAACTCAACATGAGGCAAAGGAGATGGCTTGAATTACTCAAGGATTATGATTGCACGATACACTACCACCCAGGGAAGGCAAACAAGGTGGCAGATGCTTTGAGTAGAAAAGACCATGGAGTTTTGAACAATATGAGAATTGAAAGGGATCCAATTTTCATGGAGCTAGTGAAGATGGACATGGGAATAACCAGGGAAGGTGAAACATCAATGCTTTTTCAAATGGTTGCCAAACCATCTTTTCTAGAAAGGATTAAGAGTTCTCAGACTGATGATGAAGAATTCCAAAAGAAGATTAAAGCATTGAATGATGGGAGATTGAGAGACTTTGCGTATGAAGGTGGAATTTTGAAATTCGGGAAGAGACTTTGTGTTCCCAATATACCTGATCTAAAAAGGGAATTGCTGGATGATGCTCATAGTTCCAATTTCTCTATACACCCTGGGAGCACCAAAATGTATAGGGATTTGAAGGAACATTTTTGGTGGGACAACATGAAGAGGGAGATTGCTGATTTTGTGTCAAGGTGTATGGTTTGTCAACAAGTGAAAGCTGGAAGGCAACGGCCTGGAGGAGTCATGCAACCTCTTCCCATACCGGAGTGGAAATGGGACAATGTTACGATGGACTTTGTCATGGGGCTACCAAAGACTCCTAGAAGGAATGATGCAATATGCGTGATTGTTGATCGTCTTACCAAGTCAGCACATTTTCTTGTTATAAGAGAAGATCTACCCCTGGAACGTCTAGCAAGACTATATATTAATGAAGTTGTGAGACTTCATGGAGTACCCCTATCGATTGTTTCTGATCGTGATCCCCGTTTTACTTCAAGATTTTGGAAAAGTCTTCAGAAATCCCTGGATACTGAACTTCATTTGAGCACTACTTACCACCCTCAGACAGACGGACAATCAGAACGGACTATTCAGACCTTAGAAGACATGTTGAGATCTTGCTCACTTGACTTTCAGGGTATGTGGGTCAATATTTACCACTAGTAGAATTTTCCTATAACAATAGCTTCCATTCGAGTATTCAGATGGCACCATATGAAGCGTTATACGGAAAGAGATGTCATACACCAACCTGTTGGGATGACGTTGGTGAAAGAAAACTTGTAGGCCCAGAACTGGTGGAGGAAACGGTGGAAAAGGTGAAGGTAATCCAAAATCACATTAAAGCAGCTCAAAGTAGGCAGAAGAGCTATGCCGATAATCGAAGGAAGGATTTGGAATTTCAAGTCGGTGATCATGTTTTCCTAAAGGTATCTCCGTGGAAGGGAGTCATACGTTTTGGTAAGAAAGGTAAATTGAGTCCCAGGTACATCGGACCTTTCGAAATTCTAGAACGAATTGGGGCTGTAGCTTACCGATTGGCAATGCCGCCAAGTCTCTCCAAAGTTCACGATGTGTTCCACGTATCTCTGTTGAGAAAATACACGCCTGACCCAACGCATGTACTCACCTATGAGGAATTAGAACTGGAACCCGATCTGTCTTATTGCGAAGAGCCCGTCAGGATTCTTGATACAAGAGAACAAGTACTGAGAAACCGGACGACGCGTCTGGTAAAAGTTTTGTGGAAGAATCATAAGATGGAAGAGGCAACGTGGGAACCCGAGGAACTTATGATGAAGAACCACCCGAGTCTTTTTATACAGTAATACCCTAGAAATTGCGAGGACGCAATTATTTGAAGGAGGGGAGAATGTAACACCCCAAGCTTCTACGGTACGCTTCTCTTTGAATAATGTGATAGCGTGTGTTGTACGCAACACCGAGTTCTAACACACCATAACTAATCAAACTAGCCGTTATGAATAGTAATACCTACTTTTTGAAATCATATATATTCTATATTTCAAAATGGACTTCATTTTTGGATTCGGAATATCGAAATTAGCCTAAGGTGAAATTTTGGTACTTTTCGGATAACTTTCATATTTTGATGAATAGTGAAAATTACTAAATTTTAATTAAAAACAACTTTTTTAATCAAAATAATTAATAGTGATAAATTATGAATTTTAGTAGTTTTAAAGTATATTTAGAATATATTTTTACCATTTAATATAATGTTGGTCATTGGACATAATTTTACAATTAAACCGAACATAAACAAGTGTCAATCTTTTGATAGTTATTATCTCTTAAAAACACGTTTTTTGTTTTGACAGCGGGAATTAATTTTAAATTAATTTCTGCCACTTCTGTGTTTTGAATTTAGGAAAATGGATTTCATATTTGGAATCAGGATGTTCAAATTATGTAAATAGGTAACTTTTATTTTTAGACATTTTGAATAATTACTGCGGTAAATATTTTATTTACCATGGTTAAGGGTAAATCCGGTAAATATGGGTTAAAAAAATAATATTATAATAATACTAAATTACCCTAAAACGTGTCTCAACCCTATTGGTTGATACATGGTCTAACATGGGCATCTTTGGGTCTATTTTGGGACCCCATGGATCCACTTGTAAGTGATAATGACACATTATATTAATAAAGTTAAAATAAAAATAAAAATGGCATAAGCTTACATCTTTTAGAAGAACAATTTTTACATAGGGTTATACATGTTGGATGTTCGATTATAAATATTCATTAGAAAGCTAAAAAGATTTCCTACATAATGATATTTTATTTATAATTTTTAGACATTATATAATTTATTTTATTTATGACACAATGATGATGCAGTAATTACTAAAATAGTGAAAAATAAAAATAATTGATCTTATAAATACCCAAATAATTATAATATGAAACTTTTAATGAATTAAACTAATTTTCTATGATACTATGATATATTAGGATTGATTTAATTGACTTTTTTCGAAGTAATCAATCTGTTAGGAGTTTCACAAAAATCAACTATTGAATAGTGTCAAAATTGACATAAAAGAGTTCTTAAAACAAATATTATATTATTAATTGATATTAAATTCCTAAAAATCTAAGGTTCGGCCAAGAGACTTATATTATGATAGGTTCCTCATTAATGGACCACTTGGGGGTCGCTTGGATGTATATAGTAAGTTTATTAACCATATTATATAAAAATACAAAGAGACATTGTAAAAGTGAAACTAATTAACTTAGAGTTAATACTTAAAGATAAGGTTAATATAAGTACCCAAACCTGTCTAAATTCTATTGGATGAGTTGTTTTCGACCTATCCCCACCTCATCCTTTTAATAGTCAACTTTGGAGCCTTTGTAAACCGAATATGAATTTATTATAAATTAATATTTCTAACTTTTCCAAAGGTGCCCCTCACCCCTCTTATAAAAGGGCACTCCTCCTTCTCATTTCTTCACACCTTCAAAGCCTTTTGGATCGGCCAAACTCTGCCCAAATACTCTCCCAACATCCCTCACTACAACCTAGAGGCCTTAGTTTGATCAGAAAGCCAACCTAAGGAGCCCTTTTGATCAAATCAAAAGGAAGAACCCAAAGAAGAGGTAATGATTTCACCACCCTTTTCTAAGTTCATTTCTTCTTCCACTTCTTCTTCCTTTGTTCTTACCATTCTGAAATAATAACTCCAGTATCTCACATATACTGTGATGTTATTATAAATATGGTACAATCATATTCAGTATTCTATCCACCCTTTGAATAACATGTCACCATACGTGCGTACGTACGGCTTACCGTCTCCACATCGTGGTGTAATTGTTATTCAATATAATATTATTTGGATGGGTATAATAATGATGTGTAACTCATGTAAATAATAAATATAACATGTTAATGATTCTGTATATATGATATACCATCCATTTATATATTATTTTAATATCAAAAGAATGATATTGTCGCTCGTGCGTACGTACGGACTACCGTCTCCACGAACGCGATGAGATTCATTCTCCATCGTATCCATTCAAGTATAATTATCATTTGATGATTTAAAAATGATGTTTAAGGACTGTATATCATTCTGGATACGAATAAGATACAACAACCATGGCTTATGTAACAAAACATATAAAAGAAAATGAGTAAGTTAACTCCCGAAACGACGATAATTCTAAGATATTATTAACAAATCAATGTTAAAAGATCATATATGATATCATATTAATATATATGATTCTTGTATAATTTAATAACAACTATTTCACCATTATACAGGAGGTTAACCTACCCCAACCAAGGAAAAGTACAAGGTAAGGGTTATTTCACAATCTCTTCATTATCCGAGGTTGTTTATACGAAATAATCTACTGGGATATCTTTATCATCCACATCCATGTTTCTTAAAAATGTATTTCAAAACATTTTTTATGGGTTAAAGTCATTTATACCCTTGTTTTAATTTTTATAAGAGGTTTATAAAGGAATCTTTCCGTCGTTTTCAAAACAAGGTCCTTTTTAACCTTTTCGATAGAATTGAGGTAAGAATGTTTTTTTAACTTATACGGCGGGTGCGGTTATTTTACGCCGTTATAAAATCTTCAAAGATTTCCTTACAAGCTTATAAGAATATTTTCAAAGAAAATGTTTTATTTTATATGGATCTTAAATGGTTTCAAAATGAAAGGAGATATTTCTTTAAAAAGAATTTTGATTTCATCCATGTCAATATCCTTTGATGGATTTTAAGACTATTTGAAGTTGATTTATTATGATACAAAACTTCTATATTGTATTGAAGGTTTTGTGATATGTTTGACTATGGATGTGCTATTTTTATACCATTCATAGTTTATGGTGAAATTATTGACATTTCGTATGCTAGTTTTAATACGAATGTTTATGTTATGTTTAAACCTTTTCATATGGGAATGCATTGGACTTAATAAGTGACGGGTGGAGCCCGCTATAGCTCCTCGATGCATCGGTAGGTCTCATGAGACAAACTAGTGTCTTGGCACAAGGCCTTGACAAAATCTTATTTGTAGTCTTGGCACGAGGCCTTGGCTATGTGGTTATGATAGTCTGGCATTATGCATTCCAACATTATGAAAGTGGTTATTGATATTGCATGTGATTATTCGATTAGTAGAATATCCATGTGAACAAGTAAATGGTATTATTTCATTTTACTTTTTCCATACTATGTTGAAGTTCAATTTTAAAAGGCTTTTGTTTTAGTAATTCATTGCCTTAAATGTTTATACTTATTTTGAATGTTCCGCTATATTGTTATCCTTACTGGGCATTTGAGCTCACCCCTTTTCTATGTTTTATTTTTCCCAGGTAGTGAAGAAGTAAATTATGATTGACTTGCAGGGATATTATGAGGGGTTTATAGTGTGGACGTTGGAAACATTATGTTGTTGTAGTAGTTTTTCATTTTATGATGTAATGTAAAACTTATGAATATATCTAGTGTTTCCAAGGCTACTAAACTAATCGGTCTTTCGGGATTTGATCTTTCTTGTGATCATGCCAATGTTATGTAATAATGCACCGACTCTGGGTAGCTGGGGTCGGGGCGTTACACAGCGCCTACTTATCTAGAATGATCTCCACCAGAAGTGACATCTCAAGCACTCTAGCATGTGTATAGATATTGAGCTATATCATCGACACTATGATCTCCCGTTAGAGACCCATTTCAAAGGCTAGGGTCCAAAATAAAGGGTCCCATACCATATCAGTGGAGTAGTGAGAGAGGTTAGTGAATTTCTCCGAGTACTGGGCCACTCCCAGGCTGCCCTATTTTAAGTGCATCATCTCCTAAATACGCATAGAGTGTCGAGTCACTGGTACGAAGTCCACCCTTAATAGAGTATTAGAGTTCAACATGGAGAGTGTCTCTTCCTTGTGGGTCTGGACCATTAGGCACCACCATCTCAATACTATGCCCCGAAAGTGGCAAACATCAAGAATCACCATCTAGTCTGCGGGTCTTTCAACCAAAAAAAACTTGTGCCACAGCCTCCAACCAGTCGTCATCCACTTTCTGGTTTGTCTCACATCGAAACCTCTAAGGCCTCTGTCTCTGTAACTTGTGAAATGTGCTTAGACAGCGTGTATGTTCTTTTGTTCTGGCTGGTGAAAATGCCTTTTCTACGGGTGGTGGTGCTACTTGTAAACCACCAAAAGTTGTTATCACCATAAGTGGGACCTACACCAACACCTCGTTACTGAGTAGGGATTTCATCATGATCTCTAAATGGAATCCTAGCTTGTTGTCTATGTAGAGGCATCCAGATGAAACAGGTGTGCCACAATCAATAACATAAACATGGTGATCTTACTGAAAATAGATCAAAAGAAAAACATTTTCAAATTAGATGCAACTTTATTTTTTGTTTACTGATTTAGAAAACAATATTTTGAGTCCTGGTTTATGGATACGTCGACGGTCACCCTAACACCAGATTCCCTATACTATAATACAAACTCAAGAAACTAAAAACTATTTCTCCATTAAAAACGTAGACTCTTATTAATTCTAGTAGAACACCCCTCTGACACCAAATTATCACAACCCATCCCCTATTGCTCATATCATGACTCCCCAAAGCCCGCCTTCCATAGGCCAGGGGCTAGAAAAAAGAACCAAAAACTTATATCCCTAGAAATGTAAGGCATTTCCTCAAAACCTATACACACAATGATAGGACATTTTGCGCACAATTAAAACACAAAAAAATAAAAAGAATACAACCACAACTAAAAACCCCAATTGAGTCTAAAAGTATGTATTAAATGTAAAAGGGTCTAGAAAACCAGACCAACTGATATGGAAGTATAGTAAAAAAGTAAAATTACACCTCAGGTCTCCCACCAAGGATCTTACCTAATGGAATACACATCTCATCACTATAGCTCTCCATGTCAATCAGCCACCTCTATACACCGTCAAGTCCTCGCACCCCAGGTCTTAGTCAATGTTGCTTGTCATTCACATAGGACACAACAAGGTGTAGGTGAAGATTGTGAAGGGGTGAGTATAACATTATTTAGTAGGACCCTGAGACCCTTGATAGTCTCTTAGATTTTCTCAATGGAAAAAATAAAAAGCATGACCTCAATCACAAATCACAAACAGAATGTCATCAAAAAACCAGGTATAACCTACATACATAAATATAGATGATTAGTCATAAATATAAGTCATAATATTCTATGAAGAGGCTCTACTGCAGACCTACATAGTTTTGGTATGGGCTGACCCACCCAAGATCATTGAGAAATAACCGACACAAGATAAATAAGTGTTGGCCCACACAGGATCTAACCCCCACATGATCGATAGGAGCTAACCCACACTGGATCGCTAAGTTCTGACCCATATTGGATTAGTATGAACTAACCCAAACAAGATTGATGAGTGCTAAACCACACTGGATCTAACCCTCATAGGATCACCCATCAATATACACATCCCAACCAGCCATTAGATTCCCACAAAAAGCACTCTTGATTCCAACAGCATCCGCTCATCAAGCCATCAGTTATATTTCAGCCTTCATGAAGTACCATGAAGAAGAATCCTAATAAACTATCATTTAATATGGGTTCCAACACAATATATGACACATCATATGGATGACCGGTCTATATGTTATAGGCATTTTAGTGCAGGGGGGGAAATTGATTCACGTCTAATCGAACCCAGATGTACTCCAAAGTTATGCCAACCCCTATTTGAGTACCTCGAAATTTCTGACTCGTCCTAAGGGTTCTAGTTCTGTGGATAGTTCATAAAACATACATCCAGTTTATGATACTTGCTCATTTATGTGAAATAGGGAATAAAAGGTTTTGGGTCTAGTCTGACCCACGGTGTCGCTGATTCTACCCAGTCTTCTGGATGGCATGGGGTCAGCTCCACTCCCAAAAGGCACAACCGTTTGGGGTCTTTAAAGCAGTGGTGCCAGTTGGTTCCACTCTAGTTTGCTGGTCCGCCCTCCAATGTAGCTCAGAGCCATGACCCTCCTTCGCAATGAGCCACCACCAAAATCAAATATGCCTTCGGGAAGCTACCCCTATCCATAGAGGCACCTTCAGGTTCCACCTCTTCTTTGTAGCCAGTGGGATCCAGCCATCACCATCTCCTGTCAATGGCGAGGCTGCGCAGATGAATCTTCTACGGGCCTCCGGTAATGTTCTGGAGGTCAATTTTCTCTTCTGACAGTGACTACGGGCCACCCGAGATACTTCCATCACTGATTGCCTCTCGGTTTGGCCTTCCCACCTTGTAGCTTGGTCACCCATGAAGAACACAACCACACCATGAACAGCAGAGGGTCCTGGCCTTGTTCGGTTCTGCCCGCACCCTCCACGTTAGTAATATAACAAAGGTAGGAGTTGATACATTATCAAGAGAGATGAATTCATAAACATCTAGAAACAAATCGAGACAAATCGTTATCTCGAACATGTTGTAAGACACTATATAAGAGGGGAATGAACCCATGTCCAAAGGTGTTCATTGTCACTTGACCTTTTCTAGTTTGATTCCTCCTACTATCATCGATGCTGAATTCTTTGTTTGTGGAAGACGTCGTTGGAACTTTGGTAGAGGTTCCTCTCAGGAGTCCCTAAAACATATTCCCATGCATTGATTAAATAGAAGGAATATAGGTTTCACTCTCTACACATTTAATGATTTTATTTAATTAATTTAATTAATTAACCTATTAATCTTCTGATACTGCGGGTACACAACCAAGTGTAACCAACCATTAAATGATCTAAAAACCCAACGGTCCAGCCATTGTTTCTATTCAGTTAGAAATAAATAAATAAATTAAAAAATGGATTTATTTTATAATTTTTTTAAAGTCCAAAAATAAATTTTTATGTCCGACATTTTTTGAAACATGCAATGCTTCCCTTGAGTGAATACTGACAATGTGAATTAAATATTTCGGTTGCATTTTTAATCCAAGCACCAGTTCAATAGATAGAAATCACTGCTCACATGTTTACTGAATGTACCTCAAAAAAATTTCAAAAACAATTTCCATGTTCTCTGGTCCTCGGAATAACCTGCCATCAAATTTTTTGGACAAGTATTAATGAAAAATAATTTAAAAAATATATGTGGGAATTTTGGGTCTTTACAAGTATAGGTTCCTAAACTTCTAAAAATGTATCTTACATCATTAATTCATTGTTTATAATATTTTTTGGGCTCCATATGTGACTCTATATGATATATAGAAATGAAATAATTTTTTATGGTCTGTAAGATATAGGATTTATATTATATAAAATGATACATACAATAAAATCATGGGGTTTTATGATATTCCCTGCTAGAAAATTTCCATCCGCTAAAAATTTCATGTAAATTTCTCTATAAAATGTTTTGGCTGGTTCTTATTTATAACATCCTCAGGTTCGAACATTTATTATTATATTTAACGGTTTTTCTATAGAAACTATAAATTTCATTTTTTTATAAAATCACAATATTTTATCTCTATTGTGAAGAATATCGATAGTCTATTCACTGTAAGATTGAACAAGTTACGGTCCTATTTTATTAAATGTGAGAAAATGTATTGAGTATGGCATGTACTTCATTAGTAATGAAACATGTAACACATCATCAAAATTTGAGAGACATGGTGGAATTAGAAAATTTTATGTTATATTTCCAATTCATTCTAATATTTAAAATGGTTTGGTGTAACTAGGACCCAATATACCTTTCTAAAGGATCCTGATGAAACTCTTACATGGATATCCATTCAAAAATAAATTGTATCCCACATGAAATTACTAATCCCTCCTTCAATTATCACCATAGATATTTTATATATATTTTATACTATGATATTTTTATTAATAGACATTACCTTTACTATTGATTCCTCCACACGTTCTACCTATATATGTTTCCCCTCACTATCTTCATCCTAACATGATGTAGTTGACATATTTTTTCATATAATGCTTCTTATGTCACCATTGGTATACAATAGTGGAAAATAGTATTTTTTGGAAAATTACACTAATGGTTAGTACATATCCCACATACCTTGAATGTAATGTGAGAATGATTTCTAGATGTCTTCAAATGTTTGAATAGCCCTTTCATAATTTCTCTTAGTTTGTAGGTGATAAGAAGTACTCATATGAAGCTCAATATCAAAATATTTCTAATGACTACTAAATATGGTTGATGTATATTGTAGATCTCGATCTGACACAATCAATATAGGTGAACCATGAAGTCTTATAACTTCATTAATTTATAGACTTTCTAGGTAATAATGCAAAAAATCCTCTCTTATTATAGAAAAATATAAGGATTTGGTATGTCTATCAACAATTACACATATTTCATCATTCATTCTTGGATTCCTTCGTAGTCCAGTGAAAATTTCATTCACAATGTAGTCCCAATTCCACACCAGCATTGTAAATGGTTTCATGACTCCTTTTGGTTATTTTCATACATCCATTACATGTTGAAAAAGTAGACAACTTGAGATATATAATCAATTTCTCTCTTCATATTATGCCACCAAAAATATTTCATCATATCTCTAGATATCAATGTACCAACATGGTGTATAATGAAATTTGATCTTTTCATATCATATAATAGTTCCCTTTTCAGCTTAGGTATTGATGGAACACATAACCTCTTTCCAAATTTGAAAAATCCATCCTCATTAATGAAGTCTTCAAATATTCTATCCTTCCCAGCATTAATTATCTTTTGAAGGTTCTCATCATCAGATTGCGAGCGTTTATATTATAGAGTAAAGACGGTCTATCAACCAACTGAAAAATGAATGATGTTTCTACTTATTTTAAAATTAATATATTCATCGTTACAGGATCCAAGAATATATGATCTATATCAATACTTATTTTGGAAAAAAGTTCATTATCATTCTTTCTTAATTCATTTGAAACCATATTTACCATTATTGGGTGGTAGTGTATTTAAAAATCAAGATTTTTTTGTAACTTGATCAATCTTTTGTCCTTAATGTTCATTTCTTTATATGTATAAATGTATTTATAACTCTTTTTATTTGAATATAACTCACATATTTCACCCTAGGGATAATATCTTCATATTTTCATAGCAACAATTATAGCTGCAAACTCAAGACCTAGAGTGGGATAATTTTGTTCCCATGCCTTCAACTACCTAAATGCATAAGACATAACTTTTTCATTTTGAATAAGGACACAAATTGGTGAATTCATTGATGAATCTCTTTATATCACAAACCCATCATTTTTAATAGGAAGGAGTCAAAATTTGATCATTGACTAGTGTTCTTTTTAATTCATCAAAACATTATTTACATTCATTTTTTAAAAAAATTTGACCCCTTTATGTGTGATCTTGGTTATAAGGTTAGCCAATAATGAAAAATTCTATATGAAATTCCATTATTAACGTTCTAATTAAATACAATTACGAACCATAGTTATGTTTTTTTGAATAAGAGAATTCATGGATTGACTTGTTTTCACAATATCCACTGAGATTCCATCCTTATATACAATGTGTCCAAGATAAGAAACAATTTGAATAAAAAATTACCACATACCAAATGTCACAAATAACACTTGTTTTCTTATATTATCTAGAACAACCTGAAATTGGTTATCATGTTCATCATTACATTTGGAATATATCATTATGTCATCAAAATATAACAAACAAAATATTCAATATATTCATAGAAAACACTGTTCATTAGATATATGAAAACAAAGGTTACATTAGTCTATCTTGATGGAATTAATATAAAATAATAATTTATTTTCCTGATTCGAAATGTTTTCATTGGATTTTATTCCTTCCTCACACTAAACTGATGATATCAAGGTCAAAGGTTAATCTTACAAAAATATATATCTTCATTAATTTGATCAAGAAAATCTTCAATGAATGGTGTGGTTACAAGATCATTAAGGAAATTGTACAGATTTCTATATAGTCAATACATATCCTCATGGATCCATCATTTTTTTATAATGAAAACATGGGATCCCTATTTTGAAACACTTCAGTGAATATATTCCATGTCACTTATTTCCTCTAGATGTTTATTTTGATCCACTAATTTCATAGTTTTCATTCTATAGGGAGTCATTGATATAATACTTTCAAGAGGAATTAGATAAATAAATAACTCATAATCAAGATCTAAAGGATTTCAAGGTAAATCATAAAGAAATACAAGAATATTTTATTGTAAAATAGGTATATATTCTATATGATGATCCCTATAAGATTTTTTCTCATCGTCCAAATGAATTTAATAAATAGGGAAATTAATGGTGGATCTAGATAAGATCCAGATGATGATGTTTACTTTAATGATAATGTATTATATATCATTATCAAATATCTAAACATCCTTAATCATGGAATTTTTTTAACATTATTTGAATGACAATCCATTTCAGTAAATAGGCCATTGTGAATAACATGTTTGAAAATAAGTTTATAAACTAAAGTATGTATATGTGTCATAATGGGGACTAACTGAAAAATAATTGTTGCAATGATTCTTCCCTTATGAGTTTTGACAGAAAAATCATTTACAAAATCAAAAGGGATACATAAAATTTTCATGGAAAATTAGGAAGATAGAAATGAATGTGATGTTCCATAATCAAATAAAACCATGGATAAGTTGGAGTAAATGAAAAAAGTACCATCTACCACATCTTTAGGAACATCAAACTCAACTGTTATGATTGAATAAACATGGCATTGTTCTTTTTCAATTTTCTAAGGAAGGATTCCATGATTCTAAGGAAAATAATTTTCATAGAATCCCATATCCCAAAATTTTTATCATTGAATGTCATTTATTTTTCTCTTCCCCTTTCATTCATTAGTTCACATACCATATTAACTTCACCTATAACAAACACCCCATCTGTTAATGAATTTTCCATTGTAATTTTAGCAAAAGTTCTCAGATAATTGAAAATATTCTTTTTCTTATTCTCTATTGAGGATTAAATTTTTCCATAGTTAACTGACATCCTCTTATTCTCTTGATTTTCTATGAAAAAATTCTATCTAGAAAATTCTATCTCTATTTTGATGGTACATAATAATATTTCATGATATGACAAAAAGGGTTATGAATCCAATTAAATTAGATGACATGGAAAAAGTCCTTCAAAAAATTAATAATCACGTATTTATAATCACGTATGTAACTTATAACATGCCTATATATTCTTGTGACGGTTTCCTCATACTCCATAATAGCTTCTTCATCCCATTAATTTGAGATAATTAATTTTCACATCATTTCAGTTCCATTATCACGAGGGAAGTATTTTCTAAATATTTTTTCATGAAATGTTCTCAAAACCATGTCCAATATTTAATCTACCGCCTTCTTAATTTTTATAAAAGAACACCATTGATTAGAATATCTCTTGAGACAACATATTTTCAGTATGACCTTTTCCCATTAATTGCATCCTAATAATAGAAATATCTTTTCATGGGACTTGATCCACTACTCTACTAACACAGGATTAGAAGCTAGACTAAAATATGGTTGCTTACGTCACATGAAACGATTCATCATATGTGATGTGTGGTTATTAATATTAACATGAGTAAGTTTTTCAAAATAATGTCATTATTTGATCACCTCCCAAAATAAAATTTTATATTCCTCACTAGGTAAATCCATAAATTTTATGTGAGTTTTGATTCCCTTTATTCCATTAGGCTCTATCACAAAATAATGAAAAACAAATAATTGTGTTATGAATCATAATGTATGTTTTAAAAATATTAAAAAACATATCGTAAATTGAAAATTTATTCATGGCTAATATCATAACAAAAAAATGTGTTTTATTTGAAGACATATTTACTTTTAAACCATTTATAACGGTTTTCAATAAAAATGTGAATTATCCTAAGAATTTATTCTGGGTGTGTCAATCAAAGTTCACAGTATGGCCCAGTGTCATGTACCAGGTTACACTATGATTATCCTGGAACACATTGTCAGAGTTGTTACTCCTAAGTACATATATAAATACCCAAGTCAACTTGTATTATCTAGAAAATGATATATTTCTAAAAAGACCTAAAAAATTTCTACTTTAAAAATTTCTAGGATGTTCTTCTATGATTATATTGATTGTCTATATTAGGGATATGTTCCAAAACCATTTTTTTCTAAATATAGTTTTAAAGGATTCCGTTAAACATTCTACTATACAAACTTTAATTCCCCAACCCCAAAATTATGGGAAATATAGAATAAACCACACGATGCATAATAAAATGAAATAAAAATAATCCTGTAAACTCCTTAAAATTATTCCTCTTTATAACCTAGGAAAGATAAACATAGTAAGGTGAGCTCAAATACTTAGTTATGTTTATATGAAACCATATTAAGTGAAGTAATGTTAATAAATCATTGAAATTATGTAAAGGTAAATAATCTGACAAACACATGTCCTCCACAACATGTGGGGTGGATTTTGAGAATGGTTTTGCGATGAATATAGACATTATTCATGGAATAGATGAATGAAGAGTTGTGGTGGTGAAGGTGTAGTTTTTATTGTGGAAGAGATGTGTGTATTTTTCATATATTATAAATCTGTTTATTATTTTGGATTAAGATTAAAAATAGATTAAAAATTATCAAAAAATATTCTAAATTAATTTAGTATATTTCATGATTATGGGATTACATCATCCTGGCATCACCTATGGTTTAATAAATCAAGTATTTAACATTTATATTAAATTATCATATTTTACTATTAAAAAAAGGAAGGTAATTTATTAATGTAAAAAAATAAAAATAAAAAAATTTCGTGTTGTCGAATACAAAAAATGACTCCATTTATTTATGATTATTTTTTTAAATATGGGAACATTATTTTTTAATTAAAATCATCATTTTCTTGACAAATACTAATATAAAATTTATTTCTCATTTTATGTAACTATGAAAAATTTACCAAGGTCTCGCAAAATTAATATAAAATTAGGAATACAAATTATTTTATGAATACATTTTATGAAAATAAATTTTACATTCAATAATTATATTAATTTATAATATTTAATTTATCATTTTTGACTTATAAAAATAGCTAAACGTAGACACTAATTATTCAAATATTCATTTTCTTACTCTATGATATAATTGTATCATACATCAATTCATCAGAAGAATAAATTCTTTTCATACATTAAGGGGTGTGGTTACTATTAATTTGTCTATTTTACTCTTCATAAAGGTCATATTACTGTTCCTAATGTCAAGTTACAATTACATGGGTACATGTTCCTTACCTAATATAAATACACATTACTTCATTAATTATTAATTTATAATGATTATTTTGTACTCTATGTGATTTTAATATATTTATACTATATGGAATAATTTTATGATCAATTTAAGGCATTGAATGGATTGATTTTATTTAAAAAGATAAATTTTGAATAATATTGTGTTATTATTTGCATCTATAAAGTAAAATAATATTCAACAGTTACATTAAACAACAATATCAACAATATAACCTTCCGTACATGGGGTTTCCCCCATACATGGGATTCAAACTCCCATGCACTATCTCATTACCATTTCATGACTTATCTAAGATTCATGTCTACATTTCCAAAATATTAAAGAAAAAACTCATCTAAAACCATTTTATAACATCTCATCCCAGGTGATGCATGAATGTTTCATGAGTTGGTCGGCCACATTACCTAAAGCATATATCCCCTTACAACTAGGTTTATGACTATTATAATTAAAGTGATAAGTAATTTCGGGTTCCACCTGCATTTTCCCGTGCTAGTTAGTCACATTCCCTCGAGAACATCTTCCCACAAAAAATGGTTTCCTACTTGTTTTAAGGGTGATATAAGCCATTCATGGGGAGACTATTCCATCATTTATCAGTAAAACACACTATTGAAAATAATGACCAATATTGGAAGAAATATATTTCAACAATAAATATCATGATCCCATGAAGAAAAAATAGGAAATATGGTAACTAACTGAAATAGAAGAAGACTTTTTTAAAGTAAGTTTTATATTTATAAAATGGAAATAGAAAATAAAGACTCTAGAAACTCAAAAGTGGGTCCTCAACCATGTCTAGTTTCCATATCAAAGCTATAAACCCAATATAGATATTAATCTTTGGGACTTTACACTTAAGATGTCATAAAACATTAATGTCTATTCCTGTTCCAATAAATGAAACACTATATGGTGTGACTAAAACACAGTAGGCCACCACAAATAGGTTCTTAAGAAACATCAAGATACTTAATTATTAATGATGTCTTATAAGGAAAAAATCACCATTAATAATAAAATATTTATCACATTATCTATTAATCATTATTTAACAAAAACATCTATAGGTTCCCATGGACTCCCATATCTAAATACCTGATTTCGCCTATATTGGAATCTTATATATCCTTAAGGGATATACCATATGTGAATTCCAATGATACCATTCTTATTTTTACAAATGAACATAAATCTTACCATTATTTTACTCACACACTGTAATGATCATTACATAGTTCAATACATAAAAAATAAATGTCCTTGTTATCATTCTTTATTTCTCACAGTTGAATGGCCATATTACCATGCATTAATTCTCAAAATTGAATGAAAATTTCAACTTTATTTATTCTATGGATAAATTACCGTGATTTCATTAATTATTTTACAATAAAAAATTTAATTATCATGATACCATTCATAATAATTTACCAAATTTCAATTATTTTATTCCACATTATACAATACATAATTGAATGAGCATATTAATAGTTATAATAAAATTTTTAATATCCATTTTACCATTCACCAATTATTTAAAACATAATGACACAATATTACTCATATGTCCCAACCACCCATTAGTTAATTCAATAATTAGTTTACCCTATTAGAATATCAATATTCATTAAATTAAATTAGTATTTAATTCATAAAATTCACAATTTCGAAATATCAAAATTAAGTCTCAATTAATTATCGGATTCACTCATAAATATCACAGAATAAATTTAAATAGTAAATTATGTACTAATTAAAAATTTTATATTCAAGTAATTAATTAATTCACCAAATTAATTAATTCTATTAAGTAAAATGAATTTCTACACAAATATGCATGTTCTACAATTTTTATATATTAAATCAAAAACATGACTCTGGTGTTTAAAAAATATTAAACCTACCCTACTTTTTTGACATCACACACCAATGGAATAATCCCCGATTTGAAGAAGATATGTTATGAATGCAATAAAGAATGAAATTTATAACCAAATTCTAAATTTATGATAAAAACAATGTATAAAAATTTTAGATATTGATATAAATCTAATAATAGGTAAACACCATTGTTTTATCTTGAAATAAGAGTAAATTAGAAGTAATGATCTCAATAAGAGGAAAGAAGATACCCTCTGGCGCAAATCATCAATTCTCCTCTTGATTCACCATTAACAGAGGTTTAGAATGCTTGGGATCTATCTTGGTGCTTCTACAATCAAAAAATGATGCTATGGATAAATAATGATAGATGTAGTTGAGAAATTTTTAGAAATCATCAAACAAAACTATACTAAAATTTAATTTCAGTCATTTACATGATGAGTAATACGGTTACAAACTATGAAATTATTTTTAAAGGATTCAGTAAAAAACTGGACACCGTATAAATGTTATAGAGTATATTCCCATCACATTTTCCATTCAGATCCTATTAACTATACCAAATCCAATTTATTACATTAATTTATTAGCTCCTAGAGTCCATTAATTCAAACAATCATACATCCTCGAACATTAATCCATTTTCACTAAAAAAGGATATTCATATATGAAAATGATTTTTCCATTAAAGTTAAAAAAAACCTTTGGAGAAATGTTCCTAAAAATAAAAGGATCATATTAAGTTATTTTTTAGGATGAATATAATTTATCATAGAAAAATTTATATTCATTGATAATAGTAAAATTATTTCGTTTAATAAATTATTTTTAAATGTATCATGATTTTTATTTAAATAAAATAAATTGATAAATTCCTAATGATAAATATATTATATATTAAAAAATAAATAATATTTATTTTTAAATTTATTATATTATAATAAATAATAATAATAATACCTAATGTTTAAATAATCATATATTCACAAAAAATAGCAATACAAATTTTAATTTTAGGAAAAAATGTAACAAAATATTTATTTAGAAATATAATTATTCCAAATGGGGTCAAAATTTATAATTATAATGTGAATATTTAGTAATAGTCTTCACCATATAAGTTTTGTAAGAAATTAATTTCCAATGTAAACAAATAATCAATTTAACAAATGGCAGCAATATATATTCTACCTATGCAATAAATTTATAAAACTAAACATGGAAAATTGATATTATAGAATTAATTTTTATGACTAATATTATACCTACTTGTATAAATGATATTCCTTTATATAACTCACTTGTATCCCATATTATCTCAATTATTTTATATAACATTGCATTTTTTTCTGAACAGTTCTCACAAATTTTCACCTAAAAAAATGGATCATTGTTTCGCCGTAAAGAACACAATATTACTATTTGTATATTTTTAATATGTAACTATGTTTCTTATCATGTATTCATATTCTATATTTAAATTTCATTGGTAGAAAAAATAATTCATATTTTTTTTATTATATATCTATTAATTTTTTAAAGGATTGAACGTATCATTATGGGTAACAGATTCATGTTATTTATTTTCATTCATATTCACATATACAATTGTTTTATATTATTCTATTGAATCTAATGATTCTATATAAATAAAGTATTCCCAAATAAACTAAAATTACTACTACGCATTTATAAAACGTTACCCATTAATTTGTATAACTTGTTATTGTTCAGGTTGGTTTAATCACCTATATGATTGATTATACATGAACTATTCCATCTACATCATAAATGAATATCCATAAATTAATATTAGTGATATATGAAATTAATAATAGATAAATTAAATAAAATATTTGTGTTGGATAATAATTTCAATATTTATTTAAATAAAAGTAAAGAATATTTTCATGGAAAATTACATGAACAAGAACCATATCAATATCATCATTGGGAATGATACATAAAAATCCATTGAATAAACATAGAAAATAATAAATTATTACATAATTTATAAATATACTTAATGAATAATATATTAATTGTTAATTTTGTATTCATAGTTGTGGATCCAAATTTCTATTTAGAAATATATATGAGAAAATAAAATTATTAATATTCAATGATGATAATAAACAAAAAATATTTAATTTATGTTTTATGAATAAATGAAGTATATTTTTATATAATGTAATTGATATTAATATGGTTTCATAACAAGTAATTGAGATATTTATTTTAAATATGTTGGTGGTTATTGTTCTTTTGGTGTTGTCATGTGTTAATGTAACTGTTTTCACATATCTACATTTAATTTTTGAAAATATGATCCAAACTCACCACCTATGATTATTTTTTTATGTTTATATATAAACCATGAAAATTATACATAATAATTTTTTCACAATTAAGTGATTTCGAATCATATATTCATTGTTATCATTCAGCATATTTTTTTACACGAACCAGGATAAATACCATTGTAACATGATAATCCAATCGGTTATGACATAGACCAAAGTGCATTCACGGTCCCTGTGAGTTTTATACTAGCACCTAAATCAATAAAAAAAATTATTTGCAAGTAAAATTTCACAAATACTGTAGAATAAATATATGTAATTCAGTATTCATAAAAAATCATATATAGAAGTGTAGTAAAAGTAAAATAATTATAAAAAACCAAAAATTCTACAATAAATACCATTGAGAATGTCAAAACTGCATTAGTACAAACAAATGAAACTGACCATGTCCACAAATATAAAAGCAAAAAAAATTATATGTTTTTCTTGTCACCGGATCGAACATGGAAGGATATAGTCTAGAACAACCTTAATTCATAGGTATGGTGTGTTATAAAATCATAGTAGGGTATAATGAAATATTCAATAATAATATTTTCGTCATTTAATTATAAAAATAAATCCATTAGTTTAAAATAAAAATATATGGAATTTACAAATCATATTTAAAACCATTCATTTTATATATTTTAGATGTTGTAAAATACAAGAACCAAATGGCTTATCAAAAATATTATATAAAAAGTTTATATAAATTTTGACGAGATGATCAATAGTTTCAAAAATTGGTATATATATATATATATATATATATTTCAAATACAGAAAAGTGATACACATTTTCATGTGCTAAAAGGTATGATATGTCCTGGATGAAGGAAACCAAAAACTCAATGTTATGTGACAATATGTATATACACATTTCATATTTGTCATACTGAAGGTGAATTCATCCCAATCTCATCAGGTATGTAATGTGTAGAATTTATGATTTTGTCATTGTAAATCATAGACAAATGTTCAAATAACCCACAAACTAAAAATGTATATAATATTCTATAATAAAAATTTAATGTTGGGAAATTTATTATAAGGAATCTTAAAATAAAATTCATCGCATTATCCATTTCAAATATTCATATTTTCCATTTCCAAATAAAAACCACATTTAATCAATGCAAACATTTTCCAAGATAAAAAATTAATGTTTCTATAAAAATCATTGTAATACATTTTTATCTTAAATGAAATTAAAATAAGTTCAAAATACCATTTCATAATTCACATTCATAATTTCAATTAATCAATTTAAATGTTAGAAAATTCGATCAATTTCACCATAAATCCCCAATTAAATAGAATTGTGGTTTTCAATATTTTTTTTTCCAAGAATCCATTTTCCAATCCAAATCCCCCTGAATAAATGGATGTGTCATTTTAAAATTTTCGTTTCAAATCCAAATCCCACACATTTTGTTCAAAATAATCCAAAATATTATCCAAAACAACTCCAAAAAAACCTAAAAAATCAGGATTCAAAGTGGGGATTAAAAGTACTTCAAAATCATTACATGATATTAGAACCTCCCCAACATAGAATATTTATGTCCCCAGAAATTCTACTGAGAATCCTCAACTTAAAAAATTGTGAGGCCAATTGTCTATCATTTCTATTTCCCCACCCACATATCATGGGAATAATAACTATAATGGCATAACACTCGATCCATAGGTATATTCCTCACATGGAGTATAATGATTTTAGTATCAAATATCCTTAATGGTCCTTCATTCATTGGTAAATCCTTTTCAGCATCAAGATCACGATAGGTCAAATCATGAGATGGATCAGACAGAAACAATCATTTGTGAGATACATAGAAGACGTTATGTATCAGTGTAAGGTGTGGAGATTGTGCTAAACAGTAATTAACATTCCCCACCATCTATGTAACCAAAAAATATCCATCAAATTTAGGATCATGATTCCCTTTCCTCACAAGCTGTCGATTTTCTAAATGGGGAAGACATTCAATAACACCTGGTCACCAACTGAGAATTCCACTATTCTATAATGACAATCAACATAAGATTTATATCAGATCTAGGCCATCAATAATCTATAATTAATTAACAAAATCATTGATTCCATATATTTATCCAATCTCGGTCCTAGCAAGGAACATATACAAAACTCAAACCAAGAAATCAAATATATAAATGAATGTGCATAAAGGTCCTCAAAATTTACCATTATGACACTAGAATGATAACTATTATTATAATAAAAATCAATCCCCCTTTTATTTTCATCAAAATCCACACCAATGTATAAAATGTAATAAAAAATCATGTAATTGTCAAAATATATAGCAATTTTTATCTTTTAATATAACTGTGGGTGTTATATCTTACTCAAATGGACCTATGATCAAAATGCAACCAAAACTTCTCTCTAGACGTATGAATTGAATAAAGGATACCTATAAGATACTATAGGTGATGGAACTCCAGGAAAATGAACAATATCATTTATATAGTTATTTCCCAACTCATCATCATTGGTTTTTTGATGAAAGGGTATAATGTATTCTGATTTAGTTAGCTATTTAATCAAAACTCATATTACATTCTTCATTTTCTAGTCATATTGAATCCCATACCAAAAATTAATTGAGATATCATTCCACAATTGAGTAGGTAATAGAAGTTAAAAAATAATCCTAATAGTTTCTAGTTCTCATCTATGACCAATTAACATATATATAAATGAGAGAGAAACCCATCAATGCACCATATCATAGCTATCCACCGGAACATATAGTTTTGGTCATTGAAAATCTTCATGTTTCATGGGATCACAAAACACTAAGAGTTATCAAACTCCTCCATCACATATTGACATATTATAAATGGTAAAATGAAATAAGTTTGAATTCCTATAATACAATCATTAGATAATTGAAACTCATCACTGATCCCCCACCATAATGATTGTCTATAATTTTAGAGAGCTCGTCATCAATATTTTGTTCTTGGTGACTTACCTCGAGAAGAGAAGAGTTAAAATTAACATTGGAAAAAGGAACAAAAACCCTTAATTATTATACTCTAATATATATATAGGAATATATATAAATCAATTTCAACTCTTCAAATTATTATTTCACTTATCTTATGGTCTGAAAACATGGTAAACCATTATTTTTATTACAAATTTCACTATTTAATAAGTGTATGAATCACAAATGTGTGTTTAAGGTCATGGTTTAGGTAAATATTCTTGTTTGGGCTAAGATTAATAGATCCATATGCAATGACATGACCCCCTACATATGAATACATACCATACTTAATCATGATGCATCAAAGAAGACCACATAAACATATTAGATCTCTATATAATTCAACACCTATACCATAGTCAAAATACACATCACATCAACAAAAAATTTCTGTAAATTTTCATCCTAATAATATATTACACCCATCTATATATGAGTAGCCATCATAGAAGCCAAAAAAAATCCAGAATGATCCCGTTGCTACACACATCATGATATGAATCTATAAATCAATTCATTATAGTCCCATTGTAAAAATAAATATCACATTTTCAGGATGATATGAAACACCATGTTCTAAAACCACATTCCCCATGAGTATCACATCCCAAATCCAGAAGTCACATTTCATAATCTTGACATAATGTATGTGATTTCCTAACAAATATAGAACACTTATTTGATGATGAACCTGATACTCCTCATACATAGAATAAACAAGTCTTTAATCCACAACAAATACAATAAAAATATAATGATACTTCTAAAAAATCATGTTTATTAAGTCTATAAAAACTAAAGGATAAATGGTTCAACCAAATGGCATGACATGGAAATCATAATGTTCATACCAACTCTAAAAAGTGGTTTTGTTAATGTCATTTTCTTTTATCCTGAACTTATGTTAAAAAATTGATGATCAATCTCTATGAACAAATATTCCATAGTAAAATGATCTAATAGATAATCAATCCATAGAAATTAATATTTTTTAATTACCATATCTCTATCATGTTTTCCTTAATCCACACAAATACAAAGGGTGCCTGAATCCTTCACTACAAAGAGAACCAATGCCGACCAAGGTGACACCCTTGGGCATATTAATCCATCCATTACGTGATCACAAAACTGATTCTTTAACTCTATCATTTCAAATCGGACCACGCTTAAGAGGTAATATGACTTGGATAAGTTCCATGTAAAAAATAAATTGAGAACAACCACTCCACTATTTTTTGTAATCCCGAAAAGTCATAAGTAGACATATTTGGAAACTAAAAGACTAATACATGGATATAACTACTAAAACTATCTCATTTTCGATCAATAGTGAACACATATAAAACTTTCCCAACATTGGTTAAGATGGTTCAACTCCACTCAACCTGGGATCCTATTATAAATGAATGTTCTGCAAAATCCCATCTGGTGAACTAAGGGAAACTAATAGAGGTTAATAATAAATATAGTCTTTATTATTAATGATATAATTAATCCCAAATATGATTATTAGCAATTTTATGTCAAGATACAAAAAATAAATGCAATATCAACATTTAATAATGTGAAATAAAAAAAGAGTGACTACATAAAACTATCTCTCTCTTTACTCTAAGGGGAATTGTAATATACATCACATTTGATAAAAGATATATAGATGGATTTATTATTTTAACAATACGTGAAGAAATAAATGAATGGGATGTATCAATATCAAATAATACATTCAATAATTAATATTATATAGTGATGGTACCTCTCAATTTCATTGGACCCGTATAATTTTCCTCTAAAAACTCATCCATTATGTGTAGAAGCTTTGTTCCATATATCGGTCGATAGAACCTCATTGTACTTGAATCATCAAATTGATAAATAATTTAAGAGGTTTTTGAGGATATCATGCTGCTCCTTGTAGATGAATAAACATTAATGAAATTCTATAAGTGACTCGATCATTCATAGGAGATGCTTGTCTTGGGTGCCTCTATGAAAATCCTCTTTGAAATCCCAAGCATGGGACAATAGTAGAAAGTTAAAGGGACTCTACCAGGAATTGGAGGAGGTTTAGAGAAACATAATTGTCATAATACACCCTAATACTTATCACACATACATGTTCCATTAAATGAAAACAAACTACCACTAGGATAAGAAGAAACTCCCATCATCCCTAACATTCCAGGTAGATACATATTGGCCATCAGTTCTCTATCGTGCAAATAAGAATCGGAGGTTATATATAGTCAAAAATATGAGAAATAATATCAGTTCTTAGGCCCATCATGATTGTATTGTCTTCATCATCTCATTTAGTACTATCTCATGTGAAATATGAACTAATATAGAAAAATGGGTTTCACGCTCTATCACATTTCGTTTTGCTAGATCAAGCATAATAACATTATAGATTTGGGCAACACCATCAAATCTGGATTGAACTATCCTATGAAAAGGTTATTTAAGTATTTTATCTTGAATATCATATTCTCCATCATTGTCACTATATTGTGACACCATCTCCGTCTAGGTCCCTCAATCATGAATGAGGAACAATTCACCTTAATTTCATTGGGTTTCTCCATGAATGAAAAATTAAATGTTCAAAACTACTCCAAAATTCTAAATAATATTGTTTAATATTTGAGCCTTTGAATTTTAGGGGTTTCTGATGATGTAACATTTTAGATATATTCTTTAATGAATCGCACTATTCTTTCACAACTAGATCCTAAATTGGAGACGGTAGATGTTCTTGTTTCTGGGATTGGATAGTTCACAAAATCAAATCATCTTAATCTGGTTCCATGAGATGATTTTCTCAATGAGGTTTAGAAATATATTCCTACTATATATAATTCACATATCCTCTCCTAGGAATGATTCCTCAAAACATCAATAATCAAAATTTACAAACATCAAACTATCACTAATATAGATTACAAATGGGAAACCAGTAAAAAAACCAAAAAAGAATTGGATTTCAATCTATCAAAATAAATATGGAATATTCATGAAATAATCCTCAATATTTCATTCCATAATCCTCCCATAGTTACTTAGTTTCGATTACATTGAGTTCCATACTAGAAGACAGTCATAAATACCAACAAATTCTTGAAAACAAGAGACAACTACATAATGTTATCATGAATAGAAGCTGAACGTATAACTCTAATGATATATTTCACAAAACAGTCCATGAAAAAAACTAACAAGATTAATGAGATTGATCTAACATATCCCAAATGGCATTCCATATCCCCAGAGTCTGGTTATTATCACCTGTCATCATAATATGTGAATGCGGGAATGAAATTTTTCACACAAATTGTGGATGAAAGATAAAAATACAAAATGAATATAATGGAAATCCATAGGGTGATGGGTAAAAGAATTAAAATATATCTTAACATCCCTATGTACTATAGGTAAGATCAAAAAATAGTATAATACTTACCATGTTCCAAAGTACTCAACCCATCAAGCCAACAGTTCAATAACTATAACCACCACAATGTGGTGCCTTCTCCCTTCTCAATCATGGAATAAGATAATCATCCAACACTCGAAGTCATGGGTAGGATGTGGTCTAAAATCAAAATAGGGTATCACCAAGGATTATATTATGTAAAATGTATATTTAATTAACAAAATTATTATTTTATTTTTAAAAAATAGGTACGTAATTTCAAATTAATAATTAAAAGAGCTCGTTCATTATATTTCTAATGATAGAAAAAAATATAACAAAATTAATTATGAATGATTTTTTAAAAGGTAATATATAACATCATAAGGTATGGAAAATAGTTCACAAACATTGGGAAATATATATTCATATTAAATACAAACATGCGAGAAACGTATTCATGTGAAAAATTGTTTAATAGTTCCAAGATAAGTTACTCCATACACTAAATGTGACACATTAATATATGTATACTCATGTCCCATTGGAACAACAAAATGTATCTACAACACCATCCCATTAGGGATGTGATGTGTTGTATTTATGTTTTGTAATATTGTAAATCATTGTGTTGTTTTAGAATAACTCAACAACTACCATATGATTTCATATTATATAATAACAAATCAACAATAACCAATTTTCTTTGAAACTTCATAAAATACTATTCATCTTATTTTTCATATAAAATATTCCAATTTTACATTTACATACCAATATGATTTTTTAATCAAAATATTTATTTTACAATTTAAAACACAATTGTTCTATCAAAAACATTGGATACCATTTTTCTCATATGATAATTTGAAATCCAAATAACAAATAAATTTTAAAATTCACCATAATAATTTAAAATAAAAAATTAAAATTTCCCAAAAATTCCCTGAATTTTACAATAAATCCACAATTTAATTGAAATAGGGGTTTCCTCAATTTTATAAAAAAATTTAATTTCATATCCAAGTACCCCAAATAAGTGGAATTAGGTTATTATCAATATTATTTCAAATCTAAATCCCAAAAATTCTAATGAAAAAAATCTATTCAAATCATTTATTTTAGGATTAATAAAATTATCTAGAAAAAATGGAACCACCTACATTTGGATCATGGGATCTCGAGCCTATAAACTCAAATCGGGATTCACCAACCAATAATGATGAAAATAAGATTTGGGAATCATACCATAATCGAATATCCAACAAAAAAGTCTTATATATCATCCAATTAATAATAAGATCTTTGAAACCCAAATAAAAAATAAATATAGTTGCAAAAATAGAATATAAAGGGAAATCTAATTGGGAGAATATCAAACACTATTTTCCATTCATGAGTTCACATCTTAAATGGTGTAGAGGAACCAAAAAATCATAATGGGATCTCTAAGTGAATAGAAAATATCATGGGAGTTGTACAATCATATTGGGGGTCTTAAAATGAGTTTTCAATAATTTAAATACTAATTTCTAATTTTAAAAGAAGTTTGCATGATTTTTGGGGACGATGAACAATTTTTTGTGAAACTGTATACCCTATACATGATCTTATTTAGAAGGGTTCCATAGTTTCTCCTATGTGGGTGCATGGTATTTCAATCCATGAGAAAGATGTGAAAACCCCCAATATCCATGTTTTTATAGTTACCTCAAAGATAGTAAAAAGATTAGTAAAATTTTGGTGTAAACCAAAAGCACTCAAATCACTCAAATCAATATTAATTTAACAAAATTTTCATCTATAGAATTTATTGGATATTTCTCTAAAAAAAACTATTATATTTTTTATCTACTATTTTGTCATCAGTTTTAAATTCCTACATACCATTTCACCTATTCTATGGATTTTTATTTATATATTTAGTACATGTAATTCAATCCAACCTTACATATTAATTTTTTATAAATATTTATTTTCTTTCATTCCCAAATTATTATTTTTTGTTATGGATTTATTTATATCAACCTTTTGGAATTATTATTATTACATAATAGAATAAAATTTTGTTAAACAATTTATAAAAATATCTGGTTTTGGATATGGTCATTCTCAAACCACATTGACTATATTTGTGAGGTGTTAAATGAATCTACTTTTTAAAAATTTCTTATAAAATAACCCCCTTCTACATATTCTATCATTGAGAAACATCGTCACTATTTTTTATAGATTTCTATGGAAACCCATATAAATTTTATTGTAATATATTATCTTCTACAAAAATGAAATAAAAAATATATTTAGATTTTATAAATCGCTCCAAATGTATATTTTAATTCACCTATAATACTATTTTCATATATTTTAAGATCCATTAATGATTCATATACATTAAATTGTATAATATCCTTTGATATTATCCATATTATTTCGTTATTTTCCATATGATATTATCATTTTATATTTTACATGTAATACATTAAATTATGACATGAATATTTATCTATTATAGAATTATATGAATTATTATGTCATATGCATATGTATGGTTTTCTTTATATGGTTAGAATGATTAGAATTATACATCTTAACAGTGTATCAGGAAAATAATTGTCTACTATGATGATAATGGATTATGAGTGAACACAAACAATTATGGTTATTTTTCACATAGTGATATGTGATCCACAAATTGTTCATTCTATTAATGTTTTTTTAAATGAATTAAATCTCATGAACTGACATGTCATGGGTTTGAGGGAAAAATATATCAACTATGAGAATATACCAAAAATTAGTTGATAGTTATTGATTAATTCCTCAACCAAAAGAATGCATTTCTTTTTATTGTATATATCAAAGTCTTAATCTAGTTTTGTTTTTTTATTTCTCATAGTAAATGACTCATATTTTCAAACAATTATTCTTCATATCACACCTTGTTTAGGAAAACATTCTCAGTGACTAATAAGTTTCAATATATGATTTATTTATAATTATTCTCTTAATTCCTGTTTATATACATTAATTATATTTATATACCCAAATTTTTATCAAATATAAATAATGATAGTATACTATTTTCTCTCATAAATTAAGTTAATGAACATATTAGTGATCCAAACAATATGTTTTCAATCACTATAACTGTGAAAGAAGATTCAATCAAATGAATTCTATAGAAAAGGGTATTATGGGGTGTTACAATAAGGATATATATTCATATATTTGTAAATATTATTTGTTATATATCTAAAATCAAATGATAAACAAAATATATTTCATGAGATTGTATGAATTTAAAAAAGTAATTTTTTAAAATAAGTAAATTATGTAAATATTGGTGTGTTAAATTCTTACATAAACAATTATGATATCATAGTTAGAGTTTCGAGCATGAGTGATTAGGTAAAAACTAAGATATCGGGGTCTGAATTGTCCTAATTGGTATTAGATCATGGAAAATAATTTTTCTTATTTTGGAAATTATGATAAAAGAGGATAAAACCATTCAAAATATATGTTGAACCAAAATTCATTTGGGATGAATCTAATGTATTAAATGTTGAAATGATGATCTGATAAGTTGGATCATCATTATATTTGTATGCTATCATACATTTTCTTTCACTGATAATTAATTAATTACACTACCACATACATGATTAATTTAAATGAATGGATTGAATGAGGAATCATGTAAAAAATGCTTACAATTGAAAATTATATAATTTATCCTAGGAAAATATCTATGGTATGATAGATGGTTAAAGAAATGGATAATCATAACATTCATTCTCATGTTATGACTAAAAACATTATCTTTTTTTGAACTCACAAATTCAATAAAAATGTAAATAAATTCATGGATTTTTAGGGGGAATATAAATTGGGGGGATAATATTCAGTTATATATATATATATGTGAAAATATCAAAGAATACCCAAGGATATTGTATCATGGTTATATGAAAATGTTTTATGTAGTGAAGGTTTAATCACTGAACATGATATTTTGGAAAATGGATGATGTAGTCAATCAAAATGTTTGAGAGTATTTATTGAGAAACTAATTTACCACTAACAAATAAATCCATTAATTATAATTTTTCTTGAATTATGATTAAAATTTTTCGAATATAAGGTATAATGATAAAAAATAAATAAATAACCACCTAGACCAAGAAAAATACTTATTTCCTATAAATAAATACTGATATAATGGGTCATGATGATGAAGTGGTGAACGGTATACTCATCAAAACTTTGAGAAAAGAGATTCATTATATGAATGTAGATTTACCCAATAATTATTATTTTTGATATCTATTAAGGTAATCAAATCATAAGACCAATGATTATATACACAATTATCATGGAAAACCCTTATAGTTAAAAAATAAAAATATATCATGTCAATAACATCTCACCAATAATATTTATGAATGAGAACATTAAATATATTATAAATCAATAATTAGATGAATTTGTTTTGATTTTAGTAATGTATTAGATCTTCTTATGTAATGGCCTATTTAATTTTAGGAATATGTAAATCATAGTTAATATTCAAAATATGACAATATTCTTGTATCTATTCAAGTGATACCACAAACTCCTTATGGTAATTATATCTATTATATTGGTATTATTACCCAAATTGAGGGGTATTATGCTACATGAATAGGAAATAAAAAATTTATTGTATATGAATATTTTGTGAAAATAGAATGTTCCCTCATATAATCTAAAAATTGAGGTTAATATATCATTATATATAAGTTATTTAGTCATATCCATTCGATATATTCCATTACATATTATTTCAATTTATTAATAATCACAATTTTAAGGAAATAATTTATTTTTTTGAATAAAATAAAACAATTTATATAAAATTTAATATTTTCATAATATACATGATTATCATTTATAATTATATTTTTCTATTTGAGTTGAATATTTGTATGTGAGTATGAAGAAATCCATAAATTACATTAATTGATATAACAACATGTTATTCATTTATAGAGGAACATTACAATTGTGCGCATGAAAATTTACATACATAATTTTTAATTATAACACACATAATATGATTATATTTGTTAAATGTATATAATTTAGGTGGGGACAATCTTTATATGACAATAAAATCATTTTTTCATGGATATCCCCTTAAGCATTCAAAATATTATATATCACTATTAGTGTAACAAAATAAACAAATGAAAATAATAATAAATGGTGGTATCATGTTATAAAAAAAAGATAATTAATGGAAAAAATTGTGGATATTTTTATATTATAATAAAATTAATTTTTAGGATGCATCATGGATATTTTTTTCATTATATCATTGTTTTAATGGGATATATATTCATTGGGTATTATGATACAAATTAATTTTATATTTTGGAATTATCATTATACATTTAATATATATATATATATATATATATATAATTTTATAAATATCAATAGAACACCATTTTATAAAAAATAATTCATATCAAATAAAATTATTTTTTTATATTTATAGGATGGAAATTTTTATTAAAAAATAAACATCATTATTTTTTTTAAATGAATAAATATATATTTTTTTAGGCATATTTATTTTATGGAATGGATTATTAATGAAAAATAACTATTTATTAATATTAATAAAATATACCACATAATTTAAGAACAATAATTAATTATAACTTAAATATTCATATTTAAACTAATATTAGATATTTTAGAAATTGTGTATATTACATATTATTTGATTTTATGTAATACTATATATTTTATTCATTGGGAATATTAAATGACATTATCACTATATATATATGTGAATTTTTTAAACCTATATTAAAATTACTATAAATTTTTAATAACTGAAGATAAAATAATTTAGTAACAATAATAATATCTGTTTCCAGGAATTGTATTTTTAATTATAATTTTTTTACAATAATATATTTAATTATTCATAACTAAAAATTTATTTTGATGAATTATTTTGATAATCAAACAAATAAATTTGCATAAATTTTTATATTAAAGTGCAAGGAAAAAAATTTAAACGTATATATTATAAGAAAATTGAATTTTTCAACAATTTTCAATATTGAAATGTGTGTTATAATTTTAAAATTAAATTTTATCAACTTTTCTAATAGAGTGAAATAATAAAATTTTTAAATTTTAGGGAACCAAATAAAATTATTTAATTTGGCCAATGTTGTAATGACCCCTCCCCACAAGGTGTACCCCTCCTAGGCCGACAATGTGAGAAGGGATATAGTGACCCCCGAGTCCCGCCTCTAGAAGGTCCTGGGTTGGAGACTAGCACCGAGGGTCTAATAGACACCCAAATGGGAGGCATTACCCTCTTTGAGAACACATGGTAAAGTGAGAGATAAGATAGCCACCAACTATCGGTAACCCATACTACATTATAAATGAAATCTCAAGTACACATATTTCATGTAATGAAACACTACTACAATTAGATGGGAAACTAAAAGTACTAAAGGAAAGAATAAATAGTAATGACCACGATGCCCGAACAACTCCTATAAACCCAATATAGTAGTAACCAGACTGACCTCCGACCTGCTCCAAGAAACATGAAAAACAGTTTATATATACATTGGGTGAGTATAACAGCATACTCATATGGATCATCCCCGGAGTCTCTAGTGAAAATGTAAAGAAATAATGCTAAAGTATAATGAACAACAAGTGAAACTAAATCATCACCAAAATAGGTATATTACGTTTCCAGCCTCAACAATTATAGACATACCTATTATTTCATAGAAGAGTATATAATATAATAATAAATATCAAGGTTATCATGCAAGTACTTCCCCAATGGTCTTCCACTTTGCCCCAACATCACACATCCTAAGAAATCTCTATCCATAATGGCTTACCTGCAAAAACCTGGGAAAAGCACCACAACATGTATCTTGTGATGAACAACCACCACATCCACATAACCAATGACACAAAATATTTTTTGGGAGACACCACATCGTGCACAACGCATATCATACGTTGGGAATTATACCTCAATACATTACATCTCACACACCTAGTAAGGATCCTCAAGACATCACAAACTGTACATGTTACACATATAGTATCCCATGGAAAGATATATCCAGAATATATGTGTCTGAATAAAAACAATCCCTTACAGCCCTGTATATACATATATAGAATAAAATAAATGATGTCCCAAACAACAAAAGTATCAAGATAGGAGGTTGAGTCCAAATGGGTTATTCATCCATTCAGCTCCCTCCAGAAATTTTGGGGAAACACCCAGTAGGGATAAAAATCCATGGGGTGTTATTTTCCCTAACTGATAAGGCAGTGTAGCATATAGAAACAAAAATAGTAAAGAATATAATATATCTCAAAACCACACTATGGGCACCACCATGTCATTGACTCTACTACAAATAACATTTATCAGACCCCCGACTAAAACATATGATACTAGGTATTCTATAAGCACTATAAAAATTATAGATAGTTATTATATTACATTCCTCAGTTTAATTAGTTTCAATTTACTCTATTAAATTATTTAACCATTAAACAACCATAAATTATTCATCATTATCATTCATTAACATGACACCCAATGTCCACTGTTCCATTATATTGCTACCTCAGTATTGTATCCTAATAAGATCCATCCCCATCGGTGAACACAATTTATTCAATAATTTATTAGTAGAATTATTAAATTCAAATATTCTTAGGAATACTATAAAACATTCTAAACTACAACACACAATGGGTGAACATGGTGAGTAGTTGTACTACCCGTTTAGTCTTCACCACCAATAGTAATAGTGTAGACCCATCCTCCCCTGAGAAGCTAAACATAGAAATCATGTGGCATACCCCACGAGTCTTATCCCATTTTTAGAACGAGGGTAGGAAAGTCAAGAGACCTTGAGACAGATTAACAACCAACAATATTCAGTAACTATACCAACATTCACATCCAACATGTTTTATCATCTCTCATGTCCTCCCCAACACCCACAAACATAAAATGATTCATCTCGCCACTCTAGGAATCAACATCTCCCAAAATAAATAGCTCTCCCACCCCCATTATAACAAAATCCATCCAGCCTCACATCAAAACACATGAAGTAGGAAAAAAATCATATCAACTGGGATATAAGACCTCAAACAAGGCATTCCACCTTCACATGAAGTGAACTCTCACAGCTCCAGGGATAAGGCTCTTATCCTTTTCATTAGGAGGGTCTCTTAGAACCCTATAAAGAATTATCTTTTGTCAAACAACCAGTTATTTAATCCATCCTGAATTGACCAACTAATTAATTGTACATTCCAACTCTGGGCAACAAAAATAGAATTATGTCATCGCTATCACAAATTTATATATTCTTACTACACCAATTTGATTAACATAAAATAACAAAAACAATGACCATATTCATTTAAATTCCTTTCTATCATTGAAAAATAATTATAATTAATACCAGTTTACATTATTTACCAATTTTTGTCTTGAATGTCATGATAAAAAACGAAATAATTGATGTCACACTAATTAGAAAAAAGTGGCAATATCTTATGATCCATATCAATTTATTTTTCCAGTTTAAATATTTATCGTCCCAATTCCACTCTGAACTAGTGGATAAATCATGCTAACTCTACAATTTCACTTAAAAGTATATAGAAGAAATAATTCCCCTTCCTCAAAAGTTCTGTGACATTATTTTTCTAATAACTATCCATACAATAGATTATGATCTCCTCCACAATGTGAAATTCATCGACCCAAGGACGTCCCGACATGACGGAAACAACCGACAGCCAAGAAAAAACCATTAGAATCATGTAGATCACAAGCTATAACATGGAAAGGAAATACCAATAGAAAAATAATCAAAGAAAACACAAGAATGGAGTAAGATCATACCTTCTATTAATGACCGATCGACACTTGCTGCAAGCACCAAAACAGGGGTGTGAACATACCGTATTAAAAAACATCATGGGGAAATTATACAAAGATTAAGGATCGACCACACTGATCCCATGGTAAGATGTAACGGTTTGAGCACCTCACACCTAGGAATAGGTAGTAATAATAGGGGAGGAAGATATATTGCGACATTATAATAATTTTGGAGTTGCGGTTTAAGATATGCTATATTTTCCAATAAAATAGAATCGCATTAAACCACATGGTTTGACCATGTAAAGGCATATAGAGACATAGGAAAATTAATAAATGTGTTATGATAATTGATACAACCTTAAATACCATAAAACATTGTCCTGAATGCATTTAATTTCAATGAAAATGATAATGTTTTTAAACCATAGGAAGGTGGAAACATTGTACACCTACCAAAGCTGGAAACACTATAAACCTACCGATGCCGTAAATATTGTGCACTGAACGATGTTAGAAACACAGTACACCTAACGATGTAGGAAACATAGTACACTTACCATTGTTGGAAACAATGCACACCTACTAATTCTGGAATCAATGCCCAAATAACTAAAATTTTAGAAGTGTTGGGGATAAGATACATTGACCGCCCATAACATCTATGACATAAAATTTAATCAAAGGATTGGATCATAGAGGTTTTTACCATCACAAAAAATACTTCTCAAAACATTCTCTTCCTCAATAATTCAAAACCAATCTAAAAATTAATATAAAAGGTGTTTGAACAACCACCCGTCGATATACCTATCAAATGAGGCAAATCTACAAGGAAAAAAATTTAATGCCATCTCATAAACAAGAAATGTATAAAACCACAAAGTGAATACTGTTAGAGGAGAAGTCTTAAACATCATACTACTCTACATACTGAGCATGTATCCATGACTCATGTTCTGTGGTTCTCTTATCCACACCACTGTGTCTCTAAATGACACGAACCCAGGTGATAGAATGCATGCACAACACCTTCTCCTTGGAGTCTTGAATCTCCACATGCCACTCCTCGACTATCCGATCATAATCAATATCAATCACTCCCCAATTGATGATGTGAGAGTCATAATGAAGATAATGGTGGAGCAGTGACACATGAAAAACATCATGTATATGGCTCATCTATGGGGGAAATTCTACTTGATATGCTACGTATCCAACATGAGACAACACCTTGAAAGGAACAAAAAACCGGGGATACAGCATACTATAATGAAAAAACATTTTCATCCCATGATGAGGAGTCATTGTAACTTCCTCGACTGAGGAGCCCCTAAACTGGTGCTCTGATTAGTTTAGTTACTTGATCATAAGCGCACCTCCCCATATGTTAGAGGTTTCTAAGAAGCGCAAGGGTCTAATAAGTCACATGGGATGACTATACCTGTTATAAATGAATTAGGCACATCAGATAGTAACATAAACAATGGAAACATATTAAAATAATCAATAAGGTGCAAAATTAACCAATTCCCAAAACTGGGTACAACCATGTGCAATAATAAATATGTCATGTCATTCTACAGTGTCAATTTAACAAAACCCCAAAAAATAGAAACATCAGAATTCCCAAAATGGTCAGAACACTATGTCTAGAACCTCACAAAACATTCCCCATTTCCAACTCAACTCCCTTGCATAGAACAACTTCCCTTGTCCTGACCTAGAAGCATGAATTCTGCTTGGGCTCCCAATGGAAACCCGAGCATGGTGAGAGTATAACTCAGTACACCACAACCAACAGTGTCAAAAAAAATCCAGCAAAATAAGATAGTTAATTAAAGTGTTAAATGATGAAAAATAAGGATAAATAGTACATTAGTCCTTTCTAGACTATGTTCATTTAGTTTATAGTACCATTGAATCTGATTTCAAAACATAATCATTTCATGATTTAATCAACATTTTTCATGTGCACAATGGATAATGCATATTCAGTGTTCCCAAAAATTTTAAAATAAAATAAATCTCTTTCTCACCAAGAATAACATTAAAACGATCCCCTAATACTCACATAGAAGCCTAAATACAAGTGGAATGGAGCTGTTTCTGGAATCAAACACAATCCCCTTCCCTAACTAGTGAATCTAGTGGAGGAGCTAGAAACACATTCCAACTTAACCTGTGGGTGTAGAACATCATTTTGATACCTCAGTCTTTTAATCTATGTGTACATTCTTATTTATCATTAACCACAATTAACCATATCCCAAAAATCATATCCAATTTCATTTAAAAAATCACAACAATATAAGTAAATGGGATAGAGAAATTATAGCCTAAATCCTTTAACAGTCTCAACTTATATATTACATAACCCTTTATCCCCTTTTCCCATTTTCATTGCAATTCTCAGTAAGAAAATTCGTGTGATAAAATAATCCTCTAGAATTTTCCCATTAATCCATTGAACCATTTTCCATTCCAACCAAAAAACCCCTTAGGCCATTACCCAACATAAATGTATCACTAAATAGTAATTACAAATCCTTCAAAAATATTAACATATTTATCATGAGATCTAATTTTTCACACAATGGCCTACCCATGCATAACTAAATCTATGTTTGGGGAATAACAAAACACCCCACGGGTGTCCCTAATTTGGTCATATCATCCTCATTTCATTCCATGGGGTTCAATAGGTGATTATTTAACAATTTATACGTTACTACATTACATCATGTCAGAGGAATCAAGAACTCTTCCAAGAGGGAAAGAATAAAAATTTTATATGCACAAATCTACACAAAACCACATGGATATAACTTTTAGACCCCCACCATGAATAAATTGGAAAACACACTCTCAATTAAATACTTCAGTCTCGATTCAAACAACCCTTGAAGTATTAACCTAAAAATCACTAAAAAGGTAGGCTTTGAGAGCTTCAGATGGATAAGAAAAATAAATAGAAACCCTAAACCAAAAAGAATATCAATAGAGAGATTACCCTATCTCAAAACATCAATCCTATACTAATAGAGCTTCAAACAACTTAGGAATAATGTTGATCGACCTATTGGAAAATCATTAAATCTTGGATAATCACTAGGTTTGAAGGAGGATGAAGGGGGAGACATCCTGATTTGGGTATAAATATACTGCAATTGAATTTTGGTAAATTTTTAAATATTTTTGTGCCTCATGGTTTTCGAAACCATGCAAGAATTGGAAGGATGATTCTTTCCCAAAAATATCTCCTTTAGAAGTTATATCCACATGATTTTCCAAACCATTCTCAAACCATGAGGAGGATATTGTCCAAACCCCTCCTCCTTTTCACATGGTTTTTTGGGAATTCCACACGATTTTCACTAACCGTGCATAAACCGGGAAACATGCATATAACCCCATTTTTTTCTTCCACATTTGAGTCTATAACCCCAGGGACACCCTAAATCCTTCTTAAGGACATGGTAAAACACTTAATTGTCCAATATAAAGGGATGAAATTTAAACATATATAAAACATACCTTATGAAGAAGTATGAGATATTAGATTCACCTTCAGAAACATGTGATACCTAACGTAAAACTATAAATGTCTTTTCATTTGATTGTCATATTATTTTTGATGATCCAGTTCAATATTCATACGCTTACGAATCAACTAAACCATCTATGTTGTATTGTTCTATAGTTCCAATATGAGATTTTGTAACTCTCTAACCCTAGTCTCGCTGAATGTTGAATGGTAAGGTCAAACATAAATGGATTCAAAGGGATCCATAAATATGGTGTAGTAGAAAATATTTTTGTAATCCAACTCTACTAGGATAAATTGATTCATCCATGAACCTATAAAATCCACAAGTCAATAGTGAATCTAGTCATAAAGTGTCTGGGTGGTGTGCTCTATCTAACCATCTGTATCTGGATGAAAAGCAATGATAAGTATTTACTGAGAACCAAAAGTATGATGGAGATCTTTTCAAACCCTAGAGGTAAAATGAGGATCTCAATTGGATATGATCATCCTCATGTCTTCGTGGAGACTCAGCACATCCACTAAATACTGACTCAAAAAAAATTCCAGTGAGCTTGTCTCAATGATCGCAAAAAACTTGTGAATATTTTGTTAAATGACCCACTACCACCAAAATAGAATCATGTACTCCCTAATCTCGAGGTAAAAAAATAATAAAATTCATTGAGTTGTCTACCAAATGCACTAAGGAATATCTAACAGCTAGAAAAAAGCATTAGGGACACAGTGCTCTGGCTTCACCTTCTAACAGACCAAACATCAAGAAAAAAACTCTACAGCTACACACTTCTGCCAAGGACACAAAAACTAACTCCTCAAATAACATCACATCTTTTTCATGGAAGGATGTACCACTAAAAGTGAACTATGGAACTCTCTTAGAATAGTCGCATGCATCTCCAAAAAAAATCTTCCATAATACAACACTCAGTGTTGTTATTCCTCATCCCAACCATTAAGCGCCACACCACAAAAAAAATTGGTCTCTCCAAACCCCCTCCTATAAATCCACAAACTCATACTCTTCTACCTAATGCACTAGATTTGAATTAACCATCAAATGAAAATGACATCCTCTGCCCCCATCTTCTCCCATATCGAGATGTAATGGTTAATGTTCTTCCATCAATCTCTAGGAATCGCTAGATTCATGCAATGTATCTGTATGTGACTTACTTCTTAGTACATTAGTTAAAACATTACCCATTCTAGGTTTGTATGATATTTGAAACTTTATTCTTTTGGGAACTCTATCAAAATACACTTTAGCAAGTTCAATTCATGCTGGGATAAAACATACGTTAGAATCTTATGATCATTGAAAACCAAAAATCACTCAAGAATGAGGAATTATCTCAGAAAATTCATAGAAGACACCACTACCACCATCTAAAGATCATAGGGGGAATAGTTTTGTTAATGTGGATGCAAATGATGACACCCATAATAAAAACTGATCTTTACTACATTGGATCACAACCTTACCCCCACATTAAAAGAATTGTAGAAAATATCAAACTGAACTCCCTCTACATGAAGACAATTAACTGCAGAACATACCAACTCCTCCTTCAGATACTGAAAAGATGCTAGACACTGATCAGTCCTCAAGAATGTATGATCCTTCTATGAAAATATTATCAGAGGAGTTGATACATGAGAGAAACTTGCTGCAATCATCCTATTTTAGCCTATTATACCAAGGAAACATCAAATATCTAAAAAATTCACGGGGGATTCCCAATACACCATTGCTTATATATTAAATGGATCCATAGCTACTCCCTTCGGTGCCACCACATTCCCAAAGAAATGAACATCTTGACCCATAAACTCCCACTTTGAAAACCTCCCAAAAAAATATTGTTGATGAGGAACTCCTAAAATAACATGCAGATGCTCTGCATGCTCCTCCTCATTTGTTTAGTACACAATGATGGCATTGATTAAAACCACCATGAACAAATCTAAGAACTCATGGAACATAGTGTTTATTAACCCCATGAACACAACTAGAGCATTTTCCCCACCAAATGACATTATTTCAAACTCTTAAATCCCATGATGAAAATAGAAAGTAGTCTTCAGAATATCCTCAACCATCACATGCATCATATGATATCCTGGCCACAATTCTATCACATAGAACAAACATTCACCATTCAGTTGATCAAATAAATCATCAATCCATGGATGGGGATATTGATTCATCACAGTGACTTTATTTAAGATAGGATAATCGATTCACAACTGTAAGCTGTTGTTAGCCATCATTACAAACAAAACCAGTGCACTCCGTGATGAAACACTAGTCTAAACAAAACAACATTGTAACAAACTATTGAGCAATATACATATCTCTCATAACTCATAATGCTCCATTCTATAGGGATACAATGTTATAGGATATTCTTTGACTTGTATCTTGATCCCAAACTCGATTTCTTGTCAATGGGGTAATGACACTACCTATCCCAGAAATATATCCTTGCATTTATTTATGAACATGGAAACAACAACTATTCCTCATCCAATGAACTTTGAATCATCTTATCCCACAATGATGATAAGGAAAGAACACCCCTATAACCCTTCCGAGGGTCTCTCTCCAATAAACCTCACTGGATCTCCATAATCAAAAAAGAACATCACTTTCCTCCTAATGTAATTCATGATAGACTACACTGAATACCACAAATCCATACCTAGGATGAAAACATATGTTTTATCTATAAACATATAAAATCTCTCCAAGAGTGGTTCTACCCCAGCACTACCATAATGTGTCGACATACATCAAAGAAGTCTACTTCACCTCCAACTGGCGTAGTAAACACCAAGGGCACGAGATTACCCTCTACCTCAATTCCCAAAGCATGGAAAAGGTCATGTGAAATGAAGGATTTCATAACCTATGAATCAAAAAATGTATACAGCCATATTGAAAACAAGAAAAGGGTACCTCGAACAATGTCTGATCGGCCTGACGAGGGCAACACTAAAGCATGAATCTAACAACAAACTCTTCTACAGCCTCTCTGAACCTGATGATGACAATCACCATGACTGTGATCTACATTATAAGGATGGTGAACATCATTGGGATGTCATATTTTTACCCTAACTTTTCTTTAATGTTCTAGTGCTGGTGCAACTTGTTGTTGCTTACTCGTCTGGAACTACCTCAATGAAGGAACTTGGAGTGGTTCACCTGGTTCACAATGAATGTTCTAAAAGATCATACACTCTCTCAAATAATTAAATTGACCAATAAAATAAAAAAAAGTTACTTATCACATGGAATAGGCCTCATAGACGCCGCCCCTAATGAAATGAGATACTGAGGGCTGAGACCTATCCCCAGCAGAATGGAAAATATTCTACCCAAAAAACTGGGAAACCTAGACAATAGGTATGATTTTTTGATGAATCATGATCAATCCAATTTCATGACGATACAGTTCTATAAAATACCCTCTCAATGACATCTTCCCTATCCATTACCTCATGATATGTGTTTAGCATAAAAAGTCTAACCTGTCACCGGATCTATGTACGCAAAGCCTCCTCAAAATGTCTCTCCCTAGCCTCCTAATATTGCAACATGTACAAAGAATATTGTAAAAGGTTTAAAAAATATATTACAATCACTTAAACACTGGGTATCCCCGATCAAAGGGTAATAATCTCTTAGTGACAAGACTCCTTCATGATCAGTGTAAGAAACTCAACACTAAACTTGTCTTGTAAATCATCCAATGATATTGTTGAATCCTCATTTACCCTGAGGAACATGATCCACCACTACATAACTGCTCCACAAACAATCATCAAAACATATGAAACCCACAACTCCTCTTGAGAATAGACCAAATAGAAAGTAATCTCAACCTCTTCCAACCAGTCTTCCATGACTACATTTGAAACAGATATCTCAAACTTATATAGACTCTAAAACTAAAAATATCATTGTGTCCTCCTCCAGGTTGCATTGTCGTCAACCTCTTCCTTGAAACGATCTACTGGTACATCCTCCTAGACATCATCAGTGCAAACGTGATGAGGACATCACCCTGGAGCCAAAACTGAATAATAAAAAATAGTCAGAGATCCTAAAAATGGAATATTGATGAATAAACATTAATTAATTGTTTTTTGTCATCTATTTATTATAAGTTAACCTATCCCAATTTCTACCCATTCAAACAAAGGCACATGAATAATTATGAATGATCCTTTACTTGGACTATTCTATTTAACTAGTATCAGCTCGTTTATTATCCACAATAATATTAAATGAACATGCATTAGATAATATGGAGCCATAAATTCCAATGTCTCAGCCGGTCTCTAGTGTTTACATCACTAGGAAAACATGACTAATACTATTTCTCTACCATCCCATGCAGCCTCACCTGTCCACAACACCAAATATCATATTATCCCTCAACCAGACCACTAATGCAACTCTATCATGACCCCCTCCCAGCATGGAATACCTCTCCAAGGTAAGAAATGTGAGAAGAGAGATTGTGACCCCATGAGTCCCACCTTTAGTTGGTTACTAACACTGAGGGAAGAGTATAAAGACAAATTGGAGGCATTACCCACTAAGAGAACACATGCGAAAGAGAGAGATTAGATAGACACCAACTAACTACAACATAGAATGAAATATAAAATAACTCCCAAGTACACATTTGTAAGTTCATGAAAAACTAATACAACTGGATAGAAACACATTAGGTACCAAAGGATAGTAAAAACATCTGTGACCATGATGCCCAAATAGCTCCTGAAACCCCAAGCTAGTAGTAACCAGCATTATCTCCAACCTTCTCCATGTGAATAGAAAAATTGTTTATATATACATTGTATGAGTGAAACATTATTCCCAGTAGGATCCTACTCAGTGACTGTCTTGAAAATGTAATCAAATAATGCTAAAGCACAATAAACAACTACTGAATCTAACTCACCAGTTAAATAGGTATAATATATTCCAAACAACCCCAGGGCTACTCTCACCATGTATTGAAAAAAAGACTATATAATATAAAAAATAATATATAGGGTACCCCACTACCACTTCCCCATTGGTTTACTGCTTTTCCCCAATGTCGCATGTCCTAAGACATCTTTATAAAAAAAGAATTCTTGAAGACACCTAGGTGAAGCACCAAAACATGCATCTTGTGCTGCACAACCACCACATTTACATAACCAATGTAACGAGGTTTTTTCAGGAGCCACCACAAATCGCATAATAGGTATCATAGGTCCAAAATTATATCTACTTCCATTACATCCCTTACACGGAGTGAGGATACTGTAGCCTTCAATTCATATACACAGTACACCTATAATAGTCAATGAGAATATATTTATTTATATAGTATATGTGTGTGAATAACCACAATCCATTACCGCTCCCTATATAGACATATGGGGAAAACCAACCACTTTTAATATAACCAAAAGTAACATCTATGAGAAGAGAGTGAGGCCAAAGTGGGTAGTAAATCATCCATCCTCCCCCCAGAAATGTTGAGGAAACCACCCCTAGGGTGAATTATCCTTATGGTGTTAGTTTCAATAAATAAAAGATGGAGTATCCTATAGAAACACCAAAAGTCCAAAATATACTATAGCTCACAACCACACAATGGGAATATCCTAGTATTAGACTAAACTATAGATAATGCTTCTCAGACTCTCTAATACCACTGCTAAGACTAGGTATCCAATAAGGACACCACCATTTAATGAAATTTATTATATTAAATTCTTCCCTTTTTACTAGTTTGACTTTATGTTAATAAATTCATTAATAATTAATTAACCCTTAACAATTACTCATTAGATTTCATTACATCACATAAAAAATCAATTGTTCCTTTATACATGCTTTCTGCAAAATTTTTGATAACAAAAAATTACACCAACAATGACCAAATTCATTTAAAATAATCATTATATTTGATAAATAATTTTAATTAATCCTAGATTACATTATTTAGAAATTTTCATTAATAATGACATGCTAAACATAGAAATAATAGATGTCACACTATTTAGAAAAACAATAGGCTATAACATTCGATCGATATCAACTTATTTATCTGGTTCAAATATGATTGTGAAAGTTCCATTGTGATCTAGTAGATAAATCATGCTAACTCTATAATTTCATGTAAAATAATAGAGAGTAAAAAAATACTCTATTTTAAATATTTCTTGACGTTCTATATATGAGAATTATATACACAACGTATTACAGTTTCCTTCCCTGTAAAAACTTCATCCAACCGAGGACGCCGTCGTACAACTGCATCAACCGACACCAAAGAAAACTCCATTTGAAGAATGGGGATCGCATTCCATAAAATGTAATGGAGAAAATTGGGGGAAAGGATCATAGAAAACAGAATAATGGAGGTAGATCATACCTTATATCGATGATTGATCCACAATTACTGCTTGCACAAAAATAGGGGGTGTGCATAAAACATAAAAAATCAACAAGTGGAAATGATACACGGAATTAGGTTCGATCACAATGCTCTTATGGGAAGATGGAAAGGTTTTAGTATCTCCCACCAGGGACCATGATGGTAGAATGAGGGAGGAACATATCATGTCTTTTTAGAAGATTTATCGAGTAGTGGTTTTTGATACACTAGATTATCCATTAAAAGAAGATCACATTAAACCACACTGTTTAACTAAGTAAAGGAATCTCGTGATATATGAAACTTAATATATGAGTTATGGTCTTTTAATTGGCCTTATTTCCCTTGAAAAGAGGATTTGTATGCATTTAATGTCAAAGGAAATTTTAATGTGGAAAAATTGTAGGAAGTTGGAAACACAACACACCTATAGAAGTTGGAAATGATGGATACCTAATGATGCTGGAAATAAAATACACCTACCGATGCTTGAAACATTGTACAGCTACTAATTCTAGAAACATTGAACACCACGTAATGATAGAAAAAATCTTCACAACACATGAAATTTGGCATTCTGTTGTTGATAAGAAAACATTACCATCCAGAACACCTTATACATCTAATTTCAGCAAAGGAATGGACCAAAGAGTTCTGGGCCTATAAAATATCATTATTAGGAATGGAAATAATTTACTGATGTACAAGTTACATATTAATGTAAATGTAAAAGGGATATTTATGACGTATTGATATTAAGTATTTTCTAATTTTATTTAAATAGAATAATTTGATAAAAAAAATTTATCAACATAATATAATGATTCATTAAATAATATAATAAAATTTCACTGAAAGAAATATTTATTTTATATAAAATATGTATAAGAAAAAAATGTATCAGTTTTCCATTGTATAGAGAAAATATTTTTTTAAATATATTTTATGTTTTTATTAAGAAGATAAATTTTAAAATTGAGTAAACTAAATTAATCTAATTTCAATGAAATTTATGTAAAAATATTTTGATATTTGGTATAATTATTCATCATGAAATTTTATGTGATAAAATTTTTTCTTTGATATATAAAAAACTAGATAAAAATGAAACAAACTAACAATTTCACATGTATAATAATTTAATTTATAAACATTATAAATTAAAATATTATATGTATTTTTTGTGTCGATTTAATAGACCAATATCTATCCAACATTTTCCCACCTAATCCACAAATATAAAATTACACTCTATCTAAACCTTACTCCTAGATAAATTATCAAATGAATGAGATGACATTTTAATCTAAAAAAATCACCTATCACTATTAAAAAAATACTACATTACATCTATTTGTTAATGGACACCTATCCAAATTACTACTCATTGTTTCGTTTCCATCATATTAAAGTCCTTATAAAAAATATGGTTTTCTAATCAATTAATAATGAGGGTTGTTATCATTAGATTTAGGGATTCCAACAATACATTTACATATTTCATATTTCAATTCATTCACATTCTAATCTCAAATATATTTAAATATCATTTTCATAAATAATTATTTTAAATAAACATTATTATACCTATGGTAGAATTAAATCAATTTTCATAACTCATTACACTTAATAATTCTTCAGTATAAAATGTTGTAAATTTTTGGGTTCAACAAAAACCATGAAAAGATGCTGCACTGAAAGCATCATCAACAACCCAAATGTGTATCATCATGACAATATAATCTTAATATATAATTAATATGTAAAAATTATTTATTATTGGGTTATTATTGATAACAATGATGTTTATTAAATTATAATTTTTTATTATTTATCTTGTTAAAATTAATAGAACATGAACTATATGTATTTCATCATAGATAATCTAACCAAAAACAAAAAAAATTAATACAAATCATCAAGTAAAATTTGGAAAAATATATTCTAGTATATTGAATAAAATAAGAATGGTGAAACTGATATCGGTGATTGTATATCGACACCTATATTATGAGACACAACTAAAATGGTCAAAATTAATATAATTCATTTATAAAAATTAATAATTATTGACTAATATATGTGTAAAAATAACTAAAAATAAATCGTATAACATGTAAAAGATAAAATTTTATTTTTTCAATTAAATTAAATAAGATTAATTTTATTATACAAGAGGCTAATGATATTGCATCGATATTGGGAGTAATTTTAAGGGTTTTTTCTTATCAAATATCATTCATTTAGATATAAATCATTTTTACACAAAATAATTTACTATAAGGTTTATAAAAATCACATATAGGTGGTTCTTCAAATACTAAATGTAATTAAATTAAATTTTTTTTAAAAATTATGTTAGGTAATCTCTTTTTGGAGATTTCGATTCAAATGTTATGAAATTCATATGTTTTTCATTAAAGTCAAAAATTGAACTCCATGGTTTAATGAAAGTTTTTTTATATTGTGAAATAGTATGATAAATCGAAAAATATCCTAATTTATTTTCTGCTAATATGATTTTAGATGTTTTTTCCCACTAACTATTTGAAATTCCCATTGACAATAATTTAACATAATATTTTCATGTTTAAGAAACTAGTGATTCAATATATTATTTCCTAGGAAACTTACACATTCATGTCTATATTAATTTTTTTGTATTATATAGGAAAATATTTCTTTTTTTATGATTTCATATGGTGTTTTTTGATAAATGTTCCTTTTTAAAAAATAAATATCCATTTTTACCTATTTGAATGGATCAATTTATAGTAAAATTAATATTCATTATAAATATTTAGTATAATTTATTTTTTAATTATAATCTATTTGAACATATTTACCCACCATCATCATAAGTTATACTTATGAAATCTCAATATTTTTTTCACTTGTTTTCTAAAGAATATTCATATCTATAATTTTATAGTATATATTACATCCAAATTAATACCATCAAAATACTAAAAAATATTTCCGCATCAATCTAAACATAAATCGTAATTCTATTATAGTAATTTTTTTCATGAATTCTAACATACTTAATTGTTTTTAATTATTCCCTGATAAAAATTTTCAGTGATACCAACCATATTTTCACACTAGGTTTACTATGAATTTGTCTTATAAAAATATAAAATACTAGATTTTATGAATTATTAATATCAAAATGAATGAATAATGAATGTTTTTATTTGAAATTCATATGTATACTTTCCATTATGTTATTGGAGGGTCTAATTTAAAATCTACTCAATGTATTGTATGTTTAATTATATCATGAGATATCGTGAAATTGTGAGTTAACTAAATAACTTAATGTACTCCAAGCAATACAATTCGTGTTTACCTACAATTATACATCCATATAATGGGGTGGGAAAATAATTTTATATAATAAGTTTACATATTATATTTTATTGAGAAAACATAGTCAAACATAGACTGTATCAAATATTTTCATGTTTTAAGTGATAATGATCCTCGAAAAAGTGAGTAAATATTTATTCATGGGTTTATTTTTTATTTATATTACAATGATATGTTTTATTATCATATAATTATTTAATAGTATTTCAACACACATATTTATAATTTTTTCTTTTATAAAAAAACTTATTACATAAAAATTAAGTTATAATCCATTATTTATTTGGTATTATTCTATTAGGTTATGTCTATTAATAGTGATTATATATTTTCATCCACATGTTATTTAAATGATCACAATAAATCATTGATTGAGTCCTATAATGAGTACACATAATGAGAAAATTTGAAAATTATTTATTATATTTACACATCATTTGATTAAGAACAATAGCATAATATATGATATTAATATGATGGATTAAAATACAGTGTGAAGAAGGTGATAATTTAACGATAGTATTAGATATGGATTTTATTTGTCTTATCTCCAAATACAGTAAATCATTATATTATTGGATTGAAAATATTTATTAGAAGTAGCTTTTATAATATTAAAAAAATATAAATATATGCATGTTATTCTTAAATCATATAATTTTTAATTTAATATAGTGTTCAAGGGATGTGTTTTATGAACTTTACAAAGGATTTTATATCTACGATTTCTCATGAACATTATGTTCAAGATCATCCAGAAAATAGTTTTCCTTCCATTACATTACTGACTCTCAGGACCCAAAATTAAATATGTCTTCAACATGTACTTGTCCAAGATGTTTTGTGTATAATGTACATAAATTAAGTAGTTTTTTGTATTTAAAATTCACTAGGTAGATAATATGTACCTATCAATTCAATCATAAAAATTATTTCATTATAATTATTATTTTTATATTAACTAATAGTAGAAATTGATGTATCTATATACACTTATTCAAAAATAATATATGTTGATTTTTCATGGATTATAATTGACATATGATATATTATAATTAATATGTATATATATATATTCTATTTTTAGAGGAATAATATAATATTTTATAATGAGAACCCATTTCTATCAATTTTGGTAAAATCAAAATTTAAAACATATAAATATAAATAATCATTCTCCATATTTGAAATAATTTAATAGAAAATATAAAATGATTCTCTAAATTACAACCTCTATAATTCCAAATTAAATATTTAAATCATCAATCTAGATAAAAAAATAAAATTTCATTACTTTTATTCTTATACAATATTTTTTAACCATTTTTATTCTATATTAAATATCTATGATCTAATGTTTTATGAGGTGAAAACATTTTTATGGAATTTTAATGTTCAATTAATATGATTTTAAAATCATTATTTGATATTACGAAAAGAATTTTAAATGATGGAATGGATGAATATAATATTCTTAGGTGTGTAATGAGGATTAGATGGTGAATTAGAGGCTTCCTAGGTGTCATTGGGGTTAGTGGACTGATGTTATTATTTTTGAGAAGTGCTTCAATGGCCACAATGTTGGTTCATGGGTTTTTTCTAAACATGATACCCAAATTAAGAAGATACATAGGTAAGGAATCTTATGTGGATGTCCTAGAAAACAATGTGAGAATTTATAATATATTTTTGATATGATGAATGGTTGGAGAACAAATTGTTGAATAGAATTCCCTAAGCATATATAGTGGGAATTCCTAGGATTGTAGACGATCAGGATTAGCACATAGTTTTTCCTACCATACAATTAATCCATTTTCCCATTAAAAATTTAGACTTTACCATATACCCTTTGAACATTTAGAGGGTTGCCTCTTGTTTTCATCACTTCCCCTTTATATGAGTCACCCTTCTCTCCTTCCATTCTTCAAACCCTGTTAAGGGGGTGATATTGATGGCCATCCATAGTTATTTGTATTATTGTTTTTTTTGTAATCCCTTATTCTATTATCATTGACTAAATCTTAATTTTTTTTATACAACCTTGGATTAAAATTATGACTCCAATAGAGCATGGTAGAATCATATGTGGAAATGGGGTTTTCAGTTTTCCTATGATGATGGTAATATAAGATATTGTTTAATTTTTTTCAGGTGTTTTTTGAGATATGTCTAAATTTATAATATAAATTAATTTAATTAATAAATTAAATTATATAGATGTTTTATGTCATTAATTAGGATTTACACCTAATTAAAGGCTTTGGATATACCAAATTCATTATTCAATCATTAGATTATAGTTTAGGTGTGATGGTATTGGGAACTGAGTGTTTAATATAAATAACATTATAATAAATATTATTTTTTATATATAATAATAATTTATAATTAATTACTATAAAATTATAAATAATTAAATGTTCTCTAGTTTTTATACACGAGATTTTTTATCTTTGATAATCATGGATAGGCCTTGGAAAATATAACAGAAAAATTGTAATATAAATAACAATCTTTCTGAATGATTGGGGTATGTCGAAAATTTTATTAATTATTAATGAATGATCATATTATTATATGAATTATCAGTTTTTACAATGAGGGAGACATCCCATGTTTCTATTTATCTTAATTAACTTTTTTTTAAATTAATTTTTTTAATTTGATTGGGAAGATGTCTAGTGTAACTTACAACCACTATACGCCAACTTCATATCTTGCATGTCATGAGTGAGACTGAGAACAGAAATCCATACTACTCTTTAGAACTCTTAGGTATGGAGGCTGAATATTATGAAACCTTTCAGAATTTTTATGATCCATTATTGATATATATAAGGAAGGAAGATACAATATTTCTTCAATATACCATCTTAGAGAGACGTTGGGAAATGAGATTGTCCATTAGCAATTTCCTGACGATTATTATTATGGAAATACTATTTGTAACATGTTTTTGTTTTCTACAATTATTATGATTTCATTGGATGTGATGGCCTGGTTTGTTGGGTGTTGGCCCGAGACCATGAATCTAACATGTATAGTCTCAATATGAATTCATTTTTTTGTATAACCCCGATGAACTGGAAAGGGATTCCCCTATGTATATTGACCTTGGGACCATAATATTTTTCCCAATGGTTGACCATTCCAGGATGAGTTTGTCATTGTTTTTGTTAAATATCGTATGCGGTGTCATCTTATTATTTTAATTAAATTTGGGATGTTAAGGGTGTGTGGCCTTATTTATTTGTTAAAGAGTTTTTAATAACCTAATTATATATATATTTATTCAGTCAGTAAATATTTATATATCTATGATTTCAAACGTACATCCTATAACATGAACCACACGGCCTGATACAATGGGATTATATGATTGGGATTAGTAAGGGTACATCCTCTGATGATTATTTTTTTAATGCATACATCATTAGATATTAATATTATCAAAAGTCATATATTTCTCTAAGATTCTTCCCTTCACATGGTTTATATATATAGGTCTATATGCATATCTCAAAAGTCCTATCACATTGTTTTTATCGTAGGATGGATATTTTTATGAATCTAGGTGACAATAGAGGCTGTTGTATGGGCACATTACACACAATAAATCTTGAGGATTATGAATTACCATCCCAATTTTGAGGCCTAGGTTACACCTTAGAATATAGAAGATGAATCATTACTGTATTGAACATATATTCATAGTGAATGGGATATGAATGAAGTAATTTAATAGATTCCTACTATTATATTTCGTCTAGATTTTATTCTTTAAATATCAACAATGGTTCGTCTTCAGAAAGGTTATATAAAATCCAATTCCATGATTGCCTAAAGAAATGAAATTAAAATATGATATTAGATATGATTACACATTACATGATATGTTTTACATATAATAATACAACATGTTAGTAGGATTTCTATTGGATCCCCTGAATATATTATTGTGAGTTGGAGTTGAGTACAACTGCTCATAGTTTCAAGACAATATTCTCTATTTTGTATAATAGATTTTGTTGCGACATTTTATTCACCAGTTGAATGAGGTATTGAAGAATGGGATCATAGATGCAAGGATTAAATATACTTCTCATGGATTGAGTTCTATGAAATATATCTCAATACCCTATCTAAAAGAGGTCTAGGTAATCATGATTGTAATGAACCGCTAATTCTCTTTGGATTGAGAGCTCAACGAGTCATTACTAGGCCTTAAGTGACATCCCCAAGATGCCAAAGGCTGGCAATAAATGCTGAAGACTTTCAAATACATGTTTGGGGATGATTTTACCCTTTTAGAAATAACCCATAAACCAACCATAACCAAACATCCTCTATATGATGTGTTAACAAATGAACGACCTACAAACAACATCATTTATGTCAAACCACATCAAAGTACACAACAACAGAATACCCAACTACTCAAGACTCTCAAAGGACACTATAACTCCATGATACACAAGTTCCAATATCCACAACATCTCTCAAGCATCGCCATGAGCACTGGCAATAAGATGCTTTACCTTTAACTGTGTCCCATAATACGACATCTGTAAAAGAACCAACGTTCAAAAACAAGGGGTGAGTATAAAACTTATTAGGTTTCTCCAATTACTTCTCTACTCATGCCACAAGGATAGAAGAGTTATCCACATTTATATAAAAAAATTATATAAACCATTTTCTCAGAAGCAGTTTATATCTAAATATAAACATGTTTCTAAAACCATTCATACTCAAAAGCGTCCAAGTTTGCATGAAATCAATTTCCCAACAAGTCATTGTTTAGAAAAATAACCAATCAAGCTTTCGAACCATTTCACAAACATCCAGTTTTGGCATACCCACCCATTAGACAAACCCGTGAAATCAACCATACATGATTCATTATGACAGTTACATACTCATGAGTGGTTTCTCATCAATATATTATTCATGTAACATCTCAAGTAAGTAATTAATAATAAATATTTTTATCTATGTCTATTAATTAATTATAGAGTGTTTTAGAGTCTTAAAATGAAAATAAATCCAATCTTAAGCATGAAATACACTAATATTCTTAAAAGATTGTTTTACTGCCTTTTGATGGAAAACCTTTTTTTTAAATAAACATTTTGACAATTTTATAATCTATATTTGTCAAAAAAAAAACATATTAATTATTATTGGTACATTTAAATTTACATTGGATAAATTTTTGGTATTTTTCTGACAATGTTCATTTTATAATGAATAGTGAAAAACATTGCATTTTACATCAAAATTGCTTTTTTAATCTAATTTATTTATATTATTAGATTATCTTTTGAATTAGTTTTGAAGTGAAATTAGAATATATTTTTACCATTAAATCCAATGGTGGTCATTGGAATCGATTTCCCTTTGAAATTGGACTTAAACTGGTGTCAATCTTTTGATACTTATTGTTTCATAAAAACACGCTATTTGTCATGACAGTGGGAATTAATTATTAAATTAATTAAGGTGACATATATGTTTTGAATTTTGTAAAATAGACATAATTTTTGAATTCAGAATATCAAATATAGCTTTGGGTGAAGTTTTGGTATTTTTCTGAAAAACTTCAATTTTTGATGAATAGTGAAACCACTAAGTGGTACTTATAAAAACTAATTTTCCATTTAAATGAAATTTTTCCACCATTTTGTTTTGAATTTCAAAAATCCGACATACATGGTTGTCATTAAGAAGTATGATTTGTTCCAATTGGATTAAAATAAATTTTTGGTGAATAGTAACTTATTAAGTTTTTAATCGCAATTAGTGGTAATTAGTGTAGTTTAAGGTAAAAATAATGTTTTAATAGTATGAGATGAGCTTGACACATGTCCTACCCTTATTGGATGTGTCATGGCCGACCAATACAAGCCATGGGTCAACTTGGGGACCCCATGGAGCCACTTTGGTTGTGAAATGACATAAATAACTTTTTATTTAATGTAAAAGTAAAAATGACACAAATATGAGATGTTTTACTAAAACAATTTTTACATGGGGTTATAAAGATCATATTTTTGATTATAAATAGTCATTGGAAAGCTAAAACGATTTCCTACATAATGACAGTTTTTTTATAATTTTTAGACATTAAATAAATTAAATTTATTTATGACATCATGATGATGCAGCGATGACCTCATTATTTAACAATTTAAATAAAATGGAATGATAATGTAAACTCTAAGACCTACACATGGCCCATACCTATTGGATGGCTGGATTTATAACCCTTATCACCTTATCCTCGAAACACATCAATGTGGGACCTCTTAAATCCGAATACCATTCTAAAATAAAGTGACATTTCTTTACCTTCCAAGAGTGCCTCTCCTCTCCTCTTATAAAAGGCCCCCACTTCTACATCCTTACCCACACTCCCAAATACTTTGGCTCTACCAAACCCTCCCCATTTTGTCTCTCCACTTACCTCTCTTACTCCTTGAAGCCTCACTTTGGGTAGAAGTCTTCCCAAGGAAGCCATTGAGCTCAAACCAAAGGGAGTTACCCGATTTTAAGGTAATGTCTTCACTTGAGTCCTTTTGTTTTATTTTGCTTCTCCAACCCCCTAAAATCTTTTTATTATTTTCTTTTGTAAAAATTAAAGTATCCTAAAAATACTAGTATGTTTTTTTAAGAAGGATTAGAGCTACACTTACACACACCTACATCTAATGGTTAAAGGACATACTGCTTCCGTGGATGGTGAATTTATGCCTCCCGAAACGATGATTGTTCAACATTCTTTTAACAAATTCAAAGGTGGCCATTAAGATTTCACTATAGTTATATATGATATATAATATGTTTATGTTTTACTTAAGCTTCTGTATTTTTAATTTTGGGCATTCCTTTATGGTTTCCATTATGGGTAAACGCAATATCTTCATTTAAGGAAGTGCGGACTACCGCCCCCTCAAAGTGATTTGATTCGTTAAATACCATATGTGGGACGTATAAAGGATGGAACTATGATATTATATATGATATTATACTGGAATTATAATATTCCTTTATATAATTATGTTTCCATTCTATAAAATATGAAATAGAAATGAAAGTAGTGTTCATGCGTACGTACGGCTTACCGTCTCCATGAACGGTGCATTTCATTTCTTACCTATAAATGATTATGTAATATTATAGATGCATGTATATACTGGATATATATGATATATAAATAATGATTATAATTCTGGATATAATGGATACATGAACATCATGTAATTATAAACGGTTTATTTTTGACTCAAGTACCAATGATCGATAAAACGACCGTTATTAACTTAAATAATTACATAGTGTTCATGACAAGGAAATAAGTGATATAAGAGGAATAATTAACTTGAAAAAGGTTCTTAAACATGTAGAAATTAACTCAAGTTTATTATTCAGGATATTAAAGAACGACCGAGTCAAGTCGGACCCGAGGTATGGGACTTCGTCTCAATCTCCTTTCATTGAGGAATATTTTGTTTTATACAAAACCTTCATTTATACAATGTATAAACCCCTTTGACTTTTACGTTTATTAAAAAGGTATCTTTATTATACAAAGAGTTTACTAAAAGACAAGATGGAATGTTTTTGTCGTACGTATGCCGTGACAATGACTTCTCCGCCGCCGTGACCATTATTTGAGTTTCGGTTTCCTCTACAAGACATACCTTCTTTTTCAAAGAAAAATAAATACCATGTTATACTTTTCATTTTTTTTGGTATTGAAAAAGGTTTTCATAATGTTTTTATTATATCAATGTGTTGTATTGATATCTTGTGATTGAAATGTGGAAATGTTATGTTTCCTTTATGCATGTTTTATGTGATACGATTATGTTGAGGTTTTTGGTCATTATTATGAAGACGGGTGGTTCCGTGATAAACTAAGGGAAGGTGAGCCCGATATAGCTCTCTAATGCATTGGGTAACGCGAAGGAGTGTAACATTAAGGATTCTCCAAAGAGATTTTGGGAATATACTGTGATGGGTATTCCAAACGTAACCAAGAGGGTTACTCCCTACGTAAGATTGTTATGAATGCCTCAAGTTACCTTTATGTCTTATGATTTCTATGATTTATTCATGATTTGATGAGGTATGTTAAAGTGTTTATGTTTTATGGGTAATGTATGATTTCATTCTTATGTATATATGTACCCATGTTTCCTTTCCATATTTTTATATCCCTTACTGAGCTTTTTATGCTCATCCCATTTTTTTTTTTGAAATGTTTTCCACAGTTCAAGGGAAAGGTACATGATATGATGATTGTGTCAAGGAAGTGTCAAGAAAGAATCCATGTTTTATTTTAAATATCTTTACATTGATGGGAAAAAAGAAAACTATCTTTATGTAACCACTTTGTTTATATGTGGAATGTGACTCATGTTTTATGATCTAATTCTCTAAAACTCTAAACCCGAAAAGATCCTCAATGTGTAATCTTGTAATAACTCAATATTAAGTAAGGTTTAAGTCTGGGGCCTTATAGTTGGTATCATAGGTCTGTTTAGAAAACATTAGGAGTTAGAATTATATTAAATGATTATCCAAAAATATTTTTTTTATGGTCAGATTGAAGTGATATAGTATTTGAAGATTACCATGTTGCTTCATCTAAGACATGTTTGTTCAGAATGGTTTTCCAAAGAGGAAACAGGGAAGCAGTGCTAATAAGGCATGCAGAAGGAAATAACCTTCCGAATCAGCATCCTAGGATGGTCAGAATTGGAACTGAACAGTTTGTTGCAGTAATGGAACCGTTGACTCAAGCGATAAATGGTGGTGGTATCAATACACGAGATCAGCCAGATCAACGGCAGAGAAACATGTCAGTGGTGGAACATTTCATAAGGCAACATCCCCCATCATTCAGAGGATCATCTGACCCTGTGCTAGCTGAAGGGTGGATTAATGCACTGGAGAAGATTTTTGATGTCATGGGGTGTTCAGACAATCAAAAGGTTAGTCTTGTTATTTTCCGTTTGGAGGGTGAAGCAGATCAGTGGTGGTCGATGGTTAAAAATATCAGGGACGCTGATGAGATTGATGCTCTCGACTGGGATAAATTCAAAGGTATGTTTCTTGAGAAGTATTTTCCTAAGTTTCTTCGACTTAGGATGGAAAAGCAATTCTTGGAATTGAGGTAAGAGGAAGACTTAGTGGATGCCTATGAATAAAGGTTCACTCGATTGGCAAGGTATGCTCCAAATTTTATCCGAGACCTTGATAGTAAAATCAATTGTTTTTACTCAGGATTAAAGCCAAAATATCGAAGGGAATTAGTTTCTCATGAGTTTAAAAGATATGAAAATCTTGTTCGATGTGCTGAGAAGGTGTAAATGGAGTTTTCCGATGATCAAGTGTTCTATAACAACCAACAGAAGAAGAGACCGAGGTGGCAGGAGAAAGGTAATAATTCTTCAAAAAAGACTGATGGTAAGAAATCTAAGTTTCTAGTTTGTGATAAATGTGGCAAAAGGCATGCTGGGGAATGTCTTCTGAATTCTGGAAAGTGCTACTGATGTGGTAAGATGGGACATAAGGCTAGTGATTGCACATAAAAAGATCAGGGTGATGGTAAGAACAAATTTGATTTACAGTTAGTGAAATGTTATAAGTGCAATGAGATGGGTCACTATGAAAACGAGTGTCCGACAAAGAGCTTGGGTGATGGGAAGCAGTTAGAGTACAAGCAGAAAGGGGTGGTGAAATCCTTTGCAACTACTTTAGCAGATGTCGGGCCATCAAATGAAGTTGTATCAGGTACTTTGTTTGATTTTGCAGATTATTCCAGTGTGTTGTTTGATTCGGGGTCTACACATTCTTTCATCTCTGAAAACTTTTCTAGTAAAACGAGAATACCATCTCAAGAAATGACTCCTGAACTTTTGGTAAATACACCTGGGGGAAATGTTGAGGCAAAAATAATTTATAAGAACCTTCCTATCCTTATCTGTGGAAAGAACCTACTTGCAAACCTTATTTTTCTACCTCTATTAGAGTTTGATGTTATCCTGGGTATGGATTGGCTCTCTATTTACCATGCTAAGATTGACTGTAGAGCTAAAGAAGTTTCTTTTCAGAAAGGATTTTAGTTTGTGTACAAGAATGAACCCTTACTATTGATAACATATCAAGAGGGTGAGAAACTTATAAAATATAGAAATGAATGTTACCTTGCACACATCGTTGGAAATAAATGAACTGTTCAGATTAATGATGTGCCAGTGGTAAATGAGTATCCTGATGTTTTTCCTGATGAGTTGCCTGGAATAATACCAGATCGGGAAGTTGAGTTTACTATTGACTTAGTTCCTGATGCTAAGACAATTTCAAAACCCCCTTATATAATGGCTAAAATTGAACTTTTAGAGTTGAAGGAGAAATTGCAAGATTTATTAGAGAAAGGTTCCATTCGACCTAGCACATCACCATGGGGTGCTCCTGTTTTATTTGTTAAAAAGAAAGACGGTTCAATGAGACTTTTCATTGATTATAGAGCCTTGAATAACATCACTATTAAGAACAAATATCCTTTGCCTCATATCGATGATTTGTTTGATCAGCTCCAGGGAGCTCAGTATTTTTGAAATATTGACCTGAGATCAGGGTACCATCAACTGAAGGTAAAGGAAGGAGATGTTCTGAAGATTGCGTTTCATACAAGATATGGCCATTATGAATTTTTATCAATGCCTTTTGGGATAACCAATGCAGCTGCTGTATTCATGGACATAATGAATAGAATTTTCCATGAGTTCTTTAATAAGTTTGTGGTGGTTTTCATTGATGATATTTTGGTGTTTTTTAAATGTAAAGAGGAGCATGAAATAAATTTAAGGGTTATTTTGCAAACCTTGAAAGAAAATAAATTGTATGGGAAATTCATCAATTGTGAGTTTTGGTTGCAACAAATTTCCTTCCTTGGTCATATTGTTTCTAAAGATGGGATAACTGTTGATCCTGCAAAAACGAAAGTTGTGGAAGACTGGACAAGACCCACAAACGTAACAGAGATTCGTAGATTCCTTGGTTTGGCAGGCTATTACCGAAGGTTTGTTAGACATTTTTCACGGTTATCTAGTCCAATGACTAAGCTAACTTGGAAGGTTGTTAAGTTTATCTGGACAAAAGAATGTGATGATTGTTTTAAGGAATTGAAAAGAAGATTGGTGAATGCTCCAGTTTTGGCACTACCTTCCAGGAATGGTGAGTTTGTTATATATAGTGATGCTTCATTGAAAGGACTTGGTTGCGTCCAAATGCAGAATGATCAGGTAATTGCTTATGCTTCACGATAGTTGAAAACTCCTGAGGTAAATTACCCTACCCATGATTTGGAATTAGCTGCTGTTGTTTTCACCTTAAAAATTTGGAGGCGTCATTTGTATGTAGTAAGGTGTGAAATATATACTGATCACAAAAGTTTAAAGTATATATTCACTCAGAAAGAGTTGAACATGAGTCAAAGGAGATGGATAGAATTAATCAAGGATTATGATTGTACAATTCATTACCATCCACGAAAAGAAAATAAAGTGGCTGATGCTTTGAGTCGAAAAAGTAATGCTTCATTAGCAATGTTGCATTTGGAACGTGATCCTTTGGTTAAGGATTTGATGAACTTTGGCATAGAATTTGTTGGTGTAGTATGTTTTTTTGTTTTGTTTCAGGTATCAGTGAGATCATCTCTATCATACAGAATCAGGCAAGCACAGAAGCAAGACAGTGAGTTGCAGAAAAAGGTAGAGCTGCTTCAGAAGGGTAAGTTGCTTGAATTCAACATTGATAATTATTGCGTTTTGAGATTTGGGAAGAAATTGTGTGTTCCTTGTGATTTATAGTTGAAGATAGAGTTGTTATGTGACGCTCATAGTTCTCCGTTTTCAGTTCATCCAGGCAGTACTAAGATTTATAGAGACCTTTGGGAGTATTACTGGTGGGATGGAATGAAAAGAGATATTGCTGATTTTCCTGTGAAGTGTATGACTTGTCAGCAGGTTAAAGCAGAGCGGCAGTTACCGAAAGGGATTCTTCATCCTTTACCAGTGCCAGACTGGAAATGGGAGAATATATCCATGGACATTGTTGTGGGATTACCGAAGACATATCAAGTTAATAATGCAATCTGGGTTATTGTTGATCGCTTGACTAAATCTTCTCATTTCCTTGATATATGAGATACTTTTTACCTAGATCAACTTTACCTTTTGTATCTTAAAGAGATAGTCATGTTACATGGAGTTCCCCTCTCCATTGTATCTGATCGTGATCCCAGGTTCACTTCTAACTTTTGGAAAGGCCTTCATAAGTCGTTGGGTACTAAAATAAATTTTAGTACAGCTTTTCATCCTCAATCAGATGGGCAGCCAGAATGAAAAATTCAGACATTGGAGGATATGCTACGTTCTTTCTCTATGGATTATCAGGGATGTTGTGACCAACATCATTCTTTGGTTGAATTTTTATATAATAACAGTTTTCATTCTAGTATACAGATGGCACCATTTCAGGCATTATATGGGAAGCGGTGTCGAACTCCAGCTTTCTAGGATGAAGTGGGTGAGAGGAAGTTGATGGGACCAAAATTGGTAGAAGAGATGGCAGAAAAAGTTCAGATGATATAGAAACACATGAGAACAGCTCAGAGTATGAAGAAGAGTTATGCAGACAACAGGAGGAAGGATCTAACTTTTGAGGTAGGTGATCATGTTTTTCTCAAAGTCTCACCATGGAAATGTGTGATGATATTTGGTAAGAAAGGAAAGCTGAGCCCAAGGTTCATTGGACCATATGAAATTCTGGAGAGAGTTGGATCAGTTGCTTACCGAGTGGCTTTACCTCCGAGTTAATCTCAGGTACACAATGTTTTTCATGTTTCGATGTTGAGAAAGTATATGCCAGATCCATCTCATGTTTTGAGTCCCGAGGTAGTTCAGCTGGAAGAGAACATATCTTATGAGGAACAACCGGTCCAGATTCTTGACCACAGGGAGCAAGTGTTACGGAATAAGGTGATTAATCAGTTAATGGTTTTGTGGAAAAACAACATGATGGAAGAGGCAACATGGGAATCTGAAAATGCAATGAGGGGTAAGTACCCCCATTTATTTGATAAGTAAATAAATTGCGGGGACACAATTTTCAAAAGGGGGAAGGATGTAACATTCCAAGTAAGTAATGAATAATATATATTTTTATCTATGTCTATTAATGAATTGTATAGTGTTTTAGAGGCTTAAAATGAAAATAAATCCAATCTTAAGTATGGAATACACTAATATTCTTAAAATATTGTTTTACTTCCTTTTGATGGAAAACCTTTTTTAAATCAAACATTTGACAATTTTATAATCTATATTTGTCAAAATAAACATATTCATTATTATTGGGACATTGAAGTTTACATTGGATAAATTTTTGGTATTTTTTTCACAATGTTCATTTTTTAATGAATAGTGAAAAATACTGCATTTTACATCAAAAATGCTTTTTAATCTAATTTATTTATATGATTATATTATATTTTGAATTGGTTTTGAAGTTAAATTAGAATATATTTTTACCATATAATACAATGGTGGTCATTGGAATCAATTTCACTTTGAAATTGGACTTAAACTGGTGTCAATCTTTTGATACTTATTGTTTCATAAAAACACGCTATTTGTCATGACAGCGGGAATTAATTATTAAATTAATTAATGTGACTTATATGTTTTAAATTTTGTAAAATATACATCATTTTTGAATTCAGAATATCAAATATATCTTTGGGTGAAGTTTTGGTATTTTTTTAAAAAACATCAATTTTGATGAATAGTGAAACTACTAAGTGGAACTTATAAAAACTGATTTTCCCTTTAAATGAAATTTTTCCACCTTTGTGTTTTCAATTTCAAAAATCCGACATACATGGTTGTCTTTAAGAAGTAATATGTGGTCCAATGGGATTAAAATAAATTTTTTATGAATAGTACCTTATTATGTTTTTAATCGCGATTAGTGGTAATTAGTGTAGTTTAAGTTAGAAATAATGTTTTAATAGTATTATATGAGATTTACACATTTCAAGAAAATCCATGGGTCAACTTGGGGACCCCATGGAGCCACTTTGGTTGGGAAATGACATAAATAACTTTTTATTTAATGTAAAAGTAAAAATGACACAAACATGAGATGTTTTACTCAAACAATTTTTACATGGGGTTATAAAGATCATATTTTTTATTATAAATAGTAATTGGAAGTCTAAAAATATTTCCTATATCATGATAGTTTTTTTATAATTTTTAGAGATTAAATAAATTAAATTATTTATGACATCATGATGATGCAGCGATGACCTCATTATTTAACGATTTAAATAAAATGGAATGATAATGTGAAATCTAAGACCTACACATGGCCAAAACAAATTGGATGGGTGGATTTCGAACCCTTATCACCTTATCCTCGATGAAAATAAATGTGGGACCTCTTAAATCCGAATACCATTCTAAAATAATTTGACTTTTCTTTACCTTCCAAGAGTGCCCCTCCTCTCCTCTTATAAAAGGCCCACACCTCTACCTCCTTACCCACACTCCCAAAGCCTTTGGCTCGGCCAACACCTGCCCATATTTCCTCTACACTTCCCTCTCTTACTCATTGAAGCCTCACTTTGGGCAGAAGTCTTCCCAAGGAAGCCTTTGATCTCAAACCAAAGGGAGTTACCTGATTTTAAGGTAATGTCTTCACTTGAGTCCTTTTGTATTATTTTGCTTCTCCAACCCCCTAAACTCTTTTTATTCTTTTCTTTTGTAACAACTACAGTATCCTCAATATACTAGGATGTTGTTATAAGAAGGATTTGAGATACACTTACACACACCTATAACTAATTGTTAAACGACATACTGTTTCCCTGGATGGTGAATTTATGCCTCCCGAAACGATGATTGTTCAACATTCTTTTAACAAATTAAAAGGTGGCCATTAAGATGTCACTATATTTATATATGATATATAATATGTTTATGTTTTCCTTAAGCTTCTGTATTTTTCATTTTGGGCATTCCTTTATGGTTTCCATTATGGGTAAACGTGATATCTTCATTTAAGGAAGTGCGGACTACCGCCCCCTCAAAGTGATTTGATTCGTTAAATACCATATGTGGGACGTATAATGGATGGAACTATGATATTATATATGATATTATACTTTAATTATAATATACCTTTATATCATTATGATTCCATTCTATAAAATACGAAATAGAAATGAAAGTAGTGTTCATGCGTACGTACGGCTTACCGTCTCCATGAACGGTGCATTTCATTTCATACCTCTAAATGAATATGTAATATTATAAATGCATGAATATACTGGATATATATGATATATACATAATGATTATAATTCTGGATATAATGGATACATGAACAACATGTAATTATAAAGGGTTTATTTTTGACTCAAGTACCAATGATCGTTAAAATGACCGTTATTAACTTAAATAATTACATAGTATTCATGACATGGCAATAAGTGTTATAAAAGGAATAATTAACTTGAAAAATGTTCTTAAACAAGTAGAAATTAACTCAAGTTTATTATTCATGAGATTAATGAACGACTGAGTCAAGTCAGACCCGAGGTATGGGACTTCGTCTCAATCTCCTTTCATTGAGGCATATTTTGTTTTATACAAAACCTTCTTTTATACGTTGTATAAACCCCTTTGACATTTACGTTTATTCAAAAGGGATATTTTATATACAAAGCATTTACTAAAAGACAAAAAGGAATTTTTTTGTCGTACGTATGCGGCGACAACGACTTGTCTGCCACTGTGACCATTATTTGAGTTTCGGCTTCCTCTACAAGCCATACCTTCTTTTTAAAAGAAAAATAAATACCATGTTATAATTTTCTTTTATTTTGGTAATGAAAATGGATTTCATAATGTTTTTATTATATCAATGTGTTGTATTGATATCTTGTGATTGAAATGTGGAAATGTTATCTTTCCTTTATGCATGTTTTATGTGATACGATTATGTTGAGGTTCTTGGGCATTATTATGAAGACGGGTGGTTCCGTGATAATCTAAGGTAAGGTGAGCCCGATATAGCTCTCCAATGCATTGGGTAACACGAAAGAGTGTAACGTTAAGGTTTCTACGAAGAGATTTAGGGAAAATACTATGATGGGTATTCCAAACGTAACCAAGAGGGTTACTCCCTACGTAAGAATGTTATGAATGCCTCAAGTTACCTTTATGTCTTATGATTTCTATGATTTATTCATGATTTCATGAGGTATGTTAAAGTGCTTATGTTTTATGGGAAAAGTATGATTTCATTCTTATGTATATATGTACACATGTTTCCTTTCCATATTTTTATATCCCTTACTGAGCTTTTTATGCTCATCCCAAGTTTTTTTGAAATGTTTTTCATAGGTCAAGGGAAAGGTACATGATATGATGATATTTTCAAGGAAGTGTCATGAAAGAATCCATGTTTTATTTTAAATATGTTTCCATTGATGGGAAAGAAGAATATTATCTTTATGTAACCACTTTTTTTTATATATGGAATGTGATGCAATTTTTAAGATCTAATTCTCTAAAACTCTAAACCCGAAAAGATCCTCAATGTGTAATCTTGTAATAACTCAAGATTAAGTAACGTTTAAGGCTGGGGCCTTATAATTCTGTCTCAAGGTAATTGTTTCCCATGCGCCATTACACCTTTGGAACTGAGAAAAAGGACATATTTCAACAAATCCTCGTACTTAAAAGTCTCATGTGCCATTAAACGTTTGACACTAAGCACATGGTCCTATTTCAACCAAGCCCCGTATATTCAACATGAACACACACCACACATTCACAAAAATCATTACAAAACCATCCTTTCAATAAAAAATATTTTATTGGATACCATTTCCATCAAAACCAGGTGTTTTCAACCATTTCAAACAATTTCAATAAAACTGTACTTTTATTGAAAACCAATGAATGGACCAATTTCATCAAGCCCTTTCAATACCAAACCATTTCAATAAAAAAACCCTTTTAATTCATAACCCATCATTCATCAAACCATTTACCATTCCATAAAATCCATAATTTTAAATCAGAATTTTAAATTCAAGAAACCAAATCACTTTTCACAACAATTCACCAAGATTTCAGAATTTCATCAAAACCATTTATCATCTTAAATAACGATTTATTCCATCCTTTGAACAATCAATTTCATTCAAATAACCCAATTTGAAACTAATAAAGTCAATTATATCAAGATGAGTCAATATTGAGTCCACCTAACTCGACAAAAAAGGCGAAACCAACCAAAAACTGGGTCGAAACACCACAAAACCTCCTTATATTTCTTCCCCTCGATCAACCGGTCTCTAAATGCAAAGTAAACCCTCCAGATCACTTCTAAAACACCTGGTATGTGTTCTCCCACCTTCACTAGAGGGAAATCCTGAGTTAGGGTTGTCCAGGAGAAAAATGAGTGGGTTTAAAGATAAAACCGATTTGATCCTTAAAAATAGGATCTATGTTGAATTTGTACTCAGTTAGACCGCATTGTTAGTCAATCTGTGCGCTAACCGTGTGGTAGTCACTACATGCAAGGGGAACTCCACAAGGCCTCCTCGCACGGTTTTCCCAAACCGTGTGCACACCGTGTGGTCTCCTCTATCAAAATTGACACAACATGCATGGCTTCCACATGGTTTGGGTAACCCGTGTGAAGCCCGTGCATCACCACCATTTTCCCTTCAACAACTTAAAAGTCTCAAAACTATCCCCAACCATTTGTTATATACTTCATGTAATTAAAATCATAAAACAAGGGTTACATACCCAAAACATGGTGTACTACCTTCTCCCCATAATTGGTCTTTCCATCCTCAGAATGTAGAAAACCTTCAGCTAGCTGAAAGAGTTCCGACCACTAATCATTCATTTCATTCTCTTGTTCCATGTCTCTTCTTGAATCTGACCATGCTACCATAAAACCTGCACTAGACCGATGATTTTTTCACACAAGACATTCTCTTGACTATCCACAATCCGTATCGGGATATGTATCAACGAATCATCCATCCCTAGTTCAACATGATCCGATCGGATCACATGGTCTGGATCAGGCTGATACATTTTCAAATGCGATACATGGAACACATTATGCACCAAACTGAACCATGGTGGTAATGCCAACTGATATGACACTTCTCTAACCCATTATCGTATCTAAAAAGGGCCAATGTATCTAGGAGAAAATTTTCCCTGCTTCCCGAAATGATGATGTCCAAGTCTTAGAGAGATCCTCAAAAGACATGATCACCCACAACAAACGACAACGGTCTTCAGCGGTGATCTGCATAAGATTTCTGATGACTCTAAGCGGTCTCCATCCTCTTTCTAATAATCTGGATCTTCTTTGTTGTCTCTTGGACAAGGCTTGGCCCGACTAGTAAATTTTCACCTGTCTCCACCCCAACATAGTGGAGAACGACAAGGACGACCATACAATGATTCAAACGGAGCCACGCATATTAAGGATTGATAGTTGTTATTGTATGAGAACTACACTAAGGGTATATGATCCTCCCATAAGCCACTAAAATCCATTACACAAGTCCGAAACATATCTTCCAATGTTTGTGTCAACATCTTGGATAGCCCATCCATCTGAGGATGATACGTCGTGCTCATAGTCAACGGAGTTCCAAGGGCTTGCTGTAATGATTTCCAGAAATGAGATGTGAACCTCAGTTCTCTATTTGAGACTATAGATACTGGTACACCATTCCTCTTTATAGCTTCTCATATATAGATTTTTTGATGATCTACCACCGTATGAGTTTCACGAATAGGGATGAAATGGGGCGATTTGGTTAGGTGATCCACTATCACCCAAATAGCATCGTTTTCCCGGAGCGTTCATGGAAAACCTGTAACAAAATCCATTGTTATTTATTCCCATTTCCACACTAGGATAGGTAAAGATTGTAACATACAAGATGGTCTATGATGCTATGCTTTAACCTGTTTACTAGTTAAGCATCACGAGATGAACTCAGCCACCTTCCCTTTCATGCCTCTCCACCAAAAATGTGCATTCAACTCCTTATACATCTTCTGTGTACCTGGGTGTACATCCCATTTTGAATGGTGGTAAGCATGTATTAGTTGTTCTTAACAACCTATAGGTACAACCATTTTATCTCTAAAACACACAACTGAACCTTCATCATGTTTCAAGCCATCAATGGTCTCCCCACCATTGAGTTTTGAACTTACAACCATACATTCTGAATCAGATGATTGTGCTTCTTTGATCATCATTACTAGATCTGGAATAAGAAAAGCTAAAAATAAAACTACAACATCACATTGCTCTTCACATTCTACATGCATGTCAACTTAGACCGACAATGACTCTCATTCAATTGATGCTTCTTTCACCAACTAAGCATATGACTTTCTACTCAATGCATCTTCCACTAAATTTCCTTTTCCTAGTGTGTACATCAAGTCAAATTTAAACATCTGGAGATACTCAATCCATCTCTTTTACCTCATATTCAAATCTCACAATGAGAAAATGTGTTTCATGCTTTTGTGATCTGTATCCATAGTAAATTTCTCACCAAATAGAAAATGTCTCTGTGTTTTCAAAGCATAGATGACTGCAAATAACTCCAAATCTTGTGTTGGGTATTTATTCTCATGCACCCTCTACTACCTTAAACAATAAGAAACCACATGATATCTTCGCATGAGAACACAACCCAACCCTGATCCAGAAGCATCATAATACACCACATACCCATGTTCTGATTCTGGAAAGATCGTGATAGGTGCTGATGTAAGAAGAAATTTCAATTCCTCAAATGATTTCTTACATTCTTTCATCCATTGGAAGAGAGAATTTTTCATAGTAAGCGCTATCATTGGTGAAGATAGTAGTGAGAAATCACGCACAAAGCATCTGTAGTAACCATCTAGACCAAGAAAATTGTGTATCTAGAACACATTCTTCAGTGGTTGCGAAGAGATAATGGATTCTATCTTTTTAGAATCAACAGAAACGCCTTTCTCAGAAATGACATGGCCAAGGAAACATACTTACTGTATCCAAAAAAACACTTTGATAATTTGGAAAACAAACAATGATCTCTCAAGATTTGTAACATTATTTCCAGGTTTACCTCATGATCAGCCCTTGTCTTTGAATACACCATGATATCATCAACAAACACCACAATAAAAGAATCCATATATGGTTGAAATATTCGATTCATGAATGCCCTAAAGGCCGCTAGAGCATTCGTTAGACCGAAAGGCATGACTACATATTCTAAGTATCCATATCTGCTTTTGAAATCTATCTTTAATTGATCAAATAGATCACGAATGCATGTAAGAGGATATATATTCTTTATTGTAACATGGTTAAGCTTACAATAATCCATACATATCCTCAATGATCCATCTACTTTCTTTAAAAACAAAATTGGTGTTGCCGACAGAGACACGCTTGGCCGAATAAAACCATTGTTTTACAGTTCATCCAACTGCACTTTCAATTCTTTTAACTCTGTTGGTTCAATCCTATAATACTGAATAGAAATAGGACTATTCCCCGGAAGAAGATAAATCATAAACTCCACTTCCCTAAGAGGTGGTTGCCTTACGAAGTTGTTGGGAAAGACATCTGGAAATTGATCCACAATAGCTAGAAAACTATTTTCCTCAATCTCTTCCATTGACACCAACTTCAACACTGCCATTTGGTAAGAGATCGTTTCCACGATTGGTGCCAACAAGCTCTTTGCACGATTCTTTCCCATCTTCTCCCATCTGTATAGATGGTTGATGCTATCCTCATTCATGAAATTAACGGTTCTCCTATAACAGACGATGTGAGCCTTAAACATTGTCAACAAATCCATACCTAGTATTTCATCATAGATGTCCATGTCCAAGATCAAGAAGTCCCAAATTAACTCCACTCCATCAATAGTTATAGCACATGATCTACACACAAAGGATTGACATTATCTTTCACGAAGAGGATTTTTCAGTTTCAAAACAGAAGGCATCATTTCCAGTATTAAACATAGCAAGTCAACAACACGATAAGCAGTTAAGGAATGTGATGCACTAGTATCAAACAACACATGAACAAGGGTAGAATTCATGAAAATCATACCTCTCACTACATATGGTCTTACCTGATCATCCACAATCATCTGCTCAGCTCTATACAATTGCTTCGTGGCTACACTGTTCTCCATGCAGCCTAGCTGAGACTTTCCTTGTTGAGAAGTCATGGTATTTCGAGAATCACCATGGATAGAAATGTTCTATTGGTGAGACTGATCTTTCTATCCTTACCTGGTTGAAGAATAAGTTGCTTACGACACCTAAGAAGTGACATGAACACCCGACCGTGGAGCACTGCAACAATATCACTGAAGATTCCCCATCTTGTTGCTACTATGTTAGGATCTCGGTAGTGTTGTACATTCTCGTTTCATGTGATCAATCGCACGACACTAAAAACATCTACCATTCATCATGGGTCATGGAAGAAGACTCAACGATCCAGTCATTTGATTCTGATTCTCACTCCCACTATGGATGTATGTGCCCCTCTTTCACTTATTCCTGACATTATAGTTCCCACCCATTCCCATGGGTGTCATCATACTTCCTACTCCCATAAATCATGATATGTCTCTTTTAGATAATGTTTCTCTATTTACCATCTTTTTATAATCCATAATAGAGAGCACAAATATATTCAAGTGATTCTATTGTCGTAACCCTGATTCAAATATTTGTGCCTTCAGTGATGCACATGCAGCAACTTCCAGTGAAAAGCGCACTAAATTCATGAATTTAGATGCATACTCAGTGATAGAGAGATTCTCCTGCTTCAGGCTGAAGAAGTCTATCATCCTCTAGATCTTGAACGTGTCTGGATAGAAATTTTTATTGAACAATTCCTCAAATTCCTCCCATCCCAGACCTTGACTACCTTAGCCTGCACTAATTGTTCCCACCACAATCGTGCAAGATCCTCCATCATATTCGTCAAAAACATTACTTTCAGTTCTAATGGTGTGCTGATGTAATCAAAAATATAATTCATCCTACTTAGCCACACATCCACCTTTTCGGGTTCAACATCACCCCGATGGGTTGGTGGATTATGCTTCATGAATTGGATGGTATGATCCACATTCCTTGGTTCATTCATCTGGTTCCCTCTATCCACAGCTTGAAAATCATGGACGATACTCTGAACCAGCTCTTAGTTCTCACGTGGTTCAAGGGTAACCAAATTCTCTACAGCTTCTTCAGGTTAGTTCCGAAAATTCCTACTAGGTGCCATTTTCTAATCCAACAACAAACTCCGTCAAACACACTCTATAGAAATTGACGGCTTAGAATTTCAAATTCTATCACATCATCTATCATAATATTGTTTTCAAAACAACATTTTTCCGATGTTCAACCATTTTTGAAAACATTCAAAATACTTTATGAAAATCAACCAATTTTCAAAATACACAAAATACACTGTTCTCAAAGTCTTTTCAAAATCATTCATTTGAAATTAATTTCTTCATTTTTCAAAAAAAATCACTTTGCATGATTTCATAAATCATTCTTCACTATGAGATATACAATCATAGTGGGAAGGCATTCCTCTACAATGCATTTCATGCTCCTCTCATTGGATAAACCCATGAAAATGATATTTTTATAATCCAAGAAGTGTTTCCAAATAGTAATTTACCCTACTCACAGGTAACATGAAGATCCCCATAAAAGGGTTAGCTACGTCCTTTAATGCTACACATTTCTTGTTCCGACAATCCTTCTCAAGTCTAAAATTTCGACCCAAGGAATAGACAATAATGAATTTCAACTCCAAGACCAAGAACATCGACGACCACTTATTAGGGAAGGATTGAACAAGATGATTCCATTTTTAATGACCTTCCAATTCACTTTGGATTGTGAGCTCAACGAGTCATTACTAGGCCCTAAGAGACATCCCCAAGATGCCAAAGGCTAGAAATAAATGCCTAAGGGTATCAAATACATGTTGCGGTATGATTTTACCCTTTTAAAAATAACCCATAATCCAACCATAACCAAACAATCATTATATGATGCATGAAAAAATGAAATACCCAAAAACAACTTCATTTATATCAAACCACATCAAAGTACACAACAGCGGAAGAACCAACTACTCAAGACTCTCAAAATACACTACAACTCCATGCTCCACAAGCTCCAAGCTCCACAACATGTCCCAAGAATCGCCACGAGCACTAGCAATAAGATTCTTTGCCTTTACCTGTGACCCAAAATATGACATCTGAAAAAGCACTAATGTGCCAAAGCCGGGATGAGTATAAAACCCAGTAGGTTTTCCCAATGACTTCCCTACTCACGCCACTAGGATAGAAGAGTTAGCCACATTTATATAGAAGTATTTTATATAAACCATTTTCTCAAAAGAAGTTTTTATCTAAATATAATCATGTTTCTAAAACCATTCATACTCAAAAGAATCCATGTTCGATTGAAATCAATTTTCCAAAAATACATTTTTCTAGAAAAATAACCGAACAATCTTTTGAACCATTTCACGGGCATCATGTTTTGGCATACCCACCCATTTCACAAACCTGTGAAATCATCCATGCATGCTTCGTTACTATAGTTTTATACTCATGAGCAGTTTCTCGTCAATCTACCAAGTCATCACAAGGTAATTTTTTCCCATGGGCCATTATACCTTTGGCACCGAGTAAAAGGTCATATTTCAACCAAGCCTCGTACTTAAAAGTCCCATGTTCCATTAAACGTTTGGCACCGAGGAGAAGGTCCTATTTAAACCAAGCCTCATATAAGCAACAAGAACACACACCGCACATTCTAAACAACCATTCGAAAACCATCCTTTCAATTAAACACCTTTTTTTGAAAAACAATTTCCATAAAAAACAAGTATGTTCAACCATTTCAACCAATTTCGATAACACCGTACTTTTATTGAAAACCAAAGAATGAACCAATTTCATCAAGCCATTTCAATACCAAACCATTTTAACAAAACACCCCTTTTTATTAAAAACTCATCTTTCATCAAGCCATTTACCATTCCAAATAATCCATAATATAAAATCATCATTTTAAATTCAAGAATCCAAATCACTTTGCACAACAATTCACCAAGATTTCACAATTTCATCAAAACCATAAATCATCATTAAAGAAGATTTATTCCATGCTTTGCACAATCAATTTCATTCAAATAACCTAATTTGAAACTAAGCCAATAAATTCTTGCAAGTTGATTCAATAGTGAAGCCACCTACCTCGACAATAAAGGTGAAACCAACCACGAACCAAGTCGAAATACCACGAAACCACCTTAGATTACTTCCCCTTGATCAAACAGCCTCTAAACGCTAAGGAATCCCTCTGAATCACTTCATAAATGCTTGGTAAGTGTTCTACCACCTTCACAAGAGAGAAATCCCGATTTATGGCCATCCAAGGGAGAAAATAGAGGGTTTAAAGATAAAACAGATTAGATCATTAAAAATAGGATCTACGTTGACTTTGCGCATGGTTAGCCCACACAGTTAGTCAAACCGTGCGCTAACTGTACAGTAGTCACTACTTGGAAGGGGCTCTTTGCACACCCTCCTCGCACAATTTTCCCAAACCTTGTGCACACCATGCGGTATCCTCTATCTACAGTGACCCCACCTACACCGCTACCGCACGGTTTGGGTAACACGTGCGAAGCCCGTGCATCACCACCATTTTCCCTTCAACACCTTAACAGTCTCCAAACCCACCCCAACAATTTCTCTTATGTTTCATGTACATAAAAATCATAAAACAAGTGTTACATACCAGAAACCAGGGGTACTACAAAGATAATATAATAAAAGGATAGGATGAGGATTTTGTTCATTTATTAATTTAAATTGGTAAGGTTATCGATTTTATTCTCTCATTTAGATCACATTTTCAAAATCTACATTTACTAGATATATATGTGATTTTTTTGTGGTCTCATACAATTTTTTAATAACTCCTAGATATGTCCAAATCATTCATGGTGTAATCAGTATGAGTTTCACATATTTGTAGGAATAGGTTGTGATGAGGCCTAATACTGATTAAGCTAAATTTATTAGAAATATATGATGATATTATTATGGGGTACAACAATGAGTCGGATGTATATCCTTGTAATTTTATTTCTATTTCATTTATCTACTCATATATATGAGATATTAACAATTGGTGATATGTTTTGTACATATGAAATGGTCCCTCCTGAAATTAATAAATTTAAATCCTTATTTCATCCAATTTAATATTTAATAATTCCATGAATGATTATTTTGTGGTATGAATGATGTTTGGTTATTTCATTAAATTTTTACTATAATAAAGGAGAATAATATCTCAAAAAACACAAAATTGGTTCTTATTTATTGTCAATAGCATATAGAAATTAGGGAGGAATTCTTGAGGCCTTGTTCCTCATGGATTCACCAAAAACACCTAGAGTGAACTAGGTCAATAATTGAAAATGTGATATTGAAGGATCTTATTTCATGTTATAATAATATTTGGGACATGACATATCTATGTTTTTTGAATTATTTATATCATACAAATGATATTATATTGGTTCTTTGAGAAAACCTATTCTTGATTTAATTTTTGGTTTCTAGGGAAATCATATTTCTATTTCTAATAAATAATTTTATAGTTTAACATGACATTCACAATGATTGATTCATGTTTGGATAGATTTTTTAAATAATTGTGTATTAATAGATCACATATAATTTTTGAGGGTGCATTTATTAATTTCGAGAGTTTTTTGATTTTTGTTAGATGCATCTCTTCATGCAATATATATAGAAGATATTACTCATATTTTATAGGAATTAAGGTGTGGTAATATTTTAAATAATGGATCCTACTATTTAATGTGTAAAAACAACATAACGTCCTTTTTCTAGTATTGGTTATTTGTTCCATTCAACTCCATATATATATATAAATATATATATTGTCGACTTATTATTGGTCATGTGGATATATGGTTAGACATTGATATAAAGGATATTGCATCGATCCTTATGCACAAACGGTTTAGTGATCATAGTGGTTAGATATGTTACATGATGCAGATGGTTTTTACCACTCATTGTGATTTTCTTCATTATTTAGGTTATTTAATGTTTCAACAAATAACTATATTGTATTATAAAAATATAATGGATATATGTACACCAAAATGAGCGGATTGACTGTTATACAACACAGATCATTTTATATTATTCTTTTTTTTACTCTGCATCATTATTGGTTAATGTTGATAGCTATTTTTTTCAGTGTATCCTTTTTTTGATTTTATATTTAGTTTTGGTAAAACATATTTTCTTAAAATTATGCATATAGTTTTCCAACACTATTTTATATGTTATTTTACATAACTATCCAACATTTATTGTCATCTAGTTGTATACTCAATTAAAAAGATGACGAGAATCTAAATGTTTGTGGTGAAATAGAAACAAATTGAGGTATTACCATATTTGTATTGCATATGAGGATATGTTCATGATCATTTTTATAAGATATTATGTCCCTCTATTGGGACACTCAGTTTTAGGATAGTAAAATAGGATCCGGGCTTATTATAAACAATAAAAGCAAGAAATTCCTTTATTGTGAATGAAACAAGAAATATTTATGACTTTCAAACGATTTTAATTTTAGTAAGATTATAGTTACAATATATATTGTGTTATCCACTGTAAAATGTAATTGGAAACATTTATTAATGAACCACTTTTTACAGATCATAACCCTATAATGTCTATGTTCTATTTAACTAAATTTTTTATTACATTATTATGGTTTTATTGTGAGTATCACTTTTGATTTGTGTTTATAACTAGTTAACTAGATATGAGGATTTATTTTTATGGATAAAAGGAGACTTAGAGGCCCTTATTTTTGAAATTATCTCTAGGTATTCAATATTCAATTTTATTTAGGGATCTCTATCAGAGGAGTTTTTATTTATGCATGGAAGCATATTGATGCTATTTACTTGGTTGTATTACTAATTTGAGTCTGATCCATAGGGGGTTCCAAAAGATTGTGATTTATAAATTCTAATTCATTTGTTTTATAATTAATCACATAGGATGTGTTGGAATCAACAGGTGAACTAATGTTAAGTATTTTTATTTTCTCAATCCCAATTTACCATTTTTTCAGGGTTTATAAATTAATTTAGATAAATTGTGTCATGTGATTTTTGGTCTTGGATCATATCTTGGAACATGTAAGGAACCCATATTTTTAGGTATATCATGGGGGCATCATGTATTTAATGTATAATGTGCTATGTATAATAGTATATTAAGAATTATGAATGGAAGGATAATATGAGAATGATTTGGGACTTGAAATAAATTGTACAAGATTATACACATGTTTTTTTGGATTAGAATAGAACAATACATTATGGTTACGTATCATACTTCTTAAATAATTAATCTATGAGTGGTCATGAGTGTGTCAATGAATAATTGTTTTAATGAAATACTATATGAATAGTAAGTTATGAGTTCTGATGAAATGATAAGTTTTTATATTTTATAAGATTAATCTTCAAAAATCATTTACTGTGGTCGATATGAAATGTCAATATCCTAGTCAGTTGTTGATAAAAAAGTGACTTTGGGTCTGGTGCGATGACATGTTCTAAGAAATGAAAACTATTATAGTGGTTCTAATGGTGTATTCTAAGGTAATTAATATAGATGGGAGTAAACAATTGTTAATTTTTTGGAAGGAACATTAATTTTGAGTTGAAATTTGTATAAGGAGGTAGGAACTATTCTTTGGATGTGGAATCATGTGGGGGGGTTATGTTTTTTATTTCACCTGGGAGAGAGTAGTTTTTCTTACCCATAAAAGTGTTTCTATCCAGAAATGTATGGTGCATGGTCAATGGAGATCATTAAATCATTTTATTGTGGACATGATTAAAATTATTCTATGTCGGGGAGTGGTAAGTAGTTCTCTAGTGTGCAAAATAATTTTCAAAATGGTCATGAAAAAAAACACCATTAATAATATGGTCATTTTTTAGATAACATATTTTGAATTGACCATGTTATTGGATGATTTAACATCATATATTGGGTACTATATTGTTTACAAAATTATTTAAAGTTTGAGAATTAGCATAAGAAATATTATTATATATGTGGATTAATGTAAATTTGTTTTGGAAAGTAATTTTGTTCATTCTACAGTACAATCGTTGCAAATAGAAGGGGATGGTTATTCCAATAAAGTTGACCTCATATCTGTTACATGCATAATGATCGTGATCATATCATTGTCTATTTTGTTTTGAATAATGGAGTTGGGATATTGTTTTGGTTAAAAATTAGTAAATAAATCATAGTGTATATAATAATAGTATTTTGGATGTAGTTATAATTTATTTATCAGGATTAGTTCTATGTTTTTTATGGTAATCCACATCCGAGATGACAAAACTGTGGTTGGGAGATCCAGGGCTAGGTGAGTAATGATATTGTGAAGTTGTAATGTCTACATGTAGACTGGATTGTATCATCATCGTATTTTTGTTTCAAAAAATATAAAAATATACATCATAGATTTCGGTGGGTTATGTGAAAATTGATTAATATGGTACATAGAATCATGTTGCTAATTTTAAAATGGAACATAGTCATTTGCATGAGAAAAAAATATTATTTATTTTTTTTATGTTAAATGATTAAAAATAAATTTTAGGGAGGATGGGGTTAAAAGTTTCTATGTTATATGAGTTTAAAATATCTTGAAAAATTTTTATTTTTCAATTACTATATGGGTAATGTAATTAGTGGAAAACCTAATAGATATTTTTATGTTTTGAATTCAAAAAATTAATGTTCACAAATATTGATTAAGGCTTAATATATATTTTAGAGGTTTGAGTATCTTTTTGGGTTTTTAAGTATCAGAGTAAATATTTTGGAACATTTAATCAAATGGATCATAGTTGTCACATGGTGATTTTGAACCATAAAGCCATATTATATATACAAGATGGCCAAGCCTCTTTTGTAACACGCATAGATTTCTTAATTTTTTTCGAATTTATAAATCGTTTTTATATTTTTCTTTTCATGTGAAATTATAAATAGTTATATCTATATATTAAAACACTAAGTCAACCATTTCATTCACATGGAACCAAATTTGATGGTAATACACACAACAATGACTTGTCTTATTCTACACGTAACACAGATGGGGAATTCAATACTTGTAACAACAACTTGGTGTACACTACATACAATACAGAGTTTCTACGAAACACCATTTTATTATTATGATTATTTAAATGAGTAAATTAAATACTAGTAGTTAAAAGTTATTAATATAAAAATTAATAACTAATTTTAAAATATTTCTATAATTTTTTTAAATAAATTAAAAATATTGATAATGAAAAATATAAATATTTCATAAGTGCTTATATTTTTAAAATTAGTATTTTCTCGAATGAACTACTTTTCATTTACATATATAAGGAACATAAAAAATAATTTTCCTATATATAAAGATATTTAATTTTATGAAATAAACATAATTTAAGAATTTAAAATGGTAATATAATATTAGGGTGAATTTTGGGGATTTTTCTAACAAACTTCATATTTTTTAAAATAATAGTAAAACATACAAAATTTTAGTTAATATATACTTTTAATTTAAGTAATTATTAATGATAAATGAATCATATGGTTTTAATGTTCAAATTAGATCAATTTTACATCAATTAACATAATTTGGGACATTATAATCAATTTCACATTTAAATTTAATATAATAACATTAAAAATCATAAAACATTTTTCTACTTTAATAACCTACTATTTCGTTTCATCTGTGGGATTATAATTACATTTTAATTATTTGTTTTATTATTTACATTAGAAAAATGTGCATGAAAATTAGTAATCATTATAATATTTATAGTCGAATCATGCCATCTAACTTTTTTACCAATATAATAAGTACTTGTGATTAAAATTAATCACAAAAATTTAGATAAAATTAAACATAATTAGTGACTAAAACACAATATTAGGGGACCAAATTACCAATAAACTTGTCCAAAACCAATTTTAAGGACATTTATAGACCATAAAATGTTAATTATTGATATTTTTTTGGTTTTTTATTACTATGTTTTAGTAATACCTTGTTATCATCTAACTTGTTTTTATGAATTAAAAATGAGTTGTTTTCATTCCCTATAAAAGGCCACATGTTATACCTCTTATTCACACCTCTAAAATAACCTACGATATTCCAAACACTGACCAATAATCGTCTCAACATCCATATATTAATCCTAGAAGCCATTATTTTTGCATACATCTATTCATGGAAGCCTTTTAGAACAAACCAAAAGGAGTTACCCAATTAAGATGTAGCCTCTTCTCTTAGGATCCTTTTTATTAATTTCATCCACCAACACATCCACTAAATTGATAACATGATTCTATAAAATCTAATTGTATCCAATATATTAGGGTATTTTAATTCACATGGTTTGACCGAAACATACACCCAAATCCTTATAATGGGTGATAGATATACTATATATGTGTATGACAAACTACTACCTCACTAAATGATGAATGATCATTTATCTTATAAAGCCTATCATGATGAAAGTTATAATGCAAAATATATTTATTTATTTCATATATAATATTCATTATTTCTTTAATCATCATTATTCCTTTTACAATGTATATCTTTTTTTACATTCTATTTAGTGTTAATACGATAATTTCATTTGTGGAAGTGTCGACTACCACCCACTCAAAGTGATGTGATTTAGTCACACACTACATGGAATTTATTTGGGATGGTATTAGGGAAAATATATGATATATGTGATATAATAATTATACTAGGATAATGATTAATATACATATATATACATAAATTTCATTTACTTTTTTTCAATCAATACAACAATATAAAACAGAAACAATGTTCTGGTGTACGTATGGTTTACCGTGTCCTTGAATGGTGTATTCCATTTAAAAATTCATTATTTAATAGATTTTTATACAGATAATATAATGAATATATATTATATATAAATATAAATGTATATATATAATTGATTACATTATGGAAATCATTATAAAAGTATAAAGTCAAATGATATAACAAATTAAGACATAAGAGAAAAATAATGAAAATATTATCTGAAGTGTAAAATTAACATGAATTTCTAATATAAAGGTAATATAATTTCATAAGAACTAAATATATAATATTATATATATGAATATAGTTTTTCAAAATATTTTTAAAAAATATATATTTATTATATAGTATGATTGAAAGAGTGTGAGGAGTATAAAGACACATGGTAAGGGGATTTCACCTCACTTATTATTTCAATGAGATATACACTTTATTTAGGTCCCATTCTATTTTTTTGGTGTTTATACATACCTTGGATGTATTAAAAGATACATATAATTAATGTTATGGGTATTTACATATCCAACATATGTTATTTATTTCCTTGGGTTTATGTTTTATATGTTACCAAATGAGTAAAATATTTTTCCAATAATTGACCTTCATTGAGACTTTGGTCATGGTTTACCCATAGAAACATTTTGGAGGTGTATATAAATAAATTTTACATATTATATAATGAATATATATATATTATAATTATAATTTAATCTTCATTTAATTTCTTATAATTTATAAAGAATATGATCCTATTTTACACTTCGATAATATATTACTGAAACAATCTCAATGATATTCGAGATTGTTGATGATTACCATTAATTGATTAAATAATATGATCCATATATCAAGAAAAATAATCATTTTCATTCCCCTCTATTTATTCATGATATATCCATGTATTAGTACAATTTTTCACTTTTTGGTACTAAATATAATTGACTAAAAAAATAATGAAAATTTAACAATATTTATCTCATCATTTGGAAATATGTTTTATTTCAAATACCATGATTAAAAAAAATTTACATGATACAAGAAGAACCATATTTAGGAAGATTATTTTATTTTAATTATTTTATCTAATTATCCTTAAAAATATTTCTAATCTATTTTCAAAGAAAATAGTGTTCAAAATAATTTTATGTTTAAAAAATGTTTCATTCATTTTAAATCCTTATTTATAAGATTTATATGTATTTTAAAATAATTTTATTTAATATGATATAATTATTTTAATATAATTTTTCAATGTGTTTTCAATGAAAAATTATTTGAAAATTTGTTCAATCTTATTATTTAAATTTTCATAGAAAAATGGTTTCAAAATGTTTTGAAACCTTTTTTTCACATTTTTGTGGGAAAAAAATTTTCAAAATAATTTTAATCCTTATTTCTATGATTAAATGTATTTTTATTAAAAATTTATTTTTAAAATTTTTTCTTCTTTAAAAATAAATTTTAATAAAACAATGTATATTTTCATCATGATTTTTTTTCAAAATAATTTTTTTTATTTTTCATCTTAGATGAGATGAGTTGATATTAATCTATCCCATCTATGAATGATACAATTGATCCATTAATCTTATTTCTTCAATGGTTTATGTTTTGATGGAAAAATTATTATGAAAACATGTTTCATCTTCATCAGTTATATGATTTTGAAACACACTTATCTTGAATAGTTATTGTTTGATGAAAGGATTATAAAACCTATAACTTTTAACCTAACTATAATGTGATGAAATATTAATGATAACCATGTCATCACATAGTATATGATGTGATTTTTGTGAAACCCATCAATTTTCATGGGTCATTATATTATGAATGTTTTTTGGAACAAGAATTTATGATTTCATTATGTGACAGGTGGGAGATAAATCTTTCTCCAATGCATTGGGAAATGATAAATGATATATTAGATAAAATGGTAAAATCGAGGGAATACCATGAAGGAAACTAGTTGTTACATGGGCGGAAATCCTAATCCGAATAGAAGAGGTTAAATAGTAGGACTTCCAAACCCTAAAACAAAAGAGTATACATGAGTAATTGTGATGCTCGGAACAAGAGGATAGTTAGGAGTACATCACATTATCAGAAAAAGAGGGTAAAAGGGAGGACATTATAAACATGAAACACGAGGTACACTGGAAGGAAACCAATACTAGAAGAAGTTATACAAATGACTAACCCAAGCCTAAAATTTAACAATGTCATTAGAATGTTTCCTTGATAGAGTATTTTTATATGATTGCGTGCTTTCCACAATTCCATGATTTATACATATATTATGATTTCGTAGATTATACTCTTTATATAATTAAGATTCAAGACATATTAAAATACTATATTTACTATTATCTATAATATGTATGTAATTATCTTAAAATTATATATACAAGGTTTATATCTTTTTTTTATGTTTTGATAGCACATTTCCATTATTTACCCATATCAAGAATATTACCTCTTCCCTTTCTTATGTTTTATTTTTCATGTTAAAAAGAATTCATTTTGGTAGCAGTTCTAATGGTGGATATATTTATGAGGGATGTTAATGATCCTTCTCCATGAAATAAGATATTGTTTCAAATTTTTGAATGACACTAATATATTATTGTCCTTATGGATGTATTTTTTTTAATTTAAAGAATATTGATCTAAAATGATGTAATATACATATTGGTAATTTCTGGTTCACTATATTTGGTATCAATGGAATGGTATATTCAAAATTTGTATAATAAGATGATAAAATGGTAGTGACATACCTAGGAGTATAATTAATGATATGACTAGGGTTGTTTCTAATAATATTAATAGTTACGAGATAATGATTAGCAAAATGTCCTAGATTTTTTATAAAGGATATAATAAATTGTTTCATAAAAATAAATATACATATTTATAAAAAAATAATATGTGGATCTAGAAAAATATTACAAGGTTTAATAACTATAGAATGATGTTTTGAGCCTAAATTAGTGTCATCTAGTACATGACAACATGCCTTTCTTTACAACTAGTTTGACACTCAAGGAGGGTATACTTTGGAAATTGATAAACACTATATAAACAATCATGATAGATTTAAATATATTTATAATATGAATAAAATAGCTTAAAAAATGTTTCATAAATTATGAAGTATAATCCATGATTTAGGCACCGTATAAGTATTTTTTTAGGATTATTTGACATAGAAATATGAAAAATAATTATCACAATATGAAATCAGGTATTAGTCTATGGAGAAAAATAGAAAGAACATTTTAAACATTTAATGTTTCACATGTAAAATATATTTTAATTTTTTTAATTGATTTCACATGTGGGAATCTCATAAGGAGAATTAGGAAGGTGGTAGGAGTATTGGTTTTATTAATGATGATAAAAATACCACAATCGATATGTGAGGAGTATATGATGTTCTTCCAATATTGATTCAATTGATAATAAGAAGCATTATTTGACTGAATTTTGTGAACATTATGATATTATTCATATTTATATTTGTAGTAATGATTTATTAACGAGTATGTTGATGATGGATGAGTAATGGTTTACGAATAATATTGTATGAATTAAGTAAATATATTTTGGAATTCATAGCTTATGTTATATGAATCATGATATATATATATATGTATTCTCTGTATATTTTTTATTAAGGATGAAAGATGATATTTTTAGTTTTAATGAATACATAGAAAAGTGAAATTTTTATTATGGGAAGATATCAATTAATGTGATCAATATTATGATAAATTTATGTTTTTCCAGGATAAATTTATGATTGATTTGTATAATGTAAATTCTATACCACTCATTAATATGGGTCTTATTATTGGATAATTTATATATTATTCTATGTCATCATGGATATGATTTAAAATATATTGGATTTATGGAATATATATAGTAATTTATTGGATAAAGATGATTTCATCTTTTCTAGAAGTATTTATGATAATTTAGGTCATTACTAGGATTAAATATATTATCTTATGATGGAAATAACATATTTTAAATTTGGCCTCCAAGTGTTAATTATTGATATACGGTGGATAAATTGTATGATTATTTTTTGAATATCATTCTAATGTTTTTTATTTTCATCTTTCATACGGGATATAAGGTAAATAATTTATGGAATGATTATGCTAATCACTAGGAAATGTTTTAGAGAGTAAATAATTATCTTACCACATGGGGATTTCATAATATAAGATAACCTATTATAAAAATACCACGTTCATGATAACTGATGAAAAATGGTATGGAATATCATGGATCTCATGATCTATTAGTTCTTCTGGTACAAATAATTCACCTTCCTTTTTGGAGAATGATGTGAAGTAGGTCAATGAACAAAAAAGGAAGAGATTTCCTAATGGAGTTGGGATATTGTTTTGGTTAAAAATTAGTAAATAAATCATATTGTATATAATAATAGTATTTTGGATGTAGTTAAAATTTATTTATCAGGATTAGTTATATGTTTTTATGGGAATCCACATCTGAGATGACAAAACTATGGTTGGGAGATCCAGGGATAGGTGAGTAATGATATTGTGAAGTTGTAATGTCTACATGTAGAATGGATTGTATCATAATCATATTTTTGTTTCAAAAAATATATAAATATACATCATAGATTTTGGTGGTTTATGTGAAAATTGATTAATATGGTACATAGAATCATGTTGCGAATTTTAAAATGGAACATGGTCATTTGCGTGAGAAAAAAAATATTATTTATTTTTTTTATGTTAAATGATTATAAAGAAATTTTAGGGAGGATGGTGTTAAAAGGTTCTATGTTATATGAGTTTAAAATATCTTGAAAAAATATTATTTTTCAATTACTACATGGGTAATGTAATTATTGGAAAACCTAATAGATATTTTTATGTTTTGAATTCAAAAAATTAATGTTCACAAATATTGATTGAGGCTTAATATATATTTTAGAGGTATGAGTATATTTTTGGGTGTTTAAGGATCAGAGTAAATATTGGAACATTTAATCAAAGGGATCATAGTTGTCACATGGTGATTTTGAACCATAAAGCCATATTATATATACAAGACGACCAAGCCTCTTTTGTAACATGCATAGATTTTCTAATTTTTTTCAAATTTATAAATCGTTTTTATATTTTTCATTTTATGTGAAATTATAAAGAGATATATCTATATATTAAAACACTAAGTCAACCATTTCATTCACATGGAACCAAATTTGATGGTAATACACACAAAAATGACTTGTCTTACGCTACACGTAACACAGATGTGGAATTCAATACTTGTAACAACAACTTGGTGTACATTACATACAATACAGAGTTTCTACGAAACACCATATTATTATTATTATTATTTAAATGAGTAAATTAAATATTAGTAGTTAAAAGTTATTAATATAAATATTAATAACTAATTTTAAAATATTTTTATAATGTTTTGAAATAAATAAAAATATTGATAATGAAAAATATAAATATTTCATAAGTGCTTATATTTTTAAAAATATTATTTTCTAGAATGAACTACTTTTCATTTCCATATATAAGGAACATAAAAAATAATTTTAGTATATATAAAGATATTTAATTTTATGAAATAAACATAATTTAAAATTTTAAAATGGTAATATAATATTAGGGTGAATTTTGGGGATTTTTCTAACAAACATCATATTTTTTAAAATAATAGTAAAACATACAAACTTTTAATTAATATATACTTTTAATTTCAGTAATTATTAATTATAAATGAATCATATGGTTTTAATGTTCAAATTAGATTAATTTTACATCAATTAACATAATTTGGGACATTATAATCAATTTCACATTAAAATTTAATATAATAACATTAAAAATCATAAAACATTTTTCTACTTTAATAACCTACTATTTCATTTCGTCTGGGGGATTATAATTACATTTTAATTATTTGTTTTATTATTTACTTTAGAAAAATGTGCATTAAAATTAGTAATCATTATAATATTTATAGTCGAATCAGGCCATCTAACTTTTTTACCAATATAATAAGTACTTGTGATTAAAATTAATCACAACAATTTAGAAAAAATTTAACATAATTAGTGACTAAAACACAATATTAAGGGACCAAATTACCAATAAACTTGTCCAAAACCAATTTTATGGACATTTATAGACCATAAAATGTAAAATATTTATTTATTTTTTGGTTTTTTATTACTATTTTTTAGTAATACCTTGTTATCATCTAACTTGTTTTTAAAAATTAAAAATGAGTTGTTTTCTTCCCTATAAAAGGCCACAAGTTATCCCTCTTATTAACACCTATAAAACAACCTACGATATTCCAAACACTAACCAATAATTGTCTCAACATCCATATATTAATCCTAGAAGCCATTATTTTGGCATACATCTATTCATGGAATCCTTTTAGAACAAACCAAAAGGATTTACCCAATTAAGATGTAGCCCCTTCTCTTAGGATCCTTTTTATTAATTTCATTCACCACCGCATCCACTACATTGATACCATGATTCTATAAAATCTAATTGTATTCAATATATTAGGGTATTTTTATTCACATGGTTTGACCGACACATACACCCAAATCCTTATAATGGTTGACATATATACTATATATGTGTATGAAAAACTGCATCCTCACTAAATGATGAATGCTCATTTATCTTATAAACCCTATCATTATGAAAGTTATAATGGAAAATATATTTATTTATTTCATATATAATATTCCTTAGTTCATTAATCATCTGTATTCCTTTTACAATGTATATCTTTTTTTACATTCTATTTAGTGTTAATACGATAATTTCATTTGTGGAAGTGTCGACTACCACCCACTCAATGTGATGTGATTTAGTCACACAATACATGGAATTTATTTGGGATGGTATTAAGGAAAATATATGATATATGTGATATAATAATTATAGTAGGATAATGATTAATATACATATATATACATAAATTTCATGTACTTTTTTTCAATCAATACAACAATATAAAATAGAAACAATGTTCTGATGTACGTATGGTTTGCTGTGTCCTTGAATGGTGTATTCCATTTAAAAATTCATTAATTAATAGATTTTCATATAGAGATTATAATGAATATATATTATATATAAATATAAATGTATATATATATAATTGATTACATTATGGAAATCATTATATAAGTATAAAGTCAAATGATATAACAAATTAGGGCACAAGAGAAAAATAATGAAAATATTATCTGAAGTGTAAAATTAACATGAATTTATAATATAAAGGTAATATAATTTCATTAGAAAGAAATATATAATATTATGTATATGAATATATTTTTTCATAATATTTTTAAAAAATATATATTTATTATATATTATGATTGAAAGTGTATGAGGAGTATAAAGACACATGGTAAGGGGATTTCACCTCACTTATTATTTCAATGAGATATATACTTTATTTAGGACATATTCCATTTTTTTGGTGTTTATACTTACCTTGGATGTATTACAAGATACATATAATTAGATTTATGGGTATTTACATATCCAACATATGTTATTTATTTCCTTGGGTTTATGTTTTATATGTTACCAAATGAGTAAAATATTTTTCCATCAATTTACCTTCATTGAGACTTTGGTCATGGTATACCCCTAAAAACATTTTGGAGGTGTATATATATAAATTTTACATATTATATAATGAATATATATATTTTAATGATAATTTAATCTTCATTTAATTTCTTATAATTTATAAAGAATATGATCCTATTTTACACTTTGATAATATATTACTGAAACCATCTCAATGCTATTAGAGATTGTTGATAAATACCCTTAATTGATTAAATAATATGATCCATATATCGAGAAAAATAATCATTTTCATTCTCCTCTATTTATTCATGATATATCCATGTATTAGTACAATTTTTCACTTTTTGGTACTAAATATAATTTACTAAAAAAATAATGATAATTTAACAATATTTATCTCATCATTTGGAAATATGTTTTTTTCAAAAACCATGATTAAAAAAAGTTTTTACATGATACAAGAAGAACCATATTTAGGAAGATTATTTTATTTGTATTATTTTTTCAAATTACCCTTAAAAATATTTCGAATCTATTTTCAAAGAAAATAGTTTTCAAAAACTTTTTATGTTTAACAAATGTTTCATTCATTTTAAATCCATCTCTATAAGATTTCGATGTATTTTAAAATAATTTTATTTAAATATGTTATAATTATTTTAATATAATTTTTCAATGTGTTTTCAATGAATTTTTTTTGAAATTTGTTCAATATTATTATTAAAATTTTCATATAAAAATGGTTTCAAAATGTTTTGAAACGTTTTTTTTCACATTTTCATGTGAAAAAAATTTCAAAATTATTTTAATCATTATTTATATGATTAAATGTATTTTTAATAAAAATGTATTTTTAAAATTTTTTATTCTTTAAAAATAAGTTTTAATAAAACAATATATATTTTCATCATGATTTTTTTTCAAAATAATTTATTTTATTTTTCATCTTAGATGAGATGCGTTGATGTTAATCTATCCCATCTATGAATGATACAATGGATCCATTAATCTTATTTCTTCAATGGTTTATGTTTTGATGAGAAATTTATTATGAAAACATGTTTCATCTTCATCGGTTTTATGATTTTGAAACACACTTATCTTGAATAGTTATGGTTTGATGAAATGATTATAAAACCTATAACTTTTAACTTGACTATAATGTGATGAAATGTTAATGATAACCATGTCATCACATAGTATATGATGTGATTTTTGTGAAACCCATCAATTTTCATGGGTCATTATATAATGAATCTTTTTTGGCACAAGAATTTATGATTTTATTATGTGATAAGTGGGAGATAAATCTTTCTCTAATGCATTGGGCAATGATAAATGTTTTATTAGCTGAAATGGTAAAATCGAGGGAATAACATGAAGGAAACTAGTTGTTACATGGGAGGAAATCCTAATCCCAATAGAAGAGGTTAAATAGTAGGACATACAAACCCTAAAACAAAAGGGTATACATGAAGAATTCTGATGCTCGGAACAAGAGGATACATGGGAGTACATCACATTATCAGAAAAAGAGGGTAAAAGGGAGGACATTATAAACAGGAAACACGAGGTACACTGGAAAGAAACCAATACTAGAAGAAGTTATACAAATGACTAACCCAAGCCTAAAATGTAACAATTTCATTAGAATGTTTCCTTGATAGAGTGTTTTTATATGATTGTGTTTTTTCCATAATTCCATGTTTTATTCATATATTATGATTTCATAGATTATGCTCTTTATATATTTATGATTCAAGAAATATTAAAATATTATATTTATTATTATCTCTAATATGTATGTAATTATCTTAAAATTATATATACAAGGTTTATATCTTTTTTTATGTTTTGATATCACATTTCCATTATTTACCCATATTGAGAATATTATCTCTTCCCTTTCTTATGTTTTATTTCCCATGTTAAAAAGAATGCATTTTGGTAGTAGTTCTAAAGGTGGATATATTTATGAGGGATGTTAAGGATCCTTCTCCATGATATAAGATATTGTTTCAAATTTTTGAATGACACTAATATATTATTGTCCTCAGGGATGTATTTTTTTTAAATTAAAGAATATTGATCTAAAATGATGTAATATACATGTTGGTTATTTCTGGTTCACTATATTTGGTATCAATGGAATGGTATATTCAAAATTTGTATAATAAGATGAGAAAATGTTAGTGACATCCCTAAGAGTATAATTAATGATATGACTAGGGTTGTTTCTAAGAATATTAATAGTGACGAGTTAATGATTAGGAAAATGTCTTGAATTTTTTGTAAAGGATATAATAAGTTCTTTCATAAAAATAAATATACATATTTATACAAAAATTGTATGTGGATCTAGAACAAATATTCCAAGGGTTAATAACTATAGAATGATGTTTTGAACCTAAATCAGTGTCATCTGGTACATGACAACATGCCTTGCTTTACAACTAGTTTGACACTCAAGGAGGGTATACTTTGGAAATTGATAAACACATTATAAACAATCATGATAGATTTATATTTATTTATAATATTAATAACATAGGTTAAAAATGTTTCATAAATTATGAAGTATAATCCATGATTTAGGCACCGTATAAGTATTTTTTTAGGATTATTTGACATCGAAATATGATAAATAATTATCATAATATTCAATTAGGTATTATTCTATGGAGAAAAATAGAAAGAAAATTTTAAACATTTAATGTTTCACATGTGAAATATATGTTCATTTTTTTTAATTGATTTCACATCTGGGAATCTCATAAGGAGAATTAGAAAGGTGGTAGGAGTATTGGTTTTATTAATGATGATAAAGATACCACAATCGATATGTGAGGAGTATATGATGTTCTTCCAATATTGATTCAATTGATAATAAGAAGCATTATTTGACTGAGTTTTGTGAACATTATGATATTATTCATATTTATATTTGTAGTAGTGATTTATTAACGAGTATGTTGATGATGGATGTGTAATCGTTTATGAATAATATTGTATGAATTAAGTAAATATATTTTGGAATTCATAGCTTATGTTATATGAATCATGATATATAAATATTCATTCTCTGTATATTTTTTATGAAAGATGGAAAAGGATATTTTTATTTTTAATGAAGACATAGAAAAGTGATATTTTGTTATGGGAAGATATCCATTAATGTGATCAATATTATGATAAATTTATGTTTTTCCAGGATAAATTTATGATTTATATGTATAATGTAAATTCTATACAACTCATTAATATGGGTCTTATTATTGAATAATTTATAGATTATTCTATGTCATCATGGATAAGATTTACAATATATTGGATTTATGGAATATATATAGTAATTTATTGGATAAAGATGATTTCATCTTTTCTAGAAGTATTTATGATAATTTAGGTCATTAATATGATTAAATGTATTTTCTTATGATGGAATTAACATATTTTAAAGTTGGCCTCTAAGTGTAAATTATTGATATATGATGGATAAATTGTATGATTATTTTTTGAATATCATTCTAATGTTTTTTATTTTCATCTTTCATACGGGATATAAGGTAAATAATTTATGGAATGATTATGCTAATCACTAGACAATGTTTTAGAGAATAAATAATTATCTTACCACATGGGGATTTCATAATATAAGATATACTATTATAAAAATACCACGTTAATGATAACTGATGAAAAATGGTATGGAATATCATGGATCTCATGATCTATTAGTTCTTCTGGTACAAATAATTCAGCTTCCTTGTTGGAGAACGATGTGAAGTAGGTCAATGAACAAAAAGGACGATATTTTCATCATATAATTCAAGAATATTATTTCATGAAATTCATAAACATTAGGAAAAGGGATATCGAAACCAAATTTGTTTCCTGGTAAATCTATTTTATATGAATAAATTGGTCCCTTAGATTGGCTCATATTTAGAGAATGCAGATTGATAACTTTCTATTAACCTTGTCCTCTATCACTATCCACCTGAACCTGATAGTAACATTTTTTTTCATTTTCATGATTTAACTTCCCATATATTCTCCCCTTTATGGAATCCAAGTTGTAAGTTACATTATGTAACCATTATGTTTTTAACATTCCCTTTTTAGTAGAATTTTTAGTATTCTTTTTTTATGTGGGTTTCATTGATTCATATTTTTGGTGTTAAATCATTGATAACCAAACAATATTTTGAAGGATAAATTCATATTATGGGGGATTAAATGTAACATCCTTTGATTTTTTGTAATATTGTTTTTCCGAATAAAGAAATAATTTTTGTATAATTTTCATTTCACTTGAAAGTGTAAATAGTTATATATATATATATATACTCTAAATCAGTCATTCCATTGACATTAAACCAACTTCCATGTTGCTATTTGCAACAAAGATTAGGCTTGGGCTACATGAAACCCTGATTTTGAATGTGCTATATGAAATTCTAACTTGGTGTATATTACATGAAATGTTGATTTTATACCAAAAATAATTTTATTATTGTATTTATATAAATGAGTAATTTATATCCAAGTCAATCAAAATTACAAATGTGAATAGTAATTTCTAATTTTGAAATATTTTTTTAATGGATTTATATAATTAAAAAATATTGATATTAGAAAATATAATATTTTTGTAATTTATTTATATGTATATAAATTTTATTTTCTAGAATGAATTACTATTCATGGCCTTATATAAACAAAAATTAATTTGAATTAGACCCCTATATAAATATAATTTTCTAAAATAAACTTATTTATTAAATTTTTTTCAAAATTATCTTATGGTTAAATTATGGTATTTTTTTGAAAACCACGAATTTTTTAGGAAAAGTTAAAAATACGACATTTTATTTAAACATTTAATTTTCATTAAAATATTTTTAAATTTAACATTATTCATTAAATTTTTAATGTCACATTATATCAATTATAAATATATTTTTCAAATTTGGTTATTAAAGATCAAGTTATCTTTGAAATTTTGTTATAAATACATAACAAACATTTGAACAATTTTTTACTTTTATAAAATTTTATTTTTTGGTATATGTGGGATTTTAAAAAATCATAATATTTCTTCTTCTATGAGTTGAATTTTTAAAAATGGAAATAAAAAATTGTAATCAATATAATATTTATATTATAAATAGATAATGTTAATTTTTTACCAAAAAAATAATTACAAGCGATTAAAGGTAATCAAATCAATTAAGGACAATGTATTCATAATTATGTACTAAAACATACCATTAGGGGCATGAATGACTTATAAAGTTGTCAAAGACCCCCATTTCTGGCCATATTTCATCCATAATCCTTCAATTATTAAATTATTTTGGTTTGGTATTATTGGGAATAGTGTTTAATTTGCTATCAATTATGTGTTAATATGTGTGTAGAAAGTTAATGATTCATGTGGTGATGATTATGGAAGTGGCGATGCTTAATGTAATGGTATTGACATAGTCAAAATCCTACATTGATTATGAATTGATTTAGTTGACAAGTAATGTCAATAAATATTGGTTGGAAGTTGTGATTAATGAGATAGGGATATAACATTTCTATCAATCGAAGGATTTTGTTACAATGCTAGTGATGCTTTGAAAATTGTTATGAACTCATAGCGTTGGATACTGTGCTTGGGAAATTGTCCATGATTTCAAATCAAAATATTGATTGAAATGATCCTCTGTTCCAAAGCTGTTGTTAAGGAATGACACATTGTAACACCATTTGAAGAAGGTCATGTAATACTTGATTTCATGATGCATTTGTAATATTCATCCTCCTAGTTTCTTATTGGATTATGTTTGATTAAATTAGAGGATTAATGGTGATGATCAAAAATGTTTATGATGTGTGAAAAAAAGAGTTTTCACAATGGGTACATTGTACAGGATTGGGAATCTATGTTGAAGTTTATATGTATTTCTTGTTAAATTCCCTAATAAATATACTTTGGTTTTATATGGGGTTTATAGAAAAAATATGGGATTTTGGCCGGAAGGCTAGCTAGAAAACTAGGGATGTGGCTCAAACCACATGATTGGGTGGCTAAGCATGACCCCAGCTAGCCAGCCAGCATGACAGACCATTGTCAAGAACATGGTGCACATAAAATCATTGTCATAGTGGTGCATGGGAGATCCTACTAAGTGCCACCATGTAGGGTATACCAATAGTATAGCAAAAGGATGGCATAAAGAATTCACATAATAAGAAAACTGTTCATGGAAGTATCATGGAGGGGAAAAGAGTATTCAAGCATTGTGGAAAAAAGGATTGATATTTATGTTACAATGAACATGTGTCTCTATTGTGGGATATGATTTTAAAATATGTGGAAGCAATCCCCAATGTACATCTAATCTCATAGTAGATTGTTCCCCCATGTCTCATCCTGTATCACATCTAACTTTTTTTTTAAAATTAAAAATGAGTTGTTTTCTTTCCCTATAAAAGGCCAGAAGTTATCCTTCTTATTAAATCCTATAAAACAACCTACGATATTCCAAAAACTGACCAATAATAATCTCCACATCCATATATTAATCCTAGAAGACATTATTTTGGCATACATCTATTCATGGAATCCTTTTAAAACAAACCAAAAGGAGTTACCCAATTAAGATGTAGCCTCTTCTCTTAGGATCCTTTTTATTAATTTCAGTCACCACCGCATCCACTACATTGATACCATGATTCTATAAAATCTAATTGTATTTAATATATTTGGGTATTTTTATTCACATGGTTTGATCGACACATACACCCAAATCCTTATAATAGGTTACAGATATACTATATATGTGTATGACAAACTACTGCCTCACTAAATGATGAATGATCATTTATCTTATAAAGCCTATCATGGTTAAAGTTATAATGGAAAATATATTTATTTATTTCATATATAATATTCATTAGTTCATTAATCGTGTGTATTCGTTTTACAATGTATATCTTTTTTTACATTCTATTTAGTGTTAATACGATAATTTCGTTTGTGGAAGTGTCAACTACCACCCACTCAAAGTGATGTGATTTAGTCACACACTACATGGAATTTATTTGGGATGGTATTAGAGAAAATATATGATATATGTGATATAATAATTATACTAGGATAATGATTAATATACATATATACACATAAATTTCATGTACTTTTTTCAATCAATACAACAATATAAAACAGAAAAAATGTTCTGTTGTACGTATGGTTTACCGTGTCCGTGAATGGTGTATTCCATTTAAAAATTCATTATTTAATATATTTTTATATAGAGAATATAATGAATATATATTATATATAAATATAAATGTTTATATATAATTTTTTACATTATGGAAATCATTATATAAGTATAAAGTCATATGATATAACAAATTAAGACACAAGAGAAAAATAATGAAAATATTATCTGATGTGTAAAATTAACATGAATTTCTAATATGAAGGTAATATAACTTCTTAAGAAATAAATATATAATATTATATATATATATGAATATAGTTTTTCATAATATTTTTAAAAAATATATATTTATTATATAGTATGATTTAATGAGTATGAGGAGTATAAAGACACATGGTAAGGGGATTTCACTTCTCTTATTATTTCAATGAGATATACACTTTATTTAGGACCCATTCCATTTTTTTGTGTTTATACTTACCTTGTATGTATTACAAGATACATATAATTAAATTTATGGGTATTTACATATCCAACATATGTTATTTATTTCCTTGGGTTTATGTTTTATATATTACCATATGAGTAAAATATTTTTCCATTAATTTACCTTCATTGAGACTTTGGTCATGGTATACCCCTAAAAACAATTTGGAGGTGTATATACATAAATTTTACATATTATATAATGAATATATAGATTTTAATGATAATTTAATCTTCATTTAATTTCTTATAATTTATAATGAATATGATACTATTTTACACTTCGATAATATATTACTGAAACAATCTCAATGTTATTCGAGATTGTTGATGATTACGGTTAATTGATTAAATAATATGATCCATATATCGAGAAAAATAATCATTTTCATTCTCCACTATTTATTCATGATATATCCATGTATTAGTAGCAGTTTTCACTTTTTGGTACTAAATATAATTGACTAAAAAAATAATGGAAATTTTACAATATTTATCTCATCATTTGGAAATATGTTTTATTTCAAATAACATGATTAAAAACGTTTTTACATTATACAAGAAGAACCATATTTATGAAGATTATTTTATTTGTATTATTTTTTCAAATTATCCTTAAAAATATTTCTAATCTATTTTCAATGAAAATATTTTTCAAAAACTTTTTATGTTTAACAAATGTTTCATTAATTTTAAATCCTTTTTTATAATATTTCGATGTATTCTAAATTAATTTTATTTAAATATTTTATAATTATTTTAGTATAATTTTTCAATGTGTTTTCAATGAAAAATTATTTTAAAATTTGTTCAATCTTATTATTTAAATTTTCATAGAAAAATGGTTTCAAAATGTTTTGAAACCTTTTTTCACATTTTCATGGAAAAAAAATTTCAAAATTATTTTAATCGTTATTTCAATGATTAAATGTATTTTTAATAAAAATGTATTTTTAAAATTATTTCTTCTTTAAAAATAATTTTTAATAAAACAATGTATATTTTCATCATGATTTTTTTTCAAAATAATTTTTTTTATTTTTCATCTTAGATGAGATGCGTTGATATTAATCTATCCCTTGTATGAATGATACAATGGATCCATTAATATTATTTCTTGAATGGTTTATGTTTTGATGGAAAAATTATTATGAAAACATGTTTCATCTTCATCAGTTATATGATTTTGAAACACACTTATCTTGAATAGTTATGGTTTGATGAAATGATTATAAAACCTATAACTTTTAACATGACTATAAAGTGATGAAATGTTAATGTTAACCATGGAATCACATAGTATATGATGTGATTTTTGTGAAACCCATAAATTTTAATGGGTAATTATATTATGAATGCATTTTGGCACAAGAATTTATGATTTAATTTTGTGACAAGTGGGAGATAAATCTTTCTCCAATGCATTGGGCAATGATAAATGTTTTATTAGCTAAAATGGTAAAATTGAAGGAATACCATGAAGGAAACTAGTTGTTACATGGGAGGAAATCCTAATCCCAATAGAAGAGGCTAAACAGTAAGACATCCAATCCCTAAAACAAGAGGGTATACATGAGGAATTCTGATGCTCGGAACAAGAGGATAGATAGGAGTACATCACATTATCAGAAAAAGAGGGTAAAAGGGAGGACATTATAAACATGAAACAAGAGGTACACTGGAAGGAAACCAATACTAGAAGAAGTTATACAAATGACTAACCCAAGCCTAAAATGTAACAATATCATTAGAATGTTTCCTTGATAGAGTTTTTTATATGATTGTGTGTTTTCCACAATTCCATGTTTTATTCATATATTATGATTTCGTAGATTATTATCTTTATATCTTTAATATTCAAGACATATTAAAATACTATATTTACTATTATCTCTAATATATATGTAATTATCTTAAAATTATATATACATGGTTTATATCATTTTTTATGTTTTGATAGCACATTTCTTTTATTTACCCATATCGAGAATCTTATCTCTTCCCTTTCTTATGTTTTATTTCCCATGTTAAAAAGAATGCATTTTGGTAGTAGTTATAAATGTGGATATATTTATTAGGGATGTTAATGATCCTTTGCCATGATATAAGATACTTTTTCAAATTTTTTAATGACACTAATATATTATTGTCCTCATGGATGTATTATTTTTAATTTAAAGAATATTGATCTAAAATGATGTAATATACATGTTTGTTATTTCTGGTTCACTATATTTGGTATCAATGGAATTTTATATTCAAAATTTGTATAATAATATGAGAAAATGTTAGTGACATCCCTAGGAGTATAATTAATGATATGACAAGGGTTGTTTCTAAGAATATGAATACTTATGAGTTAATGAATAGGAAAATGTCCTGGATTTTTTTGTAAAGGATATAATATGTAGTTTCATAAAAATAAATATACATATTTATATGAAAATTTTATGTGGATCTAGAACAAATATTCCAACGGATAAGAACTATAGAATTATTTTTTTGAGCCTAAATCAGTGTCATTTGGTACATGGAAACATGTCTTGCTTTACAACTAGTTTGACACTCAAAGAGGATATACTATAGATGTTGATAAACACTGTATAAACAATAATGATAGATTTAAATATATTTATAATTGGAATAACATAGGTTAAAAAATGTTTCATAAATTATGAAGTATAATCCATGATTTAGGCACCATATAATTTTTTTTTTGATTACTTGACATCAAAATATGATAAATAATTATCACAATATGAAATCAGGTATTAGTCAATAGACAAATCTATAAAGAACATTTTAATCATTTAATGTTTCCCATGTAAAATATATTTTCATTTTTTAATTGATTTCACATGTGGGAATCTCATAAGGAGAATTAGGAAGGTGGTTGGAGTATTGGTTTTATTAATGATGGTAATGATACCACAATCGATATGAAAGGAGTATATGATGTTCTTCCAAAATTGATTCAATAGATAATAAGAGGCATTATTTGACTGGGGTTTGTGAACATTATGATATTATTCATATTTATATTTGTAGTAATGATTTATTAACGAGTATGTTGATGATGGATGAGTAATGGTTTACGAATAATATTATATGAATTAAGTAAATATATTTTGGAATTCATAGCTTATGTTATATGAATCATGATATATATATATATATGTATTCCCTGTATATTTTTTATTAAGGACGGAAAATGATATTTTTAGTTTTAATGAAGACATAAAAAAGTGATATTTTTATTATGGGAAGATATCCATTAATGTGATCAATATTCTGATAAAGTTATCTTTTTCCAGGATAAATTTATGATTGATTTGTATAATGTAAATTGAATACCACTCATTAATATGGGACTTATTATTGAATAATTTATAAATTATTCTATGTCATCATGGATAATATTTAAAATATATTGAATTTATGGAATATATATATTAATTTATTTAATAAAGATGATTTCATCTTTTCTAGAAGTATTTATGATAATTTATGTCATTAAGAGGATTTAATATATTATCTTATGATGGAATTAACATATTTTAAATTTGGCCTCCAAGTGTTAATTATTGATATATGGTGGATAAGTTGTATGATTATTTTTTGAAAATATTTCTAATATTTTTTATTTTCATCTTTCATACGTGATATAAGGTAAATAATTTATGGAATGATTATTCTAATCACTAGACAATGTTTTAGAGAATAAATAATTATCTTACCTCATGGAGATTTCATAATATAAGATAACCTATTATAAAAATACCACGTTGATGATAACTGCTGAAAAATGGTATGGAATATCATGGATCTCATGATCTATTAGTTCTTTACCTTCATTTTTTCAGAACGATGTGAAGTAGGTCAATGAACAAAAAAGGATGAGATTTTCCTCATATCATTCAAGAATATTATTTCATGAAATTCATAAACATTAGGAATAGGGATATTGAAACCAAATTTGTTTCCTAGTAACTCTATTTTTTATGAATAAATTTTTCCCTTAGATTAGCTCATATTTGGAGAATACTGATTGATAACTTTCCATTAACCTTGTCCTCTATCACTATCCACCCGAACCTGATAGTAACCTTTTTTCCATTTTCATAATTTAACTTCCCATATATTCTCCACTTTATGGAATCCAAGTTGTATGTTACATTATGTGACCATTATGTTTTTAACATTCCCTTTTTAGTAGAATTTTTAGTATTCTTTTTCAATGTGAGTTTCATTGATTCATAACTTTTGGTATTAAAACATTGATAACAAAAAAATATTTTGAAGGAGAAATTCATATTAAGGGGGCTATAATGTAACATCCTTTGATTTTTTGTAATATTTTTTTTCCGAATAAGGAAATAATTTTTGTATAATTTTCATTTCACATGAATGTGTAAATAGTTATATATATATATACTCTGTATCAGTCATTCCATTAACATTGAACCAGCTTCCATGTTGCTATATGCAACAAAGACTAGGCTTGGGCTACATGAAACCATGATTTTGAATGTGCTATATGAAATTCTAACTTGGTGTATATTACATGAAATATTGATTTTATACCAAATATAATTTTATTATTGTAATTATATAAATGAGTAATTTATATCCTAGTTAATCAAAATTACAAATGTGAATAGTAATTTCTAATTTTGAAATATTTTTTTAATGGCTTTATATTATTAAAAAATATTGATATTATAAAATATAATATTTTTTGTAATTTATTTATATGTATATAAATTTTATTTTCTAGAATCAATTACTTTACATGGCCTTATTTAAACGAAAAATAATTTGAATTATACCCCTATATAAATATAATTCTATAAAATAAACTAATTTATTTAATTTTTTTCCAAAATTATCTTATGGTTAAATTATGGGATTTTTTTGAAAACCACCAATTTTTTAGGAAAAGTTATAAATACGACATTTTAGTTAAACACTGTATTTTCATTAAAATAGTTTTAAATTTATCATTATTCATTAAAATTTTGATGTCACATTATATCAATTATAAATATATTTATCAAATTTGGTTATAAAAAATCAATTTATATTTGAAATTTCATAAAAAATACATTACAAACATTTGAAAAAAAATTTACGTTTATAAAATTTTATTTTTTGGTATATGTGGGATTTTCAAAAATAATAATATTTCTGCTTCTATGAGTTGATTTTTTAAAAATGGAAATAAAAAATTGTAATCAATATAATATTTACATTCTTATTAGATAATGTTAATTTTTGACCAAAAAAATAATTACAAGCGATTAAAGGTAATGACATCAATTAAGGTCAATGTATTCATAATTAGGTACTAAAACATACCATTAGGGGCATGAATGACTTATACACTTGTCAAACACCCCATTTCTGGCCATATTTCATCCACAATCCTTCAATTATTAAATTATTTTGGTTTGGTATTGTTGAGAATAGTGTTTCATTTGCTATCAATTATGTGTTAATATGTGTGTAAAATGTTAATGATTCATGTGGTGATGATTATTGAAGTAGCGATGCTTAATGTAATGGTATTGATTTAGTGAAAATCGTACATTGATTATGAATTGTTTTAGTTGAAAAGTAATGTCAATAAATATTGGTTGGAAATTGTGATTAATGAGATAGGGATATATCATTTCTATCAATCGAAGGATGTTTTTACAATGATAATGATTCTTTGAGAATTGTTATGAACTCATAGCGTTGGATACTCTGTTTGGGAAATTTTCCATGATTTTAAATCAAAATATTGATTGAAATGATCCTTTGTTCCAAAGGATGTGTTAAGGAATGACACATTGTCACACCATTTGAAGAAGGACGTGTAATACTTGATTTCATGATGCATTTGTAAGATTCATCCTCCCAGTTTCTTATTGGATTATGTTTGATTAAATTAGAGGATTAATGGTGATGATAAAAAAATGTTTATGATGTGTGAAAAAAAGAGTTTGCACAATGGGTACATTGTACAGGATTTGGAATCTAAGTTGAAGTTTATATGTATTTATTGTTAAATTCCCTAATAAATATACTTTGGTTTTATATGGGGTTTATAGAAAAAATATGGGATTTTGTCCGGAAGGCCAGCTAGAAAACTATGGATGTGGCTCAAACCATATGATTGGGCAGCTAAGCATGACCCCAGCTAGCCACCCAGCATGACAGACCATTGTCAAGAACATTGTGCACATAAAATCATTGTCATAGTGGTGCATGGGAGAGCCTGCTAAGTGCCACCATATAGAGTATACCAATAGTAGAGAAAAGGGATGGCATAATGAATTCACGTAATGAGTAAACTATGCGTGGAGGTATCGTGGAGTGGGAAAGAGTTTTCAAGCATTGTGGAAAAGGATTGATATTTATGTTGTAATGAAGATGTGTCTCAATTGTGGGATATGATTTTAAAATACGTGGAAGCAATCCCCAATATACATCTAATCTCATAAGAGATTGTTCCCCCATGTCTCATCCTGTGTCACATGATCAAATCTCTTCCATCAATGACCGATTAGAGCCGATCTTATAATCATCCATGGCCATGCAGTCATCTTCAACATCAAATCGCATGACTGGATCATGAAAAATCACACCTATGATGGAGAAAATGTCAAGCCTCCAAGATCGAACTCCATCCACCTGTTCTTATCCATCATCATGCATAAGGTTTGTCTAGATTTCACAAACGCATTCATGAAATTGTATTTTCATGAATATAGTACTGATTAAAGAAATATTTAAGTTCAAATAAAACGAAGTTGTTGAGTAATCACTTGTTTTCCAAACATCATTGTTGATTTGAGATTTATTGAATAGATATTTCTTTTAAAGTTTATACATATATAAATGACCAAGAAATCCTCGTGTTCAAAAATAAAATCCCAATATTATTGTCTTATCTATTACCCATGACTTTGAATGTTAAAATGCCCAAGAATATGTGCATTAAAAACATTTATCTATACATCATATTATGATGAATTTGAAAATGTAAAAATATTTGATCCACTCTATTAAAGGATAACCATTGATCCCATCGATGGTGCTTAAATTGTCATTGATTTAGCACTCATATTTCATAGAAATAGAGCACACCATATTCAACATTATACACTGATGAAAAATGAGTCCCACATATGTTCAACAAGTTAAATGAACTCTTGAACCATCCGTATGAAGAAGAGATATATGACTCCATGTGTGATGGTAAATAACAAATACATGACATGTTTTTCTAACCCTCGTATGTTTTTTGTGATGATGATCCCACAGAAACAAAATAGGAGTGTTAATACCCTTTTTGTGATTTTCGAAGGCTTAAATGAACTCTTGATGGGTTCATGTTTTCTTATGAAATTTTGAAGAATATGGTGGCTATGCATGGTTGTGGCTTAAGAGAGAAGGATAATATCATGCATACATTCACACACCTACGAGAAGTGGATAAAAAATTGTCAGGTGGAAAAGGTATACACTCATTCCTGTTTGAAGAATACCAAATATATAAGAGGATAGTGGGTGTATAAGAATCAAGGAAAGAACATTGTGTTCATTAAACCTATATAAAATTTCGTGTATTCATTTATGTCCATGAACATGTAATTAATTAATTAGGATTGTTCATTAAAATGTCATGTGGACAATTCATGTGCAAAATCATAATCCACACACAATAGGGCCAAAAATATAGATACAAGTAAATAACATGTGTTTGAGTTTAATAGAAATATATTATACATCCCTAAAATCATGAATAATCACACACATGTGTGAGAGGAAATTTAGATATCCAATACCAAGATGTTTGGATGCCTTGTAATCAATAGATGACGTGAATGTGTATTGAGACAGAAGGATGATAGATTTAAAGAAGTTCAAATATCTGATTTAACAGTGATTGAGAATTATTAATAGATAGTGAAGATATTGTGTATGATCATTATTTTCCATTATATTCTAGAAGATGTCGTGTGCATGAGACGAACACATCTAAGTAGAATTGGATCTTTATAAAAAGAAGAACAAATTGCTCGAGCATTGTTAGACTATGGACTGATCACAATGGTGATCCGAATTATTTATCAAGGTCAATTGACTGTAAGAAAGGTTGTTGTAGATTCTTAAAGATATACATAGTAATATGTGATATAGAAAGATTGTGGGGAAAGATAACCAGGTCATATTTATGAATCAAATGTGAACCAAGAGGGATGGTTCTGTTGTGACTCGAGAGCTAGAAGAGCCCAAAATAATTCTCGGAGCATAAGAAGCCTTCATTGGGACTCTAAATCAAGATTGTGGAATCAGGTAACACAGTTGGATAAAATATAAAGAACTACTTTTGGGACTAAAGATATATTTAGTGGTAGTTTTTATCATTCATGGTAATTTATAATAAGATTATAGTATAGAATCTGTGTGGGGGGGGATAAAAAACATTGCAAGTAGAAGGTCATTGAACTGACCCTTGTATATCCTTGTGTATAGTGCCTTTATATTTTTAGAATCATTAGCGGTTAGAATAAGAGACACAATAATTGTTTAATTATTCTTTAACTAGCCATATATGATTATTTGAAATGAATCAATTAATAAAATTATTTAAATTAATCACTAAATTACCGCACCCCTTTCATTGATTAACACTGATCTAGGAATTTCAATTGGTATCAAAGGGAGGATACCTCTAAAGGATCCATGGGAGACATTATGAAGTGAAAATTTAATGAAATGAGTGATAAACCTTAGATAAATATTTCTACCAAGATTTAGTAGAATATAAATAAGAATCATGAAAGAATGATGAAGAAGAAGCTTTCTGCTAATGAGGTGAATCCATCTACTAATGGTAATATGATAGGTAAAACATTTGATAATTATATTTATTATTATAACCTGTCTAATGATTAAACATTATGTTTTGATGATGAAATATCAATTTATGATATTAATTTTGTACTAAAAGTTCATCTGATGAAAATCCCAAAGAAGTGGAATGGCATATTATTCCAATAATTAGTGAATTTCTTGATGAAAAATTACATCAGGAAGAAGAAGAAAATGCCATGGAAAAGGCATTTTCTAAATGGTTTTAAATATACAACACTCTCACAAAACATGTGATGTAATAAGAAAAAACAATTTCTCATTACAATAAAATACATTCTCAAGATGGTGCTAATTTTTAGGGAAGTCATTGTGAGAATGAATTAGCTTAGATTGTATTTTTAGAAGACATTCATGAATTTGAAAAGTTGAACAATGTTTCAATGGATTTCAATGCTTATGAACCAGAAGAAAAAGATATCATGGTAATGGAACATGAAATCTCTTCAAAATATTTATGAAATATTTGTGAGGTAAAATTTATAATGATGAAGTAGAATTAGGAAAGCAAGCTAATATCAGTTTGGGATGAGAAGAAATACCCAAAAATGAAGTGATTTTAGAATGAGGTGAAATTGATGTATAATCAATCACCCCAAAAAGGGACTTCTGAAATATTTTGAAGAAGAGATGTGTCAACTCTTATATTCAATGAGAACTATGGTTCCATATGGATAATTAGATCATCTTCTAATCCAATTCCAACATCCTCCACAATGAAGGTATCCCATAACCCAGTTATTTCTATTTCTACAAATGCAGTTTCATCTACATATACAGGTTCAATGATAAAAGAGAGAAATATGTGGATTGATAAAAATGATGATAATCCCATCATAATTTCATATATGTATACTATAATTAAGAATAAATAACAACTACTAAATTGAGTCACTATAGAAAGAATGAAAATTCCAAAAACAACAAAGCACTGAGTCTATCCAAACTGATACTAAAAGATAATGAAGGGGATTTATTAGATATTGTCGATGATGTCTGATGTTTGGGAATCATGAAAATGGTTTCAGGAATAATGTATCATCATTTGAAATTTATCTAAGTCCTTCATTCAGAGAAGTAAATGTGAAGAAATTAAGAATACTACAATGCTAAAGCAGAATACACAGATGAAGAATAATCAATATATCATGAACATATTTTAATATCTTCAAGACATCGGTGATAATTACAAAAGAAATTTTCATAGTTATGATGAATTATTGTTTTATCGTACTATGTATAATTAATATTTTGACAAGAATAAATGGCCACAACAAATTTAAAAGAAATGATCAATAGTTAAAAAGTCTTCCATTGGGAATATGGAAAACACGGAGGTCATGAAATCATTGAAACAAGATATTCTTAAGAAGAAATTTATATTGGAGTCTAAGAATTTCATTTCAAACCTGAAATTATGATTCAACTAAGGAAATAATGGTTATACTATGGATCACTACAAACAAGTCATGGAACATAATGTATGATAACAAAAATTAAAAGTAGTATCAATCCCGGAGAACTTATGATAGATTGAAAAAATTTCTTATGATAACTTTTTTTGTTTCCAAAAAAGGTAACTTTATAACATTAAAGAAGACATGTGGAAGCTCCAAACTATAATATTATTAGATGGGTTGTATAGTTATCTAGAATAATAAATTTAAAATTGATATAGAACTACAAAGATCTAAAGATAAATAATTATCTAATGACAAGGAAATGGGGAAATCAATCACTCCACATGGATATGAATTTTAATTTCATGAGAGTTTTCCACAAATGACCACCCAAGTGTCTCAAATGTACAATGTCAAAGGTTTAATAAAAATTAAGATATAGAAACAAATGTATAAGTATTTTATTAGTCCAAATGGATATGCTGATAATTGAAAAACATGCACTAGTGGAAGGTACTTTACTACTAAAAGAAGTAAGGACAAAAAATCATCAAAAGTAGAAGGTGAATGGAAGTAAATGGTCCATGATGACAATTAATGTTAAAAATGTTAAATATAGAGGAAAACATAGCCTGAAGTGTACCAGACACTTTGGAGATACTCGGAAAAGAGTTCTTGTGTTGAGCAGAAATTCTCATCCTTCTTTCTCCTGTTAAGAAACTCACATGTGTTCAATATTATTCACTAATATTTTTTATATGTTATTGGAAGTTGAAGGTAATTGAATATTTTGGTCATTATCAAGAATATAATTGAATTAATAATATAGAGAAGAACATTTTCTACATATTATTCATGATTTGCTAAGTACATGGAATGTTTCACAGTGGAATATTATCAACATGAATATCATGATGATTATCAAATGATATATTCCACAAGGGTAAATAAAAGAGATTTAACCCCTTGAGGGTGATAAAATATGCAGGAGATGATATCCAAGATTTTTTTATGAAAATTTATAAAATTTATATCATCTCAAGATGTTGATACATGTGGTATTCCAATCACAAATTTTTCCATTGTTCTTAATTTTACTTGTCCTGTCAATTAAGGGGGATTTCTTGATTGAAAACAATATTGGATTAAAGGACGATATTTATCATTAAAATAGAAATTTTTAATATGTTTGTTGATGTATATACAATATTTATCAAATCATTGATAAATCTGGTTATTTCTAACCCCTTAGATAAGATTTAAATCATTTTGGTCATGACTTCACATACATGGTTGCTTTAGGAAAACATTTAAAACCCTTTTTGTATCTCTTTTTCTTTATACATCGGGTTATCCCATGTGTACATAAATTTTATTATCTAAATGATCTTTTCTAATTGAACCATGTGACATCATCCCTCTCTCAGAAATATCCATGTAGTTATATTTTAGAGGGAGAAGAATATTTTTTTAAATAGTGACCATTTAACCTTTGTATTAGGTTTCTAATAAGGGGAGAAATGATTGGAACACATTTAGACTCTTACAAAGTGTGGTTAGGAGATATTGAAAACACAATACACGATGGATATTTCTCAGCATCGTGTTTCATTTTTTGAAAATTATGTGTTGATATTTTTATGGAATGGTAATGATTGATGTGGTGATGATGATTGAAGTGGTGAGGCTTTAATTATTGTTATTTATTCATTGAACATCACACATTGATTCTGAATTATATTAGTTGAAAAGTACTATAAATAATTTTTGTTTCGAAATGGAGACTATTGAGATGGGAATTTCTCATTTATATCAATTGGATGTAGTTTTTACAAAGAAAATATATTTTGGATAATTGTTATGGAATCATATCATTGGGTGCTATGAATGGGAAATTCTCCTTGATTCCAATTTAGATGATTGGTTGAACTGATCTTGTGTTCCAAGGAATGTGTCAATGAATGACACTTTTTCATATCATTTGAATAATTCCATTCAATACATTACTGAATAGGGGATTTGTAAGATTCATCCCATTGGTTTTTAATTGGAATATGTTTTAGTAAATGATATAATTTATGATGATGATCATAAATGTTTTGGATATTTTAAAAAAATAACTTTCACAATGGGTACATTGATATGGAATTGTGTTCTAATTGGACATGTATATATTATTGAGGTTTAATTCCCTTAATATTAATACCTTAGTTTTATATGGGTTTATACAAAAACCCTAGGTCATTGTCCAGATAGTAAGCTAGCCAACTAGGGAAGCAGCTTGAATCACATGAGTGGGAAGTTGAGATTGAACCCATCCAGCTATATAACATGATATGACGTGATCATGAAAATGGGGATATCAATAGAATGTCCACATGGGTGAATGGGAGAGCCTATAAAGAAGCACTGTGTAGGGTGTCATGGTGGCAGAGCATAGGGTGGGCATAGAGTACCCCTCCCTGGAGAACATAGTACGAGGTAGTACGGTGAATGGGGAAGGAAATTCTGGTAATATGGTAGAGAAACGTGATATTTAAACCATGATGAAGCTGTGTCTCCATTTCTATATGGGAAAACATTTTAAAAAACAAAGAATCAATCCCCATAGTCCATCAAATATCATGGGAGATATCATCCCCATGTCTCCTCCTACATCATATGATCTAATATATATTGTCCATGATCGATCAGAGCTAATCTGACGATCATCCATCATCCATGCAGTTGACTTTTACCTATGATCACATCAAGGGTTCCAGATGCATCCCAAATATGTAAGAGATCATTTCGGGCATCAATTATCGAACTCCATCAATAGTTTTGTACCAAACCCCAATTATAAGGATCGTCTAGACGTCATAAACACATTCATAAAATTTTATTTTCATGTATGCATCAGATCATGATGAATGAACGTAGGGTGAATAAAACTATGTTTTTGAGGCTTCATCATTGTTTTGAACTTCAGGTATGATTCTATCATCATTGAATGGTGATTTCATGAATTTTTAAAATGCATACACGTGTCAAAAATGGCCGCATGATAAAAAAATAATATCCCAGGATTATCATATTAACTTTTACATGTGGATTTGAAGATTAAAATTCTAAAGATTTTAGGAATTCAATGATTTTATATTCCCAACATATCACTGGAAATTTAAATGTGTAAAAGGTTATGATTATTGCCATAATAGTAGGAGCACTGATTCCATTGAAGGTTCTTCCATTATCATTTCTTTAGGTCATCATGTTTTTAGAAACAGAGCATGCCATACTCACCATTCTTTGCACAGGAGAAATGTTTCACGCAGGAATTTAACAAATTAAATGCACTATTGAACCATACATGTGAAGAAGAAAGATAGGACCCTCTTGTAGAATGGAAACCACAAACATATGACATATTTCTCAAACCTACCATATGTTTCATGTAGAAGATCATGTGGATACACAATAAATGCATACACATACTTGTTGTGCATTTTGAATACAGAATCATGATAAACCTTTATTTTTAGGAAGGAGATCGATGTGCATTCTTTGTGTGAGGAATAATAACCCATTCTCCTTCAGATTTCATAAATAATAGGAGCTTTGAGCCCCACGGTTTCATTAAGAAAATGTTAGAACCATATTTTCCACAATATTTATCTAAATAGTTTGCTGGGGTTCCTGTTTTCTTGAGAAACGTTTATAAATCCCAATGTTGTGCATGGTTTTTTATCATGAGATATGGATAAGTGCTGGCATAAATGAAATCAAATGTGAGAAGAGGATAACAATAATCAATGTTCACAAAATACTACACCCATTTGGGTTAGAAGAAGAATATATAAATAAGAGTTCATTTTGTGTGAATGATGAAAGGAAGGAATAATACGCACATAAAAATAATCTAAACATACAAAAATTCATGCATGTACATGGACACATTAAGTAGTAATTGTGAGTTTTGATGAAAATGAATCATGTGAATAGTCATGTGAAAAATCATAAAACACTCACATTGAACCTTAAATAATGCTACAAGTAAAAAATGTGTGTTTAGTTTACAAGAAATATATTATTTATCCATTAAATAATGCATAATCACATAAACGTGTGATAAGTCATTGAGATATCAAAAGAAATGAATAATGGATTACGTGAAATCCATGCATAAAGAGAATGAGTTTTGAGATAGAAGACCAGAAGAATTAAAGAAGATTCTATATCTGAGTTGATAGTGATTGTGAATTCTATATAGATAGTGTAGATATTATGGAAGATAATTCATGTGTATTGTAGTCATGATGTATTTGTGTACACCAAATTGACACATTTATGTGAGGAAGGGTCTTCATCAAAAGAATAAGAAGATGAATAAAGAATTGTATGATCATTCTTTCATTGAGTAATGATCGGAAACAAGATCATAATTCATGATCAAGGCCAATTGACCTTACCAAAGGATTTCGAAGATTCATGAAGAGATACATGGGAAACTATGATTTACAATGCCTATGGAGAAATGGCACCATATAATCTTCAGTGAATCAATATTGAACAAATAAGAAAGCTTCAATTGTAAATAGAGAGTCATATGAACTCTTTGTGATTCATGGAGGAGAATAAGTCTTCAGTGGGGCTTGATAGCAGGCCAATGGAATATGTTAACCCTATGTGATGTATTAAAATGAACCTCCTATGGGACCCAAGATAGATACTATGGTACTCTATGTCATCCATTTTAATTGATAATAATATTATAGTGGTGAATCTTTGTTGGACGGAGTAACAAAAAAACAAGGAGAAAATCGTTTAACCAAACCTTGTAAATCCTTTGGTTCAGAGCCTATGTATTTAAAGTATCATTAGAAGTATTGATGAGATGCACATAAATAGTTGATCGACGATTTAACCATCTGAAGATGTTTAATTTAAAATAATCAATTAATAAAAATGATTTAGATAGAGCACTAATTCTCCCCCTTCCCCTCTCATTAATTCGGATTCACATAGGAATTTCAAGTATGACATTCTTTTTATAAGAACATGTGTCCACAACACTTGTTTTCGAAAATTACATGTGGGTCTTTTTCCTTCTTTATAGAATTCCACCACCCCCCCCCCCCATTCTTCACACCACTAAATCCTACTATGTATGTCCTATTTCTTCCAAATATACTTATAAAAATACATCCCTTCATCTTAGAACCCCATTATGGGAATAAATCAATCTAAAGAATCCTTTTGGCCCAATCTAAAAAAAGTTTCCTGATTAAGAGGTAACATATTATCTCATGCTCATTTCTAATATTTTCATTCTCCACCTCATCCAATATATTTATTCCACTATTTTAAAATAAAACAATTATATTTGATATACTTGGATATTTTTATACTGTGTTTTTGAACTACACTTACACACACATCTATCTAATTGGTAACAAACATACTATTTATGTGTACAATGAACTACCACCTCACTAAATGACGATTGTTCATTCTTACTTTACTGCAACTCATTGTAGAAATTATGATGGACTATATTGTTATATATTTATTAAATAAAAATTATTCTATCTTTAATATTATTTATTACTTTTAAAAAATATAAACTTTCACATTACATTTGGTGTAAATAAGAAAATTTTATTTGAGGATGTATGGAGTACCGCCCCATCAATGTGATGGGATTTATTAATACACTATAGGGATTGTGTTAAGGATGGGTTTAGTGAACATATATGATATAAATGATATAGTAATTCTAATTGGATAATTATATATATACATATAAGAAATATATTTTTTTCTATCAATAAAAAAATAAAAAATGGAAATATCATTCAATCATATGTACAGATTACCATCTCTATAAACGATATATTAAATTTTATACTTCCATATTTTATAGATTATTATAATTATAATATTTTGAATATAAATAATTTTTTATCTTGGTTTTCCCTCTTGAAATTTTATAAGGATAAATGATATAACAAATTAAGATATATTGGAAAAGAAAAGTGATTATTAGTGGTTGTGTAACCTTAATAATAAATTTATAAAAAATGGTAATATAAATTAATAACAAATCAATATATGGTATTATATAAAATATATTTTTAATTTAAAATATGTAAAATAAATTTATATTTATTATTCAAGAGGTTTGAATGAGTATACATAATGAAATGATATAGTGTATGGTGATTTCCCCTCTCTTTTTATTTCCAGAAGATTCAAACTTTATTCACCACCCACATATTTTTTGTGGAGGTTATACTTACCATATATGTATTATATTATTTTTAAAATTAAATATATGGGTATTTAAATATCAATTAAATGATTTTTATTTCATGTGGTTTCTATTTGAAATGTTACTATATCATTAAAATATATTTGTCTCAAGTTTCATTCTTTGAGACTCATGTTTTGGTATGAATATAAATAACTTTTCAATGTGTATATACATCCATTTTATATATTTCATTTAATTAATATCCTTATTTTCATGATATTTTATGCTTTATGTAATTTAATTTTTTAACTTGGGTATTATTATCAAATGTTACCCAGTGATAATATTTTATTGAATCAGTCACATCACAATTCATGTTTGTTAATAATTATACTTCATTTATGAAATTTTTTGATCCATATATCAGGAAAACTCATAAATTTTTGTATCGTATATTTATTCAATATATATCCATTCATTAGTACCATTTTAAAAAAATTATAGTTATGATTATATAGAAAACTATTTTATGAATATTTTACCATATTTATTCCTTCAGTCAGAAATCTTTTTCATTTTAAAAAACATGTTATAAAATAAGTTTTAAATTTCTTTTCAAATGATAATTGAATAAAATTTCCAAATATTAATTATTTTTAAGGTGTTTTGTGACATTAAAATATTGGTTTAAAATATTTCAATGCTATTTTTGATGGAAGATATTTACAAGAATATTATTCATTTATGAAATTTTTTTAACATTTATAATTCTTGTTTATATTATTTAATAGTATTTTCAAATATATTGATTTCAAAAAATTTAATTGATTTATTTATAATTTTTTAAATATTTATCAATAAAAATGTTTTTATAATTTTTTATGCTTCCCTTATATGTTTTGAAGTAAAAATTAATATCAAATTCTTTCATGATTCTTATATTTTTTTCAAGTAAAATTGTTTTCAATATAATTCTAGACCTCATTATATATTGTAAATGTAATTTCAAAGAAAATGTATTTTAATTATGTTTTATTATATAAAAATACATTTTCAAATATGAAAGGATATTTTCCCCAAAGATTATTTTCAGTATATCATTCCATGTTATTTTACATGTAATATAAAATTTTTTGACATAATCAAGGCCTTATTGAAAATTATAAAAAGGATCCATTTATATTTATTCATGAATGGTTAATGATTTTTTTGAATAAATCTTTTGACACTTGTTTAACTACCATAGGTTATATGATCTAGAAAACTCGCATATCTTCCTGGGATCCTCTTTAAGGAAATAATTATGAATCCTATCCCATTTCAATAGGTTATGATGTGATGTTTATAAAACAATTATCTTCTCATTGGTTAATATAGGATGAAATTTTATTTTGTCACCAACATGTATGACTTTATTATGTGATAATTGAGGCCTATATCACCCTCTAATTAATTAGGTAAATATATATGTTTTATGAGATTAAAATATATATGATAGAGTATAAAAATAACTAAAAAAGATTGTTTATGGGATGAAATTCAAACTCAAAACATGAGGGCACATGAGTGAACATTCCATGCGTGAAACAAGAGTGTAGATGTGTGGACATTGTAATCCCAAAATAAGTGTGCAAATGAGAGGACATCAGAATCTAAAATAAGAGGGTACATGGGAGGGAATCCCATGAATGATGTAGGGGTATGGTTTATTAACCCAATCCTAACATTTTGAAGTGTCCTTTGTAGGTCTCCTTGACATATGGGTTTTATATGATTCTGTCTTTTCTAAAATTTCATGTTTTATTCTGATGATATTATATCATGGAATATGCTCTTTACATCCGTATGATTCATGATTTATGAATCCCAGATCCTTAATATGATATCTAATATAGATTGAATTATCATAAAATATTTTATTAAAGTTTCATACATTTTTATTCATAGTATTCTTATGCATTTCTTTAATATACCATCACAGAGGATATGAGATTGTACGATTCTTATGATTCGATTACAAAGTTTATGAATTAATGTTTTAGTTTGGTTTTCTAATTTAGGATATCATTATGGGTAGTTTTAATGATACAACACCAAGATATAAGATTGCTTTTTGTATTCCCAAATACATTAGACTAATACAGTCCTCGGGCATGAATTTTTTTAATGTAGTGAATATTCATCTAAAAGGATTTTATATCCCTGTATGTTAATCTTGGGTAACTATTTAATGGGTTGGGAAAATATTATACGAGACCTTGAAATATATATGGAACTCGTTAATAAATTTCATACATTATAATCAGTTGGTATATAGTTTGTTGAACCATACACTGAAACCATGAAAGGTGGGTTTCACCAAAAATTAGACTATTATAATTTGGTCAACTATGTTCCCATTAAAAATATTTATGTTTCTTAATTACCATATGGGTATTATGAATTAATACCCCTATTTTCATCAAATTTACAACCTGATGCTAGGATTCTATCCAATCCATTCATTTCCTTCTTAAAAAATCATCAATGTAGTTATTTTAGTGTCCTTTTGTGTTAATTTGATGAATTATTTTTCCTCCAGAGAAATATTTTTTAGTTATCCACCTTTAATTAATATTTTTTTATGAATAGATTTTTTTTATTCAATAAGGAATATTGGGAATTAGATAAAAGTGATAGAGATTTTACTCTTCCTCACAATAGGGAAACTCAAAAGGTTTTATACACTTCACCGTGTATCGATTATTTGAGGACTGTAATTGATGATAATTTTAAATGTTTTCATGGAAAATTAAATTTATTTTTTTTTGTTTTGATTCGATCACATAGGAATTTTTTTAGTTTGAATTTCTGGTTGTTCCCTAAGTTGTCGGTGATACTCCGATCGTGGTTTCAGGGTGACAAGATTTTGCAGCGAGGATTCATCATTTATAACATTATATTTTATTGTTAAAATATTTATATCCTCTTGATATATAGTAATTAGTTATAAAGTAATTATAATTAATTTCACATTCCAAGGTCTTTAGATAGGACTATATATGTCTCAAATTAGCATTGATTTGATGTAGAAACTATTTCCAACCATTATAAAAAGGTATTTTTAATAAAGATAGATGGACTTTCCTGTATAATTTTTTTTCAAAAGCATCATTATAGTAATATATGATTAATAGGGATATACCATATCAGGGAAGCCCTGTTTTAATTTCTTTCAAATGATCTGTTAATTAAAATAATCTAGGTAATCAGGATGGAAAACTTTTCAAGGTTACATGAAATCCATATGAAGACCAATACCATAGGGAAACATTTTTTTATATATAGATATTATGAGATGAGGCTCAAACAATTTATATGTTTCAATAATTTCACATTCGTTATTGCACCAATCATGTGTAGATTGAGACTCATTTTTTGATTATAACAAACTATTGTGTCATTAAGTGATGAAATTGGACATCAGCTATCTCTTGACCATTTAATACATCGAAATACCCATTGTAACTGGATTGTACAAACTCCAATTATTATTATTCCATGGGAAATGAAATACTGGGGTGTCATGTGTTGACCTAAGACCTTGAATCTGTCGTATAGGGTCTAAAGAGGGAGTCACCTTATTCCATTATGACATTAGGATCATACAAGGGATACCTCTCCATGTATCTACTTTGGGACCCCAGTGGGTTCTTCTATAGTTGATAACTGCTGAATTAGTATGTCATAGTCCTGGGTAGAGTTTTAATTGAGTGCAAAATTGAACCCATACCAATCCTGTGATCCATTGTGGCTATAATAGTAATGATGGGTCAATGAATTGAAACAACTTCACTCTTTTATTATGTCCAGACATTGTTACTATTGTTTCATCTTCAAATATACATATTCCCCTATATATCTTCCATTGATGATTGGTTTGATTTTATTATATAATGGGGATTCCCAATTTTACTTCCTTAGGTATATATTATAATATTTACTTTGTTGGATGATACAGCTACTTGAATTCCCTCGATCAACTAAGTTGCATACCTTCAATTGTTTAGTGGGATAGTTTTTGAAATGAATATTTGAAATACGCATACATATGGAGTCTCCTATGATGTATACATTTCTATGATATTGGTAACTGTAGAGGTTATTTAGATGGGTAAAATTCCTCATGAGCTCTCATGGACGAATATTGATCTCCTCGATAAATTCTTAGGATACTCCCAATAAATTAAAAGGTGAACCATTACATAATTTCCCATACTTATATTTTAATAGTATATTTATATTTTAATTAAATTTATACCATTTTATTTCATGGATCATGATATTATTTCTTACCTATCATGAAGGGAAATCTGACAAAAGAAATATCTGAGTTGCAATGTAATGATTGACTACATACCAAGGCATATGAATTTGAAAGCTAAATGGATTAATCATGGATAGAGTAGAATGAAATATTCATTTAAACTACTTCATATTTATTTCAAATTGATAACTGAGATCCTCTATTGTATGAAGGACTTATGTATGTGTCATGCCAGTGTTTGGGCTTGTAACCTACTGTGGTGATATGGCTTTATCAGAGACATATTTGTTGCTAACCAAATCATAAATTATTGTTAAATATCCTAAACTTAAGGATTTTTTTGGATTACACATGGAATTTGTTGTATGACATTCATATCAAATAATTATTCATATAATATCCAATTTTTGGGTATCATTGAACATAAGATTCAATGTGGATTTTTTTAAGGTATTTATATTCTAGTGGTTTATTATTATTAATATTATTCATTATAGTAAACTATTTTTTCAAAACTATATAAAGTGACAATATATAATACTAAATTTTTTTATATTACATTGATAAATACCTTTTTTACATCCCTCACGATGAAAGTGTATCATTGTTTTTATGAGAAAAAACATCATATAAAAGATTTATATATTATCCTAAAGAGGCTTTCAATATAATTGGATTAGTTCTAAACCATGGTTTTCAATTTTATTTTTCTCATATTTCCATCAAATATTATTCAACCATGATTATATAAAAAAACATTTTTACATACTGTTATGTTATTATGTTAATTTAATAACATATATCTCTCTTTACCTCTATGAAATGGGAAACGAAACAATCAATCATTTTCATGGTGGACTACATCCTCAAGAACCATTGTAATTAATTTTATATCACTTCTTATCATTACTAAATATAATTATGGATTTAAAATATATAAATATATATTAAATTTAGGACCCTATTATACTTTTTTAGTTTTATGTAACATATAGTTAGATTCAAACATTTTATTGGAAAAATTGTAACATCACCCAATGTTACATGTCAACAACCTATGCTAAAAAGTGATTTCAATAGTTGTTTATTTTATTTTGACATAGATAGAATCAAAAAAATATTTAATTAATATATATTACATTTATGGTATTATAATTTTCATTTAGTTGTTAATTGGTACTTTTTGTATTTGTTTTTGTTATACATGAAATGAAATCAGTGATCAAGATTTTGAATTGGAAAATGTATCCATGAATAGAAAAAAAAATCATTCTATAACAGTTTTTAATGACTCAAAATATATAAATAATTTTTATATGGGACATTTAAAAAATAATTTTAAATTTAGATATTATGAAATCAAAATTAGAGTACAAGGACCAAAATTACTGAACCAATATATTTATATTTGAAAGAAATAATGCTATTATCATCAGGAATATTGAATTTAAAAAAGAATAGTTAATTAACATGTGATACATTTTTATAAGTAAATAATATTTGGAAAGGTATATATGATTATGTTTTTTGAATATATTTTTAATTAATGAAATTTAATATGTTGGAGGTTCGACCATGTATGAATGAAGGTATACATTACTTAAGGGTCTATTTAAAAAACTCATCATTATTCAATATTTTTTATTATTATGTCTCTAATGGGGGAAATATATTATATTTATATATAAAAACAATTTAGTATTTTATATTTTAAAAAATTATATTATTATTTCCTTTTCTTCTATTGATGTACTTGTGATACTAAAATAATTTTTTTAATAAAAATATGCATTTATTTTAAACATGTATGGAATTCATTGTCCTCCATGTCCATATTTTAATAAAAATTCATATCGAATATTTTTTACATTCTCCAATGATTTATTTATAATCATTTTTTCAAGACATAATTTTTCAAAAAATTGTATATAATGAATATACTTTTCACATACTGATTGAGATGTTTTGTCAAATAATGAATAATGTGACTGGAATGTTTTAACTAATTTAAAATCAAAAAAATTACTAGTATCATGAAAACATATCAATTTCATCCTTTTATAGGATTAAATGTTCCATTTAAAGAGAATATTTTACTTAATATTCAGAATATATTTTATATTCATTATATGTTATTTTAATTTGAAAATGATATTTTCCCCAAAAAGATTCTATGGATAATTTTTAAATATTTTTGTCAACTTTAACATATATTTTTAAGCTTATTATTTAGATATATTCAAATTATATAACCAATTTATTTTCCCTAGATGATTTATGGTTGGTTTTAATCTGGATTGAATTGATCATCCATATGCCCATTCATTATATTTTAACAATTATTTATTATAATATAACATTAATTATGTAATATTGTTTATTAATATAATGAATATTATAGAGTTATTATGTCACCAATGGTAGCCAAAATTATATAGTCCCTCGATGTAGTAGTCGGTTTCATGAGATAAACATGAACATGTATTTATTTGGGTCGAATCCCATTCATATATGATTTATTTGAATTCAGTCATGACATTATCTTCTATTTGTATGAAATTATGCATTACATTATTATAAAATATATTATTAATGACTGAATAGTTATTTTTTTATTTATAATATTAGTCTATATGATTTAACATCAGGTGTTTATTAATATGAAATTATTTTTTACCGTTTATTCCTTCCATATTATTCTTGATCTATTAGAATGATGCGTATGAATACCCCTAAAATTAAACTATTCTCCCCCTTTTTAGGATTATGCTCCCCATAAGTTATGTGTGTTTATTATTATTGATAGAAATGGATATTTAAAAATGAACAACTATGCTATCAGGGAAAATACAATTATGGGTTTTATTCATTTGTATATTATGTCATATACACGTAAACATATTATTTTTAAAAACTACTAAGGTGTTCGATTCATTAGAATGTCATCACATGTATCGTGTACAAATTTAATAATATAATCATTGACCATGGCTAATAGGTTCACGGTATTTATATTTTTTATTATATTATATTTAGTGGAAACCATGGAAACTGGATTTATGAAATCATTGATTGGGGAAAATAACTATATAACTAAAATTTTGTAAATTTATAATAATATGGAAATATAATAAAATTTTGGTGATGTAGTGACTATGTACATTCCAATAAATACATCCATGTATGGATAAGACAATTGAATGTGATTTTATAAAGGAAAATTATTGGGTTAATAACACAAATACTTTAGGATTTAGTAAATATTTTTCATCATCATGGTTTATAGTGATTATTACATTACTAATCACCTAGATTGGAACTCCCGAGGGATATTCTTGGGAAAATTTAAAATTATGTTTAAAAATATTATAAAATATTTTAATTTTTTTCATTATTTTAATATATTCAAAATAAAAAAACTATAATTATGAGATTAATTGTATATAATTTTATCAATTTATTTCATGTGTTAAACTTGTTTTGAAAAATTGAAATAAGATTCAGAATTTTATGATCTAATATAGAGAATATCATTATATAAAAATAGAACCTATAATAATTTATAAAATATTGGTCAATTCAAGTAATGAATGTATATAATTCTATCTTGTATATGATAAAGATGTTTTAACTAGAGCTAATGCTATATCTGAAAAAATGATAATACTATATTGAGGGCTTTGAAACATGTTATGACCAATAACATTGTTTCATTAAATAATTCTTCTAATCAACATTGTGGTGTAACCTTGATAGGATTCTTCTTGTGTCAGTAATATCCATCATTTAATGGTACTATATTTCTAATTGATATATAAATATTTATAAACTCTGATGAGAATATATTTCCCACTTTGGATGGTTATGTACAGTAGATTATTGTCAGGATAGTTTACCATATCCCAAGGTTGATGATAATTATTTATAATTTATTTAAAAAACTAATAATTAGGATGAAATTGGGGGAATTAAATGAATGCATTTTAAGTAAATTATATTTGAAAAAACATTTCCCTTTAAATAATCAGAGGATATATAGAGACATTTCATACGACTTCGAAAAATGATAGTTGATAATTTTTCTAAGTTTGAAGGAAAAATTACATGGGTAGATTTGATTTATGTTATATGCGTATATTGTAAAGGAACATTATTAATATTATAGTTTTTGGGATTACAATGATATTTCAATGGGTATCGTTATCTTAAAAATTCTAATCACGTTACAATTTAGTACTATATGCTATAAATAATAGGATAAAATTCACAACGTATTAATATTTCAAATGGAAGAAATGGAAAAAGTTGATGGAAGAGTAAAAAATGAATAATGGTTGGAACGAAAACTAAATTTTCTATCATATGATAGATGCGTAAAAAACACTATGGTACAAGTCCAAAAAGGAATATAAGATTCATTAATGTGTGGAGAAATAGTTCTATCACACACATCAATGGTGGGGTATTGTATATTCCATCAATGCACAATTTTTTAACAACAAAAATGAAGACAAATAATAAAAATATTTCCCAAATTCATATGGAACATCACATAGAAGATGCCAATGGTAGAGGGTGAACATTATCAAATTAATAGAGATTTCATAAATTTAACTAGAGATATTACAAAACGTATACATATAATAAAATCCACAATATAAAATGTATTATGTGATTCTATTTTCTCCCAAAAAATTATATCTGAGAAATTTACATTTTTTTTTGCATCCCCAGCTCAATGATTTGATATAGAGTTATTGTTCTAAAATAATAATTGTTACCTGATCTCATGGAATGTCCATTAGTCATATATGTTTGAATTTTGTGGAATATTTCATCCTATGAATCACTTTATTGATCTATTACTTGAATTTGAAGTATATTATTGTATTGGTTGACTCTCCCAGTGCATAGATAATATCAATTATCGGTCAAGAGAGGTTGTACTGGTGTTCTAATTTAACATTCAATATTTTAATCAGTGTGTTGATGAAAAAACAAATTCAAATTACTTACATAATATTGGATTTATATCCTATAAATAAGATATATTTATATAAAATATAAGGGGTGAAACTAAAAATGCAAGATTTTAATATTATTCTATAATTTCGTGATGTGTTTCTAAAGTCATTTTGAGCCTTACCCGAAATCCTGCAACTAAATTTTCAATACAATTCATACATATTATTATTCCTATTTAAAATAATATAATGAGTGTGGCCCTAAACGATTTGTTGAAACAATAAAAGTATTTTCACAATAATGTAGATACGTGATTCATTTATCCTAGTCTATCACCACGAGTGAACATTATATATTTTTTTGTTAAAATATAGATGGTTTAATGATTATTTTTCTATAATATTGGGTAGGGTGAACAATAAATATTATCAAAAATTGAGATCAACCCATATAGATTATCAATTTCATCAAATATTAGGATCTCTAAATTTTTCAATATAGATCATCTATTTAGGTATCATCATATAAGAATCTAGATTGATGAAATACCAACAATAGGGTTTTTATATTATATGGGGATTCTAAATTTATATTAATTCCACTTGGATTGCTAATTATACTTCTATCTAGAGAGTTTTAATGATAAATATCAATAGATATCAACTTACATATCTTTTTTAGAAATTGTATATGATATTTTATATATTCCATGTTTATAGAAGTGTGTAAATAATATTTTTGAATTTTTTAATAACACTAATTATGGAGAATTTGAATGATAATTTTTGAATTTTGAGCATTGGATTTATAATATATTATATCCGGGAAATATAATATCAGGTAAGGGTATATAAATCGATCCATAAAATATATAATTTATTTAAATTTAAACTAACCAAACTGCATAGTCTAATATTTATAGTTTTGTTTATATTTGAATATATTAGCTATTCTTTATGAAATAATTTCATACCTGTTGAATCCACTCCCCTATATAACATATAAGGGAGAGTATGTAATTTGTATATTCTACTATGAGGAGAAACTCAATGATATAAAGATAAATTTATTGAGTTAACTTATTACTACACTAACCTGTAGTATAGATGGGGTTTAAGTCAACAATGATGCATTTAACAAGGGACAAGGATGAAACTACCAGAAGAATGATACTATGATAGCTTATAGAACATTATATTAAAAGGTTAATGTTTAAAATTACAAAACACAACTTTAGGTGGTAGTTACTATTATTTTTTGATAAATGATATCATAGAATTATGTTCACTGATAAATGATAATTATATATAGAATGACCATAAAAAAATGATGAATGTATCCACCAATAATGTGTTGAATATAAACCAATTAATAAGGTTATATCTTATTAATGATTATAACTTATCAATAAATTACCACCATTTGAATTCTAACATGTTAGAATATGATATTAGTCAAAGGATCAATCTTGAATATATATAATGAGGATAAAAACATCCAATATTTCTTCTTTCAGAATTTTTTGATCAAAAAGTGATTAAGGATAGGGATAAATTTTATCATTGTGAAATGAGTGTTTAAAAAATTATCCATGTGAATCCAAAAGTCTAATAAAATCAACATATTGTGATACAAAATAAGGTGAAAATTTTTTCAACGTTCAACATTGGGTGTAATAGGATGATATTTTATAAAACAATGATTTTGTTGAATCTATTTCAAATTTGATGGAGTTAATAAATTAGAATCTTATATAATCATTAACCATCCTTCTATGATGATTAATTAAGTATAGTGAAATGAATGAGTGGTTTTGATAGACAAAATAAAAGGATATGTTCTAGTGTTTTTATTTCATCCCAATATGTCTGCAATTTAAGGAAAATAGACATTGGTTTTTGGAGATGTTATAACCAATTAATTTGTTTTTAACTAAATATGAAGACATCATATTTAATTTCTCTATCATACGAAAGTAATGAAAAAATTATTAAATGATATAATTTTTTATCGATCCCCTTACAAAGTAAACAAATATCAGTTTTATCAATGAATATTTCAATGTTGATTAGAATTATTGAATATTCATTATGGATGTTGTAAGGATTCATGGATGAATTAATCCCTTATATCTGATCTGAATTAGAGGTTTTCCATTGATTTATTGTGATATTTTCTACTAGATAAGGAAACTAATTTTATTTTTAACATTTTATATAATTAATAGAAATTAGGTCAGTGCTACGAGATTTTTCAAATGATAATAGATATTCTGAGTTATTTTTCTAAGAGTATCAATGGAGGTTTTAAATCAACACCTTCATTTAGTCTAGTTTTTATACAAAATATTTTTCATTTAATTATTCATATGGATATTTATGAATAACTCATGGGTATTAATATTAGTAGACCAATGTGATAGTAATAAATTGGATAATTAATTCTATTGGTAGTTAATATAGCTATGGGAATTATAGAAAATTTCAAAACCATTTAACATTTGATTAAGGTATATTAGAGTTACTATAAATTTAATTTCGATAATCACTGACAAAATTAATATTTCAATGGTTTTTAGAATGTGTTTCTATAAATTTTTCCATTTATTACTTTTACGTTATTTTAATAGAACTAAATGAATATGAAAAGGAACAAATTTCTCCTTCAATATTTGGGATTGAGTTGGTACAATATCTTATCTCATGGAATGTACAAAATGAATCTCTCAAGTTCATGATGTGTTGCATATATATTTCATGATAAAGTATATACATGACCCTTAACAAATATTGAATGCAATGTTCATACCATTAAAGTATGATCATTTCTATGAAAAAATACAGGTATTGATCTTTGATCATATTGATAAAGTGATTCAAAATAAGACTACTCAGCATGATAATGATCTATGGAGGAATCATAAATTTAAAGGTTCTATACGGTATCATAATGACGTAATGAAACATAGATATTCAAAAATAATATTATTAATATGAATAAATTTTCAATGAAAAATTCATTTTAAGTGGTTTATAATTTTGCACACATATATTTTATGACATATTATTTTTTTAGATAAATTTTATCTTTTCGATAACATGTGATGCATTCCACCCTAGGTCAAATTAAACTCAAATATAGAATAACATTTAACCTAGGTACTATATTTTCTCTATGAATTTCAATAAACACATTGAGAATATATTAAAATTAAATTTGACAAAGCAAGTATTTTTTCTAATGTAATTATATGTTTCAAAAAGAAAAGATTTCTTATATGTGGGATTTATATATTTATTTGAAAAAAAAATTATAATTTTGTTCCACTTGAATAAATTTAATTTGAAAAAATGAAAAAAATTTACAAATTTAACATGCCAAATTTATATTAAAATGAATTTTTTAAAATGTTTTAAAGATAATAATTGGTTATGAATAATATATAATATTGATTTTTAAAATAAATTATCATTAAATTTCAAAAATTTGTGACATTCCATTTTGTATAAAAATATAAATATTATAAAAATAAGTTCAATTATTTTATTATTAATATGTTTAAATAATTTTAATAATTTTATGTTGATTTTTTATGAATACATTATATTTTGGTCACGACTATTCTCTGGGAAATTGAATTTAATCATGTCTGCAGGTTTTATTGAAAAATAAATTATACCTCATTGGTGAATTTAATTTGAATATTTATATTATATATTCATATATAGGTTAATAAATATTATCTAATAATTACAAAGTAAATTTCCTTTATAACGAATTGCAAATAAAAAAACAAATATGTAACGATAGTAAATTTTAAAATGGGTATAGTAGAGGGTTAAACTAACAATAAAAGGGTAAAAATGTGCTAAAAACCTAAATAAATATTATTATATTTCCATATTTTGATCTTATAAAATATTATAGTAATAATGTATCATTCATGGTGTTAATTTGTTTTGGAATCATATTAATATAAATTATTATTTTAAATAATAAAATGTATGTCCTCTCCCCCTCGTATAAAAGGACACCAAGTGTCATCTCATCTATATAATTAAATAATATTTTGGACAAACTAGTTCCTTCCAAAATAAATGAATTATATCAGTACCCATTGACTAAAATATAATTTTTATCATAAAAAATTCATAGAATGTTGTTATTTATAAACATAAAGATGTTTTCCAAAGAAGAATAACCATTCTTAACTATGCAGTTTTATTAGATTTCATCATATTATTTCTAAAATTAATCTCAAATCAATATTTATAATTCAATAACATATAAAACTAATTTTGAGACTTTTTTATTTTAATTTTATAACCAATATCCCTATCATCTTCTTTTATATGGGAATCCAAACCATCAATTGTGTGTATGGAAGACTACATCCTCATGAATCAATATCATTTTTTTCATCGCCACCTCAGAAATCAATATTCAAAGATGAATAATATATATGTATATAATGATTAAATAATTGTAAATATTGAATTTTAATATCACATGTACCTTATAATCATAAATCTTTTTAAATTCATTATGTTGACCATTCGTATGTGTGGATTAATACCTCCAAGAAGTGATACCATTTTTTAGATTATTTTCTAATTGATGGTAAAAAAGATATATTTAATTAACAAATATATATATAGACACATTATTTTGGATATATATATTTATATATGTGTTTATGAAATGTTAAATTACAATTAAATTTTATTTTTCTTCCATCGTTATGAAAATGTGATCAGCAGCCAGACATACATAGGGCGTAATAAATCCACAGATAGTGTAATCTATTATTCTAAATAAGAATATTTAATTGGGGACTCTAAATATTTTTTTTAAAAATATATATTATATTAATATAATTATAAACATAATGGTGGGTATATATCCAAGACAATATATCAAGGAAAAAATTTACCTATCCAAAATATTGATGAAAAAATGAAGTAGTTATCACCAAAAATATTGATTTTAATTAATTTTTTAAAAATAGTTTACAAAATATTATATGTTATTACTATATGTAATTATATATAGAATAATAAATTCATAATACATGAATTATAAATTAATATTAACTATATTGTAGGTTCTTATACATATGAAGGAAGTCAGGCCTATGGTAAGGGTTAATTCCACTATCTCATTATTATTATGTATTTTTTATTAGGTCTTTTCAAGGATGACTTTTTGATATCTATTTATTATATTAAATTTATTATTCCCAAGTGTTTTCATTAGAAGAACTATTTTTCATAAATTTTATTAACTTTATGTACCCATCATACAAAAAATATTTTTTTATGGATAACTAAAATTTTATTTCATACTCGAGTGTGAATCGTTTAGGTACATGATTATATACTTCATAAAATCATATATTATTTTTTAATAAAATTATTCAATGGTCTAGTTGAGACATTTAAGATGTTTTTTAAAATTATTAATCTGTTCTAAATAAAAATTAACATTCCAAATAATGTACTTTTTATCATTTTTTTACCAATCCGTGAAGGATTTGTTTCCATAAAAAGAATTAACATAACTTCACCCACTATAATAAACCCACTATTTGGTTATTTCAATAATATTTAGCTCAGTTAAATTCAATAAAAATTGTTTCTATAATAATTGGAAAATATTTTAGACTATTAATACGTGATTTTGAATTGATAATGGTATTTTCCTCAAGAAATTTATCTTTCGAGCTTTTGATCTTATTTTGATGAATTTAAACATCAACTATTATATCTTAAAATGTGGATATAATCAAATGTTACCCCTATATAAATTATTTCTGGTCAGTTTGACTAGGGAATATGTTGTTATTTTTATTTCTTATACTTTATATTTGGAAAGTTATTGATTTTTAATTAATACCGTTTTTTTAGTGTTTATTAATATATTTAATGAGTATGAATTATTATGTGAATGGGGTGGAGATGAATTTACATTTCCCTAAGATCAATAATTATATCGCCAGAGAAAAATAAGTTTTTTTTATTTTTCTAAGGTCTTAAACATTTTTATATACTCTCTTGGAATGAGGCGTTGAAGATATATTTTTGATGTTCAGAATTTTCTATTATATCCTTATGAAATTAGTTATTTATGTTAATGATATTATTTTATTAATTATAATATCTATGTAAATGATTCAATACAATGTATTTATTTATATCAGATTTTTTATATCATGTTTTCCATCATAATAATCATTCCTTATTAACTTATATTATTTGCATAGAATTACAGAGCATTTTAGCACATCCCATTCTTATGATTCATTTCCAAAATATTTTATTAATTTTATTATGAGTTATGTGAATGAATATACCAAATTAAATAGTGTTGTTCATGATTTATATAATAGTTTCTGTTTTATTATTTAAAATTTAATGCTCAATTCAAGATCCTACAATGTTTTACAGGAGTAATAAACTATTAAATATGATATGATTTGATAACTTATTCCATGAAAATATGTGTTAATATTACCACCCACTATGGGTTATTATTATTACAGTTTTTAAAATTGACTCCTAATATTAATGAAGCTTGATGGATTGGTTTTTTATGTGGTGTCAGGTATAATGTATGTCTAATAGAAAGTAGTAGTGATTTTTAATTTTATTTTTGTTTCCATTATTTATAAATGAATAATTTATTGGATGAGTAGATTAAAAATGGTGTTTGTATGAGATATTGATCCAAACATACAATTCATTTCATTCTATATTATAGCCTTGATTATATTTATTAAATCATTACTCTAAATATTTAATGTTATGGTTGATGATTAGTTATTTCTATAGTTTTCTTACCATGATACATGAAATTATCACCGTAGTGAAAGGCAAATGTTTCCTGATGGTATTTAGAAGCCTTTTGCAGATGGGTAGGTGTTCTTGAAGAATTAATTCAATATAGATGGACACAATTCATATAGAAACCCTGACCATCACAAGAAAATACAAATTCCCAATATTTCATTTTATAATATTTTATTTACTAATTTCAAATAAAATACCAGTTTAAAATTTGTATATTATTTTATATTTTAATTACATATACTCAAAATATTTTTAATAATATTTTATATGATTAAAATATTGTTATTTTTTGTTACGTTATACCATGAAATATTCTAAATTTCAATTAATTTTATTTTATATACCAATGAATTTTAAAATTTTGATTTTATTTATACGTTTAAAAGCATTATGTTCCCCTCAGAAACAATGATTCATTTTGGATTTTGGATTACCATTCCCCTAATAGATTATTATTCTCACATCCCTCTCTATGATGAATTATATTCCCTCCTTAATTATGAATTAACACCCCCAATGATGAATGATCTTATAAGGCAAGCCTGATCCCTCCAATAGTCTACATTGTACTTCTATTTTACATATGTATATATAATTTATTATAAATGTATTCATTATTATATAAAGTTATAATTGATGTAATCTTAAGATTATGAAATTACATATGTTTCAATAAATAATAATAATAGATTATTTTTGGGTTTTTTAATCCAAATTATAGTTTTAAAATTGTAATGTTTTTTGTATAATATATATTAAAAAAATAGAAATATTCATTACAAATTAATAACATTATTTTTTCTAACATTTGGATGTTATTTTGATAGTATTGTTATGAATTAAATCTAAAGAGTTTATAAAGATTGTTCAAAATATCCTTTGATTATTATATTAAAAAGCATTCAAATTCCAATATATATTTTATTTCTTATTTTTAGACATGCATAGAGTAAAAAAGATATCTTTTATTGTAATATTATGTTTTTGAAAATTGTTATAGTTGGTTATACATAACATAACAATTGATTATATTGCTTTGGAATAAATATTTTTATTCTAGAGGTTTGGGGGAGTTTTATATTATTAATTTTTAATCTATCCATTTGAATGGATAATAAAATATCCATATCATAAATATAAATTGAAAAAAAAATATTAAAGAGACAATAAAAGTATCAGAAATTGATATTTAAGATATTATGTAAACAATATTTGGGTTGAATTTTTTAGAATGAGAAAAACATAAAAAACACTAAACAAAAAACTCCATTAAAATTATTTCTATTTTTATTCCAAAAAAGTGTATAATGAAATTAATAAAACTGGTAACATCATGCTTAGAATTTAATGACAATATTTTCAATTTAAAATCTCATCTTTTGTACCCATCGAGGTTTTTAACAATATTTACAAAGAAATATTGGTTTTTGGATCTTCCATGCTACCATATAAATATTGTAACATTCCATTTTATCAAATTCCTAATGAAATGATATATAAAAAAAAGTGATAGTCTTATTGTGAATAAATTGGATTTCTTGAATTGAATAAAAATAAAAATGAAATATTATAGGGAGTTTTTCTAATTAATTAAAATGTTATTTTTTGATGTTTTAAAATATTTTGACCATATAAAAAATTATAAATAAAATTATTTCATTATTATTTGAATTATTATATGATATAAATTCTAAAAAATCCATTATTCAATTTCATTACATGGTGGATATCAATATAATAATTATATTAATTAGTTACAAAATTATTTCTTATATAAATAATAATATAGTATATAAGAGTGATGATTCCAATAAGAAATGGTTAAAAATAGTTTTACATTATATATAGAATTTTAATAGTATTTTTAAATTTAGTAATCAACATATTAGTAGGATGAATATGAAAAATAAGTATCTATGTTGTTTTGGTTACATATAATCAAAACACTGATTGTAATGAATTTTTACATAATCTAAAACCATTGACCACATGAACAAGTATGACTAGTAACAAAACAATCAGGGGACAATATAAAATCAATGAGAATCAGATTCAAATAAATTGCCTTTTTTCATACATTAGTATTTCTCATAAAATCATAATAATATGAAATTGGAGTATTTTTAACTTACTATAAGGATTAATTAATTTGAGTAATATCAACAGAATTTGGGAAGTTTTTAATTTTACATTATACCTATACAGATGTTTAATTTGAAAAAAATAATTAATATATACTTCATGATTCCATGAAAATATAAAATTGGAATTACATTGGTCTATAGTTTCAACCTCAATTTTTTGGTTTCTAAGAGTTTTAGAATAATTTTTTTCACAAAATATGATGAACCTACTATTAAAATTTAAAAAATTCATACATAAAACTTATTGATCAGTTGTGACATCCACACACTTGAGATCATATTGTGTTTGAAAACACACACTTACTGGGAATGACTAATTTGTATCATTAATATTGTAACTAAACAAATAACATATTATAAAATATACTTCTTATTTTATCATCACATATTTCATGAATCATCTCATAGATTGTTTTTGAATATTTCAAAATTATATGTGTTTTTTGATTATTGGACCCCCTAAAACATATTCATATGTTCAAATTTTTTAGATTGATTGATATATGAATAAAAATATAATTTGGGGAGGTACATAATTAAAGGGACTGGGTGAAATTTTTTTAATTTAATTAGAGATTGAATTTTTTATTGAACTGCTAATTAAAAAAATAAATATTTTCAATCAACCAAATTTGGAATTTAATATTATATGTCATAATATTGATTTCATTAATAGAGTGATGAATTTATATGGGAATTTTTTTTCACCATAAATAATCGTGAATTGAAATGGAAGTAAATATTTAACACTCAAAATTACTTAACAATAATGAATACTAAGAACAATCTATTTACAGAAAATAATAGAATGTTTGTTGTGGTAGTTTTTGAAAAGAAAAATAACAATTAAGTATATATTTCAAAAAATATTAAAATAAAATATTATACCACATGGATATTCATGTAAAATTTCATAACAGGTTAACATAAATAATTAAAGATATATATATTTACAATTTCGGGTTCACATATTTTTAAATAGATGTTATTAACATCCAAATTCCACAAATTATTACTATGGAAAAATTATAATTTTTTAAAGGTTTTTAAAATTATTCCAATAACTTATCGTGAATACTCCATTAACATATGATATTTATAAACATCATTAATAAATTTACTAACACCTTTTCATATGAAAATTTTCCTTATATCAATATTTTTACTATAATAATAAAATTGATGCAAATTTAGTCAAGTTTACAATACTAACAGGTCTCATATAATATCTATTATTTTATTTAAATAAATAGGAAAATATTTTTATGTTTTTTTTACTTTATTAAAATCATTAATTCAAATTATTCATATTCGTATAATTAATTTTATATGATATATATATACCTAAGAAATTTCAAATCCTATGTGAAAAGTAAATGCCAACTGGGAAATCATTTTTTGTAAAGAATACTCATTACATGTTTAATATATTTACCCTAGGGATTATAATTATTTTGAGTCAAAAATAAAATGATTTTCTTCTAATGAATACTTATCCAATAAATAACTATCTAATAAAAAACAAATAATCATTCATACCATTAGATGACCTACTTATGGAACTCCAATTAAAAATTAACTTAAATAATATTATTTCAACCAAACAAATTTTTTTACTATATAAGGAAATTCTAGATATACTCACTAAAAAATATTATTAAAATGAATATTAATATATGAAATAAAACATAAAATGTGATATATGTAAAAATCTTTTAATAATTACATTATTGGTTATTTTTCATGTCATATAACATAATTCGTGGATTAACTCATTAATAATTATTTTAAATATAATATTTATAAATATAATATTTTATATTAAAAACTATAGATCAAAAATATTATTATTATAGTTGATGATTCAAATTATTTGATGTTATTAGATTGTTTTTCTATAAAATTCTTATTAAAAATCAATGATAAAAATGACCCTGGTATTAATGATTTTATAGATTACCCGAAATAACATTTAAAATCATAGAATAGTGGTAGTAATCTCTCAAAGACTCATACAGTGTTGAATAATTTATTTTTTAGATACATATAATTTTACAAAGGATAAAATATCTATTATAAAACTAAATTTCATTTAATATAGTATGATTCAAATAAATAGAAGTCGAAAGATAAAAATATATTTTCCCGTAAAGATATTGTTTGAATAGTTTTAGGTAGAAAATGATTTATAATTTTTAAAAATTCCTGATTTAGAATATTCAAATGATAAATATTAAGTATTTCTCCTTATTAAATATTTATATTTCATTTATCATATATATAAATTATATGGGTTGATAATTTTAGTATTGATCATATTTCATAGATATACATAAAAAATGATGTAATTTTAATTGATAAGGATTCTAGTGACATTAGGGTAATATATTTTATCTTTTTTAAAAAAAATTAATACTCAAAACAATTAAAATTTGTTTTTTTATGGTGAAAAAATGATAAATATGGTATGATAAACCAATGAAATCATAAAAGTTCACCCATGACGATCAGGTTCATTGCATCCATGGGGAGGGTATTCAATTTATGTGTGAGGGTTGGGATAAGGGGTTTCCCCATATTATGTATTTTAATGGAACACATGATCATTTTATTGTCCCTTATCTTTTTTAGTTTTTAAATTTTTTCTCCCTCATTACCCAAAGAGAGAAATTATTTTTATTAAAAAAAAGAGGAGAAATGTAACAATAACGAGGGATAATGGATTTATATAAAACATTAGGATGTGAAGATCATATCTATTCCATACAATTAATCAAAAATTATATCAGCCCCCATATTCATATTTCATGAATGATATTAACACAATTGTTAGACAATGTGAGGGGATAAATTAAAAAAGTTATATTGACATATAATACCATTATTAGTTTATATAATAACAAATTAATTTATATATAATTAAAATTTTTTGTTTTCCAAATAAATTATACTATTGATCTTGGAATAAAGTAGTTAATTTGGAGATTATCACGACTAAAATAGTATTTCTTATGGATTTATTTTATAAATCCACTGTAAGATTTTTTTAAATAGATAAGAAATGTATATTTATATTGATATGGAAATGGGTATTATCATAAATTCAATAATATTGGTCCTAAATACCTCAACTGCAAGTGTTTCTATGTTACATGTTTATTAATGTTATATTCGTATGTGAACATATAAATATTTTAATAGGTTGTATTGTGTAATATCAATAATTTAGGACAATTTTGTAAGAGAAATATTATTTTTGAAAGGTATGATTTTATAGAAAACACAGTGTTAACAACTATTCAATGAGAGTATAATTATATACAATATTTTTACATGTGCAATTGATGAAAATATATTGATTTCTAATTAGTAGAACAATTTTATCTAAAATTAATTCTGTTATTTTAGATTTATCATTTTATTATCCTGTGTAAACTATATTTAATATAATTTTCCATTATATTATTTTAAATAATTTAACAACGGATTCATAAAATATTTACTACCTACATGAATAGTGGGTTGTTATACCAATGAAAAATATATATATATATATATATATTATCATATTGGAATGTTCATAATGTATCTCCAATTATAATTTTGGATTTCATGAGAATAAGAGGTTAAATTTCATTTATTATGATAGTTTGGGAAATATATTATCCATAAAATAATTTATATTATAGTAGATTAATTTATTTGTATATATTTTTTTGGAACCTATGAAAAATGAAATGAATCACCTTAGATTTCTTATCTAATATGGATGACCAATATCACTATATTTTTCAACATTTATGTTCAATATCATTGGAAATTTTTATATATTTCCCATATGGATCTATAAGCAATTAAAATATTCATATATACTAATTTTAGTTACATATAAATTAATTCAAAATCATATATTATTGATATTATAAAATATATTATTTGATAATTCAATTTTAATGATACTTTTTTTTATTGTAGCCTGATTAAGAGTTAAATTTATTAATACTCAGGGATTTATTAAAATAATAAGTTAAATAAGGATAAGTTATTTATTTTTTATAATGTTATATCTTTGATATATTGGGATCATTTCATTACAAATTTGAATTTTTATGTTTTTTCATAAGTGGTTATGTTTATAATATTTTCATTGTTATAATGTTCATACAATAATTTATTAAAAATATTTTTTTTATAATTCTATCTTCCATGAATATTATATATATTTTTGATTGATTATATATCCATATTAAGGCTTATAATAAACAGATATGTAATATATTCTCAATTTAAAAATAATAATTTTAATAGATTTCATATTTTCAATGAATTATAATGTAAAGAATAAAACACTATGTAGAATATTATACATGTATAATCTATTTACTACAAATATGGATGGATTAAATTTATAAAATATTTGTGATCAAAGATTATTAATGGTTTTCATTTTTTTAATATGATATGAAAATGATATCCCTTTTTTAAGGATATATAAATTTGGAATAGTTTTATTTAAATTTTTTTATTCATAATAATATTTAATTATTTTGAATTATATATAAATTATAAAAACTAATTCGGTATGAATTTTTACATTTTTTTTTTGATTGTGGTGATCTGTTTGTTATAAATTATGTGTTCTATTATTTATGATCATAGTGGTTTAAATTAATTATAATTAAATGTTTTTATTTTTATAAAGTTTAAACTACCAACTAATGCAAAATTAAATTTCGGCCTATAATAAAATTTAGATTTATTGATATTATTGTTAATATTTTTTTGTAATATATTCTCATGAATTATAAACATTAAAATAAAATGTGAAATAATATCTCCCATCATTTATTTAATGTTTTATAATATATAATATTGTGAAAATTTCTTGGGTACATTAATCTAGACATATAAAAAAACTATCGTGGATGAACAATTTTATAAAAAATGAACATGTATCCTCAATGTAAGATTATAGGGATTACATTTATGTTGGGTTTTCATCTTTTTTTTGGATCTAGGGATAAATTTATGTAATAAATGTTGAATGTTTTTTGCTTTTATATAAACAAGTACTTGTTCATCCTTTTGATTTCATATGGTAAAGAATTAAATATTATTATAGAACAATTGCAATTATTGACCCAATTGAGAATGTCTGTTGAGTTATTGTGGGTAGATTTATATTTTCTTATGGGATTAGTGATCATCTATGTATATGGATTTTTTCAATTTTTATACTGAGATTTCTAAATATTAAGTGTTTTTTTGGATGTAGTTTATTATTGTTGCAATCTAATGGGGTGTTATATATTGATGTGTCATTGTAATTTCCATGGATTTACATTATGGTATATATTATTTTTATTTTGGTTTAAATACTTTTCTATTGCCTAATCTGTGTACACATCAATATCATGTCAATATAGAGGGATTATAGGGATTGTTTTGAGATCAGAAACCAATATGTTTGAAAGGAAAGAAAGGCATCATTGTTAGTAGAAACCGTAGGGAACATGCCACAATGTTTTTCATAATGTGCCTGGTGAAGGTAGGGAAGTGTAAGAGGTCATATAAATTTATGAAACCATGATATATTCGATAAAACCCATTGTGAGGACCCCTGAATTGTTACCGAAATCATAATACAAAGTAAGTGTAACATTTTTTGAATTATGTTCCAAGACCGTTCAAGGCTCCCTATTTTATATTGAAGGGACCATGGTTGTAACATTGTTATTTCAACCATGTAGCCAAACCATATAACATAGTATTTTGAGAAAGAATTATTTTACATTAAATTTTTTATAACATCTAACTATTCATTTATTTATTCTCCTAGAAAAAAACTCCACATAGAGATCTCCCCATTGATAAAAAAATCAATGTTTTTTATCTCAATTCACCCAATGATCTCAGAATCGATTGTAGTTGGAATATTATGTATCGTGGTGGTAAGTATTAAAATACAATTAGGTCATTATTCACTCATCTTAGTACGAATATAGTTATTTATGATCAATCTAATGTACCATATTTTTATGTTAATCATATATTCTATGTTTTACTTTAAATCTGGATCAAACGAGACGCTGATACTGGAGGAGTTCACTACTATAGTCCAACATCTGGTGATTTATACTTTTAAATTGGGGTGTAGTTTTTTATATTCCTAGTTGATGTTGTTCTTCAAGTGATACTTTCTAGCAGTGAATGTAAAAAAGAATTTATTAATTTAATTGAATAAATTTTTACTAGTTAGGGCTTCCCATTCGTTTGATCATTTTTTTGGAGGTTATTTCGAAAACCTTGTGCACCCATGGGTTGTTCCTTTATTATTTCCTATTATATACCACCAATGGAATGTTTATTAAAATTAATTATTAGATGAATACCTTGTTGAATTTAAATAAATTTAAATGAGATATAAGGCTAATATACAACAGATTTCAATGTGAGGAAATGTTCTGTATTTTATTTAATAGATATTATATAAATTTTTTAAATAAATGGGTAAAATAATTAATTGTAAATTGTTGTGATATTATTGTTGAAATGTGTTAAGGAATTGGAATGTTAGTTTATTCCATGGTAGCTATAACATGTATTGTGATTTAATTATATTACATGTATATTTTAACATGGATCCTAATTGTAGTTATAAATTCCTCGGATGATATTTTTTATTGGGTCTTGATTATGTAGGATGAATTGGGTATTTTATTCCCCTTGGATCTGGATTTCATTGGATCATAGTGGAAACTCTCCTTAGACACTATCGAAGTCCTTACCACACATGCAATGAGATTCTCATGGGACTCAACGTGGCGGCATTCTTCTTCTTTACATTTTATCTAGACCATTGTGGTTTGAAACACCTGATTACATGATGAATCCATTATGAATGACATAGATTTATGGAATTGACTTGGTTAAAGATATATTTTATTATACAAATTGTAAATGGAAAATGGTTTTAATAGTTGTAAGTAATGACTTTAGGGATTATTTTTCATATTTTACTAGTACACTGGGTATCAGTTTCAGATTACGTTAGTTATACTAGAAAGGGTGATTTTTAAATTTTTGTTAATTAATTCCTTCCTATGAGAGTAGATATATTCTTTTTGGGTGACATGATAGGATGTATAGTCTACTTGAATTTATCACATTACTTTTAGTATTATCATATATATTATGTATTTCACACATCTTATAATTTAATTACTCTTCCTCAAAATTTTATATAAAAAAACATGTTGTGGACTACTTATTATTATCCCATACCCTATTCAATCCATCATCGAGTATAAGGATAGGCATCATGGATGAAGGTGGGGACTAGGGAAAGTGACTACAATATTATGATTGATTTGTTCTATTATTTTGATCATGAGGCAGATATTTACTCTCAATACATGTCATTGATAGTTATTTTTTTTTATTTTTGTAATTTTGATACATATAGAGTACTATTTCATATATTGTTATATTGATAGATTTTTGGAAACATGAAATGATCATCATTATATAAGAGATTACTACTTCACAATTTATTTATTCTTATATTGTATATTTATTTTTTGTCTCCTAATAAATGAATATATTTTCATCAAATATTGACTATAATTGTTACTATAGTGTGCTATATTATGACATGATAGAATAGGTACCCCATAAACAAAACATAGGTCCTCACCTTTATTCAGATTCCAATGGAATTCAGGTAGATGCGCTTGAGGCCATGTGCCACACCAGCAAGAGAACCAATTCAAGGAATCCGATTTAGGATGCTATAAAGATGTATCATAGTTTTTTCTCATTTCTTTTCAATTATTGGATAATAGGTTTTGAATTATAAATGTATTATAATTTTTTAATGATCAATGCATAAGAGTTTATAAACCATGTACAAATGAAATGAAAATTTAAATGAATGAAAATTACATTTTTTGTGATTTTGATTATTATAGTTAATATTATTACACTATTCGGTGGTAGTATTGAATAGATATGTTATCATTGATATGAGTATGGATATCAATTAACACCACATGATGATATATGGGTATGCATCTAATGCATCATTTTAGTTAACTTATAGGATTCAAATTTGAATTCTCATGTTATTCCATTAATGATGCATTTCTTGATTTGGTGACAATATTATGTGATCCATGTGTGATATATTTGATTAAAAGACTATTTTGATAATTTTTTTCATATAATTAAGATGTGAGGTTGATACATAGTGATTTTTTTTATAATATAAATTTCATTTTCACAATCCTTCAGCAACATAAAAACTTTGCAATAAACTAATGAACATTGATTCATGGACCATTGGATGTGTGGATTACAGCTTATTATGGAATGGATTAAGTGGATTCTATAATTTTGTTCATGAGGTGTGTGTGACCTTATGGATCAGAAGGGGTGAACCAGTTTGTTCATCCATTTAAAAATAATTGTGATGACATATTGAATTAAAATTGATATTGATATGTTAAAATAGAGAACTTTAGATCGACATTGTATTTTTTGGGAATTAGGTAGTGTCTCCATTGATGTGATGAATTCATCTTTACACTCAATATATTATTTTCGATAAGGAAGTGGGGTGTGACCATTTTTAAGTAGGTTTTGACCAGTCCTACCATTTTATCTTTGAAATTATTATTATGAAAACATTATAACAAATTTTTTTGTAATTGTTGGAAATTCTCACAATAACGATGTCCAGTTGTATATGAGGAGGGTGGTAATGACCATGCATATGATATAGTGCGTAATGGGACACTAGAAGATCCTCTTATAGTGTCATATGTTTTACTTGAAGTTAAATATGAAACATGTGATGAGGAATATTTCTTAGAGGGTTTTTAATTCTATATGAAGAATTTTTTTTATTAATGAACATTTACACATATATGGGAGTACATAATTGTGTGTTACAATAACATCCTCATGAAAACAATTCATGGGATGGCGATCTACAGGCTGATGATATATATATTGAAATGATTTTTACTATTTTTAATATATCTAGGGGAACCATCATATATGTGTATGAATCATTCCACATAAACTATTTGAATAACAATAATGTACTAGAGTGATGATTTGAACCATGCTAGCAGGTTGCAAGATATGGTTTGACATGATTTCCAATCATTTTTCAAATAATAAGTTTTTCCATGAGACACTAGAAGAAGAGAGTTATAGTGAATTTACTAATATTTAATAGGGAGTTATTACTGTAATATAGTATTTTGAATTATTTCATGATATGTAGTGTTTACATCGATATACATTGCTGATGAGGCATTTCTAATGGTACAATTTGATGATGGTATTAGACATGTCGTTTGATCATAGTTCTATATGTTCTGGTTGGAGACTATTGTTTATGTCACGAACCGAATCTGGTAACCGCCAAAACCGGCACCAAACCCAGCCCGTGACATGACCCGAAGGGCGTTCCCTATCCCCACGGGCTGGCACAAGTGCCCGGGTATCATTAATATAGGTTTGGGAACGATTTACCCGAGTATGAAAGCATAAAACATTAAAAACATTCCATAATATAAATCTGAAATTTTTGAGCCAAACAAGACTTAAGTGAAAACCATAAATGAGTACATTGGTTTAAATATTATACAAGTGGTCCAAATAAAAATAATTATTGCATTAAGACAGCCCCAAGGACTCCACACGACAAGGGGTCATCGCCCCCAAGCTATCTCCACAACTCCGCACCAAGAATGGGAACTAACACCATGAACCGCAATCACCCTTAGCCTTTCCTTTACCTGAATCAAACATAACAAAGTATACTTACACCCAAGGGGTGTAAGTAGGGTGTGAGACTAAGCCCAGTAGGATACCACCCAATTATTCCAATGAGTAAGAAATACAATGTGAAAAAGCAAGCAGTTTTCAAACGCAAGGAAAAGTAGTATTCAAATTTCAAGAAATGAAACCTCTAATTGAAAATAGTTTTCAATCCAAAATTTTTAGAATACTAACAAATTAAAATTGAAATGTTAGATACTATAATTTACTTCCAAAAACACCCTAAGACATGGGTAGATACTACAAATCCAATGAGCAACAACATTGGGAACACCCCTAGGCACTAGGTTGTCTTGGGCCATATGTACCTCGTACCTCGGTGTAATGTAATCATAGCAAAATCCTTTCTCGTGCACGATCCACTAGTAGGGAACACACCCATAACCTAGTGGTCCCCAATAATCATCCACATAGTTTATTTAGTGTTGTCGTTATCCAAATGCTAAGTGAAACAGGGACAAAACCCATCCGGTCCACTAGCCGTACTAGTACAAATCCGCCCCACCCAGGTACCCGGGCTTCCCCTTTTGTGCTCAATCAATTTCAGCATGCAACATAAATAAATTTTCATATAAAACACCATCACTGGTCAATCACAACCAATACATTATCTATCACATTTTATACCACTTAAAACACGCAACAAAACACTTAGATTTTTCATAAAACAATTCCTCAAAATCTCGTAGTGTTTCGGACACAAAACACCTTATAAACCTCACTTGCATACTATGTGCACATATTTAAGTTTCCAAAACATAAAGGAGATCCCACTACATTTCAGTTAAAACACAAAATCATTTTTAGGGCAACCCTATATAGTTCAAGAAACGACATCATTGCAAAGTCTCCATTTTTACACAACACAACTCTTAGAATTTCATGTGGCTCACAAACACCATTAAAACCAGATTTTTCAGCAACAAACACAAGGGACAATCATTAAAAATAGTATTTTTATCCCTATTATACTTCAATAAAATCAACTAGTTACTTATAGGGTAGCCCCAATTAAACTAATAATACATTTCTATGAAAAACACCCAATTTCACATGAAATTGGCCTTTAGGATTCATTTTAAATACAAACACCACTAAAACTATATTTTTCAGAAATAATAAAATTTAATAAGCATGAAAATAAAATAAAAACAGTATCCAATTCACAAAGATTTCATACACAATGGAATCACCTACCAAAACCAAGGAAACCCTTGATTCCTTTGTGCGAGAACTCAAACGCACCACCGCCGCACCTCAAGAAAGCTAAACCAGACCTAAAACCAGAATTTCAGACCATAAAACACAATATAAAAACTTAAATTTTAAACCCTACTTCCTGGAAATTAGTAAACGCAATTATAATGGAAGAAACCCTAACTAAATTGGATGTACCCCTAAACAAATTGAAAGAAGAAAGGAGGAGAACAACTTACATAAATTATCTTGTAGAAATCGCCCCCCAAAATACCAGTAGCTGATTTCACAAATACTCAAACCTTCAAGGTAGGTTCGAACAAGAATAGGTAGATCATTTAAGAATTTTAATGGGGGAAAAATAGTAAGAATCGAAGGAGTTATGAAGGAAACAAATTACCTTTATAAATCTGCCTGAAATTTGAGTTCTTAAGAACTTTCGACCTAAACCGAGATGAACATGAGCTGAAACGAGTGTGGGAGGATATTGGACGCGCGGCTTGGTTCAAGGGGCGTGTTTGGGGCTTGGAATCACCGAAAACCCCTTAAAAATGAATAAGTTATTAACTAATCAATTTTTATTTTTAAAACTGGAATTGGGATTTCGGGCAGGCCCAATCCCTTAAATAAAAACCCATATACACCTTGGTTATGGATTTCCAAAGGCTCCAAATTTTAATTGTGGTGTTAATATATTAGGGGAGGAAATTTAGGAGTTGGAATGAGTGAAAAATATTAAAAAATGAATAGGTTATAAAAGAAACAATATTTATTTTTAAATCTGGAATTGGGCTCACGGTTTGGCCCAATTCATGAAAACTCACCTATTTTCCATAAAAACTTTGGAAACCCCCCAAAACAAAGAATTAATGGAAATTAAATTAAAAATACATTTAAAATAATCTATGTCTATGACAATTCTCCCCAACATAAAAACTTTCCGCCCCGGAAAGTCACAGTAAGGCCAAAGCAACAACTAAACCCAACAGAGAAACCAAGTGGTACTCTCTTGCCAGGTTTCTCCCCCAAAGGCCATAAAACCTCCAGTGATCAATGAAGGAAGGAATACTCTCACAAACCTGACATACACCACTTTCTTGAACGAATAAAGCACATTCAATCTTTATCCCAATTGAAAACTCCTCTAACAGAATCTGAACAACACTCAATCAATTTACCCAAATAAACGACAACATCGAACATGGTTACACTTTCCCTACTATAACTAAACCATTGGTCACTCTCCAATATCAATTTTTACCAAAGAAAGATGTAGGTAGTTAGATATCTCCAAATGATAATACCTACTTCCCATACAAAACCAAGGAAAAATATGAGTTACTCGTATGAAGAGACACAAATGGGCTCCCCACCATAAGAGACAACTTAAATTTTCTTTTTCCGAGACAGAATCAAGACACTAATAGGGGGAGGCCCAAACAGACTCCCTAGTACAAGGGGTATACATAAATTAGAAATTTACAAAATAATATACATGATACCCACAGTGGGTCTTCCCACCACAAGAACCAACCATCTTAACTGACCAGCATGGGCCGACACAAAAAGACCCAATTTTTTTTTAAGATTTGGAAAGGGTGCAGGGTCAGTCCGCACGGTTTGGGAAACCATGCACTAACTATGCTGATCATTATTTGAACGTGCCTTCCTAGCACACTGACACTACTAATCATGCACAAAATGTGTGCTCAAACTATCTAGCCAAATTTCCAACCATTCTCCAATGACTCAATGGAAACCAACGTGAGAGGGAAAAACATTAGGCGATGACATGGGTACAAGGCCCTCTACCTATTTCCATCGAACGAGAACAACAGAAGGAAGATGATGAAACCATAGGTTTAAACTGTTCCTATCTTTCATACTGAGGATAGGACTTTGTACAAGTCTTTAAACGACACTGGTTTTTCCCCTGACTACGCGCCAGCTTCTCTCCGGGACCTATGGCTGGAGCTCAAAATATTGAAGCATCTTCGGCCACGCAGTTAGGCTGTTGAAACCCCTATGTGGAACTTCTTCTTTCGGTGCCACAAACAACTACACTGCATACCCTGATGGGTATATCAAGACATAACACACTCCATATCCCACTTTACCAAAACCAGACATTTCATTGAAACAAGGGATCAGAAGATGCACACACATCGCACCTTGTTTCTTTGGGTGAGAAACAATAGAAGGGAAAGACATGTATAAACACCTTCCTCTAAGATAGAGTATTTGATGTTTTTCCCAAGGGAGACACAATCCCAACATAACATAGAACCTTAAAGGATTGTGTGACCTTCACCTTTATGGTCAAAATAGCACACAACATCACAATGCGTCACCGAACATGACCCTGATGATTGATAGAAACAATACATGGAACGGGACCATATTCAAAGACCATAAACAACAGATAAGTCCAAAAAGTGGACACAATATCATATCATGACCTAAATCTCAAAATTGGTTGTTTAATAATAACTCTTTCTTCAAAGAAACTATAAAGAACCCAGAGGTCCTCTTAGACACCATCAAGACACTCATCTGTACTAACAACGAAAGAACACTCCCACCTTTGATGAATCAGGAAACTTAAGAAACTAAGTTCTCTTTCAACCTTCCACAAGCACTATCCCACTACAAGAGGATCCACAAATCAGTGAAATGAATGGGTGTAGACTCAATAAAAGAAATTTTCGATAAAATATTCTTTATATTGATCAACTGGAGGATTTTCCAATGGTGAAACAAAACGGTTTGCACTTCAGTTGTGCATTAACCCTTAATGGGGGTGTACCTTATCCAATGAGAGAACCAAAGGACCCAACCAAGCTGGTCCATTAGTCAAAACATGCCACAAACCAGATCCAAACACATTGAGGGAACCACCTTAAAGGCATCCCAAATTTTTTTTTTCAAAAGAGACCACTAATCGTCCCTACAACACCGCTTACCGACCAAACACAAACCCAAAACACAGTTCAAACAGAAGGGGTTCTTGAACTCAAAACCTCCCACAACATCAACATTTTTAAAAACCCATAATACAAACCATACCAAACTATTCATCAAGACATCATGTTTTTCTTTAAAACCAATTCTTTGAAAACAAACGGTTTAGCAGTAAGCGTATCCACCAATGGTACCCCATGGGCCTCACACATGCATGTTTTTGTGCCACACCGGGCACCCTCCTCATATCCATCCCAGCACTCATCCAGTCGTGCCATCAACCATCCATCATCCCATATAACCCCATGCATGTGGTCACTAATGGAAATACAAAAGGGTAAAACAAAACTTCCTTCCACTTTTCAAAAACAAAATGGTCAACAAACCCAACCTTTTTCTCAAAACTGCTAACAATGAGATCTAAATCCCAATTCACATCTTACAAAACATTTCATAAGGACACAACCATATAGAAAAGAACTCACTTTCAATTTATTCACATCAATTTCGAAACATATCATCCCATTAAAACACACTCTAATTGTTTAGAAAACTCTATTGGAGACGCTTTTAAAAAAACAAATTCAATATAGTTCCTGCTTTTAAAGAGGTGTAAGCACACCATTTTACTTTTCAAAACAATTCTGAAAATTCAGTTCCACCATTTCATAAACCAAACCATTCCCTCTTTCTTTGAAAATCATTTCATAAAAATGTTACGCTTCTTAAAACCAAGTCACCTTAAAACGAAAGTGCTAAGATTTCAAAACTAAAGCACAAAACAATGCAAGAGGAAACTAGTTTCGGTGGGTGACTTGGACATATGGTTGGCAGCAATATTCCAATCACTTCGCCGTCACAGAGATTATTCTAGGGAAATATCCATGACTCCACATGGCTTGCCAGGCCCTGCGATCTCACTGAGATTATTCTCCCAACTCTATTTTCATTTCCCATAGTCATCATTAAACCAAGAAAACCAAAGCACTCAAATAAGTACATACTTAACATGGTGACTTGAATCCCTTCATGAGGTGTGCTGGCTAGGCACACTACCCATGACTGAAATTTCAAGTCCCAAAAATCCTAGCTCCAGACTATGCTCACTCTTCCCCAAATAACATGACCCAAGGAGCGAACCTCCTCTGATACCATTTTGTCACAAACCGAATCTGGTCACCGCCAAAACCGGCACCAAACCCAGCCCGTGACATGACCCGAAGGGAGTTACCTATCCACACGGGCTGGCACAGGTGCCCGGGTATCATTAATATAGGTTTGGGAACGATTTACCCGAGTATGAAAGAATAAAACATTAAAAACATTCCATAATATAAATCTGAAATTTTTGAGCCAAAGAAGACTTACGTGAAAACCATAAATGAGTACATTGGTTTAAAGATTATACAATTGGTCCAAATAAAAATAATTATAGCATTAAGACAGCCCCAAGGACTCCACACGACAAGGGGTCATCGCCCCCAAGCTATCTCCACAACTCCGCACCAAGAATGGGAACTAACACCATGAACCGCCATCACCCTTAGCCTTTCCTTTACCTGAATCAAACATAACCAAGTCTACATAAACCCAAGGTGTGTAAGTAGGGTGTGAGCCTAAGCCCAGTAGGATACCACCCAATGATTCCAAAGTGTAAGAAATACAATGTGAAAAAGCAAGCAGTTTTCAAACGCAAGGAAAAGTAGTGTTCAAATTTCAAGAAATGAAACCTCTAATTGAAAATAGTTTTCAATCCAAAATTTTTAGAATACTAACACATTAAAATTGAAATGATAGATACTGTAATTTACTTCCAAAAACACCCTAAGACATGGGTAGATACTACAAATCCAATGAGCAACAACATTGGGAACACCCCTAGGCACTAGGTTGTCTTGGGCCCTATGTACCTCGTACCTCGGTGTAATTTAATCATAGAAAAATATTTTCTCGTGCACGAGCCACTAGTAGGGAACACACCCATAACCTAGTGGTCCCCAATAATCATTCACATAGTTTAGTTAGAGTTGTCGTTATCCAAATTCTAAGTGAAATAGGGACAAAACCCATCCGGTCCACTAGCCGTACTAGTACAAATCCGCCCCACCTAGGTACCCGGGCTTCCCCTTTTGTGCTCAATCAATTTCAGCATGCAACATAAATAAATTTTCATATAAAACACAATCACTGGTCAATCACAACCAATACAGTAGCTATCACATTTTATACCACTTAAAACACGCAACAAAACACTTAGATTTTTCATAAAACAATTCCTCAAAATCTCGTAGTGTTTCGGACACAAAACACCTTATAAACCTCACTTGCATACTATGTGCACATATTTAAGTTTCCAAAACATAAAGGAGATCCCGCTACATTTCAGTTAAAACACAAAATCATTTTTAGGGCAACCCTATATAGTTCAAGAAACGACATCATTGCAAAGTCTCCATTTTTACACAACACAACTCTTAGAATTTCATGTGGCTCACAAACACCATTAAAACCAGATTTTTCAGCAACAAACACAAGGTAAAATCATTAAAAACAGTATTTTTATCCCTATTATACTTCAATAAAATCAACTAGTTACTTATAGGGTATCCCCAATTAAACTAATAATACATTTCTATGAAAAACACCCAATTTCACATGAAATTGGCCTTTAGGATTCATTTTAAAAACAAACACCACTAAAACTTTATTTTTCAGAAATAATAAAATTTAATAAGCATGAAAATACAATAAAAACAGTATCCAATTCACAAAGATTTCATACACAATGGAATCACCTACCAAAACCAAGGAAACCCTTGAATCCTTTGTGCGAAAACTCAAACGCACCACCGCCGCACCTCAAGAAAGCTAAACCAGACCTAAAACCAGAATTTCAGACCATAAAACACAATATAAAACCTTAAATTTTAAACCCTACTTCCTGGAAATTAGTAAATGCAATTATAATGGAAGAAACCCTAACTAAATTGGATGTACCCCTAAACAATTTGAAAGAAGAAAGGAGGAGAACAACATACATAAAATATCTTGTAGAAATCGCCCCCCAAAATACCAGTAGCTGATTTCACAAATACTCAAAACTTCAAGGTCGGTTCGAACAAGAATAGGTAGATCATTTAGGAATTTGAATGGGGGGAAATAGTAAGAATCGAAGGAGTTATGAAGGAAACAAATTACCTTTATAAATCTTCCCGAAATTTGAGTTCTTAAGAGCTTTCGACCTAAACCGAGATGAAAATGAGCCTAAACGAGTGTGGGAGGATATTGGACTCGCGGCTGGGTTCAAGGGGCGTGTTTGGGGCTTGGAATCACCGAAAACCCCTTAAAAATGAATAAGTTATTAACTAATCAAATTTTATTTTTAAAACTGGAATTGGGATTTCGGGCAGGCCCAATCCCTTAAATAAAAACCCATATACACCTTGGTTATGGATTTCCAAAGGCTCCAAATTTTAATTGTGGTGTTAATATATTAGGGGAGGAAATTTAGGAGTTGGAATGAGTGAAAAATATTAAAAAATGAATATGTTATAAAAGAAACAAAATTTATTTTTAAATCTGGAATTGGGCTCACGGTTTGGCCCAATTCATGAAAACTCACCTATTCTCCATAAAAACTTTGGAAACCCCCCAAAACAAAGAATTAATGGAAATTAAAATAAAAATACATTTAAAATAATCTATGTATGTGACAGTTTATATAGTGAATTAAAAGATGATTATTGAGTAGAACATGTGGGTATTTTGGTTCATAGATCAAATAATTATTGTCTCTTGTCTTAGTGTGTCAACTTCCATTTATAGGAAGCGACATTTTTGAGATACCCTTGAGATGGGAAATATCTATGTTGTTAGTGGTGATAGTATTGTTTTCTATCATTCGTGTGGTATATATAGACGTGTGATGAATCCTTTTGATTGAGACATAGTTAGGTACCAATATTATTGATGGATGAGAGATATACAACAAATATTATTGATAATACATCCAAAATTTAGTGGATGGGATTAAACAACTACTCTACGATCCAAAGTAGGTGTTACATCCCCCCAAAAAATCTAAATAGAGAATTTCCAATCCATCAAGAATTGTTGGTGGTCCTAATTAAGGTACCCAAAAACCATTATAACCTATGTAATATATTATTATTTATGTGTGCATTGATTCTATGTAATAAGGATTTAGTTTAGGCTCAATATATTTTGTATAGACTATAATGGAGGAGAAGAGTGTCTGGACATTTATGGTGATATGAATGATCCTTTTTCCCTTATAATAGTATCTTATCATTATTATTTAGTCGAATAACATGGTTTTATATATGTACTAGTTTTGGATATCCTTGAGCTCATTTTTATGTTCTCTAATTGCATCATAGCACTAAATACTTTCATAGGATATAGGTCCGAGAATTTATGAATGTGAAAGGAGTTCCCTAAATATTTTTTATTTTCACTTCATATTGGTTCTTTTATAACTCGATATGATTATTTTTTATTACAAAGATATAATAAATTTTATAGTTTCTTATAAATCTTTTTTTTTATATATTCATAGGGTTAACTTCACATTAGTATAGGGATGTTTTTTTATTCACGTGGTTGAAAGGGATTCCTTGGAGAGATGAGATGGACCAAAGAATCACGGGGTAAGTGAAATGGATTCCAAAATTTCTAGTTTATACCATTATTATCATTGATTGTGTCAAAACAATTTACCACATGTGGTTTATTATTTCAAGGACATTTTCCCATATGACCTTTATAGTCTAGCATTATAGAGAGAGTCGGAATCAACTATATATCTAGTTATAGGATCAGCTTTAGTATCCATTCCTCATTATAACATGGATTTTAGATTGCATCATGGATAAAGAGGTAGCGTGAGGACGTAGACACCAAAGGGTTTATATGACCTAATACTTCATGGGTTTTGAGAATTTTTTAAAATGGTAGATGGTACCAATAACCGATGTGTTGATTATCAAAAAATTACACAATTGATATTAATGAATCGATATATATTTCCAAGAATATATTTCCATTTTCATGAACACTAAGTAGATAAATTGGTGTCAAAAACTTATTTGGGATTAGAATATCACCAAGGGATTTTTTGTATTATAGACATATATTATACAACCTTTCATAGTAGTTATGGTCTATATTAGTTAATTGTTATGTCATTAGATATCACATAATTTTATGTTGTTTTTATGGAACTGATATAATATTTTCTATACATATCTAGATTAGTTTGTATTTGTATATGGGAAAATAATTTTGATTATTCTCACAATAAATATTACTATTCCAATCATTTAATATCATTTTGGATTCACTAATAGATCATCAGTGATATTCGTGGATTATAAATTTTGAGCATTTGGAATGATAATATAAAATTTTTGGGTCATATTATCTCTAATTCAAGAGTATATGCTCAGACAATGAAGGAAAGGACGAATTTTTAATTATATAATCACATTAATTTCAATAAAAATGGATTTTCTCTAAGAAATCATGATATTATTGGCTTTTAACATTTGAAATATAATGGTTAGAAACACCTATGATGGGATTGTATATGGAGGGTTTTGAATTTTGTATGTATATATAACTTCGTGATAGCCTTTTAGGAGCTTAATGGGAGATTGACTTCAGCAATAGTCCAAAATCTACCAGATAGGGGAGGGTTATACACTATGTATTGTGATGAAACTGGTTTCAGACTAGGTGGTATTTTGATGTAGGAGGATACATGCATAGAATACTTTCTTTATCTGTTGTGGCCACATGAGATGAATGACTAGACACATGATCTTGAGTTACATATATTGGTTCATGATTTTCATTTTCATATAAAATGTGGAATGATATTGATTTGTGTGGTTTTTACGGACCATAAAACCATCATGTACATATTCAAATGACATGATCTAAATTTTGGGTAGCAAATTTGGGCTAATTACATATATTCTTTTGACATCGATCTAGACTATATGTTTTGAATGGTAAATGCAATTGCTTACGAACTAATAATTAGGTCTCAGTAACTGGTAGTTTAGGTGTCCATTAGAGAGAGGTGGCTAATGAATTTGATTTATTCTATGGACATGGAAGTGTAGGAGATTCATGTCCACACATTGCATTCATTTTTAGTGACTTACACAATATTTGGATAGAGTGGGAATGTGGAAGCTATAATATTTTTATCAACTATTATTATACAAGTTTGTGGTAGGTGAGTGACCACCTCTTAAAATAACTATATTTGAGGATGATGTTTTGTGTGTTCGTAGACATGTTTCGGTGCCAACATACATACAGGATATACTGATGCTGGAATTTGATTCCTCATTTATTGTAGTGTATCTTGATGTTACCATATGCAATCATCATTTTCTGCAATGAGCTATGTGTATATTTCTCGATGGTTTTTTCTAGTGTGGTTTGGTTTGGCCTAGTGTGTTTCAATGTGGTTCTCTAATTTTGTTCATGATGAAGGATAATTGTAATTTGTAGTTTTTATCAATTATCATCACATGAAAAATGTGTCAGTGCAAAACAACTACCTTCTTCAATATATTGATTATTTATTTGATCAATTGAAGGGTGAATGATTGTTCTCAACGGTTGAATTTTGGTCAGTATATCATCAGGTTTGTGTGAAGGAGGAGGATATCCCAAAAACTTATTTTAATTGTCATCATGGGAATTACGTGGTTATTATGATTTTATTCAGTGTATTGAATGCTCCATCTATATTCATGGTGTTTGTGAATATTGTGTTCTGTGAGATCCAAGATATGATTTTTGCGGTCTTCATAAATTAAATATGTGTTTACTCCTTGTTCGGTGAAGATTTTATAGAGTATATACATGGTAATTGGGGTGTTCTCCATTATGACATGTTTTTTGGGATGCTGTCGAAGTGTGCATTTTGGGCACGAGATGTCAGTTTCATAGGGCATGTTGTAATCGGACTAGGATTGGATTTGGATATTTAGATAGTATAGGTGGTTATATCGTGGGTATCCCCTAAGATAGTGGAATAAGTTATACGTTTTCCGTGAATTTTGGGCTATCATTGGATGTTCTTTTATGATTTCACTTGGGCTATGACTCCTCTGACATAGTGGACATGGATGGATAAAGTGCTTGTGTGGAATGTTCAGTGTTAGTAATCATTTGTGTATTTAAATGAGAATGTGTTTAGTGCATCAATTTTCTATATGCCGATAGAAGGTGTTCTGTTTTAGGGGTTTTATGATGCATCACATATATGGTTAGGCTGTGTTCTGATGTAACAATGTTCATTTATTTCTTATGGGTCTCCACATTTACGTATCAATTAGAGAAATTATGCCATTGTTGATCTCATGTTATCATCAGTGGTATTTTCATTTAATTTTTAGAGACATTACCTAATTGGTGATCTTTTTTGGGTTTTCACTGATAATAAGAGCAAGGTGTACGTTTTCTCCCAGCATGAGTTGAACTTTGGACAATATTGGTGGATGTAGGTCTTAAATGACTATGAGTTTTAAATTTATTATATACATGTAAAGGGGAATGTTTTATCCTATTAACTAATCTGGTAGTCACGTAGTGATGCAGTGCATGAATCAGGTGATTCATGGAGAGTGATATAAGACCTTGCAGCATTACATTTGGAATTGGGATAATTTTTGGGAAAAGATTGACTTTTTAGATGATGGTGTAGTCATATCTATTTTATCTGTTAGAAGAATCTTTTTTTGGGGATTTAGAGGTGGATATTGGGAGTGAATTATTTATTTGTGTAGATCCCCGTAATGGTTGGACTGAGGACAAAAATCAACATGTGTTGTTTCAGGGAAGTTTTTTTCTTCCTTTAGTGATGCATGAGATGGTTATATGAGAGTATCAAAAATCATCATTAGTGGTATATCATTTTTTAACCAAGATGTTCTGATCCTTGGGAGTTTAGTTTTGGTGGGCTGTATTGATGTGTGAAATATTTGAGTTTATGCCTCGATGATTGGTACTCTAGAAGTTGAAGGCCAACAACCGAGTTCCGGTTAGTTTTCACCAGAGGCTAGATATCCCTTAATAGAAGTGGGAGTACATATCTATTGACTTTATTAACTTTTTACCTCTAGATCGGGGAGGCAAAGGCAATATATGTGTGGTAGTGGTTAAATTGAAAAATCATCCCACTCTTAAAGCAGTTGAGGAGCCAATCTCTGTGGAGGTTTTGTTAAGGAAATATCTAGAGGAGGTGGTGAGACTTTATGGATTCTCGAGGAAAATAATTTCAGACCGAGATCCTTATTTTTCCACTAGGGTGTGGATAGGTTTCTAGTATTCTTTTGTATATCATATATGACATTTATCTTATTTTAATCCTTATTAGAATGGTTATATACATAAAACCATCAATAATATTGATGACATTTTGTTATCTTGTGTCTTATATATGGGAAGAATGTGGATTCTGAACATACCCTTGGTAGAGTTTTCTTAAAAATATATTTTCTATACCACAATCGGTATGTCACCATTTGAATCCATGAATGGTATACATTTCAATTATATTTTGTTCTTGACTAGGGTAAATGAGTTGGTAATTCTTGGGATAGAATTGGTAAATTATATGACATAGATAGTTCAGGTAATTTGTGAGAGGATGAAGGTATAAAATGATCATCATGAGTCTTATGATGATCATTGGAGGATAACAATAGATTTTTACATTGGGGATCTTGTTTTTATGATTCTAACTTCCTGTTATGGGCTAAAAAGGATCAGTCATGGTACTAATTATTCTACTGTGTTTTTTTGGGATTTTTGTGGAGTTGTCTCAAGTGAGAGCCATGCCCTATCAGGCATCACATCCCCAAAAGAAAATCCAGATACATGATGTTATTTATATTTTGTATCTACATTTCTATCATCATCATTTCCATCACATAATCTATTGGGAATAGATCTAGGTTGGTGATGATGTCAACTTCAAGGAGCAGCCTATTGAGATCTAGTACTTTATGGAGATGTCATTTTGAGAGTATTTTTTCCCTCGGTTCATGCCTTCTAGTAGAACGGTTGTGTGGAGGAGAATATATAGGATCATCATTACAAAATATCTACTCAGTACCCAAATATATTTGATGTTTATCTATTCTCTTATTACGTTTATTGTTTGGTGGTTTTATAATATTTCCATTTTATAGATGGAATTATCTAATTTGTGGTTGTGGAATGAACTCTTTTGATAGGCATCCCCCTAAGAGAATATTTAGTTATTTGTTATGGTAGTTTTTTAGATTCAAATTGTTTATTTTTCATGCAGTTTATCATCAGTGGTGGAAGAGCTTTGAGAAGTATCTCGCAAGGTGGTTCTTCGGACCCTTATCTATTTTCCCTCTAGTTTGGTTTTGGGTTTTATAGGTTGACAGTAGTCTGAGTGGTATCTAATGTTATGGTGCTGATGTATCAAGTCCATTAAATTGTGTAAATATAGTGTTTCAGGTGTTTTTGGATGTTAATGAAACTTATATCCACATGTTTTCCAAGATATTCAATTTTGTGATTAATATATCTAAAATGGTATATCATTCCAATGGCAACTTGTTCAAATGGAAGATTGTTAAAATGGTTTCATAAAAAACACTGAATCGCTGCATGATAAATCACTACATGGTATCTCACCAAACATTCACTCATCGAATTTTGGCTTGCTGAATGGTGACTCACTAACAAGTGACTTGCAGAATAGTGGACCACAGAATGGTGACTCAGAGAAGGTGACATACTAAAAGGTAGTTCACCAAATGTTCACTCATCCAAAGGTGACTCATCCAATGACGAGTCTTCTATATATGACTCATCCAATAGTGAGTCACTCAATGTATAATCATCCATTAATGAGTCATCTAAATGTGACTCATCCAATGTTGACTGGTCTGACAATGACTTCTCTAACAGTGCCTCATCAAATAGTGAGTCATGGTCTGGGTTTCTATATTCGTATAGTTTTCCACTTTTTATATTAATTTTGACTTAAAATTAAATAAAATACTTTTCTTTTTTTTATTTAAGTCTTATTCAATACAGATAACTCGTTTTTAATTTTAATTATGGGTCTGGGTGACTTTACTTGATCAAAACGTGTAAGATGGGCCAGATCATCCTTTAATAGAAAATATAAACCGTATATTAAATTACTGATCAATTCTGATTTTAAAAAGGTAAATTATATCTTCATATATCATTCTTCTTTATTATTATCATTGGTACATGATTCCTAGATTTTATCCTTCTGTAGGGGTTGTGTGATCGAACTTTAATCCTCAAATTGTCTTCCCGTGTATTATGTTGTTGCATACGCACCCCATGCTTTGGTGCAACTAGGAAGTGCTGATCAGTCAACCATATTAGTTAGGTTATAACTCTGTTTTTCTAGTCTCATAGATATATTTTCCTCCAATTTCAACTTTCCATGTGATTTCATGTGATCTCCACATTTTAAATGGATATTTCATAGGTGTTAGTTGATGCAGTTTTTCTGCAATGTCCTATGGTTGATAAAGTCAATGCAGGAGAGGTGATGGTGATCTGATGTATTGATCATTCACATGAAAAAAAGATGAAGATATTTTTACAAAAGTGATTCATTTATTCTCTATATAATTATGAACAACCATAGATATAGTAGGATTTAGTAAATGGGATCACCATAAAATTGACATAATAAAAATATGAATTAGATTCAATAATTGGTTCCGATTGCTTATTGATGTTATTGAATCATTTTTTCTAGATAGATCTTCATCTATGATTTTAATGATAATCACATCATTCTCGATAGAAATATGACATGAATGTAAAGCCAAAATTATTTTACAATTAATTAGATAACTATTTAAGGGGAATGTTAATGAATATGGTTGTTTTAATGTAATTTGATGATAATAAAACTGATAAATGAATTCATATTAAATAAAAGTTGTTAATGAACCTTTAGAATGCTGATGCATGTTTATAAAATAACATAAATCTTGTTTAATTCATTATTTAAATAATTGTGATAGCTTCTGATAGCATGTTACATAGGTTTCATGTAGTTGGAAGCTGTTAATAATGAATCAGTTTGATCAAGAAAGAATAATGAATCGGTTTAATCAAGAAAGAATAATGAATCAGTTGTGTGATAAATATATTTCATTATGGGGTTTCAGTTTCCCACTTTCTTATAGAGTACATGTACCTTATTATTTGGAGAGATGAGAGCTTGTCATTTGTGAATGAAGAATGCATTGTTTAGGTCCAAGAGGCTTGTTTTTATGTTTGTCTTTTTCCTACACCTTGTGATTTGATATAAGCCAAGGATATCTAACCCTGGAAGTTTTTTTGGTATGTGGGGTGGGGAGGCACATTATTTGTAGATGCAGTTAACCCCTAGAGTGGAGAGACGCATCGGTTTCTTCATGTATTGTTGGGATGACATAAAATATAATTGAATGGGTTGAATCTATACCTATCTGTTGAAGTGAATTTGTGTTATTGTTGAATTTTTTGTTTTTTGTCAACATTACATTCCCCACTACTTATGTTTTATGGTTTTTTTTATTTTCATTCTATAATAGGTTAATACATTTAGGTTATTCCATTTTATTTTTTATGTTTACCTTTGTGGGGGTGGATTATTCTATGATCCATCTATAGGTTGCATAGACTAGACATGTAGCTCATATACACTCTATGGTTATCCCCTTATGTTTGGTATATTATAATTTTTTTCTCCAATACCTAGAAATTTGGAACATGATGAAATTTTCAATAAATGGATGAATGTGTAACCCATGGGGTTGGAGATTTCTGGGATACAATGATGAGGTAATATTTCTGTGAGGTTGTGGACGTAGTTTGTTAATGCCTAGGGGGCAAGGATTTTGGTTTGAATGATAATGGAATTAAAGTGGAATTGATGATGCTTAATAATTGGTTAATTAATTAATTAATGTAAAGTGAAACTGATAAAAATTGATAATGGAATATAATATAAATCTTTAAATGGATGTGTGCTTACAGTGTATGTAGTCTTACCAGTGGAACTCGATAGTCTTAGAGCTGTTAGATTCTATTGAAACTAAGACAAGGTTACTCCAATATTATGGTTGAGTTATATATTATATTATTTATCTTTTGGGATTCTATATAATACTCTACCCTTTAGATTATGAAAATAGATTCCCTGGTGATTCTGATCCCGGGATATGTTTTCCCCCACATTCACGTGGGAGGATGGTTGGATAAGTACCCCCTTTCAACCCACTCTAATATCATGTTTGTTACATATGATTGTATGTAAAAAAATTATTTTTCCCACGTATCTGTGTAGATGGATTTAATTAATTTGGGTTATTTCACACACATTTACTAGATACAGTTTCATACGGACTACTATAGGTATGATGTGTATAGGATGGGATGGATTTAGAATCCTTACTCGGTGTATGGGCTCTAATGGATAATAGTATAAAACTCCATGTATGGTACACATTATATGAGACACCATGTCTCATAGAAACTACCTGGTTACATTTGGTTATATGGACATTGTGGTTGTGTTGCATGAGGTGTAAATTGCGATGCTTCACAAAAGTGACGTCGGGATAGCTTTTGGAGAGAGATGCTAATGATGTGAGGTGTTGGTGAAAACCGAAAAACTAATAGCGAGGTGGTAGAGTGGTACCCATGATATTCTATATTATATAATATTCACTTATATGTGATACTCTATTAGATAATCCATGCTTAGAATTTGATCATATTATACCTACTTAGGTTACAAGATAGTTTCACTTCTTATTCACTATGCATTAGAATGTTTTCATTAGTTGTTCATGATAGTTTCAATGGTATATCCTACAGATTATACTTTTATACTCATTCTATGTATATATATATAAATTTTTTATTTCATTTGGAGTTTTTTGGATATCAGGCTAGTTACTACTAGCATGGTGTTTTTCAAGAGCTGTTAGGGAATCATGGTCACAAATTTTTTTTACTTTCTATTAGTAGGTGATGTATTATCATTTATTTGTATTAGTTATTTCATGATATTACATATTTACACTTGGGTTTTTTTACTTTTATTATGATAAGGAATTGGTTGGTGTCTATCGTTTCTCTCTCTTTTGTTTTCTCTTAGAGGTTAATTCTTCCTATCTCTCTGTTTGTTATACCCTTGGTGCTAGTTTCCAAACTGTGGCCAACAGACATGGGAATCTAGGGTCATTATCTAAATTCTCACATTTCTGGCTTAGGAGGGGAACACATTTTTTGGACGGTGTCATGACACCACCACAACCATATTGTTCTTTTATGCATGTTAGTGTATTGACAAATTAAAATAAATTAGTTTCATGAGAAATCAAATTTTACTCCTTTTCATATGTTTCATTAAATTTATTTATGTTAGCCTCTTATGGTTTAGGTATATCTCACATATTTCATTGTAGAGACAATGAATTAATTTACAAAAATAATTGTTGACATGTCCTATATCAGGATCGTGACATGGGTAGTTTATTAACGACTCTTCATCTATCGTGATTCATAAAGATGTAACATTATAATTATATATATAGATAGAACCCATCAACATAATATATAGTTAAATTTATACCACAAATATATCATTTCAAGTATTTATTTTAAATATAGGTGCATTGACCTATCTCTTTTTCAATTATTAAAAAAATTATTCCAAACGTAATACCCATGTATTATTGGGTAACAAGTTAGAAATCAAGATTATTCTCTTCAAATCATGTATAGTTATGTTACAAACCTATGAAAATACATACTTCAGTTATGTTCATTGTTAGTGTCTATTTATTAAATTCATTTTTCAAATATGATAAAAAATATTCTATCCCTGGAAGCAATATAGTAATGAAATGACCCATTTTCAATCAAGTATTTCCAATTTATAAATATCAAATATAATTTTTTCATCTATGAGTATCAATAATGACATATAAGTGATTATCATACACATAATTACATTTATAATATATCGATATAACATTAATTAGTAATAAAAAATTACATTGAATATATTATATTAAAACTATATTTATTAGATCTGTATAAATACTGGGAAAGTAAGGTAATCCAAAAGGATGTTTTTTTAAAATCATAATATCAATACATCATTCAAAATTATATCTTCAAAATATGTTCATACATTATGAAAAAATGATAATTTCCCTAGCGAAGGTTAGTCATTAGAAAATATTGAACTCCGTGATATTGACTGAATAATCATCAATTTTAGGAATAAGATTAATTTTCATAATTATAAAATAATTGGTTTCTCTATAATCAATGCATAAGCTCATGGATCCATATTTATTCATAACAAAAATAACATGAGCTCTCAATGGTGATAAACTAGTTCGTATAAATCATTTATAAAACTAGTCCCTTAGTTATTTCTTCAACTCCACTAATTCTACAGCGGTCAGTATATGGGGTATATTTTATATTGGTATTATAGTTAGTATTCAATGAATTTATGAATATCAACATCACTCCATGGTGGATATACATTAAATTATAAGGAAAAACATTAATACATTACATTATAATAGGAACTTATTCAGTTCTAAATTTACATTATCAACATGTAGGTTGGTTCTGGTATTATTTCCATTGAATAACAATATGTATAGCTATATGGTTGTATAAAAACATTACTTAGAAGATGAATTAAATCCTATAACTATAAAAATGTCCACATATTCACAAAAAACAATATATTCCTTCTCTTTTCAATAACATGTTTCAAAATATTTAGAAATACAGTCAATTGTATTATTTATATTAAATTCAACCATCGGAAAAAAATAAATTCGTAAAATAATGAATTTTTATTTTTCAATGATTCTGACAACCTGAAACAATCATATTATACTGATATTTACATATTGAGTTATTTTATAAAAAAATCCTCTTGATGTTCTGTGGAATGTTATTATTATTTTTAAATATAAATGTTATAAATGAGTTTTGTGATTTAGAATAAAATAAAAAAAGTTTCTAAATATTAGTTTATGTTAAATTTACATTCCATAATATCTTTGGGAACATTATCCTCATCAACATTGTTACCACAATCCAACATTTTTACCCTTATATTAATCTACACTCTGTTCCCTTGAAGCCTTTGAAACGGGTTTGAATAATTTCTAATTTCATTATATGTGTAGAATGAAATTTATTTGGAATACTTCATTAACTAATATTAATTGGATATATGTCCCTTTTCTTCAAACTTTTAATGTGCTCCTATGCCCTTAAACCATTTTCAATCATTATTAATTCAATTGTTTTCACATGAGGGGAATTGATTAATTTTAATATTCTTCTTCTAAGGGTATCATTTTTTTGGAGTTTTTCTAAGAAAATATTTTATATATTTTTCTTAAATATATATAATTCAAAAAAATAACCTTTCTGTTTAGACTGAGAATAATGTTTTTATATCATATGATGGAATATTTCTTCAAACTAGATCCATTCAAAGACACATGTTAATCAAATAAATTAAATGGTCAATCATTATTTCCACAATTCATTTGTAATCCGTAAAATATAAAGGTGATTTTTTAAATATAGGATCATAATGAATGCCAAATTCATCATCCGTTTTATTTATGCGGCTGAACTTTCTCTCAGTTTCATTTTCTTTCCCATAATAGAAATATTTTTCAAGTAAAATTACATTAATGTCTCTCCATTCTATGTGTTCTAAATTATTATTCCTCCATAGTATTAAAGATCAATGACCAAAATTTATAAACCTTTATTTTTAGAGAATATGATACATGTAAATAAATTCCTTTTTATCAAATTAAATTTCAATAAATATATTTTCATGGGACTAAATCTATTGATCATCTACTATTTGATAAGTATTCCTACTATAATATGGTGGATTCTTTATAAAGAAGATATCTAAAATAGGTGTATCATTTCATGTATAATACTTTCACTCCATATGTTCTTGGTTGTCAATAACTATCTATGAGATAATCCCCAATATATATTTTATCTCTTATGTTTTTCCCCAATTTGAATTGGAATTCTCAACAGTAATCTTTTTATATTAGATATGAGTATTGACTCAATTTCATCAAACATGATCCAATTATATGAAATGGAATATAAATTATTATCTCCTGTCATTTAAAATAACAAATCTTATTATTTAATTATAAATTATATTTAAGAATGATCATAATTTTAAAATTTATTGATATTTTTAGAAACCCAAAATTCTAAAGTACAACATTGTATTCAATAGTGTTTATGACGTGAAACACCAAGTGTAAAAAGGGAATATATTTATCAAATACAATAAAATATTAAATAAATATATTATATTTTATAGTGTTTAATCCACACAACACTGATTTTTCTTGCATTACATAAAAATGTGGCCTTCCTCGATAGTGTGTGTTACACACAAGACTGAGGTTAACAAAATAACATTGTATAATTAGAATTTTATTATTCCATATAGGTTGATATAAAGTTTTTCATAATGATAAAGGATTAAAATAGTTTTAACTAACATATGAAAATTTATTATTAAAATTAATATAATATTAATTATTATTTCTGTTTAACGAGATATGAAAACATGAACCGAATCGATATAACAAGAAATATTATAATTTTTATGACTCAAAAAGAGTTTTTTCATAATAAAAATAATTAATTACAATTATTTAATAATTGCATATTTATATATAAATCTTTTATAAATTCAATAAAAAAATATTATTCATCTATAAGGTTTGAGAGGCATAATATAAGAACAAAAAAAATATCACACACAAAAAACTACATTTATATTATTCCAATTTTACAGCCATTAAAAGGAGAATAGATTTTCAATATGAATTTTGAAACTTAAAATGATATAATATGTCAAAATAAAATTTATATTTGAAATTGAAACAAAAAAATTAGGAATGTTTGAATTATTGATATTTTTCAAAAACATTTCATTTTTAAATTAATGGATAAAAATTCTAAATTTTAGTTCAAAATTGCGTTTTAATATAATTTATTTTCAAAGATAAATCATATATTAAATTGGTTATAATTTTTAATATGATTATATGTTTTTTTATTTCTATGTTGGTTATAGGAATCAAATTCAATTTTAAATTAATTGTAAAACAAATTAAGCATCCTGATGATTTTACATTATCCACCTATATTATCATCCCACCGACCGGATTAAATTTTATTCATTTCCAATCACATATCTTATTTTAATTTAGTAACATGTCTTCCATATTTTTAATCCCCATAATTTATAATGTGTAATGAAAAAAAATTAACCAAAATATTAGTGAATGGTATTAAAAGTAATTTCAACGACTAATTTTCATTTAAGATTAATAGGGAACAAAACATTAATATTGCTACCCAATATGACCAATAATATTTCCCAAGTTCTGTTAACTTGAAATCTATCTCCCCTATAGTATTTTCTCTTAAAATTGGACCATTATTGGAATCACATGAATCATTAAAAATGTTTGTATAATTCCATTATCGAAATATTACATGAGCCCCAATCCTCTTCTACTATAATAGGCCAACACATCCCCACATTCAAAAAATTTCTCAAAACATTTATTCATAAAAAATATCATACAAATTAGTTTCCCAACAGAAATTCCGTACACATTTAATTATTCCCTTTTGGATGAAATACATCCAACTATTCCCTTTTGTATAAACCAAAAATAATACCCCAATATTTTTGGTAATTATTTAAAATGATCTCATTACTTCAATTACATATCCTTCTCTACAAATAATTTTCATCCATGTTCATATAATAATAATATATTGATAAATATAGTAGGGTGTTATAAATATGTAATTTCTTTACCAACACTCACACTCACATCAATCTAATGGATAAGTATATATTGTTTATGTGGTTGGAGAACTATCGCCTCATGAAAAGATGATTGTTCATTATTCATTTTCCAGCTATAATGGTGGTCATTATGATGGGCACTATTTTTATATAAGTTATATATGATATGCATTATTAATTTATTACTCTATAATTATTTCCAAAAAATGAACCTTATGTATTATATTTTGTTTAAATAATATATCATTGATTCTGGTAGTGTGTACTAACACCCCCTAAATGAGATGTAATTCATTCACACTATACATGGACTGTATAAAAAATGGATTAAAAAAAATACTTGACATAAAAAACTTCATTTTAGATTAATTTTATAATTACCTTTGTGTAAATATAATATTTATCGTTTTCATTATTACATATTATAACACATAAAAAGTGATAATGTCATTCATGGACTTGTGAACTATAACTTCCTCAACACGATGTTGTTCATTTTTATTCAAAAAAATTATATATATATATATAAAATTAAATAATATATAATTTTTTATATAATTATCATTACAGAACTATATAATTTTACATACCTTACTTCTATAACAATCATTGCAAAATTAGAATGTTACTAATGCATACGTATGGACTACCATATCCATGATGGATATATAGATTAATTTTTCATAAAAATATATAATGATTGTTTTTGAAATTATAATTTATGTATAAATATTATAATAATTTCATTATTATTATTGTGTAGATGTTATTTAATCACCCATTTAATGATAGTGAACCAAAAAAAAATTATTGGACACACAAACCAAATTTGGTCAAATAACCGACATAATCATAATTGTTTAAGTAGTTTTATACAATATTGTATTGACTGAAATAATAGTAAATGATATACATGAAAAAGATTCTAAAGAAATTAGATAATTAACATTAGTTTTTTATACAATATGTTAAATTATGTTCAACTGAAAGGAATCACGAGATAATGGATTTTTATCTCTCTTTTTACTTTTTATAGATAACTGACATGTTCACCAGTAACTTTTTTTTGGTGAATTTTATACCCATTTTTATATATCATATCATTAATTAAATTATATTAATGGAATTTAAAACATTCTTATAATATTATTCATCATGAGTTTTATGATTTAACATGTTTCAAAGTGGTATGGGAGTGTTTGGAATTGTTATAGATTATTCTCATCAATAAAAACATCAATGATATTAAAATAGTATTTCAGTTAAAGGAAAATTATATGAAAATTTTTCAATACATCCTTTAAATTTACCACATATTTTTATTATTCACCATTTTCAATTTTTAGTACATAATTCTCCATATTTGATACTAAAAATGGAATAGAAAATATTTTTCTGAATACTCAACTTTGTTTCACTATTTTGTTAGAGAACCTTTTTTCATCTAAAAACATGTTTTGTTAAAATGATTTCAAAATTCTTAAATGATTTAGTAATGGAATTTTATCCCTTTTATTATTTTACTTATGTTTTCAAAGAATATTTTGTCACTTTTTGAACAATGAATTATTCTAACCCTTAAACGTGAAAAATGAATGTTCTTTTACCTCGTACGAAATGTACGTATTTACTCATCATCATTTCATAGAATATTCCATTAAATTCTTAAATGGATACATTTAAAGTAAATAATTTTGAAAGTGAATTCCATACAATTTTTTTTTCAAAAGGTATCAAAAAAATTTTATTTCCCTAAACAAATGATTTAAAATAAATTTTTATCGAATATCTATTCATTAACCAAAATATCTAAATTTTTATTCCATATGGGATATGTTTTATTGATAACTCTATTGTGGTTCTCTAGATTGGTTAAAGAAATATTTTATCATGGATTTTATTCAAATTCAATTCTTACATTACTTTTTAAGTCCACTGAAATTGTTAATTGTTTTATGATCATTAGACACTTAATTTCACCAAAATTGTCCATTTCATTTATCATGTATATTACTATTTCCTATAGTGAATAAAATTTTTCATATGGTTCCTATATTGATAGGTTTGTTATTAAATATGAAATTATTGTTAAATTTATATGGTTTATTCTGTAAAAATATTTGATAAGAAATAATATTTATTAATTAAATTAATTAAGTAATATGAAGAATGATTAAGATATGAAATGATGAATGGATCCCATAATTTATATAAATCATATGTTTATAGATAGGTTCTCATGAGATAAACTTTTTGCACAAATTAAAGCGGCTACAATCTATATTTTTAAACTATTTAGATGATGGATCTTGATTGTATAGTTTGTCATGTGTTTGAGACATTACATCCAATAATTAAGAATTGCCTTTATTTTGATTCATTATTAATTATCCATGAGTTTTTTTATTAATAAATATATGGATGACTTTAATTAATATTTCATTGATTAAATGTCATGTGTTTTCAGTTTCAAACCTTACAATATTTATTTTTTCTAATCTGGTTACATTAAAGGCTGGTGTTTCCATTTATTACCTTTATATACTATTTCTGAACGTCCTTTATAGTATGTATATTACATTGTAACATTGTTCTAATATTTACCATTACATATTTATTATTGTCATTTATTCATTATTCAATCCCCTGTATATTAACCTTATAAAGAACCATATTAGGTTTTCCCCATTTATCCAAGATGTGTGAAATAAGTGTTATGAAAGAATATACTAGATGAAAACCATATTAGGTTTTCCCCATTTATCCAATTTTACCCAACTATGCACATCCTACACATCTCTCTCCAAAAAAGGGTTTCCCAAGAAAACCTAGAAGAATTACCACAATGTTCACCTAGTGCGACATGACCACCAATTCCATGTTACCAATGTAACCAAGTAGTTTCTATGAGCCACAAAATCTCACATAAAGTGTATTATACATCATTCATTATACTAAATTCCATTACAACCCATAAAATATGTAAGGATCCTCGAGCCATCAAAACCTATACACATTACACCTATAGTAGTTCATATTTAACTATATAAATAGTATATGTGTCTGAATAACCACAAGTCATTACTTACCTCTACACTTATATATGGGAAAAACTAATCTTTTAGCCTACCAGCACATGTATCTAACTACTGCCAATGTAATGACTATTTATTCTATAAGCTCTGAACCAAACTACTTGTATATCTTAGTTAGAGACTCAACTATAGTTGACGTCTCTCGGACTCTAAACTACCACTATAAATAATAGGTATAATATATATAAACATCCATTTAAACAACAATAATAGATTACATTATCTCTTTTTACCAGTTATACTTTACAATAATTAATTAAATAATCATTTATTAACCATTAATAAATTCACATTGTATTTTATTAGAATAAGAACCAAGATCCACTATTCCTTTAAATTGTAACCTTGTCATATCATTACACCATGTTCTAACCCCATGGGTTTACATTATTTATTCAACCATTTATTAATTGAATTATTAAATTCCAATTTTCCCAAGCATTCTAGATATTAATTCTTAGAAACCAAACACATGGGGCTCAACATGGTCAATAGATGATATAATCATCAAGGATTTTACACCATTAGAAGGAGCATAGACCCATCCTTCATCGAGACGTTAAACACCAAAAGAACATGGCATACCCCATGCATCTTCTCCCATTCCGGAAAAAGGATAATCAAGACAAGCAGACCTGAGCAGTGTTGAAATTAAAAAAGGTAAGGAACCAACCATATTCTGTAAGCATCCAGTCATTCATATTGAAACTGATTCATCATCTTCAGTGACCTCCCTAACACTCATATGCATAAATCGATGCATCATGAAAATATAGGCCCCAACTGATGCCATAACCACTAGGCCTACCTACCCCCACATCTCCCAACATCCACCCAGGACCATAACACGTCACGTGTAGCATAAAATAAAAAAGCATGTGGGATCATGGCCCTACATAATACATTATTATTTCACACACAATGTTATCTCAAAGATCCAAGCATAAGGCTCATGGATTTTTCATGTTAGAGGGTAAATCAGAACCCTACAAGGTATTATATTTTATCAAACAACTATATCATTAAAATGTATTTAATTAAACAGTATTTTAGTACTAGGATCCATCTATGGTCACCTTAAATAGTTAGTTATCACAAGTTTAATAAATATTTAATTAATTTTACTTTAATTCATTATCTCCCAGAACTAACATACCATTAGATCATTAATTATTTCAATTTTATATTCTTACAAAAATAACAACAAGATTAATTTAAATACCTATTTATCATTGAGAAACAATTAAAATTAATCCTAGATTTCATTCACTAATAATTTTCATCATGAACTACATGTTAAACCTTGAAATAATAGATATCACACTATCAATAAAAACAAGGGGCAATATAATATGATCAATGCCAATTTATTTATCCAGTTCAAATATTTATTATTTCAATTAAATTGTGACCTAGTGGGGTAAAACATGCTTACTCTACAATTGCATTTGAATCATTGGAGACACCTTGAATCCCCTAACTCAAATTTTTATTGCGCATTACGTTAGAACAATCCAACAGACAAGATTGTGATCACCTCTCATGAAGGACTGCATCCAGCCGATGATGCAGAGACACCACCACACCAGCCAAAATGCAAAAATAATCTTTTAGGAAAATAGTTATAACAATACATAATAGGTAAAGGAGATGAATGCATACGAACTATAATAGATCATACCATATATCAATGATTTTTGATACTGCATTGTTTTACCAAAATAGGGGGTGCACATATAGCAGGAAGAAACTCTAGGGAAGACACGATACAAATATACAACACTACGAATGATTTCTAGAGGAAGGAAGGAAATTTTTGAGCATCACACTCTAGAGAAAAATGCAGAAGAACAAGACAGGATGATATATCATCATATTATATGATTTAACTGAGCAGTGGTTTCAGATATTCTATATTCTCCATTAAAAGTGGGGAGCATTATTCTATGTAGATTGACTAAGAAAAGGAAACTCAAGCCTTAGGAAAATCATTATAGGTGTTATGGGATATGAATTGTCCATCAATCCCTTAAAACAAGGCCTTGAATTGGTTTTTCATCAAATAAAATGATTAGTGGGTGAAAGTGGGGAATCAGTAAACCTCGTAGAATTTTACAAAGGAAACGAACCAGTCCTCAAAACCCTATTCATGACACCTTTAGATGTCTCATTGTTTCTTACTCAGAATTTCTGACTCACCATTCAAGATTCACAGTTCAAATAACTGTAAATTTGGCGATGTGTTAGGGATAAGTAAACATGACCTCCAAGTAAACATAAAACACCATATTTAAGAAATCAAATTTAATGGATAGGTGTAACATACTTGTTCTGAATGCCACCCAGAGGAGCCCCGTACCTTGTTGGTCACATGGCCTCAAGTGCATTTCCCAGAATTCCAGAGTCTGCCGACTAGAAGCGAGGTCCTTGGGTGTGATAGTGGGGAAACAATGCCCTCATTGGTAGATTACACTGTGAAAGGGATACAAATAAACAAAATCAGAAGCAGTAAACAATCCATACACATGTGGAAAACAGCATATTCAAATAATAAACAGCTGGAGAACATACATATAAAATGATGAATGATACATATGTATAAGAAAACATCCAAACATGTCAAAATGCCGTATAAAAACAGTACTAAACCAAGTCCCAAAGAAACAGATCACAACTCCTCACCATCGCAAGCCTAAGCTTGGTCTCACGCTCTCCATCTCCATAGAAAGTCATGTACTTAAAGTAGAAGGGCTCTTGCCCTTATCTATACCTGCAGCAATATAATCGATTTGGGCCCAAAAGTATGGCTCAAACTGGGTGTGAGACTAAATACTAGTAGGAAACCACCACGAGATCTGTACTTAATAGTCAGTGAACATATGGTAGGTAAAAGGACATAAAGCAGTAAACAAGTATGGTACTCAACAACAAACAATCCATAATTTCAAGCATTTAATTCACAAACAAGTAATCAGCTACTCAAGAAAGAAGGAACACACAGGTCACCCTCTGTGTAGTTCTCACAGCCTAACCCCTATGGTTCAACCAAACAAGCACTATAAACCCTATGTGAGGCACACAGAATCTCACCCCTCTAGTTCAGCTAATGTATAGACTCTCTGAGGAAGCACTTACCATTAATTCGCCCTATAGTCTTGAATCGTACTAAAGGATCTCAGGGGAAGCAATCAACGTCTCATTCCCCCTGTGGCCCCCGTTGAGGAAGTAAAGAAACTCTGAGGAAGCAATCAACGTCAATTCCCCATATTGTCTCGCATTTTAATTTGTAAGACACTCTAGATAAGTCCTTACATATATTCTCTCTATTGTATACTACACTAGGTTCTCATAACCCTGTGTAACTCAAACAAGTATAGTGCACGTAACGGCCAAGGTAAACCTCAAGAAATACTTGGATAGCATTCTATAGAGTATCATCACATTAGAACTATAGTCATACCATCCTACAAATACTAGGCATGGAATGTAAATAGAATCCTTAGAGGAAAACAGGACCCAAAGGTCAAAATAGGTAAACATTCATAGGTAATACATCCAAAGCACAACAATTTAACTTATTCAAAATCAGCATCCTCTAATCTAGCATATAAGCAAAACAGGCAATCAATAGGGAAAAAAGATAAACATGCAATACCCCATTCAATGTTATTGGTGGAATTTTCATAAAATGTTCAATGAATTTTAATGGAAAGCCACAAAAAACCAACCTCAAATGTGTTGATGAATACCCCAACAAATGAAGAACACACAAGAAAACAGGGTTGATTCTCCAAGATCTCGCCTTAGATCTCTATCCTAAAAATACCAAGACCAAATCTCATCAAACTTGTCATCCTCACACTCTTATATTTACCTATAACGAGCATAGATCTATGAAACCTAGTGAAGAGGAGAAATATATCTATGTAGATCTAAGAAACCAAACAATAATGAGGAATAACGTCTACATACCTCCAAAATCTATCTTCGATTCAAATGGGTAACTACTGCAAATGACCTGCTAGTCGTTGATGCTTCGCCTTAACCTGCTGAGAAGTAGAACATTTTTTGGTGAAACAAGAAATGTGACTCTTCATATCTGGCCACCAATAATGGCGGTGTAGATCATGATAAATCTTGGTGATGCCAGGATGAACTGGCCAAACAGAGGAATGAAAATCCCGCATCAGTTCCTTGGGTATATCTGTTGGCACCCATACGCATCCCAGGAAACCCAAGATATCATCCTCTCCAACTTACCATATAGGAACAGGGTCCTCTCTTGACACACACTCCCATAGGACTAACCCTTCTGAGTATGATAGCTGCCTCATCCACACCAGATCAAGAATGGTAGAGGTAACAACTACATAATATAGAAAATTCTACCCCAATCTACTGTGCACATCCAATTGCATCACGTAGAATGGAGACATAATATTCCACTCACTACTGGCCTCCTTAACTACTTGTATTTGAGTCCTCCAACTCAACGAATCAGCTACAACGTTTCCTTTCCTAGGCATATAGGCAAGCTCAAAGTCAGAGGACTGTAGGTTCTCAACCCACCTCTCCTGTCTCAGATTCAAATCACATTGAGTGAAAATGTACTTGTGACTTTTGTGGTCGGTGAAAACCACAAAATGATCTCCCAGAAGGTAATGTATCCAATAGATTAACGAATGAACACCATCTACCAACTCCAGATCATGTGTCGGGTATTTCCTCTAATGTGGCCTTAACTGTAGAGACCCATACGCAATGACTCCATCTCCTTGCATTTTCACACCTCCCAAAACTATACATTAAGAGTCACAGTAAACAATATAGCACTTTACTAGCTCTGGAAAGACTAGTATCAGTGATGAGTTCAACCTCTCTTTCAGCTCTTGAAAGGCTGACTCACATGAATCTGACCACAATAACTTTTCACCCTTCTTAGTTAGGTCTGTCAGTGGTGTTTCTAATGTGAAACGTCTTGAATGAAGAGTATTTAGTATCCAAAAAAACCTAGGAACCTCCGCACCTCAAATACGTTCTTTAGATACTCCCAGAAAACTAAAACTCTCATTTTATCTGGGTCTACTAATACTCCTGCCTCTGAAATAATGTATCCCAAAAAGTGAATCGGATCCATCCAAAAGTGCAATTTTGAGAGCATAACATGTAACTGATGCTCTCTCTGTGTACTCTAGACGATCTCAAGATGTGTGGCATGGTCGTGTCTAGTGTGAGAGTACAAAAAGATATTGTCTACAAAAACAACCATGAAAGCATCCAAGTATGGTGGGAATACTCGTTTCATCAGTTCCATGAAAACTGCAGGCACGTTCGTGAGATCGAATGGCGTAACCATATACTCGTATAGACCATACCTACTCTATAATGTTGTATGAGGTATATTAGATGTTTTAACATGAAAATGACAATAACCAGATCTCAAATCGATCTTCGAGAACAACCAGGCTCCTAGAAGATGATCAATGAGATCATTAATCCTTGGCAAGGTATATCAGTTCTTGACCGTCTACTTTTTCAACATCTGATAATCCATACATAGCCTAAGGGTATAGTCTACCTTCATCCCCAATAGGATAGGAGAACCCCAGGGAGAAGTACTTGGTCGGATGAAACCCTTTGGCTGAAAATCTTCCAACTAATTCTTGAGCTCCTGTAACTCAAGATTAGCCATCATATAAGGAGGACTGGACACAAGTGCTGCTCCTGGCACCAACTCAATATTAAATTCAACCTCACAACCTAGACGCAATTATTATAGATCCTCTGGAAAGATATCTCAGAAAAGATCCACCACTGGATGAAATTATAACTGTTAAGTCCCATGGTCATCCAGATATAGACTGACAATCTGGGCTATAACTCCTCCTTTCCCATTATGCTCAGGTCCTGCTCTACTCGCATGGACATCTAACTCGACTCTATAAAGAAATGATTCACCCTATGGTGATATGAAGCTCACCCTGAGATGATAACAGTCGAAGACCACCTAGAAGGGAACTAACCAGTCCATCTGAGGATGATAAGATAGCCTGTCATCTCTAGGACATAGTGATCCCATAGGAAGTGACACCCTGAAACCTATAGAGGTCACTCCTGAGACTGACTTATAGTAGCCTTCCTAGCCCCTAATGGTGTGTCTATCATCAAGATATCGGTATAGTAAAAGATACAGATCTCAAGGCTCTCCACAAAAGTGACCGAGATAATGCTTTGGGAAGCACCAGTATCGAAAATAGAAGAAGATAAAATTGAGGCTACTAAAATCATACCTCGAATTGTAGAGGGTCCCTGATCCTTCTCCTACCGGGACTGCTCCACTACAAAAGTTTGACCTGTACCATGACCATATGACCATGCCTGACCACTCTGACTTGACCCACCCCACTGTGGCTAATAGATTGGAAGCTGACCACCACATCCTCGACCTCCACCTCGGCCTGAATGGCCGAAAGAACTCCAATTCCCAGACTGGTGAGAAACTGGCAGAGATGATCCTGAACGAGGAGTCATGGATGAAACCCTATCACCAACTAATGGTGAGAAAACCTAAAAAAAATGCTGAAGGTTACCAATATTTCCACAAGATTGGCACTCCACTCGGTCTCTCTGGAACTGCGGCCTCATATGCCTCGCCATTATATTCTGGTATCATACCACCGGGCTACCTGAAGATGTGTCTCGCCTCCTCAGATCATCATGTGAAGACTCCCTACAGTGCTTCCTATTGTCAGTGGGAAAGGTACTAACTCTGGATGTGGAACTGCCCAAGCTCTCAACTCCGAAATCTCTAAGATTCCTCTACACAATCAGTGCCTGGATGAAAATGGATGTAATGGAAGCCAAACTGATTATATTCACCTATGAGAGAATCCCCCGTCTGAGACCATCCTCTAACATCCTTATCAGGAACAACCAATCTTCACACTGGAGGGTTGTGAAATGCTAAATATTGGTGAAACAAGAGGAATTCACCATAAATGAAAGATTACACTTCTCCAGATTCATAAACTCCCATGATCGATCGGCCCTCAAGTTCTCAAGATAGAAGTAGTCATAAAAGACACACTAAAACTACTCCCATGCAATAAACTGTTGATGACCCACCTGTGAGATCACGTCCCACCACCTCTTGGTGGAGTCTCATAGCATATAGGTAGCGATCTTGACCCGCCTTTCTAGAGGAATATCTAAATGATCGAAGATAGTCATCATAGATTCTATCCATGACTTTACAGCCTGAGGTCATCCTTCCCCTGTGAAGTTTGGAGGATGATGCTACTGGAAAACCCGCGTCAAGTCTATCATCGATGAGGCAGGAGGCGGTGCACCTCGGAAGGTCAGCATCATCTTCAGAATGCCTTTCCTAAACTGCACATTGACACATTCAACTGGTATAATTGTTTTTTCCAAGGCTAGCATAGAAGGAGGATCGGAAGGAGGTCCTAGATCAGCCATATCTGGTGTCTGATCACATCCTTATGGCTAGCGTACAGTCGGAGGACATCTTGGTGGAATGACTCTGCAAGGTCCAGCATAACACCTTAGGAACCAAAATTCGGTGCTCATTCAAATAAAACCTTACACACAATTCCCTATCATATAGTAGGCATTTCTATCCCGGCATCTATAACAACAGCATTCAAATTATACACAACATATATCACAACAACATGCAATCAATAATGAATCCTAGATGGCATGGAAATAATGCATTGCATGTGATTTCTAATAAGTGCCTAAATGATTCATGAGATGGCACACCCTAATCTCCTCGGGTTGTGACAGAAATCTACCCTAAATAAAAACAACTGTAACAGAACAAGACATGTGAATAAACCAAAGGTGAAATCAAATCAACTGTAAAATTTAAAACCAGTAAAATTGCAATAACAAGGTAGTTTGGATTATCTTTGTACATGGGTTAGCTACTCCCGGGAACAACATATTACCAAGTACCTATTCTGTCCTATCCCTGGATATAGGCTCCAAACATTAAGTCAAGAGAAAATAAACCCTCTGATACCACTTTGTAAAATATTGATTCCGGAAACCACACAGATGTGCCCCGTACATCTTTGGTCACATAGACCTATGTGCATTTCCCCAAACACCAGAGGCTTCTGACTAGCAGCGAGGGCCTTAGGTGTGATAGTGGGGAAACTATGCCCTCATTAGCAGAGTACACGGTAGAAGAGAAACAAATAAACAAATGTGGAAGTAGTATATAATCAATGCACAAGTGAACAATGGAAGACCTAAATAATAAAAAAATCTATCACATTCATATAAAATGATTCATGATACATATGTCTAAAAAAAGCCAAACAAGTCACAATGTTGTATACAAAGAGTGCGGAACCAATTCCAAATGAAATAGATCACAGTTCCTCAGTATCGCTAGCCTAAGATTGGTCTTGTGCTCTCGAGCTACATAGAAAGTCAAGTACCTAAAGTAGAAGGGCACTTACCCTTATCTATACCTATAGCAACATAATCTGTTTGTTCCCAAAATCATGTCCCAAACATGGTGTCAAACTGAATCCCAGTAGGAACCCACCACGAGATCTGTGCCTAACAGTTAGTGAATATATGGTAGGTAAAATTAAAGGAAGCAGTAATCATGTAAGGTACTAATCAACAAACAATCCATAGTTTCAAGAATTTAATTCACAAATATGTAATCTTCTTCTCAATCTAGCAGAAACAAACAGGTAAACCTTTGGGTAGTTATCACAAGCTAACCCCTCTAGTTCAACAAAATAAGAACTAGCAACCCTATGAAAGGAACAGACAGTCTCACCCCTCTTGTTCAGCTAATGTATAGACTCTTTGGGGAAGCACTCAACATCAATTCCACCTATAGTCTCATATAGTACTAAAGGTGCTCTAGGGAAGAACTCAAAGTCTCATTCCCCCTATGGCCCGCGTCGAGGAACTACAGACACTATGAGGAAGCACTCAATGTCAATTCCCCCGGTGGTCTCACATCGTAATTTGTAAGACACTCTGGAGAAGCCCTTACGTCCATTATCCTTATGGCATACTACACTAAGTTTGTATGACCCTTTGTATGTCAAACAAGTATAGCACGCGTAATGGCCATGGTAAACTTCATGAACAAATTGGCTAGAATTCTATGGAATATCACCACTTAGAACTACAGTCATTCCTCCAATAATTACTAGGCAAGGAATGTTAAAAAAATCATAACAGTCAAACCAGACACAGAGGTCAAAACAGTTAAACATGCATGGGAAACACATCCTAAGCACAAAAATATACCCTATTCACAATCAACATTCTCTACTCTACAATATAAGAAAAACAAGGAAACAATGGGGCTAAAAAGGTAAACACACAATAACCCATTCAATGGTATTGGTGGAATTTTCATAAAATATTCAATGACTTTCAACGGAATGGCAAAAACCACCTACCTCAAAGTATATGACGAAAACCCAAACAAAAAGTGAACGCATAAGAAAACAGAGTTGATTCTCTAAGAACCCACCTTAGATCTCTTCTCCTACCAAGACCATGGCCAAATCTCATCAATCATGTCATCCACACACACTTAGATCAACCTATAATGAGCGTAGATCAATGAAACCAAGAGAAGAGGAGAAGTAGATCTATGTAGATCTAAGAACCAAAACAAAAATTAAGAAGAATGTCTACATACCTCAAGAATCCAACTACAATTCACCCCGAGAAGCCATCAGATCGCTTCCGGATCGAAGGTATAACCTTCTTTGACCTTAGGAGAAGAAAAATACTGAGTTATGGATGCTTTGGAGGAAAACAAGCCAATTAGAAGCAAAACATGTGAGATTCACTTTTTTGGGATCTCAATTATGTGCTCGCATGGTTTTCTCACATGGTTAGACCAACCTTGTGCTAACCGTGTGTTAGCCACTGCCTCGGCAGACCCTCTATGCAAGGTTTTGTCGCACGATTAGACAAACTGTGCACCACCCTTTCAAATTTCCCTTTTCCTCAAAAATTCATTCAAAGTTCTCTAGACTCTCCAATTCATCACCCTTAAATTTATAACCATGAAAATCACCAAACATGGGTCATATAGCTGAAATGAATGTATGTGTTCTTACAATAGGTCCCAATCATTACATCAGATACCTCTCAAACTTTCTCATCCTCGAGAATTGAAAACCAACCTAAAATAAAATATAAAAGGGGTTTGAACAACAAACCAATAAGATACCTATCAAAAGAGAGGAACAGACAAAAGAAACAACAGAAATCCATCTAATTAAAATGGAATACTAAAATCACAAATGAAAATCTTTACATGAAAGGAGATGAACATCAAATAACATGGTGTGCTGATCATGTATCTGAAACTAATGTTATAATGTACTCTTCTCCGTGATACTATGTCGCGACCAGACACAAAATAACATAATAGAATTCCCACACAACACATTCTCATTCTGGTCCTGGATCTCCATAGGCTACTCCTCAAAGGTCTCATCATTGTCGATGCTGATTTCACCCCAATCAATGATTTGAGATTCGTCCTGAAGATAATGACAGAGCTATGAAACATGAAAAATATCACATATCAAGATCATCTTTTGGGGAATAGCTACACGATATACCACAAATCCAATATGATCCAACTCCTTGAAAGACCCATCAAATAAAGGAAAAAGATTACTCCAACGACCAAACCTTCTCTACCCAAGATGGCATGTTAGATTCCGAAACACATAATCCGAATCATTGAACTCTATAGGTCTCTTCCTATGATCAGATTATAATTTATGAGGTTCATGTACATCTTTCATCCTCTCATGAATGACCTAATCCATCTTTATAATATTTTTCCATTAGTTTTGGAATGAGAGTTTCTAACTCTCCAACCTTAGTCCAGTATAACAAAGAATAGAAAGGTTGACAATACAAGGCTTCAAACTGCACCATACCAATGGTTGAGTGAAAATTTGTATTGTATGATAAATCCAATAAGGGAATGTGTATCATCCTTGAACCACTAAAATCTATAAAACAAGAATAAAAAATTCTTCAAGAGTCTAAATGGTCTTCTCTATTTGACCAATCGTCTTCGGATGAAAATAGGTTCTAAGGCATATCTATGTACTAAAAGCATGCTGGAGACCTCTATACTCTTTAGTTGTAAAATAAGGATCTCAACTGGAAATGACCATCCTATGGACTATGTGGAGGCTTAACACCTCCTCCTAATACACACTCGATATAACCTCTGCTGATCTTGTTTCCATTATTTATATAAATGGGGATGATTTTTCAATCGATACACTACCACCCATAAAACATCATGGCCTCCTTGAGCTCAAGCTTAACCCATAAAAAAGTACCTTGAGATGTCATCATACATTCACTGAGGAACATCCAATAGATGGATAAAACCATAGTGGACACAGTCCTCAACATCGACCATATAGAAGACCAAATATATAGGAACATACACTACAACTTCACACTTCAGCCTAGGTCACAAAAACAGACACCTCAAGTATTAGTAAATATTTTTCATACAGAGACGCACTTCAAAAGGTGATGTACGTAACACTCTGAGAACTATCTCACACTCCTCCAAAGGAATGAAAATACGTACGTAATAAAACTCCTAGTGTTGTTCATCTTCAGACCGACCATCATGGGCCTTACCATAAACCACTCGGTCTCTCTAGACCACCTCCTCAAGATCCCCCAACTTTGAATCTTCTACATGCTACACCTGAGATTATTTCAAAATCATCGGGAAAAGGAATCTTCTTCCCATGACTTCTCCCATATCATCATTTAATAATGAATGTTATTCCATCACTCTCCATGAATCACCAGATTCACTCACTACAAAACTACATGTATTCCTTCTCAGCACATCATCTACACCATTCATTACCCAGGTGTATGTGATATTTTGATGTTGTATTACTATACAAAATCTGTCCAAAAATGTCGCTGTAAGTAATATTAATTCTGTGAGAAAACATACCACAGGCTCTCTTGATCAGTGAAAACCAAAATGTTCTCACCAATGGTGCAATGTGTCCCCAAATTTCGAGAAAAACACACTACCACCAACTCATGATAATTGGTAAAATAGTAATATTCAGGGGGGAAAATGTACTGATAACCATATGAAATGACTGATCTCTGAGGCATCAAAACACAACCTATCCCGAGATGTGAAGCATTGTCGAAAACATCAAACTAAACTCCCTATGCTAGAAGACAAAGTACTGGAGCACATACCAACATCTCTTTCGGATACTAAAATGTTACATGACACTAATCAATCCACTTTAATTCTTGATCCTTTGTATTCAATGCTGTTAGAAGAGTCGAAACACGAGAGAAATAGGTTATAAGCCTCATGTAGTAGCCTGTGAGACCAAGGAATCATTACACCTCAACCAATGTATTGGGGGATACCCATGAAACAAATGATACTATATTCCACAAATCCATAGATACTCTCTTCTGGGAAACCACATGCCCCATGAAATAAACTTCTCGAGCCCGAAACTCTCACTTCATCAAATTCCCAAACAGTTGATGTTGACGACGATTTCCCAAAATGTCGAGAAAATTCTCTAAATGAACCTCCTCATATGTGGATTACACAAGCACATCATCGATGAAAACCACCATGAACATATATAGGAACTAATGAAACATGAATTTCATCAATCCCATAAACCTAGATGGATCAATCATCACATCAAACATTTTTACAATGAACTCATAATGCCCATGGGGAAAACTAAAATTAGACATTGTGATATTCTCATCCTTCACACATAGCTGATGATATCCTAACTGCAAGTCAATATTTGAGAACCAACTTACACTGTTATGTTGATTGAATAATTCATCAATCCGGGGAACCGAATAGTAATTATTTACTGTCACATTGCTTAAACATTGATAATTGACACAAAACTGAAAATTGTCACTATCCTTCTTCGTAAAAAAAATGGGTGCACCACATAGTGACACACTCAGCTGAACAATGCCACACTGTAAAAGACCATTAAATAGTATGTGATACTCCCATAACTCAAAATGACCCTTCTAATAAGGTGACAATGAGATAGGAGATGCTCATAGCTATAGCTCTACAAGAATCATGATCTCGTGTTGAGGGGGTAATGCTACAACCTCTTCTAGAATGGCATCCGAGTACTCTTCTGAGACCCTAAAAAACACAAAAATTTTATCTTCAACATAACTTAACATCATCTCATCCATCATGGTTGACAAGGACAAAACATGCCTTTGGCCCATCTAAGGGTCTTTCTCTCTAACAAACACCACTGGAGCTCCATCATCATTGAGTAACACCACCTTCTTCCTGTACCAATCCAAGATATCCTTCACTGAATACAACCAATCCATGTCAAGTACTAGATCATATGGTTTTATCCAAAAATTGAGGAAATCTTCCCAAGATCATTGATGCCCCATCTCTTGCTCACACTCTCTATGTACATCAAACAATTCATCTTGACCTCAAACTGACATAGTAAATGACAAGGTAACACGAATCCTCTCTAACTCAGGTCACAATGAATGGAAAAAAGAGTTTATATAAAGGACTATGTCACTCATGAATCAATCAATGCATACACAAAATTGGAAAACAATCATTGGGTAACTCAAACATCATCTGGATCACTTAGGGTTGAAAACACTAAATCATGAAGCTGGCCATGACCTTATCCACGACCACTCTGGCCTAGATGAGGACCACCACCATGTCCACGCTCTACTATATTTGAATGGGTAGCATCCTGAGGTTGTCCTCTACCTACCCCATCTGCATTATACTGATTAAAGTCTGGTTAAACTTTCTACTTCAAGCTCAACTAGATCATCTTCAATGGAAGAATCTAGAGTGGATTACCTTGTGCACACTAAATTCCTTAAAAGGTTGGGCTCTCTTTCTACTGATGATCACAACCTCTGTAAGAAAAAAACTTCATAATCCCATGACGTTGTCCAGATATGTGCCTTCCCTTGGGAAATGAAATGATTAGTGTTTTCCCCTACCCCTGGCCAATAGATAATCATCTCCCTAGAATACTATGAAACCAGACAATAGCTATGATTCGTGATAAATCCTGATGACTCACATCTCATTATGATTTAGTTCCAGCTACCACCCTCTTGATGACCTCTGTCATTTCCAGTGCGTCAAGATATGACTTCCTCATAAACAGGGTGACCTTGCAATAGATATTTGGATACAAATCATCCTAGAAATTCCACTCCCTAGGCTCCTCATCTGGCAACGGATTTGAAGAATATCGCAGAAGGTTTTTAAAATAGATCACAAACTCTCGCAAACGGGTGCATCCCTATCGAATGGTATGCATTCCTCACAACTGGACAAATTCCTGGTTGAATAAAAAAACCAACTCTTAAGATGTCTCAAAACATCTCCCATGAGATCATCATCTATTCACAATCCTTGAGGAACAAGAACCACCACTTTGACGTTTCCCTATGTAGAATCATCACAACCAAAGACACACATTTTTCTTTCTGAGCACAAATGAAACTAAGGAATATTTAAACATCCTTCAAATTTTCTTACTAAATCAAAAATGGATATCATGTTCTTCTATAGACATTGGTACTAAAATACTCAATGTTTTGTCCTCCATGTGTCATTTTCTTCATCCTCTACCCTGTGGTGATCTTCTAGCAAAGCATTATTGGCATATTCTACACGAACTTGACGAGGACTTTGACCTAGAGCTATGTATACAAAATAGAAAATTGTTAGAGCTCCTAAACATATTACATAGAATAGTCAAAATTATTTATTTAATTGTTTTCTTTTATAAATATTATGTAATACTATCCCATCTTCTACGAATTCAAACAAATTAAAAAATAAGAATGATGGGTGATTTTTTCCTAGGTCACTACCTTGTAACCAGTATCACCACATTCAGTAGTAAATGTAAACATAATAAACCATTAATCAGATCTCAGGGTAACCAAAATACTTATGTATCATCCAGTCTCTAGTGTTTACATCCCAGGATAAAATTTAACGCCATTGTTTCCCAAACAACACATGCAACCTCACTTCTGCCTAACACCAAACTACATCAAATTCCTCAACCATTCATTTGATTCCAATTTTTACACCCCCCTCATGAAATAGTGAACCCATGGTATGCTAGAAATCTAAGAAAGAAGATAGTGATCCCCCCAAGTCTCACCTCTAGTAGGCCCAAGGTTGGCGACTTGCACTGAGGGTATAGTAAACACACAAATTGGAGACATTAACCTCTATGAGAAAACATGAAAAAAAATAAAAATAAGACAAACACCAACCAACTCCAACTCAAATAGAAATATAAATGAAAATACATGTAAACATATTTAATGTCAGGAAAAAGCACTACAACTATAAAGGAATACTGCAAGTGCCAATTGAAAATAAATTCAACAATGACCAAGAAGCCGAACCAACTCATTTATCCCCAAGCTATTTGTAACCAATCTGATATCCAACTTTCTCCAAGTGACATGAAATTAATTTCAGATATATATAGGGTGTGTATAATAGTATACTCAACAGGATCCTCCCTAGAGCCTCTTGTGGAAATGTAAAAAAATCATGCAAGAGAACATTGAACAACAAGTGAAACTATCTAGTAAGCTAAACATGTATACTATTCTCCCAGCCTTACGATGGATACTCTAACCATGTATAACATATATGAGTATATAATACTAAATATAATATAAAGGATACCCTCCTACAACTTCTCCACTGGGATTTCTCTTTTCCCCAATGTCACTTGCCCTATGCATCTCTCCTCAAAAAGGCATACCCGAAAAAACAAGGGTGAAGTACCAAAACATGCATCACATGAATCAAAACCACTATGTCCAAATAACCAATGTAACCAAGTAGTTTTCGGGAGCTACCATAGCTCTCATAATAAGTATCATAATCAGGAGTGGTACATCAAGCCATTATAGCCCATACACTGAGTAAGGATCCTCAATCCATCAAAACCATTATAGGATACACCTATAGTAGTACATAGAGTACTATAGACAGAATATTTGTGTGTGAATATCCACAAGACATTACAGCCCTCTACACACATGTATGGGGAAAGCTAACCATGGTTCTTGCTAGAAAAAGTAATTACCGTGAGAAGAGAGCAGGGACAAAAGGTGTAGTCAAACATCCATCCTACCACCAGATTATTGGGGGAAACAACCCCAGGAATCAGAATCCCTCTCTAAAATTAGGGGTAGTCTAGCATATAGGAACACAGAAAGTATAGATTGTAATAAATCTCACAACCACGCTATGGGCATAACCTAATAATAGACTCAACTGCAGCTAATGTCTCTCAGACTCTCGGCTTCCACTACTTAGACTAGGTATTCTATAAGAAAACAACTATTTAAAGAGTTAAATTAGATTACATTATATCTTTTTATCAGTTTTATATTAATGTAATTAATTATTTAACCATTAATTAGCCATTATTTATTTCACAATTCATTTCATTAGAATTCAAATCAAGATCAACTATTTGTTTAAATTATCACATCATCTTTTCATTACACCATGTTCCATCTCAATGGGTTTACGTCATTTATTCAATAATTTATTAACATTATTATTACATTGAAATATTACCTAGAATTTAAGAAAATAATTATATGTTACCAAACATAGGTTTCTCAATAGGGTGAGTAGATGAGCTACACATCAAGCCTTTACCACCATTATTATGAATGTAGACCCATTCTCCCTAAAAAATCTAAACATGGAAATTACGTGGCATACCCCATGCGTCTTCACCGCTTTTGGAAGGATGGTATTCAAGACCACATGCCTTGATAATTAGATAAATTAATTTTGATAAATAACTAACCAGATTCATAATGCATCCAATCATTCACATCTATCATGTTTTATCGTCTATGGTATCCTCCCTAACATCAAAATGCATAATATAACGCATGTAGATAGTATAGGAAACAACTGCTTCCAAAACCACTGGGAGTCCCTACCTTTGCTTTACAAAACATTCACCCAGGCCCATAAGTCATGAAAAGAATTTGGAAATAAAAACACTACGCTCTTTCCATTAAATAAGGAATTCTTCATTCACATGCAGTGAGATCTCATAGCTTCGTGCATATGGCACTTTGCCTTTACAAGTATATAGGTAAATAAGAACCCTACAAGGTATTATATTTTATAAAACAACCAGTTCATTAATCATTCAAGAATTAAAATGTTCATTATTATTAGGTCCCAACTATGGGAAACCTATACTATAATCTATCACAAATTAACTAATCACTTAATTAACAAGCCATTAAATCATTATCAGCATGCATGCAAATTCCACTATCTCATCAATTAATTGAATTAAATATGCATACTACAACAATAACCATTTTCATTTACAAGCCTCCTTTTCTTTAATAAATATTTAAATAAATCCCATTTTATATTCATTACCAGTTTCCATCAGGTATGACATGCTAAATAAGGAAAGAATATATATCACACTATCTAGAAAAAAGAGGCAATATCATATGATTTAATCCAAATTATTTATCTAGTTAAATTTTTTTGATTATTTTAATTCGATTCTGATCGAATGGGATAAAACATGTTAATTATATAGTTTCATGTAAATGAATAGTGAATCCATGAATCCCTTACCTCAAATGGTTTCTGTTGCTCTTTGTAGAAGAACAATCCAATAAAACAGATCATGATCACCTCTCCTAGAGGACTGCATCCACACGATGATGCAGAGACACCACTACACAAGAGAACACCCAAGAAAACAACATTTAGAACATAGAGATATCATTCCCTAATAGGTAAATGAGAAATATATGTAGATGAACTCAAAAGGATGATGGAATATCATACCATATATCAAAGATTGATCAATACTAGTTTGTTTCTCCAAAATAGGAGGTTTACATGCAGCAGAAAAAAACTATAGGGAAGACATAATCCAAGATAGAACACTACACTTGACATCTATTGAATGGAAGGAATGGTTTGAGCATCTCTCACTAGAGAACAAGAATGAAGAAAAAATGAGGAAGATATATCATCCCTTTAAATGATTTATAAATGACATGTTTAAAGATATGCTGAATTTTACATTAAAAGGGAGGCTCATTAAACCACACAGATTCACTATTAAAATGAATCATGAGCCTTAGAAATTAATATATGAGTTTTGGGCTTTGAAATGGACTTCAATCCCTTAAAAAAGACCTTGAATGCATATTTCATTAATGTAAAAAAATTAAATCATCGAAATAGGGAAATCCTGAAAAATATAGAAATTTGAAAATTGAAATGAAATAGATCTAGAAAAACTATTTGTGACACTATTAGATGTCTCACCATTTCTAACTCATAGTTTCTGAATCTCCATTTGAGAATCACTATTTCGGAAATTTGGCTAAAGAATAATTACCCAACGTTCTAGATACATTGTTCATAAAACAAAAAATTTCTCAATGTGTTGAGGATGAGCCGGATTAACCTCCTAAAACCCCTAAAATATCATATATCTAAAATTTAATTGACCAGAGTGTACCAGGACAGAGCATAATTTATCATTTATTTTAGTATTTCGTTAACTATATACCATTTTAAGTATGTTGATAACATTTTCAGTTATTTGATTAACTGTGGAATTATTGATAAGTCTATTTCCTTTATTCAGTATATATATTTGATAAGGCATGTTGTTTATTAATTAAATAGATTAATTAATATGAATAATTATTTTGAAATTAAATGACAGGTTGATCTATAAATTATATATCTCCTCGATTAATAGATTGGTTATCATGATAAAAATTATTTTCAAAAATGAAATATAATCTTATCTATTGTTTTAAACTATATAGAGGTTGGATCCTTACAGTACATGTTTTTATCTGTTTGAGACAAGATTTAAAATAATTAATCATTTCTTTCATTTTGACTCATTATTTATTACCTTTTATTATTTCACATAATAAACTATATAGATGCATTTCATTCTCAATTTATTGATTAAATAGAACTTTTTTTACTTTCTTACAACACCATATTTATTTTTCCTTTTCTAGTTATTTGAATGGAATTTTTTCCATTAATTACCTTGATATATTTTTTATGAACATCATTAATTGTATGATTATTACATATTATTTCTATTATATTATTTACCATTCCATAATTATTGTTCTCATTGATTAATTATTTCATCTGCTTTAAATTACCTATACTGAGAATTTGACACACCATTATTGTGTTTCTATCCATAGGAAAACAATAAAGATAATATGTAGGGTGTGTAAGAATATACTAGAGGGTGTGTAGTAGATATTTATTATATTTATATATGTATAAAAAATTATTTTTAATTAGTGTATATATTTTTAGTTAAATACCTGTGTGGGTATCTAGTTTACAAGGACTAAAAAACATATCATCATTTTATATTTCATTCACTATAATCATGCTAATGTAATTTATTGCAGAAAATATCTTTGGGATATTTGGGTCAAGGTCTCTACATTTTTAATCTATTAATCATAAACTTTGATTCCTGGGGAATATAATTAAACCATTGAAATATTTTCATACTTTTCATAGTAGTTTTTATGTATTATATATATTACCATAAACATATAAAATGAGTGTTTAAAATCAGGATTACAATAAAAGAACATTCATTATTCCCTAGAATGATGTAGTACAAAATATTTCACTTTTTCTAATGGGGGAATATCGGTTGGTAAAAGTTCATTTTATGTTGGTAAAATTTTTTAGCAACATATATGTCATTGGCACAAAATAGTTGGTAAAAACTCTATCACTAAATGTTTTTGCGACCGATAAAATAGTTCTGTTGCATTTATAATACTAACAGCAGATAATATATATGTTGGTTAATGTTTCTAGTAGTAGGTTATGGAAAAAAATTTATCTTTTCGAAATAATATTATCAATATATAATATTTCATTATAAATTACATTTAATTATAAATTATAAATTTTTATTGTCACTAAAATACCATGTTATATTTATTAATTTATCATATATAATACATATGTTTTAACTATTAAACCAAAGACGATTTTAACACACTTTCATAATTAGAAAAGAACTAATTATATTAATAATAAAATTCATTACAAACAAAAACTAGTTCGATCCCCACTAGGATTGTCCCAAAATTCTATCACTAGACAACTCTGCCTCCACCCCCAATTCTGTTTCACAATTCTATCACTCGATAACCCTAACCACACATCCCACCCATTCCCACCCCCAACATCAGCTTCAACCCATCATCGATAGTGACTCAAGCACTAGCATCTCCATCCCATCCATGTCATCTCTAACACCATCCATTTAAGCTCCAGTCTATGACAGATCATCCAGCTCTATCCTCATCCATACCAGCTCCAGCTCTATCCCATCCATGAAAGCTCCATTCTATGTCAACACCAGCCCCATCCATTCCAGCTCTAGTATGCACAAATAGATGAGCACATAGATGAGCAAATATCTCATATGGAATTGAGGGAGGTAATGAAAATTGACAGAAACATGCTTACAACATAGGGATAAAGATAGTACCTTCACAACAAGAAATAAACATTTTACTTGAACTTCCAACATTTGTGTCGAACTTCCTTGTGACTTTTAAAAAAGGTAGTATATTCACAATAAGGAAATAAACATTCATAGAAATCAATTCCCATTATATTTATACCAAACAAAAATCTGCAGTCCAAAAATATTTCTTCTACCCAATAATTGCATCATACTTTCTAATTACTCTAATCAGATTTAACTAGTGAACATTTCAGCTTTCCAATGGTATTCTATATTAGGGTATTTGATTAATTAAAAGAAATAGATGAGAATGTACCATTATTTTCTTGGGAATCTTTTCCCTTATACCAGCTAGTTGAAAATGTACGTCAATGTTGATTCATCCCTCTAATAAATGGTACACCTACATTAGATATTGCAGTGTAGATGAGATTAAGAGTTTGAGTTAGAACTTACAATGGTAAGGGGTATATTCTATGGTCATTATCCAAGGAGAGAGTGAGTGATTAATGTACATTGATAGGATCTAAATTTGTTGGGTGGAATGATATATAAGTCAAACGAATAATGAAATTGAAATATTGATTTTAAACAATGAATGCACCAAAAATAATCGAACCATGATTCAAATACACCTATATAATATAATTAAGCCATGAAAAAAAACCCAAATTCGAGGGGGTTGAGGAGGAAGAATATTACTTATTAATTGTAAGAGTTACAATCCGTCATCCTCCTCAGTAATGTATTCTTCCCTCCTTGAAAAAAATTATTAACCTTGCCACTTAAATGCCAAAAATGAGCCTGAGAATAAAGGAAAAGACAAAAAGACTGTTAATGGGTGGTCACAACAATTATTAGTAAACGAACCATGAGGATAACATCAACTAAAACATGAATATGAATGCCCACTCCATATAAATCACTATCTTATTCACATGAACTATCATCAATGATTATGAGAACATAAACACAAATTACAGATTCAAGATAAAATGTAATTAAATCACTAAATTAGATTCTAGATTCTAGATTTCACACATCGCCTATCTATGCAATAAGTAGATACCAGGCCATGTGTGCATATATTTCATATATAACACTATTTTATATATATATACCAAATAATAATGTGGATTATGAGATATACTTCATAGACAACATATATAACACTTTGTGTTATATTTAAACAAAATTATAATATGTCCATGCCTAAATATTTTCCCTTCCACCCTAAAATTGAAGTATACATTATGATTAATCTTATCAAGTTTAACTATTGAAGATTTAAGTATTTCATATGTTATATATAGATGGGTAAATGATTAATTAGAAGAGAGATAGGAAAATGTACCATTTTAGGTTGGACTTTCCTTTTACATGCTACATTAATCCAATTCACATGATTTTTTATTTAGGAAATATTAAATGTGAAGGGGGAACACTAAATATTAAATTTTATGAAAAAATGGTGGTTAGTATCCATGAAAATATGAATAAAATCATATATTTTATGATATCTTAAAATAAAAAAAAATTCCACAAAAATGAGACAGATTGGATTTTTCCTCACCTAGACTATAATCACTACTTCCAGATTAGATCCTGAAGTAAGTTCAAATACAAAATTTGTGTTCTCAATGATCATTATTCACATTTCCATATCTTCTTTCAATCGAATTATTCAATTATAACCAAATATCTAGTAGTCATGCATTAGATAAAAAATCCTCATTTCCATGTGAAAATATTCAAATTGATGAGAATGGACACTTTATGATCATGGGGAAGGAATATACAAATCTACAAACACCACTCCTCTAAACCTTAGATGTGGCCTGAATGAAACATCTGAATCTTAAAATATAATACACATTTAGAAACACAGAATCACATATATACTAGAATGGACACTTACCAATGCTTGGAAACAAATGAGGGATTGAAAAACAGCACAAAGGAATAATGAGGGATAGAAACATAGTTGAAAAGGGATGATATAATGATAATTAGTATAGAGAAAGTAATGAAAATTACCAAAAGTATGAAAATGATATAGAAGTGAAACAGTCCAAAAAATAATTGGGAATTTATACAAAAATGCAATAGTAGGGTAATTGATTAATTAAGTGAAAGAGAAGTGGATATACGTTTTCAGGGGTGGATTTTCCCTTTACCTAGAAGTTGAAAAATGCATGTCAATATTGATCCATCCAACAAATAAATCGTCCAACTATTGGTTTAGCAAGTATCATCCTATCTACAGGACATCCATCTTCTTCTTTGGGACCTCATACCAGCCCTTAAAAATATGGAAATGTTTCTTCACAAGGCCAGACTGTGTAGGCCAGTACTTTGATGCTCACACTCTCCTCACAAAGAATATTTCATATTTCATATATTCTAGATGTCACACACAGTAAATATATTCTATATTTCAGAAGTAGTTTGATACCCACCTAGCTTCTACTAACATTGAATATATAGATGATTAATAAATATCCCAAACAAGTGAGGAATCAATATATTATTTGTGAGAACACTAAAAATATACCAGATTTCAAAGGAATTATAAAGAGGTTAGGGGAATTAATATGTTACTGAGAACACTAAAACAACAATGAGGAGTCAATATATTACCTTAAACATGCAGTCCCAACACCTCCACACAATCCATGAAAAACATTGGATGAAGAAACTATTTCCAACTCTTTATGATAAACATTATAAGAGCATCAATGGAATACTACATGTACTTTTCAACATCTTCCATAACGTTTTTATTTTCATCCACAAGAGGTAGAGGAATCTGATGGTAAAAACACAAGTAAAAATTTCATTATTCAGGTATTATTATCACTAAGAACATTTAAAAGATGTTTCATAAAACCATAAATTTCTACCATGTCATGACATTAATACTCTTCATTTTATTGATAAAATTGGAATTTAATTCAAATTTATCTACCCCTATTGATGTTTCCAGCACACCCATCCAAAGGCTTCATATGAGATAGAAATCTGAGCCCAAGTTGCAAACAATGGTTGATAAGGTCATTTTACTGGATTTCTAGATTAGCATGTCCGACATATGATTTCTCTAGTAGTGGATCTGAACTTGGAAAACTTCACCATCATCCCTTTGATTACATTAGACCACCCATCTATGTTTGAATGGACACATTTCCCAACATTTATCACAAGCAGCACCGGTCCATTTTATACTTGCACCATCAAGAGAAACATATGATCACACAGACACAATAATTAGAATATAGTTTTCATTTAAATTTATGATATAAAAACAAAAAATCATGTAATAAAAATATAATCCACCACAACAAGATGATTAACAAACCAGTGCAAACAATAACCTCTATGAGTCTTCATTGATCACAGTTTATTGCATGTTCTAGAAATTTAAAGAAGTGATTTATTTAGTTTGTTCCATTAAATGTATAAAAACTCCTTATTTTGGTTACAACTGAATATGTTCAAGGCCTTTCCCGAAGCTTATCACATCCCCCAACATCTAGATTCTTGATGTTCATAGACATAAAATGGACCTAATTGATTTTTATTTTGTGTATTCTATTTGTCTATTGATATTTGATCCCTTCTAACTAGTGTAAATAGCCAATATAAGATTATATAACAAGAGACTACAACAACCAGAAGATTATCCATCCTGTGACCAAGCAATGACCACATCCATCCAGTGACCAACCAATGGAAACAAATATAACCATTGAGCACAACTGAATAATTACTTGAAGTAAACAAAATTAAATGTGGCCATAACAACTCAAAATAATAGCCCATGATATAAAAATACCAAGAATCTTATCAAACCCGTTACAAGAAACCATTGATAAGACAATAATTTTAATTAAGAGTGACACATAACACAAAATTCTATATTCTAGCAACACTACAATAAATCCCATACTCAAGTAAAGGTGCTTTCAATTTATAATGAAACTACATTCAATTGATATTGAAACCTAATTCAATAGCAGAATAACCAATTGCAATAAAAAACATTAATTGCTAAGGATAGAGTTACAAAGATGGTATTGAAGGAAAATTTCAAATTTTATGAATAAATCTATAAACAAATTGTATCCTAAGACATGAATTGAGTTAAAATGAAACATACATGTTTATGTTTATGGATTTCAAGATAATGATACTTTTTTGAGTTTGTGGAGGTGTTTTCCATGTGCGGGATAACAAAGGAGGACCATGAAACCAAAACTCCCTGAGTGGATCTATGTTGACAAGGAAACATGATGAAAAAAGGTGATGTACTTGTTATATATTTTAACGAACCATCAGTTTCATGGGATATAGAGATATTGGACTGCACACCTCTATGAATAGGTTTCAATACCCCCATGTCAGTGACCCAATCCATATTTGAGAAATTTGTAGCAAACAAGTGGACAAGGGAGGAAAATAAACCTGGTTGAATAGAAGATGCTTGGATGGAGTGGTTGTGATGATTCCCAATTTTCTATTTCTAATACTATTATCCTTCATTATATGATTACTACTGCTGAAATGAGATATGATGTTAATCTGAATTCAAAATTTGAAGCAGACGCTGAAGAGGAATGACTGAAGCTTGGTCTAGCTGACTCCATCATGGTTTGTGAGAATCATCCACATGGTGTGGACCTGGTGATGTAAAAGGATATGAATGATGTGGAAGTGAATATAGAGAAATTGTTTAGTGGAAGTTACATTGATTCAAGCATGGATGATGGGGTTTTTATCTATATAATGGTATGAGGTTGTGATTTTGATGCTTCCCAGCTGAAGAAGTTCATCGCCAAGAAGGAATCAACAAACACGATTAAAATGCGGCAAAAACGTAGCTAAAACATACAGATTATGAAATACCTTAAACTAGATTATACACTACCCTAAAATGGATAAAATGAATTTAACATATGTGGCTAAAGAAAACAGATTATACGCTACCCTAAAACGAACAGATTTTTCACTACCCTTGAAGAGATTGTACACTACCTTAAAACTCCTTCAACAAACGTGGATAAAAAGAACCTAAATTGAGTCTCACAAACCCTAAACTTCAAGAATCAAAAAAATAAGAAACCCAATATTGGGTTAGGGTTCAAATGAGTCATGCACACCACAAGTTAGAGGATAAAAAATCAATATTAAAAGAGAATAAGATAGGGGAGGAGAAGGATTGCAAACCCAGGGAGACCGCAAGAAAAATCCAAAGGAGAGATGGCCATGGATGGAAGAGGAGGGAGGTGTTCAGTCGAGTATAATCTTGGCTGGTGCACACAACATAGGATGGGGTGGGGAAATGATGTGGGACGAGAAGTAAAAATAATAAAAATAAAAAAAATAAAAATAACAAAACATTTTATTTTTAAGAAGATTCATTTTTATGGTAATTTTTTCCAAACAAAATATCCCCATATATAAAAAAAAATTATATAATTTCTATAAAATGAAAAAAGATTTTATTTATATATATTATAAATAAATAATTATATTATATACATATAATGAAATTATATATAACTGACTTTCTTTAGTTATTTTAGATTGGAGTAAATTCGATCTTATTCGAGTTTTCAAAAATTATAATCTTTTTTCATCAGTTTTATATCTGGTATATATATATATATCACAAACATATAATTTTTCGATGGAAACATATGATTATATAATTTTATTAAAATACCAATAATTTATAACATTCATTGAAAATAATATAAATATATAAAAATGCTAGTATTGACATGATAAAGCAATATATTTAATTGTTGGTAAAATATTTGTTGGTATTAAATGATCAATATCAACCGATATAACTATTGGTAAAATCAAGTGTTGGTACATAAAATCAATACCAATAGAACTTAATATCTGTTGTAATTGCTCGTTTTTACCGACAGATATATTATATGTCAATAAATAACTATTGGGATAAGCCATTTTTCATGTAGTGATAAATGAGATATACTAATCCACCAATTTTCAAATTTATTAATCATAGATATATTTACAGAAAAACAATGTAAACATATAATATTTAAAATTGATGTATTTATTGGGATAAACCACATAATATAAACCATAACAAAACATTTGTGGTACTCTTCCACAACATTTTTTCTCCCAGTGGTCCATCATAGGGTAATTTTCAATAATATATGATTTCTTAAATATAGTTCCCAATGTTTATACTAAAATTAAATTGACTAAAACAGCCAAAATCCCCAACATAGTAACCTATATCATGTGTATTTGTAGCTAAATTTTCCAAAAAAATATGTTTTCTAATCCCAATCGATAGTTTATTTTTATATTATTTCTCAAAATGGTGTATACAATATACCAATTTTACATTTTAAATAAAATATAAAACCCAATCAATGTAAATTTTTCTCATCCATGAAAACCATTCAAGGAAATCTATTTAAAATCCTCTGAAAAAGAAACAAAATAATGATGAGCTCATGTTCTAAATAAGGGTTATGTACGATGGAATATATTATGTGTACATTATTTAAACACAATATGTCATGGTTAATAACTAAAATCAAATTCCATCCAATCAAAAAGTTTTAAATTAATATTATACATGGATAATATGAATGAAATAACAAAAAATATCATAATAATAATATTATAATGGAATTAATTCACAATTTTGGATTATATGGACTACATAATAATTATATATATACATTCCTGGACTTTAAATTGGTTATCTTATTCAATGGGTTTGTATACACAATAATTCCACCTAATTTGGAAGAATGATTTGTCTCATGAGACCTATCTATGCATCGATGTGATATGTGACAAATATCCCCACATGTGTATTAATATTCAATTAAATTATCATATATCTATTAATAAATTTAATTCTAAACGAATATTCTAATTAAATCAAAATACTTATTAAAAAAGAATGAAATTTGAATATTTATTTAATAAATAATCAAAAAACACATTAAAACACCATATGATGAAATAGTGTAAATATTTGTAAATAATCATGACCATAATACGTAAAATAAATATATTTAAGAGAAATTCAATGAGAAATTTTCATTAAATATTTAATTTATCATTAAAAATATTTAAACCACAAAAATAATATGATATAAAAGATGTCCATTGATTTGTCAGAAATATTGTTATTAAAATAAAATCAGGTCATTTAAAAATTAAAGAACATGGAAGTGAACTAATAAGATAATATTTAATTTATGAATCTTATTTTTTAAATCCAATTATTTTTTTATATTTACTTAAATAGTGTAAATCTCTTAAATTAGTGGCAAAATACACCAATCATATAAATGTAAAAAACATTCCTTTTGTCATTTGGTAAAGAATTTGAAAAATGAACTATTTGGAAAACATAAAAATGATTACATTAATAAATTTTATTAATATAATGATAAAATATAATTTCATTAATAAATCAATTGAGTAATAAAGAAGAACTTGTATGATAATTATGAAAAAATATAGACATCTCAAACAAATATTTGATTAAATGACACAAAATATTGATTTTACAATAACAATTATAATTTCTTGGTTCATGTTCGAATTAAAGGAAATATGTAAAAAAATATTGAAACCCCATAAATGTCTATAGTAGAATAGAATATATCAATTTTTGAAAAAATGAATTAAAATTTTGAATGAATGAAAATTATGAAAATCCCATCAGTATGGGATTTAAAATTAAATCCTTACCTCATCTCTACCATTTAAATTGTAAACCCCTAAAATAATGAAAAGGAATTGAAAATTAATATCATATAAAAAATATTCTTTCATATTAATTACATAAATTTTGATGTATATGAACCATATCAAAATAAAATGGTTTATAACGCCAAATATGTCTAAATTCGGTTGACATTATAGTATAATTCAATTACAATACTCTTAACATTATTTTAACAAGATTTATCATCCAACATAATGGTTTTCAAAATTTGAATAATTTATACCAGTACTATATTGACTTCTATAATGTCATATATGATGCACATATAATAGATTATCGCTCGTTCATTAATTTTTTTATTCAAATTGTTTTTCTTTTTAAAATATTAATTTTATCTTACAAGTTTTTTCATGGAACATCTAAATCATGTGAATAGTGTTTAGTTCCATCATATATGGAGTTATATTAATATTAAAAATATAATTTCATACATTAGATACATTTTTATAATAAATAATTAAACATGAACATGGAAAATGAATTACATTGATTGGTTGAGAGAGTAAGTCATAGGTATGCCAGAGGGATGATTCTATATACTTAATGGTTTAAATCGTAATGATGTGGATGAAAAAATAATTTCATATATAAAATTTCACTTCACTATAATCATATATAATCTATATCTTCATCATTTTTTCTATCCATGTGAATCAGTATGGAATCTAAATTACATCCGTTAATGAGGTGAATGTTCATTGTATACCTAATAATTTGTTTTGTTTCCCATTTTATAGAAAATTATATTAATATATAATATTTCACAATAAAAATAACATCTAAATATATTTTAGGTACTATTTTCATTATATTGGATTATTTTAAAATGTAATTGATGGTAGTAAAAGTAGTAGGAAAAAAGAAATATGTTGGTGGAAAAAATTAACATGACATACAAAAATGTCAATTTTATATCATATTTATAAACACTAGGGTGGGGTTTTTGGAATTCCAATAGATATATATCATGTATAATTACATTATATAGATATTTTCAAAGTCATTAGTTGAGATTAGAGTCTTTGTAGGTGTTAATAGTAGATTGGAGTTATTTCAATTTTATAGTTGAGGTAAGTGAAAAAACATGTAGGATATCAATGTATTAAAATATGGTTCCATCATTTTCCTAGATAAATAAAACAAATTTCAAATTAAGTTTTATATGGAAATGGTCTTAATAAACCCACCAATGTGGTTTGACCATGTTTTGAGGTAAATTTAGTACTATCATTATAGATTAACCATATAGAAACCATTTTTTGGCGTTAACCGCGAACGTAACTATTTCTATTTAAACTATTAAGTATGTCCAAAATATTATTTTACATTATTATATAGTAGTAATTTATCATTTTTAAAAATATGTATACAAATTATCATGTTAAATTCATAATTTTTTCACAAATTAATTTAAAATTAAATATGTCATACTTGTTTTAAGTGGTTTTTCCAGAAATGAAATTTTATATCAACATGAAGATCATACATAAAAAATATGACTAATAAATATCATTATATGAATTTAAATTAATATAAATAGATATATAATCTATAAATTTAAATAAAATAATTCAACAGTAAATTATATTTCAATTAACTAATATCAAATGAAATTATGCTTTTACAAAAAAAATTCTAAAAAGTACCTTTTTTACATCAGAATGATCTTCTCTTATTTTTTCAATAAAATTTTTAGTCACTAAATAGAATATATTAAATTTTTTTAAGAAAATAAATACAATGTGACATAGTTATATTAAAAAATTTCAATCATTTAAAAATATAATTGCTATTGAAAATTTCAAATCATTATTTATATTATTATTTTTTCATGTATTCCCCAGATAAAAATTCATCAAACAATTTTAGTATTTTTGAGCCATCAATTTTTAAAATAGTCATATTATTTTGTTATTAATTAAATATAATGTTCACATACTATAATTTATTCTTTATTTTACAATAATAAATAGTACATGTAATTTATTTTATGTGGTATATTTATCATTGATGGTTCATGATGACCACAAGTATAAACTACATATTTCACACAATAGAATTGTATTTAATAAAAATATAATTTATAATATAAAATGTTTTTATCATATATATATATAGGGTCCATAGCATCACGTCTATAATAGAACACATCTCTATGTTTTATTTAATTCTTGGTAACTCTCAAATTGTGAATCTATACAATATAATTGTACAAAAAAATTAGATAATTTAAAATTATTAAAATATTTCATACATGATTGGAACGCCCTCAATTAAACCAATTGTTTAATATCATTTGATTTCATCTATATATTTTATATCATTATAGTAATCTATATAAATTTTTATTTAATCTCATTACATGTAAAGCATATAAAAATTCATTGGTGGCATATATAATTATACTACCCCATATTAAAAAAACTTATGTAGATGAAGAATGTAAACAAGAATAAAATAACCAACTTATTAATACAATTATCACAATTAAACCATCAAATTGGTTATATAAAATTTCTTAAATAGATAAAATGTTTCATATAGAAAATGAAGGGTGATAATAACATGGTAATATTTAATATATAAAAATATAAACATTAAATTTTAATAAACCTTATTATCTATGTATTAATTATAGATATAATATGGATTATTTTTGAGACCATGACCTAAGATGGTGGGAGATTATGAGGCATAGTGTGCTTGAAATAATTGTTTGAAATATATTAATTATATTAAAAATAACATTTTTGTTGGTTCCCATAAAATGTGAGGTAACATCAAAAAGGGTACCAAATTAGATATATGAGGGACTATTGAGTCTAGAATATTTGATTTACCTTGTGGATGACATATACATGGTGAGAACGAGTTGTTTGTGAATATTTTTCTATTAGATGTAAAATGGGAAAATAAATAAATAACTTATTTTATTTTTTGGTTGATACTGTGACATAATATCCATCATTAAAATTTTCTTATAGAAAATTTATTGGTTCATCCACATAAAACTATGAAATTAATAGATCTTGTAATATCCTTATTCCGGGAGCCGACCAATGGTTCCCTATACCTGGTTGGTCACATGGCCTCAAGTGCATTTCCCCAAATGCTATAGGCTACCGACTAGCAGTTAGGGATTTGGTTGTGATAGTGGGAAAACTATGCCCACACTGGCATAGTAACATAGCAAGAGTAAAACAGATAGAAATAGTGGAAGTAGTAATACATGTAATTAGGTAAACAATAATATAATAAAAAACTAGAGCACATATATATATAAATTATGCATGGTACATATATCTAGAAAAGAATCCAAACAAGTCACAATGTTGTAATACAATACTAATCCAATGTACAAGGAAAAGCAATTAAATAGATCAATATTATTGCAAACCTGAGCATTGTCTTATTATCTGAATCTCCAAAGCAATCAAGTACCTGTAGTAGAAGGTTACTTTACCTTATCTATAATTTAAAAAATATAATCTATTTTTCCCAAAAGCATGACCCAAATAGGGTGTGAGATGAATACTAGTAGGAAACCACCCAAAGATCTATTCCTAACAATATCTGAAAATATATGGCACAGAAAATAAAAAAAAAGTAACAAATATAGAAGTACTCAAAAGTAAATAGTGTTACCAATTAATCGACTATCAAAGTAAATTTTATAATTTAGGAAATAAATTAAAAATACAGTCAACCCTCTTGGAATGGTCTCACAACCTATCACCTCTAGTTCAGCTAACAATATTAAGATATAACAACAACTCTCTATGGAAGAAATGACCTTCAATTACTTTTATAGTATCGTGTGATCAAAGACACTTTAAGGAAGTACTCACCAAAAATTCCCCATATAGTCTATAAATGGAAATCTATAGACACTCTGAGAACGCACTCAATGTCAATTCTTCTTGTGTCCCCATAACATAACTATTGACACTCTCAGGGAGAACTCAACGTCAATCCCCCCTAGAGTCTCGTATCTTGATAATTAAAACAGACCGGCTGGGAAATCCCCTAATGTTTATTTATCCTATGGCCTCACTACACGAGGTTCACACAACACCGTGTAAAGAAATCATTTTGAAATGATAATCAACAGATAATTTAAACCTCAAGAACTACTTGGATAAATAACTACAACATATCATATCATTTCAAATAATAATCACTCCACCCGACAATAGTAGGCATGTAAAACAAGTTACAACATTACCAGAAAGGCTAGAACAAATGGTCAAAAACAAGTAAACATGGGAAAAACCTCTATAGATTGGAAAAGATAACTATATTCTCAAACAAATAACATCTATATAATCAAAAAATGTATAGCACAAAAAAGGTCTAAAACCATAAACACAGAATACCCCGAAGGAGGGTATTGGTCACTTTATCACATATAACTCAAAAAATAACTACAAAAAGGCACAAAACACCAAACTCATCATTGCATGGATGATTTACATGAACATCAGGCCTTGAATCTCCCTAGAACACAATATATCTACAAAAACATAAAATCATTCACTGAGGATATCTCACGGCAGAGGAGAAATCATGAGATGATGTTCAAAGAGAAGGGAGGAATGACCAATGAAATTCTAATGCAATTGAAGATGGTCGATTCGGAGAACGGACAAAGAGTCAGGTTATCGAAGAATATATGTGGCCTTAAGGACACTCCTAGATAATACAGATGATAAAGAAGTGTGTTATGTCCATCAGAGGTGACCCTGGTCCTTTTAAGGAAAAAAAATCAAGTACACGACATGTTCTGTAAAATTACATGGTGTGTACCTCCCTTTTCTGGCCTTCTCTTTAGGTGGTATCCAGGTCACGACACACAAGCATATACAAGGTCTTTACATGACCAGTACATAGTCACCAGTGAAAACTAGGTACAGGACATGTAATAAAAAATTTCTGACAACTCCCCTTTTTTCAAAAACAACAGGAAATGAAAAACATACCTGAAAATAAGATATGGGTTCTTAAAAAAATCCCCCCTTAAAGAAATTCATTTCGTAATTTCCCTATGAAGGAGGCATAGAAGAAGAAACATTGAACAAATCCGACCATTGTGATCGTACATTAGCCTCACTCTCCAAAGTCTCGTCTTGTACACACTCATGCTACCATGACAGTCGTACCAGAGGAACATACCAAACACAAAGAACCATCATACCTCGATCAAAAATCCAGATAGGATGCTCTTAAAAGGATTCATCCACCACTAACTCAACCTCCTCAGGCTTTAAAACAAGAGATAATTCTGAGAAGTATCTTCGAAGCTGAGAAACATGGAAGACATCATGCATAGCTCGGTACCTATGCAGTAACAACAACTGATAGGCAATGGGCCAAACTCTCTCCAACAACTCGAATGGCTTTACATACCTTGGTGAAAGCTTACACTCTATCCTAATCCTCTTATGTCCCAAGCTCTGTGTGACACATAGGAAAGCCTGATATCTAACTTAGAACATTAGTAGCCATCTCTGTCGATCTGTATAAGACTTATTCCATGACTTTTCAATATCCATCCTCTTCCGAATTATCCTTATATGCTCTGTGGTCTCCTGGACAAGTTTAGGTCCCATCATAGCTTCCTCTCTTGCCTCTAGCCAATATATGGGTGATTTTCTTGGCCTACAATATAAGGCCTCATAAAGAGCCATCTATATAGTAGTTTTAAAACTATTATTGTAGGAAAACTCCACAATCGGTATGTGTTTCTCCTAAGATCCTCGAAAATCAAGGACGAATGCTCAAAGCATGCCTTCTAGAACCTGAATCATACACTCGAAAAGGAAATCTGTCTTAGGATGATATGTTGTACTTAGAAATACCGGTGTACCCAAAGCCCTCAAAAGACACTGTGAGACCCAAGAAGTAAAACATGTGTCCCTCTCTGAAACAATGGATTGTGGAACCTTATGTAGATGTACAATCTCTTGGATGTACAACCATCCTAGATCATTAACACTAAAAGTATCCATGATCAGAAATATGTGAGAATCCTTATTTAGCATGTCCATGTCAACCCAAACTACATCATTCCATCAAAGAGACCTCAGAAAACCTTTCTCGAAATCCATCGCGATGTCATTCCATTTCCTCTGGGGAATAGTTAACTGCTAAAAAGCCCTGCTGGTTGATGATGCTCCGTCATCACCTGCTGATAGGTGGAACACCTCATCACAAAACCAACAACATCTATCTTCATATCTGGACACTAATAATGATAGTTCAAAACTCGATACATCTTGATAAACTAGGATCAAATGCACAAAATGAGGAATGAAGGTCTCAAAATAGTTCCTCTTGTATGTCAACTGACACCCACACGTTTCAATGAAAACAAAAGATCTCATCCTCGCCTACTGTCCATCTAGAAATAGGGTCCTCCCTTGACACACTCTTCCATAGAACTAGGCCTTCTTAATCTGATAGCCGCATCATTTTCAATATATCAATAATAGTAGAGGTAACAACTACAAATGATTGAAATGTCTACCATTGTCTATCATGCACATCCAAATGTAATTCAGAGAACCGAGACATAATGTTTCACTCACTACTGTCCTCCTGAACTACCTATACATGTTTCCTCCTAATAAATGCATAAGCTACTGTGTTTTCCTTCCTATGGGTGTAGGCAAGATCAAAGTCAAAAGACTGATGGTACTCAACCCACCTTTGATGTCTGAAAATCAGGTCACACTTAGTAAAGATGTACATGATACTTTTGTGGTCTGTGAAAACCAAAAAATTCACTCCCAACTGGTATTGTCTCCAAAAACCTAAATAATGAAAAACTCCAACCATCTCATGATCCTGTGTCGTGTAATTTCTCTCATGTGGCCTCAAATACCGAGACCCGCATGAAACAACCCATTTTCTATGCATAAGCACTACTCCCATTCTGATACCCAATCCATCACCGTAAATAGTATAGCTCATTCGAGGCTCTAGAAAAACTATTATCGGCACTAATGGAAACCTCTATTTCAGCTCTTGAAAGGGTGAATCACATAATTCTAACCTCAAGTACATCGCACCTATATTTATCAAGCATGTTAGTGGCATTTCTAAGTGTGAAAAGTGTTGTACGAAATGATTTTAATAACCAGACAACCCTAGAAAACTTCATACCATAAAGACTTTCTTTGGCTGCTCCCAAGAAACTATATCTCTCACTTCATCTGGATCTACTAATACTCATGTCTATAAGATAAATGACCCAAGAAGTGAATCTGGTCCAACCAAAAGTGGAATTTTGATAGCATAGCATACTACATATGATCTCTCAGTGTACTAATAATGATCTCAAGATGTGTGGAATGGTCACGTGGAGTGTGAGAGTATAACCAGATATTTTCCATGGCGACCACCATGAAAGAATCCAAATTTGGATGGAACACTCAGTTCATCAGTTCCATGAAAACAGCTACTGCGTTCGTGATACTGAATGACATAACCACATACCCGTATAGAACATCCCTTCTTTGAAAGGCTATAAGAGGGATATCTGATGGTCTAATGTTCAAATGATGATTACCATATCTCAATTTAATCTTTGATAACTACAGATCTCGTCAAAGAAGATCAATGATATCATCAATCCTTGATAAGGGATATTAGTTTTTGACCATCAAATGGTTCATCTTCTGATAATCAAAAAAATGTATAACGGGAGAATCTTCCATCTACACAAATAGGTTAGGTGAACCCCAAGTAGAATTAATATCTCATATGAAACCTATTTCTTGAAACTCATCATGTATCACCCCAATCATCCACGGTTTGCTTCTTTTTGAATAATACAATAGCGTGTGTCGTACGCAACATCGAGTTCTAACACACCACAAACAATCTTAATAGTCGTTACAGATAGTAATACCCAATTTTAAAATTTTTATAAATTCTATATTTCAAAATGGAATTCATTTTTGGATTCAGAGGTTAGGGTGAATTTTTGGTATTTTTCTGAAAACAGTCAATTTTTTATGAATAGTGGAAAACACTTAGTTATAGTTTAAAACCAAATTTTTATTTAAATAATTATTTATTTTATTAAAATTTATTTTATGTCAAAATAGATACATAATACCTATAGAAGTTCAATTTAATTAATTGGAGTCATTTTATAATATTTTAGATATATACAAATTGTTTTGATCTATTTATCGTCTTTTATCCACCTCCTAGGAGCATTTTTAAATTTACATAAAACATCATTTTACCTCATCTGTGAGTTGAATATCAAAAATATTAGTGACATGGTTGATATCAGTAAGTAAAATTTGGTTTAATGAGATGAAAATAATATATGTTTAATAGTAACTATTGAATTTTATTTACCGCGGTTAAAAGTAAATAGAGTAAACATGGGTAAAAATGATATTATAATTACCCTAACACATGTCCTAATTCTATTGGATAAGTGTTATTAGACTAAAAACGTACATAGTAATAATATATGATACTTTATGTTCACATGTATTAGATTAGGACAATTATTATTATTAAATTCTAACAAGAGTTAAAAGTGTTAAAATCAATGTGTAATAACTAAACCATTTTTAATATAGGGTTATACATAAGATAAAATCGACTATAAATATTCATTAGAAATATAAACAAATTTTCTAAATCCTTTTTAGTTTATAATTTTTAACCATTAAATAATTTAATTTATTTATGCCACAATGATGATGCAGTAAATACCTTAATAATGAAATATTAAAATAATTTATATTATAAATACCCAAATAAATGTAATTTGATTCTTTTTATGAATTCCACTAAATTTCTAGGAAAATATTACATGTTAGGGTTGATAATTTATTTTGAATTACTAAATATGTTATGAATTTAGAAAAAAAAATACCAAATAGTGTCAGAATTGACATAAAAGAGTTTTTAATACAAATATTATATTATAAATTAGTATTATATTGTTAATAATCTAAAATTCAGACAACTGTATTAAATATTATTATATATGTAATTAATTAACCACTTGGGGTTCTTTTGGAAGTTTATATAATTTTATTAACCATATAATATAAAAATATAAAGAGACATGGAAAATATCAAGCAATTTAACTAAGAATTAAATCTAAAAGAAAAGGTTAATACGGTGAACCAAACTTATCTCAAACATATTGGTTGAGTGGTTTTCGACCAATACCACATTATCCATTAAATAATTCATTTTCAAGCCATTACATACAATACATGATTTTATTATAAAATAATATTACAATCTTTTCCTAAGGTTCCCCTCACCCCTCTTATAAAAGAAAGCATCCCCTTCTCTCAAATTCACACCTTCAATGTCATTTGGCTCAGCCAGCCTCTACCCAAATATCCTCCAAACAATATTCTCTTCATCCTATAGTCCTTAATTTGATCAAAAATCCAACCAAAAGAGCCCTTTTGATCAAATCAAAAGGAAGAACCCGAAGAAGAGGTAAATATGTCACCACCTCTTTGAAGTTATTTTCTTTGTCAACATTCTATTTCTTTGTTATTTCTATTATAAATTAATAAATCCAATATATTTTATATAAGTCGATGTTATTATAATATTTTATAGCCATATTCATTATGTTATCCATCCTATGAATAATATGTCACCAAACGTGGGTACGTACAGCTTACCATCTCTAAATCATTGGGTAGATGTGATTCAGTACATTATTATTTATATGGCTATAATAATGATGTATAATTGATGTTAATAATAGATATAACATGTTAATGATTCTCTCTATATGATATACCATCCGTTTACCTATGATTTTAATTACTAATGAATGATATTTTCGCTTGTGCGTATGTACGGATTACCGTCTCCATGAATGCGATGAAATTCATTCCCCATCATAATAATTAAAGAATAATATTCATGTGATGATTAAAAATAATATTTCAAAAAATTAATATCATTCTGGATTTGAATCAAATACACTCTATCAATAACAATCATGGCTTACCTAACTAAGCATATAAAGGAAACAAATTAATTGACAACTGAAACGATGATACTACTAAAATATCATTAACAAATCAATATTGGAATATCATATATGATATCATATTAAATTATATGGTTTTATTAATATTTAATTACATTTATTTCACCCATATACAGGTGGTTATACTACCCTCGACCATAGAAAAGTACAAGGTTAGGGTTAATTACAAAATCTCTATATTATCTGAGGTTGTTTTTACGTAAGTAACTACTGAGACCTCTTTATCATATAGATCAGTGTTTTCCTAAAAATATATTCCAAAACATTTTTACTAATTACTAGACTACGTGTTAATTTCATTTATAACCTTATTTGACCTTATATGTTTTGAAAGGAATCTTTCTGTCATTTTCCAAACAAGTACATTATGAAATTTTCGAAAAAATTAAGGTAAGAATGTTTTTCTAACTTATATGGATGGTGCAGCTATATTCCACCATTATAACATTGTCGAAGATTCCATTAAAATATTAATATTTATTTTCAAAATAATTTTTTTCTTTTATAATTATGTACTATTAAATGATTTAAAAAAAGAATTAGATATTTCTCTCAAATAGTTTTGATTTCATGTATGCCAACATCCTTTAATATATTTTAATCTTGTTTGAAGTTGATTTATTATGATATAAATATTTCATTTTGTATTGAAGGTTTTGTGATATTTTTGACTGTGAATGTGTAATTTTTTTAACATTCATGGTTTATGGATAAAGTATTGACATTTTATATGCTAGTTTTAATATAAATGTTTATGTTATGTTTAAAACTTTTCATATGAGGAATGCATTGGACTTAGTATGTGATAGGTGGATCCTGCTATATCTCCTCGATGAATCGGTAGGTATCATGAGACAATCTAGTTTCTTGGCACAAAGCCTTGACAACATCTTATTTGAAGCCTTGGCACAAGGCCTAGACTATGTGGTTGTGAAGTCTGGAATTATGAATTCCATCAATATCAAAGTGGCAATTGATATTTCATATGATTATTCAACTTGTATAATATCTATGTGATTATTTAAATTTCATTATTTTGATTTATATTGTCCATATTATGATTAATTTTATGTTGAAAAGGATTTTGTTTTATTTTAATAAATTTGCTTAATGGTTTATGCTTATTTATGAATGCTTATGCTATATTGTTATCCTTACTGGGCATCTGAGGTCACCCCTTTCTATGTTTAATTTTGTACAGAATGCGAAGAAGTATATTATGACTGACCTTCAAGTATAGTCTATGGGTTCTTAGTGTTGTCTATGGAAACAATTTTGCTATAGTTTTGCATTTTATGTTGTAATTTAAACCTTCTGAATTATCTAGTATTTACAATGTTACTAAACTAATCGGTCTTTCAAGACTTGATCTTTTGTGATCATGCCAATGATACGTAATAATGCACCAAGCCTTGGCTTCTGGAGTCAGGGCGTTACAGTTGGTATCAAAGGAAGTTTAGTACAAACCACGGAAGATAGATTTATAAAAAATATAATTATAGCACATTATCCTAAGATAGACTTTGAGGATTAGTATAGAAGAACTTCCTAAATTTTGGTACTGTATAAATTTTGTGAGTTTTACAGGCAATACATATTTGTCTTGACACGAGATGGTAGAGGTGGATCTGGCACAAATGTACCTAGGGGTAAAACCATAAAACACCACTTTGAGCTAGACTCGAACAGGAATAGGTGCACAACAAGTGGCCTTGTTGCACTCTTGGTTATGACACTCTCGAGTGATATGATTAAGATAATCCACATTTTCATTTCAAACAATTATTATGGATTTATGATTATATACCTCGTCAAATAGTACCATTTTAATGATTATGGATTATATCCATAAAATGTTAAATTTAGGTTAACCATGATATAAGTTTAGAATTATGTATTGTGATTCATAAACTAATCTAGTGTATGCCTTTGTTTAGAAATGACACCTAGTAGAAGGAATTGAAATTGTATTAATGCACACACTCCTTGTAAAGATTTCCCTCTTTCTCACGATAATTATAGTGGAGTTGGTGATACAACAGGTGCTGATCAGCTTATTAATATAATGGGAAAACTCAATCAGGTTATGAATAATAAGATTACCTTTATGGAGCACCCTGATCTACAATGTAGAGGTTCAATGTTAGATCGCTTCATGAGGAAACAACCACCAATATTAAATGGGGGTAAAAATACATTAGTAGTTGAGCAATGCATAAATTACTTAGAGAAAATATTCTACACCTTGGGGAGTAGCGAAAAGGAAAAGGTTGTCATGGCTATTTACCGCCTCACTGGAGATGATGATCAATGGTGGTAAATGATTCAAAACAAAAAAAATGATGATGAAGTATCAAATATGGAGCCAACGATCTAGTACCCGAGTGGTAAGAGCTCTTTCTTGGCATCCAAGAGATCCAGGTTCAAAACTGGGCAGAGACGAATTTCTAGTTGTAATGTAGCAGTCACTGTAGCAGTTAATGTAGTAGGAATTGTTTGGTACTCTAGCAGACGAAACTATTCACCTGATTTGGGCCTTTGGGCCATCGGTTTGGGCATACATTTATCAAGGTCCTTCGAACCATCAAAAGACTTCTGGCCACATGGCCTTAAGGTCATTGTAGACCATAAAGTAGAGTAGTTCACACTAGAGCAGGCCCTAGAAGAGCATCAGAGCAGCAGTAGCAGTCACTAGAAGCAGAGCTAACTAGATTGGATGAATGAGAGGGTATGACAACCGCCATCGGGACCTGGCACCGTGCAGCTTTGTACAGGGCAATGCTAGCCGATCATCAATGCATGATGAGAGATAAAGGCGATCAATGATGCAGAATATGGGGTGGGGCAGTTCTAGTGGGATGGGTATATGGGTCATGTATGGGCATGGTATGCATCTAGGCATTCAGGTCATGTATTATGGGACATGTCGGGCCATGGTCCTTGGGCTAACGGGTCATGTATGGGATCCCCTTCAACCCTTAAAATGGGTATTATATATAATAAAATAAAAAATAAGGCCTTCAGGCCATTCAGAATAAGTATAAAATATGGAATGGGGGAATTTAAATAAATTTTCCTAGAAAAATATGTTCCTCATGACCTTCGAACGGATTTGGAAAGAAAATTTCTGTGTCTGAGGCAAAAGCATGATGATAATGTCACAAATTATGAAGATAACTTTACATGGTTAGTGAGGCATGATTACGATTATATACGTAACCAAGGAAGTATGTTTGATCATTTCATTGATGGGTTAATACTATTTCTCTATCAAGCAATAGTCTCACAATCCTTCTCATCATATGAAGATATTGTCTCATGTGCTATCAAGAATGAAAATTAAATCCCTATGTCTTATGAAATTAAAGCAAATCAAGATAAGTAGAGTTATTTTGATCACCATGGAAATTGAAATAAGGGTAACATGGGAAATGTTGAATATCCATCCTATAGTAAATGTGGGAAGAAACAACATGGTACTTGTCTAAAGGGAATGGGAGTTTGTTACAAGTGTGGTGAAAAAGTCCACTGAGCTCATGATTGCAAGATGAAGAAAGATAATGTTTATGCTAAGTGCTATAATTTTAGAGAAAGGGGTCATTATGAAAAATAATATCATATGTGTCAGGGGAACTTACCTCCAAAATGGACAAGAGATCAGGGCCCAACTTATGTTATCAATACATCCAAGGTTAAAGCTCTTAAAGACATAGTGGTAGTTAATTTAATGGGGTTTTCATGTATATCCAAAGCTTTATTTGATTCTAGATCATCACATTGTTTCATATCTTCCTAGTTTTCTTTGAAAATTAGATATTTTCAATTTTATTTACCAAGGGTGTTTTTAGTAAAAACTACTAAGGGAAGTATCATTGCAACAATGTTTTTTGAATCAGTCACCATTAGGGTATATTAATGATCATTATATGTCGATATCATTATCATATTCATGATATAATTTGATATATTCTTTTGTATGGATTGGATTTTGGACCATCATGTGAAAATTTATTGTAACAAGAAGGAGGATACAATTATCGATGATCATAAAAAGTACCTTATCTTTAGAGAAGAATCATTACCACCGAATTCTTATCAATATCCACACCCAATAGCTCTACTAAATTCATATATAAAGGATTAATAGAATGAAATAATTGTGGGTGAGGGAAAGAATGTTCAAATAGATTATGTACCTATTGTGCAAGAATATGTTGATGTGTTTCTGGAAGATTTACCTAGACATCCTCTAGAATGGGAAATTTAGTTTTCATTGACTTAATTCTAGGTTCAAGGACCATAACGAAGACCCCTTATAGAATGGCCACTGTGGAATTAGTGGAACTAAATAAACAACTAGATTAATTGAGTAATAAGAGATTTATTCTCCCTATTTTTTTTCCATGGGAACCCCATGTTCTTTTTGTTAAGAAGAAAGATGGATCTATGAGGTTGTTCATTTACTACAGGGAGATCCATGCTATAAAAATAAAGAACAAGTATCCCCTACCTCACATAGATGATTTATTCAACAAAATTCATGGATCTCAATACTTTTCAAAGATTGACCTTCGATCCGAATATTATCTATTCTGTGTGAAGAAGGCAACATTCCGAAAACATCATTTTGAACCAGTTATGGGCATTACATGTTTAGAGTAATGCCTTTTGGATTGACTATTGTACCCTCTGTCTTCATTTATATAATTAATAGTGTTTTCAATGAATATTTGGATGACTTTTTGTGGTATTTATTGATGATATTTTGGAATACTCCAAAAGCTATGAAGATCATGAAAATCACTTGCACATTATTATAAGGACTCATAGAAGACATGAATTATATGGAAAGTTTAGAAAGAGTGAATTCATTCCTCAGAAGATATAATTTCTTGGCCATATTGTCTCTAAGGATGGAATCTTTGATGACATTTCTAAGACAGAGGTAGTCCAAGAATGGCCAAAAACAACGAGTATAACCTAGGTCCGCAATTTTACTGGTTAAGAAAGTTATTATCGGAATTTCATCCAGAATTTTTCCAGATTGGCTAACCCATTAAAAAATAACACATATAAAGGGGTATAAATTTTTGGACTAAATAGTGTGAAGATTGTTTTTATGAATTTAATAAAAGATTATTCAATGCTTCTATTTTGACTTTACCATCAGGGAATGATTTTTTTGTTATTTATAGTGATGCATCAAAGAAAGGGCTTGGTTGTGTCCTTATGAAGAATGAAAGGGTTATTTTTTATGCATCATGACAGATACAAATTCATGATCATAACTATCATACTCATGATCTTGAGCTAGAAGTTGAAATAATTTCTTTAAATATATGGATACATTTTCTTTACGGTAAAAAATGTGAGATATATACCGATCACAAGTGATTGACGTATATTTTCTCATAGATAGAACTCAACATGTGGAAAAGGAGATAGCTTGAACTTGTCAAGGATTATGATTTCACCATACACTACCACCCAGGGAAGGAAAATATAGTGCCAAATGCATTGAGAAGAAAGGATCATGGTGTACTGAACAAGATTTGAGTTTAAAAGGATCCTATATACAAGGATCGAGTAAAGTTGGACATAGGGATAACCATGGAAGGTGAAACATCAAAAAAAATTCAATTGGTTTCCATACCATCTTTACTAGAAAGGATAAATAGTTATCAGACCGATGATTAAGAGTTTCAAAAGATGATTAAAGATTTGAATGATGTGAGATTGAGTGAATTTGTGTATGAAGATGGAATTTTGAAATTTTGGAATTGACTTTGGTATCCCGATATACCTGATCTAAAAAGGGACTTGTTGGATGATGCTTATAGTTCCAATTTTTCTATACACCCTGGTCGCACTAAGATATATAGATATTTGAAGGAACATTTTTGTTGGGACAACATGAAGGGGGGATTGATGATTTGGTGTCAAGATGTATGGTTTGTCAACAAGTGAAAGTTGGAAGGCAACAGCCTGGAAGAGCCATGCAACCTTATCCCATACCTGAGTAGAAATGGGATAATATTACCATGATATTTTTCATGGGACTACCAAATACTGATAGAAGGAACGATGCAATGAGGGTATTTATTGATCGTCTTACCAAGACAACACATTTTATTTCTATAAGAGAATATTTAACACTTGAATGTCTAGAAAGCCTATATATTAATGTTGTTCTGAGACTTCATAGAGTAACCCTATCGATTGTTTCAGATCATGATAAACGTTTTACATCAAGATTTTTAAAATATCTTCAGAAATCCCTGAATACTGAACATTGTTTGAGAACTTCCTACCATCCCCAAATGGATGGACAATCAGAACAGACTATTCAAACCTTAAAAGGCATGTTGAGATCTTTCTCACTTGACATTCAAGGTATGTAGGATCAATATTTACCTATGGTATAATTTTCCTATAACAATCGCTTCCATTCAAGTATTCAGATGGCACCATATGAAGCGTTATATGGAAAGAGATGTTGCACACCAACCTGTTGGGATAATGTTGGTGAAAGAGAACTCTTAGGACTGGTAAATTTGGAGGAAATGATGGAAAAGGTGAAGGTAATTCAATACCACATCAAAGAAGATCAAAGTAAATAGAATAGCTATGCCCATAACCATTGGAAGGATTTGAAATTTCATGTAGGAGATCATGTTTTCTTGAAGGTATCTCCATAGAAGGGTGTTATACTTTTTGGTAAGAAGTGAAAATTAAGTCACATGTACATTAGACCTTTTGAAATTCTAGAACAAATTTGGGATGTAGCTTACCATTTGGCAATGCCGCCATGTCTCTCCAAAGATCAAAATGTGTTCCACGTATCACTTTTGAGAAAATACATGCCTGATCCAACACATGTACTTACCTTTGAGGAATTAGAACTGGAACCTGATATTTCTAATTGTGAAAAGCATGTCAAGATTCTTGATACAATGGAACATGTGCGGAGAAACCGAACGACTAGTCTAGTAATAGTTCTATGGAGAAATCATAAGATGGAAGAGGGAACGTGGGAACCTGAGGAACTTATGATGAAGAAAAACCTGAGTATTTTTATGCAGTAATATTCTAGAAATTTCTAGGACGAAATTATTTGAATGAGGGGAGAATGTAACACCCCAAGCTTCTATGGTATGCTTCTCTTTTAATAATACAATAGCGTGTGTTGCACGCAACTTTGAGCTCTAAAACACCACAACAAATCAAACTAGCTGTTTTGAATTGTAATACCCACATTTTGAAATTTTATAAATTTTATCTTTCAAAATGGACATCATTTTTGGATTAGGAATATTGAAATTACTTTAAGGTGATTTTATGGTATTTTTCTGAAAACATTCAATTCATGCTGAATAGTGAAAAACTCTTAGTAATAGTTTAAAACTGAATTTGTATTTAAATAATTTTTTATTTTATTTAAATTTATTTTGTGTAAAAATAGATACATAGTACCTATATAAGTTCAATATAATTCAATGGAGTTTTTTTATAATAATTTTATATTTATAAAAATTTTATTGATCTTTTTACCGTCTTTTAACCACCTCATAGGAGCATTTGCAAATTTACATAAAACATAATTTTACCGCATCTGTGAGTTGAATTTCAAAAATTTGAGAGACACGGTTGATAACAGTAATTAAAATATGGTTCAATGAGAGGAAAATAATTTTTTGTGAATAGTCAATTTTGACATTTATTTACCGTAGTGAAATGTAAATAGGGTAAGCATGGGTAAAAAAGATATTATAAATACCCTAACACATGTACTAATTCTATTAGATATGTTTAATTTGACCCAAAAATATTTACAAATAAAATATGATCCTTTAGGTCCACATGGATTAGATTAGGACATTTATTATTATTTAATTCAAAGAAGAGTTAGAAGTGTTAAAATCAATGTTTTATAACTAAAGAATTTTTAATATAGGGTAATACATAAGATAAATTAGACTATTAATATTTATTAGAAAGATGAATAGATTTCCTAAATAATTAAATTTTATTTATAATTTTTGGACACTAAATAATTTATATTATTTCTGACACATTGATGATGCAATAATAACATTATTTATGAGATATTAAAATAATTGATATTATAAATACCCAAATAAATGTAATATCAGACTTTATATGAATTCCACTAATTTTATAAATTAATATGACATTTTAGGGTTGCTTAAATAAATTTTTTCAAAGAAATAATGATGTTATGAATTTAGAAAAAACAAAATACCAAATAGTGTCAACATTGAGATAAAAGAGTTTTTAAAACCAATATTATTTTATTAATTGGTATTCTATTTTCTAAAATCTAAGGTTCGGCCAAAAGGATAAAATAATATTATATATGTCATTAATGAAACACATGGGGTTCTCTTAGATGTTTATAGAAAGTTTATTAACCATATAATATAAAAATACAAAGAGACATGGTAAATGTCAAACTATTTAACTAAGAGCTAAATCTAAAAGATAAGGTTAATATAGTGACCCAAACCAGTCTAAAACCTATTGGTTGAGTGTTTTTAGACCTATAAACAACATATACTTTAAATAACTAGTTTTTGAGCCATTAGAAACTGAACATGGTTTTATTATAAAATAATATTTCAATCTTTTACTAAGGTGCCCCTCACCCCTATTATAAAATGGAACATATCCATCTCTCAAATTAACAACATAAAATCCATTTGACTCAGCCAACCCCTTCTCAAATATCCTCCCAACTATCCTCCCATCATCCTAGAGGCCTTAGTCTCATCATAAATTCAACTTAATGATCCATTTAATCAAATCAAAAGAAAGAACCTGTTGAAGATGTAAATATGTCACCACCTCTTTCAAGTTATTTTTTTCATCCACTTCCTCTTTCTTTGTTTTTTCCATTATAAAATAATAACTCCATTATCTTCTATATATTGTGATGTTATTATAAAAATGGTACATCCAGATTCATTATGTTATCCCTCATATGAATAACATGTCACCATACGTGCGTACGTACGACATACCGTCTCCACATCATGGTGTAGTTGTTATTCAATACATTATTACTTGGATGGGTATAATAATGATGTATAATTGATGTAAATTATAGATATAACATGTTAATAATTCTGTATATAGGATATACTATCCATTTACTTATGTTTTTAATTATAAAGGAATGATATTTCCGCTCGTGCATATGTACGGATTACCGTCTCCACAAACGCGATGAGATTCTTTCACCATCGTAATCATTCAAGAATAATTTTCATGTGATGATTAAAAATAATATTTGAAGAACTTAATATCATTTTTTATGAATCAAATACACTCTCTCCATAACAATCATGGATTACTTAACTAAGCATATAAAAGAAAACGAATCAGTTAACAACTGAAACGATGATACTACTAAAACATCATTATCAAATTAATATTGGAAGATCATATATGATATCATAATATTGTATATGTTTCTTGTATAATTTAATAAAAATTATTTCACAATTATACAGGAATTTAACTTACCCTCGACCAAGGAAAAGTACAAGGTAAGGGTTAATTTCAAAATCTCTTTATTATCTGAGCTTGTTTTTACGTAAGTATCTATTGAGACCTCTTTATCATCCACATCCGTGTTTTCCTAAAAATGTATTCCAAAATATTTTTACTACTTATAGAGTATCTGGTAAAGTCATTTATACATTTATTTGACCTTATAAATTTTGAAAGGAATCTTTTCGTCATTTTCCAAACTAGTTACTTTAGGACCTTTTCGACAAAATTAAGGTAAAAATATTTTTTTAACTTATATGGAGGGTGTGATTATATTCATCCATTATAACATCGTCGAAGCTTCCCTTACATGATTTTATGAATATATTCAAAATTAATTTTCTATTTTATAATTATGTAACTTTAGATGATTTCCAAAAAAAATTGAGATTTTTCACTCAAACAATTTTGATTTCATCTTTGTCAATAGCTTTAATGGATTTTAATCTTCTTTGATGTTGATTTTTTATGATAAAAATCTTCCATTTTTTATTGAAAATTTTGTGATATGTTTGACTGTGAATGTGTTATTTTTATACCATTCATGGTTTATGGATAAAGTATTGACATTTCGTATGCCAGTTTTAATACAAATTTTTATGTTATGTGTAAAACATTTCATATGAGAAATGAATTGGACTAAGTAAGTGATAGGTGGAGCCCGCTATAGCTCCTCAAGGAATCGGCAGGTCTAATGAGACAAACTAATGTTTAGGCACAAGGCATTTACAAAATATTATTTTTAGTATTGGCACAAGTCCTTAACTATGTGGTTATGAAGTCTGGCATTAGGCATTCCATCATTATGAAAGTGTCTATTGATATTGCATGTTATTATTTCACTAATAGAATATCCATGTGAGTAAGTATATGGAATTATTTGGATTTATATTTTCCATTTTATGATAATGTTTATGTTGAAAAAGATTTTTTTTATTTTTATACGTTGCCTTAAATCTTTATGCTTATTTATGATAGATTATTCTATATTTTTATCCTTACCGAGCATCTAAGATCACCCATTTCTATTTTTTATTTTTTCCAGGATGTGAAAAAGTATATTCTGACTGACCTATAGGGAGAGTCTATGGGTTCTCAGTGTTGTCTATGGAAACAATGTTGTTGTAATACTCCATTATATAGTTTAATGTAAACCTTATGAATGTATCTAGTACTTCTAAGGATACTAAACTAATCTGTCTTTCAAGATGTGAACTTTTGTGATTATGCCAATGATACGTAATAATGCACCAACTTTGAGCTTCTGGGGTCGGGTCTTTACACATCCAACTACTTCTTGATCTCCAAAAACTCTGGTTTAGCCATCATATAAGGAGGAATGGACACATGTGCCACTACTGGAACAAGCTCAAATGAAAATTCCACCTCTCTCTTTGGAGGAAAACATAAAATGACCTCTGGAATGATTTCACTAAAATGATCCACCACATGGAAAAGTCCATCTGTGATGTCCCCTAGTCATCTTGATATAAGGAAGTAATATTTTCTGTAACTCCTCCCAACCCATGATGCTCGCCTCCCTCTCTAGTCGCCTGAACATCCCATTTTCCCTTACGAAGAAACGATCTGCAATATGGAGACATGATACTCACCCTTCAACCATAGCAGTTGATAACAACATTGAAGGTAACTAACTAGTCCATTTCAAGAATGACTCCATAACATGTCATATATATGGCATAGAGGTTCCATAAGAAGGTACACCCACTAACTTCAAGAGTGAACTCCTTGCACTGACGTACCCTAGTCATTCTAGTTCCCAATAAAGTTTCTAGAGTCAAGACATTAGAATATGGAAAGATAAAAAGCCCAATGATCTCCACAATAGAAACCAATATAAAGATATGGTAATCACATATATCGAAATGAGAATAACCTAAAACTATATCAACTAGGATCATACCTTGAACTGTATAGGGTCCAAGATCCTGATCTAGCTGGGTCTACTCCACTACAAATGTCTGGCATGCACTATGGCCTTGCGACCGTGTCTGACCACTATGAGGTGATCCACCCTGCAGTCGCTGAAATCATGGATGAACTCCCCCTCATCCTCAATGATCGAATGATATCATGTTCCCTAAGTGAGGAGAAACTGATGGTGCTGCTCTTGAATTTAGAGTCATAGATGAACCCCTATCACTAGATTCTAGTGAGATGAACTGACAGAAGCACAAAAGATAACTAATTTTTTTGCATGATTGACAATCCACTAGGTATATCTAGAAATGTGGTCTTGTATGTCTCATGCTACCACACTGGTATCATACCACCTGGCTACATGGAGGTTCATCCTGCCTACTCAGATCTCCACGTGTAGACTCTTTGCGGTGCTTCCTGATATCAGCTGGAAAAGAACTAACTCTGTGTACGGAACCCCCCTGGGTCATATCTTCAAAATCCATTAGGTTGCGCTCCATGACCAGTGCATGGTTGACTATAGAAGATGATAAGTAAACTTGAAGATGTTCACCTGAGCGCAAATTTCCTGCCTAATACCATCCTCAAACTTCTGTTCAAGGAATAAATCATCTCCCCCTAGAAAGGGTGTAAAGAGAAATAACTCAGTGAAGGGTGAAGAATAATCCATAACCAAAAGGGTACCCTACTTTAGACTTATAAACTATTAGGCTCGATCATCCATCAATGTCTCTAGGTAGAAGTAGTCGTAAAAGGGATGCTGGAATGCATCCCATGCCATAACATGCTGGCGTCCTGCTTGTGAGACACAATCTAACCATCTCTTGGTAGATTTCCAAAGCATATATGTAACGATCTTAACCCTCATCTCCAAATGTGTCTCCAGTTGCTCTAAGATCATCAACATTTATTCTATTGATGACTCTACATCCTGGGGTCATCCATACCCTAGGAATTTGGGAGGATGTTGTTGTTGAAAAAACCCGAGTCAATTCTTCCATCGACGGGACAAGAAACAGTGATCCCTGGAATGTCAGTATAAACCTCATAAAGAACTCTCAGAACTGTGACTCGACACCTAAATCCAGGATAATGGATGGTGCTAATATGGGTATGACTGAAGGATCTACTGGTGGTCCCTAATCTACCATGTCTTGTGTCTGATCACTGCCCGGTAACTGGTGGAAAACTAGAGGACATCTCGGTGGCATGACTCTACAAGGTCAAGAAAACAACTTAAATCAATATTAATAGGTAATGAAACATAGAAGTGTAATAAGGGAACAAGATAAGTAATAATTCATGTTTTTCAAAACATATATACACAAAATGTATAATTCCTACAAAATGTGTTCCATTATGACTTCACATGGTAATGTACTTCTACCATCCCATGTCATCTACACCCCATACACATTGTGTGTTGTCCTAACAAATGGTGTGTACATGAATCCGCTTCCCCTTCCCATGTTGTTATACACGGCTAAGCCACACGGTTGTCCTAGAACTAGACTAAATAGTATGTTAGTACAAGGCACAACTTGTACTAGACAAACATCACCAACCCGTGTTGTTAGTTACACAGCCGGTTACATGACTGACTCTACATGGCGTGTTGGTTCTAGACACGGTGTGTGCTAAAAATATTTCACCGACCCATGTTGTTCATTACACGTCCGGATACATGGAATAAACTAAACGACATGTTGTATATTGGCATGGAATGTACAACTTCTGTTTTATCCATCTCTGCCATTAGTCACATGGGTGGACACATGGTATACACAACACGACATGTACAACCAGAACAAAACATGTTTCCCCCAATGATTTACCATCCCCATGTCACTACCCACACATCCAATGACATGGTTTGAGATTACAAGGAGTGTACATGAAACATACAGATTTTACTTAAGAAAAGAAGTTCCTTCCCAAACACAAGGACACATTATGTTTATTCATCATTACACACCGAGTGTTATAGGTTCTTCCAGACAGTTACCTTCAAAAACTACTCTGGATCCTAGAAATCATGGAAACAAACAATAAGATTCCAAATTACAATCTGTGAGGGGCCATACTCCTCACGAATCAAAGCAATGAATCTTATACATGTCATATACAAGAATAGTAGTACAAAGATCCACCAAATTTCTGATCCATGAGGGACCATAACACCACAAGAACCAAAGTTTGGTGTCCATTAAAAAAAACCATACATAGTCCAATACCCTATTAAATAATAGGTATTCTATTAAGGCATCTTTCACAACAACATTCAATCACTAATGCACCCTTAATGGCATGGCATGAATGCATGACATGTGATTTATATCAAGTTCCAATATGATGCTTAATATGGCATACCCTCATCTCATTGGGTTTCAAAATATATAAAACCATAATAATATCAACGATAACAACACAAAAAATGTCAATCACCCAATGGGGAAATAAAATCAACTGTAATAATTGAAAAACCTAAAAAATTGAAATAATGAGGTAAATTGGATTATCCCTATACATGGGTTAGCTACTTTGGGTAACATCTTCTTACCAAGTACCTATCACTTCAAATCCCTGGCTATAGGCTCAAAAAATTAAGTCAAGAAGAAAATAACCTCCTATTGTACAACTATGTAACCTCCCGAAACTGGGACATTACAGATCTATTGGAGTCATTGTAGGGGATTCGGTTGGTGGATAATTACCAGATCAGATATTGATGACCAGTGTGATGTGAATACAAATGATCTCGCAAACAATCATGGTGAAAATATATTTTTCATCAATGATAGATTCCATTGATGTAATATGTTTCTTGATAATATTTTATTTCCCATTACATGTTTTTATAAATAACACTGATCAATCAACATGTAGATTGATTTAAAAATCATGGTTTTTTATGGGTTAGAATAATCACGATTTCGGAGAATTTATTTATGATACAATTTTTATCCAATAATTTTTCATTACAACAACTTCAAATCAAGGTCAACCTGAAATGGGTAAATCTATATTCATATTGATTATTCGTGTTTACTTCACTGAAGACTATTTGTTAAACATTGGTTTTATTCATCTGTATTGTGTTTCCACATATCCTGATGAAATATATTTTTTCGGACATACTTCATTGTAAAATGATCCAATGTTTTAGATATGTGATTGTAATGACATGACAGTTGTGAGATGGTGGAAGAAGTCATTAATTGGATGGATTTAAGTATCATCTTTCGTGTTCTTTTTCTTGAAATATTTAATGTATATTGAAGGCATTTTCTGAATATATTGATGGCCGGATGCCATTATTTCCAGGATGGTAAGCTAAGGCCAGCATTACTCCTTCATTTCCAGCATGACGATCCTCTATATTTTTTTCAAATTAGTGAAAGATATGTATGATTCGAGATATGGGTTTATGGAAATTTAAACACTACATGATGATTAACTCTGAGAAACATGCCTTTTGGGCCCCTCGTTGGCATTGCTTGTGTTTTAGAGAATGTTTGGTGTCACACTGCATGTGATCATGTCACAGAGCTTCTGGTCTATCCCAGATGGATGGAACTATACATTAATGGACAGATTGACACATGTTGGTGTACTTATGAATATGTACCCCATGTACTCTTGCATGCAAACTACTTGGAATGGTACATGGGAATATTACAGAAATAGACGAAATGACATGTACTATTACATATACACATACATAGGACATGAGTTACTGACACCTGTAGAAGCACGAGTTTATGGTAAATGATGTGAAACCCTATTAATTTCATGTACTCCTATGATGTTTTCTTGAATCCCTATTACTATTCATCTTCAAAAACATTTGTTAGGGTTTCTTCTCTATATCCAGTCTTGTAGGGTTAGTATAAAATATTATCTTACTTTTATGATATATATACTTTCTATATGATCGCTTTGATAGAGTTTTTATAATCCTTCCATATGTTCAAGGGATATAACCTCTATAAATATTCATTCCCTAGATGGAATTCTTGGTATATTCACTACCAAAATTACCAAGGTGTTGATCTTATATATAGCAGGTTTATCCCTATTGAGTTTTTGGTATACCCCTTACTCTTGGGACACATCCTTATCTGCATATCATATGTATTTGGACAATCATTGTATACTTCTAATGGTGAGACCCAACGAGTTTTTCCTATTAGGTGGACATCATCATTGATATCTCAATCCAGAGTGTGTTCTCTAGGATGAGTGTTATGCGGAACATTCTAGTTAGACTCATAGTATGGCATTATTGTGGTGGAATATCATTAGAATATGTTATTTTTTTCATTATATATTGATTCTATTTTTATTTTTTCAATAGAAAAATTATTTTTAAGATAATACCATCTTCATTGTTTTATTCATTGGGTTTTCAAGGTGTACTATTGATTATTTTTATACTCATCTATCCACAATCTTTTACTTCATGTGTATTGTCTTGTGTAGAATATCAACACATTGACTGAGTCCTAGACAAACTAGGAACAAAAAATTCTTATTGATACTAGAGAGAAAATGTTATGTTCTAATGGTATCAAGATAGAAGTCTCAAATTTGATTGTAGGATCACCTTGTTTTTAGTATATCTGTTGTGGTATTGTATTTGTCCCGGTTTATGTTCCTTAACTTATTTTCATGTTGTGGTTATGGTATTTTTATGTATTCATGCATGATTATTCTGTTGTTTTTTCATTACATTATTTTATAGTCTTGTATATTTGTGTGTGAGTGTTTGCAAATATATAGGATAAGTCCACCAATTTTAGTGATACGCCTACAAGGATCCGGTCTTCATTCCCTATCCCATTGGATGTGGGTATTGGGTTTTGCAATATGGGACCCCCATGAAATGTGTCATGACTATATGGTATCATAGTAGTCAGTACTTCCATAAGTCTTGAGTTTTTGAGATTGGATTGGGGAAATGGTGATATGTTTTTCAAGTATGTTTTTCGAGCTAGGGACTCCAGTGATGCTGAGGTGGACTACATATTTATAAACAATGAATATAATCTTTATATTTTATACCTCTTAATTAATAATTTTGGTTGTACTGAGAAAATTGTACACGCATCATATAGAAATGGTTTGTGGTTTCCACAACCCTAATTAGTCAGCTATACATAAATATTCATTGAAAATTTTACATATGGTATAATTTTATGATTACAATTTGATATAAGAAATAAATGTTTCTACAACATGATCAAATAGAATATCCTCTCACCAAAGTTACATTGGTACAATTAATAGTTCGATAGTTTCTACTTATTGGTGGTGTTATAGTTATAACGAAACCAATAGTGAAGCATGTGGAACCAATAGAACTAGTTGATAATGTTCACAATTATGGAATATATTATGAGTATTTACTGAAATATAACCCTAATATTTTGAGGAGATCCCAACCACTACAACAAAAGCCGGTCCTAGCGGCGGTTTTTTCCTGTTTAGCGGCGGTTTAAACCGCCGCTATATTGTGTGGCGGCGGTTTACAAAAACCGCCGCTAAGTTTGGCATCGGCAATCTATTAGCGGCGGTTTTTTCGATTCTGTGTTGGTTTTAGAAATGTGTCGTAGATCCGTCATTTAGCGGCGGTTTCTCTTCATTTAGCGGCGGTTATATGGGTATCAGACATTTTTTATTCGCTGCGGTTTTAACCGCCACTAAATTTAGGCGTTTGATGCGCCTATTCTGCGGCGGTGAAAACCGCCGCTAAATATCAACATAATATATTTAGCGGCGGTTAAAACCGCCGCGAAATGCTGCCCAGTTCATCATTTAGCGGCGGTTTTAACCGCCGCTAAATGCTCACAGGTATGGCATTAGAGGCGGTTAAAACCGCCGCTAAATGTTGAACTGGAAAAAAAAAATATGTTGGATCTGCTCCACCACTGCCCTAAATTTTCCAAAACCACAACCAATGATACTTGAATGATTTAAACACAATATAGTGACATTGTGGGTGTCACAAAATCTTCACAATCTAACTTTATCCCAATAACATTCACAATAAACATTAATAGGGTTATAAGATAACCAAAAGAACCAAAACATAAAGACTTTTGTTGGACACTCAACCTAAACCTCAACAAAAAGATCCAACATTGAAAATAAACAAAAACAAAAGAAAACTGTGGTCGGGGTGTGACATTCTCAGATCTAAAAAAGCTCATTTCTTGGAATTAATTTTGATTTTTTTCATAGAGGACACATCCATGATTTGTTAATTTCTTCCTTTAAGTGTGTTAACCTCATAAAGAAATTGACAATTAGTGGTAACATTGTCTCCAAGATTGACATAAAAAAAATCCTTCGACACTATAGATTAGGGCTTCATGTGTAATGTTCATTCATGTTTTGGATTCAATGAAAAGTTTATTAGCTAGATCAAAACTCTTCTTGGGTAATACCCTATTTAGATCTTAATCAATGAATACCTAGAGGTTTATTTTTGGTTCTCATGAGGGGAAATACAAGGAGACCCCCTCCCAGAAATCATTTTTACCATTATAGAAGACCATCTCAGCCATATTTTATTCCATATGGTCGATACTTGTGACTTGAAACCCATCAGGGTATCACGAGGTTCTTCAGAACCATGTCATCTCATTTTTGTTGAAAACATTATAATTTTTTCTTAGGGAGTTATGAGGAATATCAAAAACATCATGAAGGCCCTTCTTCATTAAGATTGTTTCTTAAGACAAAAAAATAAGTTGGGGAATTAGTTCATATACATTAACAAGAATATCTCAAATCCTAAAAAATTAATATTGATAGATGATGTGGGTATTAGGGAGGGATCTTTACCTTTTACATATCATGGAGTTTCCATGTTTTGGGGAAGAACACACGCCTCCTACTTTATCAATATTCTCAGTCAGATTTAAAGAACTCTGGCCTCTTGGAAAGAAATATCACTCTAAATGGATAGAATAGATTTCATTTTTAAAGCATGTTGAAATATAAAAAATGGTATAATCCTTCATGGTTTACTCATGGACCACCTTGGTCATTAAAACCATTAATTCATTGATAAAAAAATTATTTGGAGTGGGATTATATCAGAGAGAAAGACTATTACAGTTTCATGCAAACAATGTTGTATGAACTATGCTCTCAGGGGCCTTGGGATCACGAATATGACCCTCTTTAATCAGTCTCTTCAAACTAAATTTATTTTTAAATTAATCAAATCCAATTTTGAAGCCTTGGATTTTCTCATATCAAGGATTGTTTAAGAACTAAAAAAAAGTAAAATTATGCTACATGGAATCCTTAATATGGCCTGGTCTTATGGTAATATTTCACAAGATCTTATAGAATTCTCATTAGATGGTCAGTGTTAACTCTTCTTCAAATTCTAGACAGCCAATTGGAATGGAATCCCACCATTGGATAAGATTAATACCATGGCTCAAGATATTTATAATAACATATCCCTTAAAGATCAAATGGATAATCTTAACAATCTTCTACATGAGATTTTACATTTTTTCTCAAATTGGTATTCCTAAACTAAAAACAAATTGGTATTCCTGGACCCATTGGAGTGGTGTAAAAATTTTAAGGCCATGACAGAGCCTTTTATCATTAACCTTTCATGCCTTAGCCATTTATGGTCATGGGATTGGTCTTTTAGTGTGATACATATTGGATATGGATCCAATAGGGGTATGAATATGGGTTACATATATGGTATTCTCATTGGATGTGGTATCATCACATGCATATTGCATTAAGAATCTTTTTGTCAACACATGAGGAATCCAGAACACAATAAATAAAATGCATAGAAGGAAACATGAGAAATCATGAAAATGTTAGGACATGGAAATGTTTGGTGGCAACTATGTGCCATAAATGTTACATAGACAAACCAACTGTTATCATACTTGTTCAACACATCAACAATACTACTACTCATCATTTGATGCTGCATCGTCACCCTCTCCACCTTCATCTCCACCACCTACTGCCACCTGTAAGAACATTATATTGAAAATTAAATATTGTTGCATATTTATAATAAAAATTAAAACCAATAAAATTTTGAAAACTAAATGATTTTGATTTTTTTGGGATTTACCTGCTCCCCACTACCCGATGCACTACCACCGGGGGCATATCTGCTCATATGCTGACGTATTTCAAGCAACTCTTTCTGCAAATCAGATATCTGATTCCCCTACTGGTGAACTGTGTTTCGTAGAGCAGACATCTCCCTCTGAGCATATTCAGGTATGAAATGACTATAAACAGAAGTACATGAGGCCGAAATCCATGATGGCATGAGAAAGACCTCAGATGGTACGGGTCCCAAACCCATCCCGCGCACTCTACCAGGATGCTCCTTCCCAAGGACTTGACCAACCGGGTCATCATGGGAGACTGAGTAGGATTTCCCAGAATTGGCATCCCATATTTCTTTAATTTTTACCTATAAATAAAATATCAATATATATTAACACAGTAAAAACTGATATTAAGTTATTATAATAAATAATTGACTTCATACCCCAACTTCTCTGGCAGGTTCATTAAAAAAACTTCCATCTGTTTTTTTATGAACATCCAGTCACAGTTCTGTTCGGGATGCTTCATGCCCTAAACTCTGTGACTGCATTAAACAAAGATAAATCATCAATCAAATATTTTAAATAGATAATATTATCTTATAAATATTTAAACTAATTAAAAGAATACCAATGACATTCGGCTTCTTGAAAAGCTTTTTGAACCCGCAGTGTGCGGGATTACCTGCTTCGCCCGGTTTGAAGCATTCTTTCTTGAGAGATCCTGAAATAAATAAAATTCAATTTAACAGTATTGTATTCAATGTCTATCTCCTCTTCATGTACATGTATAAATGTAAAATGAGGATAATATAATAATATATATTTCAATACCATCCGCTTCTCATCACGATGTCTATCGACAAAAACCTTCCACTGTTATTTCGGTACCCCACTGGGTATCTTCTCATACATCTGCTGCACGGTCAACAAAGAATCGTTGACATCACACCACAACCTCCATTTGAAATATTTCCATTTTTTTCAAAGATTTTTCAATGTCCACTTCTGTGCAATCACATCAGCAATGGTAAAGTGGAAGAACATCTGTATACAGAAATTCATTTTGAATATATTAGTAAAATGACATTCAATTAAACCATAAATTAATAAAATTACCTTTATCTGAGAATCATAAACTTCATTTTTCCAGTTTGGAGGCATATGCCTCCAATCATCATACGAAATAGGCAGGGAAACGGGCTCCGCTGCCAGATGACCTATAATCTGACCAAGTAAACCTGCGGCGTCATCCGTCGGGACCCCATAAGAATCAAATGGCACCACTATCTTCTTGGGATGCATGTTCCAACCATCAGAACTTTTTATGTCTCTTTCCACGGTTTCATTGTCTTCATCTGCAATGAGCAAACAATTACTATAAACAAAATGCAATAAATTTATTTAATTAAAATTTTTAGCTATGACTGCGACCCTCCAGAATGTCCGTGATGAACTGGAGGGGGCGTGTCGCTGCCCCACTGCTGAAGCTCCTGTAGGGGGAGGCGATGACTCATCCTCTAATGAGGCATCCACTGATGGTGTCAGAGATGGTGCAGGGGGAGATGATGCCATGGGGACAGACGGATCGTCATCTGTCGGAGAAGAAGAAGGAATAGTGTACCGCTTCTTCCTTGGCATTCCTGTCATTTAATCAAATAAAATTAAGTTCAGAATATATATTTCAAAAAAATTATGTAGAAAAAAAATTAAAAATGATAATAGATGCCCAGTATTAACAAACAAAATATATATAACAATGATAATGAATGACTACAGAAATGAAACAAGTAGTTGCTGAATGAATAAATAATTTTACATACAATCATTTTCCCCTTCAATCATGTCGGTTTCCTACTCCATTGCTTCATCCACTTCATTCATCCTTGCTAGACCAATATTTTCAATATCATAATGGACAAATAATTCTGCTTCTTGTTTTTGATGAAATTCAATTGCAGAGGTCAAATCTTCCACTTCATCACCCATATCATACAAATCTCTTTGTATTACGTGAGTAACTACCCTCCACCCTTCATCCACAACATCATTCACATAATATACCATTTTTTCCTGCGATGCTAAGATATATGGATCATGCAGTTCACGATCACCAACATCCATCAAGCGAGAGAAGTTTACAGAAGTAAATTGCAAGGAATCTCTTTTAACACCTCTGATAAAATCGACCCATTCTCATTTGAATAAAACAACAGAAAAATGCCAGTGGTAGTTTAATTCAATAATATCATGCAGCTTTCCATAGTATTCCACTTTAGCAAATGTAAAAATACCACTATTCTGTGTTTTCAAACCCACTTCTCGATCGACTGTACGAAATCTAAAACCATTCACATTATAAGCGTTGAACTTTCTAACTTGTTTTATAGGACCTCTAGCAAGAAACTTCAAATCTTCTGAAAAGTCAGCTCGAGTATCAGTATTCATGATCTGAAAAAAAAAATATAATTTAATAGATTTTCAAATTGTATGTGTCAAAGTAATATTCGTATTTATTGCAATATTTATAAACTTACACGTCGTGCAAACCATTCTACCAGCTCTTTATTCACAAATTTCGTTATATCTTTTTCATTTCGTGTTCGGCTTCTCATTCGTCTATTTGTTTGTATCCTCAACTCTTCAATAAATGGATCTGCAATTTCACTATTCAGCAGCACATATCTATGTGCCTGTAATAATTCCAATTCTGTTAGTGTCGCGTATGAGGTCCTCCCAACTGATCGGCCAATAGCAGGAAATATTTTGATTTCTGATGCATTTGAGATTGAGTTTATGTGTCGTAAACACGTCCAACTCGAGTAAATCTTGTCTCAATATCATCCAAATATCTGCAACAAAAGGTGAGACACTCCTCAGCCAAATGGCCTTCAGCAATAGAGCCTTCTGGTTGAGCTTTATTTCTCACGTATGCTTTCAAATGCCCAAGATATCTGTGAAAAAAAATACTAATATTATGCATTTATTTAAATGCCAAAAAAATTTTACTTAACTGGAAACATATAAATAAAATACCTCTCAATTGGATACATCCATCGATAATGAATGGGGCCTCCTAGTTTAGCTTCGTCAACCAAATGCACAGTTAAATGCATCATGAAAGTAAAAAATGATGGAGGGAAGATCATCTCCATTGCACAAAGGGTCAATACAAACCTCTCCTGTATGTTGTCAAGCTGAAATGGATGTAGAGATTTCTCACATAACTGTCTGAAAAATGTGTAGAAATGGAGTACAACAACAGTATCTTTTTAAGGTAATATTGTACGCAATGCCAATGGTAGTAACTGTTGTAACAAAACATGTGAATCGTGACTTTTCAATCCATATAACTTACGATTCTTCAAGTCAACACACCTCGAGATTTTACTCGAATACCCATCAGATACCTTCATATTCTTTAAAATTTGAAGGAACGTATCTTTATCCCTATTTTTCAATGAAAAAATGGTCGGAGCATACTTTTCATTCTCATCTGGCCAGAGATCACGTTTTATGTTCATTACTTGTAAGTCTTTGCGAGCATTGAGAAGATCCTTCGACTTTCCATGCTCATTAAGTAATGTGAAAATCAAATTATCACATACATTCTTCTCAATATGAATCACATCAAGATTGTGGCGCAAAGAATTAAATTCCCAATACGAAAGTTTGAAGAATATACTTTTTTTCTTCCATTGTTGTGTTCTGATTTCACTTGATGATGCACTTCGCACTCGTTTTCCTCTATCATTCAAATGATGAACCTTCCCAAATTCTGTTTTAACATTTTCAAGCTGTGTCAATATTTCAGAACCGGTTAACAACTTTGGATGTGGTCTACGATCAATGCAACCATTAAATTTTGATTTGTTCAGCCGAAATCTATGATATGCATCAAGAAATCTTCGATGGCACAAGAAGCACCATTTTCTACTGTGAGATAGCCGTTTGGGCTCGAAATCAAAGTTACAAACGGGACAAGCCAAACCCGTATAAGTGTTCCAACCAGATAAATTCCCAAGCCCAGGGAAGTCACTAATGGTCCACATTAAATCAGCATGCATTTTAAACATTGTTTTAGAAGAAACATCAAATGTCTCAACACCGTTGCTCCATAACTCCTGCAGTTCTTCAATCAAAGGGTGCAGGTATACATCAATATCATTTCCAGGCATTTGTTTTCCAGGAATAATCATCGAAATGATAAAAGATGTTTGTTGCATACACATCCACGGAGGCAGATTATAAGGGATCAAAACAACTGGCCAAATACTATAACTCGTACTCAAAGTCCCAAATGGGTTGAATCCATCGGCAGCCAATCCCAATCGAACATTCCTAGGATCAGCTGTGAAATCTGGATGTAATGAATCAAATGTCTTCCACGATTGGGAATCTCGTGGATGTCTCATTAACCCATCATTGTTTTTATCTACAGCATGCCACTTCATGTGTTCGGCGGTTTTTGATGACATGAATAATCTTTGAAATCGAGGCTTCAAAGGAAAGTAACGCAAAACTTTTGCAGGTGTGTTCCTTTTCTTCTTCTCCATGAAATTATGTTCAGTCATACTTCCAACATCACCCTTTAACTGCCATCTAGAAGAAGAACATTTCTTACAATTCTGTTTACTTGAATCCTCTTCCCAGTAAAGCATACAATCATTGGGACACGCATGTATTTTTGTATAATTCAGACCAATCTTGTTAACAACTTTTTTCATATCATAAAACGATTCTGGGATTTTTCCTTCAGAAAATGCATCACGAATCAATTCCAATAACATGTACATTGCCTTATTTGTAATTCCACATAGACATTTGATATGGTACAACTTCAGTAGAAATGAAAGCTTTGAATATTTCAAACACCCACTATACAACTCTTGATTTCCATCGTCAACTAAATCATGAAATGCATTTTCCTCACTGAAGTTTTCCCTTACATTTGGCTCCACAGAATCAAGAGGATCCAATGATATGTTACAATCTTGATCTGCTTGTCTTACAGTCTCAGAAACATCACTTGTCACTTTGCAATTTGTAGCACCCTCTTCTGGTTGTTGTGATATGTTTTGATGCTCATAGTGGTGTCTTGCAGTGCCGAATGCATCATTTATGAGGTTTTGCATTTCATTTTCCATTGTCGAAGAACTTGGGACCTCATTCTGTGGATTAACATCAGTCCTCAATCTTTCTGTATTGTTTGATTCTCCATGCCAAATCCAACACAAATATTGCTCAGGGAATTGCTTCAGTATTAAATGTTCATAAACTTCATCTCTCTTCAACCATGTTCTAAATTTACATTTAGGACATGGACATATTATTCTCCCTTCAACGGATCGATTAGAAATTGCAAAATCTAAAAACCCATTCAAACCCTTATCATATTGAGATGTGTTCCTCGGTAATGTGATCCATCTTTTATCCATGTATATCACAACGTGCCTACACAAAATATATGATAGTGTAAGATTATAGAAACATAATATAATAAAGATGAACCATTGACCATAAAGTATGCATAATATAATAAAGATGATTCATTGACCACATTTACCATTTCAGACCAACTGAACAAGTCTGGTCCATAGGAGACAGCGTCAACACCTCATTGAGGAGCAATAGGAATATCGGGATACACACTTATCATAACACCATCGATCACACATTTATGTTGTCTCAAACAACACCCCTTTGATGTGTGATCAAAACTGATCATAATGCATTTTAAATCAAGTTAACTACATTCACTGAAACCATTTTCACAATGGTTAATGTTTGTTTTATTGTTCTAGGGAAATCTAAATGGCCACATTTAAGTTTTGGGGTTCATCTTGTGATGGAAGCATGAGACATGGTGTTTGAATTTCTTGAATAAATTAGTGATAATGACCCTCCTAAGGTGGAGAGAATTATGTTAGTCATGGAAATGTGGAGAAAACTGTAGAGTGGATGTGGAGGAATCAAGGTTCCAAATAGAAACCTATAAGGGACATGTTTGGGGGTTCTTAGGGAAGGCCAGGTGGAACTTCGATATGGTGTGTGTAGGTGATGGAGGTATACCTTAAGTGAGAAGGCTTCGTGTTTGGGTAGAGGGGCGACATGCCAATATGGGAAGTTGGGAATCAACGGAGTGAGTTAGCAGGAATGGAAAGACATAGTTGGATAGAACGGGAATGGATGTGGTGGGCTGCGAGGCACCTCAAGTTAATGTTGAAATGATAAGTTTATCCTAGTAATGTGAATGAGTTTTGAAGAAGAACCAAGTAGTCCTTGGTTGAGATATGGATGGTGAAAGTGTGACAAATCTGGGTAGTTTTGGCAGAAATAATGAATGCTAGAATTGGGTGGAGTTTTCATGGATGTTGTGAGTTGGAAAACATGTTAGGGAAGTTTTGAAGGTTGATTTGAGGTTCTGTTGACCTCTTTTATGATGAGTGAAGTTCTCAAAACTAGAAAATTGTGGTGACGAAGTAAGTAATATGGTGTTGAGAACCATGGAAGGAAAGTAATCGATTAATGGTGTGGCTAGAGTTTCAAGTTGGATGGTCTCAGGTAGGAACAATATTAGTGTATTAGTTTTGGTGATGGGTGTTGGATCAGGTTTTGGATGGTTTAATACCTTGAGATGAAGGTTATGCTTGGGTTGTGCTTTGGATGTTTGAAATGGAGTGAGGCTGTTGGGCCTTGAGTTCTGGATTGATGTAGGTCAGAGAATGTGGTTGGAATCTATGTATCCCTTCAGCGACAATGAGTTTGTGTCACCATTATAATTTTGGTAACTAGGTGAGGTGGTGCTAAGAATTTTGGGCCATGAGTTGTGGAGAGGATTGGAACAAAGGTGTTCCGATTGGCTCTCCACAGGGTAGTGTAGTGCCTTATCGATATCCTCTTGTGCGGTGGTATAGTAACATTACCTAAACCTTTAATTTTCATTTGATGTTGATAATAAATAGTTGAGAGATTAACTTTAGTCATTTTTATTAAAAATACACACTATAAACCTATCAATTATCCTTGAGAGATGAACTAGGGTATTAACTAGACCATAAACCAACTTTAAAGATATAATCAATTTGACGTGTCATGACAATGTGGTCAGTTCCTATTGGCGAAACCAAGGGGATCGACACTACAATGTAGATTAGGAAACCCTAAGAGTGGGAGAATCCACAATGGGAGATTTCGGAACCATCCTCACAATAAAATACACAAATCAATCGCTATTTTCCATGATTAAAATTTCATTTATTCACTTAAAATAGGGAGTTAAATTACCTATATGTTGTTGTCGGTGCTTCCCATCATTAAATATCTTAATCACTATTCGATGATAGAAAGTTGACTCAATTTATTTACTTTATTATATTTTTAGATTATTTATTTGGGAAATACACCTCACCCTATTCATTTGAATGGTCATAGAATAAAATCCCAACCATGAAAACTATAAAAAAATACCCCATTAAATCATCATATAATCATTCTATAATCACTGATTAATCATAACACCACTTGTTCACACCAGGCTTCCCCACAATACTGAAATTCTATCACATCAATGTCTGTACTTGTACCCACCAAAATGAAGTGTGAGATGATCACTAGATGAATTTACCCCCACCCACTTACATGTTTCTCCATAATTTCTAGATCTCCCACAATATCTCACCATAGAGGATTTTTATAGACCACTTTACATGGTCAAGATGAAATTTCCCTTGATTTCAACCCCAGATGAACACTCATACCACATTGATATTTTATTATTATCCCATTATATTATGATATACATATGAATTAAGATCTAAATCAACCAACCTTATCACCTATTTACAAAATCACCACCTTAAATCATTAGTATGAGTGTATCCATTTCCTAGAATTCTTTCCCTACACCCCATCTGTGAATCACCTTGAAAAGGTTTCCTTTTCCCAAAACCCCATTAATATTGAATGTGTTTATATTTTTTACTCATATCTTAGTGTATAATTTAGTTATCAAGACTTCCATGCATTCCAACCATGCTTCTAAAAACTTACAATCATCCTAATTTCCTTATGAGTAAAATAATTATGCTAACATGAAATCCCTATCTCAAATGAATGATAAGTATCTTATCAAAGGTCACTTTTTCCTAGATTAACTAACCTTTATAAGGATTATTATTGATAACTATCCAATTATTATTTCACCTGGATGAATCATTTTTCCACATTATCCAAATCATCCCAAGACTAGGCTGAATATGATATTACCTTGCAACCCCAAATCAATATCCCTATTTTTCAACATCTGAGAATAAATACATATTGAATCAAACCCAAGTCAAGTACCAAATCCCTTAAAAATCCTGTAAAAATAAAAAACACAAATCATCCTAGACATATCATAAGTCCTCACCCCTATCATAGAACTAACCTTCAGTGATAATAACACCCTCACCATAGGTTTCACCAGATGGCCGGGTCCATGGGTACGATTCATGGATCATAAACTTGGTCATTATATCTAGTAAAACCTATAATACAACTTGAAATACATTTAACTTTTATATAAACATCACAATCAGTCACCCCCATCAATATAAAACAATACCACAAGGATAGTCACACTTATATACATCGCATATCTAGTATATTATGAAGTAAAACTCTTAGATCTTGGCCAACTAAGATATAAATGATCAACCTCTTAATTCATTATCAAGTGATCATTGGTGATGTTTAATCCAACTTACATAACCCTAATCTATAATTTACCCTAGTCTATTAATTAACTTTACACCAATTAATCATTTAATTCCAAATTAATTACTAACCAATAACTTTTAATTAATCCAAGACTGTTCTCATTTTCATTTAAAAACACTATCGTATCATCATAAAAATAATGCATCAACATTGTATCCACACAAATAATTTTCTCATTATGAAATTTTATATGGTTCATGAATAATCACATGAGTATGTCAAGCAGTAGACATAGAGAAAACTCACTTTGGGGCCGAGGTCGAAGTGAGAAAGGTCGTCGGGAGAAGGGGGTCGTGGGTTGCCGGTAGCAGGCACCGCCGGAGGAGGTCGCGGGGTCGCCGGAGGAGGTCGCGGGGTCGCCGGAGGAGGTCGCGGGGTCGCCGGAGGAGGGTGCGGGATCACCGGGGGGTCGCGGGGGGCTGCGGGCGAGGGTTTCAGGGAAACGGGGGTCGGGGTAGGGAAGGGTCGGGGTTTTTTACAAAAAAAACAAAGGTTTAGCGGCGGTTTATTAAAAACCGCCACGAAACGTATTTTGGAAAACGTTTAGCGGCGGTTTTGTGAACCGCCGCCACAAAACCGCCGCTAAACACTGTTTATTTTTTAGTGAACCCATATATGTTTAAGGACTCATTGTAGGTGGTGACTCGAGTTTTCCATATAGTCAGAAACCCACTTGTTCAAATGGCAGTCTTGGAATAGAGCATTCTCCCAGACTCAATGGAATAATGGATGTGGTTATTGACCCATGATTCTAATGAGGAGACTCTACATTGGTCAATGTATGAGAACCATTTTATAATGGATCTCTCTCTAGTAACACTGTGGGTTGTACGTATCCAGGAACATTAGTACCACCAACTTGGAAGAATGATTGTAGCTGAGTATTCACAGAGGATTACCAGCATCTCTATGTACGTGATGTATATTGATCAGGATCAGTTCATTAGGGAAAAAAATTTAGTGAGGGATGGGTAGATATATTCTATCATGTTTTATCCATATATGTATTCATACCTATGATCAGTTTAAGATTGAACATTGGATGTTGATTGTTTCTTGGATGAGAAGACACGTCCTTTTGTTTTTTATAATAGGAATATATAAGCATATACCTCCTATTCTGGGATATTCCATAATTCAGTGTGTCTTGAACATGAAATAAATTTTAATTGGAGGTCTAAAGATTGAGGATCTACTTTTCTGGGCTCAGAACACAGGTCTATTCAGTCTATGGAGTGGTAGGGATACACATGTGTTGACATGAAACTCATTTTTGATATTATTCAAAATGTCATAAATGTGTAAGGGATATCATGTTTGCACCATTGAGGAAGAGGTAGAGTTAGGAGATGAAAGATCCATAGGGAAATGTACTTGGAATATTAGATAGGGGAGAAGAAAAAGGTTGTAGGTTCTTTGAATTATTACCACCATGACTCCCAGTTGTCCGTACTAGTCTTAGGGATCAAGAAGAAATTTTCATGGACTTCTATAATTAATTTTTTTTTCATACGACCAAGGGATGTATTAATATTTTTATGTACATTATTTTTCTTTTAAATCCTAGAAAAAATACAAATAATCACTGGTTCAAATCATTCATTTAACTGCACATAGTCTTCTTGAGACATAAAGATTTCAGTAGAGCCCTTGTCTTAACCCTCACACATGGTGACTCCTACTAGATATTAATAGATAATTACACAATTACTCCAATTTTTTGAAATAAATAATATAAGGGATAATTTTTTGGTATCTATTTACAGTAACGATGATTCCATACTAAGTCATCTTAGGTATGTACTAGTTATCTACAGTTCATACCCATCTTGCTTATTTTTTGTGGATGAATTCGTGTGTTCATAGTGACTGATTTTTTCTCAACATTTTCATTGAATTTGAATCACATTAAGAACAAAATATAATCAATCATATCATGTTTATGTTGATATCAAACCATTTGACTCGTATGAACCATGGTGAAAAAGGTGTTATGAGTTTCTAGTTCCCTATTGTGGTGGAAGAGAACATGTAAATATTCATTGAGAATGTTCCCATATTACCATCCCACCATGATATATAAATATACGTTCATATCGAACATGATATGGAACAAATATATGTTCATTCGTATTATATGTTTCTTATAAAGTGTCACGAGATGAGGGTGACGTTGGAGGAATTGATAGAAGAATGGAATTTTTTTTCTATATTTTCACCATAGGCAACCCCTATTTTATTTGACATGAATGAAAACTTGAGTTTGAGGATATGTGTAGACTACTAATTCTTGATCCTACTAACAATGTTAAAAACGTATCCATTGCTAATGATCAATAACAACGTTTTTCAATTTTCAGGGCCAAGATGTTTTTCAATGGTTGAATTGAGATCATGTTATCACCAACCACGAGTATAATAGGAGGATATAAAAAACATGAAATATTAATATCGATATGGTTAGTATTAATACATGATGATTCCCTTTGTTATGACTAATTACCTAATAGAGTTCATGGAACTCATGAATCAAATCATTCAGGCTTTCTTATTTTGGTTTATGGTAGACTTTATCGACAATATCCTTATGTACTAGATGTTAGAGGAGGAACAAATGAGACACTTGAGGGTGGTTCTTTACATACTATGAGAGAACCATATTTATGTATATATCTCTATGTTATATTTCTAGATTCATATATTCCACTTTATTAGACATGATATCTCTTATGATTGAGAGGTATAGGACCTCGCTCAAGTTGTGGAGGTTCTTTTGTGGGATCCCCCCAAGTGTGTAATGGATGTACTGATCATCTTAATACAAGAATTATATTAAAATATATTCATACATAAATTCTTCAGGATATTAGAATCTTTGATATCTATGATCCAAATGGGGAAACCTTTCTTGTTGATATATAGGTTCTAGGCATCTTTTCTATAGTTAAGAAATAAATTGATGAGTTCTCCTATCTTGAGACTATTGGTGGAGGGTGTCAAGCATGTAGTGTTCTTCAATAAATAAGAAACATAGAGTGTTGTGTTTTTATATTAAGTTAGAAAGTTATTCTCTATCATTTTTTTCATTTGAGACCACTTGAGTATAACTAAATGACCTAAGATCTTGATTTAGATGCAGCGGTGTTTGAACTATAGAACTCGTGATGCTACCTGATAGAGGAAAGGGTTATCATCTATACTAATCACCAGTGTATCAATAATATTTAATATCATATAGATCATAATTGGAGACAATGTTGATGTAAACAGTTCTTCTAGTATTTCAACTTAGATATTTTTTGTACTCTTATGATGGGTATCATAGTAGCAGCTTCTCCCAAAAGGAGGACTTTTGTGAATTTTTATAATGAGGTGTGAGAGAATATTTAAATTTTTCAATTTATAATTTGTGAATGGAGATTTGGAAGCATACCTCTTGTTGATGGTTTTTATACCACCTCACTTATAGCGATTGAGGGAGACACCACTTGGTTATACTAGTTTTGAGACCCCATATACTTAGATACTAACTAAACATTCAATGGACAAATTTTGTCAAGGTGGGGAGCATGTCGTTCATTTTAGAGGATGCACAATGGTACTCATGATGTTTACTGATGATTTTTTGGGAGAGTTTCATAAAACTACATTATAGTTACATCAATGTGTGTAATATATGCAACAAAACCTCCACCGTTACTTCGATGGGTCAGTAATGAATACGGGAGTTACATTGTGTTTATCTGGATGCCACACTCATCTGCAAGTGAAGGTTGATCCTCATGTTATTGTTGGTTTTGATAAACTATTTAAGGTTCTAGGGTTGATGTGGAATGAGATATGAATATAAATCAAAATGGTATTACCATGTAAGTATAGTGGACATGATGTAGTCAAGGAAATCAAAGACAAATTCACCAAGTCATTCCACTTCTTATATATTCAAGAACAGAGTTCATCAGATATATTTTGATGCTTATACATTCTTGAGATAGTCCAAATGCGTTACTTCCATCGATTATTGTTAATGTCCATGGTACTCACTTCACATACTTGTAGTGGAGGGGGTTACATGAGGAATTTTGGACTCAACTACACATGATAACAATGATTCATCCTCCAAATAATGGCTAAAAAAGATTACAATTCATGTCTTAGAGGAAATGTTATGATATTTCATGTTAGTTATTGAATACAATTTTGATGACCAACTACCCATGGTGGAATTTGTGTACAACAACAACTATCATTCCACCATAAGTAAGATACCATTATTTGATTTTAATGATCAACCATATAGGTTACCACTAATTTGTCCTAACCTAGGAGAGTCAGTAGTCATGGAACCAATGTTAGTGTGACCAACGACCAAGATGGTGAAGATCATACAGTAGTGGATGAAGACTACAAAAATCCCAAAAAAAATCTTCTGTTATTTGATGTCAGAGGAATGTAGTGTTCAAGGAGAGAGATCATGTATTCGTAAGAGTTTCTACTCAATGCAGATTATACTGATTTTTCTACGTAGGAATGTTATATATGCGAGTCATTAATAATTTACCGATACTGAAATTAGTTTGAAATCTGGTCTGCCACATATTTCTATCACCACATTTAGACTTAGTAAACAATGTATTCAACATGTTGTAGTTGATTAGGATCATGAATGACCAATCACACGTTATCGGCTAGAAAAATATGGACATCAAGGATGGATCTTCCTTTACAGAGTACACTATAGTGTTTGAACATCAGTAAGAGAAGATCCATTATGGGAGAGTGATTGTTTTTTATTGTCTGGTGGGAGAATTAGAATCTATAGGGGGATAAATGAGAGTGGGATGATCAGATTATTGATCAGTACCCAAATATCTTTTGATAACCCTTCATTTAATAGTTTAGGACATAAGTACCCTTTATTGGTTGAACGTAATGAATCAGATTTTCCTTCTATAATTATTGGATATTATCTTGATTATATTCGAGATTAGGAATTGATAAATCATTTGATACAAAAGAACAATTTTTTAATATAATTTATTAAAATATATTAAATATATTAAATATCATGTTCACATAGTTTACCTGAAAATGTTGACTAAAATCAGAAAGGGAGGTTGAATTAGAAATCTTAGGTCAACATTGAGTATAGAAAATGGATTTTATACTAGGAAAGACATATCCTTGGTTGGTACTTTTTTTTGGGGATCAATAATAATAATGATAAAAAGGATAAAAAAATCAAAAAATTATTTTTTTTATTGGATGACATAGAGCCCTAATTTCAAGATTTAAAAATGTGATTTTAGAATATTTCAAGCATCAAATTCAAAAAAATTTGAATTAACAGGAGGTAATTTAGTTGTTATATGGGATTATGTTGGTAGCTGATAACGAGATTAAGGATTGAAGATCAGTGTGAGGAGAAATCAATGGATCCCTCCAACCAATATAGAGTATCTCCATTGATAATCAACAATTGATCTATTAGAGATATGTCATTATTTAATGTTGTTTTAATTCCCAATTTCAGTTTTTATGATGAAAACCAATCAATCAACCAACAGATTGTTTTTCAGATTGTGTGTGTTGGGGTATGGGATAGAATAATCTAGAAGTTGCATATTTCTTTATGATATATTCATATTCTCTTATTTCATCATTAATTATGACATTAACATTGTTTGAAAAAAACATTATATGAGTTCTTTCCCTCATTTTTTTTCTTTTTTTTCTTTTCACCCATGATTCTTCATTCTTCATAGGCATTCTTCATTTCTCACATAGATAAAAAAAACCTAATGAAATCTATCTTTTTTACTCATTTGTTATAACAATGATAGAAAAATATATATTCAATATCAGCATGAATTGTAGGTTGTTCTATGGTGGATATGATGATGAATCAGAGGGTTCTAGACAGCTAATACTGTGTAATACAATGTGCAATGACGAACGTTTTTTGAATTTGTTTTCCTAATAGATTTATAGATAGATTCTTATGTTTCCATGATGCAAAGATCTATACTACATTAATACTTGATATATAGTGTGAGGTGTAACCATATTAGTAACAGGATTATGGAAATAGAAGAATAATTATAGTTCTAGATTTATAGAATTTTCTATAGTAAAAACGTGTATGTCATAACCACATGCCACATGGGACCATCCTTGTATCATTTAGGGTTTCATAGAAAGTTAGAAATCACATGGTTTATTATACAATCACACTGCATGTGGACTCTCCTCAATGGCTCGGTGTGTACCTTGTTGGGTACAAGGACATAGGTTAGAGTACATGGGCATGTGAACAGTGTGTACACCCACACAAATAGTACTTTTCCAAATACATATTTAAATAACATGGAAGATGACACACCATGTACTGTATTGTGGACACAAACATGGGATTTGTGGTATTTATATAGGTATGACCCATGTTTGAAGGTACATGTTGTGTAACCCTACTTCATAGCATGTACTCATAAGAATTTGTCTTGATGACCTTTTCATCTACAACATGGACATGTTTCATTATGTTTCATTGCCAAAATACATTTTTTAGGGTTAGTATGAAATCACCTACTACTTATAGGTTAATGATACTTCAACGTGACAACCAATATAGATTTGTTGGAATCCTTCAATGAGGTCCATAGTGATATCCCCAAATAATCATCATTTCCTCAGTGGAGTTCTATGTATTGTTGTAGAACACACTATGTGGGCACTGATATTACAAATAATAGGTTAATACAGATTGAGTTATTATTACACCTCAGAAACATTCATGTGATACAAATAATATTATATAATCTATTAGATCTATAAACATGTACTTATAATGCAGAGACCAAATAAGTAATTCCTCTCATACATAAATATTTTGTGTTATAAAACAATTGAGTGTATTCTCTTATAAAACGTCCATGGGGAACCATTGAGATGGAATCCGAGGATGAAATTATTTTTTTGAATAAATTTTTTAATTTATTTATTTTTTGAGTATAAATTGATTTAATTAATATATATGATGTATACATATAAACATGTAAAAATAAAAATAGTTTTTTTTACTTATTATTTCTGGGTGTCCTTCTGAGTATTGTTGTAATCGCCCATACACAGGTTTCCCCCAAATATTTTGTGTCTACTTCTAATGATTGATCTTTTGATATAGTCCTAAATGAAAAAAGACCATATGATTTTTAGTTATATTTGATTGGATGAGGTGATTTCCTATGTTATCTTGACCGAAGTCTCATTTCTTCCTTCTTCTTTGACTTGTTTTCAGTCTATTTTTGGCTAATTTTATTATCTATCTGTTTATATTTGTTTACTTTATCTTGTAAATTGATTATGACATTTAGATATATACATGAATTATTTTTCAGTTGTTTTTACATTTAATTATTGTATAGGATTGTAGATATGTCTTAGTAAACAAGTACTTAGGATAATCCCACCCTTGTTAGTGATATGAAAACTCGGTGTATGTTGTCATCCCCTAACTTATCAAAGGCTGGCATGGGGAGTTACGACATGGTCTCTATTGGGATATGTCATGACAGAAATAATGTAGAAGCAGTATAATGATCATGTGCATTGAAATTCAGGAAAAGTGCATTTCATGAAGATAGAAAATTGATTAAACAATAATATCGAAATAAGAATAAATTTTTTTAAATGGATTAAATATTTGAATTGAAAATGATAGAAAAATGACGAAATTTTTAAAATAATAGGAAATGGTGATATCAAAGGAAGAATAATAAAGAAAATAGAATAATGATATTAGAGGATGGGATCATGACATAATTGTAAATGATAAGAGTGGAAATATTCCCAAAAACCATTATAATTTAGTAAAAATATTTTTCACTAGACATCATATAATTGGAAAAATAGACTAGTAGATATATAATGATTAAATTAAATATCAACAATACAACATGAATTGAAGTGTATGATTTCGTAAGAAAAATTAGATAATAAAAACAATCTATACCAACACTCTCAACATTCCGTATTATGCTCTAACACACAACTTATTAAATATAAAAATTATTTTTATCATTTTAATAATCTAATTTTTATTTTATTATTATTATTAATGAATTATGATTTTATAATATATATATATATATATATATATTATTTATGAATTATTTAGTTTGATAATTATAAGTAGGCGAATATGAGAATTCTATGTTTATTTTCATATGGTATTATAAACTGTCGTTACATATAAAACTATAATTAATTTAATTATATAAAAAATAGAATGATTAGATTTAATTGATTTTTAGACCCCGTGGTTAATTGATGTATATTTAATGTAATTTTCCCATATATACAATAAATTATTTTCTTGTTTTCATTTATATAATCAACCATAGTGTATATATTTTATAAGGTTTTTAATTTCATATTACCATTCTAGAATAAAAAACATATAATTCATTTATTTAAATAACATTATTTCTGTTTTTAAATCAGCCATGATATAAATTTATGAATTTATTATAACATCATTCCAATTTATGGTTTTCTAAACAAAAAATGGTACATTCTGAAGTGATTGATCATGTAAAGATGTGTAGTTAAATTAAATTAATATCATTATCATAAATGTATAATTGTATTATTTAGTTGATATTATAATATTAGATTTCATATAAAAAGTAAATATGGAGAGCAATAACATGTTAGTTTCTTTGATAAAACACAAAATTCATATAACATAATTTTTAAATGATTATTAAAACCTTTCATAATGAAGAAACATGAACATCACATATGACTATACACATGAAAATTTCTATATATTAATTTATTATTATGATTTAAAAATATAAAACTGGAAACCATAGTTCCAATTTATAATTAACATTATGTTCCATATTTTTTAATAATAATTTATTGACGTTTATGGAATGTTATTTTATATTTAATGGTTACCACTTAAAAAACCAAAAGAATGGATATGATTATAAATATTATTTAGAGAAATATTAATCTTCTATAACATTATACAACATTTTAACAATATATGATATTTTTATCAATTACTATATGAAGTCAAATTTCACAGTTCATCCTGATATTTTTTTACCAAAATATTTAAATGGAACCTAATCAAAATTGTTGACATTGTGTTTCCCAATAAAAAAAATAATTTATTAAATTTAAACCCAAAAAAAGAAAATCCATTTTTTGAAAGATAATACTTAATAATACCAATAATAACTTTCTTAAATAAAAGCAATTTATTATGAAATGTATGAATATATTTTTCAATAGTATCCTTATTTGTGAATTTAATTGAGGTTATTATTTTTGAGAGCCCCCTGATTAACCGAAATTTTTTCAATGAAATTTCCCACATGGAGAAGAGACATGCATTTTTCTAAGAATCCTGATCCATTGATTAACTAAGTCGGCATCCATAACGCAAGTCAATGGTTGAATGCACTATCTTCCCTAAGGTTCACCACCCTTGTAGATTCCAAACCACCCTCACTTCAAACAAGACCCGGTCCAACAAATAGATCTCTAAACCGGATACCACTTCTCGGCCCCCAGTCTTCACGGGGAAAATCTCCACGGCAGGCCTTCGCGGCTTCACAATGCCTTTGGCTCTTCGCGGGGAAACTCTCCACGGAAGGCCTTCGTGGCTTCACAACGCCACAGGCCTTCGCGAGCCTACACCACCACGTATCATTGCAGTAATAACTTCACGAAACAACCACTGTGTGTTCACGCAGTTCCTCTGACCATCGCTCCAGATGTTTCGCGAAGAGGCCTCTTCGCGAACTCACCCCACGGCCCTGCAAAATCACGCACACACAACTCCTTAGACCTTCGTGGAAGGTGCTTCGCGAATCACTCCCAGCGCGTACACACAAATGCGACAATCCTTCACGGCCAATGCATTGCGAAACAGCCTCTTTGCGGTAGGTGCTTCATGAATCAATCACTTTGCGAGCACTAAAATGTGGTGAACTATCACGAAGGGAGTCGCACCAAAAAACCCCCGAATTGGTGGAAACTTCGCACTAGTGTGGGAGCAGAAACCATCCCCTAATTTGTCCCCTGTCTTCGCAATGTAGGAACGAGAGACAAAAGGGGAAAAGGAAACTGCGAACATGGAGCGCACGGGTCAACCGTTGAGAGGGATGCGAAAAAGGGTTATGGAATCCTCATAAGCTGGTGTAGGTCTCGAGACCGGGAACTCTCAGATCCATAGTGAAGTTGAATCTTGAGATGTTTGCATTCAAGAACCATCCTCTCACTCACTGAGGTTCCTGGAACACACAGAGACTCACAATAGGTGACGGGAAATAGAAACTTCTCCGCGGAGGGATTGAGGAGCGGCCCTGAAGAAGGGCACGCAGATGCGGAAGAGTAAAACGCGGCAACCGTGGATGACACCGCCAACGCTGAACCAGACGCGGCGAAAACCAGGGAAAAGACCCGAACATACAGTCACCACAGAACGATGACTCCGAGGATGGAGACACCGGCCCTAGGAAAACCCTAGGAGTGAAAACACTCAGCCACGACGACAGACTCAAAATTTACAAAACATAATCGAGGTTATTTTTTTAATACGTCAGTTATAAATTATTTTTAATTTTATAAAAATTTTATTAACAAAATCATATCCAATACAAAAATATTATTATATTGTTTGATTATATAAATAGAACCAATGACTATATATAAAACCAATATCTACAAATAATTCATATTAAAATTTATAATTCCTATATATAACCACAAATTATTTTGTAAAATTTATTAAAAACATTCATTAATTTTATATTGAAAATTTATATGATATTTCTATTATTTTCATGAAATCTGCATTTATAATTTATATTATTATTTACAAATTACATTGTGAGGAATAATAATTGATTCATGAATTTTTTTTATATAAATATGAATATATTCCTCTTCCAGTTTTTTTTAATAGTTTTTTACATTTCCATCATTTAATCTTAAAGTTCATTTCTAATTTTATTATAATATTATTCCTTTATAAAATAAATATTTATTTTTTTATCTTAGTATTTTGGGTGAAACAAGATATTTATTAATTTGAAATAATATATAGAAAATTAATATTAATATATAGGGGGTTTAATTTTCCCACTAAGTTAAGAAGTTATCCTAATAAATTTTATTTTATTAATGAAACATATGAGGGTATTTTGGTTTCATTACATCATTAGGTTACCTTGTAACTTTCTCAATCTTATGATTAACTATATGGCTTTATCTTTGTGAAGGGTATTAATTATATTATATTATAAATATGAATCATGAAATCTAACATTTTTTACTCATATAAGTAAGAATAGAATATTTTTATTATCATTGAGTTCAGTAAGTGTGATGGATTCGTTAAGTACATACCCGGAAGTTATACACATAACATATCATGAACATGTTGTTGGTCTAGTGAATGAACTAGTATATAAAATACAATATTCCTAATGATTATCAATATTTTTCACAATGATAGATCATATGATAAAATAACATTCTTCATCAAATTTATATCTCTATTAAATGGTGATATTTGAAGTATTACTTTTCTTTAAATGTGAAACTCAAAATATCCATGAAAATTATAATCATCGAAATTTGAATTCAATTTATATACATTAATATTTTATTGAATTGTTTATAATATATATATATATATATATATATATTGTTCCACACTTAACTAATATGGATTTTTTATTCTATGATAATCCCGTATTTCTATTGTTATGTATCATTTCCCATAAAAATCTATAGATGGATCCATATGAAATATGCGGAGAAACATTTAATTAATAAAAACATGACTATGAGAATATATTTATTCCAAACTATATTGAAATACATCATGAAATATATCATAATGTCATATGAAATTTAATGGCCTTTATAGATTGACAATCAGTTTGAAGATGTTTAGTGGTTCTATTGATCATCTCAATATTAAATTTTTATTTAAATCCACTATCAAACATTAATATGAACAATATATACTAATCACATATAATGATAAGTGATTCATAGTGTATCCTTACCAAATGGATTATATATATTTATATCTTGTAATAATGATTAACTATGTATTCCGGTTGTATATAAATAACTGTAGCTATCACTACTACAAAAACGGGCAAGGGAAGCGCGCCCTTATAACAGCGCTAAGCAAAAACGCTGATAAAGGATACCCTATATCAGCGCTAATATTACAGCGCTGAAAAAGCTAATTTTTATCAGCGCTTTCTTAGCGCTGATAATATAAATATTTATCAGCGCTAGAAAAGCGCTGATAAATATGATCTTTATCAGCGCTAAAATATTAGCGCTGATACAGTTGGTCTTTATCAGCGCTTTTTGAGCGCTGATAAAGGTTTCCTATATAAGCGCTAAAAAAGCGCTGATACAGAACACCTCTATCAGCGCTCAAAAAGCGCTGATAAAAATTATCTTTATCAGCGCTAAAAAAGCGCTGATAAAGAGACCCGGTATCAGCGCTATAATTGTAGCGCTGATACGGGGAATCTTTATCAGCGCTTTTCTAGCGCTGATAAATCATAATATTATCAGCGCTAGAAAAGCGCTGATAAATCTAGATTTTATCAGCGCTATAATTTTAGCGCTGATAAAGGTAGCCTTTATCAGCGCTCTTTTAGCGCTGATAAAACCTTAGTCGACTTTTTTATAAAGTCGGTCGCACAGTGCCCTCGTTTTATCGCAGCTAAAGCTCTCGCGGAACCGTAACCCTACTACTCTTCTCCCGGATACCGCTGCTGTGTTCGCTTCGCCGGAGCTTGCCGCCCTCGGTACAGTCGCCGTCCTCCGCCGCCCGCAACACCCTCGGCCGACCTCCACCGCCTGCCGCCCTCGGCTGCCCGCAACGCCCTCGGCCGCCGTTCTCTGCCGCCCTCGGCCGCCCTCCGCCGCCCTCGGCCGCTCTCCGCCGCTCTCCGCCGCCTCCGTCGCCCTCCGCCTCACTCGGCCGCCCTCGGTCGCCCTCCGCGGCCGCCTTCCGCAACCCGCAACGCCCTCGACCAACTAAGGGTATGAATTCTATTCTAGTTTTATTTATTTGTTTCAAACATTCATGGAATCCCTTCAAGTTGTTATGGAATGTATAAAACCTACTAGAATTTGTCTTATGTAATGGAGAGTTGAGGCATGGTGTAGTTTAATGTCCTAAAACCAGGACCTTTGTGCAGGTTTCCATTTTGTTCTGATAAGGAGGGGAAATGATTCACCCTTTTCACTATAGTATAACCAAGAATGTTCTACCATAATCATGCATGAGGGGGGGGGGGGTGGTAGATGTAAATTTTAACCCAGGGGTTCATGAATCCAAGGATTGATATGGTACTTAAATGTCATAGGGTGTTTGATGGTAGTAAAATCCATTATTGAGGACGAAATTGTCTTTGGTTGACATGCCTTTTTAGTGGGAAACATATGCAGATCCACCAGTGCATATTGTGATTAGTCAAATAAAGGTGACCTTAGGACGATGACCGCTCATTTCCGATGGCCATGGAAGGATATGAGGATTAAGACCTTTTTGTGCATAGTGTATGGTTTTTGAAAGGAAGAGACCTTTTTGGCTCCGACATAGTGACAATGGGGAAATTTATGTCTCATGAATAGACCCTAAATATGATGTTTATGTATCACCATGTTTCTTGTGATGGAAAGAATCAAGCTGTACATAGATATTTTAAGTTAAAACTACATGCATGGGTCTAACCCACACAAAGGGAGGGGGAATGTTTAGTTTTTGGGGTGTCTGGACTAGAACATAATGACTTAGGCATTACTATAGAATCAAACCAACTATAGTACTTGAAATCATGCATTTTAGAATCATGCAATTAGAACTATGGTAGAACTTTTTAGTGTCATATTGTGGGGACTGATTCCTTGAAAATCCTGAGTAACTTAATGGAAAATCAGTCTAAGATAATTTGACATGCGCTGGACATGAAGGTGGAGAAAGGTGTAGACTATGACACCAGGGATTCTCGAATCGATAAGAATAAGTCCATGCACGCAACTTTTTACCATGCACGCAACTCTCTTTACAAACTCCTATTGAATGCAATTCTACGCGATTCAAAGCCTCATATTTTCTATAAAAGTTGAGATACTAAATTAAGGGGGTATCCTATTATTTATAATCGTTTCTGAACATGAACACATGTTTATCCCAAAGTGTGTAAAACCATGTTTGATGTCACATTAGGTGCATACGTATCTTTTTCTCCTAATAGAGTGATAGATAATTATCTTTTTAGTGAATCTAATATTCTTTTTTATGAATCTTGATTATAGGTTAGACTACTTGATCTCCTTCCAAGGAAGTGGTTCCCTTCTACTGTATTTGGAAGTCTTCTTTTGTGTACTTGAACCATAAATACTAATATTTGAGATTCAAATAGGATGAAGATGAATAAAGATTGGATGGATTCTAATCGTTTAACAATAGAGTACGAGAACGGAGTGAAAGAGTTCATCAAGTTTGCAAAGGATCACACAAAGGATCCTTCTCAAATCCTTTGTCCGTGTTTACGTTGTTGTTATTCTAGACTACTTACTCCAGAGGAGTTGGAAGAACATTTGATATGTCACGGAATAGATCGGAGTTATAAATGTTGGAATAAACACAGAGAAAAAGCGAATGTAGCTACTGGCTGGGATAAAACTGCGTTTTATGGATCGTCAGATATGAATACAAATATAGATAATGAAGAAGACCGTATGGAGGATGTGATTACAGATGTCAATGATGATGAAGATCGTATTGAGGAAATGACAAAGACAATTCAAGATGAACCCCGTGATTGCCCAAAATTGTTTGAGAAGTTAAAGAGTTGTGCAAAGACGCCATTGTATGCTGCTTGCACTAAGTATACAACATTGTCAGCTGTACTGAAGTTGTATAAATTGAAAGCAGGCAATGGATGGAGTGATGTCAGTTTTACGGAACTACTTGCTCTCTTGAATGACATGCTTCCGGAAGATAATGAGCTCCCAAGCCGGACGTATGAAGCTAGACGAATGCTACGCTCGATGGGAATGATTTCTGAAAGAATACATGCCTGCCCGAAAGACTGTATATTGTTTCGAAAGGAGAACAAATCACTTACAGAATGCCCAAAGTGTGGTGCTTCTCGATACAAGAAAGATAAATCCAATCCTACGAAAGTTGTATGGTACTTTCCAATCATTCCAAGGTTTAGGCGTTTATATGGAAGTAAAGAAACTGCAAGACAATTGTCGTGGCATGCAGATAAAAGAAATAAAGATGGGTTATTACGTCATCCGGCCGACTCTCCTCAATGGAAGAAAATTGATCATGAGTATCCTGAATTTGGAAAAGAGCCGAGAAACCTTCGTCTTGCGTTATCTACAGATGGAGTGAATCCTTTTGGTTTTCAAAGCAGCACTCATAGTACATGGCCTGTTATGTTGCTAAATTATAACTTGCCACCCTGGTTATGCATGAAGCGAAAATTCATCATGTTATCTATGCTTATATCAGGACCAAAACAACCAGGTAACGATATTGATGTTTATCTGACTCCTTTGATCGAGGATTTGAAGTTATTGTGGGATTCAGGTGTAATGTTGTATGATGCTTATAAAAGTGAATACTTCACGTTGAGAGCGATGTTGTATGGGACAATAAATGATTTCCCTGCTTATGGAAATTTGTCAGGCTATAGCATTAAAGGAACTCAAGGGTGTCCCGTGTGCGAAGAAGATACAGAATCAATTAGGTTGAAACATTCATCGAAATCTGTGTTTCTAGGACATCGTAGATTTCTACCTCGTCGGCATAAGTACCGATCTTGGACGACATCATTCAATGGAAGTTCAGAAAAACGCACAACACCGTCTCCACTAACAGGTGATCAGCTGTTTGAGAAAGTAAAAGATATGAACACTGTTTTTGGTAAACCATTTTCGAAAAACCTTACGAAAATCGGTTGGAAAAAGAGATCAGTTTTTTTTGAATTACCATACTGGAATTGTTTGTACGTCAGACATTTTCTTGATGTGATGCATGTGGAAAAAAATGTATGTGATAGTGTTATTGGAACGTTGCTAAATGCCCCTGGCAAAACAAAAGATGGAATTAAGGCAAGGTTGGACATGGTTGACATGGGAATACGAGAAGAGTTGGCTCCCGTGAAAGGTGAAAATCGAATGTTTCTTCCTCCTGCTGCTTATACTCTTTCTAGGGCAGAGAGATATCAGTTTTGCAACTTCTTTAATGATGTAAAGGTTCCAGAGGGGTACTCATCAAATATCAAGAACATTGTGTCAATGAATGATTTGAAGTTAAAAGGTTTGAAATCACATGATTGCCATGTTTTGATGCAAGATCTAATTCCTATAGCTTTACGTTGCATTTTACCCAAGAATGTTCGTCATACGTTAACCAAACTTTGTTTCTTTTTCAAAGCTATATGTAGCAAAGTTTTAGACCCGGGGAAATTGCCAGCTATGGAAAAAGAAATTGTCATCATATTATGTGAATTAGAAATGTTCTTCCCGCCAACATTCTTTGATATGATGGTTCATTTGATGATTCACTTGGTGAGAGAGATTCGACTTTGTGGTCCTGTGCACTATAGATGGATGTATCCTGTTGAACGGTATATGAAGATTTTGAAAGGATATGTCAAAAATCGAAGTCGGCCAGAGGGTTGTATAGTGGAGCGATATATTGTTGAGGAAGCCATTGAATTTTGTATTGAATACCTATCTGATGTGGAAAGCATTGGTCTCCCGAAATCTCGTCACACTGGACGCATTGAGGGTGAGGGAATTTCTGGAAGAGAAGTTGTAACAATCAGTATTACAGATCGGGAGCAGGCTCATCTTTATGTTTTGCATAACAGTTGGGAGGTTGCTCCATATATTGAAACTCACAAAGAAATTCTTAGGCAGTTGAATCCATCGAGGGCTGAAAAATGGTTAGCAGATACACATAATCACCAGTTTATAGGATGGTTTCAGGACCATATTTTTAAGCAGTTGGATGAAAATCCGAATTCAATTTCAGAACGACTTCGATGGCTAGCCGCTGGACCAAGTGTGTATGTATTATCTTACAGTGGGTATGCAATTAATGGTTATACATTCTATACGGATGAACATGATGAAGAGAGTACCATGCAAAATAGTGGAGTTACACTAGTGGCTGAAGCGATGCATGTTTCTGGTAGTAAGGATATAAATCCAATTTATGCAAATATGTCATACTTTGGCATTATCAAACTAATATGGGAGTTGGATTATACGACATTTCAATTGCCGATTTTTCAATGCAAATGGATTGATAACAATAGTGGTGTTAAAATAGATGAATGGGGATTTGTGAAAGTTGATTTTAGTAAAGAAGGGTACAAAGACGAACAGTTTATAATGGCATCACAAGCGGTACAAGTTTTTTATGTTCCAGATCCCGCAAACCGAAAGTGGTCGATTGTTCTGTTATCGTCCAAAACTATTGAGGGTTCCGATGAAAATTCAGTTGAGGACGATCCTTTTAGTGGTACGTCACAATCAATTCAGAGCGGTCCCAATGCAGATGATGTTTTGTATGTTAGAGGAGACCACAATGAAGGGATTTGGATTGTCGATAGAGGTGTCAAATCTCTTCAACCTTTGAAAAAAAGAAAGAGAGTTCAGTAAACAGGTTATATTTTGTTTGTAATATAGATCTTGTTATCTCATGTTATTATCTTATCATTACAGAATTTATGTAATTTGAATGAACTGTTCAACCACTTTTGCAGATAATGACTTCTGCACATTCTGGTGCTCCTAACCTTGAGACTGAACAAGTCTCTCAAGCAGCTGCTGCTGCGGCTGCTGCTGCTCCTGCTGCTCCTGCAGCTCATTCTGCTGCTACTGTTGCTCCTGATGCGGCTCCTGCTGCTCCTACTGCTGTGACTCATACTCCTCCTCCTGCTGTGGCTCCTGGTGCTCCTGATGCGGCTCCTGCTGCTGCTCCTGCTGCTCCTACTGCTGCTCCTGCTGCTGCTCTTGCTGTTGCGGCTCCTTCTCTTAGTGTTGAGGTCCAACAACCATCAGCACATGCCGTTGATATCATAGTAGATGAACATATAGATGATGTTGATATCGATGAAATGGTCGGGAATGAAGGACCGAAGTCGCAGAAATCACAGGTGCGTCGTAGTTTGACAGTGTTAGCCAAAATTCTTAAGGCGAAAAGCAAAGGCATCAAATTTGAAGTCGGATGGAATGCACGAGGCCAACATGTGAATCCCAACAAGGCTATGTTTAGCAGTTACATTGGAGTTGTCACTCGGCAACGCGTGCCGATTGACGTAGATTCATGGCACCATGTTGTGTCCTGGTTGAAGGCTGTGATCTGGGAAGAAATTACGGTAACATTATGAATTTATTTTTTTAATTAACTAGCAAATAAAATGATGAAACAGTGTCTTACTCTTCTCAATCTCTTGCAGAGTACATTTATAGTAGACGACTCACACAAGGATTATGTACTAAGGCTTGCAGGAAAGATTCATCGAGGTTTTCGTACTATTTTAACAAGATGTCACCTGAAAGATTCTAAAGGTAAAATAAACCCGCACCCACCCATTGTCTATGCGCACCTGATATCCCAAGAAGCATGGGATGCATTTATTGGCCGTCGTGGGGATGAGAAGTTTCAGGTACATTGTGAGTGATAATACGTTGTTTGAGGATACCTGTATTCATCACTTTGATTGTCAATATTGCATTTATGAAACAGAAACTCTGTACTGAAAATAAGGAACGTGCATCAAATCCAACATACCCCTATCGTAAAGCAAGGATGGGGTACGCTTCATTAGAAAAGAAAATGGTACGTATTGTAAATTTACAGTAATATTGTTAGGTGCCAATAAACAACATCATAATTATCTTTCTATGTTTATATGTAGATTGATGAATCTAAAACCAAATGCACTTCTATCCCACGTCATGTGCTATGGAAGGAGGCACGTGTGAACAAAGAAGGGAAGTTAATAGATGAGAACACACAAAAAGTGTGGGAAATATGTGTAAGTATGACACGATGATAAAAAGATTTGTTTAAAATTGCTATTACATAAAAATAATTAGTTTTTTTCCTATATCTGACAGTCACAGGAATCAGCTACTCCTGTAGCTGATACAGACCTATTATCGACGGCTTTGAAGCAGCCGGAAAAATACGGTCGTGTCAGAGGTGCAGGGTTTGGGGTGACACCCCGAGTATATTTTGAGAAGAAGAAAAAAATAGATGATACAGAGAAAAAATTGGAACAAATGAGCGAAAAAATAGCAACCCTTGAAGAAAAATTGCAATGGCAGGGAGAGTTGCTAGCAACTTTTATGGGTGGGAAGCAAAGGGAGGACACAACTCAGGAAGAACCACCGCATGAACATCCTGCCCCACCCCCCACCAGCTTTGAGGCGAGCCATTCACCTAAAAAAAATGTCTTAGCCGTGGTAATCAATATTCTAATAACGGTTCCCATTAAATATGAATCAGACAAACACTGATAATTTATCTGTACTGATCTTCTACAGGGTGATAATGATTGTGATTTATATCTGTCAACACCCACCTATCACCTTGTAGCGAGGGCTACAGTGTTCAATATCCCAGATGCCACACTGCATAATAGACCACTTTCAAAAGATCATCTGAAAGTGACAATTACTGTAGCTCATGAGCCAAATGCAATGCTACCTATTCCACTTGATGACGATGATATTCATACGGTTGAAAAGGCTATTGGGACATTCATTGCATGGCCGGCAGAACTTGTAAGAGTACATGCAGACAAAGAGGTATTTATTTCCTTTTATTTTCAAGCTAAACCCTTAACAATTAATGAAAAGAGTGTCTGAATCAATGATTGTTGTTATAGACGGAGAAAGGAAAGGGGGTGACTAACATCGGCTCGAAACCATCTAAAGGATCGACCAATCGATCCCAAGGAGCTACTGAAAGCACAATAACACCACCTGTTCTCTTTCCACATTTACTAGCATTGAAGACTCATGTGGATACGAAGCTAAAAGATGGTAATAGTCATATAGTGATTTTCGAAGATAATATATACGGAGAGGAAAGTCAAGATTTCGTTGCTGCTGAAAATGTAAATGAAATCCTTGAAAACGGTTGGTTAGGCGTCACTGTTGTAAATGTATATATGAGGTATGTTTCCATGAATTGATTTTCTAAAAGCTGATCTAATGTGCAAATTATGACTAAATGCATTTTATATTGTTGACAGACGCATTTATGAAAAACAGTTGAAGGGATTTTCCCATGAGCCAAGATTTGGACTGGTTAGTCCTCATATCTCATCAACACACCAAACAAAAATAGAGTCATCAAAAAGGGATGCAATAGTGAAGGACTTGCTGAAAACATTTGAACGCAAGATTACAGATGACAGACTTTTCCTAATACCAACCATGCAGGGGTAATACTCTACGATTAAAGCATATCAATTATATTTTCACTTTTTTTATTACTTATTCCTTTTTGTGTTTTTAGGCAACATTGGTTGCTAATTGCGGTGAACTTGGATACTCCGAAGATTTACTTTCTGGATTCAAAGCTAGGATATCCATCAAACCGACCATACATGATGGAGTTTGTGAATCTGTAAGACACTACATCTTACGTTTTAGGTCTAAACATCAATTTATATAATATATATTATCTTTTACTGAGGATTCTGTTATGATAGGGCGGTGTACCAATATCGTCTAAATCATGGTATGAGGACAGGGGCTAAGCATAAGGAGCCGAGCAAGTACTACGTCTGGACAAATATCAGGGTATATATAATAAAATTTCACTATCCAAACACACCTCAACACAAGTTATTTATTCTCCTAATGATCAATTTTTTTGCAGTGTCCAAAACAAACAAACGATAATGATTGCGGTTATTATGTTTGTAAATTTATGAAAGAGATCGTTTTTCATCAGCAAACTAGCATCCCTAAAGAGGTATTTTCAAAAACAATTACTAGTTCGTTTAAGTTATTTATTAATTCTTTATTTTTTTATTTTGCAGTACTACTATGACTGCCGAAAAGCCTCATACTCACAAGACGATATAGATGTGTTCAGAAACGAGTGGGCCGCATACCTGATGACAGATTGTACACAAATACAATGATGATCTGACTTGGGGACATGTACAATTGGTGGTCATTTTTGAGAGGGGTTAAGGGGATCAAAAGATAAAATATTGTTGTATGTAAATGTTCGTAGAAAAATTGTAATTGTTATTAAATAAAACATTCTTTCTCCAATGAGTCATTTTTCCATTTTAACAGATGATATGCACCAGCAACATGCAAGAATGTTGAACCACTAAAATGGTCGCTCTCTTGTTTAAAATGGACACCACTTTAATTGAAAACAACAACTGACCTACGGAAATCCGACCAGACGCATCTGGATTGCCTTCATCCTTTAGGAGAAGGATCCACGGGTCCTTGGTGACGTGTACGAGTCAACCCCGCCTCAATCCGAGGCACGGTGTGACCGCTACCACCCAAAGGGTCGCTCTCTTGTTTAAAATGGACACCACTTTAATTGGAAACAACAACTGACCTACGTAAATCTGACCAGACGCATCCGGATTGCCTTCATCCTTTAGGAGAAGGATCCACGGGTCCTTGGTGACGTGTACGAGTAACATGCAAGAATGATGGACCACATTTCTTTGGCCTTTGGACAAAAAAACCAGTAAAATCTCCAAAATACCTTCATATCATGCATGAACCAGTAAAATCTCCAAAATACCTTCATATCACACAGTTCTGAAAAGAGTCACTATTTAAAAGAAAGTCACAAATTTAGATACATCTCGAGATGGTCAGTTGTTGATTTCACTTAAAATTAAGTCCATTTTTAACAAAACAGTGACACTGTGAGTGGTGTCGGCCACACCGGGCCTCGGATTGATGCGGTGTTGAATCGTACACGTCACACATGAGTCATTGATCATTGTGAAAAAGTATCAACGCAATCAGAAGCCGTTAGATCGATTTGGCATATGTACGTAAAATATTGTCCATTTTAAACTAAATACATACACTTGGAGTGATACCGGTCACACCACGCCTCGGATTGAGACCCCACCCTTTCCCCTCGGCTGTCAAAAATCATAACCAGATAGTCGAAGGGTGATTTTGAAAACCGAGGGGAAAGGGTGGGGTCTGAAGACATTGTAGGATATGTCGAAGGGTGATTTTGTGTGTGACTGGTATCACTCCAAGTGTATGTATTTAGTTTAAAATGGACAATATTTTACGTACATACGCCAAACTGATCTAACGGCTTCTGATTGCATTGATACTTTTTCACAATGATCAATGACTCCTGTGTGACGTGTACGATTCAACACCGCATCAATCCGAGGCCCGGTGTGGCCGACACCACTCACAGTGTCACTGTTTTGTTAAAAATGGACTTAATTTTAAGTGAAATCAACAACTGACATACGGCAAACCGACCAAACACATTGGGATTCTATTGAAACTTAAGGACAACTATCCATGGGTCAAATGTGACGTGTAAGATTCAACCCCGCCTCAATCAGAGGCGCGGTGTGACCGGTATCACTCCAAGTGTATGTATTTAGTTTAAAATGGACAATATTTTACGTACATACGCCAAACCGATCTAACGGCTTCTGATTGAATTGATACTTTTTCACAACAATCAATGACTCATGATACATAGAGAAATTCACTGGCCACCTTCGAGAATGATCTGAAGCACAAACCATGACAGCATTATGTTTTTAACTTCAGCACCTCAATTGAGAATGTGACACCTTTCAGGACTTGGCGCCATTGTATGTCGTTTCGTCCACTGAATGGGTCTATCCTTTTATTTAATTTTTTTAACTTCAGTCAAATATTCTAGAAAGATGTCGCGGCAGATCCTTCACCATTTTGTTTTGCTGAACATCTCATTACATTGTTAAAAAAAAGCAGGGTGTCTTGCATGGGCAATACGTTCTTGTATTGAAGATGATGCACTCCCATTTATTCGAACCCACATGGTTAATTATTTTGTTTAAGCCTAATGATTGATTTAATTATTGTGGAACACATAATCATGAAAATCGTATGATGGTTGTACCCAGATAGGACTCCAATTCATTGGTTAAATCTATTGTCTCATGAGATGTTATGTATGAGATTAGGGAGTAAACCTAGTCCATTAAAATGGGAGTGCATCATCTTCAATACACGAACGTATTGCCCATGCAAGACACCCTGCTTTTTTTTAACAATGTAATGAGATGTTCAGCAAAACAAAATGGTGAAGGATCTGCCGCGACATCTTTCTAGAATATTTGACTGAAGTTAAAAAAATTAAATAAAAGGATAGACCCATTCAGTGGACGAAACGACATACAATGGCGCCAAGTCCTGAAAGGTGTCACATTCTCAATTGAGGTGCTGAAGTTAAAAACATAATGCTGTCATGGTTTGTGCTTCAGATCATTCTCGAAGGTGGCCAGTGAATTTCTCTATGTATCATGAGCGTTCTAATGCATATCTTGTTTGGAAGATCATTGTAGTAGACAACGATCTAAAAGTGGGGGATGAGTGCATATCTGAGCATGTCTTTAGTAGTGTCCCTCAAAATGTCTTTAAACTGACCATCTTGAGATGTATCTAAACTTGTGACTTTCTTTCAAATAGTGACTCTTTTCAGAACTGCGGGAGTTAACATTTCTCCAACATATTCACACACAAAATCACCCTTCGACATATCCTACAATGTCTTCAGACCCCACCCTTTCCCCTCGGCTGTCAGAAAAACCTAAAAGACCATGGCTAGCAATGATCATTCCAAAATGCATTTAAACTGAAACCTTCCAGAAAAAAATAGAGTAGAATACTTGCAAGTTGTAACTTAGGTCGCTTTGCACAAGCCGATTTCCACATTGTTTGTAGCAACCACATTTGCTCCAACACTCTAATGATCTTCATTGCTTCATGTCTTTTATACTCTTCCAGAAACCCTTCTCTAAGAAGGTCAACTATCGTGTATGCATACTCACCTTCAAATGTGACGTGTACGAGTCAACCCCGCCTCAATCTGAGGCCTGTTGTGGCTGACACAACTCCAAGTGCCTCTGTTTTGTTCAAAATGGACTTATTTTTAAGTGAGAAATCAACAACTGACATACGGGAAACCGACCAAACGCCTTCGGATTGTGTTGACACTTTAGGACAACGATTCATGGGTTATATGTGACGTGTACGACTCAACCCCGCCTCAATCCGAGACGCGGTGTGACCGGTATCACTCCAAGTGTATGTAGTTAGTTTAAAATGGACAATATTTTACGTACATACGCCAAACTGATCTAACGGCTTCTGATTGCATTGATACTTTTTCACAATGATCAATGACTCATGTGTGACGTGTACGATTCAACACCGCATCAATCCGAGGCCCGGTGTGGCCGACACCACTCACAGTGTCACTGTTTTGTTAAAAATGGACTTAATTTTAAGTGAAATCAACAACTGACATACGGAAAACCGACCAAACACATTGGGATTCTATTGAAACTTAAGGACAACTATCCATGGGTCAAATGTGACGTGTAAGATTCAACCCCGCCTCAATCAGAGGCGCGGTGTGACCGGTATCACTCCAAGTGTATGTATTTAGTTTAAAATGGACAATATTTTACGTACATACGCCAAACCGATCTAACGGCTTCTGATTGCGTTGATACTTTTTCACAACAATCAATGACTCATGTGTGACGTGTACGATTCAACACCGCATCAATCTGAGGCCCGGTGTGGCCGACACCACTCACAGTGTCACTGTTTTGTTAAAAATGGACTTAATTTTAAGTGAAATCAACAACTGACATACGACAAACCGACCAAACGCATTGGGATTCTATTGAAACTTAAGGACAATGATCCATGGGTCAAATGTGACGTGTACGAGTCAACCCCGCCTCAATCAGAGGCGCGGTGAGACCGGTATCACTCCAAGTGTATGTATTTAGTTTAAAATGGACAATATTTTACGTACATACGCCAAATCAATCTAACGGCTTCTGATTGCGTTGATACTTTTTCACAATGATCAATGACTCATGTGTGACATAACATCGCATCAATCCGAGGCCCGGTGTGGCCGACACCACTCACAGTGCCTCTCTTTTGTTCAAAATGGACTTATTTTTAAGTGAAATCAACAACTGACATGCGGCAAACCGACCAAACGCATTTGGATTCTGTTGAAACTTAAGGACAATGATCCATGGGTCAAATTTGACGTGTAAGAGTCAACCCCGACTCAATCCGAGGCCCGGTGTGGCCGACACCACTCAAAGTGCCTCTATTTTGTTCAAAATGGATTTATTTTTAAGTGAAATCAACAACTGACATACGGGAAACCGACCAAACGCCTTAGGATTGTGTTAACACTTTAGTACAATGATCCATGGGTCATATGTGACGTGTACGAGTCAAACCTGGGGTGGATTACATGGCTTTCCTACATGGAATATATCCCACTACACGTCTTTAATGAGCCAGCTACGCAGTTTATCCCTTGTACAGATACACAAGAAGAATCACACGAGATCGACGTCATGTACTAACATAGGGCAAGGGTGCATAAGAGGACACAAGATCAAAGGGTAACACGTATATGTTTTTTAACATGCCATGTAATTTCCTATTGATATGACATGTATATTCACACAGGCAGCTGAACATTGGAGTTACCCAGGGTAAAGCGACAAGGCATGTGACCCTTTAAATGACACATAATTTTATGTACCATGATTGATCTCTTTGAACACTATATCAAGGACATATTTCATTAGGGTTGGCTCCCATGATCCTTCCTAGGATGGTTTTGGTATCTTTTCCGACTTACGGTAGTACGATCGCTTCAGCAGGACGTCCTAGACATAGTTGGAGTCTCTCTGAAAGTCCTGGAGTGAGATCATATATCTATTTTTGAGGTCCAGGTAGAGTCATGTATCAACGCAACCAATCCTACCAGACATTGATCCTATATATAGAATGTTAATCTTGATGTCTCATTACAGTACCCCAATTTATGATATGTTACCTTTTTTGTATTAATATACATAATTACTAAGGGTGATGGTTGGGAGAGTTAGGATATCCTTTTTATGTATTGCAGAATGATTCAAGGAGCACGGGCTCTGCACGATTTGTCAAAACCAAGTGGCAATCCAAGGAGAAACAATGAATAGTGGAATGTTCTAGTATTTATCTTCTGAGTTGTGTAGGAATATTTTGTGATACTATGTAATGAGGTAGTTTTGCTTTCTGGGTAGATGGTATCTAACTCATGGTAAGAACACTGTTTGGTTGGGTTGTGATCGGTTGATGACATGCTTGTGGTTGATATACTGGTTTTTGTGCAGGTCTGTGGTTGATATACTGGTTTTTGTGCAGGTCTGCTCGGCTGGCTGTAATAGTGCAGGTTTTTTATTAGCAGCAGGCAGGGATTTAACAGCGCTTTTTTAGCGCTGTTAAAGGAAACATATAACAGCGCTTTTTTAGCGCCATTAAAGGTATCCTTTAACAGCGCTTTTTTAGCGCCATTAAAGGTGACATTTAACAGCGCTTTTTTAGCGCTGTTAAAGGTGACATTTAACAGCGCTAAAAAAAGCGCTGTTAAAGGACCCCTCCTTTATCAGCGCTGAGCTTTACAGCGCTTTTCTAGCGCTGTTAAAGCCCGATTTTAGTGCTGTTATTTCCCGTTTTTGTAGTAGTGTATCATTTAATATTGGTTAATGATAAGGAAAATATAATTTATAACTTTTTTAGATTTAAGAATTAATATGTAAAATCCATTGGGATATTCAACAATTTCTATAGATGTTCTATTAGTCATTTTATTATCCAAAAACGCCATTATCTCTCAAACAAAACATGCTAAAAGATAATTAGTAACAATGTATTCTACAGTAACCACCACTATAGGATTTGTGGTAGAATTTATACTAGAGATATCAATAAAAAATTTCCTCTATTGATTCATTGATAATGATAAACTACATGAATTACTCCATGGTTATGTTAATTAAAAATTTGGAGGAAATGAAGTCATGTAGTAAAATATATGAATCATTTAATTTAAATGATTAATATGGGATGTTTTTTATATTTATTTCTATCATTATACCATCATATTATGCCTTATAAAACTTAAAATGACAATAACTTGGTTGAAGATTTTAGGTAATTTCTCATTTTATATTATTAGAAAGCTAATGTTTTGATTAATCATTAACCAATATAAACTGTAATAATTTCCTTTCACACTCATTTAACTTATATTATGTAAATATATTATTTATGACATTTTTCAATTATATTCATATGAATATATATCACATATAACATTGGTTACATAATTTAACCAAAGAAGATTTATATAATTAAAATTGTAATTTTTATATCAAAATTTAGTCACATTTTATATTATTTCGGACTATATATCATAAAAATGACCATTATAGAGTAATTTGAGTAGATGCGATGTGACAAAACTATTCTTCTAATTCATCAATCTTCATTTTTTTGGTTTTTTTCAAGACAAAATATACAATTTTATACCTTAATTGAATAAGATATTTAAAAATTAACAAAAATAACTCACTACGATTCGATACTATAATTTAAATACAACAAAATTATTTATTTGTGTAACATTCTTATTTTAACACTTTGAATTTATAAAATAAGAACATTAAATTTGATTTCCTCTATAACACACAAACCTTTGATTGAAGACAAATATAAAACTATGAGAATTTATGATATTTTAAAAAAAAAAATATATATCACATATATTATGATAAATGAATCACCATTATTGTCTTGAATTATAATAAACACAATGTTTATCTTGCGTTGTATGCAACACTATGTATAGATTTAATTACACGTAAGTCCGAGTTTAAATAATACATAACAAATGATTAAAATGTTATTATTTGATATCATAGTTACCAAAAATAAATTTGAATGGTGAGTATTAGGATTTTTAAATAACTTATGAAAAGTTAGTTTATCTACTGACTATAAAAAATTATTATCATTTAGAACAAAAATAAATGTATTTTGAAAAAATAATACTTTTATTTATAAATGATGGTTTCCTAACATATTATACACAAATTTAAATACTATTTGTTAACACTTTTAGAAAAATTACATGATAAAATATGAATGATTTTGTAATTTATTTTATTAAACATATATTAGGTTAATATTTATGGTTTTTCTGAAATGTTCCATTTTTGATCAAAAAAAATACAGAAATTAAATAAAGACGACTTTTTAATTTAAATTATTTATAATGATAACTTTTATTTAAATTTGTTTTTTAAGTATAATGTGTACAATTATATATCAATAAATACAAATTTTTTCATCGAAATCATTTTCATTTTTAATTTTAATATTTAAACATTTTAAACATTTGAACATTTTACCATTGAAAACCAACATTCTGGTTATGTCTAAGGGACTAATATTAAATTAAATTATCCCCCTTCTATGAATTTTCTATTATAAAATCGATAAATTATTTTGAATCAAAATAAATGATTTTCTTAATATGGTTATCTTAATTATTGGTCTTAATAATAAGTAAATATAGGAACATATTAATTAACTAAGTAATATATAAACGCTTCATTTTTTCAAGTTTCATGCGCTTATGTAAAAATTATTTTTCCACAGAATGAATTTTTATATATTAAATTTGATTTCATTAGTAACACCCCATGATTTTAATGTATGTCTCTATTAATATATTTCTTCTCTGATAGTGATCATTACATAGAAAAATGATCATAAACAAATGACAAAATATTATCACAGTTACATGTAAGAAGTTGGAATGGATGATATGAATGAGATTTTGTAAATTCTAGAAAGAAATATTAATGTTGATAATAAAATGATTTTTCTATTGATAAATTAATTATAAATGATTGAAAAAAAACAATAGAACATAAATGATGTTTTTTATAAAAGAACAATATTTCTTATTCATAATTTAATTTAATATTAATAAATTAATTTAATCAAAATCAGGGAAACATATTAATGAAATTTATATGTACATATTCAAAAAAAAAATGTTTTTATATTATGAAAATAAGTTTGATAGGTATAATTAAAAATTAATTGAATATTAAGGAAAATGAAATATAGTTTTTTTAAAATGATATTTTTACCATCATCTAACAGTGCACTTATTTTAAAACTATATTTTTACACTTTTACAGATTATATTGAATTACATAAACATATATTTTAAATGTTTTACATATCATTGAAGAGTGATAAATATAATTTTTTATAAAATTCTTATTTTTTGAATTTTAATTATCTATTTAGGAATTTAATATGAACCTAACCGATGCAATTATATGTAAAATTTAGGATTCCTATAAATTGAAATCGGATATATTTATATCTTGTAAAATGTAGATACATGTTTTAAAATATATTAATTATATGATGGTATTTTTGTGATACGAATGTATTTATTTAATATATTAAAATAAATTAATGTTTCAGAACTATGTTTATATTAAAAATATAGATTAATAAATTATCAATTATTTGACTTATTATTGCCCAAATGGTCCGAAGGCCATCATTTATATTAATCTTTAATAAGGATGAGGGGGAACCCTAACAATGAACATATGCCTAGTGATTATGTGGCCCATAAGATTAAGAGACCTTACCTAACCTGATGGTCTTAGGTAATTCAATCAGACTATAAATACAAGGAACTACCCCTCCCCAGCATCTCTATCGTGATGGTAGCTCTCCACCTTCGCATTTATGTTTGGATAAGCTTCCCGTGAAATCATAATATTGTCCTGAAGGCATTGTCATGGACTCTCTTTATTCCAAATCCATTAGTTTTCACTTGTGAGGGTGCCTAATCTGAATCCTTCTCTAAGCCTGCTTCTTTTTTGTAGAGTCTATCAGGGGAAACTGCATGTGGCCTGAAGGCATTAAGGTGGCCCAAAGGCCTTAGGGGTGGCCCAAAAGCCCTACTGACCCGAAGGCCTAGGTGCTGTGAAGGCCTTAAGGACTCTAACCCAAACCGGTGGCATAAGGTGAAGAGTTTTAGCCGGTATAGTAATGAACATTACCTGCTACATTACCCATATGGTGTACATTACTGCTACAATGCCTGTTGCAGTACTGCTACAATGCCCACTACAGTACTACTACAGTATCCAAAAAATATACCTCTACTTTGTTTTGATCCTACATCTTTTGGATTCACTTAAAGATATATCACCATCTTTTCTAAGGCCCATGTGCTTCATTGGATTATTATTATTAGATAATTTTATTAGATGTTAATTAATATTGAAGACAGTTATAAAATAAATTTTACTGTTAAAATTGGTAATTATAGTATAATTGAAGAATTTAAATAAAAATTACTCAAATAATATTTAGAATTTTTTTATAATATTGATTCAGTCTTTTATTTCTCAACATCTTGAAATTGTTAGAGTTATTATTTTTGATTTTTTAAAATAGTTCAATATTTGGTGAATAATGAAATATTGTATTTATTAAATATATTAATTATTTATTAATTAGTTATTTATGGTGGATGTAATCCCATAATCTATAAAAATAATTCATTTTTTAATATATTTACTGATAAGGCTTAAACAATACATATTCGTCAACAAAAATAATAAAAAACACCCCCCTTCTCCACTATAGATACCACCCACACCACACTTATCATCACACCACCAAAGCATTGAATCATGCCCAATATCATCCCAAAAGCTCCCCAAAAACAGTACTACAATATATAATTTTTTTCTACCACAAAAGATCATTTCAATGTTTTTAAAGTGGTCTTTAAGAAGAGGAATTTTAGATCTAAACATGGATCTCTTTCAATTAATTTTCATTCAATTTATTTTCGATTCTTATAATTTCTTTACCTATTCTTCTAAAACATGAATTATAATATATTTATTTTATTTATAATGAAATTTTTTAATTATAATGGGTTATCCATTATAAACTATTTTATTCTACCCTTTTTGTTCTGAAAATGAAAATGTTATCTATGAGGTGTCGGTTCACCACCTTAGTGGAAGGTGATTCGTTCTTTTTCTAATAATTCCATAATGGATTTCACTAAAACACTATTATAGTTAAAAAGTCTATAATATTTATATTAAAACTTATATAGTGTTATTTAACCTGCTTATATAAATAATATTTCCTAATAAAATGAAACTATTGCATGCTTATTGAAAAAAGGTTAATTAATTGAATTAATTATCATTAACATTTTATCTAATGAATCAATGTATATTTGGTAACAAAATGATATATAATACCAATAAATATTATATATGTTCATTAGTAACTTATAATTTAAACTCTATATAATTATTCCCACATTACAGGACCGTTCGTATATGTATAAAAGTGAACCAATCATGAAAACCGAGGAAACGAACACATCTGAAAAATGAAATTTAATCATGTAGATCATAAAAAACAAAAAATAACTTAATAAAATCATAATTAAAAAATTCACATATAATATGTTCTGAATTAAATTACTAATTAATTCAGTTTTATTATCAAATATGTTATGTACAATTGTAAAATTCATTAAATCATAAAGTGAATGGTATATCATTTAACTTTATTTCTTTTAAATTTCTCTTATTTGCCTCTTATTTATGGTTTTTGGTGTATGTATACAATCATTTGACATTTATATCATGAAACTCATCATCTTCATGGAATTAGATGTTAAATATTATTATTATTAATTTCTTAACAAATGATTTGATTGATTTCAAAGTGGAAGGTGATTCTCTCTAAACCCCCATTTTTTCCTTCCAGATATGATTTCTCCCTATTCAACATAATGAAATTATTAATTTTTAATTATTAAATTTAAAAAATATAATTTTATGTTGAATAAAATATTTATCTAAATCCTTTATTATTTTTTGGGGGAAATATACGTTTTATAAGCCTCCATATTGTATTCAACTTGATAAGTATGCCCAATTATATGGTACTCCCATATTTTCTTAACCATCATCAAGTATAGTAAATTATCTATTGTAATATATAAATATTATTCTAAAATAATTCTATTCAAAATAGAAAACTAAGGTATATTTTTTCGAGTTTTATATAAACAATTAATCTTTTTTCCTCTTTAAAGACACTTTTTTTACTTTCTCTTAAAAAAAACTAATGTAGTCCTTTTCAAAAGATTAATTAATAAATAACTACTCTTTTTACCTTCAGTTGGGAAAACATTATTCATAAAAATAAATACATTTTCATTCACTTTAATTTTCATCTATATACATGTTTATTATCTAATTTTATGAAATATATAATAAATTTTCTAATAGAAACACTATATCAAAATATAAAAAAATTATTTCTATCAATAGTTTATCAATGTTTTTATTCTTGTGTTGTCCCAAATTTCAACCACCTATAATAAAAAATATTATTAATTGTGATTTATCATTTATGATATCTTCTACGAAATTTTATTAAATGGTTTATGATATTTTTGTCTTTGGAAGTGTTATATTGATACCAGTCACCATATTAATTTGGATGGTTTGTGATTATGTTTCTTATTTTGGGAATGTTTTTAAAATATCATAAGATATTTTCAAAATGAATTTATATGATTATTATGTTTCTCACCTTCATATGATGAATGCATTGAAAAAAAGTAATAGATGAGGCTCTCTATAGCATATTGATGCATCAGAAGGTATCATGAGTCAAAATAGACAATGCCTTTAAAAATTTATCTATTTGGTATTGGATGAAGATGTAATGGTATCTTTATGATGTCAAGAATTAGAAATATCCCCTTTATGATAATAATAATTGAGAGTCCAATTTATTATTCAACAAGTAAAAAAATAATGGTTAATTTTATTTCTCATGGTATTAATTAAGAAATTATTTAATCTTCTTTTATTCCTTACATATTATTCTCATGAATATGTTTTACTATAATTTATTTTTAGTTATTCACCGTACATTATAGTTTGTGGTATCTTATACATTTTTTATTACCCTAAATGAGAATATTAGGGCACCACATTCTTATGTTTTATTTTTTCTCATGGTTGCAAACATATATATAATAAATGACTGACAAGGAATATCTATTCCTCTATGGGTCTTTCCAATAGAGTTTATATGTATTATATAATTTATTGTTCTAATTTAATACTTATTTTTGTATCTAGATTTCTAATGCTACTATTTTATTTGGTCCTTTAGGAATTCAATGCTAGTTCACAGGACCATTGTAAAAAAGTTAGGATTTGACTCTTTGCTACTAGGGATGGTGTATTTATAGTTTTTATTAGATAACATTTAGTAGAAAATCTGCAAAATATATTTGGAAAACAATTATTGTGGAATCAAAACCTAAAATATACTTTTAGTATATACATTTAAAAATATCCATTAACTATGGAATGGTATAGATTGTGCATGTCTTCCAAACAGTAAATCTCTTTACAGATACTACAAGTGGACATGGTTCATGAAAAGATGTACACAGTGGTAGAACTCTGAAGAGGTACATCAAACTTAATATAACATAATCGGGTACACAATAATGGGCTTCATTATGTACCTAGTTTGAAATTGCATGGGATATGCCTATGATAATTCAAAATTTATTTTCAGATCGTTATCAAGAATATAAAATTAAATATGTCAACATAGAAATAATGTTTATTAATATAATCGTATATATAGATTAATTTTCAATTTATGTTATGTGTTTTTCTAGTTCAAATTATTACATTATGATTCATTACATAATTTAGAGAATTAAATTGATTAGTGATAGAGTCTATTAGTAGTACTATAATCGTATCATTACAAGTAATCCATGTAGGGATTAACCTCAAAAGACATATATTAATGTTGGTACTAGAGATATAACTAGTGATGGAAAAATTATAACTATAATTGGAAAAAGAACTCCATATATGAAAAATAACCCTGAACATATAGAGACCGTTGATCCACAACATGGAGTGATAATGTTAGACCAATTAATGAGACGAAAACCTCCATCATTAACTGAGTAAATAATTCCATTTGTAGTTGAAAAAAATGTAAATTTCTTATAATAAGATAAGTCATTCTTTGGGACCTAATGAGGGGGATAAGGCTTTCATGGTAATTTTTCCACTATTGGTCAATTTGGGTAGATATTGGATATTGATTCCAAAAACAAAAGATGAGTATGAAATAAAAAACATGGGATGGAATGATTTTAACGATCATTTAATTGAAAATTATTTCCTTAGTGAATAGATAATAGGTAAAGAGAGGCAATTATTGAAACTAAGGTAACCAGAGGGTGATAATGTTGCTAATTATACAACCTACATTACAACGTAAACATGTAATGTTTTGAATTAAATAATTATTCCAAATAAAATGTTCAATAATTTATTTGATAGGTTAAAACTATTCCTCTAAATGTCACTGGTGTCTCAATCATTCCCATCATATGAAGGCATAACCTCATGTAATACCAAGACAAAGAATGAATTATCTATGTGTTATGAATTATAGGGAAATAAATGGATTAATAGAAGAATAGAGAATGAGACTGATAAAGCAAAAAAGTGAAAGGTGAACTTTCTTACATGTGATAATTTTTTGATGAAACACTTCAGTTCATGGTAAAAGAAACTTTTATTTTGTTACAAGTGTGGAGACAAATTTCACTAGGATCATGAATGTAACAGAAATAAAGATAATATAAAATTTCAATCTTTTGAATGGAATGATATGGGGTGCTACAAATATGATTGTCATAATCATCGAGGAAATATATCTTAGAAATGAAATGGAAATAATGGTAATATTATGTTGTTATAACAGTAAATATATAATAATTAACATATTAGTGATTTTTGATTGAAGAATTATGTTATGATATGCATGTTTATGAATTGTGAGATACATAAGGACTGTAATGTGGTACATCGTATTTATGGATTTGGAATCATGTATGTTTTCATTAAGGATTTATGGTGATCAAGGTATTCATATAATTGTTATGAGGGATTAAGGGATACATTATTTGGGTAATCATATGATATGATTCTTTTGGAAATTATGTTAAATTTCTTTATAAATTTGTCTCCATTAAATGTGGAAATATATTTTTTACATGAGAATTAAAAATAATTACTTATACAATGGACACTAGAAACACTAGAAATTACTTTTCACTAATAACATGTGTTACCATTATTGTTTTCTATAATATCTTGATTTCTAAAATGGAATCTATATTCTCAATAGAATATATGATCCACCACATTGAGCTTAAGAGAAAGACTAAATAATATTTAAATGTTACCATTAAAACATAGTTGTTAGAATGATGAGAATGAACAATATTATCTAATTTATCAAAATATGTTTTAAAAATATATATATAATTTATAATTTGATGAAATTTTATTTATAAAATAATGTAATGAAAATTTAAAAAATAAAAGCAAATTTCCTTTCTAAGAAACTATTTAAATTTGAACAAGATTGTTTTATAATAATTAATTAGTAAATATATATTCGTTTATTATTTAAATAAAGTATATTTATAATATAATAATTATCATGATTAATATTCCCCAATGGTGTTTTGATACAATATATATGATCTAATACAATTTTACAAATAAAAACAGTATTTCTCTAAAAATAAGGTTTTCCAATATTTTAATTGATAATTAATTTTAAAAATACATTTTTAACTATTATATATATTTTAATTGTAAATAAATATTCTTTATAAGCGGAGTATTAAAATTAACATTTGTTGAATTATTGGTATTTTTCTAAAAAGTTTCCTTTTTTAATGAATTGTCAAACATCATACATTATATTTAAAACCGGTGTTTTTAATTTCATATAATTATTAGACATTAAAATAATTTATAATTTCACATTAGATCAATAATATATTTATTATTAAAATTTAGTTCAATATAATAATTTTTATATAAAAATTTTATATAGAAAATTATTGAAAATTTTAATATCTATTTTACCAGCCTTATCGCCACATTTGCAAGATTAATGTCAAACATAATTTAGCCACTTCTATGAATTGAATTTCTATATAAGGAAATACATGGTTGTAATCAGAATGAAAATTCTGCTCTAACAGGATAAAAATAGATTTTTTGTGTCGTAACATTAGTATTTTCGTAACCATTGTTAATGGAAAACAAAATAATTAAGGGTGAAAAAATAATATCATATTCTTATAAAATTACTTTTATGTTTTTACTAATTTTATTGAATGATTGAGTTTCTAAAAAATAAACCATTGGATTAGTTATAACCTTTTTATGACACTTTAGCAATAATATAACATTTATTGAATTTTATATAAAGATAATGTAAAATTTTCATACCCATATTTTTAATAAGTAAATAATTTTTAATATAGGGTTATATAGAAGATAAATTAGACTAAAAATAGTCATTTGAAATTAAAAATTTCAATCTCTATCATGATTATTTATTTATATTTTTTAGACAAAATATAGTGAAACTTAATTATGACATTATAATAATCACAGAATTCAATTATTAAAGGAAGAATAAAATAAATGATATTAATAATATTTAAATATATATAATTTGAACTAATTTATTCTATACAAAAATTTTATGGATTCTTTTTAAATGTTATTGATTATCTAATGGAAATTTTTTTAAAGAATCATGTTGTTTTAATATTTGTAAAAAGTCAATTATTGATTAATTTCAAAATTATCATTAATGAGATTTCAGAATAAATAATATTTTATTAAATGATAAAAAATTATCAAAATTTGAACATCATAAAACTAGTTTATTTATGAAAATAAAATATTTTTATAACTCAATTTTTTTTGTCTTTTTATTCTAAATATATTTACTCTTAAAGTGTAAATTACAAAATATCACAGTAAAAATATGTAATCGTTAAAACAAAATGATATTGATTAAAAAATTCTCAAGATATATTAACATTAATTAGTTAAATTAATTAACCCAACATAATTCTTTATTATAAAAATTATTTTGGACTTATATGATATAAAATATAAATTCATATTAATTTAATAATTTAATAAATTCCATCAGTTCCCCTCCCCTCTCCTATAAAAGGGAACTCATTCATCTCCATTCATTACACCTAAAAAACCATTTGGATTAGAAATTATCTTCCCAATACCCTTTTTGGAATTCCAACCTTCTTTATAGAGGGATCAGTTTTGGTTGGGCACCCTCTTAAGAGTAGTTTTGATGTTTATTAAAGGTGGACATCCGAAGGAAAGAGACAAATTTTTATTTATATTTTTATATTAATTGATTCTTAAACATCTTTCGAATATTCTCCAACCATGATAATTTAAAAAAATAGTATCTGAAATATAATGAGATTTTTTTATGTTAATATAATCATGTAAATCGATATCTGGTTCCCTTAAATTGGAAAATAATTAATCATTTGTTCATACATAAGAACTATCACCTCTACAAACCAATATAATTTAGAATTTGTTACTGTCTATCATGACTGGATATAATTATTGAATTTATTATTATATGTGATATTCATGACATATTAATAATTATATTAGAATTATATTTCAATTATTTCAACACTTTATTTCCACATGAAAAGGATAACATCATTCGTGTGTTCGTGTGAACTGTCACCTTCATAAAAGATATGATATGTTTTTCATCACCACATCAAAAGTATGATAAAAAAGTTTATGTAAATTAGAAATATAATATTTATGATATTATTATTAGACAAGAATGTTGAAATAATAAATACCTACATTCTATAATAATTAATTGAAATTTGGAATGTTATAAATGTGTATATTTGACCATCCCTCTGAATGATTATAATGTAACACATTACACATAAAACTACATCAGTGAATTTATTTAAAAGTATTATTATTTTTAAAAAGTGATTATTAGGACTTTATTTTTATTCAGTTGATGATGTACTAATGACCACTTTTGGATATAGACCTCAAACAATGTCATTTTTGACTCTTGTATTGAATATTATCAAAACTAAAGATGTGAAATTAAATAATTAAGTAATTTTTATAATACCGTGTTATGTGATATAAAAGTAATAATAAACAAGAAAATGTTTCCCTTGAATTTATATAATTATGTTCGGTTTATTATTTAGAATTATAAAGAACATACGTGATGAATCAAACTTGTGGTAAGGGACTTTATCTCAATATCATTTCATTAGGACCTATTTTGAAGTTATAACCCATATTTTTTTATATGTTGTATAATACAACCCTTAAATTTTAATTTCATTAAAAGGTTGTATAAAGAAAATATACTATATAAATAGTTTAAGTTTCCTTATAGGTGACAAAGGAATGTTTTTAACATATATGGAGATAATAACTTCTCTCCCACCTAATTATTATTTGACTGAAAAATAATTATTTTATTTATTTTAAAAAAAACACACAATACACTAGAAAGTACAGGGTCACAATGGTCGAAAGTAGTTCCAACCCAAATCATCATTGATAAAAAATTTATCCTGTGGTTATGAAAAATCCCAAGTTAATGAAGAAAACCATAAATCGATTCATGGGTTACATCAACATCAGAATATCAACCACCATATTCCCTTCCTACCATGTATGAGATATCTCTATTTTACTCCCCATGATAAACTTACATCTCCTGACAGTATGAACATTATTCCAAGGAAAACTACCTTGGTCGATCAGTTCTCTGTAAAATATCATAGAATTTGTTTCCACCATCATCAGAATCATCCACATTCGTTTACATACATCTTGTCCTGTTATTAAGGCTGAACCCACCATCTTAATCACGTCTCCTCTTCCATATGATGTCGCGAATATCATAGAAACCTACCCCCTAGGACTCTAATGACACCTCCCTTCTACATATCCCTCATGAGGAACGACCCATCTAAATTGAGTTTAATCTCATGGATAGGAGATCGCCACTGAACCCATTGACCCTACCCCAAGGTGTCGCCCTAATTATCGTAGTATTGGTATGGCATGATAACACTACCAGATGAAGAAGATTGACATTCAAGACTCAGTCTAATCAAATATAGAAGCATTTTTTCACTACGACGATAATTCTCATTTGTGATCCTGCAATGTTTTTGTAACAGTAATCATTTATATCCTTTCAAATTGTCTAGTACCCCAAAATTGGAATGATCGACCTTGATTTCTTCTGAGTCCCCTATGTACAAGAATCTATGAACAATGAAATATCGATGTTATTACGCCCCCATCATACCCATTCCAACCGAAGAAGGTTCTAAAAGCACTCAACATCCCTCTGTCTCATTCACTATCATATAATAGATGCCCCACTGATTCAGATTTTCATGAACTATAGCACCGACACCTAGAAGCCTTCTTTAATCCTATATGTTACAGATTTTAATCCATTGGTAGAGCTTTATTCCTCACACGCCACATTATAAAATTAAATTTGGAGGTAATCTCCTTGCACCATAGAATCTCCCCCCTTGGATTTTCATTCTACATATACCTCATTGCACAATCAATAACCTTGGTGGAGAAAACACCGGACGTAGAGGCCGTGAAAATAATTCTATCATGATCTTCCCTCATGACTATGTTATATAAAATAGAAAACTAAGTCTCATCAAGAACAGCCTGTATAAAACTGGGATGAAAACTTTCCTCACAAAAGGACAGATCTAGAATGGGGAATCCAGGGAACCATATATTGCCCACCCAAAATCCTACTGCTAGAAGTTAATATTCCAACTTCCCACAAGACATCGAGAGTGATGGTGCAAGGTGTCCAGGTATGGATAGATTGGGTTTCATACTACTGCAGAATATATTCTCTGATTATTCATATTCAGTACATAAATATCTTGAAATGTTTTTTCCCAAAGAGATCGAACTTCCAAATCCTCCTAGGAAATATTAGAATTAATCCCTTGCATGGTTGAGGATACACTCATCAAATTAATTCCCCCTTCAGAAAAAGGTCTTACAAGACGTTTCCCCAAACCCTAGTGATGTCTTGCCTCCATCTGACCATCCCATATAAAGGACCCCATAATCCTCTCCAGGTTATAAAACACACTCTTCGGATCCTTCATGGAGGAATTAATGATCAAGTTAATGGAAACTAAGACATTGTTATCACAAGTTATTCTCCCTCTAATGGATAGAATTTCGTTTTCCCAGTTGTAGATTCATCCCTTGAATTTTCCCATGAGCTTGTCCAAATGATGAACCCTTTGAACAGATGGGATTACTAGAGCCTCGAGATAATCCATGGGAAACGACCCTCTTCACATACTCATGTGGTCTCCCAAAACCCTCTCCCCTATCATCGAGATCCTCTTGGATATAAAGAAAATACTTTTATCTTTGTTCACCACCTGCCTGCTCCACTTGTAGTATTCCCCAAGGATCCTATTCAGCCATTTCAATGAACATCTACTACCATTGATATATATAATTGGGTCATCCACAAAAAATATGTGTGTAATACCCCTTGAGGTATTTTTTTTCTGAAAATGTATCATTTTCTTGGTGTTGGGACCCTGATTTATATAGCCGCTAAAAGCGTTTTGGGAGAGAATTAAAAGTGTAGGGGTACAAAGGATACCCTTAACTAAGTCCTCAACAATCATTGAATAACCAATACTACTTACCCATAAAATTTTTTCACAATCAACGACGAGATGATTCAACATAAAAGAAGGTCTCTAGTCCAATTGGAGAACCCCATGAAAGCCCAGTCTCTAAGAACAAATCTCCATTCAAACCTATCATAAGAATAGATATTGTATAATTTAACAACCAAATTTCCCCTGAAGGAAATGTTTTTATGCCACATATCATTTCATGGATCACTTATATCACACCCTACATTTTCATCCCTTAAATAAAATCATGCTATTCAGAGTTCATCCATGCATCCAGGTGAATAGCCATCCTTTTATTGAGTATACTGGCTAGAATCTTATATGTTATATTAAACATACTGATGGTCTGATGCTGATCAATGGACTGAGTAATACACACCTTAAGGTTAAGAACCTTCTTCGAAACACATTCAATGCATAGAAGATCCCCAACATGAAAGAAGTCATGGACATCATACACTATGACCCCATTAACAATGTCCCAATTCATCCTGTAAAAGTACCCATGAAAGCCATCATGCCCTAGTGCACTATCTAGATTCAATGTACCACAAGAATCCCACACTTCATCTTCATCTGAGGTTCTTCTCAAGACCTCATCAATGTCCTACTAAACACATCATGGAATTCCCTACAAAATCTTTGTCATGCTTCTCGGGTACCCCCTGCCATCCAAGGATTGGGAGCTTCCAGAAAGGAATGAACCACTACATTGATCATTGAACTTACCTCCTCATGATCATTATAATAGGATCCATCATACCTATGAATGTTAGTCCTCCAAACACACTGATGTTCTCTAATGCACGCATGGATGTATTTAATGTTCTGGTCCCCCTCACGAAGCCATTTATCTCATGCACGTTCTCTAACAAGCCATTACTGTCTCAGAAGACACTCAGTGAGATTATACATTTTAATTCATAGCTCAATAAACAATGACTCTTCCCATTACTTATCCAAGAAATTCTTAACGTGTTCCCCCTCCAAACTGATCTCGGACATGTTCTGATCATGAGTAGGGATTTTCTTTCTCCAGGTGTAAAGGAGATTTTTGAGATAGATTATCTTTTGGTGAATATTGTTCCATGGGTTCCCATGACACTGAAAATCCCAATATTCATTGACCACCTTAAAGAAGCATGGTTTCTCCATCCATGTTCTAGAAAAAACATCATGATCCATCCACGAAGTCAATTAACTAAGGGATAGGCTGAGTGGAGAATGATAATAAATTCAACACCATAAATAAACTACATTGGAATCTGGGAACATAGAAATTTCATCTTCATTCATAAGTCTCCAATCAAGCCAACATTATGTGTCCCTCCCCCACATTGGTTGTTACCGAAAGTGATATTTCTCGCATCATATCCTGTATCCCGGATACAGTTCCTTTCCATGAATGAAATGAAATCCAGGATAGCATTCCAGGGGAAGTAACCACCACCTTTCTTCTTCTCTGGACATGAAATTATGTTGAAATTCCCCCCCAACGTCCCATGGACAATCCCCTAGATTAAAACCTTATAAAACACCCCTCAAAGACTCTCTATCCTGGGCGTTTCACTTGGCGTAAATAGAGGATAATTAAAAAACATTAGCCCCAACAACAATCATGGTAGACAGAGAATGTTCTGATGCACTCATATGTTTAACATTGATGTGATCCTTCTAAAGTGACATATTTGGGAATTTTGGGGGTCCCCATGCATGGAATCTTAGTCCTCAAGCCTCCAAACATACTCCTGAATTTTTTCTAGATGCTTGTTTTGGTTTCAGAATAACCACCAATGAATCATGCCTTTTGAACAATTCTTTGAGGATGAAATCCTACATATCCCAAGATATAAGACCACAATCATTCCATATTAAGGCTTTAAACATTGACTCGATCATGTTAGGCTTTGGCCCCAAACTCCTATCTCATAACATGTAGAGATGAGATTACACTGGAAATAGACCTGAAAAAATATTTAGAATGAGTTTTAATACCAATATGCACCTATGATGGGATTTCCATAGATGAATCCCCACCTCTACAAAACACCCTGCAAGTGGCATCTAGAGACATGAAACAATGTCCTTCTAGCCCAACTTGATCTGACATTGATGACACTGGATAAAATCTCAAAGAAGAAGCAGAAGGAGAAGTTTCTGGAGAAAATGGAGGAGAAATAACCCATGTATTCTCAATCAATGGAAGAAGGAGAGGTCCCCTAGACGAGGAAGGATGAAAGCCCTCAAGATCACTTAATTATTATTCCACCATACGATTTCTGAGATTCGGATTTCTGATGGTACCCAGAAGAACATAGAATTTATAATGTTCGTCCCCTGGTGTGGAGGTCCATCCTCCTAAAACTAAACTAATAGATCCATGAACACCCCTCGGAGATCAGGAACCATATCTCGACTAAGGGGAGGATACTCCTCACCATTAGAGAAATTCTTAGAATATAATTCCTATGATAGTATCTTAGGGAAATCATATGAAAATATTTTACCTTGACTGTTTACCATGGAATCAGGGATACATGCATTGGGATGCTGATAATAGGTTATTGGAACCTCTAGAGGATTAGTGCCCTTCATGCGTGCTCTACGACACACGTTTAGAAAATGCCCAGAAATGTGGCTGAAATAATAGAACATTGGATTTTTGGGGTAAATTAGAGCTTTTTGATGATCCCTCATCCCTTCAATCCTGATCAATGGGTGGTCCTGAAGCGGCTGAGTAAGATCCACCTCAACACAAATCCTTGCTACCAATGCCTCTGCCAAACTAATAGTCCCCTCATCCATGTACAAAAAGAACCCCAGCAAGCCCCCAATACCCTAAATCAAGGACTCATTCCTGAGGGGAATAGGTAATCATGGATGTGAGTTCCACACCGCCGCAATGGAACATTCTTGACAGGAATGTACGTCCACTGACCAATGAGGGAGAGAGAAGCTCTAACGCCCCACTATAGGTGTACTCTTGCACCATGCTGTCACGAAATCCACCCAAGAAGCTAAAATGATGCAGAATGACCTTATATCTAGAATCAAATCAGATGCCATCAAATCTAAACCCCATCACCTAATGCAATACATAAAAACTACAAGAGGAGGCTTTTTAGCACTGAATACTACCACTAGTGTCAACTAGAGATCCGAGGATGCCACCATGAAGGACGCCACTAAAACCTCGAGCACAATGTAACCATCCTCCGAAATGGAAGAAGAAACTTTAGAAATGGCCGACATATTACTCTGAGCCAGATCTATACCCGGGGGCTTCCACAAATGAGCCTCCTTGAAAGAGGGCCTTGGAGGACCATACAAACCATCAATGTTCACTAGAGATCCTGGAACAGATTTGTAGAATCCCCCCGTGGGTGCCAGAGAAATGAGAGGGAGAGCGTTTGATACCGTTTTAATTTCAAATTATGAATTCCATAATTTTTATTTGATTTTTGGATTTCTGAACAAGCCTAAATGTTATTTTAAAAAAAATTAATCCCATATACCATTATTTGGTAATAAGGTGTTGAAATGATTTTGATAATGGATTGATTATTTCAATATATTGAAATGAATCATTATTATTGTAAATGATGTTTTACTATTGAAATGATGAACATTTAAATATTTTATATGTTTTATAATGTTTCATAGAAAATTGGCCGGAGGTTATGTGATTAATCAATAATGGGTGTTTCCATGCTAATCCATTGGTTGGTGGTTATGTTATATCCTATAATTAATTTTTTATGGAATTCAGTTGTATATCTATTCCATTTGTATGAGGGATAGGTATAGAGGTCAGACATATGACTATTCCATTTGAATGAGTGACATGTAAAGAAGTCAAGCAAATGGTTATTAATTTTTACTATTAATTTGTACAAACAACATAGTTATATGATAGGTGTTATCTTATGATTTTTTATAAATAAATGATTGTAAAAAATTAAATATATTTATATTTTTTAAATTATGATTTATTTTTCAGGTTAAATGTTATGTTTTATTTTATGTAATAGCTTTACGGGTTTACACTGGACTAATGTGTTTATTTATTTATGTCCTTTACTAAGCCTTTAAGGATTACAAAATGTTTTAAATTTTTTTTTTCAAGGATTAAAAATTTGTAATGAAAAGGAAGTTATAGTGAAATTATTGATGTTGTGACAAAGAAATCAATATTACTTTATTTTATATGTGTTTCCATTGATAAAAAATGGATACTGATTATAAGTGTACACATGTAATTTGTTATTTTCCTATATAATAGTTCTTCCTAAATCTTTAAATATTTAAACTAAAATGATCCTCAAATGTGAATTAATGATAAAAATCACTAGAATAAGCTGAGATTAAGGTTAGTTTTTTAAAGTTGATATCAATGGATAGTTATTAAAAATTTGGAGATTATAATTCTTTCTAAAGAGTTAGGTATGTCATAATGACTTTATAATTTTATTTTTTATGAAATTTTTTATTTAATAAATTCCATTTATATGGTTAATGTTATTAAATTTTAATATGACTAACAATATTTTTGGAAACTTTGACCATTGATGTCATTATGTGATATTACATATCGAGACACTAAAAGAATGCTATAAGATAAAAAATGATGTTAAACCAATATGTGTTTATTTATTTTATGTATTTATCATTTTTATTGAAGTACATTGTTTTAGAAAATGGATAACCCATAAGATGGGTGATATCCCATCATGTCTGGAAAGACCATGGGAATCAATGCCATAACCCAAAGAAGATATGGGTGCATCACCTACAAATGGGCTACATTAATTACCAAGTTAAAATGAATTTTTCATTTTAGATAAATTATTTTATTGGAGAATAATAAGTTTATTTTGGTAACATATGTTTTATTTATTGGATATCATTAGGATTGTTAAATGATTTGTTTAATAGGTGATTATTGTTGTTTCAAAAGATATTCATTATTTTGGGAATGAAATATGATCAAGGAAAATATAATAATACCATATATTATTTAAGGAATAATGTTTTAGTTATATTATGAAGAAAATCATTGATTATATTATAGGAATATGATTATTAGGGTTATTTATTGAAATGATTTAACTCTCTGGGAAAATATGTGATTATGAATCTTTCAGGTTTGAGAGCTCATGTGTGTGATGTTATTTGGGGATAAATAATTTACTTTTATATAGATATATTATGTTATTCAATTCTTATGATTATTGTTGATTAATCAGAAATATACTATTTTTGTGTATTTTTAAAGATATTTATTCACTGAATGTTTTATTATAAACATTGGGAAACACTTTTTAATATTACAGATTTATATAGTTTCTTATCATATAAAGGATTATTAGTTTTTTGAAGTATCTTAAACTAACCATTTGGTTATTTCATACTGTATAAATAAAACATAAATATAATGTTAATCTTTTAGGGTTATATAATTCTATAGAAATTCATTCTAGTTCATCAAGTGTGACCATATCATCATGGAAAATCATAATTAAAATAAAAAGATGAGTTTATGGTATATGTTTACTAAAGCTAGAAAATATAATTTTCATGTAAGTATGCTTCATTATGTTCTTAGTATAGGATGTAAATGAATTAAACAAAAAAATGAAAATTCTCATAAAAAATCAATAATTCTAATCTTTTCTTACGAAGGAATTAATAACCTTTTAACCAATCACTAATTTATTTCTTTTTGATTTTTGACATTCCCATATTCATGTTTTTTTATCAGTCTCCATTAGAGCATTATGATCACTTTTATCTTCTATACCCTTATTTTATTACAGGGAATCCCATTATGTGTTATCTTTGGTGACCATCGTAATTCCCTTTAATTATTTTTACGATGAGGTTTTATTGACCATTCACCTGATTTATGATTTCAATAAATGTATTTTTGAAAAGTCAGACATAATTTTTTTTCCGTTGTTTATATTAAGATGTTGAATGTTATAAGTGGTGGATTTATCATCCCATGTTTTTAAATGTTAACACTATACTACATAGCATACATGATACACCACATCGAGCATAAGCGAACAAAATAATATTTAAAAGGTAACATTAAAACATTTTCGTTATGATGAAAATAATGAATAATATTAATTGAATTAATAAAATATTATTTACAATTTTATATGTAATTAATAATTTGGGAAAAATTATTATTAAATGACTGTAAAACCCTGTTTTAATATAAAATGACATTTTTTCCGGAAAAACTATTTAAATGATTATAAATTTATTTCATAAAAATAAATAATTATTTATTTGTTATTGGATAAATTAATGAAATATTTATAATAAATGTATCATAATTATTCAAATTCATAACATGTGTTTTCTATAAATTATATATGAAAAATTCAATTTTATAGATAAAAAGAGTATTTTTGAAAATATGCAGTTTCACTGCCTTTGATGGAAACCCCATTTTAAGACTAGTTGTTCTAAATTTTATAATTTGTTTTAAAAAAATTATTTTATTCATTAGATGTGGAGTATCATAATTTACATTTATATAATTTTTGGATTTTTTCTAAAATTATTTAATTTATGATGAATAGTGTATTATACAACATTTGTAGTAAAAAGACTAATAGTTCATTTAAATTATTATTAAACATTATTGACATTTTTAATGTCATAATATTTCAATAAAACATGTATTAATAAAATGTAGTTCATTGGAATAATTTTAATGTTTAAATTATATGTAAAAACTTATTCAAATTTTGAATGTCTTTATTATGAGCTTTCTAGCCACAACTAGGAGATTTGTGTTAAATGCAATTTAGTCACTTCTATAAATTGAAAATTTAATAAAATATATACAAAGTTTTAATTATTATGAAAATTTTGGTCTAATAATATTAACATAATTTTAAGTGATTATTGACTTTATTATTTTATTTAACCCCATTAAGGGATAATATGGTAATTATGGGAAAAAATTAAATTAAAATATTAGGAAATTACAGTAAAACATGTCATATATTTATTAAATGAGTTTTTTTCAAACAAAATAAACTTTATTCCTAAATATTTACATTTTTATGAATCATTTGTAAGAATAAAATTTCTTATTTTATTTTATTATATATTAGTTAAATAATGTTATCATAATAATATTAATAAGTATATGATTTTAAATATAAATTTATATAGATGATAAATTCTTCAAAAAAAATATATATGAAATATAAAATGTCTATCAATATCATGATTACTTATTTATATTTTTTATATGTTAAATAGTTAATTTTAATTTTGACACAATGATGATGGTTAAATTTATTTATTATAGGAAGAATCAAATATATGATATTAAAAATATTAAAAATTATAATTTGAAATATTTTATTTCATCCAAAACTTTTAGAGACGTCTTTGACATGTAAGGGATTAGTTAAATTTGTTTTTTTAGAAAAAATGATATTTTCATGATATTTTTCAAAATTCTATTACTAAATAGTGTTAAAATTAATATTTATTATATTTTGAAATAAATATTATTTAATTAAATGATATAAAATATATAAAACATATAAACATCTGTAAAATTTTTAGGGTAAGGCTAAAAATTACATTAAGGACAGATTTGATTATTTGGAATTTTATAGAAATTATATTCACTCAAAAAATATATATTATATAATGACTCAAAAGGAATTAATAACTGTTAAATAAAAAAGATAATGATTGAAAAATTTCATACATTTAAAGGACGATGGAATAAATTATGCACCGTGTTATTCATTAAAAGGTCAATTTTAACATTTCATGTAATTATAGAATAAGAATTTTTCCTATTTATTGATATTGGTCTGGGTGGAATCTTGAGAGGGGGGTGAATTGGGTTCCTACAGAAAATTTATTTTAAAAACATTTTTAATAAAGATCTTCCAAATTTTGAAACGTCCCATTTAATTTAGGAAGTAGAGATTTAATTATTTAGTTGGTCAAAAAATTACTAAAAGGGTGATTAGTCCTCAGTTGAATCAGTGTAAAAAAACTTCTCCAACTTTTGAAACATGTTTGCTGAAATAAAAAAAATACACAAACTAACAAAAAAAACTATGAATTTGAATGAAAAACAATTTTATGAATATCAATTATAATCATCAGAAAATTAATAAAATAGAGTATAAAAAGAATAAAGAGCACATGCAATTTAAACAAGAGGTTCAATCTCAAGACAAGACATAATCCTCTCCACTTGGTGATAACCTGCCACTAAGTAGTTTATATAATAATAAAAATGATACAAAACCTGTATCAGGATTCAAAATAGTTTTAAAAAAAATTTCAGGGTTCACACCCTCTATTATAGTACTTTGTGGGATAAAAAAATATAGACCAAATAAATTCTCTTCCCTAGTTATTCGTGGGAAACAAGGTATAAGAAAGTTTTATGTTAGGATATTTAGTATCCCTTAGTTCAAGAACATGAGACAATGTGTGTAATAGACAAATACACACTTCTCAAAAATGTTAAATAAAAAACACATAAGGGATATCATTATAATCTTGTGATTATAAATCTATATGTGTTTGCAGTTCAATTCTTGACTCCTTGCATTGAAAAATTTTCATTTCGAGTCTTTCTCTAGAGGTTTTCTCCAAAACAGAGTGGAAAAACTTCAGGATCTAGCTTCTACTATTCTGCCTTTGGTGTTGTCCAAGTGTTTATTAATCACAGAAGGAAGCTTTGAAATTATTCTACTGAAATGAACCTCCTAATCATTTTGGATTCTCAGTGTATGTGTCGAATGGTTCTTCTTTGATATAGCACGTATGCTCATTTCATGTAAATAAGTGCTTCTCTACTAGTCAATCTAGCAACTTTATCTTCCTCGATCTTCCATTTTTTACATGAGGATTGGCAATATGAATGAGTAGATCATGTGAATTATTTCTTTTACCTTGTAATTTTTTCGGATACAGTCTCCTGATATATCTACCATCAACATTAATTAATTCTAGGATAATTTAATTACTAAATATGATCTTTAGAATAATCAGATGAATTTGAAAAAGTATGGAGTAGAAGAGTCATCGGTATACTGGTAACAATAACCTTCAGCGGTAGCCTTCTCAGTAGTGAGGTTCAATAGAAGGTGTGGTCTTTAGCTTTCAGTGGTGACCTTAAATAGTTGGCTTGCACCGTTGACCTTTCATCGGTGACCATTGCATTAGTGACCATTGCATCAGTAACCTATACAATGGTGACCTTTGCAACGACGACCTTGCATCGCTGACCTATTCAATGGTGACTTTGAATCAGTTACCTTTTCATAAGTAACATTTTCATCAGTAACTTGTGCATCGGTAACCTGTGCATTGGTGACCTTTGCATCTGTGACCTTTCATGAGTGACCTTTGATTCGGTAAACTTTTCATTGGTAACCTTCTATCGGTGACCTTTTTATCGATGACCTTTGTATCGGTAACCTTTGCACATAGGTAATTTTTTCAATGTATGATTAAACAATCAAGTAGTGATATTATAAGTTTATAGTAATTACATGATTAAAGATATAAATAATAATGAAACTAGATTATCATAGAATAAAAAGATGATTATCACATAAATGAATCATGATTTTGGATTATCAAAATAGGTGAGTCCAACAATATCTCCCATTTTGATAATCACAAATTATGTCATTCAATTTTTAGGTTTAGTTAGTTATGAATCAAGGTTAAACTCCTATTCTAATTTCATCAATGATGTAAATTGATGATAGATAACTGAAACTCAAAACACTTATCCCCCATTGTGATTAAGAAAAAGAATACATAACAAAAGAGATAATAGGGATTGTTTTTATTAATAAAACAGTATTTCAATATACAAAAAGGAATACACTGCCCCCTATTAGCTATGAAAAACCACACTCAATCCACATCAGATATGTCCATTAAATCATCGGTTTTGGAAGCTGAGGATACAGGTTCTAAAAAAAGAGGGATAGACTGAGGAATGGTAATTATCAATGTAGGGGGACCAACCATCAAGGAATCAATATACCTATTATGATTATATCTATAAGAAATCATTGGGGTAAACATTTTTATGGACTAAGCAAGAGTAATCATTGGAGCAGCACTAGTAGAACCTGAGGTAACTGATGAAGAAGGCATGGTTGGAGGAACAATGATGGGAGTGCAGTCAACTAGATGGAAGGGCTAAATAAGATTTCTAATGTCTATAATAACACTACTTCCACACTCCATAGCAGAAATAAAATCATCCTTATTCTCTATAAATTTCCCCAAGGATGGAGTCACCTATATAATCTTGCTCACAAGATCCTTAAACACCCATGTCATAGGTGGACTCCTCATGTTTTCCAACAACATCTTAAAGTGACTATACATTTTATGCATAGTGTATTCCCTTTTGTAATAGTAGTCAACATGATCCTTGATGTCCCTCTGATCTTGAGAAGTCTCCCTCTAAATAATCTCCCACAAGCTTATGAATCTCCCTGGTAATGAAAATGAATTGATTCACAAATTGAGGTTCCTTATTTATGACACTAGAGAATCTTTCTACTTCTTCTATAAAAATAGATCTGAACCTCTATATCAAATAGAGGAGAGGCTGAAGTTGAAGAAGATACACCTAGAGGTTCTATAGTGAAATCCCCAGTCTACATAAAGTATTTAGTAAGTCCACTGATCAGCCTTGTCACATCATCATCTTGGCCTTTTAGAAGGGTTTCCATGGACTTGTTGAAGCCCTCAAACACTGTGACCATTTTTTGAACCACACTTTTAATATATATGAGACCACTGTCCTCTATATCCCTTGAATCCATATAGGAGTCCATTCTTGAAATTAACTATTTCTCACTTTCCACAGACTCTATCAAGGTTATTATTTGATTCTGACAATCCTTTAGATCTGATACCAGGATAGAGTGAGAGGTGTAAACTAGTATTTCCATTATAGAAGATACAACTTATTGATTTTGAGTCATAGATATTTTTGACCCAGTGAATCTATCATCATGGTGAGTCTTCATATCTGACTTCACTTATTAGATTTCATCCATCATTACATAGTCCGAAGGTAAAAGAACCATTAGTTGTACAATGGTAGTTTCTAAAATAGTAGGAATTAGAGGACATCTAATAGGATGGTTATCATCAGCATATTCATAATCTATGACTAAGACCACAAATCCACATGCTTGGGTATTGTCGTCTATTCCATGAGAAACTGCAACTGATCCTTTTGCAAGAGTTTCTTCCCCCTCATGTGGAGCATTCTCATGGTCAACCACATTTATCTCTTCTATACTTCCTTGATCAGCTTCATCAATAGGAGACCCCACTGCCTCTTTTTCTATTGAATTCTAAACTATTTCCATTTCAACTCCCGCTTTAACTGAATTAGAAAATTATTCATCTTCTCTTTCTACCCTTTATGTATGTCGTATTAGAGGACTATGATTTTAACATTCCACTTCACTTTCAATAGTAGCAGTCTCAAAGTCACCATGACATGAATCAGTGTCCTCATCCTTAGTTGAGGTCTCTCTAATGTCTCTTAAGAGTTGTTCCTCCCCTTCTTCTTCACTAGTCTCTTCATAATAATTGTCCCATGGGACAATATTTCTTCTAGAAAACCACTTTAGTGTACTTGGAACACAAAAGGATATAGTACTATCATGAGGATTTGGGTGATGGTCAAGATCACTCCTTTCATCTACAGGATTATCCTCTCTTTCTTTCACAACAGAAGCTTCTTCTTCATCATCGGAGTATGCAGGATCTGCATCAGTATACTTCAGGACATGATCTCTCTTATCCTTGGGAGTACATGGATTATTATTTGTGTTAAAATCATCATATATATTGCACTCATCATTTAACCATCTTCATTTCCAAGGGTTCCATCTGATCCTTATAAACTTGTAGATTATCTTGGTAATGCAGATATTGGATCTCCCAACAACTATTTCCTATTTATTTCCATCAAATACGTTTACTTTCGACATTAAGTATATAAATCTTGCATGAAATAATGCATTAAACATAGAACTAGGTTTTTTCATATCTTTTAACTGAATCATTACCATCCTATACAAAAATTATCTTCTGCACATATTTTACCAAATATAAAGTGAATAAATTTTGATATTTTAAGGTAGAAAAGTCCCCTATCTTGGAACTCAATACATGATAAAAAACATGAACAACAACATATCTTCTCCTACCATTTTAGCAGCAATAACTTTACTAGGGATCCCATTACCTTTTAGTTCATCCCGAGATTTAACATAACATATGAACTCAGTCGTGGGAGGAACCATTGTTGATTAATAGTAATGAATACCTTCATGTGGTACTCATAATCATTCAGCCTATTCAGTATAAGATAAGCTCACACTTACTCCATTCACCTGTGAAATCTTTCTGTGCACATCCTCAGATAGCTCAAATGTGAAGTACTGAAAAAATTCCTTCACTAACTTCTGGTATTATGGTCCATTTTTGTTTGTAAAACACTCAACCTAGCCCTGAACTTCATGTTCCATTATTACTAAAGACCGGACTGACAAAAACAAATCTTATCTTAAAACCATCTCAACCACTATTTCCCTCTTCAATAAATGTTGTTTTATTAGATTAGCTACTTCTTGGATTCCCCTGCTAGACCCACCTATATTTCTCAAAGGATTTGGAGCATATTCTTCATCACTAACCGGGGGCCTCCTCAATATATCCATCAATCTAGAGCAGTTCGTGGGTTTCAGCAGAAGGTGAGGATCTATGATTACAAAGAAAGAGGGTTGGGGGAGTGATGATGCATATTGAAATGTGGTATGTGTTTTAATTTTATAATTTAGTGATCGAAACACAAATTAAGTAAAGGAAATAAATAAAACTAAAAATGCTTTATATTCCAGCAGAAAAATTCTAAAGTCCCAAAAACATCGACTATTGGTAAGGTCCAAACTGTGAGGTTCCAATGGTGAGTTTGAAAATGGTGAGGTACATAATGGTAAGGTTTCTAACAGTGTGGTTTCAATATTTGTGATCTTTAACTGTGAAGTTTTTAATTGTGAGGTTTCTAACTGTGATGCCTCTAACTGTGAAGTTTCTGTGATGTTTCTAACTATGAGGTTTCTAACTATAAGGTTTCTAACTGAGAGGTTTCAAACTATGAGGTTTCTAACTGTGAGGTTTTTATCTGTGAGATTTCTAACTGTTAGGTTTCTAACATTGAGGATTCTAACTGGAAGGTTTATAAATGGGAGGTTTATAACTATGAGGTTTCTAACTGTGATGATTCTAACTGTGAGGTGTCTAACTCTGAGGTTTCTAATAGTCAGGTCTCTAACTGTGAGGTTTCTAATTGTGAGGTTTCTAACTAGGAGGTTTCTAACAGTGATGTTTATAACAGTGAGGTATCTAACTGTGAGGTTTCTAACTATGATGTTTCTAACTATGAGGTTTCGAAGTGTGAGTTTCTTATTATGAGGTTTCTAACTGTGAGGTTTCTAACTGTGACAATTTATCATACCAAACTCAAGTTTGATGTAATTTAATCTCTCATAATTCATAGGATTTGTGAATATATCTTCCAATTTCTATTCAGTTCCTTTGAATTCAAGAGTGATATATTATCTTTGATAATTATCTCTCAGGAAGTGATGTCTCATATCCATATGCTTTTTACTAACATGAGATACTGGATTATTATAGACATTAATAGAACTTGTATAGTCCCAGTTTATAGAGACATGTTTGAATTGATATCTATAGTCATGTAAAGTGTATTTTATCCACATAATTTGAGCACAATAACTACCAGAAACAATATATTAAGTATCTATAGTAGATAATGCAATATAATTATGTTTCTTACTACACCAAGATACTAGTGACATGCCCAAAATGTGACATGTTCCAGAGGAGATCTTTCTGTCTAACATTAAATGAGAAAAATCAGCATCATGATAACTTATTAGATAAAATTATTGTCCTCTTGGATAATATAGTTCTAGGCTTTTAGTATATTTAAGATATTTGAAAATCATTTTAACAGATGTTAAATGCGACTCTTTGGGATTGGATTGAAAACGATCACACATGCATACACTGAATACAATATCCAGTCTGCTAGCAGTAAGATAGAGGATACTCCCAATAATACCTCTATAATTGGATTGATCCATATATTTACCAGTTTCATCGGCATCCAACATACATGTAGTACTCATTGGTATATCCCAACCTTTATTATTATTCAAACAAAAACGTTTCAAAAGAACATTAGTATATTTACATTGATTAAAATCTATATCATTTTTATTTTTATAATTTTTAAATCCATGGAAATATTTAAGTTCTCCCTTTAAAGTAATTTAAAATTCTTCTTGCAGCATATTTGAAAAATCAGTACAAAAAGAGTATTAAGAGGATCTAAAAATTATATTAACGACATAAATTTGTACTATTAAAACATCTTTGGAAGCCCTTTTAATAAAAAGTGTAGGACCTGCTATTCCTTTAGTAAATATTTTTGAAATAAATAAAGAACTAACTCTATCTTACCAAGCTCTTGATGCTTGTTTTAGACCATATAAATCTCTAGATTGATAAAAAAACATGATTGGGAAAATAAGGATTTTTAAAAATATCAGGTTGTTCAACAAATACATCTTCAACAATATACCCATCTATAAATGCACTTTTGACATACATTTGATAATGATTGAAATTTATATTTTCTTCACAGGCATGTGGTATCCTAATGGCTTCTAGTCTAGTTATAGTTGAAAAGGGTTCCCTATATTTTATTCCTTCTTCTTGAAAATAACATTTTCCTACTAGTCTAGCCTTGTTTCTAACTATGTTTTCACATTCATCAACTTTATTTCTAAACAACCATTTACTGCATCTTTTCAATGTGTCTTTAGGTCTTTAGAATAATTCCCAAACATTGTTTTTTTAAACTAATTCATTTTTTCTTGTATAGTTATCACCCAAAATTCATCATAGATTGAATCATTTATAATTTTGGGTTCAAACTGTAAAAGAAAGTCTTGAAGTTCATCTTGGTTAATGAGAGAATCTCTAGTATGTATTCCTCTATATAGATAACCTAATACAACATCTGGAGAATGATTCTTGAGAGTTCTAATACCACTAGAAAGTGTTGAACTAGACTCCTCATGATTATCTATTGTTTCAGATTCATCATGAAATTATTCTAAAAAGTTTCTAAAACTAGTTGTTTTTACTAAGGGTTCTCTAACTTTATCATTAAGGTTCAAAATTGACATATCTTACTCAAGATGTTAAATAGGGATCTTAAGATCATGTGGATAAATATCATAAAATTTTATATGAACTGATTCTTCCACACATTTGGTTCTTTTATTGAATACTATATAATCTCTACTGGATATTGAGTAACCTAGAAAAATTCATTTATCACTCTTAGAGGAAAAATTTTCAAGATTGTATTTAGTTTTAATGATAATGCCTTTGGACCAAAAACTCTAAAATAAATAACCTTAGGATTCTTGTAATTCCAGATCTCATAATGGGTCTTCTTAAGAACATGTCTAATTAATACTCTATAGATAATGTAACAAGCTGTATTAATACCTTCAGCCAAAAAAATAGATAGGCAGATTATACTCATTAAGCATAGTTCGTTCAATCTCTTGTTGTTCCCTATTTCATCTTTATACAATACAATTTTTGAGTTGTTATAGAAGCCAAGAAATTGTGATTATATCCATTTTTTGAGAAGAAAAATCAAAATATTGATTTTAAAACTCACGGTCATGATCACTTCTCAAGGTCTTAATTCTATGTTCAATAAGATTTTCTACAGAGAAGGAATATTTAATGAAATAATAGCATGGTTCACTTTTGTGAGATAGAAAATATAAAAAAGTATATCTAGAAACATCATCTACAAGAACAAAAACATAATGCTTCCCATTTAAAATTTAAACTCCAGATAGTCTAAACAAGTCCATGTGAACCAACTCAAGTGGTTAAGAAATAGAAACTTCTTTCTATGGATTGAAGGAAACATTGTGTTGTATTTCCTTTTGACAAGGATTACACATGTTGTTATGGGTGAATTCTAATTTAGGAATGTCTCTAACTAAAACTTTCCTAGTTAGTTTCCAATGTGGTTGCAAATTGCAGTTTCCTAATCTTTTGTCCCATAACCAGGATTCCTTATGAAAATCATTTAAATAAAAAACATTCTTATTGGCTAAAGAGTTTAAATCAACAACATCAAAATTTTTATTTCTAAGAGCATTAAATATTAAATCATTTTAGAGATAAAGACACTTCACACATTATTTTCAAATTTTATATTGAATCCAACATGATACAAATGAGAGATGCTGAGAAAATTGTATTTTTACCCATTATGAAATGTACATTTGAAATTAATAATGTATTAGGCTTACTAATCTGGACTAAACCAATGATCATCCATTTAGAATTATCACTGAATGTTATATGTTCACCATAAACAATAATTAGTCTATTAAGGAATGATTAGTCTCATGTCATGGGTCTTGAACATCCATTATCTAAGTAACAAAGAGTTTTATAGGATATCATCAGACAATTTTCCTAAAAAATAGATTATGTGTTGGCTAACATTCGTACCCAAATTTTCTTGGGTCTAGAGAGGTTAGTAAGTAGAAAAATGGGAGACCATACTGGTATCAAAGGGTTCCTATAATAAAAAAATATGTTTTGAGACATGAACACTCTGTTTGGACCATTAGAGAATTGTTTTTCTAAATATGGTCCAGAACATGAACTAGTTGTGAGCTATCCAGACATTGGAAAAAATTTTGTTTTAATAATCCTTCTATAACCTGTTTGATATCCTATACATGTTGTTTATTTGATAGCAATATGTTATCCTAGAAACTGAGTTAGTTATCTCTACCTACAGTAAACATTTGCAAATATCTTTCCAATTTCCCATTCAATAATTTAATTTTAGTATTTTCTTTTAACAACTGAGCACATTTTTCTTTCTCAATATACATATCTGACCTAACATTATAATTTAAAGCAATTGGTCTTTTCAATAGTTTATATTTATCATTTAGATCATTAAATGTGTCCTCAAGCATTCCATAGTATTCAAATAATTCATCCTTGTTCATATTTTGGTCATTTTTTGATTCACATTCAATCCCCAAATAGTATGTATTATGTACAGGTTAATTAGGTGTTACCTCGGATGTTTCTAGCATGAAACACATATTTGGACAATTTTTCTTGTCACTATTAGAAGTTTCATATCCACATGATCTATATTCTAATGCAATCTATGTAGCTTTCATATCCTTTTTATATCACTTACTCTTTTCTTTATATTTCTTCTTGAATTTCAACATGGGGAATTATCCTTGACATGGCCTTTCTATTTACACTCATAAAATACTATCTCATTTGTATTGTCATTCCATTTCCATTCCTTTTCTCACATTCATTTATTATCAAAATTTATTTTATAGTTTGCCTTTCTAAATAACTTATTCTTCCGTAGAGCTTCCTGATCCTTCTAGCAAGATAATCCATCTCCTCATCACTATCACACTCTGAGGCTTCACTGGTGGAAGTGTCTACAAGAGGATTAACTTTTTATTTATCCTTTTTATTTGAGGTTATAATCTTGAATGCTATTTACATTTTTCATGGTTCTTCATCTTCTTCTTGATTTACCTAAAGCTCTTCTCCATTCATCATAAGCATTCCAGTTGAATCCTTCACTGGAAACATTACTATGTCACATGATTCTCTGATAGAAACATAAGTTCCTCTCCATTTTCCAGGTAAGTATAGAAGTAATCTCATTATTTGGTCCTTGATGTCCACTGGTGTCTGATGGAGACTCATGGTATTCACTATTTCATAGAAGCTGAGATACATTTCAGATATATGTTTATCAGGATTCATCTTAATATTATCATATTTAACAGTATAAGTATTCAATCTCATTTCTTTAACATTGGTCACTCCCTCGTGGGAAATAACAAGATTATCCCTAATTTCATAATAATTTTTTCACGTATATATTCTATTATATTATTCATCACCTAGAGAATAGTACAAAGCATTCATTGCCTTACAATTATTGTTATATATAGCATTAGTCAACTGAGACCATGTGTCCCTAGTAGTAGTTGAGAATATATGTTGTTCTTCAATTGTGTACCATATTTCAGGACCTATGCATTCTAGATACATTCTCATTTGTAGTTTTCATTGACCATAGTTATTTCTATGAAAGAATGGTGTTTTATTAGTACCAGAACCGTCAACGTTGTTATACAATGTTAACTAAAATTTTAAACAACTAAAAATTTATATATGATTGAAATTTTATGATCATTAATATATAACAAAAATCATAGTTAAAATGAATTTGACAATGTGAAAAACAACTTATATTGTACCAATAAAAACAACCCTCTGATACCAGATGATAGTCGTAGTGTAATCTCAAGAGGGGGGGTGGAGGAGTGAATGGAGTTACTACATAAAATTTCTATAAAAAACATGTTTTATAAAGATCCCCCAAATATTGAAACAACCGATTTAATTAAAGAAGTAGAGATATAATTTTTTAATTGATCAACATGTTTCTCAAATAGTGATTAGTCCTTAGTTGAATCAGTGTAAAAACACTTCTCCAAATTTTGAAACCAGTTTACTAAATTAAACAAATACACACACTAACCAAAACTAACTATCAATGTGAATGCAGAAGAGTTTTATGTTTAGTAATTATAATTAGTGGGAAATATATAAAAAATAGTATAACAAGAATACAAGGTCCATTCAATTTTTCCAAAGGTTTCAGTCTCAAGATTAGACATAATCCTCTCCACATGGTGATCACCTCCAATTTAGCACTTTAAATAACAATAAACTTGATACACAACATGTATCAGACTTTACAATAGTTTCCACAAACTGTCTAGGGTTCAGACCCTCTACAATAGTTCTTCGTGGTATAAACAATCAATATAGACCATAAATGGTCTCTTCAATAGTTATACTTGGGAAACAAGGTGTAAGAAAGGATTATGTGAGGATTTTCAGAATCCTCTAGTTCAAGGAAAAGAAACAATGTGTGTAATAGACAAAAACACACTTCTAAAAAATGTAAAATAAAATTACACAATATAGATAATATTATAAGATTTATTTTAGATAGCTCTATGTGTTTTCAGTTCAGCTCTTGTCTCCATATAGTGATGAATATACAATTTATGTCTTTCTCTGGAAGTTATCTCCAAAACAGAGTGCCACAACTTCATGTTCTAGCTTCTAGAGTTCTTACTCTATTATTGATCAAGAGTTGAAGAAGCACATAAGGAAAATTTGAAATTATTCTCCTAAAATGATCTTATTAAGCTTCTTGAATTCTCAGTCTGATCATTGAATTGTTCTTCTTTTATGTATCAAGTATGATATTTTCATGTACATATTTTCTTCACCACTACTCATCCTAGCAGCTTTATATTACTCGGTCATCCCATTTATACATGAGGTCAGACAATAGGATTGAGTAGATCACATGAAGTCTTTCTCATACCATATATTGTCCTTGAATACGGTGTCTTGATATGTCTACAATCAGAATTAATTAATGTTATAAGAATTGAATTCATAAATATAGTCATTAGAATAATCTGATGCATTTGAAAAAGTATGGAGTAGAAGAGTCATCAGTAGACTGGTAACGGTATCCTTCAGTGGTAGCCTTATCAATAATGAGCTTCAATAGAAGGTGAGTATAGATAGCCTTCAACGACGACCTTTAATAGTAGGCTAGCATCGGTGACCTTGCATCTATGACCTTGGCATCGATAACCTGTGCATCGGTAACCTGTGAATTGGTGAACTTTGCATTAGTGACCTTTTCATCGGTAACCTTTACATCGATAACCTATGCATTGGTGAACTTTTACATCGATGACCTCGCATCAGTGACCTGTGCATCGTTTACCTTTCATCGGTGACATTTGTATCAATAACCTTTTCATCAGTAACCTGTGCATCGCTAACCTATGCATCGGTAAACAATGCATCGATGAACTTTGCATCGGTGACCTTTCATTGATAAACTTCGCATCGATAACCTTTGCATTGGTATCCTTCTATCAGTGACCTTTGTATCAGGGAACTTTGTACATAGGTAAATTTTTCACTGTAAGCTTAAAAAATCATTCAGTGAGATAAGAATTATATGGTTATTACTTGATAGAATCGATAAATAATAATGAAACATGATTATCATAAAACAAAAACATGATTATCAAAAAAATGAAACATGATTTGGTATTATAAAAACAGGTGAGTCCAAAAATTGATATTATTAATTATATATTAATTTCAACTTAATGGGGGTACTATATTTGATAGTTTACCAGACCCGTAATAATGGTATTCCTTGAAATGATACATTGCACACAAGAATTAGTAATATTTAAAAAGAAGTAATATATAATAATATTATTATTTAAAATGGTAGTTAAAACTCACCATTGTATTTGTGGAAATGAATAAAAATGACTACTTTATAGTTACAAAATTCTATAAAATATTTCTACATTCTTATAATAAAATTTTAAGGATTAAAATGAGAATAAATCAATTTTTTCCATTAAATACTCTAATATTTTAAAAAGGTGGTTTACCACATTTCGTCGGAGAACCAAAATTAAATCAATTTTTTCAATTTTATATTATATATTTGAAAAAAAATCTTCTTAAATGGAATTGGGGAATCAAAATTCACATGGGTTATGTTTTTATTTTTTTGATAAAATTCGTAATTTAATTTTTTATGAAAAATAATGCATTTTAATTCAAAACTTCTTTTTAGTATAATTTATTAATATTTTTAGATATTCATTTTATACAGTTTAATGTTATAATTATATGAATATTTAATTATTTAATCCTATTTTTTTCATTTGATTCATTTTCAAATTAAAATTATATTGTAGTACATTGAGAATTTCTGAACTTTTTACTTAAAAAACTCATTTTCTCGATCGGTCAATGACATTTTTGTTAAAACTAAATTATCCACACTTGTGAATTAAATTTTAAAAAATGTATATACATTTTTTTACTCAATATATCAATTTTTTTTCCAATATGATCAAAATATGTTTTGGTGAATAATAACATTAGTTTTTTATTTTGAACAATTAATGCTAAATAGGGTAATTAATGGAAGCATTAATATTAAAATATAATAAAAATATTGAAACACTTGTACTAATATTATTGTATAAGTTATTGTCGACAATGAAAATACTTGGGCCAAAATTGTGACTTTTTGAGTCCACTTGGATGGGATTATGATATTTTTGAAATATAATTTAATGTTAATACAAATATGTCATAAAAGTGACTCAAATTACTAAAAAAATTATAATATGTGTTTATATAAGTGATTTTTTATACTATAAATATTCTATAAGAATATATAATTATTATACACATGATGATAATTTATTTTTAACTTTTTGTAATTAAATAATTAAATATAATTATGATACAAAGAGGATGCAATAATATATTTAATAAAGAAATACTCAAATAAAATATATTAAGAATATTTTAAATAAATTAAATATTTTGAACCATCCATGATTTTTTTCGATTCCTATCAAATGTTTGGATTGATTTAATTTAGTTTGATTGAATGTATAAATTTTTTATTATTTTTTAATAAAAGTCACTTAATGAATTGTTTCATAATTGACACAATTCATAGTATATAAATTAATATATTTAACAAAATGATATATATTTTATAATAACAAAATATTTGGCCCCAATTTTTATATGACTCTAAAAATTTCATTAATGTCTCATTTATTGGAATTTTGACATGATTTGTTAATTATTTTAACTCTCGATGTTAAAATTAATAGATAAAGCGGTAGAAGATAAAAGGTGTTAATGAAAAAAACCAGGATTAAATAATTACAAAAAAAATTCTGATTTTTATTGATTTATTATTTTTAGACCCATAATAATCCAGTCCTATTACTAAATGTGTTTGGTCCCATTTGGAATCGAAATTGAATTAATATTAATTTACTAATTTTAATAATTCTTTGGTTTCTTCTATACTCCCCTATAAAAAAACCCATTCTTCTTTGTTAATAAGCCCTCAAAATCCATTTAGTTAATCCATTACCTTTAAAAAACACTACTTATAATCCTTCCCCACATTCTTGAGTCCTTATCTTTGGTATAACACCATTCTTAGAGGTGTTCAGTAATTAATTTTTGTGATTATCTCTTGGAAAGTTATTGTTTTTTAAGTGTTTCAATATAATTTCATCTTCCACTTCTATAAAATAGTATTCATTCTAGATTAAATAATATCCCTAATATCATCATTACATTGATTTTATATCTGGATAATTACATCACCTCAATTAATCATTACTTCTATTAAATGTGAATGGAATTAATATTTCATCCGTGTGTGTGAACTATCACCTCCACAAAATGATCTAATTAGATTTTCAATACTATATCTCAAGACTTCTTAGAAAAATTTAATTCATTTTTATATGTTATATACATGAAATATTAATCACTCAAAGATATTAATATCTCAATTGCATTTTTACTTTCTATGTGCATAAAAATGATAACCTTATTCTTGTTTACGTGTGAACTATCACCTCCACAAAGGGATGTGAATCATTTTTTTCATTATATAACTTGTATGATATATATATATATATATATATATTTATATATAAATGAGTAATAACATAACTATGATGTTATTACCATTATTTAATGTTAAAGTAATTCTCAACTTTTTTCCACAATGACTGTTGAAAAAAGGAAAACAGTACTCATGCGTACATAAAATATACTATATCCATGATTATAATGTTGTTCATTTTTCATAACCAAGTGTCATGGTTTGATTGAAAGGTATAATATATGTTTAATATTGTCAATAAGGACATGAATATTATTCTAATTATTAATTACTTATGATAATAGGAACTATTGACATCGTTCCAAGATCATTTTCGACTCATATACCGAATCTTGATGAAACATACAATGTGAACGTAAATCATTATCTAATTACTATAAAATTGTAATATGTTAAATAAAAGAAATAATTAAGATTAAAAATGTTATCATTAAATTTGTCATTATCCAATATTTATTATTTAGGATGATTAATAATTTATGATTTGATTCAATATTGAGGTAAGGGACTTCATCCCAATCTTCATTCATTAAGTCATATTTTGATGATCTAAACCACCTTAAGTTATAAGTTGTTTAATCAAAAAATTGAATTTTGATTTATTCACTATTTATCAAACATAATATTTTTATATGAAGTGTTATCCATTTTTTATAAAAGGAAATAATGAATGTTTTATGAGGTATATGAAGACAACTACTTCTCCACCAGAAGAACCGTTATTAGATAGTTTTTCCCTCTATAATCATTAACAATTTAAAAGGAAAATAAATCACTTATTCCATTTTTTTGTATTCTGGTATTAAAAATGGTTTTGAATATCTATTGATTATTTCAATATCTTGAGATTATTTGTTATGATTGAAAATGAAATTTTATGAGTTAAATGTTGATAATTGAAAACTTTTATGTTATTTGACTATATAATTATACATTGCCTTTTGATAGTTGGTTACATGATAATCCATATATGGGTGGATTGGTGATAAACCAAAGATGGTTTGTTCTCAGATAAACTAAGGATGATTGGTCTTGTTATAACTTACAATGCATTGGATATAGATGTCGACCTTATGGGTTTTTCATTTATAAGTGTGATATGAGTGGAAGTCAATCATAAGGTTATCCCATTTATGTATTATCTTGTCCCAAGTGAACATTATATGATATATGTTTCTTTCTATGGGATATAATTTAATATTTGGTCTAAAAAAGGGTACTCAATGAGCTTATATTCCATGATGTTTATTTACTATTTCCAAATGGTTAAAAGTGCTACTTTATGATAATGTATTACTAGGTTACCATATTTTTACTAGAATAATGGTTTTTTATTCTTATGAACATTATTGACATTTTTATTCTCATATTTTGATTTAAAATGTTTTTCAAGTGATATAGCAATTAATAGAGTCATGGATGGGATTAAGTAAATGATAGGAATATTAAGAATTAAATGATACCATGCTTCTTTTAATCCTTTTTTGTCATATAAAAAAATTGATGGCCAATAAAAGTGTCTAAATTGTAATATTTTAGATGTTTTGTATGAATTATGGCCAAATTATATAAATATATATTCCTTTAAAGATCCTTGATGTGAATGAATATCAAATTATTCATATAACATAAGATTATGTAATGTTTAAGGATGGGGATTATAACATCATGCTTGAAAAAAATCATCTTGAGCATTCATTTCCTAATGTGAGGGATGATGTGGAAATAAGTCAAAGCACAATCAAAGGATGATAATATTCATATGAAATGGAAATTAACAATGAAATAATAATTTCTCATGTTCTTATTGAGATATTTAAATAATCCCTAAGCTCCTTGAAAAATATTTTATAAAAAGATGATATCCTTTTTCATTTTAGTTTATGAAATAAATGGTCTTTTAACAAATCACATGATTTACATTTTTGTGATAATAATTACTTTAATAAACATGTTCTCTTTAACTCTCCATCTGAACAAAAATGTTTTATTTCACTTCTATTTTCATGTTATCACTTTTAACTGTTGATTTCCTCTACAAAATCCTAGTTTTTTTGTGAGATTCCAATTTTTCATTACATATAATTATGAGAATATTTTAGTAACCTGATTTTTTATGTGGGTTTCCAAAAAATGAATTTTTATATATAAACCATTGATGATCAAAATTAAATTGTGAATTTTTAGAAAACAATTTATTGATTGATGGGAGAAAGTAACACATAAAGATTTTATGGTATGTCTCTTTTTAAAAATTAACTTCATTGATAGTGTACATTACACAATATAGAAATATTAAAAAATGATTAAATAATATTATTGTTACCAGTTAGACATTATTATCGATGGAATGTAGTAGATTTTTTGAATTTTAGATATATAGTTTACGAATGTTTATAAAATTATTTATTTGGTTAACAATTAATTGTAATAGAAAATAAAAATGAATAGAAAATAAACGAATTTTAATTATAAAAAACTAATTTTAAGAGAAAAATTTAATTTTATATTATTAAATTCAATTTATGATAATATGGAATGATCATAACAAAATTTATATTTTACGTATTCAAAGAATGTTTTTAAATTTAGTTTAAATTTATCTTTGTTGAATTTGAATTGCATCTTGACACTCGAAAGCTAGTGGGTAAGTATTGACCCATTTCATATGTGGATAGTATCAAGGTGCAATTATTAGTGAGTTACCACATAGAATATTGTTAATTTTTTTTCTCATGGGGATGTGTTTTTAATTTACTAACCTATCTCTTCTTGAGATGTAGTGGGAAAATTTGTGAGGGGATGACCATATTATCACTTCCTCCCCCTTCTAATCCTCTAATGACTTCCCTTCATGATGTTTTGTTTGAGACTATTTTCATGGTGATTTTATATATTATCACCATATGTTACCTTCTATTTATTCTAATACTAATATGACTTTAATTTTTCATTTCTAGGTGTATGAATTAGATGGCTATTTCTATAGAGCCTCGCGAAACAAAATTATGGGTATGGGTCATTTTCTTATGATTTTTGTAGGATATGACATTTCGTATTGTGTTGATAGGGAATATGTTTAGTGGTGTGGTAAGAGTGTCCAACACCCTATTTCATAGTGTATTGGGGAGTGATTTATGTCTTATGAGTGATAAAAAAGTATAACTAATGGATTGAAATTATTGAAATTATAGATTTTATTAAAATTAATTGAATAACTAACATTACATTATCTAAAATTAATTATTGGAAATATTGGATTGATTTATAGCTAAAATAGTTGGATTAATGGCTAGGTAATCATTAATGAGCATTGGGAAACAAGTCAAGGTTTGGAATTTTAAGGGATGTTTATACATAAGTTTGGGGAACTAAATCAAACAATATTATTTTTTATTTTTTTACTTTTTTTTTCATGTTATGTGATTAGATTATTTTCCTATATGATATATATATTTTTAAGAAAATTCATAAGGTTGGGGAAGGATTTTATTACCCTAATTATAAATATTGACAAAATATCATCATAATGGATTATTTTTGGCTATCTGATCGATGGAGTGTTAGTGTTCCTATTATTTTTTTTGTTTTTATAATTCTAAAAATGAATTATTTTTAAATATTTACATGAATAAAAATAATTTATCTATGATGAAATTTTTCAATTTTTTTTAAAATTAGATTTGAAATGGTATATCAAAATGAAATATGGATTTCAAATGCTCTTCCCAAAGTATTTTTGACAATTTTACTTTTTTATTATACAAATTGATACATATTTTTGAAATGGGAGGTTTATTAGAATTTTAATTTAACTATAAAAAGGCCTTAGAAATGGGAGAACATAACTATTTTTGGTTTTTTACCATGTTTGGGTGTTTCCTTGGTTTTCTAAAACATTAATTCTTATGGTGGTCTATATTTGTTTTTTCATGTATGAACCTTGTTTTGTAACATGATGTGCATATTATATAGGGGTCCACATGAGAAAATTTTGATGCATGAAGATGAGAATTGTATTTATAGACCCATGATAACCTTTCATATAATGTCAAAATTAAGGTCGTTCTTAATAGACATCAATAACATTATATATTATTTAAATGGTGATCATTTGTTTTGATATAAGTGTCTATTTAAAAAGTTGATAGTTCCAAATGATGATATGGGGTGTTGAAAGGCTGGTTTTGTACCCAAATTATATTGGCTAAGAGTTATTGATAAGGAATTCATAGTTTCTGTGATGAAGGATTTGTGTTCTTTAATTGAATCACTAGAGTGTACAGGGATGGTTTAGAGATATGAAAATGAAATTAGATTACATTTATTTGTTCAAATACCATTCATGTGGGGTATTTTTATAGTGTAAATAAAAAATCATGGACATATCATAACTGGTATGGAAGTTGATATAAAAGACATTTATACCTATTGTGAATGTGTTTGGGTGGACACATGTCGAGTGAGTGGTCATGGGTTGAATTGAGGATTTGATGATAAACCTTATTATTGGTACATGGGATGAGATAATTTAAATAGATTTATGACCGTGAAATATCCATTGGATTAGTAGGTTGATATTAGGGTTATACCCCAGGATATTTTTATAGTGAATTCTAGACATAATCTCATTAACCATAAATTTTGTTTTAGATTAAGGGATGGATATAGTGTAACAGGTTATATATTTATCCAAAATTGTTTCCAAATAAGTAGATAATGAGTATTGGTATGATAAGAAATTTTCAATGGAATTGGCGAATGTATTTAGGTGTATTAAAAAGATTATATCATGGATACTTACTTTAATACATATATATGAGTGGGAATTATGTGTTATATTTCTAGTTGAGATTATTTACAAGTACACGACAGAACACTGTGTATATGTTTAATGAATATCGAATTTTCATTGTATAAATTGTTAGTTCAGGTTCTCTATATAGCTATTGGATCATTGGAATGATCCCCTACATTAATTAAAGGATTTATTTCCCAATTTATATTGGTATAAATTCATATTTCCAACTAAAAATACAATTAATTATTATAGCTACATGCTTTGTATAGTTTTAGTGAATTATAGAGGCGAAATTATTTGACGGTTGTGTCATAATGTAATTTTCCAATAACTATTTACTTTCAATTTTTTTATTAATGTGAATGTACTGATCATGGAACCATTATTATATAAGTTTTTATTAATTTTTTTTGTAATACTCATCAATAATGGTTGATGAATCTTATAAACAATTTTTTTACTTGCATTTGTAGAATAAAGGGGCCCAATGGAATTCTTATTCTATATCTGTAATGAACCTATGTTTTATCAATGAAATTATCTTCTTCTAATTATATCTTATAGTATAATCATCTAAGATTAAATATATAACACAATATAAAAGATATTAAATATGAATGTGGGAAATAAAACGTATCTCTAGAAGTTAAGAAAGGTATAATGATGAAATAACTTGAACTTATAATAGTATTGTGATCTGTATAAGTTTTAAACCATCCAATTGAATATTTAACTCACAAGTGGAATTATAAATAAAATTTTTCCATCATAGAAGTGAAAATATGACATAAATATAACATTGTATAAGTACAAAAGTATTTTAAAAATTATTAATTATGTGTTTGTATTATTGTAAACCATGTATGTTTAATTATAGATTTATGATTAATTTATTAATTAAAATAAAATTTTATTTTCATAAAATGTATTCTTAAATAATTATTCTGATGAACTATATTTATAAGATAATTTTAAAATACAATAGTTATTTTTTCAAACTATTATAAAAGATTTTTTAATATTAAAATTTTTACTTTTCATGTAAATTATGATTTTAATTAAATAATAAATATCATATATCTAGAAAATTACATTCAGAAAATAGAGTTAATTTTTTTTAATTCTTCATGATGAAAAATGAAATGGGTCATTTTTTCGGAATTTTCTAAAGTACTTAATTTTTTTGTGATTAGTAAATTACGATTAGTTACATTAAATGATAAATAAATAATTTTCAGCTTCATGCGTGATTCATAGATGTTGTAAATGGAATTAGGATCAATATCACTTCTCCAGCTTTTATGTTCAGTCACATGAATCCTGACTATTCATAGTCTTGGGGAAAAATATTAAACTAATGATTAAAATAATATGAAACCCATCCTCTCCTCCGCTATAAACACCACCCCTCATTACCTATTCTTTTCACTCATCTTAAGGGTTATTCCACGTATAAATTCATCTAAAATATCCTACCAACATCCTCCCCACATCAATCATCCCATGGTCTCTTAAACATACCAAATACTCTTCCCTATAGAGGTTCTTAAGGAAGATATATTCCATTTGTAAATTCCACATTTCGTTTAATTTATTTTCATTCATGTTCCTTTATTTATATTTCATTTGACATCCCATTTAACCAAAATGTTATGAAAACTCCATCAAACTTCATTTACTAATTTTTTTTATAAAAATGGAATAATGAATCTTCACTTATCATTTCTGATCCTTTTATACAAGAATTGAAAACACAATCTGATATGAGTTAATTTTTCACATTCAAGGATGAAGAGATTTCAATTTATATTACCATATTAAATTCTAATCAAGAATCTATTTTGATGGTTTAAACAGATAATAATTTAGGTAATCCCTCTAACTTATTTTTTTGTAATATATTTTTTACATTATGTTAAATTATAATGAAAAATGTGTTCATTGGGAATAAAAACACCAAATAACCAAAATAGTTATCATTGATGTTTTATATATTGATTCATCATCACTCCAAATTACCTAATGAATTTTATAACCATGTAATCATATATATGTTAAATAATTACATATTACTCCATTAATGGAAAAACAATATCATTTTACATATATATATACATATATATATTTATAAAAGTAAACAAATCATGAAACCCAGGAAAACAAATGATCTCAAGTAATGGAATTGAAGTTCTTATCAAATCAAACAGGTCATTACTGAACATAATAAGGTTATAAAAAATCAATTACATGAATAAGAGGTTCCTTATAAACTAATTATTCATGTAGTTTTATTATCCATGATAACATGATCATTTAAATTAAAACTTATGACTTAAGGTACGAGGTTCTACTCGAACCACCATTATCAATTTTGGTTGTTCTATCTTTCTTTTTACCCATATTAATTTATCAGTTCATTTTATATCCATCTCATTAATATTATTTACATGATCCAAACTCATGTATCATGTTACATTCAATATTCTATATTGGGTATCTATATGTTTTTATCTTTTTTCATCCTCTATACATCCTGATATGTGAACCCGATTAAGGGAACTTACCGAATTTTTAACCAATTTCCTGTGAACATTATCATGAATTTTTCTGTACCATTGTTATTATAAAATAATTATTTTTACTATTAATCCCATATTGTTCAAGCTATTTTTGTATATAGAATATTATTCCCTTATATATTTTATATCTTCTTTAGTATTTTCTTTAAAACCACCCTAAAATGGTTTAATTCTATATTTCATAAAAACTTTTTTACATATTATCTCTTTTATATGGAATCACATACTGTGATATATACCTGTTTAAACTTTTTAATTACCATGTATTCTCTATTATATTTCTTTCAGGGAGACTTGTTTGATACATTTTTTTATTATACAATGTGACCTGTTGATGATACATATTTGTTTCCATGGGTACCCTTATGATTTTGTATGATTGATTATGTGTGATTATTTCTGTGGAAAACATATTCATGAACAAGTCAATATAGGTTCACCAAAATTTCACTCTAATGGATTGGTTAATGTTTTGTCTCATGAGATGTAATTTTAAATGGTCTTGGTGATTATCCTCGTCTCGTGCTACAATGTAAAATAGTCTTGGTGGTTAACCTTACATGCACACCTCTATGTGAAATTTACCTTGACTAATTCCAATGTTATGTTTTATGATTCATCCAAATTACCATGAATCCATTTATATTTGATCCCATGTTTATATGTAATGATTTGATATGGTTCATGCCTTTTAAATCATCATGCCATGCATTCTAACCCATGTTTTAAGGCTTTATTTTTATGTATATTTTCTTTCGTGGATTTAGCTAATCCCTCAATTAATAACATTTCCTAGATATAAAATGATGATATATGAACATAAAGGATGTTAGGTGATCTTTATTCGGATTAACAAAAGTATATTTTCTTATATCCATGTTTTTAGTATTATTTACCTAGTGTTCCATGACACTGGACATTACGATACATGGATTTTAATATGATTTTTAATATCAGGTAATGGTATTTGTAAAAGGATGGGGTAACTAGAATACCCACCTTTAATTTGGATGTTCGTTATATTGATGATCCCTATTTATATTTTTGTATATCTATACATGTCCCTCAAAAATTATATATAAGGGAATTAAATCCCTAAGATAATATTTATCATGAATTGCTAGTCTGGAGAAACTGGAGCCTTGAGATGCATGCTCGAGGATTGGTAGCATGTTTCTTGGGCACCGATCATATAACCTGGGTTGGGGTATAAATAATATAAGCACATAAATATTTTTTAATTAGTATAGGTGTTATATGTGGAGTTATATTTTTGGTTCAAAGATGAAAAATAATGCAGAAGCCTAGTCATCATGAAATTGATTTATACTCGAATTTATGATCTCTTGGGTGAGAATGGTATTTTTTTACATATAATGAAATTTTGGATGGATGAGAACTGATAATTTTTTTATTCAAGTTGGTCACAAATCATCATCATTTTAGCCTACTAGTGACATGATACATGTGGAAATGAGTACATTATTAAACATGATTCTTCAAAAAAGCATTATAACTGATAAAATTTATATTATGATTCTTTTTGCAAATAATTTATTTTTTCTTTTTATTGTTATTTTTTATAGGGTAATTATTTATTGTTAATGATCTATTATTTTATAGATATCATGAGGAAATTATATTTTAAGGTTTTTTATGTTTTTAAATCCACATTATAGAAAACACAACTCAAATGGTTGAATGAGAAATAAATATTTTTTCTAAGGATGTACATTCATAATTAATGACATTTAGAGACATTAATTTTGCTAAAATTTTAGAAATTTAGGGTTTCAAAAATATGAGGAAAATGTTTTTTGAAATGATTTTTTTTTGAAATGTGGGAAGCTAGTATTAGGATTCTGATGATTTCAATATCATTGAAAATAACTGTATTCCATGGTATTTTTTGAAATATCATGGTATATGTTTTGGTGTATAATGATATAAAAGAAGATTTTCTTATAAGTGACAATTTCATTTGTAAACCTGAATATAGGGATTTCAATGTTTTTTAATGTAAACTTGTCCCTTGAGTAATGTGATTGAATTGTATTTCTTGTTTGGTGAGAAAATATATAGTACTGTTAATTAAATTTTTGGTATTTGATTATATTTTTAATACATTAACATGTGATCATGTATACTAGTTCTCTTTAACATTATCTTTTAGATAGTTGTGGATGGTGGCTATTAGTAAAATTGGTGTGTTCATCAATGATTCTCAGTGGAATATGCCTATGGCAGCATCATTATATTTTTATTGATGGAGATACATATAATATTGTCTAATATAATTTTTTTTGCGATCTACTAGATGATGTGTGTTTTTATTTATCAAATCATTGAACAACTGACTTTCATTTTATTATTTCCACGGTTAGTATTGTTAAAATATTTTTTATTTGGTACATACCTATTGTAGGGTGAACCATTAGTTGGGATCATTTATTTGAATTTTATTCCATTAATTTGAATCACCTCAAGGTTCAATATATGACTATGGATCCTAATTAAGAGTTTGGGATTGATAGATGATGTTGAGATCCACCTTTGAGGTATTAATAATTTATTTGGTTTGGAAACCATAAATGAATATGGTGGACACATCCTTTCATACACATGGTAAGGGATGAGAAATTTTAGGTGAATATAAGGTGGTGGTATGGTGAATCAAAAATTATGACCCCCCTATGATGGGGGCACAAGATCAGTCATGGGGTATATTACCATCATGTTTGGTTATAAGATAATAGAATCATTTTGGTGGATTATTTAAATTAAAAGGGGAAGACAGTGAGAATATGAACTTGGAATTTGGATTCATGAAAAAAATTTGTTGTATTTAGTGTGTAGGAATTATGCTCACAATAGTTGATATGTGATATGAGGTAAACCCATATTTTATGCAGATTAATTCTCATGGAGGATTTTATCATTGTTTTTCTGCATAGGTAGAATATATAAATATGAAATTTAATGTATCGTGTAGGACATAAATATTTATATTTGATTGGGTGAATCCCCATGCAGTTCTGGAATCATGATTGGGGGATATAGTGATATGTGAGAAGGTGAAGTTGAGAACATTAAAAAAATTCCTTCCCGAGAATGACTGATTGTCATTTTTTATAGTGGTGAATGTGGTGAGTTGGATACTAAATCACGATTTTGTTTAGAATATACTTTACAATACCTGAGATTAAATGATATGTTTTAGTGGGAAACCGGTTTATTTGTATGAGGTGGAAAAGATGTGTAAAAAAGTGTATATTGAACTTGGAGATAAAATATGGATCATTCCTGCTTTTCTTAAACCATTATTGGTAAGTGTACTTGGTCAGATGACTTCCCCATATTTTATAGTATTATAAGTGCTATGAGAGGGATTTTTTAACAAACCACATTTTCATATGACTAAAGTTCCTCATATAATTTTAATTTTATATTTGTTTGGTTTATTATTTTTATAATAAATTCTTATATGTAAATTTAATGGGGATAAATAAATGTAAGGCAAAGACATTTCATTCCTCCAAATATTTTCCTGGAATAGGTTCATGAGGTTTGGAAAAAATGGATGTCTGATACCATTGTACATAGTCCCCTTCAAAAATCATGTGCATGTTTAATTTTTGGGATACTGACTGGCATGTCCACCTAAAACGTCTTAGGTACATTATGTATTAAATGTATTTTAATTGAAGAAGTGCATTCCAAATCCATCACATGAACTATATCAAGCGATGATACAGTTGGAAAATGATATCTCTTATAAGGAGTATGTAGTCAAGATCATGGATAGTATAAATAAAGTAATACCCAAAAATATTATTGAGAAGGTCAATTTACTACAAAAAACCATAAGTATAAATAGGGAACATGGGAACTAGAGTAAGGGATTAAGGATAAGTAACCTCATATTATTCCACCATGTTACGTAGAAATAAAAATTGTGATTGAAATTCTATTAGGGGGAAGAATTTAATGGCCCAAAAATATTAATAATGAAAATTCTCTTATTATAATTATTTCATATATCATAATCCATAGAAAATAGAATTGCGAACACAATACAAACTTTAAAAAAAATTGATGAATGAATGAAAAGGTATGTCTAGTTTTTGAAGAATGATTACAAAAAAATAGTGACATAACCATTGGAATAGTAATGTTACCATTAGGAATAGAAATTTAAAAATATAATAGGAACATCATGTATGAGTTTATAAATTAAATTTTGTAATTCAATAAATGGTAATATGATACAATTTATATCATAGTATAAGACAGTAAAAATTTGAAATTTATTAATTATGAGTTCGTAGTTTTATATGAAAAACATGATTATTTATAATTTTATAAATAATTTGAATAAATAAAAGGGAAAATATTTTAATAAAATATATTCATAAATTATCAGTTTGTTGGATTATGATTTTAATAAACATTTATGAAACCATAGTTATGTTTTCAAATTGTTATAAAACAAATTATAATTCTAAATTATGTTTTTTAAATTAAATAATGATTTAAAATAATAATTATATTTATCATATTTAGAATTTTCCCCCTAAAATGGGTTTATATTTTTATTTATATAATATGAATATTTTTCTAGGTGAGTTTTAGGGATTTTTCAAAGGTACCAGAATTTTTGGTGAATAAGAAATTTGAAAATTTATGATAAATAGAAAATACATGAATTTATTTATCATATATTATGTATGGATTATGTTACACCAAAATATCATACTATGATAATGTAATTTTTATAATTCTCAAACTATTTACAGTCCAGATGAAATATAATGAACTAATGAATAAAATAATGATAAAACACCCTACTCACCCCTATAAATACCTCCCCTCACCACCTCTTTTCGCCACTCCTTACAAGAATTGTGAGTCATAATACATACTCCCAATCCTCTTCACAATTAATTACCACACATATTAGATCCCTGTGTGTATTCAATAAATCATAATTTTTTACAATATGAGGTTCTTAATAAGGATAAATTCAAGAGATAAAATCCACTTTTTTATTCTATTTTCAATTCAATTTCATTATTTTATTATACCCTACTAGTATCCTTTTTTCAAAGTGGATTTATAAATATATAATTTTTTATATATAGTAATTATAATAAATTACTTTAATAATACATCTTAATGTATATTCCCTTCCCTTTTACACCTAAAGATGAAAATATCATTCCTGATGTGTCAATTTACCACAACTGTGGATGATGCACTTTTATTTTTCACCATTACCTTAAATATTGGTTATAAAATAATCACTATGGTAAAATAATGTTACAATAAACATATTATATGTTATATAATTTTATATAATAAATAAACTATAATGATTTCAAATAAGATTATATATGCTCATACTGGTTGTAAAACAACCAAAACAAATCAAATCATTTTCATTAACATTAAATATAATAAATAATACTCTTACATTATTTCCAAATGATAGATAAGTTAATTTAATCTTATTATTATCATTAATAACATATAATTTCAATTTTCTATAACTATTCCAATTTTACTTGAACATTCATACACATAAAGAAGAAAACTGATCATGAAAACAATGAAGACAAACACTCTTAAATGGTGGAATTAAATATTGTATCTCATAAAAAAGCTCATAATTGGACTACATAAATTTATAATGAATAAAAATAATGTATAAATGGATGAGGGGTAAATAATTAACAAAATTAATTTTTTTGTCAAGGATATTTATGTGAAGAAAATCCTTAGACATACATTAAGGTGATTCTCAAACCCAACACTCTTTATTTGGGGTTTCACCCTTTGAATTCATTTTGATTAAGGATTTCCATATATTTATCTTTTGATGTCATTTAAATTTACTTCCCATTTAGTTACAGAGATATACATGCATTCTATCAAGATTTATGAAAAATGGAAATATTTTTCCAAAATAACTCTTCTTTCAAAAAACACACATTTCAATTATTGTGTGATTGTTTCTTCACCTATGATTGATGACTCTTATATCCAGAATTATATTCCCTACAAAATTTGGTATTCCAAAGTTTATTATTCAATGCATTATTTATGAAATCAAACCCATTTAATTCCATGTGATATTTTATTTTCAAAATTTATATACATTTTGGTGCCATGCATGATAATGTAAATGTAATGATGTGATGGATGTGACCAATCATATATAGTGAATAAAAATTATATGAAGTGATGAGTGAACCTAGAATTATTTAGATCTAACATACATTGGTCAATATGATGTATCTTACAATATAAATTTAAAAATGTGTTATCATGGTGTTATCTCGATTCGAAACTATGTGTTGTATTTGACTAGGAAGACATGATGTTTCATTTTTTTCAATTTCAACATTACATGTCTTTATATAACTCTTCTGCTCATGATTACGATGACGAATGTTATGATCACCCATGTGTCATGTGTCTTATTCATCATTTTATTGATCTTTTATCTCAACTAACCTTTTGATGTATATCCTCCTGGGAATACATGTACTAAGTAGAAAATGTGGTCTAATATGAAACTATAGAATAAATATTAAAATGAATGTTTATATTTTATTATTTAAATGTTATGTGTCATCAAAATTCTCTAAATAAAATATTCTTTTGGATCATAGTTATCTAAAAATTTAATGTAGTATATTGGTAAAATGATTTATTAATGATGTAAGAAAAATAACTGTCACTTTAATAACCAATATTGAGGTATGTAAAAACTAAATTACTATATCTATTGGAAAATAAATTACTTTATACATATGTTTTTTCATAGGTATGCTTTTCAAAAAGATAATTTTTTTTTGTGATTAAATTATGCTGATATATGATCATGTCACCCTAATGGTTAATAGTGATCAAATAGCATACTAAACTATTTTAAATTGTTTCCATGGTCAAATGAATTCTATTTGGAATATTTAATGTTTTATTTTGTGGTATTCATTTTTTTAGTTTAGAAAATTATTACTTTTCATACTGGAATATAAACACATAATTTTTATGAGATTGAATTTAAATGTGATTTTTTTTTCATCAAAAATTAATATTTATATTTAATTTCAAAATAAAAATTATATTGATAAATGTATATTTAAGGGTTTGTGATGTGGTAATAATTAGTGTAAATAATTCTTTTATTCAATTTGTAAATGTTTTTGAATTTTTTATTAGAATTTATTTTTAAAAGGGGATCCAAAATTGATAGAATTGACTTCTTCTATTTTATTTGACCAATATTGGGGGTTTACATGATTTTCCTAATAGCATATGCTAGTTTTACTATAAAATTTATCATTAATGGTATGTAAATTGTTTCTCAAAATGATTCATGTGCTCTATAGATAAACCTATGAAATATTCTTAAAGCATGATGGAATGTGATAAGTGGTTGTGACCATAATTACAATTTTGTGGTATCAATGTGGTGTTCATATGATATGGACATGATATAATCATAAATATTTTATAAGTATATAAAAAATATTTGAAAAATGGTACTATGCCTTCAGTAAATAGTTCTAGGAGAGAGACATGTCGAGTTCTATGATGGGTTGTGATATAATGTTTTTATTTTTTTCCTTTTCATGTTGTGTCTATAATTATTTTGATGGAGTTTGGAATTTTTGATTGATGACCATCAATAATTTTATGCATACAGTCAATTGCATAAAAATTCACCTATCCTTCATGTACTGGTAAATGGAATTTTTTATATGTGGGTTGGGTTTGTCTAAAACACTGAATAAAAGCCACACCATAAGTGATATTGTAATGGTTGAGTATGGGGACTTTTCCTTAAGTATGAAACATTAGTTAACCATATCATGACTACGATTTTTGGGACAACATGACATATATATATTTTTATTACCACATGAAATGAGGGATTGATCCACAATCCGAAATAGATGACCCTGTTATGTCCCTTTGTGTAGAATTTTATAGTTTTGTTTCCCTCTCCCTATAATATTTAGCAGAAAATTAGAAATTATCTCAATTTAATCCTATAATAATATTGGGTTTCTCTTGATATATGTATATCATTATTTATTATTTTATAACATGTATATTTATTTGGGTTAAATTAATATTATATTTATAATGTGTTTTCAAGGACAATTTGTTAGTATTGTGTATCATAGTGAGTTTGGTAAGAGGCTGATAAAACCTTGAATTTATTTTATTTATTGATTTTTATATGCTAACCAGGTTTTTTTAAATATATACGATCTGTATTATATTTATTATTTCCTCTATTATGAATATATTATTTTTGATTCATCATATATAATATTTTAATACATACTATACAGGATTTTAGGGGCCTAATGGGCTCATTGTATTATATTTATTGTTAATTGCAATATTACTCTATATGGATGGGCCCTGCAAAATTTTTTATAGAATTGAGCTTGAAACACCGATATTATATTAGATGGAACAAGATTACAATATATATCATATATAATCTCTACACATATTCATCTATGTAAATATTGGAATGTGTGCCTGAGGATATGTCCCATCCCACATAAGTGCATTTTAGTTGGCCCATTCCAAGCAATTACAAAACAACAATATTATTTATACCCCACAATTCCTCAAAATAATTACTATATAATTTTTTATTAATTAATTTAATTTAGATTTAATATATGTTCATTGGGGTGTTTGTTGACATATATAAACAAATATTCTTTCAGTATGTCGGTGCTAACTTCCTTTCATCAAACAATACTAACAATTTCTTATGGTAATGTGTCTAATAAAAATTTACATTATTTTATAAAAGTCCACATATGTTCAAAATTATCCAACATCCAAAATGTCTACATGTGTTACTTTTTATCTTAATTGAAGTAATTTATAAAATATATTATTCTGATAATTTATGGAATTAAATGTTTATCTACATCTTTTATAATTTTTCATGCCTCCATGAAATGAAATACAATATCTTCAATCCCATTATATTAAATATTATCATGTTTTTAAAATAATACATAATATATGGAAAGTCCATTATTCTGATCATCATCTCAACCAACATTTTCTAGATTTCCATACTTCCATATTTTTTCTATTCAATTCCATCATTTTACAAGTTCCAATTTTCGTCTTATTGATGTATATATATTATGGATTGAATATATTCAATATTTGAAATCATTTTTTTTATAAAACAAATAAAATTTCTTAAGGGGAGTTCATAGTTCATTGATTAGGTCTACATATCCATTGATATTGACATGTTCATCATTTTTTACCACTAGTTGAGGTTTTCTTGTAATAACCACAAGAACATATTCATGGAGTCCTTTTAATATTCATTTTATTATAGTTCTATTTCTTCTAACATAAATCTAGCCATTGAATTGATTTTATTATTCTTAATTAATTTATATGGTCAGAACCTCTTTAAATTTATAATATTAAAGATATTTTCATTGGTACATCATCTGATATATCATATCTAAATTATTTTTTGATATGTATTAGTGATATGGATAACATCTCTTCATCTAATGAATTCATTTAGATGTTGAATTTTAATTTTCCTTTATCACATTTAATATTTGATTAATGTAATGAAATCAACTTGTTGAAATTTCTAGTTTATGTTCATCTTTCAATGTGAGTTAATTTACTTCATTGAATTATATTTCCTATAATATGTTTTCATTTTGAGGTTCTCATTTTAATTACTAATCATATCACATATAATTAATTTTTTATACTATTCATTTCTATCTATCTTTGGATTTTATATTCAATCCCTAATACTATGATTAGATAATTAAATTTTCCCAGGGAACATTTTATTGTTTTTATATCGTTGAGTGTTTCCCAATTCTATTTATTACTTCTAAAATAACATTCACCAAAACAATGAATGCATCATAAGATTATATCAAATCCATTATAAGGACTTAATACATCATCAAAGGAACCTGTAATTTTATTTCATATGTCGTATCATAATCTTCATTAGTATTTTGATGTTTTCTACACAAACTATTTAGAAACATATATTATTTCACCACCTAATTGATTGGTTTTGAAAAGAACCCCCCATAACATTGATTACATTGGCATTAAAATTTTTATTTTTACCTCCCTTATTAGAAAATTATATACATTAGAAATTAATTAGGATCTCATGTATGTAGGAATCATAAAAATGAGGTGTTAATTGTCATAAATAGGAATTTTATATATTTTTTTATATTTTCCTTAATCATTATCAATCACAAATTACTATTTTTTATTTCAAGAGAATTATATGATTAATTTTATACTATAGTTAATTGGATTTGAAACTATTTTTTTTCTCAAATAATGAAAATAACCTATGAAATATGGGTTAAATTATTTTATTTCAATATATTCAAATGGCCAAAAAAATAATTTTCTTCCACAATTATATGAATTATTTAAACTAAAAAATAAAAATGAAGTAACAATGTTTGATATATTTGATATGAATGTGTATATATTTCAGATAAAATAATCTAATCCAAGAAACATATAATAGTAATGTAATGATATATCTAAATCCATATGTCTAATACTTGTTTTTTATAGTCAATAACTTCTTCACAGACCATATAGGTTTATAACTCTCAAGAAGAAGATATCATAATATCTATATCTTATAAAAATCTAAATTTACCAATTTGAAAAGCGATCTTCATCTCAAAAGTCAATGAATAATATTAAGAATTGAATTTATTTCACAATGTCTATCTATTACCAATTTTATACACCCTATTATCCTTTATTTATATTTACACTTTGATCTCATTATTTACTCTCACACTCATTACATAATTAAAAAGGAATTATCCATATTTATTTTACCTTCATTCCATTTTGTAACGAAATATATTTCAGAAAAATGTAAATAATATATTTGATTTAAAATCAATCCAACATTAATCCTAATAAAAATATATTTAAAAATTAATCCTATAATTTAATCATATATAAGTCTAAAAATACAATGTAACATTTTAATTTCATCAATATAAATGATAAATATTGAATTAATAGCATCTATTTTATCATTACAATAATTTAGTTTGACATTATGTTTCATATTATAATTCCTTTTCCAAAAAAACATTAAATCTTGTTCTTTTAAATTTTGAAACCTCCATGCCATGAACTATTATATTTTCGAACAATTCCATCAGCCTTTGAGTTTCATAGATAATAGTATACAAGTCATTTCATGGAGTAAATTTTGTTTATTACCATTCACCAGTACCCCATGAAGGAATCATTTTTTAAAGATTAATTCATTACATATGGGAAGAATTCTATATATAATAACTAAGCATTTTAAAAAAAATATATACTCATTTTGATGTGATTTATCTTTATTAATTTCTCATATTTTTAAAGAGAACTAATTTAATTAAACTCAAGATATATCAAAACCCATAACCCATCTCAAAAGGTTCAATTAAATACCACCTCAAAAGATATTGATGATGATATTTAGGGGTTGACCTCTACAACACAATCAATTTCCTAAAAAATCTATAACTAAAAGTGTTTACCATGATATTTACTATTCATTAGTAAGCCTTACACATTGAATCAAAATATGATATCAATTTTACTCATACATAATTGAATTAATAAAATGTATCATTAATTTCACTTCTCATATACTCAAAATAATTCATATATGAGTCTATTAAATCATTTTCACAAAAGATATTGAACAATGTCTCTTTTGGAGACAAAATATAAAATCACAGAATCAGTAATTCAATCCATTATGTATATATTTAGGAATAATTTCTACCATATTAAAAGATAATTTATTGGTTTAACAAATATCTTGAAAAAAATTACCGATAACTATTATTTGAAATCATGAGCATCTTTAAATGTCTTCAATAATCGATTAGTCAAGACATGAATCCCTAAAAATTAATTGAGTGGATTTTTTCTACCACCATACACCAAATTGAATAACAATTTTAGGGTGGTCTACAATTAAAAATCTCTAAAAGAACACCAGAAATATTCTATGTAGAAAAATATTTTGTTAATTGATACTATTAGATTATTCAATTTCATATATTATATTCAATATATATATATATATACATGACAACATATTATTGATGTACTATGAACATGTTTCTATGATCCATCAACTTTTACAGTATTTTTTTGAAATGAAATTATAATATCAAATAGAAGAATATGGGTCTCAAATTTGGTACTCAAAAAGGAAGTAGAAAACCATTTTATTTTTAATTTTTATATATTTTCATTATCTGTATATCAATTTACAACTACGATAAAATTTGAAGCATGAGCCATAATGGGGAGTAGAATGTATATCAAAATTATTATTGTTGCGTATTATAATGGTATTTTAATTGTTATCTAGTTTCATATATATCCCTATTTAATTTAATTTTTGTTATTAAATAAGGGTCATTTTAATATTTTTGATACATTCTTATTCCACAAGATTTAAACCTTTTATTGTGGATCTCTGTTTTTTTTCATATGTTATACAATTTGTGTAATAGAATTTTTGAGTGAGTAGAAAATTGTCCCTGATAATGGAATTGGTGATCTGGACTATATGATGAACTCTACTAACATAACTAAATAATTTAATGAAGATGTGGATGATAATTATAAATGATTCATTAAAATCATAATGGTAATTGTTTTGATTATCTAGGTAACAATGAATTATATAAATTCATAAATGTTATATAAACTTCCTGAAAAATATATTCATTTCCTATAATGTGACCACAAGACAATAAGAAAAAAGTGGAAGATTAAAATTATATTGAAATGCCTTGATAAAGAATAAAATATTTATAGAAATAGTAATTTAAATGACAATACCTAACAATTTAATTAATTTTAATCATATTCATTTAGTCATCAATAAAATATTAAACATACCACACTTATTGTATGATTTCATTTATATAATAAAAAGTAATTATTGATTGACAATGAATTCTATGTTAAATGAACCTTCAATCCATATTTTCGATGAATCCAACTAAAAATTATTAAAATCAATATATTTCATGATATAATTGATAATATGTTTATATAGATATCCAAGACACTGTGGTCATCATACCAATTTTCATTATTATTTTTCAGTTATCATAATTAAATTCTTTCAGACCACCAAATAATTTCCAATAAATATTAGATTATTTTTTTATTTTTATGATTTATTATTTAATATACAAAAACTATTCATTCAAATATGATGATTATGGATTTTTTTGTAAAATATCATATATGAAGGTATTGAAATAATAGAATAATAACAAACATCCCATGAAGAAAAAGATAATCTCATTTTTAAAAGCATATTTTCATATACATTTTTTTATGTCTATTCATGGGATGATGATACATATTATATGTTGTAGATCATAGAGAAACCCCCACAATCAAAATCATTCAATGAGATAAACCCAATGAGAACTAAATAATGATAATATGGAATACTTTAGCATAATAGATTAGGATATTAAATATCTAAATTATTTACATTTTTTATAGATATTTGAAAGGTTATTTATTTTCATAACTCATGTATTTAAAATGTTTAATTATAAAAATTTAATCATTTATGTAGGGTTTCTTCCTGGGAAAACGATGATTATTTTTTATAATAATTATAAATTTCATGATCTATAATTTATTCAAGTAATAACAGAAATTAAATTTGTAGAGGTCATTATGAATATAAATCATTACAAATATAACAAGTAGAACATTGGTGGAACCTAAAAACAAATAGTTTCAGGGCCTGAAAATTGGTTTCTAGAATAGAAATATGTATATTATATTTAACACAAATAATTTATGTTATTTATCACTGTATATGTGTTAACACATTAAAAAACATACCTTTTTGAATCTCAAACAATGTGAATAAATAGAAGATGTTAGAAGAATATGTTGTTTGTTATCAAAACTGGAAGAGAGAAATTCACTATTTTATTAATGATAGTCAACTAAAAATATCAACCTATATACGTTGATAAATACTTATCCTCTTAGTAGTTTAATGTAAAATACTATATTCATATTAATTTTAATTTATTATTTACATAAATTGGAAATAAATATTTATTTTTTGAGTTTTATAGATATAAAAAAGGTATACTTAGAATCATATATCAAGAATACCAATACCAAATAAAAAATTTATATCTATTTTAAAATAATCAATACTAACTATATTTTCTCAAATAGTTTTTTCAAATTATACTAAATGAGTTACAGAAATATATGTTTTGGGTGGGGTGTTTTCTAATATAATGTTGTCTTTCACCCAACTAACATGAAAATAATACATATGTCTTATATGTTATAAGATGATAAAAAATATTAAATGTAAATATATTTCCACATGGGATGTGAACCTCAATTATTAGTCATGTATAGTTGTTTTATCTATTCATTTACACCAATAATTTTTTAACCAACACTTATATAATTTTTTTGTTAAAAATAACACCTCAAGGATTAATTTTAATCAAAATTTATATATGCCTTTATATATTTTGTATAATAAGTAGATATGACTGAAATAAAAGTTTAATGTTGTATCTTGGTACTATTTGTGCTGGTGAACCATTAATATCCTATTGTAATTGGCATTGGGAACCATATAACCATCTAGAAATAAATTAAATATTTATATTTATTATAATTATACCCTATGGGAAATTTTATATATATAATGTTTTATTTCTAAATGTATGTAACATCTAGACCCGTGTTCCATATGATGGTGCCCCGAACCATTTCACTGCATGACCTCACACACGCCGCCCCATATACTAGAGGACGCCGACTAGTAGTGAGGGTATGTTAAGTCCATCATGGGGAAAATATAACCTCATTTATTAGAGTAAAACATACATTTAAAAAAAATAAAAAAATAATAAAGCATATATAACCTGAATAATACTCATGTCACAAGAATATAAAATAGGAAAAAATACACAATTGGAAGGGAAAACATACTATGTCATTGTATGTGTCAAGTGTTTATAATATAATAGATAATAAAAACACTATGATTCCTGAATGGTTTCTGAACGTTTTCCAATCCACTCATCCAAATTATTCCCCATTTTTGCAAACCATCCCAAGGAATTTTCTCTTATCCTATCATACAACAATATAATCTATTCGGGTATCGACTAGGATGACTGAATATGGTGTAAGTACAAATCAGTATTCCACCACCAACAGTGTCTAAAACCACTGTAGTAAAATTATTGTGTATGATGATATATAATAATTATGTACAATTAATTAATAATTAGTTATTATATTATAATTTATTCTAATATAAATATATTAACTAATGGTTTCCCAAAGATACACACACCCCAATACTATAATCATGTCACACCCGAGCTCAAAGTATTCCCTATGTAATATCATATCTTAACACGAAATTCATTCTATTGATAGAATTATTAAAAGGTTCTATGATATCTCAATACCTGATTCCACTCATGTTAGTTTTTGAATATTCTCACGTGTGGCCATAACTCAGAGTTACATTACATGAGTACATTAATATCACATTTATAACCCACATAGACAACGTTACCCATATCAAAACACATTTGAAAGGTTACCATGTTAACGTAATTATAAATAAATAGAATTGATTTTTTCCAATTATCTTACTCATAAGTATAATGACCATGTTACTATGAATAGTTCTCATTATAATAACCATGTTCCCATTCCATTACTCAGTGGTATGATGAAAATGCTACCATTGGTACTTCTCAATTTTGAATTTCCATATTCACATTTTTTCACAAAAAATTAATTCATAACTAATCAACCACATCAATCCCATTACTAATTAAATATTTAGTTACATAAAAAAATATTAGTTAACACAATTATTAACATAACATTCCAATCATCATTAATTAATTAAATTAAGTAATAATTTAATATCACAATTTTTATCCAAAAAATTAACTTTTCCAGAAATAATTATCCCATTATAAATATCCACTCATCATAATTATTTCCCACAATTAATTATCTAGATCATTATATCAATGTACATAATGAATTCACAATTTATTTTCACAATTTAATTAAATTGATATCTAATAATTAATCCACTAATTAATTATCTAGATTACAATATGAAAATATCATTATCAAGTTATCAAATTAATTATCTAATTGTGATGCCTCTTAGTATCATGACTAATTCCTCATCTAATCATTTAATTCAAAAATTCATTTATAATTTAATTTCTTAAAATAATTAACCCAATTATAGAAATTAAATTGCAAAAGGATTCAAGAAATTCATAACAATTCATATATATCAAATACACTACTATTGAAATTATATTTTATGTATTCTGCCTTGATTAAAATATATTTGTTCGATTAATCGATATCCCCAAAATTCGATCTTCATAACATTGTAGATTAAAGATCCGTATATAAATCCCTAAACCTAAATAATAATAATAATCTATTCAATATGGTCCATGATCTATAATTTTAGATATAGATATCAATAAATACATTTATATCAAATGAAATAGATGATATATTCATTTAAAAGAACAAGGATAAAAGAAGAATGATCTAAATATGCATCAATATGAGTTCTAGTTATTGGGAGAATTGAGGATCTTTGATTTGGTATTTGAATCTAGACAAAAGGAAGACAAACTACCTTGGAACCCCTCCAGAAATAATTGAAATCACCCAAAATCATGAAGTCTTGAGCCATGGTAAAATAAAAGATGTTTTAGGGGTTTGAGGTATTTTAAAACTAATTTTTCCAATGAAAATAAACTCTAGGTACAATTTCCTTAGAAGGGGTGAATGGCTGAGAAAAACATGAATCAATTGTGTAGACCTCTCTGTCCAAGGATGCAATTTTTTGGGTTTTGGGTGCACTATTTTTTAAACTATCCACCGACCGTGCGATCATCTTCGCCAAGATTCTCCCGGTTAGCTGGGCTGGGTGAACTATTTACCCCATCCATGATCAAACTAAGAACGCATAGTTTTTTTTCTTCAAATTTTCATAAAAACTACAGAAAAATTAAACCAAATTCCATAGTCAAAGAAAATTTAATTAAGTAATCATGAATAGTACATGAGTTCAACCCCTAGAAAACTCTTATATTTTCCATGATCATACAATCTCACAACCTTATAGAAGATCATCCATTAGATGAACTTAAAAGGATTTGCAAGATATTATTCCAAAAAGATCAAGCTATTGACCCTTCATATCTTTATCTCTTTCCCATATTTCTACTTGTACATGTGAAAGTTACCAAAACACACGAACTATCAGCACAATATTTCCCCATTACACTTTCACACTATGATCCAACTCATGTATTAGATTCTTATCAAAGGACACATCTATTTGTGATAATAATGTCATTAGGGGTATTCAGTAACATTTCAAAATTAAATTGATGAGGTGGTATTTTTATACCCTTAAAAATTCAATATATAGATAAAATCAAATAGACCCGGAACCAAAAAAGATATTTGATATTCTATATATGATGGTATTTATAACTTTTACTACCTCATTATCAAACAACACAAAATAAATATTTACCACATTATATTTCACTTGGACACTTGTATTATGTGGTTTCTAATATCGATCAATTTCACTATCCATTATATTTTATAACTACTTATAAAAATGATTGTACTCTTTACATTTGAAGTAATAATGTGTGTCTGGTGCCATATATTAAACATTATCATTGATCCTTTAATTTATTGGTCTCATCACATCACTTTTAAAATATATTTCATAGACCACTTCATTTCTAAAAACAAAATATTTACTAGTCCCATTAATAAAATTACATCTTCATTTCCTTCTACACATTTATTATAAAGGAAGAAGAATATTCATCTCTATATGGTTTTTATAGTTTCGTTGGAATTATATTCTTCTTTTACAAACAAAACCCATTGAAATATGAGTAATATCGACATCCATTTCCACCACGATATAAAATCAAATGACGTAATCATATATACTAAAGTTTGAATGGGTAACAACTCAAGATTAATGTTTTTAAGACAATAGATAATTTATTTACCTTAATTTTATGGTGGATGATATTAAAATAAGTGTACCCCAAAGGTCATGTTAACGATAACTCATATTAACTAATTGAATCATGATCCTTGTAATTTAGGGAAAATAATACATTCTACATTTTCATATGATGAATACAAGTAATATACTAATTGAAAAATAAACTCTAAAACTCATCTAACTCTATGGATTAATTTTCATCATAGTGATTTGTATTCTTGATTATAATCTGTAATTAACATGATTCTCAGTACAAATGATACATAACCAAATTTTTTTTCCAGGATCTAAAAATAGATAGATGAATAAATAATTTTAGTGGTATAAATCCATTTTTCTTTAAATAATGGATTAGAAAAACCACTAACTGTTGGTGGTTATTTCTCTATGATGTACTCTACAAAACATTTGACCCTCCCATTATCATTATAATGATTAAAATACATATAAAAATGTGGATAATTTTTCATTATACAAATGATATATTTTATTTCCCCTCCCATAATTTTTTTATCATAATAAAAATCAATTTCTTTTGTCATAAAAACTAATATTAACATCATTCATTTAGGTTCCCTCAATTGACTACAACAAACAAGAATTTTTTGTCAAACAACAATCATATTGGGAAAAACATAATAATAAAAAATTATAAGATGTCTAAATAAAGACTCCTTATATTATATATCAGAAACCATACATTTATGATTGGAAATTTGTGATGATTAAAAAAATATTGGATGTTATCCTATAATAGTAATCAACCCTATGGTTTACACAAATGTTTTATCAACTCCTTTCCCAATGGTAACTAAACACTATCCATATAACAAATACACATACCCATAATATTCATTTATAAATATAAAATTTTATTATATCAATATTAATCATATAACATAAGATCTATTCCATAATTATATTATTATATCAGATTTGGAAACATTGATACATGGATAACATGTTCTTAATTTGACTACATCATCACCATCTATGTTATTCATTACTAAAACCCTTCATAGAAATATCATCCATAATACCATTATTCATAACATTGGTAAAAGATTCATTATAAAGCCTTATTTCTTATTCATTGTAAGGGTAAACATGGTAGATATATACTTACCAATGTAATAACTATTTGATAACATGAAAATAAAATTTGGAAAACCACTCTCATCGTATCATCTATCATAATCATGAATCATGGAAAAATTTTAAAAAATTCATAAGGCATGAATCAATAAGTAATATAAGAACATGAACCAGGATGTAAAAAAATTAGAATTGGATATAAATTATTATCATATATAAAATCCATGAAAATGATTTCCTTAGTAGTCTTGGATCACATACAATACTATCATAGGGGATTTGGATCAATCCATGTACCATCATGGTAGTATTAGTTATTCCAAACACTATTATAGTTGACATAGTCTCATAATGAATTGGCTTCACTAAATATCCAGTGATATTTATATCATTATATATCCATATTTTTCAAATGAATTGGTTAATATATAATTCTGTTTCATATCTCTCATAATTAAAATCCCATATATGTGTTCCATAAGATCATGAAACATTATTTATAGTATAACCCGTTGAAATTATATAGGCTTTATAACCATTTCATCATTTAATAAACTATAGAATATTAAGGGGATTCTTAAAAATATCACTATTTCATCATAGAGTAAACAATGGAAAAGATATTGGATTCACAAAAATCGGACAATCAAAATAATAAAATTCTCATATATATAATAATAAATGTAACATTGAATCATATTTGTATAATAAAATGATCATCTTTAAGGGAAATCATCAAATATAATAAACTCAACTAAAATATCACCAATAATGTTTCCTCATTAATTTTTTTTCTCATTTAATCCATTTATATCATTTCACAGTCAAGACAACATTAAATTATTTTCATTTTGTATAAGATTGTTGCCCTTACTGGTCTGGTCAAGTGCTCAAGATCGAGTCTAAATACTACAATCATTTAATGTATGTTTTTTGATTTTATCTTTTATGCAGCCTATTTCCATAAATATAATAAGGATTCATCCTCATTATTAAGAGGAAAAATTTCATATTACCCTTTAAAAAAAGTTAAATGGTCCATGTCCAGAAAGTGAACATTAGATACAATTTAAACCTTTTTTTTAAATTTTATAATTGATTAAAATGATTTAAAAAATTATATATGATTATAAAATTACCAATCTAAAAAATTATTTTATATAGAAACTAGTTTAAACAACATTGTTCTTATTATATACTTAAATAAAATATAATTTTTTAATAAAAACCATTATTTATCACTATTAACTAAAAATCTATATTATCAAATAACTCACAATGTATTACCCTAAGATATTTTTTATATTCTTAATAGATTTTTTTTATTTTATGATATAAATCTTGTATATGTTTACATAAATTTATATATATTATTTTCTCACTATAGAGATATTAAAAAAATTTATGAATGAAATAAATTTTTATATTAATAATATAATATTTGTAATAATCTATTGATTATTTCATAAGTATTTAATTGTAATTTTATATTATTATTACCCATATATATATATAATTATATAATTATATTGTTATTCTTACTTATACCATCAAATTTAACTATTAGTCCATAATTATCATGGTAAATAATAATATTTTAATTGAATATAACAATTCGTTTAAACTACATTTTGGGTTCAATAAAATATATAAAATGAAAAAACGAGACTTGTGTAAAAAATAATTGGGAGTTACATATATACATAATTTCATCCCATTTCAAAATAAAAATATCAAATATTCTGGTTTCATTGATGGATTATATATTGACAGTTTCTCCATGGAATGAATATTTAAAATGAATAAAAATAAATACATTGGGGTTTTTGTGAAAGATGAACTATAATTATTTTTAAATTGATTACAAGATGCATAAAAATATTTAATTCACATTATATTTATCTAAATATTAATCAAAATCAACCCGTTTAGTGCATTTATGCATTAATATTTAAACATGAATCGTATCCACCAATGATCATCTTAGTCATGTTTGAAAATTATTCCTCATTAAGACACCTTAAAAATATGACTGACCAAATTCAAAACCCAATATATCCAAATTATATATCTAATCATTCATCTCATAGCAATATAATGATTCAAATAATGTCACATACCAAACATGTTAATACATTGATCATATATTCTCTTATATCATATCAATAATAACACGTCCCAGATCCGGGTGCCACGCAATGGGTTCCCCGAACCCTGTTGGTCGCATGAACTCAAGTGTATTTCCAGAAATGTCAGATGCTACTGACTAGAAACGTGGGACAAGGACTAATAGTAGGGAATCTATGCCCTCAATTTTCAATGTGCAGCACATCCGAATATAATATATAAACATGCAACAGGGAAAAAAATGAGTAATATACAACTGAAATGAAAGATAACTAATAGGTGTACATTTAAAGACTTAGCATGTCACTAATTCTATAAATTTAGCCTGAACATGATACCCTGCAATACAATACAATACAACTCAAATTACAAGGTACATCCAAGCAAAACAAAGCAGAGTAAACAGAACGCAACAGCATTGCCAGCCTAGGCTCGGTCCCATGCCCTCCTACTCTTATATTACAATCATATACCTATATAGGGAACCATTCCCATATTAACACCTACAAAAATATATTCTGTTTGGGCTGAAGACATGACCCAAATAGGGTGTGAGAAATAAATCCTAGTAGGCACCCACCAAAGGCTTGTGCCCAAAACTTAGTGAAAATGCACAATAGCTGTGTGCAAATGTAAATGCAATAAACTAAGAAGTACTCAAAAGTAACTAACTCTACCAGTTATATTTCAATTTAATACTCATTTAACCATTTTAAGCCATGCCTTAACTTGATAGGTAGACATATGAAAATCACCATGGTGAATATTCATTATAACATTGTCCTCATACATACAAAACCTTACTCTTAGGTAAATAGAATCGAATCCCACATGTGTCTTCTTATAGGAATAACTAATATTTCCTATAAGCATAAAAGGTTCTGCCTAGAGGCACAGAAACTACTGCCCATGGGCACAAAAACTACCTCCCACAGGCATGAGAAAGGTTGCATGCAGGCTAACGAACAGTGACCTCAGGCTATACATGTAACCGGGACAATCCCAAAACATATGCAAGAAATAAATTATATACAATTTCTCTCAAGGAAATTTCAAAGAAGGCTAAAATTCATGGTAAACCCACAACTATTCTGACCAAATGACTAAATATTGGAACGCACCCCCGAGGTGGTATTGGATCCTAGAAGTGATCCCAAATAGATGTTTTAGCTTATCAAAAGATTATCTATGAAATTATAGATAACGTTCAGCAATGGCCACATCCATACGACACCACAAACATGGGTTCGTAGCACAATGATACAAAAATTCAACTCAAAAGTTGGAAATAAACATCATACCACCAACCTCTCTCATCTCTAACTGGTATACGTGAATGATGCCTCCCAAAATGCTCGTAAAAAACGTATATCTGGGATAAACATTCACTCATTCATCCTCAAATAACATTCCCTCAGTAAGGAATCAGTAATAATAACACAAATAGAAGGAATAAATCACTCACGCGGTTCAATCGAGACCGTCAGAGAAGGATTCAGATTCCTAGTGTGTGGTCGGGAGATCTTCGAAGCTCCAACCATCTCTCTTGAGCTTCAAATAAACCCACTTCCTCCTCTGCAAAATGAGTAGGCTACTACCCATTTTAAGAAAAAAAAAACAAACTACACTACATTTACTCTCATGTACACGACATGTAATTTTCATCTTTTAAATATTTCCTCTGGCGGCTTCGTTCCACCGTGACACTGTTCATCTATCGACATGAGTACATGACATGTATTCTTGAATTCACGGCATGTACTGTCACTCAGCTGGCAGCTGCCATTGCTGCCATACTGTTTACCTGCCGACGGATTACATGGCATGTAAATACCTAGTACATAGCATGTAGTCAGTTTTTACACCATTCTTCACCGACAAGCCTACACACCCTGTACACTCATCCCACATAGCCAATGTACACGACTTGTGGAAAAGTAAATGATATGTACCCAAAAAAATTGGTATTTTCTCCATTTTTCTTATTTTCTCAAAAATACATAAGGAAAAAGGAAAAGAAGAAACCTGTAACTCAAAAATAAGAACCGGGTTCTTACAAACATCCCCCCTTTAAATCAATAAGTCCCCAAATTTCCCTTCCAAGTGTGGTGAAGACAAAGCTGTGAACAACTCTGGTCACGAAGCATGTACGTCAATCTCCTGCACCCAGGTTTTGTCCTACACTCAGCCATGCTCCCATAACACCCATACAAGAGGAACTAAGATGCCTTGGAGAACCTTTGTGCTCCTATAAAAAATACAAATCAGATGCCTCTAAGAGGATGCATCGACCTGAAGATCAACCTCCTTAGGATGAAAAATGTGAGTCGAGACTGAGTGATAATGGAGCAGCTGAGATACATGGAAGACGTCCTGCATGGACCGATACCTCTGTGGTAATTGAAACCAATAGAAAACCGGCCCGACTCTCTCCAGAATCTCAAATGGTCCCACATACCTCGGTGAATGTTTACCTCGTCTCCTGATCTGGCTGTGTCCCAACCCCAGCAAAACAGGCAAGAAAACCTAATCACTGACCACGAACTCCAAGGGTCGTCTGCGGCGATCAACATAAGATTTCTGACGAGACTGTGTAGTATCCATCCACTTATGAATCAAATGGACCAACTATGAAGTCTCCTACAAGAGACATGGTCCTAGTAAAGCAGCCTCACCTACCTTTATCCGGCACAATGGTGATCGGCATGGTTTGCCATATAAATCCTCATAAGGTTCCATCTCAACAGTTTCCTGAAAACTGTTATTATAGGCAAACTCGGCCAGGGGTATGTGCTTCTCCCAAGATAACCCAAAGTCCAGGACACATGCACACAACATTTCCTCAAGCACATGTATCCTACACTCTGACTGGCCATCGGTCTGAGGGTGGTAAGATGTGTTCAGAAGCACCTGTGTACCTAGTACCCTCTGAAATCCCTTCCATAAACGAGACATAAAATTTGCGTCCCTATCTGAAACGATAGAACGAGGGACCCCATGAAGACATAATACCTCCCAGAAATAAAACATCTCAAGATCATCCACACCGAAGGTCTCTTTGATTGAGAAAATGTGAGCTACCTTTGTAAGTCTGTACACAACAACCCACACAGAATCACTGCCTCGCGGTGACCTTGACAACCCAGTCACTAAATACTTCAAACATCATCCCATTTCCACTCCAGGATGGGAAAATGCAGTAACAGTCCGGCTGGACTCTGATGCTCTGGATTCACCTAATGAAAGGTGGAACTTTTAGTTACAAAATGAGGGATCTTTCCCTTTATACACAGCCACCAATACTGACGTCTCAAGTCAGGCTACATTTTGGTAACTCCAGGTTGAACTGCCCAAGCTGAAGCATGAAACTCCCACATCAACTCCTCAAATATATCCACTAGAATGCACACTTGCCCATGGATATGCAGTACATCATCATAGCCTATCGTCCAACTAGGAGGAGGGTCCTCACATTCCACTAACACTGGTAGAACCATGACTTCTGAATCTCATAGTTTTCTCATCCTCACTCTATCAAGGAGGGTAGAAGTCACCACTAATGAAGAAAGATAGTTTTTCCCCTGACTATCGTACACCTTCAAATACTTCTCAGAGAAAAAAGCCATAAGATGCCACTCACCACTGGCCTCCTGCACTACCTGTGTCTGAGACTTCTTACTCAGGGTATCAGCTACTTCATTACCCTTAACAAGTGTATAGGCAATCTCAATGTCGATGGAATGAAGGTATTTTACCCACCATCGTTGTCTAAAATTAAATTAACACTAGGTAAAGATGTACTTGAGACAATTGTGGCCCGTAAACACCACAACATTTTCACCGAAGAGATAATCTCTCCAACAACCTAATGTATGAAAAACTGCTACAAACTCAAGATCTTGTATCGGGTAATTCCTCTCATGTGGCCTCAACTAACGAAACCCGTACGCTACAACTTGATCAACCTAAATCAACACTCCTCACAGCCCAATACATGATGCATCACAATAAACTGTATAGCTCTTCCCTTTCTCAAAAAGTATCTGGACTGGTAATGATGTCAACTTTCACTTCAACTCTTGAAAGGCTATCTCGCAAGCTTCTGACCAAACAAAATTCACACCCTTCATAGTCAAACCCATCAATGGCACTGCTATGTAAAATAAGTCATGTATAAAGTGCATGTAGTAACCAGAACACCCCATGAAACTCCATATTTCAAACCCGTTCATAGAATTATCCTTGGATACTTCTGCTCTCAACATCTCTGGGTATACCGCAACTCCTACCTCTAAGATGATATGACCCAGTAAGTGAATCTAGTCCATCCAATAGTGGAACATTGAGATCTTAGCATATAACGGATGCTCTCTCAGTGTACTCACTACAATATCTAGATGTGTAGCATGGTTGTGTCAAGTGTGAGAGTACACCAACTTATCGTCCACGAAGACTACCAAAAATGAATATAGATAAGGATGGAACAAACGATTCATCATATCCATGAAACCCACTGGCACGCTTGTGAGTCCGAACGGCATAACCAAGTACTCGTATAGACCATATCTGCTCTGAAAATCTGTAAGCGGTATGTCTGATGGTCTAACGCATAACTGATGATATTTCGTCCTCAAGTTAATCTTCAAGAACACTCATGCTCCTCGATGTTGATCAAAAAAAGTCATCAATTCTAGGAGAGGGATATCAGATCATAACTATCAACTACTTTAGCTTTCGATTATCCACACAAAGTCTTAGGGTACCATCTACCTTCTAAGAAAATAGGACAAGTGAACTGCATAGAGATGTATTGGGTTGGATGAAACCCTTTTCCTGCAACTCCAATAACTACCTCTTAAGCTCATGAAACTCTAGTGTAGCCATACTATAAGGAGGAATGGACACTGGTGCCACTCCTGGAACTATCTCAATAGAGAAATCAACCTCTCGGTCTAGAGGAAGAACCGAAAATTCTTCCAGGAATACATTCCCTAATCATCCAGATATAAACTCGAAATATGGGTTATCTCTCCACCTCGCCTACAATGGTCGGGTCCAGTTCGGCTCACATAGACATCACATTCACCCTTGTATAGAAACTCTCCACCCTCTGGTGATGTGAAACTCACCATGCGATGATAGAAATCCACAAAGGCTCGGAAGGGTACCAACCAATCCATCGCAAGAATGAAATCATAGCTCATCATCTCCAAGACATAGAGGTCCTATAGAAATTGACACCAACAATCCCCTAAAGGGAACTCCCTGCACTGACGCACAACAACATTTCTAGATCCCAATAGAGTTTCTAGCATCATAAAATCATAAGAAGAAGAACCACAGAGCCCAAGGCTCTCTACAATGGGCACATATATAAAGCTATGTATATCACCCTTATCGAAAATTACTGAAGATAAAACAGAAGCTACTAGAATAGTACCTTTGACAATAAAAGGTCCAAGATCCTTCTCTTGTTAGGTTTGTTGCAGTGCATATGCTTTACCAGTGTCGTGGCCCTGCGACACATCCTAGCTACCTTGATCTCTCCTGACCTACAGCCTTTGAGATCCCGTTGTCTGGCTACTACGGCCACGAACACTATATCAGCCCGTATGACCCGACGTATTTCCATTTACCGATTTTTAAGAAAATTATGGTCATCTACCACATGAAGAGTCTGCACAGAAACCCTCTCACTAGCCACTGGTTGAAACGACCTGAAAAAATGCAGGAGATGAGCCATCCTGCCGCATGCTCTGAACTCTATTGGGTCACATGGAAACTGTTGTCTCTTATGCCCCTATTTACCACACTGGTAGCACATGACCAGGACACCTGATGAATTATTCTAGCTAGTACTGTCACCATGATATAAGTCTATCTGCCTCTTCCTCTTACTGATAGAAATAGTTCCAGAAACTATTATCGAACCGCCCTAGCCCACATTACTAGATTCCCGCAGGATCTACTCAGTAATCAGTGCCTGGTTCATAATAGCATGCACTATAGGAAACCTGAAAACATTCAACAGTGCTAAGATGTCATGGTAAGACTATCCTCAAAGTGTCTAGGCCTCAACGTCTCATCACCAAACAGAACAGGTGAAAAAAGCTGATGCTTGTTGATGCGGGCAAAATAATCAATCGTTGACATGGTTCCCTACTGAAAATTCATGAACTCTCGAGTTCGATATGCCCTCTACGTCTCCAGGAAGAAGAAGTCATAGAAGGATTCCTAGAAATATTTCCATGCCATGTCTCGGTGACGCTCATATTGGGTGGTCACATCCCACCACCTCTTGGCAGAATCCCGCAACACATATGTAGCGAGCTTGACCCTCCCCCTAGAGGGATCCTAGATGCTTGAAAATACTCTGCATAGAACCTAGCCAAGACTCTATGGCCTGTGGTCCGCCATCCACTGAAAATGTAGGTGGATCCTGCTATTGTAATATACGAGTCGGTTCTTCCCTAGATGTGGAAACCGACCGTGCTACCAGGAATGTCTGCATGAACTGCATGAAGACCTAACGAAACTGTGCATCTGTGCTTGTGTCTAATAAAACGACTGGTGCCGCATCTGGCATTGCTGGGTGATCCATCGGTAGCTCGTGGCCTACCGTCTCTAGAGTATACTCATTGTCGCTCTCCTGTAGAACAACTCGATGATGTCACGATGGCATGACTCTACATGGTCAAACTCACACCTGAGATTAATGTCACCAAGGACTGAAAACAATGAGTGTAGGAAAGGAATATGATAATGAAAATATTCTTGTTTTAAAGAACAATAATACATGGCGTGCATATTAACTACACGGTGTGTTCCCTCAAGTCTTCCACATGGGTGTATACTCTGCCAAAAATGGTCGTGTTATACCCCAACCAAACGACGTGTTGTCCAAAACAAGGCTTGTACTCGAATTTTCTTCCCCTACCCGAGTACCTCTACACGACTTATCCACACAGCTCACCCAAGATAAAACTACATGGCATGTACCACAGGTACACGGTGTGTACTCTACAAGCATTCACTAGGCCATACTCCACGCGAATCAATGATTGGAAACGTATACATGTTATAAATAGAGTAAACAGTCAATGATCCACCAAATTCTGGTAAATGAGGGCCCATAAATCTCAAAAACCAACATTTGGTGTTCATATTATAAATACTCACAAAATAATACCCTATCAACTAACTGGTATTTATCAAAGCAACTATCACAATAGAATGATTTTGTAGCAAAACAATACCCTATCAGCTAAAAAGTATTTATCAAAGCAACATTAACAACAACATTCTTTTCTAGCACAATAATTATCACAACAACATGCAATTTCTAATGCACCTACAAGTCATGGAAGGAATTCATGAAATGTGATTTCACGCATGTGGCTAAATGATGAATGAGATGGAATACCCTCATCTAATATGGTTGTAACTAAATAGAACCCATGTATAACATATAAACAACACAATCACAAGTGCGTCACCCAACAGTGAAAATAAAGTCAACTGTAAAATTTTCAAAATCTGAAAAATTTCATCAAATGTGGTAGGCTGGCTTTTATATGTACACGAGTTAGCTACACTCAGGCACAACTTATTACCAACCCCAATTTCTGTCCTAGCCCTAGCTGTAGGATCCTAATATCATGTCAATGAAAAGAACCCCTTTGATACCACTTTGTAATGTCCCAGATCCAGGTGCCACGCAACGGGTGGCCCGAATCCAGTTGGTCACATAACCTAAAGCGCATTTCCCCAAATGCCAGAGGCTGCCGACTAGCATTGAGGGCCAAGGAATGATAGTGGGGAAACTATGCCCTCAATTTTCAATGTGTAGTGCAGCTAAATACAATATATAAACATACAACAACGGATATAGTGAGAAATATACAACTAAAATTAATGATAACAAACAGTTATACATATATCGAAGCAGCATGTCACTAATTCAATGAAAGCAGTCAGAACATGAATCACTAAAATACAATACAATACAACTCAATGTACAAGGTACATCCAAGAAAAACATATCATATTAAACAAAATACAACAGCATCGCAAGACTAGGCTCGGCCCAATGCCCTCCTACCCCTCTACTACAATCATGTACCTGTATAGGGGAACTTTCCCCTTTCAACACCTACAACAATATGATCTGTTTGGGCCAAGGACATGACCCAAACAGGGAGTGAGAAATAAATCCCAGTAGGCACCCACCAAAGGCTCTTTCCCAACTGTTAGTGAAAATGTGCAACAACTATGTGCGAAATAGAATCTGATAAACTAACTAGTACTCAAAATAACTAACTCTACCATATATATTTCCATTTAATATTCATTTAACCATGCTAATCCATGCATTATCTTGAAAAGTATACATATGAAAATCACCACGGTTAATATTCATGATTACACTATCCTCATACATACAAAACCTTACCCTCAGGTAAATAGAATCAAAACCCAAAGGAGTCTAACCATAGGCATAATAAATATTTTCCACAAGAGTTAGAGGTGTCTCCCATAGGAACTGAAACTACTACCCATAGGCACAGAAACTACTACCCACAGACATGAGAAAGGTTTCCTGCAGGCTAACAAACACTACCCTCAGGCTATACAAGTAACTGGGCCGAACCCAACACATAAAAAAGAAAGAAATTATATAAAATTAATCTCAAGGAAATTTCAAAAAATGCTAAAATTCCTGAAATACCCTCAGGTATTCTGGCCAAATGGTTAAACAGTGGAACACACCCCCGGGGTGGTCCTAGATCCATTCATTGATCCAAAACAGCAATTTTAGCTTATCAGAAGTTTATCTATTCATATTCTAGATAACATTACATAAAGCGCATAGCCATACGACACCACAAAAATGGGTTTGTAGAACAACAATACACAAATTTAACTCAACAGTTGGAGATAAACATCAGACCACCTACATAGATTGTCTGTGACCGGTAGACGTGAACGACGCCTCCTAAAAATCCCGTAAACTACATAGATCATGGATAAACGTTCACTTATTCAACCTCACATATCATTCCCTCAGAAAATAATTGATAAGAATCACACGAGGAGAGGGAAGAAATCACCCATGTGGTTCAATCGAGACCATCCGAGAAGGATTAATATTCCCAATGTGCGGTCGAGAGATCCCCAAAGCTCCGAACATCTCTCCCACGTTCCAAATGATCCCACTGCCACCTCTGTCAAATGAAGAGGTTATTTCTCTTTTAAGCAAAAAATAACAGACTACACGACGTGTACTCTCATGTATAGGATGTTTACTTTTCATCATTTAACTATTCCTCTGGCGGCTTCTTTTCACAATGTCACAGTTCATCTGTCAACATGAGTACGCGACGTGTATTCTTGAATACATAGTGGGTACTTTCACTCAGCTGGCAGCTACCGCTACCATCTTATTGTTCACCTGCCGACAGATTACACAGCGTGAAAATACCTAGTACAGGGTGTGTAGTTGGTTTTTACAGACTTCATCACTAACAGGGCTACACGCACTGTGTACTCATCCCACATGGCCAAAGTACACGGTGTGTACCGACAAAATATTTTATTTTTCCCATTTTACTTATTTTCTCAAAAATACATAAGGAAAGAGGAAAAGAAGAAACCCAAACATCAAGAATAAGAACACGTTTCTTAAAAATAACATGAATCCAAATAAAATCTCATTGAAAACAAATATTTTTCATAAAATTTAAACATTCATTATTCAAAAAAATCATTTTTGAGAATATATTTCAATATACAAAAAATTAATATAGTTAATGAAGTATCGCCTCAATCAGTTTCTAATAAAATCCATATTTGATTTAAAGGTCACAATTACTACCTAAAATAATTCATATTTTTAAAACATATCCTAATTCCAACTAAACGTTATTATATAATCATTAGGTTCATATTACAGATTAACATTCATGTTATAAATTTTTCTCCAAAAATATCATCATATAATTAAATAAATTGATTTTGTTACTGGTAATATTATAATTCTATTTGCAAAACAATATCAAAAAACTAATTCATAAACATCCATATTCATTTCATGATTCATATAACTAAGTTATAATTTTTATACAATTTCGAAACCATTATACATGAACTCTACTATAGTTGTTACATTGTGTCACAAACCATTATATCTTCTTTTTAAAGCTCGACCACCAATATATTTGAAGAGGGTCACAATACATGTTGGTAAAACATAGATTTACCACTGATTTGAATCATGAAATTCACACATAAGCTCCCCCTTTAATCTCAAAGCCACCAAAACCCAATTACTAACATAGATGGTCTCTTCTTCGTCTTTTTTCCATTTTAGATGGAAACTCGCTACCTTAAAAGATTCACATAATGGAAACATTTTTTGATTCTATATACATCTAAACTTTAATCTGGATCAATCATGTAGAAACTAATGAAACAGGTAAGATAAACATATTATCATGACCCTATTGAACTACAACATTCATCACATCCAGTAAAGTCATTATTTACCACTCTTCACTAGAATATTGAACTACCGTAGCCATATTTTTCCTTCTTCAATCATTAGTAACATAGTTTCCCTTCCCAAAAACTATATACTAAATAATAGTCATATGAATTCACAGACATAACTAATCTCCACTTCCACTAATTCTTGTCTCACTAAAAAAGTATGCTTTATATTATTGTGATCTATATACACATTAAACATCTTACCTTATAGATAATACCACATACTCGTCGAATCATAAATAATTGTAGATAATTTTATGTCTTACGTTGGGTAGTTTTGTTCACATGACCTCAAATTCTAATACCAATACCCCAAAATGCGATCTTCCATCATCAACCCTGCTCAAATCCCTCCCCCAAAAGCACCACATGACATAATATACCCTCACCCGGCTCTTGTAGGATCAATAGTGGTTCTATTTAAAAAAAGAAATCATTTATTTCATAACTGAAATTTTACATGCTCTAGACCATTAATACATTATACACTTTTTGGTTATTCCACAAATAGGTTTACATAGTTGGGAAATGTTGTAGATGAACCTCAGATAATATCTCGGGAACCCTAAAATATACATATATTAAAAACATTCTTTGACTTCTCGTTAGAATCATCTACATAAAAAGTGTCTCTTTCAACCGACACACCTATCAAGGTGATAATGTGACCCAATTAGTGAACATGATCAATCCAGAATCTGAGACAATGGGAGTTTGGAGTATATATGATTCTATCTCTATGTACTCAACAAAATGTTATGATATTGATAATTCTTGTAATGATTCTTTGTGTACACTAATATCTCGTCCACAAACACTATGAAAAACTGATATAGGTAAAGGTGGAATGTTCTTTTACTCAATTAAATAAAAAATTATACTATGTTCATTAACCCAAATGACATTATGGAAAACTCATACAGTCTATACATGATTCTAAAAGTAGTCTGAGGCATGTTAGAATGTTGTACAATCAAAAAATGACACCCATATATCATTTTTATCTGGGATAAGAAGTATGATCCTCTAAACTAGTAAAATAGATCATCAATACCAAGAAAAGGATACCAGTTTTTTCAATTACATCTAGTAAAACATCAGTTAATCAGCACATAATCTCAAACATAAATCAGCCTTCTTTTCAAACAACACAAGAGAAATCCAAAGAAATGTACTCAGATAGATAAAACCAATTTCCATAAAATAATCAATTTAGTATTTAGATCATAAATCATAGTTATTTCTCATCTGTATGGTGGAACAGAAACTGGCTTGACATTGTAAATTAGATCAATTATAAACTCCACTTTCATTTTAGGTGGCATCCCCGAGATGTCCGCAAGAAACATGTCCAAAAACAGAACCACCATGGGTGAAAAAACATGATACATTTCTCACCCATCGTCTATAATAGGAATTTCAACCAGGGAACTGATATCACCATGTTGAAGCTAAAGTTTCCATATAAAGCTTATCGGGATATCATAATCTCTATGGTGAATATATTTATCACCCACTATAAACATATAAATAGTTGTCCTATGTTCACAATCTATGTTGGATTTTTATTTTACTAATAAATCCTTACCCATAATTTGGGAGAACCATGACATATCAATAATGTAATAATCTCAATGGAAAATTTACACCCCATCTCTGAGAGAACACACCTTACAAAAATTGATATTCCTCGATTACACTCCTAATGGTTTATCTATAATCATATCATTATTCAAAAACTCCACCTATTGGCTCAATAATTTCACAAGTATCTAGGGTATAAAATAATTAGAGTCTCCATTATAAAATACATCACAAGAAAGAACAAAAGATACAATAATAGTACCTCAAACTATTGATTGTCCAATCACTCTATCCATAAGTGTAGGTCAATATACATGAAACTATTTTACTTGTATTCCTTGTGATTCGTTATGAGTCCCCAATGTTGCACCCCTATGTTGATATGAGTACTAATTCTTAGAATAACCACGTCTACCACCTCTACCGACATGTCTTGAAGAACTAAAACTGCTATACTGATAAAGTGCATAAGATCCCCTTCCCAAAATCTAGTTCATTAAAGGTACCCAATCATGACCACTATATCATGTGTTCTTATAGAACTATTGCAATTTACCCATCATGGTAAAATATAAAAATATTACCAATGGTCAAGGAATATTCCTATGAAAGTGAATATGCCTAGTGTACATGTGGAAAACAAATTAGAGTAAAATCCTGAGTAATAAATCTTTCCCCTAGCAACCCATTCTTCCACAGCCTTGTTCAAAATTTTCATAATGACGATTCTTAACCATAGAAGACATACTTATTGATCATCTAATTGAAATGGCATGTTCCCCTATGGAATGTACCATAAGTTTTCCAATCCATTTTGTATCTTGATCCACCACTACATAATTCATTTTAAGTCAAAATATTTGGACATGGGATTGGGTACGGAATTTAAAATCATCCAAGAGACATCTTTGAATAGAGGTCATTTACCCTTCCAAAAATGGATAAAAGCATTGATAACCCATAAAATGAGAATAATAGTCCATCAGAGACATAATCCATGATTCGAAAAACATAAATCAGCTACCAATTCTTGTCTCAGTATCTCAGGATAAAAGTATAACAAGAACCTCTCCCAAAAATCCTTCTATGAAATAAAATTTTCTTTCTACCACCAAGCTTGAAAATCCTACTAGTGCTTCACTAATCCTCATAAACAGTATGCATCCAATTTTACCTTTCTCAACAGCGGTATTTAAATGATCATTTATGGTTTGGATGGACTCAATCTAGAACTAAGATGCCTCATTTCCAACCTCTCCCATGATATATGGATGGTTCAGTAAATGTAATTCATGTTTTAGTCCATAAGTACTATTCACATACTTCCATGGGATCTTTCTCCATATACTAAATGAAGTGTGAAATGATATTGTGGGTAATATCTCTTGATCTAGGACCTAGCACTAATGAAACTTCATTTTCTAACAATCGAGGATTATATTCCATTATATTATCTCTTCATTCTACCATAAAACATCCTCACGTAGGCATACCTCTATTGTGCCAATTAAATGTATGAATACAGAAAACAAAATTATAAAAAATCCAAATAATAGGGATCCAATATAGGTCATAATAAGTCACTCTCCTACATCCTTCCACATAGTCAAACCCGATGATTTTTCACTACCATTTACCATCTAATATCTATGTCAAGGTCAAACAAGGGTAAACAAAATCTCATTATTCAATTATATCATTATACAACAACATTCAATATTTTGAGTCATTTTAATATTTCCATGTTTATAGGTTTTACCATTTCTAGTTCAACATCAAAATAATTTAAAATCATTTCAATTTCAACACCTCACCCAAAAACCTTTTCATTCCATGCATTCCTAAGATGATATATGTTAAAATAAATCATATGTTCTTAGAATGATGAATTCAAACAAAAATCTCATTATAGAATAGACCATAGGTTAAATCTCTAAAAAATATTGAATTAATAATCTCATCACTCTACAAGTACATCACCCATGGTGAAATAATGTATTACTTCAACAACAGACATCAATAGAATTAATATCACCCTAGGTGCCTAGGTTTTCTACCATGCAAGGGTTAACTACATCAACACATGAGATAATTTTCTGTTCATGTCTCTTAAAACTATCATTACTATATTTCACAAGTAGTAAAAAAATTAAAAAAACCCTAATTTGATTCTTCTTTGTGACATCCTTACCATGGTTCCAGACATTGGTAGATATAGTAGGTTCACTACATGGAATTAGGTGTTCCAACCCATACTCCCTAGGATTTAAACTATCAGTGATAGTCTAATATAGATAATGGGGATCAAATAACCTATTGAATAATGTAAAACACAACAAAAATAATTATAGAATGGTAAACGAAAAATAAAATTGAATTCCATAACAAAAACACTCCAATATCACATAATGAACCATAATAGAAATACACTATCCGAACAAAGAATGTGGATATTTAATTTCATAATTAGTGATATGATTGACAATAAAAAACAAAAAATAATTACACTACTGTCACGACCCGTCCTCGGGGCCCATTCCGTGACTACCCCAAGCCCGCCTTCTATCGGCCAGGGGCTGGCGACTAGCACCAAGGAATAAGTCCCGATAAAAAGGGAAGGCATTGCCTTTGTAAATTAAACAAACACCATAGAGCAGGCAAGCAGTAGAAGTAAACATTAAGAAAAAACTGAGTACAACAGTAAGTGTGGAAAAGTAAGTGGGCCAGTATACAAACCCAAACTGAATGTAAAGTACAACTAGAAGGGAAAAACAACAAGTAAAAAGTAAAGCCGCAACGTTGAGCTATCCACTGGAAATACCACCTGAAGGGTGTGTACAGAGAGCCTCCACTGCTACTCGGGTCCAGCCGACCGCTCCGAGTACGTCCCGCCCAGTGGTCCACCTCCAGGTACCGTCCTGCTCCACAAGCCTCAACCACGATCCGTGCTGTCCATTGTCTGCAACCAACACAACGTAGTGCGGGCATAGCCCGTGCAGGGGGTGAGTATAAGCTACTCAGTAGGGACCCCGAGACCCCTGAAGGTCTCCCAGAATCCACAAAGGATAATCCAAAAAGGAAAGATAGAATCACGAAGTAACATCTGACACTTCTTAGGTATATTCCCATACATATACCTAAGTCAACAATTCTCATTCGGCTCCAACATCCGATCCCATGTACAACCCAGTCCACACAGGAAGAAAAACGTAGATCCACACAGGATAGCACAACACAATCTACATAGGAATGCAATATAGGATTCATCTCACACAGGTATACTTCTTTGTATGACGATAGAGATGATCAGATTTTTCCACAGATTCATCTAAGCCATCAGACCCACAAAGGATCGATAGGTACTAACCCCCGCAATGACCCACAAAGGATCTAACCCAAAAAGTATAGATTGGTAACTAACCCCTGCAATGACCCAGAAAGGATCTGACCCAAAAAGGATTGATACGTAACTAACCCCCGCAATGACCCACAAAGGATCTGACCCACAAAGGATCGATAGATAACTAACCCCCGAAAAGACCCACACAGGATCAGACCCACACACGATCTGTAGGCACTGGCCCACATAGGACCGCTGAGCGCTGACCCACACAAGATCAGACCCACACAGGATCTGTAGCACTGATCCACATAGTATCTCTGAGTGCTGTAGTCTTCGTCGTTGAATCCACTGAGGATCTCTGTACAGTCGTCGTCGTCGCAGTCGCAGCTAGCACTAGGGTTCCCGCACACAGCAAGCTCATTCGGGAGAGTCCGCTCCATGAGCCGAGAGTCTGATACCTCATCTGACACATAGTCCAGAGTTGATGTATCCAAAGTTCCGTATTGTCAACAGGAACTCAACGTCGCAGACGACGTGTCAATCGGACGCCCAGTCTGAAAGTTATTGGATTTTTCGTTCCAGGGGCCCGGTTGGTTTTTAAGGAAAAACCAACCCAACCGTACTCTGCATGCATCCAAACCTCAAAGTTCTCTGAAACCTTGTGTGCAATATACCAAAATGACCGTCTCGATCCAGGGATAACATCTCCACAGATGGTGCATCGATATGAGGTCTGTAGCACAAGTTATGAGAAAAAGACCGAAAAGGTCCGAAAACGGGGGGTCTGGGCCCGGACAGACCCAGTCCAACCCCACCTTGGTCGACCCAACCCGGGTCCGGGTCCGACCCGATTGGGCGCGACCCGGAATGACCGATGCGGACTGGCCAGGCCTGGCCTGGGCGCGATCCAGCTGGCGCTGGCCGGTTACGGCCGAGCGGAGCGGGGGGCGTGCTGACCCCGAGTGAAGGAGTCGCGGCCCCGCGTGGGGCCGCCCTTTCCAGCGGACATGATAGCCGGCCACGTCCCGTCCTCCTCCGGTCCCGCGCGGTGTCAGGACTGTGCGTTGCCGCTGCGGCTCCTCCCGGCGGCCCGCGGGGCGCCGCCGCCGTGCCGAAGAGGCGCGTCGGCGGGCTGCACCGGGGACCACCGGACGAGTTCCGGTGGTCGGAATTTCACACCGTCTTCGGAAAAGTCCCTCCTAGGGTCCTTCCTTCACTGTGAGGACCTCACATAGCCCGTGCGGCTTATTGTGTCGTCGTCTGCCGTTTCTCCCACCAAGAACGAAAGGGCAGTGTGTTTGGACTTTTTCGTTGGTCCGCACCCACCTCGTTAGCTGTTTTAAAAGTCTCACAACAAATATTTAATCATACACTGCGGTTATAAATCACAAGGATTTAGATGAATCAACCCCTACCTCAACGTTGTCGTCGAACGTGAGTTCATCATAGAATTGACTGTCGCGGAAGAAGAGGATCGTCGCGTCGAAGAAGAGGCGTTGATGTCGTTGCAGTACACGGCGTCACGTCGATGATCTCCGAGGGTTATAAACACACATATTTAATATGCACCAAAAGAAACCATGTCAAGGATATAATTCACAAAGAATTAAAAGAACCGCAATCCCCTACCTCAATCCGTTGTTGATCGAAGGTTGTCGCGGGGAAGGAACGCTACGGAAGAAACGCCACGGAAGGAGAGGATCATCAGCATCGTCGATCTACGAGGGTTCGACGTTCTTCGTCGCCCTTCGTCAGAGGCTGTCATTCTTTGCATTCTTCGTGAAGGAGGATGAAGAACATAGAGCTTCTCCAAATCCTCTCAACAATCACCCACAAGTAAAACATGCGTTGGTCTTATTTTATTCTTATGCCAACAATTTGAAAAATAAACATAAGAAAAAAACCATTAATTTGATGAATTAATGGTAAAGACTTAACTGACCAATTAATAGGGGCGTTTAGAAATTAAGAAAATACACCGGTTGACTTTCATTTAAAAGAGGTTTTCACGGGTGCGTTACTTAGAGGAAAAGAAACAGTGGGGCGCGTTTGAGCCCCACCTCACAAATATCCTACCAAGTGGGTAGGATATTTTGATTTCCACAATATCCACTTAACTTATCTTAGGTGGCTTTAAGTGGCTTTATGTGACATAAAATAAAGTTGTCGCACCACTTTATTTTATTTCTTAACTTAACTCCAAAAATTAAAAACCACACCCGAGAAAACGCAACTCCAGAAAAGGCATTTTTAAGCAAATACCGGTGATGCGATTCCATCGGTGCCCTTGGAATTCGATTCCGAGCACCGGTACAAAAGTTAGAAAAACCCGCTTGTTTGTTCACTGAACGTACCCGAGAAAAACTTCAGAAAATGATTCCGGGCACACCGGGCCTCAGAATCAGGTGCCGTCAAAAAGTATGTTCTTGAAAAATTCCCAATAAATTTTAAAAAAAATTCCTTGAATTTTACGGGTCATTACATCACTCCCACATCAGGGCTTTATGTCCCCGAAAAGATACATCATAAACTAGGGAAACAAATGTGGGTACTGAGCACGGATCTGAGCCTCCCACTCCCAAGTGCTCTCTTGGAGGTTCCCGTGCTGCCCTATGATTCGCACTAGAGGAATCGATCGTCCACGTAGGACCCACTACTGTCAATCCTCGATCTCCACTGGGACCTCTGCAAAAGACGCCCCATCATCAACGTCCATCTCCCCATGGTCAATGATATGCGTCGGTTCGTGCATGTATCTCCTCAGCTGAGATACGTGGAAGACGTCATGCACCCTGTGCAGGTGAGGTGGTAGAGCCAGGCGATAGACCACCTCGCCAATCCTACTGAGGACCTGGAATGGTCCGATGAAGTGTGGAGACAACTTACCGCCTTGGCCAAATCTCCATAATCCACGTCGAGGTGAGACGTGCAAGAAGACGTGGTCACCATCCTCGAACTCTAGTGGCCTCCGCCTCCGGTCAGCATAAGACTTCTGCTGGCTCTGAGCTATCCTCATCCACTCCTAGATGATCTAGACCTTCTCTGTCGTGGACTAGACCATCTCTGATCCCACAAGTGAAGATGTCTCAAGGTCTGTCCATCACAAAGGAGATCTACAAGGTCGGTCGTACAACGCCTCGTATGGTGCCATCCCGATGGTGGAGTGGTAGCTATTGTTGTACGAAAAAATCCACCAAGGGTAGGTGGTCCTCCCAACTGTGACCAAAGTCGAGGACACATGTACGGAGCATGTCATCGAGAGTCTGAATGGTCCTCTCTGTCTAACCATCTGTCTGAGGGTGAAAGGCGGTGCTCAGACGTAGCTGCGTCCCGAACGCCTCCTGTAACCCCTTCCAAAACCGGGATGTAAATCGAGCATCTCGATCAGAAACGATAGATGATGGCACATCGTGATGTCGTACAATCTCCTGAACGTAGAGACGTTCCAAGCTCTTCACTGAGCCCTGCTCTATGATTGGTAAGAAGTGACCCGACTTGGTGAGTGGGTCGACAATCACCCAAATGGAGTCGTGACCTCTGGAATTTCGTGGAAGTACAGTCACAAAGTCCATAGATATGCCATCCCACTTCCACTCCGGGACCTCCAAGGGATGTACCAAGCCTGCTGGTACCTGATGCTCTGCCTTCACCTGCTAGCAGATGAGGCATCGAGAAACGAACTCTGCCACAGCCTTATTCATGCCCGGCCACCAATGCTGTCGTCTGAGGTCCTATTACATCTTCGCCACACCAGGATGTACCGCCAAAGGAGAAGTGTGAAACTCTATCAACACCTCCTACCGTAATGCAACTGGTACCAAGGTATGTCCTCTAAAAAGGATGTCGTGCTCTGATCCAAAGGAGAAACCACCAGGTGCCTGTCCAGAGGTTATCTGTGCACTCCGTGTCTCACCATCAATGTCCCCACGCGGTGGCTCTCTGACCCGCTATAGTGGTGGATGAGTGACCGTGAGAGACTGAAGGAAGGCTTCTCCATCTCTATCCATGAAGGATATCTTCAAAGCGACTGGCTGCTCTGTCGCCTCCTCATGTAGCTAAATGCCCATCCTCCTGCTGAGTGCATCGGCTACTACGTTCCCCTTACCAGGAATATAGACTATCTCAAAGTCATAGTCCAGGAGGAACTCGAGCCATCATCGTTGTCTCAGGTTCAGGTCCTTCTGAGAGAAGTTGTACCTGAGACTCTGATAGTCAGAAAATACTATAAAGAGCTCGCCCATCAGGTAGTGCTGCCATGTCTTCAGAGCGAAGAACACTGCAGCTAACTCCAGGTCATGGGTAGCATAGTTCTGCTCATGCGGCCTCAACTGACGTGATCCATATGCGATCACTGCCCGCTCCTGCATTAGGACACATCCGAGTCCAGTCCCTGATGCAACGCAGTAGACTACGTACCCTACTCCCTCCTCCGGCAACCTCAAGATAGGGGTGCTGGTCAATCTCTTTCTCAGCTCTTGGAAGCTCTGATGACATCTGTCTGAACACAAAAGGGTTTCCCCTTCTTCGTAAGAGCTGAGAGTGGTGCTGCGACTCTGGAGAAGTATGGCACAAATCTCTGATAGTATCCCACTAGTCCCAAGAATCTCTGCACCTCTATCATGCTCTTGGGTGGCTCCCATGCTAGCACAACCACGATCTTGGCAGGATCCACCACAACTCCCGCCTCAGAGATGATGTGTCCCATGAAGTGGAACTCACGTATCCAGAACTAACACTTCGAGATCTTGCCATAAATCTGGTGCTCTCAGAGTGTGTCTAGTACAACTCTCAAGTGGTATGCGTGTTCCTCCTCAGTCGTCGAGTATATGAAAATTCCGTCGATGAAGACCACGACAAATCGATCAAGTTATGGCCGAAAGATCCTGTTCATGAGGCCCATGAACACTGCCGGAGCATTGGTTACGCCAAAGGGAATAACCAAGAACTCATAGTGGCCATACCGACATATAAAGGCCATCTTCTGCACCTCCTCATCCCGAAATCTGAGCTGATGATAGCCTGACCAGAGGTCTATCTTCGAGAACCACAGTGATCCCTTGAGCTGATCGAAAAGGTAATCAATCCTCGGTAGCGGATACTTATTCCTCAATATCACCTGGTTCAGGCGACGATAGTCGACACAAAGTCACAAGATCCTATCCGCATTCTTGGAGAACAATATCGGGGAAGCCTAGGGTGAAACATTGGGTCAGATGAATCCCTTTCCCTGCAAGTCCTCTAACTGTACCCGTAGCTCTCGAAGCTTGGCGGGATCCATCCGATATGATGTAGTGGATATCGGGGCTATCCTGGGGTAAAGATCAATATAAAAGTCTACCTCTTGGTGAGGAGGTAGCCCTGGGACGTCGTCGGGGAAAACGTCCGCATACTGATCCACCACTACAGGAAAACTAGGACATCGCACGTCAACGGATCCTAGGATGAGGCTAGCCAGCTGATGAGTGATGGGTTGTCCTCTCCTCTACGGAAGTCCATCCTGTGCTGCGAAGGCTCCCTTCTCGCTGGTGACGGTGAACATGCTCCCATCAGTGCGTACCCATCGCACCTTATGCCTAATACAGTCAATCTGAGCATGGACTGTAGATAGCCAATCCATGCCCAAGATGACGTCGTAAGGTCTCGACGCCGCTACAAGAAGATCCTAGCCGAATATCTCACCTCCTAGAGTAATCTCACACTACCAGCACTAGTGTGTAATCGTCGAGTCTGTTCCCATAAGAGTCTCTATCCAAAAGGATCGAGCCAACGGCTCTGTCGGAATCTCCGAGCTCCGAACAAGGGCAGCGGCTATGAAATAATGACTCGCTCCTGTGACTATAAGAACTGCAGAAAGGGTGGAATAGACACAGATAGTACCTTGAATCATCTCTGGAGAACCGTGGTCGTAGGCCTCTGCTGCCTGGAGCTGTGCCTGTCTCTGCCCGCCAGCTCCCTGTGGCGGGGGTGGACATCCTGGTAGTGGTGGTGGTAGAGCCTCAAAGCGTCGCCCACCACCTGCTGCTCGTCCAGATCCTCCACCTCATCTGCCTGCTCCCTGCGGACAGCCACGGTCGACCCTCTGCCTCTTCTTGGGTTTCCCCTCAACCGTATGCTGCTCCTAGGCACGGTGGGTCGGGCAGTCACGATCCATGTGACCCCGCCCGCCACATGTGTAGCACTATCTGCCTCTCGAAAGACTAGCTCCGCGTTTTGTGCCCCGCACTACTGAGCTAGTGTCCTAAGGTCGTCTGCCATAGGGTCTAGTCTTCCTGGACCCATGAGACATCTGCCGGCTGCCTACTGTAGAATACTCTGTTACGTGCCTCCCCACGGTAGGTCTCACTGCTGATGAAGGCTCAGCAAGGAAGATCACGATCAAAATGGCTCGCTCCAGTACTCCTTCCTGAGTCAGAATACTGAGGGGGATCAGCGATGCCCTGATCACATGTCTCAATCCCTGCTCAAAGGTCCGGGCCCGGAAGAAGGGGTCCCGTACCATGTCTGTCGAGTAGCGCAATAGATCGGTAAATCTCGCCGAGTACTAGGCGACTGTCAAGCTGCCCTGCCGCAGCTGAAGAAGCTCCGTGATGCGCACCGCACAGAGGGTGGCCGGGACGAACTCTGAGCGGAAGAGGCTCTCAAAGTCTTTCCAGTGAAGAGATTCCTCATCATTCACCTAGAGCATCAAGCCCCACCATCGGCCCGCTGCCACGTATAGTAGGCTCGCTGCGAGGATCACCATGAGGTCTGCTGGTGTCCTCACTAACCTTAAAACTCTCCCCACTACCTCCAGCCAGTCCTCGGCTGCCTGGGGGTCAGTCTCCCAGCAGAACCTGGGCGGTCGCTGACACTGGAACACGTAATGTGCACTAAGGCGACGTGCATCATCCGTGGATGGGGATGGAAGAATCGGTGGCTCGGCAGGTAGAGGTACCTTCGGTGCCTCAGCAGTCAAAGGGCCCTGTACCGAGGCCTCGTCGCTTGTTGGGCTGTCGTCGCGCACAACTCTTGGAACCCTAGCTGGCTACCATCTTGGGGCCATCCTGAAAAGAAACAGGTGAGCAACGATTAAATAATATACATGGTGAGCTAAAACAATGTAATCACAAATAAAACTTGAAACACACATGAAATCAATGTTTTTGTGCATTAAGTCGGAAATCAGAAGTTAGGGTCCTAGTGTACAGATACGTCAGCCGCCGCACCAACACTGGACTCCTTGAACTGATAACCACACCCAATACGCTTAACAATATTGCATCACATAGAAAAATATCAGAGTCCCATGTTCTATGGTAGAACCGAACCCCTTTGATACCAATTTGTCACAACCCTTCCTCGAGGCCTGTGCCGTGACTACCCCAAGCCCGCCTTCCATAGGCCAGGGGCTGGCGACTAGCACCAAGACATAAACCCGATTAAAAGGGAAGGCATTGCCTTTGTAAAGTAAACAAACACCACAGAGTAGGCAAGAAGTAGAAGTAATCACTAAGTAAAAATTAAGTACAACAGTAAGTGCGGAAAAATAAGTGGGCCAGTATACAAACCTAAACTAAAAGTAAAGTACAACTGGAAGGGAAAAACAACAACTGAAAAGTAATGCCGCAATGTCGAGCTGTCCACTGGAAATCCCACCTAAAGGGTGGGTACAGATTTCCTCCACTGCTCCTTAGGTCCAGCCGACCGCTCCGAGTACATCCCGCCCAGTGGTCCACCTCTAGGTACCGTCCTTCTCCGCAAGCCGCAACCACGATCCGCGATGTCCTTCGTCTGTAACCAACAAAACGTAGTGCGGGCATAGCCCATATAGGGGTGAGTATAAGGTACTCAGTAGGGACCTCGAGACCCCCGAAGGTATCCCATAATCCACAAAGGATAATCCACAAAGGAAAGATACAATAACGAAGTAACATCCGATATTTCTTAGGTATATTCCCATACATATATCTAAGTCATCAATTCTCATTCAGCTCCAACATCCGAGCCCATGTAAAACCCAGTCCACACGGGAAGAAAAACGTAAATCCACATAGGATAGCCCAACACAATCTACAAAGGAATTAAAAATCGGATTCACCTCACATAGGTATACTTCTTTGTATGACGATAGAGATGATCAGATATTTCCACTAATTCATCTAAGCCGTCAGACCCACAAAGGATCGATAGGTACTAACCCCCGCAATTAACCACAAAGGATCTGACCCACAAAGTATCGATAGGTAACTAACCCCCGCAATGACCCACAAAGGATCTGACCCACAAAGGATCAATAGGTAACTAACCCCCGCAATGACCCACAAAGGATCTGACCCACAAAGGATCTATTTGTAACTATCCCCCGCAAAGACCCACACAGGATCGGACCCACACAGGATCTCTAGGCACTGGCCCACACAAGACCACTGAGTATTGACCCACACTGGATCGGACCCACACAGGATCTGTAGAACTGATCCACGTAGGATCGCTGAGTGTTGTAGTCGTCGTCGTCGAATCTACTGAGGATCTCTGTATAGTCTTCGTCTTCGCAGTCGCAGCCAGCACTAGGGTTCCCGCACACAGCAAGCTCGTTCAGGAGGGTCCGCTCCACGAGCTGAGAGGCTGATACATCAACTGGCACATAGTCCAGATTTGATTTATAAAAAAGTTTCGTATCGTCAACAGGAACTCAACGTCGCAGACGGCACGTCAATCGGACGCCCTGTCTGAAAGTTATTGGCGTTTTCGTTCCAGGGTCCCAGTTGGTTTTTAAGGAAAAACCAACCCAACCATACTCCACATGTGTCCAAACCTCGGGCGGAGTAAGCCAAAAGATTCATCTCACTTAGAGGAATCCATCAATGTCGACGACACGTCAATCGGACATCCGGAGCTCAAGTTATAAGTTTTTCCGCTTCGAGGGTCCGGTTGGTTTCGTGTACGAACCAACCCGGCCGAACCCAAAGTTCTCTAAAACCTTGAGTGAAATATACTGAAATGACTGTCTCGATCCAAGGATTGAATCTCCATGGACGATGCGTCGATCGGAGGTCCGTAGCTCAAGTTATGAGAAAAAGAACAAAACGGTCCGAAAACGAGGGGTCTGGGCCCGAACCGACCCGACCAAACCCCCCCTGGGTCAGCCCGAACCGGGTCGACCCGACCAGGGTACAGGTTCGACCCGGCTGGGCGCGACCCGGCTCGACCATCGCAGACCGGCCCAGCCCGGCCTGGGTGCGACCCGGCTGGCACTGGCTGGTTGGCCAACGGGTCAGCTCGGCCGGTTACGGCCGAGCGGAGCGGGGGGCATGCTGCACCCACGTGAAGGAGTCATGGCCCCACGTGGGGCCGCCCTTGCCAGCGGACGCGGCATCCAGTAGCGTCCCATCCTCCTCCGGTCCAGTGCGGTCGCGGGACCGCGCCTTGCCACCACCGTGGCTCCTCCCGGCGGTGCACCGACAGGCTGCTCCGCGGACCACCGGACGAGTTCTGGTGGTCGGAATTTCACGCCGTCTTTTCCAAAGGCCCTCCTGGGGTCTGTCCTTCACTGCGAGGACCTCACATCGCCCGTGCGGCTTTTTGTGTCATCGTCCACCGTTTTGCGCACCAAGAACAAAATGGTGGTGGGTTCGGACTTTTTCGTTGGTCCGCACCCACCGCGTTAGCAGTTTTAAAAGTCTCACAACAAATATTTAATCATAAATTGCGGTTATAAATCAAAAAGATTCATATGAATCAACACATACCTCAAAATTGTCATCGAACGAGAGTTCGTCGCGGAATTGACCGTCGCGGAAGAAGGGGATCATCGCGTCATGGAAGGGGCGTCGCTGTCATCGCGGTACATGGCTTCGCGTCGACGATCTCCGAGGGTTATAAACACACAGATTTAAGATGCATCAAAAGAAACCATGTCAAGGATATAATTCACAATGAATTAAAAGAACCACAATCCCTTACCTCAATCGGTTGTTGATCAAAGGTTGTTGCGGGGAAGGAACATCGCAGAAGATACGCCGTGGAAGGAGAGGATCATCGGCATCGTCGATCTCCTAGGGTTCAGTGTTCTTCGTCGCCCTTCGTCGGAGGACATCATTCTTCGCATTCTTCATGTTCTTCTTGGAGGAGGGTGAAGAACTTAGAGTTTCTTTAAATCCTCTCCACAAGCACCCACAAGTAAAACAAGCGTTGGTCTTATTTTATTCTTATACCAACAATTTTAAAAACAAAGTTAAGAAATGAACCATTAATTTGATGAATTAATGGTAACGACTTAACTGCCCAATTAATAGGGGTGTTTAGAAATTAGGAAAATGCACCGGTTGACTTTCATTTAAAAGTGGTTTTCACGGGTGTGTTACTTAGAGGAAAAGAAACGGTGGGGCTCGTGCGGGCCCCACCTCACAAATATCCTACCAAGTGGGTAGGCTATTTTGAGTTCCACCCTATCCGCTTAACTTAGATTAAGTGGATTTAAGTGGCTTTAAGTGAAATAAAATAAAGTTGTCGCACCACTTTATTTTATTTCTTAACATAACTCCAAAAAATAAAAACCACACCTGAGAAAACGCTACTCCGGAAAAGGAGTTTTGATGCAAATACCAGCACTGCGATTCCATCGGTGCCCTCGGAATTCGATTCCGAGCAACGGTTCAAAAGTTAGAAAAACCCGCTCGTTCGTTCACTGAACGTACCTGAGCGAAACTTCGGAAAATGATTTCGGGCACACCGGGACTCGGAATCAGGTGCCGTCAGAAAATACGTTCTTGTAAAATTCCCAAGAAAATTAAAAAAAATCCTTGAATTTTACGGGTCCTTACAACTACTAAATCTGATGTGTCTTATTTCCAATACTAGATCCATAATCTGGGATCGATCCATACACATTCATGTATCATTGATCTCCTTCCATTATCATGTTCGGAAATCATTATTTCAATTTAGTTACAGATTATGATTCATGAGTAGGGTGTGATTAAAACACAATAGGAGACCAGCAACAACTTCAAAAAAAAAATATCAAATATGTTATATGATATTCTTTTTATAAAAAATAATAAACAATAAATAAAGTTAATAAGTTATAACATTTAATTATTTTTAATTAACTTCATAATTATCAGAGTTATGAAATATTCATGGTACTATAATAACTTCAATGATCGATGCCTATGTATAAAACATATCACAACACCATATTTATCATTAATTAATTAATTTCAATTCATATCAAGGAAAATAGGAACAATAGTCAAATACCTAACTCATGGGTGAATAACATTGTGTCTAACTTCCCATGAGTGTTTAAAGCCTTTATCCCTGTCCCTCTCCATGATGTCACATGTGTTTTTGGATCGACATTTCATGTCTTGCACTCATTATCTCATATGGTTATTTTGATCCAGAATCCTATCTCCACTCTCACTATCTGATATGGGTATTTATAAACGAAGTCTCTATCCTACTCTCACTATCTCATTTTGATATCTGGAGCCTCAATATGTATCCTAGAATAATTATCTTGTATAGTTATTTAGAACATCATTCTTTACCCCAGACCTATTTTTCACATATGTGTATTTGTATCCTCATTCGATTTGATGCCATTATTTTTCAATCAATAACAAATATATCATATATGTCACATAATTCAAGGTTAATCAATAATAACCCTCTTCTCCCATTTCACATAATTATATAACATTTTAAGTATCAAATTAGATCATGGTTCAACATATCAATCACATTGAATAATATTTGAAATTCACAAATTACCTCTTTTGTAATTTTAAAATCATATTACACATTATGGTGACATCAACTATCTCATAATTCCCATTATAAATTAATTCATATCAAAAATAATTTAAAATGTTAAAAATCACAATTTCCCTTCAATTACACTTTCACAACATATCATTAATTATTATAAAAATAAATATTCCAATTCAATTAATAGAATAATTGAAATTAACATATTCAATTTTTCCTTATTAAACACATCTAATATTAATATGGAAACTCAAAAAATCAGTTCAATATTTACATTTTTTAATTAATATTTTAATTTATTCAATTTGAGATTCAATTATCAAATTTTTAATTGATTTTCCACAATAAAAACACACAATTGGAATTTTATACTATAGGAATTGAATTTATAACACCTACCTAAAATTGATGATGGAAACTAAAAAACAAAAAAAACCAAATTGAATTAGAAAAACGAAGACCATAATTAAGAATAATATCTTGATATGAATGCTCTCTCCAATTTCAAATTCATTAGCCTTATGGAAACATAGATACAAATCCATTTACAAAATGTGAAAAATCCTTTCAAGTATTGAAAAGAACATGGAAGGGTAATTAGAAACTAAATATAATGTTACCCTCTTGCTAGTATTAGAAATTATCTTCAATCTGGGATACAATTTTTCATGATTTTTTTTAAAATTACATGGAATCCATTGGGGAAACTCCAAAAATAAAAAATGATTTATTTTTGATCTAGTGTGTTTCAAAAAATAAGAAAAGGTTCACGAAATCTTGTTGAACTTTTTTGGGGTTATATTTATGCACGTATGGTTTGTAGTGTGGCATGCATAGTTTTCCCTAACTATAAATCTAATTATGTCCCACTTCTTAAGGATTCACATTGTTACAACTATAAAGGAACACAATTTGAAAAAACAAGATTGAGCCATGTGAATCATTTCTATTTTGATTCATACATATTTCTATCATGGGATCACAGTTTTCAAAAACCCTGATCCAATTATGGACTTCCCCACTTCCTTTAACAATTATCCAATTTCATCAATATACAACCCAAGGAAAAACATAATCCTGATAAACTCATAATAAGGAAAAAGGGTAAATATAAAGTAGATGAAGAAATCTCAATAACATAGTGGGATGTAACACATTTTAATTAAGAAAAAATTATTCCATATATGGAATAATTATTATATGTGAGAAATAATTATATAAAAATAATTTTCTGAAAAATGTATAGTTTAAAAAGTTATATTTAATTAACACATATAAAGAAAAAATTGGTTTTCTGAGGGGCCTGTGTAAAAATAATAATATAGTGGATAAAGTGACATAAACAATAACAAATTTAATTTATATCCTTATTTATAACTTTTTTATATAATATAATGAATACACTATTTTGACCCTCCTTGGCATGTAAATAACATGGACATGCCATTTTCATTTACAAAATTTACAATTGTTCCACTAACATTAATTATAAATAGTCATCCCCTCCTATAATATTAATATATTAAAACAATTTTTTGGTTAGTAAATAACTACAAAAATCAATCCCCATATTACATCCCATCATGATGGATTCATCTTTATTTCCCGAAATTGATTTTACTAATACATTATGTATAATCATAATGTTTTGGTCTGAGAATAGGTAAAATTTCAATCAATGTATTATGATTTTACTTCATCATTAATCTTGTAAAATATTATAAAATTTATCTTATAAAACAAAAAATGTTTCTTCTATATATTATTATGTTATTATATTAATGTAATTAACTATATCTATTTTTATTTCTATCAAATGGAAAACAATAATGTCCCTCATATGTACGACAATCAACAACCTTGCGAACATATGTGACATGTTTTCTAGAATCATATATCATTGTTGGGTATGATAATTTATATAATCTATATATATTATTTTTATAACATAATTATACATATGGATTGAGATTACCATATATAATTTTTTTAACATTCATATTTATTAGTGATATGATAATGATATTTTTTTGTATAGTGGACTACAACATCACAAAGAAATGTGATTCATTTTTCACAAGAAATATCAATGGATGTTAATAAGTGAAAATTAATTAAATATATATCATAAAAAACATAATTCTAATATTCCATATATATTTATAATTCTCAATAAATAATATATCATTTTATTTCATAAATTTTTAGTCACTGGTTGCTGAAAGTGTCGTTCGTACACTAGTGAACATGACCCTTCACCAAGTGATGTATTTATATTTTCAAAACCAAACCACAAGGATGATATATGTAATTATATTTAAATATATAATATGGTTTTTATGAAAATATCTCAATCTGAAATAAATAATATTTCTTACCTAAGTTCCATTATCATCATTGAAAAATTGAAATGTTAATCTTTTGTGCATTCGACCTACTATATCCGTGATCGTAAAATTGATCATTTATGAAAAAAAAAATTATTTATTATTCATAAAAGTATAATTTTTATCTTAATATTAAACTTTTCTCATTTATATTAACCAGGTTAAGTAAAAATAAGGATCCCATATACCAATAGTTACCCTAGAGAATTTATTTTCAAAACCTAAATAAATTATAAATAAAACAAACTACATAAAAGTAAAATATTATGTAATTTTATATAACAAGGTATTAATCAATGTAAAATTTAATATTAAATATAATAAATGTTCTTAATAATGTAAATAATTATCATATGTTTATTATTCATGATTAAAAAAACATACGTGAAAATTTGGGCTTAAGGTAATTGGGTTTCTATTAATATCACATCTTTGATGTATAATGTAATTTTATAGAACTAATTAGTTTTAAATTGTGTATATACTACCCCGTTGAAAATTACTATAATGATTACTCAATAATTCCTATTTTTATAAGTTAAAATCTTAACTATCTCATTCATAGTGTTTTGAAATCAATGTGAACATGTGGGAAATAATTTTATAACAAAAATAATTTTTATTGGGTTATATTACATATTCATTTTCCATTTAATTTGTAATATTATGTGTATATAAACTTTTATAATCCCCTATGCAACACCATTAATATCTATTAGTTATTATTTATTGAATTAATTTGTGTTTTTGATTTGTTTTTATTCAATTTTACACTAAAAATAATTATATATATATTAATTAAAACATTCTTCCACATGAAATACAAAAATGGATATTTGTACATGTAATTAAAATTTGGCTTTAAATACATGATATACTAGAATGGTTTGCGCTACACTAAACACTGAATTGTCATACGATGCACACGACATTGAGTTTCTATGAAATTTCATTATATATATAATTAATTAAATAAAGTAATTTTAAACTAATAATTAGAAATAGTTATAATAATAGTAATAACTAATTTATAAATATATTTTATAATTTTTATATAAATAAAATATATCGATAATGAAAGGAATAATTATTTGGTAAATTACATCTATGTTTAAAAACATCATTTTCATTAAATAACCACTTTTGTTAATGAAGGTATTTTTTGAAACCATAAGAAATATAAATTTTTAATAAAAACATATTTTTTAAATTAATAGTTTCAAAATTATCATAAATTAATTTTTTTAATTTTTCATAGAAACTTCATTTGTTGATGAATAGTAAAAAAATACTTCTTTTAAGTTAAAAAAGGCTTATAAATATAATTATTTAATAAAGATTTTATATGTGTTAAATATGTTTCAAGGGCACATTAGATAGATATTAAATTTAAAAATACAATAAATTTCATTATAATCAATTTCACTTTGAAAATGAATATAAAATCATAAGAAATTTTTAAACATCTTTCAAAATTAAAACCCTGTTATTTCATTCAATATTTGGGATTAACCATACTAATAATTTCCAATGTTTTTTGATTTGAATTTCAAAAATCATACATACTCCATTTTTGATATTATAAAATTATTAGTCTAAAAATTCCATGTTAATTTTGGACAAAAAATTATTTGTAAAAGTGACTAAAATTAATCACAGTAATTAATGACAAATAATTCTTAATTAGGGAATAACCTAAAGAATAATGGCGGAAATTACCTAGAAACACTTCCAACTCCAATTTTCTATCTATAGCACAAAAATAAATATCAAATTATATATTCTGTTTTTTTGGTATTATTTTTTTGGTAATAAAATGTTCACAACTAACCTGTTTCATTTGAATATCTGGAGCATCAATATATAACCAAGAATAACTATAATGTATGGCTATTTTGATCATCAATCCATATCTTAGATCTATTTTTCAAATATGGGTATTTGGATCCTAATTGTATTTGACATCCTTATATATTAATAAATCACAAATATATCACGTATATCATATAATCCAAGGTTAATCAACCATAACCCACTTCTCCCATTCAACATAATGATATAACATTTCAACTATCAATAAAATGACGGTTCAACACATTAATCACAATGAATAATATTTGGAATTCACCAATAACCCATTTTTTTATTTTTAAATCATATAACACATTAATGTAACGTCAACTGTCTCATAATGACAATTATAAATTAATTACTATTCACATTGATTGAAACATTTAAAAATCCAAATTTCACATCAATTACACAATCATAACATATCATCAGTTAATTATAAAATTAAATATTCCAATTCAAGTAATAAAATAATCACATTTAACATATTTATCTTTTCCTTGTTCAACATATCTAATATAAATATGGAATTATAATATATCTATCCCATAATTAGATATATCAATTAATCAATTAATCAATTAATTTATTCAATTACATATTCAATTATCAAATTTTATAATTGATGTTCCACAATAAAAATGGACATTTGAAATTTATGACTATGGGAGTTAAATATAGAACACCTACCTATAATTGATGATGAAAACTAACCACTAAAATTACACAATAGAATAGGAACAACCACAATCATAATTTATAATTATATCTTTATATTATTCTTATACCCAATTTCAAATTGATTAGATCTATGGAAACATAGATTCAGATCCATTTACAATATGTTAAAAATCCCATAAAATGATAATCATAATATAGAAGAGAAATTAGAAACTAATTAGAATGATAGCATTCTATATGGATTGGATAATATCTTGAATTATTGAATCTATTTTTCATGAAAAATGTTTGATATTACATGGAATCCATCTTGGAACCTTAAAAAATGAAAAAATTATTTATGGTCGATCTAGTGTGTTTCATAATATATGAAAAGGTTCAAAAAATTTTATTAAACTTTTTGGTTTTTATATGTGTGGATGTATGGTTTCTAATTTGACATGTATGATTTTCTATAACTCTACATCTAATTGTGCCCCACATCTCAAGAATTCACACTGTTACTGCTATAAGGGAACACAATTTGACAAACCATGTTAGAGCCATATGAATCCTCACTATATTGGTTTTTATAGAGTTATAGCATGGGATCACAGTTTTGGAAAACAATGATCCAACTATGTACTTCCCCACTTCCTTCCAAAATAATCCAATTTCATCCTAAAACATCCCTATATAAAACAAAGTCATGATAAACAAATAATAAGGAAAAGGGTACCGATAAATAATTTGAAAAAATATCAATAAAATGGCGGGATGTAACAAATTTTAATTTATAAAAATTTTTACATTAATGGAAAAAATTATATGTATGACATTATTACATAAAAGTAATTTTTTGAAAAATGGATTTTTTAAACAGTAATATATATTTAACACATTTAAGGAAAAAATTGGTTTACTGATGGGTCTGTGTTAAAAACAAAATATTGGATAATGTGATGTAAATAAAATAAAAAATTTAATTTATATCCATATTTTTATATTATGATTATATTGTATCATGATTACCCTTGTTTGAACCCCATGGAATGTGGCTAACATTGATACACCTTTTTTATTTATAAAATTTACAATTGTTCCACTGTCATTATTTATAGAAGGCCAACCTCACCTATAATCATCACACATTAAAAAAATGGATAGTCAATAATTACAAAAATCAAATACCAAATTACATCCCAACATGATGGATTCATTCATATTGTCCGAAATAGATTCTATTAGTACATTAGGTATAATCATAAAGAGGTGTATTGAGAATAGGTAAAATTTATAACTATGTACTTTGATTTTATTTCATTATTAATCTCTATAAAATATTAGAAAATTTAACTTATAAAAAATGTTTCATCCATATATTATTATTTTATTATCTTAATGTAATTAACTATATCAATATATCTTTAAATCAAATGTAAAAGAATAACGTCCCTCCCATGTACGATTATCTACCACCTCAGGAACCTATGTGGCATGTTTTATAGCATAACATATCATAGATGGGTATGATAATTTATATAATCCATATATATAATTTTTATAACATAATTATACCTATGGATTGATATTAATATATATATATATATTTATTATTATCCATTCTATTAGTGATATGATTATGTTTTTCTTATGTATGGTTGACTGCAACGGCACAAAGTGATGTGTTTCATTTTTCACAAGCTATATTAATGGATGTTATTATTTGAAAATACAATAATTATATTTTATGAAAAAATAATTCTGATATTCATTACATATTTATCATTTTTAAATCATAACATATAATTTTATTTCAAAACTTTTCACTCACTGAATGATCATAGCATCATTTGTGCACTAGTGAACTTGATCCATCACCAATTGATGTGTGTATATATTAAACACCACACTACATAGATGATATTTATAAATATATTTGAATATATAATTTGGTATTTATGAAATTATTATAATATATGAATAAATAATATTTTTCCCCTAATTTCCATAATGAACATTGAAAAATAGAAATGTTACTAATTCGTGCATTCGACCTACTATATCCATGATCATATCAATGTTTATTTATCAAAAGAAATTATTTATTGGTCATAAAATTTTAATTTATATTTTAATATTAAACATATTTCATGACTATTAATCTGGGTATGTTAAAATAAGGATCCCATATTCCAATACTCACCCTACTGAAGTTATTTTTGAAACATAAGTCAATTATCATTGAAACGCTATACATAAAAGTAATTGATTATGTAATTATATATAACAAGGTAATAAGTAACATAAAATTTTATAATAACTATTAAAATGGTTCTTAGTAAGGTAAATAATTATTATATGTTTATTATTCACGATTAAATAGAACGTATGTGACAATTTGGGCTTATGGTTATTGGAATTCAATAAATTTTTCATCTTCAATGTATATTGTAGTATTAGGGAACTAATTATTTTTTTATTTTGTATATACTACTCCTTTGACAAGTAATATAATTATTCCTCAATAATTATTGTTGTTATATGTTTTAATTTTAACTATCTCATCCACATAGATTTGAAATGAATGTGAACAATTAGTATGGAATTTTATAACTCAAATTATTATCATTGGGTTATATTACATATTTATTTTCCATTTATATTTTATGATTAAGTTTATATTTACTTTTTTATTACCCCATGTCCCACCATGAGAATTTATTAATTATTATGTGTTGAATTAATTTATATTTTTGATGTGTTTTCATTTAATGTGACACTAGAAATAGTTATTTATAAATATATTGATATATATTTATCAATAAAATGTATAAGCCAATAATTTATTCCACAAGAAATACCAACAATTATTTTTGTAAATGGAATTCTAACATAGTTTTCAATACATGAAATACCAACTTGTCTTTCACTACACCCAACATTGAATTGACGTACGATGCACACAACATTGAGTTTCTATGAAATATATATATATATATATAATTAATTAAATGTGATAATTTTAACCTAACCATTAAAAATAGTTATAGTATTAGTAATAACTAATTTATAAATGACTTTTATAATGTTTTATATAAATGAAAAATATTGATAATGAAAGGAATGATTTTTGGTAAATTGATTCTATGTTTAAAAACATTGTTTTCTTGAATTAACCACTTATATTATTGAAATTAATTTTACAAACATTTATGAATATAAATATTTAAAAAGAAAATCATTTTTTAATTAATAATTTAAAAACTACCCTATGTGAATTTTTTTGATTTTTCATAGAAACATCATTTTTTGGATGAATAGTGACAAATACTTCTTTTTAGTTAAAAATGGCGTATCTAACTAAATAATTATTAATGATACATGATATTATAAATTCATTTCAAGGTCACTTTAAAAAAATATTTAACTGATAAAAACAATAAAATTAATTACAATCAATTTCACAATGAAAATGAATATAAAATCATAACAAATTTTTGAACATTATCCTAAATTAAAACAATGTTATTGCATCCCTTATACGAGAATAACTATAGTATTAATGTGAGAGGTTTTGTGATTTGAATTTAAAAATTAATTCGTACACCATTTATGTAATTATAATAATTTTATTCTAATAATACCATTTTAATATTTGACCCAAAATTATTTCTAAAAGTGATTATAATTAATCATAGAAGATAAAGACAAATAAAGCTTAATTAGGGATAAACCTAAAAAGTAACTTATAAAAAGTCATTGAAACATTTAAAACACCAATATTATTTCCATATATAAGACATAAAAAATTAAATTATTTATTTTGTTGTTTTGGTATTAATTTTTTTGGTAATAACATGTTCACAACTAACTTGTTTTAGAAAATTTCAAGTTATTCCCTTTCGATTCTGTTAAAAGGAATCCAACTCTACACATTCCTCACACCTCCTAATCCTTTTTTTGTTCAACCATGATCATCCCATGAATGTTCCCAACAATCCTCATTTCGACCTTGAAGCTGCCATTTGTGAATAAATCCTCTCAAGGAATCATTTTGGCACAAACCAAATACAGTTACCCAATTTAGTGGAAGCTTGTACGAGTATGGAGAGAGTCCAGACTCATGTTAAGGGGATTTCATCTCACTTCTAATTGTTGTGAGATACAATATAAGTTCACCAATATTTTACATTCACGTGGTTTATGTAATATCCGTTATTGTATTATATATATCATGGATGTAAAATATGGGTATTCATTTTCTCATTTGAAGATCCTTCTTCCATGGGGGTTAGCTTCTAAAAGATACCAAATCGGTAAAACTATATTGTCTAAATTTTCCATCCTTGAGATTCCAGATTTTTTGGATCTAAAATCTTTTTAGATGATTATATACTTACATTTTACATGTTATATAAAAAATATTCTTCTTTACATGATATACTAAGCTTCATCTAATTTGTTTTTTTATCAAGGAGAGTTTGATTTCATGTTACTATGGTAGAATATATTATTGAGATGATCTCATCACATTCTGAGGTAGTTAATGTTATTTCATTACATGATGAAATATTATAATCAACATCTCAAAAATATTCATGAGATTATTTATCCTGTATTGTTTCATGATATACTAAGGTATTAGTAACGTATTCGAATCTATGGAACATAAGATAGTTAAGAAGGTTTTTTAAGAAAGTCAACCATTATTATTTCTTCTGTCAGAAATCTATGTTTTCTAAAAAGGGATTACAAATATATTATACCATTATCCTTTAATATTTTAAATAAAATTTTACCCATTTTTAGTATTACCAATCTCTTCAAGTGAATATTCTTTTCTCTTTCTGAACAAGTAAGTCTATCTAACCCTTATATCGTACCAAATGAAATTTATTTATTTTACTTCATTTAACATGTACGAATGTACCCTCCATAATTCCTTTTATGAATCTTTTTAATTTTTAATAGTTTAATATTTACTAAATTTTATTAAAATTAATTTTCAAGGAGAATGGTTTTCGAAATGGTTTGAAGTCTTCTTTATTTGTATTCGAGGTATTTTCTAAGAAAATTATTTTTTAATAGTTTTATATATTTACAAGTATTTTCCATTTAAGAGAATATATTTTCTTACAAAAATTTAATGATATTTCAAAACTATTTTCTTTATATTCTAGCATCAGTTGATATAACTCATTCCATTTTTATATATTCACTAAAAGTTCCAATAATATCCTTTCATTGATATGGTCGCACCCAATTTCATGGTATTTATGAAACCTATTTATCTATCATGAGTTATAATATTATGAAATCCATTTCTCTTTCATGGGTTCTGCTTTGATGAAATGGATATGAAACCAATATCTTATCCATAGGTTATCATGTGATGAAATGTTAAGGATACCCATTTCATTTTATGGGTAATTATTTGATGTTTATAAGACATATATATTTTAATGGGTCATTATATGATGAATTTTATATTATCTTGTGGAATACATGTGAATTAGTTTACTATGATATGGGTGGGAACTATATCCCCATATAATGAATTGGGTAATGATATGTTTTATATGAGCTCAAATGGAACATAGGTTGTAACAAAATCTAGATAAGAAAGCGTGTTTATGGGTTATAACCCAATCCTGAAAATAATTTGGGCATATAGGTTGTATATGAACCCTAAATGAATGATCATTCCTGGGTAGTTTCCCATTAATAAAAATAATAAGTTACATGGTTTGTTGCCCAATCTAAAAATCAAAAAGTCATATAAGTTTTTTTTTCCATGTACTGAAAACAATAAGGTACATGGGTTGTAGCCCAATCGTAAAAGAATGTGTGTACACAGGTTGATATCACTATCTATAAGTTGTTACACAAGACGAGTCCCAATCCTAGCATGTTATAAATGTCTTGTTAGGTAATGTAGAATTTTTTCTTTCGATTCATATTTGTTAGTCATAAATCCAATGTCTTAATCATTTGTTATGATTTCATGGAATGTGACATTTATTTTATTCTGATTCATGCCCATAGAACATAATTTTTTTAACCCATAGATCATGTTTGTGACCTTTGATATACATGGTCATATATATTAATGTTATGATGTCATTATTATACAACTATGTTAATGTTTATGATCACATGAATCTCTTGTTTACCCTTAATAAAAATTTGATCTCACCCATTTCTTATGTTTCTTTTTACTAGGTTATGAAGAATTTGTTTATGTAGAAGTTCCAATGGTGTAAATATACATGGGAGATATAGTATATCATCACAGTGATAAAATATTTTATATCCATGTTTCCAAAGACACAAAACTGTTATAGTCCTTGGGCATGTTTTTTTTAAATTTACTTAATATTCATTTTATATGATGTATAATCCATGTATGTTAAGAACTATCACTATAGATGGTATGATAGGAAAGGTTTAGTCAACCTTTGGATACTAGGTTGAGACCAACATTGTGAGATACAATGGTTTGTTTCAAAAAATATAAATAATGATGTATTTAATGATAAGTATAAGGATGTGTTAATGATTAGGAAAAATGTCATGGAATATTGATGAAGGATACAATATGTGGTTTCCAAATAATACATCCATGTCTACATAATACAACTATATGTGGATTGATAATATATTTACCTTGCCATATGAAATAAGAAATGATATTTCAGGATTGACTCGAGGTAATCTGATACATGATAGTGAGGCTTGATGCACACCTGGTTTTACACTCCAATTTGATATGTTTAAGGAATTCAAAAACACTACATGAATTGACAGGAATGACTTAATTATACTTTGGCTATGAATAACTTTTTATAATCCAAAGGGGTCATATATTAAATAATGATTCAAACATTACACATCCTAAAAGTTACCATTCATTATTATGTGGTTCCTCATTATGATATCTATTTCTAACTCTATGATTTTTGTCTAGTCAATGGATGGAAGCTAAAGGAACTACATTAATAATGAATGATATAGACAGTGTGAATAATTACATTCGGAAGGTCCGAATTCTATAGGGGCTGGAATAAAATACATTTTTTCCTTACTCTCATTGCTTTCTCAATATATGAATCAGGTAGAGATCTGAAATGAGAAAAAAGGGATCAATGTTCTATTGACTGCATGATGAGGAATCTTCCACCTTCTTTATATGGGTCATATAATCCACTTTTTGTTGAACACTGGACCAGTACCACTGATAAGATATTTTTTGTTATCAAGTGTTTGGATCAATAGAAGGTCATTCTGGCTATTCTTCAGATAGAATGTGAAGAAGAACAATTTTTTATTGTAATAAATAATTCAAATAAGTAATATGAAATTGAATCCACAGATTGGGTTGACTTAATTAACTTATTATAAAATAATAACTTTCCTCATGTTATTTGTAAAAATATGGAAAAGGGTTTCCTTGTGATGAAGAAAAAGGATGATGAATCTTTACATACCTATGAGACTAATTTACCAAGACATTTGACATATGTATTTGGGATTATCATCCAACCAGGAAATAAGTTTGAAATCTTCTCTATTGTCTAAAATATATGTCTCAAAAGGGCATTATTGATAAGGCATGTTGGTAGTTATAAAGAGATTTTTCATTGTGAAATCCATGTAGAAATAGAGGATAGAGTTATGTATCAATATCATTGTTTTATTAATAAGTTGAATACTGAGTTCAAATGACAATCAAAAGTACCTAGATATAAGAATATGATATTGACATTGTGCTCCACATGTCAATAGAAGCATTTTGTAAATTATCATAATGGGAGTAGTAAATATTTTATGTCTGTAAGGGAAAAAATCAGTATCTTGAATGTAGAAGTTATTTGAATAAATTTTAAAATGATTAAAATAATGAGATACATCCTCAAGATGAACCTTCTACACTACTTGGTTTCAATTCTTGGGTGTTTGGAAGTTTTTCCAAAAACTTCCCAAATCCAAGGGTTAATAATGATGACAAGCACTAATAACCTCTAAAGGAAATGGAGAAAATATATTCATATGAGATCATAACTGATTAAGTGAACCAATATATTTATTAATTACCTGTCCATCCTTTCTTGGAAATTTTATTTTTGATTACTTATGCATAATCCCTATAAAAATATTATTATTCATCATATGGTGTCATTTCATGTGATTATTCTTGCCGACAAATTTTTTTTATATAATAGAATCACATTTCATATTCTAGATGTATATGGATTGACACATGTTTGAAATGTAAATGATTATTGGATAATGGAAAGATCATATATAGGGAATAAAAGGTTAATTATAACCATTTATTGTATGTTTATGTTAAACATTAGATTACATCCAAAAGATTAATGTTTTATCTTACATATATGGATTTACCAATATTGGACATCATTTTCAAACTTTTGATGATGGTAACTTATGAGAAATCGGGGGATGTTATGTATCACATGATCCATTAGTACATCAGGAATGAAAAAAATTCACCTTCCTTTTTCGAGAATGATGTGAAGTAGATCAGTGAATAATAATGATTAACGATGTTCTGAAATAATGAATGTATGTCCATTAATTAAAATTTTTTACCTTGGGGAAATTTATCTTTAAGCTCAAAATGTTTTTCTAGTACCATCCTTTCCTATGAATCTAATGGTCCCTTAGGTCATCACAAATTTACGTTACTCTAATTGTTAACATTATTGTGGTATTTTACTCTGCCACTCTCTAAGAGAACATAATGGTTTTTGTTTTATTCTATATCCATGTTTTCAATTTCAACCTATGTTATCCCATAAGGAAACCTAGTTATATTTAACTTTGGGAAACCGTAATTGTACTAAATTTTCATTTTTAGGGATGTTTCAGTATCCATTTTTATGATGATAGTTTCTATGAATTAATTTTTTAATTATTTAACATTTTATTGAATAGATGAATTCTGAGAGTGAAATTTATTTTATGTTTCATATAATGTAACAACCCGATAATTTATAAAATATTTCATTCAAATTAATTTTTCTTTTTGATATTTTTTCATTTCAAGTGACATTAGAAATAGTTTTTTATATACATATATATATATATATATATATATTAAAGTTCAATGTCCAACATTTCTTCTAAATGAAACACAACCTTGGCTAGCACCATACAGAATACCAAGACAGCTTATTCTACAAACAATAAAAACTGTTCTTACGCTATACGTGACACTAACATGGCGTATGATGCACACAAAATAATGTTTCAATGAAACAACATTATATGTATATATATTTATTTAAATGAGATAATTAGAACCTAATAATTAATAATAGTTATTTCAATAGAAATAATTTTTTTATACATAAGTTTTTAATTGTTTTATATAAATATAACATATTTATACGGAATGACATGATTTTTTTTGGAAATGTCATTATACGTTTAGAAAAATCATTTTCTCAAATGAGATGCTTCTAATAATAAATGTAATAATAGAAAAATTATTAAATTAATTTTATAAAATAATTTTCGTTTTTGAATTCAGTACATCGAAATTAGCCTATGGTGAATTTTTAGGGATTTTACTAAGAAACGTCAATTTTTTATGATACGTGAAACATACTGCTTTTTAGTAAAAATCCTTCTTTAGAATAACAAATTATTAATATTAAATGATATTATCAAAAAAAGTTATAGTCATAATAGATAAATATTAAATATATTATTTCAATATAATTCATTATAATTAATTTCACTTTGATACTAAATATTAGATATTAACAAACTTGTGAACTTTTTCCTATAATAAAACCATTTTATTCGTCTCATCTGAGGATTAACACTAATCCTAATTATACAACTACTGTTTTTTACAATATTAAATAAAACATAATTCATTTTATTTAGTATAATATTTATTTTCTAATAAGGCTATGATAATGTTTGAAAAAATGATTAGTAAATGTGATTCGAATTAATCTAAGCTATCATGGCCAAATTAAGCATAATTAGGGTCTAAAACATAAAATTAAGGGCCCAAATAACCTATACACTTGTATAGAACCCATAGGATATCCATTTTTCAGCCATAAACCTTCTTTTATTGAGTTTTATTGGTGTTTTATAACTTTTTATCAAAAAACTTGTTCCCTCTTAACTTGTATCTAAAAAATCCAAATAAGTCCATTTCCATCCCCAAAATGGCCACCATCTCTACCCATTCCTCACACCTCTAAAACATTTTATATTCTTATAATATCTGCACATGTAGCTTCCAAAAAATCATCCCTTTGACAATTAAGCCTCAATTTGGCCAAAAATAATCACCATGAATCCTTTTTAAAAAAACCAAACGGAGTTACCTGATTTGGAGGAAGATTGTATGAGTACGGGAATAGTCAAGACAAAAGGAAAGGGGACTTCATATGAGTCATATTTTTTATATGATAAAAACTTTTTTATCCACAAATTTAATTTTTGTGTTATATTTACTACATGGTATTTGATTGTATATAACTTTTACTTAAAATTCTGGGTATTCTCATTCCCGTTTGATGATAATTCTTCTATTGTGTTTAGCTTCAAAAAATTACCAAATCGGTAAAATTGTTTTGTATCAATTTTCCTTCATTGATATTCAAATTTTGTTTATGAACCTAAAATTTTAATTTTGGTTTATATACATCCATATTACATATTATATCTTTAATATACAAACATTATTAATAAATTACTCTTCTTGTCAAATTATTTTTTTACATGGATAGTATGATCCAATGTTATAAAGTTAAAAGAGTATATTGAGACAATCAGATCTCTTTCTGATATTGTTTTTGTTATTATGTAAGATGATGAAATATTATGAAACATATCTGAATAATATTTATGATTTTTCTTATCCTCTATTATTTCAGTGTATGAACATGTATTAATACTATATTATACTCTTTGGTACACAAGATAGTTATGAAATTGTTTTTTAGAACGTCTAACTTTAATTATTTTCAGTCAAAAATATGTGTTTAATAAAAATGAATTCCAAGAATATTATAAGATTATCCTATATTATTTTAAATATGGATTTACCCTTTTTAATTTAACCATTATTCACAAGGGAATATTATTGTCTCTTTTTACACAAGGCATTCCTTCTACCCTTTTACCATGAAAAATGTATATTTTTGTACTTAGTACGACATGGATAGAATTACCCAACTACATTCCATTTATGATTCATTCCCATTTTTAAAATTATAACACATTATAAAATTTTTTAAATGTGGTTATCCTGAAAAAATGCTCTCAATTTGGTTTCAAGTCATCTTTATATGTTTTCATGTTATAAACTGAGAAAATAATTTTTAAATTGTTTTATGTATTAACAATCCTTTTTCAAAAATAGAAATGATATTTTACTCAATAATAAATTATGATAGATATTTCAAAACTATTTTCCATCTATGATTACATCCATTTATTTTATTCTTTCCCTTTTTGTAAATGATCTAAAGGTTATATTCATATCCTTTATATGAATGGGTCATGCTCAATTTCATTGTCTTTATGAAATCTATTCACTTTAATGGGTTATATGTTTATGAAATATGATTATATTTCATTGATTATGATTCAATGGAATTTTTATGAAACCTATCTTTATTCCATAGGTTATGATTTGATTAAATGGTAATGATACCCATGTAATTTTATCAATTATGATTTGATGTTTATAAGACCTATATCATTATATGGGTCATGATATGATGAATGTTTTATTATCTTATGGAACATGTGTTTATAATTTTACTATAATATGGGTGGGACCCAGATCTTCATCCAATTATTTGGGTAATGATCTAAAAGGGAACACAAGATGCTGACCACACCCAAAAAAATATATGGTGTATTAGATATAGCTCAAGAAAGAAAAAGAAGCAGGGTGTATGGGTTATAGACCATGAATAAATGAAATGGAGAACATGGGTAGTAGCCAATGCCCGAAAAAATTAATGTATTTGGGTTGTAGCGCAAGATGAAATGAAATACGGTACACAGGTTGTATCTTAAGCCCAAAAACATGAAGGTACATTGGTTGTATCCAAATCCAAAAATAATTTGGGTATATGAGTCACTAGCCCATGCTTGAAGTAGGTGCACGAGTAGTAGCCCAATCCTATCATTTTATAAAGTTATTGGTATGTATCCCTAACATAAAGGCTCCTATTAATATATTTATTCCAAAAATTCTATGTGTTATTTCATTTTTTTGAATAAATGGCTCATGATGTTTACATTCTTACGATTCATGTACTATAAACTGCCAATATTTATCCCATACCCTCTGTTTTTAGCATTGATATTCATGGTCTGATATCCTAATGTTACGATCACATTATCATAATATTAGGTTAATGTGTATGCTTGCGTGTTTATGTTTTTTTCTATTACTTAACATCTGATCTCACCGCTTTCTTATATTTACACTCTCTAAGTTAGGTAGAAATATTTTTGGTATAAGTGCTGATGGTGTATATTTTTATTGGTTATTTTGAAGATCATTCTCTAGGATATATATTATTTTTCCAGGTTTCCAAAGAATCTACCCTATTATGTTCCTAGGGAAGGTATTTTTTAAGTGTATTAAATATTAATCAAAACTAATATAATATCCATCTATGTTAATCAATGGTAATTATACCAAAAAATACTAAGGTACACAAATTATATTTGATGGATTATTTGAGATTAAACACCATGATTAGGAGAAAATATAATAAACCAATACATTACAATATATACAATGTATAAAAACAATTTAAATATATATTATATATTTAAATTAAAGAGATACATAGGATTCTTGATTTAGAAATAATAAATACATTCTTATTTAGCATGCGTAACACACATAACTGAGTTTTACCAAATACTATCAATTTTATTATTTAATATAATATAATATATCCTATTCATGAAATTGACTATTATGAATAGGATTAATTAACAAATGAGAAATATTTTTATTACTCAAATATAAAATAAATTCATTGCTAAAAAATTTATTAGAAATTAAATTAAATAAAAATTGAATTTATTGGAATTTTTTTATATAAAACTATATTTATCCACAAAATATATTTTTGTCAAAATAAATTAAATTAATTAGAATATGTGATTGATACGATAAAATCTATATATTTCTTATTTAGTTAAATATTTTCTGAATTCATAGAGATTATTTGACTGGAATGAGATACGAACAATCCAAAAATTATGTATAAAAACATATATTTAAAAAACATTCAGGTTTGTCACATTTTAATGAAAAATATTTTTTCATTATTAATTATAAACATTTTATAAATTTATTATGTTGAAAATAAAATTTCTGAATGTGTAATATAAAAATTGAAATTGGCTGATTTTTTATATGGGTGAGAAGTTTCAGTTTTTGATAAACAATGTCAAATATAGGATTTTTATGAAAAAAATATTTTCATTTAATTTAAATATATAGTTTAATTGAATTATAATTGGATTATAATGTTTAATTAGATCATTTATTAATCCAGTAATATAATTTAATTTATTTGAATAAATATTAAATAGATATTGTTTATAAAAATATTTCATCCTTCAAAAAATATTTACATTAAAACCATTCATTTTTTGTCCTATCTGAATGATCCATTTTTAATTAATTTCTACCAATTTAATTATATTAATTATAAAAATATGAACTCCATAATATCAACATTCATAATATATCATTCTTAAAAATATAAACATTGTTTTTGACAAAAAATACTAGTGAAGACAATTATAATTAATTAATGTGAGTTAGAAAAAAACTAGCATTACAATAGATTAAACCATAATCATAATATAAATAATTACCTATAAAAATGTATAAAAAATTATAATGGATATATTTGAATCCTATATCCTATATTATAGACTCTGAATCATTATTTAATCCACATGACGTGGATATAACACGTGTGGAATTACCTCTTTATAAAATTTACATGAATTCCACTCCTCCTCCACTATAGAATGGCAGATACCCCTCTGATTTTTTAATTGCAATAAATCCATTTTTATCAAAACCCTCACATAAAATATAACACCAACATCATTCAAATCTTCATAGAAGCATCACTTTGGAATAAATGCAATCCAATAGTGTTTTTTGGTATAAAAAAACAGTTATAGTAAAATTACATAACATTATTCAATGACAAATTTTGTTTTGTTTCTATCTCCAAATGTTAAATTATTCTTATATTAATGTTATATAACACAATCCTTATCTTCAGTATTCTTTTTTTGTTTACTATATACAATCACAAATAATTCTATCAAATATGATTGTAAATCATCATTCATTTAAAAGGTGGACTACGACCTCACAAACTGATGTCAAATTTTCTTCTATTACAATCTTTCAAGGTTGGGAATAATGATATTGTTTAGGGTTATGTATTATATATATGATATTTATAATTTCTATATGATTTTCCTTTTATTTTATTACATAAACATTTATTCATTATTTTTTTAGGGAAAATGATAATATCGATTGTTGATGTGTTATCTACCACCATTTAAAAGCAATGTAATTCACTCAAACCATTAATGGAATGCAAAAAGTATTGTTTTAATAAAAATATCTGATATATATCATAAAATTATATTTCTATAACTATAATACATGTATATACTATTTACATTTATTCTATTATTAACACTACAAAAAGTAAAAATCATAAATGCATACATATGACCAATCGTCTCTATGAACGGTGCATTAAATTACCTTTCTCTATATTTAATGGATTATTAATAATCAATATATAATGAATTTACATGAAATTAAAACAATTTTTCACATAATGAAGATAATGAAATCATGACCAATGCTGCAGTGACCCTTTCTATAAACATTACAATGCATTGGACATTTCACTAGTCTTTGTTATGGAGAGTTAGATACAATATTTAAAATTTATCAGAGTTGAAAAAAAATCCATATTTTCTTCCATGCATGCGACATTGATGATGTACAACCTTGGAAATCAAAGAGACATGGGAATGTAATTTTAAAAGAAGGTGTGAGTGTTAAATATCATAGAATATGGTTTTAATAAAAATTGATAAATTATTTTTTAAAAATAAATAAAATAAAAACACCTTCTTAAAATATATCTAAAAATGTTATTATTCTTTGAGAACAAATATACTTTGAAAACGATTTAAAACTAATCCATTTATTTTTCTTCTGAAAATATAAATCAAAATCTTGACAAACAATAAACTATTATGAGGCCACTTGAATTGTTTAAGGCTATCTTGAGACTACCTAATTAGCAAATTATAAGTCATTTCCCAATGACCTTATATTTTCCCAATGAACAAGTGATAGTTTTTGAAAAATATTTTACACTTTATTTACATTTATATGAATTTTTCGCTATATTTGTTTATTTTAAAACACATGAATATATTAAATTAAATATTTTAACTTATATATATATATATAATGGTATATAAATATGAGGACTTCCAATTCATCATTTAATTTTTGGTTATAACCCTTACTTATACCATATTGATTTTTCATGGAATATCCATGTATTCCTCCATCCTTTCATGAATCATCATTGCTTCTCATATGAGTAGTTTTATGTTGTTAAATTAATAATAAACATTAATCATATTAATTCATTTATCTCATCACATAATATTTAAAAGGAAACATTTATAAAATTAACAATTCCAACAATACCAAAGTACTTATTAACATTGGAAGTAACCATATAATTTAAATTAAAAAATGTATTTATTATAAATGCAACAGATGTCAATCTAATGTATAAATCCATGGCCATGTTTATAAGTAGATGTGACATAACTAATTTTCATATATGCCAATGACATTTCATGTGTGTTTATATAGAAACATGGTTATAAATTTATAACATATCTATAGACATTTCATCCAATTCTAATAAAAATGCAGTTTTGAAAAAATTTATTCAATTTTGATGTATATATATATATATATATATTAATTTATTTATAAAATAAAATAATTATTAATTTTATTAACTCATACATCCACTATTTTTTGGTTACTCATAATTTTTTAAAACAGTTATTTACATTTAAAATATACATGTATATATATATATCATATAATAACAGAATAAAATCATGTTTATATGAATAGTCATTAAAAAGAAATACACTTCTCCAGTATAAACATGAAGACAAATAAAAACATAAACTTTGATATATATATATATATATATATATACGACTCGCATTTAATAATATGATCCTTCTAAAATACGTTTTGAATTATATAAATAATTTAATAGATTCTCTAATATATTCAAAACAACCACTTGATAAAAATTTATCAACATTTCTTATATATATAAACATATTTTATTTTTATTTCATGAAACCAATAAATAAACACTTTCACAATAATATTTTTTTCACAAAACCAAAAAATATATATTATATCTTCAAATAAATAAATAAATTAAACATCCCTTACAAAACCTAATTAATTATTTTCCTTTAAGAATAAATATCCATAAGATATATATTTCTTATACACAAGTATAAATAAAATTATATAAATAATTCATTATAAAATATTAACACTAAAATATTTTTTCATTACCTGAATATTCAACCACCAAAAAATATTTTTTTAATAATACACATGGAAAACAAGCATAATCATGAAGGAGTCATTCCAGTGCTCATACATGACTACAATAGTGCGTAGAACTAAGAAAAAAAGATTACAGAAGGGTATAAATATATTTATAGAGTGATTTAAGTGCATATAATGTACTCCCCCATCGTACAAGAATCATTTTGGAGAATGTTTGTATATAGAAAATTCTCAAATATCATATTAATATTATAAATATATTTATATATATGTCATTATATATAGATTAAAAGGATCATAATATATGTGTCAATGTGTAGAGAAATAATTTATCATGTAAATAGTTATGCAAGTTAGATACTAGACTCTTGATAATGTCAAAATTTAAAAAATAATAATTTTAAAATTGTCCAGTGAAAAATATGAAATAAACAATATATTTAGTAGACTGAATGTCAAATAATGGAAAATAAACATTCATCATTGGTTTTATATTTTATGAGATATGAAATACAAGATAACCGAAAACATCATCATAAATACTAAGTTGTCAATTGATAGAGAAAGCTGAATAAAAAGTAAAAATAAGTCCAAAACATCACTATCATTCGGAATATGTGACACGACTATTATATTTCCGATCTATAATGAAAAAACCTACCATGCACTTGGATAGAGATTAAGAATAGGCTCACACCTCACTACAGTGAAACCCTAATAGCTCAGACAACACTCGGTCATCAACAAAAACACCTTAGTGTCTCCTAGATATTCAATAACACTCATACCACCACACGACTACAGTCGGGCCATCTTCGATGGCTACAAATCATTCTTATATTACTAGCACACTCTCCTTCATAACCTAGACTCCTCCAGTCCCAATCGATGCATCTCAACCATGGAACATGGAGACTAAGACTCCTACCCTCATCTACGCATGCCTTGACCTGAACAGAATGTTCCTCAAATTAATGTCTAGTATCTGAAAACAAAAAATATCCCATTACTAATTTTCGAAATTGTTTTATAAAAAATATTTTTTAAAACAATAACTTATTATTATTATTAAATTTATATTTAAATTAAAATAATAAAACAGAACAACATAAAAAATTATTCATTCAATTGTAATATATATATATATCACTTGAAAATTAAATTTCATAAAACCGACATATTTATAATTTATTAATGTTTTTTTCAATGAAACTGAAATTATCACAATTAATAAAGTTTCAAAATATTATATATAAATTTATAATCTTATTTAATAACATTCATATATATATATTCCAATACTTTATGAAAATAGTAATATTATATAATAATAAAATTATTATTAAAAATTAATAATCATAACAATTTAATAAAACATTACTCTCATAAATGATTATAATTTATCACTAATATTTTTAATTTCATATAGATTTATATGTCATGATTTTTTTAATCAGTTTTAAAATATATATATTAGTAATTTAGTTCATATTTTTAAAATAATCATTTCATATATATATATATATCATAAATTAAAAATCAAATATTAAAAAAATATAAGCATATTATAATATAATAATATGTCAATATTTTGATAAAATTAGTTATTTTAATATTATTTATTTAATCAGATACAAACAAAATAAACATGTAAATTATTAATTATAAGCATTAAAACACTTAATTACAATTATTATCTTCAATATAAATTATATTATAAGTTTATTTTAACAATAAACTAATCCTTTTAAAATAATATTTATAAAAATAAATAATTTATGGTATTTCATAGTTGTTACGTTATTCCCCCTAAAAATAATTGTGTCCTAAAAATAAATTTTTTTGTATTAATTTTTTTTTGAATTTATATCTTCCAAATTAAGAATCACTAGATCTGCTAAACATATAGGCTCTTCTGTTTGGACGAAAACATCTAATATCCTAAGTTCTCTAAACTATTTCTCTGATACCAGCTGTATGGACCCAGTAATAAATATTTAATATTTGGGGACCTTTCACCAGACTATATTCTCGAGTGTTACACACAATCATTAAAAATTATTATAGTTTAAAAGAGAAATCAAACATCGCTTCCACATGCGCAACTATAATGATTCCCATCATTGGTCTTCAAAGTGGCTTCTGAAAATAATTTTATAAAAAGGGGTGATAGTTTCATTTCCAAGTAAGTGTTTTTAAAAGCATTGGTAAATAATTTTAAAAAAAATTATTCAATAAATACACTTTTCTAAAATATCATTACCATATATTGTAATTATTTGAGAATAAATATATGTTGAAAACACATTAATCCAAATAAAGTTATTTTATTTGGAAGAAATTATGCATGATACTAAAAATAAAAGACTATTCTAAGGCCACCTGAATAGTATAAGTCTATCTTCGGCCTACCCACTTAGCTATGGATGATTTCTATCCCCAATGAAAATATATAATCACAACTAAAAAAGGCCTTATTTTTTTAAAACATTTTATGGCTTCCATACATATATATGTGTATTTTCACTGTAATTTATTTTAAACATATAAATGTTTTAAATTTAACATTTGTAGTTATAAATTTATACAAAAGTGCATGATCTTCCATTTCATCATTTGATGTTTGTTTACAAAAATCAATTCTACTACATAGGCAATTCATGGGCAATCCATGTATTCCTCATTCAATTCACAAATCACCATTGTTTCACATATGATTTTTTTGATATTCTTAAATTAATCATAATAAATTATCTTAATAATTTAATTATTTCAATAGAAGAAATTTTTAAAGGAATCGTTTAAAATAAAAACACTTTCAAGAATAGCTATATACTTAATAATTGTGGAACAAAAATTGAAATTTAAATTAAAACATGTACTTATAATAAATAAAATGGATTATTAAGTAATGCATAATCACAAGGCAATGTTTATATGTAGATGTGAAATCCCTATTTTTAATATATCTGGATGACATATCCTGTGTGTTTTTTTAGAAACATTTTGATAAAATTATAACATGTCAATAAAAATTTCATCCAACTCAAATAAAGATCAATTTTTGTAAGGTTTAATCAATGTTCATGTATATATCTAAAAACATATGTCAACATATATATGATAAAATTATAAAATTATTACATTTATATATTCATACATCGACTAATATTTAGATAATAATTATTTATTTAAAATAATTATATACATAGAAATTATACAAGTATATATATATATGTCAAATTAGTAGAGAATAAATTCATATTGATATTAAATGTAGATAAATATGAATATTCTATGGAAGTATTAGCATAAAATCAAATAAAAAATAAAAAATTGATATATATATATATATATATATCACCCACACGATATAATTTGATTCATCTAATATCAAGATTGAATATAAATATAATTAAACCAATTTTTTAATAGATTCAAAACAACCGCTAATTATAAAACTATCATAATTTCTGAAATGTCAAAATATGTTTTATTTTTATTTCATGAAACCATCTATCAAATGATTTAAAATTAATTTTTAATTATGAAAAAGTAGAATATAAAGATTACAACATGAATTAAATAATTAAATAAAACAACCCATAAAAAATATAATTAAGTAATTTCCATCAAGAATAAATTAACAAGAAGATATAAATTTCTCTTATATATGTGTAAATTAAAATGGAAAAATAATTATTTATAAATTATAAACACTAAAATATGTTTCACATACCATAAAATTTATTTAATAGCGCATCTTCCTTCTAAAATGCATAAGAAAAAAACATAAAATGAAGGAGTCATCCTAGAGCTCAAACATGAGTGAAAAGTTGCGCAAGAACTATGAAGAGAAGACCTTAGAGTGGTATCTGTATATATATGGAGTGAGGGCATTGAACATCATGTATTCACCATTTTCATTGTAGAATTAATATAGAGTATGGATTTATATAGAAACCCTTGAATATTATTTTAATATTATACTTATAATTATATATTTTTTATTATATATAAATGATAATGATCATAATAAATATGGTTAGCATGTTGAGTAAGAATTTATCAAGTAAACAATGATGAATATTTGATACCCGACTCTTATGAAATTCATATAGAGGTAATGTTTCATATTAAAATTGTTCTGTGAAAACAATGAAATGGAAAATATCATCAATCGATCTGAAGTCAAATAATGGATAATAAATATTCCTACATGGTACTTAATTTCAAAATAGTTTCATTGATAGACATCCCAAAACATAATAATAAATGGTAAATAGTCGACTGATAGAGAATCCGATAGAATGAAATGAAAATCAGACCATAAATACATTGTCATCCAGACTATGTGACACAACTAGAATATTTTGAATCCGTAAAGAAAACACCTACCATGATATAGTATGGAGATGAAGAATATGATCTCACCTCACTATAGTTGAACCCCATCCTCTCGAACTATACTCTACCACCTGCCAAAACTCATCAGCACTATTTAGATCATCAATGAAACTGGGAACAAGAGACGTCTTCAGGCAAACCATTTCCAAGGGCAACACCCCTTTCTTCTGTTACATGTGTGAATCTCATGCCCGACATTGTCTCCTATGGTATGAAGTGACGAATCTCAGCCAAAAAACTTGTATTTATCGAGTCTTACCCTCTCTTGTGCATGCCTCGGCCCAGAAAGATAGACCCCAAATTAGAGTCCCCTATCCAAAACCCTAAAAATTCCCCTACCCAATTCTCCAATTCCATTTTAATAAAAATTATTATTTAAAATTATTATTATTTTATTATTATTACATTTATTTTAAAATTAATATTATAAAACTAATTTTTATAAATTAATTTAATCATTCAAAACTAATATATATATATATCATTTCATTTGAAAGTTGAATTTTATAAAAACTATCTATTTATATAAATTTAATTTTTTTAAGAATTAAAATTATCATAATTTATAAATTTTAAACATTTCATATTTTAATTTATAATCTAATTTTTTAAAATTAATTTATGTATAATTTAAATACATTTTTAAAATAATTAAAATATATAATTATAAATTTATTAAACAAATTTCACAATATTAACAATTTTAAGAAATAATATTCTAATCAACATTTACGATTGAAAAATTATATTTATTATTTTATATATATATATATCATCATTTTGGAATCTCTTTAAATCATTATAAATTTATAATTTAATTTATATTTTATAAAACTATCATTTCATATATAGATATATATTTCATACATTGGAATCCAATGATATAAAAATAAATTATAATAATATTTTTTTATAATTTCTAATAAATTTTTTGAAAACATAAATTAGTTTAAAATTATTCTTTTAAACAAATATAAACAAGATAACTTTAAAAATTATTAATTATAAGTATTAAAACACATTATTTCATTTATTTGACGCAAATAAAGTAATATTTTTTGTTATTTTAGGAATAAATTAATCAATTTAATATATTATTTGTATAATTAAACAATTTATGGGATTTATGGATTGTTATATATGTATTAAGACCAAAATTTACAATTTAAATCATCTTCGAGAAACACGACAATTGGTACATGAAATGATGAAATAAATAAATATTTGTTAAGAAATTGGTATTGAAATATTATAATAAGATAATATTTGATATAAAAAATATGAGTACAGTTATTTTCTATGTTAATAACATTCTTAAAACCATTATATATGAGGTTAATGCATGTTCACTCAAAAGGAAACACAAAAATGGGATTTCATCTCATTTTAATTCGATTAAGGAATATTGTAATGTTCTAAAAATATTTTCTTGTATATAATATATATATTTACTCTTTCACTTTTAATACTATGAATAATTCCTTATTCATTTTATTTTTAGTTTCAATTTGAATTATTTCACTTTTTGAGATGTGTGTATAATGTTACCAAGTAGTAATAGTATTTGATGTCTCAATTCCGTTTTATTGGATTGTATTTGTTCCTTGTTTTTATTAATTTAATATGATTATAGACATAAATAAATTTACTATATATTGTTATATTTCAAACAATTATATTTCTATATTATTTTTATTCACATGATAAATTAATTTAACATTATCAGTTCAACATTGTAATCATTTCAATTGTTTATTTTACAATCTAATTCTAGTAATTATTACTTATTCATAAAATTCATGAGATGGAATTTAAATGATAATTATTCAACAAAAACCTTTCATTTTATTCTCTTATGTTTATTTATTAAATTTTTCATGTAATATTTCCATTATTCCTCACTTTGGTTCTAAAATGATTTTAGAAATTTCTAAGAAAACCTGATATCATTTCTTTATTAAGTTATAAATTTGTTTTCTCTCAAAATCATGTTTTATACAAATGACTTCATATTCTCTTGTTTAACATTTTCCAAATGATTTATTAAATATTTTTTTATCCTTTTTTTTCTTTTATAATTTTTTCTTAAGTAATATTCTTTTATATTTCTGAATAAGTACCTTTTTCTAACCTTTTTACCATGTCAATGTAATATTATTTTTACAGTTTACTACATGTAGGTAATTACCCTCAATAATTTCATTATGGAATCCTTTTTTATTATTCAAAATTCATTTTTAATGAATTTTTTTATAAGTAAATTTAAAAGAAAATGTTTTTTCAAAATGTTTTTTCTATATGAAAATAATATTTCCCCCAAAACTAGTTTAAATATATTTTCATGACATTTTAATCCATCATTGACAAAAAAACCTTATTCTTTAATCCACATGGGATATGTTGTTTTAATACAATATGTATTCCTACTATGTAAGGTTTATGATATATTTGATCAAGGATAATATTAGCATCACTAAATTGATTATGTTCTTATTCCTATTGAAATATTTGAAGCCTTATGATCATTAGACATTAAATATAACATAAATATCCATATTATTTATCACATATATGTTTATTTCGTAAAATATATTCAGTATAAACATGTGACACTTAGTTTGAATGTTTTTTGATTAATTGGTGGAATATTGACTGATCTGTTTCTCTACCTCAATAAGATTATTTGACAAGGAACGTTTTTTTTAATTGAATAAATTATTATATATATGATAAATCCATTGGACATGAATGACTTATATTGGGGACCAGTTAATGGTTTCCCATTCATTCAATATTATTATCATGAAATGAGTTAGTTGGATAGACTAATCTATATGGGGTTTCACCAAGTAGGTATTAAAATATTTTAGGGATAGTTATTTATGAAAAATGTATCATGTGTTTGGGAAACATGAAATATTATAATTATGCTTTTTTGATAATCAATTTATAATTTTTATCCATGATATTTTTTCATTGACATTATCTATCGATGCATTTAAATTCTCAAATTATTTATTAAATAGAATGTATATTTAGTTAATTACATCTTTATATCAATTATTCATTTTCAATTTATTATAATGGACTGTGTTTTTAGTAATTTACTTTTCCATATTGTTTACACACTTCCTATCATTTTATTGAATACAAGAATGAGAGTTAAGTTTTTTACCATTCCATAATGATTATTCTCATCGATTAATTACATATTCGGTTTCATATTACATTTAATGAGTATTTTATCTCATCCTTATTTTGTTTCCTTTACCTAGGATTCCATGAATTTTACTATTAAATATATATATGTAAAATAATGATTGCATAATATTATCCTAGAAAAAATTTATTTCACAATATTTTGTATTCCAAATGCAATGTAAGGCACAAGTAAATATCTAGTTTAATAAAACTACTTGACATATTGGTCCCTTGGGATTCGATTCCTTTTAACCTAGCTAAATCAATGGTAGTAGATTCCATATCCTATTTTATTGGTGTCAAGTCACTAAATTTTCTATCAAAATATGTTTATAAGAAACCATATGAACTATATTTAGGAAAATAGAGACTATTAAATGGAACCCTATAGGAGAATTTGGGTATCAGTATAGGAGAACATTTTAAAGTATCATTTAGATATATATTATGTTGTTTTCCTAAAAATACCTCCATGTAGATATATTACATGGGGATGTGGTTCTAGAGAAGTTTCTACATTGGGTAACTCAGAGAAGGTAACTTATAGATTGTCACAAGAATAAGCTATTACATGAATATGAGAGTTAATGAACCACTAGTTGGAAACTCACATGGGGAATTATGTGGATAAGTAAAATTTTATTAGACGAAAATCTTGAAGGAATTTAACAGATAATTAAATTAAATGACCTTTGCTAAATGAATTGTTTGATAGGCAATAAAAACAAATTTTCATCATTTAGAAACTCTAAAAATTATTATAATGTTTTGACACGGGTAATTTTTTACCAAACTATTCATTATTAGTGGTTACAAGCCAAAGTGATTATGATAAAATTGAACATGAATGGAATTTTATTGGAAGTTATAAAACAAATAGGATGTCAATTATAGTGAAATGTATTGTGTTCATGTGTAATTTGTTAATGAGAAATATGATTTGAAACATAAACATAAACTTTAACCAACTCCTAAACTCTCCAAATAATTTAAGGAATGAGATATATAATATATAGATTAGTTGACACCATGAAAAAATTATTTGTTGTTTTATATCGTGAATAATATTAGGAATGAAGAAATGAAGAATGTAACTAAATTTAAAAGATAAATTACTTATGTAAGAGAAAGATTAAAATAATGAAAATAATATCAAATGAAAAATAATGAGTATGAAGGAGAGGAATACATCACATCCTAAAGATCTATTTATATGTCACTTCACTAAATGTTTGGAACCTAGGGATTGCCTCTGTCATATTTTAATCTATATAATTATATATTAAACATTGAAGGATATAAATACCTGTAAAATTCAAGAGAGATTTTTTCTTAATTTTCTTTGAGATTTGACAAGTACGCAGTTTTTGACGGCACCTGATTCTGAGTCCAGGTGTGCCCGAAATCAATTTCTGAACTTTATCTCAGGTACGTTCAGTGAACGAATGAGCGAGTTTTTCTATCTTTTGAACTGGTTCTTGAAATCAAAATCCGAGGGCACCGTTGAAACCAAAACGCCGATATTTGCTTATGAAGTCCTTTTCCAGAGTTGTGTTTTCATGGGAAAATTTGTTTAAATTTTGTGGATTAAGACTACAGAGAAATAAAATTGTGCTACTAATTTTATTTCATTTAAGTGGTTAAATCCTAAGGATTGAGGTAGGGTGGAACTAACCACCCATGTGAGGTTAACAGTGAGGTGGGGCCCACACAATCTCCCACCTCTTCAAATCCCCTAAACCCCCTCTTTAATGTTAGAAACCCCGCTTATGTTTTTGACCTTCTCTCTCTCCTTAATTGAATGCCAACACAGCCATTCAATAAATTGAATATTGTTAATTAATTAAATGAGGTTTTTGAATTTTAAAAATGTTAGGAAGTGTGGATAAATTAAGACAAAATCATAATTTCTTTTTGGTTAGTTTTTTGTGTGTAGTTTGGGGAGTAAATAACCGAGGTCTCGAAAAACATCGTCCTCCATATTGAAGAACGCGAAAAAAATCAAGACCTCGATGAAGAACGCCATCACCACAGAGGAAGAACGCCATGCCGTCTTCTCTCCTCTCTGCAACCTGGGAGAGACGCCTTTTCCGGAGAACGACAACACGCTGTTTTCATCATCGGGCGAACACCAACGACGTGTATGAAGTCACACCCCATGACACCGCTTTCTGCAACGCTCATCGATCATGAACTCATTATCGAGGTAGGGGTTTGAGTTCAAATATTATGGATTATATTTGCGCTTGCTTGATGATGATATTTATTCTTTTTTCAGCCACCTGTTATCGTTATAAAAGGAGGAGCTCAGACCGAACGAACACGACCGACCCTCCCCCATATTTGTTTTTGTTCTTGTTGCGGCATGAACAAAAGCAGTGTGGTGCAATGAAACAGCACGAGAACATGGAGAATCACAGTGAAGAAGAGCGGCGCCGTCGCGCCGCGCCTTTGAGGCCGAACGAACCTGCGACCGGAGTCCGGCCGTAGTGAAAGGGCGTGACGCCGTCGTGCCTCGCCGGAGAACCACGAAGAGACCGCGGCCGGAGCGGGGCCACAGAGGAGGGGCATGACATCGTCGCACTGCGCCAGTCCGTCCAAGGCCGTGGCCTTTGGCCACGGCAAAGCACGGAGCGGCGACCGGAACCGCCGGTCACCAGCACGTCAGAGGGGCGGGACCGCGGGGCCCCTCGGCGGTGGCACCGGCCGGCTAGCTGGGCCGGCCATTCGAAGAAGGCTGGGGGTCATAAACCCAGGTTGGAAAATGGAGCGGCTCCCACATGGGGGCCTCCGTTTCAAAATATTGGGCAGCGTGCCCCCCCCCCCCCCATTCTGCGACATCTCAGCCAGCACCGAGCGAGCTATGCGGGCCACACCCATGAGAGGCCAAACAGCCACCCACGATGGGCCGCGCCGCCCTGCGCCAGCGGGGCTGGGCCATACCCTATTGGGCTGGACCCGGACCCGGGTCGGGTCGACCCGGTTCGGGTCGACCTATGGCGTTATGGGTCGGGTCGGTCTGGGCCCAAAACCCCCTAAAAACCGGATAGTTTGTTTAAATGCCCATAACATGGGCTACTAACCTCTTATTGATACACCGTCATTTTAGATGAGATCCTTGGTTCGAGACGGTCGTTTCAGTATATTATACTTATGGTTTTGTAGAACTTTGGGTATGGCTGGGTTGGTTCGAACATGAAACCAACCGGGCCCTCGGAGCGGAAACGCTTAAAACATGAGCTCCGGATGTCCGATTGACCTACCGTCAACTTTGTTTGGATTCCTCTTAGTGTGACGGGCATTTTGGATTACTCTGCTCGAGGTTTGGATGCAGTTGGAGTGCGGTCGGGTTGTTTTTGACTTAAAACCCAACCGGGCCCCTGAAACGAAAAGGCCAATAACTCTCAGACCGGGCGTCCGATTGACACGCCGTCTGTCACGTTGAGTTCTTTATGTCAAGACGGAACATTGGGATACATCAACTATGGACTATGTTTTAGTTGATGTATCGACCCCTTGGCTCATGGAGCGGACCCTCCAGGAAACGATCATGATGTGTGCGGGGACCGTAGAGCTGGCAGTGACTGCGATGACGATGACGACTGCACTGAAATTCTCCGTGGGATTGGCAGCAACGATGACTGCACTGAAATCCTTCGTGGGTTCGACAGCGATGACGACCGTACTGAAATTCTCCATGGGTTCGACGGCGATGACTACTGTTGTTGTATCCTATATGGGTCCGGCAGTACTACTGTTCTTGTATCCTACGTGGCTCCGGTAGTGTTTGACTCTGTTTTTTTATCCTACGTGGGTCCGGTTGAGTAGATGGTCTTGTATCCTATGTGTGTCTGACAACTTAACTGGTTTAGTATCCTACGTGTGTCCCAACATAGATGAATCAGTGGCTACATCTGATCATCTCTATCAGCTTATGAAGAAGTATACCTGTGTGAGCTGAGTCTTGACTTTCAATCATTATCTTCGATATGATTGACTTGCTTCCTATGTGGATTGTGTTGTGCTTTCCTGTGAGGATCACAATCACACTATTCTATCCACCCATGATGTTCCCCTCTTGATGGTCCTTAACATCACCATTTGTGATGCTTTTTTCACTCACATAGCACAACACTAGTATGCCTACCAAAAAATACAACAATGTTACCTTGAGTGATTTTTCACAAAAAACCCTATATTATGGTGATAATATTTAAAATTTGGCAACACAATTTAAATAAGTTGGGTATAATGAAACCCCACAAAAATCTAGTCTATCAAAATTTCATTTGATAGTATGTAGGGAAAACAAAAAAAAAGTTCATAATAAAATATAACATCCCAAAGCAATAAAATGTATACAACACATTAAAATTGAATAACATATATCATATATAATTCAATTCGTGAGATATTGTGTCATCATATGTTACACAAAATAAATAGTTTCTTTGATATCTTCAATTACATGTAAGAACGATGTTTACTAAATAATTTTAATATTATTATTTAATATAATATGATATAACCTAGTCATAAAAAGAGAGAATATCAATATTATTAACTACCATATAAAAATAGGTGGTTTATGAAAAAAAATTATGTTAAGATTTATGACTGTGTAATTTACAATTTATTAAAAAAAATTATGTTAAGATTCATGTTATTGTTATTATGAAAAACCTATTTATCACCCCATTATGAAATTCCTCATGTCCTTATTGATATTCCAATGAACACATGTAAATTATTTACCTTTATTTACCATGTTGAGCCTTATGCACACTCTTTCATATGATGTATCTCTCTATACTATGAAATGATGTTATTCTACATAGGATGAACCTATGAAAAATAAATTCATTTGGATTTAAGGAATGTTATAATTTTTTCAAGTATTATGTAACATGATTCCAATAAATTAATCTCTACAACAACCTCTATTAGTACAATTTAATGTATTATTATGTATTAAAAATAAGGGATTCTATAGTTGTCCTTAGAGCCTATTTATTTAGTTATTGAAATATGTATTTGAAAAAGTTTAGGAACAACCTTACTAAAAATTTAATTTATAGTAGAAAAATATAGTATTTTGGTAGAGAATTATTATGTGGTTTGAGAATAAGGAAACCCACGTGTGGATACGATCAACAAGATGTGGCACTAGAACAGATGTATCTAATAGTTATAACACTGGCATTGTGCATCAGGTCTGACTCATTGTATCCTAGGATAGAACAGAATGCCTTAATGCACCCCTAGTTTGACACTCTTAGGGGATATGACTAGTTAATTAGCATATTTTTATAAATTTCAATGAAGGATTTGTAGAAAGAATAATGATTGTTAATGAATAAAAATTTAAATCCGGATGTTTTATGAATTAAAATTCATTTATAGTTATATGATTATTAAAATTAATAATTTCTATCACTAAATATTTATAACATTAAAAAATGTTGGGATGTAGTAAGATTCATCTAAATGGTGAGAGGAATAGAGTAGACACAGATAACCCTCCAATGTAATTCATAATGTAAAATATCATGAGGATGATGGATAAACTTACTCGAGTCTTGAGAAATAACATCAATCTGGCTATGGTATCAGATTATCCTCAATGGGAACAACATTATGCTGAGTCCTTTAGGCACTAATAACCTACATTATTGTGTGTATCTTCTGCCCCACATATTTCTGATCAATGGTGAAAATATATAGATAAGAACATTTATATACACTATTGTTCAGAACAAGATAATATCTCCCTCGCAGTGTACCTTATAGAGGTAAAAGATGATCAATGGGGTACACTAATTAAAAATACAAATCCATGAAATGAGATTTAATCTATAGAGTGGGATGGAATCATGTTAACCATAGTAAAAAAATATCCCTCATTCAATGTGTATTAAAATGGAAAAAAAATTAATATAGAAAATGAGGGATGAATATAAATTTAATGACCCGGAGTTTCCATTTAATTTAATTTAAATATATTGGGATTTTACGAGTCCGTGAAATAAGAAGGCACACGGTTCTGAGGTCTGGAGTGTAGGGAATGATCTATCAATGTTTTGTTAAGCTTATGTTAAAGCGTGTAAGCAGTTTTCCAGAAAAATTAGAATAACTCTTAAATGTTTACTTGGATAAGAAATATGAGGGAACCATTTCACTCAAGATGGCGAGTTTACCATTGTAGAGACTTAAGATTAGTGGGAACATGCCTCCTATTAGAAAACCCCAAATTGGCATAACCGTAAATAAAATAATGAAGTAAATTAATTTATTTTTCAAATTCTTATAACTCACAAACGGTAGTTCAGATAAAAAATATGAGACCACCACTAAACTCAAGAGGGTGAGATTTATTTAGGCATATACATAATTTGGCCAGTGTGGCGCACCAGAAAAATTTATATTTTTGCTTCATATTGAATAATTAAGTGACAATTATTTTACTGTAAAATGTATAACTTCTAAACTGTAACTCGGATTGAAAATTCGAGAGTACTGTTGGGTTCTGTTGGGCCGTGTTTCACCATAGAAGATCCTAACTCGACTGACATGGGTTGAGGGTGACTGATAATAATTTTCCAAACTTTTTTCAGGTACATTTAGTAAACACGTGAGCGGCATTTTATAACTTTTGAACCAGTGCTCAGAATTGAAAACAGAGGGCATCGTTGAACCGCAACACCAATATTCCCTTAAGGAGACATTCACATCGATGACAGATGGACGAAGCCGAAAGTTATATTTTTCATTTTTTGTGGAAAAAATAAAATAAAATAAACTTCAATTTTCCATGTTGATATTTCATGTGGGGTCCACTAGAACTAACCCTCCAGGTGGATGTTATACGTGGGGACCCCCAGAACTTAACCTCCCATCAGAGTTTAAGGTGGTGGGGACCACCCAAACTATAACCACCCATGAGAGGTTATGGTGGTGGGGACCACCTGGGATGAAAACCCTCATTAATTGAGAGAATCCCTCAACTCCCATAATTAATGAGAGAGATCCTCCTGACCTCCTCCATCATAATTATGCCATTGCACATACCATTAATCTTGCCAACTCACCACATTGTTGTGCCAGTGTAAATTAATTGGCATTCCCCTTATTAAATTATGTAACAACATAATTGGAATCTAGGAAGGTTATTAATAAATGAACCATCATAAATTCCAATAATCGTTGCCTACCTCCCCCTCTCTTATATATATGGTACTTGGGAGTAGAATTTGGGACGGCTTCACCGAGCGATGAAGCATTTGTAATGTGACATGAAACCTAACACATGGATGATTAAGCTCTCCAACAAAGAACGTGTTCTTCCACGAAGAGAACCCCACCGTAGAAGAATGCCGATGAGGAATGCCTTCAACTATGCAGAATGACCTCTACACCGACTTCCTTTTTCATAACATCCTTTGACGTAGGATGTGTTCGTCTACAACGAATCGATGTCTGCCATCTCGCACCATCTTCGACGAACATTGAACCGGATAGGTGATTTTTGTGATTGATTTTATATTCCCGTTATTCTTTCCTTTAAAAACAAATAACACAGATCAAATTCAAAGTAGTTGATTTATATATATTTCCCATTTGCAGGTTTTGAGATTAATCTTTGTGGGAGGGTTTGTTGTCCATCGTTCTTGTGAGCCAAATGATACCACCCTAAATATGGAGGGTTCAGACCAAATCAACAGGGTCTGAACCCTCCGTCCTTCTCTTTTGTAGTGTTCTTCGAGACGGAGGAAGGCGACAACAGCGATGAAGGCAACGATTGCAATAGCCACGCCACCTGCATCCTCCACGACCCACGACGCCCCTGAGAAGTTCTTCCCCCCCACCGGCTGCACCGGCCGTACAACCTCACGGCGCCCCGGCCAAACCGCCCATGTGTTCTCCGCCCATCCGGCCTAGCTGCCCCGGGCTGGTATGAGCATCCATAGTCATGCCATTCACCGTATGAACTATCCCCGGCCACCCCGGCCTCTCAGTTGAACCAGCTCCAAGCCACAGATTCCTCCCTAGCCGCCCTGACCATATCAGCCCTATGGCATCCGTGCACCCCGCGGCTCTGTCTTCCTCACGCCCCGCGGTGCCACGGCCGATCTGGACTTTTGGCCCCGCCTACGCCACCCCGGTCCCAGGTCTCGCCACCTAAAGCCAGCCGCTCATGGCGCCCTCTGGGCCAAGTCGCACCCTCATGGTGCCCTCCGGGCCAAGCCACCCACGCGGCGCCCTCCATGATCCGCTCTCACGGCCCTCCAGGACCCCTCGCGGCCTACTAGGCTGGGGCCAGCGGGCCAAGCCAAACCTAAGGGGGTGGCCCACCGAACTGGTCGGGCTAGACCCAATGGGTGAGACAGGGTTGACCTAGACTGGGTCGGACTGGACCCATGCCCACTATGACCCATAACATTCTTTTGGACATAACTCTGGCAATGGGAGACCGTTTGAAGAACAATCAAAAAAACTGGTAAATTTGGAGCATGAAGGTCCCTTTGAGTATATCCCACTATATTTTGGGGGTATAGTTGATATATGGTCAGGTTGCATTGTGCGCGAATCCAACCGGGCCCCCAGGACAAAAAGGCTAATAACATACAGACTGTGAATTCGATTGACACGTCTTCTATTGCATTGAGTCCCGTATGATGTGGCTGACCTTTGAGATACTTCTTCATGGTACTTTGTGATAGTTGGAGTATAAAGATATAGCTCGTGGAGCGGATCCTTCCTGCGATGAGCGAGCAGAGTGCAGAGACCTAGTAGCTGGTAGAGACATCACGATCCTTAACCGATTGACATGGAGTGACTCGACTAGCCCAGTGGGGAGTGCCTGGTTGTGGAGAAAGACCCATGGTGGAGGATCGCCTGGTTGTGGTGGTAGACCCACGGGGGAGAGCACCTTGTTGATGCAGTAGACCCACAGTACTCGACAAGAGTAGTACCTCGGTAGTCCAAGGTTAGTTGGAAGCGTCTTGGTGTTGCGGCAGGCCCACTATACTCGATATATGAGGAGTTCACCATCATCCCCGATTCCGATAATGTGAATAAAAATCCTAGTTGAGCAGAGTCAGTAAATGTTTTGTTTTCCTCTTGATTGAGATGGATTACTTGATAACTTCGGTATAAGCATGGGTATATACCTAAGTGGGGTTATCTGTTGATTTCATACATTGTGGTTTATACATGATGTATTTTCTGAGACCTTGAGGGTCTCGGGGTCCCTACTGAGTATCATTATACTCACCCATGCACTGGCTATGCACGCACCTTGATGTGTTGGTTGTAGACGACATGAATCTATGACTGAGGCTAAGAGTACCAAGACTGGATGGTACCCAGAGGTGGACCTTATGACGAGTCCATACACAAAGGAGATAGAGGGATGTGGAGTGATTAGGAGGTTATCATTACCTACCCTTCGTGTAGGAATTCTGGAAGATGACCCAACAGTTATTTTTCCGGTCTTCAGTTGTACTTGTACTTCCAGATCCTTATACTTTATAGTTGGGCTTGTATTTCCGGCCTGTTTAACTTTTCTACACTCATTAGTTATAGTGTTTACATAGTGGTTTGTATCCTATTGTGTGTTCTGATGTGTGCGTTTACAGGTTATAAATTAAAATCCTTCCTGGTTTTAAGGAATTACGCCTTTGGTGATAGTCACCAGCCCCTGGCCTATTGAAGGCGGGCTTGGGGTAGTCACAACATGGGCATCGGGGGACGGGTCGTGAAAAATTGGTATCAGAGAAGTCAGTTATACTACAAGACATAAGACTCTAATAGTGAAGAAATATATTTATGTGTGGTGATTGTGGTTTTCAGTTTAGAGAGTCCATTGTTGGTGCGGTGACTGACGTATCCATACACCAGGACCCTGACTTCTGATTTCCAACTCAGTGCACGAACATAATAATTGCGTGTTTGTTTCCTTTGTGATTTCATAACTCAAATCCCCATGTCAACTCACCAACTAAAATATTTTGACTGTGTAACATATGTTTCTTTCAAGATTCTTCCATGCAGAGAACCAGTTAGAGTTCCGAGAGTTATACACACTGACAGCCTACCGAGCGACGAGGCTCTGGTGCATGGCCCTCTTACAATGTTGGCACCTTCAGGTAGTGTACCTATAGTACCACCACCCATTGGGTAGTATATACCACCGGCCACATTGGCGGATAGTGCATTACAACTAAGCGTGTTGCATGAGTTCCAACAGAAGAGGCCTCTGAGGACTCGAGGCGAGATAGATTTCCATGAAGCTGAGGGCTGGTTGGAGGCGATTTCTAGAGTTTCCCATATAGTTGAGACACCAGTAGAGCAGACAATGATCTTATCTACTAGTATTCTCCAGTGAGTGACCATGAGGACGGTCCACCTAGTGGTGAGGCTTTAGTATGTGGACCATTGCCTGAGATAGTACCTTCAGGTAGTGTTCCAGTTATATCACTAGTCGTTGGTCAGTAGTTACAACCGGAAGTACCGGTAGAGGACACATGTAGGCTTAGTGCCTTACACATGTTTCAGTATCAGATACCCCTCAGGTTCCGAGGTGAGCCCAACTCAAAGGTGGCCGAGGACAGGGTCGAGGAGGTGGCTGAGAGTTGCCTAGAAGTTCTAAATCTTCGGTAGGATGACATGTTGGTAACTAAGTATTCATCAAGGAATACTGATCATTCCTGGTACTCAATGAATATGATATGATCAGTTCTTCAGGGCTCGAACATCCAAGGGATGTTTGATTAAAGGACATGCAAGACATCAATATTCCTAAATGCATTCCTAATTATTATAGGGTGCTAGAGAGAACCTATGTGGTTGAATGTTCCTTGGATGAACAGATATAGATAGTGAATGTTAGAAGTGGGAAAGTAGGGAACTGGCACTAGTCTCAGAGACTTTGGCATGTAAAATGTGTTAGGGGTAGATTAATCTGCATGGTAGCTGATGTGGAAGCAGAGCTTGGAGAGCCGCATGTGGTGGTGTACTTTTCAAAATGTTACAACAACCCCATTTTTTTGAGGACCCTGTCAGGCTTAGGGAGCTGAGGACATGGGAAGAGAGTAGTTGCATACGGTTATGGAATTCAACCCAAAAGGCATTAGAAATGATTCGAGGTATAGTCTATGTATAATAATAGCTACCGTATCAATAGACATAGTCACCAATCATTCAATCCTTCCACAAATCTCTCCAGGACCTAGAGTTTTCAGTTAAACTGTTGACTTAAATATCACGTATAGAGATACCATTAGGAGGAGACTTGATAATCACACTTACGCCGATAGTGTGATCTAACCCTTGAGGTGAGTTTTTTTGTTGGAACAGCTTGGTGAAAGTGTCAAGGCCTTACAAAGTTAGTTTGGGTTTGGACAAGACATCCAAAGTTCACACTCATATTTACTGTACTAGGCAAAGAGGTCGTGGTTTATCTACAACGTTGGGATGAGGTTTTCCATTTTCGGCGAAAAAAGAATCCCATGAAGCACAGGATAAACTCATGCATAGGAGGGTGTAGCCTGTCACTCGTGAGTCGGACAACCTCACCCTCATTGCAGCATAACATGACTTTGAGACAGTCTATATTTTTGAGAAGAACAACATGGTAGTAGGAAAAATTAGTAGGAGTTCTAGCCTACATCTGCTGAGTGAGGCGACAAAGCAGATAGATGATTTACAGATATCCTTTGTGGATAGAGATGGAGAATCCTTCCTTCAGTCTCATACATTTTCTCCCCCACTTCATCAGTTAGTTAGGGAGGCCCAGCATGGGGACACTGACTATGAGACACGACGTGCTCAGATATCCACACGGTAGGCACCTGATGTATTTTCTCAAGTTGGGGAGCATGTCATCCTCTACAAAGGACATACTATGGTACAAGTGTTACTTCAAGAGGAACTGTTGAGGGAGTAACACACATATACTATTTTGGTACATCCAAGAGAGGAGAATATGTACCAGGATCATCGATGACAACACTGGTGGCAGAGAATTAAGAAAGCAGATGCATAGTTTTTTTCTCGGAGAATTACTTTCTAGCAAGTGTAGCTGGAGAATAAGGTACCAGCATGCTTGGTTTAGCCTTTAGAGATCCCAGAGTGGTATTGGGATGGGATATCCATTTACTTTGTGATAAGACATCCATATATATACAGAATACATGACTTGGTTTGGGTGATCGTCAACTAACTCTCTATGTCGGCCCACTTCCTACCGATCAGAGAGTAGGGTTTAGTAGAGAGCATGGGACACATCTATGTGAAAAATATTGTGTGGATATATGGAGTACCTTCTAAGATTGTCTCCGATCATGATACACGTTTTACTTCCCGGAAATGGAAGGGGTTACAGTGGGCCTTCAGGAAGCATCTTCATTCGAGAACCTCATTCCACACTCAGACGGATGGCCAGACTGAGCAGACCATTCATAACACTGATGACATGCTATGTGCATGTGTATTCGACTTAGATCACAACTGGGAGGATCACATACGTTTTTTGGAGTTGTCATACAACAACAACCATCACTCCACCATAGGTATGACACATTCTGAGGTGTTGTACGGTTGACCTTAAAGATAACCTTTTTGATGGACTGACCTAGGGGATTCAACACACATGGGACCCGAGTTGGTATGGGCTACAACATAGAAAATGAAAATCATCCCGGAGAGTATGAAGTCTAAATAGAGCAGGCATAAGTCATATGCCGACAAGAGACAGAGACATCTGGAATTTGGGGATGGCGACCACGTCTTCCAATGAGTCTCACCCCGATGAGTTCTACAGAGATTTGGCCAAGGTGGAATGTTATTTCTGAGATTCGTCAGACATTTTCAAATCTCTACAGAGTTGGATAGGTGGCTTACCACATATCACGTCCACCTCAGTTTCACCAAGTGAACGACGTCTTCCACACATCTTAGCTAAAGAGGTATGCGAACAACCCTTCTCATGTTATCAGCCACGGAGAGCTGGACGTCGACGATGAGGCAACTATTATGGAGGTACCAATAGAAATTGAGGATCGACAAGAGCAGGTCCTTTGTGGATGGTCGATACCTCTGGTGTGTGTTCATTGGCAGCATGGGAGCCACTAGGAAAGCACATGAGAGCAGGAGGCTCAGATGTGTGCACAATACCCCCATTTTTCCTCAGATAGTGTTGTGGCTTATGGGGATGTAGATACCTAAGGTGGGGAGAATGTAAAGACCCATAATTTCCATGTAATTGTTTTTATATATATAGAAATATTTGGAGTCCGCAAATTTTGATAGCGCGCGATTTTGAAGCCCAGAGTGGCCAGAATGTTCCGTTGAAGTTTTGTTAAGCTTAAGTTAACATGCGTAAGCAGTTTTCCTGAATAAGTGTAATAACTCTTAAACGGTTTCTCGGATCAGAAATCAGAGAGCACTATCATGCTTAGGATAGTTGGTTTACCCTAGGAGTAACTTATGATTAGTTATCATAGGCCTCCTATGAGAAAACCAAAAATTGGCATAATTGTAAATAATATAATTAAATAAATTATTTTATTTTTCAAATGATTAAAACTCACATACGGTAGCTCGAGTTAGAAATCTGGGACCACCAACGTACTCATGAGGGAATTCATTATTTAAGAAGAAACTAAATTTGGACACTATAGGCCACCAGAAAAAGCTAATTTTTGGCCGCAAATAAATTAAAATTCTGGAAATTATTTTATTGTAAAATTCATAACTTCGAAACAGTAACTCGGATTGAAAATCCTAGAGTAACGTTGGTTTCGTTCGGTTTTTTTTCACCTAATAAGTCTTTAACGTCGATCAACGTGGGTCGAGGGTGACTGATACTAATTTTATGAACTATTTTTCAGGTACGTTTAGTAAACGCATGAGAGGCATTTTATAACTTTTGAACTAGTGCATGGAATTGAAAACTGAGGGAACCATTGAAATTGTAGTTCTGGTGTTCGTTAAGGAGACTTTCACCTCGACAGCAGATGGACAAGGGTGAAAGTTAGTTTTTCATTTTTTCATGGAAATAATAGAATAAAATAAACTTCATTTTATTTTATTTTGAGCTTCCATGTGGATATTTTAGGTGTGGTCCACCGAAACTAAACCTCCAGGTGAATGTTGGAAGTGGGGATCACCAGACCATATCCTCCCGTGAATGGTTAAGGTGGTGGGGACAAACTAAACCATAACCTCCCATAAGAGGTTATGGTGGAGGGGACCACCTGGTATGAAACCCCCCTTTAATTGGGAGAAACCCACAACTACCATAATTAATGAGAGAGAGCCTCTTGGCCTCCTCCACTTTAATTGTGCCAACACACAAACCATTAATGTTTCCAATGCATTGCATCATTGCGCCATCATAAATTAATTGGAATTCCCCTTTTAAAATTATGTAACAACATCATTTGAATTTAGGAAGGATCTTAATAAATGAACCGTCATAAATTCCAATGATCATTACGTACCTCCCCCACTCTTATATATATGTATCATGGGATGAGGATTATAGACGGCTTTACCAAGCGACGAAGCCCTTGTAAATTAACGTGACACTTAACACTTAGAAGATTATGCTCTCCAATAAAGAACGTGTTCTTCAACCAAGAATGATCCACTGAAGAATAATTCCGACTAAGAATTCCTTAGACTACGGAGAACAAACTCAATGTCGACTTCCTTTCTCAGAACTTCCTTTGACGTAGGACGTGTTCATCTACAACAAATCGATGTCCGCCTTCTCATGCTAATGTTGATGAACATAGAACAAGGTAGGGTATATTTGTGATTGATTTTATATTCTCGTGATTAGTTCCTTCTAAAACAATGAATGCAGATCAACTTCTAATTAGTTGATCAGTATATGTTTCCCTTTTTATGTTTTGGGATTAATCTTTGTGAGAGGGTTTTTCTTGCTTTATTCTTGTGAGACAAATGCTACCAACTTAAATGCGGATGGTGCAGACCAAACCAATATGGCCTGACCCCATTGATGTTCTATTTTGAATTGTTCTTTGAGACGGAGGAAGGAGACAACGATGACGATGGAAACAACCACACCACCCACGACCTCCACTACCCGTGCCACCCCTACGTCATTTTACCCAACCATCGGCCAAATTAGCCGCGCCCATTGCGGCACCCTGGCCAAACCGACCCCACGGTCTATGCCATTCCGGTCGATCCATGATGAGTCGCCTTAGCCGCGCCATCCGCTAGTATAACCAGCCCTGACCACCCCGACCTCCCTGCCGAACAGGATATCTGCCAAACTGGTTTCCCGATACACCCCTACCACACAGGCCGACCAGCCTCAGTGTACCCTGCATTACCTACGACTTCGCTATCAGCGCACCCTGCGGTGCCCCAGGAGAGTCGGCCTCCCGACCCCGGGAACGCCTCCCCAGCCCTTGGCCAAGCCACCCCAAGTTGGACCCTCATGGTGCCCTCTAGGCCGATTCGCACCCTCGTGGGGCCCTCCGGGCTGAGCCGCCCACACATCATCCTCTAGGCCGAACCGCCCTCATGTCGACCAGCGACTGGTCTGTGCCCTCATGGCCCTCCACGACCTCTCGCGGCCAGCTGGGATGGGATGAACATAATAGGATGGCCCACCTAACAGGTCAGGATATACCCAATGGGTCAGGACGGGTTGACCCAGACAGGGTCGGGCCGGGTCGGTCCGACCAGGTCGGACCAGACCGAGGCCAACTACAACCCTTTACTTTCTTTTGGCCATAACATTGGCACTAAGCATCCATTTGACGAACCGTCATTGGCCCTGGTAATCTTAGTGCATGACTGTCCTTTTGATTATACCCCACTAGATTTTGGGGTATAGTTGAGATACAGCCAGGTTGCATCGTGCACGAATTCGACCGGACCCCCGAGCTAAAGAGGCTAATAACTCACAGACCGGGAATCTGATTGACACATCGTCTATTGTGTTGTGTCCCCTATGACGTGGCACACATTTGAGATATATCTTCATGGTATTTCATGATATTTGGAGTATCGACATATAGCTCATAGAGTGGATCCTTCCAGTGATGAGAGAGGAGAGTGCAGAGATGAAGTAGCTGGATGAGACTTGACGATTGCTGACTAATTGACTCAGAGTGACTCGACAAGTCCAGTTGGTAGTGCCTGGGTATGGCGGAAGACCCAAAGAAATGGGGCACTTGTTTGTGGTGGTAGACCCGCGGTACATGACCAGAGGAGTACATCTACAGGGTATTAGTGGGAGTGCCTGGTTGTGGCGGCAGACCCACGGTGGGGAGCACCTTGGTGATGAAGCATACCCACAGTACTCAACAAGAGAAGAACCTTAGTTGTCCAAGGTTAGTGAGAAGAACCTCAGTGTCACGAAAATCCCACTATAATTGATAGAGGAGGTGTTCTGCATCCGTCGTGGTTTTGATAATGTGAATAAAAATACGTGTTGATCTGAGTCAGTTACTTTTATTCCTCATGATTGAGATTGATTATTTTATAACATAGGAATATGTATGGGAATATACCTATGTGGGGTTATATGTTGATTTCATAACTTTCGGTTTTTCCTTGTTGGATTTTATGAGACCTTGAGGGTCTCAGGGTCCCTACTGAGTATCGTTATACTCACCCCAACACAGGCTATGCACGCAACTTGTTTTGTTGGTTGTAGACGATGTACATCGCTGACTGAAGATGAGAGTACCAGTAATGGATGGTACATAGAGGTGGACCATATGATGAGTCAGTACACAGAGGAGACTAATGGACGTGGAGTGCTGAGAGGCTATCTGTACCTACCCTTCAGGTAGAAATTCTGGAGGATGACCCAACATCTATTTTTCCTTTCTTCAGTTGTACTTTTACTTCCAGATCCTTGTACTTTACAGTTGGGATTGTATTTCTATCTCATTTTACATTTTATTACTCATTAGTTATACAATTTACATAGTGTTTTGTATCTTGTTGTGTTCTATGATGTGTGCGTTTACAGGTTATAAAGGAAATGTCTTCCTTGCTTTAGGGAATTACACCTTTGGTGCTAGTTGCCTTCCCCTGCCCTATGGAAGACTTGATTGGGGTAGTCAGGGCATGGGCCCCGAGGGATGGGTCATGACAATAAATAAATGGGATGCTACGAGATGAACTATAAAATACTTTCTTCATTTTCTTATTAAATTGTTATTGATTCTAATGGAAAATTTTATTGGTTCTTCAGTGTACTAAGACCTCATCAATGGATGAGTGTAGCCAATCAAGGCAAAGACAGTTATGAGGTCATAATGTGAAGTTAAATAATGGTCAATATAGAGTTTATAAAGATGAAGTGCGACAATATATCTAATGAAAAGAATAGATAAAAGGAGCCAACATTAGGTAGTTACTTATGTCTAGTAATATGAGGAAATGAAGTCAAACACTACACATGAAAATGTATGTTATGAAGTGTTCAATGAACTAGTTTATATGGTTCGGGAAATGTAGAATGTATGGAAGATAAGGTCGCATTGCAATGAAATGTCATAGTGATATGAATAATCATCTTCTAAACAGTAATGAAAAATGGATGATGGTGTATGTCTAGCCTGAAGTTCAATGGTTCATGTGTGGACATCATGGGAAAATTTTTAATCACTGTCCAAATCGGATGTTAATGGTGGTTATCCACCCACAATCTTAGCATAGGACAAGGGAGAAAGGATGTAAATTTAATATCATGACATATGAGTTTGAATATCGTATTGATGTGGTGGAAGGAACTCTCATTATTTTCTAACAAATAATGTAGTTTATTTGATTTTAGTAATAATAAATAAATAATATCTTCCTAGATTGACAAGAATAAATAATCAGTACTTAAACTACAAGAAGTACAGTTACCAATCAAGACTCATGGAGGGTTAATCAAAGAATATATGGTATGTAGACACTATAGTATTCACTATGGAAAAAAACTTATTTTAAATCTATTAGTCATTCCCATGATGGATGTTGAAATTTTTCTAGGAACATAATTAATCACTATGTATAATGCTATGCTCAATAATAGATACAAGAAAATATTAGTATTCATGAGTATAAAAACTATAGTTATCTTTAAGGACAGATATCTCTACCTATGAATTTCCTAAAAGAACCTCTTATATACATATTTATGGTGATTATTTGTGATAATTAAGAATTTAATCGAAATTTATAAATAGAAAATGTCCCAATTGTCATAGAATACATTGATGAATTTCATAATGAGCTTCCTAGACCCCCATATAAATTTATATAGGGTTCTATATTGAACTCCTTCACATGTCACATCTGTGACCCGGTTGCCAGTAAACTGGTACCCTGAGCCGGGTATTTACATGACCTTATGAGTGCCTCCCCATATGCCAGAGGATCCTGACTAGCAGTGAGGGTCCAATAAGTCATGTGGGGAGACTATACCCTCAATAACAGAGTGAGTCAAATAATAAAATAATTGAAATAATGTAAACATAAGCGAAAAATCAATAACATGCATAATAACTAAATACCAAAACTGTGTACAATCATAAGAACAATAAATATGTCATTCCATTCTATAATGTCCACTGAATGAAACCAAATGTAAATAAAGTAGTAGAATCAAAACAATGTTGAGGACTTCATGTCTGTAACCTCCCCCAAACATGTCCCATGTCCAAATAATCTCCCAAGTATAGGGAACTTTCCCTTATCGTGATGTACAAGCATGAAATATGCTCAGGTACCCAACGATCGCCCGAGTAGGGTGGGAGTATTACTCAGTAGGCCACCACCAATGATGACTACAAATTATCCATCATGGCAGATAGTGAATGAAAAGGATTAATAATGCTGAGTTAAGGCATCCAGTTCAATATGCTACCTTTATTTATGTTCCTTTAAGTTAACACACCTATTAACCCCTGGTTAATTCCAAGACAATATATTTATCATGTCAACGTTTTCACGGGTTCAATGGATTAGGCCTGATCAATGTTCTCAGCATGTGGGAATCTAAAATATCCTATCTCACTAGGAATAATTTGACCACAATTCCCAATATCATCACCTCGAAGCGCCGGTCCGAGTGGAACGAAACCATTATAGGAATAGATATTCGTCCCCTTCCCTAACCCATGCATTTAGAGAAGTTCCAGAACCTTGGTCTAACTCAACTAGTGGACATAGAACTTCAACTCAATACCCAAATCTACCAAGCCTTGTACACTTTCTTAATTATCATTCACCAAAAATCACCATATCACAACAACATATCCAACATAATTTAAAACATAAAAAATAATCTCAATAACTTGGAAAATACCATTATTGCATCAATCCATTAAACCATTCACCATTTTAATTACATAGCCCCTAGGTACCATTTTAAATTTCATATTCCTATCTCACAAAGAATATTTAGATATAAGCTATTCACCTGGAATTTCCCTTCTATCCATTAAATAATATTAATGTATTCATCAATGGATCTATGTTCTTGCACAACAAACATACCCTACTAAGCTAATCATAAGTCTAGAAAATATCAAAACACCCCATTGGGATCATGAGGGGTTAAATTAAGAATTTATACACCCATTTCCCCTTATTAAGTCAAATGTACTATGAAATATCAAAAGATGGAATGAATAAAAACCCAACATACACAAATATACAAAATACCCAATCTATATAACTTGTACACCACCTACCTTGAACCAGATAGTTATCTCACTCTTAAACAATGTCTTATATACCAATTCAACACCAATTTCATTCCCCAAACTAGATATCACCAAAAAAGATAGGTTTGATAGCTTTAGATGGAAATCACCCAAAATACAATACGTAAATTTGAAGAGAGAGACGAGGAGAAGACTAGACTCACCTGGATTTTTTATTCGCATAAAAAGGAACTACAAAATGGCTAAGAATGGAAGGATGTTGATTTATTGGAGCTCTTGGTCCCCATGTAACTTTCATAGGGCTAAAAAGGAGGGGGGGGGGATCTTGAGTTTGTAATAAAATCCCATAGTGGATTTTTGTAAATATTTTAAAAGTTTTCGGGGTAGCATAGTGTTCCCACACAGTTTTTCAAACCTTGCGCCAACTGTACGAATTCATCTATCCCAAAAGAGCACCTTATTATGGTTTAACCACATGTTCTTTCCAAACCATGAAAAAAAACTATGGAGAGGCTACTGTCCGAAAACCATCTTATTTCATGGTTTACTTGGGCTGCATGTATGATTACAACTAATAGTGTGCGGACCATGCAGCTAGCTGAGAAACTGATTTTCCCCCTTTCTGGTGCCCCAACCACCTAGAACACCCTTTCAATACATTAAGGATATTGTAAATCACTTAATTGAGAAAAATAAGTGGTTTATACCGAAATTAAAATATTACATACCTTACAGAGTAATATGAGATCTTACAACCTCCCCTCCATATAGTTGTTCTTCCTCGAGCTGATCTTCCGAAGCATCATGAGTTTAAAAAGGAAATATATTGTGCCCTTGGAAACATACATTTTATTTCCACTCCAATGATTTCTCCGAAACATTTCCTTGTTAACATAGAACATGAAACAATGGAACAACCATACCACGGAAAACATTCACACTATGATTCACAATACGAACAGGGAGCTCCTCAAAGGACGCATCAGCCTCATGCTCAACATCCTGAACCTTTATCACATGATATGGATCTCGGTTATATTGTCGTAGTTGTGAAACATGGAAAACATCATGCATCCTACTATACCAATGTGGATGAGGCAATTGGTAGGGCACCGGTCTGATTCTCTCTAAAATCTCAAATAGGCCCACATATCTAGGTGCCAACATTCCCTACTTCCGAATTCGATGGTAACCCATCTTTGGAGATTCCCAAAGAAACACACAATCACCCTCCACAAGCCCAATTGGTCTATGACATTTATCTGTATATTAGTTATTCCTACTCAGATCTATTAACATACTCTTTTGAATCAAGCTAACTTTCTCTGACATCTCTAGCACAAGACTCGGCCCTAATAGCTTAGACTCTCCAACCTCTATCCAACACAATAGGGATCTACAAGGTCTCCCAAAAAGTGCCTCTAAAGGCTCCATCAAGACTATACCCTAAAACTGATGCTATATAAAAACTCCCTTGGAAACAAGTTCTTTTCTTACGAACCACAGAAATCTAGAACACATGCTCTCTACATGTGTTTTAATAGAAGAATTTTACACACTAAATGATCGTTAGTCTGTGGGTGGTAAGCCATACTCAAGAAACAACTGGGTACTAGGTGCCTTGTGTATTCCCTTACATAATCATGAGGTGAAACATAGATCATGATCTAAAACTATGGTTCTCAGTACACTATGTTCCAATACTATTTCCCAAACATAAAAATCACCCAACTGGTCCACTATATAGGATTCCTGAATTGGAATGAAATTGGCCACTTTGGTTAGCTGATCTACTACCACTGAAATGGAATCATTCTTTTGAGGTGTCCTCATAAGACCCAACACAATGTCCATCATGATGTCATTCCAATTCCACTATAGAATAGGAAATGATTTCAATAACCCACCTGGGTGCTGATGTTTATCCTTCACATGTTGAATGGTTAGACATTATGCCAAAAAACTCGCCACTTCCATCTTCATTCCTAGAAATCAAAACTGTCTACATAGATTATGGTAAATTTTAGTCAATCTCAAATGCACTGCCCACATTTTTGTGTGGAAATATAGAATTAACTCTTCATGTACATCTACGGGATAAAATACACTACCATGAACATAAGAATCACCATCAACACTAATATTCCAACCAGAATGTAACTCCCCACCTTCAAAATGTTCCTTCATAGTGAAGCACTCCGGATCTACCAACTAACTCTCTTTAACTTCGATCAAATGTGTGGAATACACTGCTATAGATGCAAGGGTCATCTTCATGTTCCCCTCATGTACCTCCAAATTCATCTCCACAATCAAGGCCATCATCACCCACTCTGACCTAGATTCTAGAACCACTTGATTCTAGGTTTTACAGCTTAGAGAATCACTGAAATGATTCCATTTTCTAAGTGTGTAAACCAATTAAAAATAAATGTAATATAAGTACCTGACCCACATTCATTGTCAAAGATTCAAATCCTATTTATAGAAGATGTATTTGAGACACTGGTGGTCAGTAAACACCATGAAGTGTTCTCACAATAAACAATTCTTCCAAAAAATTAAGGCATGTACCACAACAGCTAGCTCCAGGTCATAAGAAGGATAATTTATTTCTTTTGGACTCAATTTCTTTGACATATATGTTACAACTCGATCATCCTTCTTCAATATTGTCCCAATTCGAACACCACACACATCACAGAACAAGACGTACCTATTACTAGTTCAGGAAATATCAAAATCGGTGTGGTTTTCAACCGCTTATTTTTCTCTTGGAAAGCATTCTCACAAGCCTCTGACCAATCAAACATAACCTACTTATTGGTTAGGCCTATGAGTGGCACTTACAAATGATATAAATCACTAATAAAATTCGGTAATATTTGGACCAACCTAAAAAATGTAATTTTAGGTACTTTCTTTGGATTCTCCCAAGACACCACAACATACACCTTTTTGGGGCCAGCTGACAAGCCTGAATCAGATATTATATTTCCCAAAATGTTCACCTTATCAATCCAAAACTATAATTTTGATATATTACCATAAAGATTGTCCTCTCTTAGTGTACTCAAGATGATATCAAGATGTTTGTCATGATCGTCATGAGTTCTTAATTACACCAAGATTTCATCAACGAAAACAACTACAAACTAATCTAGTCATGGGTTGAATATCTAGTTCCTCAAGGCCAAAAAATAGATCTAGGGCATTGGACAAACCAAATGACATTACCCAAATTTCATAAAACATATACCTTCTTTGTTATTTCATCTAGTTCCTCTTCTTACAATTAACACATAACATCAGTGATCCATCATACATTTTTTCAAAAAACATAAGAGATAGCCACAATGGTTTACTAGGACCTATAAAACCATTAAGCTCTAATTACTCCAATAGAATCATCATTTATTGTAGCTTTGTTTGCACCATTCGGTAAGGTGGAATGGAAATTGGTTCTTCTCTAGGAATCAATTCGATCGTAAAATCTACACCTATCTTAGGTGGTAACCCTGATATGTTCATAGGAACCACATATAGAAACTGGTCCACTACAATTTGGAAGATTTATTGTCCTTTATCCCCATCATCAATCACAAGTCTTGCTACATGGGAAGTGATCTCCCTCATATAATGATGTAGCATCCCTGCACGGCCCTCCTGAGTATCCCACTCACCAAGATGTACATGAGTGATTTTATCAAGATATATGAATGTTACTTGACTTCATTAACAGTCGATATGGGCTTTATATAACACCGACCAATCCTTTCCCAATATTAGTTCAAAACCTAACATATCTAGGATAGAAAAATACCAAAGAAAATGATTCCAACCAACCCCCAGAGTACAACCCTTAAAATGCCTGATGTCCTCAACTCACACTCCTAGCAGAGTATCAGGAGACATTATCCCTCCTACAATATCTATAATTAAGCGCAAATCAAAAATAGTCTAAGCTGAAATAAAGGAATTTATATCACTTGTATCGAATAAAGCACTAGAAAATGTGGATGATACAAGAATCCTACCTCGGACAACAGATGGTCATACCTCACCATCCTTAGTTATAGCCTTAAATTCAGGGAGATGACATTCTCCATTACCATTGGCTCTTGCAAGAGTAACCTTCACAACAATGCTCCATTGGTCATGGTGATCTCTCCCCAGAGATCCGTGTGCACCGCCCCTACCAGTACGGCTCATGGAGCACCAACAACCTACCTAATACGGGGTAACTAGCCCCAGCATCTAACACTCAGCATCTTCCTCTGACCTCCATGATTCTGTTACTACTATAGGTTCCTGCAGAAACTCTGCATGTGGCATATCCTACTACAAGCTCGACACTCAACAGGTGGGTGGGGACACTAGTCAGGGATGTTCCCCGACCTATCACACTGAAATCAGAAGTCATGGTAACACCCTGAGATGCAGACCCCTTATTTTGACTACTATACATGATTCCCCTATTCTGGAATGTTCCAAATAGGTGCTTCCTACTACTAGAAGACATACCACTTGCACACCCATCTGACTCCACAAGTTCACTGCCTAAAGATCCTATTTGGTTTTATTTATGAGATTAGGGCCTGATCCCCCACTTCAACAAAAAAATTTAGACAAAAATATTCACCTAAGGCCTAACCTCTTGTCTCAACCAATCATGGAATCATTTCTCTATAGCTACCTCATCCCCCGTCATTGTTAGAACGAAGCATCTCAAATCGGTGAAATGACTAGGATAGTCCATAATCGACATTATCAACTTTTTCATCCTCATAAAATCTGCAACCTTATCATACCACATGGTTTCCGAATAGAATTTATCAGGAAACATCTCCTAAAATTTTTTCCATGCCATCCCCTCAACTTGGTCGGTCTGAACCATAATTTCCCACCAATGTTTTTCTTTCCCCCTCAGCATATAACCCACTAACATAACTCACTTCTCAACAGGAGTATATAGATGGTTAATAATTGTTTTTATCGACTCTATCCACAACCATACTACTAATACCCCACCCTTTGTGGTAAATATTAGAGGCTCATGTAGTTGAAACGCCTAGGATAGCTCAAACATGCTCAGTGGAACCCACCCTGGGTCTCATTCTATCATCAGCATAAAATATGAAAATGTTCTCACCAAACTACACTCATATATCCCCTTGGTTCACCATGTTCTCTTTCTCCACTATTGTATAAGAATTCTCAGAAACATCCTCAGGTCTCCCAACTGGCACATGTCTTCTAGGTGGAATTTCTCTAAAATGCCAAACACGAGCTATAGAATACAATCATAACGCTTCTATGAGAATGGAAGGGTATAGATAGGATCATCACTTGTGAAAAACAATCCAGTTCATTTACAGTACTCCAAAAATCCCACTCACAACTGGTTCACTACCCTATTCCATCTAACTATGTTCATGAAAAACACAATATCTAACTTTTAGGTTTGAAAGAATTATATTTTACCCCCATTTGAACCATTTTTATATTCCAATTGACCCCTACAAAAAATTATTCTACTTATACTTTTTTATGAAAAACCATTTTCTAATTACTACTAGACATTTTCACTTCCCATTTTTACTCATTCATACCATGTTATTATTCATAATTCATTACTTTTAAGAGATCAAATGAATATTAACATTTACATCCTGAACACCCATCCCATGTGTGTGCCTATCATGATGCACACCGCTTTCCTACATAGGTTTTTATAATGATAAATGAATGCACTACCTTGTACCATTCAGACAAAAAGATAAATATAAAATAAATCATCAAATCACAAAACAAGTACATCATACAGTGGTGAAATATCATCAAATGTAAAATCACACAATAAGAACAAAAATCCCTTTCTTGGGTGACTTGGGGTTTTCCACTGTACATGGGATAGCTACTCCCAATCATGAGCTCCATTCAAACACATGAAACATTCTTAATATCATGTCTACCATCCCCAAATAATAATAAATAGAAAATTACTCCTCTGATGCCACTTTGTAATTTCCCTGACCTGAGTGCCACTAAACATGTGCCCCTAGTTGGGTTGTTACATGACCTCAATCGTTCCTCCCCGTATGACAGAGGTTATCGACAAACAGCGGGGGTCCAATAAGTATTATGGGAAGACAATAACTTCAATAATATAGTGAGTCACAGTAGATAATAATTGAATTTGTGGAAAAATATAACAATCCATAACAATCATAATCACCAAATCTCAAAATGGGTTACAATCATAACAACAATAAATATTCTATGCCATGGTACAATGTCAAGTGACAAAAACAATAGAATTATCACTGTAGAATCCCCAAAATGGTCCAAACACCATGTTTGGAACCTCACCTAACATGCCCCATCTCCAACTCATCTCCCATGAAAAGGGAACTTTCCCTTGTCCTGACCTGCTAGCATGAAATCTACTTGGGTACCCAACAATGCCCTGAGAAGTGTGTGGGTATAAATTATTAGGCAACCACTAATGGGGTCTACAAAATATCCAGAAAGGCAGATAGGGCATGAAAAATATTAATAGAGTAATGTTAAGGTAAAACATTCAATACTCTATCATTATCTATGTTCCTTAAATTTATCCCACCAATTAACCCATGTTTATTACTAAAACATTTTATTTACCATGTAACCCTTTTCAGGTGTTCAATGGTTTTGGCATGATCAAAGTTATCAACATGTGGGAATCTAATGATTCTTTTCTCAACATGAATCATTTGACAAAAAATCCCAATATCCTTACCTCAAAGCCTCAGTATAGGTGGAATGCACCCGTTAGGGGAACATAACCTTGTCCCCTTCCCTAACCCATGCATTTAGGGGATGAGCTAAAACCTCAGTCCAACTAAAACTGTGGGCGTTGAACCTCAAGTAAATAACCCACTCTACAGAGCCATGTGAACATGTTTATTTATCATTCACCACAAATCACCATATCATAAAATCATATCCCACTTCATTTTCATCATATAAATAATATCAATAAATGGAAAAATAACATTATTTCCTCAATCCATTAACACATTCACAATTTTAATTTGTTAACCATTTAGCTCCATTTCCCATTTCCCATGCCTATCTCACAATGAATATTCAAATATAATCTAGTAACCTAGAATTTACCATTGATCTATTTAGTAATAATAATGTATTAATAAAGGTATTTTTTTTCATTCCCAATGAACTTACACTACATAGTTAATTTTATGTCTAGAAAATTTCGGCACACCCCACGGGTGGCCCTAATTTTGTCTAGCCATCCTCCCTTCATCCCATTAGGATAAAGAGGGGTTAATTTAACCATTTGGATACTCATTACCACAAATTATGACAAACCACCCAAAACACATCAAAAGATGGTATTAATAATAACCTTGCATGCACAAATCTACACAAAACCCAAAGGATGTAACTTATAGACCACTAACATTGAATACTTTAGAGAACACACTCCAAACCAAAGCCTTAGGTCCCGAGTCAACACCCATTCTAAGCCTCAACATATATCTCATCCAAAATGAGTAGTTTGAGAGATTTAATTGGAAATCACAGAAAATACAAGACCAAAAATGGAAAAGAGAGAGGAGTAGAAAATTAGACTCCCCCGGATCTTTGATTCGCATCCAAAGGAACCCAAAAAAAACAATAATTAAAGGAGGTTATTCCATGGGATATCTTGGTCCCCTTGGTTTATTCTTAAGGCTATAAAGGAGGAGGGGGAAGAAAATATAGAGTGAGTAATAAAATATTGGAGTGTCATTTTTGTATATTTGTAATGGATTCTTGGCCACAAACTTTTCCCACATAGTTTTAAAAATCTTGCTCGAACCTTTCATATTCATATACACCAACAGAGCCCCTCACTTCATTTACCCACCAGGTTTTCCAAACCATGTGAAAACCGTGCGGAGGATACCATCTGAAATGCTTCCTCTTGAAAGGTATACATTGGTTGCCGGCATGGTTAGCACTAACCATACGCAGTACATGGGGCTTTCCCAAAAACTAATTTCCCAAATTTTTCTTGACTCATACCCCCATAACACACTTGAGCCTCATTAAAGACTTTTTAAAGTACATAATTGACCGAATTAAAAGGATTAAATTGAAACGTTAATAAAACATACCTTATGGGGAAATCATGGATCTTTCACACGGATCCAAGATGATATCATTGACCCTATACAGAATAGAAAATGAGTGAGTTGGATGAACTAAAAAATAACTCCATGTTCTTTTAGAGAAGTTGTTTATTTGGAGAAAATATTCTCTTTAGGGAGAAAATTATGTCTTTGTAATGAATAATGATGGATCAATGTGGATCTTTATTAATTATACAGAACATAATGCTATCACATTGAAAATTAGTAGCTTATTCCAAGGATTATTTATTTATTTAAAAAGTGTCATGGGATTCAATTCTTCGTCGATATTGATCTTCGATCAGGTTATCATTAATTTAGGGTGATGCAATATGATATTCCAACAACTACATTTTGAACATTTTATGTGAATTATGATTATGTTCTTTTTCCATTATTCATGACTAATGGTCCATCTATTTTTATGGATTGGATGTAAAGAGTATTTAAAGACTACCTTGATAACATTAATGAAGTGATTACTAATTATATAATGATATATTATAAAATTTGGGAGAATTATAAGATTATTTAAGGGTTATATTAAAAACTCTGAGGTATGAGATACTATTTGGAATGTTCAGACAATGATAATTTTTTGTTACAATGGTTTTTTTTCATTAAGGATCATTTTAAGCAATGAAGGAATATGAATTACCCATTATAAGACAAGGATTTTACAGGATTGTTTTCATCCTACAACTTGAAATAAGATTTATTGTTTACTTTTACTTGAAGGAAATTATAAGATTTCTTTAAAAAAATTCAATACATTCAAATCCATTAAAAAATATAACATGACATGTGGGAAAGTTCTTATGGACAAAATACTATGATGAACATTTCCGATAGATACATAAATATTGTGTGTTGAAACTATCTTATCTCTACCATCTATCAAATAACTATTCATTATTTTTATTGATAAATCTCTAATAGGTATTCAATAAATCCTTATGAAAAATGACAAGGTGATTGAGTATATATCATTATGTTTGAAGCCTCATGAGAGTAATTATTATATGAATGACCTATAACTTTCTATGGTTATCATTATAAGAATATATATAGTATATTGGTTTATATGGAATATGGGATATATAAAAATGAATGAAAATCATAATGTACATTTTTAAACAGAAGGATTTAAAAAATATACATGGGATATAGTTGAAATTTTTGAATATATATGATCATTGAATTAATTATATTTCTAGAAGATAAAACAATGTAACTGATGCATTATGCAGGAAAGACACATTTGTGAAGAAATGGTGATTATTCAAGGATTTCCTTTGATCAATTTCCCAGTAAATCAAGTAACGGGAATCATAATTGAAGGGGAATAAAAAAACAATACAAAATGGTTTATCAACAATAATTACTTGGAAATATCAACTATGATCAATGATATTATCCATTGTTTCAGAAGAAGATATAGGATGGGAACAATGGGAAGTTTTCTAAGTTGAATATTAATAATGAAGGTGTACTAAAATTTCATACATTGATATGTGTACCATATATTGATTAAATAAAGTAGTAGATGATAGATAAAGATCCCAATTATAAATTATCTATGAATCCTAGAAACAATAATATGTATAGAGACCATCATGATAATTAAATGATGGATACCGTGAAAAGGTAAATTCATGACATTACTACAAGTTACCTGATGCATCAACATTTGATGAAGAGTGAGAAATTCATGAATGGGTATTACAACCACTACCAAAAAAATCATTTAAGTGGGACAACATCACAATGGATTAATTTACTAGCTTCTTAAGGCCATCCAAAAAAAATAGTGACATTTGGGTTATAGTGGATCATGTCACCAAGACTACCAATTTTATTACAAGTTGCGAAGATTTTTTCTCTTGATGAAAATCCAAGGATTTAGGTAATTGATGTTTTGAGGATTCATGGAGTTCCACATTATATTTTAACTGATCATGATCCAATGTTTACACAAAAATTATAGAGAAAAATTCAATATAATCTAAATACATAATTGAATTTTTGAGTGGCATATCACCCACAAACTAATATCCAATATGAATGGTCTATTCAGACAGAGAAAAATATTCTGAGAAAATGTAAAATGTTATTTAATTAAGGAAGGGATAAACATCTCCCACTAGACATGGTATCATAAAACACAATCAAATATTTTAGTATTCTGATGGCACCCTATGAATCTCTATATGTGACATGATTTAGTAATCGTACTTTTTGGATGAATATAGTGATAGAAATATTATTGGTCATGATCTTGTGCATGTGATAACATAAAATGGCCATTCTATCCAATGACAGATAAATGATACACAAGGTCGGTATAATAGCATTGTTTTCTAACATTGAATAGACAAGGTGTATGATGATTGAGAAAAATGCTAACGTAAAATTTAACCAATGGAAGATAGTCAGGTAGTTTGGGAAATATTGATTGTTAGCCCCATGTAAATTGGCCCTCATGAAATCCTTGATCGCATAAGATAAGAGGTATATCAGCTACTAGTTCCCCCAATCATAGATCAAGTACATAATTTTCTTCCACATATCAATGTTGAATATGTACTTACTTGGCCTTAAACCTATGCAAAATCCTATGGTGATATAAATAGAACATGACCCCAATTATGAGGATAAGCTAGAGGAGAACATAGACAATAAATAGATGGTTCAATGAAATAAGACTTCCGACAACATCAATGTGTTGTAGAAGAATTTAAAATATGAATAAGTAATGAGATTACAAGAGAGAAAATAAGACAAAATTACCCACACCTTATATCAACCATGGGAATGGTTAGATTTTTTTGTGAAGAAATTTATTATGGGGGAAAAATGTATCCACCTGAATGATTTGAATGATGATTTTTTCATAAAAATGTATGTTTAAAAAAAATACCACATTAATATTTATGGGAGTATAAATTGAAACTTGAATGTGTGTTTTTTGAATGTTATTTCACCATAGGTAAATTATGATCATTTTTTAATATGACTATTTGGAAATATACTTCTGATAATAAATTTTACATTATCATTAGAGTTTATTAGTAAATTATATACAAAAAGTAGAATTGATGGACTTAACCAGTATTTTTTACGATTTGAATACCATACATCATAACTTTGGGTGGAGGCATCGTCACTATATATGTTATACTCTGGACCAAGAACAAACTAAACATAAACAAGGGAATAATTAATGAAATCTTTTATGAGAGATATTCAAGCTAGTGAAGATAACCACTTGATCGACACTAGGCAATGTACTATACCAAAATACCACCATTGTAAACAATGATCATATGGCATATGTTGGTGTAATAAATTTTAATGAGTTAAGGACCTAATTACATAAAAGTAGAATTATTTTTTATAAATAAAAAAATTTCTCTCAATTTTGTTTTAACAATATTTTTTCTTAGTACATTTATATACAATTTGATACATTCATTTTTACTAATAGAAATGTTAATTATGAAGAATAACATGGTAATTATTATAATAAATTTGGTAATTATGAATAACTCTATTTTTATTTAATTATTATTGTTATAACTAATATTTTTAATAAAAAATTAATAATTTTTTTTGAATTATCAGAAATTTTACTATGAATTTGTTTTCAACTGTTATTTTTATAAAATATTGTTTTTTATAATTAAAAGATAAATTATAATATTATGGTATTTATTATGATTAAATAAATTTTTTCTTTGATATCAACAAATCATAATTAAATTGTAGTGAATTTATAAGAATTTTCAAAATATTTTTTTTCATTGAATTATAAAATTGGAGTTTTAGTTTTTCGGTATGTTTAATGACATTAAAATTATGTCATATTGATTTAGTAATTATTTTACCATAATATAAAACTCAAATTATTTAATTTTATTAATATCATGTATTTTAATAGATATTAATTTTTTTCTAAATATTTAGTTTACATTCCCTATTCTAATATATAATTACTATAATAAGAAATGATAATTTAAGGAAACATTACTTTTTCAATCCAAAATAACTAATTCACAATTATGGTCACCCATTTTGGGAAATAATTATATAAAATATGATCCATGTCAAATACCATGGTCCAAAAAAATATTAGATGCCATTTTTTTAATTACCACTATAAAGGTGCCCAATGCCATTATTTATAACTTCAAAGACAAATCCCACACCTTTTTTTATCAATAACCACCCATTTTCCATTTCCATTCATCAATTTTTTTCTCCATGGATATATAATTGTTTAACTCCTAGGGAGTCCTCCCATTGTTTCTTCAAACCACCATGGTCCCAATATTTGTGTTTTAGGAAGTACTCTTCGAGGTGAAGGAAATATAAACTTCTCTTTCATCTTTAAAATTCCATTTTTTATGTTCAATTTCCTTCCAAATTTAAAAATGTGTTATTATATCCAATTTTATAATTTCATTACATCTATATTATATCTTATTATTTGGATATCCATTCTTTTATCCATTTACAATTTTATAAAATAATGCCTTTTTCCTTCCAATTTTACATCTCAAAATTTCACTCTTCCCATAATATTTTTTTTATTTTCATTTTGTGAATACCTAAAACTATTAATCATTTTGGGGTATTAAAAAGAATGGAAATATTATTTATCTGATTCTATTAATGTCATAAATAAAACCCTCATTCCTTTTTTCCTACTTATAAATGACAAAATGATAATTTTTAAGGGAATTTTAATATTTCATGATTTTGATATGAACAAAATTTCTGTTATTATTTACAAGTTATTTATAAATTTTTTTTCTTTATATAGTGATGTAATAATTTAATTCATTAACATTTCAAAAAAACTTCATAATACATAAAACATTATACAAACAGTTGCCAAATGACTGTACATGTATAGTACGTTTGGAAACATGGGAACCTAAACACTAGTGCATAAGTTATCAATATTATATCCCACTAGGTTATTCGTGAATAATACCCTTCATAGAAACATCAAATATAACAAAAATCTCAAAATCGTGGGCGGGAAAAATAATATGGGGTGATCTCTAATTCTTAGTAAGGGTAAACATGGGAGATATGTATGAAAAATCATTTACATAAGGTAATGATAAAAATATCATGAAAATAGAAGATCATAACCTATATCAAAGATCATAAAAATTTATCTGAGAATTAGCTATTTAATATTATAAGAAAAAAATCATAATAAAATAGATAATAGAATCTATAAAAGAATAAAATTTGACAAAAATTGGGAATTATGGAAAAAATATATTCCTATAATATTATTTCTATAGTAGAGGAGTCATCACTGATAAGATCATATGACTAGTATACGTCCCATACCCATAACATCATAGTAGTAATGGTTCATTCCCAAGGCAATGTTACTTGAATTAGTTCACTCTTAATACCATTTTGGTAGTCAAGGATGACTCCAATGGACATATTAGTACTAAAATGTTAATCCTAAGACCATCCTAGTCTATCTAATGAGATATAAATCATTAACAAATGCATTGGAAATATATATAGGTCCCACCCATATCATAATTAAATCATACATACATGTTCAAAAGATCATTAAAAATTTGTTCATAACACCTAAATGGAAATTAGTTTCATAAATATTATATTATATAGTAACATATGGAAAACGATACATGTTTCATAATCCATTAATAAAAATAATATCCCGCGAAAAGTAGTGGGTTTCAAATCCATAAATCTCATGAAAGGGAATATATTTTCCTAGATATCACTCTTTAAAATAATACACCATTAATTGAAATATAATGAATATAAATATTTAATAATATAACAATTAATGTAATAGTAACACCAATGTATTTAATCTCATATAAGAAATAATTTTGAGATATCTTTTATTAAAATTTGATGAGGAAAATGTCCATTATGCATTGAAAAAAGCTTCTTAAAACATAAATCTATTTTGAAAACCTTTTTCAGCGAAAATATATTTGAAAATTTATATAAAAATATTTTAAAAGGATAATAAATTTTTATAATCTATTTTCATTGTAAAATGAATTAATGGATAATTTGAAAACATTTTCTAAAACATTTACGAAAATATGATATTTGAAATTAAACTTATTTCATATCAAAGAGAAAAATAAAGTTTGATATTTATTCAGAACATATTTTTAATTGTATTAATTAAAAATGAGCATAAAAATGGAATAATTCATGGATTTATTATGATTATATATATTATAAGGAATAATCAGAGTGTTCATGGAAGGTGGATGGAAGCATTTCATCAATGGAAGTATAATCATTAACAAACTCGAAATGTAATGATATTTTTTGAATTAACTCTTACTACATGGTAACACTGTATTTGTAATATTCATGTATAAAATTAAAATTAGCTGAATCTTATATTTTAAATAAAATTATTATATTCATGTTATAAAATTAAATATGTATGTATATAAACCATTGAAATGAATTTAGGTCCAAATTAAAATAGGATTATCAAAAGAAGAAAACTGAGACCAAACAATATTACCGATTATTTATCTTTTTAAACATAATCCTAATAAAACAAGAGATCATAAAATAGATATTTAAATAACAATAAATTTAATCATAAAAACATATAATAAATTAATGGTATGTAAATAAGCTACAAAAATTAAGTGAGTTTTGAATATGGAACATATCTTACAGAAATAAAAAGATTTGATGAAATTTCTCTTACCCTGTGTCTTGAATCATTAGAAATCATAAATCCTTCATGCATAACAAATGTAAAATTATTTTACCGATTTTACAGAATCATAATATTATATATATTTCAATATATAGTTTATTATTACTTTATATTATCGATTTTCAACAATTCTATGTTATGGTTTCACATCAGGTCAAATCTACTTCATTCATTTCATGTGTCTTAATCTGTTATATCTTTAGTCCTTATAATAATATTATTAAATATAATATATAAATAATGATATAAATATAATTAATATTTGTACTATTTTTTCATAATAATCCATAGGATATAGATTTATAAAATTTAATACGCTGTTCATGGAGACGTTTGGTCGTATGTACTCATGAAAATTGTTTCTGTTTTATTATCATATTGGAAGAAACATGATAAATGATATATATTTATATAACAATATAAGGTTTTTATTATTGTATAATATATATATATATCATATGATTTCCCTAAACCCATCCTTAGTAAATTACTTGTAGTGTTTGAACTAAACACATCACATTGAGGGGGTGGTAGTCCACACACCGTCAAATAAAATTATCGTATTTACTCTAAAGGGAATGTTTAAGGATATGTGTTGTAAAACGATTAAATAAGAATATGGTAATATTAAATATAATTTATAACATATATATACATATTTTCCATTGTTAATTCCACCAATAGTTGTGGTTAAATAAATGGATACAATTCATTGTTTTATGAGGTGGTAGTTCTCCATACACATGAACAGAATGTTAGTTACACATAATATAGATATATATGTATATGTAGTTCCAAACCATACTTTTAAATCAACTTAGTATATTTGAGATAATATATATTGATACAATAATTTAATAATAATATTTTAGTTGGTGGAGTACTTAAAATTGAATAAATGTTCTTGAGGGAGGCTGTTACCTCTTATTTAAGAAAATTCATTTATTTCTAACAAAAGTGATTACGTGTATTTCTTTATTCCCAAATATAGGATTAATGTATTAAAAGAAGTATTTTGATGAGATATTTTGTTATATTTTTTTATCATAAGTGTTTGGAGTGGTGTGATATTATGAGAGGAGAGGAGTCCATTTTATAGTGGAGGAGGGGTGACACTCATGTAATATTTTGACAACAGAAACCCATACCCAGCTTTCACATGCCATGTGGAATGAATAATGGTACACAGTTGATAAATGTGATCATACGGTATCTATAAGTATTAAAATTTTTTTTATTAAAATATTCTAGTTCAATTAAGCACTTACGTTTATGGTATAGTCTTCGGGTAAGTATAATTTTAACTTAATCGATACAATAATTTTAATAACCTTAAAAAATAAATTTGGTTAAATTTTGTTTAGAAATATTAGATTATATCAACTATTATGATTGTAAATATGGAATCTATTTTTCCTAATTCTACGAACAGAAATGGGAAAAAATTAATTGCAATTTTAACCCGAAGATGGGTTGTTAATTATGGTTTTTAATGTAAAAATGTTCAAATGTTATCTTTGTTTTTATATTCAATTCCAAGGTGGAATTTATAAAAATTAAACACATTGGATAGATTAATAAAAATAACATCTAATTACACATTGAAACTTATTATAAAAATTAACCTTATAAAAAAATCATATTAAAAGGATGTTTTGAATTAATGTCCAGCATATTTCACTAATCCCGTAAAAAATATGTTTCTGAGAAAAATCCAAAAAAATCACACTATGATAATTTTATAATTCTAAATTCAAAAATAATTTTAATTTTAACAAATTAAATTGCATAAATATTTATACTACAATTTTATTATTTTTCATAGGTGGACATGAAAAGAAACACCTTTGGGAAAATATTATTTTTAAACATATAAAGACATGGGCAATAATTATATCATTCATTATTAATTTTTTTTATATATAAAAACATTATAATAATTTTTCAATTTATTTAATACTATTTTTATTAGTATATTTAAGGGAATGATTATATTTTCATCATTTCGATAATTATAAAAAGAAGTTCTGTTTTGTAAAAACTCAGTGTTGTGTGTAACGTATACCACATCAATGTAGAATTTCAGGGACACAAATTATGTCTTGCCTATGAGAACTAAAAATTTGTTGTTTTATGTAAAGAATTATAAGTTGATGTTGCATTAAATTTATTCTAATTTGATTCTAGGTGTATGTAATGTTCTATATAGTTCAATGCATGATATCAATTAAAATTTAATCTATTGTATAAAAAAGGTCCATAAAAGTATGTGGTGTTACATTCTAAACCCCATTAAATGAAATTATACCTCTTAATTATTAATTATGTTTAATAAAATGTTGATAATATTGCTTCGTCATGTCCAAAACATCCCATGTATCTTTCTCTATCTCGTGGTTCCCCCATTGAAATTTGGCTAGGTGTGTGGCCTTGTTTTGTTTAAAATTATCTGATGGGTCCAAAATTCCAAGTGGATATTCATAATATTAAATATCCTTCTCCAGTGGTCTGACCATTGATTTTAGTACATATGATTTTTCCGGTAATTACTTCAGTAGATGTGTACAAGGACATAATCGATGACTTTAGTTAAAATTGGGGGAAGTGCTATGTGACAGGCTATCATCCAGATACAAATAAAAATCTCAATGGGATCAATATACTGAGGTCATAGATTCTATTTCTTCCCAAATATCATAATGTTCTTCTAGGGAGGGATTCATAAAATTCCATGATTAACTAAAATCAAATTCTATATCACCTCATTGGTTGTCGTCATACCTATACATCCAACTTTGTGAATCCATGATATACTACTAAATGTTTTTATCCTTATCAACAATTTTATCTGGAAAAAAAGTCCTAGTATATTTATTTATCCAACTTCATCCCATCATGTTGGTGATCTACATTTATTCCTATACTGGACATTAGATACAAATATGATAGAATTTAATGTTGTTCTCCCTGGAACCATAATACTTTTTAATGAAAATCTTATAAGTATTATAGAAGGATATGTATTATCTAATAGCGAGGAATATTACTTACATAGTTAGGAGACTGACTACCTTTCTTGTAATAGTAAACCATTTAGAGGGTTTTTTAGTCCAATGAAAAAATTCCTTATGATGTTCGCCAATTTCCATTATGCTATGGGTAATTGATGAAAAATTCCCTTTGATTTTTTTTACACATAATTAACATTATATAAGTCCATGATCTGATATGAAAACTATTTGATAACATCCATAATTACATCCCACCATAATTACACTCTCAAGTCCATATGAATCATCACACTTCTAAGATGAAAACAGAATGATGAATTATTCACATCTTCTGATAGCTCCATATTTAATTCTGTTATGTATGAATCAGATGGATGATTCCTAAACAATATCATACCATCATGATTAGTGTAAAAGGTAGGAATATTTAAAACATCCATTCATAGCTCTATATATTTCTTTTTCAACTCTGTAATCATTACATGGATAAAGAGATAAAAATATATTTGAGAAAGATAAGATATTTCCCCTTTGTTATTGATTTTTAGATCAATCCTATGCAGGCATGAAAATATTTTATGTTTTGTGGTCAACATATTTGATAATATAGAATGATCCTTTTTTAATCAGGGCATCACCCAAATTATTCTCTTACCCATGGTTGTAATGAATTTACTAGTCATATTCCGTTATCAAATTTATCAATTTTCTCTTGTTCCATTTTCACCTCATTCTATGTGAAAATATATTTCATATTATTATGATGGGTATATATATCTCATTTTTCTTATTAATTTTTATTCCGCGATATATTTATAATATAATCTCCGCTATCAACTCATATTCATTTGGTAGGTAATGTTTCTCAAGATTCATTAACTACCACGAGGCTTAAGTGATAACAATGTTATTCTACATAAGACAACATCCCAATGCCATCTTGGATGGATTTCTATATATTAAAAACCACTATCAACTAAATTTTAATGTAAGAATATATTCAATAGTTATGCTTATTTTACGGTCCATGAAATGTAACACACATTAATTTATCCAAAGGAACATTACACCCTTAAGAGTTAACATGGTCATTTGATTAGATAATTATGAGAAATTTACAATAAATAGTTGATAATATCTAGAAAAACCATGAAATATATGGATCCACATCACCTTTTTTGGTCTATGATATAATTGTAAAATCCTCCATCTTTGATGGATCTACTATTATACTATCCCATTTAGATTATGTGACCCAAAAATATGAATCATTTCGAATCCAAAATTCACAATTTGTAATTTTTTCACATAGTTTCTCATTCCTTAGGGTGTTTAGTAAAATTACAATGTGATCTTGATTCACATTCATTATCTTTGAATATATAATAATAAAATCTATAAATACTACCACGAACTAATTGAGGAAATCCCATAAAATAGTATTAATAAAATACAAAAATATAACTGGTTCATAAGTAATACCAAGATATCCCACAAGATATTCATTATTTCCATTCCATGTATGGAATGTATTGTTGGATATATACTTTATATTGAACCTCAATTGATAATATCCATAGTAATGTTAAATATTTTGGAAGTATTTATCTATATACTTTTGATCAAACAAGTCATCAATATAGTGATGTTGATATTTTTTCATGATTTTAATCATAAATCTAAACAATCATTATATTATCACATTGATAAATATTTTTTCTCCACAAAGACGAAACGTGCACCCCACGTTGACACATTTGAAAAAATTATACCATTTCCTTGATTTCATTGGAGTGGTTTCATCATTTCATAAAAATCAATCCAGTCCATTCTATAAGGAGTATTTGAAATTTGTGGGGAACCAGGTATATGTTCTACTAAGTACTCAACTTCTTGTTTTGATGGATGTCCATGAAACCATTCAGGAAATACAACCACAAATTCTTAAAAAATAAGAATATCATTGATTTCAATTTTATCCAAAACCATTTTTAATAAAAAAATAATTTTTGAATTGGAATTAAGACCCATAGTATGGAAGAAATATTTATAGGAGGTTAATTGTTATCATCACATTGAGGTGGGATTTATGAATATGTTTGAAATATCAAATGAAAATTACCATCCTCATGAATTGATATGGGGCTCTTGTAGATAAAGACAATCCCGGCATATGGTGACAATAAATTCATCCAAAGGAATAATTGAATGATTTTGTAGAAACCCATTCCCGCAATCATCAAACAGAGAGGAATCATAAACATGGGATGTAATCATCATACCATCAGGGGTTTTTATTTTAAATTCCCAAAAAAATGTTTTCATGGAATAATAAAACACATAGAAAATTATTTAAACATATTACATTGGTATGATTGAAAATCAAAAATGTCCAAACAATTCTAGATTGGATAGTAATCCATCCTTTCATCATATAATTATCTCACCCATCATCAAAAATAAAAATTTCATGGGAGTTCCTCTTTTCCCTCCACATTAATGGTTTTGTTCAACTATCATATTCATCATTTCTTGGGTTTTGGAACTGTATTGTTTAATTCTCATTATCAATACAATTGAAAAATTTAATCATGGGATGTGCATTTTAAGTCTCATTTACTCTATTTCCACCATTTTATAAATTATTCCCATAAAAATGGATGTCAAATTTCCAATAGCCTTTTCTTCCACTCAAAAAAAAAATTATTAGAACCCTTATGGAAATTTCATCAATGTTTTTGCCACACATAGTGCATAAATGAAACATCACATTCGTTTCTTCATGGTTTTTAGATTTTCCTTCAATCTCTATAATCCTTTTATTGTAAAAATCATGATAATGATAAATAACTTTATCATCCATTTAAACCTTTATTTAAGAATCAAAAGTATTCTTGTCAAATCTAATGTATCTTATGGCCAATTTCCTTCTTAGACTTATATTTAAGCCACTATATAATCTTTGAATATTAAATTAGGGTTAGATGATAATTGAAGATTCATACCTCACATGTCTCATGAAATTATCCTCAAATGTACCAACATATTTCTCAAAAATTGTCAAAATATGAAGGAACTCATTCACCACATTTGATATAGAATTTTTAGGAATGTTCATTTTGAAAATAAATTGATGAAATCGTCTCAATCTAAGGAATCAATTTCATATTACGTCCTTATATTCTTAATCTTAGTCCAGTAGTGGTTTTGTTTTCTATCAAACAGATAAGAGGAAGAAAAACATTCCCAATCTCTGAACACTAGTGAACAAAGATAATATTTTCAGTATTACTAATCCAATTTTCAAAAGAAAAGTAGACAATAAGACCCTCCTAATGAAGGAGGATGTTTCCATATAAGAGAATTAACAATATTGTTGTCCCCTCCTTTTCTCATTAGTAAGTCCACCATTATTCAAAGATTGGAAAATATATTATAGGGTAAAAATAAGGTTTTTAATTATGTCTCACATAGAATCATGTTTCTCAGGAGGAAAATAATTCAATTTTTCATCACAACCTCCATTTATTTGGTTCTTTTTTTGTTGTAGCCATTGACTGAAACCAACTGCATAGAGTAAGAATCATTTTCCACAATGATGAACCACATTATCATTAGAAGTAACTTATTGTATGTGTAAATTATAACCCCTTACATAATAAATTGAACTTAATGATTATCCAATGTTATTCATAGAAAACTAATTTTTAAATTATCCATGATGACTCATGACTATTTTGTGAGTTTTAAAATAAAATCCCCTGGGAGGGTCGAATTTGGTGTGCAACATTGCCCATTTTCGTGTACCAGATTACACCATGTCATGCTTGAAAAATATTATTTGAGTTTTCACCTATAGGTAAATATATGCTAGTGCCACATCCACATGTAGTATCTTGATATGGATTTATTTCTAGAAAACCATTCACATAATTCTATACCAAAATTCTATTAAATTTTATTATATTAATCCAAATAGTTAGACGTATTCTATAGAAATGTCCCTATATTTTTAACTAATATTTTCTCATCCAAATTTAAAATGGTTATATAATTATTTTTTCTGATAATAACTATAGAAACACTCTCTTTTTATACATTAAAATTACATTACATATGAGTGATACATATACAATCATATTAATATACCCTAAAGATCCTACTTGTATAGTTCTTTTGGAAACATGGAATCATAAAAACAACTATATAATTAAGAAAAACGACTTTTAGCGAGGTTCTTTTTGACAAGAACCATTCATAAACACATCAAACATAAAATATAACATCCTAACATGGGAAAGGAAACATAAAAAGGGGTGATCTCGGATGCTCACTAATTGTGAACAAGGGAGTTATATAAGCATTATCATTACCATTAGGGTATGTGAACAATATCATTAAAATATAATATCATTCACATCATATAAATGATCATATACATGAATCATTGTAAAAATATTGGTAGTTCATAAGAAATTAATCATATGAAAAAAAAGAACATAAGTAATGGAAGAATAAATTTTGAATAAAACATTGATATATTGAAAAAAATAAAAATAAAATATGTTTTACATATTATTCAAAGAATCAATTGCAATTTCATCATAGTATAATCGGATCACTCCCCATACCATCTGGTTAGTCTTTGATCAATCTCATAGTCATCATAGTACAATAAGTTCACTCTTTATACCATCTTCACAATCATGGTTCAATACCAAGGCCATCCATGTATCCATTTTTACCCCCAATACCATCATAGTATATATCTAATGTTATGAATATTTACCCAATAAATTGGTTGGAGATATAGATCCACCCAATTGATAATTAAATCATCCATACATGTTCTAAAATATAATGAAAAATTATACCATAGACCATGGAAATAAATTTTCATCACAATCATGAAATCAAATAACATTCTATTGAAATAAATTATAGGTTTCATAATCCTTTAATTAAAATAGTAAACAGTGAAATGAAGAAGGTTTAAAAAAATGTACACCTAAAATAGAAATATGTTTCATGAATATCATTCCATCAAATCCGATTACATTATTCAGAATAATAAAAATTCAAATATTGAATAATATTTCTAGAATGGATTATGTAACACCAATGGATTTCATCTTAGATGGGAAATATTTTTTTATATATCCATTAAAAAAATTGTTGATGAAATCATTTGTCCATAATTGAAAACTCATTTTATAACATTAAATATTTTAAAAAATCATTTTAAAAAAATTAGAAAACATATATATATATATATATATATATATATTTGAACAATAATAAATTTATAAAATGTTTTTTCTATAAAAATAATCTTCATGAATCGTTTAAAAGTAATAAAAATAATATTTTAAATCATGATTTTTGAAATAAAACATATTTATGAATGATGAAATAAATACAGTAGTTTTATTCTAAAAACATTTTGTTAATTATATTATGTAACAATGTGTCATGACCCACCTTCACCAAGATGAGGGAAGAGACATCAGATTGTGAGACCCTTCCTTCTTCATGTTTAAGGAGAGATAATGACCCCAAGACCCACCTTCAATAGGTATCCGAGTGTGGAATAGCACCAAGGGTATAGAATCACACACAATATTGAAGGCATTACCCTCATTTTCATTTTGATAGTATCCAAAGATAAGAATAATTCCCAATAACACCAAAAGTGGATGTACATGTAAAGCCAAAACAACCCATTCCCATATGCGTGTTTCAAAATTAAGGCTACAAAAGTACAAGAAAACCCCAAAGGAAAGTACCAAGAAAAGAAATAGAAACACCAACCGTCCCAATGTCCGAACTAGTATGATCATGCACGATTTCTGAAGTCCTCCTAGAAACCTAAAAGAAATTTTGTATACGTAGGGTGAGCATACAGATATAATCAATAGGGAAAACCAAAATCTCTCGTACACCAGTGGAGAGGCATTCTAATGACCCGTGAGAAACCGAGATAACCATAACACCTTACAAGGAAGACTATCCACCCAAGACTCACCAAGGCACACTTCTCAAATATTTCAAATCATGTAATGTAATAGTAATAGAACATCGATATTTGCATAACCTGCACCACTTTACCACTAGTTATTGAAGACATCATACACATCAAACCTCTCCAACCAGTCTCCCTGCATTCCCACTGCAATACCCCTACCCACACACAACTAGGTTACCAAAACCACATGTCCCTCCATCAAACACCTGGGCCACCTCCAAAACACATCCCTCCCTCAATAAAATGGGCCATAACAAATAATGCCACACCAGAAGACACCTGTACGTCATCCTGAAAACACTTGGGAAACAACATACCCGCACACACCTAGGACAACCAACAAAACCACCCCAACTGAATAATCATGGGTATAATGGACCACATGCCATCAAATCCTACCCAAAAGATCTTGGGCTACTCGGTAAAGGGATCATAAATGAGCTAATAACCAGCCACTCATAGGAGTGTTGGGAAAAACACCCTCCCCCATGAAATGGGGGTGTTCAGCATGAAATGGTCGACATGGAAGGTGAGATAATTAGAAACATAAGAACAACAATTATATGTATAGGTAACAAGAAATCATACCAACCTATGGGTTCCAAAACCAAACTAATCACAAACACCCTCTTTACTATTCTTTCAAAAAAATAACTCCACCCACTGCCAATTAACAACTCATTCCTAGATCCAATTCCCCATTGAACTGCTCTTGTTTTCTTGTTCAATTGATTCCATTTATGAATCTTATTCACTATTGGTCAACTAATAGGCAGAGCCACATGCCAGGGAAAGAGGAAACAACCAGACAACAATTTAAGCATTCTTTCCCGGTTCTCTTGTAAAGTCACATCAACATAAGGGAACCATGAGATCCCTCAAAGTACTGGAACCAAACTAAGCCCCAAGGTACAGTCGTAAAATGCCTTAGTTCCACCAACAATTGCAATAACAAAAGATCCCATCCCTATCCATATCACGCCATAAGCGTTGAACAAACACACATACCACCATGACAGAGCAAGGAAGTTTCCAAATTCAAGAACCTAATTCATTTCATTTTCCCCCCTTTCTGTTTGGTTAACCAGGGTTATCACACAAGGATTTTTTTTCACTGGGCATTCATTTAATCTGCTGAGTTTACATGATTAACCAATTTTCATGTTAAAACATTTATTCAAATAATTTATCCAGCAAAAAATAGAGGTTCATTAGTGCAAATGAAAAGACCACCAACGACCCTGATTTTCAGTGGGAACAATCCCGTACAATTCACAACGCATAATTAAGGATAAGAGAACAGGAGAAACATTGGCCACACCCACCCTTCATTTTTAAAGGTCAATTTATTATTTTCATTAAGTTTCATATGATCAATCCCCAAATAAAAATTACCATACCAACCCTTCATGATGAAAAGTAAAATAGAGACGAAGGAAAAATCTCTACCTGGATGACCACCAATCGATGTTTCTCGTCCTTATGCCAAGAGCTGGTGATGCGGGACTTGTAGGGAAAGAGATCAAAAGATTCCGAGAATGAGTTGGAAAGCTCCATTATATGTGCACCAATTGCCTTGGGAAGGGGGGCTCCAAACACATAGCAGAAAAAAGGAGACTGACCAAGAAGGATAAGAATAAATTCTAACGCGATATAAGATGAGATCCGATTGTTATGGGATATGGAATTTTGAACAATTTTGAAGTCAGATCATGGTTTCCCACACGGTTGGGTGGTTACACACGGTGGAATAAATTGTAATTTAATAATTATCCTTAGAGAGGTGGCCATAACAGCTGTTCATTTAAACGGTTTTTGTTAAATCACGAAACAGGGGAAGAACTGGAATTATGAGGAAAGGGTATAACACCGAGGAAAAGCCACATGTTTGTAATGATAAGGGTCTCCCAACTCTTGGGGGATTTTAGATATTATTTATGGGCTTTAAATGACTTTTAAAGGGGGAGTTAAATAATTTTATGTCGAAGGACACTGTGTGGGAGTAGAAAATGATGGGAACTGGAAAAAAAATGATGACCACATGGTGAGGACATGGTTCCACCATCTTAGTGCCACCATCACGGGGACACCCTCACGGGGCCACCGTCATGGTGCAACCGTCACGGGGCCACCGTCAAGGTTCCACCCTCACGACGACACAATCACAAGGCCACCCTCACGGTGCCACCGTCACGGTGCCACCGTCACGGCGCCACTGTCACGGTCTCCCCCTCACGGTTCCACCTTCACGATGTCACCCTCACGATGCCGTGACTGGTTCCACCTTTTTGGTGGAACCATTTTATGGAACCATGTTTTGTAAAAGTACTGGACCAGGGGGGCCCAAGACGTTACATCAGATTCCTCTGAAACAACTCTTACCCTCTCTAATTAAAACAATAATAGATTAAAGGACATGGGTGTGAACTTCCACCTCGAAGATACCTCTCAAGAGTAAATGTCATCAATATTTTCAAAGAAAATGGATATACTAAAGCTCCTCTCCCCCAAGTAAACTCAACAATATTCAAGGGCCATACCATCCATAAGGATAAGAGAGTTCCGTCTTCCATATCAATAAACTATCCACATTGGGAGACACTGACTCGGCTGCACCGGTTTAATCGCATCCACCATAATGAGTCTTTATTAGGGATTGGGTCTTCCCTTCCCCACAGTCAGGACTCTTCACACACACATCCAAGGAATAAGGAAACAATCCATTACATAGTTATCAAGGTAAAACACTTCATCACATAAAAGTACAATCAAAACCGAATAAAACTCAAAATAGCTCTGGGTTCTGTGTGCGCATCTGTACCTCCCGTTCCCAGTTACTCTCATCGATCCCACCATGCCTCCATAACACACAAAACAAAGAGATGGTTATTCTACAAAGCACCTTATTCTCATAATCCTTGATCCTCACCGATCTTTCTACAAACGTTACATTGGCTTTGATATCCAGCTTTCCCCATTCAGGGATGTGTGAATCACTATGTAGATACCATCAGTGCTAAGACACATGAAAGATGTCGTGCAGTCTTAGTAGCGGTGGTGGTAGTGCTAGATGATAAGACACTTCACCGACCCACCTCAACACTTCTAAAGGTATGAAGAACATGGGAGAAATCTTACTTCCCCTATCGAACCTCTGTTTCCCAAGCCGAGCGGAGTCCTTGAAGAACACGTGGTCCCCGACCTCGAACTACTATGGTCACCTCCTATTATTAGCATATGAATTTTTCCAGTCTTCAGTCACCTTCATCCTTTTCCATAAAAGATGAACCTTCCTTGTGGTTCTCTTCATCACCTTCGATCCACGAATACCTACCTCCCTGACCTCTGTACAACACACAGGTGGCCGACACAGCCTACCATACAATGCATCGAATGGAGCCAGGAAAATGGTAGAGGGATGGCTATTGTAGTATGAAAATTCCACCGGAGGCGAGTGTCTTACCCTTGATACCCCAATGTCCAACACACATGCATGTAGCATATCCTCTATCATCTGGATAGTGCATTTTGTTTTCCCATTAGTCTAGGGGTGGAAAGTAGTGATGAGGCATAGCTGGGTGCTAAAAGCATGTTTCAGTACTTTCTAGACCCATGAGGTAAACTGGGTATCCCAATCGGAGACTATGGACCTCGGAACCCTGTGTAACAGCAACACCTCTTCCACGTACCTCTGTTATAGGGAATCCACCGTACCCAACTCCATGATTTCCAGGAAGTGAGCTGATTTCATCAATCGGTCCACTACTACCCAGATTGCATCGCAACCCCCTTGAACACTAGGTAGTCCCATGATGAAATCCACCGAGATGTTGTACCACTTCTACTCGTGGACATTTAATGGTTGTAACAGACCTCATGGGATGCGGTGTTCAGCCTTACCTACTGACACACAAGGCACTTTTCTACGAACTCTGCCACCGCTGGCTTTACTCAAGGCCACCGAAACTGACTGTTCAAGCCCTGGTACATCTTGGAAACTTGTGGGTGCACCACTAGGGGTGAGTTGTTGAAGTCTACAAGAACTCTTTCACACTTCGTCTTAGGGAAAAACATACTCCCTTGGAATAGAATCTGATTATGACCATCCTCCATCTATCCTTCTGGAGCATTTCACTGGCTAATGTGATCACGCATTACATCAGTCTCTGAGTCTCCCTACGGATACTCCTCTACCTTCCGCGATAGAGAGGACTGCAATGTCATCTGAAACAGGGAACATCTACCACCATCCATCCTTGAATCCAGGTGTAGGGCAGAAAACTCCACCATTGTCTTCCATGAATTTTCTGATTCCCGAACCACGTCCTTTTGCGAGTTCCAACATAAGGCATCAGACACCACGTTATGATTTCCGGAACTGTATGAAATCTCGAAGTCCTAGTCTAAAAGGAACTCCATCCATCTTCACTACCTTAAGTTTAGGTCCCACTGGGATAATATATACTTCATGCTCCTGTGATCTGTGAGGACCACAAAGCGCCCCATGATGAGGTAATGCCGCCACAACAATCATCCGAAATCGACCACCGAATGCTCCAGATCACGGGTATCATAGTTATTCTCATGAAAAAGTAATAGTATAGACCCATAAGATATCAGTCCCTGTTGTTGGATCAGAACACACCCTAGTCCAAGTCCAAAATCATCACAAAACACCTCAAACAAATACATTTCCTCTAGAAACCTGAGCTCTAGAGTGCTGATCAACCTTTCCATCAGAAAATAAATGTGGCGCCACACTTCCCATTCCACAAGAATGCCTGATCCATCTTGGTGAAGGATGTCAGAGGTGCTGCAACTCAGGAGAAGTTGGGCACGAACCTCCGGTAGTAACCTGCTAGACCTAGAAATATATGAACCTCTAGCACATTCTTGGTCGTTGAACAAGAAAAAACCACCACGACCATTGATTGGTCCACTGCTATGCCCTGCTCTGACACCATGGGCCCAAGGAAGTTCACTTCTCACATCTAGAATGTGCACTTGGACAATTTCCTAGAGAGTTTGTGTCATTGGAGGACCTCTAAAACCATTCTCAGATGCTCAGTGTGATCCCCCTCTGATCATTAGTAGCTCATGATGTCATCAATAAATACCACTACGAACCGGTCTAGGTATTCCCATAAAATAGAGTTCTTGAGCCCCACGAACACAACAGGAGTGTTCGTAAAAATGAATGACATGACAACAAACTCAATGTGCCCATATCTACAATTGAAGGCAGTCTTTGAGATGTCATCATCCTTTACCCTCAACTGGTGTTATCCTGACCGTAGTTCGATCATGGAGAACCACCCTTCCTCTTTTAACTGGTCAAAAAGGATGTCTATTTTCAGAATAGGGTAATAGTTGTTGACTACTACTTGGTTCAGTCTCCGGCAGTCTATGCACAGTCTGAGACCACCATCCTCTTTCTTTATGAATAAGACTGGAGCAACCCATGGTGACGATCTTTGTCGAACAAAACCCTTCTTTATCAGATCTTCAATCTGAATCATCAACCCCCGCAACTCAGAAGGCGCCTTCTGATAGGTAGCAATCAAAATCAGAGGAGCACCAGGTCGCAAGTCTATCCTGAATTCCACGTCACGTTGAGGGGGTATATTCTCCACCTATTCATGGAAGACATCCATGAACTAACTGATGATCCCCAGGACATCCGCCATCGCTGTGTCTACCAAATCCACTTTCATCTTAGCCACCAAGGAAAAGAGAGGCTCCACTCATCGGCTCCCCTCTTAAAAATCCCGAATGCTGACGAATGTCACATTTCGACAACCCAGATCTGAACACATGATCCTTATTCAAAAGCAGTCAATAACGTCACATAAAGAGAGAAGTCATTCAATTCCCAGGATGACATCGTATGGGTGTATATAAAACAGTAGAAGATCCCTGCTAGACTGATGTGTCCCTTTCATCATTCTACACCATCAACAAACAAAATACAAGTCGATATGACCTCCGACTGGCATAGTTAACACCAGGGGCACTAAAAAACTCTCAGCGTCTAAACCCAGAGCATGGGATATACTAGGTGTAACAAAGTAGTGAAGAGCTCCTGTATCGAACAAGGTGTAAACAATAGTACTAAACAAACTGATCGTAACTCAAATGACTTCCAACCCTGTTGGAACTCCTTCCTATTCAACGTGTAACTCCCCACTCCCATATACTCTTCCCCTCGGTTGTCGACCACCCCCCCTGACCGCGCCCTGGTCGAGGTCCCTGAGGAGAACCTTGAGGTCGGTCTCCTCCTTCAACATCTACCCTTGGAGGAGTGGGAGCCCGCTATCCCTACTAATGCTGCTGAAAGGGCAAGGCTAGAAACTAGTGCAGCTGAGGCGAGTGCGGCACCGGGCCCCCATCGTACTGCACTCAGTCCATACACTAATTTTGAAGGTTCCCATGACCACCACATATGATGCATCTCGGTCCTTGTCCCAAAAGGAAAGAGAGAGGACTGAGAGATCAGAACTGGAACGGTTGAGGCATGCTCTCTACTGGTCAAAACCTAGATGGCCCTGATGCTGGAGGCCTGCTGCTGACGGCCTTCCCCTTCGACAATCCCAACTAGATTCCCTCTCACGATACACATCCTAGTGTGTTCATCCTCTCCACCACTTTAGCCTTCTTCAGGACCTCCATGTACGTCAGTGGGGTGAAGGGCTTAACCGCATACTTTAGGGAAGTTCTTAGTGCCTCCTCTAAATGTCTCATCCAAGACTCCTCATCTAGAAAGTAGTTCAGGGATAAACGAAGGGGATCCTTGAACTTGATCCCCAACTCCCCCCACTAACATACCCCCTACTAGAGGGAGAGTAGTTCATGTCTCATCTCATCCTTCATCGTGGAAGAGAGGAATTCCACCTGGAACTCCCTCTCGATGTCAGCACACGTCACCTCAGCCTCCCTCTTCTCACCAAGATAAAGCATCCACCACTGACGTGCTACTCCACGCATCTGGCTTATAGCCTGCGGAACCCAGTACACCGTCAAAGCCTAGATCAAGCTAAAAGCTATCACTAGATCCTCAAGCTAGCTCTCTGTCTCCATCACAGAGATGTTTCCCTCATACTTCCCTAGGGTCTTCCGCTGAAAGGCACGAAGCGTCCTTTACCACTGATCATCCTCTTCTACTCGGTCAACCCTCTGTCGGTCAGCCAAATCAAACTCATGGGCCTCGATCACCAGTACTACCCTTGGTTGTCATTTGGGTGCCATAGCTATAAGGTAAACACAGAATGCCTAAGCCCGAGTAGAGTAGAAGATGGATTTTAAACTTTCGTAGACTTTTTATTCATTTTAAACCCCCAAAATACCCAAGAAACGCAATAACACAAGTCATTATGATGTATGGACCATTCCTACGGTCTCTACACTAAAATCAATGTAGCCTCACTTGGTCATTAGGTAGGCTCAGAGTCCTTGAATTAGATCACGGTGGGCCTAAAATCTCATGTCCTATCTAGTCATCCCTAGCCCATTTCACACACCATGATTTTCCAACACAATTTCCCTACCATTCCATTAAATCCTCACTATACCTTAATCTGACCTCCATCATATCTATCAACCTTCTGCCTCTGATACAATTCTGTCATGACCCACCTTCACCACGATGAGGGAAGAGACAATAAATTTCCAGACCCTTCCTTCTTCATGATGAAGGAGATATAATAACCCCTGAGACCCTCCTTTAATAGGTCTTGAAGTGGTGACTAGCAATAAGGGTATTGAATCGCACACAAGATGGAAGGATTTACCCTGTTTTTCATTTTCATAGGATCTAGAGATAAGAATAATTCCCAATAACACCGAAATTGGAAGTTAAAGTAAATCTAAAACAACCCATTCCCATATTAATGATTTAAAAGTAAGACTAAAAATGTACAAGAAAGCCCCAAATAAAAGTAGCAAGAAAAGAAACAGAAACAGAAACTATCCTAACGTCCAAACTAGTATGATCCTGAATGATCCCTGAAGTCCTAGTGGAATCCTGAAAGTAGATTTGTATACATAGGGTGAGCATAAAAGTATACTCAATAGGGAAATCCAAAAGCTCTCATGCACATGTGGGGAGGCATTCTAGTGCCCCACGAGAGAAGGAGATATCTGGAGATCCTAACAAGGAAAAATATCCATCCCAGACTCACCAAGGAACACTCCCCAAATAACAAAAGTAAATTAATGTAATAATAATTGAACATCAATATTTGGGTAAACCACACCACTTTCGAATTCTTTATTGAAGACATCCTACACATCAGAACTCTCCATTCATTCTCACTATAGTCCCACTGCCGTAACCCCGACTGCACACACCCGGGCTACCACAACCACACGTCCAGGCCGTAAACACTTGGGGCATCTCTACTACACATCTTGACTACAAACACCTGGGCTACAACAAATACTGCCACGCCCAAAGATAGCTGGGCCTCATCCGGAAACACTTGGGAAACAACCTACTCGCATACTCCTAGGCCAACCACCACAACTACCCAGCCCACAGAATCATGGGATATAATGGACCTCTGGCCATCACAACCTTCCGGAAGGATCTTGGGCTACTCGGGAAAGGGAGAAGAAAAAGAGCAAAAAACTAGCCACTCATAAGAGTGTGGGGAAAACCACCCTCCCCCATGAAATGGGCATGTTCAGCATGAAGTTCTCATCATTGGTTGGGCTTAAATAAGAAATATAAGACCTAAAATTATATGTATAGTTAACAATCAATCATCCCAACCTTGGGGTTCCAAAACCATCTTAATCCCAAACACCCTCATTACTATTCATTCAAAAAAGCACACCACTCATAGCCAAGTCACAACATATTCCCATAACCAATTCCCCATTGAACCGCTCTTTTTTAATGTTAAAGTTATTACATTTAAGTAAATTATTCAGTACTGGGAAACTAACAGGAAGAGTCAAAAACCAGGGAATGAGGAAACATCCAGTCAACAATTTAAGCATTCACACCCAGTTCTCCTATAAAGTCACATCAACAAAAGGGATCCTTGAGATACTTCAAAGTACATGGACCAAACTAATCCTTAAGATACAACCCCACACGGCCTTAGGTCCACCAACAACAACAACAAAAGAAGAACCCATCACCATACATATCACTCCATATGAAAAGAACAATCACACATACCACCAAGACAGTGCAAGGATGTTTCCAAAATCAAGAACATCATTTATTTAGTTTTCCACCTTTCTGTTTGGTTAATCGGGATGATCAGACAAGGATTGTTGTTCTCTGTACATAAATTTAATCGTCCAAGATTACATGATTAACCAATTTTCTTTGTTAGACCATTTATTCAAATAATTTATGCAGCAAGAAACAGAGGTTCATTAGTGCAAACAAAACACCACCAATGGCCATGATTTTTAGTGGGCACAAGCCTGTACATTTAAAAACACATAATCGAGGATAAGAGTACAATTGAAACATTGGTAACACCACCCCTTAAATCATTAAAGGTGATTTTATTATATTTATTAAGTATATTTTCATCTATACCCTTAAAGACAGTAGCATACCCACACCACATGATGCATGGTAAAAGAGAGATGAATGAAAAATACCTACCTAGATGATCACCTATTGAAGTTTCTCCTCCCTACGCTAAGAGTTGGGGATGTGTGACTTGCAGTGGAAGAGATTTAAGGACTCCAAGAATGATTAAGAAAGCTCCAACACAGGTGAACCACTTTCCTCTTGAAGGGGGTATCCAAACACATATGGAAAGAAAAAGGATATTGACCAAGAAGACGAAGAATAAATTCTAGTGCGATATAAGATGATATCCCTTCATTACAGAATATGGAATTTTGAATGGCATTGATGTCAGATCATGGTTTTCTATATGGTTCGGTGATTACGCCCGATGGAATAAAATGTAATTTAATAATTCTCAATGGAGAGGTGGCCATAACTGTTGTGCGTTTAAACAGTTTCCATTAAATCACACAATAGTGGCAGAACTGGAAGTATGGGGAAAGGGTGTGACACTGAGGAAAAGACATGTGTATTGTTATGTTAAGGGTCTCCCGACTCTTGTGGGATTTTAGATATTATTTATGGGCTTTAAATGGCATTGAAAGGGGGAATATGATCATTTTATATCAAAAGACACATTGAGGGAGTGGAAAAAGCCGGGAACTGGAAATCGATGGAAGGCCACATGGTAAAGACACAGTGCCATTGTCACGGTGCAACCATTAGGGTGCCACTATCATGGTACCACCCTCACAGAACCACCGTCATGGGGCCACCCTCCCAGCACCGTCCTCCCGGCGCCACCCTCACTGAGCCACCCTCAGGGTGCCCCCGTCACAGTGCCACCCTCATGGTGCCACCATCATGGTGTCACCATCACGGCGTCGTTAATGGTGCAACCTTTTTGGTAAAACCGTTTGATGGAACCATATTTTGGGGAAGTACTAGACTAGGAGGGTCTAGGCCTTTACACAATGTGTGAAAAATGGTACTCATACATGGTTGAATCTAGAATAAAAATTGGATAAGGATACCTATGAGTGTTATGGATATATAGATCATAATATTTCATCAGTGTATGCATAATCATTAACAATCTTGAATAGTGATGATACTTTTTAAATAAACTATTACTACATGGTAACTTCGGATAGCACTCTGTTTTTCAGAAATGGAAATTTGAGGAATCATAAAGTAACATAAATAAAAAATAGATTCTGGATATTACATACAATGTTTATTTATATACAATTTGAAAGATAATTTTGTGTAATAATAGAACATGAGTATCAAAGAAGGAAAATTGAGACAACCATATATTACTGATTTGGTAACTCTAAAAACATGAACCCCATGAAATAAACATCATTATATTTATATTTTAAAAACATAAATTATGTATAAGAGTCATATAATACACACAAGGTTAGTACAAACACCACAAAATATAAGTGAATGGTTAATAAGCCACATATCTCGTTAGAATAAAAATTGAGATGAAATTTCCCTAACCTTGTGTCTTGACTCTCTTTGAACTCATACAAGTTTCATGTTTAACAAAATTTTGTTTATTATAAACCATTAACATAATAATATTCTTATCTCTTATAACATATTTGGTTAATTATGGATTAATATTATCCTATTGTTAAAAATTATATATTAATGTTTCACTTGGGATAATATCCGCTTTGATTTTCACATGTGTCTTAATTTGTCATATCTATGGTCCTTCTACATACATAATGATTTCAAGAATGTATAAAAGGATATAAATTTAACTTATATTCCACATATTTTTATGATAATTTTATATAATATGTAGAAATATGAAAGAGAATACACTATTCATGGAGACTATAGGCAATACATTCACATGAACACTATTTCATTTTTATTCTCAGATTGGAAGAAAAATTGTAAATGAAATATAATGTATATATATGTAAATATATAATTATTAAATTATCAATATTATGTCCTATATATAATATATTTTCACTATACACATCCTTAATACATTCTATGTACTGTGTGAACAAATCACATCACTTTGAGGGGGTGGTAGTACACACTGTTGGATCGAATATGTAGATATATATGTTTATTAGATGGAACAATACAAGAGGGGGGGTGAATTGTATGTTTAAAAACCATTGGGTTTCAGCAACTAAGAGATTAGTTTAAATGATCTTAAACTAATACAAATACAAACTCCCACAATCGTATCGAATGTAAAAAGGTATGATGTATTGTAATACTAATGTAATGTAAAACAATTGTATTCAAGATGAACACAATAATCAGAGTAATAAAAAGATGAATGATTCTACCTTAAAGCGTATAGAATCAGTCAATACAATATGTAATAGAATGATTTTAATTGAAACAATTACAATTGAAAATGTAAAGAAGAAAGGAAACAATACAAATTCCTTTCTAATACAAGTAACAACGGAAATGTAAAAGTTTTACAATTATTTTAACCCAAAAAGAAGGGTTATCCTTTCACCTAGGATAAAAGGTCCGTCTCACCAACACCTTGGTGAGCCCTCAATACGATGATCGGCACATCTGTCTGCCTATCCCCGGCTGCCCTCGATACGATGATCGGCACGTCTGTCTGCCTATCCCCGGTAGCCCTCGATACGATAATCGACACGTCTGTCTGCCTATCCGCAGCAGCCCTTGATTTTGTAGGTAATCAACACCTCTGTCCTTCAATTACTTGAAATCCCTCAATATGATGATCGGATGCACAAGGCAGATGAGAGAAGTCACAGTGTCTCTCTATAGAATCTTGATAGTTCACAGAGTCTCTTCATTCGTTCTCTTCGTTCATCGTTGTTCTCTCAGCTTCAAATGACCTCCTATTTATAGGCCTCGGGTTCCAACGGTCATATTGACTCCAACAGTCATATTGAAACAGAAAGCACGACATCGTTTTGATTAGTTTTTAATTAACTCAACGACATCGTTTTGTTAGGACATTAGATATATAGGAATGAAAAACATGAGTATGATTCATATGCAATGAGTGTTTTTGACTAAGTACCAAAACAAAAATGTAATAAAAATTTGAGTAACAGAATCAATACAATTTTCATATTTAGTATGATCAGCATTGTACGATTGGCATGGTAAGTACGATCAGTATTGTACGATAGGATATGGTCAGTATGATCAGTATTGTACGATATGATATGTTCAGTATGATCAGCACAATCAGTATGATCAGCATGATTAGTACGATCAGCATGATCAACATGATTAGCATGATCAGTACGATCAGTTCGATCAGTATCGTACGATACGATATGGATAGTATGATCAGCATTGTACGATACGATAAACAAAATAGAAGACAATTGTAATTTCCAAAATATGATAGAATGCATTTTTGATTTCCAAAACATGATATAGAAGTCAAAAGATGACTTTTGACTCAACAATCTCCCCCTTTTTGGAAAGCACAACACAAAAAGTAAATGTAAAAAGAAATACTTATCTCCCCCTGAGTTATTGGAAACACTTCTTAATAAGAAATTGAATACAACTAACTCCCCCTTAGGTATGGACTTTCCTAAGGATTGTATTCGTAGATTTTCCTTAAGGGTGTTGTAAAGCATTCTACCCATTTATAAAACTTTCTCCCCTTTGTAAACATTCTCCCCCTTTGTGATTTACAAAAATAAAGGAGTAATCTTGAATTGTCTGAGGGAGTTAGAGAACAAACACAAGACAAAGGATAAAAGAAAAGGATCATAAAAGTTATTACAAAACAAAGACAGCTTTCAAAGGAAAAACAAATACAACAATAATTTGTTTTGTCTTTCCTTCTCCTTCTTTATGAGCTCACGAAGAACAAATTTCATCTTCTTGATCTCATTCATGTCTTCAGAAATTGATTCACCCTGAGTTTTGAGAAGCTCTTGTTGGTCTGCAAAAATCTGATTTTGATTTCTGATAGTCTCCTCCTGGACTCTGATTACTTCTTCAAGGGTATCAATTCTGTTTTGAAAATTCTTGTTATCTTTGGATAACACAGAATTTTGATTCTTCAGCAAAACCATTTCATCTTTGAAAGATGAAACCTTTGAGAATTCAGATTTAAAAACATTCATTCTCTCTTGCAAATCTTTCACTGAAGGAACATCGGCTCTTTGAGAAGACAAAAGATTCAACCTTTCAACTGTTTCTCTGTCAAGCTTATTGAAAGAAAATGCAAGATCATTTGACAACATTCTTATATCTTCAATAGCTATTTCATGATCATTGATTGAGCTCTCTGTTTTGTACGACCACTTGGTCATCTTGTTTCATGCCTTCTTATGAGCAACCGAACTTTCTGAAAGAACTTTCAAATCGGCTTCTTCTGACAAAATATTCTTCCTCAATTCTCTTACGGAGCCAAACTTCTTCTTTTGATTGTCAGTAATAAAATAAATCTTCCCTTTCCAGCCTCGGGAAATAAGGAATGGTCTTCTCAACCCTTCTCAAAACATGAACAATGTAATCAATCTTCTTGAGAGAGATTGTATGTTCTGAATCAGTATCGTCATTGTACGATTCTAGTTCATACGATCGGCTTGAGTCAACAACTAGATGTTTCCCTTTTTCTTTTTCTTTCTGCTTTCCTTCTTCTTCCACATTGTCACTAATGACAACAACTTTATTAGAGTGAGAGGATTGAGCACCTTGCTTTTCTTGAGATGACATTCTGTCCGGATATCATGCTTGATCGGCATGAGGAGTTTGTTTAACACCTTCACTCAGCTTTTGAACCGATTCTTCTCTACTCTTCTTTGAACATTGAAGAAATTCTGAAATAAAGTCTCCTTCTTCTTCTTCCACTTCTTCTATCAATTCCATCACTTGTTTTTGTTTTCCTTTCTTAGGGAGACTCTGTACGATGGGCTCTTGGTGCACTTCTTTTTTTAGATGGGCACTAGCATCCTCAACCGCTTTCAAGACTTTAGAGACATAAAAGTCCTGATCCTTTCTTTTTAAAAGAAGATTCTTCATCTTTTTAGCCTGAAGGGTTTCTTCTACCCTTACTCTTTCGACAAAAGCCTCACCAGGATCAAGACCGAACTTCGAATCAGCTTCCTTTCTCTGTTCCTTATCCTTTCTCCATTTTGCTACAACCTCCTTACTGTACCTAGGCTTCTTCTTAGGATTTGAACTGGTCTGTGGATCAGACATTTGAGTAACACCAGTAGATTGAATGTCTTTGGCTGGCATAGGTGCCGATTGATTCTGAGCCAATTCATCTTCTACATCTCTGACAAAAAGTTTTGAATTCGGATCAAAACAAACATTCAGCTCTTTCATCGTACTTTTACTAATCCATGAGGGCTTCAAGTCCATGGGGTTTCCTTTCAAAGGAATGTTACAAAACTTCATACTCTCAAGAATGAACTTCGTAAGGATGGCTGGATGCATAATCATTTGGGACTTAATCCCTCCTGTCTTGACATTCTTAATGGTTTCAGAAACATACCCCATGAGATTCACTTTTTTCATATTCACAAGATAGTCAAGCATGAAAATATCAGAAACTTTCAGAGTTTCTCTATCCCCTTTCCTTGGGATAATAAAACCTTGCATCCAAAAAGTGACAAAACGATTGTCCGGAGAAAGATGAGACACTTTTCTCTTTTCTTCATTAATAACAAACAAAGTCTTCTCAGCACTTTCTCTATTAAACGCACCAAATTCATCTGGTAGTTTGTGTGAAGGATAGAAAGAATCCCCTTCTATAGAAACATTCAGAAAATGTGCCTCTTGTTTCACAGACATAGACAATTTTCCATCGTACACAGCAAAGTTTATAGTCATGTCTTTGTCGAAAGAAATGGTTTTGTAAAATTGACAAACTTCATCAAAAAGAACCGGATCTTGAGAATCAAGCTTTTCAACACACAGATGTTCCCACCCTTGAAAAAAAATGATCCTCCTGATTGTGGAATCGTATGTATCGAAAAAGTCTCGAGATACTAACCTTTCTATGTTAAAGTCTCTCTCTGTAAAAGTCTTTGAAGACATTTCGGCGGGAGTGTTAGCAGAGGATTGAGATATAAAGGTTCTGCCGATGAGAAGATCGTACGAAGATTAATAGCTGGTGGAGAAGAGCTTCGCCTCAAATCCTGAAAAATCAATGTGGGTTTGGGGAGGGGAGGGGGGCTATTTATAGGCGATAATGGGGTGACCGTTGATCTTCTACGGTCAAAAAAGCGTGACCTTTGATCTTCTACGGTCAAGATTAGAGAAAACCAGATCAATGGTTAGGAATAAAACAAAGGAAATTTTTTTCAAAAATGAAAAATACCTGTCGGAGAACATAAAGTAATTGTTGATTTTGAAAGAAATCAAAAGAAAATACAATCATAAGGAAATAAAAAAACATCATCATGCCGATGGAAAACAAAGTCATTACTATGGACTGACCATATGATGGAAAACAATCTTGTTACCATGAACTGACAATACAATGGAAAACAATCTCGGTACCATGAACTAACAGTACGATGGAAAAAAATCTCAATACCATCATCGGTCGATTCAATAGAAAAGAAAATCATTACCATCATCGTTCATTACGAAAAAAAACATTACCATCATCGGTCGATACAATACTATTGACTGATTGAAACGATGGAAAAGAAAGTCAATACCATCATCCGTCGATACAATACTATTGATTGATTGATACGATGGAAAAGAAATTCAATACCATCATCGGTCGATACAATACTATTGATTGATTGATACGATGGAAAATAAATTCAATACCATCATCGGTCGATACAATACTATTGATTGATTGATACGATTGAAAAGAAATTCAATACCATCATCGGTCGATACAATAGAAAATTGAAATTGTTAATATGATAAACAGAAAACTAAAATTATCAATACGATAAATAGAAAACTAAAAATTGTCAATATGATAAACAAAAAACTAAAATTGTCAATATGATAAACAAAAAACTAAAATTGTCAATACGATAAACAGAAAACTAAAATTGTCAATACGATAAAGAGAAAACTAAAATTGTCAATACGATGAACAGAAAAGACATAGCAAGGAAAAAAATTCATAAGATAAAATGAAATAAAGTGATAAACATAGAAAGAAATGTTCTCCCCCTTTCTACGAGGAGTTTCTTACTATTAGGAGAGATGTAAAACAGGAAGTAGATATGAATGATTATTTTAATGTAATCATTCCTAACTATTGTTTTATATATTCAAATCTATCAGAAGGTAAAGGTTTTGTAAAAATGTCAGCAAGTTGTTCTTGCGTTCTGATAAATTTTAAAATAATATCTCCTTTTTTGTGTGTGATCACTAAGAAAGTGATGCCTAACAACTATGTGTTTTACATGTGAGTGATGTGCTGGGTTCTTACTAAGAGCTATGGAACTTGTATTATCACAAATAATTTGAGTTTTGGAGAAACTCAAACCATAGTCAGTGAGTGTGTGTTGCATCCACAATACTTGAGCACATCAACTTCTAGCTGCCACATATTCAGCTTCAACAGTGGATAGTGCTACAGAGTGTTGTTTCTTGCAGGACCAAGAAACCAAGGAATCTCATAAGAAATGACATGTTCCAGATGTACTTTTTCTATCCATTCTACAACCACCAAAGTCAGCATCTGAAAAACTTTTTAAAACAAAATCATTCCCAGAAGAGTAAAAAAGACCTAAATCCATAGTGTCTTTTAAATACTGAAAGATTCTATTTACGGCTTTTAAGTGAGACTCTTTTGAATTAGATTGGTATCTTTCACATAAGCATACAGAAAACATCAAGTATGGTCGACTAGTTGTCAAGTATAGCAAACTTCCTATCATACCTCTAAAGATTTTTTGATCTACTGGTTTCCCAGTTTCATCAAGATCAAGAGTATTTGAGGTACCAATTGGAGTACTAATACTTTTAGTTTTGTAAAATCCATACTTTTTGAGTAAATATTTTATATACATATGTTGAGATATATAAGTTCCTTCTGGTTTTTGAGAAATTTGAAAACCTGGAATGAATGTTAACTCACCCATCATACTCATTTCAAACTCATATTTCATTAAGTTTGCAAAAGAATCAGTTAAAGATTTATGAGTTGATCCAAATATGATGTCATCAACATAGATTTGGATAATCAAAACATTTTTGTTTTCCATTTTGATAAAAAGTGTTGGATCTGCTGTACCTTTTGTATAATTGTTTTGTAAAATAAATCCTGTAAGTCTATCATACCATGCTCTAGGGGCTTGTTTAAGACCATATAGTGCCTTGGTAAGTTTAAAAACATGATCAGGATGTTTTGGGTCTTGAAAACCAGGAGGTTGTTCGACAAAAACATCTTCTTGAACAAAACCGTTTAGAAAAGCACATTTGACATCCATTTGAAATAGTTTGAAATTGAAATATGCTGCAAAAGATAATATAATACGAATAGATTCAAGTCTAGATATAGGAGCATATGTTTCTTCATAGTCTATTCCCTCTTTTTGATTATAGCCTTTAGCAACAAGTCTTGCTTTATTTCTTACAATGATTCCATTTTCATCACATTTGTTTTTGAAAACCCATTTTACACCAATCACAGTTGTTTCTTTAGGTCTATCAACTAAAGTCCAGACTTCATTCCTTTCAAATTCATTTAGTTCATCTTGCATTGCTTTGATCCAATCATCATCACCTAAAGCCTCACTTAGACTTTTAGGTTCAAATTGGGAAAGAAAAGAAAGATTTTCTATTTCATTTCTTAAGTAATTTCTGGTCCTTACAGGTTGATTTACATCACCAATGATGTTATCACTAGGATGATTCCTAAGAAACAATTGATTTGGGTTTTGTAAAACTTGTTCATCAACATATGGTAGAATTTCTTCTATGGTAAATGTTTCAGGAATACTTTCTTGAACATTTTACTTTTCAGAGTGATCTTCTACTAATGGTTAATAAAAATTTTTAGAAAACACATCCGACGATGTAGGATTGGTTTGTTTGAAAACAAAAGGATTAGTTTCATAGAATTTTACATGCACTGTTTCTTCAACAGTACAAGTATTTTTATTGAAAACTCTATAAGCCTTAGAAGTTGTAGAATAGCCTAGAAGGATTCCTTCATCAGATTTTGGTGCAAATTTGTGTAGATTATCTTTTGTATTCAGAATGAATACTTTGAATCCAAAAACTTTGAAGTATGAAACTTTAGGTTTTCGGCTAGTCCATAACTCATAAGGGGTTTTATTAAGAAAAGGTCTAGTTAAAACAAGATTTATAGTATAAAAGGCAGTACTAATAGCTTCAGCCCAAAAGTGCTTAGCAATTGAGTATTCACTCAACATGGTTCGAGTCATTTCCTGAAGAATACGATTTCTTCTTTCAACAACACCATTTTGCTGACGAGTTCTTGGAGCTGAGAAATTGTGAGTAATACCTTTCTTACTATAAAAAGTTTCAAAATATGAATTTTGAAATTCACCACCATGATCACTATGAATAGTTATCAATGGTAGGTTTTTCTCTTTTTTAACTTGGGCTCTAAAAGTTTTGAAATAGAGAAAGGCTTCAGATTTCATTGTGAGAAAGTAGACCCCTGTAAATCTAGTAAAGTCATCAACTAAAACAAATACATAGTATTTTCCTCCAATGCTTCTATATTGTGAAGGACCAAAAAGATCCATATGCACTAACTGTAATGCATTAGAAGTTGAAACTTCATTAATTGATTTAAAGCTAGTTTTATGTTTCTTGCCAAATTGACAAGGATCACAAACTTTTGAAGAATCATATCTAAGTTCTGGTAGCCCTTTTACAAGTCCTTTCTTTGAGTGTTTAATTAGGTTTCTCATAATACAGTCCTAGTCTCCTATGCCATAGCCAAGATTTGTCTTCTATTACACTTAATCAAGGTAAGTTTTGTTTCCTAAGGTCTTCTAAGTTAATAGTGTAAACATTCTCTTGCCTATGGGCAGATAGAATGAACTCATCCTTGGAATTGTGAACAAGACACTTATCATTTCTAAAATTCACAAGGTAACCTTCATCAGATAATTGACTTATGGTGATGAGATTTTTCCTAAGACCTTTAACAAACAAAACATTTGAGATAAGAACTTTTCCAAGAAAAACAATATTACCTATACCAACAATCTTTCCTTGAGCATTATCTCCGAAGGTAACTTTTCCACCTTTTGTTTTGATAACCTTTTGAAGGAGATCTTTGTTTCTAGTCATGTGATGAGAACAACCACTATCCATGTACCAAATATTCTTATTGGTACACTTCTCATTTTCCTGAAAAAGAAACAACTAGATTTTCAGAATCCAAACTTGTTTGGATTCAGAATGGTTAGATAAAAGAATTTTAGGAATCCACATTCGTTTTGCAAAATGAGCTTTATGAAATCCTAAAGATTGAGTTTTGTTAAGAGAAAATATCTTCTCCAGTGTCCACTACATTAACACTTAGAACAGAAAATGGTTTTTTGAGGAACAAAATAATTATTGTTGAAAACAGGTTTTGAATAAGTATAACCAAGACCAGAACAATTTCTCAAAGGTCTAATTTGAGAATACATCATGTCAAAGTTTTCCTTTCCATGAGTAAAGTTTGACAAAAATTTCTTCAAAGATAAAATCTATGACTTTAGTTTTAAAACCAAATTCTTATTTTCCAAAATATTTGAATTTGAACTAGGTTAGGCTCTAAAATGTTTTTCGTTGAAATTATAGTTTGAAGATCCTTAGAAAGTTTATCATTATCAGATTTAACTTTTTCAAGGGTTTTTAAAATACTTTCAAAATCAGAAGTTTTCGCATCAATATCTTTAGAATGATCTGATACTTTTTTAGTCAAGATTGAAATTCTAGAATTTTCTTTTTCAAATCTCTTTTTGAGTTTAGAATTTTCATTTTCAAGTAACTTAGCAAATATAGAGACCTCTTCAAAAGAAGTTAATGTATCATCTTCTGATGATGAGGATTCATCATTTGAAGATTCATAATATCTATTATTAGTATAATTTGCATTCAAAGAGACATTTGTAATAGCTTCAGCATTATGTACCTTAGCCATGAGACAATGATCTTCAATTGGTAATCTGGCTAAGAGTCCGATATTCCTTTGTCCTGATGTCTCATATTCTGAAGAATCATCTGAAGAATCACTACCACTTGCACTCCACGTATCATTTGCTTTCAAGAATTTCTTTGTCTTATAAAACCTTTTCTTGTTTCTTTCAGAGTGTTTCTCCTTTCTATCATTCCTCTTTAGTAAAGGACAATCAGGCCTTATATGTCCTGATTTCTAACATTCATAACAAGTTTCCTCTAAATCCTTTTTATCCTTCCTATCTTTCTTTTTGAATCTATATTGAAAGTCTTTCTTTCCCAAAATCTTGTTCATCCTTTGAGCAAGATTGGATAACTCATTATCCGAAAGATTACAATCACTTGAATTAGATATAACAACTTTTTTGGATTTTGACCTTGTAAGCCTTTCAGTTGTTTTAGCTTTAGATGCAAAGGATACACTTCCATTCCCATTATTATTCTTGTTGAAATCAAAATCTCTATTCATTCTTGTCTCATACTGTAGAAGAGTTCCAAAGAGTTCATCAAGAGTAATATGGGAAACTTTTCTATTTTCATCAATAGCTGTTCTTTTTGACTCCCATTCATTTGGAATTATATCTATAATCTTATCAACAAGAGCATCATCATCAAGACATTTTTCTCCCATAGATTGTAAGCTGTTGACAATTGTCATAAACCTTTGTTCCACTTTACATACTGGCTCTCCATAAGGAAAAACAAATCCATGATAATCTGCTCGAAACATTGCTCTCCTTGTTTCTATAACTTTGGATGTACCAAAATGAGTGACTTCTAATTTCTTCCAAATACAGTTGGCTGCTTCACATGAAGATATCTGACTGTATATATTCCTGGTCATAAAGCATAATAAAGTATTGCGTACCTTGTAATTTAGTTGATATTCTTGCTTCTCTTGGTTGGTGAAAGTACTGACTTCTTTGTCAGGAATTTTGTAACCTCCAGTAAGCATTATAAAGTTGTCTACACCAGTATTGATAACGAAAGTCTTCATACGATCTCTCCAATACTCATAATCATTCCCATCAAAGATTGGTGGCCTAGAAGGATTCAGATTGTCCATTGACCCAATATTCATTCCTGCCATCTAACAAAAACTTTTCCCCTCCACACGTTAGTGTAGTAAGTATTCAAGATAATAATAAGAAAGAAATAAAGCTAGTAATACAAATCAGTGGAAAGCCTCCTTTGATACCAATTGTTGGATCGAATATGTAGATATATATGTTTATTAGATGGAAAAATACAAGATGGGGTGAATTGTATGTTAAAAAACCTTTGAGTTTCAGCAACTAAGAGATTATTTTAAATGATCTTAAACTAATACAAATACAAACACCCACAATCATATTGAATGTAAAAAGGCATGATGTATTGTAAAACTAATGTAATGTAAAACAATTGTATTCAAGATGAACACAATAATCAGAGTAATACAAAGATGAATGATTCTACCTTAAAGCGTATAGAATCAGTCAATACAATATGTAATAGAATGATTGTAATTGAAACAATTACATTTGAAAATGTAAAGAAGAAAGGAAGCAATACAAATTCATTTCTAATACAAGTAACAACGGAAATGTAAAAGTATTACAATTCTTTTAACCCAAAGAGAAGGGTTATCCTTTCACCTAGGATAAAAGGTCTGTCTCACCAACACCTTGGTGAGCCCTCGATACGATGATCGGCACGTCTGTCTGCCTATCCCCGGTAGCCCTCGATACGATGATCGGCACGTCTGTCGGCCTATCCCCGGTAGCCCTCGATACGATTATCGGTACGTCTGTCTACCTATCCACGGCAGCCCTCGATTTTTTAGGTAATCGGAAGCTCTATCCTTCAATTACTTGATAGCCCTCGATACGATGATCAGACGCACAAGGCAGATGAGAGAAGTCACAGTGTCTCTCTCTAGAATCTTGATAGTTCACAGAGTCTCTTCATTCGTTCTCTTCGTTCATCGCTGTTCTCTCAGCTTCAAATGACCTCTTATTTATAGGCCTCGGGTTCCAACGGTCATATTTCCTCCAACGGTCATATTGAAACAGAAAGAATGACATCGTTTTGATTAGTTTGTAACTAACTCAACGAAATCGTTTTGTTAGGACAAGAGATATATATGAATGAAAAACATGAGTATGATTCATATGCAATGAGTGTTTTTGACTAAGTACCAAAACAATAATGTAATAAAAATTTGAGTAACAGAATCAATAAAATTTTCATATTTAGTATGATCAGCATTGTACGATTGGCATGGTAAGTACGATCAGTATTGTACGATACGATATGGTCAGTACGATTAGTATTGTACGATACGATATGGTCAGTACGATCAGCATGATCAGTACGATCAGCATGATTAGTATGATCAGCATGATCAGTACGATTAGCATGATCAGTACGATCAGTTCGATCAGTATCGTACGATACGATATGGATAGTACGATCAGCATTGTACGATACGATAAACAAAATAGAAGACAATTGTAATTTCCAAAATATGATAGAATGCATTTTTGATTTCCAAAACATGATATAGAAGTCAAAAGAAGACTTTTGACTCAACACACACATCCTCAAACACAATTACTGTATTTAAACCAAATAAATATTTTATATATATGTGTTCAAAAAATAAATAAAAAAGATTAAATACATAATAAATATAATATATTATATATATAAACATATGTTTCATAATATTGTCAAATATGACATGCGGTAATGGAAAAATAAACAATCCTTATTTTACGAGTTTATGATTCCCCATACACGTCATCAATATTCCAGCTACCAATTAAATTGAAGTGTTGAATATGTAGGATTAACTCATGGTATAAAAAACATCAAATATTTATTATACTGTTATGGTTATAAAATAATGTAATAAATTTTCTTTAGGGGGTGGGGAATTTAGAATAAAAGAAATAAGCTTTAGTGAGAATGTTATTTCTTCTTTATGCAACTCCTTTTACTTTTCACCAGAGGTATTCTGTCGAATGCATTCATAAAAAATTGAGGATTGAAGGTTAAGAATAAGGATTTTAGGATATATTTTTGTATATTTTTTCAGAAAATGTTACTTGTGATTTGCGGGGAAGTGATATGAGAGGAGTCCTTTTTAAAGTGGATGATGAGTGGAACTCTTATAAAATTATGACAATGGAATTACATACCAAATTTCCACATGATATGTGTAACCAATAATGGTCGCGATTGTTGAAATATTATTAAATTGTCGATATATGTATATATATTGTTTCTTTTTACAGGTGTATAGCTCATTATGGAAATTATTCTTATGGTTTAGTCAGTATTTAAGATTAATTAGTCCTTAATCGATGTAATTAATTTTAATTACATTCACTAATATTTTTATTAAAAAATAATTTGAATTTATAATATTTTATAATTTTTTATTCCAAATATAAAATCCATTTTTCTAAGTTAAAATCATATAAGTTATAGAATGTAATTTATATTTATTCATTCAGTCTAGTTGAAAATATGGGGTATTGATTTAAAACCATTAAAATTTTTATTATTTTTCAATATTCAATTTGAATGTCAAATGTTTCCCAAAAAAACAAATTTGATAGGTTTATAATTATATGATTTATGTAAAATATGAAATAAATTTAATATATAATTTTACATTATAATTAAATAATTTGAAAATAATGTTTCGAATTAAATTCGGTATTTTCCACTATTCATTCAAAAAGGATTTTTCTAAGAAAAATCCAAAAAAAAAATCACCATTAGCTAATTTAAAATTTTAAAATTCAGAAATGATTTTTTTTATATTAAATTTATAGAAGTTATAAAAATAATTTTATTATTTTTTATATGAAATGAATAATATTTCAACTTTTAAAGTAGAATTATTAAGCATAGACGAACTCTACCAAAAATTATATCATTCATTATCAAATTTTTTATTTATAAAAAATAATTATAAGAAATAGTTTGAAAATATTTATTTGTATTCATTTTACTATAATTAAAAACTATTTTATAATATTCTCATTGGTGTAATAATAATAATAATAATATGTTTCATAGAAAATAAATAGAATATAATAATCAATACATATATGTATGACATGACCATTGAAGAATATTTATTAAATTACATAACCAAACAACACCAGGACCACATAGGTTTTGGGTCTTTAGAAACTAGGAAACAGAAACAACTCCATCATAATACATCCACATTGTATCCTTCTTTTTTCTTCATAACTAGAATTTTTTTACATATCTTACTTAATACACTTCTTCATGACCTGGGGAAATAAAACATATTGATGGGTGAGCATAAATTCTCAGTAAGTTTAAACAAGGGAAATATCATTCATATCATTATCATAATATATTAACATTTTAAAATATTATCTGGCATATTAAAGATCACAATATCACATCAAGAAATAAAACAGAAAAAGAGAATTTAATACCAATAATCATAACATATGACTAGAAATTTTTTCTAATACTCACATATGAATAGAAAAAAATTCATTTTAGTAAAGGATTATTACCGAGACCATCATAGCATAAAAAGTACATTACTGAACCTATTTCACTTATCATTCCTTCCCAGAATTACATAACCAGATTTAGATGTTCATATAGTCATGTCTATATAATGATATTTAAATCATTACTCAATGAATTTGAGGGAGATATATACCCACCGATCTCATAATGAAAACATCCTTATGTGTTTCAGAAAATCATAAACACATTTACCATTGCATTACCCATGAAATGAAATGGGTTTCTTATAAATCATTCCATCGTTATTGATATAAAAAAATTAATTACATTAATATAATTCAATCATAAACACAATAAAAGCATAGTAATAATTGGTATATAAATTTATCCTTATTTAAAGAGTGTAATATATTATGGAATATTATTCTTATAAAAAACATGAAATTAATTCTTGGGGAAAATATCCTTCATTCTACAAAAACATTTTCCTTCCTCAAAGTGCCAATTTTTTATGAAATAGATTTATGTGAAAATAAAAATGAAATACTGTAAGGTATTATTTAAGAAAATAATGCATTATTAAAATTTGATAGCCTATTCATGTCATACAAGTTAAAAATCATTATTGTCGTACTTTTGTTGGAAATGTCTAAAAGTACCTCATACCAAAAATGAAAAAATATTCCATTAAAACAATTTAGTAATTATTTACCAGTGGGTCAAATTCATAAATAAAAATTATATAAGGATATGGAGAATAATTTTAAATACATTTTTAATAAAAACGATCATGGATGATAAATATACCAAGGTAAATACATAAGAATAAACAATCTCGGATAAAAATGATATTTGTAATGTATTCCATTTACTTATTTCTTATATGAATCTAATGTATCCAATAATCCTATATAATGATTTTAATAATATTACTAATTTATTTTAGAATCATAATCATTTTTATGATAACATTGATGATCATATTTTTATCTAGTTGTTTGTAACATTTCATTGTTACTCGTTATTCTGATATTACATTGTAACATCCCAAATAAATAAAGAAAATTTCATTTTCATATTTATTAATATTTATGAATTAAATATTAATTATATTTTAAATAGTATTCTATGTCTGATTGTCTACCCAACATGCAAGAATGGGTTTCATTGAAATATTATTTTGCACACAACTTTGAGTTATACCAAAAAATTATATAATAAATATAATAATTTTTAATAGTAATTATCTCTTGGAAAATGTATTTTTGGGAATGAAAAAAACTAACTAAAATAAGATTAAAATTGAATTTACTTTTATGAAATAGGTTTTATAAGATTAAAATAATAATGAATTCAATTATAAAAATGAATACTCTGATATTTTTTAAAATATTGATTTACCACCATTTGATGGAGAACACTTTTTAAATCTTGTTTTTGTCAATCTTATATGTTCTATTTGAGAAAATAATTTTTATTTTAGAATAGGGGAATCAAAATTTACATTGGGTGAAATTTGTAAGTTTTTTGGTAAAGTTAATTATTTAATGAATAGTGAAAAATACTACATTTTCATTTAAAACTATAGATTAATCTAATTTTTTTACATGGTTAGTTTATCATTTTAAATTGATTTAACCTTTAATTGGATTATATATTTCCCATTTAATCCAATGAGTTTCATTAGATGTAATTTCACACTGAAATTGGAAATAAACATGTGTTAATATTTTAATTGTTTTTATATCTTAAAAACATACATTCTAGTATTTACAATAGAAATTAATATTAAAATAAATAATTAAATTTTAATGTTTTAAATTTTGTAAAATTGAAAAAATTATTTAATTTTTAATATCAAATTTAACTTAGGTTTATTTTTTGTTATTTTTCTGAAAATGATCAATTTTTATGAATAGAGAAAATCACTGCATATTAGTTACAAACCCGACATTCTCATTAAAAATAAATTTTACTGCTTCTGTGAATTGAATTTCAAAAATCCAAAATACATGGTTGACATAATTAAGAAAAATGTGGAAAAAAATGATGATAATATATTTTGGTGAATAGTAACTTTTGATTATTATTTAGCATGGTGAAAGGTAAATAGGGAAACTCACGGTAAAATTAATATTATAAAAATATAAAATTACCTTAACTATTTTCATAACATTATTTGATGAGTCATTTTTGACCAATAAAATCCTTGGGTATAGATGAGTATGACCTGTTATATTAGAATTAATGAAGGTTTTTTTGAAATAATCAAAGTTGGATTGGATTTTTCAAAAAGTCATGATATGAATTGTATAAAAAATGACATAAATAATTGTTTAAAACAATAACTATTTTATTAAATGATAAAATAGTCCTAAAAACTTGTGATTTAGATAAATGACAAGTATTACACTTTTAATTTCATTTATGATCCATTTTTCATCTCATGGAATTTTATAGTTAATATATTAACCATATATTATGAATAAACAAGAAGACATGGTAAAAGACAAATAAGATAACAAACGGTTAAATTAAAAAGATAAGGATTAAAAAAGATCCAAAAACTCTACAATTATTAATTTATGAATATATTTTTACTTATATTAATATTATCTCATTATTTATTTTGTTTTGGACTTTTTTAAAATGAAAATAATTTTATAATAAAATAATACTTTCAAACATTCTTAAAGATCCCCTACCCCCTTATAAAGGCCACTATGTCTAACCCATTAATCAAACCTCTCAAGTCCTTTGACTCATCAATAAAATGCCCAAATAATCTCCTAACATCTTTATATTACTCTTCTAATCCATACCTTAGATATGAGTCATTTCAAGAAGGGCTTTTGATTCAAACCAAATGGAGTTACAAGATTTAAAGGTAACGTCTTCCTTCAAGTCCCCTTAATTTATTTTACTTATTCACTCCATATATTCATATTATTTAGTTTTTTAATAAAAAACCAGTATAATCAATAGAGTATGTTATATTCGTTATATGGATTCAATCTAAAATAACACATACCTCAATCTAATGGATAATAACATACTGTTTCTAGGTAAGGAAAACTACTGCATCAAGAAACAATGATTATTCGATTATATTATACCACCTATAAAGGAGGCCAATATGATTGAATTTTATTAATATATGATATATAATATAACTAAATTGTTTTTATTCTTCTTTATTTTTCATTTATAGCATACCATTATGGTTTCCATAATTGGTAAATACGATTATTTCATTTGAGGAAGTGAAGACTACCACCCTCTCAAAGTGATATGACTCGTTCATTCCATACATGGAACATATAAAGGATGAAGTTAATCAAATTTTATATGATATTATATTAGATTTATAATATACCTATGTATCATTATGTTTTTATTCCATTAAATATGAAATAGAAATGAAAGTAGGGTTCATGCGTACATTTGACTTATCGTCTCCATGAATGGTGCGTTTCATTTCATATCTTCAAATGTTATAGACTATTATAAATACATATATATACTGGATATATATGATATATATGATATCTAAATCATTAATATCATTTTGTATATAATGGACTTTTGACCACATGGATTATTTGTAATTATAGAAAGTTTATTTTTGACCCAAGAACGAAACATCGACACAAAGACCAATATGAACATGAATAATTATATGATTATTAGAGCTAGGTAATAATTAATATAAAAGTAATAATAAAATTTAAAAAAGTTCTTAAGTAGTTACAATTAAAATATTTTTTATTCAGGGAGATAAATAATGATCAATACAAGTCAGACACAAGGTAAGTGGATTTCATCTCACTTTTTATTCTCATGAGATACATGCTATATTTCCCACTATTTTCTTCTATATATTTTATTTACTTAACAAAAATATATTAATATTATAAAATAATTTAATTTATGGGTATTTAAATCTTCATTTTTTGATCCTTATTTCATTTCTTTTTTGTTTCATAAGTTACTAAATCAGTATGAGAATTTATAATTTCCATTTCCACTCATTTGGTTTTATGAATATTTCATTTATTATTTTACTATAGGATTTCGGGTGATATCACTGTCTATTTATTTATGTATTAATATCCACTCCTCTTTTTGCTGATATACATTTGATACATATACTCACTCCACTTATAAATTCTCATGTCATTGATATGAACTTGATAAGGGTAATCTTAACTCAATTTCTATTCATTGAGTTAAACATCAAAGTCATGGGTTTTGTTTTTACAAGAATATGTGTGAATTTACTATGATAGATTTACACTTAATATCCAATAATATTTAGTCTATTTATATTTTTCACAAATAATTATTTCAATTATTATTCCTTAATCTAAGGATACGGTATTTATAAGGGGTTATGTCTCAATTTACATTCCAGTGAGACTTCTTTGTTGTTATGCACCAATTCACTTTTATATAGTGTATATACTATAATTTGAAATATTATATCATGAATAAAATTATTCACATGATATTATAGTGTTTCAATAATCATTATTCGTAAATTTTTTAAATTCATGCATCTCTAATTTGGTTATGACCTCTTTAAATAAAATATCATTTTAAATGCTTAAACTATTTATTATTCTAAATATTTATCCTTATTTATCTTGTTTTAAAAATGAATTTAAGGATTTATTTATTTGGACCTGAATGTATTGAAATTAATATTTCTTTCAAAATCATTTACGTGGTTTAGAACAGTTGGATTAAAAATATATTTATTAGTTGTCTTAAATGATTTTGATAATGGTTCGATATATCATTGATTTGTCAATATCTTTAAATGATATATTGTGATGGCATTGTGGAATTTTTTTCATTAATTTATTATTATTTAATATCTTATGAATATTTTATGTTTATTGGGAATTGTTCACGTTTACAGGTGGTTCCGGGATAAACCTAGGGCGGGTGAGCCCGAGATATATCTCTAATGCATTTGGTAATATGACAGAGGTAAATGTTATTGTTTCTACAAATAGATTTATGGAATATACTATGATGCGTATTAAAAATGTAACTCCCAATGTAGTTTTCAACGAAACAATGTAAATTTGTTTTGGGTTCGACAATTTACATTTATGATTTATTATTTCTAAGTGTTATTAATAAATCTTATGATTTCATGAGGTATGTTAAAGAGATTATGTTTTATGATCAAAAATTATGATTACCTATATTTGTATGTATTCATATACTGTTGTTTTATTTCCTTATTTAATATCAATTACTGATCTTTTTATGCCCATCCCATGTTTTTAAATGTTTTCTACATGACATTAAAATGAATAGGGTAAAAGACGGGATCAAGGAAAATCCATGATGTCTAAAACATCGTACTAGACTTTTCTCTTTTAATGTGTTTTTATTTTATGAAAAACTGTATACGGTGTAAAAGTGTCTAATTTTTAATATTAGAGAAGTAATGTAAAAGTTATACCCTTATACTCTAAAACACTAAACCTGAAAATATCCTCAATGTGAATTATTAACTTAAATAATGATTGTGTAATGTTTAAGGATATGGGCTTGTAGTTGGTATCAATTGTTAGTTTAGATAACATTAGATGATAGGGTGTTCATTAAGAATATGTGACATAACCATAATTTTAAACATATTAGAAAAAATCATAGATATTGTAGATGTGATAAATGGTTATTAAAATTTGGGATGTGAAATGAAAGGTATTAGATAACCATTGTGGTTTAAATATGTCATAGTTATTTTTTAGGAAATAATAATTTTGTGGAATGTTATAAAATTATATAGTCTTTGAAAAATGATAACATGCATACTATTTAATAACTCATCACATCAGATAATGCTATGAGAATTGAACCCAAAACCAAAGTGTAATGGGGATTTATCACCTACCACTGGATTATATGATGTCTGAGGTATGTTTGACATATTCTATTAGTTATATGATTTTATGGATCAAGAATGAGTTGATTTTGGGAAATATTGTTTCATAAAATGAATATTCTTAGTATAGGAAAATGATTTGTTGATTAAATGATCCTAGTTATTTTGGATGATGTTTTCTCTTTTAGTGACACTATATGCCTAAGGAAAATTGAACACATTGGGATTTCTTTTGAAGAGTAATTGTGGTATTTTATTTTGGAATGAATATCTGATTTTATTATGGACCTAGAGTGATTAAGTTTATTTATTAAATAATTTACCTATCATAGAGAATATATAATTAGGTTAATTATAATTCAGCATGAGACTTTTATTTTATCGATGTTATTTGGAGATAAATGTTATGGTTTACGGTGGATGACTACGGGATTAAGCTCTTCTGAGTTTTGGGATTCAATCATAGTTCTGAAATTATTGATGAATTTAAAGGACAATCATTTATTGAATGGTCATTGTTGATCATAGGATACTGTTAGATAAATTTCTAATATTAGAAATAATATTTATTTTTATAAAGAATTTTCCTTTTGGGGATTATCTGATATTGTAATAACAATTTTTGTTCTACATAATGTATAAAGACATGGGAAATATACAGTTCATCATTTGAGGATTATTAGATTATCTATAAGTTTATATTAGTGATTCAAGTGAGATAATGTCATCATGAATACTACAATTGAGGAATCAAAGACTGTTTAACCAATCACAAGTTTATGGTGTTCTAGGAGTTATCTTTCCCTAGATCATGTTTTCAATCACTTTCCCTCCGAACTTGACACATATTTTCTCTCCCATATCCATGTATTCAAATAATCCTCATATGTTTTATCTCAGGTGACAGTTGTACTTCTCTATAATTCTTTTAATGTGATAGTTGTATTGAATCTTTTTTCGACTTGAGATTTTCAATTAAGTTCCCAAGACCAATTTTGAAATAGCGAGGATGAAATTTTCAAAAGGGGGGAAGGATGTAACATCCCATGTAAATAAATAATATGGAATTGTAATATTTATTAATATTTTGGAAATAAATATTTATTTTAAATTAATGGGGATTCTATTTATAATAGAATATTCAACACGCAACAATGGGTTTCCTTGAAATCTGACATTGCACAGAACACTGAGTTATACCAAAAAAATAATATATTAAATATTATTATTTTAAATGGTAATTAATTCCTATTAATTTTATTTGTGAAAATAAACAAAACTAATTATAATATGATTAAAAATGTTTGTCAAATGTTTTATCTGTTATCCAATAAGTTTTAGATGCTTAAAATAAGTATGAATCTAATTTTTAGCAAGGACACTCTAATATTCTTTAAATGGACAATTTACCACCTTATGATGGAGATACCTTATTAAATATCGTTTTTTTCACTGTTAAATGTTATATTTGAAAAAATAATTTTTTTTAGAATAGAGACATAAAAATTTACATTGGATGAATTTTTTCTATTTTTCTGATAAAGTTTATTTTAAAATGAAGGGTGAAATACTCGATTTTAATCCAGAAGGGAATTTTAATCTATTTAATTTCTATGGTTATATTATCTTTCAAAAATGTTTTAATGTTTAATTGGTTTATATTTTTAACATTTAATCCAATTTTGGTCATTGAAAATAATTTAACATTGAAATTTTACTTAAACAATTATCAATCTTTTGACAGTTCTTACTTCTTAAAGACACGCTTTCTAATTTTGACAACGAAAATTAATTTTAAATTAATTAATGAAAGATGTTTGTTTTGAATATAGTAAAATATACATCATTTTTTAATTTGGAACATCATATTTGGATTAGGATGGCATTTTGTTATTTTTCTAAAAACGTTCAATATTTTATGAATTATAAGAAACACTACATAGTAGTTAAAACCGACTTTTTAATTTAAATGTAATTTTAACACATATGTGAATTGAAATTTCCAAAATTCGACATACATGGTTTTTATCATTATGTAAAATGTGGTTCAAAAAGATGAATATATTTTTTGATGAATAATAATTTTTTATTTTTGTTTATCTTGGTTAAAGGTAAATAGGGTAATTCAATGAAAAAATATTATTATAATAATATAAAATTACCATATCACTTGTCCTAATCATATTGTATGAGTCATGGCCGATAAAAAAAATTATTGGATGAGACTTTTGGTCTATGAAATCCACTTGGGTAAGATAATGACAATGATAAATTTTTCATTTAATGTAAAAATAACAATACCATAAACATTTGTTGTTTTGTCAAAAAAAAAAATTTAATCTGGGGTTATATAGTTAATATCTTCAATGATAAATATTTATTAGAGTGGTAAAAATAATTCCTATATCATGGTATTTTATTTATAATTTTTAGAAACCATATAAATAAATTTATTTATGACACATTTATGAGTTAATGATGACGTCATTAATAAACATTTTAAATATATGATATTATAAATATATAAATAAATTTATTTTGGAAAATTTTCTTCCATACACTAATTTTAATGATGAGGATGATTTTTTATCTCTGAATTAATGATGTTTTTTAAACAATCCAGTTGGTTTGGATTTTTTTAAAAACATATGATATGAATAGTATAAAAATTGACATTAATGAGTTTTTAAATCCATTAATATTTTACTAAATAATAAAATAGTTATAAAAATATATTATTTATCCAATTGGAATATATGATGTTAAAAATTTCATTAATGATCCATTTTGGGTCTCTTGGAATTTTATTTTAAATAAATTAACCATATATTATTAATATTCAAGAATACATGGTAAAAGGAAAATAGGTTAACAAAGGGTTAAATAAAAAATGATGGGGATTAAAAAAGATCCAATACTATACAATTATTGTTGGATAAGTTTTTTTCTGTATATATTTATATTATCTTCTAATTTAATGAGTTTTTTACCTCTTTAAACCATAAATAATTTTATAATAAATTAATACTTTCAAATTTTTTTGAAGATCCCCTCCTCCCCCATATAAAAGGCCACCACCTCTAGCTAATTACTTATACCTCTCATGCCCCTTGGTTCATCCAAACCCTGCCCAAATAAGCTCCCAACAACCCTATATTCCTCCTATAAGCCTTACCATATTCATAAGTCACTCCAAGAAAGCCTTTTAGTTCAAACCAAAAGGAGTTACATGATTCAAAGGTAACATCTTCCCTTATGTTCTCTTATTTTATTTTTACTTAATCACTACTTTTGATATTTTTATACATTGTTTAAATAACAAAACCAGTATACTCAATATACTGGGTTGTTTTTCTGAGAGGTATTAATCTACAATTACACACACATCCATCTAATGGATACGAAGATACCATTTATTTATATAACGAACTACTACCTCACGAAACGTGGATTGTTCGATTATCTCCCACCGCCTGTCATGGTGGAAATTTTGATGGAATTATATTTAATTATGCTATATATTATAATTATAGTATTTATATGTTTCTGTATTTTTCCATTATATCATACCGTTATAGTATCCATAATTGGTTAATACGATAATTTTATTTGAAGAAGTGCAGACTACCACTCCCTCAAAGTGATATTTCTCATTCATGCCATACATGGAACATATAAAAGATGAATTTAATGATTTAATATATTATATTATACATTATTTATAATATAATTATGTATCACTAAGTTCATATTCTATTAAATATGAAATATAAGTGAAGGTAGCATTCATGTGTACCTACAACAAACTCTCTCCATGAACAGTGCATTTCATTTCTTATCTCTAAATTTTATTTACTATTATAAATACATATAAATTCTTGATATATAAGATATATTTGATTTCAAAATAATTAATTTCATTCTATAGATAATTAACTTTTGACCACATGGAACATTTTTTCTTATTACATGTTTATTATTAACTCATGTACAGAATATTGACAAAAAGACCGATATGAACATGATTAATTATATGACTATTATAGAAATGTATTAAGAGTTATAAAAGGAATAATAAAATTGAAACATATTCTGATGTGTGTATAATTATCTTATGTTTTTTATTCAGGGAGATTAAGAATGAACAAGACAAGTCAGACATACGGTAAGGGGTTTTCATCTCACTTTTTATTCCCGTGAGACAAATCTTATATCTTCCACTATATCCTTTTGTACAGAGTATGTACTACCAACGATTGTAATCATTGGGTAATATAAAATAATTTATGGGTATTTAAATCTTTATTTTATGATACTTCATTCATGGGGTGATTTTTTCCTATGTTACCAAATCAGTATGTGAATTTCAAATTTCCATTTCAACTCATTAGATTTTCTACCAACTTCATTGATTATTTTTCTACATGATTATGTGTGAATCACTATTTATTTATTAATTTTCACTCTCCATTTAGTGGATATACTTTTGATACACATACACAATACCTTTATTAATTCTCATGTCATTGATATGAACTTGATAATGGTAATCTTAACTCAACATCCATTCCTTAAGTTAAACATCCAAGTAATTGATATTTTTTTACAAGAATATGTTTGAATTTTGTCTAATTTATTTACAGTGAATATCCAATCAATTTATGTATATTTATATTATTTCACAAATTATTTTCTCTTTGATTAATACACAGATATTAATGATAATGATATCAAATAATAAATAATTAAAACATTTAAAACAATATTTTGGGTAAAGAGTTATTAACCAACTGAGAGGTGAATAAATGAAAATAATTTAGGAATAACATCAATAAGAACTTTATAATATCAGGAGAAGAATGTTATTAATGATATAATATGTCAATTGATATTATATACACTATATAATTGTTAATTGGAGCATAAAAAAAAAGAAGACTCAATGGAATGTAAATTGAGATGAATATTTATGTGTTATGAATATTTATGGTTAATGGGAACTCTTCACATATATGGATGTTTCTGTGATAAACCTATGGTAGGTGAGCCCAAGATAGCTCTCCAATGCATTGGGTAATATGACAGAGGAAAAAGTTAATTTTTCTACTAATCTATTTACTGAATATACTATTATGGGTATTAAAAATGTAACTTCCTAGGTAGTAGTGAATGCTACAATGTATATATGTAATAGATTCCACAAGGTACCTTTATGATTTATAGTTTCTATGTGTTATTCGTAAATCATATTATTTCATGAGGTATGATAATGATATTATGTTTTATGATTGAAAAATATGATTTCATTGATTTGTACGTATTCATGGACAAATGATTTCTTACCTAATTTTATATCCCTTAATGAGATTGTTATGCTCATCCCATCTTTTAGAATTGTTTTCTATAATACTTCAAGTTGAATAGGGTAATGGTTTGGATCAAGGAATAGTCATGATATCTAAAACATGGAACTTGACATGCGTCTTTTCTTTATGTTTTTTTAATTTATAAAAAGAAATGATACCACGTAAAAGGTTATACTTTTTAATTTAGGAGATATAATGTAATTCTTTTTTACAAATTCCCTAAAACCATAAACCTAAAAAGATCCACAATGTGTATTATTAACATAATTCATGATCATGTAATGTTTAAGGCTAGGGCCTTACATATCTTCTTTATGTTCTTATAAATGTTTTGTCGAATAAGTTCTTATTCCTTATTTTTGGTCATAATTATATAATTTTGTGAAATATATTAGAATAATATATGTCATATTTATACATCCATTTCATGTAGATAATCATGTTTTAAATTTTTTTTGTAGAATGAATTGAATCGTATCGTGGAAATAGTATGGCGTACGTACGGACTAGTTATGATATCATTCCAAATTTTTTGAACTGTATTAAAGTGGATGGAGTGTAATATCCCAGAATTAGTGTCATGTTTTTAAAATCATTTATTTTTTTATTATTTCCATCATTATACCCACCCATGTAAGGTGGTGGTGAATAAAAAATTACAGAACAACATGGAGATGGTAAGTCATACGTATGCACAAGACGTGATTTCGTTTTTCATAGGGTGGATAGATTGTGAATTATTGTTTTTTAATATTTATATTTTAATATATGTATATGAGTGATACTAATTTTATTATTGTATAATGAAGAAACTAATGAATATGAATTAGAATAAAAATATGAATTAAAGAATTGGTAGACGAGATTAACTCTTCATGGATGTGATTCCTTTAAAACTCAAAATAGATGACTAGAGTTAGTCTTTGATTGTGAAAAGAACCTCTAGAATGAAAATAGGGATGTTGAGAAAAAAATGGAAGGATGGTCTGAGATTTAAGGCACAAAATTATGTCAAGTGGCTATGTAGGGGGTTCCCTTTTCTAATTGAGGTGAATGACACTTTTAGAAACTCTATAAATAAAAATTTACAACAAAATGAAAACCTATACCAAAACTGAAATTTTTTTCCAATTTCAAATATGAGATTTGAAACTGTTGTAATATCATCAACCAATAAATTTTTTACTACTTATTTTGTCAATTTAAACCATATATTCTTAATTGAAACATAGTAATTCTATTATAATGTAATCATTATAATAACATTATAAATATTAAATGGTAATAAAAATTTACTTATATGGTGACAATTGACTATTAATGCATATTATATGAAATTTTTTACCTCATATTTATCAATTTTTATATTTTTAATATTTTTTATGATTTTTATATGTTGTAATAATTTATTATTAAAAAAATATAAATAGTATCTATATTGTCGTAGTTGGGGATTGTCTTAGTGGTAAGCACCTCATAATACAACATGAAATATAGTGGTTCAACCCCCATTGGGTGCAGATAACTATATCACGACTCGCATTGTAGTGGTGGCAGACACTATTGCATTCACAGGTACTGTAAGAATACTACAACAGGCAGTGTACTGTAGCATTAATATTCACAGAATGGGTTAGTGGACAATTAATTGGGAATATAGTCTATGTAATGGGATACATGCACATTAGGCCTTTATTATATGTAATGGGTCTCCTGCTACCCAGTCAAAATAAAATTTTTATTTTCTTTAATGATAAAAATAAGGCTTCGACCACAAAATTTTTTAAAAAATTATGTCAATTTTGTCACTATTAATTTATTTGACATTAAATATAAATCTACACAGAATATAAATTTATACCAAAATAATTAATACACTCTTATAATGTCATATTCACCTAGAATTTTTTTTGATAACATCAATTATTTCTTATTATATTTATTTTCATATTTTTAAAACCATTTATTTGATATTTCTATTATTAAATTTTTTTTACATCATTGTGGCATCATTCTTAATGGTATTTCATTAAAATCTATAAATTATAAATGAATATCTATGATGTAATAAATTATTCTTGATTCTTGGAGAATATATATAGTCGATATAATAACTTATTTATTTATATATTAAAATTAATATACTTATATAAAATGAAATCATGACATTTTGTCACATTCATTAATTTTTATTAAATTTAGATAATATTCAAATGTAATTTTCCATTAAGTGGTTTAATTTATAACAATAGATGATAAGGGTCTAATTTAGTCATCCAATAAATTTTTTACATGTTTTAAGGTGATTTCAAATTATTATTTTTACCCTTAACTACCCGATTTACCTTTAAACATGGTAGTAAAAATATTTACCCTAGTCATTATTCATAATTCCCCCAAAAATTAGTCTATAAACATATTATTGACCTAATGATTCCATATATAGAATTAATTTTTAAAAATTCTAAACACAAAAAATTATCAAAATAATTTACAATTAATCATGTTGTAGAAATGAGGAAACATGTTCTAGAAGGAAAAAATTGCAAAAGAACTAAACAAATTTACAAATTAATTCAATGTAAAATTAATGATAATGGAACAAATTATATTTAATGATAAAAATATATTCTATTTATACTTTTAAACCATTCGATATTATAATTTAACCTCATAAATTATCTCCATGGAAAAAGGTCTTTTTAATTAAAATTATGTGAATTCTTACTATTCATCAAAACATTAATGTTATAAGAAAAATATCATAAATTCAACCAAAGTTAAATTTTCTATCTCGACTCTAAATAAAAAAATTTCATTGAAAAAATATATTATTCATGTTTATTGTTGTTAATTTAATAGTGGTTCTCTATTCAATGGTGTGAAATTAAACATTAAAAAAAATAGTTTCTTATACATAAAATATGGTTTTATTCATACGCGGTGACTACATTAACTCTTGTATGAATATAGAAAACAATTTATTTTATTAAAAAATTAATTCACTCCAATATTAAAATATATTTTGATTTATATTTTTCATAAATAATTGATATACAATGAATTTACAACGCATTTACATAAGTTTGTTAAAATTATTCCAACAACATGACAACTAGGCTATAATAGTAATTTTATAATAAGGGTGTCTTTTGGTTCATGTGAACTCATGATTGTGTTCAAATCAATCTACTAGACAATTTAAATATAATATTTCAAAAAAATCAACTGAGTGATACACTCAATGTTGTGTATAACAAACACAAATTTAGTGCCACATGTAACATAGAACATGGTGGGTTTTTATTTAAAGTATACTAAGATAAGGATTCATGTCTCATATTATACATGTAATTTAATGTAATATTCGTGGAGTCAGTGTTGTGTGAAATGACAATTTTCCTTAATGAAATGGATGATATGAAGGAAATTTTATTATATTCATGAAAATAATTCATTAAAACATGTGATGAAACAATTTATTTGGGTCAAATAAATCAATAAATATGATGGTTTCTCACTGATAATACTCTAATGATTTGGGTAAATAATTTACTCTCTAGATATGACATCTTCTATGAAACCCATGTAAATAAACTTGATAATTTTATCACATGTCAGTGAAAAACAATAGTGATATTCTTATGAATATCTTTTTCATATATTGTACCAACATTTGAATGTTTTTATTTATGTAATTACTATGATGGTATGAATTTTTCTCATTCTATTATGATACGACACATGTTAATATTGAAATTTACAATGATCACATGTAAAAAATTTCAATTGGTTTCCCATAATGAGTTGTATGCTCTCCCTTCTCTTTAATGTGTGTCCCCATGTTATGGGATCAAGTAATTGTACATATGATGAACCTATGAGAAAACCATTCTAGTTGATTAGAATAATATTTTATGGTTTCATGTATTATGGACCTTATTTTCAAAAGAATAAGCATTAACTTATTTCTTGTGTACAATGTAATGTAATGTTATTTATTAAAAATGAGGCACTCCATTGAGTTATCGTAATGGTACAACTAAATGTTTTATGTGTGGGAATAATTTCCATTGAGAATTTGAATGTCAATGTATTGTGAAGAAGTTATCTAATGATGCGAATAGTGATAAATCCTTGTATAATAGACCTCCAACAATATATTGTTTCAATTTCATGAGTTTTGAATTTTATCCTAACAAGTTCCCCAATCTGAAGACTAATGTGAATGATAAGACACAATAAAATCCATATGAATAATAAAATAACATATGATATTTTGTATGTATAATGATGGACTAATGTTTTCAATGAATGTGGTTTTTTAAAATATATGATTTTAATTATAGAATAAATGTTCAATTATATTTTTTAATTGTTATAAGCTTAAAATTTAATGGAAATTTTATATTAAACCTAAGATAATATTTTTTAGATTAAATTGTATTATCTCAATATTAAAACTTATGAATGTTGGTTTTATGTATATATACAAATAATTATTCTCAAATTCATTGATCTACTTATATATGGAATGATCTCTAGTAGCTGGTTCAAAATATTATGATATTTGTCTTTTTTGTGGTAAGTGTAAGTGATGTTAGGTGGGTTGTGGGAGTTTTTACCTATTTCTCTAGAAATTATCATTAAATTTTTCCCATGTTTTTTGATGTAGGGGAATTCACACTAGAGTCCCTTATTTAGAATATTAATTTTTAATTTCAAATTAGTATTTTACTTGTATGTTATTTCGAAATTGAAGTGTGAATTATGTTAGGAAACCTATAAATTGATGGTTTCTAGTTTTTTTGGGGGAAAAATTGATTTGTTATGAACAATTAATTCTGGTATTATTTTAAAATTTTGAATAAAAAATTGATTTTTTAGTTTATGTTATGAAAACGTTTTTATAGATTTTTTATCAAAAAAAATTATTATCTGCTAGAATGTATTTGGCACACCATGGTTTGATATAGGAATTAATGGATGTGTGTCATGTGTTCATATGCATTGTGATAGGTAATGGAGTGTTTTAACGCCATCAAATGGTTTTGGTGGATTGGGGTGTTATGAAACCCCATCAAAATGGTTCACTATGTTTTAAGTTAGTGAATGGATGACTCTTCACTCACTATTGTTTTGAGGTACATTGTTGCAAGAATGGTTGGATGTGTTATTATGTGGAATGGTTTGGGTTGCACAAAATAAGAATTTTTGGAATGGTTTAAGGCATTGTTTAGTTTCATTCCTTGTAAAATAAAATTTCATTTTGGAAATGACTTGGTTATGGTACTTCATTAAATATTCATATAAACAATTCAGATTTTTTTTATAAAAAATATTTTATATTAATTTACTAACATGTTATATCCTTTTGGAATTAGTAGGGAAGTCATTTGTGGAATGCCTTCTCAGTTCCATTTCTCAACCCTACTTTAGAACATTGGTTTTTTTTCAGATTTTTATTATAGGGGAATTTGAAGAGTTAATATTCCACACATCTATACTACTTATTAATGATAAACTGAGATTTTTTTGGGTTAGATCATGGAGCTAATTAGATCCATGGAGTCGTATTGCCATCTTTGAGTTCTGTTAGGTTTTCATTAAATGTGACTTGATTTTTTTAGTTTTCTATTATGGTAATATTTATAGTAGGTTTTGAAATAAATGAATCATTATGTTATCATAAATTATTCACATGAATAATGTATATGTTAATTTGTTTATGGAATGTATGGTTGATTTTTCTATTTCAAAAGGTAAAATCATCCTTGAATTACAAATACATCAATTGGAATTTATTTTTTGGCTTTGGAATCATTCGGATGTTAAATAAGGCCATGTAATTTCTATCTGACTTATTTATTAAATATGATGAAGAGGGATGCTACAAGTGGTTATAGTCATGATCCTATTTAGAATCATCAAATACAAGTAGCCATTAGTTTAGTAAATCATGGTGTTCATGTTATATATGGTATATTCCTTATGTTTGGTTCATAGAAAGGAGTAGGATTATCTAGACAAGAAATGTGGATCAAAAAAAGATTTATTTATAATTTGTATGTGGGGAAACAATTTATCATTGATTTTTTACACTAGTGTTTTGGAAAAAATTATATGATTTGTAATCTCATTGGCATGGGTTTATCCGATGATATTATCATGAAAACATTACTAAAATGACTTCCCACTAGTAGTTCATACCTTATTTTGAGTAATAAGAAGATGAAAAATATTGAAAATTTTAAAATATTTAAGAATCTTTTCAAATTAATGATTATGGAAAGACTTAATTATACTACTTTTAAAATGATTTTATTTTCAAAATAACTTATAGTTTTTTAAAAAATGACTGAATATCAGAAAAATTTGAGTTTGGAATCATAGTTGTGATAGTTTAATGTTATTGAAAATGAAATGTTTATAATTTAGTTGATAGAGAGTAATAATTTTTTATTTTGTGGATTGTATAGAAAATGACACCCTATATGTGTTTTAGGAACCATCTAGAGGAAGTTGTAGAAATTTTGGTTCAACTTGATCCACATGTGAACCAATAACTTGTTCATAATATTGTACAACTATTTTAGGCTATGGATAGATAGAATAATATGGATTTGACATGGAAATTGAATCATGCCATCCAATTCCCAAAGCAATGTCCACACATATTTCAGGGTGATTCTGAACAATAAATGGAAGAGGTGAGGCTAAATATGATTAATTGTGTCTTCAAATTTATCTGCAAACCCTTTGATATGAAATTCAAGATGGTGAATTATATTCTAAAATATCATGATTGATAGAGGTGGAATTTAGTTGTTCATTAAAAATAAGACCATGGCCTTGCATGAGAGCATTTTGAATAATTGTTCAAAAAATAATTATATCCTCACATGTTCAAAATTAAATGAATTATAGACTACATCAACATGAAGAATGAAAATATTTCTTTCTCATAGGTAAATTCCTGAATTTAGTGCATGTTATGCAAGATGTTGGTACTCGTGCTTCTTTAAGGGATACACTTTGGATTAGGGATAAGGAAAGAGATTCAATCAATGTTTTTTTGTGATTTGTATAATATATTTGTTAAAGATATAGTCAATAGATAAAAACTGCTAGAAAACACAAATTAAGGTGATTTAGGAGGAGAAATATGTTGATAGGTATGGAAAATGTTGGGTACTCCAAATATTGGAGTTAGGGAAAGAGAGACATATAATTGAAAAGAGGGGGAATGAGTCAAAAGTATATGGATGGATCGGTAAACCTTTATACCCAGGTGATGAGAAAAGAAATATTACTCCAATGTGTTACACATGACCACATAATGTGATAGTGTATGAAAAAACAATTATCATGCAACAACTTTAATAAGATGAGGCATATTTAGCACAATTATTGTACTTCCTCAAGGTCTGGTGATTGGGAAACTACTAAGATATTGCATGCTTCAAATATAATGATGGTTATAGGGAGGTAAAATACATATATTTAGAATCATATTGTTTTCCATGAAGATTCCCGTAATACCAAGACTCATCAGAAAATTAAATATCAATAGAGACGTATAGAACAAATTGTACAGAGCAATCAATTATATAGATATGAAAATGTTGTTGAGGATGATCAATCTGGGCCATTTATGGTGTGAGGAATGATTATTTAGAATTATAACCATATGAATTATTTTTCTTATATGAGTGCATCTCGTTCCTTTATTATTTACTTTTTTTAGTTAATGTTCTGCGTTTGAATGTCGAAATGATTACTTATTTCATAAAACATCAAAATCCTATTGTTCAAAGAGAATTTCAAACTATTTGTTTATAGAATTTTTAATAAATATTGATAGATACAAACATGAATGGGATTTAATTTTTTTATATATTTCTATGATATAAACATAGGTATAGATTGGATGTTATGGTTTAATCCACACATCGATTGTTGTACATGCAAGTTCGGTATAACAACTGAAGATTGCATGGAGCTTCACATTCAAGGATACCAAAATTTAAATTTAGGGGGAAAATGTTTTTTTTCACTACCCATATAAATTTTCCTGTACTAATTTATATAGTTTTATTTTTCATCAATGTATGAGATCAAAATAAATAGTTTACCCATAGTGGTTGATATGTTTCCAGATGCATTCCTCGAAATTTCGTAAGGGTTACCAATAATAACTGATGTAGAGATAATGATTGATATCCTTATAATGGATATTAATATGTCCCTAACAAATTATTATATATAAAAAATATAAATAAATTAATTGAATATCCATTTAGAGTAGAAAGAAAAAATAGGTTTTGTTTGGATGGGCATGTCATCTTGGATAACACTGGACTTTTTTGTAAAACATGATGAGGGAACTCTATGGAAATGTGTGGATTATGATAGGAATAACCACGTTATGATAATAAAATGTAATATACTTCCAAAAATAAATGTTCATTTCTATGAATAGTGGGGATCTTAGTGGTTCTCCAAAAGTTCCTTATTATCAAGATATTAAAAATTTTGGGTTTTAAAATGGGATAACCCAAAAAAATATTTAGTAGTATATATTGAAATGATTAATATTTGATAAATACATTCTATCTCAAAAAATACACCAAAAGAAATTATGGTATTAATGAATCATATATTTCAGTTATAGCAAGATTCATCTGTGGTGGTTTTTGTGGATGAAACATTTTTTAGTCGTGGAAAATGGATGAGCATCCGAAGAACATGGTGATAGTGTTGGGAATCATGAGGGTTCAATGTTTGATTGAAAAAATATCAAAGCGTGATTTTTATATACATGATCTAAATTTCGAATGATAGTTAATTTTTATAAGCAGTGTTCTTGTGGACCCAAAAATGATAAAAGTTGTTCTCTCTTGGAAACCATTAAGAAATGCCTTCGAGATATGCCACTTCATTTTTCTAGTTGGTTATTACCGATGTTTTTTTGTGATTTATCTGTATTTTTATAGAAAATGAATCATTTTAACATAAATAATTTTTCATATCAATGTATAATATAATCATATAAATCCTTTCAAAATCTTAGGACTCACCTTACATTATCACCAATGTTGATTTTTCCAGAAACAATACAAGGGTATATGGTGTATTGTGTTATTTCAAGAACCAATTTGGGATGTATTCTCATTTATAAAGATCATATTATTTCTTATAGATAAATGATGTTACATGTGTATTAGAATAATTACCCAAAAAATAATTTTTATTTAGTTATCACAATATATTCTTTGAAGACACGACTTCATTAACAATTTGGGGAGAAATTTATTGTGTTTATAGATCCTAAGAGCATAAGAATTTTTTTCTCACAAATGGATTCGAACATTAGACAAAGGAGATAGTTCAAATATCGCTGAATATTATAATTTTAGATTATGTATACACTAATGAAAAAAATATATTGGAATATGAAGGAATTTAAAAGTCATATGATTAGTTGGAAAAAGAAGATTTCGATGAGTGGTAGTTGATGTCAGTCATAGTTGACATGATCATGGAACATGAAGACCAATTTAAATTTCATACATTATTTCTAATTTATTATGTTCCTAATTTTTTACAAATAGTATAAAAGGCATAGACATATGATGTAGATTGTTTGGAAATGATATCAAAACTCAATGGTGGGGAGATCATTGAGGATGGAAGCTGGACGAGATTTTTGTTTTTTGGTTCACAAATTGGGTTTCTCTACCTATGGAATGTAAGGAAGAAAATATTAATGGTTACCCGAATCAAGATGGGGTTTTCATAATGTAATATAAATTATTTATAAGGAATTGAAAGAATTATTATATGGAGAAAGTATGAAAAGGAAGGTTACTGAGTTTGTTTTGAGATATTTGACATGTGAGTAGGATAAGGTAATGAATCAATGATGGATAGGTATGTAGTAGTATTTTCCTATTATAATGATGAAGAGATAGTATATAGATATGGATTTATAATGGCTCTCCAAATATAATTTCTCAAAAAACATTCTATATAAGATATAATGGACTAACTCACAATGTCACTCCATTTAATTCCTTTTCGTGAATCATATATGGTGTTGGAGATATCAAATATATATATATGAGAAGTGGTAATAAGGAATGAAATACTAGTTTCATGTTTTCATAATGATATTAGATGTTTACCACTTGTATCTGTAAATACATATAAATATCCTTTAGAATTCAATTGACTATGAGTGTCACATATCATCATTAAATGTACCAGAAATCCAAAAATATGTTGTAAACAATTGAAGAATAGTTGTGGGATTGTGTAATGTATTTTGTTTTCTCCTTGGAAGAGTTTATACTATTACTAGTATTATTATATAACAACTGTTGTCAAGCCTCATTATAAACAAACTTTTTTGGAGCAGTTTATAGATATCCCTATCTGTCTCTACATTGTTTTGTTGAAATTCGTGATAATTAACTTGTTTTAATTAGACATTCCGAAGAAAAAATATGTAAGATTAATTTGAGCATAAAATGTTGGGAGGTGGCACAAAGTCATCAAAAATTGTATGTGTATCATTATCGATGGTTGTTTTATTTTATGGTGAGTGATAATTTTTTATGGTATTTCTAAGGATTGGTCAACATAATTTTTGGAATCTAGTAATGTCATCTCATCGATACATTGACCATTTTTGACACACAAATGGGTTCGTGAGGTGACATATTGTATGGCTTTACCACCTCAGTTCATGGTAGAGAAAAACGTGTTTCATTTATCTTAGAAAATGAAGTGTCAGCCTAATATTGACTATGTGATCATATGGGATCATGTTTACATAGATTATGAAGCTTCATTGGTACACATGCACATGTTGATTTTTGGATTGGAATGATAAATCCATGAATTGAAAAAGCAATGGTCTAGTGTGGGTTTTGTTGAAACATTGTCTGAATCAGGAAGGGATATTGGAACGTGAGAAGTAAAAAATTGATCAATGTCCATAACTATTTCAGTGAAATGATGGATTTTCACTTCTCATTGACAAAAAGGAAAATTTTGGGGATAATTTAAAACCCCATGTTTCATATAAGAAATCATTCATTAATGTAATTTATATACATAATGTGTTTGGGTGAAGTTAAGTATGTTTTCGAGATGTTTTGCAACATTTTTTGGGATTTTATGTAGGTTAAATTTTTTTCAACAATTACAAGAATCTATGAAACTTCCAAAAAAATTCATTAAAAATGAAACATAGGTCTCTTGATAGGTGAATTGTTATGGGGAATAGTTTGAGAAAACCATGCGATCACTAATTAAAAATCAGGCAATGATAGACAGTGGGATTTGGAGTAGTTTTAGATTGGTTTGGAAACTGTATGAGTCAATTGTGTGTGGTCACCACTAAAGAAGATGTATCCACATAGATAGTGCACAATTTTTCAAACCATGTGACTAACCATGAATTGGTTAAATGTGAGATAATAAATATGGGGAAGTCACATGTTTTCATCGCTAACAACCTCAATTTTTTTCGAAAATCGAATTAAAACAATTTTTTATCCTTAAAATTGAATTAGAGGCATGTCCCATTGATTTTAAAGAAAATATACATGAATTTATTGTTACATTGAATCCATATTCTTATAGTAATTCATTCTTCTTAGGGTTCCCCATGGTTATATTTAGATATGATTCTCCTTCTCTATAAATTTATAATATAAAATTCCATCATGGATATATATATGGTTTTTAATGCTAGATATTATTATATTTAACATTATCATAGTTAGGGGAAGATATATAAGGGGGGATTTTTTGTTTTTAACCGTCTCAATGGACGTTTTCTTTTAATTTTTCAATTTTCGTAGAGTTTTCTAATGTAGGTGGAATCACTTTTGACTATCATATTTAAAATATGAATTCATGATTTTAAATTTTATTTTTAGATTATATTTTTAAATTATTGTGAATCCCATTGTAGAATACATTGTTAGTAATGGTTTATGGTTTTTTTTGGAAATTATGGAATTTTTTGGCCAACTAAATTATTGTTTTCTTTCAAAAAGATGATTATAGGATATGTTTCCTAGATGATTTTATGAAAACTATTTTATTTAATGGTTATCAAATAAAAAAATTAAATGGATTGTGTAGAAATAGTTTTTCCATGTCCTTTTCCATGTTTTCTGTTGTGTGTTCATATGAATTATTATGGACATTGGTATTAGTAGCTTATAAAATTGTTGTGGTGGTTATGGGAAAGAATTATCGCTTCAAAATGTTTTACAATGTGATGTTTAAGTGAAAGGATGCTCGCCACATGAGTGTATGAGGAGTCACATGGTTTCATGCATGGATTGATGTGTGGTAATGTAGAAAGGATTGGTTTTTTACAAAATGGAATATCAATAATGGTTTAAATAATTTTTTAGTTTAATTCCTTGTAACATAATATTGTTTTTTGAAAAAAGATACATAATGGGACTTGTTTATATTTTGATGTAACCTATTTTGATATTTCATTGTATAAATTATTTATTATAATTATTCTAACCGGTTCTATCCTAGTAGAGTGAGATGGTGTGTCATTATTTTAGATCCCACTCAGTTTCATTACTTACCCCTACATTGTATCTTTGGTGCGTTTTTAGATATTTTTTATCAAGACATATAAAAAGGTAATGTTTAACAATTCAATAATGTTTATTAGAGATACAATGGATATTTATGGATTTGTATATTGTTTTTTTAGAGAATTGGAGTTATATGGATCCATTTGATTTTTTTGGGGTTTTCATCTACTGTGAAAATGGTTGATTTAGTTTTCTGTTATGGTTCCCTTTTTAGTTGGTTTTGATATAAATGGAATTTCATGACATATTTCATTGTTATATTGCATCATGTTGTGGTTTATATGGTTATGTCTTTTTTGGATTTTTTTTCAAATGTAAAATCATTGAACAATTATAAATTATAACCTTGGAATTTACTTCGAGCCTATGAAATCTTGGGAACTCCTCTTAAGGCAAAGTATTATTTCCCCTATTTAAGACAATGAGAAGGAAATAGATGATATAGTAAATGATACTTATTGGGTTTAGAGAATCATATTTTACATATATAAATATATATGAAATTATTATTAAACCCTTATATAGTACATCCCATGAAAATATTTAGTTAATAAAATAGGATTATGAGGTGGTAGTCTGCCATATTGGTGAATAACATTGTAATATTCAAACGAATTCTAGAGTTTGATGGTATGTATGATATAAATATTATTGAATCATTATGAAATCGCAGATACCATATATATATATATATATATATATATATATATATTATTCCATATGAATAAGTTTTTTCAAGTATCCTTGATGGTGAAAAATGAAAAATGAATGAAATCTTTTTGTGAGGGGTAGTCCATCGTAAACATTAACGATAATTTCATTACACATTTATTTTTATTATATTTGTTTTTAGGTCTTACGCATAACAAAAAATAATATATATATGTATATATATATATATATTTATAATGTAACAGCCAGAGCTTCCATGGTACAATTCTCTTTGAATAATACAGTAGCGTGTGTTGTACGCAACTTCGAGTTCTAACACACACCACGACAAATCAAATTAGTCATTATGAATAGTAAATTCCAATTTTTAAAATTTTAGAAATTTTAACTCTCAAAATGGACTTCATTTTTGGATTCGGAGTATCGAATTTAGCCTATGGTGAAATTTTGGTATTTTTCGGATAACTTTAATATTTTGATGAATAGTGAAAATTCCTAAATTTTAATTAAGAACAACTTTTTTAATCAAAATAATTAATAGTGATAATATATGAATTTGAGTGGTTTTAAAGTATAATTATAATATATTTTTACCTTTTTATCAAATGGTTTTCATTAGAAATAATTTCACTTTGAAATTGGACATAAGCAATTGTCAATCTTTTGATATATATTGTTTCTTAAAAACATGCTATTTGTTGTGACAGTGGGAATTAATTATAAAATTAATTAATGAAACATATATGTTTAGAATTTTGTAAAATAGAAATCATTTTTGAATTCGTAATATCAATTATATCTTAGGGTGAAATTTTGGCATTGTTCTGAAAAAATACAATTTTTGATGAATAGTGAAACTACTAAGTGGTAGTTAAAAAAACAAAATTTTTCGTAAAACCTAATTTTATGGATTATGTGATTAGAATTTAGAAACTCCGAGAGACACGGTTAATATTAAGGAGTAAAATGTGGTTCAATAAGATGAAAGTAATTTTTGGTGAACAATAACTTTTTACTTTTATTTACCACAGTTAAAAGTAAATAGGGTAATTAAGAGTAAATATGATATTAATATTACCCTAACACATGTAATAATTCTATTTTAAAAGTTTATCTCGACCAAAATCAACCTTAGGAATAAAAAATTATCATTTAGGTCCACTTGGATTAGATTAGGACATTTATTATTATTTAATTCAAAGAAGAGTTAAAAGAGTTAAAATCAATGTTTATTTACTAAAACATTTTTAATATATGGTTATACATAATATAAATTCAATTTTAAATATTCATTAGAAAGATAAAAATATTTAAAACATAATGATATTTTATTTATAATTTTTAGACATAAAAAAACTTAATTTATTTATGACACAATTATGATGCAGTAATTACCTAATTAATGAAAAATTTAAATAATTGATATTATAAATACCCAAATAAATTTAATTTGAGACTTTTTATAAATAAAAATAATTTTATATTATAATATGACACGTTAGGATTGATTTAATTAACTTTTCTTAAGTAATAATTCTGTTATGTTTTTTACAAAAATCAATTATTGAGTAGTGTCAAAATTGACATAATAGAGTTTTTAAAACAAATATTATATTATTAATTGATATTGAATTCCTAAAAATATAAGGTTCGGCCAAGAGACTTATATCATGATAGTGGTATCATTAATGGACCACATGGGGGGTCTCTTGGATGTATATAGTATGTTTATTAAGCATATAATATAAAAATACAAATAGACATTGTAAAAGTGAAACTAATTAACTAAGAGTTAATACTTAAAGATAAGGTTGATATAATCACCCAAACCTGTCTAAATTTTATTGGATGAGTAGTTTGCAACCCATACCCACCTTAAACTTTAAATAATCCACTTTGGAGCCATTAGAAACCTAATATGAATTTATTATAAAATAATATTTCTAGCTTTTCCAAAGGTGCCCCTCACCCCTCTTATAAAAGGGCACTCTCCCTTCTCATTAACTCACACCTTCAAAGCTTTTTGGGTCGGTCAAACTCTTCCCAAATACTCACTCAACTTTCCTCAATTCATCCTAGAGGCCTTAATTTAGTCATAAATCCATGTTAAGGATCCCTTTTGATCAAATCAAAAGAAAGAACCCGAAAAAGAGGTAATGATTTCACCACCCTTTTTCAAATTCCTTTCTTCTTCCACTTCTTCTTTCTTGGTTATTACCATTCTAAAATAATTAATCCAGTATCTCTTATATACTGTTATATTATTATAAATATGGTACAACCATATTCAGTATTCTATCCATCCTTTGAATGACATGTCACCATACGTGTGTACGTACAGCTTACCGTCTCCACGTCGTTGTGTAATTGTTTTTCAATATAATATTATTTATATGGGTATAATAATGATTTTTAATTCATTTAAATAATAAATATAACATGATAATGATTCTGTATATATTATATAGCATCCAATTACAGATTATTTTAATATCAAAAGAATGATATTTTCGCTCGTGCGTATGTATGGATTACCGTCTCCACGACGCTATGAGATTCATTTTCATGTTCACCATTCATCGACGATTATAAAAATATATTTTACTAATAAGTATGTAATATATGACATAATAATTCTACTGTAGATATATATATATATATTATTATTTATTTACTTACATATATCTTATTCATTTACTTCCGTTCAATACTATATGAAAAAAGAAACAACGTTTATGCGTACGTACGGACTACCGTCTCCATAAACGGTGTTTTACATTTCATATATATGTCTATTATACATATTTATATTATAAATATATATGGTATATTTATCATGTTTTATATTCTGGAATTATTTAAATCATGATCTAAGTGATTAAACCAATAGTGACAAGTTAAAACATGTACGATAAAGAAAGTGATTATTACCCAAAATGTTAACTTAACATGGAAATTATTATTAAATGGGCAATATAAAGTCATAAATGAATAAGGTATGATATCATAAATATTAATATGGATCTGGTATAATTTAATAACATACTATGATCTTCATATAGGAGGTTAAACATACCCTCGACTAAAGAAAAGTGCTAGGTAAGGGGTTTTCATCTCACTCCTTATTCCCGTGAGATTCATGCCATATTGACACTATTACCTTTTGTGTGGTGTATGTACTACCTATAATTGTATTCTTTGTGTAATACACAATAATTTATGTGTATTTACATATCCATTGTATGATACCTCTTTCATAGGGTGTATGTTTCGTAAGTTACCAAATTGGTAAGGGTTTATTTCACAATCTCTTCATTATCCGAGGTTGTTTATACGTAATTATCTTTTGGGACCTCATTATCATCAACATACTTGATTCTTAAAATTTTATTTCAAAACATTTTTACTATTTAATAGAAAATGGGTTAAAGTCATTTATATCCTTATTTGACTTTATATGTTTTAAAGGAATCTTTCCAACATTTTTGAAACAAGTTACTTTCTAACCTTTTTAAAAAAATTAAGGTAAGAATGTCTTTTTTTAACTTATATGGTGGGTGCGGTTATTCTCCACCATTATTACACCTTTGAATCTTCCATCACAAGCTTATAAAGAAATTTTCAAAAGAAATGTTTTCTCTATAATTATGTGACATTTAAATGATTTCAAAAAAGATATATTTCTCTAAAATAGTATTGATTTGATCTATTTCAACATCCTTTGATAAATTTTACACTTGTTTCAAGTTGATTTATTATGATACAAATCATCCGTTTTGTATTGAAGGTTTTTCAATATTTTTGACTATTGATGAGTTATTTTAATACCATTAGTGGTTTATGATTAATGTTTTTACATTTTTTATGTTAGTTTTAATACGAATGTTTATGTTATATTTCATCCCCTTCCTAAGATGAATGTGTTGGACTAGTATGTTTCGGGTTGTGGTCCGGTTACAGCAGACCCTCCGGGTTGGTGTCCGGTTATTAGAGGCACTCTGGGTTGGTGTCCGTTTATTAGAGGCATTCCGGGTTGGTGTCCGGTTATTAGAGGCACACTGGATTGGTGTCAGGTTATTAGAGGCACTCCGGGTTGGAGTCCGGTTACAGAGGCTCTCTGGGTTGGGTTTTGGTTACAGGTATACCTTAGGTCTTGGCATGCGGCCTTGACACTGAAATTAATGTTCGGTATTATGCATTCCATCATTATGGAAGTGGTTTGTGATATTTCACGTGGTTATTCGATTAGTAGAATATCCATGTGAATATGTAAATGGCATTATTTCATTTTATTTCTGCTATATTATGCTGAAGTTAAAGTTTAAAAAGGATTTTGTTTTAGTTTTATACATTGCCTTAAATTTTTATGCTTATTTTTGAATGTTTCTTCTGTATTTCTTACCCTTACTGAGAATTTGAGCTCACCCCTTTCTAAGTTTTATTTTCCCCCGGATTCCAAGAAGTGTAATGTGATTTATATGCAGGGTTAAGACAAGGGAATAATGGAATTCATAAAAGATTATTTATGTTGTTTTGTATGATATGAAGTGTAATGTAACATTCATGTATGTAATCTATTTTCCAATACTGGTAAAGTGACCGGTTCTTCGAGACTTGGTTCCCTATAATCATGCCAATGTATTAAAATAATGCACCGACTCTGGGTCACTGGGGTCGGGGCGTTACAGTTGGTATCAGAGTAAGTTTAGCAATAACCTTGGAGACTAGATTTAGATAAACTCTGATTAGAGAACCTAGCCCTAATATATACTTTGAGGATTAGTATAGAAGAGATTCCTAGAATTTTGATACAGTAGAGATTTTGTGAGTTTTCCGAGCAATACATCCCCGTCTGGATACGAGAAGGTAGAGGCGGCTCTGGCACAGATGTACCAAGGGGTAAAACCCAAAAACACCACTTTGAGCTACACTCGAACGGGAACTGGTGCACGACAATGGGCCTTGCTTCACTCTTGGTTATGACACCTCCGGGGGATATGCTTAGGATAATTCTCATTTTCTTTATAAACCATTATGAAGGGCTCATGAGTATATAATTACTAAAAGAAAACATTTTTATGATTATGGATTATATCCATAAACTGTTCAATTTGTGATAGGAATTATTCATTGCAATTCATAAACTGAGCTAGTTTATGCTATTGTATAGAAATGGCACCTAGTAGAAGGAATGTGAACTCCAGTAATACGTATGATCCAAAGAGTAAGAAGGATCGTATCTTTCATGTTATTAAGCCATCATTTATAAGGGAAATAGTCTCCCACATATTATCATCATATGAAGAAATAGTATCATGTGTGGATAAGATAACTAAAGTGTTTACCGAGTCCTATGGCTTTGAAGGGAAGCAATAGAAGGAGAGGATGGAAGAGAGAAAGATGGACAAAGGGAAGAGGGAAAAGAAGAATTTCCCCATATGTGATAACTGTGGGAAGAAACACCATGGAACTTTCCTGAAAGGAATGTGAGTTCGTTATAAGTGTGTAGGAAAAGGGAACAAAGTATGTGACTCTAAGGTTGTGAAAATGGTTTCAAATGTACAATGATTCATTTGCAAGGAGTTTGGACACTACGCGGACCAATGTCCCAGTCATCAGACAATACCGCAAATGATGGTATTGGATAATAACCAAGTTATGATACTGTTTCCGACGCTTTCGCCGGGGCGCGTGCACATCCGTCCTTCAGTAGGAGGACGCGCGGCTTTGTTGCCCCGCATTCCCGCTTTCCAAAGGCGGGCGTCATTCGTTCCTTATTCAGGTACGTCTGCTCCTTGATCGAAACGGGATGATGGGATGTCGGTTCTTCCTCCTGTGGATTCCTCCTCAGAACTCGTCACCTAGTCCGGGTCTCCCTTATAGATTTAATACGTAGTTCAGGAAACTCTTCCCAGTGCCATGTTTCCATGGATGCCGGTTAATTACACTGCTTCTGTCGGGACATTCCAAAGGGTCCAGTCAGGGTAGCAACCTTCGGTCAGGGGAGTAGTCACGTTGAGGCATCAGTAGCGTGTCTGGATGCTGGGGTACCTGGCATGTCTGTCTGTTATCCTTGATCACAAGGCTTCTCGAGGGCGTGGGAGCCCGAGGCATCCCACATCGAGCGCGGGGAATTACATGTCATAGACACGTATCTGAGGTTTTCCTCAGCTTCCCGTGTTCAACACAGGGTATGCCGCGAGTTTAACGTCCAGCGGAGACGGATGAGGGTGATCAGAACGTCCCATAGAGACGGATCAGATTGGTGTATCGCATAGAGACGGCTATGGTCCCATAGGGAAGGATCAGAACGCTCAATGAGGACGGATCCGAGGTGGTGCACTCCCTATAGGGGAAAAGGGTGATGAATCGGGGTGTACACAGAGGACAGCGACCCGGAGATGTGATGGGACTTACACATGGAATGTGGCCCAGGCGCCGCTAGGAGCAGCGAGGGGGTGGATGGCATGACTCCACCGGGATGTGGCGGCCCGGGTGAGAATCAGGATGGGTGATGGATGGATGAGTGAAGTGGAGGATGAAATGGGATCATCGCAGGAGGCGACGGTGAAATTGGGCTTGAGCCTTGAGGAGGCTTCCTACGTATCCCTGTGGCAGGGAATCAAAGTCCGCCTAGTTCGGGTGGTGCCGGTAAACCGACGTGAAGCTGGACCTTGGCCCGATGAATGTCGTCGGCGTACCGACGCGAAAGCGGACCTTGATCCGATGGGAGTTGGGCTTGATCCTCTGGGAGGATTCCTACGTACCATGCCTTGACATGGATCAAAGACTTCATAGTTCAAATGGTGGGTCACAATGGCTTACCACTGGACCAGAATGGGACCCGACGTGAATGAACGACGGGTGGGCTTGAGCCTCGGGGAGGCTTCCTACGTACCATGCCTTGACACGGATCAAAGACCTCGTAGTTCAAGTGATACAGTTTAACGTCATGCAGGACGATAGTGAACCCTGACGTGAATAAACGACGGGTGGGCTTGAACCACGTGGAGGCTTCCTACGTACCATGCCTTGACACGGATCAAAGACCTCGTAGTTCAGACGGGGTGAGGTCACAATGGCTTACCACCGGACCAGAATGTAGTTTAACGTCATGCTGGATGAAGATAGAACACGACGTGAATCGGGTGATGGGTGGGCTTGAACCTCGTGGAGGCTTCCTACGTACCACGCCTTGACATGGATAAAAGACCACGTAGTTCAAAAGGGAATGGGTCGCAGCGGCTTACCACTGGACCGGGATGGGACCCGACGTGAAATGACGGGTGGGTTTCGCCGGTAAACCGACGTGAAAGCAGACCTTGGTCCACTATTGGTGGGCTTGATCCTCGTGGAGGCTTCCTACGTACCATACCTTGACATGGATCAAAGACCTCGTAGTTCGGATGGGGATTTGTCGGCGAACCGATGTGAAAGTAGACCTTGGTCCACTATTGGTGGGCTTGAACCTCATGGAGGATTCCTACGTACCATGCCTTGACATGGATCAAAGACCTCGTAGTTCGGATGGGACGGGTCCCAATGGCTTACCACTGGGCCGGGGTGCAGTTTAATATCGTGCCGGATAGGAGTGTGCAGTTTAACGTCATGCTGGACGCGGGTGTGACCCGACGTGAAAGTAGACTCGTGAGTCCACTAGTGGTGGGCTTGAAACTCGTGGAGGATTCCTACGTACCATGCCTTGACACGGATCAAAGACCTCGTAGTTCAGGTTGTGCAGTTTAACGTCTTTACTGGACGGGGCATACAGTTTAACGTCGTGCTGGACGTGGGCGGAACTCGACGTGAATGAACGACCGAGCAATATGGCTTGAACCTCATGGAGGCTTCCTACGTACCATGCCTTGACACGGATCAATGTCCTCGTAGTTCGGATGGGTTTGTCAGGGTCGGTGCTCACTCTAATCCCACGTGAGTCATGCTCGGTGTGAGAAACAAGAGGTTGCAAGGACCTGACGATCACGTCGCGAAGGGTGCGTCCGTGAGAAGCGAAGAGGGGCTTACGCGTTGGGCGGCCCATGGTGCTGGGACTTACTCCAGGATGGAGGCCCATGGCGCGACAAAGCGCGGGAAAGATGGACCTTGGTCCGACAATGGGAGGTTCCTCATTCCCTATCACGTCCTCCACTGACCTTGGTAGTGGGGAAGTACCGAGATGCACGGGTGCAATCATCCGTACCAAAGGTTAGGGATTTACGCTCTGAGGCGACCCTTCCCCTGCGAACATACACCACTCCGACAAGGATGATCTCATTCCATGTGCGGAAGAGTTCCATTCCCGTGGAGACGAGTGGTGTAATGAATGTTCGAGCTGGGGGGACCCTTCGTGAGGGAGGCGAGGTTGGGTCACAGTTTAACGTCATGTGTTGAGGACGTGGTGCTTGGCAGTTTAACGTCCTGCAGCTCGGACGAGGTGGGTTCACTCCACACCCCTAGGGCTTACATAACTGGTACCCTCTGGTCCTTGGGGAAGGGAAGGTGTCGGTAAGGCCATTGTAAAGGGGGGTCGCGGGAGGAACCATCGAGGGGTCCACGTTAGCGTGGCTATGCGAAGAAGCAATAGCCGTTAGCGTGCCTATGCGAAGAAGAATTAGGCGAAGCAACGCTACGGGAGGTGTTGTCCATGGGACTTTGAAATCACATCGTGCAAACCTGGAGGGTCGCACGGAAAGAGGAATTGCTAAGCAGAGGAGTGTGCTTTGCAAAGTGGGGTGCCTCGGCCTTGGCATGGGGCATAGGTGGGAGTGGGAGGTGCTTCGCGAAGTGGAACAGTGTTCGCGGAGCACTGCCTCGCGAAGAAGGAGTGGTTCGCGAAGCAGGGTCCTGCCAAGCAATGTGCTTCGCGACGCATAGTTATCCTGCCTTGGCATGGGGATTACTAGCATGGGTTGGGTGTTTTGCGAAGCATAAGTGCTCCGTGGCTGCCCGGGTTCCCTTGGGAATCCCCTTCCTTTGCGAAAGCCCTTGAGCTTCGCGAAGGGCATCCCTCTCGGAAGAGGGGCTCAAAACGAAACAAATCAGAGTCGTCTCGCGAAGTAAAAATACCTCACGGAGCTCATGATTCCCGGGGCAAAGCGTGCTTCGCGATTCGGGAGAGGAGAAGCTGAAGGGTCGGATTGTCCGTCCCGGGTACTCAGGGGGAGTCGAGTATTTATAGGGAAGGGGCGCCGTGAAGCAGGGCTCGCGCGCCGCCATCGGGGCTTCGCGGCGGCTCGCGAACGTCAAACGGGTTCGCGGAGGATTACCGCCTCTGGAGCTTCGCGGCGGCTCGCGAACGTCAAACCGGTTCGCGGAGGATTACCGCCTCTGGCGCTTCGCGGTGCCGCCCAGGTTGGTACGCTTCGCGGCGGGGCTCCGCGGCCGGGCTTCGCGGCTGAGCTTCGCGAGGCAGCGCGCCAGCTGTCCTTTTCGTTCCTCCCTTTCGGGCCATATTTTTGGCGCCAACAAATTCCCCCCCTCAGACTTGGAGCCGCGGAGGGCGAAGGGTCGAAGTCTGAGGGACAATCTCCAAAAACTGTCGGTGGTTCGCGATGTGTCATCGCGAAGGGGGACCGCGATGCTCGCCGGGGCCACGGATCCGGACGCGCCGCGATGCTTCGCGCGGATAAGGCGCGCCGCGATGCTCCGGGGTCGTTTCCTATAAATAGGGGGTCCGCCCTCTTTTGTCTTTACGCGCCTTCCTTGTCTTTTTTGTGCTCTCGATTTCGTGACGCTCCGCGTACTCCGCGACAGCACTCCGCGAATCGAGCTTCGCGGCGAACCGCGAGTCTCCGACTCCGCGTCCGCGCTAAGCGAACCTCTGTCTGCCTTGGCCAGACTTCGCGGCTTGGTCTCGCGACCGATCTTCGCGATCCGACTTCGCGGCCGAGCTTCGCGGCCGAGCTTCGCGATCCGTCCGAAAGAATTCTTTTCTGAGGGCCAAAATTAAAATGGCCCATCAAGAAGCTGCCTTGGGGGTCCTTGCAGACGCTGCTCGTCGAGATGAGATGGCCAACCGTCCAGGCCTGGGGGAAATGGTTCGGAGCCACTCGGACCACACTTCTCTGACAGATCTGCTGTCGGAAGGTCAGAAGGATTATCCACAGTTCAAAAAGATGCCGTTGTACGACTTCGGGCTGAGGGATGACGTCTTCATCCCTGAGGCGGGAAGGGATGAACCAGCTTGCTGGTTCAGGAGCACACTATGCCAGCACCAATGGTTCAGGGCGGCCGATGGTCACGCGCGGGAGGATTTCACACCCGTCACCGCCGATTTTCTCTACAATCATGTGAACGACATTGACGGGAGGCCACTGCAACCGGAGACGTCCCCTCCTCTCTACCGCACCATGCTGAAGGCGGATCTGCAGGATCCGAAGAAGGGATAGTCCGATGAGTGGGACCTGCGCCAGGGCGGCAATTTTACCGACGACTGGGCCTGGACCTACTGGGTAGGCGCCTCGTGCGAGGAGTTCGAGGCTGAGCTGAGGAGAGTGGGATTGTACGAGGCGGCATGGGCCTCCCAGTTCCATATTTACCAGCCAAAGCAGCTGATGCCGGAACTGCTGAGTAGATGGTCGTCCAGGACCAACACTTTTCATCTGCATCACGGGGAGGTGGGCATCAGCCTGTGGGATGCCCACCAGGTTTCTGGGGTCCCGATCTTGGGGGCCATGTATGACGAGTTCCTCCCCATTATCAGTGCGTGGGGGGATGCTGTGCAAATGCCACGGCTCGCGTCAGCGCTGATGGCGCTTGTCCCTGGAGAGGACAAGGAGGCCGTGAGGGACGTCCACTTCAAGAGGTGGTTCAAGTGTTTCCTGAACTTTCCAGAGAATCGAGAGTTCCCTCCAAGGCCTCGAACTTGTCCGAGGGAAGCCCAGCGGGGCAAGGGGCACTCGTATTGGCGGGTTTTGGAGGACAGCCAATGGAAGACTTGGGGTTTCAGCGTCAGCACCGAACAACATCCAATAGTCAGGCAGGCGGTGTTCATCGCGGCTCTCATATGTGGGTGGATCCTACCGGTGACGGATACAAGCATGGGGGTACGGCCCAGCTCATTCATCATGGCATCGATGCTGGCCATGGGGCAGCGGATCAACCTGGGGATCCCGATGCTCGCCAAACTATACAGAATGTTGCGGCGCATTAGCGAGGGCAAGAAGCCGCCAAGAATATGCGGGCCCTTCCACCTCCTGTATGGGTGGATCGCGGCGCATATCAGGGGGATTTACGAATATCCAAACCCCATTTCGCCGCCGGGATCAGACTTTCGCCCTTCCATTCTGAACACAGTTGGAAGCTTCCCATTCAAACTGGCCATTCCGATGGTGCTGAATAGGGTGTGGAGGGCGGACGAGTTCAACTTTCATCCCTTTCCACTGCCGACGGGGAGGCTTACTGATGATGGACGGGGAACGGAAGAGCATCGGGCTTACCTCCTGGCCTTCCGAGGTGGCGTTTTGGTGGCTCGGATAGATCGTGAGCCAATCTGTGAACCGTACACCCTGCACCGTTTTGCGAGGCAGTTCCGGTGCCTCCAGCGGCTGACCCCGCAGGTATACTGGGAGGTGCGTCACAAGGAGCACCCTTGTGTGATGAGGCAGCTGTGGCTCATGTTCACACGTGAGGATGGAAAGATGCAGATCACATTGCCTCCATCCACCGCCGCCTTCGGCTTAGTGAAGGAGTACGCCATCAGCTGGGAGGCCGCTTATCCCGGGGAGATGCTGAAGCAGCCAACGATCCGGGTTGGTGACGTTGGGCCTCCTTTATCTCGAGGTCGGGGTCGGAGGGCAGCTAGGGCCGCCCGCGGCAGCGGGGCTGCCATGGCAGAGAGACCCGCACCGGCCGAGGGTATGGCAGCAGCGGCGGATCCGGTGGTTCCGGGAGAGCAGGGTCATCCGAAGGGGCGGCAATTGAGGGGATTCCGTCAGATATCCGCTCAGGCTCCGGGGAAGCGGTTGCGTCACATTGACATGGCAGAAGATGCTGTCTTTCCGGAAGCTTGGGACATCTGGGATGTCAACCGGCAATTCCTCAGCCCACCTGAGATGTGGGCCCACCTGAATCGCCTCGGGATGAGACTGCCGGGCATAGGCCCAGTTCGAGCCAGATTCATGGTGTCTCCGGCGGAGGCGGAGCAATACCTGAACGAGCTGGAGGATTACATCCACTCCAGTGGTGTCCCTCGCCCAATGAAAGACCGGGTGAGGGTACTGTTGAATCAGACGGTCCCTCCACAGCTATCGGCTGCCGATCTGAGGGAGCGCTTCCCCTTGCCAGAGGAATCAGGGGACTCTTCTCGGGAGGATGAGGCTGGAGGAAGGAGCCCGCTGGAGGAGGGCGAGGTCGGAGACTGAAGCTCAGAATTCGACGACTTCGCGGAGGCTCTCGAGGTAACATTCCGAACTTATCTTCTTACGATCTGTTCTTGAATCCCTATAGACTTCTCACCAATGTTTGGGTCATGCAGGAGGAACTTGTTCGTAGGCCTCGTTCTCGATCCTTGGCGGGTGACGATGCGGGACCTTCAGAACCCGCGCCTATGGCTGCGTCCAGTTCTGCGTCTGGTGGGACCAGGGGGTCTGAGGTGGCTCTTCTGAAATTTCCAGACCTTCCAACAGTATACGGGGGGGCCTCGTCTCGGAGCCTCGTCAGTACCGGCCCAGGAGCAGCGCTCGGAAGTCGATCTTCGTATGTCTCCTCTACCGGTCTCCTCGTTGCCACATGTGGGGCCATGCCGACTAACGTTTATGTCTCTTTCCGTCATACAGTTCTCCGACTGGCGTGGGCCTGCTGCAGCGAGGCTGGTTGGGATGTCTGGCGGCGTCCCTCCCAGGGGCATGCCGGTGATGGTGTGATGATAGTCCCTTCACCTCCTCAAGCTGCGGCGCACACCATCACTGGCGGGACCACCAGCGGGGTCATACCTGAAGTCATCGAGGTGGACTCCGAGGAAGAGGATCAACCGGTTAGTCCCAGTCCTGTCGTGCCTATGCCGGCGTCAGGTGTCGTACCAGACTCAACACCAGATGCAGATCCCGCTGAGGAATTCCTGCAGCATATCCTGTGTACGAGCCTGCCGGACCGCGCAGATTGGGATGAAACAGCCTCTGATGAGGAAGACAGCAGCATAGTCCACCGCCGGTCATGGAAGCTGATCACGCTCTTTATCAGGGACACTCCCCAAGCGCAATGGCTGGCCGAAATGAATAGGCTCCGCTCGCGGTTGCGCGAACTGTGCGCCGGGGGAGTGGATGCCCAACGCCCTCACGCGCTCATCCGAGACCTCATGGCTGAGAAGATCCGGGAGCATGATCGTGGGCTGAGCGTGGGATGGAAGCGGAGGAAGGAGACCAGCATCAGGAAGCTCCAGGAGGCTGAAGGCGAGGTACAACAGATGCAGATCCGGGCCAATGAGCTTTCATCCACTCTCGATGCACAGTCTGAGCTGGTCTTACGATTGAAGACCCAGCTGGCAGAGGCTGAGGAGCATATGGAGCAGACCTCTGGAAGGATGGCTGTCGTCCAGGCCGAGGTGGAAAGGGCCCGGGCCAGGGTTGACGGATTACGCCCCGCCGCTGCTGAAGAGGAGCGGGAGTTAAATCAGCGGCAATAGGCTCTGGACGCCGCAAGTCAATGGGTGGCGGAGATGCAACGCTCTTTTGACGGAGTCAACCCGTCCATGGGGGAAGTCAACCCCCGAGTATTGTAGCGAACTCGAGAGAAACGTTTATGAACACTTTTGTGCTCCAACTCTTTCTTTCTCCTTTGTTTTGAGTTCCGCAGCATGCACGATTTCCACTGTTGAATTGCCTTGTTGCATCCCTACAATGTTTGCGGGACGTTTGACGACAATTCCCTCAAACTAGTCCAGATTCCCGAAAGATGGGGAAGGCTTGATCGGAGGAGGAACTTCCAGGATAGCCGAATTACCATTTCTCCAACGTGCTCTTATGCACAAACGGGGCAACACCAGGGGCACTGAAATCAGTTCAAAAAGATGAAAATGGGAAGTGTGAATCACGATGCCCAAATTCGGAACACTGTGGGGATGGCGTGACAATAAAGGACAACCGCTAACCGTGGCGGACAAACGGTATCCTTACTGCGTTAGCCTGAAATGGGGACAATAAATGAGCATCAACCGCTGACCATATTCGCAACACGGGATTTTATCAATTTGTTGTCGATCAATCTTCCAGGACATTGGCCCAGGACAGTTGGTGGACCATAGGTCAGACATCCATACTGTTAGGGGGTCCTTCCAGACATGACCGGTCTTCCGGAACGTTGGCCCAGGACGGTAGGTGAGCCGATGCGGCACAATACCAGGCCGTTAGGGGGTTCCCTCAGACATGAAAGAGGACGAGGGTCCGAATAAGGGACACGCAAAGCGTGGAACATGGAGTGGTGGTTTGTTCAAACAGAATCCAACACTTCGGTAGTTGCACCACTGTGGTGGGAGTACGCTAGATGGGCGCCTCGGTCTGATCATGGATCATTCCTTTTTGGGACAGGGTCTCTCTGGCGAGGGGATCTATCGCTTCCCAATGGGATCTTGGGGCATCCTGAACTTGTTCAGGGTAAAATTGTAGCTACATAGTTCTCCCGAGGGGTCAGGCCAGAGGGCTGGAAATGGGGAAGAACAGGATTTTGTGATTCCTGGGGCTGAACCCTAGGAGAAATGCCTGGGCGTCCCTACGTATCCCACATGATGATTGGAATCAAGCCGCACGTAGTTCTGGAAGCGCAGTTTAACGTCGTACTGGACGAGGAACAGCCTAACCGTGTTGGTACACATCCAGCCAAAACTACTAATCCCACGTGAGTCGTGCTCGGTGTGGGAAAAAAGCAGTAGTGGTGGGAATTTCCCGACGCAGAGAGGGACAGGTTGGGGCAAAGGGATGCTCGGTGACTACCGGCCCAATGACACTAACACGATCATTCAGCGCACCTAGATGCGCGAAGAGAAAGAGCCGAGTATGGTGGAGTTCCATTTGAACATGAGGGAGTGGAAATGTGTGAATCATGACGCTCAAGATTCGGATCACGATGGTGGCGGCGTGGCGATGGAGGACTACTGCTGACCATATTCGCAACACAGCATCCTATCGCGTTAGCCTGAAATGGGGACAAACAAATGAGGGTCGACCGTTGACCATGTTCGAAACACGGGACCGTGTCACAAATGTTGTCAAATATCCGTAGGGACGTTGGCCCGAACCGATTGTAGGGCCCTTAGGTCCAGCATTCATGGAGATCCCTTAAGCTTAGTATCCACGTCATCCGAGGGTCCTTTTGGATGTGGAAGAGGATGAGGATCCAAATAGTGAGCTCACGAAGCTTGGTCATGGGATGAGGGGAATGTCCCTGTGAAAATCCCATGCTTCGGGCTTTTGGTCAAAACACATCTGAATACGTCAACGAAACGTATTAGAGAGAGGGAGCAAATTCCTTTCCCTTGGGGAGATCTTAGTTTATGGTCATAGAATTCGGACCATGGATTGGAAAAAGGGATCAGGGGACGCATGACATCACAACCTGACGTGAATGAGGACATAGTCCTACTTACCATGCATTCTCTGGGGAAATGCCCGAGTCGAGGGACCGAACTCAAGGGTTAGGCTGGGCCCACAGGGAAGTACCCAGGCGCTCCTACGTATCTCATGAGGATGAGAATCAAGCCATACGTAGTTCTGGAAGGTGGCAGGGTAAGGTACCAGTGCTAGGGGAAAGGGGAAGTGCGGACGTGGCCCTTTCACTAAAAGAAGCGGAATTTGATGTATCTTGTTTGTTCTTTGAGGTGAATGGTTTTTTTTTTGTGAAGCGACAGGCCTAGAACTGTAGGTCGTGATGTCGCCACAAGAATCAAGCCGTGATGGGCGTTGACAAATGGCATGGCGCGTGGCCAGTACCCAACGTGATGTCCTCTACAGTGAGGTCACCACAATGCGGTGCCGTTTTTCGTCGTGCGGCCAGGACGATAATGTCACAGTTTTAGGGTCGTATGATAGGACCAAGCATGCATTTTATCGTCACGCAGCGCAGACGTAGCAGAGACGATGCTAGGCGGGAAATGTGCACAGTGTTATAGAACACCATTGACGGAGACATGATCCCACATCAGATTGTACGCCATTTGGGGGGGGAAACCTTAGGCCGAGGGGCCTATACAGAGGTGAAACAGGGAGAGAGACTGGCTTCTTGAATGGGTTGTACCCAGAGACAGGGCGTCTGGGCGGTCCTACGTATCCCATGAGGATGGGAATCAAGTTGAACGTAGTCCCGAATGGATCTTAGTTTATGGTCTTAGAGCTCGGACCATGGGAGCCCCAAAGGGCGCCAGATTGCAGCTTTGTCCCCCTAGCATGCAAAGGTGCACTGAGGGATAGCGCCAAAAGTGTCGAGATTCCACCTGGACATGATGGGGTGGAAAATGATGTGAATCATGCAACCAACATTCAAGGACTGAAGGGGCTGGCGTGACGACAAGGGATTACTGCTGACCATGTTCGCAACACAGCATCCTGTCACGTTAGCCTGAAATGAGGACTAACAAAACGAGCATCGACCGCTGACCATATTCGCAACGCGGGATTTTATCGATTTGTTGTCCGTAACCCTGGAGGGCGTTGGCCCGTATCGGTAGGAGAGCCCTTGGGCGTAGTATCCAGGTTGTTCTTGGGGGTCCCTCTGGGTGTGAAAGATGATGGAAGTCCGAATAGAGGGGACCACGAAGCTTGACAAGCGGAAGGAACTTGATCAAGTTGAATCTGACACCCTTGGTGCTAGACTAGAGTGCTCTTAATACATGGGTGAACCACTGCAGGGAGCCAAGGGACTCAACCTTGAGGGTGATCGAGAGATGGCAGATTCCCAAGGGAAGGGGGCATGGTGCCCAAAACCTTGTATCGTACCTACACACCCCCCCGCTGGAGAGGGATGGACCAAGTGGCCTAGGTGACCGGGAAATCAGGAGATCTCCAAGAGGTGGGGCTGGACCCGAATCTTAGACATTCAGGTGGTCCTACGTATCCCATTAGGTTGGGAATCAAGCCACACGTAGTTCTGGAAGGTGCCTTTTAACGTCATGCAGGACAGAAGGTCAGGAGGACTGAACCTCAGAATGGGGCGTGCGTGGTGCAGCTATTGCAAACCCATCGTAAATGAGGACGTAGTCCCACACTGCGCCACGCAGTCCTGTAATCAGGGTCCTGAAGGCAGGACTAGAGAGGTAAATTCGCTGAACTCAAGCTGGATTCGAAGACAAGGGGTCTTGAACGTAATTCCAGATGAGAGTCTTAGTTTATGGTCTTAGAGCTCGGACCATGGGTGGTGGCAACTCCCGAGTAAGCATAGATGTCAACCCAATCCCTAAGCCCACGTGAGATAAACTCGGTGTTGGAAACAAGGGGGGTATCCTCATCGCAATACTTGGGGCATCCATCAAAGGGGAGTCAGCAGAGAATTTCGAAGGACACCTTTGATGTAGCTTGTTCCTCGAACGCGCAAACGTGTACGGGGGAAAAAGTACCAAGATTCCCGAGACTCTACTTGGACATGAGGAAGTGATGAAGGGTGTGAATTGTGTACCCGACATTTGGGCTTAATGGGTTGGCGTGACGACAGAGGAAAACTGTTATCCATGATGGAAACACAGCATCTGTATCGCGTTAGCCTGAGGTGGGAGCAACAAACGAGCATCGACCGCTGACCATATTCGCAACGCGGGATTTTATCGATTTGTTGTCCGAAACCCTCGGGGGCGTTGGCCCGTATCGGTAGGAGAGCCCTTGGGCGTAGTATCCAGGCCGTTCTTGGGGTCCCTCCGGGTGTGAAAGATGATGAAAGCCCTGATGCAGGGATACGCAAAGCCTGGAAAGCGGGTGCGGACGTGTCCGAGTAAAGCTTGGCATTCCAGGTAATAAACCAGAGTACTCTTAAGCACATTGGTGAACCGCCGAAGAAAAAGGATCGACGAAACAGCTCAGTAGGGGGGGGGGGCATGGCGCAGTCATTACGAGATTGTCGTGAATGAGGACTTGATCCCACACCACACCATATGATCCCCACATGGAGGAAGGATATGCCATGGGGCCAAGATGGGATGGGGATTCCCAAGAGATGGGGCTGGACCCGAAGCTTAGACATTCAGGTGATCCTACGTATCCCATTAGGATGGGAATCAAGCCACACGTAGTTCTTGAAATGCAGTTTAACGTCATACTGGATGATGAGGGGAGTAATATACCCCTAAACAAGGGAGGTGTATGGCATGGTAAAGAAGCCGTCGTGAATGAGGACGTAGTCCTACATCACACCATATGATCCTATAAGATAGGTCCTGGGCCGTGGCCCGGAAAGGCCAAGGGGCCTGGGGCTGAGCCTCGGTCAGGAAGGCCTGACTGGTTTTTAGTTTTAACGTCTTACATGAGGACGGGGGTCGGGGACCCAAGGAGGCCAAAGGGCCTGAGGCTGGGCCTCGCAAGGGGAGTCGTACGGCGTGGTACATGATCCCGACGTGAATGAGGACGTAGTCCCACACCACACCGTACACTCCAGGTGAGGAATCCTGGGCCGTGGGCCGGATCGCCAGCGCTACCTGGGGGAAGTTTGTCACCTTGGGATGGGGCAGAGGGGATCACTGTTCTTGATGCCTGGGGCATCTCGGGGTGGATCCGAAGATCCAGGACACTGTTGACCATATTCGAAACACAGCGTTCCTATGGTGACCCGCATGGGGGCAACAAATGAGCGTTGACCGCTTGACCAAATTCACAACGCGGGACTTGTATCGACTTGTTGCTTAAGAAATCCCTTGGGGGCGTTGGCCCGTATCGGTAGGAGAGCCCTTGGGCATTGTATCCCGGCCGTTATCGGGGGTCCCTCCGGGTGTGAAAAGGTGACAGAATCCCAGTCAAGGAGTGGGTGAAGCTCAGTTGCGTTCATCCACGAAAGGGGCAAACACCTCTAGGGGGAAATGTACAGCCGGGTCGGGGCTTGCTCGACGTGGGTCGGGGAAAAAGTGTGCACCCTGCCATGTCTTGACCCGAGGGGGAGATTTTGGCTTTTGGGCTGGGCCAATGGACGAAATGTCCGGGCGTTCCTACGTATCTCATAAGGATGAGAATCAAGCCATACGTAGTTCTTGAAAGCCATGCAGTTTAGTGTCATGCGGTGAGGACGTGGGAGGGTAGAAGAACGGGAGTGGGCGCATGGTGTGACCTTTACAATCTTTGCGCGATTGGGGTTGCATGGGCGGGGCCAAGGAAGCCTACTCCCTGCTACACAGAGATCCTCCAAGGAGACTATCCCAGGGGGAATAGCGGTAGAGAAAAGCTTGGGGCTGGGCTCAAGACGAGGCGTCTGAGCGTTCCTACGTATCCCATGAAGATGGGAATCAAGCCATACGTAGTTCTTGGAATGCAGTTTAACGTCATGCGGGATGGCAAGAAGCACCTCCTTTGGGGATATGTACGGTACGACAAGTAATCCGACGTGAACGGGGACATAATCCCACACCATGCCGTACAATCCCACAAGAGGGTAAGTCGGGGAAAGACCAAGGGGGGGCCCGAGGTCAAGCCGCGGTGGAGACGGGGCCATGGGCCCAAGGAGGCCAAGAGGCCTGAGGCTGGGCCTCATTCAGGAAGACCTGACTGGCTTGCAGTTTAACGTCTTGCAGTGAGGACGGAAAGGCAGTTTAAGGTCATGCGGGACCAAGTCGCAGTTTAGAGTCATGCAGGACCCTCTCGCAGTTTAGGGTCGTGCCGGACCACTGCAGTTTAATGTCGTGCAGGACCCTCTCGTAGTTTAGGGTCGTGCAGGACCACTTTTTGCCCTAGGCAATGTATCACTTGAGGAATTTGGCATTGGTGGGAGGGGTTACACGCTCTCCATCCGTGGTCACGAAGGAGTATGCCCCGTTGGGGTAAACCTTATGGATGATGTAAGGCCCTTCCCATTTGGGTTCTAACTTGGGTGGTTTCCTACCGGGGATCATTGGCGCTCGAAGGGCCAGTACCAGGTCACCCTGTAGAAAAGAGCGGACACGAACTTTCTTGTCAAAAGCTCTCGCTATCTTGTCCTGATGCCTTTCCAGATTGTGCAGGGCACGGAGCCGGTTCTCGTCCAGTGCCTCTAATTCAGCTAGACGGATCTCGGCTACCTCATCTGGTGTCTGGTGATCATAAACTGCAGTGCGTAGCGACGGCAGCTGGATCTCAATGGGTAGGACGGCCTCAGCTCCATACACCAGGGAGTATGGGGTCACCTGGGTAGAGTTGCGAGTCGTCGTCCGGTAAGCCCAAAGGGCGTTGGGGAGCTTGTCCGGCCAACTCTTCTTGTTCTGACCAACCATCTTCTGCAGAATTATAGAGAGGGTCTTGTTGAATGCCTCGATCTGCCCATTCGCCTGTGCGTGGTAGCGGGAGGTATGGTTCGACCGGATGTCGTACTTAGCGTACAATTTTTTCAATTCAGCTGCTCGGAAGTTGGTGCCCTTATCGGTGAGGACAGCGTGAGAGAATCCAAACCGGTGGATAATGTTGGAGCTCACAAAGTCAACGACAGAACGGGCTTTGACATCTTTGAGCGGAACTGCTTCTGCCCACTTAGAGAAGAAATTTGTAGCAGTCAGGATGAACCTACACTGGCGGGCTATTGCCGGTGGATACGGTCCCACTACATCGAGTCCCCAAACCGCAAATGGCCAAGAGTACTTGGTGGGGTGGAGGGGTTCTGGCGGCCGATGCAAGAAGTTGGCGTGTACTTGGCACGCGTGGCATCTCTTGGCGTACCCAATACAATCGTGGATCATGGAGGGCCAGAAGTATCCTATCCTCCGGATTTGCTGGGAAAGTTTCGGCCCAGCTTGATGGGCGCCACAGGAACCGGCATGAACCTCTTGCATAACTTGAGGTATCTCTACTCCTCGGATGCAACAGAGGAGGACACCATCGAAACTCCGTTTATAGAGGGCCTGCTCAAGACTGGGGCCGCTCTGGAGGGTGAATTGCAGCGCGCGGCGTCGTATTCACTCGCGTTCAGCCCGGTCGTCCGGGAGCCGACCATTTTGGAGATACTCGACAAAAGGTGCTCTCCAGTCGGGGGTGGTTTCAACCACTGCGTCTGACGAACCCGGGACTCCCGATGTGGGGGGTCCGGCGGTGAGATGACTTACCCGCAGGCTATCATAGTCCTCTTGGGTGACGGGGGCAATGACTCTCCGGTGGGCCACGTGTATGACCAAATCATCTTGCTCGGGTTCTGCGAGCGACGTGGCTAAGCCAGCCAGGGCGTCCGCTTGTCCATTCTGCGATCTTGGGACATGGGTAACCTCTGGCCGGGGAGAGAACTGGGCCATTAGGAGAAGGGTGTACTCCAATAACGGTGCAAGCTCTGGCTTCCTGACGACGTAGTCTCCATTAACCTGTTTGATCACCAGCTCGGAATCTCCCTTCACATGTAGATGGGGAACATGGATCTCAAGGGCCAACTCGAGGCCGGTGATGAGAGCCTGGTACTCTGCCTCGTTGTTCGTACAACCTTCTGACAGCAGGAACGAGTACGGCAGGACGGCTTGCGCCGGGGTGATGAAAACAATGCCCAGACCCACTCTGTTGAGCTTGGGGTCGTTGAGCCTTCTACCGGTGGGGCTCCGGGAGGCACCGTCGAAATGCATTTTCCAACATGGGGCAGCATGATCGACTGAGAGGATCGTCTCGTTGGGAAAATCCAGGTCCAGGGATTGATCCGCGGAGGTTGGATGGGCGGCTAAAAAGTCTGCCAACGCTTGTCCCTTAACGGCCTTCTGAGGCACGAACCTGATATCAAATTGCTGGAGAATCACCGCCCACCGTGCTAGTCGGCCAGTCAGCATGGGGCGGTTCAGGATGTACTTCAGCGGATCTACCCGAGAGATCAATTGTACCTCGTGGTGTTACAGGTAGTGCCGCAACTTCTGCACAGCGAAGACGAGCGCAAGGCAGCTCTTTTCGATGGGGGAGTATCTGAACTCCGTATCGAGAAGCATGCGGCTGAGATAGTAGAGACTATTCTCAGTGCCCTCGTTATTCTTCTGGGTGAGAAGCGCACCGAGGGATCTCTCCAGGGCGGTCACATAAAGGACCAGCGGCTTTCCAGAGACGAGTGGCATCAAGACCGGAGGCTGAAGCAGATACTGCTTGATTTCCTCGAAGGCGGCCCCACACTCCTCAACCCATTCGTAGGCAGCGTCTTTCTTCATGAGCCGGGAAAAGGGCTTACACTTGCCGGCCAGATTCGCAATGAATCGGCGTATATAGGCTAAGTGGCCTTGCAGGCATCGTAGCTCTCGAATGTTGCTCGGGGGAGGCATTTGGCTGATGGCCTTGATCTTCTCCGGGTCGATCTCGATACCTCGGTATCTGACAACGAAGCCCAGAAACTTCCCGGAGGTGACTCCGAAGGCACACTTCAGCGGGTTCATCTTCAGGTGACGGGAACGGAGGAAACCGAACACTTTCTCAAGGTCTTTGAGATGGTCCTGGCGCTGGCGCGATTTGACTACAAGGTCATCCACGTAGCATTCCACCAATGTCCCGAGGATCGGTTTGAATATGCGATGCATGGCCCTCTGATAAGTGGCACCTGCATTTTACAAACCGAATGGCATTACCCGGTAGCAAAAGGTACCCTGGGGAGCCCTGAAGGCAGTGGACTCCTCGTCTTCGGGGGCCATCTGAATCTGGTTATACCCGGAATACCCGTCCATGAAAGAGAGGGCTTGGAACCCGGTCGTGGAGTCAATCAACAGCTCCGTCACTGGGAGTGGGAAGTCATCCTTTGGGCAGTGGCGATTGAGATCGCGGAAGTCGATGCAGACTCTGATCTGACAATTCTTCTTCCTGACCGGCACAATGTTGGCGAGCCATTTGGGGTACTGGACCTCCTTAATGAAGTTGGCTTTGATAAGCTTGTCAACTTCGGCCTCGACCATAGCACCATGAGAAGGGTGCATTTTCCTGGGAGGCTGCTTGAACCCACGGTGATTTTCCAGGAGACCCAGATGGTGGACGACCACTTGGGGATCCAGCCCTGGCATCTCATCGTAACTCCAGGAAAACACATCGCGGTGCTGTTTGAGGAAGTCTACATACCGCTGCCGCTCCTCGAGGGACATGGCTGCACTGATCAATGTGGGTCTTGGATCTGCCTCGCTACCAAGGTTCACCTGTACCATTTCATCAACCGTGGTAGAGACACCTTCTTCAAAGGCAGGTGGAGCATCCTCCAAGTCTTCCTCCCCAGCCGTGGGGGAACTTCCCGCGACGGAAGATACTTCTGGGTTCTCAAAACCCGAGGGGAAACTGGTGTCGACTTGGGCAGCAGCGGTCATCATATCAGGAGACTCACTTGTCGTTGAGACCATAGCAATAAATGCATTTGATCCGATCCCATCTGGCCTTCGGCCTAAGGGGCCACGCTTGATGATATCAAAGCAGTGGTGACGTGTCGGCCTGAGTCGGTTAATTCCAGACCGGCGAAAGAGACACGTATGGCGCACTGTCGTTGCCATCAGCTTGACGTCCCGGTACCGTACAGGGGTAGGAGGTTCCGGGATGACCCGAGCCTGGTTGATGTAGGAGTATGAGGTGATTTTCCGCCGTCGCTTGGACATGGGAGCATGCCTTCCTTGCGTACCCGAAACAACAAAACATTGTCCCATGTCGGGGGTCGTGGCCTCCAACCGGTGGATCGGGATGATGTAGGCGTCGTCCATGCTTGCCCAAGGATCACTTGTGATCGGGGCGGGCTCATCCTCGCTTACCAGGATTTGCTTGTCCTTACTTTTGTAATAACCCGCATCCAGATAGCGGGCCTCACAAGAAGCGAAAGGGGACGCGTCTCCTTGGAGCACGCCTACTCGACCGTTGAGCGAGTACTTAAGGCACTAGTGATACGATGAGGGAACCGCTGCATGCAGATGGAGCCATGGCCTGCCCATCAATGCGTTGTAGGCGGTGTCCTGAGAAACAACCATAAACTCGGTGCTGGAAATTAAGCCACCGAACTGGGTCTTCAGACGGATCTTGCCGACCGGGGTTTGCTCTGTCCTGTCGTACCCCTGGATCCTGAGGTCAGAGGGAGTCAAATCACCTTCGGACAGACCCAGCTTTCACAGCGTCTGGGTCGGAATTAGATTGATTTCAGAACCCGTGTCAACGAGGCATCGGCGGACTTCCACACCGTTGAAGTGGCTAGTGATATACAGTGGGCGAATGTGCCCCTGTATAGGAGGGTCTTCACCTTCACCGGAGAACGAGATAACCGCCTGACATTCGGCGTCTTCTATCGTCTCGGTATGGAAGGCTTCCGCAGCCGCCACGTCTGTCTCGAACTGGAGGGGGCTCCTTAGGGTCTCGGCAAGTGCCTCACGCATTTCAGATGACATGCGAAGGGCCTCGAGGATGGAAAGCCTCACCGGGATGCCGGCCAGATGCTTCAGAACATCGTACTTTCGTGCCAAACACAAACCTCTGCTTACAGGAGGTCGTTCGGCATTTGGATGCACAGCGGGTTCGGCTGGCTGAACTGGCGAGTAACTAGTACTGGGTACATCTTGCTGCCTACTAGTAGAAGCCTGAAGAGTAGTCGCCGGGCTAGGATCGGACAGCAGAGGCTGTCCTGTTGCTGGGCAAGACTGGCTGTGATATGAACGAGGCGGCTCTCCCTGATCCAGCAACACGAACGGTGGTGGAGGTAGAGCCGAGGGTGTTGGATGGGTCTGCGCGTGCTGAGATCTGCGCTGAGCCTGCTACCTGGTCTCGGTACCGTGCACGCCTTGGCCGCAAATGCCGGCTGACGTACCTCGATGACCAGCGCGGTTGCGATTCCGCCGACGTTGACGTCGGCTGGAAACGTTGGGGAGGTCTGCCTGGGGTTCCCCCTCGTCGGGGGTCATATAGGGCTTTACCAGCTCCACGGTGTTAACCGAAGCGTACCCTTTACTGTCACTCGAAGAGTCATCCACCGCTGGGCGGATTCTGGGAGGAATGCCCATTTCGGGAGGCATAAAGTCTCCGAGAGTGCGGGATGAAGACGGCACTGGCGGTGCACGTTGCTTCTTCTTACGTCACCGCTGCTTGCCCTTTTGGGCATAGGTCGACTGTGAAGACGATGTTGAGGTACCCACTACTTCTTCTGAAGGTTCCGACTTCTTCAGGCGTGCCCGAATGATACCATGGGCACGGACGACGGTTTTTCGAGCCATCCAGTCATCGTATTTCTGGGACCCGCGGCTAGGGACCTGCTGCCACTCACCTTCGTCGTCGCTGCCGATTTCTGATCCCGCATAGACGCCTGCCACTTGCGCTGGCGCTGGGCCCAACTTGACTATGTTGTTGTTGACCTGGTACTGAAGCCAGTCTTTAAACACATAACATCGCTTGAGGGTGTGCCCCAGGATTCGATGATAAGGGCAGTAGTTGGGGTGATCGATGAGATGCGCCTCTGCCGGCCTCCTGCACTCAGGCAGACGCACGATCCCTTGCTCTAGAGCACTTCGGAAGTAGCCAGGGACCTGATTTTCGTTGAACGAATAGGTATGGTACTTTCTTTCCGGGTAAGGAGCCCTGGGGGCCTGGTCTTGTCGAGGGACCGGAGGGGCTTGCCGAGGAGGCGGCGCCTGGTTGTCTCGCCTAGGTGGCGGTGGCGCATTGCACGGGGGAACCTATCGGTTCTGAGGCGGTCGCTGCTGGGCAGGAGCATGCACTTGAGGTGGAGGACCTCTGCGGGGTTGCGGGGGTGGTGCCGCCGGTAGCAATTCCAGCTGCCTCGGGGCTTCTATTTGAGCCACCGCGGTGGGTTCAGCCCTGGCGGCCCTCCTGGCTGGGATCATAGGGGGCAGCAAACGTGCCTGACTAGCCTGTTGCAGGGCCTCCTCGAGGCGCTGGGCCTTATCCGAGAAATCTCTGAACCCTCCAGGGTAGTTCTGGGTAATCAAGGAGGGTACCAGCTCTGTCTTGACGTTCCCCACACACATCGTCAGTAATTGCTCCCGAGTCAGTGGCATATCGAGGGAATACGTAAGTCCTTTCCACCGGGCGATGAAGTCTGAAACCCGCTCATCAGGCCTCTGTTTGCACTTGAAGAGGTCCGCAATGCTGGTCTTTCGCGTGGTGGAGCTGAACTGGTATAGGAACTGCCGGCGAAGATCCTCCCAACCGGTCACTGATCCGATGGGGAGCTGGCTGTACCAGACGAATGTCGGACCTTCCAATGTTTGTACAAAACATCGGAGTTTAGCGGCTTCTTGCTGAGCCGGGGTCCCCAGCATGGGGCCACACATGGAAGAGAAGTGAGCCAAGTGCTGGGGTGGGTCCCCTGTCCCGTTAAACGGCGAGAAAGTGGGGTTCCCAAAACCCGGAGGCGCGGGCATATCATCCACCCATGCGGGGTAAGGCTTGCCATCTGGTGGGACCTTCACCTGCCGTGTTTCCAACGCCTCGAGGCGGGCTGTGAGTGCCGCAATAAGGTCCTCCGGGTGGGGGTCCCTGTCTTGACGGGGATCCCTAACCACAAGCGCATTGCCAGGTTCTTCAACACGGTAGACGGCTTCGGCCGCTCGCGGGTCAACTGGCTGGACGACCTGCTGGGCGACTGGGGGAACCCGGGTTGGATTCTTCAGATTGCCCCGTCGCTCAGGGGGGTTTGGCGAGACGTACCGCGCCCTCTTGCCGTATGTTCCGGCTTCTGCCCTGTCCGTGACAGTAGCATGATCAGGGTTGCCCGGAGGCATCTCACCGGGGGGAAATTGTTCCTGCCCCTGCTGCCCCGGCCTGGGATTACCATAGTCGGGTCGCCGCTCTGCGGCGCGCTCAGCCAATAGTTCGTCAACCAGCCTCTTCTGCTCGGCAAGCTGCTGGCGCAACGTGGCCTTCTCAGGATCCTCGTCTGTTTTCTGCATAGAGGCGGATGGGTCGGAGTGCTTGACTATTCCGACATTCTCCTTACCCTTCCCAGTGCTTCGACAGAGTGCCAGTGACTCGGTGGGCACGGGGAGGCCTAGCAGGTTCCTCTGCTGACGGGTGACTCTCCCTGATGGGTCGAGTAGTGGCGGTACGCCCACGGATGGTAAGTCCCCATCAAGGAACTCAAGCTCATCTTCCTTATCCACAACGTCGGCCATGTGGTATGTGACCCCTCTTGAGGGCATATCCTCGATGTCGCATAGGGAATCAGGCTGTCGTCGGATAGGGTCAAAGAGGAGAGTGGCATAGCGTCCCCAGCCACAGACTTGCACATGGGGGGTGGCTTCCCTGACGATCTTGAGGAGTGCCTTGAAACTCTGAACGCATTTTTGTTGGAGGGCACTCTGGTGACCGGGCGACTCGGGGTGCTGGGCCACAAGGAGCGCCGCTGCGTCAATCAGGCGGCACTGTTTGCCAATCTCCTCGAAGTTCTCTCGACTCCGGGGGTACACTACCCGTTCCCAGCGGAGGCGGAAGTGCGTCGCCCACAGGGTTCGACAAAAGCACCCCACTTCTTCAGGGGTAAGAAACTCGGGTACGTGGAAATTCAGTGCCGCCGTGGGCCAGAACTTCTCTGGGAAGTAGTCCGCTGCAAGAATACTCCAGAAGCTCCTGGGTTCGTCCTCGGGGTTCGGCCCTACATTTCCCCACTCATCAACCGGGGGCGGATGGGGGAACGGTAGCGGTACTGAGGCGGACCACTGGGATAGCAAACTCGGCGGTGGAGAATACGGTGCGCGAGCAGACTGGCCACCGAATTCTGGGCCTTCCTCTGAAGAGCGAGGTGACCTGACCACAACGTCACGATAGGACGGGCTAACAGCCACTGCTTCGGGTACGGGAATTGCCGTTACCGGTGTCCGGTCATGTCGTGGCTCTACCACCGTTGACCCCCAAAATAGCTCCTCGTGATCCCGAGTAGAGGTAGAGGGCGCTTCGGGTGACGATGGCGGTGACTGCGCGGTCGAAACCTGCGAAGTTCTCAGAATCTCTTCCTCCTGAATGTACCTGCGGAGAGAGACGGGAATCCAGTGGACCTCAAATTCTGGGAGAACGAGGCTGACGCGTCTGGTTCCTGCCCCAGTCCTTGATACAGAGGAGCTGGGAGAAGGTTCCATCGCCGAATCGCATTCCGCTTCCGAATCGGAGAAACGGGCAGGTTTGATTTCCCCCTGGGTATTCCCAGGATTCTTCTTGTGGTGGCGACGACTCGCTCTTCTGCCCCTGGGTGGCTCTTCGGGACAGGGTTGACCCCTATCAGGCAGCCTTGGGGCGGTGCTGGCGCCGTGACGGAGCGGGCCCCCACTTGAGACAGCCGGGGTGCGAGGGGCACCAGGGAAAATGTCGAAGGGTACATGGGGATGACCTCCATGAACAGCACCCGTGTGGGCTGGGCCTCTGTTGGAACTGGCAGGAGCATGGGGAAGACCTCCATGGCCGATGCGAGTGGAGCGAGGATGACCTTCACTCCTTGAGTTGCTGGGGCGAGGAGGACCTTCACCAGTCGCAGAGAGGACGTAGGGGGGACCCCCACGTTGAAGAAGGACCGGATGGACGGTGCCCTCAGAAGGATGGACTCCGTACCCTGTACAACGGGCGCGGGAAATGTTTCCGCGCTGAGCATCACTGCCACGGGGCAGGTCTTCCTGTAGGATGGGGGCAGCACGAGGCATGCCTCCATGGCGAACCTCGGAGCGGGGAAGGCCCACGCTCTGTGGAGTAGTGGTACGGGGAGGACCTCCGTACGGGGTGGCATCACCGCGGGTTAGCTCGCGGCGATCACTTCTTGGGCCTGCAACCCGGAGAGTCAACCCAGCCAGCCCGCGGGGCGGTTGGGGTCTCGATCCTGGTTGGGCGAAGGGGTGCCCCTGCTCAATGTAGGCGGGGGCTTCATAATGTACGTCGGCGGTGGCTCGGGCCACTGTAGCTGTCGACGTGGACGCGGCTAGGCGAGCGTCCTCAGCCCGGGCCCAGCGCTGACGTCGGGTCAGGCGGGCCGGTGCAGGTGGTGCAGGGACGTAGTCTGCCTGCTCTTCCTGCGGGGCCGGACGGCGGCGCTGACGTGGCCGGACGGGAGCTCTCGCCTGGGGGCCCTGGGTCGGGGCCCTGAGCGGGCTGAGCCGGACCGCGACTGCCTCTTCGGCGTAAGGCAAAGAGTTGTCAAGGCGTTCCGGGGATAGGCTCCCGAAACGGTTGAATGTCGAGGTGAGGAGCAGGGGCTCCCTGCGCGGCCTGTTAGGGCGGCGTTGACGGCGGGGCCTGGAGGCCTCCAGGTCCAAGCGGGCCATATCCCTAGTCGGGATGACCCCTTCCTCCTCGTACCTGCGCACGAGGCTGTTGATCACCCTTCGTTGGATGACCTCTGATGGGGAAAAGGGACGTGGACGTCCCGTATTTCGTGATGTGGCAGCCGTCGTGGTGCTGCCCCTGGCCCTGCGCGGGCGAGGAGCGGACGGTGACCGCATCTCTGAGGTAGCAACCTGGTTCCTGGCAAGCGGAAGGATCAACTCATCAGTACTGAGAGGAAAAGGATTGACAGCCAGTGCCCCAGCGTTCTTCCATCCTCCATGTCTGTGAGAAGGATCCACGCCAACACGCTGCAGAGCGGAGTGCCCCACGTTCTTCTACCCCGACTGCCGGTGAATTTCACGACAGGCTCGCCATTTGCTTGGCGGGACCAGGCAACGGATATCTGAATCCGGTGACACGTCAATCTACTGGTGTCTCGAACGCTACTAATCTCCATGCTGAGGAGAAGAATTTCACGTCAGGTTCACCATTTCTGTTTCCGACGCTTTCGCCGGGGTGCGCGCACATCCGTCCTTCAGGAGGAGGACGCGCGGCTTTGTTGCCCCGCATTCCTGCTTTCCAAAGGCGGGCGACATTCATTCCTTATTTAGGTACGTCTGCTCCTTGATCGAAACGGGATGATGGGATGTCGGTTCTTCCCCCTGTGGATTCCTCCTCAGAACTCGTCACCTAGTCCGGGTCTCCCTTATAGATTTAATACGTAGTTCGTGAAACTCTTCCCAGTGCCATGTTTCCATGGACGCCGGTTAATTACACTGCTTCTGTCGGGAAATTCCAAAGGGTCCAGTCAGGGCAGCAACCTTCGGTCAGGGGAGTAGTCACGTTGAGGCATCAGTAGCGTGTCTGGATGCTGGGGTACCTGGCATGTCTGTCTGTTATCCTTGATCACAAGGCTTCTCGAGGGCGTGGGAGCCCGAGGCATCCCACATCGAGCGCGGAGAATTACATGTCATAGACACGTATCTGAGGTTTTCCTCAGCTTCACGTGTACAACACAGGGTATGCCGCGAGTTTAACGTCCAGCGGAGACGGATGAGGGTGATCAGAACGTCCCATAGAGACGGATCAGATTGGTGTATCGCATAGAGACGTCTATGGTCCCATAGAGACGGATCAGAACGCCCAATGAGGATGGATCCGAGGTGGTTCACTCCCTATAGAAGAAAAGGGTGATGAATCGGGGTGTACACAGAGGACAGCGACCCGGATATGTGATGGGACTTACACATGGAAAGTGGCCCAGGCGCCGCTAGGAGCAGCGAGGGGGTGGATGGCATGACTCCACCGGGATGTGGCGGCCCGGGTGAGAATCAGGATGGGTGATGGATGGATGAGTGAAGTGGAGGATGAAATGGGATCATCGCAGGAGGCGATGGTGAAATTGGGCTTGAGCCTTGAGGAGGCTTCCTACGTATCCCTGTGGCAGGGAATCAAAGTCCGCGTAGTTCGGGTGGTGCCGGTAAACTGACGTGAAGCTGGACCTTGGCCCGATGAATGTCGTCGGCGTACCGACGCGAAAGCGGACCTTGGTCCGATGGGAGTTGGGCTTGAACCTCTGGGAGGATTCCTACGTACCATGCCTTGACATGGATCAAAGACTTCGTAGTTCAAATGGTGGGTCACAATGGCTTACCACTGGACCAGAATGGGACCCGACGTGAATGAACGACAGGTGGGCTTGAGCCTCGGGGAGGCTTCCTACGTACCATGCCTTGACACGGATCAAAGACCTCGTAGTTCAAGTGATACAGTTTAACATCATGCGGGACGATAGTGAACCCTGACGTGAATAAACGACGGGTGGGCTTGAACCTCGTGGAGGCTTCCTACGTACCATGGCTTGACACGGATCAAAGACCTTGTAGTTCAGACGGGGTGTGGTCACAATGGCTGACCACCGGACCAGAATGTAGTTTAACGTCACGCTGGACGAAGATAGAACACGACGTGAATCGGGTGATGGGTGGGCTTGAACCTCGTGGAGGCTTCCTACGTACCACGCCTTGACATGGATCAAAGACCACGTAGTTCAAAAGGGAATGGGTCGCAGCGGCTTACCACTGGACCGGGATGGGACCCAACGTGAAATGACGGGTGGGTTTCACCGGTAAACCGACGTGAAAGCAGACCTTGGTCCACTATTGGTGGGCTTGAACATCGTGGAGGCTTCCTACGTACCATACCTTGACATGGATCAAAGACCTCGTAGTTCGGATGGGGATTTGTCTGCGAACCGACGTGAAAGTAGACCTTGGTCCACTATTGGTGGGCTTGAACCTCATGGAGGCTTCCTACGTACCATGCCTTGACATGGATCAAAGACCTCGTAGTTCGGATGGGACGGGTCACAATGTCTTACCACTGGGCCGGGGTGCAGTTTAATGTCGTGCCGGACAGGAGTGTGCAGTTTAACGTCATGCTGGATGCGGGTGTGACCCGACATGAAAGTAGACTCGTGAGTCCACTAGTGGTGGGCTTGAACCTCGTGGAGGCTTCCTACGTACCATGCCTTGACACGGATCAAAGACCTCGTAGTTCAGGTTGTGCAGTTTAACGTCTTTGCTGGATGGGGCATACAGTTTAACGTCGTGCTAGACGTGGGCGGAACTCGACGTGAATGAACGACCGAGCAATATGGCTTGAACCTCCTGGAGGCTTCCTACGTACCATGCCTTGACACGGATCAAAGTCCTCGTAGTTCGGATGGGTTTGTCAGGGTCGGTGCTCACTCTAAGCCCACGTGAGTCATGCTCGGTGTGAGAAACAAGAGGTTTCAAGGACCTGACGATCACGTCGCGAAGGGTGCGTCCGTGAGAAGCGAAGAGGGGCTTATGCGTTGGGCGGCACATGGTGCTGGGACTTACTCCAGGATGGAGGCCCATGGCGCGACAAAGCGCGGGAAAGATGGACCTTGGTCCGACAATGGGAGGTGCCTCCTTCCCTATCACGTCCTCCACTGACCTTGGTAGTGGGGAAGTACCGAGATGCACGGGTGAAATCATCCGTACCAAAGGTTAGGGATTTACGCTCTGAGGCGACCCTTCCCCTGCGAACATACACCACTCCGACAAGGAGGATCTCATTCCATGTGCGGAAGAGTTCCATTCCCGTGGAGACGAGTGGTGTAATGAATGTTCGAGCTGGGGGGACCCTTCGTGAGGGAGGCGAGGTTGGGTCACAGTTTAACGTCATGTGTTGAGGACGTGGTGCTTGGCAGTTTAACGTCCTGCAGCTCGGACGAGGTGGGTTCACTCCACACCCCTAGGGCTTACATAACCGGTACCCTCTGGTCCTTGGGGAAGGGAAGGTGTCGGTAAGGCCATTGTAAAGGGGGGTCGCGGGAGGAACCATCGAGGGGTCCACGTTAGCGTGGCTATGCGAAGAAGCAATAGCCGTTAGCGTGCCTATGCGAAGAAGCATTAGGTGAAGCAACGCTACGGGAGGTGTTGTCCATGGGACTTTGAAATCACATCGTGCAAACCTGGAGGGTCGCACGGAAAGAGGAATCACTAAGCAGAGGAGTGTGCTTTGCGAAGTGGGGTGCCTTGGCCTTGGCATGGGGCATAGGTGGGAGTGGGATGTGCTTCGCGAAGTGGAACAGTGTTCGCGGAGCACTGCCTCGCGAAGAAGGAGTGGTTCGCGAAGCAGGGTCCTGCCAAGCAATGTGCTTCGCGACGCATAGTTATCCTACCTTGGCATGGGGATTACTAGCATGGGTTGGGTGTTTCGCGAAGCACAAGTGCTCCGCGGCTGCCCGGGTTCCCTTGGGAATCCCCTTCCTTTGCGAAATCCCTTGAGCTTCGCGAAGGGCATCCCTCTCGGAAGAGGGGCTCAAAACGAAACAAATCAGAGTCGTCTCGCAAAGTAAAAATACCTCGCGGAGCTCATGATTCCCGGGGCAAAGCGTGCTTCGCGATTCGGGAGAGGAGAAGCCAAAGGGTCGGATTGTCCGTCCCGGGGACTCAGGGGGAGTCGAGTATTTATAGGGAAGGGGCGCCGCGAAGCAGGGCTCGCGCGCCGCCGTCGGGGCTTCGCGGCGGCTCGTGAACGTCAAACGGGTTCGCGGAGGATTACAGCCTCTGGAGCTTCGCGGCGGCTCGCGAACGTCAAACCGGTTCGCAGAGGATTACCGCCTCTGGTGCTTCGCGGTGCCGCCCAGGTTGGGACGCTTCGCGGCGGGGCTCTGCGGCCGGGCTTCGCGGCTGAGCTTCGCGAGGCAGCGCGCCGGCTGTCCTTTTCGTTCCTCCCTTTCGGGCCATATTTTTGGCGCCAATAGATACTACCCAAGATGAAAAGGAATGACTAGTGTTTCTATGTTTTTATTTTAGAAATATTTCATTTAAGTTTTGTATGAATGATGTTCTGGAAATAAATAAGGATTGTACTGCAGTATTATTTAATTAAGGATTTGAGATTTTATGGTACATGGAAAAGTTACTCTACGGCAAGTTAATTTGTTTTTTGGAAATTACATGTTTGAAGGAAAGATAAACCTTAATATGGTCTTAATATTGAGGTAGTGATTTTGGAATAAGAGATGGTTGATTTTGGTAATTCAGGATGTTGTGGTGTTGTAAATAAATATATGAGGAAGGTGTTCACATGTTATTACCTTGCAAAAAGGATCGTCATTATGTTTAACTTCCTTGTAAATTTCGGACTATGAGTTTGGATAATAGTATTTTGGATAAGTCTAATGGTTGGAATGGACTATGTTTGAAAGGTTATTTTTTTTGGATTTTTATAAAAGGACAACACGCAGACTGTGTAACGACCCGTCGTGTCAGAAAATGCTGTGGGAATCGAACCCACAACTATAGTGCAATTGGGATTTATCGCCTACCATTGTGCTACATGAAGTTCCTGGATGGTATAATGTAGTTTCATTACATAAAGGGTCTGATATGTGAATTATAAATTCATTATATTTGGAACCTTATAAAATTAGGATAAATATAGTATTTTTGTGTTATATTATGTTTTGGGGTGAAAGACGAGTTTGTGGTAGAAATTTATTAATTGATAAAACTCTAATTATAAAGTATGTATATCTCCTTATGATCTTAGCCAATCTCAAAAATATTTTCCACAACATTAAGAAAAGGAACTTAGAACAAAAATGTTATCCTAGATGGTACCTTTGTTCATCACAAATTTATGGCTTTGGGATTGTTGGCCTTTTCATAGCCATGTTCTCTACCACTCTCCATCAGATAATTGATGGTTAGATTTCTCTTCCATATCTATATTTTCCTATATGGAACCCTAGTATGTGTTATTTTCGGTAATCTTCATACTTTCTACACTTTATTTTAAATAAAGGCCTCATTAATTCATTTTTCCGATGTGGGATTTCAACTAATATATTTGGAAACATCAAAAATGTGATATCCTAATACCTTATGTTTTGTTGAACCGATGGTATTCTAAATCATCATAGATTGATGAATTTAAGGACCTCAATTTTAAAATTGTTTGTGATTGATGACTTCAATCACTACCTATAAATATTTACATTTTCCTCCAATTATATGCCTATAATTGCAACAAATTACCTCATAATCGAGATAATAATTTTTTGGTGACCGTTTCATTTCTCTTTTCATCTTGTTAAGACTAAATTTTATTAACCAAATATCCGATGTGGGTTTTTTCCACCAATATATTTTCTATTTTCAACCTTTATTTTCAATGAACAATATCAAATTGCGAGGATTCAATTTATTGGAGGGGAGAATGTAACACCTCGAGCTTCCACGGTACGCTTTTCTTTGAATAATACAGTAGCATGTGTTGTACGCAACTTCGAGTTCTAACACACACCACGACCAATCAAATTAGCCATTATGAATAGTAATATCTACTTTTTAAAATATTAAAAATTTTAACTCTCAAAATGGACTTCATTTTTGGATTCAGAGTGTCGAATTTAGCCTAAGGTGAAATTTTGGTACTTTTCGGATAACTTTAATATTTTGATGAATAGTGAAAATTACTAAATTTTAATTAAAAACAACTTTTTTAATCAAAATAATTAATAGTGATAAGTTTATGAATTTGAGTGGTTTTAAATTATAATTAGAATATATTTTTACCATTTTATCCAATTATTTTCATTAGAATGAATTTCACATGGAAATTGGACATAAACAATTGTCAATCATTTGATATATCTTGTTTCTTAAAAACACGCTATTTGTTGTGACAGCAGGAATTAATTATAAAATTAATTAATGCAACTTATATGTTTGGAATTTTTTAAAATAGAATCATTTTTGAATTCGGAATATCAATTATAGCTTAGGGTGAATTTTTTGCATTGTTCTAAAAAAATTCAATTTTTGATGAATAGTGAAAGTACTAAGTGGTAGTTAAAAAAACTGAATTTTTCATAAAACAAAATTTTACTGCTTCTGTGATTGGAATATCGAAAATCCTAGAGACACAGTTAATATCATGGAGTAAAATTTGGTTCAATGAGATGAAAATAATTTTTGGTGAATATTAACTTTTAACTTTTTTACCACGGTTAAAAGTAAGTAGGATAATTAAGGGTAAAAATGATATTAATATTACCCTAACACACATCCTAATTCTATTGTAAAAGTTTATCTCGACCAAAAAAACCATAGGAATAAAATATTATCATTTAGGTCCACTTGGATTAGATTAGGACATTTATTATTATTTAATTCAAAGAAGAGTTAAAAGAGTTAAAATCAAAGTTTATTTACTAAAACATTTTCAATATAGGGTTATACATAAGATAAATTAGATTGTAAATATTCATTAGAAATATAAAACTATTTCCTACATAATGATATTTTATTTATAATTTTTAGACATTAAAAAATATATTTTATTTATGACACAATGATGATGCAGTAATTACCTAATTAATGAAAAATTTAAATAATTGATCTTATAAATAACCAAATAAATTTAATTTGAGAGTTTTTATAAATAAAAAAAATTTTATAGGATACTATGACATGTTGGAATTAATTTAATAACCTTTTTTCGAATTAATAATTCTGTTATGATTTTTACAATAATCAATTAATGAATAGTGTCAAAATTGACATAAAAGAGTTTTTAAAACAAATATTATATTATTAATTGATATTAAATTCCTAAAAATCTAATGATTGGCCAAGAGACTTATATCATGATAGGTGTATCATTAATGGACCACATGGGGGGCTCTTGGATATATATAGTATGTTTATTAACCATATAATATAAAAATACAAAGAGACATTGTAAAAGCGAAACTAATTAACAATGACTTAATACTTAATGATAAGGTTGATATAATGACCCAAACCTGTCTAAATTCTATTGGATGAGTGGTTTGCGACCCATCCCCACCTTAAACTTTAAATAATCCACTTTGGAACCATTAGAAACCGAATATGAATTTATTATAAAATAATATTTCTATCTTTTCCAAAGGTGCCCCTCACCCCTCTTATAAAAGGGCACTCTCTCTTCTCATTAAATCACACCATCAAAGCCTTTTGGTTCGGAAAAAATCTGACCAAATACTCTCTCAACTTCCATAACTTCTCCTTGAGGCCTTCCTTTAGTCAGAAATCCACCTTAAGGATCCCTTTTGTTCAAATCAAAAGGAAGAACCCGAAGAAGAGGTAATGATTTCACCACCCCTTTTCAAGTTCCTTTCTTCTTCCAATTATTCTTTATTTGTTATTACCATTATAAAATAATGAATCCAGTATCTCCTATATAATGTAATATTATTATAAATATGGTACAACCATATTCATTATTCTATCCATCCTTTGAATGACATGTCACCATACATGCATACGTACGGCTTACCGTCTCCACATCGTGGTGTAATTGTTATTCAATATATTATTATTTGGATGGGTATAATAATGATTTGTCATTAATTTAAATAATAAATATAATGTGATAATAATTCTTTATATATGATATAGCATCCAATTATATATTATTTTAATATCAAAAGATTGATATTTTCCCTCATGCGTACGTACGGATTACCGTCTCCACGACGCGATGAGATTCATTTCCAAGTTCACCATTCATCGATGATTATAAAAATATATATTACTAATAAGTATGTAATATATGAAATAATAATTCTACTGGAAATATATATATATAAGGATTTATGTACTTACATATATCATATTCATTTACTTCCGTTAAATACTATATGAAAACAGAAACATCGTTTATGCGTAAGTACGGACTATCGTCTACATAAATGGTGTTTTCCATTTCATATATATGTCTATTATACATATTTATATTCTAAATATATATGATATATTTATCATTTTTTATATTATGGATGTATTTAAATCATTATCTAAGTGATACAACCAATATTGACAAGTTAAAACACGTACGATAAAGAAACTGACTATTACCCAAAATGTTAACTTAACATGGAAATTATTATTAAATGGGTAATATAAAGTCATAAATGAATAAGGAATGATATAATAAATATTAATATGGTTCTGGTATAATTTAATAACATACTAAGATCTTCGTACAGGAGGTTAAACGTACCCTCGACTAAAGTAAAGTGCAAGGTTAGGGGTTTTCATCTCAATCCTTATTCCTGTGAGATTCATGCCATATTGCCACTATTACCTTTTGTGTGGTGTATGTACTACCTATAATTGTATTATTTCTGTAATACACTTTGATTTATGTGTATTTACATATTCATTGTATGATACCTATTTCATGGGGTGTATGTTTCGTACGTTACCAACTTGGTAAGTGTTTATTTCACAATCTCTTAATTATCCGAGTTGTTTATACGTAATTATCTTCTGGGACCTATTTATCATCCACATACATGTTTCTTAAAAATGTCATTCAAAACATTTTTACTATTTAATAGACAATGGGTTAATGTTATTTATACCCTTATTTGACTTTATATGTTTTTAAAGGAATCTTTCCAACGTTTTCGAAACAAGTTACTTTTTAACCTTTTTGTCAAAATTAAGGTAAGAATGTCTTTTTTTTATCTTATACGGTGGGTGTGGTTATTCTCCACCATTATTACACCTTTGAAGCTTCTTTCACAAGATTATAATGCTATTTTCAAAATAAATGTTTTCTCTATATTTATGCGACATTTAAATGATTTCAAAAAAGAGATATTTCTCTAAAATAGTATTGATTTCATCTATGTCAACATCCTTTGAAAAATTTTACACTTGTTTCAAGTTGATTTATTATGATAAAAATAATCCATATTGTATTGAAGGTTTTGTGATATTTTTTACTATGGATGTGTTATTTTAATGCCGTTAATGGTTTATGATTAATGTTTTTTCATTTTGTATGTTAGTTTTAATACAAATGTTTATGTTATATTTCATCCTATTAATAAGATGAATGTGTTGGACTAGTATGTTCCAGGTTGGGGCCCGGTTACATCATACCCTCCGGGTTGGTGTCCGGTTATTAGAGAGACTCCGGGTTGGTGTCCGGTTATTAGAGGCACTCCGGGTTTGTGTCCAGTTATTAGAGGCACTTCAGGTTGGTGTCCGGTTATTAGAGGCACTCCGGGTTGGAGTCCGGTTAGAGAGGCTCTCCGGGTTGGGTTCCAGTTACAGTTATACCTTAGGTCTTGGCCCGAGGCCTTGACACAGAAATTACTGTTCAGTATTATGCATTCCATCATCATGGAAGTGGTTAGTGATATTGCATGTGATTATTTGATTAGTAGAATATCCATGTGAATATGTAAATGACATTATTTCATTTTATTTCTTCTATATTATACTGAAGATAATGTTTAAAAAGACTTTAGTTTTAGTTTTATACATTGCCTTAAATGTTTAAGCTTATATTTGAAAGTCTCTTCTGTATTTCTTACCCTTACTGAGCATTTGAGCTCACCACTTTCTATGTTTTATTTTTCCCAGGATTCCATGAAGTGTAATGTGATTGATATGAAGGGTTAAGACAAGGGAATAATCTCATTCAGAAAGTATTATTTATGTTGTTTTGTAGGTTATGAAGTGTAATGTAACATTCATGTATGTAATCTATTTTCTAAGACTGCTATACTGAACGGTTCATCGAGACATGGTTCTTTGTAATCATGCCAATGTATTAAAATAATGCACCGACTCTGTGTCACTGGGGTCGGGGCGTTACAAATAAGAATATTTAAGATACTAATATTATCATGTAATTATATAATATAATAATTATTTTCATCCTTTTTAAATGAAATATAACAAGAAAACTCCTTGATGAACATTACCACTTTATTGGGTATCCTCCATTGGATTCGACTAAATCCAACATTGATATTATTTATTTAGAATATATGTCTATAAAATGAGGGATATATTTGGGGATTTTATTCTCATTTTTATTTTCTAATGAAATAAGGATTGCTGTTGTGAAAAAGAGAGGATATGGGAGGATTTTATATCAGTGTTGAGTGAAAACCATATATATATTTCAAAGACAAAATTTAACTAATTCATTTCAGTTTGAAAAATATTCAAATATAGATCAAATTATATAAATAGATTTGATATAGTGAAGATATTCTGATTAAATAGTTTTAGAAAAAATTATAAGAAAATTTCACCATCTTAATTTTAATTTAACACCTCATAAACCTATTCTTACATAAACATTACTATCTAATTTTGGTTCATTAACTATTAATTTCTGTCAAATAGTAAGTTTAAAAAATCAGTTATAAAAAATTTTCAGATTCTTAATATGGAATCAATTTATCCAAATTAGATTCATATATCTGAAAGAAATACAATTAATATAAATATTGCAGACCTAGTGTAATATCATGTTTATAAAGATAAAACGATCAAAAGTTTACAATTTTTTTATAGTCAATGTCAATATTAACTTGATTCTAATAAATTTTACTGGATTAATATATTTATAATTGAAATAATTATAACTTAAATGAAATTTAAAATATAATTTATCAATATAAATTATTATTGAAATACTGTTTTTAATTAATATTCTGCGTTTTTCACTTTTCATCAAAAAATTATACATTTCAAAAAAAAAACCAAAAAAATAATTTTAATAAAATTTTTAAATTATTATTTTGAAAATAAATTCTACTATATCATTTTAATAATATAATATTTCAGAAAAAAATAATTTCATTATTGTTCACAAAAATAAATGGAAAGCATTTTTTTGTCAAAGTAGTGTTTTAGAAACATTTAAAGACATTAAAAACAACTGTGTATTGTATTATTATTATGGTTACATTTATAAAACAATTATTATTATTATAATAAAATTATTTTTATATATTCATATCATAATGTCTCATGTTAATGTTAAAATTGTAATGTTTAAATAACTATATTAACTATAGAAAGTTGTTTATTTGAAATTTATTACAGAATGTAATTCAAAAAAACCCAATGTTTCATTAGAGAATAATTTATATGGTTTTTTGGATAAAATAAATATCAAGTCAATTTTTCATCTAAAAAATTTAATTTATAAAAAATATTGGTGTTACAAAAATCAATCATGTGCTTATGTGTTTGCAGATTTAACTTTTTAGGTATAGGTTAACAATATTTTATAACCATTATATTGTATGATATATCATTATCAAATGAAATTTTATATAAAAAGGAGGTGGATTGTGGAATTCCATAAAAAAGTTTCTTCTACATTTTATACACAAAGGGGGAGGGGTTTTTTTGAAGACACTATTTATAGGAACATTGCATCACATGTTTTTCTTGAATCAATGGATGAGTGGATCAATTTGGGGATCTCTAATCTGCATCATAAGTATGATCAGTACGATGTTTGTGGTGTGGATATAAAAAATATTTAGTTATCATAAAATATATCAAGGGCTATTCTTCATGTTTAGTTTCAAGATTGTGATTTCATGGAAATTTGAGGGACTCAATATATTAGGCATACCCTTTCAGATTGGTCTCTCTCTTCAGAAGGTGTTCTTAGTTTTGTGGACTAGTTTTCATCCCATATTCTATGAGGAGTTAAGTTTTTTTATATTTTATTGATTTATAAGGGTACATTTGTATAGGATTAAAAATATATATTAATTTTTTATGTGACGTTTCTTATAGATGACTATGAAGTGTGAAATTTATGATTATGTGTTTAATTGTTACACCTTCCAACGGATAAAGGTAGTGCATTTGGAAAAAATCATGGATTCCCTAGCCTCTTACATTTCTAATTTAAAATTTTTATTAAGTGTCCATTGACTTAAATTTATGATTACCATGGGCACCCAATGAGAGTAATTTTATTTGGATAGTTATTGAATAGTTTACAAAGCCATCTACATTCATTTCGATTAGGGAAACAAAAAATGTTGATGATCATGGTTAGTTGAATGTGACTAATATTTTGATATCCTATAGGGTTACATATGATATAATTTTTAACAGATATGATTGATTTACATTGTGATTCTAGAAGGGTCTCCTAGAGGAAATGGGGAATCAGTTAATATAATGTATTGTTTATTTTCCACAAACAGATGGTCAGACAAATCATGTTATTTAGATTATGAAGGATATTCTCTATATATAGATATTAAATTTTAATGGATCTTGGGATATCATTTTTTGAATGATTTTGTTTTCATATAAAAATATTTATCATTATTCGATCATAATTTTACCTTATATGATTTTAATGGTCTCCTTTGTAGGTCTAATCAATGTTTGAAAGTGGTGGGTGAAGACAGATAAGTGAAACCAATACTTTTTACAGAGATGTATATAATGATTCAAGATATACATAAGTTTCTAATATCATATCAGATTTAAAATAAATACTTTTTGGATCAAAGGAATCTTCCAATAGATTTTTTTTAGGTGAAAATGTTGTAATGAATTTTTATTTTCGGTCGGGATATTGTATGCTTGTAAACCACAGTATGTTATCATAGTGATATTTTTTACTATTTGAGGTCAATATGTATCTTAAAAGGTAGTATAATAGCATTGGTAATAACATTGGTAATACCAACTAAATCCATATCACATTCTAATATGGTAATAAATATATTATGAATGAAAATTTTCTTTTTTACAGTAACTAAGAGATATTAATTTGTGGCTGTCTAGGTGAAAGTAATTTGTTGGAATTTTATTCCATTGGTTTGAGTTGTTCCTAGAACGTATCATATTCTCATGAAACATTAGTGTGAAAATAATTGATGTGGTTGTACTGGTCCCAACTCATTTGTAGACATCATTCTTTAATATGACTTCTCAAAAACCTAATTTCCTATGATGGGGAATTTGAAATATCATGATAACCAATTTTATGCAATTCAATTCTATATTTTGATACTTGTTTATTTGAATGAATTTTGGGACATCTTATGATTGACTAAATGTTTTGGGAAAAATGAACTAATTTACATGGATTCATTTTAGTTTGAGATAATGGAGGCTTGATATTAATTATTTAATGAATTTTCGGGGTTCACAGAATGTTTCAAGAATTTTTATGGTGATTCAGAGTTTTCAGCTAAAAATTTGGCTTTGGGCTATGTGCATTAGAAATAAAAATCATGTAATAGCATTAAATTTTGTATAATGGTCACTAGAAATAATGTATGAGCATGGTACATAGAATTAATGGATTATAAATACTGTTAGGGAGATATGTCATGTAATTGTTAAAAATAAGAATTTAATAAATGAAAATTGGGTTTTCTATGTATGCAGGATTTATGGATTACACGATATGAAATATAATTATACTCCATGTAATTATCTATAGTTATTGTTTTTAAGGAACCCTATGATTGATTTTATCATTCATTCATATGTAGACTTTGGGATCCCCACACAGGATATGTCTTTAATGATTTTAGAGACATTGGATCTTTTTAAATCATTTCTTTTGTTGATTTATTATTGTTTCTATTGTACAGAATTTCCCTATTTGAGTAATCCTATTGATTCTTCTTTGTAATTAATATTTTAATCCGATTTTCTATATAATCTTTTACCATTTGGTCTATGGATTTAATTAATATCAATCTTTTATTGATATATAATGATATAATCAATTTGAGGATGGCCCTTAACATGATTGTGGCAGAGTGTGAATATTTCATTCAGTTATGTGATACATATAATATTCGATGTCCCTTTTTCATAGATAAATTAATATTTTGTTTTTAGGTTTGACTCTTTTTCAACATTTATAATTATTTTATTACTTATCTTTTCTTTATTTCACAATACGTATGGGAGTTAGAAAATTGATGTTCACACTTTCTTCTCTATCCTATGTTGGAAGAACAACATTGGTCTATTTTTATTAATTATTTAATAAATTAAAAGGAAATGTTGATTGATTTTTTTGTGCATGTATGTGTGGAAATTTATTTTAAAAAAAGGTGATATAAACATATTTTAAAAAATAAAAAAGCTACATTAAGTTAATTTAGAAAAATATAACTGAAATGGTTTTCATATTTTTCTATTGATTAAATGATTTGTAAAATAGATCACATGGGAGGTCATGGGTACTTCAGTGGATGGTGTGGTGATAGTCCTTGAACATTGTTACTATCATGGGGTTCATTAATGGGGTGTTCATGTTATCCGTAGGAATATTTTTTTAGGGACATGATAGAATATATTAAAGGGTTGAAATTCTAGGGAGTTCATCTATATCATATATTAAATACGAATGTCTAGGGATTTGATGTTAGTGATTTCATATATTAGGGGTATGAGTTTTCAATATTTCTGAACATGTAGTTCTCCTTCGAGTTAGGCTACTAGTGCTTTGGTCTATAATTTTATAGTTTTACATCCATGTTTTTGGTATGATTTGGTATTCATTCATTGAGTAGTTATATTTGAATATTTTGACATATTTGTAATGTTTAGGTACTACATTATTGGGATATATAGAAAATGGAAATATATTTCCCCCAATGTTTTTCATATAAAAATTATTATACTTTTTATTGGGCCTTATTTTTATTAATGTGGGAATTTTTAGCAACATTTTATTAAGAGATGTTATGAGACACCTGGGTAGGAACAAATTGAGAATCTTAGCTCACAACATGCTCATCCCCTTGGTGGTGCATAGACCATTGTATGTCATTCGATGATGAGAATGAAAAGTCTCTCTAGTTATGTGTGCTATTTTCTTTTAGTTATGTCATGAAATCTAGTCATTATATGCTTGTAGTTTTCCCACCCCATCAGACGGAGTAGTTAGGTTTTTTCCAAGCATTTATCTGATGTTAGACGACATTTTTTGATATTATGACTACATTGAGTTATATAATTTCTATATTATTCACACTGTAATGGAATATTTTTATCTCTTAAACTGTTTGAATATGTTATATATATATATATCATGTAGTTTCATTTATTTGGTTGAAATAGACCAATTTGGTTATTTTTTGGTGTCAGAGCTCTATTATCTAGCCAATAGGGATCAAAAACACCTTTTTGTGTTCATAAAATTTAGGTGAAGTACTATTTTAATAGGGAATTCTGGCATAGGTTTATAACATGATATGTTTATATTATTCCATCCATATTCTAACTCTATATGGTTAATGATAATTATTATAAGGATATTTATCATCTTTATATATTCTATGTTTTTTTTAAAATATTCTGCTAATGTAATTACTTATTATTCTCCCATTTCAGATGATGAATGAATTAGACTTATATTTTAGGGGTGTGGCCAAATATAACTGCATAATGTAGTATGTATGTTGAAAAATATATTTTTTGGTAGTAGTATTATTCCATAGTTATTTATGATTTATTTCACAGAACATGGACTCTATGTTTTTATGGGGTGTGGAAATTTTTGTAACATCATTATGAAAATGTAAATATAGTTAAATATAAATATGTTAATAGTTAACATATCTAAGGATATGTTTTATGATAATTTTCTTATTTATATAGTATAATTTGATCTTCATTTACTACTACCATGTTACTTTTCTTACCTAAGAAATATATTAAATAAAATCTATTATAACCGTGACCCTAGATGCCGGTACCCATTGACTTTATTATATTATATTGATTATATGGCATTAAATCTGTAAGGACTGATCACTTTTGCAGTTTTGGATAAATATATTACATACAAGATACATATATTACATTGGGAAATAGGATATTAAATATAATTCATAAAAAAAATGAATATTATCATTGAAAAATTATTCAATTATTTATTCTTCATAACCTGGGTAATGGAAACAAAGTATTAGTGAGATAAAATTCTTCGTAGGTGTTTGTAAAATGGTAGAAATAATGATTCAATGATAATAAATAAACATGGCATGGTAAATAACAGATCATACATTCTACTCAGATAACTGGATGAGGAAAATTTAATATGGCAGGCTAACTAAAAGAAAAATGATCCATTTCATCATCAAACTGACAATGATTTACATTTTTAGATAACATCAATAAATAAAATGTCATAAATAAATAAAAACTAAATATGAATGACGTAAATTTTTACTTAAGATGTTATATGTTTTCTATGTAAATGGAACCTTTACCACCATGACCATTTATAATATGGTTTATCTCTTCTTAGGTAAAAGAATATCTCATTAGCCTAATGATTCATCTCATAAATCAACAAATGTATTGAGGGGTTATATATAAAAGTTACACAGACATATAGTTGTTATCCAAATAATTCCTCATATATTTAAAAATATATTAAATTAATTAACATTGTTCCTTATCAAATGTCTGTGTTAAGTAAATGTTATATATTTACCAATAATTCCCCATATAATCAAATAAATGTGAAGTGGAAAACATATTTAATAAGGGAATACATTTTAGTATAAAATTATAACTATAATGTTATAAAATTTATATTAATAATAAATTTTATATCCTTTTCAAAATGTGTATCTAGAGTATATTTTTTCATGATTAAAAAAATCAAAAAAGAAAGTGATATAGAAATGATAACATTTACCACTTCTTTGTATTCAAGTAAAAATAACATGGATGATAAAATTATATATAAAACAATAAATACCATGAATATAAAATGATATATAATATAATATATCAAAGGGGTAATTATATTCAACACACTAATCAACAATGTGGTGATTATGACATTTATCCAACAGATGAAACAACTGAGATGAAAATCACATTACATTGCTAATAATTTTATGTGAACCCCCAATAAACATTCATATAATGTTTTTATAATGTATATAACTTATTCCAAAACCATATTAATATTTATTATATAATATAAAATCTTATTATAATATAATACTACAAATGTTTTAGTTAACATTCATTATTTTTATTATACTTTATGTTAATTGTTTAGTTTCGCAAGTTAGTTTTGAATTATTATTTATTGTTACAAATATAAATTTATGTATTTAATAAAATTAATAACATAAAACCTGATTCAATTATCATAAATATTTATAATATATGTAATTATAATAATCCATAAAATATCATGATCGGAAATGAAATGCATCACTCAATGCAACGGTTTGTCGTACATACACTTGAACACTTCTTGGATTTAATTTTCACAATGAAAGATGAAAAGATAATTATATATTGATATATAATAGTTAATTTGTAATAATTATTTCATATATTCCAAATATATCTATAAAACTAATCCTTAATACATTCTAATGATACATGAATGAGTCACATCATTTTGAGGGGGTGACAGTCCACACATCCAAAAATGAATATATTATATCCCAAAAAAATTGAAAAATTGTAGGGTCATGTTGTATAATATTTAGAAAATCATTTGTACAATATAAGTATCATATATATATTATATATAAACAATAAATCATTAATTATTTCTATCCTTGGAGGGTTTTAATTGATAAATAAATTCCAGATGTTTGTGAGGCGGTATTCTACCGTACAATCGAATGATGATTGTTTATCCTATTTGATTGATGTGTGTTAGTGTAGGTAAAAATAATAAAATAAAAAATTATATGTATATATATTATAATTAGGTTAATATATAATAATAATATAAACACAATTTAAGGAGTGGAGAGGTAAATGAATCAAAAGTGATCATTGAATGAGGTAATCACTTATTATGGTAACTCTTTTTGGTTTATGACAGAAGACATCCATTATTGGCCTTATTCCCAATGAATGAATTATAGGATAAGGTGACCAATTTGGCGATCTTATTAAAGAATAATATGTTTGAGAAAAATTACATGGGTGGTGTGACTAAGTGTGAGGGTTTAGTGGCATTTTATAGTGGAGGAGGAGTGGAATTGTCATAAATTTTCAAAAAGGGAGTCCACCCAGGATTTTTCTATTTGATGTGGTTCCAACAATGTACCAAATTATATAAATTTTTTGATATTTTTAAATGGTTTCATAAAATTTATGTTGTAAATTTTTATAGGGAATTTTCTACCTTACGATTGATTTTTTGTCCATTATAAAGTTAATTCTCCCATTAATCGCTATAAATAATTTCAACCGCATTAACTAATATTCTCAATCAAAAACAACATTTAATTTTTTATAAATAATATTTTATTAATATTCAAAGAATTTAATTGATTTTATGAAATACCCAAAATCGTATTAGTAGAAATTAATTGAAAATTAATCCCACCGATGGGACGACGATGTTGCTTTTTAAATTAAAGATTTCAAAAAATAGAAATGTTTTTATATCCAATTCGTTGTAAAATTGGTTACAATGACATAAATTAGATTAAATAATATAAAATTTAAATAATTATAAATTAAAAATCTAAAATTTTTATGTAACTATATAAATAAATTAGACTAAAATAATGCTTGAAATTAAAATAATTGTTTTCACTATTCATTATAGTATGAAACATCACAGAATAATTCTGAAAATTCAACCTAACCAAGTATAAAATTTTCAATATAAAAAAATGAGGATTATTTTTAAGATATAATGTTTATACAAGTGTAAAAAATTATATTTAAAATATGTAGTACACAAAAGGAGGTAAACTGTCATTATATAAATATAATTAATTATTTATAATATTCTATTGGTTATTATCTTATGTATAAGAAATAAATTATATTAATGGAAGAATATTATTTAATATAAATATCATTATAATCATGCACTAATATTAATTAATTTAATTTCACTAGGTAAAATAACTTTTTTTCATAGAAATAGTATTTTATAAAAACATTTACATTATATAAAAGTATGTTCCATATTCATTTTCAAATAATTGGTAACCAATAAATAAAAAATATATTTTTATGATATTTTATATTATTAAAATCCCTAAATTTTATGGTGGGTTATATCTTATTATATTAAGGAAAAATATTTTAATATTATATTATTGCTTTGTAAAACTCTATCTCATGAGTAAAGAAAACAATCAGATAATGTCGTTGTATTATGTAACACTAGGTAAAAAAGTGATGACTGTATTAAAATCTATATAATAGATTTATATAAAATAGTAAATATATCCAAATGTCTTTGTAAATTACATTCCATTCTATTCTTTGTGTTTTTTACACATTCCGTATTAAATAAAATGTTCTTACTTTAGAATTTTAGGGTGTCACAATCTAACCACCATAGATAAATTACGTCCCCACAATTTAGACAAAATCTCAATAGTAAAGATAGTGAAATTTGAAAATTAAATTTTCTTGAAATATCGACATCGTAAATAGAGATAATAACTCATTTTCATTATAATAGGGGAAAGTAAATAAGAAGTTCCCCAAAAAACAATGCTTCCATATTTATGAACCATTAAGAAAACATTGACATAGATGAAAACTATAACCATCCTGATTTGATAGAGATTGATAATGGTCATATGCATAAAAATGACCGTAAACATAAATCCTGGAACAATAGGTGTGAAAGAAGATCCTAGATATCATCAACAATAATGAAAATAATAAAACATTTTTTAACAAATTTTTTTACATGAGGTGAAAAATTCTTTCCCTCCCTATAAATATTAGTAAATAGGAATTTTTATTTCATAAAGAAAATATTATTCTTTTATTATACCTTTAATCATTTATACATAAATTATTATATAATGTATCATCATATGGTGAAGTAATACAATAATCTCTATAACCAAATTCAAGAATGATCATATAGTAACTCATAAATTGTTAACCATTAAGAATCATTCTACTACTACACATTAAAATCAATTCCATGGTAGTTTGTATTATCAACTTTTTTTATCATCATCAACCATGATTATATAAACATTAAAAAAAATTTAAGGGATATATATCCCTTAACCATTTGTCTTCCATAATTTTTTACATTCTAATGACTCAATTTTCACGAAACCATTCAACATTTGATCTCAAATCCTTTATAGAATTATATTTTGGTAGAGTCCATATATATTTAATAATTAATACACATATAAAATCGTCAATATATTAATTTAAAAAAACTTTCTTATATTAAAATACATAAGAAAAAGAATAAATATGATGTAACAACCCAAGTAAGTAATTAATAATAGATATTTTTATCTATGTATATTAATGAACTAGATAGTGTTTTAGAGGATTAAAATGAAAATTAATCCAATCTTAAGCATGGAATACACTAATATCTTTAAAAGATTGTTTTACTGCCTTTTGATGGCAAATTTTTTTTAAATATATCTTTCGGTACTTTTATAAGCTATGTTTTTCAAAATAAACTTATTCTTTATTATTGGGACATCAAAATTTACTTTGTGTGAATTTTTGGTATTTTTCTGACAATGCTCATTTTTTAATGAATAGTGAAAAATATTGCATTTTACATCAAAACTGCTTTTTAATATAATTTATTTATATGGTTAGATTATCTTTCAAATTGGTATTAAAGTGTAATATGAATATATTTTTACCATTTAATCCAGTGGTGGACATTGGAATTAAATTCAATTTGAAATTGTACTTAAACTAGTGTCAATCTTTTGATACTTTTTGTTTCATAAAAACATTCTATTTGTCATGATAACGGGAATTAATTAATAAATTAATTCATGTAACTTATATGTTTTGAATTGTTTAAAATAGTATTCATTTTTTAATTCGGAATATCAAATATAGCTTAGGGTGAATTTTTGGTATTTTTCTGAAAAACTTCAATTTTTGATGAATAGTGAAACCACTAAGTGGTACTCATAAAAACCGATTTTCCATTGAAATGAAATTTTGCCACCTTTGTGTTTTGAATTTCAAAAATCTGACATACATGGTTGTCATTAAGAAGTAAAATGTGGTTCAATGAGATTAAAATAATTTTTTGGTGAATAGTAACTTATTAAGTATTTAATCGAGATTAGTGGTAATTAGTGTGGTTTAAGGTAAAAATAATGATTTAATAATATGAAATGACCTAGAAACATGTCCTAACATTATTGGATGTGTCATGGCCGACCAAGACAAGCCATGGGTCATCTTGGGGACCCCATGGAGCCACATTGGTTGGGAAATGACATAAATAACGTTTTATTTAATGTAAAAGTAAAAATGACACAAACATAATATGTTTTACGAAAACAATTTTTAAATAGGGTTATACAAGTCATATTTTTGACTATAAATATTCATTGGAAAGATAAAACTATTTCCTACATCATAGTATTTTTTTATAATTTTTTGACATTAAATAAATAAATGTATTTATGACATCATAATGATGTTGCGATTACCTCATCAATAAAGGATTTAAATAAAATGAAATGATAATGTAAAATCTATGACCTACACATGTCAAAAAATTATTGGATGGGTTAATTTTGAACCCTTATCACCTTATCCTCAAAATATATCAATGTGGGACCTTTTGAATCCGAAACTCATTTTAAAATAAAGTAACTTATCTTTACTTTCCAAGAGTGCCCCTCCTCTCCTCTTATAAAAGGCCCCCACCTCTACCTCCTTCCCCACACTCCCAAAGACTTTGGCTCGGCCAACCCCTGCCCATTTTGTCTCTCCACTTCCCTATATTACTCCTTGAAGCCTCACTTTGGGCAGAAGACTTCCCAAGGAAGCCTTTGAGCTCAAACCAAAGGGATTTACCCGATTTTAAGGTAATGTCTTCACTTGAGTCCTTTTGTTTAATTTTTTTCTCCAACCCCCTAAACTCTTTTGATTTATTTATTTTGTAATAACTCCAGTATCTTTAATATACTAGGATGTTGTTATAAGAATGATTCACGCTACACTTACACACACCAACATCTAATGGTTAAAGAACATACGGTTTCCGTGGATGGTGAATTTATGCCTCCCGAAACGATGATTGTTCAACATTCCATTAACACCTTCAAAGGTGGACATTAAGATTACACTATATTTATCTATGATATATAATATTTTTATGTTTTCCTTAAGCTTCTGTATTTTTCATTTTGGGAATACCTTTATGGTTTCCATTATGGGTAAACGCGATATCTTCATTTAAGGAAGTGCGGACTACCGCCCCCTCAAAGTGATTTGATTCGTTAAATACCATATGTGGGATGTATAAAGGATGGAACTATGATATTATATATGATATTATACTGGAATTATAATATACCTTTATATCATTATGATTCCATTCTATAAAATACGAAATAGAAATGAAAGTAGTGTTCATGCGTACGTACGGCTTACCGTCTCCATGAACGGTGCATTTCATTTCTTACCTCTAAATGATTATGTAATATTATAAATGCATGAATGTACTGGATATATATGACATATATAATATCTACATCATGAATACCATTCTGGATATATTGGATACATGGACAACTTGTAATTATAAAGGGATTATTTTTTACTCAAGTACCAATGATCGTTAAAACGACCGTTATTAACTTAAATAATTACATAGTGTTCATGACAGGGAAATAAGTGATATAAAAAGAATAATGAACTTGAAAAAGGTTCTAAAATAAGTAGAAATTAACTTAAGTTTATTATTCAGGAGATTAAAGAACGACCGAGTCACGTCGGACCCGAGGTATGGGACTTCGTCTCAATCTCCTTTCATTGAGGAATATTTTTTTTATACACAACGTTATTTTATACGGTGTATAAACCCCTTTGACTTTCATGTTTATCCAAAAGGAATATTTTCTATACGAGGCGTTTTACTAAATGAAAAAAGGGAATGTTTTTGTCGTACGTATGCGGCGACAACGACTTCTCCGCCACCGTGACCATTATTTGAGTTTAGGCTTCCTCTACAAGCCATACCTTCTTTTTAAAAGAAAAATAAATACCATGTTCTAATTTTCTTTTATTTGGTATTGAAAATGGTTTTCATAATGTTTTTATGTCAATGTGTTGTATTGATATCGTGTGATTGAAAGCTGGAAATGTTATGTTTCCTTTATGAATGTTTTATGTGATACGATTATGTTGAGGTTCTTGGGCATTATTATGAAGACGGGTGGTTCCATGATAAACTAAGGGCGGGTGAGCCCGATATAGCTCTCCAATGCATTGGGTAATGCGAAGGAGTGAAACGTTAAGGTTTCTCCGAAGAGATTTAGGGAATATACTGTGATTGGTATTCCAAACGTAACCAAGAGGGTTACTCCCTACGTAAGAATGTTATGAATGCCTTAAGTTACCTTTATGTCTTATGATTTCTATGATTTACTCATGATTTGATGAGGTATGTTAAAGTTCTTATGTTTTATGGGTAAAGTATGAACTCATTCTTATGTATATATGTACCCATGTTTCCATTCCATATTTTTATATCCCTTACTGAGATTTTTATGCTCATCCCAAGTTTTTTTGAAATGTTTTTCATAGGTCAAGGGAAAGGTACATGATATGATGATAGTGTCATGGAAGTGTCAAGAAAGAATACATGTTTTATTTTAAATATTTTTCCATTGATGGGAATGAAGAATACTATCTTTATGTATCCACTTTGTTTATATGTGGAATGTAATGCAAGTGTTATGATCTAATTCTCTAAAACTCTAAACCCGAAAAGATCCTCAATGTGTAATCTTGTAATAACTGAAGATTAAGTAAGGTTTAAGGCTGGGGCCTTATAGTTGGTATCAAAGGTCAGTTTAGATAACTTTAGGAGTTAGAAATCTATTAAATGATTATCCAAAAATATTATTTTTGAAATGATATAGCATTTGAAGATTACCATGTTGCTTCATCTAAGACATGTTTGTTCAGAATGGTTTTCTGCAGAGGAAACAGGGAAGCAGTGCTAGGAAGGCATACAGAAGGAAATAACCTTCCGAATCAGTATCCCGAGATGGTCGGAATTGGAACTGAACAATTTTTTGGAGTTATGGTACAGTTGACTCAGGCTATAAATGGTGGTGGTATCCATGCACGTGATCAACCAGATCAACCGCAGAGGAACATGTCAGTGGTGGAACATTTCATGAGGCAACATCCCCCATCATTCATAGGATCATTTGACCCGGTGTTAGCTGAAGGGTGGATTAAAGCACTGGAGAAGATTTTCGATGTCATGGAGTGTTCAGACAATCAAAAGGTTAGTCTTTCTATTTACCGTTTGGAGGGTGAGGCAGATCTGTGGTGGTCGATGGTTAAAAATATCAGGGATGCTGATGAGATTGATGCTCTCGACTGGGATGAATTCAAAGGTATGTTTCTTGAGAAGTATTTTCCTAAGGCTATTCGACTTAGGATGGAAAATCAATTCTTAGAATTGAGGCAAGAGGAAGACTCAGTGGCTACCTATGAAGAAAGGTTCACCCGATTGGCAAGGTATGCTCCAAATTTTATCCGAGACCTTGATAGTAAAATCAATCATTTTTACTCAGGATTAAAGCCAAAATATCGAAGGGAATTAGCTTCTCGTGAGATTAAAAGTTATGAAAAGCTTTTTCGATGTGCTGGGAAGGTGGAAATGGAGTTTTCTGATGACCAATTGTTCTATAACAACCAGCAGAAGAAGAGACCGAGGTGGCAGGAGAAAGGTAAGAATTCTTCAAAAACGTCTGATGGTAAGAAAACTAAGTTTCCAGTTTGTGATAAATGTGGCAAAAGGCAAGCTGGGGAATGTCTTCTGAATTCTGGAAATTGCTACCGATGTGGTAATATGGGACATAAGGCTCGTGATTGCACTGAAAAAGATCAGGGTGATGGTAAGACCAAATTTGTTTTACAGTTAGCGAAATGTTATAAGTGCAATGAGATGGGTCACTATGAAAACGAGTGTCCGACAAAGAGCTTGAGTGACGGGAACCAGTTAAACTACATGCAAGAAGGGGAGGTGAAATCCTTTGCAACTACTTCAGCAGACGTCGGGCCATCAAATGAAGTTGTATCAGCTCCAGGGAGCTCAGTATTTTTCAAAGATTGACTTGAGATCGGGGTACCATCAGCTGAAGGTAAAGGAAGCATTTGTTCTGAAGACTGCGTTTTGTACAAGATATGGCCATTATGAATTTGTAGTAATGCCTTTTGGGCTAACCAATGCACCTGCTATATTCATGGACTTAATGAATATAATTTTCCATGAGTTCTTAGATAAGTTTGTGGTGGTTTTCATTGATGATATTTTGGTGTTTTTTAAATGTAAAGAGGAGCATGAAATACATTTAAGGGTTATATTTCAAACCTTAAAAGAAAAGAAATTGAATGGGAAATTCAAAAAGTGTGAGTTTTGGTTGCAACAAATTTCATTCTTTGGTCACACTGTTTCTAAATATGGGATAACTGTTGATCATGCAAAAATAAAAGTTGTGGAAGACTGGCCAAGACCCACAAATGTAACTAATATTCGTAGCTTCCTTGGTTTGGCAGGCTATTAGCAAAGGTTTGTTAGAGATTTTTCACGATTATATAGTCCAATGACTAAGCTAACAGTTAAGGGTGTTAAGTTTATTTGGACAAAAGAATGTGATGATTGTTTTCAGGAATTGAAAAGAAGATTGGTGAATTCTCTAGTTTTGGCACTACCTTCTAGGAATGGTGAGTTTGTTATATATAGTGATGCTTCATTGAAAGGACTTGGTTGCGTCCTAATGCAGAATGATCAGGTAATTGCTTATACATCACGAGAGTTGAAAACTCATGTGGTAAATTACCCTACACATGATTTGGAATTAGCTGCTGTTGTTTTCGCTTTAAAAATTTAGAGGCATCATTTGTATGGTGTAAAGTGTGAAATATATACCGATCACAAAAGTTTAAAGTATATATTCACTCAGAAAGAATTTAACATGGGACAGGGGATATGGATGGAATTACTCAAGGATTATGATTATACAATTCATTACCATCCGGGAAAAGAAAATAAAGTGGCTGATGCTTTGAATCGAAAAAGTAATGCTTCATTAGCAATGTTGCATTTGGAATGTGATCCTTTGGTTAAGGATTTGATGAACTTTGGCATAGAAGTTGTTGGTGCAGGAAGTTCTTCTGTTTTGTTTCAGGTATCATTGAGATCATCTCTATCATATAGAACCAAGCAAACACAGAAGAAAGACACTGAGTTGCAAGAAAAGGTAGAGCTGGTTCAGAAAGGTAAGTTTCCTGAATTCAACATTGATAATGATTGCGTTTTGATATTTGGGAAGAGATTGTGTGTGCCTTTTGATTCACAGTTGAAGAGAGAGTTGTTATGTGAAGCTCATAGTTCTCTGTTTTCAGTTCATCATGGTAGTACTAAGATGTACAGAGATCTGTGAGAGTATTACTGGTGGAATGGAATGAAAAGAGATATTGCGGATTTTACTGTGAAGTTTTTGACTTGTCAGTAGGTTAAAGAAGAGTGGCCATTACTGAAAGGGATGCTTCATCCTTTACAAGTGCCAGAGTGGAAATGGGAGAATATATCCATGGACTTTGTTGAGGGATTACCAAAGACATCTCGAGGTAATAATGCAATCTGGGTTATTGTTGATCGCTTGACCAAGTCTACTCATTTCCTTGCTATACGAGATACATTTTCCCTAGATCAACTTTACCATTTGTATCTTAAAGAGATAGTTAGGTTACATGGAGTTCCCCTCTCCATTGTATCTGATCGTGATCCCAGGTTCACTTCTAACTTTTGGAAAGGCCTTTAGAAGACGTTGGGTACTGAATTAAATTTTAGTACAACTTTTCATCCTCAATAAGATGGGAAGTCAGAATGAACAATTCAGACCTTGGAGGATATGATATGAGTTTGTTCGATGGATTATCAGGGAATTTGGGATCAACATCTTTCTTTGGTTGAATTTTCATATAATAACAGTTTTCATTCTAGTATACAGATGGCACCATTTCAGGAATTATATGGGAAGTGGTGTCGAACTCCAGCTTTCTGGGATGAAGTTGGTGAAAGGAAGTTGATGGGACCAGAATTGGTAGAAGAGATGGCAGAAAAAGTTCAGCTAATTCAGGAACACATGAGAACAGCTCGGAGTAGGCAGAAGAGTTATGCAGACAACAGGAGGAAGGATCTATCTTTTGAGGTAGGTGATCATGTTTTTCTCAAAGTATCACCATGGAAAAGTGTGATGTGATTTGGTAAGAAAGGAAAGTTGAGTCCAAGGTTCATTGGACCATATGGAATTCTAGAGAGAGTTGGATCAGTTGCTTACCGAGTGGCTTTACCTCCGAGTTTATCTCAGGTACACAATGTTTTTCATGTTTCAATGTTAAGTAAGTACATGCCAGATCCATCGCATGTTTTGAGTCCAGAGGTAGTTCAGCTGGAAGAGAACCTATCTTATGAGGAACAACCGGTCCAGATTCTTGACCACAGGGAGCAAGTGTTACGGAATAAGGTGATTCACCAGGTAATGGTTTTGTGGAAAAACCACATGATGGAAGAGGCAACATGGGAATCTGAAAATGCAATGAGGGATAAGTACCCCCATTTAATCGATAAGTAAATAAATTACGAGGATGCAATTTTCTAAAGGGGGGAAGGATGTAACATCCCATGTAAGTAATGAAAAATATATATTTTTATCTATATCTATTAATGAACTAGATAGTGTTTTAGAGTCTTAAAATGAAAATAAATCCAATCTTAAGCATGGAATACACTAATATTTTTAAAAGATTGTTTTACTGCCTTTTGATGGAAAACAATTTTTAAATCTATCTTTCGACACTTTTATAAGATATGTTTGTCAAAATAAACTTATTCTTTATGATTGGGACATCAAAATTTACTTTGTGTGAATTTTTGGTATTTTTCTGACAATGTTAATTTTTAATGAATAGTGAAAAATATTGCATTTTACATCAAAACTGCTTTTTAATCTAATTTATTTATATAATTAGATTATATTTTGAATTGGTCTTAAAGTGTAATCTGTATATATTTTTACCATTTAATCCAATGGTGGAAATTGGAATTAATTTCAATTTGAAATCATACTTAAACTAGTGTCAATCTTTTGAGACTTTTTGTTTCATAAAAACAAGCTATTTGTCATGACAACGAGAATTAATTATTAAATTAATTCATTTGACTTATATGTTTTGAATTTTGTAAAATAGTCTTCATTTTTGAATTTGGAATATCAAATATATCTTAGGGTGAATTTTTGGTATTTTTCTGAAAAACTTCAATTTTTGATGAATAGTGAAACCACTAAGTGGTACTTAGAAAAACTGATTTTCCATTCAAATGAAATTTTGCCACCTTTGTGTTTTTAATTTCAAAAATCCGACATACATGGTTTTCATTAAGAAGTAAAATGTGGTTCAATGAGATTAAAATAATTTTTTTGGTGAATAGTAACTTATTAAGTTTTTAATCGCGATTAGTGGTAATTAGTGTAGTTTAAGGTAAAAATAATGCATTAATAATATGAAATGACCTAGAAATATGTCCTAACCTTATTGGATGTGTCATGGCCGACCAAGACAAGCCATGGGACAACTTGGGGACCCCATGGAGCCACTTTGGTTGGGAAATGACATAAATAACTTTTTATTTAATGTAAACGTAAAAATGACACAAACATAATATGTTTTAAAAAAACAATTTTTAATTGGGGTTATACAAGTCATATTTTTGACTATAAATATTAATTGGAAAGCTAAAAAGATTTCCTAAATCATAATATATTTTTTATAATTTCTTGACATTATATAAATAAATTTATTTATGACATCATAATGATGTAGCGGTTACCTCATTAATAAAGGATTAAAATAAATTGAAATGATAATGTAAAATCTATGACCTACACATGTAAAAAACCTATTGGATGGGTGGATTTAGAACGCTTATCACCTTATACTCGAAATATATCAATGTGGTACCTTTTTAATCTGAAAATCATTTTAAAATAAAGTAACTTATCTTTACTTTCCAAGAGTGCCCCTCCTCTCCTCTTATAAAAGGCCCCCAACTCTACCTCCTTCCCAACACTCCCAAAGCCTTTGGCTCTACCAAACCCTGCCAAATTTGTCTCTCCACCTCCCTATATTACTCCTCTAAGCCTCAGATTGGTCATAATACTTCCCAAGGAAGCCTTTGAGCTCAAACCAAAGGGAGTTACCCGATTTTAAGGTAATATCTTCACTTGAGTCCTTCTGTTTTATTTTGCTTCTCCAACCCCCTAATCGATTTTTATTTAATTCTTTTGTAAAAACTCCAGTATAATCAATATACTAGGATGTTTTTATAATAATTATTCAAGCAACACTTACACACACCTACATCTAATGGTTAAAGAACATACGGTTTCCGTGGATGGTGAATTTATGCCTCCCGAAACGATGATTGTTCAACATTACTTTAACACCTTCAAAGGTGTCCATTAAGATGACACTATATTTATATATGATATATCATATGTTTATGTTTTCTTTAAGCTTCTGTATTTTTCATTTTGGGCATACCTTTATGGTTTCCATTATGGGTAAACGCGATATCTTCATTTATGGAAGTGCGGACTACCGCCCCCTCAAAGTGATTTGATTCGTTAAATACCATATGTGGGACATATAAAGGATGGAACTATGATATTATATATGATATTATACTGGAATTAAAATATAGCTTTATTTCATTATGATTCAATTCTATAAAATACGAAATAGAAATGAAAGTAGCGTTCATTCGTACGTACGGCTTACCGTCTCCATGAACAGTGCATTTCATTTCTTACCTCTAAATGATTATGTAATATTATAAATGCATGAATGTAATGGATTTATATGACATATATAATATCTACATCATGAATACCATTCTTGATATAATGGATACATGAACAACTTGTAATTATAAAGGGCTTATTTTTGACTCAAGTACCATTGATCGTTAAAACGACCGTTATTAACTTAAATAATTACATAGTGTTCATGACATGGAAATAAGTGATATAAAAGGAATAATGAACTTGTAAAAGGATATTAAACAAGTATTAATTAACTGAAGTTTATTATTCTGGAGATTAAAGAATGACCGAGTCACGTCGGACCCTAGGTATGGGACTTCGTCTCAATCTCCTTTCATTGAGGCATATTTTGTTTTATACACAACCTTATTTTATACAGTGTATAAACCCATTTGACCTTTATGTTTATCCAAAAGGAATATTTTTTATAGGAAGCGTTTTACTAAACGAAAAAAGGGAATGTTTTTGTCGTACGTATGCGGCGACAACGACTTCTCCGCCGCCATGACCAATATTTGAGTTTTGGCTTCCTCTACAAGACATACCTTCTTTTTAAAAGAAAAATAAATACCATGTTTTACTTTTTTTTTGGTATTGAAAATGATTTTCATAATTTTTTTATATCAATGTGTTGTATTGATATCTTGTGATTGAAGGGTGGAAATGTTATGTTTCCTTTATGCATGTTTTATGTGATACGATTATGTTGAGGTTCTTGGGAATTATTATGAAGACGGGCTGTTCCATGATAAACTAAGGGCGGGTGAGCCCGATATAGATCTCCAATGCATTGGGTAACGCGAAGGAGTGAAACTTTAAGGTTCCTCCGAAGAGATTTCGGGAATATACTGTGATTGGTATTCCAAACGTAACCAAGAGGGTTACTCCCTACGTAAGAATGTTATGAATGCCTCAAGTTACCTTTATGCCTTATGATTTCTATGAATTACTCGTGATTTGATGAGGTATGTTAAAGTTCTTATGTTTTATGGGTAAAGTATGATCTCATTCTTATGTATATATGTACCCATGTTTCCTTTCCATATTTTTATATCCCTTATGAGCTTTTTATGCTCATCCCAAGTTTTTTTGAAATGTTTTTCACAGGTCGAGGGAAAGGTACATGATATGATGATAGTGTCAAGGAAGTGTCAAGAAAGAATCCATGTTTTATTTTAAATATGTTTCCATTGATGGTAATGAAGAATACTATCTTTATGTAACCACTTTGTTTATATGTGGAATGTAATGAAAGTTTTATGATCTAATTCTCTAAAACTGTAAACCCGAAAAGATCCTCAATGTGTAATCTTGTAATAACTCAAGATTTAGTATGGTTTAAGGCTGGGGCCTTATAGTTGGTATCAAATGTCGGTTTAGATAACTTTAGGTGTTATAATTCTATTAAATTATTATCCAAAAATATTTTTTTTGAAATTATATATCATTTGAAGATTACAATGTTGCTTAATCTAAGACATGTTTGTTCAGAATGGTTTTCCGCAGAGGAGACAGGGAAGCAGTGCTAGGAAGGCATACAGAAGGAAATAACCTTCCGAATCAGCATCCCGAGATGGTCGGAATTGGAACTGAACAGTTTTTTGTAGTGATGGAACAGTTGACTCAGGCTATAAATGGTGGTGGTATCCATGCACGAGATCAGCCAGATCAACCGCAGAGGAACATGTCAGTGGTGGAACATTTCATGAGGCAACATCCCCCATCATTCAGAGGATCATCTAACCCTGTGTTATCTGAAGGGTGGATTAATGAACTGGAGATGATTTTCGATGTCATGGGGTGTTTAGACAATCAAAATGTCAGTCTTGCTATTTACCATTTGGAGGGTGAGGCAGATCAGTGGTGGTCGATGGTTAAAAATATCAGGGACGCTGATGAGATTGATGCTCTCGACTGGGATGAATTCAAAGGTATGTTTCTTGAGAAGTATTTTCCTAAGTCTGTTCGACTTAGGATGGAAAATCAATTCTTGGAATTGAGGAAAGAGGAAGACTCAGTGGATACCTATGAAGAAAGGTTCACTCGATTGGCAAGGTATGCTCCAAATTTTATCTGAGACATTGATAGTAAAATCAATAGTTTTTACTCAGGATTAAAGCCAAAATATCGAAGGGCATTAGCTTCTCGTGAGTTTAAAAGTTATGAAAAGCTTGTTCGATGTGCTGATAAGGTGGAAATGGAGTTCTCCAATAACCAAGTGTTCTATAACAACCAACAGAAGAAGAGACCGAGGTGGCAGGAGAAAGGTAAGAATTCTTCAAAAAAGTATGATGGTAAGAAAACTAAGTTTCCAGTTTGTGATAAATGTTGCAAAAGGCATGCTGGAGAATGTCTTCTGAATTATGGAAAGTGCTACCGATGTGGTAATATGGGACATAAGGCTCGTGATTGCACTGAAAAAAATCAGGGTGATGGTAAGACCAAATTTTATTTATAGTTAGTGAAATGTTATAAGTACAATGAGATAGGTCACTATACAAATGAGTGTCCGAAAAAGAGCTTGAGTGATGGGAAGCAGTTAGACTAAAAGAAGAAAGGGGTGGTGAAATCCTATGCAACTACTTCAGCAGACGTCGGGCCATCAAATGAAGTTGTATCAGCTCCAGAGAGCTCAGTATTTTTCAATGATTGACTTGAGATCGGGGTACCATCAGCTGAAGGTAAAGGAATCAGATGTTCTGAAGACTGTGTTTCGTACAAGATATGGCCATTATGAATTTGTAGTAATGCCTTTTGGGCTAACCAATGCAACTGTAGTATTCATGGACTTAATGAATAGAATTTTCCAGGAGTTCTTGGATAAGATTGTGGTGGTTTTCATTGATGATATTTTGGTGTTTTCTAAAAGTAAAGAGGATCATGAAATACATTTAAGGGTTATCTTTCAAACCTTAAAAGAAAAGAAATTGTATGGGAAATTCAGAAAGTGTGTGTTTTGGTTGCAACAAATTTCTTTCTTTGGTCACATTGTTTCTAAAGATGGGATAACTGTTGATCCTGCAAAAACAAAAGTTGCGGAAGATTGGCCAAGACCCACAAATGTTACTGAGATTCGTAGCTTCCTTGGTTTGGTAGGCTATTACCGAAGGTTTGTTATAAAATTTTCACGATTATCTAGATTAATGACTAAGCTAACTCGAAAGGGTGTTAAGTTTGTCTGGAAAAAAGAATGTGATCATTGTTTTTAGTAATTGAAAAGAAGATTGGTGAATGCTCCAGTTTTGGCACTGCCTTCCAGGAATGGTGATTTTGTTATATACAGTGATGCTTAATTGAAAGGACTTGGTTGCATCCTAATGTAGAATGATCAGGTAATTGCTTATGCTTCACGACAGTTGAAAACTCATGAGGTAAATTACCCTACACATGATTTGGAATTAGCTTCTGTTGTTTTCACTTTAAAAATTTGGAGGCATCATTTGTATGGAGTAAAGTGTGAAATATATACCGATCACAAAAGTTTAAAGTATATATTCACTCAGAAAGAATTGAACATGAGACAAAAGAGATGACTGGAATTAATAAAGGATTATGATTGTACAATTCATAACATCCGGGAAAAATCAAATAAAGTGGCTGATGCTTTGAGTCGAAAAAGTAATGCTTCATTAGCAATGTTGCATTTAGAATGTGATCCTTTGGTTAATGATTTGATGAACTTTGGCATAGAAGTTTTTGGTGAAGGAAGTTCTTCTATTTTGTTTCAGGTATCAGTGAGATCATCTCTATCATATAGAATCAAGCAAGCACAGAAGCAAGACAGTGAGTTTCAAGAAAAGGTAGAGCTGGTTCAGAATGGTAAGTTGCCTGAATTCAACATTGATAATGATTGCGTTTTGAGATTTGGGAAGAGATTGTGTGTGACTTGTGATTCACAATTGAAGAGAGAGTTGTTATTTGAAGCTCATAGTTCCCTATTTTCAGTTCATCCTGGTAGTACTATGATGTACAGAGATCTGCGAGAGTACTACTGGTGGAATGGAATGAAAAGAGATATTGCTGATTTTTCTGTGAAGTGTTTGACTTGTCAGCAGGTTAAATCAGAGTGGCAGTTACCGAATGGGATGCTTCAGTCATTACCAGTTCCAGAGTGGAAATGGGAGAATATATCCATGGACTTTGTTGTGGGATTACCAAAGACATCTCGAGGTAATAATGCAATCTGGGTTATTGTTTATCGCCTGACCAAGTCTGCTCATTTCCTTGCTATACGAGATATTTTTTTTCCCTAGATCAGCTTTCTCGTTTGTATCTTAAAGAGATAGTTAGGTTACATGGAGTTCCCCTCTCCATTGTATCTGATCGTGATCCCAGGATCACATCTAACTTTTGGAATGGCCTTCAGAAGTCGTTGGGTACTGAATCAAATTTTAGTACAGCTTTTCATCCTCAATCAGATGGGCAGTCAGAACGAACAATTCAGACCTTGGAGGATATTCTATGAGCTTGTTCGATGGATTATCATGGAATTTGGGACCAACATCATTCTTTGGTTCAATTTTCATATAATAACAGTTTTCACTCTAGTATACAGATGGACCATTTCGGACATTATATGGGAAACAATGTCGAACTCCAGCTTTCTGGGATGAAGTCAGTGAAATGAAGTTGATGGGACCAGAATTGGTAGAAGAGATGGCAGAGAAAGTTCAACTAATTCAGAAACACATGAGAACAGATCGGAGTAGGCAGAAGAGTTATGCAGACAATAGGAGGAAGGATCTATATTTTGAGGTAGGGGATCATGTTTTTCTCAAAGTATCACCATGGAAAAGTGTGATGCGATTTGGTAAGAAAGCAAAGCTGAGTCCAAGGTTCATTGGACCATATGAAATTCTAGAGAGAGTTGGATCAGTTTCTTACCGAGTAGCTTTACCTCCGAGTTTATCTCAGGTACACAATGTTTTTCATGTTTCAATGTTAAGGAAGTACATGCCAGATCCATCTCATGTTTTGAGTCCAGAGGTAGTTCAGTTGGAAGAGAACCTATCTTATGAGGAACAACCGGTCCAGATTCTTGACCACAGGGAGCAAGTGTTACGGAATAAGGTGATTCACCAGGTAAAGGTTTTGTGGAAAAACCACATGATGGAAGAGGCAACATGGGAATCTAAAAATGCAATGAGGGATAAGTACCCCCATTTATTCGATAAGTAAATAAATTGCGGGAGATGCGATTTTCAAAAGGGGGGAAGGATGTAATATCCCAAGTAAGTACTGAATAACAGATATTTTTATCTATGTTTATTAATGATCTAGATACTGTTTTAGAGGCTTAAAATGAGAATAAATCCAATCTTAAGCATGGAATACACTAATATTTTTAAAAGATTTTTTACTGCCTTTTGATGGCAAACAATTTTTAAATCTATCTTTCGACACTTTTATAAGCTATGTTTGTCAAAATAAACTTATTCTTTATTATTGGGACATTAAAATTTACTTTGTGTGAATTTTTAGTATTTTTCTGACAATGTTCATTTTTAATGAATAGTGAAATATATTGCCCTTTACATCAAAACAGATTTTGAATCTAATTTATTAATATGATTAGATTATTTTTTGAATTGGTCTTAAAGTGTAATATGAATATATTTTTACCATTTAATCAAATGGTTGACAATGGAATTAATTTCAATTTGAAATCGGACTTAAACTAGTGTCAATATTTTGACACTTTTTGTTTCATAAAAACATGCTATTTGTCATGACAACGGGAATTAATTATTAAATTAATTAATGTGACTTATTGTTTTTGAATTTTGTAAAAGAGTCTTCATTTTTGAATTCGGAATATCAAATATAGCTTAGGGTGAATTTTTTGTATTTTTTCTGAAAAACTTCAATTTTTGATGAATAGTGAAACCACTAAGTGGTACTTATAAAAACTGATTTCCATTCAAATGAAATTTTGCCACCTTTGTGTTTTGAATTTAAAAAATCCAACATAAATGGTTGTCATTAAGAAGTAAAATGTGGTTAAATGAGATTAAAATAATTTTTTGGTGAATAGTAACTTATTAAGTTTTTAGTCGCGATTAGTGGTAATTAGTGTAGTTTAAGGTAAACATAATGCTTTAATAATATGAAATGACCTAGAAACATGTCATAACCTTATTTTATGTGTAATGGCCGACCAATACAAGCCATGGGACAACTTGGGGACCCCATGGAGCCACTTTGGTTGAGAAATGACATAAATAACTTTTTATTTAATGTAAAAGTAAAAATGACACAAACATAATATGTTTTACGAAAAAAAATTTTAAATGGGGTTATACAAGTCATAGTTTTGACTATAAATATTAATTGGAAAGCTAAAAATATGTCATACATAATAGTATTTTTTTTATAATTTTTTGACATTAAATAAATAAATTTATTTATGACATCATAATGATGTAGCAATTACCTCATTAATAAAGGATTTAAATTAAATTAAATTATAATGTAACATCTATGACGTAAACATGTCCAAAACCTATTGGATGGGTGGATTTCGAACCCTTATCAACTTATACTTGAAATATATCAATGTGGTCCTTTTGAATCGGAAACTCATTTTAAAATAAAGTAACTTATCTTTACTTTCCAAGAGTGCCCCTCCTCTCCTCTTATAAATGGCCCCCACCTCTACCTCCTTCCCCCCACTCCCAAAGCCTTTGGCTTGGCCAACCCCTGCCCATTATGTATCTCCACTTCCCTATGTTACTCCTTTAAGAATCACTTTGGGCAGAATACTTCCCAAGGAAGCCATTGAGCTCAAACCAAAGGGAGTTACCGGATTTTAAGGTAATGTCTTCACTTGAGTCCTTTTGTTTTATTTTGCTTCTCCAACCCCCTAAACTCATTTTATTTATTTCTTTAGTAACAAATCCAGTATCTTCAATATTCAAGGATGTTGTTATAAGAATTATTCAATCTACACTTACACACACCTACATCTAATGGTTAAAGAACATACGGGTTCTGTGGATGGTGAATTTATGCCTCCCGGAATGATGATTGTTTAACATTCCTTTAACACCTTCAAAGGTGGCCATTAAGATGACACTATATTTATATATGATATATAATATGTTTATGTTTTCCTTAATCTTCTGTATTTTTCATTTTGGGCATACCTTTATGGTTTCCATTATGGGTAAATGCGATATCTTCATTTAGGGAAGTGCGGACTACCGCCCCCTCAAAGTGATTTGATTCGTTAAATACCATATATGGGACGTATAAAGGATGGAACTATGATATTATATATGATATTATACTGGGATTATAATACACATTTATATCATTATGATTCCATTCTATAAAATACAAAATAGAAATGAAAGTAGCATTCATGCTTACGTACGGCTTACCGTCTCCATGAACGGTGCATTTCATTTCATACCTCTATATGATTATGTAATATTATAAATGCATGAATGTACTGGATTTATATGACATATATAATATCTACATAATGAATACCATTCTTGATATAATTGATACATGAACAACTTGTAATTATAAAGGGCTTATTTTTGACTCAAGTACCAATGATCGTTAAAACGACCGTTATTAACTCAAATAATCACATAGTGTTCATGACATGGAAATAAGTGATATAAAAGGTATAATGAACATGAAAAATGTTCTTAAACAAGTAGAAATTAACTCAAGTTTATTATTCAGGAGATTAAAGAACGACCATGTCACGTCGGACCCGAGGTGTGGGACTTCGTCTCAATCTCCTTTCATTGAGGCATATTTTGTTTTATACACAACCTTATTTTATACGGTGTATAAACCCCTTTGACTTTTATGTTTATCCAAAAGGAATATTTTTTATACGAAGCGTTTTACTAAATGAAAAAATGGGAATGTTTTTGTCGTACGTATGCGGCGACAACGACTTCTCTGCCGCCGTGACCATTATTTGAGTTTCGGCATTCTCTACAAGCCATACCTTCTTTTTAAAAGAAAAATAAATACCATGTTTTACTTTTCTTTTATTTTGGAATTGAAAATGGTTTTCATAATGTTTTTATATCAATGTGTTGTATTGATATCTTGTGATTGAAAGGTGGAAATGTTATGTTTCCTTTATGCATGTTTTATGTGATACGATTATGTTGAGGTTCTTGGGCATTATTATGAAGATGGGTGGTTCCGTGATAATCTAAGGGCGGGTGAGCCCGATATAGCTCTCCAATGCATTGGGTAACACGAAGGATTGAAATGTTAAGGTTTCTCCGAAGAGATTTAGGGAATATACTGTGATTGGTATTCCAAACGTAACCAAGAGGGTTACTCCCTACGTAAGAATGTTATGAATGCCTCAAGTTTCCTTTATGTCTTATGATATCTATGATTACACATGATTTGATGAGGTATGTTAAAGTGCTTATTTTTTATGGGTAAAGTATGATCTCATTCTTATGTATATATGTACCCATGTTTCCTTTCCATATTTTTATATCCCTTACTGATATTTTTTATGCTCATCCCATGTTTTTTTGAAATGTTTTTCACAGGTCAAGGGAAAAGTACATGATATGATGATAGTGTCAAGGATGTGTCAAGAAAGAATCCATGTTTTATTTTAAATATGTTTCCATTGATGGGAATGAAGAATACTATCTTTATGTAACCACTTTGTTTATATGTGGAATGTAATGAAAGTTTTATGATCTAATTCTCTAAAACACTAAACCCGAAAAGATCCTCAATGTGTAATATTGTAATAACTCAAGATTAAGTAAGATTTAAGGCTAGGGCCTTATAGTTGGTATCAAAGGTAAGTTTAGATAACTTTAGGAGTTATAATTCTATTAAATTATTATCCAAAAATATTTTTTTTAAATGATATAGAATTTGAAGATTACCATGTTGCTTCATCTAAGACATGTTTGTTCAGAATGGTTTTCCGTAGAGGAAACAGGGAAGCAGTGCTAGGAAGGCATACAGAAGGAAATAAACTTCCGAATCAGCATCCCGAGATGGTCGGAATTGGAACTGAACAGTTTGTTGCAGTGATGGCACAATTGACTCAGGCTATAAATGGTGGTGGTATCCATGAACGAGATCAGCCAGATCAACCGCAGAGGAACATGTCAGTGGTGGAACATTTCATGAGGCAACATCCCCCATCTTTCAGAGGATCATCTGACCCTGTGTTAGCTGAAGGGTGGACTAAAGCAATAGAGAAGATTTTCGATGTCATGGGGTGTTCAGACAATCAAAAGGTAAGTCTTGTTATTTACTGCTTGGAGGGTGAGGCAGATCAGTGGTGGTCGATGGTTAAAAATATCAGGGACACTGATGAGATTGATGCTCTTGACTAGGATGAATTCAAAGGTATGTTTCTTGAGAAGTAATTTCCTAAGGCTGTTTGACTTAGGATGGAAAATCAATTCTTGGAATTGAGGAAAGAGGAAGACTGAGTGGCTACCTATGAAGAAAGGTTCACTCGATTGGCAAGGAATGCTCTAAATTTTATCTGAGACATTGATAACAAAATCAATCATTTTTACTCAGGATAAAAGCCAAAATATCGAATGGCATTAGCTTCTCGTGAGTTTAAAAGTTATGAAAAGCTTGTTTTATGTGCTGAGAAGGTGGCAATGGAGTTTGCCGATGACCAGATGTTCTATAACAACCAGCAGAAGAAGAGTCCGAGGTGGTATGAGAAAGGTAAGAATTCTTCAAAAAAGTCTGATGGTATGAAAACTAAGTTTCCAGTTTGTGAGAAATGTGGCAAAAGGCATGCTGGGGAATGTCTTCTGAATTCTGGAAAGTGCTACCGATGTGGTAATATGGGACATAAGGCTCGTCATTGCACAGAAAAAGATCAAGGTGATGGTAAGACAAAATTTGATTTACAGTTAGTGAAATGTTATAAGTGCAATGAGATGGGTCACTATGCAAACGAGTTTCCAACAAAGAGCTTGAGTGATGGGAAGTAGTTAGACTACAAGAAGAAAGGGGTGGTGAAATCCTTTGGAACTACTTCAGCAGATGTCGGGCCATCAAATGAAGTTGTATCAGCTCCAGGGAGCTAAGTATTTTTCAAAGATTGACTTGAGATCGGGGTACCGTCAGCTGAAGGTAAAGGAAGCAGTTGTTATGAAGACTGCGTTTCGTACAAGATATGGCCATTATGAATTTGTAGTAATGCCTTTTGGGCTAACCAATGAACCTTCTGTATCCATGGACTTAATGAATATAATTTTCCATGAGTTCATGGATACGTTTGTAGTGGTTTTCATTGATGATATTTTGGTGTTTTCTAAAAGTAAAGAGGAGCATGAAAGACATTTAAGGGTTATCTTGAAAACCATAAAAGAAAAGAAATTGTATGGGAAATTCAGAAAGTGTGAGTTTTGGTTGCAACAAATTTCTTTCATTGGTGACATTGTTTCTAAAGATGGGATAACTGTTGATCCTGCAAAAATAAAAGTTGTGGATGACTGGACAAGACCCACAAATGTAACTGAGATTCATAGCTTCCTTGGTTTGGCAGGCTATTACCGATGGTTTGTTAGAAATTTTTCACGATTATCTAGTCCAATGACAAAGCTAACTCGGAAGGGTGTTAAGTTTATCTGGACAAAAGAATGTGATGATTGTTTTTAGGAATTGAAAAGAAGATTGGTGAATGCTCCAGTTTTGGCACTACCTTCTAGAATGGTGAGTTTGTTATATACAGTGATGCTTCATCGAAAGGAATTGGTTGCGTCCTAATGCAGAATGATTAGGTAATTGCTTATTCTTCACGACAGTTGAAAACTCAGGAGGTAAATTACCATACACATGATTTGGATTTAGCTGCTGTTTTTTTCGCTTAAAAATTTGGAGGCATCATTTGTATGGAGTAAAGTGTGAAATATATACCGATCAAAAAAGTTTAAAGTATATATTCACTCAGAAAGAATTGAACATGTGATAGAGGAGATGGCTGGAATTAATCAAGGATTATGATTGTACAATTCATTACCATCCGGGAAAAGAAAATAAAGTGGCTGATGCTTTGAGTCGAAAAAGTAATGCTTCATTAGCAATGTTGCGTTTGGAATGTGATCCTCTGGTTAAGGATTTGATGAATATTGGCATAGAAGTTTTTGGTGCAGGATGTTCTTCTCTTTTGTTTCAGGTATCAGTGAGATCATCTCTATCATATAGAATCATGCAAGAACAGAATCAAGACAGTGAGTTGCAAGAAAAGGTAGAGCTGGTTCAGAAAGGTAAGTTTCCTGAATTCAACATTGATAATGATTGTGTTTTGAGATTTGGGAAGAGATTGTGTGTGCCTTGTGATTCATAGTTGAAGAGAGAGTTGTTATGTGAAGCTCATAGTTCTCCGTTTTCAGTTCATCCCGGCAGTACTAAGATTTACAGAGATCTGCGGGAGTATTAGTGGTGGAACGGAATGAAAAGTGATATTGCTGATTTTACTGTGAAGTGTTTGACTTGCCAGTAGGTTAAAGCAGAGTGGCAGTTACCAAAATGGATGCTTTAGCATTTACCAGTGCCAGAGTGGAAATGGGAGAATATATCCATGGACTTTGTTGTGGGATTACTGAAGACATCTCGAGGTAATAATGCAATCTGGGTTATTGTTGATCGCTTGACCAAGTCTACTCATTTCCTTGCTATACAAGATACTTTTTCCCTAGATCAACTTTCCCGTTTGTATCTTAAAGAGATAGTTAGGTTACATGGAGTTCCCCTCTCCATTTTATCTTATCGTGATCCCAGGTTCACTTCTATCTTTTGGAAAGGCCTTCAGACGTCGTTTGGTACTGAATTAAATTTTAGTACATCTTTTAATCCTCAATCAGATGGGTAGTCAGAACGAACAATTCAGACCATGGAGGATATGCCACGAGCTTGTTCGATGGATTATCAGGGAAGTTGGGACCAACATCTTTCTTTGGTTGAATTTTCATATAATAACAGTTTTCATTCTAGTATACATATGGCACCATTTCAGGCATTATATGGGAAGCAGTGTCGAAATCCAGCTTTCTAGGATGAAGTCGGTGAAAGGAAGTTGATGGGACCATAATTTGTTGAAGAGATGGATGAAAAAGTTCAGATAATTCAGAAACACATGAGAACAGCTCGGAGTAGGCAGAAGAGTTATGCAGACAACAGGAGAAAGGATCTATCTTTTGAGGTAGGTGATCATGTTTTTCTCAAAGTATCACCATGGAAAAGTGTGATGCGATTTGGTAAGAAAGGAATGCTGAGTCCAAGGTTCATTGGACCATATGAAATTTTGGAGAGAGTTGGATCAGTTGCTTACCGAGTAGCTTTACCTCTGAGTTTATCTCAGGTACACAATGTTTTTCATGTTTCAATGTTAAGGAAGTACTTGCCAGATCCATCTCATGTTTTGAGTCCAGAGGTAGTTCAGCTGGAATAGAACCTATCATATGAGGAACAACCAGTCTAGATTCTTGACCACAGGGAGCAAGTGTTACGGAATAAGTTGATTCACCATGTAAAGGTTTTGTGAAAAAACCACATGATGGAAGAGGCAACATGGGAATCTGAAAATGCAATGAGGGATAAGTACCCCCATTTATTCGATAAGTAAATTAATTGCAGGGACGCAATTTTCTAAAGGGGGAAGGATGTAACATCCCAAGTAAGTAATGAATAATAGATATTTTTATCTATGTCTATTAATAAACTAGATAGTGTTTTAGAGGCTTAAAATGAAAATAAATCCAATCTTAAGCATGGAATACACTAATATTTTTAAAAGATTGTTTTACTGCCTTTTGATGGCAAACAATTTTTAAATCTATCTTTCGACACTTTTAGAAGCTATTTTTATCAAAATAAACTTATTCATTATGATTGGGGCATCAAAATTTACTTTGTGTGACTTTTTGGTATTTTTCTGACAATGTTCATTTTTTAATGAATAGTGAAAAATATTGCATTTTACATCAAAACTGCTTTTTAATCTAATTTATTTATATGATTATATTATCTTTTGAATTGGTCTTAAAGTGTAATCTGAATATATTTTTACCATTTAATCCAATTGTGGACATTGGAATTAATTTCAATTTGAAATCAGACTTAAACTAGTGTCAATCTTTTGATAATTTTTGTTTCATAAAAACAGGCTATTTGTCATGACAACGAGAATTAATTATTAAATTAATTAATTTGACTTATATGTTTTGAATTTTGTAAAATAGTCTTCATTTTTGAATTCGGAATATCAAATATAGCTTAGGGTGAATTTTTGGTATTTTTCTGAAAAACTTCAATTTTTGATGAATAGTGAAACCACTAAGTGGTACTTATAAAAACTGATTTTCCATTCAAATGAAATTTTTCCACCTTTGTGTTTTGAATTTAAAAAATCTGACATACATGGTTGAAATTAATAAGTAAAATGTGGTTCAATGAGATTAAAATAATTTTTTGGTGAATAGTAACGTATTACGTTTTTAATCACGATTTGTGGTAATTAGTGTAATTTAAGGTAAAAACTAATGCTTTAATAATATGAAATGACCTAGAAACAAGTTCTAACCTTATTGGATGTGTCATGTCCGACCCAGAAAAGCCATGGGTCAACTTGGGGACCCCATGGAGCCACTTTGGTTGTAAAATGACATAAATAACTTTTTATTTAATGTAAAAGTAAAAATGACACAAACATAATATGTTTTACAAAAACAATTTTTAAATCGGGTTATACAAGTCATATTTTTGACTATAAATATTCGTTAGAAAGCTAAAAATATTTACTACATCATAGTATTTGTTTTATAATTTTTTGACATTAAATAAGTAAATTTATTTATGACAACATAATGATGTAGCGATTACCTCATTAATAAAGGATTTAAATAAAATGAAATGATAATGTAAAATCTATGACCTAAACATGTCCAAAACCTATTGGAAGGGTGTATTTAGAACCCTTATCACCTTATACTCTAAATATACCAATGTGGGCCCTTTTGAATCTGAAACGCATTTTAAAATAAAGTAACTTATCTTTACTTTCCAAGAGTGCCCCTCCTCTCCTCTTATAAAAGGCCCCCACCTCTACCTCCTTCCCCACACTACCAAGGATTTTGGATCGTCCAACCCCTGCCCATTGTGTATCTACACTTCCCTATCTTACTCCTTGAATCCTCACATTGGGCAGAAGACTTCCCAAGGAAGCCTTTGTGCTCAAACCAAAGGGAGTTACCCGATTTTAAGGTAATGTCTTCACTTGAGTCCTTTTGTTTTATTTTGCTCCTCCAACCCCCTAAACTCTTTTTATTTATATATTTTGTAACAAATCCAGTACCTTCAATATACTAGGATGTTTTTATAAGTAGGATTAAAGATACAATTACACACACCTACATCAAATGGTTAAAGAACATACGGTTTCCGTGGATGGTGAATTTATAACTCCCGAAATGATGATTGTTCAACATTCCTTTAACACCTTCAAAGGTGGACGATAAGATGAAACTATATTTATATATGATATATAATATGTTTATGTTTTCCTTAAGCTTCTGAATTTTTCATTTTGGTCATACCTTTATGGTTTCCATTTTGGGTAAACGCGATATCTTCATTTAAGGAAGTGCGGACTACCGCCCCCTCAAAGTGATTTGATTCGTTAAATACCAAATGTGGGACATATAAAGGATGGAACTATGATATTATATTTGATATTATACTGGAATTATAATATACATTTATATCAGTATGATTCCATTCTATAAAATATGAAATAGAAATGAAAGTAGCGTTAATGCGTACGTACGGCTTACCGTCTCCATGAACGGTGCATTTTATTTCTTACCTCTAAATGATTATGTAATATTATAAATACATGGATGTACTGGATATATATGACATATATAATATCTACATCATGAATACCATTCTGGATATAATGGATACATGAACAACTTGTAATTATAAAGGGCTTATTTTTTACTCAAGTACCAATGATCGTTAAAATGACCGTTATTAACTTAAATAATTACATAGTGTTCATGACATGGTAACAAGTGATATAGAAGGAATAATGAACTTGAAAAAGGTTCTTAAACGAGTAGAAATTAACACAAGTTTATTATTCAAGAGATTAAAGAATGACCGAGTCACGTCGGACCCGAGGTATGGGACTTCGTCTCAATCTCCTTTCATTGAGACATATTTTGTTTTATACACAACCTTATTTTATACGGTGTATAAACACCTTTGACTTTTATGTTTATACAAAAGGAATATTTTTTTATAAGAAGCCTTTTACTAAATGAAAAAATGGAATGTTTTTGTCATACGTGTGCGGCGACAATGACTTCTCCACCTCCGTGACCATTACATGAGTTTCGGCTTCCTCAACAAGCCATACCTTCTTTTTAAAAGAAAAATAAATATGATGTTTTACTTTTATTTTATTTTGGTATTGAAAATGGTTTTCATAATGTTTTAATATCAATGTTTTGTATTGATATCTTGTGATTGAAAGGTGGAAATTTTATGTTTCCTTTATTCATGTTTTATGTGATACGCTTATGTTGAGGTTCTTGGGAATTATTATGAAGACGGGTGGTTCCGTGATAAACTTAGGGCAGGTGAGCCCAATATAGCTCTCCAATGTATTTGGTAACGCGAAGGAGTGAATCGTTAAGGTTTCTCCAAATAGATTTAGAGAATATACTCTGATTGGTATTCCAAACGTAACCAAGAGGGTTACTCCCTACGTAAGAATGTTATGAATGCCTCAAGTTACCTTTACGCCTTATGATTTCTATGATTTACTCATGATTTGATGAGGTATGTTAAAGTGCTTATGTTTTATGGGTAAAGTATGATCTCATTTTTATGTATATATGTACCCATGTTTCCTTTACGTATTTTTATATCCCTTACTGAGCTTTTTATGCACATCCCAAGTTTTTTTTGAAATGTTTTTCACAGGTCAAGGGAAAGGTACATGATATGATGATAGTGTCAAGGAAGTCTCAAGAAATATTCCATGTTTTATTTTAAATATGTTTCCATTGATGGGAATGAAGAATAATATCTTTATGTAACCAATTTGTTTATATGTGGAATGTAATTCAAGTTTTATGATCTAATTCTCTAAAACTCTAAACCCAAAAAGATCCTCAATGTGTAATCTTGTAATAACTCAAGATTAAGTAAGGTTTAAGGCTGGGGCATTATATATAATATATCTCTATCAAAAGCATATTCTTAACAGTGATGTCTTATCTTTGTCTAAGGTACATTACCTTGATTCTTAGGTATTTATTTTTATTATTTATGAAAATCCATGTAGTTCTGGCATGTAATATTTGATTTTTAGTTCCTTCATTTTAATTATTTTTCTAGTAACCCTTTATCTACCCTTATAATAAATAAATAATCATTTTAGAATTCCAAATTGTGTTTCTTTTCATATTTTACTTATGTGGGAAAATAATTCATTTCATTCATCCCTTAATCTATTATTTACTCAAACATCCACATCCTCTCTTTATTTGAATTGATTTCATAAGACATGGATATTTCATAGTTTTAATTTATAGGAGATAATACTATTTATCTGTATAATGAGAATATTTTATATATATAAGACCATTAGAGAAATGGATTAATCTTATAATATACATCATCAATATTGAAGTCTAATTTGCGTATGAAATCTGTTGCACACCATGAAAAATTTGAAATGTTATTTTAATAATCTAAAAAAATTTATTCTTGAATTTTCGTTAATCTTATAAAGATTATCTTCCTCATAATGTTTAGATCATGAGGGAAGTGTATAAAAAAGATTGTATCCATTAGTGTTAACAATTCCAGGAGTTTTGTTTCTTCTTCCTCACTATTATGATTGATCAATTACCACCAAATATTATCATCTCTATTGAGACAATACAATACATGTTTAATGTTTTCCTCTTAACAACTTCACAATTACATGAATATCTTATTTTTAATACATAATTTATTTCTCAACTATAATTTCATTTATATTCCCACTAAACAATTTGGACTTCTATCAAATAAATTGTACCATTATAAATGAGACTCACTATGGAATAGCTATCACCCTTAAGTGAAACGTTATATCTCATTACATGATATACAGACCCTAATATATTGATACTTTCTCAGATCTAGTGCATCCTATATAAACATTCTCATTAGGGAATCCAATATAGATTCCATGTGTATTTATAAGATTCTTCCATTATCATTAAATTTTTAAATAAAGTAATGTTCTAGATTAGATCATATCATTATGTAATATAATTTATAATCCAAACACTATTAATATACATAACATAAAATGAAAAATTATTATGTATCTAATCTTATATTAATAAACACGATTTATTTATGGGTATCATTACTTTAAGATTCCTCATAATAGTTTGTAAGTAAAATGTTGATTTTCCTAATATTATACCACGATATTGTCGAGAAGGGTGTGTAGTAAAGCTCATTTTCATGTTCCGGACTATGCTCAAGCCAGGCTCAATGCACCCATTCATTGTTATTACCAATCGTTACATATTCTCAAGAACCATTTCCACTTATAGCATCCAATGAAGGATATAGTTCTAGGGAGACACACATAATCTCTACCATAACAAAATTATAATATGTTCTTGATTATATATATTCAATGTATATCATAGGGTTATGTTCCTTAATATTTTGTTATAAATCTAGTTTTTGCGGATTATTCTAATATTATTCATATACTAACTATATCACCCCAACCCAAGAATCCCAGAGTTCGTGACATAAATTTTTACAATAGGATGACTAAAAATAATATAATCTATAAGGTGTGATAGGATTATCATATTTTGAAAAAATAAATGTATACATGACGCCCATATAATAGTGGAAAATAAATAATAAAATCTGATTCATAAAAAAGAAATTAATAAACTCATTTAAATCCTATTCAGTTATTTCTTTTTCAAATATTGGGGAAAAGAAACAAAATATTGGTAAACTAGATTGCTAATTATGGGATTGTAAAATTGAATAAATAATGAATAAATGATATTGATTCAACATGGAAAGTTAGATAAATGATAACACATTCCATTTATATAACTATATAAAGAAGATTAAAAATGGAAAGGTATGTAATTGAAACATGTGAAATTTAATCAATAGACTTATAATGAAATAAAAACATAGATAATATCAAATATTTACTTGTTTAATTATTAATGAATAAAATGTATGAAAATGGTTAATTATTGATGTAATAATTCATAGGTACATGGTATCTTTAATATCAAGACCAAAAAAAATATGGGTTTTATCATATTAGGTGAAATCCAATTTTAATGGAAAATGATGTCCTTCATGAAACAACAAATTAATCAAGTCGATATATATATATAGTCACCACCTTTGTATGGAATTTATAAATCATTCCTCATAATTCAAATAATCAGTTTATTTCTTGAAAAACGTGCACTATAAAATATATGTTTAGAGTAAAAGATATGGATTTACTTCCATAATTTCAAATAACTATAAAATAAACACCATATGTCAAAAATATATACATTTTAAGGAATAATAATAACCATTACATAAGAATATGGGTTTGAAAACAAAAATATTTCTAATATAAATGGTCCTATCTAATTTATTATTTCAATAGAATGATTACAACCTCAAAAGAATGTGATATTATGATGAAAAATTCTAACATTTTCTAATTTTCATGTAATAAGATATTTGATAATACAATTCAATGTAAAATTTTACATAAAAAATAAAAATGTATTAAATTTATAATATATCAAATGTTGTAGTATATATACGACAAAAAAAAATTAAGTGGTGAATTTGAAATTTATCCCACAGATGTAAAATGTGAGATAAAAATCACATACCATGAATTTCCATTTTTGTAAATACAGTTAAACCTCTCGTATAATGTTTTTAATAATTTTTCTAACTTATTAAAGAATAATATTAATATTTAGTACATTTATTATGATCTCATTATTATTATTTATTCCCATTTTAATTAATCATTCAATACATTACTAATTTTGGTGTTAATTTCATATTTTATTGAGTATGAGTTGGATTGATATTTGTTGATAATATTAATTAAATCATGATATAATCACCCATAGAATGTAAAAAATCATTTAATTCTGGTATATATTAATTTAATATTTATTTATAATAATCCATTAAAATATGAAATAGGAAATGTAATGTGTTGTTCATGGAGATAGTAATCTTTACTTACGCATGAACGCTACATACATTCTATCATCTTATAAAAATAATAAAATGTGAATGATATATATTTATATAATAATTAAGTTATTATATTTATGTAATATATTTAAAATATTAAAATTTAAACAATATTTAATACATTTAATTTATAGAGTCAATGATACACACCACTTTGAAGAGGCAATAGCCCACACATCCAAAAATGATTTCCACATATCTCTATAAAGTATAACCCATGAAATAATTTGATATATAATAATTTAATAATAATAAAAAATGAAAAATATCATATATATCCTATATATGTTATTAATCCATAATTATTTCCATACATTGACTATCGTAATTGAAGAATGAAATACAAAGGTTCGTGAGGCGGTTGACTGTCATACACATAAATAACGATTGCATACCCATTTTGATTAATGTGTTTGAAAGATATATTAAAATTAATAGAATAAAACATATTATAATACATATTATAAATAAGTTATTATATATCCATGATATAAAAATAAATTGATGGAGGAGAGGTAAATTTCTAAAAATGATTGTTGAAGTATGTTACCTCTTATTCGATTGACTTCTTTTGGTTTATAATTAAAGACATTTGTTTTTTCATTCATCCCAATGTGTGTATTCTAGAACAAGGGGAGGAATATTTGGATATTATTTGGGAATACTTTATTTGATGAGAAGGTGTTTTGAGGTATGGATAAGTCGTATGTGTTAATGCATTCTAATATTGGAGGAGTAGTGTTGTTCTTGTAAATTTTTCAAAAGGGAATTCCACATGTTTTTTGCTTGTCAGGTGGATCCAATAGTGAAACAATTAGATAAATTTGTGGTTATGGGTCTTAATATTTACATTAAATGTCACAAGGATGATTTTATAGGTCATTTTTTCTCTTATGTTCGATGTGTTGTCCCTTATTGAGGTAATATTTTAATCAATCTAATTAATTTTAATAACATTCAATAATAGTTTTTGATAAAAAATAAGTTTAACATATTAGAAATTTTAAATTATTATTATTCTAATGTTGGAATAAATTATTCCATGTTACCTTCCTATAATTAGATGAAATTAATTTTAAATTAGTCTCATAAATTAGATGACGAAGTAAGTTTTTAATGTGAAAATTTTCTCATACATGAAATTGATTTATATTCAATTTAAATATAAATTGGAAAAAATTTCTTAAGTAATAATAAATGGTCTAAATTTTATCTACTTATTCTTTACAATATAATAAAATCATTATTTAACTATTTAAAAAATAGAAGAAAATTCCTATATCTATTAAAAACCATTATTTATCAATATTCATAAAAATATTAATGTTCATAAAAAACACAAAAATTTAATGAAAAAATAATTTATAAATAATTATTTAAATAATAAATAATATTTTTATAAATAAAAGTTATAAAATTCAAAAACAATTAGTTTAAAAATATATTATCTATTAAAAGGTTGAAAAAACCATTATAAACATATGGATTTTTATGTGTAATAATGGGTGTGTTCTTATGTATATCAAAAATATTTTTAGAATATAAAAAATATAGGATGGAATATAAATTTTATTAAAATCATGTAATGGACCGTGTTTTAGGGGTCCATTACTTTTTGAAAATCCCATGTTGGGTTTTTTGGTCTGGGAATCTCGGTGAAGTTTGGCTTAATGGTAGGCCTACCAATAGCCTTAGCCTACAGGTAGTAGGCCTACTGGTAGCTTGGTCTACTGGTAGCCACAGCCTACCGGTAGCTCGGTCTACCAGAAGCTCGGTCTACTAGTAGCTCTGTCTACTGGTAGCTCGGTCTACCGGTAGCTCGGTCTACCAGTGGCTGCAGCCTACCAGTATCTCGGTCTACCGGTGGCTGCAACCTATCGGTAGCTCGGCTACCGGTTTCTCTCTCCTACCCCTGCGGAGTCTTTCTAGTAGCACTCTTTTTTTGCGAAAATTGGGTTTTAAACACTATTTTGACCCCATTATGCTTGTTTTAAAGCCCGGTAATGCCCAAAAATGTTTTAAATAAATATTTAATGAATTAACCTGGTGTGTGCGCTCGACCCTTTAATAACGTGTGGGGACGTGTGGTCAACCCACGAGCCCCACTCCTTACGCGGTTCCACGTTTTTATCCTAACCGTCCACGACCATTATAACCTAAGGGTTCCCAGTAGGTTTCTTTTCTCGATCACCCTAGTACCCTTCGTCCAGATGAACCGCTTTTTTCTCAGGCGAGCTACATCGCTATCCCTGGAATTCCACACCGAGGATCAGTGTCGATCGTTGATCAACAAGTAGGGAATTTCTCCTCGTCTCTCCCTTTTTGTGTATCATGCGGGGTGGGAATGCTTTTGATTCTCTAGAAATGGATGAACTTGATACTTAATGAAGATAATGAACAGACTCTAAAGAACGAAGTGGGGGGGGGGCTGTGATTGATGATGCTGCCTTGTTTTATGATATTATTTTTTGAATTTTGCGGGCTTACGCCTACTGAAAATTGTAGCTGTTGGTGGTCTTTTATCTGTGCACTAATGAACCTTTACCTCTGGTGATGTTTAAATGGATCATGTTTGTGAAACCATAAATGAATATGGTTAATTACATATATTCACCTAAATAAGTTGGAAGCACTAGGGTCAATCATTTTTGTGATAACCCCTGTTAAAGCACACATAAATTAAAATCATGGAGTGTGTTAAATCTTATAAATTTGAAAATACCAGCATGAGCCTCCTTTGTGTTGGTGGTGGTGGTTTGGTTGTTTTTCCTTTCACAGGCCATTTGTTGGGTGATGTGGGTGGGGATGGGATCCCTGTTGTTATGGATTCAGTGGTTGTGAATTTTTTTATGACCGGGTGGTTACCTTGTTTATATTATGAATTGGGGTGGAATCCTCTGTTGTTGGGAAACCTTTTGACTCTTGGATATTGGACATGGGGTTGTATGTTGGGGTTTTTTTGGTTGTTGTGGATTTGTGAGAGAATTGGGTGTGGATGTTGTAGTTAATTCTTGACTTTTTTCTTTCCTGGACGAGTTCATATGCTTACTAGTTCCCCAAGTAGGTTCATAACTTAATTAAACATCACTACTGAACATGAAAACGAAAGGGACAAATTGGTTTGGTTGGTGAGAGTTGTGACTCGGAATTGACTGTTGTTTGTGTTCTTTAGGCTGGCTGAAAAACCTAAACTTATGAGAGTTCTTGTTACCTATATATATACTTGTAGTTTTTTGTTTCTTATTCGCGCCCCACCCAAGTTTAGAACTTAGTGCTGAACACCCCCATTTCATGGGGAGGGTGTTTTTTCCAACACTATTATTAGTCGCTGGTTATTGGTTCTTTTTCTTCTCCCTTTCCCAGGTAGCCCAAGTATCTTCGTGTAGGTTGTGATGGCCTGAGGTCCATTATTATCCCAAGAACCTGTGGGTGGGGTAGTGTGGTGGTTATGGACCATGAGTTTGTGGAAAGTTATTTTCCCAAGTATCTTCGGGATGAGGCCCAAGTGTCTTCGTGCGTGGTAGTGGATCGTCTAGCCCATGCGTCTTCGAGTGTGGAAGTGGTTGTACTGGAATAGGTTTTTGCAGGCGTGGTTACATGTGAGGTTGTTGTCCAAGTGTGTGCTGGTGGGGTTTGAAAGTTGGACTTCATGAGGTTGTGGCCCAGGTGTGTGCGGGCAGGGTGTGGCAGTGGGACTACGGTGAGAATGGCGGGTTTGGTTTGATGTGTAGGATGTCTTCAATATCCAGTGGGAAAGTGGCGCAGGGTACCCAAACATCGATGATCTCTTATTATATATATATATATATATTACTTGCTTTCATTATTTGGGGAGTGTTCCATAGTGAGGCATGGGTGGATAGTTTACCTTGTTAGGTGCTTGGTTTAAACTTTTTCACACGGGACATTAGTACGTTCCCCCACTTGTGCATGAGAGTCTTTGGTTTTCCCTACTCTGTATACTCTTATGATCACCCTACGTATATAAAATTTCTTTCAGGATTCTAGGAGGACTTCGGGGATCACGCGGGGCCATACTAGCTCGGACCATTTGGGGAAGTTGCAGTTGCTGTTTTTCATTATTTAGTACTTTACACTTGTAGTCACATTGTACATTGTGGTTTACTTTTGTAACCAGCATTGTGAATGGTTCTTTTTTTTACATTTACTTTCTGCTTTTGGTGTTATTGGGATTTACCATCTTATCTCCCGATCATATTCAAAGAATAAGGTAAATTCCTTCCATTTAGTGAGTTATTCTATACCCTTGGCGATGGTCTCCACTATGGGACCTATTGAAGGCGGGTTACGGGGGGTCATTATCTCTCCATCAACGTGAAGAAGGAAGCACCTAGAAATATGTTGACCCTTCACTTTTTTTTGGTGAAGGCGGGTCATGATTTAATGGTATCAAAGGATTATGGTTGAGAGATAGGATGGAGTCTGGAGTTAGGCACAATGAGGATTGCATGGGATGGTAGGGAAACAGTGTTGGGTGGCCTTGGTGAGTGAATTAGGCCAGGGAAGACCGTCTAGGACACCAGATTTTAGGGACCCCGTGATCCGATGCAAGGACTCTGGACCTACCGAACAACCAAGAGTGGCCACGCTGATTTCAGGGTAGAGACCCTAGGAAAGGTACATGCATCTTAATGACTTGTGTTCTCTGGATTCTTTGGTGTCTTGGGAATAATGAATAAATAAAAAAGTTTATGATGTTTTAAGAACAATATTATCCACTACTTGGGCTTAGGAATTACTTGTTTACCTTAAATATATGGAACCCCGAAGGTGACCATATTAGGTGCGGGCGATCGAGGCCCCGAAGACTACCTTGGCCGATCGGAAGAGAGCAGATCGACAGGAGGAGGACGACTAGTGGCAGAAGACACTTCAGGCCTTCCAGTGACAGACCCTCGAGAAGTATGAGGGCAGCACCTCTGATATGAAGACAGAGGGCTTGGTAGAGGAGCTAGTGATAGCCTTCGGATTGATCCGTTCTCCGACCGAGTAATGGGTTCCTCTGGCCATTAGCCAGATGCGGGGAGAGGCGTGTCAGTGGTGGACGCTTTACCTGGGGGAGAGTAGAGTGGATGAGGGGGCATGGTCTGATTTTTAGAGGGAGTCCCGGGAGGAATTCCCCTCTTCGATGATGAACGTGGAAATGAGACAGGTGATACTCTCCCTCCAGCAGAGGAGTATGTCATTGAGGGACATAGGAATTAAGTTCAAGGACCTCCTACGTTTTTCTCCAGACCTCTTTCCCGACGAGGATTCTCGGGAAAGATGTTTAGAAGAGGTGCTCCGACCCTCCCTCTAGTATGTTGTTACCCCCTTTACCCTTACGACGTACTTGGAGGTATAGAAGAAGGCCGAAGTGGTGGAGAGGATGCATGATCTAGGAGGCGTCTCACGAGAAGGGATCCAGCTGGGACCTTCAAAGGGGATGGCTGTCAGCACCAGGCCTCCAGCGTCAGGACCCTCCTAGTTCCGACCAGCAGGGAGTAGGCCGCAGTAGTTTTAGTTTTGATCCCTTGGTCCTCACCCTTTTCCCTAGGGCCCAGGACCATGGTGCTTCGTCTATGGAAGCCATTGACATCTCCGGAGTCATTGCCCGGACCAGGTATAGTACGTTGGTGGTGGACAGCCCCAACACCGCCCCTAGCAGCAGCTTCCAGCCAGGCCTTTCCAATAGCAGCAGAAGGGATAGGGAGCTCCCTCTCCTCTTAGAGAAGACGTAGGAGGAGGAGGCCAACCTCAAGGCGCTCCTCAGGGACATCGACCAGGGCGTGGTCGGGGAGGTGGCCGACAGCCGAGGGGAAGAGGAGCTGGGTGTGGATAGTAACACGCCGTAGAGGTAGCAGTTCCAGTAGGGCCGGAGGTTGTTCGAGGTATGATCAGTTTGTTCATTACCCTTTCTTTTTCCATGTTTGATACCATAGCTTCACACTCCTTTGTTGAACCTAGTCTATCCCGTGCCTTGGGTCTAGATGATTAGAGACATCTATTTCCCCTGGTGCTGAACACACCAGTAGGAGGTCAGACCGAAATTTTATTTGTTTGTTGAGGATGCAGACTAATGATAAGGACACATCAGTCGGTTAGGTATATTCTTCTTCTATAGATATTTCCATAGGATGTCATCCTAGGCATCGACTGGCTATTCTCTGTGTGTGCCATCATCAAATGCTTCCATGGAAGGGTTATTTTCAAAGACTTGGGCGGCCGGCGTGTTACCTTCACCAGCGAGCGGAGCAGTCATAAGGGAAGTAGGAGATAGGAACCCCTCCTCTCCTTGTTATCCAAGCTGTCAGTGGAGTCAGTTGATGATGAGATGGCGGAGGTGCCCGAGATCGTTCGTGAGTTTACGGACGTCTTCCCTGAGGAGGATCCGACTCTATCCCCTCAACTTGATATCGAGTTCGGGATAGACGTACAGCCTGGCGCTCATCCGATTTCGATGGTTCCTTACTGGATGGCACATTCGGAGCTACGAGAGTAGCGGATTCAGATTGACGTTTTGATGAAGACGGGTTATTTTCGACCGAGTGAATCACCGTGGGGTGCTCCAGTATTATTAGAAAAGAAGGAAGATGGTGGTCTGAGGTTGTGTATAGACTAAATAAATCTGAATCAGGTGATGATGAAGAATCACTATCCTCTTCCGAGGATATACGATCTTTTCAACCAGCTGAAAGGGGCTGGGTGGTTCTCGTAGATCAACATGCGGTTTGGGTATCCCTAGTTGAGGGTAAAGGGGAGTGACATCGCGAATATGGACTTCTGGTGAACATATGGGCACTTCGAGTTCGTAGTCATTCCTTTCGATGTTACGAAATCCCTAGCAGTGTTCATGGGGCTTATGAACATCTTTGGGAGTACTTGGATCGGTTTATGGTTGTGTTTATCGATGACATCCTGATCTATTCGAGATCAAAGGAGGACCATGTGGGGCACCTGAGGATGGGTTTGGAGGACCTCCGACAGCACCAGCTCTATGGGAAGTTGTCGAAATGAAAATTCTGGACACGAGAAGTGCACTTCCTCGGGCACGTGGTGTCCGAGCAGGGGTAGCGGTGGACCCATCAAAGGTTGAGGCATTTTTTTCTTGGGCAACACACAAAAATGTGGCAGAGGTCCGTAGTTTCCTCGGGCTCGCGGGTTACTATCAGAGGTTTGTACCCAACTTATCACGAGTTGCATCCCTTATGACAACCCTGACCAAGAAAGACCGGGGATTTGTGTGGAGTGGGTAGTGCGAGTCAACATTTAGCTATCTGAAGGAGAAGTTGGTTAGTGCCCCAGTGTAGAGATTACCAGAAAAGGGGAAACGTATGAGGTGTTCTGTGATGCTTTATGACAAGGCCTGGGATGTGTCTTGATGCAGCGACAAGGGGTGATCTCTTATGGGTCTAGGATGCTACACCCTCATTAGCATAATTATTCCACCCACGAACTGGAGCTTGCATCGGTCATTTTTTCACTGAAGTTATGGTGGCACTACCTCATCAGATAACACTTTGTGGTCTTCACATATCAAAAAAGCTTGAGGTATATCTTCTCCAAGCGGGACCTAAACTTGCGGAAGCGGAGGTTAATGGTGTTACTCCAGGATTAATACTTCGAGATCTCCTATACATCAGGGAAATTAAATTTAGTGGCTGATGCCTTGAGAAAAAGAACACAGAAGGACGCGTTCTGAGAGTCTGCAAACACCTAGAAGGCAATGGAGGAGTTGGCTGCCTTACACTGGATCCGAGGATAGATAACGGTAGAGGTTGCCTATATCAGATGGAATTACAGTCATCTCTGTTTTATCAAGTGGAAGAATCTCAGTGGGGAGACGAAGAGTGTGATGTGATGCACGACCGAGTTGACCAGGGAAATTCCCTGGAAGGATGGACAGAGGATGGAAAAAACATGATGCTTTTCTAGGGAAAGATGTTTGTTCTGGAGGCGATGCGTCGGAAGGTTCTCATTGTGTTCCACAACTCACCCCTGGCAGTACACCAAGAAGTTTCCAAGCTGTACCAGGGACTGAAGAGACAGTTTTGGTGGCCCAGAGTGAAGCGAGCAGTGGTAGAGTTTGTGGCCAAATGCTTAGTGTGTCAGCAAGTGAAGGCTGAAAACTGAGTTCCAGGCGGCCTACTGCACTCTATAGAAGTCCCCGAGTGGAAGTGTGATGACATCTCGATGGATTTATTCATGGGACTACCCAAGGTCCAAGGGTTAAACAATACCACATGGGTGGTAGTGGAATGGTTTACAAAATCGTCTCACATTCTTGTGATCAAGGAGTCGAATGTAGTGGATAATTATGCATGAATGTACGTGGATGTTGTGGTGCGGTTGCATGGAGTTCCGAGATATATAGTCTAAGATAGGGATGAAAAGTTTACCTCGCATGTCTGGAGGTGATTGCATCATTATTTTGGAACCCAGCTGCACCTTATCATTTCTTTCCATTCCCAGATAGATGGACAGACAGAGGGCACCATCCAAACCTTGGAGGATATGTTTTCAGCTTGTGTTCTGGACTCATGAGGATCGTGGGTGCGATACTTTTCTCTAGTAGAGTTTTCCTACAATAATATCAATCACTCTACCATTGGTATGGTCCCATCTAAATCCTTGTACGAGAGGCCATTCAGTTCACCTGTGTGTTGGACCGAAGTAGGAGAGGGAGGTATTCTTGACCCGGAGGTGGTGCGCAGCACGACCGAGAAGGTTCAGCTTATACGGGAAACGATGAAGGCGGCCCATGACCGACAGAAGTCATATGATGATTCCAGGAGGAGGCCCATGGGGTTTTGAGGTTGGAGACCATTTGTTCTTGAAGGTATCCCCTCGTCGTGGACAACAGAGGTACGACAAAGGGAGTAATATTTCACCCAGGTTCATCAGACCCTTCGAAGTGTTGCTGCGGGTTGGTGAAGTGGCTTATTAGCTAGCGTTGCCACTGCCACTACTGAGGATACATGATGTCTTCCATGTGTCCCGGATCCATTGGTATGTGCATGATGATTCACACGTCCTCGGATGGGGAGTGCTGGACATCAAAGACAACATGAATTTTGTAAAGAGACTAGTGATGATCGAGTATCGCAAGGAGAAGGTGCTTCATGGGAAAACCATTCCCTTGGTTCGTGTGTTATGAAGACATGGATGGCTTGAGGAGAGTACGAGGGAGAGGGAAGCACAGATGCGTGCTCAGTACCCAGAGTTGTTTTGAGATTTTTGATGTTCTGTTATACCTATTGTGGTAGAATGTTTTATCTTGCTGGCTATGAAGTATGCAGTTTTCTTCCTCTCAATGTGTGTGAAAAGTCCTGGATACGGGGAGGGGAGAACATGACCCCTAACAAGACGCATTAAGGTGGATGCGATTAAACCTTTGCGGGAAAGTCAATGCAGCCCAAAGCGGATAATATCTTAACATGGGGGAAGGAGACTACCCAACTCACCTGGTTGGGCATTTGGCATGGTATATTGCTTGGTTCTTGACATGGAAGTGTTATTATTTAACAATGAGGTTCACTCTTGAGAGGTATCATTAGAGGTGGTTGTTTGGACAATCTTTTTCCTTCTGGACTGTTTTGATTCTCGAGGACAGGAATCGTTTAAGTGGTATCTAATGTAATGGCCTGAGTTTTTGGGGTCCATTAATTTGTGAAAATCTCATGTTGGGTTTTCTGGTCTGGGAATCTCAGTGAAGTTTGGCCTAACGGTAGGCCTACCGATAGCCTTAGCCTACCAGTAGCAGGCCTACTGGTAGCTTAGTCTACTGGTAGCCGCAGCCTACCGGTAGCTCTATCTACCGGTAGCTCGATCTACCGATTGCTACAGCTACCGGTAGCTCTGTCTACCGGTAGCTCGGTCTACCGGTCACTGCAGCATATCGGTAGCTCAGTCTACCGGTAGCTCTCGACTACACCCGCGGGGTCATTCTAGTAGCACTCTTTTTTGCGCAAATTGGGTTTTAAACCTTATTTGACCCCTTTATGCTTGTTTTAAATCCCGGTAATGCCCATAAATGTTTTAATTAAATATTTAATGAATTAACCAAGTGTGTGCACCCGACCCTTTAATAACGTTTTGGGCCGCGTGGTTAACCCACGACCCCCTCTCCTTATGCGGTTCCACGTTGTTATCCCAATCATCCCCGACCTTTATAACCTAAGCATTCCCCCTTGGTTTTTTTTCCCGATCACCCTAGTACCCTTCGTCCAGACGAACAGATCTTCGTTCAGGTGAGCCGCATCGCTATCCGTGGAATTCTACGCCCAGGCTCAGCGTTGATCGTTGATCAACAAGTAGGGAATTTCTCATCGTCTCTCCCTTTTTGTGTATCATGCGAGTTGGGCATGCTTTTGAATATGTTAAATGGATGAACTCGAACATTAATTAAGATAATGAACGAACTCTAAAGAACGAAGGGGGGATATGATTGATGATGCTGCCTTGTTTTATGATATTATTTTCTGAATTTTGCAGGCTTACACCTACTGAAAATCATGGCTGTTGGTGGTCTTTTCTCTGTGCACTAATGAACCCTTACCTCTGGTGATGTTAAAATGGATCGTGTTTGTCAACCCGTAAATGAATTCGGTTAATTATGTATATTCGACCATATAAATTTGAAGCACCGGGATCAATCTTTTATATGATTACACTGGTTAAAGCACACAGAAATTGAAATCATGGAGTGTGTTAAATCTTATAAATATGAAAATACCGGCATGGGCCTGATTTGTGTTGGTGGTCGTGGTTTGGTTGTTTTTCCTTTTATGGGCCGTTTTCTGGGTGATGTTGGTGGGGATGGGATCCCCTGTTGTTATGGATTCTGTGGTTGTGAATTTTTTTAAGACCGGGTGGTTACCTTGTTTATTCCATGAATTGGGGTGGAATCCCCTGTTGTTGGGAAAACTTTTCCCTCCTGAATATTAGACATGGGGATGTATCTTGGGGTTTTCATTGGTTGTTATGGATTTGCGAGAGAACCTGGTGTGGATGTTGTAGTTAATGCTTGACTGTTTGCTTTCCTGGACTTGTACCTATGCTTACAAGTTTCCCATGTAGCTACAAGAACATAATTAAAAAACACAATTGAACATGAAAAAATTAGGACAAATGAGTTTGGTTGGAGAGAGTTATGACTCAGAAATGAGTTCTCTTTGTGTTCCTTAGGCCGGCTGAAAAACCAAAACATGGGAGAGTCCTTGTTTCCTATATATATACTTGTAGTTTTGTGTTTCTTAGTCACTCCCCACCCAAGTTGAGCACATAGTACCGAACACCACCCTTTCATGGGGGAGGGTGTTTTTCCCAACACTATTATTAGTGGCTGGTTATTGGATCCTTTTCTGCTCCCTTTACCGGATATCCCAAGTATCTTCAGGTAAAATGTGATGGCCTGGGGTCCATTATTATCCCAAGAACCTTTGGGTGCAGTAGTGTGGTGGTTATAGACCAGGTGTGTGCGGGAAGGTAGTTTCCCAAGTATCATCGGGATAAGGCACATGTGTCTTCAGGCGTGGCATTGGATATTCTAGCCCAGGTGTCCTCAGGCATGGTGGTGGTTGTTCTGGACAAGGTGTTTGTAGGTGTGGTTACGTGTGAGGTTGTGGCCCAGGTGTGTGCGGGTGGGGTTTGGCAGTGGGACTGCATGAGGTTGCGATCCAGGTGTGTGCGGGCGGGGTGTGGCAGTGGGACTGCAGTGAGAATGGCGGGTTTGGTTCGATGCGTAGGATGTCTTCAATAACTAGTGGGAAAGTGGCACGGGGTAACCAAACATAGATGTGCTCATATTATATATATATATATTACTTGTTTGCGTTATTTGGGGAGTGTACCTTAGTGAGGCTTGGGTGGATAGTTTACCTTTTTATGCACTTCGTTTACTCTTTTTCTCATAGGACATTAGTACGTTCCCCCACTTTTCCATGAGAGTATTTGGGTTTCCTTACTGAGTATACTCGTATGCTCACCCTACGTATATAAAACTACTTTCAGGTTTCCAGGAGGAATTCGGGGATCGCGTTGGACCATACTAGCTCGGACCTTTTTGGGCAGTTGCAGTTTCTGTTTTTTCTTTCTTTGGTACTTTATCATTGTAGTCACTTTGTACTTTGTGGTTTACTTTTGTAACATGAATTGGGAATGGTTCTTGGAATTACTTTTACTTTCCACTTTTTATTTTTTTGGATTTACCATCTTGTCTCCTAATCCTATTAAAAGAATAAGGGAAATGCCTTCCATTTAGTGAGTGAGTCTATACCCTTGGCGCTGGTCACCACTCTGGGACAAATTGAAGGTGGGTTTCGGGGGTCATTATCTCTCCTTCAACTTGAAGAAAGAAGGGTCTGGCAATCTGAAGACCCTTCCCTCCTTTTGGTGAAGGCGAGTCGTGACAAATCATCCAATAATTGTAACAAAAATAATTTTGTTAAGAAAAAACACATTTTCCACAAAATAAATATTAAAAAAACATTTCTATTATATTCAAGTGGGATATATATACATTTATTACTAATTTGTAAACAATTAAATAAATGTAATATTTTTATAATATGGTTAGACATATTCATAACAAAAAATTCAAAATTTTGATAAAATATTATTGTATTAATAATCTAATTTTTATATATATAATATTTTGAGTAAACTCAGTCTTGTTTGTAGTGAAACCCACCAAATAATGTTGTTCTTGTGGGTAATGCAATAAAAATCAATTTTCCATTATTTATAAATTATCGAATAGATTTATTTATAATATTAAATATATCTAAAATTCATGGGAAAATATATTCTATTATGTGATTTGTGTTTTAGGTCACACACTCTATAAAACAAAATGTTATTACATTAGAATTTTTTGGGGTTACACTGTGTTTTTAGTTATTTACCTTTACAAATTTATTACATATTATATACTCATTAATTATTAAACTATATGTAAACATTATTAATAATATGAGGTCACCCTATTTTTTCCATTCCACCAAGATTGGAAGAAGGAGTATAAATTTGAGTTAAAGGATTATGAATATTTAATTTCACTTTGAATTATATTTTATTCTCTAAAATAAAATATCATACTCATGTATGTATCTAGTTTACCTTGTCTAATAAAATAATTTTTCATTTAATATTTGATTACATATATTTAGTGATAGCATATAAATATTACCACCCACTTAGTTATATTAGAATTAATGCATTTACTGTTGGTAACATATATAATTTAGTATATACCTTCAGATCTATTTTAATAAATAGATTTTTGAAAATGAACCACCAATTGATAGTGGGGATAAGTCTAGGTTGACCATACGATTAAATTCATATATACCCCATTTTATATTTTTGGTAATGTGAATGTTACCACCTTAAGGATAATTTTTGAGACATATATGGTAAAAAAACACTTTAGTTATTTATAATATTTACTGAAATAATTATTTATGGAATAGTGAATTTTATTATATATATATAAGTTTAATGTTATTGATAACAATTCGGTTTTATCCGATTCTTTATGAGGAGTTAATTTTATGATACTATAATTTTGAATCATATTTTTTATCACATTTACAACCATTGGATTGAAACTTTTTCAGATCATTGATATTATTTTGAACATTAGCATCTTATTTTCTCTAATATTTTTTGAATAATTTTACAATTATTTTTTGAAAATGGATAACTACATGATAGGGAAAAGAATCATATTTAGAAAGGCCATGGGGCACGAACCCATATCTTAAGAGTTATAACTTTTTACTCTATATTACATTCTAAGGTGATGTCTTGGTCAGTATACCCTTATTTCATACATTTGAATTTTGTTGAATAAATATAATTTTGATTTCAAGAAACATATTAAAGGATTATTTTTTCCTATTTTGAAGTGATTAATTCTATTTCGGTATTTATTTTATTGGATTTTTGTATATATTACCTTTAAAAATGACATAATGAATTTTTTGGGTAGAATATTGTTAAATTTTTAGAGATTTTTGATGAAGGGTATGGAATAACATTTAAGGATAAATAAACTTCCTTGTTGAGGTTATTGGGGTTATATGATAAATATTGGTATTTGAGGAATAATATTGGTTACATATTTGGTTTTATTGTTCGAATTTTGATATTAATGTATTTTTATTAATATTTATTTTTCATTATATTGGGTGTTATCATACATTTTACTTACAATTTTTTTAGTATTGGTGTGAGGTTTATCTTTTTATCCTCTATCATTCATGGTTTTTATATGTTGATTTTTTCATTATGATTAAAATAATTCATCTTCAATAATAATTTTTTTATAAAAATAATAAATTGTAATTGAAAGTGACTAAAGAATGAAATTAAAAATATTAGATAAGTATTATTTCTTATGTTATAACACTATTTGTATATCTAATTAACCTAATATATGAAATGGATATTGAAAAATATATTATCCTACTACCTTTAATTTAGACTATTGATTATATTTTAACCACTTGATCAATTATATCCATGTGGACTCTAACATTATCATGATTGTGTTCTATATCAATATATATCAACCCTTTGATTATAATATCATATTATATGTCTATTTTTTATGAACCAAATGATGCTTTTCTAATCAATGATCCTAAATATTTAATATATCAGGTAATCATTATCAGAGTGAGAAATAAAATAATCACCAGATGCAGAGCTAACTGGATTTTATGAATTAGAGGATATGAAAACCGCCATCAGGACCTTGCACCGTGCAGCTTTGTATAGGGCAATGCTAGCCGACTAGAAATGCTAGGTTGGGAGTTAGGCGACCAACGATGTAGAAATTAGGGAGGGGAACTCCAAGTGGGTTGGGCATACGAGTCATGTATTGGCCATGGTATGCCTCTTGGCCTATGGGTCATGCATTTTGAAGTCATGTTGGGCCTTGTCCCTTGGATTGAAGGGTCATGTACTAGTTTCTATCAACCCTTAAAAGGGGGATTATCCATAATAAAATAAAAAAGTAATCCATCGGGTCATTCAGAGACATTTTATTATCTCTATATATGATTAATGATTCCATGAGTGTATAGAAATATTTTTAAACAAAATATAATTTCAAGGATCAATGTTTTTAATGGGTAATATAGTATTAACCCATAATAATAAAATATATTTTATTTAAAAAAATTTCATTTCATATATTGGTTTAATTACACACAACAACAAGTTTATTAGAACCATGATATACTATTAATGTTTATAAAAATTTTCATTATTGTGTAGCTATAAAAACAATTAGTAATATTATGAATGAGAAATTTAAGAATATTTGCTAAAAATATTTTATATTCTTAGTATATATTAGTAAATATTTAATCATTTTTTAGAAAATTCTATACATTCATGAATTTTATTCAAAGATATTTTATTTGATTTTCCAGATAACAATATATCTAATTTATTCCATATGTATATATTTTATTATAATAAATGAGAATTTTTATTCAAAATAAAAATTTTAAATTATATTATGATGATTTTTTAATAAAATAATCTTTTTTCCATGAGAATTTAAAAATATTTACTTTGGAAATGTTATGTTTTTTCATTAAAAAAATATCCATGATATGTTTAATTTTTTCCTGTGTTAAAATAATTTTACATTAGTTATAAATAGATTAATTAATTATATATTAACTATCATTACACAAAATCCTGGTATAAATGAAATTATATAGTTGAAAAAGATTTTTTTAAGAAATATACCCCCCACCTTATGGGATACTTATAGAATGAATTTATATCAATTATAATGATTTCATTTTGTAAAATGTATTCCTTATTTAAAATAATGACTATTAATTTAATTATACATGATAAATATTATTATAGGTCCTAATGAATAATAATAAAAATAAAAATTCATCACAATCGTAATGGGGTATATTGGGTTTACTTATGTAAAAACTAGATGACACAAATTCCAATCTACACCAACAACATAATTTTAGGAAGGAATATTTTCCCATTACCCCTAACATCATATATTCATTTTTATAGGATATTTTTCAATAAATGTGGCCTAATTAATATTTTATGGAAATAATAGTCAGAATTTTCAATTTATTACTTTTATATATCTTAATCTTTAAAAGTTTTGGAAAGATTATTGTTTTGAATGAACATTTTTTATTATTTTGAATATAATTATATTATTATCATAATTTTAATTTAATAAAAATGTTTAGTAATTTTATCATTAAATTAAATTATTGTGTAATTCAGACACAATGTTTCATTAATTAATTGAAAAATAAATTAAATGATTTTGATAACATTAAAAGTAATATAATTTGATGAATAAATAATATTTTGTGATTTTTATGAAGAGAAATATATAGTAGTGATGTGGTAAATGCCCATATTCTAATAAATGTTTTTTCTTGATGTATATAGTATCAATATAAAAATATAGAGTTAAAAATACAATTATCTTTTTTTAATAGTAAATAATATTTTATTAGATGATATAAATTAGTAAAATTCATCTCATATATCATGTTATAGTTATATGATTAAAAATCCGATATATTTTCTTTTTATTTCACAATTTTTCAATTATAGTAAATATCATGACCCCCAAAAAGTAAAAATATTTTTATCATAGTAATTATCAATAAGGGTTAACATGAGTTAAAACAAAGATATTAGGTTAAAAGCTAAATCTTTACTTGTCCATATTTAATATGAACATAGTATATAGACCAATAATAATCATAGATAATAATTATATTTATTTCAAATAATTGTACATTTAAATTAATTTATATTAGTTTAATATATTATGAAAATCCTTGATCGGTAATCCATCATAAATAAATGGTCACTCCTCTCCCCCATTACTAAAACCTAAAGAACCATTATATTTATAAAATACAGTCCATAATTACTCACAAATATACTTTATCTCAATATATATTTATTATAACTGTCATAATAGAAAACTTATAAGTAAAATTTTTAATGTCAATGAGGTTTCCTTGAGACTAGGTATAAATTTTAACAAAATGTTTTCTTATTATTTATTGTTATCGAACATTAAATTTGTCTTTAATCAATAATAAATAATAAAAAAAACTGCCTAAATTTTTTGTAGGTTATTTTAAATTAATGTCATACTTTATTTCCAACTCATCATTCATTAAATGAGATATAAATCACTTGTTATTGTATAGTGAAGACAAGTACCTCAAAAACTAATTTAACATGTTTTACATATTAATTATCACAACTAGTTATAATGAAGGATTCAGTATTTATATATCATATTAATCGATTAATTAACATTTTTAATACATAATATATCTTACAATTTAATACTATTCCATCCATTGAAATATAATAAGGTCATTAATGTGTACATGTGGACTACCACTTCTACAAAGTGATATGAATCAATTTACATAACCAAAACAAATTGATGATATATATAAGTCTTGTTAAACAAATAATATGTTATTTTTGATATAATTATCATTATAAAAATATAAAATAATATATACCCTCTTCCAATCACTATCATTATCAAATTAGATAGTTACTCATCCGTACATACAACATACCATATCCAACATCATATCATGGTAGATATCTCACAACCATACAACATGGATGGTTCTAAAACTACTATTTAGTAATAAAATTTTAAAAAAAATTATTGATATTATTTTTTATATTATGGATGGATTTTCACATTTACCATAGTCAAACTAAAGAATTATTTTTTTTATATTTTGACTGAATATCATCCAAACATCCAACACGTAAATAATTGAGTGATTAATTAAATATATCACAGTAAGAATTGTAATAAATTTAGTTATAAATTTGAAAAGGTATATATTTTTTTTAAATAACGAAAATTAGTTCATTATTAAGGAATATAAAGAATGTATGTGAGGATTTTGTCTAGTGGTATTCTATTTCATCTCAATTTACTTTCATTATATAATATTTTAATATTATAAACCATTTTAATTAATATGGTTATTATAAAAAACTATTTTAGTATATATCATAAATTATTCATACTAAATTATATTTTTTTTTCATTTTAATTTTTTTTCATCCATAGGGATTTAACATGATTGTTCACAAGTAGTATGAAGTTCAATAACTCGGTTTATATTAATTGCGATTTATAACTAAATTATTATCCTTGATATAATATGTTTTTTTGTACAGTGAAAATTAATATATTTTATTATATTTATAATAGGATAATGGGGATTTAAAATTTTACACAACAATTAATTCGTTGATTAATTCTCATAGCAATGGTATAATCAATTTAAGAGATTTCATATTAATTTCAACTCCATTAAGACATATTTTTCATTATACATCTATTTAATTTTATGAGATATATATACATCCACATTTTAATGATATGTAATTATTACATTTATATTCAATGATATTATATATTTATTTGATTTTTTATTAAATGGATTTTATATTTCCAAATTCACCAAAATAATATGTGTTTATTTCATAATATCATTGTTATTCAGGAATGAAAATCTTTATGTCTCCATTGGGGGAATTATATGATCTATCAATTCTATTTTTTTATTCTTGTATATTTATTTTATAAAATAAAATAAAATTCCCTTCCCTTTTAATATTTTAAATACTATAGTGGATGAATTTATATTTTTATTGAATTCTACCTTTATTTTCATAATCACATGGGAATAATTTCTTCAATATCAATAATTAATTAAAATTTCATAAATAATATTTTAATTATTATACAATTAATTTATTGAGAGTTTATATAATGTTTTACTTTTCAGAAATTTATTTAGAGGAAAATTCATTTCAATTTACAAATGAGTTACTTTTAAACATTTCCTGATAATGTTTGATAGGTATGTTTTTTATACATTTTGAAAGTAATTTCCAACCAGCATGACCAATAAATTATTTGAATGATCATTTAAAACAATCCATTATTCATTAAAAAAGTGATTTCCAAGAGTTATGTATGTATATTAGTTATTGATTTTTTGATAGTGAAAATCATATTTTCATCAAGAAGGTTTATAATGATATTTTATGATACATCATTTCATTATTGAAAACAACCCATTATTTTCTATATAATATACTCGGGAAACGTTGTACTGATGAAATCCTTATTTTCAAAATTTATTGTTTGTTATCTGTTTTATTAGGACCCTATTGACATTTCATATGATAGTTTTTATTATGAATCTATATGTTGATTATATATTGAATATTCATCCTCCCAATTCATAGGATGAATGTTTTAGATTTTGTGGTTGATGGGTGGGGCCTAATTTATAAACTTGAATAGTGGGTATATTGTATGAGATAATATGGTTTGGTTAATTATCATGGGCCTTACCTAGTTATATATGTTATTCAGGAACAAGAGATTTTTTTATGATGCCTATAATTATAAATTCCATATTTCTTAAATAATTTATTAATATCCATGTGATTATTTTAATATATAACAATAATGTAGATATGTTTGATAAAAATGTGGATAGTTATAATTTGTAATTTTACATTCATTTACACCATCCATATTATTTATCATACACATTTTCAGATTAAATGATATGGGTTTTAGTTTTGTATCTTTCCACATTAATTATAACTTGTTTTATAAAAATATATTACATTATACATAAACATATTTAAAATAAAATCAATGTCTTTTTATTTCATTACATTTGTATATAACGAACTATATTTTGAATGTTTTAATGGATTCACTATATTTATTTTTCATTATGTTGGGGATTTTTTAAAAAAAATTAATATGATATTTAGATTTGTAGATTATTCAACATGACTACAAAAAATTTAATTACACATGGATATCATTCATTATATATATTCTAAATTTATAGTAGTTACCTCATTAATAGTGATACTAGGATTGGTGTATTGAAACATTTAAAAATATGTGTATTTTTCCCTTTTTTTAAAAAACAATCAATTCATAAAAATCTTAATATTTCACCTAAATATAATAATTATAATTTGATTTAAAAATTTATTTATTTAATTAAGTAAATCTTCTAAATATTTATGACATTAAAAATATTTTTCTCTTGTAAAACTAAATAAATATCACTTATCAAAGAAAATACATTTTCGTTGCATAAAATTACTTGAAGAAAAATTGATTTCTATTCAGAATGTATTAATGAGTACAATTTTATTGAGTAGTAAAATCATGAATATATTTCATGTATTAGTTACTCATATTTGTACCATAAAATTAAATTTCTAGCTCACATCATAATAATTATTTTTTTATATTATATCTCAATAGTCTTATATCATTGTCTTTCATATAATGCATCTATTCATTATTATTATTATACATAAATAAATTTTTGTGGTTTTCAAAATATAATCTATAAAAACATAAACAAATCATTGGTATTTATTTCTAAATATAATTCCTTATCAGGGAGGCATCTTTTAATCTAATAATAAATATCATATTAAAGACCTATGCCCTTATAGTTTTGATTAGAAAACCAATATATTTTATGATGTGTAATTAAATTAATTACTCATTTTGGGGAAATGGGGTAACTAAAATAACTATTAAATGAGTTTTAGACATTTTTTAATTCTTTGGGAATAAATGAAATACATTTTCAAAAAATTAATTAATTTGGTACCTTCATTACAAGAAAAACTGTGTTAAAACAAACAATTAAATACTAAGAAAAGTTTTCTATTTAAATTTAATTTTATAACCAAGACATTATTTTTTTCATTATGAATATGAACTATTAAATTATAATATTTTCATTTATTACATGTCAATAAAATAAATAAATTGGTTTCCCATTTATTTCAAATGAAAATAAATGTTAGTTGATTATAAGATAATTGTTTTTTGGGAAAAATTGTTTTATCTTCACAATGTTTTTATATCCTAATAAACTTAATTAATTAATTTTAATTATAAATAGAAGAAATTTTTTCGATATATATTGAATCATATACTTAATCAATAATATATAATTATTTAAATAGGTTGGATAGGAACAATTCCAATTGTGTGCTTAATATTTATATTATTACAGAAAAGTGGTTTCCTATGGTTTTATAATTTATTTTATATGTTAAATTTTTTACTATCAAATAATAAATCTGATTATACAAATATAATTTCTTATAAAAAATTAAAAAATTAACTGGATGTTTTATGTAATTATCTAAATTGATAAATTAGTTGATGAATAATGTATATTCTTATATTTTTTAAAAAGTAAACTTTTTTAATGTATTTCTAATTATTAATATAAAATTAAAATTATTTCAATTGTATTTTTGTTTATCAAATTTATTTAAGTGGTATCAATTTATTTTTCAATTTTATAAATTGTTTTATACTAAAATATTCTTTTCATTGGAATTTGTTTTTTGCTGGGTCATTTATTTTTGTTTTAAATTTAATTCATCCACATTCATGAATTTTAGAAAAAAAAATTAATTCCATATTTCTCTCAATAATAATTAATTATATATAATACGGTAACCTTAGTTTTTTCATATTGAATTTTAAAAACATTTTATCATTATCACAAAATTTGAGGTCAAAACATGTTTATTAGGTGTAAAACTGAAATTAGTAAGTGAAAATTGACCTCAAAATAGTGAAATTTATTTTTTAGTACATATATTGACCATATATCAGAAACATATTAAAATGACCCACTTTTTGTTTTTTTCTTGTAAAAAACAATGCAACATCTTTTTTTTTAAAATAATTCAAGTGTATCTACACCCCCACTTAGAAAAGGAAACACTCTCTCGACTACCCATTAGAAAAATAATGAAGGTTTGATTGATAAATACCTAATAAATTCTCTTTCAAAAACATTAACATCCATGCGGTTAATTTTTAATTATGAAACACCCCAAAATTGGTTTTTGTTCATTGTTAATGTTGTTGTTGTAAAAAGATATATAAATCTTCATCGAGTATTTGGGATTTATTTATTCTTCCCCATCCATAATAACTTTTTAAACTATAATGATATAATAACATATGTTTATAATATATAATATAATCATACAATGATAATGGAATATACAATATATATCTTGTCTCTAGTCAAATAGAAAATGATACTATCAAGCAAGTGTACAACGAACTACCACTTTTGGAACTGATATAATTTTTCCCCTTATAAACTATCATGAGTGGAAATAAATTAGTATATGAAGTATATATTTACATATGGTAGTTTTGAAATTATTATATATTAGTGAATATAAAATCACATCTAATATCACACCTTTCAATATGTTGGGAAATAATATTTTTTAGTGTGTGCGGGTTGACATTCACCTCCACGAAGAGATGTGATGTATGGTTTTTTTAATTTATACATAAATTTTAATAATGATATAATTAAAAAATTTATGATATTAGTTATATTTAAAAAATTATTCAATGGTTATTTTATAATAATACTTCTTTATATACATCCATCTAAAAAACTGAAACAACATTCAGTCGTATGTATGGCCTATTATATCGAGGATAATAATAATTCAATTGATAATTTCGAAATATAATGAAATAAAATATGTTATTAATAATTAATATATTTCATATTATATCATTATTATAATTTTTTAAATTTATAGAAGAATAATCAATATATACAAAAGAAATGTACCAATCAAGAAGGTATATATAAAATGAATATGATATCTCCTAGGAGAGTGATTTTAATAATGAACTTATAATGAATAGATTGTTAAAGGATGTATGTAAATAATAAATAATATGATTTATAGTCAGAATATTCAATAATATATATGTTATAAATCAATATTTATTTTTAATAAAGAATGAACATGTAATAATAAAGTCGATACATTAATTTAATGATTATTTTCACATTTTTATTTATCTACGGAACATTACATAATCCAAACATATTTATTTTTTTGGGTTTTATATTATATCCATGATTATATATTATGATATTTCAGGTAATTATTTGGTAAACATGATCATTCTTCTAATTTTATTTTCTTCACTGGAAAAACTATTCTAAATTTACAAAAATAGTTCATGTTTTATGATACACTCTCATTGTTTAATCTAATTTTATAATATTATTCTTCCTATAATGAAATATTAAGATATACCACTCAATTAAATGATTAAATATCATTTAAAATGATTATTTAAGTATAATATAGGTTTACATTTTATATTCATCCATTTATAAACTTATCATTCAAAAAAGTTCAATTAAGGAAATTGAGCATTATTTTATCTTCATTTGAAAACCAATTATCTTGCACATAAAAATACTTATAAAATTATTTTAGTGAGTTTTTATTCTAATTAAATTTGATTTTGTTTTCTTATTACCTATCTATCCATTTTTACAGTATGGTTTAATAGTTATCTTCTCTTTATATTATAAATAATGTTTATTTGACATTCTATTGAAAATTTGAATTTGATATTTCATTTAGCTTATTTGAAATGAATGATTTTTTACAATATCATCACCATACAAGAATTTTTAGACTATCTTTCATTTTTCCAATGATAATTTTAATGAATTTATTTTCATTATTACCCTAGTATTTTTGGATTATAATCAAATTACTTCTAAATAGAATGGTTATTTTCATCTCGAATTATTTATTGATATTTCATTGAATTTATATTCATCTATGACACTAAATTTTGTGTTTATTATGTTTTAATATGGATATAGTCAAATGTCCCGTTATATATTTTTTTCTAAATGATTTATGATTATGCAAATAAATTGTATATGAATGAAATTTATATTCTATATATCATAATATTATGGATTTATGAAACGTTTATGAATGATAACATACATTAATGGGTAATTATTTTTTGAACTTATGATTGTTTAATGAGTTTTTTGCATAAATATTTATATTTATATTTTTATTGGTTGGACTATAATTATATACACTTCTAAGGAATTAGTTAGATAAGAAAAATTCAATGTTAAATATGTTATGTGTGAACCTTGTTTCATCTTTCTAATTCCATGTGTGGACCATGATTCATGTTCAAAAGGTTTTGTGTGAACCATATTTGTTTTTAATAAGGTTATGTATGTGTAATGTCCCGGACCTCTCCCGTTCATTCCTTTGCTAAAATATAGTGTTTTAGATTTTCTAGAGGGTCAAGGTGACTTATTCTGGACATTTTCCAAATATTTCTATTCTATGAATAGTTTTTCCAACTATCGGTAGGTTATATATAGTTAGGTGCTATAGTGATTCCATCTTTCAGTAGGTCAACTATCAGTGTGTGCTACAATTTTTCTAGGCTTCTGTAGGCCATCAATCGGTGGGTTCTAATGTCTTTATAGTTTCCAGTAGGTCATCTATCGGTTGGTACTATAATTCTTTCAAATGTCGATAGGTTATATATTGCTATGTCCTACAATGATTCTAGAACTTGTTAGTCCATCTATTGGCGGAGCTATAGAGATTCCAGACATCAGTGAGTATTCGGTGAATAATGTTGCCAGTATCCCACAATTTTCTCCATTGACATTATCATTGATTTAAAATGAATTCGAAGACTTTTAATTGAAATTAAGGTGGGTTGAAATCCCATAAGTCCTATCTTAATATTCCAAGGGGTATTTGTGCTTTTACACTGTCAAACTATGTAGTCTTGACAGATCCACCTTAATAGAAAACATAAACCATGTCAAAACCACTCTACCATGTAGATCTTCAATATGGCCATGAAACATTCATCCTTTTTATTTCATTTTTTCCTTGGTACAAGAAAACGTAGACAATTCATACATAAAGAGTTGTGTGATTTTTGTGTGGACCTTCGATCATGATTACCTTGGAGTTCTCCCTATTGTATGTGCACCCATAGTATTTTTGAAACCAAGAATTTTCACTCTAAATTTGATATAATCTATGTTCCTCCTCTATTATTATGGGTTCTTTGATTTTGTTTTCTACTATTCTCCATTCCATGTTATAGAATGTGTTCTCTATGTTTCTAATGGATATTTATAGGGTACTGTTTGATTTGGTTCTGTCACAGTGTCCAAAAGTGGATGCATCCACTGTAGGAGAACCAATCATGATCTATTGTGTTAGCCCATTCTCATGCATAGAACGCCAGAAACCATATGATATTGGGGATTCATGTAACTTGTATTTTTTTTACACATAGTCATTGAGTTATCATGTTTCAGTCCACGGGAACACAATGAAAATGACATATAAAATATTTGAACCATATTAAATAATTGATATGAATTTCTTAGAGATTTTATTTACTTTTAATTTGTTATATAGTGCGATATTGATACATTTATTGTCTATAATGTATCTCTAAATAGAAATTGGTAATGAATATAAAGATGATATTAATTGTAAATTAATTTTCCAACTTTAAAGTGTCATTCTTGATGAATATGATTGTTGTGGTTGTGCTATGATGATAAAAAAATGGATAATTTTTAGCATGTTTAAATGGATTGGTAATGTAAATATGGAATAAAGAACCATTTGTCCGATAATTATAATTTATTATACAGTTTAATGTTACTTTATTGCTATTAAAGTCCATGCACCCTATTTTTTAAGCTGTTTTTTCTTATTGTGGGTGAAGAAAGAATATCATGATTATAGAAAAGATCCAATTTTCTATGTTATTTGATTCTAGATACTTTTATATTGGTGTGCACTTGGGATGGATGAACCATGATGGATGTTGTGGTATGTGGGCGTAGGGAGGACCATTGGAGGTGGTGGTGGCATTTACACTTGAACTGGTGACATGCACCAATTTATGCATATGGGTGTCGAGGAGGACATTGGGGGAGATTCAACAAGTTGAAGATGGGCATACCCATTGATATAAATGTCGCTGTTGTTGAATATGATGGTTGTATATATTTTTTAATTTCTTCACTACATGAGGTAGTTGGTATTTCTTACCTTCCTTCCAAAAGGGTTGAAGACCAATATAGTATTCCACATGGTTTCCGTCATTATCATATAAGGGATGGATGGGTCTACAATCTAGCTATAGGTGGAAAATATTCAATGTGTTGTTCATCTACTCACCATGTTGAGACCCTTGCGGTTTTTAGTTTTGATTTTTTGATCGAATACCTAGAATTTGGAAAGATTGATAATTCTATTAATAAATGATTTATTAAATGATGTTGAACACATGTTGTTAGAGCTTACTAAGATGCAATGAGAAGGTTATAATTTTGAGGAATAGTGCACTCACTTTGGTTATTTCTGGAGGGCATGAAACATTATTATGATGCTTATATATTGTAATTTTGAAATCTTAATGGTTAATCAATTAGTTACCGTATAGTGAAACTGATAAAAATGGATAAGTAATTTAATAATTATATTTAATTTGTTTTGTGCTTATATGATATCTAGTCTTAACTGTGGTAGCTGAGATTTCGAGAGATGTTATCTGTAGTTGTGTCTAAGACATTGGTTTTCCCATAGTGTTTTTATGAGATATATTATATCATTTACATTCTGTTTTCATATATGTTACCCTAACTTATCGGTTATAGATAATGACCCCCCCCCAGGATTCATATCCATGGGGGTGTTTTCTATAACATCTTTTTGGGAGGATGGATGGCTGACTTCCCCATTTCTCTCTACTCTCATATCATGTTCATTATGTAAGCTCATATGCACAACAGTTTTCCCCATACATGTCTATAGAGGTATTCAATGGCTTCTGTTTATTCTACATAAATATATTCTAGATATATTTTCCTATGGACTACAATAGGTATAATGTGTATCGATTTTCGTTCCTTGAGGATCCTTACTCAATGTATGGGATGTAAGGGCTTTAGGTATAATACCCAATGGACGATATACTTTATGCAAGATTTGGTGGATACTAAAAACTACCTATTTTCTTATGGTTATGTGGATATGGTCATGCATCAACCAGGTCTCTGCAATAAAGGCATTTGGTTGTATGAGGTTCATGTTGTGGTGCTTGCCTAGGTGTATTTGGGACAATATATTTGAAGTGAGAAGCTCATGACGTACAACATTAGGGAAATGTGGTAAACATGTGGAGAAGTTGTAGCCAAGAAACCATGTTATTATTTATTATATAATACTCTCTTATATGTTGTACATAGTGATCGATTATATGGTGAGGTTGGGACCAAGTATTCCTGCTTAAGTGATGACATAGTTTCACATGTTGTTCATTGTGCTTTAGCATGGCTTCATTACTTTATCACAAGAGGCTCTAGTTCGGAATCTATTGAGTATTTTACTATACTCTACCATCATTATATAAACTATTTTTAGGACACTTGGGGAAGGTTGGTGATTAGTCTGGTTATTTATAGCATTTAGGTTTTGTATGAACTATTTCGGCATCACATTTAATGCCGTTTAATTTTCTTTTCTCACTAGAAATTTTCCTATTCATTTTACGTACAATAATCATGAAATTATATATTTTAACTTGAGTTTCATTTACATTTTGGTATGATATGGAGTTTTTGGTTTCATTTTTATCATTTTCTTTCCAATGTGTTCTTTTATTGGGTAATGCCTCACATTTGTGTGTTTATTATTCCCCCAGTGCAAGTCACCAGCTCAGGGCCTACAAGTGGTGGGACAGGGGGGGTTCATTATCTATATACTCACATTTTGTCCCACAAACAAGTCTATATTGTGTGGAGGGGGTCATTAAAGTGTAGTATAAGTGGTTTGGTTGAGGGATATGATGGAGTTTGGAGTTTGGAACATGTGAGGCTATGTATTTTGGTATAGATAGGGGGTCAGTCATATCCTACAACTACTGTCAACATTAGATACTATTTTTGAAATAGGTATTTATGCCCCCTATGATCTGATAACTAGACAATTAGTTTTTAAATTCCTACTAATAAATGTCATACTCATTTTAGGGTAGAAAAATATGAAAGGATCATACATCATTCTTCTTTTCACTTCTGTTTTAATGGGTATGCGTTGGGATATGTTCTTGTTAATTGAGTAAAAGAAAAAAATTAATAAATGTTAATGTACTATAATTATAAGGTTTAAGATATTCAATTGTTTTCCTTTTCGAGGTATGGCTCCATTTCGAAATCTTGATCAGGTTGGCATAGAATATGTCCAACAGGTTACTTCAACAGATCGCCGCAGAGTGGTGGTTCACGACGACGACTCTTATAAGAGGAAAATATGAGAGATTCTATGACAATGTATTGATATGTACAAGGGATACATTTTATAAGTATTCATGGAAAACAATTTTTAGAATGATGACATAGCTTTCAGTTTGATCTGTGCTCAGATAGAGTATTGGGTTTCATTGGCTTGGCCGATGATAGGTGGGGAAGAGAGGCAGTGATGGTTCCTACTCCTCGATGATCAATAGGGGCTAAATGTCTTGGGGGGGAGTTCGAAGAAAACTGTAGAGTCAAGATTAATTCATCAACCATGAAAGCAGCTAGTTTCCAAGTGTTTATGACCCATCATTAGGGGGAGATCCAGTGTGCAAGAGTTGGATGTTTTTCTAGAAACGTGTGTGACAAGCTTCAGATCTATTTCAAGATGGGGAGTCCATGTGGAGTCATTTAAATGAGGCTTTGAATCTAGATGTCCAGTTTCTGGTCACCCCATTTATATTGAATACATATAGAGAGGATATGGTGAGGGTATAGGTTATCGATAGGATGTTAGCTAGAACAGTATCGTCATGAGAGTGGTGTCATCATGATTCTTCACAACGTAGAGATGTGTCTCGGGGTTCCCATTTTTAGAGATGAAGAGTTTCTGTTTGCATGAGGGAAAAACCATCCATAAGTGTCTCATTTCTCTTGGGGTAGCATCCATCAGACCTATACTAAGGGATCAGCCACTTGTTTTGTTGTGAAGGATGAGGTCATCAAAATCAACAGAGACTGAACATTATCATTAGTCATCATGACTTGATGTTGCGATATCATCAATGTATAGGGTTTTAACAATATTATAAATTTGAAACCTCGTATACACCTAGTAAGTGTAATGTTGTATTTTATGCACTAAGAATGATGTCTCTTAGTGATTTAGTGCATGAATTATGTGATTCAAGGAAATTAATGGAAGAACATTCAGCACTGCATCATTATATGGGAGATGTTGGTCGAAGAGTATTTCTTTTATAGATAATGGAGTAGTCATATCTGGGGTAGTATGTGGAGAAATATTAGTTGGATGATATAGTAGTGGAGGTATACAAAGACTGATTTGTTTCTAGTGAGGCCACTAATGGTTGGTCTGAGGATGAACAAGAGTTATTATTTTTTTAGGGAATAATTTTCATTCCCTTAGTGATTCATGAGATGGTTCTCATAGAATTACGTAGTTCTCTCTTACCAGTAAAACATGGCTTAACAATGAGGTATAAATATTTGAAGAGTCTATTTTTGTAGCCTGGGTTGAAACGTGTAATTGTGGATTTTATGTATCGATGTGTGGTCTGGCATACGTTTAAGGATGAGAATCATGTGTCTTGTGGTTGTCTCTATATGTGAGATGTCATATAGAGGAAGTGTGAGTACATCTCGTAAGACATTGTTACTATTTTAACATGATCTCAGGGTGGCTGTGATACTATATGGGTTGTAGTTGGTTGTTTATCAATGTTTTCCCACATCATAGAAATCATGTAGTGCAGCTTATTAGAGGTTTTTTCGAGGAAATATCTAGAAGAGGTGGTGAGACTCCATGGTATCCCAAGGATGATCATTTCCATTCTAGATCATTGTTTCACCTCTAAATTGTGGAGAGGCCTCCAGAATTTTTTTGATTCTTAGTTATGATTTAGAATTTCCTTTCATATGAAGATATATGATCATATAGAGAAACCAATATAGACTCTAGAAGACATGTTCCTCTTGTATTTTTTGGATTTTGGACATTCATTGATTTTACACATACCCTTGGTAGATTTCACTTACAAAAAAAGAATTCACTCCACAATCACAATTGTGCCATTTTTTGATTTGTAAGGTAACCTAATCCCTTATCTTCTTGGGTAGGACTAGTGTTAGTGAGTCATCAATTATCGGGATAGAACTAGTATAGAATTCAATAGTGATCATTTATGAGATTCATGAGACGGTCAAGGTAGTGCATGATCATCAGAAATCCTATATTGAGCATAGGATGATTCATGTAGAGTTTGACATTGGGGATCAAATTTTTTTAATGGTGGCTCCCCATCATTGGTATCGAAGGTTTTGTTTAGGGGTGAGCTACCTCGCTAGTTTATTGGAACATTGAAGGTGTTGGATCATGTTGGAGTCATTGCATATCGATTATCAATTACCCAAAAATTTGTCGATTACACATTTTCTTTATTGTGTCAAAATTATTTAGTTATCATTATTATGAATCTCATGTAATCGATTGAATCAAGATTGATATTGATGAGAATGAGACCCTTGAAGATAAAATTATAGAGATCTATGATTACAATGATATGGTGTGTGTGTGGGGGGGGGGGTTCTATACCCTTGGATTTTGTCATTTGGTTGCACATTGTAGTGGATGAGAGTAACTGAGAATGTGATTCATATATATGAGATCAATAGATCATGTTTTTAATATTTATCCTGTCCCATGTAACATTTTCCCATTTAGTGGTTGTAAAACATTTCTGATTATGAGATGGCATTATCTTGATGGTTGTTGTTGCAATATCCCTTTTGAGATGTCTCTACCCTATGAGAATGATCCTGGACTGGTTGTGGTTTGGGTTTCATTATGGAACCTCATTGTTTATTTATGGAAGTGGTTTAGCTACTTTAGCGGTGAGAGCTATTATATACATCCCCAAGGGTAGTCGTTTAGGCCAATTTAGTTTTATATCTAGGTTGGTTTTGTATTATCGAGGGTGAGAATGTTAGGGAGGTATCTAATGTATTGTCTCAGACCTCTCCCATACATTCCATTATGTAAATATGGTGTTTGAGGTATTCTGGGAGGTATAGGTGACATATTCCCAAAACATTAAAAAATTTACAATTTTGTGAATAATGTGTGTAGCTATCGGTAGGTCATCTTTGGCATGTGATATAGTGTTTACAACTCTTGGTATGTCATCTATCAGTAGGTTTTTTAGTTTCATCGACTTCAGTTATTTCATATATCTTAAGGTGATACATTGTGTCTAGTTGTCAGTTGGTGCTACAATATTTGCAGCTACTGGTACGATGACTATTAGTAGGTTCGAAAATGTATTTTTCTATCAGTATGTCATTTATAAGTTGTTGATATAGTGTTTCTATATGTTAACATATAATTTATTTGTTGGTTCGATTGTGTTTCCAGCTTTCAGAAGGACATCTATCAGTAGGTGCTAATTTTTTTTCCAAATATAGGTTGGTCAGAAATTGGTAGGTGATACAATGTTTATAGGTGTTGTTATGTCATCATTCATTAGGTTCTACAACGTTTCCAGCTATTGTAAGATCTTCTATCAGTAGGTTGTATAATTTTTCCATTTATAGGTTGACATTCTATTGGTAGGTGCTACACTGTTTCCAGCCATCCGTGAGATGTTGATGCACAATTTTTCCAGCTTCCTATAGTTTTTACCCTTTAATGTTAACTTTCACATAATGTGCATTAAAATCTATGTTTTGTGTGATTTAATGTTTTTTCAATACCCAGACTCTTAGAAAAACATTCTTACGTTTCCTAATGCCTTTACATGGTAAAATGTAACATCCCAGGTAAATAAATAATATATCATTTTTATATTTATTAATATTTTTATATAAATAATTAATTTTACATTAATGGTGGGAATGAATAGAACTAAATATAAAATAATTATACATGTTTGTTATATATTATTACATGTATCCAATAAATGATAGAATCTTAAAAATTGAATAAATCTAATTTTAATTATGAATACTCTAATATTCCTTAAATGGCCGATTTACAACCTTTTGATGTTGAACCCTATTTAAATATATTTTTGGTCACTATTATATGTTCTTCTTGACCAAATAAAATCCGGACATTATAATTTACTTTGGGTTAAAAAAAATTATTTCCCTAATAAAATTAAAATTTTAATGATAAGTGAAAAATGCATTATTTTAATTCAAATATACCTTTTTTTCTATTTTATTTTTAAGGTTAGATTTTTTTAAATTAATTTTAAATTTTAATTAGATTAAATTTTTACAATTTAATCCAATTTTTGTTATTGGAATTAATTTCTCTTTGAAATTGGATATAAACAAGTGTCAATCTTTTGATAGTTATTATTTATTAAAAACGCGCTTTTATTTTGACTGTAGGAATTAAATTTAAATTAATTTCTGCCACTTTTGAGTTTTGAATTTGGAAAAATGGATTCCATATTTGGAATTATGAGGTCCAATTTTTGTAAATAGAAAAATTTTATTTTTTTAAATTAAGAATATTTAATTCATTAAATATTTTATTTTCCATGGTTAAAGGGTAAATATGGTAAATAAGGGTAAAAAATATTAAAATAATAATATAGAATTACCCTAACATGTATCTTAATATTTTTAGATGATACACTTAGGACTATGGGAATTATTGGTTCGATTTTGGGACCCCATTGTGCCACCCGTGTGAGATAATGACACTTTATTTTAATTAACTTAATATATTGAAAAAAATTGACAAAAACAAATATATTTTAGTAAATTAATTTTACATACTAATATAAAAGATATGACTTCAAATATAAATATTATTTGAAAATATTAAAATAGTTTCTAAATCCTGGTATTTTATTATTATTTATAGACAATATGTAAATTAAATTATTTAGGACACAATAATGATGTAGTGTTTACCTCATTAATAAACAATTTAAATAAATAAAAATATAAAGATAAAAATAATATCAAAAACATATCAAATTATTGTTGGATGATTTTATTTTGACCATGAGACTCGTACCATAGAAATTATTATTTTTTGGGCCTTTAGAAACTGAAAAAAATTATGTAATAAAATAATATTTTCACACCTTTCTACAGATTCCTTCCTCCCCCTTATAACTATCACTCAACTCTAACCAACTCCTCACACCTCTAAAGACCCTTGGATTGTCAAAAATCAGCCAAATTAAGCCCCATACATCCCTATAATCATATTATAAACCTTAACATTAGCATAAGGCACTTCAAAAGTCCCTTTTGGTTCAATGCATAGGTAGTTAACCAATTTAATGGTAACATCTTCTCTAATGTTCTTTTGTATTATTATACTTTTCCAACCCCATAAAAACTTTTTATTCCATTATTTAATAACATAAAAAATATCATAAATATACTAAGATGATTATTTTATAAGTATTAATACTTCAATTACACACACCTCCATCTAATGAATAAAGAACATACTGTTTCTGTGGATGGAAAACTAACGCCTCATGAAATGATGATTGTTCAATTATCTCCTACCTCCTTTCATGGTGGTCATCATGATGGAACATTATTTATATATTATATATATTATGTTTATGTTTTCTGTATGCTTATGTAATTTCCTTTTATATCATACCTTTATGGTTTCCATTATAGGTAAACACAATAATTTCATTTGAGGTAATGCAGACTACCGCCACTCAAAGTTATATCACTCATTAATGCAATACGCAGGGTGTATAAAGGATGGAATGAATGAAATTATATATTATACTAGAATTATAATATACCTATATATCATTATTTTTTCATTCCATTAAATATGAAATAGAAATGAGAGTATCGTCCATGCATACGTATGGCTTAGGTCTCCAAGAACGATGTATTTCATTTCTTACCTATAAATGTTCTGTAATATTATAAATACATATATACTATATATATATATTATATAAATGACATATAAATCCTTAATATAATTTTGGATATAATTTACTCTTGAACACATGGACAACATGTAATTATAAGGTGTTAATTTTTGACTCAAGTACCAAATATCGACAAAATGACCATTATTATGTTAAATGATTACATAATGTTAAAAAAAAGATAATAAGTGATATTAAATGAATAATAAAATTAAAAATGTTATTAATAATTTATAATTTAACTTATTTTTTCATTCAAGAAGAACAATCAACAAACAAGTCATGTCAGGCACGATGTAAGGGTTTTCTTATCTCACTTTTAATTCTTTGAGATTTCCATTGTTCACCACTAATTTATTGCATGTGGTGTATTGTGTACTACCCTTTGATATATATTATAATTATTCTATTTATATTAATTTTTTCTATGAATAATTTGTTGGTTATTAAATTTTGGTCATACGACTCGATTGATTACAACGTGGTTGGGGATTTTCATCTCACATTTTATTCTCGTGAGATTCATGCTATATTTTACAAAATTTAGTTTTGTGTAAAGAATGTATGGACCATGAATTTATTTATTGTGTAATATTTTTCAATTTATGTTTATTTTTCATATTACTTTAATGATCTCTCTTTCATGGGTTGTATGTTTCAAAAGTTACCAAAACTATAAGGAAACCATTTAACCCAATTTCCATTCATTGGGTCAATTTTCTAATTCTTAATTATTACATGCTATGATTATGTGTGGAATAAATATTTATTTACTTATGTTTTAATTTAGACTCCCATATGGGTGGGAATACTTTTGATACACATAATTACTCAATTTTTAAATTCTCAAGTCATCGATATGAACATGATAAGAGTAATTTTATCTCAATTTCCCTTTCATTGAGTTAAACATCCATGTCATTGGTTTGTATTCAAAATAATATTTGAGAATGATATATGATTGATTTACATTGAATATCCAATCATATTTAGTTTATTTATATTTTTTCCACATTTTTATGTTATTTATTTACTTTTATTCTAAGGATATAGTTTTTAAAATGGATTTCATCTCAATTTACTTTATATTGAGACTTCATTCTTATTATGCACCAATTCACTCTCATATGGTGTATATACTATCATTTGTCATATTATATCATGAATAAATATATTCTGAAGATATTATAATGTTATGATTCAATATTATTTTTCAATTATTTGTATTCAATCGTCTCTATTTTGGTTTGGAACTCTTTAACTAAAATATAATTTTAAATGTTTTAATGATTTATTATTCTATATAAATCTCAGTAATGTCTATGTTTTAAAAATGGTTTTAAGGATTTATTTATGTGTTCATTAATTTTTTAAATTATTAATTACATTAAAAATTTCTATGTGGAGTTGGACAATTTGATTAAAAAATGTCTTAATTAAAATTTTTAAGTAGTTCTGAAAATGGTTTGATAATTCATTGATTATGTCTATATCTTGAAATGATATGTTGTGGTTGAAATGTAAATTTTTTTATTTCCTTTAGTATTATTTTATGTGTTATTAATTTTTTATGGTTATTGGGAATTGATTACGTGTAGGGGTTTTTCCGTGATAACCCTAGAGTTGGAGAGCCCAAGATATCTCTTCAATGAATTGGGTGATGTGACGAAGGATAACCACAATGTTTCTCCTATGAAATTTAGTGAATATAATATGATGAGTATCCCAAATGTTACTCCCTATGTATATGTGATATCTAATATTAATGAATGTTATGAATTCCATATGTTATCTTTATGATTTATGATTTCTGTGTGTTATTCCTAAATCATAAGATTTCGTAAGGTATGTTATGAATGAAATGTTTGGTTTCAATGTTTTTATTTTTTGATGGGATAATGTTTTCATTATCTTTTTAATATCCCTTAGTGATCTTTTTCTGATCATCCCATGTTTTTGAAATGTATTCCACATGATTTAAGTATTAATAACGGTCAAATATGAGATCAAGGAAAAGTCATGCTATCTAAAACATGGTACAAGACATGAGTCTTTTAAAAAAATAGATACTGAGTAGTAGTGTGTACATGAAATATTCAAGTTGATATGTAATAGTTATGGCCTAATTCTCTATAAATATAAACCTGAAGATATCCTCAATGTAAATTCTTGATATAACTCAAGATTATGTAATGTTTAAGGCTGGGTCCTTGTAGATGGTATCAGAGGTCGGTTTAGACAACTTTAGGGAATATGAGTTTTTGTTGAACATATGGTTAGTCCCTATGTCTATTATTTCAGTTAAATCCTTTGTTTATAACTTTTTTAGATCATGTAATGTCTGTTATAATGGAAGGTGGAGAATCACTGACAACATTCCTATTTATTCATGATGACATGCATGAAATAATTTTTGAAAATTCATGTTCGGATGTTTTTTTAACTTTTTATAGAATACAAATAACTTACAAGCAGTTTATTGGGATATCAAACCCCTCCACTATACCTCATTATCATCCTGGATCAGATGTTATATTTATAAAAAAAATTCTATTTTCACAATCATCACATATTTGAAATAAGGCTAAATATAATAAAGACATTTTCAAATATTATACCATATCATAATTTTTTGAAGAATATTATGGTTTTTGAAAAGGTGTCGAAGAAGGAGACCCTTGCACAACCTATTTATATATTTTTAAAATATAGTCTCTCAATACAAAGTTGTGGTATTTTAAAATGTCCATTAATTGAATGTTCCAAATCAAATTTGGTCTAACTGTTTTATAGAAATCATGTTTTGTCATATGTTTTGAAATTATAAGTCATAAATAATTATTATCAGAAACTATTTTTCTACAAACACCAATATGACACAATTTGTACAAAGTGTATTTAGATTAAGGAAGAAAATTATTTTGAAGGATCCCTAAATCACTGTTGCAATGAATGGACCTTCTAACTACGTGAACAAGATGAAAATGAAACCATGCGAATATTATAACCAATTTATGATGTTATCTCATTTGGGAATAGTTTTATTTTATCATATGAGGTGAAATAAAAAATGATATATAATATGAAGAGGTCTTAATTAGTTGGAATGAAAATTATAGATATAATAAAACCTTTTAGGATAAAGTTGTTTTGGTTATTTTTTAGTTTTATAAAAGAACAACCCATAGGATGGGTGATAACTCATCGCTTTTGGTAAGGTCATAGGAATTGGACCCAAAACTGATGGATTATAAGGGCACATCGCCTACCACTAGCCTATGTGATGTTTTTGGTTAGTATGATTATTAATTTAGTAAAATGATTTTATGGATGAAGAGTATGTTGAATCTTGTAACTTATGTTTTATAAAATGAATATACATAGTATATTCGCCACTAATTTATTGCATGTGGTGTATTGCGTACTACCCTTTGATATATATTATAATTATCCTATTTATATTAATTTTTTCTATGAATAATTTGGTGGTTATTAACTTTTGGTCATACGACTCAATTGATTACCACGTGGTTATGGATTTTCATCTCACATTTTATTCTCTTGAGATTCATGCTATATTTTACACAATTTACTTTTGTGTAGAGAATGTATTGCACATGAATTTACTTATTGTGTAATATATTTCAATTTATGTTTATTTTTCATATTACTTTCATGATCTCTCTTTCATGGGTTGTATGTTTCAAAAGTTACCAAATCTGTAAGGAAACCATTTAACCCAATTTCCATTCATTGTGTTAATTTTCTAATTCTTAATTATTACATGCTATGATTATGTGTGGAATTGATATTTATTTACGTATGTTTTAATTTACACTCCCATATGGGTGTACATACTTTTGATACACATAATTACTCAATTTTTAAATTCTCAAGTCATCGATATGAACATGATATGAGTAATTTTATCTCAATTTCCCTTCATTGAGTTAAACATCCATGTCATTGGTTTGTCTTCAAAAGAATATTTGAGAATGTTATATGATTGATTTACAATGAATATCCAATCATATTGATAGTATTTATATTTTTACCACATTTTTATGTTATTTATTTACTTTTATTCTAAGCATATAGTTTTTAAAATGGATTTCGTCTCAATTTACTTTCTATTGAGACTTTATTGTTATTATGCACCAATTCACTCTCATATGGTGTATATACTATCATTTGTCATATTATATCATGAATAAATATATTCTCATGATATTAAAATGTTATGATTCAATTTTATTTGTCAATTATTTGTATTCAATCGTCTCTATTTTGGTTTGGAACTCTTTAACTAAAATATAACTTTTAATGTTTTAAAGATTTATTATTCTATATAAATCTGAGTAATATATTTGTTTTAAAAATGGTTTTAAGGATTTATTTATGTGTTCATTAATTTTTTAAATTATTAATTACATTAAAAATTTCAATGTGGAGTGGGAAAATTTGATTAAAAAATGTCTTAATTAAATGTTTTAAGCGGTTCTGAAAATGGTTTGATAATCCATTGATTATGTCTATATCTTGAAATGATATGTTGTGGTTGAAATGTAAAATTTTTTATTTCCTTTATTATTATTTTATGTGTTATTAATTTTTTATGGTTATTAGTAATTGATTACGTATAGGGGTTTTTCCGTGATAAACCTAGGGTAGGAGAGCCTGAGATATCTCTTCAATGCATTGGGTGATGTGGCGAAGGATAACCATACTGTTTCTCCTACGAAATTTAGTGAATATAATATGATGAGTATTCCAAATGTGACTCCCTATGTATCTGTGATATCTAATATTAATGTATGTTATAAATTCCATAAGTTATCTTTATGATTTATGATTTTTGTGTGTTATTCATAAATCATAAGATTACGTAAGGTATGTTATGAATGAAATGTTTGGTTTCAATGTTTTTATTTGTTGATGGGATAATGTCTTCATTATCTTTTTTATATCCCTTAGTGATATTTTTATGATCATCCCATGTTTTTGAAATTTATTCCACATGATTTAAGGATTAATAAGGGTCAAATATGAGATCAAGGAAAAGTCATGCTATCTAAAACATGGTACAAGACATGATTCTTTTTAAAAAATATATTCTGAGTAGTAGTGTATACATGAAATATTCAAGTTGATATGTAATAGTTATGGCCTAATTCTGTATAACTATAAACCTGATGATATCCTCAATGTATATTCTTGATATAACTCAAGATTATGCAATGTTTAAGGCTGGGTCCTTGTAGATGGTATTAGAGGTCGGTTTAGACAACTTTAGGGATTATGAGTTTTCGTTGAACATGTGGTTAGTCCCTATGTCTATTATTTCAGTTAAATCCTTTGATTATAACTTTTTTAGATCATGTAATGTCTGTTATAATGGAAGGGGGAGAATCACTCACAACATTCCTTTTTATTCATGATGACATTCATGTAATAATTTTTAAAAATTCAAGTTCGTATGTTTTTTTTAACTTTTTATAGAATAAAAATAACATACAAGCAGTTGATTGGGATATCAAACCCCTCCACTATACCTCATTATCATCATGGATCACATGTTATATTTATAAAAAAAATTATATTTTCACAATCATCACATATTTGAAATAAGGGTAAATATAATAAAGACATTTTCAAATATTATACAATATCATTCTTTTTTTAAGAATATTATGATTTTCGAAAAGGTGTCGAAGAAGGAGACCCTTGCACAACCTATTTATATTTTTTTACAATATAGTCTCTCAATACAGAGTTATGGTATTTTAAAAGGTCCATTAATTGAATGTTTCAAATCAAATTTGGTCTAAATCTTTTATAAAAATCATTTTTTGTCAGATGTTTTGAAATTATAAGTCATAAATGATTATTATTCAAAACTATTTTTCTACAAACACCAATATGACCCAATTTGTACAAAGTGTATTTAGATTAAGGAAGAAAATTATTTTGAAGGATCCCTAAAACATTGTTGCAATGAATGGACCTCTTAACTATGTGAACAAGATGACAATGAAACCATGCGAATATTATAACCAATGTATGATGTTATCTCATTCGAGAATAGTTTTTTTATCATATGAGGTGAAATAAAAGATGATATATAATATGACTTGGTCATAATTAGTTGGAATGAAAATTATATATATAATAAAACATTTAAGGATAAATTTGTTTTGGTTATTTTTGAGTTTTATAAAAGAACAACCCATAGGATAGGTGATAACTCATCGCGTTTGGTAAGGTAATAGGAACTGGACCCAAAACTGATGGATGAGAAGGGCACATCGCCTACCACTAGCCTATGTGATGTTTCAGGTTAGTATGACTTATTAATTTAGTAAAATGATTTTATGGATGAAGAGTATATTGAATCTTGTAACTTATGTTTTATAAAATGAATATACATAGTATAGGAAAATGATTTGATGATTATGTGATAAATGTTATTTTGTAAGATGTTACCTCTTTTTAGGAAAAACTATATGTCTACAGAAAATAGAATACAGTGGGATTTCATTTCTGGAATAAGTGTTTAAATTTTATTTTGGAAGAAATTACATTTTATGTATATTTTGGTTATTTATAAAATTGATTAAACTTTCTTAGGGAACATTTGATAAAGTTAATTTCTCTTTAGTATGAGAAATTAATAGTAGTCGATGTTATTTGGAGATAAATGTTATGATTTACTTTAGATGACTACGTGATTAAATAATTTTCAGTATTGGGTTTCAATAGATGTTTGGATAATATTTAATAGTTTTAAGGACAATTGTGTATTAAATGGTCTATGTTGAACATTGGGTACTATTTGTTGAATTTTAGATATTAAGAGTGGTATTTATTTTTATAAAGGAATATCCTTTTTGGGTATTATCTGATCACGTACAAACCATTTTGGTTGTGGTAGATGTCTATAGACTTAGGAAATATATAGTTTGTCTTTTCTGGATTATGTGATACATTAGATGTTGATTATAGTGCTTTCAATGTGACCACATCAGTTTTAATTCTCATCATTTGGATAAAAGATGAGTTTGTAGTAGAAATTTAGTAATATATGAAAATATACAAGACAAGAAAGTAAGTTTTCTTATGTTTTTAGTTAATCTCATGAATAAATTTTTCAACTTTATTAAAAGTATCGTAATAAAATGGCGTCTATTAACATTTATTTTTGTGTAGTCAACGACCAATTAACCCATCACACGTTTTTGATTTTCTTGTGGTAAACATTATCTTAATAATGTTTTCTATCATTCTTCATAAGAACATGATGGTTTGTTTTCTCCTCCATATCCAATTTCCATGGTATCCTTGCATCTTTGTTCTTGGGTGACCTTTTTTACATCTCAACCTTTATTTTAATGTTATATATTTACTAACAATTTTTCAATTGTGGGACATTCAATGATGTTTCTAAGCCTAATTTTAAAATTTCAATGACTAAATTTCCAAAAGGGAGGAAGGATGTAACATCCCAAGTAAATAAAAAATATGATATTTTCATATTTCATAATATATGTAAATTAATTATTAATTTTATTTTTAATGGGGGATTATATGTTTGCTGGAGTACCCAAAAGGGAGGAAGGATATAACATCCCATGTGTCAATGTTTTCATAGTTATTGTTTTTTAAAACACGCCTTTTGTTTTGACAGCTAGAATTAATTGTAAATTAATTTATTTCACTTATGTGTTTTTAATATGGAAAAATGGATTCCATATTTTTAATCAGAAGGTCCAAATTGTGTAAATAGATAACTTTCATCTTTAGACATTATGAATATTTACTTCAGTAATGATTTTATTTACTATGGTTAAAGGGTAAATATGGTAAATTAGGGTAATCAAATATAACTATAATAATATAATATTACCCTAATGTGTGTTATAATATAATTTATTGATACACTTCCGACCATGGGAATCCTTAGGTCTATTTTGGGACCCCATAGGGCCACTTTGGAGTGATAATGACAATTTATTTAAATTAACTTAATGTAATGACAAAAATGACATAAACAAATATTTTTTAGAAAATTAATTATTACATAGGGTTATATACGATATCTTTTAGACTATAAATATTCTATTGAAATAAAAAAAGAATTACTACAACATGATAATATTTTAATAATTTTTAGACATTAAATAAATTAAATTATTTATGGCATAATAAATATGTTGTGTTTACCTCATTAATAAATGAGTTAAATAAATAAAACTATAAATACTAAAATAATATCCAAAACCTGGAAAATTCTTATTTTATGATTTTATTACTACCATGAGTCATCTTATATTCAACATTAATATGTTTTGGACAATTAGAAACTGAAAATAATATTGTAATAAAATTATATTTTCAGAAATGTTTAATGAGCCACTCCTCCCCCTTATAAAAAATCATCAGCTATATGCCATTCCTCACACCTCTCACGCACATTGGAACATCCAAAATCTGACCAATTAAGCTCTCTATATCCCTATCCTCATCCTAAAAACCCTAACATAGAATGAACGCACATCAAAAAACCCTTTTGGTTCAATCCAATGGGAGTTACACGATTTGAAGGTAACGTTTTCTCTTAAGTTATATTGTTTTATTTTACTTCTATAACCACATAAACGCTTTTTATTCTTTTATTTTATATTAAAACAAGTATAATAAACATAATAGTATGTTTTTATGAGAAGGATTCGAACTACACATACACACACCACCATCATATGGTTAAAGAACATACTGTTTCTGTGGATGGCAAACTAACGACTCAAGAAAGGATGATTGTTCAATTATCTTCGACAGCCATTCATGGTGGCCATTATGATGGATATATATATATATGTGTGTGATATATATATTTTTTATGTTTTATTTATTATTCTTTATTTTCCATTTATATAATACCTTTATGGTTTCCATTATGGGTAAACGCGATAATTTCATTTAAGGAAGTGCAGACTATCGCCCCCTCAAAGTGATATGACTCGTTCATTCCATATATGGGACATATAAATGATAGAGTTAATGAAATTATATATTATTATTGTATTATAATATACCTATGTATCATTATGTTTTCATTTCACTAAATACAAAATAGAAATGGTAGTAGCGTTCATGCGTACGTACGGATTACCGTCTCCATGAACGGTGCCTTTCATTTATTATCACTAAATGTTAAAGAATGTTATAAATACATATATATACAAGATATATATGATATAAATGATATTTAAATCATGAATATAATTCTGTAGATAATAGAATCTTTACCACATTGACAACATGTAATTATAAGGTGTTCAATTTTGACTCAAGAACAAAATATCGACAAAATGACCATTATTAATGTAAATGATTACATAATGTTAATAACAATATAATAAGTGATTTAAATGGAATAAAAAAATAAAAAATGTTCTTAATAAGGTATAAATTAACTTACGTTTATTATTTATAAATAACAAGGAATAAACAAGTCAAGTCAAACACAAGGTAAAGAGTTTCTTATCTCTCTTTTAATTCAGTGAGATTTCCATTGTTTTCAAAAAAAATCATGTGGTATACTGTGTACTAAAATTTGATAAATATTACATTGATTCTATTTATATTCATGTTATTCTGTCAATAATTTTGAGTTTATTAACTTTTGGTCATATGACTCGATTGATTACAACGTGGAAATGGATTTTTATCTCACTTTTTCTTCCCATGAGATTCATGTATATTTGCCACTATTTCCTTTTTTCTGGTGTATGTACTGCTCATTATTTTATAAATTGTGTATTATACATAAATTAATGGGTATTTAAATATTTATTTTTTGATCCTTCCTTCATGGGATGTATGTTTTGTAAGTTACTAAATCAGAAAGGGAACCATTTAACCTAATTTTCATTCCTTTTTTTAATCTTCTAATTTTTAATTATGTCATTCTATAATTATGTGTGGAATCACTATTTAGTTATTTATGTTTTAATATCCAATCGACTTTGATATACTTTTGATACACATAGTCACTCTATTTTTAGATTCAGAAGTCATCGATACTAATATGATAAGTGTAATTTTAACTCAATTTACATTCTTTGAGTTAAAAAACCAAGTCATTGGATTTGTCTTAAAAAGAATATTTTTTAATGTTCTCTGATTGATTTACATTTAATATCCAATAAAATTTATTTTATGTATATTTTTCAAACATTTTTGTGAAATTTATAAATCATTAATCTAAGGATACAATTTTATAATGGATTTCGTCTCAATTAGCATTCCATTGAGACTTCATTGTTGTTATGCACCAATTAACTCTTATATGGTTTAAATACTATCTTTTGGAATATTATATCATGAATCCCACTATTCTCATGATATTATAAAGTTATGATTCAATTTTATTCTTCAATTATTTGTATGTAAGCATCTCTCTTTTGGTTAGAATCTCATTAACTAAAATATCATTTTAAATGTTTTAAAGAATTACTATTATAAATAATTCTTATTAATGTACTTGAATTAAAAATAGATTTATGGATTCATTTATATAATCATTAATTTTTTAAAATTTTAATTCCTTTAAAAGTTTACAAGCGGTATGGTACACTTTTATTCAAAAATAACATTCTTAATTTTTTTATGTGGTTTTGAAAATGGTTTGGTAAATCATTGATTATGTCTATATCTTGAAAATATAGGTTCTGATTACAAAGTGGAAATGTTTTATTTCCATTATTCTTGTTTTAGGTGTTATGAATATGTTATGGTTATTTTGCATTGTTTGCATATAAGGGTTCTTCTATGATAATCCTAGGGAGAGTGAGCCTAAGATAATTTTCCAATGCATTGGGTAACATGACATAAGTAAACGTTAATTATTCTCCTAATAGATTTATGGAATATACTATGATGGGTATTCCAAATGTGACTCCCTTTGTATTTGTGATATCTACAATGTAAGTATGTTATGAATTCTATATGTTGGAAATATGAATTATGATTTATGTGTGTTATTAATAAATCTTAAGATATACCAAGGTATTTTATGATTGAAAATTATAGTTTCTTTGTTTTGTGTTTATTGATTGGATAATGTTTTTACTCATTATTTTATATCCCTAACTGAGCTTTCGTCACGACCTGACCCATACAGGGGCTCGAGCCGAAACTACCCCAATCACGCCTCTATAGGCCAGGGGCTGCTGACTAGCACCAAAGGCACTGAAAACTAGGAGAGGCCTTTTCCTAAGAAACTGTACACACACACACATGCCTAACTCAATGAAAAAGTGTAGAGTAAAGAAAGAAAGTTACAAAACTACTGCAAAAGGGAAACCAACATACATGCCTAGACCTCTAACAACTACGAGTAATGTGCTGAAAAGTAAACTGAACAATAAAAGGGGAAAACATGCATCCAACTATAATGGTGCCACAACCCGTCAATAGGTAAACAATTGTAAATAGCTGGTGAGTCTCACACCAAGAAATCCTCCCTCAACCACTAAACACTTCCTAATCTCATGTGACCTCTATGCTTCTTCGTAGTCTTGATTGACCTGTTCTCTATCTTTAAGGGCACACCATGTGTAGGAATATCCCAACTAGGGGTGAGTATAAATATACTCAGTAGGATGCCCTGAAAGCTCGAGGGAGCAACAAATGAGATAGTATAATGGTGAGTTGTAGACAGATCTAGAACAGTATAAGAGTACAATATAAAGAGTTCATCTCGACCCAAAAAAAGGAAAGAAGTGCACTCATTAAGACAAAGATGTTTTAGATACGGAAATCATGTGTCATACCCTGCACGTCTTAGCCCCTCATAGAGGGAGAGTAACCAAACCCATGGAGTTGTAACAAAAGTAGGGAGTATATATATGCTCAACATGAATCTCAAATAAGTGTGTAATGGGATCTCTATCTCCAACATCAGCCAAAGAGAAGTCGCTAAAAGTTCAAAGGATATCCATCACAGATTCCCAAAAATCTCGCACGACATGCGACCTCGTCACTAAACCATACAACTAGGGGTCCTGCTATAGTAATCACGGAGAAAATTCACTAACTAGACTCATAAAAAGGGCTGAGTCTAAAAGAAGTCATTGGGTAACCCACTGCCCAGCCCATCTAGAGGGTAAAATCTATGGTTAACGGTTAACCCACTACCTAGCCTCACTGGAGGGTAAATCCTAAGAGATCAACAGGTAACCCGCTGCCCAGCCTAGCTGACGGTTAAACCCTAATGTCAACAGGTAACCCACTGCCCAGCCTCGTTAGAGGGTAAACCCTAATGTCAATAGCTATCCTACTACCCTGCCCAGCTATAGGGTAAATCTTAAGAGGTCTTCGGGTAATCCACTTCCCATCCCAGCTAGAGGGTAAATCCCGAAACTGGTCTGATAACTCCACACTGCCCGTGCCACCACTAGGTGTCACTAACACCGCTATCGTGCGTATGTTTGGAGTGCGTCAAAGAAACCTTCGACCAACACCATTTCATGTTTCCACATATAATGATATCTTGAAATAGGCTCTTCTCTCCCAAACGGATTACACCGTTGTAATCCTCACAGAAAAACATGTGAGATATACTATTTACTCACTGTAAACAGGATCCCAATGGAAACATTATTCAACACTGCTTTATACCCATACATTATCTTGTGGGTCCCACAACTCTGTCCCGAAAGAGATCGGGCGAACTGTTCCATCGCGATGCTTGCGGAAAAACATGCCACAAAAACTATTCATATGCCCCAAATAGATGTCTGATGAAAAAGTCACAGTAAGCTGCAGACAGAACCTCCGAAGCACTGGCCTCACCACCTCAACTCCTCTCCGATCTACCCCTCTCGCGCCGACGACACCTGATGCCAAAATCTCATTCTGAACGACTGGCCGCACTGCTCGGCTCCTCCGAGAGCTACCCCGGCTGCCGCACATTGGCCGAATGTTGTTTACACCGCTGCACCACCCCGACCTCCAACCACCATCCATTCCAGGGTCTGGGTTTCCAGCGGCCGCAACCACCCCTCCAATGGCCCGATTCCAAATCCAAAAGCGAATTCAGAGTCCTCAAGGTGAGTCCTTCACAGTGCTTGCCCCTGATTGTCGATCCGACAAGATTTGGTGTGTCCGGAAAATTGGGACAAAAAACACCAAAGAACGAAAATTTAGAACGGGGCTCGTACAATGGCCGTGTTTGTTCAGCCATCACCCAATTCCAAAATTATAGAATTTAAATGAAGAAGAAATTGGAAAAAAATCAATAAATTGACAAATGTGTTAAAATTAATCATAATTCCTACATCGATCTGGTCGTGTGTCATTGCAGACATGTCCACAATGCTCCCGCTACAATCTGCCGAAGTTCCGGCGGAGGTAGATCCTTGATCCAAAGAAGAACCGCGAAGAATACTAAAGAAAGAGAGAGAGAAGGTAAATTAAGGTTTCCCCTAATTCAAATTTCATGAGAATTTATAAACTCCCTATGAAACTCTACCAGCGGAAGAGGATTCTGAAACCACCACGCCAACCTATTTTATATCACGCATAGGCAGGACGCCCAATTTCGAACCCAACAAAAGGCTTCGTATTTCAATAATGATGCTTCTTTCGAATGTTATTTGAAAAGAACACAAATGATAAAAATCAATATGTCATTATTTTAAATTGATGATTTTAACCCTGGGTGAAATCTCTCATAGAAGGCTCGCACCTGCATCTTTTACACCCCGACTAGGGTAAACGACATGCTCCGGAAGCAACAATGCCCTCGAATTTCCAATATGATCTACCATTTAGGAGGAAACCCAACCCCTCTAGGTGCATAGTATAAAAACACATAATATTTTTATAAAATAAATTTCCAGAACATCGTGCCTCAGAATCGCATGTCGTCTTTGCGCCTAGATCTAGAAATATATATTGAAATATTCCAAATTCTAATATGTTAAAAACAATGTCTCTAAATCATTCACTCATTCAAGATTTTCATCCCCGAACAGGAAAACTAGGGAAAAAAACTCAGGATACAGAGCCCACACCTATCTCTCCCACTATTAAGAAAACTTCCACAACACCATGCTGGAACAAAACACGAACTAAAGAGATAGATCATACTGATAAGGTCTGCTACTCTTGAGGACATGCATAGGAATTCGCACGCACCTTATCAGATGCGACACGTGGAAGACTCCATGCACGCACTCCTACCATGGTGATGGTAGGGCCAGACGGCAGGAAACCACTCAATCGCATGCACGATTCCCGAACGGCCCAAAGAAACTCAGGGGACTTCCTTGGCAAAACCTATACTTTCCGCGTCATGACAGAAATCACAATTTGTTCCTCAAACATGGTATCATGATTCCATACTTCATAATACCCATCTGGTGAAACACCCAAGGATATCTGGTCACACAAGTTTCATAGTCAGTGCATCACAACTGGGCTGCTCTACTAAGGGAACCTTCTAAAACACTACAATTTTCCTGAAACATAGACTACCTCAACATAATAGTCCTGTAGAAATTTCAACCATAACGTAATCTCATGTTTAAGTCTCTCTTGGTGAGGGAACACCTGAGAAACTGGTGGTCTGAGTAAACCAAAAAGCGCTATCACAGAAGATAACATCTCCACATTATTTTCGCAAGGACTACCACTATCAGCACCACATAGTGAAACATATAGTTCAGTTTATGGGGTTTCCATCACCTCGACCTATACTTGATAATAGTATCATGATTGATGTTGAGCACACCAGGTAGCAACGAACAGTGCAGGTGAGAAAACTCATCCAACAGCCGGAGGCTAGACACGGAAAGCATGTGGCATACCCCATGTGTCTTTTTCCCTCTTGGATGGAGAGTAATCCCCAAAACAGAAATTCTGCCAAACCCACTAGTGGTACCTCAAGCAAAGGGATGTCAAGAAGAAAATCTCCACTGGAAAATCTATAACCTGCCCTGACACTCCACCATACAACCCTGCCATAAATGCACATGTTAGAGGGACTCATCCAATGCACTTCAATAATATCCACTTTGGGTGGTACTGACCCTCCCTCACAGTTTTGATCACGTCACAAAAACACGTCTTAGTGGGTGGAAGAACCCCTCTTTTCCATTCATTCAAAGAAATGCCGAACAACACCAACACAGGGTTACACCGATGCCCTGTGTCACCATCGGTAAACCCTCAAACAAAGAGTTAGACAAAAAGAGTACATCATACAGTGTGTAACAATTTCTACTTAGAAACATAGAAAAAGACACTTAGAAAACCACTTATCATCTCATGCATTGACAGATTGTAGACATCTATAGAACACAGCTGCCTATGGCCCCATCCTTCAGCTCCCTGAGCCTGACATGGGCCTTCTAGTGGTGGTGGAAGGACCTAGAAATGTCATCCTCCAACCACAGTTCATACCGCTCTTCTGCTAAAAACACCTCAATGGGGACCACATTGTCCTCACCTAGGAGTTCTATGATCACTAAACTGCCTCTATTGTGGCGGTGCATCTTCCAAATATTTGTAAAACTCCTAACATTTGGTTGAGTAGACACATTCCACGTGACCTCATACATCAAAAACATAGCACTAGTCCTCCCAGGGCTGTCTCGGTGCTCTATGATGTCCCCAACCATGTGCCTGAGTCTCATCAAGGTAAGACCTCCAGCGCCGTGGCCCTGCCAATCAACGTCCTTATGCCAGAAATTTCTCTATCAACAGTGCCTGGTCTAGCACCCCGAGATGGGTGAGAATGAACAAGGGAACTATTCTCGCACGAATCTCTTCTACAGAGACCTCACACAAACTTCTGAGATAAGAATCTGCTCTGATAGACCACATCCAAAGAGTACAAAGTAAGGTCTGTGAACCTAGTCGCGTACTCAGCCACTACCATCACTCCCCATTGAAACATCAACAGACCCTGAAAACCATATTATGTGCAAGTAGGAGGGGTATTACTCCTCACGAAACAACTTCATATAAGTCATCCCATGAGAGTACCAATTCATCACACATCTGAGTATCCCTGGCTCTACTAATGCCAAATTGCTTGGGGGAAAAAGACCAGTTGTCAGAGCCACTATTAAACTGTCAGTGCCCGAACTAGCCAGAAGAGGCGAACCACCAAATCTATCCCACCCTATATTGTCTGAGGGTATGGATAACCATTGAACCTCAGTGATATTTGATGCTGTAACTCATGTAGTGCACCCAACTTGCACTCGTCGTCGGCCTTTACTGCTGGTACTATCTACTACAACACAGGTGGAGGTGCTACTGTATGTCCTCCTAGGGAAAGGGTAATTGTATGATGTATCTTGAACTAAGGCCTCCTCTATCACGAGGTCATCGTCACAAACCAAAGATAGTGTCTTGGCTAGCTATCATTACAGTGACATTCTGAATCCGATCATGGAGCACCGTGGTCAAATGGGCATATATATATCAACAACGATGGGGAGCTGACTCAAGAAGGAAAGTCAACGACATACTCCTATATGATGGAAGAACCAAATTACCTGCAACATGTGTCATAGTGTACCATGTTGACAAGCGGGTTACAGGGTCCTAGTGAATGGATAAGTTGGCCGCCGCACAATCACTGCACGCCTTGGCGTGAGATCCGCTCTCAAGACATGTTGACTCTATTTCCCCAAAACTCAACCAATTCTTTTTTTGGGACGTCCGAAAAATGCCCCAAGGAATGAACCACCAAAGATACCACTTTCTCATGACCCGACCCGTACCAGGGCTCAAGCCGCAACTACCCCAATCCCACCTCCATAGGCCAGGGGCTAACGACTAGCACCAAATCCAAAAAAAACTAGTGGAGGCCTTTGCCTAAAAACTGTACACACACAAGAAGATTACTCAATGAAAAAGTGCAGAGAAAAGAAAGAAAGATACAACACTACTACAAAAGGGAATCTAACATACATGCATCGACTTCTAACAAGTACCAGTAAAGTGCTGAAAAGTAGACTGAATAGTAAAAGGGGCAAAACAATCTCCCAAACAAATAGGTGCCACAACCTGGCAATAGGTAAATGAGAGTAAACAGCTAGGGAGTCGCACACCCGAAAATCCTCCCATGACCCATGAACATAGCCCATGCTCATGTGTCCTCTATGCTCCTCTATAGTCTCGATCAACCTGTCTGTCGTCTGCAAGGGCACACCATGTGAGGGAAAATCCCAAGCATGAGTGAGTGTAAATAAACTCATAATATTCCTCAAAAGCTCGATAGAGCTACAATGGAGATACTAAAACAGAGAGAAATAGATAGATCAAGAATAGTGTAAGAGTATAATAGAGAGAGTGCAGCTCAACCCAACCAAAGGAAGGAAGTAGACATGCCCATTCCAAGAGGATCTAGACACGGAAAGCACATGGCATACCTCACGCGTATTCGGATCTCCTAGAAGGAGAGTAACTGAACCCATGGAGTGTGAACAAAAATAGGGTGTATATATATGCTCAACAAGAAACCTGAAAAAGTATGTAAGGGGGTCTCTATATATAAGCTCAGCCCAACAGAAGTTTCCAATAGTTCAAAGGATATCCATCACTGATGCCCAACAATCGCGCACGACAAGCGGCATCATCGCTAAACCGTACAACCAGGGGTCGTGCTCCAGTAATCATGGAGAAAAGTCACTGACTATCCTCATAAAATGGGAATTGTCAAAAATAAGTCGTCACGTAACCCACTTTCCAGAGCACCTATATTGTAAAATAATAGGTTAATGGGTAACCCACTGCCCAGAATCATTGGAGGGTAAATCCTAAGAGGTCAACGGGTAATCAACTGCCCAGCCTCGCTAGAGAGTAAACCCTATGGTCAAAGGGTAAACCACTGCACAACCTTGCTGGAGGGTAAACCCTAAGGTCACCGGGTAACCCACTGCCTCGCCTCACACGAAGGTAAACCCTAAGGTCAATTGGTAACCCACTGTCCAGCCCAGATGGAGGGTAAACCCTAAGAGGCAGTCGGGTAACCCACTACCCATCCTAGAAGGAGGGTAAATCCCGGAACGGGTTTGATAACTCTGCACTGCCCATGCCACCACTGGGTGACACTAACACCTATACCATGCATAAGTTTGGAGTGCATCAATGGAATCTCTGACCAATTCCCTTTCATGATTCCACATTTAATTATATCTTGAAAGAGGCCCCGCTCACCCAAAATGATTAAACCGTTGTAATCCTCATAGAAAAACATGCGAGATTGATTATTTATTCGCTGGAAATGGGCATTCGAAGGAAAAGTTATTCAACACCGATATATGCCCATACATCATATCATGGGGCCCGCACATCGGTCACGAAAGAGGTTGGGTAAACTACGCCATCACGATGAACTCATAAAATCACGCCAAAATGTCTATTCATATGCCCCAAACAGACTTTTGATGAAAAAGTCACAGTACGTTGCACATAGCATAAAAGACAGCCCATGATGCCCACACCTCAACTCTGACTTCAACGCCTGAAACCACCCTATTCGACTTCGTCTCGCTGTTAGGGTCACAATTCCACTTACGATTCCTAAAACAGACACCAGATGCAGAAGCTGCTACTCCCCATGTTATAAGCCAACGAGGCCCTGTGGGGACCACACCATAACCCCAAAACATGTCATGTAGATCGTACCATTGCATTCCTTGCAGATAACCATGAGACATCAGCTATTAATTTTTCATAGATGAACTTATGTATCATAAGTCATGAAAACACAGCATACATCCAAAATCCACCTCATGGGGCCCATGCCTTAGGCCCTAATTTAGGCAGGCGGATTGCATCGCCGCAATCCCCTTTGAAGAACACTATTAAATGAGTACTAAAACACCCCAAACAGGTTTCGGGTTAAAAAGTGGTGTTTCACCGTAAAATGAGTGAACCAGGACCTGTGGTTCCCACAGATTGTCTCCAACCTGAACATGTCGGAATGCATCTCAAAAAGTATCAACAACGACTGGGGTCACGCTGCCACTGACGACACATCAATCGGACATCCCAAATAAGAGTTTGGTCTAATGCAAGAATAATTAATTAATTAAATAATTGTTTAATTATTCCCATTATGTTTTTCAGGCCACAAAGTCACGAAACCAAACCACAAGGGTTACGAACCAACTTTGGATCGACCGTCTCAACCCTAGGGCCACATCGCCTCTAACGTCACATCAAACGGACGTCTGGCTTTTGAATCACGCCCGTCACAACTTTTATAACAATTTAATATTATTAAAGTAAAGTATTTTGTGGCACCCACATTCAGGCACATAACCCAAAAAAAACTGAAACAGCTCTCAAAAAGTCCACCTCGAAGAGACGGACACATAAACGCAGACAGAACATCAATGAGACGTGTCATTTAAGAGTTACGGACCCCCGAACGCAAGGGTGCCCAACTGAGCCGGTTCACCCGGACCGGCCCGGTCCGAACAGCCGGCCTGCAGCCCAGCCGTGGATCTGGCCCGACTCACCGCGGCTAGCTGGTCACAACAAGCTCTAGCAATAGGGGACCCGCCTCAGGTCCGGTTCTCCAAACAGACCGGCCTGTGGCCGGTCTTCTCCGAGTCGTTCCAGTAGGACCCACTATTTGTGGATCCTTGTCTCCTCTTCCCCACAAGGCTCTGACCTTGGGGTTCCCCTTTGACCGTGAAAAACCCAGGGTCGACAGCTCCTTCAGCGCTCCACCTCTTTTCGTTGCATGCTGTGTTTCCCGACACCGCTCTTTCGCTCCCCCGGTCGCCTCTCGCCGCCTGGGCCTGCTGCTCCGCTGTCCACACCAGCCGGTCCTCCGTGCTCTACATAGGCGTCAACCGACGCCGACAACTCTAAAGCCTTGGTCGCTCCGCCTTGGCTCATACCGGAGCTACCCTGGCCACGCTGGCGACACCCGACGCCAGAAGCTCATTTTGAACCAGCAATTGCACTACTCGGCTCCTCTCGACGCTACCATGACTGCCGCACACCGGCCCAATGCTGTTTACGCCACTATTTCAAACAGACCTCTGACCACCGACCTTGTAGGAGTCGAGGATTTCGGTGGCCGCCACCAATGATCCGGTGGCCTGATTCAAAATCAGAAATATGATTCATAATCCTCGGGGAAAGTCCTTCGTAGCGCCTACCCCCGATCATCGATCCGATAAGATTTCACACGTCCGAAAAATTGGGATGAAAAATACCCAAGAATGAAAATTAAGAACGACGCTCGGACGATGGTCATGTTCTTTCGTCCATCTCCCAATTCCAAAACTATAGAATTTAAACGACAAAAAAAATTGTCCAAATCTCATGAAATTGATGAAGGTGCGATAATTAATGAGAATTCTTACCTCGATCTGGCAGTGCGTCGTTGGCGACACATCCACAATGCTCCTGCTTCGAACTGTCGAAGTTCCAGCGGAGATCGCTTGTAATATCCCAAGTAAGTAATGAATAATAGATATGGTTATCTATGTCTATTTATGAATTATATAGTGTTTTAGAGGCTTAAAATTAGAATAAATCCAATCTTAAGCATGGAATACACTAATATTCTTAAAAGATTGTTTTACTGCCTTTTGATGGAAAACAATTTTTAAATCAAACTTTTGACAATTTTATAATCTTTGTTTGTAAAAATAAACATATTCATTATGATTGGGACATTGATATTTACATTGTATTAATTTTTGGTATTTTTCTGACAATGTTCATTTTTTAATGAATCGTGAAAAATACTGCATTTTAAATCAAAAGTGCTTTTTCATCTAATTTAATTATATGGATAGATTATCGTTTTAATTGGATTTAAAGTTTAAATAGAATTTTTTTACCATGTAATCCAATGGTGGTCATTGGGATTAATTTCACATTTGAATTGGGCATAAACAAGTGCCAAACTTTTCATAGATATTGTTTCAAAAAAACCCGCTATTTGTTTTGACAACAGGAATTATTTTTAAATTAATTATTGCAATTTATATGTTTGGAATTTGGAAAAATGGATTACATATTTGGAATCAGAAGTTCCAAATTATTTAATTAAGACTCTTGTTTTTGGACATTATGAATAGTAATGACGGTAATTATCTTTAATTATCTTGATTAATGATTAATTGGGTAGTTAAGGAAAATAAAATAATATCATAATAATAAAAAATGAAACCTAAATGTGTCCTAATGATACTGGATGTCTCATGTCCGACCATGTTATGCCTTGTTCCAATCTTGGGGACCCCATGGAATCACTTTTGTGGGAAAGTGACTTTTTATCTTTTTGTTTTTAAGGAAAGCTAAATATAACAAAGAATGTATCACCTGCGTACAACATTTTTAATTTTGTCTACATAAATGATATTTTGGACTATAAATATTCATTGGAAAGATAAAAATATTTTCTACATCATGATATTTTTTTTATAATTTTTAGACATTAAATAAATTAAATTATTTATGACATCATGATGATGCAGTGATTAACTCATTAATAAAGGATTTAAATAAAATGAAAAGATAATGTTAAAACTATAATATACACTTGTCAAAGACCTATTATTTGAGTATATTTCGAACCCTTATCACTGTATCCTTGAAATACATCAATGTGGGACCTTTAAAATCCGAAACTCATTTGAAAATAAAGTAACCTTTTATACCTTTCCAAGAGTGCCCCTCCTCTCCTCTTATAAAAGGCACCCACCTCTACTTCCATACCCACACCTCTCAAGCATTTGGCTCAGCTAACCCCTACCCATTCCATCTCTACACATCCCTCGCTTCATCATTGAAGCCTAAATGTGGGCATAATTCTTTCCCAGGAAGCCTTTGATCTCAAATCAAAGAGAGTTACCTGATTTAAAGGTAATGTCTTCCCTTGTGTTCTTTTGTTTTATTTTTCTTCTCCAGACCACTAAACTATTTTTATTACCTTTTTTTGTAAAAAAAACAGTATATTAAATATTCTAGGATATTTTTATAAGATGGATTTTAGCTAAACTTTCACACACCTCCGTCTAATGGTTAAAGAACATATTGTTTCTCTGGATGGTGAATTACTGCCTCATGAAATGATGATTGTTCAATATTATTTTAACACCTGCAAAGGTGGCCATTAATATGTCACTATATTTATATATGATATATTATATGTTTATTTATTTTTTTAATATTCAGTATTTTTCATTTATGTAATACCTTTATGGTTTCCATTATGGGTAAATGTGATATCTTCATTTTAGGAAGTGCGGACTACCGCCCCCTCAAAGTGATTTGATTCGTTAATGCCATATGTGGGACATGTAAAGGATGGAATTAATGGTATTACGTATGATATTATAAATAAACTATAATATTCCTTTATATAATTATTATATAATTCCATTGAATACGAAAAAAAAGAATTGAATGTAGCATTCATGCATACGTATGACTTACAGTCTCCATGAATGGTACATTTCATTTCTTATATCCAAATGTTATGTACTATTAAAAGTACATATATATAATGGATATATATGTTATATATTACATATAAATGAAGTATATCATTATGGAATTATAATATATATATCTCTCATTCTGTTTAAACTCCATTAATATGGAAAAAATGAATGTTGCGTTCATGCGTACGTACGGCCTACCGTCTCCATGAACGGTGCTTTTAATTTTTTTATCTATAAATGATATGGAATAGAATAAAATGATTATATAATAGATATATATGATATTTAAAACATAACTAATATTCTGGATATGATGAACCTATAACTACATGGAAAATTCTTTTCCAACAAGTTCAATTTTTACTCATGTACCGAACATCGACAAAAACGTCTGATATGAACTCATTTTATTAACCAATTATTATAACAATATAATATGTGATATGAACTGAATAATAATTTTCAATGGAGGTCCTTAAGAAATTAGAAATTGGCCAAATTTTACTATTCAGGAGATTAAAGAACGATCGAGTCATGTCGGACACGAGGTAAGGGATCCTACACCTCTCTTTCATTTTAAGTACAGTCTTTTATGTCTTTCCTTTTAAGATCATATTTCATATGATTGGGATGTTCTTTTATATTAATCCTACCAAACTTTTTATGTTAATATGATGAGAGACCCTATTTGATCTCATCAATCCATTTTTTGGAAGTTTTAAGTGGTGCCTTTACGCTGCCGAGTTTTCGTAAGGGATTTTTCATCTCACTTTTAGTCTCGTGATATTTATGGTACATTTGCCACTATTTCCTTTGATTGGTGTATGTACGTCCCATTATTATACTCTTTGTGCAATATAACTTCATTTATGGTTATTTACATATTCATTTTATGGCCCTTCTTCAATGGGGTGTACGTTTCGAAAGTTACCCAAGTCGGTAATGGAACCTTTCACCCTCCTATTTTTAAAAGACTTCTTTTGTTAAGTCATTTAATTCATATAATATTATGCTGGGATATGTTCTTATATATCCATATTGATGTAAATTTTATGTCCAAGTGATGAGATACCATTTTTATCTCTCATCAACTCTTTTTCTAAATTTTGAAGTGACGCCGTTAGGCAATCGAATTTTAGCTAGGGAACATCTTAACCCAATTTTGATTCTTTCAGATAAACTATTACTCCTTGAAGATGTCATTCTATGAATATGTGTGAATGTACTTTGATTGTTTTACACTTAATATCCACTTATATTTGGTGTATTCATTTGTCAATCATAATTGTGTAATTGATTTATCTTTAATCCAAGGATACCGTCTTTGTAGGGGAGTTCGTCTCAATCTCCTTTCATTGAGGCATATTTTGTTTTATACACAACCTACTTTTATATGGTGTATAAACCCCTTTGACTTTTACGTTCATCCAAAAGTAATCTTTTTATATGAAGAGTTTTACTAAATGAACAAAGGGAATGTTTTTGTCGTACGTATGCGGTGATGACTTCTCTGCTACCGTGACCATTATTTGAGTTTCAGCTTCCTCTACAAGCCAACCCATTTTTTAAAATGAAAAATATATACCATGTTTTACATTTATTTTATTTTGTTATTGAAAATGGTTTTCATAATGTTTTTTATATCAATGTGTTGTATTGATATCTTGTGATTGAAAAGTGGAAATGTTATGTTTCCTTTATGCATGTTTTATGTGATACAGTTATGTTATGGTTCTTGGGTATTATTATGAAGACGGGTGGTTCCGTGATAAACTAAGGGAGGGTGTGCCCAATATAGCTCTCCAATGCATTGGGTAACGCGAAGGGGTTAAACGTTAAGGTTTCTCCGAAGAGATTTATGGAAGATATTGTGATGGGTATTCCAAACGTAACAAAGAGGGTTACTCCTTACGTAAGAATGTTATGAATGCCTCAAGTTACCTTTAGGGATTATTATTTCTATGATTTATTTATGATTTGATGAGGTATGTTAAAATGCTTATGTTTTATGAGTAAATTATGTTTTTATACATGGACTAATGTTTTTTTTCATACTTTTAAATCCTTTACTGAGATTATTATGCTCATCCCATGTTTTTGAAATGTTTTTGACAGGTCAAGTGAAAGGTGCATGATATATTTCTAGTGTCAAGGAAGTGTCAAGAAAGTATCCATGTTTTATTTTAAATTTTTTTCCGTTGATGGGAAAAAACAAATACTATATTTTATGTAACCACTTTGTTTAAATGTGGAATGTAATTCATGATTTATGATCGAATTCTCTAAAACTCTAAACCTGAAAAGATCCTCAATGTCAATTATTCATTAAATTCAATATTAATTATGGTTTAAGGTCGGGGCCTTATAGTTGGTATCAGAGGGAGGTATAGATAACTTTAGGAGTTAGAATTATATTAAATGATTATCCAAAAATATTTTTTTTGGTCAAATGGAAATAATATAGAATTTGATGACTACCATGTTGCTTTATCTAAGACATGTTTGTTCAGAATGGTTTTCCGTAGAGGAAACAAGGAAGCAGTGCTAGGAAGGCATACAAAAGAAAATAACCTTCCGAATCAGCATCCTGAGATGATCGGAATTGGAAATGAACAGTTTGTTGTAGTAATGGCGCAGTTGACTCAAGCGATAAATGGTGGTGGTATCCATGCATGAGATCAGCCAGATCAACCGCAGAGGAACATGTCAGTGGTGGAACATTTCATGAGGCAACATCCCCCATCATTCAGAGGATCATCTGACCCTGGGCTAGCTGAATGGTGGATTATGTCACTAGAGAAGATTTTCTATGTCTTGGGGTGTTCAGACAATCAAAAGGTTAGACTTTCTATTTACCGTTTGGAGGGTGCGGCAGATCAGTGGTGGACGATGGTTAAAAATATCAGGGATGCTGATGAGGTTGATGCTCTTGACTGAGATGAATTCAAAGGTATATTTCTTGAGAAGTATTTTCCTAAGGGTGTTCGACTTAGGATGGAAAAATTTTTTTTGTAATTGAGGCAAGAGGAAGACTCAATGGCTGCCTATGAAGAAAGTTTCACTCGGTTGGCAAGGTATGCTCAAAATTTTATTCGAGACCGTAATAGTAAAATCAATCATTTTTACTCAGGATTAAAGACAAAATATCGAAGGGAATTGGCTTCTCTTGAGTTTAAATGTTATGAAATGCTTGTTCGATGTGGTGAGAAGGTGGAAATGAAGTTTTCTGATGATCAAGTGTTCTATAACAACCAGCAGATGAAAAGACCGAGGTGGCAAGAGAAAGGAAAGGATTTTTCAAAAAGGTCTGATGGTATGAAAACTAAGTTTCCAGATTTTGATAAATGTCATAAAAGGCATGCTGGGGAATGTCTTCTGAATTCTGGAAAGTGCTATCAATGTGGTAAGATGGGACATAAGGCTTGTGATTGCATTGAAAAAGATCAAGGTGATGGTAAGTCCAAATTTGATTTACAGTTAGTGAAATATTTTAAGTGCAATGAGATGGGTCACTATTCAAATGAGTGTCTGACAAAGGGCTTGAGTGATGGAAATCAGTTAGACTAAAAGCAGAAAGGGGTGGTGATATCCTTTGCAACTACTTCAGCAGATGTCAGGCCATCAAATGAAGTTGTATCAGGTATTTTTTTTTTCAAATTATGCCACTGTGTTGTTTGATTCGGGGTCTACACATTATTTCATCTCTGAAACCTTTTCTAGTAAAATGGGAATACCATATCATGAAATGACTCCTGAACCTGTGGTAAACACACCTGGGGGAAATGTTGAGGCAAAAATAATTTATAAGAATCTTCATATCCTTATCCGTGGAAAGAACCTACTTGAAATCCTAATTGTTTTACCTCTAGTATATTTTTATGTTTTCCTAGGTATGGATTGGCTCTATATATACCATGCTAATGTTGACTGTAGAGCTAATGAAGTTTCTTTTCAGAAAGACATTCAGTTTTTGTACAAGAATTAACCCTTACTGTTGATAACATATCAAGAGGCCGAGAAACGTGTAAAAGTTGGAAATGAATGTTACCTTGCACACATTTTTGAAAAAAAGGGAACTGTTCAGATTAATGATGTGCCAGTGGTAAATGAGTATCCTGATGTTTTTTCGGATGAGTTGCCTAGAATAATACAAGATCGGGAAGTTGAGTTTAATGTTGACTTAGTTCCTGATGCTAATCCAATTTCAAAACCCCCTTATCGAATGACTCAAATTGAACTTTTAGAGTTGAAGGAGCAATTGCAAGATTTATTAGAGAAAGGATTCATTCGACCTAGAACATCACTATGGGGTGCTCCTATTTTATTTGTTAAAAAGAAAGATGGTTCAATGAGTCTTTGAATTGATTATAGAGCCTTGAATAACATAACTGTTATGAAAAAATATCCTTTCCCTCATATCAATGATTTGTTTGATCAGCTCCAGGGAACTCAGTATTTTTCAAAGATTGACTGGAGATCGGGGTACCATCAGCTAAATGTAAAGGAAGAAGATATTCCGAAGACCACGTTCCGTACAAGATATGGACATTATGAATTTGTAGTAATGCCTTTTGGGATAACCAATGCACCTGCTGTATTCATGGACTTAATGAATAGAATTTTCCATGAGTTCTTGGATATGTTTGTGGTGGTTTTCATTGATGATATTTTGGTGTTTTCTAAAAGTAAAGTGGAGAATGAATGGCATTTAAGGGTTATTTTTCAAACCTTAAAAGAAAATAAATTTTATGGGAAATTCAACAAGTGTGAGTTTTGGTTGCAACAAATTTCTTTCCTTGGTCACATTGTTTCTAAATATGGGATAATTGTTGATCCTGCATAAACAAAGTTTGTTGAAGAATGGCCATGACCCACAAATGTAACTGAGATTCGTAGCTTCCTTGGTTTGGCAGGATATTACCGAGGGTTTGTTAGAAATTTTTCAAGGTTATCTAGTCTAATGAATAATCTAACTTGGATGGGTGTTAAGTTTATCTGGACAAAAGAATGTGATGATTGTTTTCAGGAATTGAAAAGAAGATTGGTGAATGCACCAGTTTTAGAACTACCTTCCAGGAATGGTGAGTTTTTTATCTACAGTGATTCTTCATTGATAGGACTTGGTTGTGTCCTAACGAAGAATGCTCGGGTAATTGATTATTCATCACGACAGTTGAAAACTCATGAGGTAAATTACCTTACACATGATTTGGAATTAGCTTCTGTTATTTTCGATTTAAAAATTTGGAGGCATCATTTGTATGGAGTAATGTGGGAGATATATACTGATCACAAAAGTTTAAAGTATATATTCACTTAGAATGAATTGAACATGAGACAGAGGAGATGGCTAGAATTAATCAAGGATTATGATTGTACAATTAATTACCATCCGAGAAAAGAAAATAAAGTGGCTGATGCATTGAGTCAGAAAATTAATTCTTCATTAACATTGTTTTGTTTGGAACATGATCCTTTGGTTAAGGATTTGATGAACTTTAGCATAGAAGTTTTTGGTGCAAGATGTTCTTCTGTTTTGTTTTAGGTATCAGTGAAATCTTCTCTATCAAACAGAATCAAGCAAGCACAGAAGCAAGACAGTGAGTTGCAGAAAAAGGTAGAGCTGGCTCAGAAGGGTAAGTTGCCTGAATTCATCATTGATAATGATTGTGTATTGAGATTTGGGAAGAGATTTTGTGTGCCTTTTGATTCACAGTTGAAGATAGAGTTGTTATGTGAAGCTCATAGTTCTCCGTTTTCAGTTCATCATGGCAGTACTAAGATGTACAGAGATCTGCGGGAATATTAATGGTGGGGTGGAATGAAAAGAGATATTGCTGATTTTACTGTGATGTGTTTGACTTGTCAACAGGTTAAAGCAGAGCGGCAGTTACCGAATGGGATACATTAGCCTTTACCAGTTCCAGAGTGGAAATGGGAAAATATAACCATGGACTTCGTTGTGGGATTACTGAAGACACCTCGATTTAATAATGCAACCTGTGTTATTGTTGATCGGTTGAATAAATCTGCTCATTTATTTTCTATACGAGATACTTTTTCCCTAGATCAACTTTCCCATTTGTATCATAAAGAGATAGTCAGGTTACATGTAGTTCCTCTCTCCATTGTATCTGACCGTGATCCGAGGTTCACTTCTATCTTTTGAAAAGTCCTTCAGAAGTCGTTGGGTTCAGAATTAAATTTTAGTATAGCTTTTCATCCTCAATCAGATGGGCAGTCAGAACAAACAATTCAGACTTTGGAAGATATGCTACATTCTTGTTCGATGGATTATCAAAGAAGTTGGGACCAATATCATTCTTTGGTTGAGTTTTCATAATATAACAGTTTTCATTCCAGTATACAGATGGAACCATTTTAGGCGTTATATGGGAAGCGGTGTCGAACTCCAGCTTTCTGGGATGAAGTGGGTGAAAGCAAGCTGATGGGACCAGAATTGGTGGAAGAGTTGGAAGAAAAAGTTCAGCTAATACAAAAACACATGAGAAAAGCTCAAAGCAGGCAGTTGAGTTATGCGGACAACAGGAGGAAGGATCTCTCTTTTGAGGTAGGTGATCATTTTTTTCTCAAAGTATCACCATGGAAAAGTCTGATACGATTTTGTAATAAAGGAAAGACGGGTCCAAGATTCATTGGGCCATATAAAATTCTGGAGAGAGTTAGATCAGTTTCTTACCGAGTGGCTTTGCCTTCAAGTATATCTCAGGTACACGATGTTTTCAATGTTTCAATGTTAAGGAAGTATATGCCAGATCCATCTCATGTCATGAGTCTAGAGGTAGTTTAGCTGGAAGAGAATCAATCTTATGGGGAAAAAGTAGTCCAGATTTTTGACCACATGGAGAAAGTGTTACGGAATAAGGTGATTCATCAGGTAATGGTTTTGTGAAAAAACCACATGATTGAAGAGGCAACATGGGAATCTGAAGATGCTATGAGGGATAAATACCCCCACTTATTCGATATGTAAATAAATTGTAGGGACGCAATTTTCTAAAGGGGTGAAGGATGTAACATCTCAAGTATGTAATGAATAATATATATGGTTATCTATTTCTATTTATGAATTAGAGTGTTTTAGAGGCTTAAAATGAGAATAAATCCAATCTTAAGCATGGAATACACTAATATTCTTAAAAGTTTGTTTTACTGCCTTTTAATGGAAAACCATTTTTAAATAAAACATTTGACTATTTTATAAGCTCTATTTTTCAAAATAAACATATTCTTTATGATTGGGTCATTGAAATTTACATTGGATAAATTTTTTGTATTTTTCTGACAATGTTCATTTTTTAATGAATCCTGAAAAATAGTGCATTTTACATCAAAACTGCTTTTTAATCTAATATAATTTTATGGTTAGATTATATTTTTAATGGGTTTTAATGTTTAAATAAAATATATTTTTACCATATAATCCAATGGTGGTCCTTGGGATTAATTTCACTTTGGAATTGGGCATAAACAAGTACCAATATTTTTATAGATATTGTTTAAAAAAACACGCTATTTGTTTTGACAATGGGAATTATTTTTAAATTAATTATTGCAATTTATATGTTTGGAATTTGGTAAAATTGATTCCATATTTGGAATCATAATGTCCAAATTATGTAGTTAAGAATCTTTTGTTTTTGGACATTATGAATAGTAACGACGGTAATTATCTTTAATTATCTTGATTAATGAGTAATCGAGTAGTTAAGGAAAATAAAATAATATCATAATAATAAAAAATGACACCGAAATGTGTCCTAATGCTACAGGTTGTCTCATGGCCGACCATGGGATGCCTTGTTCCAATTTTGGGGACCCCATGGAATCACTTTTGTGTGAAGGTGACTTTTTATCATTCTATTTTTAATGAAATTTAAATATAACAAAGAATGTATCACCTGAGTAAAAGATTTTTAATGTTGTCTACATAAATGATATTTTGGACTATAAATATTCATTGGTAAGATAAAAAGATTTCCTAAATCATGATATTTGTTTTATAATTTTTAGACACTAAATAAGTTAAATTATTTATGACATCATGACGATGCAACGATTACCTCATTAATAAAGGATTTAAATAAAATGAAACGATAATGTTATAACTATAACCTAAAAATGTCAAAGACCTATTAGATTAGTATATTTAGAACCCTTATCACCGTATCCTAGAAATACATCCATGTGGGTCCTTTAAAATCAGAAACTCATTTGAAAATAAAGTAACCTTTTATACCTTTCCAAGAGTGCCCCTCCTCTCCTCTTATAAAAGGCCCCCACCTCTACCTCCTTACCCACAACTCTCAAGCCTTTGGATCGGCCAAACCCTGCCCATTTCAACTCTCCACATCCCTCTCTTCATCATTGAAGCCTCACTTTGGGTAGAATCATTTCCAAGGAAGCCTTTGATCTCAAATCAATGAGAGTTACCCGATTTAAAGGTAATGTCTTCCCTTGTGTTCTTTTGTTTTATTTTTCTTCTCCAAACCCCTAAACACTTTTTATTACCTTTTTTTGTAACAAAAAAAGTATCTTAAATATACTAGGATGTTTTTATAATACGTATTTGAGCTACACTTTCACACACCTCCATTTAATAGATAAAGAACATATAGTTTTTGTGGATGGCGAATTAATGCATCATGAAACGATGATTGTTCAATATTATTTTAACACCTTGAAAGGTGGCCATTATGATGTCACTATATTTATATATGATATATAATATGTTTATGTTTTCCTTTATCTTATTTATTTTTCATTTATGGCATACCATTATGGATTCCTTATGGGTAAACGCGATATCTTCATTTTAGGAAGTGCAGACTACCGCCCCCTCAAAGTGATTTGATTCGTTAATTCCATATGTGGGATGTATAAAGGATGGATTTAATGGTATTACATATGATATCGTACTGGAATTATATTATACCTTTATATAATTATTATTTAATTCCATTTAATACAGAAAAAAGAAATGAATGTAGCATTCATGCGTACGTACGACTTACCGTCTCCATGAACGGTACATTTCATTTCATATCTCCAAATGTTATGTACTATTATAAGTACATATATATAATGGATATAAATGTAATATATTAAATATAAATTATTTATTTCATTCTGGAATTATAATATATCTATCTATCAATTTGTTTTAATTCCATTAATATGACAAAAAAAAATGAAAGTAGCATTAATGCGTACGTACGACCTACCGTGTCCATGAACGTTGCTTTTAACTTTTTTATCTCCAATTGCTATGGAATAGTATAAAATCATTATATAATGGATATATATGATATTTAAAACATCAATACTATTATGGATATGATGTACCTATAACTACATGGAAAATTCTTTTCCAACAAGTTCAATTTTTACTCATGTACCGAACATCGACAAAAACGTCTGATATGAACTAACTTTATTTAACAATTATTATAACATTATAATATGTGATATGAAATGAATAATAATCCTTAAACGAGGTACTTAATAAATTATAAATTGACCAAATTTTATTATTCAGGAGATTAAAGAATGATCGAGTCATGTCAGACCCGAGGTAAGGGATCCTACTCATCTCTTTCTTTTTAAGTACACTCTTTTATGAAATTCCTTTTAAGCTCATATTTCTTATTATTGGGATGTTATTTTATATTAATCCTACTTTACATTTTATTTTCATATGATGAGAGACCCTATTTGATCTCATCAATCCATTTTTTGGATGTTTTAAGTGGCGCCGTTAGGCTGTCGAGTTTTCGTAAGGGATTTTTCATCTCACTTTTTTCCCGTGAGATTTATGCTACATTTTCCACCATTTCCTTTGAGTGGTGTATTTACTTCCCATTATTATACTATTTTTGTAATATAATTTCATTTATGGGTATATACATATTCATTTTATGACCCTTCTTCAATGGGGTGAACGTTTCGAAAGTTACCCAAGTCGGTAAGGGAACCTTTCACCCTCCTCTTTTTAAAAGACTTCTTTTGTTATGTATTTTAATTCACATAATATTATGTTTGGATATGTTCTTATATATCCTTATTGATGTAAATTATTTTTCCAAGTGATGAAATACAATTTTTATCTCTCATCAACTCTTTTTCTGAATTTTGATGTGACACCGTGAGGCTGTCGAAGTTTTTCAAGGGAACTTCTTAACCCAATTTTGATTCTTTGGGATAAACTTGTACTCCATGAATATGTCATTCTATGAATATGTGTGAATGTCCTCTGATTGTTTTACACTTAATATCCACTTTTATTTGGTTCATTATTTTTTCACACATAATTATGTAATTGATTTATCCATAATCCAAGGATACCGTCTTTGTATGCGACTTCATCTCAATCTACTTTCATTGAGGCATACGTTGTATTATACACAACCTACTTTTATACGGTGTATAAAAACCTTTGACTTTTACGTTTATCCAAAATTAATATTTTTATATGAAGAGTTTTACTAAATGACAAAAGGGAATGTTTTTGTCGTATGTTTGCGGCGACAACGGCTTCTCCGCCGCCGTGACCATTATTTGAGTTTCAGCTTCCTCTACAAGCCAAAATTTTTTTTAAAATGAATAATATATACCATGTTTTACTTTTATTTTATTTTGGTATTGAAAATGGTTTTCATAAAGTTTTTATATCAATGTGTTGTATTGATATCTTGTGATTGAAAAGTGGAAATGTTATGTTTCCTTTATGCATGTTTTATGTGATACAGTTATGTTATGGTTCTTGGGCATTATTATGAAGATGGGTGGTTCTGTGATAAACTAAGGGTGGGTGTGCCCAATATAGCTCTCCAATGCATTGGGTAATGCCAAGGGGTTAAACGTTAAAGTTTTTCCGAAGAGATTTAGGGAATATACTGTGATGGGTATTCCAAACGTAACCAAGAGGGTTACTCCCTACATAAGAATGTTATGAATGCCTCAAGTTACCTTTAGGCATTATTATTTCTATGATTTATTCATGATTTGACGAGGTATGTTAAAAGTCTTATGTTTTATGAGTAAATTATGTTTTCATACATGGATTAATGTTTTCTTTTCATACTTTTATATCCCTTACTGAGATTTTTATGCTCATCCCATGTTTTTGAAATGTTTTTCATAGGTCAAGGGAAATGTGCATGTTATTTTGATAGTGTCAAGGATGTGTCAAGAGAGAATCGATGATTTATTTTAAATATGTTTTCATTTATGGGAAAAAAATGAATACTATCTTTTATGTAACCACTTTCTTTAAATGTGGAATGTAATTCATGATTTATGATCTAAATCTCTAAAACTCTAAACCTGAAAAGATCCTCAATGTGAATTATTCATTTAATTCAATATTAAGTAAGGTTTAAGGTCGGGGCCTTATATCGCTCCTCGATCGGACGAGGAATAGTGATGAATGTCAAAGAACAAGACAGAGATAGAGATAGAGATGGAGTGAAGGGAAATTAGGTTTTTCCCCAAATTCCTCCTTTAAGCAAATTTATTAACTCCCTTTGAAACTCTGCTGGCGGGTGAGGATTCTGAAACCACCGTGCCCACCTATTTTATATCAGGCCGAGGAAAAACACCCCATTTCAAACCCAACTGATGTCTCGGACTTCCATTTTGAGGCTTCGTTTAAAATTTATTTGAAAAGAATACCAGGGATAAAAACCACTAAGTCGTTATTTTAAAATGATGATTTTACCGTAGGGTGACATCTTTCATAGCCGGCCCATGCCCACATATTTTACCCCCCACCTAGGGTAAAAAGAATTCTCCATACGCAACCATTCCCTCAGATGTCCGATCTGTACTACTATTAGGAGGAAACACAACCCTACCATGTTCATAGTATAAAAACATGTAATATTTTTAATAAATCAATTTCGGGCACACCAGGCCTTAGAATCGCACACCGTCTTCACTCCTAGCTATGGAATTATATGTAAAAATATTACAAAGTCTTACAGGGTAACAACTAGGTCTCTATAGCTTTTTATTCTCATCCCATGTTTGATAAATATTTTCCATAGGAATTAAAGATGAATAAGGGTCATGGATGTGATCAGGAAAAAGTCATGCTGTCTAAATAATGGACGTAGACATGTTTTTTTTTATATTTTGTAAAAAATTGATAATGATTAGTAGTGTCTACCTTTAATATTCAATTTGATTTTTCATAGTTATGGCCTAATTCTCTTAAAATCTAAACCTGGAATGATCATCAAGGTAAAATCTTGACTTCACAGAAGATTACGTATTGTTTAAGGCCGAGTTATTATAAAAACTACGTTGCCTTTATGGATCCAACCTTAATTGGAAATATAAACCTTATCTAAATCACGACTCGATTTAAATTTTCAAAATAGATGAGATAAATTCTTCCTTTTTCTTACATATTATTTTCCATTGTATGGGATTCCCCAATCAATTATTTCCCAATGAATTTTTTAATTGTGGTGTCGACTATGGATCACATTTTTCCTAGAGTTCACTCTACTACATGCACACCTCCAATTTTTAAACAACTTGTATGTTTCGAAATATATTTTATATAAGGTATTTTCTACATTTTTTCTTTTGGGGAATTGACTTAATTCCTCCCATTATACATTCCATGTTATAGAATGTGATCTATATGTTTCAAATGGAGCTTTCATAGGTGTTGGTTGTTGTTATTCTATGGCGGCATCTTCATGGGGTTGTAATCATTGGGGGAGAGGTGATCATGGTCTATTCTGTTGGCCCATTCACATGTAAACAATGAAAATAATCCTTGTGAGTTAGGGGAATCATGGATTATATATTATTATTTTCTTGAAGTCGTAGAGTTTTTATATTTTATCTCATTAGATCACAATTTGATGGCCATAAAACAAATTTGAAATGAATTAATTAATTTGTATCAATTTACTAGTGATGATATTTCCTCTTGAAACAATACAGAGTGTGACATCTATTCTTTTTTTATAAGTTAATTATAAATTTAAAATTTTATAGAATTTATATTTGAAATTAATTTATAATTAATTTTCCAATGATGAAAATGAATGTTTAATTAAAATGGTTGTTTTTATTGTGCTCTAATGAAAATTAAATGGATGTAGTAATATGTGTTGAAATGAATTGGATAATTAAATAAGGACTAAAAAATTAGTTGTATTATAAGGATAATTTATTTTAGTGTTTAGAGTTCCCCCCTTCATTATAATGTTCAACAACCTTTTGATTTAGAGTTGTGAGTTGTCGTTGTCCGTGATAGTTGAATGCCCAGTTTAAGGCCAAGAGACCAGTTTCTATGTTATTTTTTTCTCACTTATTATGTCACAGTGTGATCATGGGATGGCTAATCCTAGATGAGAATTATGGTATGCCGGGTTGGGGAGTCCCAGTGGATGTGGTGGTGGTAGATAATTCCTAAGGTGGTGGGATGGATTCATGTATGAGTATGGGTGTTAGGGATGACACCAGGGATGATGGAACTAATTGAATATTGGTTTACCTAATAATATAAAGGTTTATTTTGTTGAATATGATGTTTGTTTATATGGTTTAATTTCCCCACTACATGAGTAAGATGATCATTCTTACAAACCTTCCAAAATTGGTGAATATGCATGGGGTCTACCACATGATTCCCGTAATTAGATTCTCATGGATAGATTCGTATATACTCCTACAGTAGGTGGAAAAGATAAAATGATTAGTCCATATACTAACCATGTTGAGCCCCTTGATTTTGGTAGTCTAATATGTTTTCGTAGAATACCTAGAATTATAGAAAAGTGATAATTCTGATAATAAACGTTTGAATAAATGATGTTGAACTCATGGGGTTCGATCTAGCAGGGATGAAATTTTAAGGTTATACATTTGAGGAAACATGTACATGGTTTGGTTATCCCTGGATGGCTTGGAAAATTTTTTCCATGAAGATATATTGTTATGTAGAAATGTTAATTTTTAATTAATGGTTAAAGAATTAGATAACATAACGGGTAACTGATAAAAAGAGATAAGTAATTTAATAAATATCATTAAATGGTTTTGTGCATATATGGTATTTATTCACAGTAGAGGTGGTTGTGAGTCTATGATAAGTTAGATGAATCTGAGTTTGAGACTACGTATTGTCCATAGTGTGTTTGTAGGATATATTATATCATGTAAATTTTTGGTTTCTATATGCTATCCCACCTTATAAGTTTGGGTGACTAACACCCCATGGACTCTAGACCATAGGGGGTGTTTTCCCCATTATCTGGATGGGATGATGGATAGATGACTTCACCATTTGGTCTAACTCTCTTCTTTTGGTATTTACTTGGGTTAGTATACATGATGGTTAATTTTCCCCATACATGTGTTCAGAGGTCAGCAATGTCTTATAGTTATTTCAGACACATATATAATCTATATATATATTCATATACTCTAATCAATGTATAAAATGTAGAGGCTATGATGACAAGAGTATCCTTACTCATCGTATAAACTATAATGGATTGAGGTATTATACATGTTGTTTGATACATCTTTTGTATGTTGTGGTGGCTCTAAAAAACTAAATGGTTACTTCATGGCGTGTGGATGGTGTACTTATTCTCCCAAGTGAATTTTGGAAATTTTTTCTGTTTCTTTTTGTGTATGATGTGGTGCTCACACATGTGTTTTCGGGACATCATTTTGGAGACAGATTATAAGGTTGAACGATGTTGTAAAAAAGTGGAAAACCAGTGGGGATATTGTATAGGGGTACCCTTGATGTTCTTTGTTATATAATATATTCATATATTCTATACATGGAGATATTATCCTTGGATAAGAAAGGAATATATAATATATATTTACGTGATGAGTTAGTTTGACAAGTTGTTCATTGTTCATTAACAAGCTTTCATTACTTTCGTATGAGAGGATCTAGGGAGGATTCAACTAAGTAAACTATTATACACACCATTTGTGATATAATTTTTTTTTAATTTCACACAGAGTATATTAGAGATAATTCTTGTTACTACTAGCTTACAGGTTTTGGATGAGCTTTTTAGGATTCATGGTCACATCCGATTTACATTATTTTTGTAATTGATGGTTTCCCTTTCAGTTTTAGTAGTCATTTCATGAAATTGCATATGTGTAATTGGGTATCTTTTAAATTGTGTTTTGAGCTAGGGTGGGTTGGTTTGTGTCTTATTTCTCTATTTTTCATGTGTTCTCTTAGAGGGTAACACATCCCATTTGTGTTTTTATTATTCCCTCACAGCTAGTCTCCAACTCAGGACCAATTGGAGGCGTGATTGGCGGTCATTATCGCTCTTATCCCTTTTTCAAAAAATGAGGTGTACAGATAGTGGGGATGGTTCATCATATTATGGATATAGTTTCATGTCAACAAGGTTAGGTTTCAATGATGTTTCACATGAATAAGGTTATGGGTGGACCTTGTTTCATTAGTATAAGATTGTGAATAGACATAAAATTAATGTCAATATATTTATGTGAGTCCCTGATTTAATTTTTTTTAATTAAAGACTAAACAATCATCTATTTATACATGTAAAAAATGTTAAAATATAATTTTTTACAACATTTTCACATTAATGGAATGTTTTCACATATGTAGTTGGTTTTATTCTTTTATGAATCTTGTTTTATATGCCTGTATGCTTTAATCCATGACTACGAATTATGATCTATGGAATGAATATATGGTTTTCAATGTTATCAAAATGTTATCATACCCTCATTCTCATGTGATGACCTAGTTATCATTTTTATCACCCATGTTTTCCCTTACTAAGAATATGATATCATTATTTTTATATTTCGATTCACCGGGTTTTGAAGATCTTTTTATTATTGGAAATGTATATAATGATTACTAAATGTTGAACATCATTGAGAGAGATGTTATTGATAATTCATGAATTATAAAAACTTTGTATATTTTATCTAAAATACATATCATTTATATACTTTGGGTTTTTATTTTTAAATTTATTCAATATTCATCTAAAAATAAATAGTACATATGTATCAAAATAATTTCTCACAATATTTTATATCATATATTATTTCAGTAAATTTATAAAAATAATAGTTAATAAAAGTATTGAGAACCCTCAGGATATTTTATAGAATTGGAAAATGTATGTGCAATTGTGTTAATGATATATTGATTTGTATCATAAAAATTACATCTATGTTTGGATACTACTTGTTTATGTGTCCATGGAAGGTTTTACCAATGGGTAGTGACTACAAAAAGGTATTATTTGGTATTTAAATGATCATTTCTAAGTGCATGTCAATGGTCCGTGTTACGAATATAGTCTGACACTCCCTAGGGATATGTTTTGATATTAAAACACCCATTATGAAGAATCATGAAAGATTTTAAAAGGATATGTTGATGAATGACCAAGGTTAAACATAAGTCATCATGATTTAGACAATCAATAAATGGTATTTCATGATTTTAATGTTTTTCATTATGGTTATTATTACTCAAAATAGGATTTTCTAGTTTATTCAGTTACTATAAACTAAGTAAGTCATATGAAAAATGAACATATAGGGAGTTCAATTATCATTATCATGATATTATAAATGGATTATAATATTTGATGAATTATTTTGTGGTTATTATAACACATTTTTATTCATGTTATATTAAATAACATAAGTCATGATGAATATACAAATATACCATGGATTGAGAAATATGAAATTGAATCTTCTATTTGAAAATACCCACCCTCTATCCATGTGACATAAGATTCAATGGTTTTTGAGAAATTTATCAATATTATGGAAAATATATTTTTTGTTATCAAGTGATAATGCCAATATATAGATATCCATTCCATTTATCATTTTGAAGTTGAATCAGATTTGTGGTTGAATATTATTAAGAATACATGTTAATGGTATTAATTTCACTCAATTAAATGTGAATAGTATATAATATAAATTGTTATTATGTAATTCCTTTTAATTTTACCAACAACATTATAGAAATAAATCCTTTAGATAAGGATGACAGATGATAAATCCATTTCAATATATGTGGAAATATAAAAATAAATTCATTGTATTAAATGTGATTAATCATCATCCTAGATAGAAAAAAGGATAAATTCATTTTATTTTTCATACCATGTAAATGAATATAATTATACATAAGGGGTTATTGACTCTATGAGGAAATAATATAATGAGAACTCAGTGATGTAATGAAAGATGTAATTTTTCATAATTTTCGTTATATGAAAGAAATAAAGAGTTTCATTCAATGTCCAATGGAATGTCAGTTAGAGGGAAGAAGACATTTTGGCCTCAGACATGGAAAAAATATTGAAAGGATAACTCATTTGAATATATGAATGGAATAAGAATATGGCCACTGTAGTTGATATTATTCCATTTAGAAAATTCTATCAAAGTAATTTGAATACTACTATTATTAATATCAATTAGAAGATGGCTAAACACAATATCCCAACCACGTTTTACTGATATCGTTTTAATGTGTTTTGAATTATGAAAATTAATCACCTAATACAAGGGATACAAAGGATAATATAACAAAAAAACCTCAAACAAAAAAGGAATAATTTATGTTAATGTAATGTAAATTAGTTATGTAACCAATGATAATCAAGGAACACTTTTCCTCTTGTGAATATTTTTGTAATTACATGTTATACGTTTATTAAGGATCCCCATAAAAATATTATGGTTCACTATATATTTGAATTAGAGGTTATTTTTATCATTTATTATCATTATATATATAGATTTGGGAATAGTCATATTACATTTCATATTTTGAATAAACCTATAATTTTATCTAATTACATGGCTGAATCCATGCAAAAAATAGAAATATTTTTTATATGATTGGATCATATTTATCCAATGATGGGTGAATTTTATTTTGTAATCATACATAATTTTTTAATGATTTAATTTTCGATATTATTACTGTATACACTTATTTATATGATTATTTACCAAGGAAAAAAATATCATGATAATTGTTATATTGATCATGTAAGGATGTGAGATAAATTTATTTCAATATTTTTTTTTAATTTTTTCTAGATATATTTTGTTGAAGAATTATTTTAAAATACTTATGGAATGTGTTATATTGATCTATGGCTGTTATTGTTGATCTTTTAAAATGCAATTATTAATATTTATCAAGATTGTATTAATTGTTCTATCTATTTTTTGGGACATACCTAAATAAATGAATATTTATTTACATCCAACTCTATCACTTACTATCCAATAAAATATAAATTTAGTACATCATTCAAGAAAAACTAATATTAATAATTTTTTTTCATGGAGTAATATTTGATTTTGAAATTGATTGATGCACACACCATCAATAATATTAAACTTTTAAAATGGAATGAAATAGAAAAATATTTTCTCATGAAGCATCATCAATATTAGGATAATGTCCATGAAAAATATTTGTTTCAAAATAACATTCAATTTTGATTAAATGGATTCATTTTTCCCAACTCATGGATTATAGTTTTCTGATGGTTAAGTATCTCACCATAATTTACATTTTTATTAGCAATGATATTTGGATGTTTATATTATTCAATGTTTATATTCTTACTTCCCACTAATGTTATCCTTTTTGGAAGCATAACTATGTTTTATTCTAGAAAACCTTATTATACTATTTTCTTGGTTTAAATTAATTATTTTATTAAACACATTTAATATATTGGTCTTCCATAAAAAAATTTCAAATGTCCATGGTTTTATAACAAAAAAATATTTATTTTAGAGAAAAAAATTTATTAATTGGGGGTGGGTAAATTTTTTATATATTATGAATTATTTTCATTTATATAATTTTTATTTTTTAGATTACTTTCATTACGTGAAAAACTGTGTTAAAATTAAAAGTGATATTACATTAAAAGATAATTCTTTAATGTTAATGTTATAAACTAGACACATACATAGTAATAATGAACATTCCAACCAATATTACGAAAAATATATGGTTTACACAGGAATGAAATATATTAATTTTATATAATTTGATTATAAATGAAAATAAAACTCATTTAAGTATAACAGAAATGTTTTTTAAAAAATAACTATGCACAATATTTTTGTTTATCACAAATATTAAAATTCATATTTATTGATAGTTTACATTTTTGTAATTAATATGTTATATTTTATCAAAAAAATTTATCTGTTGGAACTATGTTTCTATGAATTACTTAATAATATATATAGTTTTATCCATAAAAAATATTTGTATCTAAAGGATGTTTCATATATTTCTGTGCACTTGATTCAAAAATATTTCTCTCATATTTGGAAACATTATTTTACCATATAAATTTAATTATTTAACTAAACATGTAAAAATCATCCTAGAGATAATTTTTTTATAATTTTTTGAAAGGATTAAATTTTACATCAATATAGATAAGATTTAATTCTATTAAAAATAGCTTTTAATTTTACTTATTTCCAATTTTAAAACATGTTTTAAAATGTAATAAATTGAAATTAGGTTAGATATATTTATTTCAATATAATTTGGATCATTTTAATAATCATTGTTTTCAATTTTAATATATTTTTTAGAAATTTGTAATTTTTTTATTTGGAAAATCATTTCACCATCATGTCTACCATGTTTAATTAATAATTAAATTCTACCACTTATATGATATTAATTTAAAAAATATATATCACATTTGTAAAAAAAATTAATAATAATATATAATTTTAGAAAATTTTATTTTTGAAATAATGAATAATAATAATAGTACAAAATAATTGCTATGGTTTATTGAAAAACAAGTTTATTTATTGTTAATATTAATTGAAATGAGAAAAAATGAATTTTTTTTCTAATTACTAGGTATTTTTTATATTTTGTCCTTATATATTATATGGTTCTATAATTTAAAATTTTGGATCCATGAGGAAAGGTTAATATGATGATATATATATTTATGTTAAAAATTAAACTTTTGTCATCTTCCCTATTTATAAATGGGAACCCACTCTCTTCTTCTATTAATACTTCTAATGAATTTTTATTAAGGTAAGACCATAAAATATATTCTACAAATCACCCCTAATGTTCTATAGGAAATTTATTTTCTTGTAAAATCCTCAAAAAAAAATTTCCAACCTATTAGTGTTTTCCATAAATAGTCACAATGTTCTAAACTAATAATGTCTATTTTATTTATTATTATAAAACTATAAAAACATGACCAAATATTCTGAAATAATAAGAAAAATTTTCTCTCAGATAATTATATACATTTATATTAATGTAACACACTCTATCCATATCCATATACATCAAATTATAAATGAAACCATTGATCATGTGTGTGGATGACTACTGCATCATGAATCAATATAATATTTTCCCACCTACTCATATCACGAGTGGATAAAATGACCAAATTAATGTAAATAAATAAATAAATAGATAAATTATATTAATGGTATAATTATCATTTTATAAATATAATAAGACTTATACAATACTACCATCCAATCTAATGGGAAACAATAATGTTTCTTAGGTATACATGTGGATTATCTCTTCCATAATGTTATTTGATATGTTTTTCAATTTTTTTTAAGATAGATTGCATTAATGATTTATTAATAAATATATGTTTTATATATTATATAAAAAATGATATTAAATTTTGACTTATAGAAATCATTATTTGTTTGCATCTGATGGAAAATGGAAACAATGTTCATCAAAATGCATGCATTATTATCTCCATGATTAGATTAATTCATTTTTCCATATCAAAATTTTATAAATGAATATAAACATGTAAATAATGAGTAAATTTTATATTAGATGATGGTTAAAATTATATAAATCATATATCCATAATCATATAACATGGAACAAAACTAGAAAAACTGAATATACATGTACAGAAAAAATATTAATCACCACGAAAAGTGATTTTAATAAATATTATCTAATGAAATGGTGGTAAAAGGATACAAGTAAATAATATATAATATGATATATAAATATGTGTATGTTAGTGTGATCGTTTTTATAAAAATTGTTATAATAACACTACAGTTAGTATACAAATGGTTTGATTATCTATGAAGAATGTCGAGACATAAGGAAATAGATTATCCTATCACTTTTATCATTGCGAGGCATTTTACATATTAACAATTGTTTCATTTTTATGGGGTATATTTTCCACCTGAATATTATTTACTAATTCTATTATAATTTTTATTGTGATTTAGATATCTATATAGGATTCTTTATTTATTTGGACTTTTATTAAAAAGATACATAATTGATAAGGGTTTTATAATAAAATGATATTGTTTATTACAATTTTATTTGATCATGCTCATGATAATGAAATAATATTATCTAATCCTCATTGAAAAAATTAATTTTAATATCCACTTTGTATTCATATATTGTACATTATTTTTATTAATTTTAGTCCTTTTATATTCTAGTGAGAATAAAAATTTACTACACATTAAAATTAATTTCCCTCATCAGCCTGAAACCCTTTTTCATCCTTGTACATGATTTCTAAAAATTATTTCAACATAATTTTTAATAATATAATATTATTTCGTAAAATTATATTTACTGGTCATAAAATCATCAAATAATTAATTGAAAATAATTATCTTTATACTCAAAAATTGTGCTTTTTATATTCTAAAAAAATTCGAATGGACTATATTTTAAAATTTAAAACATGAGTACTTTTTTCCTTCCGTCATGATCATTCAAGGATTTAATTCATATATTAATAATTTAAATGATTATTCCTTAATTATTTATTCCCATTAATATTAAAGAATATTCTTTGGTTAAAAAGAAGTCATTTCAATTTTTAAGGGATATTTTCATGATGGATATTTTAATGTAATTTTATTTAATTATAAATTATTAGTGAATAAAACCAAGAATGATTATTTGGTTTTACTATGTATATATTCCTATGATATAATACATAATATTTATTTTTGTGTTTTATGGTTATGATGATGAAATGTTTTTGATAGCATTATATTTTTCATGGGTTAAGCTAATATGGATTAGTAAAATATTTATTAAATTATGTTTCTATTTGGTGAGTTATGATATAATAATATGATTAATCATTAATGTGTTTCTAGTACACGTTCGAATTGTATAACTTATTTGATTCATGGCACTGCAATTATATATCCCTCCCAAGAATTGGATTAGGATATATAACTAATTGGTTAATTATATTATCATTAAACATGATTTTATATAATAAGTAATGTTTTTAGCCTTGGATTAATATTTAAAATGATCTCTTTGGACCTATTTATACGTCTATATGATTTTGTGTGGACTTAATTTCAGGTCTATATAGTGACGTTTAAACATTATTTCATGTAAAAATGTTTCTAGATTGAGATGGATTCACTTAAATAACATATACCATGATTTCACATCCATAATTTATATATAAAGTAATTTTTTATTTCCTTAACAAAACATGTGATCATGTTTTTGTATATACATGTTCAAAATTATGTAATCAAATAGTTTAAAAAAATTAATATTTAAATGTTTTATTATGGATCATGGTCATTTGATTACATAATTATTTATATTTTAATAACATTCAAGATTTATGGCGTGACTAATTAATGTTCTTATAAAACCGTTCACATGTTATGATTATGTTTCCAATGATATTAATCTTGTGTTCATGTAGTCATCATCAGAGTAAAATATTTCTGATTATTATGAGATGTTAAATTTTAAAATTCAATTTCCAATTTCAATTATATATTGTAATGTATGTTTTATGATATGACATAATTTATTATAATATGACCGTAATGAAAAATATTGTTATACGTGGAACTGGAAATAATGTCAAAAAATCATTCATTTTTATATATTTATCCGAGGATTATCACCATACTTAGTAATTTGGAATAAATTGTAATATACCTAGATTTTCAAAGGATATTATATGTGATTAAATGGACTAATAAAATACTAAGTGACCATTAAATCATATTTTTTAAAAATAATTTTTCCACTTCTCTGATTTGAATTTTAAAAAACAGACATACATGGTTACGATTAGTAAGTTATTTTTAGTCTAATGAGATCAACATAATCATTGGGGGATCGTAACATATGCTTTTTAATAGTAATGTATCATTATGAATAGTAATGTACCCTTATGAATAGTGAATCATCCAAATGAGTAGTAAAAACACCAATGAATGTATAAATAAAATCGAGGCATCATATAAATAAGAATATGATTATAGTATAAGTCTTGGTGGTTATTCATGTGATAAATATTTTATTATAATTTTATGATAAATTTAAAATTTTAAATGAAAATAAATTTCATTAAATATAATGATAAATTATTATTTTATTGTATTATTATTATATGATAATTGTGTGGGACCTTTATTAATTATCAGATGTGTTACAAAATCAGATATTATTTTAAAATAGTTATTTTTCAAATAAAAATTGATTTTATTTTAAAAATGAATTCTGTATATTTAGAAAATCACCCTGATAAGAATGAGTTAATTTTATAATTCAACACTTAAAAAACTGTTTGGGGTGAAATTTAGTTATTTTTTTAAAATACATGATTTTTTTAAAATAGTAAAATACAATAATTTACTATAACTACTATATTAAAGAATTTTTGTATCATGCATGAGTCATGTATGATTTAAATGAAGATTGGTTTGAACTCAAATGATAAGGTTACTATTTTAAGAATTTAATCAGTAGTATTCATACTCTGGAAGAGAAATATTAAACTAATTATTAAAATAATAGGGAACCCCTTATCTCCTCCCCTATATGTACCACCCCTCATTACCTCATCTCCTCACACCTATCTAGAAATGTTCCAAGTCCAAATTATAAAAAAATATCTCCTTAAGACCCTCTCCCATATCCAAGAGCTCATGGTCTCATTAAAATACCAAAACCTCTCCCATAAAGAGGCTACCAGGGAAGATATATTCAAGTGTTAAATTCCTTTTTTCTTTTCATTTATTTTTTTATCATATTACATTGTTTTTATATATATATTCTACACACCTTATCTAAATGTTGTGATAAATCTATCACCTTCTATTTATTGTAATTGTTTTTATGATAATGGAATAATTCATCATAATCTTTCCTTTTCCCTCTATTTATAATAAAAATGAAAATTCCATCTAAGATGTGTTAAATCATAACATTCATAGATGACCAATTTTTAATTTCATTTACCATATTGAATTCAAGTAAAGAAAAAAATTTACTTCTTGAACAATAATAAAATAAAAATATTATTTATAATTTTAAAATATTTAATTTTTATACACATTACATTAATTGATATAGAATAATGTGTTTGTTGTGATAAAAAACCAATTAACCAAAATGGTTATCATTGCAGTTTCTATAATAATTAATCATCAGCCATATCAAAAATGAATATTATAAAAATATAATAATCATGATGATCACTAATAAAATATAAATCCAATTCTACAAAACCATTCTCAACTTACATATTTATTCTTACATGTATATAAGTAAACCATTCATGAAATCCATTGTAAAAAAAGCTCCAAAAACATTAAAATTTGGCCTCTTAACGGACCAAAAAGGTAATGAATATACATAATACAGTTATAATTAATCAGATACATTTATAAGTGTTTTTTTAAATATTAATAAATTAATTTAATATGGTTAACCATGACATTAAGATCAACTAGATAACACCATTGTACTTATGCTAAGAAATTATACCAAATCCTCCATTATTTTATTTTGCTGTTCTATCATCATTTTTACCAAAATAAAGTTATCTATTATTTTTATACTTATCATTAAAATTATATGTATATTATAAAATCCGAAGTATGATAATCCATTTACTATTATATATATATATAGATATTTAAATGATTCCCCTGCAATTTGTCCTGATAAGCAATCCCATTTAAGAGAACAATCCAAATTGTTACCCATTTTTGTATAGAAAATATAATCTATTTCCTAGACCCCATTATTTTAATAAATCTTTTCTTTTTATTAGTAAACCCTACTTGTTTAACATGTGGTTTTAAATAAATTACTATTCCCTTTTATATTATAAAATATCCTTAGTGTTTATTGTAAAACCACACTATAATTCTTTAGTGATAACATTTATTAAATACTATTATTTAAGGTTTTCACTTATGGTGGACATAACATACCATTATATATATTCCTATTTTCCTTTATAAATATCAATTTATGTTTTAATTCCTTTCATTCATTGACACAAGTTTGATACATAAATTCATTATCATATATGTTAGGATTATGATACCCATTTCATTCAATAGGTATACTTATATTTATATATGATTGATTATATATGCCACAATATTTTGAAAAAATATTCATCAACATATTAATACGGGTGTTCCTATATATTACTCCAATGCATTGGGTAATGTTTAATATCATAAGATGTTATGTGCAATAGTTGTGGACGATAGTCTTGACTCATGATCAAGGTGAAACAGTCTTGGAAACTTGCCTTGACTCGTGCTCCACAATGTGAAAAGACCCTTGAATCATGCTAAAGTAATGTTTAATGATTATTCAACATTATTATGATTCCGTTATTATATAATAACATAATTTATATATTATTATTCTTTATATTCAATCATGTTCCTTGTAATATTTTTTTTCTTGACATCTAACCCTTCTGCTGGGATTTATTATTATGATTATTCCCTTATAATGAATTTTATGAGAATACTATGTTTTATAAATGTTTTCATAATATTATTTATATGTTTAAAATAATTTTATTGGTGACTATATAGATGAATATTATTAGTTATTTTGTAGTTATATTATAAACTCCAGTTTATTGCATGGTTTCTCTAATACTGCAAAACCATGACTTGAAATGGTCTGAAATTGTATAATGAACAGTATATATTTTGGTTATCCTCTATAAAAAAATAATCTTCACGTTTTAGTGTTGATTCTGGATGTGCAGGTTGAAGGTATTATAGTTGGTTTAAGAGAAATAGTTTAGAAAACAATAGAGAATATACATTTAAGATTTTCATTGAAAATTTTTAGCATTATAATTTTCAATTGAAAATTGATTTAAAAAAGTACACATAAGAAAAGTGGTTTTCATAATTATTGATATGTAAATTCATAATTATATGTTCAATTATTGAATTTGCGATGGTGTAATTCATTTAAGGGGTAGAATGTTATATCCTGATATTTTACAAGGAAACAATATATTCTTAAATGGACTAAAAAAATATAATGTAAGAATAATAGCCAGGTATTTAAACATAATCTTTCATCCTTTGGGATTTGAATTTTGAAAAATGAACATACACGGTTGTTCTTAGTGAGTTATTTGGAGTTTGATAGAATAAAATTATATTTTGGTGAATAATAAATTACCATAATAAATTGTAATGTATCTTTATGAATAATATAATACCTTTAAAAATATTATTCTTTTTAAATTAATAATAACCTCACCCATGAATTTATAAATAAAAATGAGACATCTTATAAGTAACAACACGATCATAGTATATGTATTCATATTTTTTCAGTCATAAATATTTAATATAAATTATTTATTAATTTTATAATATAAATGAAAATTTATATTCATAAAATATAATAATAATATGTTATTTTATTTTTTATGGTTCTAATATAATTTTTTGAGACCTTCATTATTTTTTCATGGTGTTATAAATTTACCTATGAATTTAAAATTTTTATTTTTCAAATAAATTTTTATTTTATTTAAACAATAAATTCCTCATGATTAGAAAATTATTCTAATGAAAATTATTTTATTCTTGAATTATACATTTCGGAAAATGGTGGGGGTGAACTGTTGGTATTTTTATGAATTATTGAATTTTTGGTGAATAGTAAAATTCAATAATTTACGATACATGATAAATAAATGAATTTATACATCATGCATGAGTCATGAATGATATAGTGACCATATTATAAAACTCCTATTCAGTATCTACAAATTTTTGACACAATAATAAAAAATATTCAATGTATTGAGAATTTTTTTTAAACTAATGATTAAAATAAAGGTGAATCCCCACCTCTCCTACACTATAAATACAACCACTATTTACCTTTTTTCCTCACACAACTCATGCCTTGTTTCTAGACAAAATTCTATTAAAATATATCCCTAAGCCCCATTCCCACACCAAATATCTATTTCTATCTTAAAAATATAGTAACCAATCACTTAATGATGCTCTCAAGGGTGATATATCCATGTTGAAAATTTCCACTTTCTTTTCATCTATTTTATTTTGATGTTCCATTTTCCCTTTCTATCCTCAAAAATCCTAATCAAAATGGTGAGATAACTCCAGTAACACACATATAGTATAATTTATTATTCAAATGTAATAATTCATCATCATCTCTCCTTTCATTTCCTATTATACAAGAAATGAAAACTCTATTAGAGGTGTGTTAATTAATCACATTCAACGATGACAAATTTTCAATTTATTTTATTATAATTAATTCTAGTTATGAAAAGCTTGTTTTTGGATGAACCAAAATATAGTATAGTTATTATGTATAATATGTAGATTTTGAATATTTTATTCAAATGATATTAATTTAAAATGAAAAATGTGTTCGTTGTGATAAAAAATGCCCACTAACCAAAATTGATATCATTGATGTTTTATATAATGATTTTTATTAACTCCAAATAACCGAATTACTTTAATAACCATTAAATCTTATGGATGATCTATAATAACATATAAATCAAATTATTTAAAAAAATTATAACCTTACATTTCTATACATACATGCATATAAGTAGTCCATTCATCAAATCCAAGGAAACAAATGCTCTAAAATAGATATTTGACCTCTTAACCCACCATAGAAGTCATGAATAGACATAATTATGTTATAGAAAATAACTTCGGTTTTGAATATATTTTAGATATATTAAATAATTAATTTTATTTTGTTATCTAGAAAATTAAGAGCATGTGAAGGACAACATCATACATAATTTAAGCGATTCTACTCGAACCTCCATTATTCCATCTGGTTGTTCTATATTTCATTTAACCCAAATGAACATATCTATTATTTTTGTGAACATATTCAATATTTTATGCATATTATACATACACCTGTATCATCATCCATTCATCAATATATTTTGAGGATATAAATGTTTTTACATTATTCCCTGTTTAATTATTCCCGATAAGCAATCCTATTTTAAGGGAACATCCCAATTTTTTCAAATTTTCATATAAACAGTATAATATTTATGAAGAAAAAAATTATTTTAATAAAACAATAATTTTTATTATTAAATTATTCACGTTTAACTTTCAGTTTTATATAAAATATTATTCCTTTTTATATTTAAAATTATCTTTAGTATTTCCCGTAAAAAAACACAAAAATTATTTTATGGTAAAATTTCATAAATATTATTTTAAAAAATTTTCACTTAGGAATGACATAACATACTAGGATATATGACTATATTTTCTTATGAATTTATATTCTGGTTTTAATTCCTTTTTTTCAGGATCATTTGTATGATACCCCCATTCATTATGCCTTATCACATAATTATGATAACCATTTCTTTTCCTTTGTAACATAATTCTTATGTATGATTGATTAGGTATGATCCATTTAGTGGAAAACAAATTAATTCAAATGTTTAGATTGGTGTGCCATGATATCACTAAATTTTATTGAGTAATGTTTTGAGTATTGATATGTTATGTGAAATGGTCTTAGAAGTTAACCTTTCCTTGTGGTCCATGTTCAAGGGTCTTGGCGGTCAACCTTGACTAATGATCCTCGATAGGCAATGAGCCTTGAATCATGAAAAAATCATATTTTATGATGTTTTCACTATAATATTATTCTATTTTTATATGATCCCATGTTTTATATGTGGTGATTCCATATGATCAATCATGATACATTCCCTTTTACATCATTATGTTTGGATATATAACCCAGTTTATAATATTTATTCTTATGAATATTCTATTTCTGAGATTTTTATACTCATCCAATTTTTAAAAATGGATTCTACTAGATTAATTAGATGTTAAAAGTATATATATTGTTCTAGTTTAGACGAACCTAATTAATTATTTGTTAATTTTTTAAAATCTAATTTAATGTATGGTCTTTCTGATCCTACAAAACGTAGATCCAAAATTATCCACATATGTATAATATACTATGTATTTATCCATAATATTTATAACAAAAATACAAAAAATATTTTAGTACTGAATCTAAAAGTGTGGGTTCATGGCTTCATAACAATCCCATGTGATTTCATTAGTAATTCAATATAGTATATTTCAACATTTATCACAGACACATTTTTCATTATGATATAATTATTTATTAATGTCTGAAAAAAATAAACCATAGAATAAATTGTTCAATTTAACATTATATTGAATCAAATATAATAATGTTCCAAACCATATTAAAAATTCATTTTTGGAATCATCAAAAAAATGTATATAATATATATCAAAAAATTTACAATGTAGATTTTTATATAGAATTCCATGTGAATATTAATAAAAAAAATAATTACCAAATATCTACCAATATATATAGTCTGTTTATAGTATTGATAAAATAAAATATCTATTCAACCATCGATATAGTGTAACTGAATCATCTATTGAAATGTTGATTGAAAAAATTAACCCCAAAATCAATTAATGAGTTTCCCCTTCCAAGATTCAGTTCTACTCAATATTTAATGGAATGTACACCATCACTATCAAACATATGTTTTATTACACATGACAAGAATATTTATTTTAATAAAATAATTTATTTTCATATCCTCCCATTGGCATAGACATTATTTAACAAAGATAAAAGAGATTTTTTTATTTATTTATAGAAAATATTCATGAATATTAGTGTATATAATTATCATAATGTTGAGTACATCACATGCAATTCGTATAAGAAAATGAAAACTTCACAATACCTATAGAAAAATAGATTAAGAGAAAAAAATTAAATTATAATTATTAAAATTATATATTTCATTCTATCACAATCATGAGACCTTATGTTATACCATTCAGATTAAAGAAAATATTATATCATAGTTATGCCTGAAATAATGAAATTATAAAAAAAAATTCCTCCAACATGGATTAGATATTCCCCAACACTTATTTATTATTTTTATTAATTGATTCTGGATATAATGATTGGTATATTAATAAAAAAATAGCAAGGTAATTAAATAACTCATATTTGTACATATTTATACAGAATGTGATGAAAATTTTAATCCACGAGATGTAAATGATCAGTAATATGGAGAAAAAAATATTCTATGATTCATAGCTATATTTCATATCTATGTACGAAATTTTAGCAAAAGTAATATTAAAATTTCACCAAAAAATAAAATAATCCAAGGTTTATTATTTTTGTGAACATGATGTTAACATTGTAAAATTTATTTCCATATCAAATAATTTTATATATGTATAAAATGTGAATGAATAGAAAATTTTACTTTATTATAATAGATAACATTATATTTCATTAAAATTCTATTATGCATGTTATTAACATAATATAAAACTAAATTTATATTAATATATTTTATGAAATAACTCTAGATTGTATATATTTTTTCTCTAATTTTTTATTTTATTAAAATATTTACATCTCCATATATTTGATTCCATGTCTCTTTGTGACCATCATATTTATCCCTCCATATAAAATACATTAATGATTTCCATATATGTAGAAGGAATTATTTAATAATGATAAGAATTATAATCCATTTAAGAAATGATTGATATAATTTTTCTATCCAATATCACACTACAAAAATAATACCATGTCATCATGTGAACATATGTATACCTTCCCCTATACAAGTGGATTAGTTTTATTTGTGATTATATTTGGTTTTTCCCAAGAGAGAAAATAATAGAATATTAGTGAGATGTGACTTGAAATAAAATCAATCATAAAAAAAATAATCAGAGTATGGGAAAAAAATTAATCTAATACACTCTATATCAAAAGTGTATTTATGTATACATTATTGCATACCATGTGACATCCCACAATCTATATCACCTATAAAAAAAATTAATGGAGGCTCTATGAAACTCTATAAACCTCATCATTAGACCTTATCCAGGCTATCCATACAGACCATAAAATATTAGGTCTCTTCCTTAACAATACATGCAATCAAGTGGTCTATATGGGTTCTAATATTCCCAATCCACCTAAGTATGAAATTAATAAAATTTATTGGACCACCATAAATAGTTTTTATAACAAAAATAATAAATATAGTGTATACTATTAATAATAAATAATGAATATATTCATAAAAACATGTGTATAATCAATCCTCGGTTTATAAGGTTACCTACAAGGTCAACCATGAATAAATTTTTCAATGACCATAATGAATAATAATATAACACACATTTTTAATAACATCAACATATAAATCACATATGGGATAAATTTCGCACCATGTAAATTTATATCATATTATGGAAAATAGTTCACCACCCATTATTTCATTATGTTGAAATGTAATTCCAACATTCTAGGAAAATACATAATAAAGGGAATAATACCTTCACTATGATACAATCAAGGGGAAGGGATACCATGTAATAAATCATAACAATAAATCATGGAAGGAAACCCCAAAATTTCTATCTCACTATAACTATATTAATATGGAATAGTTTCTCACCCTTTACCAACTAATGATGAAAATAAAAGGGGTTTGTAGCGGTTATATTACTTATAGTAAAATAAAATGAAAATATATATTAGAAATGACACCACCCCATGATTGTTCTCACAAAAATATCCTTAATTGAAATAGTTATGTTACCATATAATTCTCAAAAATTTAATATAATAGACTATGAAATAATATCTAACACTAGAACATATTTAAATCCATTGGGGGATTGGTGCAATGAACTAAAATCACATATCTTATTAAATTAGGGAAAATAGATATTGAGATCACCATAAAATATATTGAGTAAACATATCATGTAAACTAATATAACCCATCACACATTACATTGGTGAAACACATATGCAAACAACTAGTACTAAATAGTCTAACAATAAGTGAACATCTAGAAAGGCGACTCCCAAAATAGTTCATCTGTTAGATATTTATTTTTTCATTGATTCTAGCGTGGTCCCCTATGCCACATACAATTTATATTCACACTATATATACTCATTTTATATTATAAAAAAATAAATTCAATGTCCATCACTCTATAGAAATAGAATTTATCCCCCTCACAATGATCACCACCATGAATAATTTGTAACTATAATTATACAAAACATTTATAATAGAAAAGATAAAAAAATCCCTTATCCCTTGAATGAAACATGTTAGCCAAATAGAACCAAAATTGTACATTAATCCAACACTAGAAATACCCACAACGGTAAAAAAATATCCTTGGATGAGAAACACAAACCATAGTATCTAATCATATTCCATATAGCCAATAATTTTACCAATGTTTTTATGGAAAAAATAAAAGAAAATTATTCAAATTACACCCTTCTAAACCACTTATGTTGGTCCATATAAAACTATTATTAGGTGATTTCTTTTTATTTTTATTATTTTTAACCCTATTGGGATTTTCTTTATAATTAAAATATTATTGGTAAGTCAACGATCATCATTAATGTGTACCCCATGATATCATTCAGTGATTCATCATAACCCTGGAATTATTCATTATATGATTATGAATTTTAACGAACAATTCAAATAACATAATTTCAAACACACTCAAGGTAAAAACCCATATAAATAATCATAAAATAGGTACACAATCATTAGGTAGATGATAAGGGGCCACATAGCTTGTTGTATTATTTACAATAAGTAATCTCAACCTTTTCCAATACTCAATAATTCATTTTCCTTGTTTGTAACAACAAATGATCTATATTATCAATAATTAATAACCAAATATTAATACTGAATGAAATTTATAATAAATTATAAAATACAAAAATATCATAGCCTCCAAATTCGGATTAATTTTCATCTACTCCTCCATAACATGTCAAAAAGAATTCCTATTTATGGTGTAACTAATTAATGTTCTCATAAAACCGTTCTCATGTTATGATTATGTTTCCATAGATATCACCCATGTGTATATGTATTCATCATCTAAGAAAAATATTTCAGATGATTATGAGATGTTAAATTTTAAAATTCAATTTGCAATTTCAATTATATATTTCCGTGTATGTTCTATGATATGACATAATTTATTATAATATGATCATAATGAAAAATATTGTTATATGTGGAACTATAAATGATGTCAAAAAATCATTCATTTTTATATATTTATCAAAGGTTTATCACCATACATAGTAATTTGAAATCAATTGTAATATCCCTATATTTTAAAATGATATTGTATGTGATTAAATGAAATATTAAAATACTAAGTGACCATTAAATCATATTTTTCAAAGATAATTATTCCACTTCTGTGATTTGAATTTTAAAAAACGACATACTCGGTTGCGATCAGTATGTTTCTTTATTCTGATGAGATCAACAGAATCATTGGGGGATCGTAACATACGTTTTTTAATAGTAATGTATCATTATGAAAAGTAATATACCCTTATGAATAATAAATCATTCAAATGAGTAGTAAAATCACCAATGAATGTTTAAATAAAATCGGGGCATCATATAAACAACAATATGATTATAGTATAAGTGTTGGTAGTTATTAAGTGATAAATATTTTATTACAATTTTATGATAAATTTAAAATTTTAAATGAAAATTTATTTCATTAAATATAATGATAAATTATTATTTTATTGTATTACTATTATATGATAATTGTGTGAGACCTTTATTAATTATCAAATGTGTTACAAATTCTGATATTTCATTAAAATTGTTAATTGTCAAATAAATAATGATTTTATTTTAAAATTAAATTCTGTATATTTAGAAAATTACCCTGATAAGAATTAGTTAATTTTATAATTCTAGACATAAAAAACTGTTTGGGGTGAAATTTTGGGATTTTTTTTAAAATATATGAATTTTTTTGTGAATAGTAAAATACAATAATTTACAATAACTACTAAATTAACGATTTTTTTTCATGCATGAGTGATGGATGATATAAATGGAGATTGGAATGAACTCGCATGATAAGGTTATTATTTTTTATAAAATTAATCAGTAGTATTCATACTCTTGAAGAATAATATTAAACTAATGATTAAAATAATTGGGAACCCCTCCTCTCCAACACTATATGAACCACCCATCATTACCTCATCTCCTCACAAATATCTAGAAATTTTCCCAGTCCAAATTATAAAAAAAATCTCCCTAAGACCCTCTCCCATATCCAAGAGCTCATGGTCTCATTAAAATACCAAAACCTCTCCCATAAAGAGGGTACCAAGGAAGATATATTCAAGAGTTAAATACCTTTTTTCATTTCATTTATTTTATTATTATGTTCCATTATATATATATATTTTCTACACACCTTATATAAATGTGGTGATAAATATATTACCTTATATTTACTGTAATTGTTTTTATGATAATGGAATAATTCATCATAATCTTTCATTTTCCATCTATTTATAATAAAAATGAAAATTCTATCTAAGATGTGTTAATTCATAACATTCAGGGATGACCAAATTTTAATATCTTTTACAATATTGAATTAAAGTGATGAAAAAGATTTAACTCTTGAAAAATAATACAATAATAATATTATTTATAATTTTAAAATATTTAATTTTTTTACACATTACATTAATTGAAATAGAAAAATGGGTTTGTTGTGATAAAAAATAACCAATTAACCAAAATGGTTATCATTGATGTTTCTATAATAATTAATCATCACCCATATAAAAATGAATATTATAAAAATATAATCATCTTTATGATCACTAATAAAATATAAATCCAATTCTACAAAACCATTCTCAACTTACATATTTATTCTTACATGTATATAAGTAAACCAATCATGAAATCCATGGAAACAAAAGCTCCCAAAACATTAAAATTGAACCGCTTAACCGACCAAAAACGTAATGGATGTACAGAATACAGTTATAATTAATCAATAACATGTATAAGTAGTTTTTTAAATATTAATAAATGAATTTAATTTGGTTAACCATGTCATTATGATAAAATAGATAACACCATTGTACTTATGCTAAGAAATTCTACTAGATCCTCCAGTATTTTATTTTGTGGTTCTATCATTATTTTTACCAAAATAAAGTTATCTATTATTTTTATACTTCTCATTAAAATTATATGTATATTATACAACCTGATGTATGATAATCCATTTACTATTATATTATATATATATATATATATGTTTTTTAAATGATTCCCCTGCATTTTGTCCGGATAAGAAAGCCCATTTAAGAGAACAATCCAAACTATTACCCATTTTCATGCAGAAAATAGAATCCGTTTTTAGACCCCATTATTTTAATAAATCTTCCTGTTTTATTAGTAAATCCTACTTGTTTCACATGTGGTTTTAAATTAATTATTATTCCCTTTTATATTATAATTTTTCTTTAGTATTTATTATAAAACCACAATATAATTCTTTAGTTATATCATTTATTAAATACTGTTATTATAGGTTTTCAATTATGTTAGACATAACATAACATTATATATGCCTATTTTCCTTTAAAAAATATGTATTTATGTTTTAATTCCTTTCTTTCATTGACACAAGTATGACACACAAATTCATTATCATTTGTGTTATGATTATGATACCCATTTCATTCAATGGGTATACTTATATTTATATATGATTGATTATATATGCCACACCATTTTGAAAACATATTCAGGAACATATTAATATGGGTGTTCCTAGATATTACTCCAATGCATTGTGTAATGTTTAATATCATAAGAAGTTATGTGCAACAGTCGTGGAAGATGGTCTTGACTCATCCTCAAGGTGAAACGGTCTTGGAAACATGCCTTGAATCATGCTCCACTATGTGGAAAGTCCCTTGAATCATTCTAAATTAATGTTTAATGATTCTTCCACATTATTATGATTCCGTTATTGTATGAAAACATAATTTATATATTATGATTCTATATATTCAATCATGTTCCTTGTCTTTTTATTTTATTTTTTCATGACTTCTAACCCTTGTGCTGGGATTTATTATTATTATTATTCCCTTATAATGATTTTTATGATAATCCTATGTTTTATAAATATTTTCATAATATTCATTATATATTTAAAATAATTGTGTAGGTGATTATGTAGATGAATCTTATTAGTTATTTTTTAGTTATTCTATAAACTCCATTTTAATGCATGGTTTGTCTAATACTTCAAAACCATGACTTGAAATGGTCCTAAAGTGTATAATTTAGAGTATATATTTTGGTTATCCTTTAAAATAAAAATAAACATCATGTTTTAGTGCTGATTCCGGACGTGCGGGTTCAAGGAATCATAGTTGGTATAAGAGAAACAGTTTAGATAACATTAGAGAATATAAATTTAAGTTTATTCATTGAAAATTATTAGCAATAGAATTTTCAATTCAAAATCGATTTGTAAAAGTACACATAAGAAAATTGGTTTTCATAATTATCGATATATACTGAATAATATTTATTTTCGTGTTTTATGGTTATGATGATGAAATGTTTTTGATAGCATTTTATTTTTCCTGGGTTTACCTAATATGGATTGGTGAAATATTTATGAAATTTTGTTTCTATTTTGTGTGTTATGATATAATAATATGATTAATCATTAATGTGTTTCTAGTACACATTTGAATTGTATAACTTATTTGATTCATGGTGCTGCAATTATATATCCCTCCCATGAATTGGATTAGGATATATAACTATTGGGTTAATTATATTGTCATTTAAGATGATTTGATATAATAAATAATGTTTGTAGCCTTGGATTAATCTAAGAAAATGATCTATGTGGACCTATTTTTACGTCTATATGATTTTGTGTGGACTTAATTTCAGGACTATATAGTGATGTTTAAACATTAGTTCATGTCAAAATTTTCCTATATTGAGATGTATTCACTTAAATAACATATACCATGATTTCACATCTAGAATTTATATATAAGGTATTTTTTTATTTCCTTAACAAAACATGTGTTCATGTTTTAGTATATACATGTCCAAAATTATATAATCTAACAATTTTAAAAAATTAATATTTAATTGTTTTATTGTGGATCATGGTCATTTGATTTCATAATTATTTAAATTTTGATAACATTCAAGATTTATGGTGTGACTAATTAATGTTCTCATAAAACCGTTCTCATTTTATGATTATGTTTCCATTGATATCACCCATGTGTACATGTACTCATCATCTAAGTAAAATATTTCAGATGATTATGAGATGTTAAATTATAAAATTCAACTTCCAATTTCAATTATAGATTTCAGTGTATGTTATATGATATGACATAATTTATTATAATATGATCGTAAGGAAAAATATTGTTATACGTGGAATTGGAAATGATGTCAAAAAATCATTCATTTTTATATATTCTTCAGTGGTTTATCACCATTTTTTGTTATTTAAAATCAATTGTAATATCCCCCAATTTTAAAAGGATATTATATGTGATTAAATGAACTAATAAAATACTAAGTGACCATTAAATCATATTCTTTAAAAATATTTTTTCCACTTCTGTGATTTGAATTTTAAAAAACAGACATACACGGTTGCGATCAGTAAATTATTTTTAATCTAATGAGATCAAAATAATCATTGTGGGATCGTATCATAAGCTTTTTAATAGTAATGTATCATTATGAATAGTAATGTACCCTTATGAATATTAAATCATCCAAATGTGTAGTAAAATCACCAAGTATTGTATAAATAAAATAGGTGCATCATATAAATAACAATATGATTATTGTATTACTGTTGGTGGTTTTTGAAGTGATTAATATTTTATTAAAATTTTATGATAAATTTAAATTTTTAAATGAAAATAAATTTCAATAAATATAATGATAAATTTTTGTTTTATTGTCTTACTATTATACGATAATTTTGTGAGACCTCTATTAATTAACAAATGTGTTACAAAATCAGATATTGTTTTAAAATTGTTATTTTTCATATAAATAATGATTTTATTTTAAAAATAAATTCTATATATTTATAAATTTACCATGATAAGAATGAGTTAATTTTATAATTCAAGACATAAAAAACTGTTTGGGTGAAATTTAGGGATTTTTTTAAAATAGATGAATTTTTTTGTGAATAGAAAATACAATAATTTACTATAACTACTAAATTAACAAATTTTCGTATCATGCATGAGTCATGGATGATATAAATAGAGATTTGTTTGAACTAAAATGATAAGGTTTCTATTTTTTAGGAAATTAATCAGTAGTATTCATACTCATGAAGAAAAATATTAAACTAATGATTAAAATAAAAAGGAACCCCTCCTCTCCTCCACTATATGTACCACCCCTCATTACCTAATCTCCTCACACCTATATAGAAATGTTCCAAGTACAATTTATAAAAAAATATCTCCTTAAGACCCTCTCCCATATCCAAGAGCTCATGGTCTCATTAAAATACCAAAACCTCTCACATAAAGAGGCTACCACGGAAGATATATTCACGAGTTAAATTCATTTTTTCTTTTCATTTATTTTCTTATCATGTTCAATTGTTTATATATACATATTATACACACCTTATCTAAATGTGGTGATAAATCTAGTACCTTATATTTAATTAAATTGTTTTTATGATAATGGAATAATTCATCACAATCTTTACTTTTCCCTCTATTTATAATAAAAAATAAAAATTCCATCTAAGATGTGTTAATTCATAACATTCATGAATGACCAATTTTAAATATCATTTACCATATTTAATTCATGTAAAGAAAAAAAATAATTATTGAAAAATAATACAATAATAATATTATTTATAATTTTAAAATATTTAATTTTTATACACATTACATTAATTGATATAGAAAAATGTGTTTGTTGTGATAAAAAATAACCAATTAACAAAAACAGTTATCATTGCAGTTTCTATAATAATTAATCATCACCCATATAAAAAATGAATATTATAAAAATATAATCATCTTGATGATAACTAATAAAATATGAATCCAATTCTACAAAACCATTCTCACTTTACATATTTATTCTTACATGTATATAAGTAAACCAATCATGAAATACATTGAAACAAAAGCTCCCAAAACATTAAAATTGAACCGCATAACCGACCAAAAAGGCAATGAATATACATAATACAGTTATAATTAATCAAATACATGTATAAGAGGTTTTTTAAATATTATTAAATGAATTTAATTTGTTTAACCATGGAATTAAGATCAACTAGAGAACACCATTGTACCTATGCTAAGAAATTCTACCAGATCCTCCATTATTTTATTTTGTTGTTATGTCATTATTTTTACCGAAATAAAGTTATCTATTATTTTTATACTTATCATTAAAATTATATGTATATTATACAACCTGAAGTATGATAATCCATTTACTATTATATATATATATATATTTAAATGATTCCCCTGCAATTTGTCCTGATAAGCAAGCCCATTTAAGAGAAAAATCCAAACTATTACCCATTTACATATAGAAAATATAATCTGTTTTTAGACCCCATTATTTTAATAAATCTCCCCTTTTTATTAGTAAAACCTACTTGTTTCACATGTGGTTTTAAATAAATGATTATTCCCTTTTATATTAAAAATTCTCTGTAGTATTTATTATAAAACCACACTATAATTCTTTAGTGCCATAATTTATTAAATACTCTCATTTTATGTGTTCACATATGGTGGAAATAACATACCGTTATATATGTCTATTTTACTTTATAAATATCTATTTACGTTTTAATTCCTTTCATTCATTGACACAAGTATGATACACAAATTCATTATCATATATGTTAGGATTATGATACCCATTTCATTTAATGGGTACAGTTATATTAATATATGATTGATTATATATGCCACACTATTTTGAAAACATATACATGAACATATTAATATAGGTGTTCCTAGATATTACTCCAATTCATTAGGTAATGATTAATATCATAAGAAGTTATGTGAAACAGTCGTGGAAGATAGTCTTGACTCGTGCTCAAGGTGAAACGGTCTTGGAAACTTTCCTTGACTCGTGCTCAACTATGTGAAAAGACCCTTGAATCATGCTAAATTAATGTTTAAGGATTATTCGACATTATTTTTATTCTGTTATTATATGAAAACATAATTTATATATTTTTATTCTATATATTCAATCATGTTGCTTGTATTTATATTTTATTTTTTCATGACATCTAACACTTATGCTGGGATTTATTATTATGATTATTACCTTATAATGATTTTCATGATAATCCTATGTTTTATAAATGTTTTCATAATATTCGTTATATTTTTAAAAAAATTGTGTAGGTGACTATGTAGATGAATCCTATTAGTTATTTTGTAGTTATTTTATAAACACCTGTTTAATGCATGGTTTGTCTAATACTGCAAAACCATGACTTGAAATAGTCCGAATGTGTATAATGAACAACATATATTTTGGTTATCCTCTATGAAAAAATAAACAACATGTTTTAATGCTGATTCTGGACGTCCTGGTTCATGGTATTATAGTTGGTATAAGTGAAACAGTTTAGATAACATTAGAGAATATACATTTATGTTTTTTCATTTAAAATGTTTTTGAATAGAATTTTCAATTGTAAATTGATTTAAATAATTACACATAAGAATAGTGGTTTTCATAATTATCGATATGTAAATTCATAATTATATGTACAATTAATGAATTTGCGACAGTGTAATTCATTTAAGGGGTAGTATGTTATATCCTGATATTTTAAAAGGAAACATTATGTTCTTAAATGAACTAAAAAAATATCTTGTAATATTTATAGCGAGGTATTTAAATATAAATTTTCAACCTTTGGGATTTAAATTTGGAAAAATTAACATACACGGTTGTGATTAGTGTGTTATTTTGAGTCTAATAGAATAAAATTATATTTTGTTGAATAATAACTTACCATTGTAAATGGTAATGTATCTTTATGAATAGTATTATACCTTTATAAATATTAATCATTTTAAATTAATAATAACCTCACCCATTAATTTATAAATAAAAAAGAGACATCTTATAAATAACAACATGATCATAGTACATGTATTCATATTTTTTTCAGTCATAAATATTTAATTTAAAATTTTTAAAATTTTTAATTAATTTTATAATCTAAATGAAAATTTATATTCATAAAATATAATAATAATTTATTATTTTAATTTCTATGGTTATTATATAATTTTTTGAGACCTTCATTATTTTTTCATGTTATTATAAATTTACATATGATTTTAAAATTGTTAATTTTAAACTAAATTATTTTTATTTAAAAATTAAATTCCTCTTGATTAGAAAATTATTCTAATGAAAATTATTTTATTCTGGAATTATACATTTTGGAAAATTGTGGGGGTGAATTCTTGGTATTTTTAAAAAAATATTGAATTTTTTGGTGAATAGTAAAATTCAATAATTTACGATACATGAAAAATAAATGAATATATACATCATGCATGAGTCATGAATGATATAGTGACCATATTATCAAAATCATATTTTTTATCTACAAATATTTGACACAATAATAAAAAATATTCAATGTATTGAGAAAAAATGTTAAACTAATGATTAAAATAATGTTGAATCCCCTCCTCTCCTACACTATAAATACCACCCCTATTTACCTCTTCTCCTCACACAACTCATGCCTTGTTTCTAGACCAAATTATATAAAATTATATCACTAAGCCCCTTTCCCACACCAAATATTTATTTCTTTCTTAAAAATAGAGGAAAAAATCCCTTAAATATGCTCTCAATGGCGATATATCCATGTTGAAAATTTCCACTTTCTTTTCAACTATTCTATATTGATGTTCCATTTTTTCTTTTCTATCCTCAGAAATCCTAATCAAAATGGTGAGATAACTCCAGTAAAATACATGTAATATAATTTATTATTCCAATGTAATAATTCATCATCATCTCTCCTTTCATCTCCTATTATACTAGAAATGAAAACTCCATCAAAGGTGTATTAATTTATCACATTCAAGGATGAAAAATTTTCAATTTATTTTAGTATCATTAATTCTAGTAATGAAAACCTTTTTTGATTAAGTAGACTATATTATATGTATTATGTATAATATATGGATTCTGAATATCTTATTCAACTGATATTAATTAAAAATGAAAAATGTGTTTGTTGTGATAAAAAAATGCCCACTAACCAAAATGGTTATCATTGATGTTTTATATAATGATTCTTATTAACTCCAAATAACCGAATTAATTTCATAACCATTAAATCTTATGGATGATCTATAATAACATATAGCTCAAATTATTTACAAAAATTATCTCCTTACATGTTTATACATACATGCATATAAGTAATGCAATCATCAAATCCAAGGAAACAAATACTCTAAAATTGATATTTAACCTCTTAAACCACCAAAGAAGTCATTAATAGACATAATTATGTTATAAAAAATAAATTAAATTTAGAATATATTTTAGATATATTAAATAATTAATTTTATATGGTTATCTAGATAATTAAGAGCATGTGAAGACAACATCATACATATGTTAAGAGATTCTACTCGAACCTCAATTATTCCATCTGATTGTTCTATATTTCATTTAACCCAAATGAACATATCTATTATTTTTGTGCACAAATTCAATATTCAATGCATATTATACATACACTTGTATCATCATCCATTCAGCAATTATTTTCGAGGATATACATGTTTTTAAATTATTCCCTCTTTAATTATTCCTGATAAGCGATCCTATTTTAAGGGAACATCCCAATTTTTTTCACATTTTCATGTAAACAATATAACATATATGAAGAAAAAAAATTATTTTAATAAAACTATAATTTTAATTATTAAATTATTTTCATTTCACTTTTGGTTTTATATAAAATGTTATTCCTTTTTATATTTAAAATTCTCTTTAGTATTTTCCGTAAAACAACACGAAAATGATTTTATGATACAATTTCATAAATATTATTTTTAAATTTTTTCACTTAGGATTGACATAACATACCAGGATATATTACTCTATTTACTTATTAGTTTCCATGTTGGTTTTAATTCATTTTTTTCATGTTCACTTATTTGATACCCCCATTCATTATGCCGTATCACACAATTATGATATCTATTTATTTTCATTGGTACCATAATTATTATGTATGATTGATTAAGTATGATTCATTTTGTGGAAAACATATTCATTAACATTTTTAGATGGGTGTTCCCTGATATCACTCCATTTTATTGAGTAATGTTTAGTATCATGATATGTTATGTGAAATGGTCATAGAAGTTAACCTTTCCTTGTTCTCCATGTCCAACGGTCTTGGCGGCCAACCTTGACTAATGATCCTCTATATGCACTGAGCCTTGAATCATGATAAATTCATGTGTTGTGATGTTTTCACAATAATATGATTCCATTTTTATATGATCCCTTATTCTATATGTTATGATTCCATATGATCAATCAGGATACATTCACTTTTACATAATTATGTCTGGATATATAACCCATGTTATAATATTTATTCTTATCATTATTCACTTAATGAGCTTTTTATACTCTCCCCTTTTTTAAAATGGATTTTACTTGATTTATAAAATTTTAATGGTATATATATGGTTCTAGTTTAGACGAATCTGATTAATTATTTGTTAATTTTTTTAAATATGATTTAATGTATGGTTTGTATGATCCTAAAAAACCTAGATCCACAATTATCCACATATGTATAATATACATTGTATTTATCCATAATCTTCAGAACAAAAATACACAAAATATTTTAGTATTGAATCTGAAAGTGTGGGTTCATGGCTTCATAACAATCCCATGTGATTTCATTAGTAATTCAACATAGTATATTTCAACATTTATCACAGACACATTTTTCATTATGATATAATTATTTATTAATCTCTGAAAAAAATAAACCATAGAATAAATTGTTCCATTTACCATTAAATTGAATCACATATAATAATTTTCCAAACTATTCTATAAAATCATTTCTGGAATCATAAAAAAAATGTATATAAAATATATCACAAAATTCAAAATGTAGAATTTTATATAGAATTCCATGTTAATATTAATAAAAAAATTATTTCCAAATATCTAGAAATATATATAGTTTCTCTATAGTAATCATAAAATTCAATATCTATTCAACCATATAAATAGTGGAACTAAATCATCTATTGAAGTGTTTATTGAAAAAATGAACCCCCAAAATCATAATTGAAATTAATGTGTTTTCTCTTCCAAGATTCAGTTATACTCAATATACAATGGAATGTACACCATCATTATCAAAAATATGTTTTATTACACATGAATCGAATATTTATTCTAATAAAATAATTTATTTTCATATCCTCCCATTGGAATAGACAGTATTTAACAATGATAAAAGATTTTTTTTTATTTATATACAGAAAATATTCATGAATATTAGTGTATATAATTATCATCATTTTGACTACATCACTTGAAATTTTTATGAGAAAATTAAAACTTCACAATCCTTATTTATAAATATATTAAGACAATAAAATTAAATTATAATTATTAAAATTATATCTTTCACTCTATCACAATCATGGGACCTTATGTTATACCATTCAGATTAAGGAAAATATTATATCACACTTATGCTTGAAATAATGAAATTATCATAAAAAATTCCTCCAAAATGGATTAGATATTCCCCAACACATATTTATGATTTTTATTAATTGATGGTGGATATAATGATAGGTATATTAATAACCAAAAAATATCATGGTAATTAAGAAAACATATTTGCACATATTTATATAGAATGTGATGAATATTTTAATCCATGAGATGTAAATGATCAGTTATATTGAGAAAAAACATATTTTGTGATTCATAACTATATTTCATTTCTATGTACTAAATTTTAGAAAAAGTAATAAGAAAATTTCACCAAAATATAAAATAATCCATGGTGTATTTTTTTGTGAACATGATGTTAACATTGTAAAATTTATTTACATATGAAATAATATTATATATGTATAAAATGTGAATCAATAGAAAATATTACTTTATTATAATATATAACGTCATATTTTATTAAAATCCATTATGTATGTTATTAAAATAATACAAAACTAAATTTATATTAATATATTATATGAAATAACCGTAGATTGTATATATATGTTTTTCTAATTTATTATTGTATTAAAATATTTACATCTCCATATATTTGATTCCATGTCTTTTTGTGACCATCATATGTATCCCTCCATCTAAAATACATAAATAATTAACATCTATGTAGAAGGAATTATTGTATAATTATAAGAATAATAAGTCATTTTAGAAATGATTGATATAATTTTTTCATCCAATATCACACTACAAAAATAATACCATGTCATCATGTGGACATATGTATACCTTCCACTATTCATATGGATTCATTTATTACGTGAGTATATATGTTATTTCCAAAGAGGGAAAAGAATAGAATATTAGTGTGATGTGACTTGAAATAAAATAAATCAACAAAAAAAATCAGAGAATGGGAAAAAATTAATATAATCTACTCTATATCAAAAGTGTATTTATGAATACATTATTTCATACCAAGTGACATCCCACAATCTATATCACCTATAAAAAAAATTATTGGAGGCTCGGTGAACGTCTATAAACCTCATCATTAATCCTTATCCAGGCTATCCATACAGACCATAAAATATTAGGTCTCTTCCTTAACAATACATGAAATGAAGTTGTCTATGTGGGTTCTAATATTACTAATCCACCAAAGTATGAAATTACTAAAATTTAGGGGACCACCATAAATAGTTTTTATAACATAAATAATAAATATATTGTATACTATTAATAGTAAATAATGAATATATTCATAAAAACATGTGTATAATCGATCCAGGGTTTATAAGGTTACCTACATGGTCAACCATGCATACATTTTTCAATGACCATAATGAAGGATAATATAACACACATTTTTAATAACATAAACATTAAATCACATATTGGGTAAATTTCGTACCATATAAATTTATATCATATTAGGGAAAATGGTTCACCACCCAATATTCCATTATATTGTAATGTAATTCCAACATTCTATGAAAAAACATAATAAAGGGAATAGTACCTTCACTATGATAAAATCAAGGGGAATGGATAAAATGTAATAAATCATAACAATAATTGATGGAAGGACACCCCAAAATTTATATCTCAATATATCTATATTAATATGGAATAGTTTCTTACCCTTTACCAACTAATAATGAAAATAAAAGGGGGTTGTAGCGGTTCTCTTAATTATAGTAAAATAAAATGAAAATATATATTAGGAATGACACCACACCATGATTGTTCTCAAAAAAATGTCCTTAATTGAAATCGTTATGTTACCTTATAATTCTCAACATTTTAATATAATGTATTATAAAATCATATCTAACACTAGAAGATATTCATATCCATTGGGGGGATTGGTGCATGGAACTAAAATTCACATATCTTATTAAATTAGGGAATAAAATATATTGAGTAAAAATATTAGGTAAACTAACATAACCCATCACACAATACCTTGGTGAAACACATATGCAAACAACTATTACTAAATAGTCTAACAATAACTGAACATCCTGAAAGACGACTCCCAAAACTGTTCATCTATTGGATATTTATTTTTTCATTGATTCTACCGTGGTCCCCTATGCCACATAAAATTTCTATAAACATGATATATACTCATTTTATATTATAAAAAAATAAATTCAATGTCCATCACTCTATAGAAATAGAATTTATCCCCGTCACAATGATCACAACCTTGAATAATTTGTAACTCTAATTATACAAAACATTCATCATGGAAAAGATAAAAAAAATCCCCTATCCCTTTAATGAAACATGTTAGCCAAATAGAGCCAAAATGTTACATTAGTATAACACTAGAAATACCCACAACTATTATAAAATATCAATGGATGAGAAACACCTACCATAGTATCTAATCATATACCATATAGCCTATAAATTTCCCAATGTTTTTAGGGAAAATAGAAATGAAAATTATTCCAATTCTACCCTTCTAAACAACTTATGATGGTCTATATGAAACTATTAATAGGTGAATTATGTTTATTTTTAATATTTTTAACTTTATTGGGATGTTCTTTATCATTAAAATATTATTGGTAAGTCAACGGTCATCATTAATGTGTACCCCGTGATATCATTCATCGATTCATCATAACCCTTGAATTATTCATTATATGATTATGAATGTTAAGGAACAATTCAATTTACAAAATTTGAAACACACTCTAGGTAAAAACCCATATAAATAATATTAAAATAGGTACGCAATCTTTAGGTAGATGATAAGGGGCCACATAGCTTGCTGAAGTGTTTACAATAAGTAATCTCAACCTTTTCCAATAATCAATCATTCATTTTCCTTGTTTGTAACAAAAAAGTATATATATTATCGATAATTAATAAATAGATATTAATAACAAAATAAATTTATAATAAATTATAAAATATAAAAAAATCATAGCCTCCAAATTCGGATTAATTTTCATCTAATCCTCAATAACATGTCAAACAGAATTATAGTATCCGATGAAATGTATTCAATTACTATGTAAACAATTCTTACCGTGTGAAATAAAAAATTTCCTAAAATTATATTTCATTATACATGAGTATCATAGAAAAATTCATTTTCATATAGGATAGTATGATCCGAACAGTGAGATAAATATTCTAAACAAAATATAAATCAACAATGAAATTTTTAAAAAATATCATAATTAAAAAAGATTTTATATGATGAAATATTTATAATATGTGATTTATAATTTCAATTTTGGATAGTATATTATAACTAAAAAATGAGATCAAGATAAAAATAATGAGTCTACCGATATTATAAAAAAAACAAAAAGTTATGTCATACAATAACAAATTTGGAGAAATGTATAAAAACTCCCAAATGAACCATCCATTACATTCTCATTGGTACATAAAGAAACATAGTTCAAATTGATTGAAAAAGAAAATCGATGTATTTACTCAAGGATTGACACATCTAGTTACAATTTGATATTAGGACTCTTTGTAAAAGAAATATTGCATGGCCTATATATCCATATTTTAACCTCCTATCTCCCCCAAACGTCCTTCACCCTTTTTATTTGTTAATCCACTTAAAAATAATTTATTATAACATAGATCTTCTTGTAGTTATATTTCTTAAAATTACAAGTTGAAAATTGGATAAATATAGGATTTTTTATTATATTAACTATCAGTACTCATCCACAACTGGTTCCCTCATCCAAATCATTAGTCCTATAAATATAGTATTTTCATTAATGAAATACAAACAAAAAAAATAAAATATATTTAAAATATTCATTATGAAATGATAAAAAAACATATGATTATTTATTTATCTAAAACCCTTAGAAATCTCTGTCACACGATGAGAATGTTTTTATTTAATGTGACTCCTTTCATCCAATATATATCATTCCATCGAGAAACCTACTCCATACATAAACAACTAATTTTAATTGTATAACCTCCAAATTCTTGATCATTATTTATCCTTTATTAAGGAATTACCCTTTAATATATCCTGACCATATTTTTTACATAACATATTAGAATATAACAATACATTTTCAATAAAAACTAAAAATTTATCACATCATCCCTACTCTAAAGTTTTCTTTTAAAAATAAATAACTCTCTAAATATTTAACAAACTGTAATAAAATATACTTGTGATATTCAAAAAATATTATGAACTTATTCCAAATTCATGATATATCCAATACTCTATAAAAAGAAAATTAATCACCTATCATTATTCAAAACATGTAACAACGTGAGACCTTTTAAACTCCACAAATAAATGATTCATGTCCCTAAGAACTGATAGTGTCCCTTAGCCACCAATATTTTCCCACATTTTCCATTTATTAATCATAATTTAACTAGGGTAAATATCAAAACATAGAATGTGATTATTTTTCAAAGAAAAATACATGGAAATTTATATAAAATAGTTTTACTGACCACTAGTTCCCATCAACATTTACACGATGGATCAAAACCACACCTATATATCCTTAGATCCCATGTGACAGAAATTGATTTATTAAAAAGAATATGTTTATAACAACTATGAGGATCAACTCGTAATGGTAGATTACAAATCATGGTGATACACACCATATTAATATCCTATCAAGAAACGCGTACACGGGTCTATCACAACATATGTTGTTGTCTACACCTCTTTATACCTAATTATAGTAAAATTAATCATTATTCCTCCAATGGAATTAATTTCTCCAAAACATTTCATTCTAACCACAAAATTCTAATCATATCACATTATCAAAAATTGGTAATTACTATCATAACGATAAAATAATATATACTGATTATAATAATGTCAAACTACACATTCCGTGTATTTTCACAAATGGTTCATCAATATGACACATAAACTGTTACACTCAATCCCTGAGAATTGGTATAACACAAATACAAATCAATATTAAATAACCCCTAATTTCTTCATAATACTGATACAAATATATACATTAAATTATACACCTAATATATATCCAAAATCTATATATCACTAAAAATTTATTTAATATTATATATAACTAGACATTGCATCTTAATTATTTCTCCTCTATTACCCCCTAGTATCATAAAATCCTAGATCCTACTCACATTTGAATTATACCTCTATGAATTATATTTATAACCCCAAAATATTATATTATTTATAGTCTCAATGAAAAAATAATATACAAGATATTTTGTTTATACATTTTATGCATTATCTAACATAATAATTAGATATCACCATACCACTAATATATATCTTGGAATTTAAATCACAAATCACTAACCATTCAAAACTCTCTTAAATATTCCTGATTATCAAATACAAAAAATGTCCAAAAAATAAAGGAATACAATATCCAATTTCTAATGTTAGGATCAACCCCATATATCATTCTTTATAGTTCTTCTTATACACCATGATAACTGGTTAGGATATCAAACATGTGTCGCACTTCTCAATGCATGGTAGTACTAACCTTAAAATTTAGTTTAAAATAATATTAATTTCTACACAATGCCATGGTAAAATTATTTATCAATTTTGTTTGCACAAATCATATGAAACACCTAATAATATCATTAAAACCTCATATAACCAATTTAGTAAGTAACATGCTAATCATAGTGATTTAGTTCTCCAAACATTCCTATATTTCAAACGTTATACGTATATTATATTCAAAAATTACCACATTACATACCCCACTAATTTCACTAAAATATAATCTTATAATCTATATAAATTAAATATTCTCACAACACCATCATCACATAAAGTCATAGCTTCCCAAAACCATAACAATTCAATATGGGCCTTTATACGATCCTCTAACAAATAAAAAAACAAACATTTATAATGTGTATTCTTATTAATTATTCCCATCAGGAATAATTTATCATTACAAAAGGTTATTTAAATACTCATTCTTCTCATTTTGTGAATAATAGTACTATCTAATCTCAATTGAAGTTTCTCAAACACTATCAAATACAATATCAAAAAACATAGTCATTGTATGCTTTTAGAAAATATAATTAAAATGCCCAAATAATGTTCACATGAGTCACTCATAATCTCTCCTATTTTTAATGTCCAATATATCAAAAATTCCCCTCTAAAATTCATTTTCATTCATAATGAATAATCTCTAATGATACTTTTCAATGATAATGAGGCATCTCACCTAGAAAAATTCTTACTATATGACCATCATCGCCTCATGAATTTTGATAAGAAAACAAGAATAACATAATAATATATATATAGGATTAATCATCATGGATCCCAGTATATTATCTCATCACAAGCCACACATTAAATCAATATAAATACATTTCCAGTTGGTCATACCCTAAACCATACAAGGTTACAAGAAAATGCAAATAAGATACATAAAAATCACCGGGAATGTCACATTAAGCTCAGATGTTTCGATTTCCACTGTAGTTTTCATATACATGCATGTCCTGAATCTATATGATGTTTTGTTTCAAATTTTGTGAAGTAATTGTTACTGGGAATTCGTTCACCTGACTACCATCTATAAGAGTTGGATAAAATATACGATTATAAAAAACTTCATCCAATGAATGTTCAATGAGAGTAAATATGTATTAATATTTGGGGTTAAACATATAGGAAACAATATCCATTTTGAAAGAAATCATATCGGTCATTGTTGTCATTTTAGGTAACTAAACCATATTTCATTACCATTTTTTTCTAATGTAGTCTCAAAGTCATCCATTAGGGGTCTATCACAATGGTATCAATATCATATACCATACCACCCAAGGATCACTATAAATATTTGTCACTAATGTACTATATATCCATCATTAGAAAATACACTACATGAGAACAAGATTTTGTATTATTATATGAATATAAAATGGTTCAATCAAGTATAATGCAATAAATAAGTTATATGAGAAAATTTAATATATTATGTTGCTGAAACATGATGTAATAGAAAAAACTACCAATACATAAATCAACCATAAAAATAATGATTATACCATGTTAATTCTATTATAAAAATATTATTCCTCTATATATTTATATTGATACTATCCCATATGAGGTAAATTAATAAATAAAAATCTATAAATAAAATTACAATTAAAAAATATCATATATATTAATGATACGAATATATATATATATTTTAATAAAAAACAAGAAATCCCACTAAAAAGTATTGAAGCCTCGGTAGAATGTTTTCTATCACAAACTTTATCACATTTCAACTATCCATATGCAAAATTATTAGTGTTTGGATAAATGAAAATTACACATTCAATAAAAATTGTAATGTTCTTGTTTTTTATTACACTATAGTATCATGATTAGGTCCCCATGTGATCTCATGTGTGAATTTTTCTTAAAAAAGGTTACTAACATTTAGTCATGGTATAAAGTTATTTTAGGGGTTAATATATACTGAAATTATAGTTATAAAAAATTTGAATATAATACACAATAATCTAAAATAATAATTATTTTTTGTGGAGAAATTAATAAATCGATATCCACAAGTCCTTTGTTTTATTGTAGTAGCTGATGTCAACTAGTACCTCCATGATCACTTACATGTTTCGGTAACATGTCAAATAATCATTCCATAGGATTAGTTAATACCCATGAATAATAATATAATCATATATTCCATATATATTATAATGTCACCAACCACTAAAATGATATTACATATATAGGGGAATGGTTACCAATACAAAATTCTATTATTTTAATATATCCCTCCATGGTATCATATAAAATATCAAAAGAAATTCAACACACCATGAAATAAAATGGTGGAATGGAACACCACCAAATAATTATATCAACAAATGGTGGAATTTCACACCATCAAGATGTAGATGAAAATATCAATATCAAGGGGAATTCCACACCACCATACCACACCTCAAATTGATTTTAACTGTAGGGAATGATGCAAAACCATTCTCCTGATAAGCATAATATCATCATGATCTAATGTTTCTAAATTATTATCTATCTCACTATAATAATATCATGTGTAATGTAACCTCACTATACATTAAATAATAAATATAGAATCTATTGGATGTCACCAAACACTAAAAATTATATATTATATACACATAAGAGATACACTCTTTAAAAGACCTATTATAATGTACACTATTAATTGAAGTTGGAAACTCAATAGAACATATAATGCATCTCTTAGGCTATCTATTATAGCATAAAACATATAATTATAACTATTCAATTGAAATCGTTTATTTTACTAGCCTCAAATCATTACCCTTTCCTGAGGAATATATATTTGGTTAGGTCACCACAATAATCCACTAAGTCAATCCCATGTCTAGAAATTTGATAATGTACATTTTTACCCTTCCGATATCCAATGACATACCCATAAGTTAAAGTTTATAACATTTATACAGATGATGACAATCATTTCATGGAATAATTAGCAACAACAGTGATGCAAATTCTGTAGTACAATATAGAGAATCCATAAGACACATCAATTCCATTGAAATAATGTTAGTTCTCTCATATATATTATATTTTTTATATATACATATCATTGTTAGATTTTGATTGTTTTTTTATCTCAAATAGAAATGGTGTTGGAATGATCACAATGCTCTCAAATCATATAGGTCAATGGTTTTAATGAAACTTGCATATCCATATGAAGCCCTACGAGTCATAAAAATCCCAATCAATCACTATGAAAAACATTTTGTATATGGAATTCCACATATGTTTTTGTATGGTTATTATTCCTATTTTTACCCCTATGTTGTTCATATATTCCATTACACATGTTTTTTATTAAATTCGTATCCATTAGAAATGAGGATCAAAAGAATGTTTTCAATTCTCCATAATGGAACCTGAATCATATTTTTCATATAATGATGTTTGAAGGAATTAATCACATAATTAATGGATAATCATATTCCATGGAAAAAACTCATACCATATGATCAATATCATGTTTTAAAAAGAATATGGATATATTTGAGGGAACTCTACCTCATCCATGTTAGTCCCATAAAAAAATGGGACATTATCTAATTCCTTAAAACTTCTACCATGTATATATAAAAATGTTGTACCTATATCAGGATAGATCATCTAAAAATTTAATTATAAAATTTATAATCAATTAATATCTTATCATAACTATGTTATAATCACAAAAATCATACCAGGAAGTTTGAACTCTTTGAAACAATTAGAAACATCGAAGAAATATCAAATAGAATTTTTCTAGGACGCATGCAAAAAAAATCTCTAATTTTCAGTATCCACTAAAAATTAAATTCCATATCATAATAATGAATACCATATAAATATTCTCTATATGACTTTAAAAAAATGAAATAATAAAAAATGTATTTTTATTATTGTTTAAGTGAATCCATTATCATTTTTATGAAATTTCTATATCTTTATTATAAAATTATTCAGTGATTTATTATAATCTGTTATAATACCCTAGATTAATATATCGATGTCACTAGAAAATAAACAAAGATAATATGGTATGAATAAAAAAAGTCACATATAATCTACCTTCTTATAATAAAAAATAACTTTCCAATGATAATCAAATAGTGTAAAGATAGAGAGAGAGAAAACTAATAATTTCCTTTCATAATGTGATGCTTAACAAAAAATCTTAATAGTTCAAACCTGAAAATCAAAAGGCTTCACCCAAAATAAAACTAAGAAAATATTATTCCAGTAGCTAATGATTTCAGAAATTTTTTACTATAAATTGTCACAAATAAAACAAGACATATTATATTTAATGATTAAGTAAAATCATATTAATTATAAATATTTGTACAATCTAATCTGAAGGAAATAGTTTTGTCGGAATACTAGTAATCTATTAAGAATTATATGAAATTAGAGTTTAATGATGTTAGATATGGTTTTAACAGGATTTAAAAGTGATTATTTATACCTTTTGATTCCCTATTAAATATAAAATTATTGAGTGAAGCTTATAGTTCCCAATTTGTTATTCAGAATTTAAGAACTGTGACACTTAAATAGTTTCATGAATATTAATAATGGGGTGTAATAAAGGGATATATTTTTGATATAAAAAATGATTTTTTAAATCATATAAATTATAAAAATATTTATAATTACCCATGGAAAATAATAATCTCTTTCTAGTATGGGGATGGATATCAGAAAACACATCCATGGATTTCATAGTGGGATCACCAAAAACATTGCAAGGTAATAATGTGATTTAGGGTATTATTAATAGAATAAATTAATCTAATAAATTGAATATAATTATTTAAACTATGTTTGTAGATTATATTTCATTATAATATATAATGTAATTACTTTAGTTACAAATGTTTCATATGTATTTTATAATTAAATATTGTTTGAGTTTCACATCTATTTTTTAAGGCATACAAAATTCCACATTTTCTAAATTATATTTCATTACATATTTTCATCCTCAATACCATGGATGGTCCAAGAGAATTATTTAGAACTATAAATGAAATTTTTGTTCAATTGTTCACTAGGGATATTTTTATCAACATATTTTGTATCTTTGTTTTGAGATTATAATAATATTCATTCTAGTTAACAAATGGATACATCTAAGGAATTTTATGAAGTGATCTTATTATTTCATATTAATTTGTTGACTTAATATTAATAATTCCATTGTGAATGTTTCTTTTAGAATAAATTGTTAAAAGTTGAAGATGATTTAAAAACAAATTTAGATTTCTATTATAACAAGGAAATGTTTTTGGATATGTGGGCGAAATTTATTATTTTAGGTTAGGATATCTTGTTTTTCCTTAATTATCTCCTGGGGAAATTATTATCTTTTTTAGTAAACAATAAAATATTATGTTATATATCACTAGAATATATGAAATTATAAAAAAATTATACCAGTTTCTAATTCTCTTACATCACATATACGTTTATCTATGTTATAATATGTGTTTTATGATTCATTATTTTAGAAATTGTGTGATAGATTTATATAGTGTTTTGATACCTAATGTAGTTTAGTTGGAAGGAAGACAATTTATGATGAATTATCGATATATATTTTTCACTATTAATGGAATGTGAATCGATATATGTTAATTATTTAATGTTATCATTAATAGAATAAAAATTTGGTTGAGGAAGAGTCATTTGAATTAGAATATTAAATGAAGGAAAAATACCATCATTTTTTAATTCATATTATTGTTAATTATTATATTTCATAGAGTTATATTCTATATATGAATATTAGGTAATTTTTCAATTAAAAGGAAGAAAAATTTCGAAAATTAAATTTTTTGTTTCATTAATGATTCTATTTTAATGAAAATAATTATTTCAGAATTATTGAATTTTAATTTTAGATACATAAAAAAATCATAATTAATCAATTCAAAAAAATCATATGGTAAATTTATGATATTTTATTTAAAATTAAATTTTTTCTATGAATACTAAAAAATAATTAATTTTATTTGAAAGTATATTTTCCATTAAATTATTTACAAAATATATTTTTACTATAAATTATTTGGGAAATTAAATTACTTACCTTTAATAAGTTTTAATTCATTTAATTTTCGTTTGAAAACCTTTTTACATAAAATATTTATAAAATTAATTTTATAGTAAAAAATTAATTTTTCTAAATTTTTTTTTCATTTTATGTTACATGGTTAATTTAAAAATAAATTATTGAAATTGTATTAATATTATTTCATAATATTGGTTATATTTTTTATGAAGATAATTATTATCAATTCATATGTTCTACATATTATTTTCATAATTAATAATAAAAGAATAAAAATCGACTACCAATTTTAATGTTAAATCAGGTTTACCTAGGTTTAAAATAAAAAAACTAAGGGTTCAATTATCTATAATACTATTATAAAATATACTTAATGGTTTAATTTTTTCACATTATCATCTATTATTTGTAAAATTTCCATTTTGGTTTTTTTTACTAAGACACTTAAATATTTTAATCTTTTTAAAAATCCATGTATTTCCACCATTAAAAGGTTACCCCCACTACTCTCCTCTCAAAATATATAGAGGTATCTGGATCAGCCTATAACAACCAAAAAAAGTTCAGAAAAACACTACAAATTTCCTATATCAATATCCTAGTCAAAAAAAACAGGAAATAAAACAATGGTTCATTTTTATGGAAGACTACCACGATAAAATAGATAAAATTAATTTTCAATCGCTATTGATATACGTTTGTTATAAACCCAAAATTTATTATATATATATTAACATATATAGCATTTTATAATCCTAATGTATATTGAAATTTCATATATTGACATCTTTGTAAAATTTACAATGTCTATTGGGCGTACATGTAGATTACCACCTCCAAGAGGTAATGTGATTAAATTTTCTTCACTAAATCACATGGATGAAATATTTAATGAAATTTATATACATAAGTTGATATTTTCTAAATAATAATAATTATATATAGAAAAAATTATACCAACTTACAGTCAACCATACTATTTGAAAAATTATAATGTTCATCTTGGGTAGGTACAATATATCATCACCATCATGTAAAAGTAATTTATTTTTATAACTATCATTAATTGATAGTTTTAAAATTATAATTGATTTGTTAAAATTATAATTTTTTATTAATATTAATTCCTTATATATGGGAATAATGACTTCTTTTACCATAGTCAACCTTCCAACACCATTTTAAAAATGTTAGTCAAATATCATGATATCATTGGACATGAATATAAATTATTAAGTTATTTCATATAATAATGAAATAAAAAATATAAATGTTATTATAAAAAATAAATTGGTTAATGGTATTTTAATAATTTACACAATATCATTATTTATTATGGATAATAATGTATTTTATGAGGTAGATACAAGGTATGTTATACTTTAATAGAAGATATCATTTTTAATGTCTTAAATATATATTTTATAAATAATTATAATCCATTTATTTATAGTCTACATTATTTTCTAGATTTATTTTTATAAAATATATTATTTATAAATGAAATCTGAAATATCATTAAATTTCGAATTTAATTTGTTAAATGTAATTAATTATAAATAATTTTTAAATAATAGTTTAGAGTAAAGGAAAAATTAATATTCAGTTTTTATATATAGAGTTTTATCATATTTTTCAGATGTGATAACCATTATTTGATACATGAGTTCCATTATAAGATCTCCAATTTATTTCATTGAAAACATGTTCATCAATTCATTAGGTTTAATATTATTTTTGAAAATAGAGTTATCTATGAAATGATGATTGAAAATGCCACGACCCGTCCTTGGGGCCCGTGTCGTGACTACCCCAAGCCCGCCTTCTATAGGCCAGGGGCTAGAGACTAGCACCAAAAGCATAAATACCGATAAAAAGGGAAGTAATTGCCTTTATAAAGTAACCAAACACCACAGAATAACCAAGCTGAAGTAAACACTATGTAAACTGGGTACAACTGTAAGTGTTGGAAAGTAAATGGTCAAGAATACAAGCCCAATTGAAAGTAAAGTACCACTGAAAAGGAAGTACATCAATTGAAAAGTAAAGCAACAATGTCGAGCCGTTTACAAGAAATCCCACTTGAAGGGTGGGTATAGATAGTCTCCTCAGCTCCTCAGGTCCAGCCGTCCGCTCTGTGTACGTCACGCCCAGTGTTCCACCTCCAGGTACCAACTTGCTCCACAAGCCTCAACCACGATCAGTGCTGTCTGTCGTCAGCATCCAACAGAACATAGTGCGGGCATAGCCCGTGAAGGGGTGAGTATACACTACTCAGTAGGGACCCCGAGACCCCCGAAGGTCTCCCAAAATCCACGAATGATAAACCACAATGGAAAGATACAATCACGAATTGACAACCAACTCTACTTAGGTATATGCCAATACATATACCTATGTCATCAATTCCAGTTCGACTCCAACATCGGAGCCCAAGTTCAATCACATCCAAGTAGGATAGTACAACCAAATCTACACAGGAAAACACAAACCAATCCACATCGGAAAGCAAGTCAATCATATCGAAGATAATGATTGAAAGTCAGAACTCAGCTCAGACAGGTATACTTATTCATAAGATGATAGAGATGATCAGATATAGCCACTGATTCATCTAAGCTATCAGACCCACGTAGGATACAAGACCAGCTAAGCTGTTAGACCCACAAAGGATACAAGACCAGCTGCTCTGTGGGACCCACGTAGGATAAAAGTAAAGAGTCAAATACTGCCAGACCCGCATAGGGTTCTAGAACAGTAGTACTGTCGAACCTACCTAGGATACAAGAATAGTAGTCAACGCCGTCAAACCCATGGAGGATTTCAGTACGGTCGTCATCGCTGCCGAACCCACGGAGGATCCCAGTACATTCATCATCATCGTCTCAGTCACAGCCAGCTCTAGGGTTACCGCACACAACATGCTCGAATCTAGGAGGATTCGCTCCACGAGAAAAGGGGGGTCGATAAATCAACTGACACGTAGTCCGAGTTTGATGTATCCCAAAGTTCCGTCTCGACAAAAGAAACTCAACCCGACAGATTGCGCGTCAATCGGATGCCTGGTCTGAGAGTTATTGGCTTTTTTGTCGCAGGGGCCGAGTAGGGTTTTAAGTGAAAACCAACCCGACCGTACACCAACAAATTCCAAACCTCGAGCAGAGTAAGCCAAAAGGTCTGTCTCACTAAGAGGAAATCAATAATGTCGATGGCACGTCAATCGGACGTCCAGAGCTCATGTTATAAGCATTTCTACTCCGAAGGCCCAGTTAGTTTCGTGTTTGAACCAACCCAGTCATACCCAAAGTTCTTCGAAACCATAAGTGTAATATACAGAAACAACTGCCTTGATCCAAGGATCTCAATGAAACTTACGGTGCATTGTTCGGAGGTTCGTAGCCCATGTTATGGCTGTTTGAATGAAACGTTCTAAAAATAGGGGGTTTGGGACCGGTCCGACCCGGCCAAATAACCCCTGGGTAGGCCCGAACCGGGTCGACCCGACCAAGGTCTTGTTCTGGCCATCTTGTGTGCGGCCCGACCCAGCAGGCGCGACCTGGCCCGGCAGGTGCGGCCCCGCCCGACGCTGGGGTCAGGCCTAGCGCGGCCTCTCCGGCCTATGCGCACGCTCTCTGAGTGGACGCAGGGAGGGTGGGGGGTGCTACCCCTTGTTTCGAAATGGCAGACCCGAGGGTGCGCCATGTGTGCTGACTGGATGTTCAATCTTTCGGTTTTCTCAGATCTGACCGGCCGTAATTGTCGGCCGGTAGCGGTGCGCCGGACCGGTAGGTCCCACCTCCTATGCGCCGGCGGCCGGTGGTTCTGGCCACCCTCCCCTGCTCCGCCGCAGCCACAGGTTGTGGCCTTGGTCCAACCGGCACGACACTATAGTGCTACGCCCCTCCGCTGTGGCCCTACTCTGGCCGCGGCCTCTTTTGGCCTCAATGGTGCGGCGCGACGGCGTTGCGCTCCTTCACCACTGTGATATTCCTTGTTCCCGTGTGGTGCATTTGCACCACTCCGCCTTCATCCCAAACCTCAATGTTGAGCATCAACAAAGGCGGAGGAGGATCATCCGTGTTCGTGCGGTCCATCCTCCTCCCGTTAATTTGAATACAGGTGGCCAAATATTAAACTATCAACACCAAGAATAATGACATCATAAAAACACACCCCTACCTCAAGAAGTTGTCATACAAAGATCACCGCAAAAAAATGGCGTCACGGGGGTGGTTCAAAGATGGTGTTAGTGAGCGTCCAAGAATAGGATGTCGTCCCACACTGGCTGCAGATAAGGGAGAGATCATCACGTCGTCTCTCCTTGGTGCTCTGGTGTTCTTCGCGTTCTTCAATGAGTAAGTAGATGTCATTCAAGACCGCAAGAGTTCACTCCTCATTTCAAAACAACGAAAACAACCAACAATAAGATAAGACCTTGTCTTATTTTATTCTCACACATACATGCCAACCTTAATTTGAAATTCAAAAGAACTCATTCAATTAATTAACTTAATTGAGGAGCATTTAACAATCCAATTAAATATGATAGTTTAAATGTCATTAAATTGGGGGAGTGGGTGAGTTACAAAAATAAATTGCAAGAGGGAGGTTTAATGGAATTGAAGGGGTGGGTATCGTGTGGGCCCCACATCACTAATATCCTACCAAGTGGAGTTAGGATTTAATGGGTCCCACTCCAACTTCCATGCATAGGTTTTAACTAATTAGAATAGAAATAAAAATTGTATCACAAATTTTTATTTCACTCTTCAGTTAACCCAATTAATTAATAACCTCACCCGATAAAACGCAACTCCAGAAAAGGTGTTCCAATTAAATTACCGGCGTTGTGGTTTCTTCGGTGCCCTCGGATTTTGAATCTGAGCAATGTTTCAAATGTTAGTAAAACCCACTCATTTGTTCACTTAACATACCCGAGATAATCTTTTGAAAATGATTTTGGGCACACCGGGCCTCGGAATTAGGTGCCGTCTAAAACTTTGTTCCGGAAAAATCCCAAAGAAAGTTAAGAAAAAACATTTCTGTCAAAGTTTACATGAATTTACATTACTCCCACCTTAGGGCTTTACATCCCCGTAAAGATACATCAAAAACCAGGGAAACAAATGAGGGTACTGAGTACGAATCTGAGCCTCCCGCTCCCAAGTGCTCTTCTAGAGGTTCTCGTGCTGCCAATTGATGTGAACTAGTGGAATTAGCTACCCACATAGGACGCTCTCATGTCGATCCTCGATCTCCACTAGGACCTCTACAAAAGTCACCCCATCGTCAATGTCCAACTCCCCATGGTCGATGATATGCGTTGGGTCGTGCTCGTATCTCCTCAGCTGAGATACATGGAAGACATCGTGCACCCTATGCAAGTGAGGTGGTAGAGCCGGGTGATAAGCCACCTCTCCTATCCCGCTGAGATCCTAGAATGGTCCGACGAATCTCGGAGATAACTTGCCACACCGGCCAAATATCCATAATCCACATCGATGTGAGACCCGCAAGAAGACGTGGTCGCCATCCTCTAACTCTAGGGGTCTCAACTCTTGTCAACAGAAGAATTATGTTGGCTCTGAACTGTCCTCATCTGCTCCTGGATGACCTGGACCTTCTATGTCGTGGCCTGGACAATCTCTGGTCCCACAAGTACTGACTCCCTAGGGTCTGTCCAACATAGAGGTGATATTCAACGCTAGTCGTACAATGCCTCGTATGGTGCCATCCTGATGGTGGAGTGGTAGCTGTTGTTGTACGCAAACTCCACCAAGGGTAGGTGATCCTCCCAACTACGACCAAAGTCAAGGACACATGCACAGAGCATGTCCTCAAGAGTTTGAATGGTCCTCTCCGTCTGACCATCTGTATGAGGGTGAAAGGCGGTGCTCAGACGTAGCTGCATCCCGAATGCCTCCTGCAACCCCTTCCAAATACGGGATGTAAAGTGAGCATCTCGATTAGATACAATAGATGATGACAGACCATGAACCCATACAATCTCCTGAATGTAGAGGAAACCCAACCTCTCCACTGAGCTCTGCTCTCTGACGGGTAAGATGTGGGCCGACTTGGTGAGTCGGTCGACAATCACCTAAATGGAGTTGTGACCTCTGGAAGTACGTGGTAGTCCAGTCATGAAATCCATAGATATCCTATCCCACTTCCACTCCGGGACCATCAAGGGATGTACCAGGCCTACTAGTACCTGTTTCCCCGCCTTCACAAGCTTGCAGGTGAGGAATTGAGAAACGAACTCTGCTACAGCATTCATCATACCCGGCCACCAATGATGTCATTTGAGATCCTGGTACATCTTCACTACCCCTGGATGTACCGCTAAAGGGGAATTGTGAAACTCTCTCAGCACCTCCTCTTGTAATGAAGCTGGTACCATGGTACATTCTCTGAAAATAATGATGTGGTCTACTCCTACAGAGAACCAATCAGGTGCATGTCCTGTAGAAATCTTCACACGCTGTATCTCATAGTCAACGTCCCCACGCTGTGCCTATCTGACCCGCTGAAGAAGTGGTGGTGTGACTGTGAGTGACTGAAGAAAGGCTGCTCCATCTCTATCCACGAAGGATATCTGTAAAGCTGCTATCTTCTCTGTCTCCTCTCCAAGTAGATGAATGTCCTTCCTCCTGCTGAGAGCATCTGCTACTAAGTTCCCCTTTCGAGGAGTATAGACTATCTCAAAGTCATAGTCCTGGAGGAACTCGATCCATCGTCGCTATCTCAGGTTCATGTTCTTCTACGAGAAGATTTACCTGAGACTCTGGTGGTCAGAATATATTGTAAAGCGTTCTCCCATCAGATAGTGTCACCACATATTTAGAGCGAAGACCACTGCTGCTAAATCTAGGTCATGGGTAGCGTAGTTCTGCTCGTGCTGCCTCAACTGTCATGACCCATAGGCGATCACTACCCGCTCCTGCATCAGGACACACCTGAGTCCGGTCCTTGATGCATCTCAGTAGACTACGTACCCTACTCCCTCCTCCGGTAGCCTCCCAATGCGTGTGCTGGTCAATCTCTGTCTTAGCTCTTGGAAGCTCTGCTGAAATCTATATGACCACACGAAGGGTTTCCCCTTCTTTTTCAAATCTAAAAGAGGTGATGCAACTCTGGATAAGTCTGGAAAGAATCTCCTGTAATACCCAGCTAGACCCAAGAATCTCCGCACCTCTATCATGCTCCTGGGTGGCTCCTCAGTAGTTGAGTATATCAAAATTTCATTGAGGAAGACCACGAAATATCATTCAAGGTAAGGCTAGAAGATCATGTTCATTGGACTCATGAACACTACTGGAGAATTGTTTATGCCGAAAGGAATAACTAGGAACTCATACTGGCCATACCGTCATCTGAAGGCCATCTTCTGCACATCCTCATCTCAAACTCTGAGCTGATGATAGCCTGAAATGAGGTCTATCTTCGAGAACCACCGTGCTCCCTTGAGCTGATCGAAGAGGTCATCAATCCTCTGTAGCGGATACCTGTTACTCACGGTCAACTGGTTCAGGCGATGATAATTGACACATAGTCATAAGCTCCCGTACGTCTTCTTAGCGAACAAAATCAGGGAAGCCCTGGGTGAAACACTCGGTCAGATGAATCCCTTGCCTTGCAAGTCCTCCAGCTGTACCCGTATCTCTCTAAGCTCAACGGGAGCCATCCAATTTGCTGGATTGGATATCAGGGTTGTCCTAGGGTACATGTCAATATAAAAGTCTACCTCTATGAGAAGAGGTAGTCCTGGAACGTCGTTAGGAAAAACGTCCGCATACTGATCCACCACTAAAGGAGAACTCGAACTCCACACATCAACTGCTCTTAGGATGAGGCTATCCAACTTGTGAGTGATCAGATGACCTCTCCTCTGCGTGAGTCCATCATGTGCTACAAAGGCTCCCTTCTCACCGGTGAAGGTGAACCTGCTTCCATCAGTGTGGACACACCGCACCTTGTGCCTAATACAGTCGATCTGAGCATGGATTGTAGATAGCCAATCCATGCCCAATATGATGTCGTAAGTCATCGACGTCGCTACATGAAGATCCCAGCCGAAGCTCTCACATCTTAGAGTATGCTCACACTACTGGCACCGGTGCGTAATCGTCGAATCTGCTCACTTAGGAGTCTCTAACCGTAAGGATCGAGCCAACAGATCCGTCGAAATATCCGAGCTCCGAACAAGGGCAGCGGAAATTAAATAATGACTCGAGCCTATGTCTATAATAACTACAGCAAGGGAAGTGTAGACATAGAGAGTTCCTCGAATAATCTCTGGTGCATCGTGGTCGTAGGCCTCTGCTGCCAGAAGCTGAGCCTGCCTCTGTCTGCCAGCTTCCTGTGGTCGGGGTGGATTTCCTAGTGGTGGTGGTTATAGAGCCTCAATGTGTCACCCACCACCTGCCGCTCTTCCAGCTCCGCTGCCTCATCCGCCTGCTCCATGCGGACCACCACGGTCGACCCTCTGCCTCTTCGTGGGTGGTCCCTCAACCGTCTGCTGCTCATTTGCACGGCGGGTCGGGCAGTCACGAGCCATGTGTCCCATCCCGCCGCATGCGTAGCACTGTCTGCACCTCGTAAGACTGGATCTCTGTCGTGTGCCCCGAACCTCTGAGCCAGTGTCCTCAGGTCATACACCTGATGGTCTGGTCTGCCTGGACCCCTATGACATCCGTCAACTGCCAGGTGCAGAAGACTCTGCTACGTGCCGCCCTGTGGTAGGTCTCGCTTCTGGCGTAGGCTCAGCAAGAAAGTTCTCTACGAGAAGGGATTGCTCCGGTACTCATTACTGCGTCATAATTCTTAGGGAGATCATCGATGCCTTGATCTCATGCCTTAGTCCCTACTCGAAAGTCCGGGCCCAGAGTAATGGGTCCCGTACAAAATTCTTGGAATAACGCGAGAGAACGGTAAATCTCGCCGAGTACTGGGCTACAATCATGCTACCCTTCCGCAGCTGTAGTAGCTCCAGAATGTGCACCGCACGTAAGGTGGATGGGACAAAATTTGAGTGGAAGAGGCTCTCAAAGTCCATCCAGAGGAGAGTTTCCTCGTTGTGCACATAGAGCATCAGGCTCCACCATCTTCCTGTTTCCTCATGTAGGAGACTCGCTGTAAGGTTCACCATGAGGTCAGCTAGTGTCCATACTAACTTAAAAACTCCTACAATAGCCTCCGTCCAATCCTCGGCTGCCTGAGGGTCTGTCTCCCTGCGGATCCTGGGTGGTCTCTGACACTGAAACTTGTGCAGTACACTAAGGTGACGTGAACTCCCAACGGTTGGGGCTGGTGGAATCAGTGGATCTGCGGGTAGAGGTACCACTGGTGCCTCTGCTGAAAAAGGGCCCGGCACCGAGGCCTCGTCGCTCGGTGGGCTGTCGTCTCGCACAAAACTCAGAACCCTAGTTGGATACCATTGTGGGGCCATCCTGAAAAGAAACAGGTGAGCCACGGTCAATACTATATACCTGGTGAGCTGACACAAAGTAATCAAAAATAAATATTTTTTAACATACAAGCAATCAATGTTTTCATGCATTGTGTCAGAAATTAGAAGGCAGGGTCCTGGTGTATGGATACATCGGCTGCCACACCAACACTGGACTACTTGAACTGATAACCACACTCAATACCATTTACACTATTGCTTCACATAGAAGAATGATCAAAGTCATGAGTTCTGCGGTAGAACTGAACTTCTCCGATACTAATTTGTCACGACCCGTCCTCGGGTCCCATGCCATTACTACCCCAAGCCCCCCTTCCAAAGGACAGGGGCTAGAGACTAGCCCCAAAGGCGTAAATCCCGATAAAAAGGGAAGGCATTTCCTTTATAAAGTAAACAAACACCATAGAGTAAGAAAGCTAAAGTAAACACTAAGTAAACTGGGTACAACTGTAAGTGATGGAAAGTAAATGGGACAGAATACAAACCCAACTGAAAGTAATGTACAATTGAAATGGAAGTAGAACAACATAAAAGTAAAGTAGAAACACCGAGCCGTCCACTGGAAATCCCACCTGAAGGGTGGGTACAGATAGTCTCCTCAACTCCTCGGGTCCAGCCGTCCGCTCCATATACGCCCCGCCCATTGTTCCACCTCCAGGTACTAACTTTCTCCACAAGCCTCAACCACGATCAATGCTTTTCATCATCGGCATCCAATACAACGTAGTGCGGGCATATCCCATTAAGGGGTGAGTATACGCTACTCAGTAGGGACCCCGAGACCCCCAAAGGTCTTCTAGAATTCATGAAGGATAAACCACAAAGGAAAGATACAATCACGAAGTAAAAACCAACTCTACTTAGGTATATTCCCCTAAATATACCTACGTTATCATTTTCAGTTCACCTCCAACATCCGAGCCCATGTTCGATCACGTCCACACAGGATAGTACAACCCAATCCACAAAGGAAAGCACAACCCAATCCACATAGGAAAGCAAGTCAATCATATCAATGATAATGACTGAATGTCAGAACTCAGCTCACACTGGTATAATTCTTCAAAAGACGATAGAGATGATCAGATGTAGCCAATGATTCATCTAATCTGTCGGACCCATGTAGGATACAAGACCAGCTATGTTGTCGGACCCACAAAGGATACAAGACCAGCTACTCTTCCAGACTGACGTAGGATACAAGTATAGAGTCAAATACTACCATACCCACATAGGATACAAAACAATTAGTAATGCCGGACCCACATAGTATACAAGTATAGTATTAATCGCCGTCGAACCAACCGAGGATTTTAGTACCGTCATCGTCGCTGCCGAACCCACAGAGGATCCCATTACAGTCGTCATCTTCGTCGCAGTCGCAACCAACTCTAGGGTTCCCACACACAACATGCTTGATTCCGGGAGTGTCCGCTCCATGAGCCAAGGGGGTCGATAAATCAACTGACACATAGTCCGAATTTGATGTATCCCAAAGTTCCATCTCGACAAAAGAAACTCAACGCGACAGACGACACATTAATCGAACGCCTGGTCTGAGAGTTATTGGTCTTTTTGTCCTAGGGGCCCGGTTGGTTTTTAAGTCAAAACCGACCCGAACATACTCCAACTGTGTCCAAACCTCAAGTAGATTAAGCCAAATAGTCTGTCTCACTAATAGGAAATCAATAAAGTCGATGAAACGTCAATCAGACGTCCGAAGCTCAAGTTATAAGTGTTTCCGCTACGAAGGCCCTGTTGGTTTCGTGTTCGAACCAACCTGACCGTACCCAAGGTTCTACGAAACCATGAGTGTAATATAGAGAAACGACCATATCGATCCGAGGATCTCTATGCAACAGAAGGTGCGTTGTTCGGAGGTCTGTAGCCCATGTTATGGGTGTTTGACGAAACTATCTGAAAATAGGGGATTTGGGCCTGGTCCGACCCAGCCTAATACCCCCTGGGTCAGCCCGAACTGGGTCAACCCGAGCCGGGTCCGGGTCAGGTCCAGTTGGGAGTGGCCTGGCCCTACCAGCGCAGCCCGACCCGGCGCTGAGGTCCAGCCTGACGCGGGCGGTCCGGCCTGGGCGCCCGCGGGTTGAGCGGATGCTGGGGGGGGGGGGGTGCGCTTCCCTCTTTCTTCAAAATGGTGAACCCGAGGGGCCGCCCTGTGCGCTGACCGGGGGATAAATCCCCCGGTTTTCTCAGATCCGTTCGGCCATAACGGTCGGCCGGTTGCGCCGCGCGGGACCGGTTGGTCCCGCCTCCGGAGTGTCGGCGGCTAGCGGTTCCGGCCGCCCTCCCCTGCTCTACCGCGGCCAAAGGCCACAACCTTGGTCCGACCAGCACGACGCTACGGCTCCGCGCCCCTCCTCCGCTACCCCGCTCCGGCCACAACCTCTTTCGGCCTCAATGGCGCGGCGCGACGGCACCGCACTTCATCTCCACGGTGATATTCCTCATTCCCTCGCAGTGACATTGCACAGCGCCGCCTTCATCCCAAACCGCATTGGTGAACATCAACAAAGGGGGAGGAGGATCGACCGTGTTCATGCAATCCGCCATCCTCCCAAAAATTGTATAACAGGTGGACAAATATTAAACGATGAAAGATATGAATAATCACATCGTAAAAACATACCCCTACCTCAAGAAGTTGTCGTACAAAGATCATAGCGGAAAAACAGCATCGCGAGGGTGGTTTGAAGATGGCATTGGCAAGCGTCCAAGAAGAGGATGTCATCCCACACTAGCTGCAGAGAAGGGAGAGATCGGCATGCCGTCTCTCCTTGGTGCTCCGGTGTTCTTCGCGTTCTTCAATGAGGATGTAGATATCCATCAAGACCGCAAGAGTTCACTCCTCTATTCCACACATAAAAAACAACCAACAATAAAATAATACCTTGTCTTATTTTATTCTCACACACACATGCCAACATTAATTTTAAAATCAAAAGAACTCATTCAATTAATTAACATAATTGAACAACATTTAATAGTCCAATTAAATACGAGAGTTGACATGTCATTAAATTGGGGGAGTGGGTGAGTTACAAAAATAAATTGCAAGAGAGAGGTTTAATGGAATTGTAGGGGTGGGGATCGTGTGGACTCCACTTCACTAATATCCTACCATGTGGAGTTATGATTTAGTGGGTCCTACTCCAACATCCATGCATAGGTTATATCTACTTAGAATAGAAATAAAAATTGTAGCACAATTTTTTATTTCACTCTTCAGTTAAACCATTTATTTAATAACCTCACCCGAGCAAACGCAACTCCAGAAAAGGTGTTCCTAAGAAATTACTGGCATTGCAGTTTTATTGGTGACCTCAGATTTTGATTCCGAGCACCGGTTCAAAAGGTAGGAAAACCCGCTCGTTCGTTCACGGAATGTACCCGAGCCAAACTTCGGAAAATGATTATGGGCACACTCGGCCTCAGAATCAGGTGCCGTCAAGAAACATCGTACTCGTAAAATCCCAAAAAAAATTAAGAAAAAAAAATTCCCTTCAAATTTACGGGTCAATACAGAAAAACAAAAAAAAAATCATTTGTATTCAATATATTTTTTATGGTTTCATGAAAAAACGATTGAGGAATAATAATATTTTATTTAGGATATGTTAACTGAGAATTATTTTTGAGGATGGGTACACCTGTTACATGTAATATAAATTTTTATCTCAATAAATATTATTTGACATGTGATACTAATATATATTATATGAAAATGTTATCCCGATATAGCTTATATATTATTTGGGCCTAATGTGTCTCTACAAATTATAACTTATGAATCTTTTTATTAAATTCAATAAAAATTAAATGCACAATGACTTTTTATCATATATATTTTTTATATAAATATTTATTTATAACAATGGTATGCATATATTTCCATATGAATCTTAGAAGGTTTTATAGTATCATTATTTGGGGATTAAAATATTTCACTATGAAAAAACTTCGTTTTTCATTTGGATTTGAGTAATTTCATCCGTTAGTATTTTTTCATAAAGGTAATTTTTTTATGATTTAAATTTTTTTCACAATACTAATAGAGTGGATTCTAATATGTCACTTTCTATGATTTTTTTCATCCAATATTTGAAAATGATTTCTATAGTGTTTAATGATTAGTATGAAAAAATAATAATGCGAAGTTGAATGTCATTAAATTATTTTTTTGGAAATGAAGACATGTTTCTTCATATATGATTTATATTATAGTAAAACGGATACTATCTAATTATTTTAACATTGTAATATATGTGTTATTTATAAAATATTTATGACTGAATTATAAAAAAAAAGTTATGGGGTCATAATTAACAAAATTATTTTTTAGTTACTATATTATATAAATTTATTTGGGATGTTCCCTTATAGTGATGAACTATAGTTCATATATTTTTGGGTTCCTTTGGTTTTTTTCATTTTCCTTATGGGAAATGTTCTAGTGTTCATGCCCCCCTCGTGACATATATAACTGTGTTGACATTCAACCCTCTGTGTTAAATATCACCAAATATGGAGGATTAGTAGTTTAATATTATTTCAATGACTTCTATAGTGTTTCAAAAATAGATCATTGATTTATTTTACTCAACATAACTAATTTTTCAAAATTATATTTTTATGAATGGTCATCTGAATAATGTTAGGAGTCATTTATTAGTGATTGATGTAAAGTCATGTTGTATAAGGATGCACAAAGTCTCATATTGGAAGTTGTTGGATCTGAGTGACTATATTACGGAAAGGATATAAGAAATATAGTACATTAATTTCCAAGAGTCTGTGGTTGCCTTATCATCTACAATTTTAGTTTCAAGGGATGTATGTGATCTTTATATTTGGTTTCTACTAGGTCATTCGATACCTACCACATTATTAATATTACGTATGCATTGGGATGGTGTTTCTATTCATAATAGGGGAGGGGGAATACAGGTATTATTTTTTCAGGTTGATATTATACATGAATATTTATATTGATTGAGATGTGGAAGGTAATGTGTTCTCTGAGTGTCATGGATGGATTGAGATGGAATTAATGATGGGACACAAGGAATTAATTATTATTTTTTTACATTTGGTAGAATGTTGAATTCATTGCTGGATTAATATGCATTTACTTTTTAAATAGAGTGCAGGATCGATTTTTTTTCATAGAATAATAGAGGTACCTTGATCATGAAGAGGAGGTCCTAGGGTACTCTAAGATATTTAACTAACCATATTAAGGGGTGGGGCCACTAGTACTAGTCATGTATGAATATATATATATATATTATAATGTCCCAAGTGAGGGTGTTTCCTCTTTTCAATTTTATATTTGGACAATCTAATTTAAATTGTTATGATTACACCATGATCCATTGTAGTTTGTGAATCCATTTTTATATGGTTCGCTGGGAATGAAGGTTGTTGTTCTTGGTTTTATATAAATAATAATTTTTTTCTTCATTTCAATGATGTTTCTGTTGTGCTATTCATTTAAATAATGAAATCCATTTCATTATGCTATATACTATGAATATAAAATTTGGATATATAATTGTGATTCATGGCAATGATAAGGATACTCATATTTTTGGTATTTTAAGATAATTCATAGTGTAAAGTATGTCACGATGAAAGAGTCATATTGATGTTATAATATTTATCTTTTAATGATAAAGATAGGATAATTTTTACCACGTAATACTGTGAGATCATAGGTACTAATTATCCACTAAGTGTTATTGGGGATTGGATTCATTTCGGGTGGGTATTTTTTAATTACCCACATCGTTATGGGTTTTAGAAGGTCAATGAAAAATTTATATTTTAGTTCCAATAATAATTAATGTGAAAAAAAAGAAATATATCTTATAATATGAGTTTTTATAACATTTCAAATCATTACATTTATCCTAAAATAATGTTTTTACCATAGAAATATAGTTTGGTGCCAATCAAAATCATTTTTGTTTTACAAAGTAAATATTATTTAATTAATTAAATATTAATTTTTTTCATGTTTTTGTTCAGTGATGTCCCTTTAATGAATTATAATTTTGATTTTTTTCTCTATAGTTGATAATATAATTTAGTTATTTTCCTAGGTGTGTCTTAAAACTACCATGATCACTAAATTTTGGGCCACAATTATACTCCTCTTCATTTTATATTCCTTGGTTCAAATTATTCTTTTAAAATATATTTCCACCTTATTTACTTCTTATGTATCGCCCATTGTGAACCAGTGTTATGAAATATATAGAGTAATAGGAGATAATAATGATAAGATATTAGAAGAATCAAACATAGATATCATAATGAGGTAGATCAGGCTTTTTCCTCTATGGGTTGAAGAGCTGGTGAGGTACATTGGTGTTTACTCAATAAGGTAGAAATGTTTTTTATTTTTTACCCTTTACCCATGTCTCTAATTTTTATTTAATATTTAAAAACCTATTTTAGATTTTTCTTTCTTTATGTTCTTTAATAAATTTATTTTTGGTACAATTCTATGGTTTCATAATTTTATGGGGTTTGCTATTTGCGAATTACCATGAACACAACATGTAGATTAAAGAACACACCATGTGTATTAAATCATTCATATATGGAGTATAATTTGGTATAATAAAAAAATTTGTTTATAGGAAATTCCATGTATGTGTCACTCTGTGTGTTTTTGGGGAATGAATATACACCCCATACCAGGATCCTTGGTTGTGTTTTGAATATGAAAAAATCATGTGTGAGGTCCACAACCAATGGCCATATGATGTAGTATACAAGACACATGTGGGAGTATATCAATAACTAAAAATATGTAAAATACATGTGTGTTACATTCAATATATTAGTATTTCATTCAATGTTCATTGGAAAAGTACATACAATGTATTTTATGAAACATTTCCATGGATGACTATTGGGTGTACAACCTGATTAACTAAAAAACATAAAGTAATTTTTCTACTCTGGTGATTTTTTTCTATTCTACTCCCTAGAGTAAAAATTGTTCTTGTGAATTAGATGATAAATTATTTTCATGTAAATCATTATGGTGGTTTCTATCAACAATTGGAGTCTCAATGTATTTGGTTTCTGTTCGAATTTGGGTTTGTAGATAGATTTCATTGATGTTTGGATTGGAAATACTCATGTGGTTGGGGTTATGATTTTTGAGGATTGAGTGAATGAAATGAACTAGTTAGATGGACAAGACTTTTTTATTTCTTGTCAAGTTTTTGTTTATTTAAATAGAAAACAACTTCTCCAATCTAGTAGTATTCCAATGTATATCATGAATAATTTATGTATTTCAAGACATGTTTCTCATTATTAGATTACTTGAGGTTTAAAGCATGTGTATGAAAATTAATTAAGTTTATTCTTTAGTTAGTTTTAATGTCATGAGATTAAAGATTTTTATATCTACTATTTTGTTTAATGGATGAGCCTGAGGATCTCGTTTTGATGAACTTATCAATGAGACCATTCCCATGTATGGGTTAAGTTTTTTTTATCATTGCCTTTGGTTTCTAGAAATAATAATATTCATAATGATTCAATTTGGGTTAGGATAACATGTATGGTTTTGTATATTATATGTGTTCCCATTTACAATTAAGAATATTTTTTTAGGATTCATCGTTCTTTTGGATTTCCTATTAAGAAAATGATTATGCATGGATCAGTTAAATGACACTATGTGTATTTTCAGGATTATTGTAGTTCCTACATAAGAAAATATTTTATATGGGATAGAGTAACCCATCCCAGGGTTAATTTCTATTTTTATATAAATTTAAAAATATTTTAATCATTTAATGGAAACAGACCCTAATATTGGTTGGTGTACAGGTGTCCAGAGTAATTTGGGTCATTTTGTTGTCACTTTAGGGAACATGGAGTTCTTGAGTGTTATTTGAAAATAAATTATCGATTAGTATAGATTATAATTTAGGATGTTGGGAGTTATATTTTGATATGGACACATCCCATATAGATTATATACAATATTTTATCAGAACTACTAGATCATATTTTTGGATGATGTCTATAAGAGTTTGATTGACTCATGTTATTGATGGGAATGGTTGACTTTTTTTGATGATGTTTATTCAAAATACAAGGTTTGAGGAGGAGAATGATGGGATATATTAATTATCTTGTAAGAACAATGTCTTGATCTAGTTATTTACTCTATTTTATTTATCTAGTTAGATGTATATAGAGAGATAATATGTAATTAGGATAATTTCATCCATCTAGTTTATAGTTATACACTAGCAAGGTGTTATATTACATGGAATATAAATTATTCAAAAAACATTAATGGGTCACTGTGGATTGTTTATAAATCTTGTCTATTAATGGATGATATATGGGGTGATGTACAATTTTTTGTCCTTATTTAGATCCAAGTATACACTATATAAATTTTGGGACATGAAAAGTCCCTTAAAATCTATCATAGAGTACTATTTCTTGTTCAGATCATCCAATTGGTGTCTAATATCCTAGTAGCTTTGTGTTGTAATGTGAAGTTCATTGAAAATATGTGAATTTATAAAATTTATTCATTATTCTTCAATAATATTTGATCTTATTTGTAGATATAGATGATACAATCGATATTAATCTATAATGTGAGCCATGAGCAATAAATCATATAATCTCTTCATAGGGAAGGTATATTTTTCTCTAGAATTAGGATAGAACCCATGGTAGTATATTATTATTTTTAGTGTAATGAATCATTCATTAATAGTAATATTTTTTTCTAAATAAATATATGTTTTATTATATTATATAATATTGTATACATATTACATGTAATGAAATGAGCAACAATTTATATCTTCAATGAAAATAATTTCATTTAGTCTAGTACTAAGTTAATGAAAATTGAATATTTTAACATTGGAAAATAAAAAAACAGGAAAACTATAACTAGAAAATATTTATCACCCTAGTCTAAAAAAATATTCCGTTCCTTGACTAATACTATAGAAAAGAAATAGATTTTATGTATATATATTGTCAATCATAAAAATTATAATATTGAAAATTGTGATTAATTGAGGTGAATAATGAATAAAGATATGAATTGTTATTTATGTCAAGTAATATAACTATATAATACTAATTTTACCTATGGAACATTAACCTTTATGTGAAAATACTAACTAGACAATTGAAAATAGCAACATTACCATTATAATAGTAATTTAACATCAAAATTTTATGATTTTATAGATGAACATTTTACCAAGAGTTATTTAACTATATATAAATATTATAATAACATAAATTAAATATGATGATTAAAATATCAAAGAATATATGATAATATTGTAAATATAATTTGTTTTTAATTTATTTCAAAAAAATTTAGAATATAAAAAAATTTATATAAATTTACATTGAAAAAATTTGTTTTCAGATAAATTTCATTGAAAATATTCAAGGGTTATCTTTTGGTAATATTTGAAATACTCCAAAATATTTGTGAATGAGAAAAATAATGTTTTTTGTGTAAATGATATATTATTAGGTAAATCATTTAAAATTTGAAGATGATTTATGAAATTGTAAAATTTATTGTTTGAAAAAATATTAATATGAAATATTTCTTATTTAAATAAAATTAACCTTCTTAAAACCCAAATTTTTTTTTTCCAAAAACACAACATCCATTGTTTTCCATTAAAAATGTATTTTTTCATAATTCAAACTTTTTTAGTAAATATATATATTCCTTAAATAATTTACATTAATGTCTAAAAATAATGTTAACTTATTTATATAAATAAAATTATTTATAAAATATCACGAATCAAAGGTTTACCATAAATAATATAATTTATTCAATATTTTATTCTTAAAAGGCCCTTCACCCAAATTATAACATACCAATATACCTACTCATTTAAAACCTACACTCACACACATACCAAATCCAAAACTCTTAAAAATTTATATTTAAAATGTAGCTTAAAATTATTATGAAATATTTGGTGTGAACCAATACCACATATCCGGGGAGTTTAGTTGAAAACTAGTGAAGAAACAGGAAGAAAAATGTATATTTTTATTAACTCTTCACTCATATCCTCTTATATTCCACATATTTTCTATCAAATTGAAAAAATATATAAGGAAAATAATCTAGAATATTGACATGAATTTAATTATAATAACCAACTATAATATTTTAATTTATGATATGTTTTAATAATATAATTTTATTTTTCAAATTCCAGGTTATGTCCCAACAACTGTTGGTTTAACCCCCATAAAGACATTTCTATCTCTCTACATGAAAATATTGATATTTATAATAAATATTATATTATATGAATATATATATATATATTATTTATAATATTCTATAGTTAACCATACTAATTTATATTTACAAATAATGAATGATAGTTAAATTGAAGAAACACATGAAATTTTGTTGAAAATGTAATATCAAAATACATTACATTTTGAAATAAAAATTAAGAAATATTATTCAATTTTAATAATTAATAAATAGTTAAAAATGATCATAATTAACTTTAGGTTTTTATTTAATAATCATATTTATATTTTTCAAGAGGCTGAACGGTTATGAAAAAAAACAAATTTATAGTAACATATGTCAAATCTTGTACCCTTCAATTATAGTTCCACTTTTATGGTATGTTTTTAATGTGATTAATTAATTCTATTCATACCTTATTTTTAATTTCATTAAATCCATAATTTTTTTATCAGGGGTATATCATCATCCCCAACTATTATTCAACTTTTGTAAATCAATATTGTGTACTCTCTTATATCCAATCTCATTTCATGAATTTATCCCATTAAAATATTTTTTAATAATATTATTTCCCAATCTGTTTCATTATCTATTCATTTTATAATTGGTGTAATTTTTTTTGTTTTTGGATATATGAATCCCACATTCCATTTTCATTTGATAAATATGAATAAATGTAAAAATATTTATGAAATTATATGAATAATGAATATATATGAACCCATTCATTAATTTCATCGATTATTGATGAAATGTTTTATGATGATAAATATTCCTCAAATGAATTAATTCAAATTATGGTTGGACATTGATAGTTCCCAAATGCATTGGGTAAATAGTTAATCTCAAGGGATGACATGTTTTACGATACCATAGAAAATATACTATGAAATTAGGATTTATGAAACCTAGGCTATTAAAAATAGTAATATTATTATGATTGATTATATTTTGTCTTTTTTCAATATTAAAATTTTATTTATTATATAATTATGATTATTCTCAAAAAATTAACATCTTTTTTTTCTATACAGATTTTTGAAGATTCATTTTTATATTATATCCATTATTTAGATTTATTATCGCCTATTTAATTTGATGGTTTCCAAACAAATAAAATGTAATATATAATTATCCTATAACGAATCAATTAATGTGAGATAAAACAATATTTATGTTAATCATGTAGTGTGTTTTTACATTCCATAAAGACAATGAAAATAAATTATGTTACCAAGGGTTTCACCATGAATTCAAATCACTATCTGTAATATCCCAGGTAAATAATGAATAAAACATTTTCATATTTATTAATATTTACGAATTAAAAATTAATATTACTTTTCAGGGGTTGCTGTGGTCGATAGCGTACCCGATACGCAACAAAGAGTTTCATTGAAATCTTTCGTTGCACACTGGTAATAAAATAATATTATTTTAAATGGTAGTCAACACATAGCCGTTGTATTGGCGGGAATGGATAGAAAAAACTAAAATATTATTATATATGTTTTTACATGTTTTTACTTTTATATAATAAAAGATAATGGCTTAAAATACGGAATGAATTCAATTTTAGGCGTATATGCCCTAGTTTCGACTAAAGGTTCACTTATCGCGTTTTGAGGGTGAAACATCATTAAATATAGTTTTTTTCACTCTTATACATTATATTGGACCAAATAAAACTCTTCTTTAGAATCGGGACATCAAAATTTACTTTGTGTAAATTTTTGGTATTTTTCTAATAAAGTTCATTTTTTAATGAATAGTGTAAAATATTGTATTTTAAGTCAAAACCACTTTTTAATCTAATTTATTTATATGAATAGATTAACTTTTGAATTGGTTTTATATTGAAATTAGAATATATTTTTATCATTAAATCCGATAGTGGTCGCTGAAATTAATTTCACTTTGAAATCAGACTTAAACTAGTGTCAATCTTTTGATACTTATTGTTTCATAAAAACACGTTCTTTGCTCTCACAGAGGGAATTAATTATTAAATTAATTAATGAAACTTATAAGTTTTAAATTTTGAAAAATTTACTTCATTTTTGAATTCATAATATCAAATATAGCTTAGGGTTAATTTTAGGTATTTTTCTTAAAAACTTCAATTTTTGATGAATAGTGAAACCACTAAGTGGTACTTAAAAAAACTGATTTTTCATTTAAATGAAATTTTACCACCTCTGTGTTTTGAATTTCAAAAATATTACATACATGGTTTTCATAAAGAAGTAAAATGTGGTTCAATGTTTTTAAAATAATTTTTTAGTGAATAGTAACTTATTATGTTTTTAATCGCGATTAGAGGTAATTAGTGTAATTTAAGGTAAAAATAATATTGTAATAATATGAAATGATCTTGAAACATGTCCTAAACTCATTGGATGTGTCATGGCCGACCAAGACAATCCATGTGTCAACTTGGGGACCCCATGAAGCCACTTTGGTTGGAAAATGACATTAATAACTTTTTATTTAAAGTTAAAATAAAAATGTCACAAACATGAGTTGTTTTACTAAAAAATATTTTACATGGGGTTATACAAATCAGATCTTTGACTATAAATATTAATTGGAAAGTTAAGAAGATTCCATACATCATAGTATTTTTTTTATAATCTTTATACATTAAATAAATTAAATTATTTATGACACCATGATGATGCAGCGATTACCTCATTATTTAACGATATAAATAAAATGGAAAGATAATGTAAAATATAAGACCTAAACTTGTCAAAAACCAATTGGATGGGTGGATTTAGAACCCTTATCACCTTATCCTCTAAACACATCAATGTGGGACCATTAAAATCTGAAGCTCATTCTAAAATAAAGTAACATTTCCTTACTTTCCAAGAGTGCCCCTCCTCTCCTCTTATAAAAGACCGCCACCTCTACCACCTTACCCACACTTCCAAAGCCTTTGGATCGGCTAACCCTTGCCCATTTTGTCTCTCCACATCCTTCTCTTACTCATTGAAGCCTCAATTTGGGGAGAAGTATTTCCAAGGAGGCCTTTGTGCTCAAATCTAAGAGAGTTACCCGATTTTAAGGATGTTAAAGAACGATCGAGTCAAGTTGGACCCGAGGTAAGGGACTTCGTCTCAATCTCCTTTCATTGACGAATATTTATTTTTATACACATCTTTATTTTATACGGTGTATAAACTCCTTTGAATTTTACATTTATACAAAAGAAATCTTTTTCTACGAAGTATTTTACAAAATGACAAAAAGGAATGTTTCTTTTAACGTAAGCGGTGACAACGACCTTTTTCACCGCCGCATGTACTATTTGGTCTTTTGCTTCCCGAACAAGCCGTAATGTTTTTTTTAAATGAAATAAATACCATATACTCTTTTATGTATTTTGGTATTGAAAATGGTTTTTTATAATGGATTTGTTATGTAAATATTTTTAAGTGATATATTGTGATCAAAGTGTGGAAATGTTTTCATTCCATTATATTTGTTTTATGTCTTATGATTTTTATAATGGTACTTGGACATTTGACAGGTGGTTATGTGATAAACCGTATGACGGGTGGTTCCGTGAATACCTGGATGAGTGGTTACGTTATAACCGCCAATGCATTGTGTATAGAAGTCACCCGTATGGCTATTCCATTAAGTATGTATGAAAGTTGTCCGTATGGCTATTCTATTAAGTGATATGTGTGGAAGTCGACCGTATGGTTATTCCACTTAAGTATGTTTATGTCCCAAGTTACCTTTATATGTTATGTGTTCTTTATATGGGTTTTATGGTAATCCTTTGGTTACAAAAGGGTATGTAATGATATTTTATTCTGTGAAGAGTTTTTATTACATCATGAAGGTGAAGGTATTACTTTGATAAAGTATACATGGTTTACTTGATGTTTGAAAAACTAACCGTTTTCACTCATTGTGTATCCCTTACTAAGATTTTTATGCTCACCCCATGTTTTTTTTGAAATTTTTTTCACAGGAAATAATGTGGAATAGGGTCAAGGATGGGATCAATGGAAACTCATGCTATATAAAACATGGAACTGGACATGTTTCTTTTTAAGAGTTATTTTTTATTCTATGGAAACTTAGTATAAGTGTCTACTTTGTAACCTTTTGAGATGTAATAGTTATGGATTATTTCTCTAATACTCTAAACCTGAAAAGATACTCAATGTTAATTATTCATTTAATTGAATATTAAGATATGTTTTAGGATGGGGCCTTATAGTTGGTATCAGAGGTCGGTTTAGACAACTTTAGGAGTTAGAAAATTGTTAAATTATAATTTAATTTATGTTATGACTGAAATTATATAGCATTTAAGGATTACCATGTTTCTTCGCCTAATATATTGATGTGTTAAGAATGGTTTTTCATAGATGAAATAGAACAGCTTTTTTGGGAAGGCATACAAAGGGAAATGACCTTTCAAATCAGTATCCAGAGATGGTCAGAATCAGAACTAAATAGTTTGTTTCAGTGATGGCTTAGTTGACTCAGGTGAAAAATGTTGGTTGTTTTTATTGATGATATTTTGGTATTTTATAATAGTAAAGAGCAGTATGAAAGTCATTTAAGGGTTATCTTGCAAACCTTAAAAGAAAATAAACTATATGGAAAATTCAGCAAGTGTGAGTTTTGGTTACAACAAATTTCTTTCCTGGGTCACATTATTTCAAAAGATGGCATAACTGTTGATCCTGCTAAAAAAAAGTTGTCGAAGAATAGCCAAGACCCACAAATGTTACCGAGATCCATAGTTTTCTTGGTTTGGAAGGTACCTATAGATGTTTTGTTGAAAATTTTTCATGGTTATCTAGTCCAATGACTAAGATAACTCATTAGGGTGTTATGTTCATCTGGAAAAAGGAATGTGATGACTGTTTTCAGGAGTTGAAAAGAATATTGGTGAATGCTCCAGTTTTGGCACTTCCTTCTAGGATTGGTGAGTTTGTTAGATATGGTGATGCTTCATTGAAGGGACTTGGCTGTGTCCTCATGCAGAATGATCAGGTAATTGCTTATGCATGACGTCAGTTGAAAACTCATGAGGTAAATTACCCTACACATGATTTGGAATTAGCTGCAGTTGTTTTTCCATTAAAAATTTGGAGGCATCATTTGTATGGAGTAAAGTGTGACATATATACTGATCAAAAAAGTTTAAGGTATATATTCACTAATAAATAATTGAACATCAGACACAGGAGATGGCTGGCATTAATCAAGGATTATGATTGCACAATTCATTACCATCTGGCAAAAGCAAATAAAGTGGCAGATGCTTTGAGTTGAAAAAGTAATGCTTCATTAACCATGATACGTTTGGAATGAGATCCTTTGGTTTTTGATTTGATGAAATTTTTCATAGAAGTTGTTGGTGTAGGAAGTTCTTCTATTTTGTTTCAGGTATCAGGGAGACCATCCATATCAGACAGAATTAAGCAAGCACAGAGGGAAGACAATGAGTTGCCGAAAAAGGTAGAGCTAGATCAGAAGGGTAAGTTGCCTGAATTCAACATTGATAATGATTGTGTTTTGAGGTTTGGGAAGAGGTTATCTTTCCCTGGTGACTCACAGTTGAATAATGAGTTGTTATATGATGCTCATAGTTCCCCATTTTCAGTTCATCATGGCAGTTCTAAGATGTACAATGATCTGCGGGAGTGTTACTAGTGGGATGGAATGAAAAGAGATATTGCTGATTTTACTGTGAAGTGTTTGACTTGTCAGTAGGTTAAAGTAGGGCGGAAGTTACCAAAAGGGATACTTCAGCCTTTACCAGTGCCAAAGTTAAAATGGGAAAATATATCCATGGATTTCGTTGTGGGATTGCCGATGACACCTCGACGCAATAATGTAATCTATGTTATTATTGATCGCTTAACTAAATCTTATCATTTCCTTTCCATACGAGATAATTTTTCCTGAGATCAACTTTCCCGTTTGTATCTTAATGAGATAGTCAGGTTACATGGATTTCCTCTCTCCATTTTATCTGACCGTGATCCTAGGTTTACTTCTATCTTTTGGAAAGGCCTTCAGAAGTCGTTGGGTACTGCATTAAATTTTAGTACAGCTTTTCATCCGCAATCAGATGGGCAGTCAGAACGAACAATTCAGACCTTGGAGGATATGCTACGATCTTGTTTGATTGATTATTAGGGAAGTTGGGACCAACATCTTTCTTTGTTTGAGTTTTCTTATAATAACAGTTTTCATTCCAGTATACAAATGGCACCATTTGAGGCATTATATGGGAAGCGGTGTCGAACTCCAGCATTTTGGGATGAAGTTGGTGAAAGGAAGCTGATGGGACCAGAATTGGTAGAAGAGATGGCAGAAAAAGTTCAGTTGATTCAGAAACACATGATAACAAATCAGAGCAGGCAGAAGAGTTATGCGGATAACCGGAGGAAGGATCTATCTTTTGAGGTAGGTGATCATGTTTTTCTCAAAGTTTCATCATGGAAAAGTGTGATGAGATTTGGTAAGAAAGGAAAGCTGAGTTCAAGGTTCATAGGACCATATGAAATTCTAGAGAAAGTTGGATCAGTTTCTTACCGAGTGGATTTACCTCCGAGTTTGTCTCAGGTACACAATGTTTTTCATGTTTCGATGTTGAGGAAGTATATGCCAGATCCGTCTCATGTTTTGAGTCCAGAGGTAGTTCAGCTGGAGGCGAACCTATCTGATGAAGAACAACCAGTCTAGATTCTTGAACGAAGATAGCATTTGTTGTGATATAAGGTAATTCAGCAGGTAAAGGTTTTGTGAAAAACAATATTGTTGAAGAGGAAACGTGGGAAACTGAAAATGCTATGAGGGGTAAATACCCCCGCTTATTTTGATAAGTGAATAAAATTGCGAGGACGCAATTCTCAAAAGGGGGAAGGATGCAACATCCCAGGTAAATAATTAATAAAACATTTTCAGATATATATTAATATTTACGAATTAAATATTAATTTTACTTTAATAGGGTTGCTATGTTCGATAGCATACCCGATACACAACAAAGAGACTCATTGAAATCTTTTGTTTCACACTAGTAAAAAAATAATATTATTTTAAATGGTAGTTCACACATAGCCGTTGTATTGGCTGGAATGGATAAAAATAACTAAAATATGATTATATAAGTTTTTTAAATGTTTTTACTTTTATATAATAAAAGATAAAGTCTTAAAATATGGAAAGAATTCAATTTTAGGCGTATATGCCCAAGTTTCCACTAAAGGTTCACTTATCGTCTTATGATGGCGAACTGTCATTAAATATAGTTTTGTTCACTCTTATATATTATATTGGACCAAATAAAACTCTTCTTTAGAATCGGGACATCAAAATTTACTTTGTGTAAATTTTTGGTATTTTACCGATAAAGTTCATTTTTTTAATGAATAATGTAACATGTTGTATTTTAATTCAAAACCTCATTTAAATATAATTTATTTATATGATTAGATTATCTTTTGAATTGGTTCTATATTGAAATTAGAATATATTTTTTCCAATAAATCTGATAGTGGTCGTTGGAATTAATTTCACTTTGAAATTTGGCTTAAACTAGTGTCAATCTTTTGATATTTATTGTTTCATAAAAACACGCTATTTGCTTTGACAATGGAAATTAGTTATTAAATTAATTAATGCAACTTATATGTTTTAAATATTTTAAAATGGAATTCATTTTTGAATTTGGAATATCAAATATAGCTTAGGGTAAATTTTTTATATTTTTCTAAAAAACTTCAGTTTTTGATGAATAGTGAAACCACTAAGTGGTACTTAAAGAAAATGATTTTTCGTTTAAATGAAATTTTACCTCCTATATGTTTTTAATTTCAAAAATCTGACATACATGGTTGTCATTAAGAATTAAAATGTGGTTCAATGGGATTAAAATAATTTTTTAGTGAATAGTAACTTATTAAGTTTTTAATCGCGAATAGAGGTAATTAGTGTAATTTAAGGTAAAAATAATGTTGTAATAATATGAAATGATCATCACACATGTCCTAACCTCATTGTATGTGTCATGGACGACAAAGACAATCCATGTGTCAACTTGGGGACCCCATGAAGCCACTTTGGTTGGAAAATGACATTAATAACTTTTTATTTAAAGTTAAAATAAAAATGTCACAAACATGATTTATTTTACTAAAACAATTTTTACAGGGGGTTATACAAATTAGATTTTTGACTATAAATATTCATTAGAAAGGTAAAACGATTCCCTACATCATAGTATTTTTTTTATAATTTTTAGACATTAAATAAATTAAATTATTTATGACACCATTATGATGCATCGATTACCTCTTTATTTAACGATTTAAATAAAATGGAAAGATAATGTACAATATAAGACCTACACAAGTCAAAAACCTATTGGATGGGTGGATTTCGAACCCTTATCACCTTATCGTTGAAACAAATCAATGTGGGACCAATAAAATCTGAAACACATTCTAAAATAATGTAACATTTCCTTACTTTCCAAGAGTGCCCCTCCTCTCCTCTTATAAAAGACCCCCACCTCTTCCACCTTACCCACAAGTCCAAAGGCTTTGGCTCGGCCAACCCCTGCCCATTTTGTCTCTCCACATCCCTCTATTACTCCTTGAAGCCTCATGTTGGGAATAATTCTTCCCAAGGAAGCCTTTGATCTCAAATCAAAGAGAGTTACCCGATTTTATGGACGTTAAAGAACGATCGAGTCAAGTAAGACCCGAGGTAAGGGACTTCGCCTCAATCTCCTTTCGTTGAGGAATATTTCGTTTTATACACAACTTTCTTTTATACGGTGTATAAAACCCTTTGAATTTTAGTTTTATACAAAAGGAATGTTTTTCTACAAAGCATTTTACAAAACTACAAAAGGAATGTTTCTTTTAACGTACGCGGTGACAACGACCTTTTCCGCCGTCGCGAGTATTATTTGGTCTTTAGCTTCTTGAATAATCCATAATGTTTTTTTAAATGAAATAAATACCATATACTCTTTTATGTATTTTGGTATTGAAATGGTCTTTTATAATGTATTTTTTATTTCAATATATTTAAGTGATATATTGTGAACAAAGTGCGGAAATGTTTTTTTTCCATTATATTTGTTTTATGTCTTATGATTTTTATAATGGTACATGGACATTTTATGGGTGGTTACATGATAAACCATATGACGGGTGGTGCCATGAATTCCAGGACGGGTGGTTACGTTATAACCTCCAATGAATTGGGTATGGAAGTCAGCCGTATGGCTATTCCATTAAGTATGTATAGAATGTGGCCATATGGCTATTCTATTAAGTGATATGTGTGGAAGTCGACCGTATGGTTATTCCACATAAGTATGTTTATGTCCCAAGATACCTTTATATGTTATGTGTTCTTCATGTGGGTTTTATGGTAATCCTTTGGTTACAAAAGTGTAAGTAATGATATTTTATTCATTGAAGAGTTTTTAATACTTCATGAAGGTGAAGGTATTATGTTGATAAAGTATACATGGTTTACTTGATGTTTGAAAAACTAATAGTTTTCATTCTTTGTGTATCCCTTACTGAGATTTTTATGCTCACCCCAAGTTTTTTTGAAATGTTTTTCACAGGACATAATGTGGAATAGGGTCAATGACGGGATCAATGGAAAGTCATGCTATATAAAACATGGAACTGGACATGGTTCTTTTTAAGAGTTTTTTATTCTATGGAAACTTAGTAAAAGTGACTACTTTGTAACCATTTGAGATGTAACAGTTATGTCCTATTTCTCTAAAACTCTAAACCTGAAAAGATACTCAATGTGAATTATTCATTTAATTTAATATTAAGATATGTTTAAGGCTGGGGACTTATACTATCAATAAATAAAGAAGGATAACATGGTTAATATCATACCCATGTATAGTTATATGTGGATATTAAGATTATAAATCATTATTAAATACAATATATATATGTATATATGTATTAATGTGTTATAAAATGTCATCTAATTTTAATAAAATGTTAAACACTTTTTTAAAAACAATGAAATCCTCTCCTTGATGAAATCTGTGGAAGTGGATTTAAAAAATTCATACCTAGGTGTAACAATCCTAAATATTAATATTTTTATATGAATTTATTGGCATCATGTGTATGATAATGGGACCTATAACAAACCTAGGTTTTCACTCATAATGTATATGATTAGTTAATCTTCTTCTTTTATAAATCATTCGGATGGAAATATATAGGCAATAAATTATATGAAGGAATATTAACGAATAAAATCATTATAAAAAATTATTTAAAAATTAAACAACGTTATAATAACAAAAATCCTTCATGTATCACTTTTCTCACAAATTTTATAGTAATTTAAAAAAATGTTGGAAATAAGGAGTAATATGTAAATGATGTGTGAAATAAACCATGCACTTCTTAACCTCCTACAGTGATGGTTTGTTTAATGTAAATAATCATGTGGTGATGAATCAACTATCTCATGATAATCAAAATTACCTAAATCATGTTGAGAATCCACATTCACTTCGATAGGGGCAACACATAGTTGAGTTCATTATGATAAAATCACCACCTTCCATTGTTATATCTATTTATAATTTATTTCCATGACATATATTACATATAATAAAATGATATTTTTACACTCTACTATACATATATGGATAATATCCCCATTATAATATTCTATTTAGAATTACATGTTGATATATAATATAAAATGATTATGAAATGACTTAAAGAGATGATACTGATTCTTTAGAGTTGGAGGACGTCCTGATAATCTTTCACTATAAATATTTTCCCACTCAATGATGAAAAAAATATAATGATTTCAAAGAGTTGAATAAAAAAGAAAATGATATAGTTATAATATTTATAAGAACATTAAGGGATATTCTTGATACAAATATTGCTTCTTTGTGGATCCTAACAGATTCGTTGATATTTTCATTAGGGTGTTGAGACCTAATCTAATAAATTATATAGAAAATCAAGATTATTAATGTTTAGAGAAGATAGTGTGTAGGGAATTGAAGGGTGAAATGGAGTTATTAGAGATGAAATATTTTCATTGGTTGAATAAAAATAAGAGTGTAATGGTTCAAATTAAAGAAGAATTTTATTCATGAATGTGGAATATGGAAGCTCAAATATCCCAAAAAATAGAAATGTTGGAGGAATAATTTTTTAAACTATTATTTGTGTTGTGAATGGTTATAAAAGTGTCAAAGAGATGGAAATATTGATCAAAACTATCATATTGAGGTGAATCCTGTATATATAAATGAATATAACAAATGGAAAATGGGTAAACCAGAACCTAAATTTCAATTACAAATGTGTGTAAATCCATAATAACTAAATATAAATCTTCAAATCAAACGATATTAGAGGAAAAAAACAATAAAACTCATTATATTACATTGTAGAGGTTTTTCGTTCAAATTCACAATTATATAAGTTTGATGCTCCAAATAATGTGGTGGTAGGAACACTCATTTTGTTCTAAAAGAGAAAATTACATATTCCTAATATGGTTTTATTAATTTGATTATTTTATACATGTTTGCAATGAATTTAAAATAAACACCAAAACTACTGGAAGAAGAGTTTTCATTTTAAATACATAATATAATTATCCATAAAAAAATATTTAATATGAACATGGGTATCTACTTTTATGAATAAAATGTTGTCAAATATTTTGTATTTAATCCCATTGTGGAATTAATCTCTATACATGGGGTGGATAGGTTGTCAATATATAATTCATTGTGGAAGAAAATAAAGAAAATATTTGTTGTGTTGAATTGGAATCCAAGAGTTATTTTCAATGGAGAATAATCCTAGATTGAAATCTGTATAGAAGAACCATGAATAACTATATCTATAAATATTATCACTAAAAAAATAAGAAAAATATTAATTAAAGATATAAACAATCCTTTTTCATTGAGAATAAGTTTATTTATTTCCAAAATAGTTATTGTGACTACCCATTAAATAGTGGTAGAGAAATCAATGAAACTCATATTTGAATCCAACCATATATCAATGTCCTTGTATATAATGGAATATTTGTAGTTGAAATATATAATGATGTAACATCAAGAATTTTTTTTAAGTATCCATTCAACCATGTTTGAATATTTGGGGAGAACATATCATAGTTGTAAAAAATAAGGATATATATATGTGGAATTTCATTGATTATTAGAAACGTAAAGGGATCAATGTAAAGAAAAAATATACACTTATGAGGATTAATGATTTTTGGTCCTTCCTCATTGGGTTCAATTGAATTCCAAAATTTACCCCTGATTAGTGTATCATTAGTTAAGGTTTAATAAAAAATGATATCCAAATGACCACATTAGGAAAAAGATATTTTTGTGAAGAGTTTTTTATTATTCATTTAGTTGCAATAATTATCTAGTCATATTTATGTATTCAATGAATGGTATATTTAATGTTTTCCTTTATTTATTTATGGTGCTATTTATTGAATATATTATGACATAATCCAAAAATTTTAAGGATCAAATAAATCACATATGTTTGTTATTAAAAACATTAATTAATGAAACAATATATTTAAAAATTCCACACCATTGAGTTCTGATAGCACCAATTAACATTCTTGTGAATCATCATGAATAATGAAGGAATCACAATTGTTTTAGCAAAGAAAAGGCCTTGGTGGAGTGGAAATGTGTTAATAATCAAAAAGATATCGGTGGAATCATTGGTATTTTATGATAATTTATATGGCCAAGAAAAACATTTATCAGATATGAAATCCAATATTAAAGATATATATAATGTATTTTGCTCTTATATTTATAATGGAGTGTGATGAATGATTCTGTGAATTGAAAAAATAGTTTACTGCATTAGTGATAACATTATCGTATAATATTGTATTATTTGTCATTTATTGTGACTAATACGTAAAAAGATATGGGTAAGAACTCATGGAAAATGATAAGTTGATTTATTTTTAATCTTTAATGTTAAATACTCATTAGAAGAACTATACAAATAATTATCTATAGTTACCTATATTCATCAATTCAATAATTATATAGAGATGCAACCATTATAGGGGAATGTGTTATATATCTATATACCACTAAATATTGATGTATATCTTCAAATATAAGTATCTCAAAATGAATAAAAGAATAATGATTGATCTAGTCAAAAAAATGATTTATATTTTTACCATCCAAGAAGGGAGAATATGTTATCTAATGCTCTTCTTAGAAATTAATCTATTACCCTATCCTTGATGAAAATTGAGAAAGACACTATTTTTTTATATATGAAAATAATTTTCCATGAATTCAAAATATAAGAAAATATATCCTATATTTGAAAAATAATTACCAAAACATCTATCCAAGAGAGGATAATGAAGGAACAAATAGATGATATAGGGATTTAATAGAATGAAAAATATGTAAAATAGTTGAAACATCCTGTGTTCTACTTCTATTAAGATAGGTACACTTAATTTAATAATAGGCTTTTTGTTCCATCAACATCAATAATAAAATATCTATTTTTTAAAGAATATATATTATAATTTCATAGATGTAAGATGATATTTGAGTTCACTTATATAGAAATAACAGAAATATTGATTTCATTTGTTATGCCAAAATTTTGATGGTATATCATTTGGGTAAATGGGTGAAACAAGGTCCAAGGGGATGATGAAATAATTTCTTATATAAACATGAAATGGGGAATGCATGAATATTTACTTTAACATTATTCTCTTTAAGACATCCATATGAACACCTATTATATGGGTTTTAGTGAATCGAAATCACCATGGAATTCCAGTTCACCACTATTCATGACTATTTATCTACTTACAAAAATTAAATCATATATATAATGGATATATTGACGCTTCATGTGGTACATATTTAAATAATTTTTCACTAATTGAGGATCACATTGTAATTAAATTGATCAATTTAATGTGATTTGAAAACATAGTTGAATATCAGTACAAAATATTTCCACAATACTAATTGAAAATAAAAATAGACCATTAAGATACTTAAAGACAAGATAAGAGAATATTAAATTGATTTTAATTGTTTATCGGATCAATATCTACTATTATTTGAGTTCGTATACCACAACAAATTATACATAATAATTTAAATGGATATATATAAAGAAATATATCTATAATAATATAGAACATCTTCTTCGTGGGAAGAAATTAGAAGATGAAAGCTATATTTACCGAATATTATCTATAAAATTTCACATGGGGTTGAAGCCATCCGAAATCATATAAAACCAACTTAGAGTTAGAAGATTATTTACGATGATAACAACATGATAGATTTTTAGATTGATGTTAGAGAGAAATTATTCATTTAAATATCAATGTGGAATAGATTCATGTGGTTTATAATATAAGGAAATATCAACCATTTATAAATTAGATACCCTGAGGACAATTATTTCATAGGATCGATACACTATTATCCAAAAAATTTACCAAAAATTTATAGATATTTTTATATGTTCTATTTTCCATTACTAAGGATGTACAAATGATATCCCTCACATGTACGGAATCTGGAGGTGGTACAACAATAGAAGGAACTACCATAAATTTATTTGTTAGAGACTATCTTTGAAAATGGAGATAAAAATATATGCAATAATAAATATGACATTGGTAATGATATTTGGAAGAACCATAAGTATTAAGAGGTGATGTGGGATCCTTGGAAAAAAATGTGACATGTGTACCCTCATTTGATATCAAGTGAGAATGTTAATTAAAATTTCAACGAAAATCTTATAAAGGGAATAATTGTGTAACGTCAAATAAATTTTTTGTAAAATTTAATTCCTACATATTTGTGTAATATATATAATATTAAATATTATTATACAAAAATATCACATAATGAAACCAACAAAAAAATTTCATCAATTAAAATTAATTCTTCACTCAACAAATATAATTATGATAATGAAGAATGATATGATGCCTAAAAATTATATAATAGAAAAAATAAATTAGGAATGAATTGATTGACCAAATATACAAGATTAACCTCTCAATTCAAAAAAACTATAGAAAAGTAAGATAATATTAGTAAACCATTTGAATAGTTTAAAAAATGAAAATTAGATCTATGAGATGATTTGAGATCAATAATGAATAAAACAATGATGTGATACATAAACAAGGTAATGTAGACATTCTTATAATAACATTTAGGTTTAAAGAGTATCCTGATCATTCTAATTGCAACATGACTATTGGAAATAATAACATTACTTTTAAAAATACTAACTAGAATATTAAATATTATAACTTCATCATTTTAATAGTAATTTGAAATCAGATATATAAAATAAAATATAAATAATTATTGGTCGAAATAATATATTTATTTATAAATATTATATTACTATAATATAAATATCACAATTAAATACTTGTTGAAAATATAACTATTCTTTTTATAGGCTTTATTTTAAGGTATTTTTAAAAAAAGAAATATTTTTTAAACTAGAATAATAAAATATGTATGATATAATATTATTTTCAAGAAACTAATTTCATTTATATAATCTAAAAATAGTAATATCCAAGGTTGACATTTTTTATAATTTTATACAATATAATTTTTTTATGTGAATAGAAAATGTATAGGTTTTCTCTTAAGATGTTGATGTTAAATTACATATTTCATTATATAAATAAGATCTGATCATTTGTATAAAATAAATCCATATAATAACATATTTAATTTTATATATTAATTATAAAAATGTAGGATTTCTCTTCCAAAGATTAATAATATTTTTGAACACCTAATGTCAAAAAAATTAAATTAAAATACTATTTTATTTTTTTTCACAAATTATTTATTAAATTAAAATAATTATGATTACCACAAATTTTAACATGTTATAATCATATCATGTGATGACCCAAACTCTATTGGTCCGTTCCATTGCCAAAAATCCATGTCCTAAAGGGGTAGCGTCTCAGCGTGACCGATCGGCGCGACCGAGATCGATCAGGGAGAACGATCGGTGGGACCGATCAGAGAGACCAATCAGTGAGACCAACCGGTCTGACTGAGACCAATCAGTGCGACCAATCGACGCTACTGAGACCGATCGGTGCGACCGAGACCAATCGGTGCGACGGATCGGTGAGACTGATCTGCGTCACTCGGCTTTGTTGAGGGGTTTTTCCAGTGATGTGCGAAAATTGAGTTTTAAACCCTTCTTTGACACCGTTTAAGATTTTTTTAAAGCTCGGTAGCGCCCTTAAATGTTATAATTAAATATTAAATAATTTAACCTGGTGTGTGCGTTGGTTAAAACCACCCTACCCCTTTAATAACGTGTGGGGCCGCGTGGTCAACCCACGACCCCCGCTCCTTACGCGGTTTGACATTCTTATCTCAACTGTCCGTGGATCTTATAAACTAAGGGTTCTCAATGGTTTCTTCTTTTCTCGATCAACCTATGCTAAAAGAACCCTTCATCCATACGAGCAGCTTTTCGTTCAGACGAGCTGCATCACTATGCGTGATGTTCCGCGCCCAGCCTAAGCGTCGATCATTGATCAACAGGTAGGGAATTTCTTCATCTCTCACTTTGGTGTATCATGTGGGGTGGGCGTGCTTTTGATTCTGTAGAATTGGTTAAACCATAACTAAATAAAGACAATGAACTGATTATATGAATAATGAAGGGGGGTAGTGATCGTTGATGCTATTTTATGTTATGATCATCTTTCTGAATTTTTCGGGCTTACACCTACTAAAAATCATGGTCGTTGGTGGTCTTTCTCTGTGCACTAATGAACCCTTGGGGATGCTTTAAATGTCTTGTTTGTGGTTGTGAACTATTGCTATGAAAAGGGCAATTGTTTAATCACATACACCTAGACAAATGAGTTGAAAGTACCAGGATCGACCCTTCTGTGATAACCCCCTGTTAAAGCACACGAAATTGAAATCATGGAGTGTGTTAAATCTTATAAATCTGAAAATACCGGCATGGACATGCTTTGTGTTGGTGGTAGCGGTTTGGTTTTTTTCTTTTATGGGCCGATTTCTAGAGATGTGGGAGGGGATGGGATCCCCTGTTGATATGGATTTGGTGGTTGTGAGTTTTAAGACCGGGTGGTTACCTTGTTTATATCACGAATTGGCGTGGGATCCTCTATTTATGAGAAACCATTTTGGGGGACACATGGTAGTGACTTGGGGGGTTTCTTTGGTTCCAGTACTTCGAGGGATCTCACTTATCCCCTAGTTGTTGTATCAATAAAAGAGAACAGGTTGTGAATGTCTAAATTGACGTTTGGTTGGATTCTTTCCTTGGTTTTGCTCATGTTGTTAGTTTCCCAAGTAAGTGCATGATATTATTTATACATTGTTACTGAACAAGAAAACAAGAATGGGACAAATGATTTTTCTTGGCGAGAGTCATGACTCGGAATTGAGTGCGGTTGTGATCTGTAGGTTGTATGAAGAAAAACATAACTTGGGGTGAGTGCTTGTTACCTATGTATATACTTGTAGTTTTGTGTTTCTTATTCACGCCCCACCCATGTTGAGCACTTAGTGCCGAACACCCCCATTTTATGGGGGAGGGTGTTTTACCAACACTATTCTTAGTGGCTGGTTATTAGCTCCTTTTCTGCTCCCATTCCTGGATATCCCATGTACCTTCGGGCAGGCTATGATGGACTGAAGTCCATTATTAGCCCATGAATCTTCGGGAGGGGTAGTGTGGTGGTTATGGCCCAAGTGTGTGTGGGTAGTTGGTTTCCCAAGTAACTTCGGGATGAGGCCCAGGTGTCTTCGGGCGTGGCAGTGGATCTTCTAGCCTAGGTTTCTTCAGTGTGGTGGTGGTTGTTCTGGCCTAGTTGTTTGTAGTCCTGATATGTGTGACAGTTGTGGCCTAGGTGTTTGCGGGTGGGATTTGGCAGTGGGACTGCGTGCAGTTGTGGCCCAGGTGTGTGAAAGCGGGTGTGGCAGTGGGACTGCAGTAAGAATGGCGGGATTTGATCGACATGTAGGATGTCTCAATAACCAGTGGGAAAGTTTCACGGGGTACCCAGACATCTATGTGCTCTTATTATATATATTACTTGGTTTGCGTAACATGGTGAGTGTAGCCGGTGAGTGGGATATGTGAACTCCTTTATAGTAACAGTTGTCTTCTTCTCACGGGACTTTAGTACGTTCCCCTACTTGTGCATGAGAGTCTTTGTTTTTCCCTACTTAGTGTACTTGTATGCTCACCCTACGTATATAAAACTGTTTTCAGGTTTCCATGAGGACTTCGGGAATTTCACAAGACCGCACTAGCTCAGATCATTGTGGAAGTCGCAATTTATGTTTTTCATTCTTTGGTACTTACCCTTTTAGTCACTTTTGTACCATGTGGCTTTTACTTTTGGAACATGCATGTGGGAATGGTTTACCATTGGATTTACTTTTCATTTACTTTAGGTGTTGTTGGGTTTCATCATCTTATCTCCCGATCCTATAAAATAAAAAGGGTAATGCCTTCCACTTGTGTGTAATTTCCATACCCTTAGTTCTAGTTGCCACTCCGGGACCAATAGAAGGCGGGTTTCGGGGGTTATTATCTCTCCTTCAAATTAAAGAAGGAAAGGCATGACAACCTGCTGACCCTTCCCTCATTTTGGTGATGGCGGGTCGTGACAGAATGGTATCAGAGGCGAGGTTGAGATATATGATGGATTATGGAGTTAGGCATAGTGAGGATTGCATGGGAAGGTAGGTCAATAGTGTTGGGTGACCGTGGTGTGTGAATTAGGCCAGGGAAGACTAGCTAGGACACGTGATTTTAGGGCCCCCGTGATCCGATGCAAGGACTCTGGACCTTCCGAATGACCATGTGATTCCATGCTGATTGCAGGGTAAAGACCCTAGGAATGGTACATGCATAATAATGACTTGTGTTGTCGTGTTTCTGGGATGTCTTGGGAATTAAGAGTAAATGAAAAGTTTATGAAATTTTAAGAACTATATTCTCCACTACTTGGGATTAGGCATTCCTTGTTTACCTTGCAGCTATGGCACCTGGAAGGCGACCATGTGTGGTTCAGGAGATCGAGGCCCTGAAGACTACTTTGACCAATCGGTAGAGAGATGATCGAAATGAAGAGGACGACCAGTGGTAGAAGACTCTTCGGGCCTTCCAGCGACAGACCCTCGAGATGTACGAGGGAATCACCTCTGACATGAAGATGAAAGGATGGATAGAGGAGCCAGTTATAGCCTTTGTCCTGATTCGGGCCCTGACCGAGTACTGGGTTCCTTTAGCTATTTTCCAGATGCGGGGAGCGGCACGTCAGTGGTGGACGATTTACCTTGGGAAGAGGAGAGAGGCTGAGGTTCCATGGGCTAATTTTGAGAAGGAGTTCCGGGCGGAAGTCCACTCCTTGACGATGAAGGCGGAAAAGAGACAGGAGATACTCTCCCTCTAACGTGGGAGTATGTCAGTGAGGGAGCTAGAAATCATGTTCAATGTCCTCCTATGTTTTGCTCCGGAACACTTTCCCGATGAGGAGTCTCGGGCAAGATGTCTAGAGGAGGCGCTCCGACCCTCCCTCCAGTATGTTGTTACCCCCTTTACCCTACCGACGTACTTGGAGGTCCAGAAGAAGGCCGAAGTGGTGGAGAGGATGCATGATCTAGGAGGGGTGTCATGAGATGGGATCCAGCTGGGACCATCGAAGGGGAAGGTCGTCAGTACCAAGGCTCTAGCATTAGGACCCTCCAGGTTCCGACCAGTAGGGATCATGCCACAAAAGTTTCAGTTTCGATCCCTCGGTCCTCACCCTTTTCCATTGGGCCTGGGACTGCAATGCTTTTTCTTTGGAATCCATGGACATCTCCGGAGTTTGTGCATGTACCGGTTACAGTACAATGGGGGCAGACAGCACTAGCACCCGCCCCAACAGCAGCTTCCAGCCAGGTCTTTCTAGCAGCAGCAGGGACAGCGAGCTCCTGCTCCTCCGAGGACAGGCGTAGGAGGAGGGGGCCAACCTCAGGGCGCTCCTCAGGGACCTCGACCAGGGCGTGGTTGGGGAGGTGGCCGACAGCCGAGGGGAATAGGAGTCGGGCGTGGACAGCTACACGCCACGAAGGTAGCAGTTCCAGTAGGACCAGAGGTTGTTTGAGGTGAGATCAGTTTGTTTAGAACTCTTGCTTATGCCTTGTTCGACACTGGAGCTTTGCACTCCTTTGTTGCACCCAGTCTAGCCTGTGCCTTGGGCCTAGATTCCAATAGACTTCAAGTTCCCCTGGTGTTGAGAAAACCAGTCAGAGGTCATACCGACTTGTTGTTTGTTTGTCGGGGATGCAGACTGACGATAGGGCCACATCAGTCGGTTAGGGACCTTCATATGCTATAGATACAACCATACAATGTCATCCTGGGGATAGACTGGATATTTTCTACGTGTGTAATCATTGAATGCTTCTGAGGAAGGTTTGTGTTCTCGGACATGGGCGGTCAGCGTGTTACCTTCACCGGAGAGCGGAGCAGTCAGATGGGATGCAGGCAAGAGGAACCCCTCCTATCCTTGTTGGCCGAGCTGTCAGTGGAATCAGTAGATGCTGAGATGGTAGAGGTGCCATAGGTTGTCCATGAATTTATGGAAGTATTTTCTAAGGAGGTAATGACTCTACCCACTCAACATGATATCATGTTCGAGATAGACCTAAAGCCCGATGCTTGTCTGATATCGTTGGCTTCTTACCGGATGGCACCTTCAGAGCTACGAGAGTTGTGGATCCAGATTTATGATCTAATGAAGAGGGGTTATGTTCGGATCAGTGAGTCATCGTGGGGTGCTCCAGGCTTGTTCGCAAAGAAGGCATATAGTGGTCTCAGGTTATGCATAGACTATAGGAGGCTGAATCGGGTGATGACCAAGAATCGCTACCCTATTCCGAGGATAGATGATCTTTTTGACCAGCTGAAAGGGGAATGATGGTTCTCGAAGATCGACCTGTGGTCTGGGAACCACCAGCTAAGAGTGAATGAGGGAAAAATACCGAAGGCGGCGTTCAAGTGGAGATATGGACACTTCGAGTTCTTAGTCATGCCATTCGGTGTTTCGAACACCCCGACTATGTTCATGGGTCTTATAAACTCTATCTTCTGGGAGTACCTAGATCGGTTCGTAGTGGTGTTCATCGACGACATCCTGGTCTACTCGAGATCAGAGGATGACCATATAGAGCACTTGAGGAAGATTCTGGAGGTCCTCTGACATCATCAGCTCTATGGGATGTTTTCGAAATGCAAGTTATGGACCTGAGAAGTGCTCTTCCTCGGGCACATGGGGTTAGAGCAGGGTGTAGCATTTGACCCATCAATGGTTGAGGAAGTTGTTTCTTGGGAAGAACCCAAGAATGTGGCAGAGGTCTGTAGTTTCCTCCGGCTGGAAGGTTACTATCAGAGGTTCGTACCCAACTTCTCCTGAGTTACAGCCCCTTTGATATCCCTAACCAAGAAGGACCAGGATTTCATGTGGTGTGGGTAGTGTGAGTCAGCCTTCAACTATCTGAAAGAGAAGTTGGTCAGTGCCCCAGTGCTGAGATTTCCAGATGAAGGGGCAGCATATAAGGTGTTCTACGATGCTTCAGGATAGGTCCTGGGATTTGTGTTGATGAAGCAACAAGGGGTGATCTCTTATGGGTCCAAGAAGCTACGCCCTCATTAGCGTAATTACACAACCCACGACCTGGTGCTTGCAGCGGTCGTTTTTGCGCTAAAGTTATGGTGGCACAACCTCATCGGAGAACGCATTGTGGTCTTCACAGACCACAAAATCATGAGGTATATCTTCTCCCAGTAGGACCTAAACATGCGACAGTAGAGATGGGTGGAGTTACAATAGGATTAAGACTTCGAGATCTCTTATACTGAGGGAAAGGGAAATTTAGTGGCTGATGCATTGAGCAGGAGGACGCGGGAGGATGCGGTCTGAGAGTCAGCAGACACCTGGAAGGTGATGGAGGAGTTGGCTTCCTTACACTTGGATGCAGGGATGGATGGTGGCATAAGTTGCCTATATCAGATGGCAGTGCAGTCGTCTCTCTCGCAACAAGTGGAGGAGTCTTAGTGGGGAGACCCAGAGTGCGAAGTGATTCGTGACCGAGTTGACCAGGGCAATGCTCTAGAAGGATGGCCATAGGATAGATAGAACCAGATTCCTTTCTAGGGAAAGATGTTTGTTCCAGGAGTGATGCGCGAAAAGGTTCTCAGTGAGATCCAGAACTCACCATTGGCGGTACACCCAGGAGTTTCCAAGATGTACTAGGGACTGAAGAGACAGTTTTGGTGGCCCGGAGTGAAGTGAGCAGTGGAAGAGTTTGTGGCCAAGTGCTTAGTGTGTCTGCAAATGAAGGCTGAACACCAAGTTCCAGGCGGCCTACTGCAGTCTCTAGATGTCCCCACATGGAAGTGGGATGACATCTCAATTGATTTCATCACGGGACTTCCCAACGTCCAAGGGGCATATGACGCCATCTGGGTGGTAGTGGACGGGTTGACGAAATCGGCCCACTTTCTGGCGATCAGGGAGTCGAGTACTCTGTATGATTTATCACGAATGTACGTGGATGTGTTGGTGTGGTTTCATGGAGTTCCTAGGTTTATAGTCTCAGATAGGGATGAAATGTTTACCTCACGGGTCTGGAAAGGATTTCAGCATGCTTTTGGGACATAGTTACGCCTTAACACTACTTTCCATCCCCAGACAGATGGAAAAACAGAGCACACCATCCAGACCATGGAGGATATACTGCGGGCATGTGTTCTGGACTCAGGAGGATCATGGGTGCGATACTTTCCCCTGAAAGAGTTCGCCTACACTAATAGCTATCACTCTACCATTGGTATGGCCCCGTTTGAATCCTTTTATGGGAGGCCATGTCGTTCATCCGTGTGTTGGGCCGAAGTTGGGTAGGCATGCATCCATGGCCTGAAGGCGGTGAAAAGCATGACAGAGAAGGTTCAACTCATACGGGAAAGGATGAAGGTGGCCTAAGACCGGCAGAAGTCGTATGATGATACCAGGAAGAGGCCCTTGGAATTTGAGGTTGGAGACCACTTGTTGTTAAGGGTCTTCCCTTGGTGGGGACAACAGAGGTTCGGTAAGGGGAGTAAACATTCTCCTAGGTTCATCGGGCCCTTCAAAGTGTTGAGGCGGGTAGGCGAAATATCTTATCATCTAGCATTACCACCGCCACTACTGAGGAAACATGACGTCTTCCATGTGTCCCAGCTCCGTTGTTACCTGCATGACATTTCACACGTCCTTGAAAGAAGAGAGCTAGACATTGAGGATGACATGACATTTGTGGAAAGACCAGTGATGATCGAGGATCGCAAATAAAAGGTGATTTGTTGGCAAACCATTCCCTTGGTTCGTGTATTGTGGAGACATGGTAGGCCTGAAGAGAGTACGTGGGAGAGAGAAGCACAGATGCGTGCCCAGTACCCAGAGTTGTTTTGAGTTTTGTACTTTTTGTTATAACTATTGTGGTAGAATTTTTTACCTTGTTGGATATGAAATGCTATTCCTAGGAATGTGTGTGAAATGTCCTGGCTATGAGGGAGGAGATAACCCGACCCCTAATCAGGATGCATTAATGTGGATGCGATTAAACTCGTGCGGGCAAGTTAGTGCCGCACAAAGCAGGTAATATCTTGAAATGGGGAAGGAGACTCCCCAACCCCCACATGCCTGGGCAGTTTGACATGATATGTTGCATGGTTCGTGATAGGAAAGAGTTCTTAGTTAACAGTGAGGTTCACTCTTGAGAGGTATCTTTCGATGTGGCTGTTCGGACCCGCTCTTTCCTTCTGGGTTGTTTAAATTCTTGAGGGTGAGAATTATTTGAGAGGTATCTGATGTGATGATCCAGACTCTCTTGGTCTTTTCATCTTCCAAAAATCCAGATCCTAAAGGGGAAGCATCTCGGCGCGACCGATCGGCGCGACCGATCGGTGAGACTGATCGGCGCGACTGAGACCGATCGACGTGACCGAGAATGATCGGTGAGACCGATCGGCATGATGGAGACCGATCGGTGAGACCGATCGGGGAGACTGATCAGGGAGACCGATCGGCATGACTGATCGGTGAGACCGATCAGCGTGACCGATCAGTGAGATCGAACGGCGTCACCCAGCTTTGTCGGGGTTTTTCCAGTTACGTGTGAAAATTGAGTTTTAAACCCTTCTTTGACCCTCTGTAAGCATGTTTTAAAGCCTGATAGCGCCCATAAATGTTATAATTAAATATTTTGAAATTTAACATGGTGTGTGCATCAGTTTAAACCACACGACCCCTTTAATAACGTGTGGGGCCGCATGGTAAACCCACGACCCCTGCTCCTTATGTAGTTTCACGTTCTTATCTCAACCGTTTTCGGCCCTTATAAACTAAGGATTAGCCGTGGTTTCTTCTTTTCTCGATCACAGTATGCTAAGAGAACCCTTCGTCCAGAAGAGCAGCCTTTCATTAAGATGATCCGCATCACTATGCGTGATGTTCTGTGCCCGACCTAAGCGTCGATCATTGATCAACGGCTAGGGAAATGCTTTATCTCTCACTTTTATGCATCATGTGGGGTGTTCGCACTTTTTATTCTGATGAATTGGTTAAACCAGACCTAAATAAAGATAATGAACAGATTTTATGAAGAAATAAGGGGGGGGGGATCTGTGATTGTTGATGCTGTTTTATGTTATTATCATCTTTCCGAATTGTGCGGGATTATGCCTACTGAAAATCATGGCCATTGGTGGTCTTTATCTGTGCACTAATGAACCCCTGTGGATGTTTTAAATGGCTTGTTTGTGGTTGTGAACTCCTGCTGTGAAAAGGGTAATTGGTTAATCATGTACACCTAGCTAAATGAGTTGAAAGCACTAGGATCAACCCTTCTTTGATAACCCCTATTAAAGCACACGAAATTGAAATCATGGAGTGTGTTAAAAATTATAAATCTGAAAATACCGGAATGGCCCTATTTGTGTTGGTGGTAGTGGTTTGGTTTTTTGCTTTTATGGGCCGATTTCTGGATATATGGGAGGGGATGAGATCCCCTGTTGATATGGATTCGGTGGTTGTGAGTTTTAAGAACGGGTGGTTACCTTGTTTATATCACAAATTGGGGTGGGATCCTCTGTTCATGAGAATCCTTTTTGGGGGACACAGAGTAGTGTCTCGGGGGTTTATTTGGTTCCAGTACTTCAAGGTATCTCACTTATCCCCTGGTTGTTGTAAAATTACAAGAGAACTGGGTGTGAATGTTTAAATATACGTTTGGCTGGGTTCTTTTCTTGGTTATTCTTATGGTGTTAATTGTCGAAGTAGGTGCATGAAATTATTTAAGAATTGTTACCAAACATGAAAACAATAATGGGACAAAGGAGTTTTGTTGGCTATTGTCATGACTCAGACTTGAGTGGGGTTGTGATCTGTATGTTGTCTGAAGAAAAACCTAACTTGGGGTGAGTGTTTGTTATCTATGTATATACTTGTAGTTTTGTGTTTCTTATTCGCGCCCCAGCCAAGTTGAGCACTTAGTGCCGAACACCACCATTTCATGGGGGGTTCTTTTTCCCAACACTATTCTTAGTGGATGGTTATAAGAATCTTTTCTGCTCCCTTTCCCGGATAGCCCAAGTACCTTCAGGCAGGCTGTGATTGCCTGAGGTCCATTATTAGCACAAGAATCTTCGGGCGGGGTAGTGTGGTGTTTATGGACCAGGTGTGTGCGGGTAGGTGGTTTCCCATGTATCGTCAGGATGAGGCCCATGTGTTTTCAGTTGTGGCAGTGGATCTTCTTGCCCAGGTGGCTTCGGGAGTGGTGGTAGTTGTTCGGGCCTATGTGTTTGCAGGAGTGGTATGTGTGACAGTTGTGTCCTAGGTGTTTGTAGGAGGGATTCAGCATTGGGACTGCGTGTGGTTGTGGCCCAGGTGTGTGCGGGCAGGTGTGGCAGTGGGACTTTGGTGAGAATGGCAGTATTGGTTCAACGCATAGGGTGTCTCAATAACCAGTGGGAAAGTGGCGTGTGGTAACCAAACATCGATGTGCTCTTATTATATATATTACATGGTTTGCGTAACTTGGTGTGTGTAGCCAGTGAGTGGGATGGGTGAACTCCTTCATAGTAATGGTTGTCTGCTTCTCACAGGACTTTAGTACGTTCCCCCACTTGTGCACGAGAGTCTTTTGTTTTCCCTACTGAGTGTACTTATATGCTCACCCTATGTATATAAAACTGTTTTTAGGTTTCCAGGGGGACTTCAGGGATCGCGCTGGACTGTACTAGCTCAGATCATTGGGGAAGTTGCTGTTTCTATTTTTCTTTCTTTGGTACTTACCCTTGTAGTCACATTTGTGCCCTATGGATTTTACATTTGGAAAATTCAAGTGGGAATCGTTTACATTTAGCTTTACTTTTCTTTTACTTTAGGTGTTTTTGGGTTTCATCATATTATCCCCCGATCCTATAAATTAAAAATGGTAATGCCTTCCACATGTGTGTAATTTACATACCCTTGGTGCTATTCGCCACTCCGGGACTTATAGAAGGCGGGTTTCGAGGGTCATTATCTCTCCTTCACCTTAATGAAGGAAGGTCTTGGAAACATGTTGACCCTTCCCTCTTTTTGGTGAAGTCAGGTCGTGAAATATCATTTTATTCATATATATTTTTAATATAATATAAATTTACTATTTAATTGATTTCCTTTATTATTAAATATTTTTCAATAATTTATCTTCCAATTACCCCTCCACTAAATTATAAATAACCAATTATGTATTTTTAATAAATAATATATAATATATATATTTGTTAATATAATTTTGTCCATTTTAATGGATATAACCATAATAATTTCATTGGGGTAATTATGAACGAACATTAAATTGATGAAGGAAGTGAACATTTTAGGAAAATATAATATTAAAATGATTCATCGTTAAAGAATTAAAATATGAAATATATTGAAATGATTGTAACTTAAAATATTAGGAAAATATAACATAATTCACACCATGTTTAATTTTTTTACCAACCCTATGTTTATTATCCAGGTGGAAAAAAGTGAGAAAATGTAGTGTGATTTATGTCATGTCAATTATCAAATTCCACTTATCCATTAAATTAAAAATATTATGAAATTTCTTCAAGGTGATAAATTATGAAATTTTTATAACATTATTTATTATTCCATTATATAAAAATAGTATTTATCAATGGGATACATTATTCACCTATAATTAGTCAATTTCATTAGTCCATAATATATTCCATCTTGTTACAAACATTATTTGTTTAATTTATCTAATTCTGAATAATTTTTATATTTATATTTAAAAAAAATATCTTATTATATTTATGTATTTATCAATTTGTAAAAATAATTTATTAATAATTCAATTTACACTAATGAAACCAATATTACATTTTCATTGGTTAAAAATTTAGTAATTTTCAAATATTACTGAACATATATTTGATATAAAATAATATAAATCATTTTTTAATGCTATATTGGTTATTAATAACATGATTTATTATATTCAATGTGGCTCACTTAAAATTTGATAAATTATGGGGGTTCCCTTAACAAGCTCCTGTGAAATTTGTCAATAATTAATCTATATATATGACATGTTTTATGAAACCTTTCTGTATAATCATGGTAAATATGATTTCTGATTCCATGGTGATAATCATTACTAATATGATTATAAAGGATTAAATTATATTTTTATCTACATTACCATTTAATATATTAGTTACATATGATTAGAATGGATTGTTATTCTACATTTATTATATATGATTAGTAGTGATGTACTATTTTCATTGTCTATCCATTATTGGGATTTATTCACAATTATTTTTTTAATTTATGTCCCACAGATATGAGATGTGGTAATATAATCATATATTGATCTTATTTATAATCATTTTATGTGTATTAGTTGATTGTATATTACACAAATATTATGTTTTTAGTAGTCATGAAACTTATACTTAAATGATCATGTGTGTTAATAAGTGTTGTATTGTACAATTAAATAATTATATAATAAAATTTAATCCATCTATATTTATAACACTAAAAAACATATATTTTTTATTCCTAATCCGATTAGTTTTTTTTCTTGGAGGGGTATATCACATCTACATGACCATGTATATCAGACAATTAAATTAGTTTTCCATTGGGGATTTTTAGTTTGGATATTTTTTCTAGACCCATGTATTTATATCATTATGTGTGTTGATAACTTATATTTCCATTTATATTGTAAATAAGTAGGTCCATAATTCTGAAGGATGTTTAAATTTAAATGATGCTGATCGACCACTTTTGTGGAGTCACAATATCAGGATAGTGTATCTCAAGAGTCCTAGAAACTGAATTAGTAATTAATATAAGAGATATATGGAGTGGAACATTAATTTTTTTTTATTTTTCTATTTTGTATATGGGAATGTCCTACTATGTTGATTAGTATCATATGAAATTATTTTTTTCATTGTGATATTATTCCTTATTCAATTTATAATAATATGATGTTGTTTTAGTTTATTTATAATGCGTCCTTTGATATTTATCATATTTTAACTTTTGGTTATTTTTTCATATATTTTCATCCATATGTATGGTATATAATTCCCATTTTATATGATAGACCCCTAACATTAATCAATGGCCTCTAGTATACTGAGAGGTGAAATATAGGCCTTCTGGATGGCTTGATCGGGAGATCTCAATTATCAGCCTAGTCAAGTTCTCGTTAAAATGGTATTAGACGATTTGGATGTATGATATGAGGGGTTTGAATAGAGGAGGTTAATGTGTTACAAAATCTGATAGAAATTTTGAAAATATATTTTGGACGCTATTTTTGATACAATTTCCAATTTAATAGAATATATGAATAATATTTTTTATTACTGTTTTATGGACGTGTGATTTATCACATTGTGAAACACATGCGGTTGTAAATTAATGGTTTATTTTGGTCATTATATATTGGTAAATGAGATAAATATCATTTTTTCATACATCATTATTGGAATGTAGAATTCAAATTACATATCCTTGTCTATGTGTCATTTAACTGATAATAGTGGTTTAGTTGCAAAGAAAATTTGTAAGGAATAATATGGTGTGTCAAATATATGTCCATAGTAAAGTTTTATTCATCTAATACACATGTATATATTTACTTATTCTTAATAATAATGTGAATATTATTGATAGATAGTGTCTAAATACAATGATGCATTCACATAATTTATTGATACATGGAGACCCATGTGTGTCGGACTAGGATCAGAGTTCCCTATTTCTGTTTTCATTAAGGTTTGTTACCGATAAGCTATAGTAACACATGGGGATTATAGTTTAGGATAATTTTTCAATGACAATACTTGCAATAAAATGGATTAATTGAGAGTGTAGGCTTGGTTAGATACACAATCATTTTCATTTGTGTTGTTCCATGTGTTGTATTATTGGGGCATGGCCAAAAAATTGTCTATTTGGAATGGTGAATGAGGGAAGTTTGTCCATGTGGTTGATCATGAAAAAAAGTTATGAATTAATTAGTAAGTGCAGTATCATGAGTTTTCCACTTTCAGTGCAAATGACTTACATGGGATAATGGTTAGTGGTTTTATGTGAGTTATCCAAGATTCCTTATGACTTGATACATGTGAGCATTAAAATAATCAAACAATTTTTTTGTGTCTTAAATAAATCTAAATTCCATGGATTGCATCCCAAGATATTGGAGGGGTAAAATAAATATTTTTGGTTTACTATGTATGATGGTTTCATTTATTTATTAGCAATGAATGTGCATTGGTTTCTTTTGTTTTCATGTTGGTACTCATGTATTTATAATTTATATAAGAATATTTATTTCATTTAGTGATGAATATTATATGAACTATATTAATTTATTATTTTATAGTAGGGTTATGATAATGCTAATCCATGAGTGGGGCATAATATATATGTCTCAGAGTAGTGTATCCCATTTGGGAAGAGAGTTATTGATGTTATTAGACTGGTCAATGAATGATCAAGATGGAATGAGATACGATAGTTCATATATTGAGAAAATGTTTATTAGTTATCCATATTGTATAATTAGGGATATGAATCATTTATGTTAGTTTGTTTTGAAGAGACCAAATCTTCATTTTTTGAATAAAATTAATATAAATTTGTCATTTATTTTTCTTGGACCAATATTTTATAAAAAATGTTATTTCTTTTCTGAGATATTTTGTGATACATTTTTAGGGACCTATATTTGTCAATGAATAAAGTGATTAACTATGAATATGATTTTAGTGTAAATGTGTTCCATTTTAATTTTAGAGAATATATGATATTTTATTAATTAAATATTAATATATTTGTTTTTTTATTATGAATTTATTTTCAATATTGAAATAGATTGAGATTTAATCTTCCTAATCGATTCCCAAAATGGTTATTTTTCCTAGGAAAAGAATAATCATATCATATTCAATGCATCCTTACCTGGTCACCCTTTTTCCCTTTTTATATTTTTAACCAGTTCATTTTGGTTGTATTATTTTTTCATCTCTTTTATTCAAATTGGATTTTCATGTACCCCCCACCCAACCCTTTAATTTCAATATAATTCATCAAACAAAATTAATGGATATGATATGGAGATGGTTGAGGAGATACATCCTATGGATCTTGTTTGGAGGTAGATCACGTTTCTATGGGTGCTTCGTCCATAATAAGTGTTTTTATTTGGTGATTCATTTATTGAGTTAATAAGGTTGAAAAAAACTCACCCCAATAATGTATATATTTTTTATTTTTTTATATGATTTTATTTATTTTTGTTGATAGTTTTATAGATTATTTATTGTCTTTATGGGAAATGAGGGGTTTTAGTCTATTTTGGGGTCCTATTTAAGAAAACCCATTCACAGAACAAGTTTTATAGAATAAATGTGATTTTTTTTAATTCATTTGGGAGAGGTGTATATGAATAGTATTCATAAAATGTTTTTTTAAAGATATCTGATGTAGTTTTAAATCATGTCAGGGATAGATAGACACTTTAAGACAATAAAGATGTGTAAGGAAGTTATCAAAATCCCATACAAGGAACATGACTAGTATGCTTGTACTATAGTTGGCTAGAACCTAGTTTGGGGTTCGTAGTAGGAAAACCCAGTTGGGTTCAAAACCATGAAATACAAAGACTACTTGTACATAGGTAAAGTATAAACATTGTGGAATGTATAACACAACCAAAATTGACTTTTGTGAGTACAAATTTGAACTAATATTACAAAAAATATTCATTTTATGTATCTATTTATTTCTCTTATTCGTCATGTAGGAGAAAAGGTATAACTTTTGAATATTAAAAAATGTTATTTTACTACTTATTTTATGATGTTTGAATCCATTTCTTGTTTATTTCCCATATTAATGTTGTTTTAATTTGGGAGTGTCATTTGATGATGATTTAGTTTAATCATGGATTTATATTCATAAATCATGTTAGGTTTTGAGATGTGAGAATGTAGAGAGGGATATGTGATTATTATTTGGTGTATATTATTGATTCTATGTCATGTTAGTTTAATATTATTTTCGATTGATCCTGGAAATCTGTGTCATGTACTATCTTAGTGATGATTTTTGAAGTGCTCGAGATATGGGGATGGATTGGTTGAGTATTTTTCAACTGACATTTATATCATGATTTTCAGGAGTAGAGCTGTTAGATCATTTGGGATATATATACGGTTTAGGAGATAGATTAAGATCATGATCTATGGTGATCTTGATATGGGTCAAATGGAAAATTATGGTGTCCCTTATGGGATATATAATACTACAGGATATTTTTTATTCTAAGGAGTCCAACTCAGGTTTTCATTCAATGGTATGTTTGAAAATATTTTTCTTCTTTTGATCATCCATTATATGATTTCCAAGAGTTGATTTGGTCCCACTGACCATTTTATAATTACATTGTATGATATTCTCTTGTGGGTGGGTTACTGATTTAGGGTATGTTAGAGGCTGTTTAGGGCCACATGAGTATTTTCTATTATTTGGGTTGTCCCATTTTTTGGATGAGATATTAGAACCCCTTTTAGATTTTCCAATTATTTCTATGGACTTTGGATTATTTTAGGATAATTTATTGGTGATGGATTGAGATATCGATTATAGGAGGTGATTACCTAATAATATATTTCATTATGCTCTAACATTACGGTCTATGGGAGTCCCATGTTATATGTTCCATGTGTTGATCAGTGCTAATTTTTTAGGTAATGGGATGATTTTACATCTAATGGATCAACCTATATCTTGTATGGCATGTATATATGATTTGATCATCCACAAAAATCAACAATGTTTATTTTAGGTTTTACAATTTGATCTACTAATTTTGTGGTGGATATCAGTTGAGATGTTTGAGGTATTTTATGCTCAAAAATTGAACTAATTAAAGACATGTGGTATAAAATCTACTAAGCCATAGCCACATGTTTTGACTCATTTATCTCTTCTATTGGTAAACTATGGATAAAATGGTATACATTGTAATGGAATGTCTAGATAAGTGAACACGTTTTTTTGACAGTTATTCCATTTCCTGTGGTTTCTAAACATTGTTTTCTTTTATTTTTTAATACATCGATCTGGAACATGGGATAATGTATAATTCTGACCCACTTATGGAGGAAACCATAGGGAAGTGAACTTAATCGGGCATCATTTTGTGTGGATTTTTTTAATGAAATTTGACATAAGATAGGTTCTATAGGGTCCATAATAGAATTTTGTAGAATGTTTAGCTCATGTTATATTAGTCCTAAAAGAAATTTCTTGTGTTTTTTCATTGGGAATATTATGGAAATACCTTGGGTTAATTAATTTTATCCCTTACATAGATAAATCTTGGAATCGAACTGTTTATATGGAATATTTGACTGATTACACGTGGTTTGGTAAGCTACATGCATCAAATCAATTTGTGTGTGCTAGAGAGGGGGTGGATTTACCTCAAGTGTCTGCATTGAACTCATTGTTTGATATTATCTTCATTATTATTCACCCAACATTATTGTTATGCTTTTCATTTTTTTCAACTAATACTAGTTTTAAATTAGGAAATTCTTTTTACATCATCAAGAAACTATATATGACATGAAATTATAGGTTCATTATCGGGGGTGGAATATAAAGATTTATTTCACACCCATTGAATATTCATAAATTTTTTATAGATACCATACGTAAATATTCATATAGAATATAGGATGTTTGATGGGTCATGAAAAAATGGACTTCTTTATAAAGTGCGACCACACAATTGAAACTATACGATCATGGTTGGGAATCTCAGATCTCTTAGATACAAGGTATTTCGTTTTTCACTGAGTAGAAATTATAATCTGAAATAAATATCTTTAGTTTGATTATTTTTTTATGGTTATCCTATATGGAGATTAAATGTTTCTTAATTTTCATTCATTGAGTCTCTATGAGTATATACCAGATTTCAATTATTATTTCTTATATGTGTTTTAGTTTTACAGTTATACTGATACTTATGATTATCTTATTATAGTTTTTGATTATTTATAATTTTATTTCATTCATTTTGTGTACATTGTATCCACAATAAATGATTTATAACATCTCTTCTATTCTACATCCTATAGTTCAAGTGTTGTGTGCATGAGCCATTGTCATGTGTTAGATTAAGTGATTTGTTAGGCCCACCCCGCCCGATTAAACATTATAGAAAATTTATGCCTTGTTGATGAATATGTAATCTTATTTGTAGGAGTGAATTGTGTATCTTGTAACACATATCAACTACAAATGAGTTATATTATCAAGAATGTAGGAAATTTGATATATATGAAATGTAATTAAGCTATATGTGCTCACCATACCCTATTTTATGATGATCATATGAATTTTTTATATTCCCAAATATCATGACAATATTTTTTATTTTTCTTATAAAAATATATTATTCATAGAATAATTTTAGAATAATGTGATACATTTTTTGTCATTGTAAAATATTTTTTAATTGTTTTATAAATTAAATATTACAAACAATAGGAAACTACAGAATGAAATTTTGAAGTTAATTTTATGATACATCCCTGATTAACGTATCAAAATTGATGTTATGGTTTTAGATAAGAGTGAAGGAGATCCACAATGTAACAATGTAATTTAATGATTTGTTAAAATACATTATATTTTGAAATGATATTTTTTAAAAATATTAAATTTCCATGATATCGTGTGTCGCATGCTAAAACATGTTTTAGCGAATAATGAAAATATATTGATATAATTTTTTAATAATGACCAGTATTACATATACATTAATCATAGTTACATGAATTGAAATAAACATATTTTAAAATCTAGTATTCTTTTATTATATAATAATTCATACTGATAAAAAGCTACATAATTTTTACTAATGTCTATATATTTTTTGAAAATATAAATTCTTATCAAAAAAATTATATGTCTTTCTTATTATAATTAAGTAATAAAATAAATTATAGAAACATTTAGATAATATATGAGGAAAAATTATAATTATTTTATAATTTTTTAACTATTATATTAGGGTGAAATATTTTTATTTTTTCACAGATGGTTAATATTTATATGAATAATTAAATGTAATAACATTTATTAAAAATTTCAATTTAATTTAAATAATTTATAATGATAAATTTTTTTATATAATGATTTCAAATATAAAACCAGTTCAAATATAATATAACTAATAAAATATAATTAATTTGAATAAATTTAAAATTGATTTTTTAAAAAAAATTATAGAATATTTAGAAAAATATTTCAATGAAAATAATTTTTTTTCATAACTTCTATGTGTCTAATTTTTAATTATATATATAAAGTTATATTTTTAAAATAAAAAATGATTTATATATTTCCATTCGGCATAATTACAACTATATGACAGGGAAACATAATATCTCATCAAAATGAATTTTAATATGTTTAAAATAATTCCTTGTAGTTATAGTTAAATCTATTTTATAAGTGGATAAAGTACACATAATATTGTTAAATAACATAGAATCTTTTGAAACACATCAGATGTCTATATTTTGAACTAATATATTATATGGTTAAATAATAAACCATTTGGACCCCTGTTTCATTTCAATCATGTGGATACACATTATTATATTCATAAATTACATGTCTTTCCTCTCCCCAGATTATAAAATTACACCCCCACTTATAACCTCTTAATACAACAAAAATTATTTTTCAAAAAAAATCCAGAATATAATCTATATGCAACGAATCAAATACTAGAGTTAATATTTTTTAGGAATGATTATAGTAAATATTTTCTTTCCATACATTAAAATTTCACTAAAGAAAATGTATAATATATTAACATTTTATTTTTGTAACATCCTCAGTTTTATGAAATAATAACTATGTTCAATATTATACATGATACGCTCCATCGAGATTAAATGAACATCTAAATATTATTATCTAAATATTACCATTATAAAATTTCAATTGTAACTGTGGGAATTAATGGTATCAAATTAATTATTAAAATATGGTTTACACAAGTTAATATAATGTTTAATTTGTTTCCTATTTTTTTATAATTGTAAATAAAAACAAATTGAATATAAAGATTGTGTTTTGATGAAAAACATTTTAAAAATAGAATGTTTTTGTTTATAAAATCATATCAATATTTGTGGACTAATATTTAATAAAAAATATATGTTATATAATAATTTTAATGTTTTGAATTTATGTCATATGTTTTTAAGATATGATATAAGAACAAATTCAATTTTTTGACAAAAAATTATTTTTCTAAACATGTTGTTTTATCACCTTTTAATAAAGATGTCATTTTTAATTTATTTTTTGAGTCATTTATAAGTTCTATTTGACAATATAAAATTCATATTTAGAATATTGACATAAAAATTTACTTATGATGAATTTATAATATTTTTCTAGATAACTATCATGCTTTAATGAATAATAAGAATATTCTAAATTCTAATTGAATATAACATTTTCACATTGAGATAATTTATATGGTGGTCACAACCCATCCTCAAGGCCCATGTTGTGACTACCCCAAGCCCGCCTTCCATAGTTCAGGGGCTGGAGACTAGCACCAAAGGCATAAATCACTTAGTTGGGAAGGCATTTCCTTTATGAAAGTAAACAATCACAACAGAGTACGCAACAGAAAGTAAACACTAAGTAAAACTCAATACGAAAGAGTGTGGTGAAATTTAAATGAACCATTATACTAACCCAACCAAACAACAATAACATGTAATGGGACTAACATGTGGATGTAATGAGAAGCATCTGGATTGTCCTCCAGGAAATCCTACCTAAAGGGTAGGTACTGATGAAATCCTCAGCACTCCATGTACGTCCGTCCGCTCTGTGTACCGTTGTAACAACCTGAGATTTTATGAGAATTTTTTTTTTCAATTGATTTCTTGTGTTGTAAACTATACAAAAGGGAACTTTCACTACAGGCATCCCTATCTTCGCTTGCATTACACGCAATCACGACCTTCCTCGATAGCGTGTATTGTACTTAATATCTGGTTTCACTAAACAATGATATATTATTATAATATTATTATGGTCTAGCCATTATAAATATTATTAACTAAATTTTTAATTTTAGAACATTATTATTCATCTTACACATTTTCATGAACATGGAATGAAAACAAAATAATTTTTTTGGGGAAAATAACAATTTTTCAACTAATGCAGTTTTTTCGCCCATTGATGGAACACCCACATTAAATCTATTTTTTGACATGTTTATAAGTTTAATTTGACAAAATAAAAATCTTATTTGGAATAAGGATATGATAATTTACTTTGGATAAATTTTTCATATTATTCTAATAACTTTCATATTATAATGAATAGTAAAAACATGCTATATTTTAATTAAAAACAACTTTTATCATCGAAATAATTTATATGGTTAATTATAATATTGAATGGTTTCAAAAAATAAATAAAATATATTTTTATCATTTAATATAATTTATGTCATTACCATTAATTTTACACTGAATTCATAGGTAAAAACATTTCAATCTTTGGCAATGTTTTAGCTTTTAAAACCTGTTTTCATAACATCGAGATTAATATTAAATTAATTACTTCAACTTATGTGTTTTCAATTTTGAAAAAATGATTTCATATTTTAATTAAGTGGGTCCAAATTATGCTAATAGGTTAATTTTATTTTTTTTATTATTATGAATAGTAACTACGGTAATTTTTATTTACAGTAGTTAACGGGTAATCGGGTAATTATAGGTAAAAGTAAGATTATATAATTACCCTCAAACATGCCAAACTTCTATTGGATGATTATAATTCTACCCATATCACCTAAGGGTCTAAATATATTCAATTTATTGTCTTTTGACCATGAGAATAATTTTATTATTATTAAAACCAAAGAAAGTGACATCATGTCACTCTCTTAAATATTATATGTATAATAATTTTAATTTATTGATAAAATTAATGAATCATCAAACATGAATATAATAATGAAATATAATAAAATTATCTACATCATGTTAATTTATTTAGAATTTTTAGGGATTAAATAATTATCATTAATGGTGACACAATAGTGATGTTGAAATTATTTAATTGATTAAAATATCAAATAAATGGTTTTAAAAATATTAAAATAAATATTTTATGAACTATTTAATATGTTCCACGAATTTCCTAGATAAATATGACATGACAAGTAACTATTAAATATTTTAGTTCGCACATATCTACTGTGTGGATTTTATTTAAATTCAAATAATTAAATAGTGTGAGAATTGACACCATTGTTATTTTATAAATATAACATAATATAAATTGTTTAAAATCTCAAAAATATTTAAAAATTATAAATAAAAATTAATATGGTCTAAAATGTCATATATTATCCAATTATGGGAAATTCACCACACATAAGTAATTATTTATAACAATTTAAAATTTATAATCTTATTATCAAATATAAAAATAAATAGATCAAATGAGGATAAATCAAGTTGATAAGGTTTAAAATAAATTTCCAACAAGTATAAATTTTTCTTTTTTATCATATTACAAAATTATCTCATCTAATATTCTAATATGAGTCAATTTTTGAGGTTTTTATGTGGGGATTGATTTATTATAAATTACCTTTTTTATGTTTCCAAAGGTTCCCCTCTCCTCCCTTTTAAAAGGAAGCTCCTCCCTCTCCTCTTCAGAACACCGTGAGTCTTAATGCTTGGAAAAAACCAGACCATTTCGCTACTAAACATCCCTAGAAACATTATAGAGGTTTTTTTTCTCCTCAAAAGACCAACTCTAGTGCCTTAATAGGAAGCGTAAAAGAGGCGCGTCGAAGAAGAGGTAATCTCTTTTACCGATTCTTTCATGTTTTCATTCTTCTTAAAATTCTTCTTCATTAGCTGTTTAATTATGAAGTAATAACATCATTATAACTAATATAATTATATGTTATTATAAATATGAAACAACCCTAATTCACCTTCTATACATCCTACGGAAAATGAAACCATCACGTGTGCATATGTACGGAATATTGTCTCAACACTGTGGTGTAATGTGTTTTTCCACCACCACCTTACTTGGATGGGTATAATGGAGTAAAGAATAACTATATATGGTTATTATAACATCATAATAATTCTGAGATATTTTATCATCCCCTTCAATTTAATTAAATAATTATGGAAATGATATCATCGCTCGTACGTACGTACGAATTACCGTCTCCACAACGCGATTTGATTCATTCTATATGTTAACCATTAAAGAATGATTATAAAGTATATATAATGAATAATAATGGAATATAAGACATGATAAGGATACAGTATTTATGTATATGTATATTTCATTTACTTACTTTCATTCAATTTAATAAGGAAAGGAAAACATCATTCATGTGTACGTACGACCTACCCTCTTCATGAACTATGTATTTCATTTCATTTATCTATCTATTATATATATACTGAATATATATGATATATAAATCATGATTTACTTTCTGGAAGTAATTAAATCATGATATACATTTTAATAATATCAAGACCAACAAGTCCAAACATGTACAATAAATGGAATAGTATTACCGAAAATTCTGCTTTAATATGGAATTGTAAAAATAACAGGTAATATAATGTCATAAGTGAATCATATATGACATCATAAATATTATTATGGTTCTGTTACAAGTTAATAAAATGTTTAAACCCATTATATTGGAGGTTCATATACATATGAAGCATATCAGACATAAGGTAAGGGATAAATTTGCAAATCTCATTTTTATCCAAGATTACTTATACGTAAGTATTTACTACGGTTATGTTTATCATCGATGTCAATGGTTTCTAAAAATGTTTTCATAAAATTTTTACTATTATTCCATGTATGTTTAATGTCATTTTCACCCTTTGTTTACTTTTTACCAAATTGTATGGAAGAAATCTTTCATTTGGTTAACATATAAAGTAATTTTTGACTTTTCAGGAAAAAGTACCCAGAGAATGTTTTTTAACTTATACGGAATGAATGGATTTTTTTGTTACATAACTCTTTTTCTTCATAAATATTAGTCTAAAAAATGTCATTATTATTTTCCACAAAATCCTTTTCTTTTAAAATATCATGTCATTTTGAGAAAAGAAAATGATTTTGAAGAAGAAATGATATTTTCTTAAAAAATTCATTTCAAGTGTTTTATCGAAATCATTTTCCATCTAGGATAACATTATTTCATATGACTATGATTCTAGTATAATGTCTCTATGATTTACATGTTTTCAATTTTCTTATGATGAAATGATATCCATTTTTTATATGGATTATTTTATGATGGGATGATGTTTATGAAACCCATTTTATTCTTTGGGTCATGATAAATTATTTATGTTTATGTTGTGTCACACGTAAGAATGATTTCATTATGAGATGGGTGGGAACTATATCTCCTTCCAATAAATTTGGTAAAGATTTATATCTCATTATATAGACATGGTTGGAATGTTATGTTAATCTGGTTCAGTGTTACAGGACTGGAATATGGAGTGAACTCGATTCAAAAAGGGACTTTGTCCACTAAGATGGTCTTGGAAGCAATGACATAGGTACTATGGAAATAATATCATGTAATTAATGGTTTTCCACAATTACATGTTTTATTCCCATGATATTTTATCATGATTGATTTTCCATTATGATATATTCCTTACGTACTTCCAAGATTTGTGTCTTTGCTCAAGATTTTGATGTTAAGATTTTATGTTCATGTTTTTGCATTCAAATGATTATGGATTGTTTTATGTTCTCTATGAATACCCTTTCTTAGCATTTGGGCTCACCCTTTTTTTGTTTTCTTTTCCCTAGGATATAAAGAAACGTTTTATGTAAGAAAAAAAGTGGAAGATCATTATAGGAGATGTTGAAGATATTTCACCAGGAAAAGAAGATTATTTTTCCGAGTTTCCAATGACACTAAACTATTAAGAACCTTGTGTGTTTGTTTTTGTTATGTATTAAATATTTTTGAAAAAGTAATGTAATGTCCATGTACTTTAAGATTGTGTCTCTATAGTTGGTATTAGAGGAAAAGTTTAGTTAACCTTTGTAAATTAGGGTGTGAACATTTTAGTGAGATCCCTAGAGATATTTCTACGGTATGTCTATGGATATCCCTAACATTAAGTATAGGTATAGGTAATATTTCTAGAATTACAATAAAAATCATAGAATTAAACATAATATGTTATATATTAAAGGTAATCCCCCATTATTATGTTTTTTTTCCAATCATAATTTTTTCCTCACACTATTATTTTTCGGTTTTTGACGATGGTTGGAACCCAAAGAAACCGTATTGATCAATGTAATGGACAATGCAATGATTGTCCTCCTAAACAAACAAATCTTTTGGGAGATGGAGTGAAAAATATTATTGCTATACTTACACAAGATATGAATCATTTTGGACTTCCAAATGAGCAGAGAAAGGAACAATATACTTTTGAGTCCGTCATGAGGCAACTTCCACCTTCTTTCAGTGGGTCTTCTTATCCAATTGTTACTGAACAATGGATTAGTACCGTTGAAAAGATATTTTCGATACATCACTATTTAGAGCATGAAAAATTCATTTCAGTTGTTTACTGGTAAGAAGGTGAAGGGGACCAGTGGTGGACTCAAATTAAAATTACAAGGCCCCAAGATGAAATTTAATCTATGGAATAAAATGAGTTCAAGAACATGTTCTTCAATAAGATCTGCCCTTGTATTCTTCGAAGAAAGATGGAAAAGAAGTTCCTTAAGCTGAAGCAGAAGGATAATTAATCTGTTGGTATATATGAAGTGAATTTTACAGGACATGCAAGGTATGCATATGGAATTATCATCAAATCTAAAAGTAATGTTGATTGATTCTTCAGTGGCTTAAAACCATGTCTTTGAAGGGAATTAGAGATAAGAGACTTCAGTAGCTATAAAGAAATTGTGCATTGTGTTATCAAGGTAGAACTAGAATTTTGTGTTACATATCCTTCTTAGGGTTTTGACAAGAAAATAATGATGGAGTGCAAGGAGAAATCTCATAGCAATGGTGAAAAGAAGATGAATGTTTCTTTATTCTAAAAGTGTAGAAAGAAGCATGGTGGAGATTGTCTAAAAGTTACTAGAAATTGTTCAAAGTGTGGAAAAGAAAGTCATCAAGCAGTTAAATGTTGATGTAATGGGAAAATGGTAGCTAACGATTTGAATATAGAAAATATTATAGAGAACGCTCCACTAACACTTCAATTCTATAATTTCATGGAAATGGGGCCTTATACTAACCTATTCCCTAATCCAAGGGATAATGATGATGGACATCAACAACCACTTAAGGTAATGGAAATAGGGAAGACACATGCGATCACTATTGGTGATTTTGATTATGACAATGATTTAGTGGAATGATTATAATCTCATTTATATTATTGTGTAATATTGGAATATCTATGTATTTGTTTATTATGGTTTTCAATAATTATATGGTACCAGTAACCATGAAAAGTGATTAAAATATTTTGGAATGCAGATGATATGTGCATAATGAGTGGATTAAGAGAAAATAATATGTTTTATAGTATTCATGAGCTCATGACTGATATAAGGACTAACTGATATCATTGAATGAGTATATAGAATTTTTGGGATTTTGGTATGTGGAAAGTGTTAACTTTTAACTGCCTTCATGATTTCACTAAGGTTTAATGGGTATTAATTTTTCAAGAGAAATCATGATTAAGGCATTAGAATGTTTGTAATGTGACCAGCAAGACATATCTTATGATATATGGGGATAAATGATGGAATTTACATGCTTGGTAGATGACCTCTATATCAATCATTTTCCTTATACCATGAGTTTGGGTATGCCTAAAGATTGGAATTGATTTAATTAGACATGAAATAGTATTGTTTAAGGATATAACTTTTTGATATTATTTTTTTAATGTTATAATAGTATAGTTTTAAAAAAAGGACAACCCGTAAGATGAGAGACTATCCATCACGTCGGACAAGGTTGCTGGAATTGAACCCAAAACTGAAGTGCGACATGACTTTATTTCCTACCACTAGCCTACAGGAAATCCCGGGTTTATAGAAACTATCTTTATTAAGAGGTATGATAGATGAAAAATAAGTCTATTTTTTAAATCATATATGATTAACCTCACCATAGATGGACTTATGTATATATGATAACTTTTTCAAACCTTTTGTTTCAGACATATAGAATGAACCATCATTCTATCACATGATCTTCTAATACTACATAAATCAAAAATTCAACTTCATTTCACTAAGAGATGAAGTGGAAATTGTTTAAGGCACAAACAAGAGTTGTATTATACCAAAATAAAGTAAGTATTTCTTCTAATTATAATTCTTCAACATTAGGGAAATGATATTGAAATACACAAATTTTGTCCTAGTTCCCTTATATCTGATTAATTAGATGGTACCTTAGATCATCACAAATTTATGGCATTGTGATTGTTGTCTTTTTCATAGCCATGTTCTCTACCACTCTCCATCAGAACATGATGGTTAGTTTTCTCTTCCATATCCATATTTTCACCTATGTTCTCCTATGTAGAAACATAGTGATGAGTAAATTTGGGTAACCGATATGTTTCATACTTCACTTTTTTAAATAATTTTTTATTATTCCTTTTTACGATGTGGGTTTCTATGAAATAATCTTTCAAGTAGTAAACCATTTATAACCCCGACAAATATCGAGAGAGAAATTCATTTTAAGGGGGGTTGAATGTAACAACTCGAGATTTTATAAGAATTATTCTTTTTAATTGATTTCTTGTGTTTTACACTAAACCAAAGAGAGCTTGCACAACATGCATCTCTGACTTGGCTTGCATTACACGCAATCACGACCTTCCTCGACAGTGTGTCTAGTATGTAATATCAGGTTTCACTAAAAAACGATATATTATTATAATATTATTATGTACTTTCCGTTATTAATAGTATTAACAATATTTTGAATTTTATAATATTATTATTCATCTTACACATTTTCTAGAACATGATATGAGACCAAAATAAATTTTTCGGGTAAAATAAGTATTTTTCAAATAATGCAATTTTGCCGCCTTCTAAAGACGCAACCACATTAAATATAGTATTTGACATGTTTATAAGTTCTATTTGGCCAAATTAAATTCTTATTTTGAATAAGGTTATGAAAATTTACTTTGAAAATAATTTTCATATTATTTTGATAACATTCATATTTTAATGAATAATTAAAACACGCTATATTTTAATTAAAAACAACTTTTTCATCGCAATAATTTATATGGATAAATTATAATATTTAATGGGTTTAATGTATAAATAGAATATACTTTTACCAATTTATATAATTTATGTCATTACCATTAATTTTACATTGAATTCATAGGTAAAAACATTTCAATCTTCGGAAATGTTTTATCATTAATAACCCATTTTCATAACAACATGAATAATATTAAATTCATTACTAGAACTTCTGTGATTTGAATTTTGAAAAATGAATTCCATATTTGAATTAAGTGAGTCTAAATTTTTCTAATAGGTTACATTTATTTTTTAATATTATGAATATTAACTACGGTAATTTTTATTTACTGCAATTAAATGAAAATAGGGTAATTAAGGGTAAAAATAAGATTATAAAATTACCATTACACCTTTAAAAATACTATTTTATGACTAAAGGTCGTCCCATATCACCTAAGGGTCTAAATAGATTCATTTTATGGTCTTTTTACCATAAAAAGAATTTAATTATTATTAAAACCAAAGAAAGTGACAACAGGTCACTCTCTTAAATATTATAAGTATAATAATTTTAATTTACTGATAAACTTCATGAAACTTAGAACAGGAATAGTCTCCAGAAAGTTAATAAATTTATCTACATCATTTGAATTTATATGGAATTTTTAGGGATTATATAATTTTTATTAATGGTGACACAATAGTGTTGTTGAAATTATTTCATTGATTGAAATATCAAATAAATGGTTTTAAAAATAATTGAATAAATATTTTATGAACTATTTAACATGCACCACGAATTTTCTAGAAAAAAATGACATGATAAGAATCTATTAAATATTTTAGTTCGAACATAGCTTTTGTGTGTATTTTATTTAAATTCAAATAAATGAATAGTGTCAAAATTGACAGAATTGTTATTTTATAAAACTAACATAACATAAAATTGTTTAAAAATCACAAAAATATTTAAAAATTATAAATTAAATTTATATGATCGAAAATATCATATATTATCCAACTATGGAAAATTAGCAACACAGGTAATTATTTATAACATTTTATAATATAGAATCCTATTACCACAAATAAAATTAAATAGATTAAATAAGGATAAATCAAGTTGATAATGTTTCAAATAAATTTCCAACATGTCTAGATTTTATTTGTAGATGATATTACAACCATATCTCATCTAAGCTTCTAATATTATTCATTTTTGGTGGTTTTTATGTGGGGTTTGATTTATTATAAATTAATATTTTTTAACTTTCCAAGGGTGCCTCTCTCCTCCCTTATAAAAGGAACCTCCTCCCTCTCCTCTTCACAACACCATGAGACCTAAATCTCAGCAAAAAACTTCCCATTTCCCTCCTAAACATCCCTAGAATGATTATATATCTTCTCTTTTCCTCAAAAGACCAACTCTAGGGCCTTAAGAGGAAGCATAAAAGAGGTGCGTCTAAGAAGAGGTAATATTTTCTATTGATTCATTCAAGTTTTATTTCTTCTTCATCATATTATTCATTAGTTGTTTAATTATAAATTAATAACATCAGTATCACTAATATACTGATATGTTATTAGAAATATGAAACAACCCCAATTCACCTTCTATCCAACCTACGGAAAACGAAATCACCGCGCGTGTGTATGTACAAAATACCATCTCCACACCGTGGTGTAATATGTTTTTCCACAACCACCTTACTTGGATGGGTATAATGGTGTAAATAATAACTATATATGGTTATTATAACATCATACTAATTCTGAGTTATTATATAATCCACTTCAATTCAATTCAATAATTATGGGAACGATATCATCACCCGTGCGTACGTACGGATTACCGTCTCCATGAAGCGATGAGATTCATTCTCCATGTTAACAATTCAAGAATGATTACAAAGTATATACAATGAATAATAAATAAATATATGACATTATTAATCTATTTTATTTATGTATATGTATATGTCATCTACTTACTTCCATTCAATTCAATAAGGAAAGGAAAACATCGTTCTTGCGTACATACGACCTACCATCTCCATGAACGGTGTATTTCATTTCATTTATCAATATATTATAAATATATACAGAATATATTTGATATATAAATCATTATTTACTTTCTTTATTGAAGTAAATCATGATATAAGTAATAATAATATCAAGAACAACAAGTCCAAACACATACGATAAATGAAACGATTTTACCAAAAATATTGCTTTAATATGGAATTAGCAAAATAATGGGTAATATAAAGTCATAAGTGAATCATATATGATATCATAAATATTATTATGGTTTTGTTACAAGTTAATAAAATATTTAATCCCATTATAAAGGAGGTTCAAATACATACTAAGAATATCGAACATAAGGTAAGGGATAATTTTGCAAATCTCATTTTTATCTGAGACTGCTTATACTTAAGTATTTACTGGGGTTATGTTTATCATCCATGTCAATGTTTTATAAATATGTTTTCATAAAATATTTAATATTATTACATGTATGTAAAATGTAATTTTTACCCTTTTTTGACTTTTTACCAGATTGTATGGAAGGAATCTTTCCTTTGGATTCCATATAATGTAATTTTTGACTTTTCCGACAAAAGTATGTGGAGAATTTTTATTTAACTTATACAGCATGAACAGATTTTTTTGTTACATAAATACTTTTAATCATAAATATTACTCTACAAAATTTCATGATTATTTTCAACAAAATCCTTTTCTTTTAAAATTTCATGGAATTTTGAGAAATGAAAATAATTTTGAAGAAGAAAGGATATTTTCCTCAAGAATTCATTTCAAGTGTTTTATCAAAACCATTTTCCAAATAAGATGACATTATTTCATATATTTATGTTTCAAGTATAATTTCTCTTTTATTTACATGTTTTTACTTTTCTTATAAATTATATCCATTTGTTTTATATGGATTATGTTATGATGGGATGATGTTTATGAAACCCATTTTTTTCTTTGGGTTATGATGAATGATTTATGTTTATGTTGTGGCACATGTAAGAATGATTTTATTATGAGACGGGTGGGACCTATTTATATCTCTAATTCATTGGGTAAACATTAATATCTCATGATATAAACATGGCCGGAATGGTATGTTAATCCAGTTTAGTGTTACAGGATATGAATGTGGAGTGAACATGATTCAGAAAGGGACTTTGTCCACTAAGATGGTCGTGGAACCAATGCCTTGGATACTATTAAAATCATATCAAGTGATTAATGTTTTTCCACAATTACATGTTTTATTACTAGGATATTTTATCATGAATGATTTTCTTTTGTCATATATTAATTACGTACATCCACGATTTATGTCTTTTGTCAATATTTTGAGGTTTAGAATTTATTTTCATGTTTTTGCATTCAAATGATTATGGATTGTTTTATGTTCTCTATGTTTACCCTTACTGAGAATTTGAGCTCACCATTTTTATGTATTCTTTTCCCCAGGATATAAAGAAAGGTTTTTGGTTAGAAAACAATAGGGTAATATCTTTATGGGAGATGTTGAAGATCTTTCACCACGATTAGAAGATTATTTTTCTGAGTTTCTGAAGCCACTAAACTATTACGATACATGTGTGGTTGTTTTTGTTATGTATAAATTATTCCTCAAAATTAATATACTGTCCATGTACATCAATCTTGGGTCTCTACAACTGTCATGCCGAGTGGTCGATATCTGAGTACCGTCCAGTCCTCGTACACTCAACCTCAGTTAGCGTTTTCCGTCATCTACATCCAATACAACGAGGCACAAGCATTGCCTATGCAGTGGTGAATATAACGATACTCAGTTGGGACCACAAGACCCTCATGGTCTCACAAAATCCAACAACGATAAACCAAAATGTATGATTTCAACAAATAACCTATCCTTAGGTATATTCCCATACTTATACCTATGTAATCAAGTAACCCATCTCAATCAATAGGAAAACTCAATGGTCATTAAGTCACCTCAAACCATGATTTTTATTCATGATGTTGAAACCATGGCTGCCGGAGAACTCCTCCTCAATCGAGTATAGTGGGCCTGCCGCTACAACCAAGTTCTTCCCACAAACCATGGACTGATGAAGTACTCAACCTGTCGAGTACTGTGGGCTTGATGCAACAACCAAGTGCTTCCCACTATGGGTCAACCACTACATCTAAGAGCTCCCCCTCACATCCTTGAGAGGTACTCCATATATCGAGTTCAGTGGGTCTGCCGCTACAACCAAGTGCTCCTCCTTCGTGGGTCTTCTGCTACAACCATGATCACCCCACTGGGCCATCTGAATCACTTCGAGTCGATCGATCATTAGTCATCAAGTCTCAGCCAGCTACTAGGACTCTGCAATCTTCTCTCTCATAACCGAGAGTGTCTGATCCATGTGCCAGAAGCTGATACTCAAAGTGTCATGATGTATCCAATAGAAGTATCACAAGGACCGCCATGTTATAGGGTTCTCAACACAATAGATGGCGCGTCAATCGGACACTTGGTCTGTGAGTAATTTTTATTTTAGTCTCAGGGGCCTGGTTGGTTTCATGTACAAACCAACCCGACCATAACTCAAATATACCCCGAACTCCCATTGGGTGTACTCGGAGGACCATTTCTCAACGATATTACTAACGCCGCTGAGGGTTGTTCAAATGGACGTCTGGTCTAAGAGATACTAGATTTTCCATTTTAGGGGGCCCTGTTGGATTTACACATGATCCAAACCTGGCCATTTTATAAAGTCATCCAAAACTCACTAAGAGAATTGCAAAAGGACCGCTTCGTCGTGGGGGTCCCAGTGCTGCAGAAAGTGCGTTGATCGGATGCACGGTCGTTATGTTATTCACATTTAAGTGTAATGGGCCTATACCGTTAAGCACAGTGGGCCGACAGGTCGGGTTGACCCAGTTTGGGCGTGTCTGACCCGTCTTGTGTCGGACCGACCTAGTGAAGGGCGTGGCTCGGCCTAGCCGACTATAGCTCGGATAGGGTTTCCATGCGATGTAGGGTGGCCCCACTTTCACGAACCGGTGGCGCCGCCCTCCTATCAATCATGCCGAAGCCGGGCGATCTTCCGGGCACAACCGGCCCGTAAGGTCCCCTATCCTCTCGTGTGACACCTGTGGGTGCCACGACCTTCTCCAACCTAGCCGGTCAACGAGATGGCTAGTTCTCCCACCCAAGCGGCCCACAGAGCGCGGGCTGCGGTCCTACGTAGATTGGCCCCCCTTGTGGTGCCACGATCTCTTCGATCCGGATGGCTTTAGCTGGCAGGTTCTTCGTCAGTCGAGTGGCCCAAGGTTGTGGGCCATGGTATTTCCCTCTTCGCGTGACACCTGGTTCCGCGTTCCTATTCAGTCACCGCCACCTCTTCTGTCACCATCTCTATAGAAATAAAACGAGAATCAACAAAGGGTCGTCGTGCCATGTCTGTTCGTCCCGCACCCACTGCGTCAGGCGGTATCAAAAGGCCGTATGTAAAAACATGGTTTCAATGAGGGAAGAAGGTCAATCTTATTCAATTAAAATTGGGAAAAACGCCCTCCCTCGAATATAACGTTGCACATTGTCAAGATGCAGAAAGAGGATTCGTAGACGACGTCGGGGTGCATCTGAGGATGAAGCGTATTAAATGTTCCCCATGGAGATGTATTCACCCTTGACGTAGAGGAAAAATAAAGTATGATGTTCTTCATGGAGAGAATGATGTTCTTCATCTTCTTCACATCCCTCACTGGACGAACAAACCTCCTCCTCTCCTTAGTTATCCCAAAATTCCCCCACAAACATTTTCCAAGACAATATAATAATAAGGAATCCCGTAATATAACATTTCCATATATTTTAAAATAATTCAAAATGATAATTGAATTAATTAAGGAATTTTTGTTGGAAACATTAATGGGAGGGAGATGTTAAGGCTCCACATTTATGTGGAAGTCCATAGGTTTAAAGAGGGTTTAAGGGAGTTAGTGAAGGAGTTGGAAGGTTAGGGGCTTGTGTGGGCCCCAACCTTAGTTAGATCCTCCCATGGGAAGTTATGTGAGGTGTGAGCCCCACCTCCAACTTCCTTTTGGAATAAATAACCGCTAAATAAAATAATTTGTATAAAACAACTAATTATTTAAATTATTATGAAAACCCAAAAAATTAACATCCACTATCAACCAATCACAACTACATTAAAGCTCTCCTTATGAAAATACTGGTGTTGTGAGTTCAATGGTGTCCTCATATTTCAATTCTGAGCACTGGTTCAAAAGATATAAAATCCAAAACGTACGTTTTCTGAACGTACCCGAAAAAATGTTCGGAAAATTATTAACAGCCACCCTAGACCCACTGTGGTCAAGGTTAGGCTCTCCATATGTGAAACACGGCCCAAATAACCCAACGGTACCCTCAGACAACGAATCCATGTTACCATTAGATGTTATGGATTTTACAACAAAATAATTGTCACTTAATTATTTTATTTGCGGCCAAAAACTAACTTTCTCTGGTGGCCCTCACCGACCCATGTTAGTATCTTCATAAAGAAAGAATATCCTAATTAGTTCAGCAGTGGTCTCATATTTTTAATCTGAGTTACTGTTTGTGAGTTATAAGCATTTAAAAAATAAAATAACTTTATTTCACTATTTTATTTACGGTTGTGCCATTTTCGGGTTTTCTCACAGGAGGCTCGCGCCGACTAAACTTATGTCACACCTAGGGTAAAAACGTCATCCTTAGCTTAACGGTGGACTCAGATATCTGAGATGAGTAACCATTTAAGAGATATTTTCATTTTTCAGGAAAACATTTTACACGTGATAATTTATGTTTATCAAAACATCGATGGATCATTCCGGGCACTCCAGGCCTCATAATCGCGCGCCGTTAGAAACTATGGACTCGTAAAATTTCAAATAATTAAGGAAAAAAAATTCCTTGAAATTTCATGGTCTATACATTAACCCTACTCAGGTTTTTACATCCCCGTAAATCTACAAAATACAATACGGAAACAAAAGTGGGTACTGAGCACGCATCTGAGACTCCCGCTCCCATGTGCTCTTCTAGAAGTTCCCGTGCGGCCAACAAATGTGCACCAGAGGAATCGAAAGTCCACGTATTACCTGATCCTATCAATCCTCGATCTCCACTGGGACCTCCGTGAAAGTCACCCTATCATTGATTTCCAGATCCCTATGGTCGATGATGTGTGATGGGTCATGCACATATCTTCTCATCTGAGATACGTGGAAGACATCATACACCCGGTGAAACTGAGGTTGAAGGGCAGGGCGGTAAGCCACCTCGCCTACTCTGCTAAGGATCTGGAAATGCACAATGAAATGTGGAGATAACTTGCCGTCCCAGCCAATTCTGCGAAGACATCGCCAAGGTGAGATCTATAAGAAGATGTGGTCTCCATCCTCGAACTCCACTGTTCGCATACTAATATCAGTATAGGACTTCTATCTTCTCTATGTAGTCTTAATCCGCTCTTGCATGATCTACACCCTCTCCGTCATTTCCTGAAGATGGGAACACTATTCATCCTCTGCCTCAGATCCTAAAATCTCTACTAGCATATATCTGACCAAACGAAAGTTTTCCCCTTCTTCGTCAAAAGTAATAGTGGTGTTGAAACTCTGGAGAAGTCTGGAACACAGGTAAGTCTGGACGACTCCTAAGTGATCGAATACACCATCTTATGCATGATTCAATTCTGTTCAATCATGGTTTTTCATTTTGCTGACCAAGGAAAACATCATCCCAACATTGTCTATAAAACACAACCTTTTTTTCCAAATACATTCAATCTGTGTATGAATTGTGGATGCCCAGTCCATACCCAAATTAACAACGTAAGTCCTCGATGCTACCACCAAGAGGTCCCAACCAACACTTTCCATTCATGGGTTGGATCACACCATCAGTGTAAGTGTGATTAATGTGTCTCCTCTCAAGGCTATCTCTAGATGTGAGGGTCAAGTCAACGGCTTAACCAGAAACTCTAGGTCTGGGAAATGATTCGTGGAAGGAAGGAATGATTTATACCTTTGTCTATCGATACAGAAGCTAGTAGTCGCTGCGTACCTCAAATCATTCTTAGATACCTTGGTTCAATCTCCCTGACCGCATGCAGCTACTCACTTCCCCTACACTCTAGCTCCTTGTGCCAAGTGGGGAAGACAAAGGTGGGTGGTTGTAAAATGTAGAAATTCTCACCATCTCATGCTGCTCTCTTAGCATTGCTTACACACCTGATGCCTTGGAGATTCATATGTCCTTAACATATCCTCTTCATGAAACATTTTACATGCTCATGTCTTTAATAATGATGTTAGTTTTATGCTTTCCAATTTTTAACATTCTCTGGATGTATCTGCTCAGCCAATGAACATTCAACCACTAAGGTTCTCTCTAGCACCTTAACACAAGTTGGAATGCATAGAGGAAAAAGTTATGGCTCAGATATCTTTAAACACACATCGCTCAGAGGTCTGAGCTCTAAAGCACTGATCAAATCATATTCATCAGGTACCAGGAATGATCATTATACCTCGATGAATAATCAGCTACCGACATGTCATCCATTCGAAGCTGTATATGCTCTAGAAAACTCTCAGCCACCTATTCAAGCTAGTCCTTAGCTGCCGGTTGGTCGGGCTCTCCATGGAACTTGTGGGATATCCAATGTTGAAACACATGTAAGGCACTAAGCCTACAAGTGTCCTCTACAGGTACCGTCGGTTGTAACTGCTGACCAACAGGTAGAGATATAGCTGGCACACTACCCGAAGGTACTATCTCAGGCATCCTCCCTCATACAAAAGCCTCATCACTATGCAGACCAACCCCATGGTCACTTACTAGAATACAGTAATAGCTATTTCCACCATCCACACTACTAGTGTCTCAACTAGGAAAAAACTATAGCAATACCCTCCAGCCAGTCCTCTGCTGCCTGGGAATCTATCTAACCTCGAACCTTGGTGGCCACTACTACTGGATCTCGTGGAATGTTCTCTCTCAGCATGGACCATCTACTAGTATGGATGGTGGCATCTGCTGCCCAACGGGTGGTGCTGCTACAGGTACACCACTCGAAGGTGCCAACATAGTAAGAGGGATCTGCACCAGAGCCCCATTTCTCTGTGGGCCATCATCGTGTACACTTTAGGAACTCCAACTCACCGTCTCTGTGGAGTCATCCTGAATAGATAGGGCATGGTCAAAATATTATACCTTGTGAGTTGACCTAGTTTGAGCAGACTTAAATAAAACTTCTGGAAAACACACATGAAATCAGTGTTTCATGCACCAAGTTGGAAATTAGTAATCAAGGTCCTGGTGTATGGATACGTCGGCCACCGCACCAACACTGGACTCCCTGAACTGAAAACCACACTCGGTACCCTTAACACTATTGCATCATAGAAAAGAAATATCAGAGTACTATGTTCTGCTATAGAACTGACTCCTCTGATACCAATTTATCACGACCCATCCTCGGGGCCCATGCCGTGACTAGCCCATGCTCGCCTTCCATAGGCGAGGGGCTGGAGACTAGCACCAAAGGCATAAATCCCTAAGCTTGGAAGGCATTGCTTTAATGAAAGTAAACAATCACAACATAGTACGCAGAAGAATGTAAACACTAAGTAAATTGAATACAAAATATTGTTATGGAAAGTAAATGGGCCAATATACAAACCCAATTGAACAAAAAGTACATATAAAGGGGCTAACAGGTAAAAGTAAATAGTAGATCATGGAACATCCTCTGGGAAATCCAACCTAAAGGGTAGGTACATATGGCATCCTCATCACTCCTTGTATGTCTGTCTGCTCTGTGTACGATCACTCTGAGTGGTCACCCTCCGGGTACCATCCAGTCCTCGTACACTCAGCCTCAATAAGCATTGTACATCATCTACATCAATCACAATGATGTGATGGCATTTCCCGTGTAGGGGTGAGTATAACGATACTCATTATGGACGTTGTGAACCTCACTGTCTCACAAAATACAAAATGGATAAACCACAAAGTATGATTTCAACAGATAACCATTACATAGGTATATGCCCATACATATACCTAGGTTATCAAGTAACCCATCTCAATCAAGAGGAAAACTCAATGGTCATTGACTCAGCTCAAACCAGGATTTTTATTCACGATGTCGAAACCATGGATTTGGGATAACTCCTCCTCTATCAAGTGTAGTGGTCCTGCCGTTACAACCAAGAGAATCCCACTAACCTTGGACTGTGGATGTACTCCACCTATTGAGTACCGTGGGACTGCAGCTACAACCAAGCGCTTCAAACCATGGGTCTGCCGCTACAACTAAAAGCTCCCCCTCATAGCCTATAGAGGTACTCCTTCTGTCGAGTACCATGGGTCTGCGGCTACAAAAAATCGCTCCTCCACCATGGTTCAGCTGCTACAACCAAGCGCTCCATTTTGGGCCATCTGAATCACTCCGAGTCGATCGATCAGCAGTAATCAAGTCTCAACCAGCTACTAGGTCTCTGTAATCTGCTCGCTCGTAACTGGAAGGGTCCGCTCCATGTGACACTATCAGATAGTCCAAGTGTCAGGAAGTCTCACATAGAATTATCACAAGTACCGCCACATCATAGCGGTCTCAATGCAATAGACATCGCTTCAATCAGACGCCCGGTCTATGAGTTATTAGGTTATTAGTCCTGGGGGCCCGATTGGTTTCGTATTTGAACCAACCCGACCGTAACTCAACTATACCCCAAAATACCATGGGGTGTACTCATGGGACCATTTCCCATCAATATTACCAATGCCGCTGATGGTTCATCAAAAGGACGTCCAGTCTGAGAGATACTAGCATTTCTATTCCAGGGGGGCCGGTTGGATTTACCCTCAATCCAAACCCGTCCATTTTCTAAAGTCACCCAAAACTCACTAAGAGTATCGCAAAAGGACCGCTTCGTCGTGAGGGTCCCAGTTCCATATACGGTGCATCGATCGAACTCACGGTCATGATGTTATTCACATTTAAGCGTAATGGGCCTGGCCCGTTAAGCTCAGTGGGTTGGCTGGTCGGGTTGACCTGGTTTTGGCGGGTCCGACCCGGCTGGTGTCGGACCGACCTCGTGAAGCGCACGGCTTGGCCTAGCGGGGCGTGGTACGGCGGGCCGAGCGATGGTGGGGGTGGGGGGGGGGGGGGGGCACTTTTCGGAACTGGCGGTGCTGAGCGGTCCCTCCATCCTATCTAGCCAACCGAATCTGGCCGGTCTTCCTAGCATGAGCGGCCCGTGCGGGATGTTCTTCTCCCGCGCGGTACCTGCGGGTGCCGTGACCTTCTCCAACCCAGACGGCCAACGAGCCGGCAGACTCGCCTACCAAAGCTACCTGTGGAGTGCTGGCAGCGGTCCTCCGCAGCACGGCGCCCCTTGTGGCACCGCAGTCTCTTCGGTCCGGCAGGCTTTAGCCGGCCGATTCTTCATCGGTCGAGCTAACCAGGTTGCAAGTCATGACCTTTACCTCTTCTTGCGGCACCCTCTTCAATGGTCCTCTTAGGTTGTCGCCACCTCTTCCATAACAGTCTCCATCAAAGTAAAACGAGAATCAAGGGACGGTCATCGGGCCATGTTTGTTCGGCCCACGCCCTCAGCGTTAGGCTGTTTCAAAAGTACGAAGATAAAACATGGTTTCAAAGAGGGAAAAAGGAAATTTTATTTCAATTAAAATTCAAACAAACCCCCTACCTTGAATATGATGTTTTACGTCATTGAGCCGCAGAAAAAGGATTCGAAGACGACATCAGGGTGCTTCCGAGGAGGATGTGTAGCTAAAATTCCTCATGGAGAAGTCTTCACGCATGACATGGAGAAAAAAGAATGGATGATTTTCTTCGTGGGGAGAATTTCATTCTTCATCTTCTTCACGTCCCTCACTTGATTAATAGACCTCATATTCTCCTTTGTTCTCCCAAAATTCCACCACAAGCATTTTCTATGACAATATAATAATAAGGCCCTCCCATAATATAACATTTCCATGTATTTCAAATTAATTTAAAATGGAAATTGAATTAATTAAGGCATCTGTGTTGGCAACATTAATGGGATGGAGATGGAGAGGATCCACATTTAAGTGGAAGTAAGTAAGTTTAATGAGGGTTTAAGAGAGTTAATGAATGAGTTTAATGGTTAGGGGCTTGTGTGGACCACACCCTTAGTTAGATCCTCCCAATGGATGTTATGATGGGTGTGGGCCCCACCTCCAACTCCCCTTTGGAGTAAATAACCACCACATAATATAATTTTTGTAACACAAAAAATTATTTAAATTATTAAGAAATCCCAAATAATTAACTTCCACTATCGACCAAACGTAAATACGGTAAAGCTCTCTTTAAGAATATATCGGCGCTGTGAGTTCATCGGTATCCTAAGATTTCAATTCCAAGCAAGAGTTCAAAAGATATAAGATCCCAAACATATTTTTATTGGATGTACCAAAATAAAAGTTTGGAAAATTAATAACAGCCAACCTAGACCCACTACGGTCGAGGTTAGGATCTACCTAGGTGAAACACGGTTCAAAGAACCCAATGGTACTCTCGTATTAACAATCCATGTTTCCCTTTAAACGTTATGAATTTTACAATAAAATAAATGTCACTTAATTATTTAATTTGCGGAAAAAAACTAACTTTCTATGGTGGCCCTAGCAGACCCAAGTTAGTATCTTCTTAAAGAATGATTGCCCTCAGGAGTTCAATGGTGGACTCTGATTTTTAATCTGAGTTACCATTTTTGAGTTATAATCATTTGAAAAATAAAATAACTTTATTTAATTATTTTATTTACGGTTATTCCATTTTCGGTTTTTCTCACAGGAGGCTCGTGCCGACAAAACATAAGTCATTCCAAGGGTAAAACTGCCATCCTGAGCGCAACAGTGGCCTTAGATTTCTGATCTGAGTAATCATTTACAGGTTATTCCACTTTTTCAGGAAAACTTCCAACACATGTTAATTTATTCTTACCAAAAAATTGACGGATCATTCCTTGCACAACGGGCCTTCGAATCGTGCCCCGTTTGAAACTACGGACTCGTAAAATTCAAAAGAATTTTAAAAAAAATTCCTAGAAATTTTCTGGTCTTTATAGTGGTTAAATAATATTATTTAATGGTTTTAATGTTAAATGTAATATATTTTTTTGATATAATCTATGTTTTTTCATTATATTTATTTTCCGATTGAAATTGGAATAAACACATGTCAAAATTTTGAATGATTTTACTTATTAAAAAAATGGTTTCAGGTTTTGACAACCAGAATTAATTCTAAATTAATTTTCTATTAATTTTTTTGTTTGACTTTTAAAAAATGGATTCCATATTTGGAATTATAATTTCAAAATTATATATATGTAACTTTTATTTTTGGACTTTATGAATAGTAACTTCAATAATTATTTTTATTTACAATGGTTAAAGGGAAAATCTACTAAATAAGGGTAAAAAATAATATTTTAATAATATAAAACATCTCTAAAACGGTTCTCAATAATATTGGATTATCTATATATGTCCATGGAAATTCATCGATCTCACTTTTGGCATTTGGGATCCACCTGGGAGTGATAATGCCATGTTTTAATAATTAATTCAATGTTAAGAGAAAAATAACATAAACATGTATCTCCGTACTAAAAATATTTATATATGTTACTGACAAGAGATATCTTATAATAATAAGTAATTATAATGATAAAAATATTTCATAAATCATGTTATTTTGTTTATAATTTTTATACATAATATAAATTAATTTTATTTATGACACAATGATGATGTTGGGATTTTTTCATTATGAAATAATTCAATTAAATGATATTATAAATATTATGAGAAATATTATTTGATATATTTAATTTCATCCAAGAGTTATATATGTGACTATGAAATTTTAGGAATGATTAAATGTTATTTTTTGAAGGAATACATTTTGTTATGTATTTGTAAAAATGTCAAGTGTAAATAGTACCCAAAATTGACATAATTTATAACAAAAAATATAAAATAGTTTATTATATAATTTTAAATTCCAATGAATCTATGATGGGGAAAAATGGTTAAGATAAGTTAAATATGTCATAAATAACTTTTTTGTAGGTCAATTAACATGATATTGTAATTACACTAACCTACCATTCGTGAATAAAACTATATCACTATAATATTAAAAAGGGTAAAATAAGGGTTAAACAAAAATTTTAAGAACAAATATATCATAAAAAGTTAACAAAAAATTATTGGATGATCGGTATTCAAAAAAATAATGTCTTTGAATTTAATGTTTTTTTTCATTTTTAATCAAAATTGAATTTATAATAAATTAATATTTCATTTTTTTCTAAAGATCTCATCATCTCTCTTATAAAAGGCCCCACATATACACACTTATTCACACCTCTAAAGCCTCTTGGATCATCCATATTATGCTCAAATAAGCTCCGCACAACCCTTGACTCCTCTTATAGGCATTACCTTGGGCATAAGGCAATTCAAGGAAGCTTTTTGGCTCAAATCAAAATAATTTACCTGATTTAGAGGAAAGGTCTTCTCTGATGATCCATTCAATTAATTTACTTCTCAATTACATAAAGGCTTATTAATTTTTTTATATATATAAAACATAGTATCTTCCATAATATAGGATTTTTATTAAAATTTTTCAATCTAAAAATACAAACACATCTATCTAGTACATACAAACAAATTGATTTTCTGTACAGCAAACTATTGCCTCATGAAATGATAACTGTCCATTTTTCCCCAACCCCATCTCACGGTTTCCATTATGTTAGATATTTATTTATAAATGATATATATTATATTTATATTGTCTTTATTCTTCTATAATAATTTTTTTCACTATACCTATATTTTTTATATGATATGTAAATAATATAATTTCATTTGAGGAAGTGTGCACTAGCTCCCTTCAAAGTGATATGACTCATTAATGTTATAAATGGAACATATAAAGGACTATATTATGAAACCTATAATAAATTAAGGAAATAAATATTATACTGTTATTATAAAATACAATTAAATAATTTTATTATTACTCCATTAATATGATAATGAAATAATTTTAGCGATAATGTATACGTACAACCTACCATCTCCATTAATGGTGCATTTCATTTAATAACTCCAAATTTTATGGAAATTATAAATACATATACAATGGATGAATGTGATATTTAAATCATAAATAATATTATATTGATTATAGAAATTTGACCACGTTGACAATATAAATCAAACAAATTCATTTTTGACTCAAGTACCGAATATCGACAAACTGACTGATATGACCTTAAAAAATTATGTTCTATTAAAAACATGATGATAAGTAAAATATAAAAAATAATAAACATGAAAAGGGTTATAAAGAATTTATAAACTGACATAATTTTATTAATGCATAAGTCATTTATATGAACATTGAATGGGAAATCTAAAATCAATTTATATTCAAGGAGTTAAATGTCTATGTCAATGTTTTGTTTTCCAACAATATTTTTGAATGACCTATGATTATTTTACAAAGAATATCCACTTATATTGGGTGTATTTATATTTTATAGACATAAATATTTCATTGATTTATTATTAATCTTAGGATACAATCGTTGTATCAGATTTTGTCTCAACTTACATTCAAGGAGACTTTTTTGTTATTATCCACCATTTAAATTTTATCACGTGTATATAAATCCCTTTGACATATTATGTTACGAATCTATATATTATAAAGATTTTATATGTCCTGTTCAATTTTATTCTTTAATATTTTTATTCATGTATTTTTAATGTGGTAAAGGACACATTAACCAAAAATTCTTTTAAAGTATTTTCAATATTTATTCCAATATATATTTCTTAGTGATGTCCATGTTTTAAAAATGGTTTTACGTAATTATTTATATGGACATGAGTTTTTTAATGTGTGCATTAATTTAAAAAGTCTCAATGTTATATGTGACACTTTTATTGGAAGATCATCTTTTAAAATGATTAGAGGGTTTTGGAAATTTATTGAATATATCAATAAATTCAATTGATTTGTTGTGATAAATAAGTGATATTTTAGAATTTCCATTATTTTTTGTGATATTATTGTTTATTGGAACATAGAAAATTGAAGAGTGGTTACGTGATAAACCAAATACATAAGGTTCCATGATAATCCTAGGGTGGGTGAGCCCGTGATTTCTCTCTAATATATTGGGTAAAATGATAGAGGTTAACGTTGAGGTTTATCCTATTAGATTTAGGGAATATACTATGATGGTTATTCAAATTGTAACCATGAAGGTTACTCCATTTATAGATGTTAAACCAAAAATTTTTGTTAGTTGTGGATGCCAAATTATACCTTTATGATTTATGACTTATATAGGTTATTCATAAATCTTTTGATTTATTAAGGTATATTAAATATTTTATGTTTTATGAGTAAAAAGTATGATTTCATTGATTTTATTTTTTCACGTAATAATTATTTATTTCCTTATTTTACAACCTTACAAATAGTTTTATGGTCATCCAAATTTTTTTAAATATTTTTCACAAGGTATAATAAAGGATAAGAGAATGGGAGAATTCAAGAAGATTTTTATGAAGAAAATATTCATTTTTTCTTATGTTGTTTATTTGTTATGAAAAAATGGATGAATTATATGGTGTTTAATTTGTAATATTTTATATGTAACGTAAAATTTATGTCATAATTATCTTCAACTATAAACCCAAAATATCCTAAGTGATAAAAAATGTAAATTATTGATTAAAAATCAATATTAGGTAATGTTTGAGGTTGGGACCTTATAGTTGGTATCAGAGGAAATTTTTAGACAACAATGGAGATTATTAAGTATTCTTAAGGGTAAGGAATATCATCAAGGGTATATAATTTTAAGGTAGATCATAAGTTAGATGTATTAGAAATACCTTTTTAGATGTTAGCATAAGAAATATTAAGGTGAATAGTGTTATTATTAGTGGTATTCACCATTGAATAAATTATGGGTTATTAATTATTGTAATGAAAAATTAGAGGTGTGAGATAAATATTGAAGTTAAAATTTTTTATGGTTATATTTTTTATAATTTTAAAATATTTATTGTAAGTGTAAAAAATTATACACTTATTGAAAAAGGAAAACAAGATGATTGTGTGATAACCCTCCATGTCAGACAAATCTATGAGAATAGAACCCACAACTGAAGTGCGACTGTGTTTTATATCCTAACACTGGACTATGTAAATTACCTAGTCAGTATTACTTATTATTATTAGTTAAATGAATTGATGGATAAAGAATAATTTGGTTATGAAAAAATATGTTTTCTCAAATGGATATCCTTTGTATAGGAATTATAATTTGGTGATTAACTGATAAATGTAATTTTGGAAGACATTCTCACTTTTGGGAACACTATATGCCTTTGGAAAATAGAATATTTTGGGATTTATTTGAGGAGTAATTGTTGAAAATTATTTTGGAAGATTCTGTGCTGAAATTATAGACATATGGTGATGTTTTTTTTTCTGGAATGATAAACATAGCAAGGAAAATATATGATTAGTTTAATTACTTTTAATTATGCGACTTTAAGAGTAGTCTATGTTATTTTGAGACAAATTTTATGATTTTTCATGGAAGACTATGTGATAAAATCCTCCTGAATTTTGGATTTTAATCTTAGTTTGGATTATTTCGAATTGACTTAAGGACATTTGTTTGTTGAATAGTCTTTGTTGCACCTTTGGTATTGTTTGTTGAATGTGGAAGATTTAGAGTATTACTTATTTTTATAAAGGAATATTATTTTATTTGGTTATATGATATTGTAATTTTTTTTATAATTTTGGTTAATGTCTAAAGAAAGGTAAAATATATTTTTCATCTTTTATGGATAACGAGGTTCACTAGAAGTTGATTTAAGCACTTTAGGATTGACAAATTCATCTTGAATACTCATTGTTTTTAGAAATTTTGATTTTATGGTATATATTTTTTAAAGAATAAAACTCTACTAGAAAATTATTTATTTTTCCTTTTGTTTTAATTCTATGACATAAAGGAATTCCAAGACATTCTGAAAAATACCTTAAATTAAAAACATTTTTCATCTAATTTTCTAATAGAGAAATAAAAGACTGTTTAATACCACACATGATTATGGTTCTATGGTTTTTAACATTCTCCTGACAATATTTTATATCGATCTTCATCAGAAAATGACACTTGTTTTTCATATATAATAATGTTTTCATACATGGAACCCTTGTATGTGTCATCTCGGGTGACCTTTCTCGTTATCTTCTTGTCATTTAATTTGGTTGTTTTGTTAACACTTTTTCCAATTTGGATTTTAATGATGCTAACAGGACCAATTTTAAACATTCAAACCTAAAGTTAACAAAAGGGAGAATCATTTAACATACAAATTCACTATTTTCGATATCATACACGATACAATACGTCGAGCTCAAACGAAAAACAAAATATTATTAATTAAATGTAACCATTTTAAAGTCACCAATAAAATTATTGGAATGAATTGTAACAACTTAATTAGGAAAATATTTTTAAAACATATTTAAATAATGAGTTATTGGTTATCTAATATATTAATAATATAAATAAAATCTAATTGAATATTATAGATGGGATTTTATAAAAACATTTCTCAAAAGAGAATAATTGTTATAATAAAAATGAATCATGACTAATGGATTTTTATTTAATGAATGTATATATGTATATATATTCAATGTGTTTTAAATTTATTATATAATTTTCCTAGATAGAATATAATAACAAATTAAATTTAACAGATATATGAATTTCTTTTTTAAACATGAAGTATTACAGCCATTTGATGTTAAACCATTTTTTAATTTAGTTTTTGACAAAATTATATTTTATATTAGACAAAATAAATATATTCTTTAGAATAATTAAATAATAATTTAATATGATTTATATTTATATTTTTTTTTGATAACTATTATGTTTTGATGAATAGTAAAAAGACTCTAATTTAATATTGGAAACAAATTTTTTCATTGAAAAAATTTATATGTATAAATAATATTATTTTATAAGTTTTAATGTATAAATGAAATATATTTTTTTCATTTAATCTAATTTTGGTCATTATAAGTAATTTTACATTGAAATTGGACAAAAACACATGAAAACCATTTGATAGTTTTTATTTAAAAAAACACATTATCAGGTTTTGACAATAGGAATTAATTCTAAATAAATTCTATCCAATTATCTGTTTTTCATATGGAAAAATGTATTTCATGTTTTCAATCATAAGGTACAAATTTATTAAATATGTAACTTTTCATTTTTCGTATTATGAATATAAACTTCATTAATTATTTTTATTTAAAATGATTAGTAGTAAATAATGTAAATAAGGGTAAAACTAATATTTTAAGATTATTAAACTACCGTAAAATGTGTTCTAATCCTATTTAATCAGTTAATATCTATAATGATAATATATAGTCCAAAATCGTGGAATTTGGGAGCCACATGGTAGTCATTATTTCATGTCATAATGTTTAATTTAATGTAAATAGGATAATAACCTAAACATGCATCATCTTACTCAAAAGAATTTATATAGGGTTATACAAGTGACATATTATACTATTAATAGTACTTAGATATATAAAAATATTTCCAATATCATGTATGTTTACTTATAATTTTTAGACATTATAATAATAAATTTAATTATGACATAATAAGGATGTAGTGATTGATTCATTAATATAGGTTTCAAATAAATGATATTATAAATATTAGTATAAATATTATTTGACATAATTAATGTTATCCACGAATTTATAGGTGAATATGACATGTTAAGATTAATTCAATGTTTTTTGAAGGAATCAAGTCTTTATGAAATTTGAAAAAAAGTCATATATGAATAGTGTCCAAAATTAACATATTTAATAACATAAAATATAAAATATTTTATTAAATGATATTCAATTCCTAAAAATATAAAATTTCAAAGAAATTAATTTAAGTCTAAATAATTCATAAATGTTTTTTTTGAGTCTTTCGATGTGATATTGTAATTTCATTAACCCATAATGTGTAACTAACATGATATCATTGTAAGATTATAAACAAAAAAAATAATTTATAACCTAAAAAGATAAGGATAAAATAAATATTAATAAATGGTCTAAATTTATATTATGATGGTTATTTGAGACAAAATCATCTTATGTTCTAATTAAATATTTTTTTGAGAATTTTATCACAGTTGAATTTATAATAAATTAAAACTTCATGACATCCCAAAAGTGCCCCCCAACCTCTTATAAAAGGCCACCAAATATACCCACATAATCAAACCTTTAAAGAACCATGGATCATCAAAATTATACTCAAATAATCTCCCATAATCACTCCCTTCAACATTGAATATATACCTTGGGTATAAGGAAATTCATGAAATCCTTTCGTCTCAATCAAATGTAGTGACCTAATTAAGATATAACATATTCCATATATTTTCATTCCAATATTTTTTTCAACACTACCTATTCAAATAATATTAATTTATTAGATAATAGAAATAGTATCATCCGTATTCTAGGATGTTTCTATGTGAAGGAATATAACTACACTTACACGAACCTCCATCGAATCGGTGTAATCCTCCTGTTACTATGTACAATGACCCACTACCTCACGAAACGAGGACTGTTCAATATTTCCCTACCACATCTCATGGTGTAATGTATGATGGAACTATATTTATATATGATATATATTATATTTATATTGTCTCTATTTTTTATCAATGTTTATTTTCAACATAGCTTTATGATTTCCCTGATGTGTAAATACAATTAATTTAATTTTACGAAGTGTGGAAAACCACCCCATCAGTGTTATATGACTTGTTCATGCTATAAATGGAACATATAAATGAATGTTTAATTAATCATATGATACCCACATGAAATAAATATAATGAATTTATTATAATATAATTATAAATAAATTTATTATTAATCTTTATATTTGAAAATGAAATGAGAGTAACATTCAAGCGTATTGATGACATACCGTCTCTATGAAAGGTGAATTTCATTTCATAACTACAAATAATATAGAAATTATAAATACACATATAATATATATATATTATATTTATACCATTAATAATATTTTATAGATGATTGAATTTTTACAGCATGTACTATTTACATCAAACAAGTTAATTTTTGACTCATGTACCAAATATCGACAAAACAAATAATATGAACATAAATAAATAATTAATTTTCATAGCATGATGAAAAGAAATATAAAATGAATTACAGACATGAATATGGTTCTCAATACAACAGAAATTAAATTATTTTTATTATTCAAGTATATAAAGAACAAACGATACATGTCAGACTCAATGTAAGGTTACTTCTTATCCCAATTCCATTCAATGGGTTGATCTTGTACTACATGAATATTTTGATCTATGATTATGTTAAAAATTAATTGTCATATATTATCTAGTATGTATACTTTATTTATTTGTATTCATTGTGAATACACATAATCTATCTATTTTTTTGAAATAATGATCTTTTATAAAAGAATTTATAAACTCAAATTACATTCACTAGATTTTACGAATACATAGTTGATTATATTAGGACAGGATTAGGTGTTGAAACCCTATTTATTTTTCTAGTTTAAAATTTCCTCTTCTTTGGTGTGGCTATACGGTTTCTACATATAATCACTCCATTAATAAATACTTAATTTCTTTATACGAACATTGTAAGTAAAATGTTAACTCAATTTCGTTTCATTGTGTTAAATATCCATGAAATGAGTTTTTTTAAATTATATTTGTGAATGTCCTATGATTTATTTTCAATGAATATCTACTTATATGGGGTGTATTTATATTTTTAAAAAAAAATTATTTCAATTATTTATCCTTAATATAAGGATACGATCATTTTAATGAATTTATTCGTCATTTACATTCCATTAAGACTTATTTGTCGGTATGCACCAATTTACTTTTATAAACTATATATAATGAAATTTGACATATTATATAATGAATCTTATTATTCTCATGTTATTATATTTTCAGTAAAATTTTATTCTTTATTTTTTTTTATTCATGCATTTTCTCTTACGGGAAGGGACTTTGTTACTAAATCATATATTTAAATGTTTGTAGGATTTATTATTATAAATATTTCTCATTTATTTCCATGTTTTGAATAATATTTTAAATATCTATTTATATGAACATGAGGGTTTTAACGTGTAAAGTCATTTCAAAGGATTCAAAGTGATACGAGACACTTTGATTAAAAATATTATTTTCAAATGATTAAATGCTTTTGGAAATGTATTGAATATTTCAACATCTTGAATTTATTTATTTTGATTGATAAGTGAAATGTTGATAATTTTAAAATTTTATATGTTATTATTATGTAATGGAACATAGAAATTTGATGACTGGTTACATGAGAAACCAAATACGGGTGGTTCCCTGAAAAACCATGGGTGGGTGAGCCTATGATGGCTCTCTAATACATTAGGTAATGTGATGAAGTTAAACATTAATGTTTATCCTAATAGATTTATGGAATATACTATGATGGATATTAAATATGTAACCATGAAGGTTACATCATATGTAGATTTAAATTATACAATGTATTTTTGTTATGGATACTGAAATATAACATTATGATTAATGAAAACTACAATTTATTCACAAATCGTCTGATTTAATGAGCTATATTAAAGAGTTTCTAATTTATGAGTGAAAAGTATGATTTCATTTATGTGTATCTATTCCTGGAATATGTTATAATTTGCTCTCTTATAGCCCTTAATTTGTTATTTATGCTCACCACAGACTTTTGAAACATATTTCACAGGATATAAGGATGGGTAACATAAAAGAAGAATTCAAAGATATTTTTATCATAAAGAATTCTAGTTTTTTATGTTGTTTAATATTAGTGAAAAAATATATATAGTATAAGTTTCTACATTGTAATTTTCAATATGTAATTTCAGATTTATTGACTATTAACTTTAAACAATAAACCCCCAAAAAGCCTCAAAGAGAAAGAATGTAATTTTTTTTATCAAAAATAAAGATTTAGTAATGGTTATGGTCAGGTCCTTAAATTTTTTCCTCTATATATTTATCCAATTTCATGAAACCTTCTTCAATTATAATGATATGGAAACAATATAATATTCCATATCCATAGATGTTTTCTTATTATTTCATAACCAATATCTACCTCATCATATGTAAAATGGGAAACGAAATAGTCGATTGTTTGTATAGTTTACTACTAATACGTGAACCAATGTAATTAATTATCCATAACAACCTACCAGAGAAAGATATAATGATTTATTTAAAAGATTATAGTTTATGATTTTTATATTATTATACATTTGAAATTATAATACCCCAACAACCATATAACTAACTAACCAATTGGAAAATAATAACATCCATCATGTGTACAACATACAATTGTCTTATGAATTGATCCGAGGGGTTTATCATTTATATAATAATTATATGGAAATATAGATAAAATAAAATAATATATACTATATTTTAAAATTAAATATAATTATATAAATATTGTATTAAATTTATTTTCATTAATTTCATTTATTTGTGATATATGACTAAATCATTAATTTAAACATGTGTGTACTATGTTGTAGAGTGATGACCTTGGTTTTTTAATAACAAATTGGCTAGAAGATAATAGTGGTAAATTTATTTAATATATTTGATAACAGTTAAATTAAAATTATAATAAATAATTATAATATTTTATTTTCATTTAATTCATTTCATATCTCTTAAAAATTCAAGAAAATATCATGGCCATGTACTACCTACCATGTATCTAAATGATGTAATTAATTTTTTATCTATAGATTTATTCGATTAAAATAAATAAATAAATAATAAATATAAATTATATTAATTTCATTGTTTATATTTTTTTTGTAATGGAAGAAATTTTCTAACTCATGTACTGATGATACCAAAAAAAAACATATATGAACAAAAAACTATTTTTAACCAAAAAATACTTTTAACAATTAATTATCATTCAAATGTAATAAATGGTCTTATGTAAATAATATACTGTTGAATAAATATGGTTATGAATTTTTAATGGATTTATATATTAATTTAAATTTATTATTTCACACATTCAAATGTGTATAGAATAACCAAAGGATTCAGGTAAAGTATTTCTTGTTTCACCATTATTACTAGGAGTCATATGACATATTCCTCCATCATTTATTAGGAATATATTATATACTATGAAATTTTTATTTTATGTAATTAATATTTTTATTTTCTTTATATATACTATTTTATTTATTGTATTATTTATTGTGAATTTCATTTCAAATGAATATATATGTTGTAATGGGCCATTTTCAAAAAATTCATTCTTAAATATTAATGTTATGGTATTGGAAAATATGCAACTATGAAGTCTGCTCACTTACCAATTTACATGATATATAATGAATCTAATAACATCCATGATTCCTAATGTTTGAATTTATTATCTTCTTTCATGGGGATTATGAATAAAAAGATACCAATGTGGTAAGGGATTAATGTTTTAATATCAATGGTTTTCATAATTTCTTATGATTATGAATTTTATGATTTTATATTATTATATATTCTCAATAACATAATAACTTTTTTTATTCTATGGTCATTTTTTGAGTAATAATATTTCACATAATTGTTTTTAATTCTTATTTGACATGAATGAATTTTTATTTTTTAATTAAAATGGAATTTATATATCTCTATCATAAAAATATATTTTTTTGTTCCATATAAATATTTTATAAAAATAAATAATAAAAAATTAATTATTGAACAATAATTGATTAATAATAGTTTTTTATTATGTTTGTTTATCATATATTTTCAAAGTAGTATCCATTTAGTTTTCCATAAAAGAATCTTCTGGATTTTATGGAAACTGTGATTGGAATTCAATATAATGTGTACTCCATCAATGGAATTTCCAACCATTTTTTAACTCATGGTTTGAATTATGCCATTAATTGGTTCAATGTTTATTTTCAATTAAAATTCATTTAATAATATTTTCTGAATTTAATGTTTTAAATTGTGATTGTTAATGAAATGTAAATTTTCATAGAAACAATAAATGCGATATTTCAGTAAAATTTCCCATTAAGGAGTAATCCATTAATTTTTCATATGTTATATTATTGATAATATCCAATGATGACATATTTAGTTATCATTATTATGCTTTATAAATATTTTGAAATGATAATTTTTAAACACATTATTTTTTCCATGACTTATCTATAATGAAATAATTGGGTGTCCTACTTATTTTCATAGGTTCTTATATGATCAATTATTTATCTTCATTTTAGAAAAATATCTTCCATTTACATTATGTTATGGTGTATTTTTTATAACCAATGATGGATATTGTGTTATAATAATGAATTGATATTACATAATATCAAATGGTTGTTCTTATGTTTTAACAAAGGGTGGTTGTAATGTTATAAATAAGGGTATTTGGCACCTATATCTCTATCATATTCATTGGGTATATAATTATATCTCATGAGATAAACTATATTGGAATAAAAGGTTAACCAAGATATATAAGTTAGTCTATCTAAAATGATTTTTGTAGGTGTTTATTTTGACTACTATAATGGATTGGTTTTATTCACAAAAAAACTAATATAGTATAATTAGGGAACCATGACTTCTTTGAATGATTGTGGAGTAAACCCAATACACTATGAGAGTCTTATAAATAATTATTAATTTACAATGAAATATTATACTATAAATATGTGCATTATAGTATTCAATGTATTATGATTCCTTTATACATCAATGGGATACATTATTTGATTCTTTATTTTTAATGTATTATGAACATCCATGATTGTTGAAAACACATGATTTTTATAATCCACGATATGTAGGATATTGTTTTCATATCTCATGTTGATATTATCATACCCATTATCTCATGTTATCATTCTGCGACCATATATATCACTTTTTTCACCCATAATAATCACACGATATCACCCATCCTTAGGTTTCCCATCCTCGTATTATAACGAAGGTTATTATAAATGATATGTCTAAGAATGAAGATAAATATGTGGATCATATTGGTATTCAATTAAAAAATATTATAAACTAATTTATTACATGTCCATGTTTCTAAATTTAGTACACATAAATGTTTTACGGAATTATATGTTTATTACATCATGAATAGTATTCTATTAACATCTAATTATTATGTATGATGTTGTTAGGCCTATATATTTGGTATTAATGAATTGATATTTTGACTATAGGATACTAGGGTGAAAAATATTAGTGATAAAACATATTATAAAACTATATAAAATATAGAATCATAATGTTTTCCAAAGTTATAGATTGTAACATTCAAAATATTCAATGAAAAAAATCCTCATATGCAATAATTTATGAAGACTATTTTTGTTAATTTTTTTTTCAAAATAAATTAATTTAATAAATTATATTACAGTTTTATTTAAGGTTAAAATACCAATTAACCTATTGGAGTATTTTATCAAATATTCATGTAGTAAGATTCAGTGTTTGTGCGATATTATGAGGCTGTTAGAGAATCATCATAGATGGACTAAATTTTTTAAATATATTATACATCAAGACTGTAATTTATTTAAAATAATTGAATATATTCTAAGTGTTATATCATATAAAAACTATAATACTACAGTTATTCCTCTCTATTCAACCCTCTAAATGGAATATCTTTTACAAAAAAATATTATTTTATTAGATCTTACAGTGAGACATGTTATTTATGGTATTATTTTATTTATTTTACAGAAAAATTTTAATATATCATAAAATTATGTGTCTTGTGATAAATCCAATTTGACCATTTGAACTTGTATTCATGGTTTACCCAAGGTGGAGCATAACATTCATATGTGTTGGGGGAATCATTAGCTTTCTAAAAAAATTATTTTATTTAAAAATTATATTAAATAAAAAATAATTTAAATTATTTAAAAAATGTTGTACATTCATATCCTCTCTATTTATTTCTTAACCTGATTTTTCAATGGGATGTGATTATTAAAAGATCAATTTATCCTTATTTTTTTAATTTGAATTATAAATTCATAAATTTAATAAACTAATGAATCTGTAATAAATATATATTAAAAGATAATATTAAATGTTTTTTACAATTGGAGTTATAATTATTCCCATTTTGGGGTTTTCTAAATTGATAAAAATTAGAGTTTGGTCATCAGTTTATTTTGTTGAATAAAAGATATAATATTACTACTTTCCACATGATTTTTAAATCACAATATTAACCATGTTGATAAAACACCTATGGCTGAGCTTATCATCATTCCAAATATATATAGTCATCCCCATCTATGGTATGATCAATTTATTATTCTATAATTTTATTTCATCATAATGAATTCTAAAAAATAAATCATTAGTCAATTATATAATAACACCCTCAATTCTTAATTATATATACCACAATATCAAAAAATGACAAATAAAAAATATCAAGGAAAATTAAATTTTTTTTACCACTGATATAAATAAATACTTCATCAATGGATAAATATTATAAATAACTAATCATAATATAATAAAAATATCAATGATAATTAAAAAATTGATTAATGCTTGATATTAAATAAAATTATTGAATTAGTAATTTTTATAATCATCAATATGTCTTTAAAAGTAATTAGTAAAGTATAATGATATTAATTTATCATATGTTAATTTCATTGAATTATCAATTAAAAATTTTCTAACTTAATCAATGATTATACTCTTGAAATTATGAAAGATTAATCATATAGGAATTATCACATGAAAATATTATCAAAATATTCATATGATAATTTAATATACTATCAAAGGATATTTTATATAATTATTATATGAAAAATGAGATATTATTAATGGAATATTTTTATTATCATCAGACAATAATTTTAAAATTTTAATGGAAAATTCTAATATTATTAAGTTATATTCAATATATTATCAAATGATAATTTATAAGATATGAATTTTTAAAATTAAATATAAAAGGATACATTAAAATAATTTTTAAAAGTAATCTCATTCATGATGATAATATTTTGAGTTCATGTGATGGAATAGAATAATAATTCATAAATTGTCCCTAAGATAAAAAATTTCATCTTCTCTGATATTTTTATTTCATATTGAAATAAAATTACTGATTTTGGTTCTAGTAATCCATGTTGAATTTCAAGATTTCATGTGTTGATATTTATAAAAATAATTCCATAATGTGGTGTTCTTGATTAGTATATTCTTTCATTTTACAGCAATGAAATTGATACAGGAATTTCATTTCCTTCATGGGATCTCGTTACACTTATACATCCATGGAATTGATTTTTGAGCATTGATTAATATTAATTATTTATTTTTTATCACAACTGGGTTTATGTGTGTCCCATTATTTTATTATCAATTGATTCTATTAGATTGATGTGATATCAAAATTCCATGATGATGTCTTATTCACATGTTGATATATATTATGATTCTAAATTAATAATTATACGTTCTATAGTAATTATCATTCTGTGGGATGTATTATTTTCATTGGAGGAATGTTTTATGTTTAAATTAAATATGGTCATCATTTAATGATTATTCAATATGGGGAGTTCATATTGTGAATTAGAAATATCATGGATTAATATGATAATACTATAAAATATCATCTACATGATTATATAAGGAATAAATGTAGATAGCTGAGACATGATTCATTGGGGATTCCATATCTTAGGAGATTCCTTGTATATTCTATGTAGCTTATAGATACTCAATGATTTATGGATTCAAAATATTAGATAATATATTATTTATTTTTTTAGGATTTTCACTCAATTATTTGTGTATTTCATGCGGACAACCTATACCCTTTTGGATGGTACAAATACTTAACGAAACAATCTACATTTCTGGTATAGATACAAAGCCTGAATAACCAGGGGTGTGTAGCATCTTAGTTAGGGTATACCCTCTTGGGGTTTGAATGTAAGATTATAATTGTTTTGAGTATAGTATTATTGTGAAATATACTTGTATAACTGAGAACATTAATTTAAGGGATAATTTATAGTGTTATACAGTCTCTGGTACTCACATCATTCATGGTCATTTCAGTGTGCTTGTAGATGTAATAAGGGATCACGTAATTAGAAAGGGACATGTGGTGTATAGATAATTTTAAAATCATAAAAGGATTGTGGGATATGATAGACACTAGAAGGGTCTAGTGCTACTTTTTTTAATTTTCTACATTTGTAAAATGAGGCATGCATTATTATTTTTGGATATATTTTTATTACTTGACTTGTATCCCATTATTTCAGTTTTATTTATGTTTAGTATAATTATTTATTTATTAGAAATATGAAATTATATATCCATTGACATGTTACTGAGGTTATAGTATCCCCATTATCAAACATAGACCCTCACATCTAGTCCACAATCTCATTAATATATGGGGGAACACTGGAGGTCATGTAGGAAACTAGATTTGACAAGGTGTTTTAGATCTTTATGTTACCTAATGGTATCAGAGGATCAAGACTAACAAATTTAATATTATTACTATAATTCTTTTAGATCAGATAGGTTATAATACATATATTACATGGGAACATGAGTAGGGGAACTATGTTATTTCCTAACTAGTAATGTGTAGTGGGCCTCAAACATATAATAAAATGTACAATTTTTTTAATTTCTATTGATTCGAAATTTATTTTGGTGATTCAAATCAAATTTATATGTGATTTATGAGATTTAATGTGTGTTTATGTTTCATGAATAAGAATATAGTTTCACATTCTATATATTCATGTTTTTGTGTTACATATTTGATCATTAATTAAATTAATTTTTTTTCTATCTATTTTGGATAGTTTCTCCAAGATATATATATATATATATATAGTTTTATACTGTGGTGATATATATTTATTGAATGTTACTAATTAATCTCAACATAAGACGATGTTTGTTTATATATGATGAATTTGACTAATGTGTAAGGATTAAAATTATGTATTTTACTATGGGTGTACCTTAGTTAAATGTTAGAATTATTGGAATACAATGTTTGATCACATAGAATAGTTTATGTCAAAAAAACAATATGATCGTATAGATTTATTGGGGTTTATCCTAATGATTTTGATTATTTTATAATGTGTTTCAGTCATGTTTTATACTATTTTTCTTTGTTTTAGTCTTATTTGATGTCATGGTATGTATACTAGAATATATACATGAGGTAATATGTTTCTTCTTCTCTACTAGATATGTAAGAGAATGTACATGAAAATGTTACCACACCAAATATATGTTTTTTCAAGCAGAACCTCATAAAAAAATACTATATATCTATGTGTATGTCATAAAAATATGAAATTAGATATATGGTTAAATATTAATTATCATCAACTCCAAAATTCATCATCCATCCTAAAAATTGAAGGCCTTGAGCATGTTGAGTTATGGGTTGAATATTTTTAGATCTTTGACCTATTCTACAATCTAATGGATCAATATGTGAAGAAAGATAAAAGATATTGTTAGATTTGAATTCAATTTCAAAACCATATATCATATAGTTCTAACAGAGCTAACAGAAATCATGATTCAACTATATTACATGGAGATAACTAAATTCATAATACATAGTACTTCACTATGGGATGAACCTATGTTTTTCAATAATAAAGAAGATGATAGTATTAGAATATGAATTGATAACCAAATGTTGAACATGCTGGGGGATGAAGAACTGATATCAATTTACATGGATTTATTATCCTTTTTATGAACTATATTAAGATGATTTTTTCACCCATAGTTATCATTAATCATGGAATCATCAGTTTTGTTTTATATAGGAGGATGTTGTAATAATAAGGTCTCATATCTATTACAAAATGTATGTGTAATTTGTAAATTTTTCATCCTAAAAAACATTCCAGCTATGTTCGGGATCCCCTTGAAAATTATCATCTATTCATACATGGATTAATTAATCTTAGAATTAATTAACATATGCTCATATAACCACCAACGACTGGAAAAAATTCTTGTCACCTACTCAAAATCATGTGTTTGTTTCATTAACATAGGATTGAGACCAACCAATAAAAGTGTAACTTATATATTTCAGATGATCTATTTCTATGAAAGTTGTTTTTGATCTCAGCATATTAATATTTTTAATTTAGTTTAAAAAATAAACAAATGGGACATGTTCTCAAAACAAGATTTTGATTATAATCTAGTAGAGTTTGGTAGTATATCATTGATGGGATCTCTATAAGTTATCCCTAATATCAAAAAATATTATAGTTCTAAAAATAATAATGTTATGTTTTACTGGTAATAAATATGTGAATTTTTTTCCTTGATCTGTAGATAATGAAATCTTTAATTCCAGAAATGATATTCTATGATCATGAAATTTATATTGTAGTGTACTTTGATGCATTAGTAGGTGGTATTGGAGTGGAGTTAATTCAAAGAGGTAAGGAGAGTATCCTATTGGTATGATTAGCTGCGAACCCCTTAAAGGGTATAACATACAAATAACGTAGATCTTATAGTAATATTCCATGATTTGATTATTCCAACACTACCACATTTGAATAGATTTTTTGTTTACACAGACCACAAGACCGTTCTATGTATCTTCACATAAGTGGAATTGGAACAATTAGAGATTCATCAAGGTGATTTGATATAGAAATTAAACTATATGATGATGTAAGAATATAGAATACATAATACTATCATAGATATTTTTAGTCATTAAACCCAGGATTAGCATGAGATTGGGGATATGCCTTCGTAGGATTCGTTACAAAAAGTAAAAATTTGGGACAAAAAGATGATGATTGCTTCTGAAGATCATGGTTATATGAATTTTATTCATTTAGTGATCACATTTTGACTTTTGGAAAGGGTGAATACATATCAGGAATCGACCTGGATTGTAATGTGAGGTTGTAAAATCTGGTTGTAGGTCACTCAAAACAAATATGGTTGATGAACAATGATAATGTAATATTGCTATATTGAAATATTATATTCATATATTCTATCAGGATGGTGCTAATTAGGCATTTCCATTCCATTGTAAGAGAGTTACAAAGTGGTCCAACCATGATATACAATGAATTTAGGTGGATGTTCTAGTGGTTTGGAATGAAGAGAGATATTGATTGTCTTTTATACTAATGTTTTACCTATCGTAGGGTAAAAGATGACCACCAGCATCATGGTGGGGAGTTGGAACCACTTAGTATAACTATGTAGAATTTGGGTTTAATAATGATGAAAATTGTGAAAGGGTTTCTTAGGACACCATATATTTTTATGTAGTCTGAGTTATTTTTGATTGGATATCAAAGTATACATGATTCTTATTCATCATAGAGACTAACTAAATAATGAATCTATGTAATATCTTTGTCTATGAGAACATGAAGCTTCATGGAGATACCATGATATTTGTTTCAGATACGTAACCATGTTTTCCGTCATTATTTTGGATGATCCAATAGAATTCCTAGGGGAATCAGCTGGTATTGATCGCAATGTTCCATCCTCATGCCGATAAAAAATTTGAGAGGATTATAAACATATTATTTGATATTTTTTTGTAGACATCGATGGATATTGGGATGATCAACTAGGATTTATTTCTTCAAAATTCAAATAAATTACCAAGATTCAATTCAGATGATACCTTATGAGGATTGTTATGGGTGACCATGTTGAACACCACATGTTGTTATGAGGCTACTGAGGCATCAAATATGGGATAGGTTTTCTCTATGAGACTTCCAAGAGAGTTCATCTGATTGAGATTTTGTTGATTATTTAAAATAATATATAGTAATTATATTCCAACCACAGTAGAATACCATTTAATATTGTAATTTGGGAATTTTTTTTATAGTGACTACTTTTTCGGGGCACATACATATATATATATTCTAGAAAATATAGCTTATCATTTTTTGGAACCTTTAAGATAAACAGACAATTATGAGTAGTGATATACTTTTAGGACATTCATTATCTCTATATTGGTATTTATGATATCTTCTATTTTTTCAACATAAAAAAACAATTACTAACAATAAACATCTTATAGAATGTGAATATGCTTTATCTAGAGATTGGTTTTTATTAAAAGGAAATTCTGGTGGAGATCATACATTAAAGATAGAAAGTGTTTTGAAAAAATATGGTAAGCGTACTCCTAATGTAATGATAGAATGGATGGATGTAGGAGGTGACATGGGAGAACATATCTAATTTTCATGATCTGTGGAATGAGTTATTCAAAAATGAACTCTAGAGATACTAATCGAGGTAGTGAGTTGATAGAGGGGGGATATTTGTAACATTCAAAATTTGTAATGACAACCAAATATATCAATGGTAAAAATTTATGATTATTTTTATTTGAAAATATATCCATTCAATAAAATTAGAATAATAAATTTTATGAGGGATTTTTATAAGATTAAAATCCTAGATAACACTTTGGAATATTATATCACAAAATTTCAATGTCAATTGATAATTGGGGAAGATATAATGAAGCACATAGATATCCACTATAGATAGGATAATATATATATATTTATATTGTATTATAAGAACACTAGTTCTTTAAAATAAAAATATATCTTCCAAACATTGCTTCATATGAAAACTATGATACCATAGTAATGTCTAGGATGTGTTGTTTAACCATGGTAGAGTATCTCTACAATAATCTGGATCTATAAATTTTTTTTATAAACCACTAGTATAGTTACCATAACATGACCTGATAATAATGATTTAGAATCACTATTTGTATATCGTCAAGAAAAATATCCTACACCAGTGGGTTTTCCAAAATAGTTCGTATATGTTATAGATATATATATTGTATTGATAAATGTGTTATAATAGAATTTATTTCATGAACCTATTATAGTTAGTTTTCCAATAGCATTGGTATAGGTGAAAAATTAAAAATACTTATACCTAAAGTATATAAAACCATTAGTATTGGTCTATAGTAACAATTTTCTAAACAATTGGTCGAGGTATTATGATTTCTAATTAATTATTTTAAACAATAACATTGAAAACATCAATAATTAATTTACATAGAAATATATATATATATATATGTATATATATCTTTTATTATGTTAAAAAACAAATTTTTTTCTTAGATGTTAGTTTCTCGAGATATAAATCGGAGGTCTAGGGATCAGAACCATTAAGGGATTTTTTTAAATAACCTATACCAATATTTTTAAAAACTTTTCTATACATATTTCAAATCACCAATATCAATGGTTTGGAAATTGTTGGTATAGTCCATATATTCAATCAATTTACAAAAACTGTTGTTATATGTCTATACCAATAAAAGATAGGCCAATGGCCACCCAAACCATTGGGATAGCCTATACCACTGGTTTTGTGATCTATAACGACGATTACAAACTATTGGTATAAGATTCTTATCAAATTCTGTATGTTTATTATTTTTATATATAATTTGCCCTTATTTAACATAGGTATATATTAATAAATTCATTGTTATAGTATTTCTATATAAATATTTTAATGTCTCTCTAAAAGTGCATCACATGTGTAATCTGAGATTACATTTATGTTCTAGATGCTGGTTTCACCCTTCACATTGTATCAATTTTGTACAAATAGAGCATATTTTTTTCCAATTTATATTATTATATTTGAAATTTTTTAAAAATAATTACTAATAATAATTATAAATAACAATTAAATATGTTTTTGTGTTTTTATTCACCTCCATATGTGGGTTTTCACATTCATTTCAATGGATAGATCTCCATGTAACCACCTAACTGCCAATTCCCAGATCTGGTGCCTTATTTAATTTCATTAGATGGTTTAATGTAATGTATTATCTTGCTGAAATAAATAGATTATTAGTTTTGAAATAATAGATAAAAACATAATTTACACATTACAACTTCAAGGGAAAGCAATATTTTATTTCTGTTGGAAACATTAATTAATCCTAAATTATCTGTTCCTTTCATTCATTGTACCCATCTTAGAAACATGGGGGAAGTAAAACATACGATATAGATGAGCATAAATGAATAGTATGGGTATGAATTAAAGGAGAAGTAATCATAATAATATAAACTAAGCATGGAGAACAACTAAAAACCCATGCAACTAAACATATTCTTTTGCACAATATGGGCGGAATAATGTCTAGATAAATAATGACATAATACATATAACCATGTATATTATAATAGTAGAAGAACAACTTTTTCTATCAATTAATTGATTCATAATGAGGGAATTCATATGGTGGAAATTCAGTAACATACATTCAAGGAATCGACCAAGACAACAGAAAATGATTAAGGTCTGGTCCAAAACCATATTTGGCAATCGGAAAGGCCTCAGTGAAGTCCATATTTGTTTTCATTCAAGTGTCATATCAATGAATATTAGGGATATATAATTCTTCATCCATCACATTATATATCAACTAAATTGATCATATGAAAGGTTTAAAAAATAAAAAAAATTAACATATGAAATAAAACTCCCCAATATGCATACATATACACTATCCACTCTCAGTAGTGTGGTGATTGGTGCAGAGGTAGAAAATACACAGTAAAAATGATCATAAAACATATAGTAATATATTTTATATGATAAAAATAATATATTATTCTCAATAAGACATAAACATCAATATTGGTGTTGAAATAGAAGAAAATACTCTAATAAAATTATTGGGGAATTTTTTATAGAAATATAGTTTTACTTTGAAAGGAAGTGTTTTTTAGAAACATAATTGCATAATACAAGAAATTACCTATGTTAAAATTTCCATGTTAAAATTAGTTGTTTTTGGAAAATAAATAAGGATTAAATAATATTATATAGATCATTTGAATGTAGGTTTGAATTTTATAAAATTATTTTAAACATACTTGTTTATCAAGATTATGTTTTGACATACTCTTTCAAAAAAAGAATCTCCCCATATAAAAACGAATGATTAATATAGGTACACACATATATTAAATTTAAAAATAATTTATTACTAATAAATACTAATAAATAATAATTTTGAATAGGAATGTAGAGAATTGGAGTAACAAGAAAGAAAATGATTGTTCAGGTAGAATACCCATATCATACATACGAATATACCCTGAAAGTCAGTCAGAGGTAGGCCCCTGAATATTTATTAAAGTAAAAGAAAAGTACATTAAGCATGCACCATAAGTTAGACAACAGATTACAGATCATAAACATCATACCCATCACAACCCCCATGAGAGCCTTATTCCGGAGTGGCCGAATCCCATTTCGAGGTGTAATAATGTTTTATGATATTGGTATACTTCCTTATAAGGTTCAATTTCTTCAAAGAGATCGAATCCTGTTAGAGATTGTTTAAATGAGGACCTAGTGTATTGTAGCATCAAGACATCAGAGTAGTATTTCCTCATCCTTCATCTTGTTGTGGTGGGCACCTCCTTTCCAGACATCCTCTTATCGTCCTTGAGAACCTCACAATAAGAAGGAATAACCATCGCACTATGGTTTTCTGTATCACTTTCCAAGACATCCCCCAAACCTCCAGTTACCAGGGCATCATGGAAACCATTAGCCACCCTCTAGCCTATTAGTTTGTCCTGCTACAGTCGATCACAACCAAATATTGCAGCTTCCCTTAAATCTCTTGGTTTGCATCCACCTACTTCGCTGCATCAACTGAAACATGATCCATAGTGTTAACATCTTTCATTGAATCACCCACCTCCACTTGATATACCTCTTCAGTATTCCCTTTAATCTCTTGTCCAGCATCCACCTCTTTCCTTACATCAACTAAAACAAACTTCAAAATGTTACTTTCATTCATTGAAGCACCCACCTCCACTTGATATACCTCTTCAGGATGCAATGCTTGGGTCCAATTAAAAGTACCAACAGTACTCCCAAAATAAGTAGGTTTCAGGTGCATCTTATACCCCATACAATTCAATCATGGTGTGACATCAATGATTTCCCCATAACCATCCGAATTAAAAAGCATCGCCCTCCTCCGGACCGGTAATGTTATACCTAGCACCAGCAACACATAGCTTGTGTCCACTATCCTCATGACCATCATTAGAAATACACCCTACTTCAGAATGTGCCACTACAGTATCCTACCTAGCGTCACCTCCATGAAAATATGCATCCACATGAATCACATCAGCCCTGATTTCCTTCTTTAGTCTCTCAAACACCATAGCAATAGATGGGTTTCCCAAGGTCGAGCCACCCATGCCATTTATAGTCTTTTCAAAATCAAAAAACTTTTGTCCCTGACAATTAGGAATACCATTTCATTTCCCTAGAACTGAAATGGTTCCACTGTGAAATTGATTTGACTGCTGACCCAGATGAAGACACCCTAGATAGTAATCAACCCAGAATTCATTGACGACCACTTGCTTCAAATGAAACTCCTCACGAACTGTAATCAAAATCCATTAAACTGGTGACTTCTATGCATCCACCTCAAAATAGTGTCATGGGTTAACAAAGTGGCTTACCGACTAAGTGAAGTCATCATAATAGAGATAATTCCCCACCAGATTCCCTAACATACAAAAAATATATGGTTACTAAAAAGGAAAAGGAAGGGGGAGAAAGCTTACACAGGTCACGACAGAGGGTGATTCCCGGTTCACGAAAAGATCTAATGTCCATCGGAAAAGAAAAAACCTGCATCCACTATAGCGTCGAGGATATCTAGAACAAGCACAAATTAAATATTCCTATGAGGAGAATTGTATCATCATATAATGATTATCAATCTAACCCACCACCTCGTGATCATGCAGGTCCAAATTACTAAACACAAATCGGATGAAATCATTAACTGAGGGACTTCAGTGATTAAATTTAGCCACCAGGGTCAAATTCCAGAGACTCTAAGCCTCAAATAACTCCTATAATGAGATCATAAGTTGAGGGTCCCAATGATGCAAATTTGGAAACTCCGAACTCAACGAAATGGACTTAACTTCAGGATGAAATCTAGGGTTATAGAAAGGTACAAAACCCACCCATGGAGTTAAATTTAATGGGAGAAGTTCCACCCCCTCCCACCAACAAGAAGAGGGGGGGGGGGAATCCATCCACAATCATGAACTAGGGCTTGTCTCCAAGAGCAGTCGTTGAGTGCCATCACCGGATCTGTCGCCGAGAGCCATAACATATAGTTCCCCATATACGTACGAATATATTATTCAAAATACCTTAATTTGATGGATAATAAACTAAAATATATTAATTAATGAATTTATAAAATTATATAAATATATTTGATTCATTATATCTTTATTAAGACAATTATTCTCCTTATTAATATGATAGAACATTTATTTCTACCATTGTAGAGTGTTCGTTTCCTTGATATCATGATTGGTTCACCTAATTATATGTAATGGTGTTAATGTGGAATGTATATATACATAAAAAATTAAAAATATAAACTATTAATGAAAATTATGATGTATTCATGGTTATATTTAAATTTTTTTACATTGTATAAGGATGACATATTTAATATAACATTAGTGATAATAATGTAGATTATTTTTGTGTGATTTCAATTATTATGAACTATTTATGTCGTATGAATTTTTATAATGTGTAAATACTTTTTCTAAAAAATTACATATGTTATAATACAAATATAGTAGTCTGTTTAACAATTAATATTGTTTTATGATTTTTTAATAAGCTGATATTGATGAACCAAGAATCATAATCCTTGAAGGTTGTAAATCTATACATCGTTGGTGATGATTTCATTTTTTCAATAGAGAGAGATGTATAGTTGTTTGATGAATGATATTCCAGTAACATGATATAATAATTGTATATTAATTATAATGGATTTACTATGTTCATTTGGACATAATTGGTGAGGTGATGATATGAAAAGAAAATAATTTGAAAATAAAATTTACTGAAAAAAGATGATGGTTAACCACATAAAATATCATCCTTGAAAACCTCTTTAAGGGAAGTGGTTTTTTTTTATTTTGAAAATCCAAAGATCTCTTAGACATGTGGTGAGAATAGGGAAGAGTATTTGGGTAGAACATTGAGATTATTCATGTCATAAGGGTGTGATAAATAGATGGAGTTGGGGGTGGTTTTTTTTTCATACAGAGGAGGGTTTTTCCATTACCTTAATCATTTTTTATCAACAATATAAATAGTATTGATTTATGTAAAAATTAAATATTAATGACAATATGTGTGTTCTAAAAAATGGAAATATACATCATCTATGACTGAGGAATTATGAAAAGATTCATTTATTTAGAATATTTCGTAATTTTGGAATTTCACTATTCTCCACAACATCATTTTTTTTGAAAAAAATAAAACAAATCACCTAAAGTATTTTTCGACATGTAGAATTCAGTAATGAACACTATTTTATCAAAATAAATATCTGAATAATAGATATTTATATATTAATGAAAATAATTAGTTACATGAAAAATACATATTTTAAATTTAAAAATGATTTTATAATACTTTCAAAAATAAACAATGGTATAATATAATTATCCTATAATAATTTTAAAATTTATATATTTATTTAATTATAATATTTATGAAATTTAATTTTGTTTTAAATACATTTATTAATTATAAATGTTTTATCAAATATTAATTACTCAAAAAATACAAACAATTAATTATTAATTAGTAAAATAATTAATTTTATTTATAAGTTACCTATATTATATTTATAAATACATTTGTTGAGTTACAATTAATATGGGTGAATTAATATTCACAAGATTAAGATATTATTTATCATGGTACAGTACTGTTCATTTAAAATGTATGTTGATCTGGTCAGACTCTGAAAAGATTACTGAATTTAACAAAGTATGTCAGTTTTTCGAAATTTGAATCACAAAAGTGGAAAAATTATGTTCATTGTCTTGGTTATAACACTTTTTTTGTTAATTCTATGACTATGTTTCCCTCAACATCAAATTTTTAATAAAATTATTGGGGTGTTACATTCAAGCCCTCTTACAAAAAATTTATCCTCTAAATTAACAAAATGTTTACCTTATAAAAATATTTGGGTTTTTCTCATCATAAGTTCTGAAGGATGTCTTATTTCCCAAAAAATTTGATGATTTCTCTAATGTACCTTTTACTGTCAAATCATTTAATTATTCAACACCTATTCATTAGTGTCCAGAATTTTGATTGACACATCACAGTAATACAAGTTAGGTTCTAATTAAACACCTTCATAAATAATGAAATTTGTTGGGTTGACCATGTACTTTTTAGTAATGAGACAAGGTTAATATTTTGTTTCTTTGAAAGGATATTATTCATTTCTAAATGATAATACATATTTCCAATTCTCTCCATAATTTTACAAGTTTCGATGTACATGGGGCTTAGTTTTCCTTTCTTAGAAAATCTTATAACACCATTCCATGAAGATGTTTTCAAGAAAACATGATCTCCCTCTTGAAATTTAAAATCCTTCCCTAAATTATCATCTTATCACTTTTTCCTATATTAATATTTTTTGATATGGGTTTGAAAATCCTTAATCATTTCTATTATTTCCTATACATCTTTTGGGCCCAGAAGAATAATCTCACCAACATCATCCAAATGTGTTGGTGTATGAAATATCTTACAATAAAATGCTTTATATTGTTCCATTTTAAGAATTGAATGGAAAATATCATTGTAGAAAAAGAAACAACTAATTATAATTAGTGATCCCACATACCATGAATGTAATGTGATCATGATTTGAACATGTTTTCTAATGTTTGGATTAGTCATTCTGATAGCCTTCACAATTGATGGTGATAAGCAGTATTCAATTGAAGCTCAATATCCAATTATTTATGAAGACATTTCCAAAATTTAGGTGTAAATAATTGATCATTATTAGAAACAATTGATAGAGTTGATCCATGATGACTCAAAATATTATTTATATAGAATCGTTCAAAGCACTCCAGTAGAAAATCCTCTTTCATAGTGAGAAAATATGCAGCAATTGAAAGTTAATCAAATTTTACACATATGAAATCATTATTTATTGTATTATCGGGAAATCTAGTGAAAACTCAATGGTTATGTCATAAAATTTACATATAGAAATAGGTAGAGTTTTCCTGACTCCTCTAGGATGTTTCATTCGGCCTTCACTTTTTAACATAATAAACATGTTGGTATATAATCATCAATTTCTCGGTTCATATTATTCAAACATAAATGTTTTTAAAAATTATTAAATATCTTTGTGAAAAAATTATTATAGAGATTTTAGAACTTTGATAATCATCCTCTAACTCCCTATTCCTCGAGACCATATGGGGAACTCCTAGACTCTTCTAAAATTGTAGAATTTCTTCCTCTCACCAATCATTATCCAAATCCCATCATTCACCACTCTAATTTTCATTTGAATATTCTCATTATCATACTGATAATTTTTAATTTTTTCCAATAATTATGCATGGGAATTAAATAAAGAAACCAATGATTCTTCACCATCTATGATAATTTTCACATCCGTCATTATTAATACATAAACAAAGGATCACATTAAAACTCTTTTTTCAACTCGATTATTGAACCTACATAATGAATATTCCACCTTATTTACAATCATTGGCTTCTAGTTTATAGAACTATAACAATCCTAGAGTAGTTCAAGGCATTGATTTTGCCTCATGTTTTATACTTTATGTGATACGATATGTTTCAAGCACTGTATATATCTCTAATCATAATTCCTATAGATAATGTATTTATATTATAAGAGAATATTTTATAGATTCTAATAAAATATCATGATTTGGAAAGTTATATTCGTGAATAAATAACTGCCTTGATGCATCAAAAATTAATATATCATACAACACGAGGAAAAAACATGACATTTTTTTATTCATCACAATAGATAACAAATCAATCATATCCTCATGGTACTGTCTGGATGGGATAATTCACCAATATCTATTTCAACTCTTTGAAATGTTCTTAACTTATTTTTTCATATGATCTTATCCACTTTTATGTGTAAACATGGTCAAATCGTTGGCAAAAATGGTAATATTTTGAACGAAACACCGATAATATCATGCTAAACAAACAAAAAAATTTATCTCTATTATGTTTTTTCTTTTATTCCATCTAGGAAAAACCAATTTCAATTCATGATACACTAAAATTCCATACTTATAGATAAAATAATCCATAATGGAAACTATAAACCTCTAGAATTCACACTTTATAATCTACCAATATTATTCATTTCATTTATGATTCATTAGAATAATGTTCAAGTGACATTCATTGTCTTCTCAGATTTTATATTATTTCAGGATATCAAAAATAAATATAATGATAAAATTAATATATTCCGTGAATATAATATTAATTAGATCCATGTAAACAATGGAAAAAATAGTTAGTCAAGAAGGCATAGTTGTAGACTCGTAATGCCCATAATGGTTTCAAAATGATGTTTTTGTAATATACAATTTCTTCACACATAACTGATGATATCGAAATCGAATATTAATATTAATAATATTTTGGGATCCATGAATTTCTTCAAATAAACATTCAATGTAAGGTAGGGGATACTTTTTCTATATTCTAATAGCATTTATCTCCCTATAGTTAATGCACAACCTCATTGATCCATCATTCTTCTTAATAAAAAAATAGTATCTCCACATAGAGAAACACTTGGGAGGATTAATCATTAATCAATAAAATCCTCTAGTTTTTTATTTATATTCCCTAGTTTAAAATAAATAATGAGCCTTTGATATATGCATTGACCAAGGCATTAAATCAATAGAGAACTCAACATCCCACTCTAGAGAATGACTAGGTAAATCCTTTAAAAGAACATAATGTATTCTTTCACATTAGGTACATACTCAATATCAATATTACTATAGTAAATCAAAGATATTGAACTTTTTTCCTCCCCTATAATTTCATTTTGTAGATATACTGTGGGTGGAACTAGATAACAAGTAGACGATAATGTTTCTCCTCTGAATATAAACTACTCTACATCATTATCAAAAATTGTATCCTCTTTTTTATTTCATACGAATTTCACATAATAATTAGAAATCAAATCCATAGTGAGTAATATATAAAATTTAATCATAGTCATGATGAAAATATTATAAAATAAATCATATTTATGTGTCATAAGTAGGATTGATCGACACATCTTTTATTCAATGATAATTCCATTGGTGTTTATACTGAAAACACCTTTATTTAATCAAATTAGAAAAAAAAATATTTAGTGTATAACTAGGATGATATAAAATAATGAAATTATCCATATTTAAATAATGAATTTCCTATGTTTTGGGAATTGATAAATGTCCCTTCTGCGAAAACATTATGAAATTTCCACCCCAGTAGTTGTGATTACATAGGCTCGGCCGTGCTCCCCTATACTTTGATGGTGAATTTTTCCTTAACACATTATTTAGTCAATAACATAGTGTATCACCTCCATTAAATTATATAATCGAACATTTAAAGCCTCGTTATTTTGCATGAAATCACTAGTGTGAGGTCATTTCTGTACACAATGATAGAAAAATCCTTTTCCTTTTAAGTAGGCACCCGAGTGATTCCTTCCACAATTATCACATGTTTGAAAATTACTATTTTAATTATTACCTTTATTATTCTATCCTCTTCCACCCTCTTATTATAATATTTTAACTAAATTTCATAAGAAAAATATAATTACTTCTATATTATTATTTCAAATTAAATTATATTTTACAATGATGATAAAATTTTGGATAATACATCCCTTAAGAATAACTGTATTAAATAATAAAAGTTTCAATAAATACTGATTGTTTGATTTCACATGTTTTATGTGGCATGCCTTTCTAACCTTGTGATTTTTTCTTCATATTTTTCTACATTTTCATCCCCTTTTTACCATAGATTTAGAAATATGCTTTACATATATTGTTGCTGTTTATGAGGGAAGTATTTTTCTAAGTAAATTTACTTAAAATCCATATATTACATATTTTCAATATATTCCTCCTCCTTTTTGTTTTGAGCTAATCTCATAAATTTATACTATTCTCTCTATAGATGATAAAATTACATGATAAACATCCCCATTTTGTTACATCCAAGAGTGAGAAATATATTCTCAATGGAAATTATCAAATACTCTACTATGAATGAGCATGTATTAAAATTAAATTATGGGTGTTATTTTCTCATAAATCATTCTTACGCCGCGCCCCCATATTGTGGATCATGATACTCCAAATGGGTAAGATTATTGTTCATAATCGGAGTATGTTTTCCTAATATTGTTTTTTGTTTCCCAACACCAGTCATAACTCTTGAACTAAAATTATTTTCATTCTCATGAGAGAAATCCCTACATTAGATAAAGTGTTTATGCGGTTTCCATTCAATCCACTAGGCTCCTTTTCCAAATAATGTAATACACTTTTTTAGGTTATGAATCATAATTTAAAATCCCATCTAGGAAAATACATAGAATAAATTGAAATTTTATTCTTGTAAAATCTCATAATCAAATACATGGTTACTTATAGGACATGTTTAGAATTATATCCATCATAATGTCAATAATGAAAAGGTGAATTATCAAAGAATATCCCCATGGAGTGAAAAACCAAATGCATTTTAAGGCCCGTTATTTTGTACCTGGTTACCCTATGTCAAGCCCAGAACACCATGTCTATGGTGTTACTCCTAGGTATATCTATGCCAGAAAAACTCCAACAAGTAGTATCAGGACATTGATGTATTTGATAGTAATATCCATATAAACTATACCTTATCGAAATTATATTATTTTCTTTTATACTTATAATCAATTACTATCTTTGGTTTATACTCTATAATCTACATTATCTAAAGTCAATATCCATGTTTTCTATTAATATTTTTTTATAAAAACTATAAGGACTCAACCCAAATTACCCATAGTTGGTTCAATATTTCATTATATTGGAATAATTATAAGAAAGGTTTGTCACAAAAGAGGAAAGAGTCTAGTAGTTTTAAAAAAACATATAGATACATAAATTCACTATTACAACATTAATAAAATAATAATATAGTATTTTTAATGGAGTCATCAGTACGTCAAATATTATCCATGAAAGTCATTCATCTTATCCATCTTTGAAACCTGGGTGGAATAAAACATAAGAAATGGGTGCGATGAAATAATTAGTAAGGTTTTTTAATATTGAGTAAGTAATCATAAACACAAACACTTGGCATGTAGAACAACTAAAAACACTTTCTTGTAAAAATATACTTGATCATAATATTGAATGAATAATGGATGAATAAATAATTCAATTATAGAAAAGACCACAAATATTATACTAGTAGAATAACCACATGGAATTTCAATAACTAGTCTCATAATAACATAATTCTAATGTAATACATTTTAAAAGATACAATCAACTCCTCATCCAATAAACCTAAAATTGATTATGTCATTGTTCAAAATAGTATTTGAAATTGGGAAAGGCATCAATGAAGTCCATATCTATTTTGTCTCATGAGACATACTGATTAAATGATATTATGTAGTTGGCCCCACAATTCACTTTCTATTCCGAACTAATTTCTCAAATGAATGGTTATAATCATAATCTATATGAACATATGAAATAATAGTCTCCAATCTATATACCTAAACACTAGCCATTCTAAGAAGTATAATGAATGATATAAAGATAAAAAACCGCATTCAAACTGATAATAACCCATTTAATACAATAGGGTAGATTATAAACATATTATATTATCCTAAATAAGACATAATATTGAATATATTAGTTAAAATAGGACAAAATGCACTAATAATATCATCGATGAATTTTTTTAAAGAAATACAAGTTTACTTTGAATGGAAGAATAAATTTGGAAAAATCATTGAATAAAAAAATAAATGACCAAAGGTACATTTTAAAGATAAAAGGTGGTTTTATAAAAATAATTATTTATTAGAAAATATTATATAGTGCACATGTTTATAGGTTAAAATTTTAGAAGTTCATTTGAAATGGGGTTGTTTACAGGTAATTTTCTTGATTGATCATTTTAAAAAATTTAACTCCACGTAAAATAATCAATGATTATGATAGTTAAACATAAATATAAAATTACATATGAATATATGAAGTGTAAATAATAAAAGAAATTCTTTGAGTAATGTAATGAATAAATTTAACCCGAATGATAATGATGGTTCTGGTGGAAATCCCTTACCTTATGACTGAATTTATCAAGCAATTAACCCTAATGCCCAAGATATTAAATTTAAATAAACTAATTAAAAAACAAAGAAACTTTTCTATATTTATTTTTTTCATTATTAGTTTATTATAATAATTTATTTACTTATTTATACATTATATGATTGATTTTTGTTGTTCTGGTGTGTTCATTGCCATGATTTCAATATCAGTTTGCTTGATTATAAGTAATGTAGTTCATGTGGAATAAATATAATTCTCCAGAATAGAAATTATAAATTATTAATGAAAATAAATAATTCTAAATTCTAATATTTTTATTTTTTTACAAAATAGGTGGATGATGTATTTGATATAACACTAGTGATTATCTTTTAGATTATTTTTTCGAAATTTTTAATTATATGAACTTGTTTTGTTGTATGAATTTTTAATATATATGTACTGATTATAGAAAATTGAATGGATAATAATAAATATTTTATATATAGTTTTAACCATATAAATGTTTTCAAGACCATAATTGAAGGATAAATTAGAGAACAATGTTTAATCATCCATGAAGATTGTAAATCAGCAGCTCCTACAAGATTAATACGTTTTTAAAGTGAAAAGTGAGCGGGAAAAAGTAGTTTGAGGAAGGATATTTCATTAACATGTAATAATTATAGTATATACATTATAATTGAGTTAGTGTGGTCATTTCAATATAGGAGGTGAGGAGAAGATAAGAAAATAAAATTAATTTAAAATTAAATTACATGAAAAAGGAAGAGGGGTTGCCTCTTGAAATATCATCATTGAGAACCTCTATAAGATAATGGGATTTTGTATTTTGTAATAACCTAGAGCTCTTGAATGTGGGTAGAGATTAGGGAATGGTTTTTATTCAAAAAACTAAGAATCATCAAGTCTTATAAGGGTCATTTGAAGGGTGAGTGAGGGTTTGTTTTAATAGTGGAGGAGAGTAGGGTTATTCCAATATTGTAATCATTATTTTATAGTTTTGGCTCAATAATATGAATGGAATCGATTAATTTGACTAAAAATAGTATTAAGTGCATGTTATTTAGAACCAATGGCCATTTTCATGTTCCATGACTAAATAATGATGTAGAAATTAATTTATTTACCATATTTCATAAATTATCAAATATCACTATTCACAAAAATTTAGGTATTTCAAAAAAATCCCAAAAATTCCCCTTCATAAATTTTCGACGTGTAGAAATATGAAATTAAATCTATTTTATCAAATTAATATTTTAAATAATGGATGATAAAATTTTAAATAAATTTATTATTATCTTGAAATATACATATTATTAATTTAAAACTGATTTTATAAAAATATCAAAAATTAACAAAGAATTCATATAATTATCCTAAATTAATATTTAAAAAAATATTTATAACAAAATACATTTTATGGAAATTAATTTTATTTTATATTAATTTATTAATTAAAATATTGTAAATAAATATTTATTACTCATAAAATACCAAAACATAATTATTAATTATTAAAATATTCTATTTCATTTTAAAGCATCCTAATTTATATTTATACTTACATGGGGGAGATCACTATTCATAAGGGTGTATTACTATTTTATATGGTATGTAACTATTTATTATGGCATGTTACTATTAAACAAAATTATAATTTGATCCTACCAGATTCTAAATATCATACTTATTGAAATGATGTATGTAATTTTTTTCAAATTAAAATACCAGAAGCGGAAAAATTATATTACATGGATAGGTTATAAAAAAAAATCATATAAAATGAATTTATTATTCATTCATCATTGAATTTATTTTTAAATTCATGGGTACTACATTATTAAAATGATAAATTGTCATTATTTAAAAAAATAGAAACATTTTAATTGGATAAACTAATGAATCCATTATATTTTTTTTGTAAAATGTAATATAAAATAAGTAGACTAGAATTGTTTTTTAAAATCCCATGTTTTTTGGGTTTTTATATTATTAGAATCATTTTTCACTGGTCATTATCTATTACCATTTACTAGCAATGATTCCCTAACACCATTTTGAATGGTCAGTAAATCTACAGTCCACAATGTAGAATACTGATGAACGGTTGACCCTTCCCTCCTCTACATAATGTGTGGGGAACCCATTACCTGACATGAGTATTTTATTTATCTTATTATATAATTTATTTCATGCCGTATAATTGGATAATAATGGAAAATTAATTAAATTAAATAATGAAATATAGTATTATCGATGTTGTTTTTCTATAATCTCACCAAATAATAATTTAAAAAATATATATCATAGGATAGTCATTAAAATTATTAGATGTGAAAATATTATATAGTTTCTGAATAAATAATTATAATAATTATCCATGGATGATTTCATTGATTTATCTATGATATTTATACTTGATTATAAAATGATATTTGTAACTATGAATATCAAATTATTAATTATTATAATTTCTAAATGATCATTTCAATAAATTAACAAGGGATAAAAATTAGTATTTTTCATGAAATAGTGAAAAAATATTATCAGTGAATAATCATTATAGATTACCGAATATAATAATATGACAATTAATAATGCATCATTATAAAGAAATTATCACATGACATGATTGTAGATATTTTTATAGGATAATTATGTGTATTATCAATTGATAGTTAGTATAATTTTAAAATGATAATTATGACATTATGATCAGATAATTATTTAACTAATAATTTGATAATTGTAAAATTATGAATGATATTTAGAAAAATTATTATTCAATAGCCACAGGATTATAAATGAAAATTTAAAAAAAATTGTATAACAAAAATTAGTTAAATATAGTTCATCTGAAATTGAAATAAAATAATTATTCATGAGAATAATATCTTGAATGCATTATTTGGATTTGAACTATAATAAAAAAATTATAAAAAGGTGCTCATGTAAGAATTCATGAAAAAAAATCAATTAAATCAATTAGGGTTGGATCTTGTAACCATTGATGAATATATATCTTTCATTTGTACAAATATACAACAATAAATTCATTATGATGTTCCCCTCAATAGTTTATCATTTCCTTCAACATAGAATACAATGAATATGAAGTTCTTTACCTTAATTGTATCACTCTAGACTCATATTTTGGTATTATGATTTCTATGTAAAATTATTTAGGTAAATTATAGACATGTGATGACATGTGGGGTTTGTGGGGGCCATGATATAGTATGGTTTGATTCAATTATATTGATGTAATTGGTATATTAAATAATGATATTTTATGGACATTTTGATTAATATAAGGAGCTTATAATTCTCCTGATGGGTCCTATTGTTGTTTTTACGTTATGACCTAGAATGATTTCTATTATGTCATTGGTTTTTCTATAATTGAAATGTATTAGTTGTGATATGATTACTCTTTATGGGTATCATTCAAAATGATGAAATATTATATTGACACACCATGATAAACTTATAACATGGAACCTACATGATTGTTTTTAGATTCATAGTAGATGGACGAAACATGATTCCATGTGGATTCTATATGTTACGAGATGCCTTATTGATTGCTTGATGGTTACAGATACTATCTTTCTAAAAGATTTGGATAATTTCCATATTATTATTTTATTTATTGTATATTAACTTCACTATATGTCTTATTTACATTTAGTGAATCATCAATATCTTATTGGATGATATAGATACATATCAACATATAATACATTTCCATTATTGATTTGAAGCGAGCACGTCTAAGGGTTTTTAGATTCATGCTTAGTACACGATCACTATTATTTGGATTTTATTTTTATGATTGTAAAAAATTTATTATTAGGATGGGATTCCTTTTTTTAATTGAGTATATAAGGTTAATGATGAATTGGTGTTGTCATACTACGTCTTTAACTCACAACATATTCAGGTATTTCTGTGCACATTTAGATTACATGAGAGATCAGGTGTAGAGAAATGGACATGTGGTTGATAGATAAGATATAGGACATGAGATGATTTTAAAATATGTCAGAAACTAGTAGGACATACTGTTACTTTTTATATATTTGTATAATATATTTATAATGGAAATGATTTCCATGTTTTAGGCTATTATTATTACCTGACATGTATTCCATTATTTCATTTTCCCTGTATTTAATTCACTTATGGATGTGGTTGTTTATTTCTTGTTGATGTTATGGTATGATATGTAAGGTATAGTCTCCCCACTATCAGACTAATCCACTTCCTCCTAATTAGAGACCTCTTGCATACAAAGTGGCGTAATGAGGTCATGTGGCACTCTAGGTTAGAACCTGTAGTTTGTTCATGATGTTGAAATATTATGTGGTTTACCTATGATTATATTCCCATATATGTTACAATGAATATGTGGTTCTAGAAATTACATATTATATTTAATAATATTGAAAATAATATATTAGAATTGACTTGAGCATTACCTAGTTGAAGTAAACAGGCCTGAATGCACACATAATATGATATTACATGTGGATTTTGATAGGTAAATTCATATTCTCTTTAATAATCCTCATAATAGATTTGATTAGATCATTACAATTAATAACATTTGATAATTATATAATATTATAGATTTAAAAATATTTATTAGGATTTACACTTCTAATAAGTTATTTTTCTTGATTATCTAAGTCCCCAATATGTTTATTATTTTTGTAAATTTGATTTTTCATTTTATTCAAAGGGAGGAACATCATTAAATACTATTAATACTAATTATATGGAATAATTATTGTTTTTACACCTGAAAACCCAAATTTTATAGGATGTTGAATGAAAAATATTGTATCAGTTCTCACATAGCTTTCTCTATCTAGGAATCATCAAAAATTCCAACTTTTAAATAGATTTACAATACTATATCGATGCATTAATGAAAAAAACCACCATACATTAGTGGTTTTATAGAACAAATAGTTTCTGAGAAATATAATATTACCATTAATATTTCATATTCAATTACATGATTTCTGGAGAATAAAAATATCATTTCTCTATAATTATTTTGGTAGCTGAATAAATTTAATCAATTACTGATATCAACATTACGAGTTGAAAAGATGAAATTGAATCCATGGAGTGGGATGTTATTGAGTTCTTCTTTTTTTCAATTGGTAAATTACTTGTATTCTATTAATGAAAATAGAAAAATTATTACTTTAGAAAAAATAGAAGGATAATGATTTTTTTTTGTGCCCATGAGGTTATTTTAAATATACACAAAATGAAAACAAAAGGTTTTATTATCCAATGTGATTATAATTTTTATTAATTCACCATTATATGATAACCAAGTATCTAAAGGGTATTATCTATAACAAAATATATAATACATGATTGTATTGCCCATTTTACTGTCACAGTGGATATGGATATTGGAGTTACAAAACAATCGAATGGTTTTAATTAGAAAAAAAATTTATAATTCAAGGGAAATACAATCATGGATTATATATCCTCTACACCTAAGCTTTGAATTTCATGAGGATGATTTTATTAATAATTTCAATGAAAATATTATTGTTCTTTATTTATTTAAAATTTATGTTATTATAAGAATTTCTACACCGACATTACATGGACTTGAGTATAAATGAAATAAAAAATTATATTCTATCAATGCACAGATCAAACAAAGAATCTAATATTTATAATTTTGTATTTGATAAAATAATAAATAATGAATCAATGGTGAATAATATATTTTCACCATGTACCTCTCCATGTACTATTGTATTATGACATATAGATACCATCGTATATATATTTTTTAATATTTTATACATAATTCCTTGTTATACAACCCTAAAATAGATTTCTGTTATGTGATTTTATCATGATTAAGGATATTTTGAGAGACACATTTTGAAATTAAACCCTTTGAATATTTATATATTCTAGTAAAATGTTATTTGGGGAGGAATAAATTTAAATTCAGTGGTAAGTTTATTAATAGTATCAGAATATTTTATGGTTTCTCAAATCATTTATGTAATGATTTTATGTTTTATTACCTACATTGAAAATTTCAGGAACAAAATTAAGATTTTTTCTGAAATATTTGTACCATCAATATGGGAGTATGCTTGTTGAATCTGTTATGTACATAGGGATTGAATGCAAAAATGATGCGATACAAGGGTATTATTCCTACCATTGGCATATTTGATGGGATATTTATTATGCTAATGAATGATGTGATATATTGACCATTTTTTTTATCAATGTGAAAAACATTGTAAGGTTGTTCATCAATTTAAGGTGGATATTAGATTTATCAAGGGGACTCTACTACAATTATGCATACCATAATGGAAATAGGAATATATCATCATGGTTTTCCTAAACAAACTCTCAATGACATCTCAAGGGAATAATGCAAGATGAGTTATAGTTAATATCCATATGAAGATAGAACACCTCATATTTATTAGAGATGGTTTTTATCTAGATATATATTCTAGGATATATAGGAAATAAGGTGAGTTTTTTTAAATAATTTTTTTTAAAAAAATATTTTTTTAAAACAGGCTAGGTTAAAAATATTTCGAATATACGCCACAAAGGAGGGATCCACGATGTCTCCTTTGGGCTCGGGTAAAAGGCGGCATCCTAGATGCCTCCTTTCCCCTAAAACAAAAAAAAATATTTTTTGTAGAATTTTTTTATTTTTATTTTTATTTTTTTTGTTTTGTTTTTTTATATATATTTATATAAACAAAACAAAATAAAAATAAGAAAAATAATATTTTCAGTAGAATTTATCCGCTATCTAAAATCCAGCAGTACTTCCATTACAACAATCTGGATTCTGACAGATGCTCTCATCCAGGGCTCCTTTTTATAAGAGAGCATACCCTGGAAATCATTCTGCATTTCCGATGAGGGATTCTTGTTCTCCATTTCCTGCACAGAACATTCAGTATTTCCGATATGGGATTCTGTTTCAAGTACGTTACTTTGAAGGACTATAAAATATAAACTATTAGGCGTATATAAATGAAACATAAAAAATGGATTAAACATATAAAAAATAGTTGAAAACAAAAAACAATTCATAAAAATGATGATAAAAAATAATTTATATGTTTTCAAAACCACTTAATTGAAACATAATAAGTTTCAATTACGTGATTTTGAAAGCTTATAAAATATAAATTATATGACCAATATAAATGAAACTTAATACATGAATTAAACATAAAACAAATATTTGAAAATAAAAAGAATTTCGTAAAAAATATTGATGAAATATAATTTATAAGCTTTCAAAACAACCAATATGAATCATAAAAATGTTTCAAACACGTGAATTTGAAAGCCTATAAAATATAAACTATATGACCTATATAAACGAAACATAAAACACGAATTAAACATAAAAAAATATTCAAAATTAAAATGAACATCGTAAAAAATGATCATAAAAAATAATTTATAAGCTTTCAAAACCACCTACTTGAAACTTAAAATGATTAAAGTATGTGGTTTTGAAAGACTAAAATATAAACTCTAAGACTGATATAATTTAAAGTTAAAACATGGATTAAAAATATAATAATTTATTTAATTATTTAATTAATATTATTAATAATTAATTATATAATAGTTCATTAGTAATATAATTATTTATTAGTAATTATGAAAAATTATTATATAAAAAATAAGTAGATAATTAGTAATATAATTATTTAATATAATTATTCATTATAACTATTAATTATTAATTATTAATTATTATTAATATATTACTTAATTAGTAATATAATGATTAATTATATAATTATTAACTATATAATAAATAATTATTTAATAAGTAATATCATTATTAATTATATAATATTTAATTAGTTATTTATAAATATGATAACTTATTATAATAAGTAATTATATTTATTAATTAGTAATTATTAATAAATAATTATGTAAAAATTAATTAATTAATTAGTAATATTATTTTTTATTATATAGTAATTAATTAGTAAATTTGTAATATTATTTTAATTATAATTATTCATTATAATAATTAATTAGTAAATTTGTAATATGATTTTTAATTATAATTATTCAATATAACTATTAATTAGTAATTAATAATAATTAATTATATATAAATTAGTCTGTTAATTTGTAATATTCTTATTAATTATATAATAATAAATTACTAAAATAGTAATATAATATTTAATTACATTTATTCATTATAATTATTCATTCTTAATTAGTAATTAGTAATTAGTAATTAGTAATTATTAATTAGTTAATTATTAATATAAATATTAATTATAATTAGTCATTTTAATTATTAATTATTAATAACTAATTATATAACAGTTAGTTAGTTCATTAGTTATATAATTATTAATTACATAATAATTAATTAGTAAATTAGTAATATAATTTTTAATTACATTTATTCATTATAATTTTTAATTATTAATTACTAATTAGTAATTAGTAGTTATTAATTATTAATTAGTATTATAAATATTAATTATAAATATTACATATTAATTATAAATTATTACTTATTAATTAATACATATAGAGTAATTATTTAGTTAATTATTAATATAACTATTAATTGTATAATAGTTTATTAGTTAATTAGTAATATAATTATTAATTATATAATAGTTAATTAGTTAATTAGTAATATTATTATTAAATATAATTATTATAATTTTTAATTAGTAATTATTAATAATTAAATATGTCATAATTAATTATTTAATTAGTAATATTGTCATTAATTATATAATAATTAATTAGTAATATATATTACATATATAATAAATATTTAGTTAATTAGAAATATAATTAATAATTATAAGTAATTAATTAGTAATTAGTAATTATTAATTATTAATTAGTTAATTTGTAATATAATATTTATTATAATTATTCATTATAATTAGTAATTAGTAATTAATAATTATTAATAAGTAATTAGTTATTATTAATTAATTAATTAGTAATATAAATATTAATTATAACTATTCATAGAGTTATTAATTATTAATTATTACTCATTAATTATAACTATATAATAATTAATTAGTTAAATATTAATATAACTATTAATTATATAATAATTAATTAGTTAATTAGTAGTATAATTATAATCTTTCAAAGTCACGTACTTGAAACATTTTTAAGTTTCAAGTATGCAGTTTTGAAGGCTTATAAATTATTTTTCATTAACATTGTTTTGGAAATTGCCTTTGTTTTCAACTATTTCCTATATTTTTAATCAATGCATAACGTTTCATTTATATTGGTCTTCTATTTTATGTTTTACGGTCTTTCTAATTCAGACACTTGAAAATTTTAAGTTTCAAGTAGGCGGTTTTGAAAGCTTATAAATTACTTTTCAACATCAATTTTTTAGAAATTTTTTTTTTCTACTATTTATTATATTTTTAATCAATGTTTAAAGTTTCAATTATATTCGTTTTATAGTTTATATTTTACAGTCTTTCAAATTCACGTACTTGAAACATTTTTATGTTTCAAGTAGGCGGTTTTGAAAGGTTATAAGTTATTATTCATCAACATTTTTAAGAAAATTCTTTTTGTTTTCAAACTATTTATTATATTTTTAATCAATGTTTAAAATTTCATTTATATTGGCCTTATAGTTTATATTTTATTGTATTTCAAAGTCACATACTTGAAACAGAATCTCACATCGGAAATGCCAAATGCACTGCACAGTAATGGTAGAACCTGAATCCCACATCGAAAATGCAGAATGATTTTCAGGGCAAACCCTCTTATAAAAGGGATGTCTAGGTAAGAGTTTCTGATAGAATCCAGAATGTTGTAATGGCTGTAGCGCTAGATCTTCAATAGCAGAGATATTCTGCAGAAATTTTTTGTTTTGTTTATATATATATATATATATAATAAAAATTTTCAAAAAAAATAAATTTTTTAGGAGAAAGGCGGCATCGCAGATGTCGCCTTTCAAACGCAGTGCAAAAGTGGCATCGCCGATGCCACCATTGAGGAGCATGTTTAAAAATATTTTTTCCCTAAGCATTTTCTGGAAATTTGTTTCTAAAAAAACGTCAAAAAAAGAAAAATAAGGATAATAATTTGATAGTTTATTCCATTATATTTCTTCTTCTTACAATCCATGGTTTACCATGATTTTATTGTTAAATATTAAAAAAGTACATGATAGAACGATGTGTTGTACGACTTTCTATCATCCATATAAGTATTTACTTGTAAAAGAAAAATCTATACACTAGAGGATATGTTGAAATCTTTTTATATGAATTTAAAATGTAGTTGAGATCAACACATTTTTATTGTTTATTTTTTGTACAACAAGTGTAGCCTTTGGATCATATATATATTTTTTATGAAAAAATACCACTCTCTTATATAATGTCTTTAGATAAAATGAACATGTCATGGAAGCTATATCATACCCTGATGAAGTAATGGTAATGATGTATCCTTAATTTTTTTAACAATGTTAAAGAATTACAAAAGAGAAATTTTATTTATCAAGAGAAGAATGTATCATACCATGATTTTACTTTTTTATAATTGAATATAATTTCATAGGATGATTTTGTTACTACAATATTTTTTTGAAAAACTATGTAAAATTATTAATATTATTATTTACTGATTACTGTATTAACCAAGTCATGAAAAATGTAATAATTAATTTGATTAACCACACTATAAATATTATATATAATTATTTTATATATATAAATCATGATTAAAAAAGAATATAATTTGGATGAGGTATTTATATTATTTGAAAAATATGTTTTTTAAGAAATATATTTTTTTTTTCTTATAAACAAATAAGAACATTACTTTTTGGCACATTTCAAAATTTAGTTTCAAAAATATTCCACCATATTTTGAATAAATATGAATTAATTATCTATGAGGGAATTCTTATTATTTTTTTCATAAAATGATAATTTTTCGATGTAGAGTGAAAAATATTGAGATTTAACTAAAACTGTATTTTTATTTGAATAATATATATGGTTTTGTTTAATTTATTTTAAATTAAAATTTTCACTAAAATATTATATTTAATATAATTTATTTGAATGTAATAAATTTTATATTAAATTCTAATGAAATAAATATTTCATTATTTTGAATGTTTTCTCTTTGGAAAACTAATTTTTTGTCATGTTCCATAGATTATTTTTAATTTAAATTATTCCTTTCATTTGATTTATATTTTGAAAAACTATTCCGTGTTTTTAATCAAAATTAATAATAATATATAATATGTTAAATATATTTTATTTTTCAAATAATGTGAATTTTTTTTTATTATTTAATATGATTAATGCTACAATGGGATTACTGGTGGTTAAAGAAAATAATATATGGGGTTAAATGACATATAAAGTTTTCCAATACCCATTGGATGGCCAAATTTGAACTTATAAAATTTGGGGTTTTTTATTGACCTATTTTTTAGATTTTTTTATTTTTGAAAACTATGTTATATATTAATTTTTTAAAAATTCAATGTATATCATGTCCCCCACTTATAAATTGACACCCCACCTCCTCTGTTAATAATACATCAAATGAACAATGGATCAGAAAACATAATCCCATATATATATCCAAAATCCATCTATAGATCCTATAGACATAATTTTTATTATTAAATATTCCTAATATGTTTTTAGATATAATTCTTATGAGGTTCTCCAAATAAGAGTTTAAAATCATAAACATCTCATTCAAATTTTTATTACCCTCTATATAAGTACAAAATTTATAATTTAAACTGATATAATATCACCAATATCTTCAATAAAAATGAAATGCCTGGATCGGTTGTGATCACTGAGAGGGGAGGGGTGAATCAGTGATAACTTTTTCTTTTTATGAATTGTTCCCTTTGGATTATCAATTCAACCTCTGCAGCTGGTTAAAGCCTAGATCTACTCTTTTAGTGGTGCAGTAATAATGAGAGCACATGACACAGAGATTTACAAGGTTCGGTACAATGACCTACTCCTTGCCGTGTTGGTTACACCCCCCAACACGGATTCTTCACTATGCCAAAAGATGATTACACAGTAATTGGTTATACCCCCCAATTACAAGTTGGTTAAACCCCCCAACTCCACAGCATCATCTTCATCATGGCTCCACTTCACTTCATCAAAGGTGTTGTTCAAAACATCAAGTAGCTTCAACAGTCTTCAAAAGATCTCGTTGGTCTTGCTCACCAAAAAACCAATCACTTAGAATGATCAGTTCTTTTGCATTCACACACTTAAGTGTGTACTCCTCTTCTTCTCAAAGTTGGTCTTCATCACTTGTGCACACATACACAAATCATTTTGAATGTACTCAAATGGGTACAAGCCGAACCTCGGCCTCTTCCTTTCTTTGCACAGTCACAAGCCTCGGGCTCTTCACTTCACACACACTCAATGTGTGTTCTTCACTTTGGCACAACCAAGGTATGGCCTCGGTCTTCCTCCTCTTCTTGCACACTCACGGCTAGGGTGTATGTCTTTCACCTAATGTGGCTTTCCTCCTCACTTAGCACACAACCCGTAGGTATGTAATGCACTTCATCTTCATGTTTCACTAAGCACACACACTGGATATGGCATTCTCTTTACTATGCACACAAGGGAGGCGCGCTAGGTGCGGCCACTATTCTTCACAGAGGCAAGCGGCATTCTCTTCTTCACTACTGCCGTGAAAGGTGCCAAGCCTCAAGGGCCGCGCAAGCCTCAACCAACCTTGAGCGCGCAAAAAGATGCGGCTCGGGTTGAGAAAGCCTCAAGAGTGCAAGAGCACCTTGGGTGCACAAGCTTCTCCTGCCGCGCAAGTATGCGGGTAGGGAGAGCTCTTCCTGTCGCGCAAGTGATGCGCGCAGGGGACCTTCGGGCCTCGGGTGGCACCGGGACTTCAGCCGCGCAAGTGTGCGCGATGGCTCTTTCTTCGCGAGGCAGAAGGCTCTCGCGGATCACAAAATTTTTCAGCAAGACTTCAGCGCATCAGCAAGCATAAACGAGAGCCTCGACCTCTCTTTTTATAGGCAGAGGGATGCCTCGGATCATCCGCGTGGTTATAAATTCAAATCCCCGAAGTTTTCGGTTCTTTAAAGATTTTTTCAAATCTCGTTTCTTCATCTCTTTCACGCGGGATCTTTCATTTTTATTCCTCCTCCACGTTCATGCTTCACCGAACGTGTGCATGGCTCTCTTAATTCGATCCATGCACAGCTATAATCCTCGAGGCCTACGGCAGCTTCGTATGCCTCGGCCGAACTCCAATTTCCCATACATCGTGTGCATTCTCCTTTTTTATGCATGGAAATGTTCAGTAGGATCATACGAGCACGAGGGTGCCTTCGGCTTCGAAAGAGACAGTCGGGAACTCGAAATCCGATGCTTGGAGGGCTCTGGTTCAGGCGGCGGCTCGCGGGAAGGCTTCGTTCGAGCTCGAGGGAGGAGACAAGCTATTCGCCGTTGGATCAGGCGATCAATTATCCTCGGACGGCCTGGATCAGATCGCCTCGCCGTGGATGGATCGTGCGGCGCAGATCAAGCGCGAGATCGCTCGGACGGCCGGGATTCGCTCCCGGTGAAAATTGCGCGTCCCACATCGAATTCTCTCGCGGAATTTCCGCGGTATATCAAATAAGCGCTGCGGCCATATGCTCAATTGAACTTCCTCCTCCACGGTGCCGCCCCGCACCGTGTTCTCCCTGCGGGCGCGCTCTGCGCCCACTCTCTGCTCCTGCGGGCGCGCTCTTAGCACCCACTATGCATCCTCCGGGCGCGCTCTGGCGCCCATGCTGCGCAGGCCTGATCCCCTGCGTGGCCCGGCGCTTACACACGGCCCCCTGCCTCTCGGGCTGGCCACATGGGATCCCCCCTTGGGCGTGGCGCCTTAGGCCCACATGTGCCTTGGGGGTCGAACCCTTAAGGCTGGCCCTTGGTGGCTAATTTTTTGCAAGTATAGAACAAGTCCATTGTTTAAAAAACAAAGTGACCAAGTTCAAATGCCAAGTGCCAAATGCCTCCTCCTCTATTCTTCTTATCTTCTCTTCTTCATCTTAAGAATTCCTCCATTTATTCTCCTCACATGATCTTCACTTAGGATATGGAATTCAAAAGGTTCATCTTCATCAATCGAACTCCTAAATCACTTATAATTTTCAATGTTCTTTATTGATCTAATCAGAGATCAATTGGATCATCTTCATGTTCACATGCACTAAGTGATAGTGCATGGACTTCATTAATGCACATCATCCACTTAGTAGTTGTGGATGGAACTCCTTTCAACTCCTCATGCATGGACTTCATTAATGCACATCATCCACTTAGTAGTTGTGGATGGAACTCCTTTCAACTCTTCATGCATTGTCATTACAATTCATGGTCTTCTAATCATGTTGTGACTTTGTATCCAGTTGATACAAGTTCTATGAACTTAAAGATCAGCTCAGCAATCGTCAGATTTAATGCTTCTGTAATCATCAATCTTCAAGATGTACTTCATCAGATGGCACACCATGACAAGTTATTGACAACAAATGCAATTACTTTACTTGGGCACAACAATCTCCCCCTTTGTATTTGGTTGTCAATACTCCGAAGCACACTGAGGGAATGTCGTGTGCCTGATGATTTCTCCCCCTTATTGGCCAACAAATGCAAAGGGATGAATGAAATCCATACTCAGAGTATAGAGCTTCTGGAACCTGCACATCATCAACTACCAATGCTCCCCCTCAGGGGATGCACTCATCTCCTTCAATTCCCTGCATGTCAGTACAAGAATAAAAAAAATTTAGGGAATAAGGAGGGACCTTCTTCTTCCTCAAGTTAGAGGAGAAGGCTGAACATGAAGATTCAGCCTTAGCTCAACAAATTTTTCTGTAGGCACAGCTTGTATCCATTGTTCAACTGCTTCAGCCACTGTGTGAGGTTCAACTTGAGAAACCAGTGCAGTCTGATCTTCCAATCTCAACATTCTGCTAGTTCTTACTGAGGAGTGTGGGTCACCCAGGACATTTTCTGTGTCAGTATGTTTCTTCAATTGATTGTATGTCCTTCCACTTTTATTACCTTCCTCTTCATCACTGGTGTATTCAGATTTGATCTCAATTTGAAATAGGTTTCCAGTGGTTCTTCTTCCTTGAGTGATGATCTGTCCATCCTTCGAGCTCTTGATGATGCATGAATCTTTCTTGAACAGTACTTCATTACCATCATCACATAACTGACTTACACTCAGCAGGTTGTGTTTCAATCCTTCGACAAATAGCACATCATTGGATTTTAGATTTTTTGTTTCAACCGGTGCCTTTCCAACTCCCTTGATTTTCAGAGAACAATTATTTCCAACCACCACAGTTCCTCCTTCATGACTTTCTATGTTGTTTAGAATTTTTATATCACCAGTAATGTGTGATGAGCATCCACTATCAAGAATCCATGACTTGGTTCTGCTGCTGGCTTTTGGAGCAACTTCAGCAAAGCATGTGATTTCTTTATTGGTTTCCTGAATGCCTTTCCCTTTCATGTCTTTGACTTTTTGTTCGGGAAGAGTAGTCATACATTTATCAGCTCTATGACCTTGTTGGTCACATTTTCCACAAGCTTCACTTAGGCAGTCAAATGTGTTCTGAATTGGAGGTTTTGATACTTTCTGCACAACACTCTGGGTTTCAGGATGTCTCCCCCTTGACTCATGCCTCATTCTTGGAAGAGACATGTTATACCAGCATGAATAGGCCTTATGACCAAACACACCACAACACCAGCAGTAGCCTCTAAACATTGACCTTTTCCGCTGATAAGAGTCATGTTGTAATTTCCCGTCCAAGATTTGAGTAGTCCTTCCTGAGGATTCCCTTTCTTCCACTGAAGATGATTTTGAACAGGTTTGTTTATGACATGTTTGTCTCAATTTTATCTTTGAACCTGCATAGTTAGAAATAACAGATGTAAATTGAGATTTACTGAGTGGTGAGTCGACCTGCCTCTGAGCACCAGTGTGAGATGATTCTGCCTTGACCTCAACAGCTTTGTTAAAGTCTTCTCTCATCTTTTTCAAGTTATTTTGTGCTTCAACCCACTTGGACTGTGTTACTGATTGTTCTTCTTCTTTGAGGTGAAGTTTCTCCTCAAGATCTTTTGCTATCTTATCCAGCTCAGCTATCTTCAGTTTGTGTCTCTTGATTTCATCAATGTACATTGTCTCTTTCTTCATACATTCTTCCAACTCCTCAGTCATCCTTTTGGTTTCCTTTTGTAACAATCTCTTCTCTTTCTTGAGTTTAGTGTTCTGTTCAAGGCAAGCCACTAGTTCATCTTTCAACATGTGTTCGAGCTCTGTTCGTTCATTTTCATCATCTTCACTGCTGCATGTGTCAAACCCTTTTTCCACATGAGCCATAAAATTCATTTCTTCTTCTGATTGACTGGCTGAAGTGAAGTCTGATTCTTCCTCTCTGCTAACATAGCTTCTTCTTTCACCTAGAACAAACCTTTTCATTCTTGCACCATATCTGTTTCTTTCTCTGGGGTATCTACTCCATTTCTTATTTTGTGACTTATCTTCTTCAACTTCCGGAGCACTAGATCTTTTCTCGGGACAGTTAGCAGCAAAGTGTCCGATGTTATTGCAATTGAAACACCTCGATGGTAATTTCCCTTTTCCCTTGAATTTAGTTTTTCCAAACCATTTAGATAAAATAGAAATAACCTTGTTGAGATCTTCATCCTTTTCTTCATTGTCCGACTCATTTGATCCTAAGACTTCGTCATCTCTTATCTTGAGTTGTCTCATGGCCTCGAAAGCCATCTCATCCTTGATCTTCTTTTTGAACACTGGAATCTTCCTCATTTCATATGTAATGAGAATGTTGTGAAGTTCATCAAGAGAGAGATCATCTCTGTCTTCTAGTGTGGAGACTTTGGGATCAAACCTGTCAGGAAAGTTTCTCATTAGTTTTTTAACAATAGTTGAGTCCTCCAACTTTTCTCCAAAGCCTCGAATGTTACTGACAATTTCATTGACTCTTGTAAAATAATCGTCAATACTTTCTTCTTCTCCCATCTTAATATCTTCAAACCGACTTCTCCAAATTTGTAATTTAGCTTCCTTGACTTTCATGTTGCCTTCATAACTACTCTCCAATTTGTCCCAAATTTCTTTGGCATTCTTGAGTCCCATGACTTTTGTGTAAACCTTTTCTGAGAGAGACATAAGAATGGAATTTTGAGCTTTACCATCAACTTCCATATTTCTTTTCTCAGCGGGTGACATAGCAGCTTCATCAGCATGAGGAGGGAATCCAAATAAGGCTGCATTTCTAACTTCAAGGCCGAGAGATAGAAGGTAGGGTAACATTCGATTCTTCCAGCTGTGGTAATTCTTTCCATCGAATGTAGGAACACCCCTACTATTAACAGAATTCAGATTGTCCATCTTCTCAGAAGTAGATCCTTACAGAGGGAACCTCGCTCTGATACCACTTGAAATGCCTGGATCGGTTGTGATCACTGAGAGGGGAGGGGTGAATCAGTGATAACTTTTTCTTTTTATGAATTGTTCCCTTTGGATTATCAATTCAACCTCTGCAGCTGGTTAAAGCCTAGATCTACTCTTTTAGTGGTGCAGTAATAATGAGAGCACAGGACACAGAGATTTACAAGGTTCGGTACAAAGACCTACTCCTTGCCGTGTTGGTTACACCCCCCAACACGGATTCTTCACTATGCCAAAAGATGATTACACAGTAATTGGTTATACCCCCAAATTTAAAGTTGGTTAAACCCCCCAACTCCACAGCATCATCTTCATCATGGCTCCACTTCACTTCATCAAAGGTGTTGTTCAAAACATCAAGTAGCTTCAACAGTCTTCAAAAGATCTCGTTGGTCTTGCTCACCAAAAAACCAATAACTTAGAATGATCAGTTCTTTTGCATTCACACACTTAAGTGTGTACTCCTATTCTTCTCAAAGTTGGTCTTCATCACTTGTGCACACATACACAACTCATTTTGAATGTACTCAAATGGGTACAAGCCGAACCTCGGCCTCTTCCTTTCTATGCACAGTCACAAGCCTCGGGCTCTTCACTTCACACACACTCAATGTGTGTTCTTCACTTTGGCACAACCAAGGTATGGCCTCGGTCTTCTTCCTCTTCTTGCACACTCACGGCTAGGGTGTATGTCTTTCACCTGATGTGGCTTTCCTCCTCACATAGCACACAACCCGTAGGTATGTAATGCACTTCATCTTCATGTTGCACTAAGCACACACACTGGATATGGTATTCTCTTTACTATGCACACAAGGGAGGCACGCTAGGTGCGGCCACTATTCTTCACAGAGGCAAGCAGCATTCTATTCTTCACTACTGCCGTGAAAGGTGCCAAGCCGCAAGGGCCGCGCAAGCCTCAACCAACCTTGAGCGCGCAAAAAGATGCGGCTCGGGTTGAGAAAGCCTCAAGAGTGCAAGAGCACCTTGGGTGCGCAAGCTTCTCCTGCCGCGCAAGTATGCGGGTAGGGAGAGCTCTTCCTGTCGCGCAAGTGATGCGCGCAGGGGACCTTCGGGCCTCGGGTGGCACTGGGACTTCAGCCGCGCAAGTGCGCGCGATGGCTCTTTCTTCGCGAGGCAGAAGGCTCTGGCGGATCACAAAATTTTTCAGCAATACTTCAGCGCATCAGCAAGCATAAACGAGAGCCTCGGCCTCTCTTTTTATAGGCAGAGGGATGCCTCGGATCATCCGCGTGGTTATAAATTCAAATCCCCGAAGTTTTCATTTCTTTAAAGATTTTTTCAAATCTCGTTTCTTCATCTGTTTCACGCGGGATCTTTCATTTTTATTCCTCCTCCACGTTCATGCTTCACCGAACGTGTGCATGGCTCTCTTAAGTCGATCCATGCACAACTATAATCCTCGAGGCCTTCAGCAGCTTCGCATGCCTCGGCCAAACTCCAATTTCCCATACATCGTGTGCATTCTCCTTTTTTATGCATGGAAATGTTCAGTAGGATCATACGAGCACGAAGGTGCCTTCGGCTTCGAAAGAGACAGCCGGGAACTCGAAATCCGATGCTTGGAGGGCTCTGGTTTAGGCGGCGGCTCGCGGGAAGGCTTCGTTCGAGATCGAGGGGGGAGACAAGCTATTCGCCGTTGGATCAGGCGATCAATTATCCTCGGACGGCCTGGATCAGATCGCCTCGCCGCGGATGGATCGTGCGGCGCAGATCAAGCGCGAGATCGCTCGGACGGCTGGGATTCGCTCCCGGTGAATATTGCGCGTCCCACATCGAAGTCTCTCGCGGAATTTCCACGGTATATCAAATAAGCGCTGCGGCCATATGCTCAATTGAACTTCCTCCTCCACAGTGCCGCCCCGCACCGTGTTCTCCCTGCGGGCGCGCTCTGCGCCCACTCTCTGCTCCTGCGGGCGCGCTCTTAGCGCCCACTATGCATCCTCCGGGCGCGCTCTAGCGCCCATGCTGCGCAGGCCTGATCCCCTGCGTGGCCCGGCGCTTACACACGGCCCCCTACCTCTCGGGCTGGCCACAAGGGATCCCCCCTTGGGCGTGGCGCCTTAGGCCCACATGTGCCTTGGGGGTCGAACCCTTAAGGCTGGCCCTTGGTGGCTAATTTTTTGCAAGTATAGAACAAGTCCTTTGTTTAAAAAACAAAGTGACCAAGTTCAAATGCCAAGTGCCAAATGCCTCCTCCTCTATTCTTCTTATCTTCTCTTCTTCATCTTAAGAATTCCTCCATTTCTTCTCCTCACATGATCTTCACTTAGGATATGGAATTCAAAAGGTTCATCTTCATCAATCGAACTCCTGAATCACTTATAATCTTCAATGTTCTTTATTGATCTAATCAGAGATCAATTGGATCATCTTCATGTTCACATGCTCTAAGTGATAGTGCATGGACTTCATTAATGCACATCATCCACTTAGTAGTTGTGGATGGAACTCCTTTCAACTCCTCATGCATTGTCACTACAATGCATGGTCTTCTAATCATGTTGTGACTTTGTATCTAGTTGATACAAGTTCTATGAACTTAAAGATCAGCTCAGCAATCGTCAGATTTAATGCTTCTGTAATCATCAATCTTCAAGATGTACTTCATCATATGGAACACTATGACAAGTTATTGACAACAAATGCAATTACTTTACTTGGGCACAACAATAAATATCTTTTATTATGTTGAAACAATAACCAATATCCATATCCTCTTTTATCAGATTGAAAACGAAATTGTTGATCATATGAATAGAGGACTACATATTTTATTTATTATGTTGAAACATTATCCTTTATCCATATCCTCTTCTATCATTTTGAAAACAAAATTTTTGATCATATGAATAGAGGACTACAACATTTTAGTTGATGTCTACATTTTACATCATGAACACCCACTCATGGAATAAATGAGGTATTTAAATTTTATATATAATATTTAAGATATTGTAATACCTAATTATATATAATATCACATCAACTAATATACCTACCAATTAGTTGGAAAATAATTGTGTTTTCGGTGTGTACGATGTACTACCACATGAAAAACCAATTTCATGTGTTTTTCAATTATGTTTTACAGATAAATTAATAATGAGATATTAAATAAATATATATGAGATTTTTAGCATAATAATACTTCTATATATTTGATTTAATATATTACTTCCATCTTTTTTTCATTTGCTATATGCTGACGTCATTTATGTGTACGGTGTTGTACAACATCACAAATTAATGAAATCCCTTTTTCAATAACACTTTGAATAGATGGGAATACCAGAAAAGTTAAGGAATATGTGTAATATATATGAAATAAAAAAATTTCTTGTTAATATTTTATATTACATTATTTTATTTTACACTGGAATGAATGCTAATGTGTGCATATGGCCTAGAGTCTATGTGAATGGGGTAATTAATTTTCAATCTATAACATTAATGGGTAATTATTAACAAATGAAAAATAAATATATATTATAAAAATATTAATTTAATAATATATATAGATAATGGAACTAATAAAAATTTTAATATAATAGATACCTAACCGTAACATACCTAAAAAAGAAATAGTTACGAACTAAAAGGTGATATTTATAATGAATTATGAATAAACATGTAATAAAAGGTAAGAAATAAAAAATACATTGTATGATAAGAATAAGTATGATTATGTAAAATATGTGTATTGTATATACATATATATATTTATACATTGGGGTTGAATATGTACGATTAATGACTGTACTTAAGGTAAGAGATGTTTAGTATCTCCTTCATTTTGGGGAGGCATATGCTATCATAACCAATACATTTTTTAGCGTGGTGGGTATAATTATTCTTATAAATTAGTTATAAAAAATCTAAATATTTAAATGAAATTTATTTTAAATTATATTTTACAAGTAAATGTTTATTTCAATTCAATGTTTTACCATAGAAGAAATAATTTTTTTCCATATTTCTTTACATAAGACATACTTTTTCTTATTCCTATGTCATATTTTTGTGATGTGTATATTCATACCCAATAATATTTTATATAATTAATATAAATATTTCCCAGATAACTACAATTTATGTTGATGTTGTTATTAAATGGCAGTTCCCATTTTTATTTTATGAAATTGGCAATTTTTTAAAGATATAATATCATTGTTTATCTGTTTTGATTATGATTATTATATTCATGATGAAATAATTTGATATATTTCTCATGAACATAATTAAATTATTTATCTAATGGTTCTTTAATTACAATTAATCTTAAATTTATTTTTATCTATTAATTTACTCATGAATCTATGAGGATATTCTGAAATTAAATAATCATTATTTTTTTCTCAGTCAATGTCCATATTGTCATATAAGAATTTTTTTCTAAAAATAATGTAAGGATATATTTATTACTAAAAAATTAATTTTATATATTTATTTTCATACTTGATTGAATTTTATAAAAACTATAGGGAAACATCATGTTTTTTTCAATAATATAACATTTGGCTTGACTGTAATCATTATTTTCATGTGCCAAAAACAATCCAAATTTCACTTGGTCGTTACAACTATATGGTTTAAGGATTCAATTATATTTTTTGTTTTTTATTTCATATGAAATGGTTTTCCCAATTATGTTATGAAGTAATAGTTTGAAAAAGGTATTTTAAAATAAATGTAATTATTTATAAAAATTTTTCAAGATAACTATTAAAATCATTTCCCCTATTGGATTACATCCATTTATGAAACATGATACTGATATGGGATATTATCAAAAAAAACATTATTTTACATTCATATGATTTATGTTTAGAATAAATATATTATTTCGGATAATTATTCCACCTATATAATTTATAATATGATGAAATGTTTATGAAATACTTTTTTATCATGGGATTTCATATGAAAAATATTTTATGATCTTGTGGAGCATATATGTATAGATTCTATATTTGGATAGAAGTTATGTTATGATCCATGATAGTGGTCATGTTATAAATAATGGTGATTGTAATTTTATAAACAAGGATGATTGCTATGATTTTAATAATGACATCAATCAAGTTATAACCAAGGACCTTTTGGACACATATATTCCCCCAAATAATTGGGAAAGTGTTGAGAACTAATGATATAAATAAAAAAATAATATGGAGTAAATAATGTTCAATAATGGACTTTGTTCATTAATATTATCATGGGTGTGATAGACATATACTATAATATACTATGGATTTCACTCAATCAAATATTATAGTCTTGGGACTAATCATTAAATACTAATAAGAATTGATATGTGAAAAAATACATTATGATACAATTAGAAAAGAGTGTTGACTACAAATGTGATGATATTTATTCATATTGTAATTCTATATTTCTCTGTCTTATTCTAATGTTATACTTCTATTGATTATTTTCATTAAATCCTATATGATTAATTCTTTCTAAACTATCGCAATTTATTCAATGACCCAATATTATTATATATAATTTATAGGGTACAATTTACAAATTCTAACATCAAATTCTCAATGAATTATGCACATGTCATTCTTATTGTGTCATTGACATTTAATGAACCATTTTTTTTCAAATCAATCAATACCTTTTTATAATAATTTCATATTGTATTATCGTATAAAATCACATTCGGAAACATTATTCCATGTCTTTATTCAATGATATACTAAATTATATGTGTCCTTTAATCATATGTTTTTCATTTATGGGATTTATATTTTTAAAAAGTGACATGTATAGTTGCGATCAGTAATCTTTTCGAAGTCTGATATGAAAAACATAATTTTTATAGAATAGTAACATAGCTTTATGAATAGTTATGTTACCCTTATGAATAACAATATGACCATTTTGAATAGTAAATGTTCTATGTTAATAGGAACCTTAAAATGATAGTATAAATAAATATTTTCCATCCTATAATTGAAAATATAAGATTATAATATTAAAATGTTGGTATTTTAGTATGTCATGAATATTTAATGATTAATTTACTAATAATAATAATTTAATTTTATAACATATATTGATAATCTATTTTTTGATTCCCTATGATAATATGGTAATTTTATGAGGCATCAATTGAATTTTCAAAGTGTTAGAAAACAGGTTTTATTTTAAAATTTTTTATTTTTAAAGTATATTATGGTTTTAATTAAAATTTAAAATAATCATATTTAGAATATAATTTTCATTAAATAGGATCCATATTTAGATTCTAAACTTCTAAAAATTGATATGGATATTTTTTTGGTTTTTTTATTCATGAATTGTTTATTAATATTGTGATTCAATAATTTACGAAATATGAATCAAAAATAAATTTATGCATCATGCTTTTTGCAAGACTATTGTAAATGGAGACATGATAAAACATAGATTCTGTATACACTGTATTTATTCAAATATTCATCACTACTAATTATCTTGAGGGAAATTAATAAACTAATGTATTATATACTAAGAAAATCCATCTCCCCTACACTATAAATACCACCCCTGAAAACCTCATTTCCTCACACCTCTCAAGAATCAATGATTTTCCAAATTCAGTCAAAACATCATCCCTATCTGTAACCCCATGCAAAGAATCTATTTGTCACATCTTAAGAACAGGACTTGGTTCCTTGAGGTGGATCTCAAGAGGAGAATTCGAGAGGTAATTTTTCACCCTTTTCTTCAAATTCCTTTCAAATTCCATTTTTTTCTTCGCATATCAACAATTATTGTTAAACAAATATTAGGATAATTATATAAGAATTTATGTTATGTTAATATATCATTTTATAGTTATATTAGTCATTATACTCTGCCTTCTCTCTCTATCTTATTATTTATAAAAATAAAATCATCGCACGTGAAGTGTTACTTTACCTGCATCGTGTGCAATGCACTTCCATTTTTCGTCAAATCCCTCAAGGATATCAAGAAAACCTATATGTGGTTCACTTGTAACAATATTTTTTTTAAAACCCATTAATGTTCTGGTTTACATGTTTTATACATAATTGTATATGATAAAACAAAACAAGTTTGTTGTGATAAAAAACTAGACAAATTTACCCAAAATGATAAAAATTAAAAATTAAATAATGATCCATCCTCATGGAATATAACCAAACTAATTATAATATCATTTAAAATTTGGTATGATTATTAATAATTTAATATATAAATTCTTGATGTTTATCCATGTCTTACACGAATTTCTATTCGTGTGTATAGCTGGAACATTCATGAAAATATTAAAAAAGTATACTCTCGAACAATGAATTAAAACTATATAACTTGTACAAAGGCCCATAAAAGAACTTTAGAAAACTATATTGAGGAAATTTCATGTATAAAAGGTTCAATAGGGGTTAATTAATTAATCTAATGTGATCATACATTCCATTAATGTGAAAAATAATTTAGATACAAGTTAATGTGAAATCATGAACCCAACCATCTATCATTGTTTTTCTATATTTCACAAATGTTTTAGTATTGTGACAAAATAAAAATGAATTATCAATAATTATCATACCTTTTATAGGAAATACAATTTTTCTATAGTAGTTTTTGAAAAAAACCTTGTTTTCCAAATGAACTATCCTTTAAAAACACACCTTTTACTCCTCTATATTGTTTTCTTCACTCAAGGATGATGATTCCTATATCATGTTTTCTCTTCTAACATTCATTTGTGAAACAATTTTTTTTAAATGTATGATTATGAAATGAAAATAATTCCATTACATTGGTTATTTTATGACCAGTATTGATATATGTTCTATGTCGAATGAATGATAATGTAAATATTATGATGTGACAGGTGAACACAAAATTATAAAGTGTTCCATTTCATTGTGTAATGTAAAGAACAACGTGAGTAATGTGAAATATGTATAAAAATGATTTAATATTTGTTCACCAATATTTTTTAGATAACCACTAAGATATAATAATTCATTTTTATGAATTTCTACATTCCATGCAATTATCTAATGCTTCTCCTCATTAATAGGATGATGATGTAAGTATTACGATAACATCATGAAAATTTTTCACAGGTTTATATCTATCAAATTACTGGGACATTAGCTCACCACTTGATTGATGTATATCCTTAGTTGACAATGTGTAATATGGAATATTGAAAGAACAATAAGCATCCAGAAATGAAATAAATAAATAAATTTTTATGCTTTATGTTGTAAATTATATGTCTTAGTTTTCCAGAGACACTATGCATTTTATCCTATTTTTGTAATGTTTTTTTATTATTTTTATCGATAAAATGATGTTAGATTAATGAATTAAAATAAGGGTCTTTATATTTTGTATTTGAGGCTTGTTTTATTTAATTTTGGAATTAGTATTAGAGAACCTATGTAAAAATCCCATGTATGAGCCTATTTATATATAAGAACACAATATGATTTTCCAAACATATAGATCCAATAAGATTTTATTTTAGTGTTAATTGCCCAAGGAAATAAATTATTTATGTATTAATTGTTTAGTAATGTTTTATCTTAACAATTTCTAATATAGAAAATGGATTGAACTAAGAGAAATCAGGCCAACAACCTGTGTGAGGGACAATGATGTTATTTCATGAATAATACCCCTAATGCTTTAGGAGGCCGGGTTGAAAACATTATGGAGATGATTAACCAACAATCTCAGGTTATGAACAATAAAAAGAATAATGTCGAACATCCTACATCACCTATGAGGCTACAACTAGTTATTGAGTGTTTTATACAGCAGTGACCACCAATGCTTAATGGATCATTAAATTCAATAATTTTGGAATAGTTTGTTAACTAAATGGAATAGATCATTTCAATGCTTCAGTATTCTGAGTTGGAGAAGGTGACTCTGACCGATTATCTTCTAGATAGAGAGGACAACCAATATTGTGATTTTATTAAGAATTCCATTCTGGGAGAAGAAATTGTAGTGATGTTGGGGAAGACATTACATTGATGATTATAACATTTATTTACCATGAAATATCCCAATAATGATGGAGTGAGAAATCGTAGATCTCACACCAATGGTAGGAGAACCCGTTATTACATATGATGAAAAATTCAAGAACCTTCAAGTTAGGATTCATGATTTTTTATCAAAAATGGAAAAATGATTGATTCATTGGTGAATTAAATCCACAACATTGAAAATACATTGTAATTTGAGCCTTTTGGAGTTATGAATATTTTATTTGAAGTGCTATCAATATCGAAATGGTGTATGGAGAATAGTCTCGTGGCTATGGCTATAATAACCAATATATGAAGGTTTATGTTAAAGGATCTAGTATGAATGGTAAAAAAACATCAACCAACCACAAAGAAAAAACTTGGAAATATTTATCATTTTAATTACCTCAATGGGATGGGGAAATTCAATAAGTATACGAGATAAAGACACTAATGATAAGAGTTTTTAATAGACATGAGAAGGAGGTAGAATGTAGTGGTAGAAAAGAGATAACCACACATGGTCCAATGATACAACTATATGTATCAAGAGAATTATTCCATCAATTGCACTAAACATCTAGTCCTCTAGGGTTATCACCTATATCTGACACCAAATCCATAGGAGAAATGGATGGCGTATTCTATCGCTACTGTAGAAGTTGAGATATAAAAAAAAGTTGAACATTATACACTTCATTTCCACTCAATAGTGAAAAATTCAAATATGATTATAGTTTTATACATTCCTTATATATCATGAAATATTTATAGAACTATATATTTGAATCTCCAGAACCTTGAAATATATATTACTATGAAAACATAAGGATGTTCTATCATTTCAACCCATGTGTTGAACTATTCTATTATTTGTGTATGTGGGAAGATTCTTCCAGTGAATAACTTAATAAAACCCAGGATTGAATTCAATGCTATACTAGAGATGGATTTTATCTCCTTATATAGAGAATATATCAACTATTGAGGATAGGAAAGATCATTTCACATTCTGAAGCATCACATTATCCTATTTAAATCCTTGTAAGATATTGAATCTCTATGGAAAATCTGTATACGTTGTTTTTGTCGATTCCCTAAGATGAATCTTTCCTCCATCTAATGGTTTATTCAATGGAATTTATCCAACTAGGGGACATTTCCTTCATGAGGGTATACAATGATGTACTGTCTCAAGAGATACCTGGATACTCCCAGATTGTGGGGTAGAGTTATCCATATAACTCATATGTGGAGCTACCCCTAACTCATAGTGACCCAATAGGTTCGATCTTATCAAACATTAGGAGTTAATGATGCAAATTCATGTTAATTTTGGTAGATGTCTCATAAACACTAGTGCGTCTCCATGGGGTGCATCAATGATCTTTTTGAAGAAAAATGATGGATCAATTCGTATTTCTATCAATTATCAAGAACTCATAAAGATCACCATAATTAAAAAGTATCATATCCCAAGGATTGAAATCTTGTCCAATCAGTTAGAAGGATATCAATGCTTCTCAGTGCTTTATATTCATTATGGATAACATTATCTAAAGCTGAAGAATGATTATATTCAGATGACAACTTTCTATACTAGGTATGGGCGTTATGAGTTTCTATTTTTTCCCTTCAGACCTACTAATTCACCTACAATAATCATTTATTTAATGAATGGAGTCTTTTGACAACTATTCAACATATTTTATTGTAATATTTATCATTGATATTCTAATATACTAAAAGATAAAGGAGGAACATGAAGAGAATCCAAGACTTGTGTTAGGGTCATCGAGAAAGGAGAATTTGTATGTGATGTTCAACTAGTATGACATTTGGATGAATCATTTCACATTATTGGGACATTTTATCCCATGTGAGGGAATTTATGAGGACACTTCAAAATGAAAATTGTGGAATGGTTTAGAACCAATAGTGTTAATTAATTACACATTTATCTTGAATTTGGTGGGAACTATAGATGTTTTGTTAGAATGTTCTATTGATTTCCAAGACCACTAACAAAATTTACTATGAAAGGGGTAAAATATATATAAAAAATGTGAGGAATGATTCATGGAGCTAAAGAGAAAGATAATAACTATACCTATAATCAAATTCCTAATAAGTGGAGATAGTTTGGGGATAAACAGTTATCCTTTAAATAATTTTATCAGTTGTGTAATAATAAAAAATTATAATGTGATAGCTTATGCCTCATAGAATTTTTGTAGGAACATAAATACACTACAGACGATCTAGAGGTAGTATCTATTATTTTTACCCTAAAAATCATGTTTTATTACCTATATGGTGAGAAGTGTGATATATATATAAATTAAAACATCCGACAGTAAATATTCACTGAAATGTTTATCAACTAATGTTGAATAAGATAGTTATGGATAATAAAATACCCCATTTTTTATTAAATATCATCTTGGAGAGAAGAATAATGTAGCTAATTCTCTTAGATGAAACGAACAAACTACTCTATCCATGTTGTGGATTGAGAAAACCCTTTTATCATCGATATGAAAATAATTGATTTGGAAACCAAAATGGAAGGGAATATAGAGTACCCTACAAATAATATTTCCCAAAAATCAATCAAGGATATGATTAAGGAGGCATAAAGGGATGATATAGAGTTTCAAATGAATGTTAATACAGTAATGGAAAGGAGGATATAACAGTTCTGTATCGATGATGAGAGAGTAATTTAGTTTGAAGAAAATCACTATGTCACACCATCAAAAAAAAATAAGAAGGAGATATTGGACAATGAAAATGGATCAAAATTCCCTATACGTACTCATAGTTCTAATATGTACTGTGATATACAAGAACACATTCGGTGGGAATAAATGATGAAGGAGACTATTGGGAATATCCCAATGTTCTTGATATGTCATCAATATAAAGAAGAGTGAAAAACTTTTAAAGGGATTATGCAACCATTTCCAACAACCAGGTGGAAATTGGAGAATGTCATTATGGGAATTGTCAGAGGTATCCTGAAGACATCCAATGAAAATAATGTGACATGGATTGTGGTGGACCGACTCACTAATATTTTCTACATTATTTCTATTTCAGAAGATATATCTCCGGAAAAACATGCAATGATATTAGTGAAAAATGTTGTGAGACTGCATAGATTCCACTCTTGATCGTCTCTGATAGTGATTCATGGTTTCCATATTAATTTTTTAGGATTCATGAATATGCCTTATTCACTGATATAAATTTGTGCATAGTCTATCACCAGCGAATTGATGTCCAATCTAAAAATAATAATTATATAATCAATGATATTCTAAAGACCTTCTCTTTAGAATTCAATGGTTGATAGGATCAATAACTCTAAGAGGTTGAGTTATCATAAAATAATATGTTCCACTCGATTATCCAGATAGATCCATATTAATCCCTATGTGGAAAGAATCATAGAACCCCAACCTGTTGGGAAGATGTTGGAGGGGGAATATTACTTGGACCAGATCTTGGGCAATAGATGATAGAGATGGTTCAAGTCATCCGAAAACATATCAATGCTACTAATATTCTGAAAAAGATCTTTGGTGGAAACTTTTAAAGGGACTAGGATTTTGGAATTGGAGATAAATTCTTCCTTTGAATTTCAAAATGGAAGTGAGTCATGATGTTTGGAATGAAAGGGATGCTAAGCTCTTGGATCACTAGCCCTATGGAGGTCATTGACACTATATGATGCATTGAATAACAGATTGAACACCCACTAAATATGGATCATGTTTATGATGTCTCTCACATATAAATCATAAGGAAGTACTTACCATATCCCTCACATATACTCATCTCATAGAAGGTACAACTGGAAGATGATCTCTATTTTGAGGAGCATACAATAATGATTATTGAAAGAATTTATAAGGTTATATGAAATAAGAATGATCACCATGTCAAAGTATTTTTGAGGAACCATAAGTATATGGAAGAAACATGGGATCCTGATGATTTGATGAAGGGGAAGTACCATCACCTTTATGTGTAAAACAGTATTTAGAGGGACAAATTTCTAATGGGGGGTAGAATGCAATGACCCAAACATTTATTAATGCACTTTTCCCTTATTTTAGTTATTTACTAAAGTATAATTAAATAAAATCACATTACAAAACACAATTCCATGTCATGCCTATATCAACAACTAAATTTTATGTGGCCCTTAAACAAACTTTTTTATATTCTGTTATTTGAATTTTGAAAATCTGACATACAGGGCTGTGATCAGTATGATGTTTTGAGTCTGATAGAACAAATATAATTTTTGGTGAATAGTAAACATACCCTTATGAATAGTACTATTATCTTTATGAATAGTAATATGATCTTAATTAATTGTCTATTGTTTATTTTAGTAGGTACCTAGTAAATGGTAGCATAAATAAAATGTATCTATCCTATAAGAGACAGTATTATATAATTATATTATAGTTTTAGTATTTTAGAATGTATTTAATATTTAATTATTGATTTAATAATTGTAAATAAAATATAATTTTATAAATTTTATTTATAAAATATTACTTTTTTTGATTAAATCATAATTTTATGAGACCTTAAATAATTTATCAAAGTGTTACAAAAGAAATTTTATTTTTTATATTTTTATTTTTCAAGTCAATTAATATTTTAATTAAAAATTATATTATTCAAATATATTAAGTTATTTTCATAATATGGAGTTCATTTTTGAAATTTAATTGTCGAACAATCGTTAGGGTGAATTTTAAAGATTTTCTAGAAATACTCAAATTTTTGTGATTATCGAAACATGATTGTTTATAAAATACGATAAATAAATGATTTTTTGCATCATTCTTGAGTCATGGATGATGAAAAGGTCCATTTGATCAAAATGAAATTCCCTCTTTGGTATATGATGTCATTTTATCACCAATATTTCTTGTCATGAATGAAATTAATAAACTAATGAATTAACTATTTTGAAAACCCCTCTCCAATCTAATATAAAGACCGCTCATCATAACCTCATTCCCTCACACATCTCAAGCTTCAATACAGGTCATCATTCCACTAAAATTTCTTCTATATCACCTCTCACACATGCAGGATATATTGGTCTCATCCAAACACCATTCTTAGGATCCTTTCAGAGGATCGCAAGAGGATGATTGAAGAGGTAATTTCTATATATATTTTCTTTCAAATTCCATTCAAATTTTATTTTTTTCTACTCTTATCCTAAACTTATATTATCCAAATGTCATGATAAATCTAGTATGATTGATATAATGTTATCATATCATTTTAACCTATGACTATTAGTTATACCCAACCCTCTCTCTCTTTGTTTATAAAATGTAATTATCACCATTTATGTGTTAATTTACTTATATCATGGGAAATGATCATCCATTTTCCATAACCTCAAACAAGTGTTTAAATAAAACTATTAAATCAATGAAAAATGTATTAATATTAATTTTTTACCCCTTTAATTTTCTGAGACATGTATTAATAATAAACGATAAACAAAACATGTTCATCGTGACACAAAACAAATGTCTAAATTAACCCAAAATGATCACCGTTAAAATTTAACTAATGTTTCATCCTTAGGTTTTATAAAAAATCATTATATGATCATGTGAACTTCTAAACGATAATCAAATTCATGTAATATTAATTCTGAATGTTTCTTCACATTCTACACATACATCCATTCACATGTACAGGTGAACGTTTCACGAAAACTACTAAAAATTGCACACCCAAACAATGAATCTAAACTCTATAACTCATTTAAGGACCATAAAAGAACATGATAAAACCATAATTAATTGTAATAATTTATATAATAATTTTGAGTTGTATATTAATGAATCTAAATTGATTATAATGTACATTAATGTGAATAAATATTTCGGATACAATGTAAGGTAAAATCATTTACCCTACCATCTTTCTAAGGATTTTTTCTCCTTCAATCCATTTTCAGTATGGTTATTCCATAAAAATAATTTATTCGAAATTATGTTAACATTTATGTGATATACATGTTTACTACTAGAGTTTATGATAGACACATTTTAAAAAAAAGAATTATTCTTTTAAAAACACACCTTTTACTCCTCAATATTGTTTCCTTCACTCGAGGTTGATGATTCAGATATCAAGTTTTTTATTCACTATATCATTTTTTAACCCATTGTTTATAAATATATGATTATGAAATGAATCTCATTAATTTATATGGTTTTTTATATGATTATTATTGATATTTTTTATATGGGGGATGCATGATATTGTAAAAGTTCTAATGTGATGTGTGCACCCTGAATTACATAGAGCACTATAAATGATATGATGAGATGGGTGAGATCAGAATTTTAATGAATTTCCATGAACTGGGTAATTTTAATAACCTCATGAGTATAGTGACTTATTCATGAACATGAATTTATTTTGGTCCAAAAATTTGTGTTTTATATTATCACTAAGATATGTTGTTTCGTTTTTATGTATTTACACCTTACTTATTGTTGTCTAATGCTTCTTCTTAGGATTATGATTATGATGTTATGATTATGATCACCTCATATAACATTTTTTATGTTATTATATATCTTCTTACTGCGCTTTTATCTCACACCCTTGTTTTATTTATATACTCAGTTTACTACATGTACTAACGAGTCTATAATGGCCAATAATAAGATAGTGATGAAGGAATAAGATAAATGTTTTTGATTTATTTTGTAAATGTTACATCCAATTTTAACCAAGTCACAAATACTTTTTATCCTATTTCTATAATATTCATTAATGTTTAAAAATAATATTATGTAAATGTATTGTATAAAAACAATGATCGTTATTCGATATCTCTTCTTTTTACAATTAATTATCATATGAGATCTACCATTCTGATTTTAAACATATTTAGGCTACATTAATGGGAATTATGAATGAGATACGTAAAAATAAAGTTATTTATGAGGATGTAAGTTGGATACAACTATTAATTGTTATGAACCATTGGTTTATAATTCCAATTTTTTAATTAAAATAAACCAAAGAGATTTTGGAATGGATCGTAATATTAATTAATGAATATTCATTTATTGATATATAAAATTTATTAATGAGTTGCATGTATCTTTAGATTAAGGTAATTAAATGGTTTTATTATATAATCAACATCATAGTGGCAGATGTCATTATTGTGTTGTGATGGTGATAACCCAAAATTTAAAAATTTCAATGGGTGTTTTATTAATCATGTTACAAATATAAAGTAGAAAATATGGAAATTCCAAAATGGTTATACATTGAATGCCACAGTTAGTGGGGATAATTAAAGGATAGATAATTTAATATGAGTGTCTCTGAGATATAAATCATTATGGAAAAATATTAATGATTGATTTAGAAATATACTATTTTGTGGATAATCGATCCATGTAGTAAAATCGTTTACTATATCACTGTTCAAAAATACCTGAAAGCACAATATTATTTGAAATATATAACAAGCACATTCATGTTTTATAGAAATTTATGGAATTTAAATTATGATAATCACGAGGATCTGAATAATTATTAATATATGGGTTTACAAAATTTGATATGATATGTCTAAATGCCTATTATAAATCACTATACAGTAAATGTAATATAAATTGACTTAAAATGTGTGATAATATGAATTTTTTAAATATATGTTATATAACTATTTAGTGGGATATTGATTTTTTTGAATAAGGTAAGTCGAAAATGTCTACAGTTTAAAATAATGAGATAACATAATACAAAAAATAAATTATATTCTATTATTAAAAAATAAAAATAATATTGAATCCTAAAAATATGTATTATCGAATAACCATGGAAGAGGGTATATAATGAGAGATAAGATTGATAAAAACGGTGTATATGGCCTTCATTATATTACAACTAAAAAATCATCACATTATAGAAGAAATTTTTTTTTGATAGAGATAAGGGATATGTGAGTAAATTCTTTTAAGAGTTATGGATAATCAAACAATTAACATGGACACATGTAATCCAACTATAATAATATAGTAAGAATGTTTAAGATTTTCTCAAGATTATATAGTACGTGAATACAAGAACTAAGAAAGGGATGGTGGATGGTATAACTACTTATGTTGTATTAAAAAATATAGTTAGAGTAGAGCTCATATGAAATTCTCAAAAACATTTGGCATCATATGTTATAAATCTACTGAAAAGTGAAAAGTCTTATTTGGATATAACATAAATATTAGAGATTAATTATAAAGAATACATTGGGAATAATTTATTTTTTTCACTTTATTATATTAATTCTCAAATGATTATCTATTGAAATTTTTTGGATAATTTCCATTTAATATTTTAGTAGATTACATAATTTTCTAATCAATGTATTCACTGCGGATAAAATCTCTTTCATAATAGAACCATAACCTTGAATGGATTGTGATGTCATTTTTTAACCTTCAATATCAATTTTTCCTTGTGTTTTTTATTATATATACATCTGTGAGGATATGATATAATTAGAAAATTTCTGGAAAATTTATTTGGTTATGATAGTGCAATTTTGTTGGTATATTAATGAAAATTAACTGGAACACTTATTCAACCCTCTCTAAATAATCTCATAGTACCTTATGAGAAAAAAACTATATCCAATAATCCTTATAATTATTTAATATAAAAAATACATATTGAAAATAACATCTCATACTCTACTATCTGAATCAATTTTGAGGAAAATATATAAACATTTTGTTAAAATTAGTATAATAACCATTCCATCACTAAATATAGTATTATTTCAGAATACAGATCAATACCTATAAGAAAAAATATATATTATCTAGAAATTATTAAAACCAATCATATGGAATATTTAATTTCATATTTATGTTCCTCTATTATACCAATAATTACTTCCATCGATACAAGAATTAAAACCTAATTTTAGCCTCTTAATTTTCTATATTTATTCTTTAAATTACATTAATGAGTTGTTGTGTTGGAAAATATTATCTAAATTATTCAATTATACATGTATAATAATTCATTTTAAGGGATTAAACTATTCAATGATGTCAATTTGAAACAAAATATACATTAACTTTATTGTACTATATTTATAAAATAATAACGGATTAAAAGATTATCTTATTTAATATACATATAATACCAATATTTGTGAAATTGTCAACCATTACAATGAGGTAACCATTTGATTTATATAAAAAATAGATTTCAAGGATCTATATTTAAATGATCATTTTTATTATTTGAATTTATTAAATTGGATGTAATAAGAGGGGTTTTAATGAAATTACAATGAAAAAAGTGGCCTATGGATGAACATTTTTGTTACTAGAAATCACATATAGTAGTAGTTATCCCTTAGGTCATGAAATTTATTACAATTGAATGTCTTTAGTAATGAACTAAATTTAAATTATGATGCTTTATAATCCTATACATGGAAATTTAAAATTGATACCTTTATATTTCTTACACAATGTCGGATTTTTTAGGGTGAATTTCATGATACAGAAGGCCACAACATTTCATAGATTTCCCCACCACCCCATAGTGGGTATCTATATTCTACAATTTTTCAGGTTCACTTTTAAAAAATATACAATAGATTATTAATATATTAGTTTATAAATTATAGTGAAATGTTGATATCAGAGGAAAATGGCCATCCCACAACTCCTAACTCAATATTGAAACAATGTCTCCCCTCATTCCAGTACACATTGTAAAAATATTGATACAGCCACCCAAAATCCCATATATCTATTCCCGATCACATTATTCTAGATACAGACTCCGAAAAAGAAACAAAAAATAATATCAAATTCTCATGAGTTAGGATTTATCGTAGATCCAATTAAATATAAATCTATAAAATTTTGTTATAATGTGGAAATTGAAACTCATATTTTGTATATATAAATGAAGTATGATAACTAATCTAGAATGTGATGTTTTTCTGTGGAATTTATCCCGAACCAGAGAAATATATGTGGGAAAATATTTCAAACCTATTAAATTTGAATCATATTTTTTTAGTATACCACTAATTTGAATAATATGTTATATTGATTTACACTAAAATATTTTTAATATTTATATATTTATTTTGAGGTTTCCATGATATGTTTATCCATGAAAAATTATTAAAAAATAGAACTCTGACAACTTGGTCCCAGTAAAAGCACATCAACGCCGCCCTAACATTGCCGCCGGGTTCTCACCCACCAGGTACCACTAGTTTCCCCGCAGATACGTGGTTCCCACCCTGGGGTCCACCCACATGCTTGAGTGGGTCATATTTCTAATGAATGTACGCACAGGTCAACACATGTCCTTTATTATGTGTTTTTCCTCACTCACTCAAACCTATGTAAACTTCTCAGATGGTCACCCATCCTGATCACTACTTCATGCCATGCACACTTAACTGTCGATTTCTAATCAAGTGGAATCCCAAAAAAAAATTCACCTTGTTCACATGAGCCATATAATTTAGTCATTTAACCCTTTATAATTTTGGGGTGTTACAATCACCCCCCATAGATCATAACATCCTCATTGTGGGCCCTACATATCACCTCAGGCAGTGCACTGCACTTAAGGCTGGGTACCACCTCTAATACCAAATGTGACAACTGGGTCCCAGTGATAGCACAACCACCCAGCGTTAACATGGCCGTCGGGTTCTGGCCCACAAGGTACCACCAATTTCCCTGCAGACACGTGGTCCCCACCCTGGGTCAACCCACATGCCAGAACTATTCATTTGACTAATTGAAGTCCCCACTAACCAATACATTTATTTTCGAGTGTGCTTTGTCCTCACTCACACACACCTTGGGAAACATCCCAGAATGTCACCCATCCTGATCAATACATCAAGCCAAGCACGCTTAATTGTGGAGTTCTAATCAGGTAGGCTCTCAAAAAAAGGTGCACCTTGTTTTCATGAGTCATATCAATTTTTAATTTAAAACTTTATCATTTTGGGGTGATACAAGAGCCTATTAATATTATGTTATCAAATTAAATACATTATTAAAACACTATAAATCAAGGTCAGCAAACCATGGAATGATCATTTCTTGTGGGATTACCAATTAATTGAGAAATATTAACACATAGTATTTTCCAAATATATTTAATCTCACCATATATTCTCATGTATTCCATATACACATGCACATGATTTTATGATTTAGTTAGTTATAATATTCAATTTAAAAATTTTATATATTTTTACCATATTTTCATGTTTCATATTAATTTAATCTTAACATGATTTAACAATGAAATCCAAATGTTGAAAATACTCATACATATCCTAATACATCACATTCATAATGTTTATAAACCCACTTATATAAAATTCATAGATTCATATTAAATCAGTAATCCTTATAAGATTATGATTAGAATGAAATATTTCCAAACACCTATTATCCATAAAAAGGAATTATTCTCCTAGATAGTGATATGTTTTACAAAAAATTACTTTAAACATTGTTTCATTTATTCAATAATCATATAAAATCCTTTTTAATTTTGATAGGTACTATGAAAAAAATTGGTCAACCATTAAATTAATTTTTATAACATTATTCAACACTCTTTTGTTGTATAGTAACATAAAATCAATTATTATAACTAATATGATTTACTTTAAATGCATTTTGAATAATTTAAAAAATATGATTAAAATTTTAAACTAAAGAATAGAACTACTCATAACAAATTATATAAATTAATGAATAATTTAGGGAATATCAAAAATATTTTAACAATTTCAATATGAAAATATGTGATGCATATTTAGATAAAATAATTAAAAAATTCAATTATTACGATGTTAATATTTTGGTTTTCATTATAGATGATTAATAATTAAAAAAATTAAAAAGTTACTTTTTTTATTTTAAAATGAACTTCGTAATATTATTCTTTTATATTAAATTATACATTGATATATGATATTATACGAAGTATATACACATTATATTCCCACTATAAAGAATAATTAATTACTATACTGTAAATGTTGATATTTAATATTAAAGAAAATTTTTAACATAAATTTTCTGTACACATTTTTAAATGTTTTAAATATTTTTCACAATTATGGATATTGAATATGAATATTTTAAATTAATTATTACTAAAAAAATTATTATTTCAAAAACTAACACCTTTAAATTTTACCTTAATGTGTACTATATATTAATATAATTAATTATACATATATATTCAAAAAATAAATCTCTAAAAAAATTATATGACATGCCACCAAATGAAAAAATATATTTAATACCATGAATCAGTATAATGTATAATTTTTTATGATTCATGAATAATTACAATTTATATATAATATCATTATTATTATTAATAGTAAACATTTTTATGTTAAATAAATATCCCAAATAAGTATTAAAACAATTTTTTAAACATAAAATAAATTAAAGAAATTATCAATTAAATTTATTAATAATTAATTGTCCTTTTCTTAATATTTTATGAGATACCATGAAACCACGACAATTATTCAGTTTATATCTAAATCATGGAATATGATTGGAAACAATACATCTGATATAATCCATATGCATTATCATTATCACTTTGTGATATAATATATCATTTTTTATATCCACTCATGTTCATAGAAATCATAATATATGAATGGAATTGAAATTATCTTTATGATTCAGAACACATTTTTAATAGAACATTAATATATTGTTGATGAACCATAATAAGATATAATTCTCATGTGATATGTAATGATATAAAAAAAATCAAGGGAATTCAATAATATAATTAAACACTGTACAAAATAATATATAGTGAATCCGAGTCATTGATTTCAACGTCTCATATTATATATCATGCTACATTTTAGGTTCTGTGTAATATTTAATGTTATCCAATAGAGCCCAAATTCATTTTAATAATTATAGATGGTTTCATGAATTAAGATGCATGTAATGGATCTACTAGAACTATTGGGTGTGATATAATATCTAATAAAAACCTTTTCAGTGTGATGTCATTATAAATATATAATATCACATAATTTCACAATCTATATTTTACTACGAAATTATTACTATAGATATTTGATATTTTGAGAGTGGAGCCATACTTCATCCAAATTCATTCTTATAGTTTTCCATGAATTGGTTAACTCTATAACCCTATTTCATATACCAGTGATGGGGAACTAATTATCAAATAATTGTAGTTAAACAGAATATAATAAAATATAATCCTCATTATAAGAACACTAAACTATGGAATCCAAGATCATATAGAGTGAATATGTAAAAAGATTATATTTCACCAAATACTTCTATAACACATGTTTTTAAAGAGCTATAGTAGGTTTAAATAATGGGGAAAAACTATAAAAATATTACATTAAGGAAGTATCCAATCATAAAAAATGTTACTAATTTCATAAGGGACTCCCTCCTCACAACCATGATGTTTTAGCCAATCTATTATGATATAGAAGGTGGATGATGATAAATTCATGATCATTGATCAAAAAATGGAAATGGATTAAATGAATTCACATGGACACCAATGTTATTTGGATTCCTTATATATACCTTGGGGATGTTATTAGGATGTGACCACAATTTCATGTATATTATAAAATGTATGATTAAATTGAAGTGGTTAAAACACATATTACTCAAAGTAAAGTAATTTCCTAATACAGTTAATCAAAGGGAACACTAATATTTATAATTGATGGTATGAATGATTATTAAATATGTTTTTTAATTATATAATATAATTTTATATCATTGACATAATATTGTGTTGTATGATATGATATAGTACTTAAAAAAAATCCCACTTCATGTAACATAATTGGCCATGGTATCCTTATATAGTTAACATGTTCATTGACATGATATTCATTTCCAATGTATATTACTGGAATTAGTAAAAAAATATTTGTTTTTATATGATATTAGTTCATCCAAGACTGAAATTTGGGCCAATACATGTCATAATCCAAATTGATTTCAGGGAAAATCATTAATAGATAACTACAGCTTCAACCTTTTTATATATGATATATGACCCTCTTGACTCCTTAGTAAATAGACCAAATTTAAAAAATATTATATTAATAATATGATAAAAAACATATAAACACATAGCCATATTTTTTTAACATTAAAATGATCCATCATTTATAGAAAAAAATTAATCATATAAAACATCTTTGATTACCTAATGTGTATGTGGATGAGAAAAAACACATTTACTCTTATTGTTTATATATCATAATTAATTATAAATTTTCATATTAATTTTATATTATGATTCATCATAAATCAATTTTTATGAAATCAATTTAAAATATTGAAATATAAAAAATATGATATTTATAGAAAGGGGATGGTATACTTAAATCACACCATACAATATGGTGAAATTAATTTCATCTGATCTTCACAGGTCCCCACTATATTATACCACAATAGATATATATATATATATATATCCATAAATAGAATATAATTTAATGAATAATATGTCTACAATATTTAAGAATTATCATTATAAATCAATAAAATTATCTATTCCTTTATATGTTTTGTGCTCATTAATCCTATATCGTATTACGTGAAATAATTTATGAAATCATATACAAAAATACATTGGAACCATTCTGAAATAATTTTGGAATGCTATTATCATCTTCACCATTTATTACCTCATGTAGAATAGCATTTTAATGTTTTCATGAATAATTACTTATGATATATTGTGAATTTACATTTAAAACACAACGATTATTAGAAAATATCCTAATTTATTAATATTTTTTATTATTTTATTTACATATTGGATATATATTGATTTACGTAACACTAAAACCTACACCAATAATTAATTTTTTTAAAATGAAATGATATATATTTAAATGGAAATTTTATAATAAATCACTTTGTAAAATATTTGTGTCCTACACCAGGTGCCACATAAAAGCTCACTGGTCAAATTCTCTAGGTGACCCTAGTAAAACCTATCCATACTCGAGAGGCTATAAAATTGTTATGATGATATAAAAAGTATCATGGTGAGACTATATTCTCTTTATCAAAGTGATTCAATAATATAAATAAATATATAGTTATCAATGGTTATGATAAATAATAACCAATAAACAGCAATCATCACATGATAATCCCAAAGATGATATAATGAAAAGTAACCAAAGCACTAAATATTTCATTCCATAATTGAATAATGATTGAAATGATAATCCCAATTAAATACACACTATCAACTATCATGTGAGTCAATAAATCATTTCTAGTTCCTCATTCATGGTCTATCTATAGTCCCATAATAGCTATAAAACATTAACACTCGTTCAATCGTATTGTCTTCAAAAAAATGAGTTTTATTTTGGTACAAATAGACAGTTTGATTTGGATGTGAGTACATGTCAATAGGACACCACAAATGTTGTATATGGAAGCAACCTTTCCATAATATTGTCTGATGTTATTATATTAATAAAACAAAAATGGTTATTATTAAATTGTTCCACATTTTTTATTCAATAATTAATTTATTGTCCCACTAGTTAATCATGACACCCAATAAAATCATTCCATCATTTTATCAAGCCATAGTTTGAATCGTACACATCGTAATGTTACTATATATTATTTCATGATATTTTATTATTATTAATGATTCTAATTTAATTTTGATAACCTTGACTGTCAGTCTCAGTACAATTATAGTGGATACATGTAGTGTCTATATATTATAATTATATTGGGTATATGGAGTGTTAGTCCAACATCGACCTCATAGGTTACTAGTGCATAAGTCTATGACCAAAATAATGAGTACCTAGAGAATAAAAGTACCACCAATTCACATACCTGCATCAGGTCATAGAGCATCACTATATGACCCAAATAATAAGGAGGATTAGTTAAATACTCCTTCCACAGTGTTCATGTATATATCATTGGTCTATATTAATAACCCATTTTAAAAAAAATTTAAACAGGGTTTACCATTTATAAGAACAATCTAATATATGGTTCGTTAATTTTATCATAATAAAAAACATGTGTAGTCCCTCATTAATCAATATATAAGAATTTGTTTGATAACTCATCAAAACAACAATGTTAAAATAACACTTTTTAAAATCCATTATCATATCAAGAAATAATGATTTATTTCATGTCCATAGTCCTAGTATTTTATCATTCTATATTTAATAATATTAAACTCAAGGATAACTGGACCATCATATGGGTTTCAATCAGGTCTAGAATCCAAATATGGAACCCTCCCAGTGGAATCCAAGAATGGTCTCTTAAATACATAGGGTTCACTTTGTTTATTTTAATTAAAAAGAAGTATAAAAACATTGAAATTCAATTATATAACTAATATATGATATCATAATCAATAATTTAGTAATTAACATATAAAACACTTACAATAGAGTTATTGATTAATGATCAGCCAACAAAATCCCATAAGTTGATATAGAATAACATAGAATGTAGAACAAAAATATGACCATAGACACCAATGATAAAATCATAATTCCACCAATATATACCCATAAAAAAATAATTACACAAAATAGTCATGGATTAATCCATAATGGATTCCATCTACAGTTCCAAGAAAAAAAGAATTAGATATCATATATTAATTTCTAGGAGTAGTGGAATACCGATGAATACAGATCTCTAATGGGATTTGAATATCCTATAATTAACTACCATATTTAATATAGCCACCACACATGCATATAGGGAAATATTATTTCATTAATATATTTTATTAGTTGAAAGAACTATTCACATCTTAATTCAACGTAGATTTTCGAATTTAGAGTATCCAATTGTATGCAACATGGTCAAGCTATATGGTTTGGAAAACCATGAGCCAACCATTTTGGAATTTTTATCTCATGTTGTAATGCCCAAACCCCAATTACCCAGATTTTGTGGATTATTACATAACATTGGCATGATACAAGGAATCATGTCCTAAAGGAAAAATCATTTTATATGTCTTGGAAAATATATTACATTAATCAACCATAAAATAAATCGTTAAACATAAACATAAATATAGATAATCCCTTAATAACATTATTATTTATCTATATTAACCCAACACATCAATCATAAGACACATCTTTCCATCCTATGAAAATAAATTATAAGAAAGGGGTGATGTCATATGTACAGTATGGATACACAATATAGCAGAAGATATCCAAAATAAGTATAAACTTTTACCATAAGGATCAAAAATAAAACAAAAATTATTTTAAAACAATAACTATTACATAATATGGCATGAATAAATTAAATAATTCCATTTAAACATTAACATGTATATTCTAACAGTCAAACAAACACATGCAAAATCAATAACAATTCTCATTATGAGGGAATTCATAATGACCAACATAATAACCACTACATCAAGGCCTCATGCCAAGACCATATACAAATATTCTGTAAATTCCATGTGCCTAGGCACTAGTTTGTCTCGTGAGACCTACCAATTCATCGATGGGAAATAACATCCCACACCCGCTACATACTATGTCAAATGCATTATTCATATGAAATGGGTGAAACGTGGCATAAAAAATTGTTAATAAAACTAGAATATGAAAGGTTAATACATTAAACATTGACCATTAATGGTATAAAAATAACACATCCAAAATAAACATATTATAACTCATTCAATGACATGTAGAATATTTCATTATAATAAATCATCCTCTATTAAGAATAAAATTGAGTAAAGGATGTTGAAATAGTTGATAATAACAGGTAAAACACTTTGTGAGAAATATCTTTTTTTCTGTGTAAATCATTTAAAAGTAACAAAATTTATAAATGAAGTAATTTAGAAGATATTTTTTTTATTAAATTCCTCCCATAACACTTTGAAATTTTTTAGTAAAAATCATGTCTATATAAAGAAACCCTGAAAATAATTTTGAAAATATGGACATTAATTAAAAATATATTGAAAAATAAATCATTGAGGAATTTCAATTGATGTTATAGATAAATATTACATTCTATAAAACCATAAAATATTCTTTTTGAAACAAAAATTTATGAATCATTGACATGGATGATAAATATTCCCCACTAAATGTATACCCAAATCAATATCGAAAAATAATGAGATAAAGGAATTAACCATTACTGTAAGTTTGATACTCTCTTTATGTGTCTGAAACTCTTATATAATGGTTTTGAACATATTATTAACTTGTAAAAAAATAATATTTATGGTATCATATATTATTGGATTATGACTATATATTACTCTTTTATTATCAATTCAATGGTAATGTGACATTTTAGTTAATAATCGCATTCTTTATCATAAATGTTTTACCTTATCATTCATGATATTATTACATAGATCATATTTTAATTATGTGTAGATTTTAAAAAATTATTTATATATCATATATATTAAGTATATAAATATATATAATTTATAGATAAATGAAATTCAAATCACCATCCATGGATATGTTTGGACGTACTTACACATAAACAATATTTCATTTTTCATATCACAATGAATGAAAACAAGTAAATGGAATTTATTTATCTATATAAATATATATATAATACTCCAGTAGAATTTTTATTTCACATATTTCATACTAATTAATTATATAAATTTTTATAATCCTTATTAAATGATTATGGTGGAATATTAATCTCATGGCATCATGGAGATGGTAAGCCGTACGTACGCACGAGCTATGATAAAATTTTATTAGTTAATAAATGGTATTTAATGGGATGTAATATGAATTATAAAGACATAATATAATATTTGGATTATTATTTATATTGATTACACTCATCATTATATCAATCCAAATAACATTATGTTATATAAAAAATTACACCATGACATGGAGTTGGTAAGCCTTACGTACACAAGAATGGTGATATTGTTATATCTTGGATGAATAAAATGAGAAATATGGATGTTACAGGATTAAAAATACATCTCATTATATTTATTATACTAGGTTTACTACCATTGTATTTTAAAAACATATAAAGAGGAGGTTTAAGAATAAAATAACTTCAAAAGATGTGATAAATCAATTACCTCTTCCTTGGGTATCTTCTTTTAAGCTTCACAAAAGGACTCAATAATATGGATTTCATCCCAAAAAATGAAATCTGGGATTTATTTTGGGAAGTAGGGAGAGTAAAGGGGAAGGTTGTGGCTGATCCAAAGATATTTATAGGTGTGTATTAAAGAGAAGGATTGGTAACCATTTATAAAAGAATAAAAGGGAAAATTATAAAACATCAAAATTATTAATTTATAATAAATTAATTTTCTTTTTAAAAGGGATCCAATGTTTTTTATCTCAATTATAAAATATATATGGATCTAAATATTTTTAAAAATTAAATTTTAGAAATGTTTAGTTCACAAATTAACCAACTAATTTAGATTTAATCCATATTTAAAGAGTTTAACTTTTACCATGTCTTCTTGAATTTCAATAATATATTGTTAATATTTTTACTATCGAAAGCCATGAGAAAATCAACTAGATTATTGATCACATTATTAAAATTATCTACATATTTTTTTTGAATCAAATATTTTTAAAATATTTAAAAAATTTCATAAACTATTTTATATTTAATGTTTTGAATTATTTAAATTTTGGACCCTATTCATAGAGGTCTTTTTAAATATCCTTAAAAACTGGATTCCTTTTGAAAAAATAATTTTGATCAATCCTAAAATATTATATTCACCTAGAAAAATTGTTTATGACATCAAAATTTTCAAATTTGATTTATTTTAATATTTATTTTATTCTTTATTTTAATATTTCAATAATAAAATAACCTCTGCATCATAATTGTGTCGTAAAAAATTAATTATTTAATAATGAAAAATAAAAAAAATAAAATATCTTTTTGTAGAAAATATTATTATATTTCTAATGAATATATAGTATAATTTATATTCTGTATAACCATATATTAAAAATGTTTTAGTTTTTATATTTTAAATATGAAACTCTTGACTATTCTTTAAATAAAATATATTTTTTAATAATCTAACACAAGTTTATTAAAAAGGAACACATTTTTTTCCAATGTTTAATTTTGGTGTAAACATACTTATCTAAGGAAATATTGACAACTATTAGGGTAATTTTATGTTATTATTATATTCTAATAACCATTGATTACCATATTTACCAATAACAATGTAAAATATAATTCAATATATATTATTCACCAAAAATATTTTGATCCTATGGAACCACATTTTTCATACTGATTAAAATAGAGTATCATTTATTTTTGAAATTAAATTCATCAATGTAGAATAATTATGTTTTATGCTAATTTAAAAATGTTCGTAGAATGTGGGTAAAAGAACGTTAAAAAGTTCAATGAATTTTAATATGTAATTATATTATAAAATTGATTCCAATATCCTTCATTGGGTAAATATATGAACTATTCATATATTTTGAATTTAACATAAATTTAATGTTATTTTGGAATTTAAATGAAAAAAGTTATTTTTTAACAAAGTTGTAGTAATTTCACAATTCATCAATAATATAATATTTTCAAAAAAAAATACACAAAATACATTTGAAGATAATATTAATATTCAAATTTCGAAAATGACGCCTCTTTTATCGAATTAAATTTTTAGGGGTGTCTAAAATTAATTTTATAATTCTTCACTAAATGAAATAAAAATTGGTTCTTTAAAGAAAATTGTATTTCAAAACATACAAGTATATTACAAATTATTATCAATTTAATTTTAAATTTGTTAAATTTATATTTAAAAATTTAAAATAATATTTAAAAATTATTGTTTACTATTTAAATTAATATATATAATGGTTAGGTTATAAATATATCAAGTAAATAATTATAAAACTAATTTTAGTATTGTAGAAACCCAATCTTACATATAATGATTTCCAAGTCGTTGTTATGTGCAATATAATATATTTAATTACATTAAAGAGAAAACACATTGTGATATGTTGGGATGTTAAATTCTCCCCACCATTAATAAATTATTTCCTCGTATTTTGAAATTTGGATTTTAATACTAAAAGGTTGATAGTAATTAAATACATTTGTCGAAACACCCAATTAAAATATGTGTTAATAAAAGGAATATTATAAAATAAATAAAGGGAAGAATTATTGTTATTATAGATAACACATACAAGGATTCCATGTAGGAAAACATGGACTTGAATGAAAAATATTAATGTAATGTTTTTATAGAGAACATGATGCGGAAAAAGTGAACAATCACAATGCTACAAGTCACATATGATCTATGGAATCATTGGATTCATCATAAAAGAAACTTTTATGATATTTTTGGTTTGAAGATCCTTTCCCAAAATTATAATAACAAATTAATTCATAGAGTAAGAAATATTGTAGGAATTAATATTTGAGAAGTAGTGTTCCATCCTTTAGTTAATTTCTATAAAAAAAATCATATTTCGCTTCAAAAAATAATAAAAATAAAAAATATTCTATTTAAACTAATCAGATAGGGTTCCAAAAAAGAATTTTAAAATTCTTATGTCAGATTATTTAAATAAAAAAACATTATGCAAACCAAGACAGCTCATATACTAGGTGTAGTTGATACACCATTATTTCTCTTCGGTTGTGGGTTCAAGTCTCACTATCATACTAAACAGGATGAGTTTTCACCTAACCTACAGGTTTCCCTTTTCATAAAATTATAACATTCAAAAAATAATTTAACAAAATTTTTAACCATAAAAAATAGTATCCATTGTTCTATGTAATCAATTAATTCATTTTGGCGTATCCAAAAGTCATATTTCCAAACTCAAAGTTAAAAAATTTATAATGATGGTCACATAACATACACGTGAATTCCTTAATCAGGTATTATCTTAAAATAATATAATTCCTTAAAATAGTAGAACTACTTATTTTAATATGTATGTTAATCATTATTCCTTCTATAAATCATTGAATACTGATTACACACTTTAAATCCATAAATGATGTAAACTCCAATAATGACGTAATAAACAAACAATCAATCAGTTCTACTGTATTAAATAATATCCAATATAATTTATCAATGTTAATAATATATTTTTCTATTATCATTAATTTAGTATCAAATAAATATTATGTGTTATCCTTCCATCAACCATATATTCTCTAAAACGTTTAATCCTGAAACTGTGTCAAGTTACATGGTACTATACAATCGCAAATCCTTAATGAAACAGTACAATAGTACAACCATTTTAAACTCAGTATTTTTTATAACTAGTACATTACTAAAATGTATTCAAATAGAATAGATCATTAATAGGCATATTAATCATTCTACATCATCTTTTTTAGTATCATAACATGATCATTATCCCATAGAATCATCTGGGGTGTATTCCTTTAATGATTAAGTCATTGATTCACATATTGTTTTATCTACTTTAAGTTGAAGAAATTTATATTAGAAAATTTGTTTAACAAATTTCAATCAAATAATTAGTTTTCATTTTCCCCAAAATTATAAAAAACTAACAATCCCTCCATGCATTTGCAAGTTTGATTCTTTCCATAATTATAATATGTGGGAGGGTCCTTCTTTCAATTTTCCCATTTATCTATCTTCTTATCTACCATTATCATCTTCTCTATTTTCCCTTAAAATTCAATTAGAAACCTATAATTTATTGCTTATCATATTAATACATGATATTATTTCCACATATTTTGAGAATAAGGGGATTCTTTTACTCTTCGAAATGATGGATTAAGACCATGAAATTTAAGATCCATTTTACTCTTTTAAACATGTGAATAGATTTTGTAGTCATTCCATATACTAGGATCAATTTATAAATGATTATATAAAGAATGGAAGATCATATCATAATTAATAATACAAAAAAATGAAAAAAAATTACATATTAAATTGAATATTTATTTGTATATAGACTGAAAAAAATAAAAATGGTTTCATTGGGGACAAATTACGTCTTAAATTTTTCATAATGGTTTGTAATGAAAATGTGAATTACCCTAAGAATATCCCATAGGTGTGTCAAGCCAGGTGCATAGTAAGGCTCGTTGTCGTGTATTGGGTAACCTCGAATCAAGAGAAGAACACCTTTTCAGATTTCTCACCCCAAGGTACATCATTGCCTGAACAATATCAACTTGTAGCAACCAAACATGAATTTATTTGCCTAAAACCGACATAATTTCTACGGTAACAAAATTTTTGGATTTTTTATATACATATACACAATTTATATCTTAATATAATTATTCTAATCATAGTATTTATTAATCAAGTTCCTTTCATTTTTACCAAACATCTTATGATTAAAACTGTAATGCCCGAATAACAGTTACATAGAGATGGTGTATTATTACATAACATTGGCATGATACAAGGAATTATGTCCCAAAGGACCAATTAGTTAAACAGTTCTAGTAAATATATTACGACAATCATCCATGGATTATAATTTAAAAAATACACTTAAGAATATATAATCCTTTGAGAACAACATAATTACCCTAGATTAACCCTATATATCAATCAAAAAAACTTCTTTGTTATCCAGAGAAAATATAATTTAATAATGGGGTGAGATCATCTACTTAGTATGGATAATAAATATTTCCAAATCAATCATAAATAAGAATAAAATTTAAGGTAAAGGAAAAAATCTAATACAGAAGCCTTTTAAAACATTATCTTCATCATTTTATGGAAATAATAAATCAAATAATTTCATTTAAGCATTAAAATGCATATTCTAGTAGTCGAATAATCACATGTAAAATCAATAACTAATCTCATAATGAGGGAATGAATAATGCCAAACATAATAACAACTACCACATGGCCTCATTCTAAGTCCATACACAAATATTTTGTCAAGTCCTTATGCCAAGATAGTAGTTTGTCTCATGAGACCTACTGATGTATCAAGGGTTTATAGAGGGGAATGGCTGTCAATACTATTTCTAATTCATTACTCATATTAAAACAGTGAAGCATAAACTCAACATTTCTATTAAATGATGAATACTAATTGTTAATACATTAACCATAAAGTGGTAATGGTATTAAAATATAATTTCCACTATCAAATATATTATTACTCATTCAACAAAATATAGAAGATTTTATTATAATAAATCAACCTCAATCGGGAATAAAATCCAATAAATAATGTTGACACTGATGAAAATAATAATAAAAAATCATTGAGTGAAAAATCTAGTTTTTCATGAAATCATTTAAAAGATTAACAATTTATAAAATAAGTCATTTAAATAGAATTATCAATCAAAGTTTCTCATAAAAAATTGAATATTATGAATGGAATTATCATTTTAAAACAATCATGTCTATATAAATAAATGCTTAATATTACATTAAAAACATTGACATGATTAAAAAATATTTAGAAAAATAAATAATTATGAAATTAAAATGATGTTCTAGTTAATGATTTTCTTTACTAAAACCTTAAAAAATTCTTTTACAAAACATTTTTTTAAAACATGGGCATGAATAATATATTTTCCATAGTTAATTATTACCTATAAACAATCTCGGATAAAAATGAGATTGAATAATTAACCCATACCTTTTGTATGATACTCTCTTTATGTGTATGAATCTCCTCTTTAAGGGTTTTGAACATATAATAAACATTAACCAAAATAATTTTAATGATATCATATATGACATTTTTATGATTTTATGTTATAAATATATTAACAATTCAATGTTAATGAAAAATGTTGGGTAATTATAAGTTTTTCTATCATAAGTGTTTTAGCATGTTATTCATGATATTATTTACAAGATCATATTATAAATAAGTACAGAATATAAAAAATGATTTATTTATCATATATATATTATTTATAAATATATATGTATATAATAGAAAGATAAACGAAATAGAACACACCTTTCATGGAGAAGGTATGTTATATATACTCATGAACATTATTTCTATTTTCTTATCATATTCAATAGATACAAGTAAATGGAATATATTTATCTATATAAATATATATTAATCTTGTAGTATTATTATTTCATATATTTCATACTTATTCAATATGTATATTTTTATAATGTTTATTAAATGTTAAACTTGGATGGTGAATCCCATCATCCCGTGGAGATGGTAATCTATACATACGCACGATTGATTATATCATTTCTTCATGGATTATATGGTATTTAATTTGAAGGAATATAAATTATAAAGAAACAATATAATGTTTTATAATTATTTATATCCATTATATTCATTATTATACCCATCCCAATAACATATCATTAAATAAAAAATTACACCACGTCGTGGAGATGGTAAGTCTTAAGCACACACACATGATGATAGTGTTATATTTATGATGGATAAAATGGGAAATATGGTTATTACATGTTTATAACAACATATTATTACATTTATGATACTTTAGGTATTAATTTTGTATGTTAACATCATATAAATATGATTTAGAATAGAAAATATCTTCTAAAGAGGTGATAAATCCATTACATCATCCTCGGGTATCTCCTTTTGATTTGGTGAAAAAGGAATCACTAATATAGATTTATACCCAATTTATGAACTCTATGATTTATTGAGGGACATTTTTAGAGGAAATGGCATGAGTATTGTAGTTCCAAGGGGCTCTAGTGGTGTGAATTAAAGATAAGTATGGCTGCCCTTTTATAAGAGGGGTAATGGGGAATTTAGGAATCATTAAAATTATTAATTTATAATAAATTTATTTTCAGTTTCAAACTGCTCAAAAGTGATTAATGAATAATATATGATTATGATGGATCAAAATCCTCTAAAAATATGTTATAAACATCTTCAGATAAAAAATATAAACTTATCTTTTGGATTTAACCCTAAATTAAACAGTTTAACATTTACCATGTCTTCTTGTATTTTCATACTATATGGTTAATATAGAAACTATAAAAATCCAAGATAAATTCAAGTAGTTAAATAATGAAATTTATAAAATTATCTAATTAATTTCTCTTAATATAATATTTTTAGTAATTTCATAACATCTAATAAACAATTTTATATTTAATGTTGTGGATTATGTCAATTTTTGACATTATTCATATATGAATATTTACAAATTCATAAAAACTTGGTAAATTATAAATAAGTAAATTTTATCAGTTATAGAATTATATATTCCTCTATAAAATTCTTTAATCTCAACAAAATGTTAAAATTACATTTATTTTAATTTTTAAAATATTATTTATTTTCATCTCTCATTAATAAGTTAATCACTGCATCATCCTTGTGTTATAACTAAATTTAATTTTTTTAATATCTAATAAATGTAAAAATATATGATAACATAATAAATCAGTTCATATTTATAATTACTATTTATTTTTGAATTTATATTAAGAATAACCCTATATTAAAAATGGTTCAGTTATTATAGTTTGAATAAGACCCCATTATCTCGTCTTTAAATAATATATAATAAATAGAATAATCTATCATGAGTTTATTAGAAAGGATCTTAATTTTTTACTAAGGTTTATATTGGTCTTAACGAACTTTTATAATGAAATCAGAACATGTTTTTGGGAAATTGTTTATTTTAATATTATTATGTTTTCTATTAATTAAAATATTTATCATTAAATGTGGTAAATAAAATTCAAATCCTACCATTCACCAATAACTATTTTGATTCAACTGAACAACAATTTTTATACTGATTACAACCATGTATGCATGATTTTTAAAAAGAAATTCACACAAGCAATTAAATTGTGGTTTATCCAAATTTGCAAATGTGCCTAAAAGGTGGGTAAAAAGTGGTTAAAAAAGTTCAATGAATTTTTATATTTAATTATATTATTAAAATGATACCAATATCATAAATTGGGTTAGTTAATGTGTTATTCATCTATTTTGACTTTAAAATCAATTTACTATAAAGTAATTATATAAATGAAAAAGTCGATTTTTAACAATATTTCATTTTTTCACTATACATAAAAAATGAATGTTTTCAATAAAATACAAAAAATTCACCTAAATATAATTTCAAAATTTTGATTTCAATAATGAATTATATTTTACAAAATTATTTTTTTAGGATTGTCTATAAGTAATTTTATTATTATTCAGAGAAGATATAAAAATTAATAATTTTATGAAAATAGTATTTCCAAACATATAAATATTTTTTCATATAATATAAAATTCATTGTAAATATGTATTATTTATTTGAAAACATTATAAATAACAATTAAAATTTATTTATTACTACAAAAGTTACTATATATAATGGTTGATTTAGAAATACTTCATTTAAATAATTATAACACTAAAGCGTTGTTTCATTGAAACTCAATCATGAGTATAATTTCAGACAAGTACGTTTTGCGGGCAATAAAAGTTTTTGAATTACCTTAAATAGATAATTCACTATGAAATCTTATTGTGTTACACTATCCATCCCTCGCATAGTTTGATATCACATCTAAACAAACCATGTACCAATTATTCATTTCCCTTCCACTAAGTATTTTATTATTTCTCATCTATAATTTAGCGAGTCAGATTAACCATCCAATAATTTTGAAACAACTGAATTCCCACTGACATAAGTTGAATATTTTCTTAGAGGACTCTAAGAACTTTGCGAATTTCTGTTTCCATATATTCACTCATTGATTTCCATAAAATATCCAAAAATTACTCAAACACTCCTGAGTCAAGTGAAAAAAATTATAATAAAACATGGGTGATGTGGTGCCTATAACTGAGTATGATAAATTATCATGATCATTAAATCAGACAACCTTATATCATATCATTATCATGCAGTACTATGAAGCATCAGTAAGCATCCCTGATAAAATTCTTAGGCCACTATGACATCAGATCTAATCCCCTCTCCCATGTATCATTCAAAACATGAAATTTATTCAACTAATCATTGGATGAGGACATGGTTTATCCAATAAAAACAATATCATTGTGATTCAAAACTTGAATATGATGTTCCTAAAATGAGAAATCATTGTCATAGTCAATATCATAAATATCAATCAATTGTTAAGGGTCGAGGTGATAATGTTAATTCAATGGAAAATATAAATAATTATTCATAATAGTATACCTATATAGAAGATACAATAAACCCACCAATAATATAATCCTCTGTACATTCATAAATGTTCCAAAAAAACAGGGGTTCCATTTTTCTGAACTGCCGATTCTGATGGTGAACCAATATTAGTGAAACATACTAGAATACATGATAACCATCTACAAACTCAATTGGTCAAATATGTTGATCGACCTATGAATTATATTTAATATAATGTATATTAGTACATTTATAAAAAATATTCATGTTCCAGTATATCATGAACATGCAATTTACTAAACAACTCTTAACCGCCAGCCTTCATCCAATGTATAGGTGATCAATATAGCCTACCATAAAGCGGCTCATATGCTATCATCTCAATATTCACTATATAAATTATTTTATATGATAACTGATATATTGTATTGTGATTCATCTTAGATAAAAAATTAGAGGATTAATTTTATCGTCTTGTCCTCTAGCACCTAGAATGTATTACCAGATTTCCCATATATCATTGAGCGAAATTATATACGAATAACATCCTTTTACCAAGAGTAATTTCAAATTCATTATAAATTTTTGATGTACAACATGGATAACTATTTTAATATACGATCAGCAACACCACTTGCAATCAAACTATCTTCCTAACATACATATCTAATAACTGATAAACCACAAATGTTTCCCAAAGTTAAAATAAATGGGCTGTGTTCATCAAACATTATATAATATCCCATATCACATCATTATATTGAGGTGTTCTCAGTATAACAACCCCAAAATCCATGAACCATGAAGTCAACATCATTCTAAAAATGTGATAAGGATGTAACTGACTAGGATGTTGTTAATGATCATTTTTCAAGTGTTGATAGGTGTTGCATAATTTAAAGAAACCAATAATATCATTCTTTATATTTAGCCACAAAATTTTCCTATGAATGTCATGATACATTTTGGTAAAAATAGGTTGCCCTGACAAATTTTCATTATGGAACACAAACTTGAACTCCTCTTATATACATGTAGGTACAACAACACATCTATTAAAATATATGATCCAATGATCATCAATATCTGGATTAGAAGTTGACTTCCCTCAAAATAGGCTTTCTCTAAAGTCTAGACACTATGGATCCTTTAACATCCACTTTTTTATCCGACTAGGATATTGGGAATACATTAATAAATATATTGGTTTAATATTATAAAGGACCACCTTATCCTGTATTTGTATCCATGTGAAAAAACTCATTATAATCCACTATGAAATCAACTCATGGACTTCCTGAGTTCATATCTTTTGGATCAACGAATAAATAAAATTTATTTCCCTACCATATAGTCCTTCACAATCTCAATCGACATCATTTAATCATCCCATTTTTTCTATATATTTAAATCTCACTGAGAAAAGAAATACATTATAATTTTGTGGTATAAAGAATAGAATTTTCGCTAAATAGATAATTTCATTAATACATTAATGTATAGGCCATAGAGGACAACTTGAGATCATGCCTAGGGTAATTAAATTAACATGGAATCATCTTTTGTGATAAATAAATAAAAATTCGATCTCACTCTATAAGCATTTACCCATAACCATTTCTAGATTAATCAAAAAATACAGAATAATCTTCACCTGACTCATATAGAATTAAAATCAGTATAATGGTCAAAGATTTGATTAATATCTGGAATTAATTTTCAAATGATCCATACTATTCATATAATATACCATTATTGGTAATCCCTAAAATCTTTTTATTCATGTCAGAATCATTTTTGATGTATCTGTGAAAATAGTCAACTGACCCAAATAAATTCATATAAAAATACAATATTCATATTCACCCCTGAAAAAACTGCTTGAAATTACACTAATTCAACCAGAAAACCATTCATTGTGATTATGTGACTCAGGAAATGTAACTTATTGATAGATTTTTGGAAATTAGATTTCATGATGTAAATATTATACTCCCATTGTATAATAAATATTATGTGAATATTTTTTTCATAATCCTCAACTACTTTGGAGTACCCATATATTTCATCGAAAAATCCAAAAAATGGTCCAAATGTGTGGAATAGTCAGTTCATCATGTCCATTAGGGAAGCTAGGGGTGAAACATATAGGAATTAGAACATACACATTATAGCTATCACATCTTTTGAATGTTGTTCTTTTTATATTAGTAGATCTTACTCTAATCTAATAATACTCAAACCTAATAATTAATCTTTGATAATAGAGAAAGACAAATAAAAAAATTAGTGATATTATTGATACATAGAATATGATATCGATTCTTAAATTTCATCTAGATTCAAATCCTATAATTAAAATATAAACAAATTATCATTGCATACTTATTAGAAAGTAAAACCAAATTCATCCAAGGAAACATAATCAAACTAAGGAATGAACTATCCATCAATTCATCTAGTTGTGTCTAACACTCTAAATTCAATAATTGTTCAACTAGATATGGAGTAATGGAAATTGGATCAGACATAGACATCAATTCAATTAAAGAAGACACATATCTATCAGGTAATATCAATGAGAACTATTTTGGGATCACATATGGAAAATTACCAATAATGGGTAAGAATAAATTATGATTTAACCCTAATCAATCCAAAAAAACTATCTCAGCCAAGTCTGGATCTCCTCTAATTTCTAATAAAACTGGCCCATGCAGCTTTCAAAGATATCGCATTATACATGATGTACAAATATGTCACCCATATTATTTATGTTAGTCAATATACTATAGAATCAATCAACTTGGTCTTGGTATAATAAAAATATATATATACATAATATCAATTTAAAATAACACATCTATAGTACATAAACATCCCATAAGAAATGATAATCACCCACCTCAAGGAAACACCCCTTTCATTAATGTATTTTAATTGATATGACATCAAAATATGTGTATATTATCATAGTGTCTCACATAAATCCCACAGTCAGAAACAAAAAAACCATTCAAAAGCTAGTAAAGATAAATGAAAGTATTTAGTATCAAATAAAGAACTAGAATGTTTAGATTCTACATAAATGGTATCACTGAATATTAATATACTAGCAACTCTTTTAGTAGGGTTAGTTTAAATATCGTGCGACTGACTAATCCCTCCACCCATCACTACAATATGAGTCCCCGATAATGTAACAATCTACAATATTGTATCTAAATCATAGAAGTACCATTTATTCCACACTGACTATCATGTAATTTTGAAATCCAACTTCATGAACTATATATGGCAGTGAATCCACATCCATTACTCTTCCTTTACCTGGCTCCTTCATCACTACCCATCTATCATGGGATCATAATGTTCCTTGATAAGTGTTACATCATGTAGGAACTGCAAAACTCCACTAGTATTAAAAAAACATATTTGTGTAACCCCACATAAAATTTTGATGGATACAGTTTTTAAACTAAACTGAGAATCTATTCCATCCCTATGGCTCCTATGTTTTCGAATTCTATCATGCATTTTTTTCAAAATAACATTATACCCTTAGAAGGAATATATGATGGTCAGACCAAAGAAACCAATTATTCACCACTGGATTCCACCATCAGGTCCCCTCTGAAGTGATATCCTAACTCACTACCATAAATATATTTTTAAAAATAAATATATTACCATTGGACTTAATATAACATTAATTTCCATCCTAAATGTTTTATTATTGAATAGCCTCATCTCCTAACATTTCTGGAACAAATTGTTTTATTTCATTATTGTGACCAAAAAATTTGATAATTGAAATTATTCCATGGGATCATCACATAAACTCATCCTCTTTCTAATTTATTAGTTCCTATGGGTAAAATTGATTTAGGAAAATATCCTTAAAGTATTCACAAACCATGCTCTAAAACATTACCTCATGAGACTAGATATGCAACTAGTGATTAATTAGTCCTCATATAAAATAATTATCAAACATGAAAATTTTAACCATACCAGTCTATAAATGCTAGAGAATTTTTAGGATTGACTCAATCCGGAACTAAAAAAACTATGGTCCAGCCTATCATGTTAATGATGGAGGGTATTAAAAGTTGAATACCTGGGTCAGATCAAATCTACTCTACACAACCCTCCCTGTGTCACTATCAATGAACTCTATATAGTTAGTTCATGATCATGGAAATTATATTCCACACCCTCACCTAGAACTATTGGGTCCTCCTTTGATACATCTAGATGAACAATTCAAATAATTTCCTCCTTTAATCAAACCTAAAAAATGTGTCAATTAAGGGAAATATATATAATTCCAATCACATATCATATGTCATTTAACAGACCATTTACACATTTATAGAATATGGATTCAAATAGGTCCAAAATAATTTTTCTAGTATAACCTAAACCATAGACAAAACTGAGGCATTTTCACTACCATAATCCAATAATAACATAGACCCTAGATAAGATATGAAAAACATATTTCATATTTATATTTTATCTATTAGAAAAAACTTTTCTCCAATTCAAAATAACATAATTTAATTTTATTTTCTTTTTTAATTATGGGTCATTTCCATTACTATACTCATATATGGAAATTAATTTTCATTTCCCACATCCTAGTCATCACTTTAATTTCCTTTCAAGAGAAATATTATGCATGTCAAAAAATTTATAGAGTTACAATAATTATTCAAAAATACTCAACTCTCATGAAACATGGTGCTCTGGGTAAAATCTAATTAAATAATAACATAATCAAAAAAGTGTCTCATCAATGATGAAATATAAATTATCTAAAATATAAAAAAGCAACAATCCCTCATAGGTAACATTGTTTTTCCTTAGTACAGGGGTATGATACACCTAAAAATTATCCCATGACCAAGGAATGACCCATCCAAATCTCTAATATAAAATTTCAAAATAATAAATCAACTAAAATGAAATTAATCTCTCATGAGACAACATTACAGTGTCTTATCCAATGTTTCACATACTGGTGCCCTAATATGCTTCTCTACAAGACCTCATCCATGATTCAAATTACCCATAGGTGTCCGACTAGTAGAAGGGGACTTATATGAATTATGGGAATACTATGCCACATTAATGAAAATGAGACAATAATAGAATTCAATATATTGATAGACATATTGATAATAATAAATAAATAATAATTAATAAACATCACATTAATATTCTAAATAAGTGAAGATGAACAAAAACAATTTATTAAACACATCATTCTATAAGAGTATCAAAATTGATATTAAAACCCCCAATATAGACACTCACAACACCAAAGTGGGAATCAACATCACTTATGTTTCCCATAACCTTTTTATGAATAGAATACACCTCGTAAATCTAGTGTATGCACATATTTCTTGTCATATTCAGAAAAAATGCATATTTGGTTACCAATCATTTGATAGACTTGGGATTTAGAGTAACTATGTGGGACTACAACAACAATGTCTGAATTAGTATGTGGTATATGACATTGTAAAAATATAAAAAAAAAATTAATGGAAAATGAACAATTTAAACATGTTCATATTTATTATTATATAATTATCCACCATGTCCATTAGGTTGACTGTGATACCCAACCCAACAATACCAGAATCGACCAATTCCACATTTTAGACCAAATACTTATGGATATTACATTTTATTCATTCACAATAATGTTCATTAAGATTAATTCCAATTTCATTTTGATACATTGTAGTTCCTATCTTTCAACATTTATGACAGATACATGGTTCATCAAAATATCATCGTTGTATTATGTACATAGAGAATTAGTATTGAATAAATATAATGGGTATATAGAGCAACATTGTATCAACAAAATCTCAGGTGTTTGGGGAATTAGTTAAACAAAAATATTTCATGTAAGAAATGGAGATAATGAGCATCAGTATGTCACCCCACTGATGAGAAGCATCGGTACATAACCCTCTCCATGTTCAAAATTACCCATGCACCCCCACATATATATATATATATTTGTTCCACATTAATAATACTGTTTTACAACTTTCTCAACACATTCTAAAATTTCATTCTTAAATCACAAAAATTACAAACTAATCATTTCACATGAATCAACATGAGTAATCCCACTTTGATACATTTATCATGGATTAGGGCAGAAAACATTAACCCATCCAGGTAAATCATAATAAAAAATTGAGCACCATGTTAAAAAACATAAGAATAGAATTATTTTAAATCCATAAACCAACTATTCTACTATTATAATTTTAAAATAATCAATTCAATGGAAATTTCCACACGCAATGCATTAAAATATTTAATGGTATCATAATATCCCAGGGAACCAATCAGATAAAAAAGTGTCATCCAATTCCATATAGATTCAATATTATTCCGTAATTGAAATAAAATTTCAAATCATTAAAATACAATGATACAACAATTGCAAAATGTGATGGTAATGATTGTTGGAAATAGATTATAGAAAACACCCTTTTGGTATTTTAGGAATGCCCTCCCAACCATTTTGTTAATTCAATATAAAATATATAAAATTAATTAACATAACAATAAACCTAATGTTCTATGCTTAGACTCCGTTACATCATTAGATAAAACAACAATATATATCAATTTCCATCAAGGAACACAGATATAGAAACATTGTATTATATATAAGGTTCAAGGAGGGGAAAAAATTTATATATGAAGAAAAACCCAGACCAGAAACCTAATAGAGAATCTATATCATGAATTGGATTTATATATCCAAAATTATCCAATGATTAATTTGAATCAACTATCAGGCCTTTAGATAAAATAAGTTAGAAAATATTTGTTAATAGGTGGAAATAATTTCTTTTGATATTAATACAGAATAGAGACATGAATTGTTTATGTCAAAATGTATGAAATACAATTATACCACATAGTTTGGAAAATTGGGTACTTACCATGTGGTGCTTACTATACAAATACAATCCATTCATTATTGGATTAAATGGTTAATAAAATCATGCTCAAACCATGCATTTCACCCACAACTCAATACTGCATGATTTCATGTGATAACATCCATGGTTTGTTAAAACCATAAACCAACCAAGAACATACAAAAAAATACAAACACCTATAAGACCCGGGGAAAACGATAATGAAACAAGGATAATATAGTACATGGATGTGAGTTTGAGAAATCATATGTAATCGCTAGATTAATAAAATGTCAAATTAATAGAATAAAATATAATTAATTATTGACAAGATATTTTGATTTTTTTAATTGTGATTTTTTTAAAAATTTAATATGATTTTCATTGAATCTAGTAAGAATTTAATAATATATGTATATAATTATATAAAATAATAATCATGTAAATAATTTACATGGTTAAGTAATGATAATATAGTATGATAAATATTGGGTAAAAATATATGTATTTTTTACAATTTTTTATTTTATATTTTATTCATAAATAAAAATTATTATCATTTTATATTGAAAAAATTATAAAAAATTATTCATTATAATTTTAGAAAAATGAATGATTATATTTAAATTTATTTTCTATTTGAAAATAATTAATATTAAATTATATGAAGGAAGTAAAATATTTATTTTCGAAAGTAGTTCAATATGTAACTAATTTCCCTTATTTATTATGTTAAATTGATAATAACTGAATACATTATTTTTGTTAAAATTATTAGATACTAAATAAAATAAAAAATGTAACATTATATAATTTTGTTAACTCATAAAATAATTAAAATATAATCATTTAAATATGTAATGATATATCATTCCATAAAATTATATCTATATTTTTTCATGTAGATATTTGAATGAATTTATAAAACCATCCGGAAGTGATTCAAATAAAATAAACTCAAAATTTGGAATCTAAAACTCAAAATTTTCTTATTTCTAAAATTTACCTATTTTAAAATTTTTAATTTGTAACAAAGGCATAAAACATATAATATCACAAAAGAATAATATGTATCTGATATGATTACTATATTATGAAATATATTATTCTTATATTAAAAAGATGACTTATTAGTTTCAATATTCTCATTAATGTGACTTTATATTTTTCATTGTTATGGGTATTTACATGGGAGATAGTATCCACACCTATAAAAGGGAGCATCATATACTAACTTATTTTCAAATCTTGAAAACCGTAGGTTTACCATGATATGAACATATCATATACAAACTCTTTTAACCATTTAACATATGTTGATGTATGTCTAATAGATTATCCAATGATGGATTTATGTGTATTCTACTAGAGAATACCCAAATTATAGGTAATGGTATTAAATTCATGCATTCATGATGGTTTAATCCTAAATATCCTAAAAATATAGTACAACCATACTAAAATAATTAAATAAATAAATTAATATACTAAATTTATAATATTTTGAAGAAATAGTCATTATATAACTCTCATCAATCCAACATAAAATGAAATCATCCTGCATGTAGACTACCACCTCCATGGATTGATGTAGATAATTTTCAACACTCCCTATATTGAATTTTTATATAAATTAAATTGATTTATATATATATAACTATCATATTTGGACATAATTATTATTCTTTAGTACTATAATTCTATATTAAAAACATACAAAAAATTGATACTTCTCCCATAGAAACATATGAACAACCACCTCATTACAACATTATAATTCAATTGTCATTACCCCCATACATGTTTGGTGACATGGATGACATTAATGAATAAATATTATATTTGTAATATTTTGATGACTCTATATAGTATTAAATATATATATTTAAATATGTTTTCATCCATTTGATAAAATAAATCATTTCTCATGTGTACATGTGTATAACCACATCTAGGAATGATGTACGTCATTTTTAATCATTGACATTCATGGATGGTTAAAAATCAATATTTAATATATAATAATTAATTTTTACAAAATTATGATTAGGTAGATAATTAAACAACAAATAAGTGGCGTGAATGGGATAACAAAACTAACATATATGTGGAATCATAACTGTTGAAAACTGTATAATTATATTTTGAGAATTTGTAAAAAAAATAAGAAAATAAAATTTTTAACGGAATTATATATTTTAATATATGAGGGAATATGGATCTAATGTAAATTAAAAAATTTTATATGTCCATTATATATGATTTCATAGTGTGTAAAACTTATTTCCAAATGTGAAGAATATTTTTTCTAATCTCAGTTTTCATTCATTGAGATGTTTTTTTCATTACTAACATCATCATTTTTTATTTCATATACATCATAAGAATTATATTTAATATATAATTTATAAAAATTATTTGTTTTTCTTAATCATTCATTGGATCTATCATTCATAGTGTTTTAATTTACAATTTTCATAACCTATAAGTGTTTATGTTATAAAATCCCTTTTTAATTAGGATTTTTTATTTGAATTTACATTTTTAAAAATTATATATTTGTAACCTAATAAACCCCATATATATTAAATTATAAAACTTTTATTCTTATAATTTTATAGAATTTATTCCATTTCCCACCTCTTTATTATTCAAAATTTATATAATAACATTTTATTATTATACCAACCTAGTTTATTTTTTTATTAGGATTGTTTTAACTCTATATACATGTTTCAAAAAAAATAATGATTTTACAATATGTTATTAAATTATTTAATAATTATTTTCCAATTATCATGGACGATTTATACAATATAATTATATGGGTATTCATAGAGGGTTTTGAGTAATTCATTTTTTATATTAATTAAAAAAGTATGAAAAATAATTTTAATATTATTTTGAATGATATATTCTTAGGTTTTCATAATTTATTATCATATTCTAGTAAATTTTTTGTGGTCTCATATAATTATCAATTTATATTTCTAGTTTTTACCCTTACTAAAAATCTGATTTCACCCTTTATTACATTTCTATTTCCCCATATTAAAACTTATTCTTTTTGTTGGATATATAAAATAAGGTTACTATGTAATAAAACATCGTGGGATATATTAATTATATTTTAAAATAAAATTTCATATCTAATATGGTCTCTATGTTAGAAAACAAATTATTCAAGGTCTATTGATAATTTATGATATATGAAATAATCAACTAATATTATGAAATTTTTAAAATTTTATGTCTCTATTTCTATGTTAGTATAATAGTTTGTTTCAGTATTGGAAAAATACCATATACCAACCGTTTGGAACTATTGGTTTAGGCCTCCAAACCATTGGTATAGGTTATACCAATAGTTTGGATAACTACATCCAAGTAATCCATGAGGATTGGCCTATAACATTGGTTTTGGGAAAACTGTTGGTATAAGTAATATGATAATCTATACCAACGGTTCCATAAACCATTGGTTTAAGTAATTCAAAAAACAATCATATGGTTGGTTTTGATCTCAGCACCTACCGTTTGTGATAGAACGACCTAACCAGTAACCTAAATTACTTTGGTCCAAATAATTTCATAAATCTATATATGTATTATCATATGTATTTTAAATTTTGATTTATTTAATATCCACTGTAAGAAGATTCCATTAAAAATACATGTACCTATACCAATGGTTCTCAAATCCGTTTGTGTAAACCTATACCAACAGTTTTGAGAACCGTTGGTAGAGGTTCATTGATTTTGGGACCTATACCCGTGTTTTTGGACAAACCATTGGTATAGAATGGACCTATACCAATTGTTTGGACAAACCATTGGTATAGGGTCTCTATAATGGACCTATACCAACGAATTTGGCAAAACCGTTGGTATGTGTCCATGTTAGTGAACATATACAAACGTTTTCGCCAAACTGTTGGTATAAGACCAAAATAGTGAATTATACCAACGGTTTTCCCAAAACTGTTGGTCTAGATCATGTTTTATGTAATGGTTCTTTGGTAATTGATACTATGATTAAATGGAATTATATGATTGAACCTATAATATCCAATGACTGAAAAAATGTGTTAATTGATAAACCTCATAGTTTAATGGATGATAAAAAGGAATACCAACATTTGATGTCATGGAAATGATATTCATTTCTGTATGATAGATTTGTAACATTAGGGTCGATATATACTCACATAAACCACTTTTTTATGAACTTGTTTATAAAATAAATCAAATAATTAATTTTATTCATATTATACCTTCATAAATAATCAATATATTAGATATGGTTCAGCCAATGAATTTATATCTAAATAACTTAGTAATATTGTCACATCACCACCTTAATGATTAGATATTGAATTGACAATGAATGAAAATCATAAGAAGATGACTAAATAACATGTATTTTTCTACCAAACGATATATATTTTTGGGGATTTTTTTCATGACATGACTTGTTATTAATTATATAGTAGAATATTATGTTATTTTATGCATTTATAGAGTATATATATATAATTGGCATTAAAACATGGGAAGTAGAAGTCATTTTTTATACTAATTTGATTCTTGATCATATATTGTTGTGAGGATCAAATATAACATATAATGGAAATTAAATACAGTATTAACATTGTACTACCTATTCATGAGGGTTATTATTATAAAATGGTTTCGAATAAAATAAATATTTAATATATTTATATTTTTAATGAATATGATGATATAATTTATAATGATCTTCAAAGAATTTTTATGAATCCTTTTGTTGACTATTTAATATAACTTAGTCATAGTTTAAGGAAAATACAAATGGACTTATATTAAATCCTCCTAATGCAGTTTTTTGAATTAATAAAAGGAATATAAAAGAATTTATATTAGAAATTTTTATTCCATTGGGTATCATGATATGGTTCTCCTATCATTATTTTTAGGATTAATATTTGGTCAATGAATCTTTTAGTTGATAATTATTAATATTCAAGTAATACTCTCATGAATACGAATCTTTTATATCGTAATAAGGATATTTTTCATTATTATAATGTATCTTAGTAACATTTAATGATTTTTATTTGACCTTTATATCACTATTTCTGGCTAATAGGGGATAACATGACTATGTAGTATTTTTATAAGGTAAAAACACAATGAATATATTATGGTTCCATTTTGTCTTTTTAATTCCCCTTATATATTCATGGATCTAATAAGAAAACATGAGAGTTTAATTTGATCATTTAATTATTGTTTTTATTGATGATATTTTCATAAAATCCCAAAAAAAATTAATAATCAGTTAATGATTGTGTTTTAGTCCTTGGTAAATTGGATTTTTTTTACAAATATAGAATGTTTTATTTCTTATAATGGGATAAATAATATTTGGGACAAGTGATTTATACTTAGTGTATGACTGTGGATGATTTAATGATTGAATTCATATATAAAATTACCCACATGGCCACATTGATAGAGATTTATACATACCTTTTATTATACGGATAATATTGAAACATTGTAATAGTTTTCATAGCTATGAAATCAAATTTTACAGTTAGCATTGATGACATACATGTTCTTTTTAATAGATGAGTAGATATATATTTTCATTTTCATGGAGAGATGGTGGGATGTTGAACCTTTTATTATAGTACTGTATAGTGGATAATGATATTTGATCAATTGTAATGCATCAAAAAAGGAACTATGATTTTATATCATGATTATTGGTTTTAAGTAAGTGTACGCATCATGAAAATTGTATTATTATAATAAATATTAATCAACCATTGATTTGGATATACCATTGGAAGTATTTTCATTTTAATTTTTTGGAATTTTGTTTATAATAAATCATTTGATCTAACCCATTATTTTATTTCATTTCCTCTTGGTAATGATGAAGGATATTATCTATGAAATGTGTACCAAAGGTAATACTAATGATGAACTTAGCGGGTGATGTTGTAGTTCACTTAAAAACCTATTAACTTTTTACCCATTCTCCTAATATATTTATACTGATACGAATCTATCTTAGATTTTTATATAAGGTAATGGTTATTAATATAATATGATTAAATATCTATTTTAAATATTAGTTGGTTGGAATACAACGCCTCTATAATCCATCAATTATATGAAATTTAATTTCCTTAATTTCAAATGTATCCCCCATCACATTTTATAATTTATATTCTATCAATAATATAAATAAATTATATAAAAAACATTTTTTTGGAAATAAATATTATTTCCTATCTGTATAATATGTAATAAATAAACTATTACATAAAATATTATTGTATTTTTAGGGGATTTGTATAAAAATTAGAGATTATTCTCTAAATTTTTACACAACTGGTACTAGAATCATAACAACTTATATTTTAATATATTTATTTCATAAAATGATTTATCTTCATTAATTTTTTTTATGATTTTCATATTTTAAATGAATATAATAATTATAATGAATTAAAATAGTTCAATATCATCTTATTTTATTTATAACAACTATTTTATAAAATATAACCATCTATTATAATATAACAGATTAGTGATAAGTATAAACACACTTTTGATAAGTATAACTAAGAAATATATATATTCGATTATAATAAATATACTAATATTACCAACTGTTTATATTATATTTGAATGAATACAATAATTTCAATGAAAATTAATTTTTATTTTAAACCCCCCATTTGTGTTTAGAAATTTATAGAATGTATATTTTTTATAATTAGTGATCTGAAATTGAGGAGAATAATTATATAAAATTAATTACATACATGGAATATCCATTAAGATTGAAAAATAATTCTCTATATTTTTTAGAATTCAATTCAATGGACTCAATGTCTATCCAACTAAACATAAATTTATTAATTTAATAACCAATAATGATAATTTAATGAAGAAATATTATTATTATTTATGAAACATTGACCCAGAAATTATTTAATCATGTTACGAAAAATTTCAACACTCATATCCATATAATTATTTATTAACACTTGAGGAGATACATTAAATTCTTATAGAACACATAAATATTAATTTTATATTTACAAGAATGATTTTGAGAATGAATTATATTGCATTAATATATCTCAAAGGAAACATTCAGTCTATATAGTTATTAAATTCAACTAATCATGTTGACTAAATTAGTGGAGAATGAGAATAAAATTATCCATTAGTGGTTTTAGAAATTTATTTGAAATATTATTCTAATTATTTAAAAACTCTAATTATAATGTAAAACATGCTTGAAAAAACTCCCAAATTTGGTTTCTGAATACGCTTTTCCCTTGAAAAATAGAATAATAATTTTCATTAAAATAAATTGTTATGTTTCTCTATGGTTATATATAATTTATTGAACTATTAATTTAATTCATAAATAATGGATATGATTTCATGTTTGATATCAATTATGTTATTTTATCTATACTAAAATATAGTATTTGATATATAAATGGTTTTTAATTATTGAATAATAATGTTTATATATTTTTCTTTTATTAAAATATGGACCCCATTAAATATTCATCAAAAAAATTTGAGTAACATGATAATTATTTCCTATGTATTTTGTCACATCTGAGTTTCTCCCATCAAATTCTTATTTTTTTATAGAATTATGTTAATCATATCAAATATGATTATTAGATAATTGAGTGAATAACTCATTATCCATTCATATCATTTTAATTCATTCATAATTGTTTCTCTATTTTATTTTTATTATTTTTTTCATTTTATCCATAACTGAAATCTTATTCTACATATAGAATCCAAATCCTATAATGACCACCAATAAATATGATTTTCAAGAGAAGAAAATCCATGGGAACATATAATTCTTAGGAAATATCATGTTAGATGATAAACATCATGAAAAATGTTTTCCCTATATAGAATGTAACATAATGTATTTTAAAAGGGGTATTTAAATAAGACAACATTATATATCATGAATTCCCTTTAAATGAATGGATGTTTAAATTGATTTTATTTTTTCTTCTATTACATCATATAAAATTATATTTTGGATACATTTGTATGGGTAACCATTTTAATATGTAAACATTTATTCTCACAACCAATAATAAAAAAGTCTCTACATTTACACAATACTAAAAACAACCATTTCAGTATGTCCATGAAATTGTTTAATATAAATTGTTTTAATTTTATCCAAATAATGAATCCCCATAATGGAAAACATAGTGAAAGATGTTGCAAACCCTATGTATTATAAAAATAAATAATCATTCAATCTTGTGGGAAGCCTCAACCATTATCCCAAGACCAAGTGTTAATCAATCTACGTAGACATTAATTCATTCAATAAAATAATAAATAATAGTTTTAAACAATATTTAAAATCAAAATTCAAATACATAACATTTTCTAGATCATAACAATGGCATGATATTAATAAATCCATTATCATACATTTCACATAACTCTTTAAATTTATCTATGATATTTTTGAAAAAAAATGTATTACAAAATTTAAACTATTGAATTCAAGAATCATTAATATAACACATTTTAAATAATAAATACAGTATTAATAGTAAATAGGTAAATATGATAAAATTTTAATCATGTGACAAAAAAATTAAAAATATTTCAATAATTAAATTAGAATCACTTTATAATTTATTATATATTTATGAACATTTCAAATCTAGATATATATAAAAATAAATTTATATATAATATGAAATCATTTATATTATCCATGATCATATACATAATGAATTTTCATTATTTTTAAAAAAATTATAATTATATATTCAAATTTTAATATTTCAAAATTAACCATTATGTGTAATTTAAAGTTCAATATAAAATCAATTTTATATTATTATTATAATTATTTTATTTTAGAATCACATTACGTATTAATTTTTTAATTTCAGGATAATCATTCACATTAATAATATTTATTCATTATATATATATATAATATTATTTGATATTAACTACTAATAACATGGATATTAATTTTTCAGAATTTTAAGAACAATTTTTTAAAAATTTAAAAAAAGTTATAATTAAATAATATGTATCCAAAATATAAATTAATATAATAATGAAAAATACTAATATATATATATATATATATATTATAAAAAAATTAAAAATTATATTATAAAATTCATAAATGAAAATTTGAGAAAAAATATTACTCATGAATAGTTCATTTTAATTGATATAAAATAAATCATAATCTGCATTTCACTTCTTGGCTAAAATTATAGTTCATGATTAGAACCCTCTACCAAATTATATATAATAAAATTTATTCAAAATAACATATGATATCAAATATTATAAAATATTTTTTATTGAAGTCATGATCTCTGGGATACTAATTGTGTGACACAACTATTGATAAACAAATATGTGTCATACATTTCATTTGATAAAACAACATTTATATGAAATATTTTATATGATGAATATCTTTTTATCTGGAAAATTAATTATTTATGTAATCATCATTAAATATTTCTTGTATAAAAATAATGATATGCTAACAAATATTTTTATGTTGGATCATATATTTTGATTTCATATATCATAATTGAGGATATTATTTTTTCATAAAATATAAATAATGGTAAATGAATCCACAACTCAATGTTAATATCATATTTATTGATACCGATTTTTTTATTAATGTAAAACATATTTTCATCATACAAAATTCAGATAAGTATCTTGGAATACCATGTATCAGAATTTATAGTTGATTTTGAGAATTATACTACAAGGAATTAATTTTCTCATATAGTTATGATTCCAATGATTTAATTACAATTTTTCCTATAATGAATGATATTAATAAAAAGTACTTCAATGAAATGAAATTAAAAACAACTATTATATATAATAATGAACATCAATACTTTATAATAAGGATGTATTAAACTATTTTATTCAATCTAGAGTTCGATGGGTATAACTATGATGTATCTAAATAGATCCTTTTAATGTGGTCTTTCAATTAGCTATAATGAAGAAAGAAATATTTTTGTCGAAACCACCTTGTAACCACGTCATAATAGTAACTCTATGATGATAAATAAAAGTGAGCAGAGTAATCTATCATAAATATATAAATATCATGGAAAATAAATCTCAATCAAATTCACATTTTTATATAGGTATTTTAATGCCCTGATGAATTAAAATATTTTATTAAAATGTAAAACATATTCATGTAATTTAATGGTTACAAAATATATAACCTGTTAGAAAAAAAATATTTTCCATTTAAATAAACATTTGATTATAATAATCATTTCCCCATTTGAATTTTATAGAAATACTAATAATTCACATTTTAGAGAAACAGAAAGTTAACTCGTAACATTCATTTACAATTATGAATCATAAAAAACCATATAGATCATTCAGTATGGTTTTTCAAATCAAAATACTCATTAAATATTATATGATATGGTCATATCATACAATATTATCATCCTATTTTATGGGATGACATCATTATATCATTTCTAATGACATAAAAATCCAATTTCATGTGATATAACTTAGTATAATCTATGTCATACTATAATATATATATATATATATATATATTAAATACAATTAAATACAACAAGTAATATTTTTTTAAGATTTTGGAAATTTCAACAACATAAAACTCGTATCTAAATTGAATCCTAGTTTCATTATAAATTAGTATAACTCAATAGGCTTCATTCTCTATGTAATCCAAGATTATTTAATTTCTCCTATAATGAGTTCAATTTAAAACACAACCCCACGAAATAAGGGAATGTTATTAAACAATTTTTGAAATATATGTTTCTTTTTACTTCATAATTAGAATACAATCCTTTTTTATCATCACCTAAAAAATTTAAATAAATACACCTCAATTGTGGGTTTTATATATCTTATTAATGAAATTTTTTCAATATGAAATTAAAATATGCATATATTTTATTATAATTAGTGGATAATTTGGGATATGAAAATTGTTTCCAAATCAAATATATTTATTTGAGATCAATGATTAGTTTCCAAATACATTATTATTACTTCATTGAGTTCTTCAAAATATATAATAAAATATATATAGTTTTATTATTTTGATAAATTTTTATTAGAAAATTGATAATTACTAGGGAAAACAATATACCTCAATGTTTTCTCCAATAATGGAAAATCTAGTAACATCGGTAATTTAAAATAGTATCTAAAAAATATAATGTATGTATGAAAATATTCCAAAAATTCTAATTTGATTTTAATATTTATTTATTAGAAAAAATATATTCCTTTATGACGTTCTTTGTCATGGCCCACTTCATTAGTAATAATAATATATATTTCTTCTTAATCCCTAAATATTTTTTTGACATTCATTAGTTTCATTATTTATCTGTTGGATAACTATATTTATTTTCATATTACCTTAATCAAATACTTTTTAAACATTTAATATTTGTAAAAATATTATTTTATTGCATATTATTCTTCATATATTTTTAGATATTTTGTGTTTGTTGGAATTGTCTTCCATAATTTAAATAATGTTTTTCCTACAATTGTAATTTCTAATATTCTTCTTCATAAATTATTTATATCTATTAAAAATAATTTTTGTTCCTACAAGACCATTATCATTTCGTATTCAATGAAATTCCATTTCTCTATTCAGTATAATCTCTTTTATATTTTTCTATATTTTTCAAAACATATTTCAACATTAATAATAAAACATATTACTAGTTGTTAATATGATTTGTATTTATATATAATAGGTTTTAAAAACATTTAAAAATTATTTATAGTTTTTGTAATATTAAATTTCTAAAAATATAATAATTAAATAACTACGCATTAATATAATTTTATAAAAAATATATAAAAAATTAATTGTCTAATTAAAATAGATATTTAATATAAAAATAATAATATTTTTCATGCACATAAATTTTATTGATATTCCATATACTAAAATATATTATTAGTTTCAATAATGATATATTAATTTATGATAAACAACTTGTTTACAATGATTGATATTTAAGGAAATTCAATAAACATATTGATATCCTATATACTAATATAAGGTAATTTTCCAAAAATATTACTCATCTTGACCTATAATTATTATAAGGACCTGACTTTATATCATTGCATAATCTTGAATTAAATGAATAATTCAAATTGATGATATTTTCAGGATTATATTTTTATAGAATTAGGACATAATGATTACATCTCAAAAGATTACAAAGTAGACACTTCTACTCAATTTCCATTTTTTTCAAAAAATAAATAGTGTTGAAAAATAATTAATGACCAGTTCCATGTTTTAGACAAAATTATTTTTCTCTGATCCCATCCTTGACCATATTCCACTTTATGTCCTGTGAAAATAATTTCAAAAACTAGGGATGGCATAAAAATCTCCATAAGGGATACACAGGGAAGTAAAACTGTTAGTTTTTCAAAACAACAAGTAAATCATGAATACTTTATGATATGTAATACTTTTTACCTTTATGAAGTAGTAAATACTCTTCATTGAATAAAAGATAATTTCTTACCCTTTTGTAACCAAAATATTACCATAAAACCCATATAAAGAACACATAACATATAAAGGAAACATGGGACATAAACATACTTAAATGGAATAACCATACGGTCAACTTACACACATATCACTAAATGGAATATCCATACGGCCGACTTACATACCCGATGCATTGGAGGTTATAATGTAACCACCCATCCTGGTATTCACAACACCACCCATCGTTTATTTTATCACATAACCACCCATCAAATGTTCAAGTACTATTATAAAATCAAAAGACATAAAAAAAATATAAAGGAAAGAAAACATATCCACATTTCAATCACAACATATCCCTTAAATATATTGACATAACAAATCCATTATCAAAAATATTTTCAATACCAAAATACATAAAAGATTATATGGCATTTATATTCTTTTAAAAACATTATGGCTTGTTAAGGAAGATAATGATCATGTAGTACTCACGGCGGCATAAAATGTTGTTGTCACCGTGTATGTTAAATGAAACATTCCTTTTTTATTTAGTAAAATGCTTCATAGAAAAAGATTCACATTGAAATAAATGAAAAGAAAAAGTTGTTTATAATTCTTATAAAAGAAAATCTTCTATTAAAACAAAATATGCCTCAATGAAAAAACATTGAGAGGAAGTCCCTTACAAAGTCAATATCCTTAGATTAAAGATAAATCAATTACATAATTATGTGTGAAAAATATAAATAAACCCAATATAAGAGGATAATAAGTGTAAAACAATCATAGGTCATCCACACATATTCATAGTACGATGTAATAATGAATTAGAGGTTAAACCCAAAGAATTGAAATTGGGTTAAGATGTTTCCTTACAGAAATTCGACAACCTAATGGCAGCATTTTAAAGATCAGAAAACGAGTCGATGAGAGATAAAAAGGGTATCTCATCACATGATCATATCATTTATAGCAATAAGTATATATAATAACTTATCTCGACATAATAATATAAAAATTAAAAGACCTAACAAAAAGAAGTCTTTTAAAAAAGATGAGGGCGCATGGTTCCCTTACCGATTTTGGTAACTTTCGAAACGTACACCCCATGAAAGAAGGGTCATACAATGAAGATGTAAATACCCATATATTAAATTATATTTTCAAAATAATACAATAATGGGCATTATATACAGCACACAAAAAAATAGTGGCAAATGTACATGAATCTCATGGGAATAAAAAGTGAGATAAAACCACATTACCTCGTTGTAATCAATCATATCGTATGACCAAAAGATAATAAGAACCAAATTAATAATAGAATAACATGAATATAAATAGATTCATTATAATATATATCAATTTTATGTACACGAAACACCACATTGAATAAATAAGTGGTGAATAATAGAAATATCATAGAATTAAAAGTGAGAAAAGAAATCCCTTATGAAAATTTGGCAGCCTAACGACGCCACTTAAAAATTACAACAATGGATTGATAAGATCAAATAGGGTCTCTAATAATATGAACCTAAAAATTATAGTAAGAGGAATATAAATTAACATCCCCCAACATAATAAAGAGGAGCTTAAATAAAGTTTCATAAAATATAGTACATAAAAAGATAGAGGTATGATCCCTTACCTCAAGTCCGACTTGTCCTGTTTGTTTAATTATATTAATGAATAATAAGCTTTGGTCAATTTATAATTTGTTAAGAACATCCATTAAGGTTTATTATTCAATTAATATCACATATTATAATGTTATAATAATTATTTAATTATGTGAGTTCATATCAGACGTTTTTGTCAGTTTCAGTACATGAGTCAAAAATGAACATGTATGAAAATAATTTTCCATGCAGTTATAAGTAAATCATATCCAGAAGAGAATTAATGATTTAAATATCATATATATCCATTATATATTAATTTTATACTATTTAATAAAATTAGGAGATAAAAAATGAAATTCACTGTTCATGGAGACGGTAGGCAGTATGTACGCATGAACGTTACTTTCATTTCTTTGTCGTATTAATTGGATTAAAAATAAATGATATATATATATATATTATAATTCCAGAATGATATTCATAATTTATATTTAATATATATATATTATATATCCATTATATATATGTACTTATAATAGTACATAACATTTGGAGATAAGAAATGAAATGCACCGTTCATGGAGACGGTAAGTCGTACGTACGCTTGAACGCTAATATCATTTAAATTTCATAATTTAATGGAATGAAAATATAATTATACCTTTTTATATTATAATTAAATTATAATATCATATATAATATCATTAACGCCATCATTTATACATCCGACATATGGAATTAACAATAAAAATAACTTTGATGGGGCGGTAGTCCGCACTTCCTAAAATGAAATTTTCGCGTTTACGGATTATGGAAACCAAAAAGGTATGGCATAAAGGAAAAATAAATAATCATAAGAAAAATATAAACAATATATATATCATATATAAATACAGTTACATATTAATGTCCACCATGACAGGTGTTAAAAGAATATTGAACAATCATCGTTTTGTGAGGCAGTAATTCACCACCCACAAAAATAATATGTTTTTTAACCTTTAGATGGAGGTGTGGGGACATTTAGCTCGAATCCCTCTCATAAAAACATCCAAGTATATTTAAGATAAATTTTTTGATACAAAATAGAGGAATAAGAAGAGTTTAGGTGGTTGGAGAAGTAAAATAAAACAAAAGAACATAAGAGAATACATTACCTTTAAATCGGGTAACTATTTTTGATTTGAGCCAAAGTCTTCCTTGGAAAGACTTATGACAAATGTGAGGATTCTAGGAGTAAGATATGGATGTGTAGAGACAATATGATGATATGTTGGATGATCAAAGGGATTGAGAGTTGTGTGTAAGGGTGTAGAGGTGGGAGCCTTTTATAAAAGGGAAGAGGGGCACTCTTGGAATGTTAAAAAATGTAACTTTATTATAAAATTAATTTATGATTTTAAATGTCCCAAAATGATATTTTTATAGGATATGATGATAAGGGATAAAAATATACAAATGTAATTGGTTTTAGACAAGTTTATGTTTTATATTTTACCCTATCATTTCATTTTATTTAAATTGTTCATTAATGAGGCAATCACTGCGTCATCATGGTGTCATAAATAAATGTATTTATTTAATGTCTAAAAATTATAAAAAAATTACCATTATGTAGGAAATATTTTTATATTTATAATTAATATTTATAGTAAAAAAGATAACATATATAACCCCATATAATAATTGTTTAGTAGAAAAATACATGTTTGTGGCAATTTTATTGTTACTTCAATTGAAAAGTTATTAATGTAATTTTCTTACACCAGTGGCTCAATGGGGTCACCAAGCAGTCCCATGGATTTTCCTGGTATTAAATTACTAATCCCATATGTTTAGGACAAATGTAAACGAAATTTCATAATATTATAACCTTATATTTACCTTAAATTACACTAATTACCTTTAATCGCGATTCATAAAACATAAAAGTTACTATCCGCCAAATATTATTTTCATGTCATTGAACCAAAATTTACTTACTAATGACAATAATGTATGTCAGATTTTTGAAATTAAATTCATAGAAGGGGTGATGTTTAATTTAAATGAAAATCAGTTTTTTTTAAATACCACTTAGTGGTTTCTCTATTCATCAAAAATTGATGTTTTCAGAAAAATACCAAAGATTTACCTATGCTATTTTTGTTATTCCAAATAAAAAAATGTGTTATATTTTATGAAATTCAAAACATATAAGTTTCATTAATTAATTTTATAATTAATTCCAGTTGTTAAAACAAATAGCGTGTTTTTATAAATAATATCTATCAAAAGATTGACAATTATTTATGTCCAATTTCAAAGTGAAATTAATTTCAATGACCGCCATTGGATTAAATGGTAAAAATATATTTTAATTATAATTTATACACAATTAAATATATAATCTAACCATATAAATAAATTAGATTAAAATGAGGTTTTGAATTAAAATACAACATTTTTCACTATTCATTAAAAATTGATCTTTATCAGATAAATACAAAAAATTTACACAAAGTAAATTTTGATGTCCTGATTATAAAGAAGGATTTTATTTTGATAAATATAACATATTAAAGTGAACGAAAAGTAGATTTTAAAATCGTTTTCCATCAAAGGGTGGTTAATCGACCTTTAAAGAATATTAGAATAAAAATTGGATTCATTCGCATTATAATCCTCTAACATTTATATGATAAATGTAAAAAATATTTTAACAAACATATATAATCATTTTTAGTTATTTCTGTTCATTGTAACTATTATAACGGCTAGACGTTATCTACATTTTAAAATAATATTAATATATTATTACTGTGCAACATAAGATTTCAAAGAAACCTGTTGTTGTGTATTGGGTACACCATCAAACATAGCATCCCCTTTAAAATAATATTAATATTTTATTCACAAATACTAATATATATGAAAATGTAATATTTTTTATTTACCTATGATGTTAAATCCTTCCCCCTTTTAGGATTTACGTCCTCACAATTTTAAAATTGGGCTCAGAAACATCATTGAATGCCCCCCATAGGAAAAAGAGTAAATAAAACTATCAATTGATAAGAAAGAAAGAGAAGCAAAAAGGCTACCTGAGACAAAATAAAATATGATTCCCTGAAAACATGGATATGATGGGAAAAAACCATCAAGGTATGATTGAGAGTGATTGAAATCATGTCTAGGAGAAAGTTAACCACCAGAAAATCACAAACATGTGATGGGTTAAACAGTATTTGATTCCCTATTAGGAAAAGTTAACAAAAAATGTTTATGTTTTAAGTTACATTTCATTGAGGAATTTATTTATGGGATTAACTTAGAAGATAAGGAAACATACTTACATTTCATGTAGTCTTTCATCTCTTACTAGATTTCTAATAGAAACTCTTATTTTCTCCAAAATATGAGTATTCATGATGACTTGTTCACATTAAGAGATCTATAATCAACTTCGAGAGAATCACATAACTCACAAAAGATGAACTATTTATTTCTCATGCCTTTAGAACATAACCAAAACCAAAATGGTCAGTACAAGATCAGATAATCCCAAAAGGATAATCCTTTATAAATAGAAAAGCAACTCTTAATCTCCAAAATTTGTCGAACAATACCCAAATTTCAACAATGACCCTTCAATAAACAGATATCGATAAAATTTTATCAAGGTAATCCAAACTACGATTGAAACCCAAATATCCGAAGGATTTAATCACATTTTCTTACAAGATAAATCTTAACATTTATCTCCAAATAACATAAGTTACTCTTAATGTCACATATTGAAATGTAATTAACCAAATCACATATCCTCCATGATAGGTTAATCATTTCCCTAGATAACCCAAAATCAACTTATTCCTGAATCATAAGAACAACTATCTAAAATGAATTAGTGATACTAACCAAGGAATTCACGTTGTCCAGTGGTAGGCGATACATACCAGTTGCACTTTGGTTGTGGGTTCGATTCCCGTGGCTTCGTCTGACGTGACAAGTTGTCACACGTTCTGCGTGGTGTCCCTTTTCAAAAACATAATAATTTTAAAACATTTCAAAAAAATAGATAAATTCATCAAAAATAACCATAATATATTTTAACCTAAAGATTATCTCATGCCTTTCATTTTCCATCATATCATATAGTAACCCATAATTAACTCAAAAGTAAGGATCATATAATCCCTAATGGTTACCTTTGTAATAATTACCTGAACTTCCACATCGATTTGGTTCTCTCGTACATGATGCATTAGAGAACTCTCCTAGGTTCAAATGGTTAATCATGACTCTCTGATAGTTGGTTTAGAATAACCACTAGATTCCTCAATGAATCCCCAATATCATCCAGTCTCTTTATCAGAGAACAACCACAGTTTCCTTCATACCCATTGTCACTATAGTGCCTACTAGATCAAACCATTACTAATTCCAAAAATGTCAGTGTGAGTATATCAACAAGATCATCATGTACTAATGACAAAGGTAAACACTAAGATATACTTATCCAAGTGATCTCAAACTTAATCCAACATTAAAAAATAACAATGACTATATCTAATATACTAGCCATTGTGTTTATACACAATATGTCACTTATGGTTAAACAACACTCTAACCTCTAAAGTTATCTAAACCGACCTTTGATACCAAATATAAGGACTCGGACTTATAACATTACATAATCTTGAATTAAATGAATAATTCACATTGAGGATTTTTTCATTATTAGTGTTTTAGATAATTAGGACATAACTATTACATCACAAAATATTAAATAGTAGACACTTCTACTCAATATCCATTTTTTTCAAAAAATAAAAACTCTTAAAAAAATTAATGTACAGTTCCAAGTTTTAGAAAGTATTATTTTCCTTTGATCCCATCCTTGACACTTTTCCACTTTATGTCATGTGAAAAACATTTCAAAAACATGGGATGAGCATAAAAAGATCGGTAATAGATACACAAGGAAGGAAAACTATTAGTTGTTCAAAATAACAAGTGAACCATGAATACTTTATCATTAGTAATACCTTTCACCATTATAAAGTAGTAAATACTCTTCATTGAAAAAAATATAATTCCTTACCCTTTTGTATCCAAAATATTACCATAAAACCCATATAATTAACACATAACATATAAAGGAAACTTGGGACATAAATATACTTAAATGGAATAACCATATGGTCAACTTCCACACATATCACTTAATGGAGTAGCCAAACGGATGACTTCCATACCCAATTAATTGGAGTTTATAACGTAACCACCCATCCTGGTATTCACAGCACCACCTGTAATTTGTTTTAACATGTAACTACCCATCAAATGTCCAAGTACCATTATAAAATCATAAGACATAATATAAATATAAAGGAAAGAAAACATTTTCACATTTCAATCACAATATATCCCTTAAATATATTGATATAACATATCAATTATCAAAACCATTTTCTATACCAAAATACATAAAAGTGTACATGTCATTTATATTCATTTAAAAACATTATGGCTTGTTAAGGAAGACAATGATCAAGTAGTACTCACGGAGGCATAAAAGGTAGTAGTCACCACATATGTTAAAGGAAACATTCATTTTTTTCATTTAGTAAAATTATTCATAGAAAAAGATTCACATAGAATGAAATGAATAGTAAAAGTTGTTTATAAATCTTATAAAATAAATTCTTGTATTAAAACAAAATACGCCTGAATGAAAAAACATTGAGATGAAGTCCCTTACAAAGTCACTATCCTTAGATTAAGGATAAATCAATTACATAATTATGTGTGAAAAATATAAATACACCCAATATAAGAGTATAATAAGTGTTAAACAATCAGAGGTCATCCACACATATTCTTAGTACGACGTAATCATGAAGTAGAGGTTAATCCCAAATAATTGAAATTGGGTTAAGATGTTTCCTTACAGAAATTCGACAGCATAACGACAACATTTTAAAATTCAGAAAATGAGTGCATGAGAGATAATAATGGTAACTCACCCCTTGGACATATAATTTACAACAATAAGGATATATAAATACATCTCCCAACTTAAGAATTTTTATATTAAAACATCGTACAAAAAGAAGTCTTTTAAAAAGAGGAGGGTGAAAGGATCCCTTACCGATTTGGGTAACATTCGAAACGAACACCCCATGAATGAAGGGTCATAAAATGAAGATATAAATACCCATAAATTAATGAATATGATACAATTAATACAATCATGTGTAGTACATACACCACACAAAATAATATAGTGGAAAATATAGCATGAATCTCATAGGAATGAAAAGTGAGATAAAAACCCCTTAGCTCGTTGTAATCAATCAAGTTGTATGACAAAAAGATAATAAAAACCAAATGATTCATAGAATACCACAGATATAAATACATTAATAATAATATATATATAATATATGTACAAAATACAACACATGCAATAAATAAGTGGCGAACAACAGTAATCTCACGGAATTAAATGTGAGATAAGATATCCCTTACGAAAATTCGACAACATAACGTCACCACTTAAAACATCCAAAAATGGATAGATGAGATCAAATAGGGTATCTCATCATATTAACATAAGCTTTACAGTAATAGGAATATAAAATAACATCCCCCAACATATGAAATAGGATCTTAAATTAAGTTCCATGAAAGAGAGTACTTAAAAAGAGAGAGGTATGACCCCTTACCTCATGTCCAACTTGTCTTGTTTGTTTCATTATATTCATGAATAATAATCTTTGGTAAATTTATAATTTCTTAAGAACCTATATTAAGTATTATTATTCAATTAATCTCAAATATTATAATTTTATAATAATTATTTAATTATGTGAGTTTATATCAGACGTTTTTGTCGATTTCGGTACCGGAGTAAAAAATGAACATGTTTGAAAAGCATTGTCCATGTAGTTTTAGGTAAATCATAGCTAGAGGAGTATTAATGATTTAAATATCATATATATCCAGTATATATTCATTTTATACTATTCAATAACATTTGGAGATAAAAAATGAAATGCACCATTCAGGGAGACGGTATGCCGCACGTATGCATGAACGCTACTTTCATTTCTTTGTCATATTAATTGGATTAAATATAAATGATAGATATATATATTATAATTCCAGAATGATATTAATAATTTATATTTAATATATATATTATATATCCATTATATATATGTACTTATAAAAGTACATAACATTTGGAGATAAGAAATGAAATGCACTGTTTATGGAGACGGTAAGCCGTACGTACGCATGAAAGCTACTTTCATTTAAATTTCATACTTTAATGGAATGGAAACATAATTATACCTTGGTATTTTATAATTACAGTATAATATCATATATAACATCATTAACTCCATCCTTTATACATCCCAAATACAGCATTAACGATTCAAATAACATTGAGAGGGCGGTAGTCTGCACTTTCTAAAATGAAATTATCGCGTTTACACATTATGGAAACCATAAAGTTATATCGTAATGGAAATATAATGAATAATAAGGAAACCATAAAAAAAATATAGATTATATAAATACAGTGACATATTAATTGCCACCATGAGAGGTGTTAAAAGAAGATTGAACAAACATCATTTCGTGAGGTAGTAATTCACCACCCACAGAAACAATATGTTCTTTAACCATTTGATGGAGGTGTGGTTATGTGTATATATAATACTTCTCATAAAAACATCATAGTATATTTAATATACTATTTTTGTTAAATAATAATGTAATATAATGAGTTTAGGGGGTTGGAGAAGTAAAATAAAACAAAAGAACATAAGAGAAGACATTACCTTTAAATCAAGAAACTCTTTTTGATTTGAGACAAAGTCTTCCTTGGAAAGAATTATGCCCAATGTGAGGCTTCTATGAGTAATATATATATGTTGAGAGACAATATGAGTATAGGTTAGATGGACCAAGATATTTAGAGGTGTTTGTAAGGGGGTATAGGTGGTGGACTTTATAAGAGGGAGGAGGGGCACTAATGGAATGATATAAAATGTTAAGTTATTATAAAAATCCTTTCTAATTTTAAAGGACCCAAAATGATATCTTTAAAGGATAAGGTTATAAGGGTTCAAAATGCGTCCATATAATAGGATTTAGACAAGGTTATGTCTTAGATTTTATAATTTCTTTTCATTTTATTTAACTCGATCATTAATGAGGAAATCACTACATCATCAGGGTGTCAAAAATAAATTTATTTATTTAATGTCCAAAAATTATAAAACAGTTACCATTATGTTGGAAATAATTTTATATTTCTAATTAATATTTATTGTCCAAAATATAACTTATATAACCCCATGTAATAATTGTTTTAATAAAACAATACATGTTTGTGACACTTTTATTTTTACATTAACTAAAAGTTATTAATGTCATTTTCTTACCCAAGTTGCTCCATGGGGTCCCCAAGTTGACCCATTGATTTTCTTTGTCAGCCATGAAAAATATAGTATGTTTAGGACAAGTTTATAGATAATTTCATATTATTATAACATTATATTTACCTTAAATTACACTAATTACCTTTAATCACAATTAATAATACTTAAAATTTACTATTCACCAAACATTATTTCCATCTCATTGAACCAAATTTTTATTACTAATGACAAACTTTTATGCATTATTTTTGAAATTAAATTCACAAAAGTGGTAAAGTTTCATTTAAATGAAAAATCAGTTTTTTAAACTACCACTTTGTGGTTTCACTATTCATTAAAAATTGATGTTTTTCAGAAAAATACCAAAAAACTTAACCTAAGCTATATTTGATATTCTGAATTCAAAAATGATGTCTATTTTATGAAATTCAAAACATATAAGTTGAATTAAGGAATTTTATATTAAATTCCCATCACCAAAACAAATATCATGTTTTTAAGAAACAATATCTACCAAAATATTGACAATTGTTTATGTCCAATTTCAAAGTGAAATTAATTTCAATGACCACCATTGGATTAAATGGTAAAAATATATTCTAATTACACTTTAATCCGAATTAAAAACATAATCTATCCAGATAAATAAAATAGATTAAAATGTGGTTCTAAATTAAAATACAACATTTTTCACTATTCATTAATATATGAACTTTATCGGAGAAATACCAAAAATATACACAAAGTAAATTATGATGTCTTAATTCTAAAGAAGGATTTTATTTTGTCAAATATAACATATTAAAGTGAAAAAATGTATATTTAAAAATTGATCTCCATCAAAAGGTGTTGAATCAACCTTTAAATAATATTAGAATAAAAATTTGATTTATTCGCATTGTAAGACTCTAACATTTATTGGATAAAGGTAAAAATATATTTTAAAAAACATATATAATCATTTTTAAGTTAGTTACATTCATTCACTCTATTAAAATGGCTAGGAGTTATCTACCATTTATAATAATATTATTATATGATTATTGTGCAATGTAAGATTTCAAAAAAACTCGTTGTTGCGTATTGGGTACGCCATCGAACATATCATCCCCTTTAAAGTAATATTAATATTTTATTCACAAGTATAAATAAATATGAAAATGTAATATACCTTATTTACCTGGGATGATACAATTACCATATTTCTTTTATAAAATTATACTTTATTTTATTTATGCCACCATACTCGATATAAAAATCTATTTATTATATAAATATAGGTTTTATTGCTTATTTTGAATGATATTTTTACAACTGTTATATCTTGTGAATTGATTAATACTAGAGGTTTCCCAATAGAAAATATTATATGTTGTCAGATATAGAATAGGATGGGGATATCACAGATTACAATATCAAATTTCATAATTAATCATATAGTTCAATATTGATATCATATATAATAATATTTATTATTATATATATTAATTAAAATTATAATAAAAATTTTATATATGTTCTCCATGATTACACACATTGATTAATAATTTTATACATGATTATTTTATACATACTACATAGAATTTATCTGATTCCACTTTTCGGATTCTAAGGATTAATGAAAAATTATTACCTGTCATGATAGAAATAAATAATCCATAGCTCACTACAATAATTATATGAACCAAAAACCATGAAAACATATAATTATGACTTTACTGACCATAAATCTATATTTTTAATATATAATATATTAAATCACATATTCTAGAAAAATGAGTAAGAATCATTATACACAATCTTTCCTATGTGGCGTGTTCATGGGATTACAAAATTAATCCAATATATAAATTATAGATGACTTGAAAATGTGGGTTTAATGTAAGTATTTAGTTAGAATGTAACAAATATGTGATAAAATTGTAGATAATTATAATTAGGCTTGGTGAAAACAAATCAATTTTTAGTCATGTTTATAAGTACTTGTGAAATGCACAATAAATCTATTAATTTATTTGAATTCATATAAATGTCATATAACACTATTTCTATAATTCATAAATAATTAATATTATACATATCTTTTTAATGAAACCCTAAACCTCTCGATCATTTCATCATATAGATGGTATAACAATATTGATAATTTATGTCAATGAAATCCTGAATGTTAACTATTTAGGATCATATCCCACAAGAAACCATAAATTTGATTATAAATTATAAAATTTGAAACATTATATCACAATTAATATTACATGGATATATGATCAAATATTTTTAAAAATTGAATAATCATTGATAGTAAAATGATATTCCTATATCATTCCATAATATATATGACAATCCGATGTACTATTTTGCATATTAGGTTTATCTATTTGAAAATATAAATTATATATATATATATATATATATATGGTTATATATTTTATTTTAGGAATTAGTTCATAAATCATATATTCCAATATTCTAGTTTATATCCACACATTAAAACCATTGGTAAATAATCCTTTTTTGTAAATTCTTATAGATAAATATTTTCCATTCAATAATGAATCAAACATAACTAGTTTATTATGTCATTAAGTTCAATTAAAAAATCATCCTCACTATATTTTTTAACAGAATGAAAATATTTTTGAAATACATAAAATATATCCATAGAATTAGAATATTTATAAATTGGAGTTTCAATCTTTCAAATTTATCAAGCAATCCATCATTATTAGGCTGTAATGCCTATTTAGTGAATTTGAATAGATGAATAGTATAATAATAATTCCAAATTAAATGATCGAATGGTTTTTTTGGTTATAAAAAAGGTATTTACTAACGTTAATTATTTATGACATCACTATATAGAGATTGAAAAGTCATGCTTAATACTGTAGTATATTCTAGAAAAAGAATAATAACAATACATATTATCACCTCCTTGAAATATAATTTACATAAGAGTTATATTCATTGGATCCAATCATAATGCTGAATGGTTTTTTAAAAATAATAAAAAATTTCATATTAGAGGTGATGAATAAATGGTATTTTGAAACATACAAATTATGGATTTTTTTTGATCCAAAATCCAATATGAAATACACAGTACATTTATAGATAATATGTGTACCTTAAATGATTTCCTTTTCATGATCTATATTGGTATTAAGAACTAAATAATATTTCAGATACTCAATTAGTATTAGTGTATTGTAAAACCATTTATCTTCCATAACCATTTTATTATAGTATTTATAGATGCAATTTCTCTATTAATTATATTTAAAATTTGTAGAATTTACTGGGATTTTTCATTCCATTAATTTTATTATATATATCTAGAATTTGTATATTTTGTTACCTTAATTGGTGATATTATATTATCTTCTATTAATTTGATAAAATTACTTATATTATTCCTTATTTTTTCTTTTACTTTTGAAAAACTAAATAATCTTATCAAAGAAATATATATATATATATTTACTCCATAAAACTAAAATTTATAATTATTTCACAAAAAAACAAAAACTATATTTAAAGTATCAAAATTATATTTCAACATTATTTTCAACTAAATTTTTTTTTTATAAATAATAATTTAGTTATTTTTAATGATTTATAGTGGTATGGTTTTAGTTTAATATGGTTCATATTATTTTAATCATAGGATGAGTGATAAAGCGTGATACATAAGTTGTAAGTCTCTAAGAATATGACTCTATATGGTATAATAGTTTCAATATCTTATTTTATAATCTCTAATAAGTATCACATTATTTTGAATAGAATAACTCACAAAATAATATTTATTGAAAAAGGATTCTTAAACACTATGGACAACATAGAATTAATATCATCTATTTTCCTTATATTATTATTTCATTTATAGTATTGATTTAATTCATCTTCAAATTAATATACAGAATTAAAATGTCATATATAAATTTTACATTACAAAAATTAAAATATATATTTATATTAAATAAATATTATAATATTTAATGACCCAATAATAGATGGTGGTTGTTTTCACAAAGAAACGCAATTATGTGTTGATTTGTATTCTTTTAATTTTTGAGTATTACATGGATATTATTAATATTTTCAAATAATTATTGTTGAGTAATAATAGATAATTTAATGTTTGACATGGTCACACATCATGTTTGTTTGTTTATTGGTACATTTTTTTAATTTTTCACTACATATAATCTTCAAAAGGATCATCCATGGAAAAATACGAAAATTACTATATTGAGTTTAAAATAATATATTCAATAATAAATCGTATGAAACTGAATATTAGTCCCAAAAAAATTATATCTTATGGTACAATTATTTCATTCATACATTGTTTTAGGTATTATCCTCATATTTATTACATCATAATAACAATAATTTATTATACATCGCTTTGATATCTACTAAAATAATTCATACCAAATAAATATACATTACCTAATTTTATATTATTATAAATTTCATCTCAGTATTAATACACATATATAAAAAAATTAATAATGTATTCTTAATGAAATTTTTTAATGTCAATTATAAAAATAAAAAATAGTAAATATTGGTTCAATATATTTATTATAGTTTATTCCTTCTATTAATATCTTATATGATATTTTTTAGTAGAAATAGGGGGAATAGAAAAAATAATAAAAATACATTATTATTTTTTTGGTATAGGGAGAAATATATGAGATATAAATTATGAAAACATCTGTAATGATAATGATGAATATATTCAAGTGGCACTAAAATGAACATGTTAATATGGAAAAAATAATTTCATATTTGAAAATAAAGTCATGAGATAATGAAAAACTGAATATTATCCATGGAATATAATGCAGAATTATAAAAATAGTATGCAACTTGAATATGTTTTCATGAAATCAAAATTAAATTCTAATTGGAAAGGCCATCATAATATTGTTTTTTATTTTAAACTCAATTTCCCATAAGGATTGTGGATTAGGTTTACCCCCCATGCACAAAAAAATTATAACTAAATTAGAAACAATTAACTACTCTCAATGTTGTATGTGTATATAATTTATGACTCACCCATAACATAAATTTATATCCATTAAAATTTCATTCGTAAAAACAAAGAAATTAATTACAAATCCATCAAAATAACTAGAATAATTAACTTGTAAAATTAAATATATTATGTAATAATTTGGAAATATAAAAAATCAATTATTTAGTGAAATAACGTGCATGATAAAATCATTTTAGATCGAAAATAAAAACAATATTGTTCAGAATACACATATTGTATATAAAAATAGAATCTTACATTGATGAAAATTCCTTAAATGTAATAAAAAAATATTGCATAAAATATTTGTATAAATTTCATATTATATTTTATTTTAATTAAGATAAATGAACATATAAATAAATAATTTAATGAATAAGAAGAAAAGAAGTAATTAATATTTAATTAAATAATGTAATAATACAACATAAAAGTATTTATATATATAGAAAAATTATAAAGGTTAATATGGATAAATTGTAGTAAATGAAAAATAATATTGAGGAAATACTTACCATTCATTATTATTATGTAATAAATAATATTTTTAATAAGACCTTAAGCTATATATATAAAAAACACAATTTATAATAAGAATATTTATTAAAATATATATATATATATCATGGTCATGGAATATCTAACATCTAAAAATGGGATCCACTAAGGGGTGCCCTGATTTGGTCAATCACATGGCATCAAGAACCTATCCCCATATGATTGATAGTTTCGACTAGAAATAATGGTTTATGAATTTATGGTGGGGAAAATATAAGTTTTTTTATTGGATAGGAACAATATTAACAATAAATAAAAAATTTAAAATACACATATAATAACTGAAACTAGATTAGAATCAGAATAATAATTAATAATTGAATGTAAACATTCATAAAATAGTAATAAATATTAACCAATATAAGGATATGTTTACATAATAGTATTATTTCATGTTGATGTATAAAATTAGTGATAAAAGGGATTCATATAACATAAATATGAAACATTCTATAAAAAACCAAAAAAATACCAAAAGACATATCCACTAGAATAATGTGAATATACTCTATTCTCTACACCTTTGATTCAATGATATTGGAAAATAAAATCAATCATTAATGACAAGGTGCTTTACCATATCCATATCACATACTCTAAGGATTTATTGGGTACCAATCTAAAGCCTATATTAGGTTTCATATAATCTCAATATGCCATCACTAATTGTATATAGAATAATACAGCCTGTGTGTATGTCATTGTAGTGTTCATATATAAAAAATTAAAATATTTTATTATAAAAAACTATTACGATATTGAATCATGTAGACACATGTCTAACTTTACCCACATACTGAATAGAATGGATGATCATTTATTTATGGTTACCATGTCAAAAAAATTTAATCAAATATATATATTTATTTAAATATACTATATATACGATGAAATATATATGAATATATATAGATTCTACATGCTAGATGGACCAAGGGTGTAACTAATGTATCCCAACATATTAAAATTTTAAAAAATATTTAACAAATGGTACAAGTAATTAATATCATGGAAATGTGAGAAGACATACCCCTAACCTGAGATAGTTTCTTGAATCATCATGTGCAATTCCAAATGAAATGTTATCTTAATCATCATGCCCATCATAAAAGTAAATGCTTTGGGACACAAGGCCTAACACCACATTCAGTAGATAATGAAACCCTATGATCATAATTTCCATTAACTATTTTCCTACAACAAATATACATAGTATAATCAAATCAATCATTAAGAATCACCTCATAGGAATTTATTATAATTTATCCAAATATAACATAAAATGTAGCGAAAATTTTATAAATCCTTACCTATATATAATTGGTGTTTTGGTCTTACCACTCAATCACATCTATTAAAAATTAATACATATTATTCATAAATCAATAAAAATGAATTAATGGTCATTTCAAACTAGAGGTGAAGTAGTTTCTCAATGAAATATTTTGTTAAGGATATAAATAAATTCTACCAACACAATGAGGTCGTGATCATGGTGGGAGACATCCTCTAAAAATGTATCACGGGTATATAAGATTATTATACCATGTATTGATTAACATAAAATTATGAAATAAAAATATAATTCATCATTATAATATTCAATCCAAAATACTTAATGGAAAATGATATTGAAACGATAATATTTTAGGTAAAATTACTATACCACCAACATTAAGAACATATACAACTCATCATCAGGATACATCATTATATTTAAATTAATGTGCGAAAAAATAGAAGTATTAAAATGTGACCTGTAAATAGGTCTTATTTGCATGCACCAAAAAATCCTAGAAGATACTAAAAGAAACTAACAAAAGAAGAATGTGGACTAGTGAGAATACTGTTAGCTATCCAACATAAATGAATGTGATGAAACATTATATAGAATAGAGTGATATCAAAATCCATATCAAGGAGAAAAGAGGAACTTGCTGGGCATCCAGTCCACTAGAATTGAGATCAGGGAATAAAATTTTCTCTTAATGGAAATAGGGAGAAATGTTTCATTTTACCAATTCTAAGGGGATATATGGTATGTATTTGTTTCAAAACTATGCACCAACTGTGTGATATATACTCCCCAAATACCTTCCAATAATTTTTTTACTAACAATGAATTCCTTATTTAAACACCATATATCTCTTATCTGAGATAAGTCAAATGGTGATGTGTAATTTTTATAATGGTTTAGTCTAATAGTTAACTCATCTATATCCTTTTGTAAAATGCCTCATTTTTTGACCAAAAATTTTGGGCTGTTCTCCAATGCATGGATTATGAATTCTCCTAGCCTGGTTCGTCTGAAACATTGAGTTCATTAAAATTAATAATACCTAGGATATCCCAAAAAAATTATATTAAATTAGGTACATATTAAAATATAAAATATGGACATTAATCCAAATAACAATAAATACATGCCATAAAAATATTTTAGGTCATTACAGCCTCCCCTCTTTAATGAAAAATCACTAAATTCACCTTTTATGGGTATTAAGGGGTCCTATAAGAATGTTTACAGCCACTAAACATGTGCATCGACCTCTCGCTCAAATTTCATTAATTGATCATTGTTATGCTACCATAATACATGGACTAAAGTAACTGACATGCCTTAAAGATCATAAATTTCTCTAATTCATGATATATCATGGGAACTCATCAAAGGAGATATTTATATCTAAATAAGCCTCATCATAATGTAAAACATGTTAGGGATATGTATAACATCAACTAAGTTGTAAAATGTGAAAAACCTCGACCATATACTGGTGCATCTTATGATGTTATATATGGTATGATACTAGTCTTATTTACTATAGGATCCCAAATGGTCTGATGAAAATTGAATATAGCTTACACTGCCTCATAATCTCTTGGTGGAAAATTCATAGTGATATAGGAAATAAAACTTATTGTTGGACCTCAAAATGTTGCAATAATAAATGTTTTCTAGCATAGGACTAATTCCTATATTGGCCAGTCATCACGTTCTTGTCAACAAAATATTAATGTGATTTGGTCGATGTAATGATGTCTCCCCTACTTATGAACAACATAGAATATAATGGAATTCTCTTATAAAAAAGGAAGAATAATGATCCATCATGATTGTAGAACAAAATCAATTATTCTAAAGGAACTCAATAAAGGGTGTAAATTGTTCCCATGAACCCTCATTGACTTGGAAACTTGAACAGATCATGTAATATTACATATAAAGCTTGAACTCTCTATGTTTGTCGGTATATGGGTGATAAGTTTTTCTAATAAGTATATGTATGCCCAGAAAAAAATTTCAATCCATTCTAGAACTAAGACCTGGAATGAGTGTCCACTTCAGATATTATATAACAAGGAACCCCATGACGGCGTAAGATCTCCTTGATGTATAGCCTCTCTATATTGTCTATTAAGAATACCTCTTTAGTTGGAATTTAATGCGAAGAATTCAACAATTGAACAATGATGAACAAAACTATATATTTAACTCAATATGAAAAAAATAAACATATCCTGACTTCCATGGTTACATTATCTCACATTCCACATTGGAATGGGAGACTGTTGTAGGGTTCCTATCAATATTTGTTATGGCTATTTACATGGGATACCGTAGCCTCACTTATAAAAGGGTGCCTCATCCCCTAACTTATTTTCGCATCCTTAGAATCATAGGGTTACCGTGATATGACCATATCACATACACACTCTTTTAAACAATTTATCATAGGTTCTTGGTTCACAAAAATACTATCCAATGATGGATTAATGAGTATTCCAATAGAGAGTACCCAAACTATAGTTAACATTATTATATTAGTTCATTAAAGATTATTTAATCTTAAAGATCGTATGATTTTAGTACATCCATCCTAAAATAATTAAATAAGTGAATTAATATTTTAAATTTATATTATGGTGATGGAATAGTCATTATATATCTCTCATTTGTCTAATATAAAATAAAATAAACTGTTATTCATGCATGTAGCCAACCACCTCCATGGATTGATGTATATAATTTTTCACCACTCCTTGTAGTAAATTTTTATACAAATGAATTTGAAGTATATAAATATCATATTTAGAAATAATTATTATTCATTATTATTATAATATTATTTATAAAATATACAGTAAAATTCTAATAAAAACTGAAACATTGCTCATAAAATTTTGTGATCAACCACCTCACTACTGCATTATAATCCAATATTACAAACTCCACTACATTGTTAGTGAAATGGATAAATTTAATGAATAAATATTATATTTATAATATTTCTATGATAATATAAAGTAATCAATATATATTTAATAATATTTTCATCTATTAGATATAATAAAATATTTCTCATGTGTACATGTGGACTACCACAGTTTGGAATGATGAATCTCCTTTTTAATCATTGACTTTCATTGATGGTTTAAAAGTATATTTAATTTATAAAAATATATTTTTACATTACCATGATCAGGTAGAAAATTAAACAATGATCAAGTGGCTTGAAGGAGATAATAAAATGAAAACATATGTGGTATTAATATTATTGACAACTGTATAATTATATAATGGCTAATTTTTAATACAAAAGAAAGTATAATTTATATTGGAACGTTATATTATAAAATATGAATGAATATGTATATAATGTAAATTAATAATTTTAGATGTTCATTATATTTTATTTTATAGTGTGTAAAACTTATTTCCCAATGTGAAGTACATTATTTCTTATATCAATTTTTATTTATTGACATATGTTTTTCTTTTCAACCATAATTAATTGTTTTGCTTCTTATACATCATAAAATTTTTAATTAATATATAATTTATAAAAAATATGGGGTTTAAATAATCATTCAAAGGATCCACCTTTCATGGTGTTTTAATTTATATTATTCCAAACCTATAATAATTTATATTATAAAATCCATTTTTAATTAGGTTTCATTATTTTGAATATCCATTATTCAATATTATTTGTTTCTAACCTAATAAATCCTATATATTTAATTATATAAAGGTTATTCTTAAAATTTGAAAGAAATGATTCAATTTCCAACCACATTCTTATTCAAAATTTATAAAAAATAAATTTATTTTTAATCCATCCTGGTTTATATTCTAATTAGGAAGGTTTTACCTTTATAAACATGTTCACAAAAAATAATGATTTTCTAATATATATTTAAATTATTTAATTATTGTTTTTCAATTATCATTGAAATAATATATATTAAATTTAAATTAATCATCTTATAGGTTATTGAATAATTCATTTTTTACATTTATTATAAATTCATGAAAAATGATTCTAATTAGTTTTCAAATGACGTATTCTCATGTTTATCCAATTTAGGATCATATGATCATAATTTTTTGGTAGTCTCACTTCATTATAAATATATATTTCTATTTTTTACACTGACTCAACATTTGATGTTAACCTTTCTAACATTTCCATTTCACCATATTAGAATAGATTATTATTTTATAAATATATCGAATAAGTTTACTATAAAATATAACCATTGTGGGAAATGTTAATTCCATTTTACAATATAATTTCATATAAAATATGGTCTCTAGGTAAAAACAATTATTATTAATGGTATTGTGGTAATTTATGATATATGATATATTTAACTATTTTTATGTAATTTTTATAATTTTATGTCCCTATTTATATAATTAGTATTATAGTATGGTTTAGTTTTAATTGATAATATGATTAAATGGAATTGTGGGATTGACCCTACAGAATATTATGAGTGAATATTGTGAAACTAGATAAACCTCATATGATAATATATGAACCAAAGGAGTAACAACATCAGATATCATAATATCTATTTTAATTTTCTTATGATATATTTGTAAAATTAGTTCTGATTGATATTCACATTGACAATTAATTAGTATGATATTGATTAAAACATAAATAAAATAATTTATGTGATTTATATCATACCTTCATGAACATTCAATATTTTTTTAATTGTTCTACCAATATATTTATATCTATGTAATTTAGTAATCTTAGCACATTACCATATTAATGATTTGATATTCAGTTATCAAAGAATAAAAATCCTATTAAGATGACTGAATAACTTGTACATTTCTATAAAATGTTAAATGTTTTTTGGAATGTTCTCATCAAATGACTTATTATTAATTATAGAGTAGAATATTATGTTATTTTATTAATTATTAGTGTATATATATATATAATATTAAAGTATTATTAATTGATGTCATTTTTCTTATACTAAATTAGAATTTGATGATATATCGTTGTGAGGATCAAATTAAACATATAATGGAAATTAAATATCGTATAAGAAATGTACTACCAATTCATGAGGGTTATTTTAATAAAATGGTTTTGGAATAAAATTATCATTTAATATATTTCAATTTTTAATGAATATATGATATATTTTATTATGAACATCAATGTATTTCTATGAATCATGATGTTTATTTTTAAATATAACACACAGATTGTGTATGGAAAATTAAAATGAATCTATATTGAATCCCCCTAATGCAGTTTGGTAATTAATGAAGGGTCTCCAAAAGAGTCTATATTATAAATTCTTATTCCCTATGACATCATGATATGTTAACCAATCATCATTGTTAGGAATAATTTTGGGTCAATGAATCTTCTAGTTCATAATTATTTCTTTTAAATTTTTACCCTCACAGACTAGTATATAATACATCATATTAATTATTTTTTTAACATATGAATGGATATCAATAAAATTTAATGATTGTTATTTGATCATTATAACATCAGTTATGGTTAAAAACGAAGAATACAGCTAAGGAATGACTTTTTGATATGAAAAAACTCAATTAATTTATTATGGTTTCATTTTGACATTTCATTTCCCCCTCTATATTCATGGATATAATAAAAAATTATGAGGTTTTAATTTGATAATTTTATTATTGTTTTTATTAATGATATTTTCATAAATTCCCATAGGAAGACAATGAATAACTATTAGTTGCTGATTTTTTTGTATTCATTATTAAAGGAGAAAATATTTTTTGAATATAAAATTTTATTCTTCTCACAATTGAAATATATCATTCATGGGAAATGTAATTTATAATTATGATATTATTGTGTATGATTTAACAATAGAATTTATATAGAAAAGTTCCCACATGGACACTTATATAGTTATTTTTACTTTCATTTAATTGGATAGATAATTTTGAAATATTTAACATTTTTTATAGCTATGAAATATATTCTCCAAGTTGGTGATAATAACATCCATGTTCTTTTAATGATATGAGTATATATAAATTTTCATGCTGTTTGAGATATGGTAGGACAATGAACCTTTTATTATAGTACATTTTAGTAGATAAAGATATTAGATATATTTAGAAACATTGATGATGGGATTATGATTTTCAATCATGATTATCGGTTTGATATAATTGTATGCATCTCGAAAATTGTATTATTATGAGATAAATTACCCAGTATTGATTTTGATATACCAGTTGTTGTTTTTTCATTTTAAATTTAGAGTAATGTTGTATTCAATGAATTTTTTGATCTTTCACATTCTTGTGTTTAATTACCCCTAAGTAATTCAGAATGATATTATCTATTAAATGTGAACCAATGGTTCTAATAATGATGATCTTAGTGGGTTATGTTGTAATTCTGTTATGAACCTCTTAATTTTTACCCATTATCCTAGTGTCACTAGACTAAAATGACTCTATCATAGGTATTTATATTATGTAATGAATATTAAAATAATATGATTTAATATCTATTTTTTAATAGAAGTTAGTTGGAATATACCTCATCCATAAACCATTATATATATACATTTTTAATTTCCCTAATTCTAAATGTTACTCCCTTAGAATATTATAATTGATATTAATTCTTTATTATCAATAAATTAAATATAAATTTTTTTTTTAAATAAATATTATTTATTACCTTTATAATATGTTATAAATAAACTATTACATACAATATTACAATATTTTTTGGGGAGTTGTTTAAAAAATTAGTAATTATTCTCAAAATTTTTACAAAACTGGTACTAAAATTATGAAAGCTCATATTTATATATATTTAGTTCATAAAATTATTTATCAACATTAATTTGTTTTCAGTATTTATTACCTTTAAAACAGTATATTAATTAAAATGTAATATAATCTTTATATATCATCTCATTTAATATATAATAACTATTTGATTAAAAAAATTATTACTTATCATATAATATAAAATTGATAAGTATAAACAGACCTTTTAATTTTTTTAACTAATAAATAAATATATATATATTGGATTATATTAAATATATTCATAGTACCAACAATTTATATTATTTTTCAAAGAATACAATAATTTTGAAAAAAAATTATTTTTATTTTAAAACCCCCATGTGTTTTTAAATTTATAGAATATATATTTGTTATTATTTATAATTTGAAATCAAAGAGTGGAATTATATAAAATCATCTACATACATGGACTATTCATTATGATTTATATGTAATTCTTTATGTTTTATAGAATTCATACCAATGGACTCATTGTCCCTCCAACAGAACATAAAAGTTTAAAATAACCAATAATGATATTTTAATGAACTATTATTATTATTATATATAAAACATTGACACACTAAGGATTATATCATAATAATAAATCATTAAACACTCATATCCAAATTATTTTTATCAACACATTGATATTATGCATTAAAAGTTTATAGAACACCTGGAAATTAATATTATATTTCTATAAATGATTTTGGGACTGAATTCCATTGCATTTGTTTTTTTATAAGAATAAATCAGTCTATCTTGTCCTTAAATTTGTATAATCATATTGAATATATTAGTGGAGAATAAGAGTGAAAATATTCATAAATTGTTTTAGAAATTTATTTAAAATGTTACTATAATTCATTAAAAACTCATATTATAATGTAAATCATCCTTGAAAAAACTCCATATTTTTTATTATCATGACGCTTCTCTCTTGAAAAATAGAACAATACGTTTTCTTAATAAAAATTGTTATGTTTCTCTAGGATTATATTTAATTTATTCAACAATTAATTTAATTCAAAAATAATGGATTTGATTTCATGTTTGATAATTATTATGTTCTTTTATCTATAGTAAAATATTGTATTTGATCTGTAAATGGTATTTAATTATTTAATAATAATGTTTATATATTGTTCTTCCACTAAATTATAGGCCCCATTAAATATTCATCAAAAAAATTAGAGTAGCATGATCACTATTTCCTTTTATATTTGGTCACATATGAGATTCTCCAATCAATATCTTATTTTTGTATATAATCATGTTTATCTTATCAAATAAAATTATTTGATAGTTGAGTGAATGACTCATTATCACGTCATATAATTTGAATTCATGCATTATTATCCCTCTATTTTCTTATGTTATTTTTCATATCAATCCATAAATAAAATCTTATTCTACATATGGAATCCAAATACTATAATGATTACCCATAATTATCTTTATAAAGTTAAGAAAATACAAGTAAACATAGATTTCTAATGAAGTACCTTGTTTGATGATCAATGTCATTAAGTTTTTTTCCCAATATATAATATAACAAAATGTATTTTAAAATGGGTATTTGAATAACACAAAATTATATATCATGTATTACCTATATAGAAATTGATGTTTAAATTTATCTATTTTTTTAATTCTTTTCTATTGAATAAAAAGATATATTCAAAACATTTTCATGGGTGACCCTTTTAAGAAGTCAATTTTTTTCTCACAAACCATAAAAAATAACTATACATTTTGACATAAATAAATGCATACTATTTAAAATGTCTAAAAATATTTTAATCTAATGGATTTGAATATGATCCAAATAATGAATCCATTTAAGAGAAAAACATAGTGAATGATGTTGCAATCCCTATGTAATATAGTAAAAAGTACTCTTTAAATCATGTTGGATGTCTCAACCATTATCCGAAGACCATGGGTTTATCACTCTAGAGAGACGTTAATTCATTCAATAAACTAGTAAATAATATTGTTAACCAATACTTAATATAATTATTCAAATATAAAACAATGGATATGTCATAATAACAATAGGATATTAGTAAATCTATTATCATTCATTTCACATAACACATTAAATTTAAGTATCGTAATTTAGAGAGGAAGATTTACCAAATTTAAACTATTTAACTCAACCATTCATAGCATAACACATTTTTAGTTGATAAAATAGTAATAAAAGTAAATAGATAAATATTTTAATATTTATGTTTGTGATAAAAATTTCAAAAACATTTAATAAAATTAAATTACAATAAAATTATAATTTACCGTAGATATATAGATATAAAATTAGTAAATATATTTGGAAATAATTTTATTTATAATATAGAATCATTAATATTTACCATGATCTTATACATTAGGAAAAATATTTTTTATATTCTTAAAAAATCATAAATTATGTATTTTAATTTTAATATTTCAATATAATCATTATGAGTAATTAAAATTTTAATATAAAATTCATTATATATTATTATTATGCTTATTATATATTATAATAAAATTACATATTTATTGTATAATTTCAGGATAAAAATTTTATTTGAGAAAAGAGTTTCTCTTAAATTTATAGAAAAACTATAAATTATATTATATAATTAATAATTGAAAATTTCAAAAAAAAAATTAATCATAAATATATCATTTAAATTTTTATAAATTATATCATAATAATAATTTTAATTTGTGGCTAAAATCATTGTTCATGATTGGAACCCTCTACCCAATGATATATAATCATTATTATTCAAAATAATATAAGATATCAAACATCATAATATATGGTAGTATTGAACACATGATCTATGGGTTTTGAAATGTGTGACACTACTATTTATATACATTTATGTGCCTTTTAATTCATATGATAAAACAAAATATATATAAAATTAATGATATGATGAAATTATTTTTATATGAAATAAATTATCATATATATTATCATCATACATAATGTCATGTATCAAAAAAGTTGATATCCTAAAAAATGATTTATTTATGATAGATCATATACTATTATTTCATATATCATAACTAAGGGTAATGTTTTTTTACAATATAAAAAATGAAAAATGAATCCAAAACTCAAGGTTAATATAAAATTTATTGATATCGATTATTTTTTTATGTAATAAAAATATATTATCCTCATGAAAACCTCGGGTATTAATCATGGAATACCATGTAACATAATTTATAGATGAATTTGAGTATAATTTTACATAGAAATAATTTTTTTATATACTTTGGATTCCAATGACTAAACTACAATTTTTCAAGAAATAAACGTTATTAAAAAAATAAAAAATTATCAATGAAATGAAATGAAACACAATTATAATATATAATAATTTTGGTGAATAATATTAAACATGGATTGATTAATCTATTATATTCAATCTAGAGTTCCATGGATATAACTATAATGTATCCAACTAGATCCTTGCATTGTGTTCTTTCCATCTCCTATTAAGAAATATTTTAGTTCAAACATCATTTTAAGCACATAAAAATGGTACTTAAATGTTGATAAATAAAAATGAGCAAAGTAATCCATCATAAATATGTTAGTGTCTTAAAATATATATCTCAATTATATTCACCATTTTTTATAGGCCTTGGGATTCCCCATTGAAATGATATATTTTAATCAAATCTTGAAAAAATTATAGTAATATAATGGTTACAATCTATATTACCTCTTATTCAAAAAACATTTTTCATTTAAAAACAAATTTTATTATACAAATCATTTGAACATTTGAAATTTATACAAATAAAAATAATTTTCGTGTGAGTGAAACTATATGTTAACTATTAATGTTCATTTATAATTATTATTCATAAAAACATATTGATCATTAAAAATGTTTTATCAAATCAAAATAACAATAAAATTGTTTATGATAGGGTCATATCCTACAATATTATCATCCTTTGTAATGGGATGATATCCCAATATAATTCTAAATGTCATAAAAAACGAATTTCATATGATATAACATAGTATCATCTTTTTCATAATATATATATATATATATATTCAATAAATTTCAAGACAAAATTTTTAAATTTTCATACGATTTTTGGGATTTATATAAATAAAACAATATTTAAATTGAATTATTGTTTCATTATAAATTAGAATAATTCAATAGGGTTCAGTCTCTATGTAATCCATTATTTTATTAATTTCACATGGAATGAGTTAAATTTAAATCACAACCCCATGATCTATAGTAACATTATTAAACCATTTTGGAAATAAAATTTATTTAACTTCATAATTAAAATACACATCTTTTTTAGCTTCACCATAACAAATTAGAACAAATACCACCATTTTTGGCGTTTTATTTCCATTATTAAAAAACGTTTTTCAATATGAGTTTAACATATCATTATTTTGGAGTATAATTTTTGGATAATTTGGGATATGAAGAATGGTTTCTATATCAAATAAATTTATATTAGATCAATGATGTGTTCCCAAATCCATGAATAATATTTCATTAAAATCATCAAAATATATAGTAAAATATTTATAGTATATTTATTTTTAAAAATATTAATTAGAAAATTGATAATTACTTGGGGGAATTCAGTATACCAAAATGTTTTCTTCAATAATGAAAAATCTAGTAATAATGTTGATTAAGAAATAGTCTGTTAAAAATAAAATATATGACAGAAAATATTGAAACAAATCCAGTATGATTTTAATAGTTATTTATTAGAAAAAATATATCCATTTCTCTAGTTCATTATCATGACCCACTTCATCCATAATTATCATATATATTTTATCATACTCCATCTATTATTGTGACTCCATTTATTGGTTTTATAATTTATCTATTGGATTTATGTATTTATTTTCATATTAACTAAATCACATACAATTTAGACATTAAATATTTTAAAAAAAATTATTTTAATGAATCATATTCTTCATATATTGTTAGATTTTTTTGTATGATGGAATTTTCTTCCACAATTGATATAATTTTTCCCATTTATGTAATTTATTATGTTCTTCTTATATCTTTTTTAAAAATATTAAACTGAATTTTTGTTCCTATATGTCCATTATCATTGCATATTCAATGAAATTTCATTTCTCTATTTAGTATAAACACTTTTATATTTTTCTATATTTTTTTTATAAATTATTGAAAATTTAAAATTCAATCTTATCACTTATATATAATCATTATATACCAATGTTACATGTCCTATATTAATTAACATTTATATGTTAATTGTTGTTAATAAGATTGGTATTTATATATAATGGATTTTATAAAAATGTAAAAAATATTTAATATTTTTATTAATATTAAATTTATAAAAACAATATTGATTAAAAAACTGCACATTAATATATTTTGATGAAATTTATAAAAAATTAATAAATTGTCTAATTAAAAGTCTAATATTATATTTAAATAATAATAATTTGATATAGATAAATTTTATTGATATATCATATAATGAAATATATTATTCTATTTAATAATGATATTTTAATTTTTGAGAAACAACATTTTTCTAATGACAGGAAATTATAAGTATTCATTACACAATGTGATATCCAATATACTAATCTAAGGTATAGTTACAAAAATACAACTTACATAGACTAATATTTACCATAATACTTTTATGAAATTAAATGTTATATTTTTTATGTCACCATATTTGATATGAAAATCTATTTATTATATAAAAATATGTTATATTGCTTATTTTGATAGACATTTTTACCACTATTATACCATATTAAATGATTAATTCTTAATGTTTCCCAATATACGATATTTTATTGTGTCTGATACAATACAATATGGTGATATCAAAGATTACAATATCAAATTTCATATTTAATTATGTAGTTCAATGTTGATATCACATTTATTCATATTTATTCTTATATTATTTTATTTAAATTATAATAAAAAATTTATATATGTTCTTTGAGATGACATACATTGTTTAATAATATTATACATTCTTTTTATTTTAATACAACATGGAGTTTCATAAATACAACTGATTTGTTTCTAAGGATAAATGAATGATTAAAACATGTCGTGGTAGAAATAAAGAATCCATAGCTCACTATTTTTATGATTTGATCCAAAAATCATGAATAATAAATAATTATGACATTATTGACCATAAGTATATATGTATTTTATATACAATATATTAAATCACACATTATAAAAAATATAGTAAGAATCAATATACACAATATTTTTTTGTGGCGTCTTCGTGGGCGTAACTAAATCATCAAATATATAAATTTAAGATGACATCAAAAAATTGTTTCAAAGAATGTATTTATTGAAAATAGAATATATATGTGAGATTATTGATAAGTAGTATGACACTTAGTGAAAACAATCAAAATTATAGTCATGTTTATAAGTACATGGGATACTCACAAAACATCTATTAATTTAATAGAATTTATATAAATTTCAACTAATACTATGAATATGATTCATGAATAATTAATTTTTTACATGAACTTTTAATGAGACCATTACCCTATGAATTATTTCATCATATAGATTGTATAACAATACTAATTGTTTATATTAATGAAAAACCGAATGTGAACTGTTAAGGATAAAATTCCACAAGAAACCATATATAAGATTCTATATAATTAAATATGACACATTATATCATAGTTAATATTACTTGGATATATAATCCAATATAATATAACAAATGGATATTTTTTGATTGTGTAATTATATTCATATATAATGCTATAATATATACAAAAAACCAATTGACTATGTTATATTTTTTGTGTTTCTCTTTCATTATATAAATTATATATAAAGATATATTTATATATTTATATATTTATATATATGTTATTCTATGAAATAATTTTATGTAATATTTTATAATATTTCAGGGTATATACACACATTATAACCATTTTTAAATAGTAATATTTTGTTAATTCATCATAAATAAAACATGTTCCTTCAATAATGAATCAAATATTTCGGATTCATTATGACTTCATGTTCAATTTTACACTTATACTATATATCATTGGTATTAGTATGAGAATATATATCATAAAATTATCCGTGGAATTATAATATCAGTAATTTGGAGTTTTTTTTCATTCCAATTGTTCAAACAATCCATCATTAGTGGGTTATAATACTCATTTAGTGAATTGGAATGCATAAATAATATAATAATCATTAAAATAGTATTTGATCAAATTATTATTTTGGTTTTAAAAACATATTTACTAACATTTATTATTTATGGGATCTTTATGTAGATATATAAAAGTAATGCTTAATAATACAGTAAATTTGACAAAATGATTAATAACAATATCTAGAGGTTAAAACTTCCGGGAAATATAATTAATGTAATAGTTATATACTTTAGTTATAATCATAATTATAAATGGTTTTTTTATAATTATATCAAATGTCTTATTAGAGGTGTAGAATAAATGGTATTTAGAAACATACATCTTATGGAAGAATTTATTGTTCTAGAATCAAATAAGATATACATTGTTCATTTGTAGGCAATAAGCGTACCTTCCATGATTTCATTATTGTGATCTATATTAGTAGTAGTAGTAAATAATTATTTAGTGGATTAATTTTTATTAGATGCTTGTAAAATAATTTATCTTATATAATCATGGGATCATGGTAGTTGCTGATGAATTTACTATGTTATTTATATTTAAAAAATTTTGCATTTATTGAGATATTTTCCATCTATTTATTTCGTTATATAAATATAGAAGCTTTCTACATGATAACCTCAATTGGTGATATTATAATATCTTCTAAAACATTGATAAAATTACCTATATTCATCACTATTTATATTATTCATCAAATAAACTAAATAATCATATTTGGAAAGATATATTGTTTGAAGTTAAATAAATCCAATTTTTTTTTAATATTTCCCAAAAAAACATTAATTAGAGTCTCCAAAATATATGTGAAAACTATTTTAAAATAGAAAAAATATTTTATAAAGCATATTTTAGTTATTATTAATGATTTATGGAGGCATGGTTTTATTTTTTTATTGATCATATTATTTTTGTCTCTGGATTAATGATAAATCATGAGACATAAGTCATATATCACTCGGATTTTTTCCTCATATGGTGAAATAGTTTCAATATCATTCTTCATAAACTCTAATAAATTCCATATTATTTTAATGGGCATAATTCATAAAAAAATTTGAAAATATTTTAAAAAACTATACCCATAAAATCTAATTAATTTAATCTATTTTCATAATTTTATAATTTCATGTCTAGTATTGATTTAATTAATCAGCAAATTTATATATTGAATAAAATATAATTTATAAAATTAACATAAAAAAAATATTTTTATATTATATAATTTTATTAAATAAAAAATATAATATTTAATGACTCGATAATGGATGATGGTTATTTTCACCAAAATAACACAATTGTTTGTTGATAGGTATTGTTTTAATTTTTAAGTATTATATGGATATAATTAATATTTTGAAATAATGATAGACATATAATCATATACAAGATATTTTTAACATGATCACCCATCATGTTTGTTAGTTTATTGGTACATTTATTTAAAATTCCAATACATTTGTTCTTCACATGGTTCATCCATAGACTAATACCAAAAATTCTATATTTAGTTAAAAAATAATATCATCAATAATAAATAATATGAACATTAATGCTAGTCCCAAAATATTATAATTTACGGTACTATTATTTCATTCATAAATTGTTTTATGTTTTATGCTCATATTTATTACATCCTAATCCAATTAAATTTAATAAAAATCCCTTTGATATTAACTATGATGATTAAATCCAAATTAATATAAATTAACTAATTTTACATTAATATAATTTTGATATCAATATTAATACAAATATATAATACCAATTAGTAATGTATTATTAATTTAAATTTAAATATCAAATGTAATTATAATAAAATAGTATATATTTTTTCCAAAAAATTCATTATAGTTGATTCATTCTGCTAATATCATATATGATATTTTTCAAAGATATAAGGTTAATAGTAAAAATAATAAAAATATGATCATATCCATCTGGTATAGACAGAAATATATGATATATAAATAATGACAATATATGTGATAATAATGATGAATATATACGAGTGGCCCTAAAATGAACATATTAATATAAAGACATTAATGTCTAAAATAAAAATAAAGTCATGAGATAATGTAAAACTGTATATTATCCATTAAATATAATGAAGAATTGTAACAATAGTATGGACTTTTCAAATGTTTCTATGACATCAAAATTTAATGGTAATGAGAAAGGACATCATAACATTGTTGTTTCGATCACACTCAATGTTCCAAAATGGTTTTGGATTAGTTTTACCCCCCATGCAGAATAAAAATTATAATTAAATTAGTTATAATTAATTAACAACAATATTAAATGTGTTTATAAATTATGGCTCACCCATCACATAAATTTATAACAATTCCAATATATTCCCTTAAAAAAATTAATTGCAAATCCATCAAAATAACAAGCAGAAATAACTTGTGAAACTAAAATTTTTATTTAATAATTTTACAATAGATAAATCAATCATTTACTGAAATAATTTCCCTGATACAATCATTCTAGATCGAAAATAGAAAAAATATTATTCAAAATACAGATATTGAAATATAAAAATAGAATTGTACATAGAGGAAAATTCCTTCAATATAATAAAGAAAATATAGTATAAAAATATTATTAGAAATTTCATATTACATTTAATGTTAATTTTATAAACAATGAACATATAAATAAAAAATTTAACCTATAGAGATAAAATAACTAAATAATATTTAATATAAAATGATTTAATAAAACTATAAATTATTGAAATGTATAGAAGAAGTTTAAATTTTGATATGGTTATATTTCCGGAAATGAAAAGAAAGATTGAGAGAAATACTTACCATTAAAAATTATGATGTAATAAAGAATATATTTAATAATACATTAAGCTCTAATAAAAAAAATAATTATAATAATCATATTTATGATATTATATATATATATATGTCATGGTCATAGATGATATACCATATTGAAGTAGGAAAAAGTAAATATTGCCCAATGTTGGAGGGTCACATGGAATCATGAATATATCCCCATATGATATAAGCCTTTAATGATCGATAAATTTGTATGGTTTTATAGTGTGTAAACTATACCATCTGTTATAAGAGTGGGTTAAATTTAAAAATGAGAAAAAAGTAGAATAATCATATTATAACTTATATTAGATTGGAAATGAGAATAATAATCAATAATTGAAGGTAAACATCAATGAAATAGTAATAAATTTTAAGCAAATCAAGAATATATATACAAAATATTTAATTTCATATTGATGTTTAAAATTAGTAATACACTAGATTAATATGACATAAATACAAAACATGATATACAAAACAATGAAATACTAAAAATATCCCAACTAGAATAATGAGAATATTATCAGTACTTTACACCCTTGATTACATGATATTAGAAAATAAGATCAATCATTAATTTAATGGTGTATTCCTTTATCCTTATCACCATATCGAAGGTCTTAGTGGGTACCAATCAGAAGCCTAAATCAAGTTTGATATAATCTCAACATACCATCATCAATGGTTTCTAGAATAATCCAGTCATAGTGTATTTCATTGTAGTGGACATTTATAACAAACAATTATAAATATTTTATTGTCAAAAAATATTACAATAATGTTCCTAGAGTACAGAAGTCTAACTTTACCAACTTCTTGAATAGATGATAATAATATTTATCTCAGGTTACCATGTACTTAAAAAGTAATCAAACATATTTACATATATATATATATACACAATATATTCAATGTAATATATATACATATACATAGATACTTTGTACTAGATAGACCTAGGGTGTAAATCATGCATCCAAACATAGTTAAAGATCAAAATGATTTATCAAATGGTACTATTCATTAATCTCATGGAAATGTGAGATATTGTTCCCTTGACATGATATTATGTCCTGAATCATCATGCCCAATACTAGATGCAATGTAACCTAAATCATCATGCTCATCTTCAATGTAAATGTCGTGGGACCTAAGGCATAACACCCAAAGCATGTGATAATAAAACTCGATGATCATAGTTTTACTTTACTATTTTCCAACAACCATTATACACAGTCTTATCAAAATAATCATGAGGATTCACCTCATAATAATTTATTATAATATAAAAAAAATTTAAATTTTTTTTACCATAAATAATAGAATTCATTAAATATTTATAATATGTTATTTAGTCATTCCACTATCTCCAATCTATTATACATTAAGAAATTTTATTCATAAATCAATGAAAATAAATTCAAGGTCATTATGAAAAATATAAGAAGGATTTTTTCAATTAAAAATTTATGTTAAATAGATAAAATAATTCTATAAACCCAAAGTGGTTGTGATAATTATGGGAAACAACATATAAAAATGTACCAAGAAGTAATGTAATTCTAACAGTGTTTTGGCAAATAATATAAAAAAGCTATTAAATATATGTAAAATTACTATACCACCAACTTTTTGCCGATATATAACTCCTCATCAGGTTTTTTATTCATAATTGAAGTAAAATGTGATCCAAAAGCAGAGTAGATAAATGACATAATTTTTTTTATTTTCATGCACCAAAATAGTGTCGAATATAGTTATTCTAACTACCAAATGAAAAAGTGGTTTAGAGATAATACAATTAGTAATTTAACATATATGAAAATGATGAATCATTTTTAGAAGATAGAAATATCAAAATCCGTATCAATGTGTATACGGGAGATCCCTAGGCGTCCAGTCCATTAGAACTAATAGGGGAATAAAATGTTCCCTTATTTGGAAGAAAAGGTAATGGTTCCTTTTAGCACTTCAAATGGGATATATGGTATGTATTTGCTTCTAAATGTTCGACCAACCATGTGAGATATACTTCCCCAATACCTCCCAATAATTTTTTGACTGACCTTTCATACCATATGTAAACCCCATATATCTCCTATCTGAGAGAAGTCACATGGTGATGTGGCATGTTTCACACGGTTTGGTCTAACAGTGAACCCATCTATGTCCATTTGTAAAATTCTTCATTGTTTTTTCAAACATTGTCGGCTGAGCTACAATGATTGGATTAGGTATTCAACTAACCTAGTTCAACTGTAACATGGAGCTCTATGATATGAATAATACCTAGGATCACCGAAAAAAATATATTCAATTAGGTATATTTAAAAATGTAAAACCTAAACATTATTCTAAAAAATAATAATCACTACCATCACAAAATTTATTGTCATTACAACCTTCCCTCATTAAAGAAACTTGTCAATAAATTCCCCCTTTGGGATAGTAAGGGACCATTTCAAAAAATATCCATCCTCTAAAAAATTACCTCATCCTATCACGCCAATTTCATTCATTTTACGTGGTGATGCTACCATAACAGATGCACTACATGAATTGACATGCCTTAGATATCATAAATGATCTAATAAATGATATATAATGGGTACATTTCAAGGGATAAATTCACATGTAAATGAAGCTCGTCATGATATAAAACATGTGATGGGTTTTGATAACACCAATGATTCTTTGACATGTGTAAAACATAATCCATATACTAGTACCTCTTAATATGGTCTATCAGGTATTCCACTAGTCTAATTCAATCTATGAATCCAAAAGGTCTTATGAAAATTTAATAAAACATACTTCACCTCATAATATGTTGGTGGCCAATAGTTGGTGATACGTGAATGAAAACACACTGTTGGACCTCAAAATATATGGGATATCAATGTCTTATATTGTAAGGATAATTCCTATATTGGCTAGACATTATGTGCTTTCTTATTATTTTAACGGACACTAATAAATTTTGAATAGGTTGTGGCTGAAGTAGTGATACCTCCCTTACTTATGACTGACCAAGAGTTGAATAATATTCCATTTGTATGGAAGTCTGAATAAGGATACATATTTATTGTAGAATAAAATCCATTATTCTAAACGAAATCAACAAGGGGTATATGTTTTTTCTTATGAACCCACAATTTCATGGAAATATGAATAGAGCAAGTAATATAACATGTAAATCTGGTGTTCTTTTTATTTTTCAGTTTGCTGGTGATAGGTTTTTTCCATAAGCACATGTATGACCATGGGACTATACAATCCATTCAAGAACTAAGACCTGAAATGAGTGTCCATGTTAGATATTATAGAAAAAGGAGCCTCTGACGTCATATGATCTCCCTATTGTATAACCACACTATATTTTCTGTCGAGAATACCTCAGCAGTATAAATTAAATGTGATTTCTTCATATAATCAATAATGATGAACCAAAATATTCCATTACCAAAAATATGTTTAAGAAAACATATCATGATTTACATGGTTACATAATCTCACAACCACATTGGAATTAGATACACTTGTAGAGGTCCTACTGGTCCCTAATATTCTAATATCACCTACTGGTAGGTGGAACATCGAGTAAAAAATTAACATATCAACTATTTCATACCATGTTAGAAATTATTGTGACATGTGTATCAATACATCATACTGATGTAGGGATACACTGCTAATACTATGGTATCTGGATCCTAAATTAACTCTTCTTGGATGTCTATTCTCACCCATACAATCCCATGTATGCATATGGTCACATAATTATTTACAATCCAACCATTAAATGAGTCATTATTTAAAAAACACTCCCTCCTGAATAGGTACTCGTGATCTGAAATTTTACTCATCATTACTCAATCTATAAAAGTAGGGTAATAGGTAATTATGAGTGGATATCGATACCCTGTTTCTCATAAATCTCATAATAAATCACTAAAAACTACACCATAATCATCCACATAACATTAGAATCCTCAATATCCTGTGTTTGACTCTTCTATCTTATTTCATTAACTACTATATTTCCATTCCTTTCCATACACACGCTCATAATGGATTCAATGTGGTTTTTCAAAACATATGTGTTTCAGGAGATTTAGATCATTCTATTTAAAGATATATTTTAGGTATCATTGATTATTATACACCAAAAAATTATCTCTGAATAAGTAATGCCTTAAAAATTGTAATTCATAAACCACTAAATCCAATTCGATGTCATGTTTTCGGTTGTTTCCCTCATAATCCCTTATCTAATGAAACACATACGATATGAATCACTCATATTGTATCGTAAATACTACCAACTCAATACATAATCCATCACAAAATATTATATATCTCCTACCACACTTTGGATGAATTAGTATCTGCAATAATTTAATCTTTTATTTCAATTTATGATAGTCTCATTTCTCAAACATCAAACCATAATAATTTCACCCACATCTTAGTTAAGCCCCTAAAAGGTGTAGATATGTGGGATAAAATTTGAGAAGAAAAATATGTAATAGCCATATAACCCGAAAAAATATTTTTATCCAATAGATCATGTGATTACTAATGATAAATTATTCTTTTCACCATCATGGGGAAAAATACACTCTCCACACTAAAATTATCTGACCAATGTAGAAAAAAGTGTTGATCCTAATGAGGAATTTATGTGTCCTTTCATTAATATTGTTCTCCCTCAGTGTATTCAAAATTAACTCAATATATTGGGAATGATCATGTGGTGTGCAATAATATACCAATATTTCAAACACAAGTTCCATAATTAATGAATCTAGATATGTGTAGAACACCCAATTCATCAAGACTATGAATATAGCTTGTGTGTTTGTTAAATAGAACCATATTACCAAGTACTAATAATGACCATACCTACTTTGGAATGTTGTTAAAGGTATATCTGAAGGCATGGCATTAACCATATGATATCCCTATCTAAAATTAATTCGTGATAATACCCTCACAAATAAGAGATGATAAAAGTGGTTTCCTATTGATGTTAGTAGATTCAAATTCGGATTTTTGTGTTGGTTCTTCCATTGAAAATCCAAATCTAATCTTTTTTTGAAAAAAAAATGAATATGGGATCCCATAGTGAGGTACTAGATATGAAAACCCCTATTTTTCTAGTTATTCCAACATAATCTTAATCTTGATATGTTTGGTCAGTTCATTATGTATTTAGGTGTGGACTGTAGAGCTTCCCCAAACAAAATATCAATGGTGAATACCAAATCCCCCATTAGAGGTATCCCATAGGAGACATTAGTGAATAAATATGTGAAATGATCTTCACGTGAGGTAAATCATAACACACAATTCTATGATCATACAATAAAATAAGAACTATTTTAGATATCTCTATACCCATAACCTGATGTTCATTTCCATATTGAGTCTCATGGATGTCTCATTCCCCCCCAGAAATATATCTACAACTATTTTTTTAAACAATATATCCTAGTGAAAACAATCAATATGGTATCAATAAAAAACCAAAAATTCCATATGATTAATTAAATCATCACCTGTATTATCGATGATGATAATATTCTACATGATATTATTACTGCTTATTGGAAGGGGTACTTTTTTAAATTGGTGAATACAATTTTATAGAATATCCAATAGTTAATCGACTGTTGTCATGGCACCAAAGAAGCCTATCTCGAGGCCCAAAATCTCTATAATGTATGCTGATATAGACGAATTCAATGATTTTATGTCAAAAAAGAGGAAAGTACATTACATTATACTTTGATAATACCTCATACTATAGAAGGCCCAGCATCCTACTCCCCACCATCATTTTTAATAAATGTAACTAGCAAATACCACATACCAGAGTTAGAACCTCACTTCCCTATATAGGCATAATCTACTTGCATGATGAATCCTATGTCTAGTTCAATCTACCAAAATAATCCCCAAAACCTAATAAATAGGTGGTACACAAGTTGCATTCCAATTGAGGTATATTGGGCCCTACACTAAAATTTGTAGTTGGTATAGTTAAACCCTAACTATGAACATGTGACATGTTCTTCCATAAGGATTGAATATATACCATCATTATACCGACCATACACTCTAATGAGTTTTACGAGCTCTAGGGTTTTGTGTGTCCAAGATTCCAACACTGATCACATATAATAAAACATTCATTATGATAAATATCACTACCTCTTCTCCATGAGAATCCAAATTGGAACACATCCTTCAATTATAATAATTGTAACATATCCTATTTATAGAAATATCTTATCTCACATATTCATATTCTTTTAAGAATTATTGAATCAATGAGAGCCTATTAAAATATTTTAGAGATATAATCCAACCACAATACATTAGGTTTTGTTTTGATGGTCTATAGAATGAAATTCTAAAATCACATACTAATAATGATATCATCTATATCATTTTACTTTGAATATTTAAATTCTAGTAAAAGGGGTGAAATACTCTGTCATAGATAATTCTCTATGTTGCAGGTTCATGATATTGTAACTAAGTCATCCATATATGTATATAGAATCAATTCACCATAGAATAATATATGAAAATATATTTATTTAGTGTATTTAATAAATAATTCCAGAATAATGAAATCACGATATCTCTATATAGAAACGGATATCTTATAAGATATGAACATAACCCTCACCTCTAGAGAAATATCATGATGTTTGATGATAGAAGGAATGGCCTTCAATAATGCCTCTCCTACTTAAGGGCCACCACTACATGAAAAGTCTATAGTTTTTGTTTCTTGAACTCCTGCATAAACAATTCCATATTTATGGGATGTATAGAAAATCCTTTCATAGACCAAAACATATGAATGGAACCATATCCAAATTGTCCATTAGTTCCCTTGTAATGAATAATGGGTTCTTCCACAAGTTCCATGATATAATGAAAACATATAATTTCAATATCTAACTCCTCATTAGAATGTTTATAACCACCCTCCAGGTGTAATTATCCCTGCCATCATAGAGGAATAATTATAAATTTCAAAATTCATTCCGTATAAAATCATTCATCAGTTGACCATAGATAATGAACAGGTTTGGAACTACCTATCTATTTTAAGACCAAAACTATTAAAAGTTTTCATATTCCAGTGCCATGTGATAATAGAAACCCATATTAGGTGATATTGATTTTTAAAGGCACTACAAACTCCCCACTAGTAAGATAGATATTGGGTCATGTTCTCATATATAATTATTATTGTCCCAGTATATTGAGTTCCAATTGAAAGAAATTTTAGAAGACACCCTTTAATTGTAAATTGTAATCCACATTTAATGTCAACCATTACATTTTAGGGAATATTTTCATTTATGTTTTTACTATTATAAACACAAATATACATATCACAGTCCAGTTATATGAATCATCATTCCAATGTTATAAAATCCAAATTGTTTTAAATTAAATTTGACATATAAGGTAACTACAATGTGGTCGTTACATATTGTATTAGGATGTAAAAGTAACATAAACTTATGTATTAAATTAATTAACATTATGAATTTCGATAATTTCTTTCATAATAAATTACCATATTCATTCAAAAAATTAATTATACCATTGTTTTTGTCCATGTAAATATGGAATCATCGATCAAACATGGTCAATTTTGTTAATTGTGGTTCCATATAAAATATATAAACAAAAACACCATTTATATTGTTATAAAATCTCTAATTAATTTAATTATTTATTATTTTCTAGAATAATTAAGAAATTTCCATGTATAATTATCTATGATCTCACTATAATCATATAGAAAGCATGAAATGAACACAGTTTGTAAACATGTATGGAATTAATGGATTGAAAATAAGTCTTAATTTTATAATTAGGATTCCGGTGCTACTACATCCTTTAAATAATTGGATAAGGTTATAATAATTCTAAAAGAATATTAATAATAATAATTACACAATAATAAAATTTTGTCACATAATTGAGAAATTCATACAAAAGTAATAGGCACAACCAAAAATGAAAATTCCCTATCTGAGGTAAAATGATTTTCTCATGTATGTGACTTAGCTTATACAAGTAATAGATTCAGTAAAAAAATTTCTTATATGACTATAGTATCATATCTAATACAAAAAAATTAAGTGAAATGGAAAAAGAAACCTCTATATTCCACTATTTAACCTATCAACTTGAGAGACGCTAAATAGTTTCATGAACTTATGGGTCACAGGGAATGATGCATTTTTCCCTCTAAAACATAGGTTTACAACTAGTAGTAAGGATCTATAGTTGTATGATGGGGGGAATAAAATCTATATTATTAGAGTGGGTTTTTTGTTATTATAAAACAATTGAAGTAGTGGAATTATTTCATAAATGTCAACACAATAAAAACATGAACAATATTAAAAATAAAATGGTTGAAATCCTATTTATAATATTAATAATCTATCTATCAATCGTGTTATATAAAAAATTACTTCATGGGATGTTAATTTACAAAGTGGGGGAAACTGTGGATGAAATTTATATATATATATATATATATATTATATAAAAAAACAATACACTAAATGTCATTTCCTATAGCATCTTGATCAGATTCTCAGTCCTCTTCTTTCATACTTTCATGATATAGTAAAATTTGATCGACAAATCATGAATGATAACATTCTTCTATCCCAATTATTATACATATGGACTTTTTAGGTACTAATCTACATCCCAAAACTAGTGTGGGAGAAACATAGTCGGCCACAACCAATGGCCTCTATAGTTATCATGTGGGTGATTATAATATTGAAGTGTGAAGTTATGAAAAATAATAAACAATTGGGGATGTCCAAAATCAAATCAACTCAGGTTCCATGAGAACACTTTTCTAACAATACCAACATTGTTATTAGATGTAGTATCACTTTTCTGAAGTTATCGTGTACATAATTATATATTAAATTAAACACTATATGTTTATATATATACTATGTGATTTAGGTAATATAATATAATACAAATAGATACTACCAGTTAGATAGACTTGGGAATACCTACAACATCGAATAATAGTCAAATGATCCGTACGCTCCAAATGTGGCATTAGACTTGAATCTCAAGGGAATTTGAGATATCATTTGTGTCACTTGGGAAAATGGTGTGAGCCATTATGAACCATAGCTGATGGAAGGGAATGGGGGTCATCATGAACATATTATAAGTAAATGTATTACGATTCCATTCCTAACACCAAATATAATATTTCATGAAACAACATTCTCATTAGGCCCCTTAACCACTATAGAATGTCCAATATACATTGTATAATATTAATAATTATATGGAAAAAATATTAAGAATTTATTTTCATCTTTCAAAATTTTATATTAGGTGAAGAGATTATATAATTCATTGACTATTTATAATATGTTATTTGGTCATTCTACTCTCTCCTATACAATTTAAAAATTTAAAATTAATTTTGAAATAAATGAAAAATCAATTTAATGTATATATAACAAAAAAAGTGGTGTTATGCCATAAAAAATATATATTAATGTGTACAATTAATTTATCACACCCAATGGGGAGGAGTTCAATAACATAATCATTTTATAACTATATATCATGAGTCTATAATAGTATTATACTATGGTTCCATTAAAATTAAAAAAATAAATACATGATATATGGAATAATGCTCAAATGTATCTAAGGATAAATACATGATAATTTAATATAAATAAATAAACATTTAAATAAATTTATAATACCACATACCATAGACAAGAGGACTACCCCATATCGGTTAGTAGCTTCAATTTTTTTTTAAATTGATGTAAAATAGAGAAATATACAAATTCCTAAATCATAGATCACATTTGGATTAAAAAAATAGATAATAAGATAATATATGAAATAAAGAAAATATGAAGTGGTATTAGAGAGTTTATTAAATGATATCCAACACAACCAATGGTGAATGAAATAGATTTTAGATGAGTGAGATATCAAAAAAATCAAGATGAGAGGAAAGCTCCCTTTGTGTATAGTCCATTGGAAACTAGATAGAGGATGAAAAATAAAATAGGTTAATTAAGGGGAAGAGTGGAAAAGCTTAATTTGTGTTTATTTATGTGTTTAGTAGTTTTTCAAAAATGTTGGAAATTTTTTTTCATTAATATTTAAATAGATATATCCCTATGACCACCCATCACATAGATGAAATATTTGAATAATCCTGTGTAACCCATGTGACACCCATATTTATTAATCTAAGGCAAGTCACACATCCATTCATCCAATATCACTTGGTTTAGTCTAAAAATGTGGCCATCTGATTCCATCTAGACCACCCTACATGGTATGGCCAAATTGGTTTGGATTAGTGGAACTATTCGTTCAAACTATGAACCCACCACACATATTCTATAACATGTATCTATAATCTCCGAAAATTCATAAATCACTCTCAAGACACTACATATTTCAATGGTAACATATAATATGATAAAAAAATCTTTTAAAATTCAATGACAAATGATATGTACCTTCATTGCTATTCACGTCATTATAGACAGGAATGATTCAAAATAAAAATATAAGTAATTAGTACTCATTGTGATATAAAAAAATCCATTGTTGAGCCTAATTTAACTCAATATACAATCAATATATAAATATATATGGACTATTTTGGAAAAATAATTATTTTATATAGCTATTCATATAAATAATGTATGTTAATTTATTATTTTAATACATTACATATATATAATATTATGATCATCAGGTGTTCATATTTTCAATTATTATTTCCTTATATCAGAAATGATTTATAAATTATAGATTTTTTTTCATAAAATCATTATCTAAAAACATTTATGTAGTATAATAACAAAATATCAATGATTTTTGAAATATAATTTTTACTCTATCGATGTAATGTGTATAGTTCGTATTTTTTGGTTAAATGATTCACTTTTTTGATAATATTTACATAACATCGCGTTATTATTTCAATAAATAATTTAATTTTACCATTAAAAATAATGTATCATATAGATAATATTATATACTCAAAAAAACTATATATTTGTAATTTCTATTTTTAATATTTATTCATACACAAAATGATAAAAATCATACATAAGAATTAGCATAGTTGTTTAGACTATAAAAAACAATATTCAATAGAAAATAATTAATGTAGTAAATATATATAGATATATTATTGTAATACAATTTATTATAAATTATAATATAAAGATTATTTAATATTTAAAAAATTTATCATATTTTGAAAGATGATTTATGTGATAATTAATCCTAATGATAGAGATGGACATGTTGTTAAAATTTAATAAGTCTCATAATTTCATAATTAATTTCATTATAATGATGTAATTTTCTTTTCTTGTTTTTAATAATATCAAAAAAAAATTGGTGAATATAGATGAATATATTTCTGAAGATAGTTGTGTGGAAAAAAGAATAATATTATTTTAAATTAGTATAAGGGGTCATTTTTATATTATTTTTATTGTATTGTTAAAAATAACAATTATTTAGTGGCGAAGGAATCCTACTGTGAGTAGGAAAGAGATCCAAAAATGGAAATTTCAAATTAGGGCCATAATATTCATTATTTTCAAGTGATTATATTTTTTTAATTTTCACAACATAATCTATTTTACAAAATTTAAAATTTAGAAATCTATTAAACTATTTACCCTTATAAATAATTTTTTCACAATTTATTTTTATTTTCCTGCAAACATATTTTTTATGACATAAAACCACATATAAAATTAATATTGATAAAATAATACAGTAATTTGACTAATTTGATTTTTAAATAATAATATATAATTAATTATAAATTATTTTTTTGAATAATTTTTTTTATAATAATTAGTTATATGTTAATTTAATAACATATGATAATGATTTAATGGGTTTAAATTAGTTAACAATATATATATATATATATTTATACTTATACTTCTTCAAATTTAAAAAGTATTATACGTGGATTAAAATTATTTTAATATCCCAATTGACTCTAATTACTATATATAAAAATTTAGTATGAATATAATGTTCGTAATAAAATTGGACATTCTTATAAATAGTCCAAAATAGTCCTCTAAAAATATATCATCATACTCATTAATTTTACCATAATATTTATGTAAATTAATTATTTTTTATTCATTTTAAATTTTTTTTAGCAATATTAATTTTAAAGGTGAGTGGTATAATTAATACATCAACCCTACAATAATTTTATTTTAATTCGTTAATATTACTTTTATTGTTTGTATATATGTATTATATGTATATCTCAGGTAATATTAATAAAATTAAAATTTTTATTATTTTAAATTATGGATATCATTTCTTGTCTATGTAAGCTTTATAATGAGCGAGGGAAACGTTTTTTCTCACATTGAATTTATATATGTATAATTTATACTAACATATGAGGTATTACTAGTGTTACATCCTAGGTATTTTATGAACAACACATTTTAAATATATATTAATATTTATGAATAATATATTTATTTTATGTTATAAGGGACTCCTTTTTCGATGACATACTAGACACGCATCAATGGGTTTCTCTGAAATCATACAGTGCACACAACATGGAGTTATTCTGATTAATAATACGATAATAATATTGTTATTTTAAATTTTTGATATTTCATATACTTTTTAATGAAAATAATGAACATAAATAACAATAATATGATTACTCATGTTTAGAAAAAAATTTACATTTACCAAATGATTTTCAGTGGTTTAAAATGGTAATTAATCCAATTTTCAGCGTAAAAAACTCTAATATTTTAAAAATGTGGTTCTACCGCCTTATGATGGAGAAACCTTTTAAAATATAGTTTTCTAAAAATCTATATATTCTAATTGAAAAAATAATATTCTTATTTCAAATAAGGAAATCAAAATTTATATTGGTGTAAATGGTGATATTTTTTTAAGAAAATTTATATTTTAATGAATAGTGCAAAATACAACATATTAATTCAAAAACTGAATAAATTTCTTACATTATTTTTATGTATATATTATCTTTTAAATTGTTTTCAAAAATATTTTAATAATTATTTTATCATCTAATCAAATTTTTTCATCGGAGGTAATTTCACATTGAAATTTATATAAAAACATGTCAATCTTTTGATGGTTTTTACTTTTAAAATACTAATTTATCTGGTTTGATAGCGTGCATTAATATTATATTTATTACCAAAAATTATTTATTATATTTTCTAAAAATGGATTTCATATTTTGAATCAGAATATCCAAATTGGGTAAAGAGGCCCCTTTTTTATGACATTATAAATAGTAGATTTGGAACTTTTCATTTACACTTGTTAAATTTTAATAGGGTAAAAAAGGATAATTAAATTACTCCAACACCTAAAAAAATATATTGTACGAATTAAAGTCTCTTAATATCACATAAGGGTAGTAATTGAAAAATTAAACGGACTTTATTTCATGAGAGTGTTGTAATCATTATTAAAACAAAAGAAAGTGGCAACAAGTCACTCCCTTATATCTTATTAGTATAATATTTTTATTATATGGATAAAATTGATGAATAATAAAAAATAAGTAGTATCTAGAAATATAATGAAATTATATACATTATGTGAATTTAGTGTTAATTTTAATGAATAAATAATTACTAATAATATTGAAAAAATAATGATATATATATTCTTTTATTAACAAAAATATCAAATAAATTATATTGTAAATACTAAAATATATATTATATGAAATAATTTATGTCATCCCCATTTTTTATAGGTGAATATGAGATGTTATAAGGGTATTAAATTCTTTTTTTCTGATGATATATCTATATCAGTATTTATTTAAATTCAATCATTTCAATTTTGTACAAAATCACATAATTGATGTTTTATAAATGTAGAAATTTATTAAATTATATACAAATTATAAAAACATTTTAAATTAAAAAATTTGAAAGTTTATTTTCCTAAAAACAATCAGGTTTTTAATTATAAGAAATTGACCCCTTTTAAGTGTAATTAATATCCTCTTAATAATTATTTTTTTGTATTAAAAATAATAAAATGTAATTAAGGTAAATTGAGAAGATAAGGTTTTATATCAATTAAATAATTGCCTAAAAATTATTACATGAGATTATTTAAATCTTTTCTTTTCTTATATTAAAAAAATGAATTTTGGACAATTTGGAATCGATATTGATTTTAAATTATTTTTATTTTTTAATATATTCCAATGGTTCCCCTCCCCTCTCATAAGAAAGAAACACATTCTTCTCATTTACATACATTCTAAAATCATTTTTTATTGGCCAAGACATGCCAAATAATCTACCTAGAATCTATGAACTCGTCCTATTATCCTCCCACAGGGATGAAACACTCTAAATGAATCCATTTTATATTAACCAAATGATGTTAACCAATTAAGAGGCAACACCTTATCGTATATAATTTTTTACAATCTAATCCATTCTCCACTCCCTATATAATTCTTATAATATTATTACATAAAAATTTATCTTAAATATAATATGAATTTTTTATGATATGATTTTCTCATACACTTCACACAATTCCATTTAATTGGTAATAAACTTTTTACATCTATGTATGATGAACTATTGCCTTATGAAATAATGATTGTTCAATTTTACCAACCACCTCCCATGGTAGACATTATGATGATAACTATAATTATATGCAATATATTATAATTTTTTTCACCCTACGATTATTTAATTATTAATTATAATATAAAATTATGCTCTCCATGTTATATAAATACGATAATTTTGTTTGAGGTAGTGTGGACTACCTCCCCCTCAAAGTTATATGAAAACTTACCAATATACATTTAATGTATATATTATGGTTTTATTTAAAATAAAAAACGTATATTACATTAATATAATATAGTAATTATAATTTTATTCAAATTATTTAAATACGACAATGTAATGAGAGTGTCGTTTAAGAATGTGTATGGCCTAACATCTCTATGAATAGTGAATTTAATTTTCCATATTCAAATATTATGGATTATTATTAATATATATGTCACTGATATATATGATATTTTATTATTCAATAATATTCTGAAGGTGATGTCCTTTTGACCACACAGACTAGTGACATGAATCTTATGATCATTTTAGACTCAAGTGCCAAATATTGACAAAACATCTAATATGAACTTAAATAATTATGTAATTTTAATAACATTGTATTATGTGATATAAAAGGAATAATAAACATATAAATGGTATTCAATAAAGTATAAACTAACCTATGTTTATTATTCATGACCATAACCATTGTATTTGTTGAGTCGGACTTGAGTTAGGGGACTTCATCTCGATCTCCTTTCATTGAGGCATGTTTTGATATTATACACCGACTTTGTTTATACGTTGTATAATAAAAACCTTTTACTTTTAATTTAATAAATTGGGAATCATGTTTCTACGAAGCGTTTTACTAAATGAAAGAAAAATAAATTTCTATAACTTATTCGGTGACAATGACTCTTCTTCCATTATAATCATTATTCGATATTTGGATTCATCTATAAGCATTAATATTTTAATATAAAAAAAGATACCAGTAAATCCATTTTGGGTGTTTTTGTATTTAAAATGGATTTGAATGTGAATTTATTATTTTAATATCATGAGATGATTTCGTTTTATTTTATATGAAATTTTATGAGTGAAATGTAGATATTTGCATTTTTTTGTCTTGTTATTATATGATTGTACTTTGACATTTGATGAATAGTTTCATGATGAAACAAATACAGGTGGTTATGTAATTAACCAAAGAGGGGTGGTTCCATGCTAAACCTGAGATTGGTGGTTACATTATAACCTCCACTGTATTTTGTTTGGATGTTGGATGTATTGCTTTTCCAAGTAGTGATATGTGTGGAACTTGACTATATGGTTATTCCATTTATCCATGTTTCGGTTTTATGATTCCATTATATGTTTTTTTTATATAATATGTTATTTATGGTATTATTTTGGATACACAATGGTATGAAATGGGCTCATATTCAGTGAAGTATATTTAAAACTTTATAAATTTTAAAAGTATTAATTTTTGATAAAATGTTAATAGTTTACATGTTTCAATAAATACTAATATTTTTCTATCATTATGTATACATTAATGAGTGTTTTATACACAAGAAATGTTTTTAAATTTATTTCCAAGGTTTTAAGGAACAATAGAGTAATGTATGGGATTAATGAAAAGTAATGATGTTTAAACACGATATGAACAATGTTTGTTCTTAAATATACTTTCTCTTATAAAAAATTTGGATAGTTAGTAGAACTGTATAATTTTAATATTTATGTTGTTATGTATGAGTTGTGGCCTAATTCTTGTTATCTATAATAATAAAATGAACATAGAAGTGAATTTTGGTCAAATCGCTAACATATCACAAGACTGTGTAATGATTAAGGCTGAGGCCTTATAGTTGGTATCAAAAGGTCAGTTTAAATAACTTTATGGGTTGTAATATAGGTTTATAGAATATCTATTAATTATTTTTACTTTATGATAAAATTTTAATAATATAGCATTTAAATATTTCAACATTTATATATATATTCTATGTTTGTTCAGAATGGTATTATGTAGATGAAAAAGGGTACCTATGTTGGGAAGGCATATCGTGGGAAATAACCTTCAAAGTCAACATCTTGAGAAGGTCAAAATCAAAACTGAATAGTTTGTTAATGTCATGGAATAGTTGACTCAGGTGATAAATGGGGATGTGGCCCATGTACAAGATTATCCAGACCAACCACAGAGGAATATGTCAATAGTGGTGAATTTAATGGGGAAAATACCCCCATCATTCCACAGATCATATGACCTAATGAAAGCATAAGGGTGGATAAAGAATTGGAAAATATTTTCTGTTTTATATGGTGTTTATACAATATAAATGATAGTATTTTTATTTACATTTTGATGGTGAATCAGATCATTAGTGGTCAATGATTAAAAATATCTCATAATGTTAATTGATTGATGCAAAGGAATGAGATTAATTTATGAATATCATCCTGGATAAATATTTTTCAATAGTTGTTCAACTAAGGATTGAAAATAAAATAATGGAATTAAAAAGAATGAAAATGAATTTGTGGCTGCATATGAATAAAATTTCACATGTTTTTCAGGGTGCGTCCAAAATATTATCTGATAAATTGATTGCAATATTAAATAGGTTTATATAATAGGGAAGATGGTATATATAATGTTGTTAAATTCATGTGAGTACAAAGGATATTAAAAACGTTTTTGAGGTTCTGAGATGTTATAAAATGTGTTTTATGAAAATCTCATGTTCCATGAGAGTTAAAAAATGATTTGATCTAATTTTCATGAAAGGGGAATGAATTCATCAAGGAATTTTCGAGGTAAGAAAATTAAATTCATAACCTGTGATAAGTGTTAAAATATTTATCATGTGGAATGCCTCACAAACTATGAGAAATGAACCTGATGTGGTTATACTGGTCATAACATAACTATAAGGATGATGACATGGAGTAAAAATTAAAACCATTGGTAAGATGTTGTATTAGCAATGACTTGGATATTTTTCCAATTTTTATCCACAGTTGATTACCTTGGCTGGAATCCTCTAATATAAAAATATGAATGGAATGAAAAAATTCATTTTATATTACTATAGTTGATTTGGTTCCATCAAATTAAGTGGTGATAGGTACGTTACATGTTTCTTCAAAATATGATGATACACTAATTGACTATCGACCATTATAGTCTTTCGTTTATGAGTGCTTTCAATATAAATTTGAAATAGTTCCTCATAAATTTGATATAAATATTTTATTAAAAAAAATAGGAGGATGTATTAAAGAAAAAATGATTTATAGTAATCCTCTAATTATCATTAGTAGAATATTGTTTCTAACAAATAAATTTTATCTTCTCAAAATATAATTTGATATCATTTTGGGGATGAATTGGCTTTCGGTCTATCAAGCTAAAATAGATCATAATGTCATGAATTTTTTGTTCAATGATTTCATACATTTGATTCGATACCAAGAATTAGAAATAATAATTAAATATTTTATTGACTGTTATTTGGTTCAGGTTGTTGAAAATGAAAAAATAGTTTTTAATAGTGACATTTTTTTAGTGAATGAATTTATGGACATTTTATCAGATGAATTTCTTGTTATTGTTCTATACATGGAGTTTGAATTTACTATTACTTTACTAGATGATGCAAAGAATATTTCAAAACAACATTTTGTAATAGACCAAATAGAACTGTTGGAATTGAAAAAAAAATCAAGAATTACTATATGCTGGTTTTATTCATTTTACCATTTCACCATGGGTTGATTATGTTTTACTTTTGAAAAATAATGATGGTTCTATGAGACTATATATATATATATATTATATTTCCTTGAATAACATCACTATTAAGAACATGTATTCTTTGCCTCATATGAATGACTTATTTGATTAGCTCAAGGGAGCATAGTATCTTTCAATGATTGATTTGTGGTCTAGGTACCATCATCTGAAGGAGAATGAGGAAGACGCTCTAATGATATATTTCTGAACGATATATTGGCATTATGAGTTATTAGTTATTCTATTTGGGTAATCTAATGCACCTAGTATATTTATAAATCTCATGAATATTGCCTTTCATTATTTTATTATTCAGTTTGTGATTGTTTTTATAGAAGACAGTTTGATATATTATAAATGTCAAGAGAAACAGGAACGTAACATATGGATTGTTTTGAAAACCCTAAATTAAATAAAACTGTATAGAAAATTTAGTAAGTGTTAATTTTGGAATCTTGAAATTAAATTTTAGGTAAATATTTTTTATAATTATTGAATAACTATTGAAAATTGTAAAACAAAAGTCATTCATGAGAGATAATGACATACCAATATCATCGCGATTCATAGTTTTCTTGGATTATCTAGTTATTACTGAAGGTTTTTTGAAATCATTTCACATTTATCTAGCCCAATAACTATGATAACACATAATTGAATCATGTTTATCTGTAGAAAAGGATATTATTATTATTTTCATGAATTGAAATGAATATCATTAAATTCTATATATTTTCCCATGACATCCAAGAATAGTGAACTTGTTATTTATAGTGATTCATCATTTAATGGAAATGGTTCTATGTTAATGCAGAATGATCAGAGTAATATCTTATGATTCACATAATTTGAAACCAATAACGTCCCCAAACTGGAAGCTACTACACCAGTGCTCTGTGATGGGTCATCACATGACCACATGATCACCTCCCTGTACGATAGACGTTACGAACTAGCAGCGAGGGTCTAATAAGCCACATGGAGATACTAAAACATATTTTCTAGATTAAGACCCTATAGATCCAAATAAAAACAAAAGAAATAATATAAAACATCCAATAAACATTCATAATCAAATGTTCCCAGTATGGTACAAACACCAATCAAATTCATTAATTTCATGCCATACTGGTAGTGAATCTGAAAAAACACTATAAATAAGACAAACAACCAAAAATCCAGAAGATCCCAACACAACGTCTGAGTCCTTCACCATGTATGTCCCTATCCCTAATAAACCTCATAGTGTAGGGCCTCATCCCTTATCTAGACTTGAAACCAATTAATCTGATAGAATACCCTACGACGGCCCAAGAAAGGTGTGACTACAAAACTAAGTTGGCCACCGCCAATAGTGTATAGAAAATATACATTATAATTGATAGTGCATGTATGTACAAAATAAATGTTCATTATAAAATTAACAAATGGGTTTACATAATTTATTAAGGGTTATTTAAATTAATTACTAGAATTTAACCCAATTCCATTTCTAATAACATCATCATTAAATAAGCCTAATTGACATCATGTTCCATGAGTTAGATATAATAATCCTCTACACATGGGTCTATGGAAATCAACAACATTGTATAGGGGAAACAAGTTAGTTCCATAACTCAATATGGATACATGTATCACATCAACACATTTCCTCACCACGAAGACTTAGTCTGAGTGGAATGACATCAATATAATACCCTTAATTCAATGCCTCAATCTGGATGGAATGTAACCGTTAGGGTAATATCTCTATTTTCCCCTTCCCTAACACATGAATGTTGGGGGTGGTGTTTAGATCCCAAGTCTAACTCGGCCCGTGGACATAGAACCTCAATTCAATAACCTAATCAACAAATCCTAGTGCTTATATTTATTTATCAAATCACCACTATAATACATAACATAAACAATCATATTAAATAATATTGGGTATCACAATACATAACATAACAAATAATATTCAGTTCCATTGGATATCAAAATCCATAACACAACCAAGGATATTCAATTCCATAACCCATTAATACACTTCTGAATTACAATTCATAACCATTTATCCAAAATCCCATTCTCTCGCATTAACCCATTAGGTGTATTCCACAACCCCTATGCCATTTTCCAAATTTATCAATTAACACACATTGATATATTTAATCCATTCATCAATTCACAAGAATTCATCCACTAATTCATTTCAAGTATAATTCTTATATCACATAACACAATCACTTTATTTCATTCAATCATATTGGTGGACCACCTAATCCTCATGTATTTACCCTTTTCATAATTCCATATATTTTCTTTTAAATATCATTAATATATTCCTCATTAACATTCTATTAACCCATTTAATGTTCCCCATTCAGTATGAACTAATTCCCTTAGGAATTTCTTTCCATGTTTATTAAACAATCGACATAATAAATTTCACCCAAATAACCATTTTTATATCATTTAAATGATTTATTATTCTACTATTTCCCTAGGTATATCATTCATTATCCCATTAATGAATTAATCAACTAGTTAAACATATTATATATGGGTTCTAAATTTATAATCAACAACCCTCTAAATAACCCCACCAAACTCTAGGTTTATGTTTTCTGGAACACCCCATGGGTGACTATAAAAAACCAATTTATCCACCACGCATCCCAGGGGGGGTCGTGAGGGTTTCATGAAACATTTAGACACAATATTTACCATCTCATACCCAAGATAAACATGACACAAATTGAGAAGGGAAAAACCCGAACAGAGATTCACAAATCTGGGGAAAAACTACATGATATAACTTATAGACCACATACCTTAGATCTGTTGGTGAATGACCTCCCAATAAACATTTTCGATACCAATCCAACTCACAATTGAATCCTCATCCAAGATCTCAATGAAAATAATGGGTTGAGATATTTGGATGGAGATCACACAAAATACAAGACCTACACTAGGAAAGTGAGAGGATGAGGAGATTAGACTCACCAGGATCGTCGATTCCCATCAAACGACACTTCAAATAGTCAAGGATCAAATGATATTGATCATTGGGAGCACTTTGTACCTTCGGTTCCATCCTAGGGATGCATGTAGGAATTAGGAGTAAAACCCATAGTTGGATCATAAAATCAGGGGTTGAATTTATGTAATTTTCATAAATTTTCTAGGAAGTATGGTTTACCCGCATGGTTCACCAAATCATGCGCAAACTGTGCGAAAACTACTACCCACAAGATTCCATCCAACATGGATTCCTAGGGATATTATATGATTTTCCCTAACTCAGCATATACCATTCAAGGGATACTATATGAGAATGGATGGTCCACACAGTTTACTCGCATGGTTGTCCTAACCATGCGCTAACCACGAGACATGCACTGTTTGGCCTGATTTCTCTTCTCTTCTCACCCCAACCCTCTGTGTCACTTTTGATCCCTCACCTAAACATTTTAAAACACATATCTATCCACAAAAGATATATCCATGACCAATAATAAAGGAAAAATAACATAATAAAATTATGAAATTTAAAGAACATCTTGAGATAAATTAACCTACACATGATTTGGAATTATTTATATTTGATTTTTCATTAAAACTTCGGTGGAATCATTTGTATGGCATAAAGTGGGAAATATATACTATTAAATTTTTTAAAAGTATATATTCACTCAGATATAAGAAAAAATGGGATAGAAGATATGGATGTAATTAATCCATCATTTGGATTTCACGATTCATTACTATCTAGGAATGGAAAACAATGTGGTAGATGCTTTGAGTCGAAAGGATAATTCATCTATAACAAAACTATATTATGAAAAAGATCCTTTATTTACTGGTTTGATGAATTTTGGAATGTAATTTTTTTTAGTGAATTAATCTATTTTTTCTTGTGTCAGTGAAAACATCATAATTATATTGAATTATGAAATCACAAAAAGAAGAATGGGAGTTTCATAAAAAAGGAATTGGTTATTAAGGATAAGCTATCTAAATTTAACATTGTCAATGATTGTTTTTTGAGGTGTGGGAAGAGATTATCTGTTCATTGTGATTAATTGTTGAAGAAATTATCGTTACGTGAGGCTCATAGTTCTCTATTTTCAGTTCATCTCGATAGTTCAAATACGTATAAATAACATCAAGTGTATTTCTACTGGGATAAAATGAAAAAATATTTTGTTGAATTTACTATCTAGTGGTTGATTTTTTAATACTTTAAAGAATAATGACTTTTAAATAATGGGTTTCTTCATCCTTTTCTGGTGCTATAATGCAAATGGGAAAATATATCCATTGATTTTGTAGTGGGGATACAATATATATCTCAATGTAATAATTGAATCTGTGTTATTGTTGACCGATTGTTTAAATATGCTCATTTTATTCAAATTAGAGATACTCTAAATCTATATCATATAAATTTGTTGTATATTAATGTGATAGTGAGGTTACACGATGTTCCACTCTCCGTTCTTATAACTGTGATCCCATGTTCACTTCTAAATTTTCGAAACACCTTTAGAAGTCTTTAGGATATAAATTAAATTTTAGTACAACTTTTCATCCTTAATCATATGTGATGTTAGAATGTAAAAATAATACATAGTAGTATATTCTACATGCTTTTTCAATTAATTACGAGGGATGTTGGGATAGAGATATTTCATTGGTTGAAGTTTTTATATAATATTAGTTTTCATTCGAGTATACATATGGAACTATTTGAAGAACTATATCGAATTATGTCTCAAACTCCATCTTTTTTGGGATGAAGTAGGTGAAAGGATGTTTATAGGATAATAATTAGTAAAATATATATAAGAAAATGTTTGTTTTATTTATAATCCCAGGAGGACAACTCAGAGCATGAAGAAATGTTTTTTTGATAACTAGATGTGGGATATTTCTTTTGAGGTAGGTGATCTATAATTTTTAAAAGATTCAACATGGAAAAGTGTTAAGTGTTTTGGTAAGAATGGGAATTTGAGTATGAGGATCATTGGTCCCAGTGAAATCATAAATAATTATGGGTTAGTAACCTATATGGTGAATATGCATTTGAGTTTATCCTCATTACACAGAGTTTTTCATGATTAAATTTTATGAATTTATATTCCATATCCATAAAATATTTTGTGTGTAGTGCTTGTTCAATTGAAAAAGAATCATTCTTATACTAATGATCCAAAACAGATTCTTGAATGCAGATAGTTTGTTTTGTGTGGTAATGTGATTCATCTAGTAAATGATTTTTGGAATAACTATATATTTGAAGTGGATTTGTGGGAATATAAAAATGATATGTGGGATAATTACCCCAACTTATGGGATTTATAAATAAAATATCGGGGACATAATTTCCAGAAAGAGGGAGAATGAAACATTCTTGTTATTTATAGAATAATACAATTTTAATATTTATTAATACATATGAATAATATATTAATTTTATGTTTATAGAGATTGTTGGACTGACAGCGTACTCAACATATATCAATGGTATTCTCTGAAATCATACATTGCACACAACACTGTGTTATATTGAAAATCCATACAATATTATTATTATTATTTTAAATGAAACATAAAAGATAGAAATTATATTGAAGTTAATGAAAAGAACTAAAAATAATATGATTAAACATGTTTGATAAAAGTTTTATCATTTATCAAATGAATTTTATAGGACCGAAATGATAATATATCAGATTTTAAGCATTAAAACTCTAATATTGTAAAAAGGATATTTTACTTCCATTTGAGGAAGAACCCTTTTTAAATAATGTTTTTCCAATATTCTATGTTTTATTTTTAAAAATTATCTTGTTCTTCAGAATAATTTCAGAAAAATATACTTTGGTGGATATTTTGGAATTTCTCACATAAATCTAATATTTTAATGTTGAGTGGAAAATACTGAATTATAATTAAAAACTGCATTTTAGTATAATTTTTTTATATAGATATATTATATTTGTAATTAGTATTAATGAATACCTATATTATTTTATTTTCATTTAATAAAATTATCATCATTATGGTTAATTTCAAAAATAAATTAGATATATACGCATGCCAATCTTCTAATGGGTTTCTCATTTAAAACTCACATTTTCTCATCTTGACAAAAGGAATTAGACTTAATTTATTTACTATGAGTTTTGTGTTTGGAATTGGGATATATGGATTTCATATTTTGAATCATAAGTTCCAAATTGTGTTAAAATATTCCTTTATTTTTTGGACATTTTTAATAGTAACTTTGTTAATTTATATTTACCAAAGTTCAATGTCGATTGGGTAAATTACGGTAACAAAATATATGAAAATGACAATAATATTTCACTAACACCTACAAAAAATAATTTTGAAATAATTAAATTCATCCAGTATTGCCTTAGGTTTGAAAATGATCCATTTAATGGACTTTCTTACATAAATGTGATTTAATAATAATTCAATCAAAAGAATGTGACAACATGTCACTCTGTTAACTATTACAAGTAAAATTATTTTAATTTACTGAAAAAATCGATAAATAATACAATTTAAATAGTCAATAAAAATATAATGAAATTATATACATTATTAGAATTTATTATAATTTACAGAAATTAAATAATTACCATTAATATTTTCACAACAATGAGACACTGATTATTTTATTAAGGGAAATATCAAAAAAATGATATTATAAATAATAATATAAAATATTAATGAAATAATTTATGTCATACATGATTTTTTTAGTTCTATATGACATGTCATAACACTATAAAATTCTTAATATCTATCTTATGAATTTTCTGTATATTTTATAAATTCTATGAAATGAATAGTGTAAAAATTATGGTAAATGATGTTTAAAAAAACTATTTTATTAAATTATTAAAAATTAATAAAAATAATTTACAATTAAAATGTATCATTTTTAATTTCTAAATGTTAATTATGATTCTAATTAAGCTAAATTGATCTAGTTTGACTGAAAATAATATCCTCTTAATAATTTAAATGTTGTCACCTCAATTAAAAATAAAATAAAGTAATTAAGGGTAAACTTAAATCGTGGGATTTAAAATAAACTATATTCAGGTCTAAAATTTATTGGATTATATCATTTGAAAAAATATTAATATTAAAATCCACATAAATGAGATTTTAACAATTTTTAATATAAATTGATTTTATATTAATTTAATGTTTTAATTCTTTCTAAGGGGGGCCCTCCATACTTCAATAAATAGAACCCATTTCACCCTTTTCATTACACTCTCGAATCCTTTTTGTTTAGGTAATACCTACCAAATATTATTCATATAACACATTACATAATTTTATAAGCCTCCAGTAAGGTAGAAATCCTCTCAAATATGAATTTTCATATAAACTAAAAATGGTTACCCAATTAAGAGGTAGCACATTCTTTTATGTTTTTTACATTAATTTTTGTTCTCCAAACCCTATAAAATATTTATTTTATGATTAAATAATAATAGCATTATCAAAAATATAATAGGAGATTTTAAGGATAATGTTTTAATCTACACTTACTTACACCATTATTTAATTGGTAAAATACATATTGTTTCTATGTTTGACGAACTACTACCTCACAAAAGGACAATTGTTCAATTTTCCATACAACCTATCATAGTTGGAATTATGATAGAATAAATATTTCATTATGATAGATATTATATTTTAATGTATATATGATTCTATAATTCTATTTATAACATACCTTTATTCTTTATATGTTGTGTAAATATCATTATTTTGTTTGAGGAAATAGGGACTACCACCCCCTCAATGTGATATGAATTGTTCAATATATAAATGGAACACATAATGCATAGTTTTATTAATCATAAGAGACATATCTGAAAATCATATAATAATATAATAATAATATAATTTTTTTTTAATATTACATGTAAATAAAAGTATTGTTCATGTGTATATACATCCTAACATCTCTATGAACATTGTATTTCAATTTTTATCTCTAAATATTATGGATTATTTTAAATACATACAATTAATATATATGACACTAAAGTCATGAATACTATTCTTGATGTGATGTCCTTATGACTACATAGACAACTGACAACAAACCCAAGAACATTTTCAACTAAAGTACCAAATATCGACAAAAAAATTGATACGAAGATAAATGATTTTGTAAAAATTATAACATTATAACAAGTTATATAAAAGGAATAGTAAAATTGAAAAAGTATTGCCAGAAAGTTGAAATTAAAATAAGCTTTTTATTCAGGGACATAACAATTTTATATGTCCAATCAAACACAATATAAGGGTCTTCATCTCAATAATCATATATTGAGGTATATTTTGTTGTTATTAACAACCTAATTTTACGAGATTTTTACGAAACACCTTGGACATAATTTCATTGAAAATGAATATTTTAACTATGAATCATTTTACTAAATGAAAAAATGGAAATTTTTATAACATAACTGGAAATATCTAATCCTCCAAATATGTAACCATTATTTAATATTTGGAATCCTATATAATCCTTAATGTTTTTTAAAGTAAAAGAAATTAATCATTCCATTTTTTGGTGTTTTGGTTTTGAAAATGGTTTTCATGTTGATTTTCTACTTCAATATCTGTAGATTATTTCTCATGATTGGAAAAAAATATTAGGAGTGAAATATTATTAATTGCAGTGTTTAATGTGATGTGATTATATTAGGGTACAAAGACATTTCATGGGAGGTTACATGATACACAAAATTCAGGTGGTTCCATGACAAACCTAGGATGATTGGTAATGTTAAAACCTCTAATGCATTCGGAATGAAAATCGGATGTGTGACTATAAATTTTTTTGATATGGGTTGATGTCGAAAGTATGATTATTCCATATAGGTATCATTTTGACCCTTGTTTCCTTTATATGTTATATATTACTTTCTATGGGATTTATGGTTCCATTTTGGTTAAAAAAGTGTAATAAATGAGTTCATATAAAGTGAAGTATAATTACAACTCCATAAAGATGATACGTGTTAACTTTTTTTAAATTAAATATGATTTACATGTTCTTAGATGACTAATAGGTTTAATTTATTCATGAATCAGTTTTTGAGATTTTTATGCTCATCATATGTTCTAAATTCTATTTTAATAGGATTTAAAAAAGAATAGAGTCAAGGATGGGATTTAGGAAAATTTATGTTGTCTAAACATGAAAGGAACCACATTTCTTTTTTTAAAAATATTGTTTCATAAAATAAATTGGATTGAGAGTATATGTGACTACAAGTAAAAAATATGTTGTTGTATATTAATTTTGAAAAAATTATCTGAATCATTAAACATAATAAGATCCTCGAAGTTTATTTAAGTCAAAAATTTTACTAATCTCAAGATTATGTATTGCTAAAGTCAGGGACTTATAAAACTTATAGCCGATGGTTCTTCAAAATCATGGTCAAATGATCATCTTTTTTAGTAAATCATTCATTTACCTCTGTCATTATACAAAAAAAATCATGATTTTCATCATGTAATGTCACTGATATTGATATACTTACAGTACATGAATTTGAACCATCAGATCCCATAGAATCTTTACATCAACACAATAGGACATAAATTATTTCTTTTCTTATCATATCTATGTTATTGAACAATTTTCATAATTGGAAAAGAATGTTATTCTTATACAAGTATCAACATTGAAACTAATATAAGTAATATATATAATATTCAATTAAATGGTATATAATAGATAAATAGAAATATATTAATAATAATAAAATAGAAATAGAGACAACTTTATATGAGGATAGTTTGAAGAATAATATATATATATACAAATTAATAAATAATTTCTCATAGACTAATGGAACACATCTAAATAGAAATACTAATACTCCAAAAGTATTGATAAATATATAGGTTATGATCTTATACTATAGTTTAGATTAAATTTTATCCAATGACATTGTCAGCAATATCATTGTAGTTGTGATTGATAACGATTTTAAGAAGTTTTGAGGTGTTTATTAGGGAAATAGTTTATTTCTTAATGTGACTATACCTCATTATTATAGCTACTGATGGTTTCTCTGTAAAATAGCTCTCAATAGTAGAACCTCATCGCAACATGTTCTTGATTTCTAAAAATATATTTTATTCCCAATCATATTCATCTTGCTGTAAAATTGTTTTCAAGACCTCATTAATGGAATTAATGTCCTTTTAAAAGTTTAATATTAATTTACTACCATTTATAAAATTCAATATATTTTAAATGTCAATTATTCATAAAATTTAATGATAACTTCATTAATGGCCTTTTGAAGTCATATTTATAGCTACCATCATTGTATTTTTTATATTAGTAAATTCTAATACAACGACAGTTCTTCTTTATTTAATGACTAATTTATCTCTAAAGGATCAAAAAACAGTGCATTGTTTTTAAGGAGACTAGTTCCTTTTATTAGTTAATGTTATCCCAATATTTATCATAACCTATGCGCACTTCCCCTATTTAGGTATAGAATATTGTGTGAATATTCTTACATATTTATATGGGATCCTTCATTTATCAACAATTGTACCACAGTTATGGGTTTATTCTTGTTAACTACCGATATTATTCATATATCATAAAAAATAATGATTATTATTTAATAAAATTTTAAATGAATGGGGAAGGGTAATTAAATAAAATGATTTTACAATTTCATTTATTATTGATGTTATGAATTAAATTGTCTATTGTGATACTTGACGACATTGTTTTTTTGATCCTTTGATTTTTATTGAGTAGAGGTGTTACAAACCAATATTTTTATGGATTTTAAATCAACCTAAATTGTGTTGGTTGATCACTTATTCTTTGATAAAAAATAGTTTCCCATGGAAAATAATGCTTTTATGACAATACCTCTAAAATAAATGTGGAATGTTATAAATCCACTTTGACTAATATTAAAATTATAATTCGATTCAAGTCGAATAAATTGATCAATTTTGATGTTTTTGGTGGTTCTTATGATATTTTGTGTTACATAAATAGTGTGTTTATTATCTTGGGCATGATGGGGTGATATAAGGTGATGTGGTTGTTGTGAGGGAATTTTGGGTATTTTGGAAAGTTGTGGAATGAGGTTATTGTGGAGGAATGTTGTAATTTATGTGAAATGATGATGTTTTGTAGGATTTTTCTCTCCATATTGAGTAAGTGGATTTCATTTGACTTTTTGGGTATTATTTTTATTATGTGTTTTGATAGTTTCATTTGTTGTACCAAAAAAACATGGTTTAGCTAACGGGATGGACATTTTTAAAACTAATAATCTAATTTTATTTCAAATTGTAATAATATATACGACATAAATTGTGGTCTTTGAAATATAATATAATTATATGGAAAATGGTTAATGAAATAAAAAAATTTAAATGAAATTATTCAGTAACAAAAATCAAATGATTGACATATATTGTTATTAGAAGTTAAAAGATCTTTTTTCTTTGTCGCTTGTGCTGTTGTGTAGAGCATATAAAAGTGGATATAAATTTGTTGTTATTGTGATTTATTTTCTGTCACTATTTTGATCCCATTTGATAATCTTTGTGTTGATTATATATATATAAATATTATTCAATTTAGATTTCATTACCTGGACCACCCATATCAAGTATGTATTACATATAACTGAGAGATTGGTGGTGTTTTCTAATCATACCAATGGTGATGGTAGAGGGATATATGCCCTATATTCATATATTCATCTTCTAGGTGATGTTGAAATTTATAGGTTATGATGAACAAAACCCAAATGTTCCACTATTGAGATTTATTGTGATGTTGTGTGATCACCCATTTTTTATGGGCAGTATATGGAGAGATGGAGAGAAAATTAATATAGTGGGACTCACGCATAGTGGGAGGCCACGAGGATAATTTCCTTGATATTAAAAATACCCTAGAACATTGGCCTTATGTCGATATGTTATAAAAATCAATGAACATGATGCGATGGGATTTATTGTGATAGATATTAGGTGGGAGTACTAGAATGTATTCTATTTGGGTGTGCAAGAGGTTAATCTATAGGAATGTGGTATAGGGAACCCTTCAAAGATATTCCTCAAATTATGATATCATATATAGATTCACTATTTCATGAGATATCATTGGTGATGTTTGGTATGGATGGATGACATGTTTAAGGGTTGTTGGTTCTATTTTTTTCTCAAGGATTCATTTGAATAAACATATTAAATGTATAGAGATGACAAATGTTTTCCTAATGGGTATACCAATATACTCATCCCACACACACACACACATTCACATATAATGTGTTTAGGTCATAAATTTGTCCACATGGACAATGATATAAACTTATATATTTTTTATTTTAACTATTATCATTTTTCATAATTTTGTTAAATTTGGTTATTGTACATTGACGACATTAAAATGTACACATCAAATAAATTCATGAATATTGGGATGGTTCAGGGGTATTGTTTACATTATTTCATTTAATTTCTTAGAATTTATCATTTCAATCTCTGAATCCAGTTTTATTGTATTGTCTATTAAATCCTAATATTGGTGTTTGTTTACCTTCGGTGTAGTTACAAACCTAAGGCATACCAACTGAGGGATTAAAGAAGTCGAAATATGTCATCGAAAATTTAATTATAATTATAGGTTTGGGTCATGAAAAACTATTTTAAAATACAATTTATGAATGATATGAAGGAATATGGATTTATGAACAATTGGGATACATGGGTTGGTATGGAAAAAATGTAATATGGCCATTGTTTATGTAATATAATAGGGAAAATGTCTAGGATAAGATATTTTAGGGACCTATGATATAGTTCTTGGACTATAAACACATTCAGTGACCATGTGAGGAGGAACTATTGTTATGGTAGAGACATAAGAGAGGTATATTTATCATGATTACTTTTCTTCCCATATTAATTGTGTAGTATTTATTCTATTAATCTTGAAATTGGAAAATATGTATTAATTAAAACGGAAGTAAAATTATATACTATCAATCATAGGAAATTCGTGTTTATCTTTTATGTTATGGATCATGGTAATAATCTTTGTGTAGCCATGGAATTAGAGGTTCATCATGTATAACTGCATGATCACTAGATTTTTGATCTTATTTTAGTGTAATTTTTTTGGTGATATCACTATGAGATTTAATATTATAGGATTTTGGGAAGTTTGAGGGATATGTTTTAGATGTCCCGATAGATAAATAGATTGAACAGATACAGATCACATTCAGTATGATTTGGTAACTTGTACAACACTAAACATACTTCAATTCATAGATATGTGAGGAGATTCATGTTATTGGAAAATATTGTACCTTAGGGAGTGACATGTAGAATATGTTTCAAGGGTTTACGTATATGAAATGATTATGGAAGAATTCTATTCACTGAAATTTAAGGAACCATTGTGGTAGGATAAACATTAACATTAGAAGGGGATAATATCAAAATGGGAGATGGGTATCTTCTATAAGGAAATCCTATAAATTTTTTCTATAATTATTCCCAAATGAATAATTTTGTTAAAGAGGTCTTGAGGAGTAATATGTCATCCAATTCATTATGAAAGTACAAAATTCATATTTCCAATGTATTTGGATGTTCATATAAAGGAATATTTCAATGATTATAAGAACATTCTAGGAGATTATCCACAATTTGAGATCAAGTATGTTACCTCAAGCCGTATATTTTTTCATGTAATATCTAATTTGTTATGACCTATGAGGTTTTTACGGGTATTTGGTTTAACACAGAACCTTCCCTTTGGGAAATCCGATTCCATTTTTTTTAATTTTTATAGTTTCTTGGGATCAAGGTATTCTATATGTCTAATTTATCACAATATTCATGTTTAACTTACAAATTGTCTCTCATATCAGTTTAAAATAGGATTATATTTCCTTTATTATAATTACATGAAATATCTAATTTTGATAAGTCACTAATAGTTGATGAAATCATGTGATCCAGTGACAGAGGATGTGTTAGGTGGATGTTTTTTAGTATGTTCCTCATGAATAGGTATAATAACATGAGTTCCCCTATGGAGGTGTCTTTTATAAGAGTAGTATATGATTTCGGTGTAGTGAATTCACTAAATTATAGTATTTTGGGATAGATAGTCAATATATCATTATAGGTATGTCCAGTTTAGAAACATCCCTTGTTTTATATTTGATTTATTTGAGAGTTTAACACTCATTTATTTCATCATATCTAGTAATTTACTTACATGTTGTTGTGGAGTGACATCTCATGCCCCTTTTTATGACTACTCTAATTAATGTTTATAGTAATATCATTGATGTGTTATATGGGTTTATACTAATGATTGGACATAATTAGTCTCATTGTGACAATTTATTCCTATATTTGAATCTATACAGTGTCACAATTATTGTCGACTAGTAATATTCTATGATTCTTGTTATTTTTTTTAAAAAGAGTTAATTTCCTAGATGTGGGTTGAATCCTATAGAATATTTTATTGAGCATAGTCATTAGTTTATAAGATGAAGTATTTATCCTATTCAATCACTGATTCATTAATTTTAAAATGTATTTGTACAACTAGGATTGATATGGTTCTCAAGGTTTTATACGGGTTTTGGATGTTACATTGGGGATGATGTAACATTTTCCCCTTGGAATAATATTCATTTTAATGATAAACATGCATAACGTTTCCTCTCTATTCTCAATGGCTTCTAATCAGATGAATCGTTTTGAGTTATGGGACCCATGGGATCAGATATATTATATGATTTTTAAAGGATTCATGTGGTCTATTATGTTACAATGGGTTGGTTTAGTGTATTTTTGAAAGATAGATGATGGTAGTCTTGAGTTGTGTATAGACTATCAGTGGTTAAACCATGTAAAAAATAAAGAATCAATATCCCCATTAAAATATCAACGAAATTTATGATTAGTGGAGGGGATCTAATATGTCTTCCAATAATTAATTATTGTATATATATGACCCATTGAGGGAGATTATGGATGATGTTCCAAAAACATCGTCAATAATCAATTATGGTTACATAAGTTCTAGGGTTAGGCATTTTGGCACCACAATTACACCATATGTACTAATTGGTCTCATGAACTCTGAGTTCCAAGAAATACTGGACTAGTTCACAGTCATGTTCTTAGATGGTATAATTATATACTCAATGTTAGTGGATCTTGATTTAATCTCAAATACATCAAATAGGTTATATGAAATTACCATCTCTTTATAATAATTCCAATGTTTATTTTTCACACAAATTTGGTAAATTTTATTGGGAATGTGGTGTCTCAACACATAGTGGCCATAGACCCATCGAAAATTGAAGAATTTGTTTATTTTGTAGGAGCCATAAAACATTGATGATGATCACAGTTTAATGGGTGTAGTGGGATATTATCATTTGATCATATCTAAATTATCATGGATTTGAGACCTATTGGTTGCAATGATAAGAGATGGGATGCATTTTTGTAGACATACATGGTTGTGAATCATATACTAACATTAAATGAAGTATGATCAATTCTCTAGTGTTATAATTTCTCGTGTATGGGGTAATATTTATGGTGTATTATAATGAATCTATTTTGGAATTGGGGTGTGTTTTTATGTATGTTTGATCTTGTAAATTTCTTGGTAGTGATGTCACCACAAGAAAAAAATGACACCCATGATTTAAAGCTATAGGTATATGTTATTATGTTGTTGTTATGGTGACATTACTTCATTGAGGACAAGATTCTATTTTTCAAGGATCCCAAGTGTCTGGGTATTCGTTTTCATTGGGTGATATAAATATTCAATAGTGTACATTGTTAAATTTTTTAGGTAAAAGATATTGATATCTCTTTCACCTTCAATCTAGGTAATTTTATGACTGAAGATTTGGGAAGGATGTTGTATATAAGATATATTTTGGAAGAATTTGTATTATTATTATTTAATGGATGATTTTCATGTATTATAATTGTATTCATGAGAGTTTTGGGTGGTATATTATTCCATATTATTGTGAAGATCATTTCTAATGAATCATGTATACGTGTATCATGGGGATACTCTAAGGATGAGATGTTTCATGATTATATTGTTCATTTTGTTGCTCTAGATAGATAGTTATAGGTTGGGTATAACTTGTTGTTTTTTTATTGGTGGGTTTTTCCCTGTAGAAATATATGAGTGATTCATTCTTTATTTTTATTACACAATCAAGGAGGTAAAACCAAAAGAATCCCTGATATACAGTAGATTTAAGGTTCAGTTTTGGTGTCATGGGATTAAATGTTCCATGGAAGAGATATTGGCTCAATTCTGGGATTACGAGTAGGTAAATATGAAGTATTATATATTTGGTGTATTTATAAAGACAATATATTCTCAAAAGTAGAAATAAGTTGTCATATTGTTGTATCTAAATATTGTATTACAAGGAAAATATGGATTTTATTATTCAATGACGATTAACATGGACCAATTGAACAAATAATTTTACATGCTAGTGATAATTTAGTCAAGAGATGTAGATTTACTTTCTAGAAGGTTTTTTGATGAGGTTTTGTTAATTAAATGAGTTTAAATATTCATTATGTATGTTTAGAACATGAATTTTACATCGTGAGTGTGATAGAGATTAAAGCATGTATTGGACAGTCAGTTTCACTTCATTACTTCTTTCTGGAATCCAATGAATGGGAATATAGAGGTGACATCAAAATTATATATGAGATGTTTTTCCATGCATCTTGCTCGTAGAAGGAACTGTTTAATGGTAAATTCCATTATATGAGTATTCCAATAACAAAAATTTTCAATCATCGATATGTATGACTTGGTATGAAGACTTTTATTGGGGTCCATCCCATTTTCAATTATGAATGGTTGATTTTTTATAGACATCATTTCTTAGGACTGATGTTGTCAATAAAATAAAATAGAAAGGTTATATCATTTTTTAGAGGATGAATGATGGTTTGAAATGAGTGCTATGAAATTACCACTATTTTATGAGCTTATCGAGGAATTGGGTAACATTGTTAATCTACCATATTTTTTATCAAATCCTCCATTACTACAATGAATTCATGTTTTTATCATTATCATTCAACTCTATTGGTATCTTCATAATGAATCCTCCATCATTTAATTGGTAGAGATAGATATCGATGATGAGGGGAAATTCCATGATTATCCAATTGGGAACTGGGTTCACATAGAGTAAGTTTTGTCAGAATGAACAATCACATTTTCCTTGTGTGGATTACATATGGATTGAGGGAGGATTGTAACTGGTTGTATGATATGAGGATATTTGACCACTACCATATGATATTTTCAATAAATTTTTTCACAATTTTTTATCAATGTGACGTCTAGAAATTATTATATAAAATTATACATGATTCTTCATTATTGATATTGTGTGAGGTTAAATAATTTAATCAATTAAGAATGTAAATCTTGATCCATAATTGAGATATTTTATTCCTAGATGTGATTGAAACCATGAAGGATTTTGTGTTTCAAAGAAATTGTTTTTTATCATGACATGGGAGATGAATTATATGATTTATGTACATAGTGTTTTGTTAAGAGGAAGTTTATGGGAATATGAATGGTTTTTGGGACCTTTGATTACACTATCAGTGTGGTTTTAGGATAAATGTATAATTATAAATTTTTTGTATCAAAATAAATATAATTTGTTAATAACATATACAAGGATAACAAAATTTCTATGGAAAATAATTATTGGTTTGAATAAAAATAATTTTAGTGATGAATTTGAATATTCCTGTTGAATTAATCAGAAATATTTAATGTGTTTTATTTTGGATTTTTTTTTATAAAAGTGAAATTTTTGGGTGGTTTTATAATTTTGGTATTCATAATGGGTAGTGTCTTTATTTTGGATGATATAGTGTGGTACTATGAAGAGATGTTTTTTTATGGAAAGTGGAATATATTGGAATGATGTGTAATGTGACCATTATATAGGAAAGGTGTTATTGGTGAGAAATGGTAGTGTTGTTTAGGCTCGTGGGAATGTGGATAGGGATGATTTTGTTTATGAGAAATTTCTTCTTCAATTTTCATTTTTGTTTTATTTTTTATTGATTATAATTTTACTAAGAAGGATCTTCTAATTGAATGTAAATACTAAAATGGTGTTTCTAATAAAAAAATAGATGGTAATATGTTTTGTGGTATGAAAAAAAGTTTGTTAAATATTAATTAATGGGGAGAATTTGTAGGGGAATATATATTAAAATTTATTTTTTTCATAACATAAATATATATATATATTGTATTGTCTAGTAATGAGTAGTTGAGATGTTGCTTGTGTTTTGTGGATTGTGGTGTTGTGTGGCGTATATATAAGTGGAAGTGAATATATTGTTGTTGTGATTTGTTTGTGGAATTTTTAGTGATCCCATAGGTTTGAGATATAATTGTAATTATTATATATTTTCATTTTATTCCCTTATTTTTTTATTTACCAAATCCCCCCATGTCAAGTACCTATTACCAATAAAAAATATTTTTCGTGGTTTTTTTCTCAAGATCCTGATGGTGACGCTGGATGGATATCCATCTAAAATCTGAAGCACTATCTTTTTATTGATGTTGAAATGTTCAAATTATGATGTATACTATTTTATAGTGACACATTTGAGATGTGTTAGTAGTTTGGGTGATTTAATTGGTGTCATCAGGTTGAATAGGCTGATATGGAATGACATGGATAATAGATGGGGTTTTTAATGGTTTGAGGAGAGGAAGACGTAGATTTACATCATGTTAATGATACCCTATTACCTTTTTTTATGATCAGATGTGATGTGATGGACCATGTGTTGATGATATGGATGTGATGTGACATATTATGAATTGAAATAGGTGGTAGTTACATGGAATATCTCATTTGCGGTTGAGAGTGGATAATCATTGGGTGAGTGGTGAGGGATACCTTTTATAAATATACATCATATTGTTATTTTATAATTTGATGAGTGGTTTGGGGATTGATCCTTGATTATGTTAGGTTTGTTAATATTACATGTTTAGTTAATACATTCTCTATTATTTTCTCATAATTGAATTATTATGATTTATATTTAACCAAATAACTCTTGTATAGATATAAAATATTTTTTTATTAATATTTATTACATTACAAAAATTCACTTGAGTATTATAATGATATACTATCATTTAAATAATTAAATCATATAAACTTGGTCAATGATTTTGCTAAAAAATCTCCACATATTCTCTTCATACCATGCACACTTTATAGGCATATCGTAAATTTTTACATTTATCATAACCATGTAAATAAAACCATTATAATGGATGATATTAGATTATTATTTGGAATGAAAAGTGGATAAAGAAACATATCATGTGAATGTTTGTATAAGAACATGATTTTAACAATTAAAATTAAAACCATACACATCTTAGATCATATTCATGAGTTACGGAAAATATTGAAGTTTTTATTAAATTAATCGTAATAGAATCAAATAACATAAACCATGATAAAAAAATCATTTAAATATGATATATATAGATTGAATAAACATAATCATAAATAATAATTTCCTTATTAGTGCAAGGTTATTTTCAAATACTATCATTTTTTGAATTTTTTCACTCCAAAAACCAATGTATTAGTTATGATCCACTCTCAATACTATAATATTAGATGAAATCCCTTAATGAATTGGGTTCACTCAACATTTAGTTCCCATTTACCTCATGAGATATAAATTTATTACCCATTTCACTAGGGTGATATATAGGTCTAATCATTCACATAATAAAAATTTTACATATTATTTTCAAAATATCAATAAACAATTAAAAATTTAAAACCAATAAAAATAAATTAATTTGATAAATATATCATCATAATATAAACTGTGGAAAAAAATGGTTTTCATAATCATGTAATAATACATTACATGGAAAATTATTGTAACAAGAATTTATTTTCAAAATAGTGTTATCATGGTGTTTTCCATAAAAAATTAAGGAGGATTTAGATTAATTTTAACATGGACGAACACCTTGATGAAATGTGGGATTTTTATGATTTTTTATGGCTTATATTTAAGGGGTTAAACTATTACCAATAGTATTTATCTATTCCTATAATTATTTTATATATTATAAATAACATAAAATCACATAGTGATTATATTACATACATTTAAAATTAATAATGAATGATATAAGTGAGGTTTTTAGAAATTAAAGAACCCATACTGATAGAATAATAACTTGACCATTAGAATAGTTAATTGTCCCATATGAATTACAATTTTTCCAATAAAAAAGAAACATAACCTTTGGATGTAAAAATTATTATTATTATTTTATGAATCAAAACTTTATTTAATTATTAAATAAATATTTTATAAATTATAAATTATTATTTGTATCCATTGTATTATAAATATTTATGTAATATTTTTTAATTAGTATTATGATTATAGTGAAAATTTATTTTCAGAAAATACAATAATAAATTAATATTTTTTCCTTTTCCTTAAAATATATTTTTATGATAAATTTGTAATCTTTGGAATGTGTCATAAAAGTAGTAATAATTTAGAAAAAAGAATTTTTTAAATAAATTATTATTTTAATTAATATTTATAATTTTAATATTTTTAATATTATTTTCCTAAAAAGTGTTTATTTTTGAAATATAAACATGAAAAAAATAATGATGAGGTTTTGGCGTTTTTAGAAATTGTTGATTAATTTCTTTATAGTAAAATATGGTAATTTACAATATATATATATATATAATAATTTAAATAAAAAATTCCGTGATTCATTTATGCTGAAATAAAATTAATATAGAAATCACATTCTTTATTTAAATATATTATGGTTAATTGTAATACTTTTCATAGTCATGATCCTGTGTTATAAACTAATGAAAAAATAAATGGAAAACACTCGTCTCCTCCACTATAAATATAACCCTCATCAACACTTCTCCTAATGCCTTCCAAGATTTCTTCCTTTTCCAAACTCATTCCAAATATCATACCAATCTCGTTTCCAATTTCTTTTTGTCCTTTTTCTTACCAAGAGGGCCAAAACATTTTCTTTATGAAGTTCTTCATGGATGAGAAATTAAAGTAGAAAAATCTTATTTCATTTCCATTTAATTTCATTTAATATCGTTTAAATTTTTCACACTACACTCAACACATTTATCCAAAGATTCATAATATCTCCAATATCATATATATAATTGAATTATATCATGTTAATGGAATAGCCATCATCAAACACCAATATATCACACTTTAATTATAATAATAGAATCATCCCCTGTGTTTTGTCAATTTAGCGACATCATGGATGGTTAATTTTTATTTTTCAAAAAATATTCCCAAATATTAAGAAAACTACTATAATGGATGTGAAATTATATAAAATTTATGTAATAAGGTTCTTTATGTTTTGGAGCTAACATATATAAAACTAATACATAAGGGAACAAATGTAGTTTGTTATGATTTAACCCCCCCCCCATATCTAAATGATTATCATAAACACTTTTCAAATTATTCATACTAATATCATTTACAGAAATTATATATGTATCCAAAAAAACCCAATTTATTTTATCTAATAATATATAATATAATTTTTGGAGAATTATACCAATTCAATATAAAATTTCATACTCATATCATGTGATATGGTCATGGAAACAGAAAATATGAATACTCATGAATTGTTTAATTGAACTATATGACTTATATAATAGCGAATAAATAAACATAATAAAACAATTATAAATAAAATACCTACATTATATAATCTATATTTTTTATTAATGAATTTTATTTTATTAGTTAATGGTTTTTCAGGAGGACTAAAGGTTATCTTTTGGTAGGTCACTTACTCTGGAGAGTCATCCCCACTAAAAGTCTTTTTTTATAGGTGCTATCAACAATTCTAAAATATCTCGATGGTGGGTATTGTATGACTATATTTTGTCTTCAACTGTAACTCAAGTATAATGGTTAGTCATGTCTTATGTTGAATTAATTTCTATGGTGTGAAATCCATAATGGTGTATCCATTCAGGGGGTTGGAATTTTCAATATGTTGCCAAATTCCCATCATAACCATGACCCAACCCGGTTGAAGGCTTATTATTAATAGTGACTCGTTATTAGAAGTTTTTAATGAATGAAATTATGCATTTTATATAATTGTAAAATATTTATATAAACTAAATTATACAGTAAAATGCTATGCTGAAGCATAAAAACAATTTAAAACCTAATAAACGTGGTTATGGTATATTATGAAGAGGATGTGAAAACAATGTACCCCATTTGATTATCGTAAATAATGAAATTTTTTACTCATATAAAAAATAATAGTGGTATAAATATTAATTTAGATGGTATTAAGTAGTTATATTATCATAACACATCAAATTAAAATGTGAGGGTTTAAAAAAGAATAACATTGAGAATAATTGTATCGAATATGTTAAACAAAAATGATATAAAACTAAATATCGCATCAATGGATTACATAAAAAAATACACGATTAATTAATATTGTATCAGTGTGATAATATTAATAATAATTGTTTAATGTAATACTTTAATGTTTATATAATTTGGATAATAATTATCATAGCTTTTGTATTTTAACAAATTAAATATATAGAATACATTGAATAAAATAATTCAATAATAAGAAAATTTGAGTTTATGGAAAAAAATTAATTTATGTTCTACCAAAAAGTTATACAAATAAATTAATAAAAATTTAAAAAAAAATTACAATACTCTTCTATTCTCATGATGGGTAGTAGGAACACAATGTGATTTTCTATTTCATTTATCATATTAAGAGGGAACAACAGTATAATAAGTAGAAACTGTTGTGGTGTCAGTAGGGATAGTAGGTAGAAAAGGATGTAATCTCTTAATAAAAAACCTATGATGTTGGAATTAATCATTGGGAGATATGATGAAAAGATGCAATTGAGATGGTATAAATCGATTGGGAGCTTAGTTAATAGCTAGTTTGAAAATATATGGAATAGAGGATGGAGAAGTGAGATTATCATTACTAGAACAAATTCATGAGCCACTAATATGGTGCTAGAAAAAGTATTTAAGGAGTTCAACAAATTGTTCAATTCCATAAAAATATTTCATCCACATTAAATGGCATTGAAAAAATAATTTTCCCCCCATAAAAAACTCGATCACTAAGGTTGGAAAATTCTATGAAATGTTTTGTTCTTTAATGTATTGAGTAACGAGTTGCATTCTGAGGTTCTCAATAAGGAACACAATGTGGGATTCGGCCTCATTATTGCTATATATTCTTGAATGGTAATATATGTCTTCCTTTAGATAAATGTATCTATCTGCAAAAATATTTTTGATTCATTCCATAAAAATATTATTAACATGTCCAATTTTTTTCCTAATCTCCCTCAATATATGTAGAGGATTATTGTAACGCCCAGACCCTTGTTACCTAGAGTTGGTGCATTATTAAATAAAATTGACATGATAAAACAGTATCAAAATCCCTAAAGACTGAACAGTCTAAAATCCTTGGAAGTACAAGATACTTTCATAAGTATTAAATATTATTTTAAAATGTAAAACAACAACAACATTTCCTCACATGACCACATTCATCCCTTAGTTTATCCCTGAAAGTCATTCATAATATACTTCTTCGCATCCTGGGAAAAATAAAAATTGAAAGGGGTATGCTCAGATGCTATGTAAGGATAAAAATATAGCGGAAACATTCCACAACAAGAATAAACATTAAAGCAATGTAAAAGACTGAAACACAAGCCTTTTAAACTTAAACTTCAGTATAATTTAGAAAATATAATTTAATTAATGCCATTTACTGATTCACATGGAAATTCTACGTGTCGAATAATCACATGTAATATTAAAATCCAATTTCATAATGTTGTAATTCATAATGCCAGACTACATAACCACATAGTATAGGCCTTGTTCCAAGACTACCAATAATATTTTTTCAAAGCCTTTTGCCGAGAAACTAGTTTGTCTCATGAGACATATAGATTTATTGATGAGCTATAGTGGGCTCCACCCGTCACTTACTAAGTCAGATGAATTCTTCATATAAAAAGATTTAGATATAACATATACATTCTTATTAAAACTACCATACAAAATATAAATAAATTATACATAAACCATGAATGGTGTAAAAATTACACATCCACAATAAAACATATCACAAAACCATCAATACAATATGGAATATTTGTATCATAATAAATCAACATTAAATATGTTTAAAATCTATCAAAGGATGTTTACCTAGATTAAATCAACATTATTTTAGAGAAATATATCATTCTATTTTGAAATCATTTAAAAGTCATATAATTATAAAAGGAATCATTTATTTTGAATTTTTTTTATGTGATTGTATTGGAAGCTTCTGCGATGTTGTAATGGCGGAAAATGGCCACAGAATCTGTATAAGGTAACAATAAAAATTCATACCATAATTTTTTCAAGAAGTTAATAAATTACCCTATTTGGAAGATGATGGAAAGATTCCTTTCAAAACATATGTGTTCAAATATGGGTATAAATTAATTTCTCCCATAGTTTAGTAAATAGTAAAAATGTTTTGAATCACTTTTTATAAAAGGTGGATGTGGATTATAGAGAGGTCCAAGAAGATATTTCTGTATTATCAACCTCAGATAAGTAATGAGATTGTAGAATTAACTGTTACATTTTAATTTTATTTATTCAATGGTTTATTAACCTATTTTGTAATAGTTAAAACATTTTTATTAAATTATACAATGATTATATACATAAAAATAATATCATATATGATCCTATAATATTTCTTTGTTAATAATATTTCAGAAGTATCCTCGTTTCTGGTGTTAACTGATTCATTTTCCATTATATGTTTTGTTTTTAAGCCATTTTTGTTATGGATAGAATGTATTTGATTAATATACATAATAATATTATGTTCATAACCATTATTTTTATTCATAAACTGGATATTATTGTTGAATGATTACAATGGGGAGTGAACCTCATCATGTTTGTGGAGACGGTAATCCGTACGTACACACGGTCAACAATATCCTTATATTAATGGTGAAATAGTATGTAATTGGATGTAATATCATATATAATGAATCAATAACATGTTATATTCATTATTTTAATTAGTTATACTCATTATTATAACCATACACATAATTAAGTATTTGAATAACAAACTACACCACGAACTGATGATAGTAAGTCGAACGTACACACGTATGGTGACTCTGTCGTTTATAAGATGGATAGAATAATGATTATGGTTGTAACAAATTTATAATAACATAAAATTAAGTATAAGGTACTAGATTCATTATTATGGTATGGAAGAAACAATGAAAGAGAAAGTAGAAGAAGAAAATTACTTGAATGAGGGTGGTGAAATTATCAACTCCTCTTCGGGTGTTTCCTTTTTAGTTGATTAAAATAGATCCATAGGTTGGATTTATAATCAAATAAAGTCCTATAGGTTACATTTAGTACAGTTTCGAGCATATTTGGGTAGGGGTTGGCCAAGACAAATGGTTTTGGAGGTCTAAAACTAATAGAAGGGGAAGTACCCTTTTATAATAGAGGGGATGGTCATTTTAGAAAATGTTTGAAATATTATTTTATAATAAAATCATTTTATATTTACAATGCATAAAAAAGAATTATTTATAGGATAATGTGGGTATGGGTCGAAAACCTATTAAATAATATGTTTTAGACAGGTTTACATCACCATATAAATATTATCTATTATATTTAACTCTTAGTTAAATAGATTGACATTTACCACCTCTCATTGTATTTTTATGTCATATGGTTAATAAAATTACTTAAACAGAACAATGGAACCCCAAGTTTTTCATAATTAATATATATAACAATATTTAAGTCCTTTTTCAATACAATAGATTTTTAAGAATAATATATCAATTAATAATATATTATTTGTTTTAAAACTGATTTATGTGAATTTTGACACTATTTAGTATTTGATTTTTATGAAATCCATAAAAAAATTATCACATCGAATAGAATTTATTTAATCAATACTAACAAGTCATATTAACCTATAAAATATGTGGAATTTTTTGGAAGTATCAATTTAATTTATTTGGATATTTACAATATCAATTTTTTCAATTTTTTATTAATAATGTAATTACTGTATTATTATTGTGTCATGGATAAATTAGATTATTTAATTTCTAAAAATTATAAATAAATTACCATTATGTAGTAAATATTTTTATCATTCTAATAAATTTTTATAGTTGAATTCATATTGTGTGTACCCTTATATTAAAATGGTTTAGTTATTAAACATTGAATTTAACTCTTTGAAATATTCTTCAAATAAAATAATAATAAATGAATTAATCTAATCAAATAGGACCAAAAAGGATCATATATTATTACTAAGGAGGTTTTCAGTCGAATTAAACTTATAAAATAAAATTATTACAGGGGTTATGGTAATTAAAATCTCATTTTACCGTTAATTACTCTATTTACTATTAACTTTGGTAAATAAAAGTCAAAAGTAACTATTCAAAAAAAACATTTTCAACTTTTTGAACCCAATTTTAATTACTAATTTCAACCATGTCTCTATGATTTTTGTAATTAAACTCACCTAAGTGGTAAAATTATATTTTATGCAAATTTGTAAATGCTAATAAAAGGAGGGTAAAAGACGGTAAAAAGATAAATAAAAATATATATATATAATATTTTAATAAAATTAATAAAATGAAATATATTGAACAGATATTGGTATTATGTATCAATTATGACATAAAATAAATTAAAACAAAAAAAATTACTTAAATAGAATGTTAGTTTTAATCAATAACGCAATGTTTCGACTTTTTATCAAAAATTTAATGTTTACAAAAAAATACCAAAAATTAACCATAATTCACATTATATATTTTTATTTCCAAAATGATGTCCATTTTGAAACAATAAATTAAAAAAAGTGGGTATTACTATTCATAGTTGCTTGATTTATTGGTCATGGTGTGTTAAAACTCCAAGTTGCGTACAATGCAAGATGCTGCAATATTCAAAAGGAAACATACCATGGATGCTTGGGGTGTTACATTCTCCCCTCCTTAAAATAATTTCTTCATCAAAATTTATAGAATATTACTAAATAAAAAGAATCAGGTGGTTCTTCATCATAAGTTTATCAGGTTCCCACTATTCCTATTCCGTCTTATGGTTTCTCCATAGGAATTTTACAAGATGAGTCGTCTGATTTCCCACCACTTGTACTCTTGTATCATGTATCCTGACAGGCTCTTCAAAATAAGACATACCTGGTTCCATTTAAATTTTAACATAGGTGAGTACATGTGATAGTTCTAATATATATTTTTTCAAGAGTAATACATGGAACACATCATGATCTTTGAAGAGATTTGGAGGCATTTCCAAAGGATAAGACACAAATCCAATTAGTTCTATAATTTCAAAATGTCTAATATCTTCAAGACTCAATTTACACTTCTTACCAAATCTTATATCACCATTCTAGTGAGATAACATCTTGAAAACATGATATGTTACTTTAAATTCAAAATCCTTACTCTAATTATCGATATAGATCTTTTTTCTACATTGAGCTGCTTTGATGTGGGTTTGGAAAATATTTACCTTTTTCATTGTTTCCTCTACATATTCTAGGGAAAAAATATTTCTTTCACTAATAAAATCCCAACAAGTTGGTGTGTGAAATCTTGTTCCATATAACGCTCCATATGGTTCTATTTAAATTATTGAATGGAAGCTATAGTTATAGGAAAATTATACCATTAGTAAATATTGATCCCACATAACTTGAAAGACTAGTGAGAAATATCTCAACAATTCTTCTATGGTTTGAATAGTTCCTTCCGATTCTCTGTTAGTTTGAGGTTGGTAGGCGGTGCTCAAAAAAAGTTCAGTATCCAAGGACTTTTGAAGAATTTTTTAAAATCATGATGTAAAACAGAGACCGCGATAAGAAAAAATCGATAGTGGTATACCATGGAGTCTTAAAACATCATTAATATATAGTCATTCTAGACGTTCATATGGTAAATCTTCTCTTATATCAAGAAAATCTGTTGTCTTGGTAAGACGGTCAACTATGACCCATATTTCATCATTTCTTCTAGGATTCTTTTGTAGCCCCATGAAAAACTTAATCTTAATATTATCTTATTTCCACTCAAGTATGGTAAGAGGTTTCATAACTCCACTTGGTTGTAACCTTCTAGATTTCACTTGTTGACAAACCATGAATCTTTAATTTTTTTTATCAATCTCCCACTTCCTGTTGTCCCACCAATAATGTTCCTTCAAATATCTATACACCTTGGTGCTCCCTGGGTGTATAGAGAAATTGGTGGTATGAGCATCAGCCAATAATTCCCTTTTTTAGATCAGGTATAACGGGAATACAAAGACCCTTACCAAAATTCAAAACGACATATTCATATACAAATTCATTCAATCTCACATCATTTACAACATTAATCATCTTTTTAAACACCTCATTATTAGTCTGAGAACTTTTTATCAATTCTTGTAAAGATATTTTGGAAAACATTTGATAATATATTTATGATTCATATTCAATGGTTTTTCCCATATCCATATTTACTAGATCCATGAAAATAGTATTCCTTTCAACTCTCATCTGGTTCAAAACTCCATGATCTTTTCTGCTCAAAGAATATACCACCTAATTTTCATTTCTCGGGTGGTATTATATTGCGATACAATAATCATTGAGTAGATAAATACATTTTCTTTTGATACATGTTGAGTATTTGCATCATAAAATATATTTCAAACTCTTATAATCAGTATAAATCTCACATTTTAACTATAGAGATAGTGTCTCTATATCTTCAGAGCAATGATTACAGCATCTAACTCAAAATAATGGGTGGTATTGTTTTTCTCAAGAATGTTTAGCAGTCGTGATGCATATGAAATAACTCTATCATTATGCATAAGGACACAACCAAGTCCTTTCTTTGAATCATCACTATAAATAAAAAACACATCATTCCCTAATGGTATATTCATGATTAGAGTGTTGACTAATATTCTACTCTGTCCTTCAAAACATTCTTCAGGATCTTTTGTGCTAATAAATTAAAACCCTTTACATGTGAGCTTTGGTAAAGGGTCAGCCAACCAAGAAACAATTGTGTTGAAATGTCGATAATAACCTGCTAAACAGAAAAAACTACGTAACTCAGTTATACTTGTCGGTGCTGGCCATTCATGGATTACCATGGTCTATAATGATCAATAGAGATACCATCATTAGTGAAAATGTGGCCAAGAAAAAAAATCTCTTCATGATATAATTCACACTTTCTAAACATCCCATATAATTCATTTCTACTGATGGTTTTCAGAATAGTGCACAATTGATTTTGATGATCATTGTAGATTTTTTTTGTATACCATGATATCGACAATAAATACCATTATAATTTCATCATGATATTTCAGGAAAACTATATTCATTAAATCGATGAAGACAAAGGGAACACTAGTTAATCTAAAAGGCATTACTGTAAACTCATAATGCCCATACCTGGTTCAAAATGCTATTCTCAGAATGCCATTCTTCTTCACACACAACTGATTATATCTAGATCGAAGGACAATCTTTGAAAAATAATGCACTCCATGATGTTGGTATAATAAATAATCAATTAAAGGTAGGGGATAATTATTCATTATTGTTATAGCATTGACCTCCCTATAGTAAATAAACAACATCATATATCTTTCTTTATTCATAAAAAAAGGATAGGGGCTCCCCATAGAGAAACACTAAGTTGAATAAATACCTTATTACTCTATTCCGATAGATATTTCCTTAGTTCCAATAATTCCATAGTGTCTATTCTATAAGGTGTCTTCGAAATGGGTCTTGAACCAGGAATTAAATCAATATAAAACTCAATTTCTCATTCTAGAGGATGTAATGGTAAATCCTATAGAATCACATCAACATATTCATTCACAATAGGTATGTCCTCTATTTGAACCTTATCTTCTTCACCCATAATTATTTAATCTCTTCCTCCCCAATAATTGAATTTAGTAGATCTACTGGGGGTGGATCTAATGTTGATACTTCACATTATGGATCAGGGTGCTCTATACGGGTAAGGTTATAATTCATAACCTGATTGAGTTGTCCCTGTATGGTGATATGCTGATCAGAAATAGTTGCATCACCAACCCCAATATTATTATCTTGAGTAAGAGGGAAATACCTACATGGATTATGATCATTTATATGGTTTTCATTCCTTCCACTAGGCGATATTTCTAAATAATGACATATATTAGATTAATTTATGAATCATAATACATAATTCCAAACATGTAAAACACATAACAGAAATTAAACAATTTATGAAAATAATCTATAATAAAAAAATTTCATTGAGGAGGTATATACTCATAAATCTTGCATAATTGTTTGTAATGAAAATTTGAATAATCTTAAGCATACACCCTGGGAGTGTCATTACCAAGAGCGCAACAAGGCCGGTTGTCATGTATCATGATTCCCCAGGTCAAGGTCAAATCTCCATGTAGGTGTTTTCACTCCATGGTATATCTGTGCTAGATCCGCCTCTACCTGCTCATATCTATACATGGATGTATTTCTTGGAAAATAAACAAATTCTTTATATTACCAAAATTGTAGTAATTTCTTATATACCAATCTTCAAAGACTATATAACAGTAATGTGCTCTAATCAGAGTTTATCTAAATCTAGTTTTCAAGGTTTGTTCTATACATTATCTGATACCAACTAAAATTACCAAACCCTATTTACCCAGATTCATTGAATTATTACATAACATTTGCATGATCACAATGGATCAAAATTTTGAATGACCGATCTATTTAGTAGCCTTGTAAGTACTATATACATTTATAGTTTTTACATTAAATTATAAAATGAAAAATAAAATCATCATTATATACATTGACCACATTCATCCATTAGACAATCCCTATAGGTTAGTCAAAATATAATTCTTCGCATCCTAGGAAAAATTAAACATAGAAAGGGGTGATCAATGATTCTCAGTAAGGATAAAAATATAGCAAAAACATTCAAGAATAAGCATAAACATTTAAGGCATTGTATATGAAAAAAATACATTTAAACTAAAACATAATCATAATATAGAAAATATATATCTTATAAATCCATTTACTTATTCAATTGGATATTCTACTAGTCGAATAATCACATATAATATCAATTACAATTTTCATAATATTATAATGCATAATTCCAGATTCCATAACCACATATTCAAGACCTTGTGCCAAGACAATAAATAAGATTTTTCCATGGACTTGTTTGAAGACACTAGTTTGTCTAATCAGACCTAACGATTCATTGAGGAGCTATAACCAGCTCCACCCTTCAAATACTATGTCCAATGCATTCCTCATATGAAAATGTTTAAACATAACAGACACATTCATATTGAAACTAGCGTTTGAAATGTCAATACATTATCCATAAACTATGAATGGTTTTAAAATAACACATACATATTCAAACCAATCACAAAACCTTTAATTCAATATGGATTATTTTTATCAAAATGAATCAACATCCAAGAAGCTTAAAATCTATCAAAGGATGTTGTCATTGATAAAATCAAATCTATTTTTAGAGAAATATCTCCTTATATTTTCAAATAATTTATAAGTCATATAAAAATAAAAGAAAAAATTTATTTTAAAAATATTTTTATAAGCTTGTATGGGAATATTTAATGATTTTATAATGGAAGAAAATAGTTTCACCCACCGTATAAGTAAAAAAACATTCGTACTTTCATTTTGTTGAGAAGAACATAATATAAATTGCTTAGAAAATGAGAGAAAGATTTCATTCAAAAAAAATGTGAAAAAATAAGGTTATTAATAACTTTAACCAATATTATAGTAAATTGAAAAAATAATTGATTTAAATTTTTAATAAAATACAGATGTTGATGATAAAGAGGTCCAAGTAGATATGTACATATTAAAAACCTCTGTTAAGTAATGAGATTGTATAATTAACCCTAACCTTTTACTTTAATTTAGTTTATGGTATGTCAAACTCATATATAATAGTTAAAACATTGTTATTAAATTATACAATAACTATATACATAAATATGATATCATATATGATCCTCAAATATTATGTTGTTAATAATATTTCTGTTTTATTATCGTTTCAGGTGTTAACTGATTTGTTTTCCATTATATGCTTGGTTACATAAGACATGTTTGTTATGGATAGGATGTATTTTATTCGTATAAAGAATGATTTTCAGTTCATAACTATTAATTTTTTTCTTAAAATGAAAATTATTCTTGAATGATTACGATGGGTAATGGATCTCATCGCATTCATGAAGACAGTAATTCGTACATACAAACGGGCGAAAATATCATTATATTGAAGGTGAAATCGTATGAAATTGGATGGAATATAATATATACAGAATAATTATCATGTTATATTTATTATTAAATTAGTTGTACACATTATTAATCTATTTTATGTAATGAAGTTTTTGAATAACAAACTACAGCATGACGTGAAGATGGTAAGCCGTATACACACACATATGTTGACTTTGTCATTTATAGGATGGATAGAATAATGAATATGGTTGTACCATATTTATAATAAAATCAAAGTATGTAGAAGGTAATGGATTTATTATTTTGGACTGGAAGTGACAAAGAAAGAAGAAGTGGAAGAATAAATGAACTTGAAAGTGGGTGGTGAAATTATTACCACTTCTTCAGGTGTTCCTTTTGAGTGGATCAAAAAGAATCCTTATGGTGGATTTCTGATCAATGTATGTCCTCTATGTTAAAGTAAGGATAGTTTATTTTAAATTTGGGAATGGTTCTTTCCAAGAAAAATGGGTTTAGTGGTGTCAAATTAAGATAAGGGGAAGTACCCTTTTATAAGAGAGGTGAGGGTCACTTTAAGAAAAGCTAGAAATATTATTTTATAATAAATTTTTTTCATTTTCTAATTGATCTGAAATAATTTATTTCAAGGATAAAGTGGGTATGGGTCGAAAACCATTCACGAAATAGGTTTTAGTCAGGTTTAGGTCACCATATTAATCGTATCATTTAGATTTAAATATTAGTTAAATAGTTTTACATTTACCATGTCTCTTTGTATTTTTATATTATATGGTTAATAAGAATACTATAACAAGACAATAATACACCAACATGTTAATTATTAACATAAATCGAATTATCTATGACCTTTGGACGAACCCTAGATTTTTATAAATATTAAATAAATTAATAGTACAATATTTGTTTTAGAAACTCAATTATGTCAATTATGACACTATTTAGTATTTGTTTTTTTGAAAGATATATAAACTATATCACTTCGAATAAAATGTAATTATTCAACCGTTACATATCATATTAACCTAGAAATTTTTTGGAATTCATCTGTAGTCCCAAATTACATTTATTTGGATATTTATAATATCAATAATTTTAATATTTCATTATTAAGGTAATTACTGCATCATGATTGTGACATAAATAATTTAAATTCATTATGGCTAAAAATTATAAATAAAATAACATTATGTAATAAATCATTTTATCTTTCTAATAAGTATTTATAGTCAAATTTATATTTTTTGTATCCTCATACAAAAATGGTTTAGTCATTAAACATTGAATTTAACTCTTTTAATTATTTATTAAATAAAATAAAAATAAATTTCCTATTCTAAACCATGTGGACCAAATAGGATCATATTTTATTCATATTGTTGTTTTTTTTTCGAATTAAACTTGTACAGTAAAATTAGGGCATTTGTTTGGGTTATTATATTATCATGTATACCCTTAATTACCATATTTACTTTTAACCAAGGTAAATAAATGTCAAAAGTTTCAATTACCCAACACATACTTTCATAATTTGGAACAACATATTAATTACTGATGTTAACTGTGTTTTTTGGGATTTTCTAAATTAAATTCAAAGAATTAGTAAAAATATGTTTTATGCAAATTTGGAAATTCTCTTAGAAGATGTGTAAAAAAGGGTAAACAGTTCAATAAAATTTTATATTTCTTAACTTATTTTAAAATTAATCCAATGAATTACATTGAACATATATAGGTATTATGTATCTATTTTGACCTAATATAAAATAAAATAAAATAACTAATTACATAAATAAACAGTCGGTTTTAAAATATAAAGTAGTGTTTTCCACTTTTCGTTAAAAATTTATTGTTTTCAGAAAAATACCAAAAATTCACCATAAGTTAATTTCGATTTACCAAATTAAAAAATGAAGTCCACTTTGAAAAATAAATTTTATATACTTTCAATAAATGTGTATTACAATTAATAATAGCTAGTTTGATTTGTTGTGGTGTGTTAAAACTCCATGTTGTGTACAACACAAGCTGTAGAATTATTCAAAGTGAAACAAACTGTGGAAGCATGAGGTGTTACAGAAATTAAGAACATCACCTAAAACAACCAAATGTTTATTAGTAACCCCATAACTGATAAACTCCACATCCAATGGAGGAGTTGTAGCACAATAGATAGACGTCATAAATGACATTATCCACACATTTTCAACCAATGAATCCAATATTTTATCAAAATAAGTCTTCATCCCCTCTATCACTGATCACAAGGAATCTATCTCACTATAAAGTATTCTAAAATATACCTCCAATTCATGAATGTGATTCATCATCTTATGACTGAATTTTTTGTATCCCTAGCTCTAAAAATTTTATTTCCTCTCTTTCACTAATAATAAATGAAAGAGGTACGTTATTTTTCAACAACATACCAAAACCATATGTATTGTTATCTATGATGGATTCCATGTCAACATTGGATACGTTTTCAATATTAACATAGGTAATGGATGGTGTCCAAGAATAAATAATAAATGGTGTAGAAACCCTCTCAATTGTAGTATCTGCACACTCATATCTAGAAAGAATATATGATAAAAATCTGTATGACTAAAATAAAAATCTAGATATTATACCATTTATCCCTTTGGATATATTTTATTAAAAATAGGAACGTCATGCCTCTCATTATGAGAGACATAAAATTCCAAACCATCTCTAACATACCCTTGGTACTTCTCGCATTACTCAACTGATGTAACATCCAACCTTGTTGGGGGCACAACATAACTCTTAACAACTATAGGCCTAGAAACTGTTTGCTCAACCACCATCTTCTCAGAAATTATCTCTTCGACAAACATATTCATTGTAGATTCACCATTTGTATTCATAGAAAAAAAACTATTAATAGATTAAACATGTTTGTTAACAAGGATTGGGGGTTCCTCCCACTCAACAAAGGCATCAAAATCCTCTATATTATAACAATCTATAATTTGAACTAACAACCATATCTCCTTTCAACAAGAAAAAACACATAAATCTGGAGGACATGAAAGTAACTGGGGAATATCAGTATCCTCAACACAAATACAATCATCAATATCATCATGATCTAACCCACCACCTATTATATCTCTAACAGTATTTCCTTCATCATTTCTATCTCCATATTTTATATGATTATCACCAAATTTTTCTATTAAATCATCTTCATCATTACTACAATATTAATGATTTTCATCTTCACTCCCATTTTCTCCATATTCTTCATTGTATAAAATAAGAAAATCTTCATAAAAATTTGTTTTACCGACTTCACTTACTTCATATAATATATTATATATAACAGGGAGAGATACATTTGGAAAAGGTGTAACAAAAGATATAATTGGAGGACTCTGTAGAATATCTGGGTCATAACCCTCCTCAAGGGAAAACACTTCTTCCTTAGCACATGATATAGAATATGATCTCTCAGAAAATGTGATGTATTAGATAAACATGTTTTTTTCTAGAAAAATTAAAAATATTCTTAGATACTTTTATTGAACATATGTTTTAACAATTTATAGTTACATGTAAAAATTGATATCTATTTTCTAGAAATTTATGCTTTATCCACAAAAATTATGTACGTATTTTAAATATATCTATGTAATAACCATAAATATACAATTGTATAATATAATATTGTTTCTTACTAAACTATAATACTCATGAATTTCCAAAAAAAATGTCATGTTCCAGAGTTTCTTATTCAATATTAATTAAAACCAATAATATAAATATCTAAATAACTCAGTAATACATATTCAATCTCTCTATTTGGTTTAAAAATACTAAAATTTAAATATATTTTATGTATTCGAAAATAATTCTTATGGAATGTATTTTTAAATATTTTTGATAGGCAATAAAATCACACATTCACACACTAAACATAATTTTGGGTTGGGTAGAAGATAGTTAGAAAAGAATTCCAATCACACCTATATAACCAGTATGATCCATATATTTCTCATCATCTCTAATATCCAAATTATATGTGGGTTTTAAAGTATTTTTACTACATTTAGTATTATTTAATGAAAATAGTTTTGAAAGATATATTATAAATATAATTTAATTCAAATAATTCCACATTTATTTTTAAAAATAACTTAAGGAAGAAATTATTTCATTTAAACCAGTAGACACAATTCAAAATTGTATTGAATTAAATATAAAAATTAAGTATATAATGATTTTTAGGAATATTAAAAGACATTATCAGTTATAAATATTGGAAAAAATAAAACAACTTTTGAAATTATTTTTATAAATAGGGTAGGATCTTCTATTTCTTTTCAAAGTCCTTTAAAATATATAGATTTTATGATCCTATCATTCCAATCTCTATGATAATATTATAAACGTCATAACTTTTTTTTAAATAAGCTATTTTGGAAAATGAGTGGTTTGTAATATAATGTGTTTGTTCGACAAAAAAACCATATTTATATAAATATTTGAGAAGGCATTATTGGAATCAGTTTGATATTGTTTGAAATATACATCTTCATTAAAAAATTAGTATTATAATGGATTAATGTATTTCTATAAATTTAATGGTTTACTCTTAGACTGTAACGACTTATTAATTATACCCATGTTTAAACTATCGAGCCTTATTTTATACTATTGAACAATATTCATCAACATTGAATCTCATCTATCATTTAGTGCCAATATTGAAGGTCCCTTTGGAAATATCAACATGATACCAAACATTATTGTGTTAAAATGTGATATTTTCTACATCAATATGCATTATATAATATTTATTATTAATAACATCTTTGATGTTATGAGGTTCAAAATAAGAAAAGAATGATTAATTTTTAACATGTTCTCAAAGAGAATCTATTATTATTATATTACATCTTTCTAAGTTACCAACTACAAAATATAAAGCATTAAATTTAATTTTAGTTGAATTTATTGATAATGAAGGGATGGTCACCTCATGATCCTATACAAGTTTAGGCTTAGTTTCTGATTGTTCCTCAAAACTAGATAGATTTTGTGTATCTTATATAGGTGTATCTGTAGGTTTGGAATTCATCTATAGAGTTGAAAAATTATTATATAGGTTTTATAAAGGCTTTTGGGTTTACTTGGATCTATTTTATAAAATTGGACATGGAAAAACTCTTTTGTAGCTTTTGATCTTCTGATAAAATCACTATAGGATTTACTATTCATTGAATAATTAATGGAAAATCATTCAGTTGATCTTAGTCAAAACATGTCAAAATTATATTCATTCTGACTAATATATACATTGAATAATAAAACAATGAAATAATTTACATTTTCTATCAAATTATTTCATAGTTAATTAGTGGTTTTGTTTACAATATCTATAATTAAAACATTATTAATTATATATAAGTTCATATTAAAAACCTCTTCCCAAATGTACATTATCAAGTCTTATTCATTAATCATTTTCTGGGGTCTCACTGAATGTGTTCTGTTTAATATTTTTACAACTCCATTTCTAATCGGGGGGGGGGGGGTCTGAAGATTAAATAATTTTTTGTTATAGATTTTTTTAGAAAATTTATTCTATGAATTGATTTTCAAACACATGGTCATGATCAATTACAAATGTGTTAATACTAATTCAATATTGGTTTTATGCATATTATTAATACATGGTAATGTGATATCAAACTTAAAATTTGTGAAATAAAAATAATGCCTCAATTTCATTGAAATTATATCTACATGTACATATAAATAGTTCATACAATTTAATCAACACACTCTTAATTGTCCAAATAGGTACATGTGAACAACCTCAAATGGTTGTGAGGCAGAAACATGACCTCTAATTGAAAATATTTTTTTATCTACCATTTCTGATATAGGTTATAGATGTTTTTAATTTGGAATTCAATTTTTGTTTGATCCCTAACAAATCCTTACATAGGAATATTTATAAAATAGTTTGTATAAAAGTGGCCTAGTATCCTATGTCAATCCCAATATACTATATGAAATTCACATAAGCAATAAATATTTTTGAAATTAAGTATTCAATATTATAATCATAAAAAATATATATTTTAAAATAGAAAATGATAAATTATTTTTATAATCAAGTACATTACATTAATAATTTTCAAATTTAACAGAAAAACCATTATCGCATATTTTTGAGAAGCAAAGAGGGAATTATTTTAAACAAAAAATACCTTACAAATTAACAAAAGGTTAGAGTTACTGAATAGTCTAAGTACAATTAATTTTCCTTTAGTGTAATTACCAAAATTGAAAAGAAAATGTAATCATTGTTCAAGATAATTATTATAGAGTAATATCCAATCATATGACTATAATAGAATTTGTATAGAAACATTAAACATATACAGGATCTTTGAAGTAGTATCCCTAAAAAATATGATACCAAAAATCAGTTTGGTATGAAATTAATCATGGGGCCATAAATGTTATCAATCATATATTTATGAATCCATATATTCATTATGGGATTCCTATAAGAATATTGAGAAATATTTGAATTAATTACATTATTACTTCTAATTTAATATAAATTTGTAGTAGAATTTCTATCCTTGTATTAAAAAATTTTTAGGTAGGGAAAAAATGACAATAAAATCTATACACAACCAGTAGAGAATTTATTGTCGATACTATCACCAATGACCTCACCAAAACAACATACGTCTACTAATAATTGAGCTCAAACTAGTGGGATAAAATTTCTAGAATATTAAATCTACTTAAAAGATCTTATAATGATTATTCTTCTTTTTAGTTAGTATCCTATATCAGTATTATATTTAGGGGAAAATTATTTCCTTGTATTTCAGTGAGTGTTTATCTGGATTTATTAAATCACTTCAAATAATTATTTAATATTTAATTTAATAATTTTTGTTTAGTACTCTATTTTAACAGCTGAGAGTGATTTTATTTTAGTTTTTTTAGTTTGATCAGGTATAACAGTAGCTAAATGATCATTTTTTATCTTTATAATTTTTTATTTTTCCTTAAGATAATTAGGAATATCTTCAGACAAATTTTTATTTTCACAAATATAGTATTTTTATATATCATCATCCTTTTTTAATTATCAAAATTATTATAATTCTTTACAATGAGATATATAATACGACATATTTTTTCACGATGCATATATTTTATAATTATTTTTTTTCATTCAATCTCCGAGTTTGGGTAATTTTTTCTATCCTAGGAGGAATGATTTCTATATTTGATTAAATTATTATACATTATATATATGGACCCGTCCTTAAACATGACATAATTATTAATTAAATAAATAATTCACATTGATGATCTTTTTAGTTTTAGAGTTTTAGAGAATAAGGACATAACTATTACATCTCAAAAGATAACAAGGTTGACATATCTACATAATTTCCATTTTTTCATAAAATAATAACTCTAAAAAATAGTCATGTCTAGTTCCATGTTTTAGATAGCATGACTTTCCCTTGATCCCCTCCTTGACCTTGTACATCTTTAAGTCTAGTGAAAAAATTTCAAAACCTGGGATGAGCATAAAGAGCTTAGTAAGGGTTATAAATCAATGAATGAAATCATTTGTTCATAAATATATACAAAACATGAACTCATTTTCAAACCTCATGAAATCATAATATTTATGAAAGACACATAGATATCATTAATCATAAAGGTTACTTGGGGTATCCATATCATACTTACATTGTAACTATAACAGCTACATAGGGAGTTACTTTGGAATACCCAACACAGTATATTCCCTAAATATCTTAGGTGAAACATTCACATTTACCTCCGTCACATTTCCCAATTCATTGGAGAGCTATCTCGAGCACACCCGTACTAGGTATATCACGGAACTGCCTGTATACGTAAATAAATCCCAAGAACCATAACATGATCATAACACATAACATAAGCATAAAGGAAAGGTAAAATTTCCACATTGAAATTATAAAATATCATTTCAAGAAATTGAAATAATAAATCCATTATCAAAATAATTTTCAATACAAAAATACGTAAAAAGAGTACATGGAATTTATTTTTCCTTTTAAAAAACACCCTGTCTTGTTAAGGAAGCCAAGGATCAAATAATACTTGCAGTGTCGGAAAGGTCGTTGTCACTGCTTACTTTAAAAAAACATTCCTTATTTTTTTTTAGTAAAACTCTATGTATAAAAATATTCAGTTTGAATTAAATGTAATGTCATTGTGGTTTATACACCGTATAAAATAAAGTCATGTATAAAACTAAAAGTGCCACAATGAAAGGAGATTGAGATGAAGTCCCTTACCTCGTGTCCGACTTGACTCAATCGTTCTTTAATATATTTAAAAATAAACAAAAGTTAAATTCTACTTTCTTAAGAACCATTTTCATGTTTATTATTCTTTTTATATCACTTATTACCATGTTATAAACATTATGAAATCATTTCAATTAATAACGTTCATTTTGTCGATATTTGGTACTTGAGTAAAAATGAACAACTTATATTTACAAGTTGTCCATGTGGTCAAAGTTTCATTATATCCAGAATAATATTAATGATTTGGATATCATATATATCATATATATCCAGTATATACATGTTTTTATAAAATTACATAACATTTTGAGGTAATAAATGAAATGCACCGTTTAGGAAGATGGTAAGCCGTACGTACGCATGAACACTACTTTCATTTCTATTTCTTATTTTAATGGAAATAAAACATAATGATACATAGTCATATTATCATTTATGTATAATATCATATATAATATTGTTAAATCCATCCTTTATACATCCCACATAAGGCATTAATGAATCAAATAACTTTGAGGGGGTGGTAGTCCGCATGTTCTCAAATGAGATTATTGAATTTACCCACTATGGAAACCATAAAGGCATGATATAAATGGGAAGTACAGAAGCATAAAAAATCATAAACATAAAATATATCATATATAAATATAGTTCTATCATAATGGCCACCATGAGAGGTTGTAAGATGTAATTGAACAATCATCGTTTCGTGAGACGTTAGTTTTCCATCCACCGAAACATTGTGTTCTTCATCCATTAGATAGAGGTGTGTGTAAGTGTAGTTCAAATAATTCTCATAAAAAAATCCTAGTATATTAAGGATACTGGTGTCATTACAAATAAAAGAAAAAAACGTGTTTAGGGGTTGGAGAAGTAAAATTATAGAAAACAATTTAAGAGAAACTTTTACCTTTAATTTGGGTAACACCTTTTGGATTAATTCAAAGGAATTATTGAAGGTCCTTCTGCCTAAGGTAAGGCTTCTAAGATGAGGAGATGGATGTTGAGAGCTTAATTGGGCAGAGTATGGACAACCCAAATGGCTTGAGAGGTTTGAGGAATTGGTTATAAGTGGTCTCATTTTATAAGGGAGAGGAGAGGCTCTTTAGGAAAGTGTAAAACAATTATTTTATTATATAATGATATTTAGTTTCTAGTGGCCCAAAAATCATTATATTTGAATATTAGATGATTAATGGCCGAAATAAAATCATTCAATCTGAATATGACATGTTTTGGATAATATTTTAATCATAATAATCTTATTTATTTAAATCATTTATTACTGAGGTAAATACTACATCATTATTGTGTCATAAATAATTTAATTTATTTGATGTTTAAAAATTATAAAAAAATACCATGATAAGTGAAATATTTTTAGTTTTACAAAGAATCCTTATTTTCAAAAGTAGGACTTATATCACCATATAAAAATTAATTAATAAAAGATTTTTTTTATGTCATTTTGGGCTTTACTTTAAATTAATAAATCTAAATTGTCATTATCACTTCCAAGTTGATCAAATATGTCCCAAAATAGACCCAAAGATGTCCATGGTCGTTAATGACTCAAAAAATGTGGTTAGGACAAGATTTATGGTAATTATGAATTATTATAATATTCTTTTCCCTTGAATTACCATATTTACCATTAACCGTGGTATATAAAAGTGAAAAGTTACTATTCACCAAAAATTATTTTCATCTTATTGAACCAAATTTTAATTTTTGATAAAAACCATGTATGTCGGATTTTTGAAATTCAATTCACATATGTGGTAAAATTTTATTTAAATGAAAAAGTCTGTTTTTTAACTACCATTATGTGGTTTCACTATTCATCAATAATTGATGTTTATCAGAAAAATACAAAAAATTAATCCTAAGAATTATTTGAAATTCTGAAATCAAAATTTATTTCTATTTTTCCAAATTCAAAACATATAAGTGGCATTAATTAATTTAAAATTTAATTCCAGCTGTTAAAATAAATAGCATGTTTTTAAGAAACAATAACTATCAAAATATTGATACTTGTTTATATCCAATTTCAAATGGAAATTAATTCCAATAAAAAAAATTGCATTAAATGGTAAAAATATATTTCAATTTCACTTTAAAAGGAACTAAAAATATAATCTAACCATATAAATAAATTAGATTAAAAGGAACTTTTGAATTAAAATACAGTATTTTTCACTATTCATTTAAAAAATGATCTTTATCAGAAAAAATCCAAAAAATTGCACAAAGTAAATTTTGATGTCCCCATTCTAAAGAAGGATTTTATTTGGTCATATAGAATGTATTAATGTGACAAATAATTTATTTTAAAAGGGTTTTCCATTAAAAGGTGATAAATCACCCTTTTAATGTAAATTGTGCGTAAAATTAGATTCATTCACATTTTAAGCCTCTAACTTTTTATTGAATAATGTAAATACATTTAACAATAATGTATAATAATTTTATAGATAGTTTTGTTCATTCCTTCCAATACAACGACTAGGAGTTAACTACCATTTGAAATAATAATATCATATTATTAGTGTGCAACGTAAGATTACAAAGAAACCCGTTGTAGCGTATCGGGTACGCTATCGAACATAGCAACCCTTTTAATGTAAAATTAATTTTTAATTCACAAAATATTAATAAATTTGAAATATGTATTATTCTTTGTTTACTTTGGGGTTACATCCTTCCCCCCTTTGGGAAATTGTTTCCTCACAATTTTTATTCACTTATCAAAATAAGTGGGGGTATTTATCCCTCATAGTATTTTCAGATTCCCACGTTTCCTCCTCAACTATATGGGTTTCCACGAAACCATTACCTAATGAATTATCTTATTTCGAAACACTTTCTCTCTATGGTAACGAATCTGAACTGGTTGTTATTCATAAGAGAGATTCTCTTCCAACTGAACTACCTCTGGGCTCAAAACATGAGTTGGATCTGACATATATTTTCTCAACATAGAAACATGAAAAACATTGTGTACCTGGAATAAACATGGAGGTAAAGCCACTCTATATGCAACTAAACCCACTTTCTCCAGAATTTCATAAGGTCCAATGAACCTCAGACTCAACTTTCACTTCTTACCAAAACACATCACACTTTTCCATGGAGAAACCTTGAGAAAGGCATGATCACCTACCTCAAATAGAAGATCCTACCTCCAGTTATCGACATAACTTTTATGTCTACTCTGAGCTGTTCTAATGGGCTTCTAAAACAACTAAGCTTTCTCTGCCATCTCTTCTACCAATTCTGGTCCCATCAGCTTACTTTCACCTACTTCAACCCAAAAAGATAGAGTTCGACAACTCTTTCCATATAATGCCTCAAATGGAGCCATCTGTAGACTAGAATGAAAACTGTTATTATATGAATATTCAATCAAAGAAAGGTGTTGGTACATACATCCTTATAGTCCATCAACCAAGAACATAGCATATCCTCTAAGGTGTAAATTGTTCGTTCTGACTTCCCATCTAATTGAAGATGAAAAGATGTAATAATGTTTAATTCAGTACCAAATGACTTCTGAAGGCCTTTCCAAAAGATAGAAGTGAACCTGGGATCACAATCAGATACAATGGTGAGGGGAAATCCATGAATCCTGAATATCTCTTTAACATTCAACCGAGCAAGTTGATCTAGAGACAAATTATCTTTAATAGGAAGGAAATGAGTAGATTTAATCAATCGATCAACTATAACCCATATTTCATTATTACCACGAGATGTATATGGTAATCCCACAACGAAGTCCATATATATATTTTCCCATTTCCACTCTGGCATCGGTAGATGCTGAAGCATTCTATACGGTAATTGACGCTCTACTTTAACATACTGAAAATTCAAACACTTCATAGTAAAATTAGCTATATCTCTTTTCATTCCATCCCACCAGTAATACTATCGAAGATCTCTGTACATCATAGTACTGACTGGATGAACTGAAAATGGAGAACTATGAGCATCACATAACAAATAATTCTTCAATTGTGAATCACAAGGAACATATAATCTCTTTCCAAATCTCAAAACTCAATCCTTATCAATGATAAAATTAGGCAACATACCATTCTGAACCAACATAACCTTTTTTTGCAACTCATTGTCATACTTTTGTTCTTTCTTTATTTTGTCTGACAAAGATGATCTCACTGACACCTGAAAAAAATATAAGAATTTCCTCCACTAAAAACTTTTATTCCATAATTCATAAAATCAAAAACCAATGGATCTTGTTCCAAACATAGGATTGTTAATGAAGCGTTAATTTTTCAACTCAAAGCATCAGCCACTTTATTTGCTTTTCCCAGATGGTAAAGGATCATGCAATAATAATACTTGATTAATTACAACCATCTCCTTTGTATCATGTTCAGTTATTTCTCAGTGAATATATACTTTAAACTTTTGTGATCAGTATATATTTCACACTTCACTCCATACAAAAGATGCCTCCAAAATTTTAAAGCAAAAACAACTGCAGCTAAAATCCAAATCATGTATAGGTTAATTTTACTCATGTGGTTTCAGATGAAATGAAGCATAAGAAATTACATGATCATTTTGCATTAGGACACAATGAAGTCCTTTCAATTAATCATCCATGTAGATAAAAAATTCAGCGTTTTGGGAAGGCAGTGCCAAAACCGAAGCATTCACCACTCTTTTTTTCAATTCCTGAAAACAATCATCACATTATTTTGTCCAGATAAACTTTGTAACACCCCGAGATTTTATGAAAAATATTCTTTTAATAATTTCTTTTGTTGTATGCTACACCAAGATTACCTTGCGCTATACGCAACACCGTATTAGCTTGCAGTATACACAACACTATTTTTGGATCGTGTTACCCACAATTTTGATAATAGTTAATCTACGCAACATTGAGTATATATATATATATATATTCAATGTATAAATGAAATATAGTTGGATTATGTTATACAAAACAACGAAGGATTCTTGCACAGAACACAACCCTGACTTGGCTTGCCTTACACGCAATCGCGACCTTCCTCGATAGCGTGTGTTGTACGTAATACCGGGTTTTACTAAACAATGATATATTATTATAATATTATTATTAACTAGCTGTTATGAATAGTATTAACTAAATTTTTAATCCTATAACATTATTTTTCATCTTGAACATTTTCTAAAACATGGTATAAGAACAAAATAAATTTTTCTGGTAAAATAAGTATTTTTCAAAAAATGCAGTTTTTCCACCTTTTGATGGCGCACCCACATTAAATCTAGTTTTTGACATGATTATAAGTTAAATTTGACAAAATAAAATTCTTCATTGGAATCATGAAATAAAAATTTACATTGGATAAATTTTCATATCATTTTGGCAACTTTCATATTTTGATGAATAGTAAAAACACGCTATATTTTAATTAAAAACAACTTTTTTCATCACATTAACTTATATTGTTAAATTATAATATTGAATTTTTTTATAGTATAAATAGAATATATTTTTACCATTTAATATAATTTATGCCTTTAGTATTGATTCTACCTTGAATTCATAGGATAAATCAATTCAATCTTTTACAATGTTTTAATGAAAAACCCGTTTTCTTTCGACAACGAGATTAATTTTAATTTAATTTCTGCAACTTTTGTGTATTGAATTTGGAAAAATGGATTCCATATTTGGAATCAGTGGATCCAAATTATGTTAATAAGCTACTTTTCATTTTTGGGAATTATGAATAGTAACTACGGTAAATTTTATTTACCATAGTTAAAGGTAAATCGGGTAATTAAGGGTAAATATAATATTATAAAATTACCCTAACACATGTCAAAATCCTATTGGATGACTAGAAGTCGACCCATATCACCTAAGGGTCGGATTAGATTCATTTAATTGACTTTTGTCCACGAAAATAATTTAATTATTTTTAAAACCAACGAATGTGACAACATGTCACTTTCTTAAAGCTTATAAGTATAATAATTTTAATTTAGTGATAATCTTCATGACACTTAAAAAATTAATAGTCTCCAGAAATATAATACAATTATCTACATCATAGGAATTTATTTATAATTTTTAGGGATTATATAATTATTATTTATCATGACACAAAGATGATGCAGTAATTGTCTTATTAATTAAATATTGACATAATCGATGTTATAAATACCCAAATAAATGTAATTTAAGACTTTTTAGGAATTAAACTAATTTTATAGGTTAATATGACATGTTAGTATTGATTTAAAAAACTTGTTTAGAACTAATCATTCTGTTATGATTTTCACAAAAATCAATTACTAAATAGTGTCAAAATTGACATAAAATAGTTTTTAAAACAAATATTATATTATTAATTGTTATTTTATTCTTAAAAATCTATGGATCAGAAAAATGACTTATATAAGGTTATATATATTAATAATAAAATACTTGGGGTTATTTTGGTTTCTTATATTAACTTTATTATCCTTATAGTATAAGAACACAAGAAGAGACGGTAAAAGTAAAATTATTTAACTTAATGTTAAATATAAATGATAAGGTTAAAATAGGAACCTAAACTTGTCTAAATTCTATTGGATGGGATAATTTCGACCCATACCCACCTTAGCTCCAAAATAAATCAATTTGGATCTATTTAAAACCGAATTTGACTTTATAATAAAATAATAGTTTTAGTTATTCCAAAGGTACCCCTCTCCTCCCTTATAAAAGGGCACCTCCTCCTCCCTCTACCTCACACCACTTTGAGCCTTAAAGCTCGGCCAACCCCTGGCAATTTCTCCTCTCCACTTCCCTAGAAACATCCTATAGATTCTGGTCTTCTTCAAAGTCCTATTTTAGTACCTTAAAAGGAGGTCTCAAAGAAGCACTTCAAAGAAGAGGAGGTTTGGACACTTACGAGGCAAATCGGACCTATGGTAAGGGAAATATCACAATCTCATTTTTATATGAGATTGTTTATAATTTGAATTTTAATGGGGTGTATTTTATCATCCACATCCATGATTCCTCAAGATGTAATATTATTTCCATCCACCTATAATTGTTTAAATCCAATTTTACCCTTCGGTGAGTTTTTAGTAAAATATCTGAAAGGAATCTTTTGTCATTTTTCGTACGAGTTACTTTTTGACTTTTCCGACAAAATTATGAGAAGAATGTTTTTTTAACTTATATGTAATGAATGGATTCTTAAAAATTATTTCCGGGAAGCTTCCTTTACAAGTTTTCAATTTTATTTTAAATCATCTTCTTTTAGTTTAAAATTGTATGACATGTTAAGAAAGGAAAATGTTTTTGAAGTAGAAAGGATATTTTCTTCAAGAATGGAGTTCAAGTGTTTTATCAAAATTATTTTCAATCTAAGATAATATAGGGTTCTTTTTCTATCCCTATTATTACATTTACTTGATTATGTTGTGATGGAAATATTTTTATGAATTCTTTTATCTTATATTAATTGTTTTATGATGTCATGATGTTTAAGATTCCCATTTTTATTACATGGGTTATGCAATAATTATTGATTTATGATTTTGTGGCACAAATAAGAATGGTATCATTATGAGATGGGTGGTACCTATATCTCCCTCCAATTCATTGGGTAAATATTTTATATCTCATGAGATAGACATCGCTGGAACAGTAGGTTATACCGGTTCAGTAAAACAGGACTGAAACGAGGAGTGAACTCGGTTCAGAAAGGGACTTTGTCCACTAAGATAGTCTTGGCAATAAGTCTTGACTAATAAGAAATGATTCTCTATGATTATGTGTGTATTCCACAATGTTTCATGTTTTATGTTATGATTATTGGGATAACATTTCACTACTATGATTTATCCCATGTTATGAAATTATGATCTCTTTTTAAGGTTAATATTTTCAAAATATATGTTCTTATGAATATGACGTGATTGATATTTCTTTTGTTTACCCTTACTGAGCATTTGAGATCACCCTTTTATGTTTTCTTTTCCCCAGGACATAAAGAAAGGTTTTAGGTTTAAAAAAAAGAAGATCATTATGGGAGATGTTGAAGATCTTTCACCACGATTAGAAGATTATATTCTGTGTTTCCAAAGACACTAAACTTTTACGGTCTTTGTGTTTGTGTTTTTTGTTATGTACTAGGTATTCCACAAAATTAATGTAATGTCTATGTATGTTATGCTTCGGGTCTCTAAAAACTTAACACCTTTTCGAGTTAACATGGTCATTGGACTAGATAACCGTGAAAAAATTTCAAAAAACCTCTGGTAATAACCTTACAAACCATGAAAACTACGTATCTCAGGTATATGTGTGGGTCTTGGCCATTCTTCAACAAATTTTGTTTTAACAGGATCAACAGTTGTGGAATTTTTTTTCAAAAAATGTGACCAATGAAATAAATTTTTTTAATCAAAACTCACACTTGCTGAATTTCCCATAAAGTTTCTTTTCTCTTATGGTTTTCAATAAAACCCTTAAATTACTTTCAAGTTCCCCTTTACATTTGGAATAAACCAATATATCATCAATGAACACACCCAAAAACTTATCCAAGAACTCATGGAAAATTCTATTCATAATATCCATGAATACAGCAGGTGTATTAGTTAACCCAAAAGGCATAACTAAAAATTTATAATGGCCATATCTTGTACGAAACACAGTATTTGAAAATTCTCTTCCTTTACTATCAACTGATGGTACCCCGACCTCAAGTCAATTTTCGAGAAATTCTGAGATCCCTGGAGCGGATCAAAAAAATCATCGATATGAGGAAAAAGATACTTATAATTAACAGTGATGTTATTAAATTCTCTATAATCAATACAATGTCTCATTGAACTATCTTTATTTTTAACAAACAAGAAAATAGCACCCCATGGTGATGTGCTAGGTCGAATGAAACATTAATCTAATAACTCCTACAATTGCTTCATTAAATCTAAAAGTTTAATTTGAGTCATTCGATAAGGGGGTTATGAAATTGGATTATCCTCAAGAACTATGTCAATAGTAAATTCAAATTCTCGATCAGGTATAATACCAGGAAACACATCAGGAAAAACATCAAGGTACTCACTTACCAATGTCACATAATTAATCTGTACTGTTACTTTGTTTTCAACAATATGTTCAAGGTAACATTCATTTCCATATTTTACTAGTTTCTCAGCATCCTGATATGTTATCAACAGCAAGGGTTCATTTGTTTATACAAACATAAAATTATTCTGAAAATAAACCTATTTAGCTCTAAAATCAATTTTAGAATGATAAAAAGAAAGCCAATTCATGCCCAAAATAACATCACACTCTACTAGAGTCAAAACAATATGGTTTCCAGATTTATTCTTTATGTACACAAGGATAAGAATGTTCTTATGTTTTATTTTTGTCTCAATATTTCCTCCAGGTGTTTTTTCCGTAAGTTCTATATTCATATCTTGATATGGAATTCCCAATAACTAGAAAACATCTCAGAAATGAATGAGTTTGTAGACCCTGAATCAAACAAAACATTGGCATAATCTGATAAAAAAAACAGTGTACCTGATACAACATCATTTGATGGCCCTACATCTTCTGAAGTAGTTGCAAAAGATTTCACCACCCCTTTCTAATTGTAGTATGGCTGCTTTCCTTCAGTTGAGTTCTTTTTTGGACACTCATTTGCATAATTACCCATTTCATAGCACTTAAAACATTTTACTGACTCTAAATCAGATTTTGTCTTAACATTACCCTAATCTTTTTCAGTGCAACTAGGAGCCTTATATCCCATTTTACCACATCAGTAGCACTTACCAGAAATTAAAAGACATTCCCCAGCATGATTTTTTCCACAATTTTCAAAAACTGTAAACTTATGTTTCTTACCATCAGACTTTATTGAAGAGTTATTCCCTTTCGCCAGCCACCTCGACCTTTTATTCTGTTTATTTTCAAAGACTATCTGATCATCAGAAAACTCCATTTCCACCATCTCTACAAAACTAAAAATTTATTCATAACATTTTAACTCCTGATATTCTAAATATCTTCGATAATTTGGCTTTAATCTTGGGTAAAAATGGCTGATTTTACTATCATGATCTCATATGAAATTTGGAGCATACCTTGCAAGTCGAGTGAATTTTTCTTCATAAGAAGCCACTTAGACATCTTCCTACATCAATTCCAGGAATTGTTTTTCTATCCCAAGACGAACCAACATAGGAAAATATTTCCCATGACACGTACCTTTGAATTAATCCCAATCAGGATCATCAATCTCCTCACTATCCCTGATATTTTTCACCATCGACCACCACTGATCAGTTTCACCTTCAAAACGGTAAACAACATGACTATTCTTTTGATGTTATAAACAACCCATGACATAAAAAATCTTCTCCAATTCATTAATCCACTATTCACCTAGAACAGGGTCAGATGATCCTCTGATTGATGGGGGATGTTGGCTCATGAAATGCTCCACTACTGACATGTTCTTCTGTGGTTGATCTAGCTGATCTCATACATGGATACCAACACCATTTATATCTTGAGTCAACTGTTCCATCATTGTAACAAACTGTTCAGTTACTATTCCGACCATCTCAGGTTGCTGATTGGGAAGGTTGTCTTCTCCTTATGTCATCCCAACATAGCTTCCATGTTTCCTCCATGGAAAACCAATCTGAACATAGAAATATCATAGGATAAGAAAAATGGTAATCTATAAAAGCTATATGATATCAATATTAACATAAATTACTTTTTGTATATTAATTTAACAATACCCTAACTTGTAATGTTATCTAAACTGACCTCTGATACCAACAATAAGGACCCATCCTTAAACATTACATAACATTGTATTAAATTAATAATTCACATTGAGGATCTTTTAAGGTTTAGAATTTTAGAGAATTAGGACATAACTATTACATCTCAAAAGATTTCATGGTATACATATCTACATAGTTTCCATTTCTTTAATAAAATAAAAACTCTTAAAAAATGATTCATGTCTAGTTCCATGTTTTAGATCAGATGACTTTTCCTTGATCCCATCCATGACCTTATTCATCTTTAAGTCCTGTGCAAAAATTTCAAAACATGGAATAAGCATAAAAATCTCAGTAAGGGTTATAAAACAAAGAATGAAATCATTTTTTCATAAAAACATTCCAAACATGAACTCTATTACATACCTCAAGAAATCATAAGATTTATGAAAGACATATAAAAATCATTAATCATAGAGGTAACTTTTGGCATCTATATCATACTTAAATTTTAATTATCACAACTACATACTGAGTTACTTTAGAATATCCATGACAGTATATTCCCTAAATTTCTTAGGAGAAACATTCACATTTACATCTGTCACGTTACCCAATGCATTGGGGAGATATCTCGGGCTCACCCACCCTAGTTTTATCACGAAACCACCCGTATACATAAAAAATTCCAAAGAACCATAACATGATCATAACACATAACATAATCATAAAGGAAAGATAACATTTCCACATTGAAATAATAGAATATCATTTCAATATATTGAAATAATAAATCCATTCTCAAAATCATTTTCAATACTAAAATACATAAAAAGAGTATATGGTATTTATTTTTCCTTTTAAAAAACATTCCGACTTGTTACGGAAGCCAAAGATCAAGTCATACATGCGGCGGCAGAAAGGTCGTTATCACCACTTATGTTAAAAAAAATTCCTTCTTGACAGTTTGTAAAATGATTTTTCTAAAAATATTCCCTTTGAATAAAATGAAATTTCAAAGGGGTTTATACACCGTATAATATAATGTCATGTATAAAACCAAAAATGCCTCAATGAAAGGATATTGAGACGAAGTCCCTTACCTCGCGTCCGATTTGACTCGATCGTTATTTAATCTCCTGAATAATAAACTAAAGCTAATTTATACTTTCTTAATAATCTTTTTCATGTTTATTATTCGTTTAATATCACTTATTACAATGTTATAAACATTATGCAATCATTTAAGTTAATAACGTTCATTTTGTCGATATTTGGTACTTGAGTAAAAATGAACAACATATATTTACAAGTTGTCAATGTGGTCAAAATTTCATTGTATACAGAATGATATTCATGATATGGATATCATATATATCATATATTTCTAGTATATACAAGTTTTTATAATATTACATAACATTAAGAGCTAAGAAATGAAATGCAAAATTCATGGAGATGGTAAGTAGTACGTACGCATGAACACTAATTTCATTTTTATTTCTTATATTAATGGAAATAAAATATAATGATACATAGGTATATGATAATTCTAGAATAATATCTTATATAATATCCTTAACGCCATCCTTTATACATCCCATATATGGCATTAACGAATCAAATCACGTTGAGGGGGCGGTAGTATGCACTTCATCAAATGAGATTATCGTATTTACTCACTATGGAAACCATAAAGTAATGATATAAATGGGAAATAAAGAGGCATATTGAAATCATAAACATAACATATATCATATATAAATATTTTTCCATCATAATTTCTACCATGAGAGGCGGTAAAATGTAATTTAACAATCATCGTTTCCTGAGGCGTTAGGTTTGCATCCACAGAAACATTATGATCTTCATCCATTAGATGGAGGTTTGTGTAAGTGTAGTTAAAATAATTCACATTACAACATACTAGTATATTGATGATACTGGTGTTGTTACAAAATAAATGAAATAAAAAGAGTTTAGGGGTTGGAGAAGTAAAATAAAAGAAAACAATTTAAGAGAAATTTTTACCTTTAATTTGGGTTACTCCCATTCTTTGAACCAAAGGAATTATTCAAGTTCCTTCTTCCTAAGTTAAGGCTTATAATAGGAGGAGAGAGATGTTGAGAGCTTAATTGGGAAGAGTTAGGAAGAGCCAAATGGATTGAGAGGTGTGAGGAATTGGTTAGAAGTGGTCTCCTTTTATAAGGGGGGGAGGGGCTCTTTAGGAAAGTGTGCAACAATTATTTTATTATATAATGATATTCGGTTTCTAATGGGACAAAAAAATCAGTATATTTGAGGATAAGATGAGGCATGGTCGAAATAAAATCATCCAATCAGAATTTTACATGTTTTGGATAATATTTAAATAATTATAATCTTATTTAATTAAATCATATAATAATGTGGTAAATACTCCATCAATATTGTGTCATAAATAATTTATTTTATTTGAAGTATAAAAATTATAAAAAAATACCATGATATGTGAAATCTTTTTAGATTTCCAAATAAGCATTATAGTTGAAAATAGGACTTATATAACACCATATCAAAATTAATTACTAATTGTTTTTCTTTTTGTCATTTTTCCCTTTACATTAAATGAATTAATCTAAATTTTCATTATCACTTCCATGTGGATAAAAGGGGTCCCAAAATAGACCCAAATATTCCCATGGTCGTTAATGACACATAAAATAAGGGTAGGACAAGTGTTAAGGTAATTTTCAATTATTCTAAAATTCTTTTAAACATGAATTACCATATTTACCTTTAACAGCGGTAAATAAAAGTCAAAAGTTACTTTTCACCAAAAAATATTTTCATCTTATTGAACTAAATTTTACTTATTGATAACATCCATGTATGTAGGATTTTATAAATTCAATTCACTGATGTGGTAAAATTTAATTTAATTGAAAAAGTCAGTTTTTTTTCTACCACTTAGTGGTTTCACTATTCATCAAAAATTGAAGTTTTTTAGAAAGATACCAAAAATTCAGCCTTTTATTTATTTGATATTCCAAATTCAAAATTAATGCCTATTTTTCAAAATTTAAAACATAGAAGTGGTATTATTTATTTTAAAAATTATTTCCCGTTGTTAAAACAAATATCATGATTTTAAGAAACAATAACTATCAAAAGATTGAAATTTGTTTATGTCCAATTTCAAAGAAAAATTAATTCCAATGACCAACATTGGATTAAATGGTAAAAATATATTTCAATTTAACTTTAAAACAAACTGAAAATATAATCTAACCAATAAATAAAATATATTTAAAGCCACTTTTGAATTAAAAAACAATATTATTCACTATTCGTTAAAAAATGTACATTATCAGAAAAATTCCAAAAAATTGCACAATGTAAATTTTTATGTCCCCATTCTATAGAAGGATTTTATTTGGTCATATAGAATGTATTAAAGTGACCAAAACTATATTTAAAAAGGGTTCACCATTAAAAGGCATTAAATCGGCCTTTTAATGTAAATAATGCTTAAAATTAGATTCATTCACATTTTAAGCCTCTAACTTTTTATTAGATAATGTAAATAACTTTAACAATCATGTATAATCATTATATAGTTAGTTTTATTCATTCCTATCAATACAACTACTAGGAGTTAACTACTATTAAAAATAATAATATTATATTATTAGTGTGAAATTTAAGATTCCAATGAAACCTATTGTTGCGTATCGGGTACGCTATCAAACATAGCAACCCTTTTAAAGTAAAATTAATATTTAATTCAAAAATATCAATAAATATTACATATGTATTATTATTCATTTAATTGGGATGTTAAATTATATATGTATCCTAATAAACAAATTTGAACATTAGCATGGGAAAATCATGTTTAACATGTCATTTTCATTATAGTCATAATATATAATGTTATTTGAATTATCATCACATTTCACGACTCTATTCCAATTATCATCAATATCCTTCATTCTCATGTAACATGGTTTACTCAATAATATTTTATTCTTATAGAATCTCATATTACTTCTAGAAATATGGGTTATTTCTTCATCACTATCAGTTTTTGATTTTTTTATTACTAGAAAATTCACCTAGTGCATTCAATATCCATATATTATTTATATGAATACTTGAAATATATGAGCATCCTATAAGGTTCATCATCATCATCTCTAAAAAACATAATATTATTTTTCGAAATAATATTTTCCCTAATAAATTCTTTATATTATATTTTACAGTTGTCACATGATTCTTATATTTTAATTGATGTTACCTCCATATATTAAGAAGAAATAAAAATAGTTATACGTTTTTCTCTTTTTACGAAACTAGATTCCCCATGGATCTCCTTATTATTAATATCTCATTAAACATAGGAGACATATTAAAAACCTGGTGATCAAGATTAATTTCAACTATAACACATTAAATTGCGTATGTATTCAGTATCATTTAATTATTATTAGTTGTTCTTATATGAGAAACAACTATTGTTTCCAAAATATCATAATATTTTTTATTTGAATATATCATATAAAACAATTGAACTCCTGAATCAAAATGATGATCATTAATGGATTTAAAGTTGTTATAATAATGTTTAGTAGCATCATCACATCAATTCATAGTTGTCTTATATAATTGATATTTAACTTCTATAGAAGAGATTATTTAAAAACCCATTCTTTCATTGTGAACAATAATTTTATTGTGTATTAAGCATAGTTTTTTATATTAATAAATTGAGGTATCTTATTAACAGAACAATATTGTAAATTATTAATTTTGGAAACAAATTTTAGGACAAACTAGAATATATAATCTTTAAAACATAACTATTAATAATTCATCATACAATTTAAAAAATCGCCTAATACGAAATGTTATTCGTAGTGAGTATCTCATGAGGCAGTGAGTAGATGACACATTTAATTTTTCAATTAAAATATTTCTAACAAAATCCACCGATTAAACTAAAAATAAACTTTTTAATCAAAAAAATATCAATATATGTTTTTGTATTCTAAAATATTTCTTAAAGAGTGACAATCTATCAATTAAAATTATATGAATACTATATTAACATTTAAAATTAATTTACATAATAAAAAATTTATATAAACATTAATTAAGATTATTTATCAAAGTAGTGGTTCTGTTACCGTTATGAAATAACGTTTTTTGTCTTATAAAATTAAATAGAAAAATATACTGTGGAATTAAAAAAGGGAGTTTTTCCTCAGAATGAGACCTAATCCCATACACATGGAAATCAACTAATTATAAAAAGACTATATTAAATAACCAAAATCTATAAACTATATTGAGTTATCATACAAGAGGTAAAATGTTTTCCCTGGAACACAGAGACCTCTTCTGCAACATTTTTGTGGAAAAACAACAAAAATTAAATAGAACGACCACTTCCATGACACCATCGATAAAAACCATTAATATATAACATAATATAAATTTTGTCTTTAAGATAAAGAGTAGTAGTTAGTGTATTCTTGATAATTGGGTAAACTAAAAATTAATCATAATTTCATTCGAGAAACATAATGAAAACATGTAAATATATAGAGAATTAGGTGTTTCATGATTTATATTTCTCGGAAATCTTGGTTCTCCCCAGATGAAACATGAATATGATATTAAGTCATTTATCAGAAGAATTTATTAATATAGAGTGTCATGTGATATCGTTGTTCTCAAGGTAGATAAGGTTCAGAATTTCCATTATATTATACTCTTATACCATCATGTATATGCAATGATTCAACATGTAAGCTCTTTATAAAGTATCACACTTCACAAAAACATTTCATTTTATAAAATATGTTTCTATCTCTCATCACATACCCTTCACATGTCAGTTTATTTTATGATATATCAGATACATGTAGAATAATCTTTTGGATGAATAACAATCTAGATTATTTACACCTCATAATAAATGATTTTACACATATAAATGTTTCCATACAAAATTTAATATGAAAAATATAAAATAAAACATTTCTTAAAATTAAATAATATATCCATTAGAAAATTTTAATTTAAAATAATAAGAATAATGATAGAGACTCTTTATGGTGAGATAACAGTGGTTGTGATCCATCATGGTGGGGACTGACGTTGGTCGTGACTAAGACTATTTTTGAGTTAAGCTGTCAGAATTTAATCATGATGTAGGTAATGGAAATTTTGAATCATCCCAGTTCTGTGATCTTATTTTATCTTGTATTTTCAAAAACATTTAAATTTCTATGTGGTGGGTAATGTCTGAATGAAGGTCATCTTTAATGGTGACTAAAATTCAATGGATATTAATATCTGAAGGTGACATAATTATGATGGATATTCTTCAAGAATTATGAATCCATTATAGTTATAGTTATATTAAAAAAAAAATCATTTTTTTATCTCGATGATTACTAATATATAACATTAAATTGACATCAATGTTGTGTCATTTTTGGATATCTGTAATTTTTAACTGTATGGAATTTCTATAAATAAAAAATGTTTTCTTTAAAACATACTTATATTGTAAAAGTACATCCTAAATCACAAAAACCGGTAAAACAATAATCAATATGATCTATGATCTTGAAAAAAAAAGTTTTTTTGAAAATGGTGTTTGGTGGGATTTATTTTAATTATTTCATATTTCATCATCTAGTTCCATCCATCAATTAATCATTTCCAAACCAAAAAAACTGTTCTTATTCATTCCACCTATTTTTTTATCATCTATTTTATTCATACACCCCAGATTAATATATTGTATTCTAATTTATATATTTGTGAACAATAAAAAATAATTGATTGTTCTATTACCATTCATTGAAAAATTTGATACTGATGGTTGGAATTGATGATATATGGAATGATTGAGGTATAATGATTATGTTTTATGGCCATAGGTATATCAAAACAAGACATATTTTCCTTAGTTCTTGTTTGGAGAGATGCATACATCGTATATCAATATGAGGTGATTCTAGAGTGGATCAGATTGACAAAATATTGCCATCAGTGATGGAAATTTCTAGCAACCCATAATGTGTTATTTTAAAACATTATTATTAGTGGTGATCATGGATGATGAGAGATAGGATAACATATAAAACAATATTGTATTCATGTAAAATTTAACAATACAAATAATGTAGTTCTATGAACACATTCCATGTAGACCCCTTTTGTGGTGCTAGAGTTTTTTCATAAGGAATAGAATCACACACTATCTAACGTGTGAAACATTTTATGTAACAATGTATTGGTCGGTCTGTGTGCACCATAAATGTAAAAAAACAAGGAAATTTCTAGTAACACATTATGAAATATAGAACATGAGGATAAGAATGTACTAAAAAAATGTTGTGTACATAAGAATGACCAAAATACATGGTAATTACCTGAAGTACTTGGGTATGACTAAATATATAGATGAATGATCTTTAGCCACAATAATTTAATTACTATCATCTATATAATATGTATATAAAGTAAACATGTTATTTATTTTGTGATGTATATTTATTATTTTATGGTGAGTCGTCAGTTGAACCAATGTTAGTTAGATATATTGTGTACCTATAGTATACATAGATTACATTTTCATTGGACGATGAGGCATCATGTTTATTTTGATTGGTCAAATATTTATTCAATAATCAATCATGGTCCATACCGTTTATAGTGATGTGTGGATCTATGTCATAATCATAGGATTGTGACCCCCTATATATTTTAGTCTAAAATATAGATTCCATGAATACATAAATGTGTCTCCTGGTGGGATACTCTATCATACTGTCTTTCTATGGTTTTTATTATTGATTCATCATTTCCAACATTTGTGATCATTTGATATCACATATAGAGGGTCCTTCTAATTAGGGTTTATAGTTAAAAACATTATATATGGGTGTGATCCTATATTGATGTATTGATATATTTGGATATCTAGTAAGCATATAATTTATGATGCTAGGCATGAATGAAATTATTAATAAGGGATATCATTGATTTCATGGCTTCTAGAGGGAATTTTATTAAAAAATTGTTACATTGATTCCTCAAGCATAATATTATTGTACACATTATGATTAACTCCCATGTAATAAATACTATCTATTTTGATTATATCTAGTTAATTATTTTCCTTACTAATATCTCTCATATCCCATTGACATACCTTATGAAGAGATTACTATTCTCTTCAGGCTTATGTTTGGTCATTTTGGGGTATCCTTTTATATAATGCCCTACTAACCAATGCATGGGATATCGATGAGAAATTCATTTAATATATTGAATATTGTCTTTTTTTATTCATAGAGGGCCTATGACATGATAAATCATAGACATATATACTAAAAATTGCATTAAGAGAATTATTGTTTGTATTTTCCTCATTATTAGTGTATTATACTATTTTTTAGTTTTATTGTGATTATATTTTTCAACATTTTCATTCTATGACCTTTTTGAGAATATGATGTGAGATAATTTTTATGCATGAATAATGCTATTTGATTTATTTTTTAATTTTTATAATTTTATATGAATTTTAATATGTGTGAATATGTAAAGGTATAGGGGATAAGGCCATTGATGTGTTATATAATCCTATTTGGTGAAAGTCTCCAACCACTCGCTGATAAGATAAGGGCTTGGGGTGCCAGACTCAACATGCCACTAGAGATATAGAACCCAGAGGGTTGGATAATGATATGGTGGAATCAAATTAGTTTCATCATTATACATGGGTTTTGTGATTATTTTTCGGTGACCCATTGTTTGGGATTGGTTGAAATATAGTTAATATTTTCCAAGTGTGTAACACCACAAGAATTTTGGAAAAATCATAATTGAATTTTATTTAATTATTTTAATATATGGATGTACACAATGATCTATTCCTTATTTGAGTTACATGAAACACAAATTTTTTTCATCTATTACATGAAAAAAATTATCTTCTCTTTCTATACACGCAACACTGAGAATAAATGAAACATGACATATTATTTAAATATAACTATGATAGTTGTAATATTTCTATTAGAATGGTGGGTATGATTAAATAGTGATTGAAAATATGTTTTATATATGAATATAAAAATATTTATTTTGTAACTAATAAATTCTAAATAATAATAATAACCTTTAAAAATTAAAAGGAAATTTGTCACTAAAAACTATTTTTATGCCCAAATGTGTTTTTGAAATAAATAAATTATCCAAATATCATTTTGAAAATTTTAAAACAAAATACCATTTTATATAAAAATAAAATTTTCACATTAATAAATTTTTTTCTATAACTGAAATATTAAATAAAACAATTTTAAATAAAAAAACTATATTTTTAAGATAAATAAGTTTTTCTTTTATTCATTGTTCATAAAATAAATTAAATTTTTAATAGATTAATAAAATAATTTTGATAAATTAATCATGATCGTTGAATCTATATCATAAAATTTATCCTAGGATAATTTATTTTCTTGAATTAGTTCATATATTGATGAATAGTGAGAAATATTTCATTTTAATTTGAAAGATCCTTTTCATTTAAATTATTCTTAATTTAAAATTATATTATGATTTCAATTGGGATTTTAATATGAAATGATTTATATCAATTATATTTTTTTCTTTAGAATAATTTTCATATTCAATTTTGATATAAAATCATTTCAATCTATTTTGCATTTTCTCATTAGAAATATGATTCTCATCATGTTTCCTAGTTTATTTTAAAATTAATAACCTCTAATTATATGATTATTATATTTAAAACGTTTTTAATATTAGTAATAATAATAATTTAAAATAATTATTATATTCAACATTATTTTTTACCAAAATGGATTGTGAATCGAGTAAAAATTAATTATAGTTGGTTATGTGAAAATGTATTTATAGGGGTTAAATTAAAATATAAGGGTAAAAATAACATATATAATTTTCTTAAAAAAGTATTGTGTAGCCGTATATTAACCATAAAACCTTTAAGGTTATATATTATCCTATTTTTTACTCTCTTCTCACATTAAAAATGATAGATAACAATTTTATTCTAAAAAATAATAATTTTCCCCCCACTTATAAAGGCCACCACATATCCTCAATTCATCAACCATAGTACATAGTTGTTTTGGAAATTAACATCACGAATAACATCCAATAATACCTTTTCGAATCCCAGAATTAATATATTAGACATAAATCTATCCATGTATGGATTTAGTGAAAACCTGGTGAAGACACCAAAGGAGAATGTGATGTTTATGAACATGTGAATATGTTTTATTTAATTTCCTGACTAATTAAATATTTTTAAAAATTGATAATATAATAAACTTATTATATAGCATATCATAAAACATTTTTATTTAGTTAATTATAATAATAATTCACCACTTCTATGAAATGGGTTTTGAATTCATCATTCATGTGTACAGAGGACTATCATCACGTGAAACAATATCATTTGATTTTAAAATACCACATGTAAAAATTGGACATAATGATATAAATAACTATAAAATATTACTTTTAAGAGATTATTTGGATTCTAGAATTATTATATCACCCATACCTTTATGGTTTCCATTTTATGGTAATGTTGTAACATCACATAGGTCTATGAAGCACTACCTCATAGTGAAGTGATGTCATTCGTTCAATCTCTATATTAAATGTGAAAAATGTAATGCTGATTATTATATGTGTTATACCTGAAATTATTATAATAATAATGAAATATTTATCATTTTAAAAAGATATTATATTTCATTTTTTCTTATCTTTTCACAAAATAAAAGATGATAATGTCATTTTTATATGGGTGAAATATCGGCTTCATGGAGAGATGTGACTCCTTTCAACAACACACCAAAATAATGATATGTACAACAATATTTAGAGAAATAAGAAATAATTATTATTATTAAAATTATTTAATTCTAATATATAAATTTCCTTTATTCCATAATTATCATTGTAAAGTTAAAATTCTACATGTGCGTTCATATGACCTAATATCTCCATGATCATAATGTAATTAATTTCTCAAAAAATAAATTCATGATTGGTATTAAAATAACATTTTATGTTTAGATATGTTTATTTTTAAATATTTATTTTTTTAAATGTTATTTCAACTAATTAAAGTATGTGGACCAAATATAAAAATTAAAACATATACAAATAAAGATTATTACCTAAAACATTACATTAACATAAAATTATTAATAATTATGGAACAAAAGGATATAAGTAAATTTTTTATGGAACGATATAAAAATGTCTCTATAATAATCCTAAATTTAACATATGTTCCTTGTAAAAATGCCTCAAATGAGTGAAAATGAAGTTAAGAGATAAGGAATGGGATTTCTTGTGTCCCTATAATTTTTAAGAGACATGGGAAAATTGAATACACATTTTTTCTATATTGTGAGTACAATTCCCCCATTGACATATTAAATCATAAATACTAATCATTTATCAATTTTTATTATTTCATTTTATTTTATTATTTTTTATAAATTATTATTCAAATTTATAAAAAAGTGATATGTGAATGTTGTCTCAATTAGTCTTTATTGTAACATATGTCATGTTATGCAACAATATTATTTGTTATGATAAAAATACAAACCCTTTTACATTTAAATCTATATTAGTATATTTATATTTTAATTAACATCTAATTTTACCCTTTCTTGAGGCTTATGAATTTATTTATCGTTCTAGTAATAGTTTACAATCAAATTGTTAATCATTACTCTTCATGATAATGTATCCATTGTAAAATTATTATAATCTAAATCTAAATAAATCTTGTGAATTTTCTTATACTATATTTATTTATGATATTTTTTAGTAATATAATTATTATCACTTTTTTTAATTGAAATATTTGGAATTTGTTTTTATAAAATCGCAGTTTATATCACTCGTCTATCAAAAATCTTTATTCTTCAAAAAACAATGTATTGAATAAAATGTTTTTTATTATTTTTTTTCATTATGAAATTAATTATTATCCTCATTTAACTATTTTACCAATATATTTTATGTAATATTATGTAAAAGTTTTATAATTTTTTTTATTTCATCAATATTGAGAGAGTATTCATTAATTTTCTGTGTATAACAAGACCGCAAAATCCCATCATAATGATAATTATTTTATTTGAATACTAATATATATATAATTATAAATATTATCAAATAATTTTTTTCACTAGGTTTTATGTTTTAAAAACCATTTTTCATAGTGGAAATGATATTATCTTCATAAAGTGTTTTTCATGATTTTTTAACATTATTCTCATCTATGTTGATATTAATTAGTGTGGTTATTCTATGATGGTAAAATGGAAAAAGGATTCCATTATTAAACATTATTTATGTTGGTTATAATTAGTAGATATATATGAATCTTGATAATATTCAGTTGGTTATATCATGATACAATTCTTATAAAACCCATTTTTGGTTCATTTGTGGTTTCCGTGATAAAATAATTAAATTTTCATAAATGATTATTTTTTCATGGGTTATGAAATGATGAAATTTTTATTGCAAAAAAATTCATTTAATGAACCTATATTTATAATTTAGGACATTATGTTAAATTTATGATCACCATCAAACTTAAGGTAAGGGATCATCTCTTTCTCACTGTTATTCAAGAATATCATCTATGTTTTGACCTTTTATGAGTAATTACTAATGCTCGGTTATGATTTTTCTCCTCACCCCATACTTCCCTAATAATTTATAAGCGATGATAAACCACTTTATTTATCAGTAATCCCTCTTAAGTACACCCAATTTCATTCTGAATATCCCTAAGGGATTCTACTCGTACCTCTTTTGTTCCTCTGGGTTTCCTTATCTTCGTTTTACTAAAATTTCGTTTTCTAATATTTGTATATGCATCTACAAAATATTGTTTACATGTACCAAATTAATATATCAATAAAATTTTATTATTATAATTTGGGTATACACATGTCTTTAGGTGATTCCATCCTCGACACATACTGGTAAGCAAACCTGTTATGAGGTAAAATTTGTAATTCTTACCTGATATCACATACACCCTGTCCTTCTATTTTAATCATTTATTTTCCATAAAAATAGTACTTTTTTATTATGATAAAAATATAGGATCATTTCTAGTTTTATATAAAACAGTGTTCCCTTTTCTATTTTAAGGCTCTATTGTATTTTCCTTAAAACCACACTAAAATGTTTTAATGCTAAAATTACATAAATACTTTTTTTATTTGTCTTCATTTCTACATTAAATAACATAAAATTATACCTACTTATTTTTCATTTTTAATTTGCATGTATATATTACATACATTCTTTCATGGATACTTTTTGGGTAAGACAATTTTCTATTCTCTATGAAATTATTGTTATATCCAATTCTATTTTTGGTGAACCCTTCTGTTTATGTAAGATTAACTTTTTATTTTCCATTATGTGGTAAATAATTCATGAATAGTTAAAACAATTTTTCCAAGATAGCTCCCTAACACATTGGGTAATCATGAGTCTTATGAGACGTTATGTGCAATGGTCTTGGTGGTTAGCCATGACTCATGCTACCATGTGAAATGTTCCTTGTGGTTAACAATGAATTATGTAATATATGTGCAATGAGCCTTTACTAATTCTAATGTCATGAATTATGTCGCTTCCACAATACTTTCAATTCATGTTTATATGATCCCATATTTATTTCTCTTGATTCTATAATCCATTATATATCATTATTCCATACTCTCTAACCCTTGTGATAAAGCATTATTCTTATATTTATTTATATACTATCCATGGAGCTCATCCCTTAGTTCATGTGGTCCCCTGCGTACCCTATAAGGATTTAGGGGCTCTAAGGATCTTATGAGATCTCTATGATTAATAAGTAATGAAGTTTTTAATCCCATGATTTATGTTTTATGTACCTAGTATTGAAAGAAACTAGACTTCATGATTCATGTCTTGTTTTTGACGTATAATTAGGCTTCAAATCATGTAATGTTAGTTGTAAAAGTCTTGAGTAGTTATATGAAACACAAATAAGGATACATGTGGAATATGTAATGTTCATCCGTGGGAATCATTATATTAATTAATTTTCAACATCATTATTTTTTTAAAATTTGATTGATATAATAATATAACTATAGTCCTTATACTAGGATGATTTTGAAATATGATAATTATCAAAAACCTCCTCCAATTATATTAAAACATTTAGAAAATCATCATTCTGTGAAGGGATGACTAACCCATTATGAACCAATGTCATTTTTTTTCCATTTATACCTATATTATTTTGAAATAATTTTGTATTTATAATTTTTTATATGATATTCATTATTTTATTATTAATATATAATTATTATATCATACATTAAATTTTATATTTCCAATTTTTTGGGAATGTGATAATGTCGATCATATATAAGATGGTTTAAAACCTCACAATGTGATGTGATTCATTTATGCTCATCATGGAAGGTGGAAAGGGTGCCCATAATGAAGATATGTGATATATATGACATAATAATAATAATATTATTATTTTAATGAAAAGTTAATATATATCATTTTTCTTTAATACCATTTCCCTCAAATAAAGATGACAATGCCACTCCAGTAAGTGTAGACAACACCCATCACGAAGCAATGCGACAATATTTTCATCATCACACGACATGTGTAATATGTATATCTATATTTATTTGAATAATATTTTCTATTATATTAACAATTATTTTAGAAATATAATATATTATTTTCCACTATTCAATAATGATCATTCAAATATTGAATCATCACTCTTTCATACATACGACCTACTCTGTATATTAATTTAATGGAAATCATTTCTCAAAACTGTAAATTTTTATTGGGGTTAAATGTATAATTGTGTTCAAATAATGATAATTATGTCAATATTTTTATTCTCTATGTGATGGAACAACGGTCAAACTAATATGACCAAAAATAACTAATGAAATCATATACAAAATACAAAAAAGTTATTACCCCAAACATGACTTTAATGAAAAATTATTATTAAAAGTGTAATCAAATGAGTAATATAAGTAATATATTGAATGATAAATATAATTATTGTTCTTTATAAATTATAAAATATCATTATATTTATTGTACCTGAGTTTTGAATGAGTGTTTAATAATTTAGGACCTAAGGTGTGAGATTTATAGTCTCTCATTTACTTCTCATAAACTTATGAAAATTCAATAAAAGATTATTATGTCTGATATATATACCTACCCTTTAACAAATTATATCCTTACTACCATAATTTCAAACAAATCTACACTTTTAAATAATGTTTTTTTTTCAGGGGATAATGATTTATAATATAACTAAATTGACAAAGAGACTTTGTCACATATTTCCTTCCTTTTTATTTTTGTCATGATATACAAACATATAATTTTATAAGGATCAAATATATTCCATTTAACATGTAATGAAATTAATATATTTATTCTCATGATATTTTAATTTTATTTTTATTTTATCCTTTAATAAGGATTATTATTTAAAGAAACCATATAGTATATGTTTTAGGTTACAATAACATCACTTATAAGGATTTTTCATGATTATGTATGCAATGTTGAAATATTATGACATCAATTTCAATAATTCTCATAGTATTTATTATCATCTTTTTATTCACGATGTTATCTTGTAATATAATAATTTTTTCAGGAAATGTTTCAAAAAATATATGAGAATTTATTATCATGAAAATATAACATTATTTCACTCTTCATTCGAGAATAACTTCTCTTGAAAAACATTGATTTATAAAAAATTATTCAATGATGTTTTACAATTATTCTATTATTCTTAATAGAAAATTTTCCCAATGATTAATTTTTTTAAAAAAATTCAATGATTTATCCTTGTCAATTTCCAACTAATTCTCAAATGATTTTTATAGAATATGGGAATGTATTATATGATTAAATGTGCACAACATGAGAAAAACATCACATCAACTTTACCTTTATTTTAATTGAAGGATAATTTATATATATTAATTTGTTATTTTTAGAGTAATATTATTTATTAAATCAATTGTGTTTCAAAAAGTGGATTGAAAAACATGAAGGTTATTTTTCGCAAGATGTTTTTTAGGTGATATGTTAACATTATTTTCAATATAAGATGATTTCATATAATTTAATTTATTATTTTTTGGGGTATGAACAATGTATAATATTGTTTTTCATTGTCCAAATTATTTTTATTAATGAGATTATTATGAAACCTGATTCTCTTCCATGGCTTATACCGTGTTTAAATTGTCATGAAACTCACTTATTTTTCCACTAGTACATCACAGATTTTTAATCAAAGGTAAAAGAATATACATATTGTTTTTATATTAATATCAGCAAAAATTTATAATTATATGGAATATATATCTACTACCCAAGATTTAATACTTCATTTACCTTTTGAAAGGGGTGAGATAATTCTTAAGGATATACCTCATATCAGGTCATCACCAAATCTGAGTATGAGCAAATTATACACCAAAAATGAAATTATGATGTCTCTAATGTATTAATGGGATATTATTATTGTATTTAAGAATGATATATTATATTTCAGTGGTCATTGGACTCATGAATGAGATATTTAAGATATTATTTTAACATTTAATTGTGCAATTCACCGACAAAATTTTATTTTATTTTATAAATGAGGAGGATCATAGAAGATAGACATGGATGGTCCCATATATATTTTGATATAACTAGGTTTATGGAAATCAATAAACATGTTTGTTTTTGATATAAGATGTCCAAAATTTGGGTAATGTCACCGTAGTATTGGGTGTAGCTTTGGACATTGTAATGGTTAAAGTAGTGATACCTTGGAAGAAAACAAATTTCATTATTGATGTGCTAAGATTATTTGTGTTTTCATTCAATTAGAATTTATTCAATCTTATTTTATATAATATATTTTAACCATTAAGATATTTGATGAGGATTGGGTAGCCTATAATGTGGATGAAAGTGTTCTAGTAATCACTTTCAATGTTGTGGAAAAGGTCATTGAGACACCCATCATGAGACTAGTAAAGGACGTTGTCATGTACAATGTGTTTTTTGATAACTCTATGACATGACATTGTTTTATGTATTGTATTAGAATTCAATGAACTATTATGGTACATGAAGGGATATATAATAAGAAACTAACACTGCGACTCATTGTCTGGAGGGGTATGTAGTACTCTCTTCTATAATGTTGTGGATAAAATACGAAATGGATACGGTTCCTCGATTTTTATGAGTTTGAAATAGTTTTTCCATTAGGGGAGGGGATTGTGATTTCATATGTTCTCATTAGGATTTTATATTTATAGTTGTTTTCCTATGTGTCATAGAAGTTAGCCACTTTGGATTAGTCTGTAATGGAGATGGATGATTCCACATACCATCAACAGATGGTTGTTATCCTAATGATTCTACTTAAAAATTAGGATGGATAATCATTGATATTAAAACTATGTGTGAAAGTGTATAGATATATTTACAAGGAAATCCAATGATAGATTATTTGAAGGTTGTCCACACATTATTCTTTTAATGTATGGTTGATGGTATCCATAGAATTGTGTTTTTAGGTTCTGAGGCACATTCATGAATGCCCCTTGGTAGTACATATAATTCTGAAAATAATGAACATAGACATTTGATACCATTTATGACCACTTGGAATAAATAAGTGTGTAAAAATATTATCTGATGATCCTCACATTTCTATAAGTTATGTCTAACTGTATGGTTCTAACATGCTTAGCTTAACCACATGTTGTTCAAGAGTGGATGTGGTATGGAATATCAAGGTAATTCATTATTTTGGAACAATTATTTATCAGAGGAAATGATTCTATATGGGAGATCGTACTCCAACTCAATAAATAAGTGAACATTCTAGCTATTTTGAGAGAATATTTCTGTCAATATTTTGGGATTCCATTATATGAAAGTGAGTATTAAGATTCCTAAATTTTTCATGATAACCAATGAAAAACATGACTCCGTCTTCTTGTCATGGTTATAAAGAAATTTTAAGGAGTCTGTCAGGAGTAAAATGTTAGATCATATTGTTTCACAAACAAAATAATAGCTATAATGAAAGAACCATTCTACATCAAGAGTAAATGATGTGGTCTTGATTTTTTTATACATTCCCTTGGTTGATGATCACATACGATTGGTGGTGTTTTTATTACCATAGAATCAATTTCTCTATTTGTATGTTACCATTTGAGTCATTACATGAGGGACCCAAAATGTCATTAATATATTATATTAATCCATATGTGTTAACAATCATGTGTGAAAATTTTGTGTGAGCTACAGTAGAGAGTAATAGTATTTTATCACAGAATATAAAGACTTCTCAAAGCTATAATATATCCTATACAAACCAAAAAACAATGAATTTATAGTATATGGAGGGAGGATATGTTTTCTGGATTTTCTATCATTGGCATGGATTGTAATGATTTGGATGTAATAACAAGTTATATCTAAACATAATTGGAAATTATAAATAATTTTTTTTAATTGATATGTTGTAATTATTTTACCTACAACCAGAATTAGGTGGGTACATGGATTATCTCACATTTATCAAATGAGGATACATCTTCATAACCTATTATAGGTTTTTAAAAATGGAGAGTGGGAGATTTCATATAGATATTACTTTGTAGATTAGTTGGTTGAGATAATGGATTGATAAGAGAATATATTATGATGGAATGAAACAGACTAAGCCTATGTTCAATGGAATATGTGGAATCCACATGACATAACATGGGAAAAGTGGACCAATATGTGATCTCAATGCCCTAATATTTTTTAATAGGATAATTTAATTAATGATATGAGGACCTAAAGGATGGGGAGAATATACCATCATTATTTTTTCCTTGAAAAAAATTGAAATATATGAATTTGTTTCTTTGAAGATGTGAAGTATCCTTAATTTTTCATAGTATGACATTCCAATATATTAAGGTATATTTTTTAATCTATGAACTAGGATATCATGAGATTTTACGGCATGATGATACCCCATACTATTGTAGTAAAAATATTTAATATATTATATACTCAAAACAAAATTCTTATAAAATAATGTAATAACACTGAAATAGATACAATTATGAGATATCAAAGACCACATTAGTGTCTAGAAAGTATGTTTTATCCTAGTAATGATAAAACATTTTTTTTCTATCTGTTTAAAAATTAGTTATGAAAACAATTGTAGAATAATTTATTTATATTTCAATGACCTACCCATAATATATCTTATCATAATTTTGGAAATATCAATTGAATATATATATTTATAATATTAAATATTATTTTTAATAAAATTAATGAGTCTTAAAATATTTTGCTATCATATATTTTTGATTGGAGTACCATAATTCTCGCCAATTTTAGTGGAGTTTAGGACATCAAAAATGATGACAACACATATAGGTTCATTATTAGTGATATATCCTAACATGATGTTGGGATTACTTATTTATATTGGATGATTTCCATATTTATTTTCCTATGATAAAAAAGAATCATATTCACCAAAATATTGATTTAGCATACTTGCATACAAGTGGTTGTGGGTTTATCATCCTACGTATTTTGAAATTGATTTTATTTATATCATGGTTGTCCAATCATTATAATAGAATCACTCAAAATAATTAAACCCATAAAATACCCTTGTTTTCATTAAACATTGTGTATTGTTTATTTATTCCCCTTTCCATCACATGATCATAGTTGATATATATTTTTTTTTCAACTAATATTATGTATTTGATCATTAAAAATTCTTCTTCTACCCAACTGATTGATATTATGTGCTTGGAATTTCAATGGATAGAATGATCTTGGTTTGAAAAAATGATGAATTATGATTATTGGTGGATCATGTAAAGACAGGGTTTACCATATAGTGGTTTAGAATGTAGAATTATTGATTTTCTTAAGGGGTCTAAAACATGTGCTATATATATGGGTAGAATATGACCCCCATATATAGAATGGCCAGATTTCCCAAGATATATGATTACTAAGAATTATTTGTGGTAGATTTGATGGTAGTATAAGTTTAATATATTATTAAATATTTAGTAATATTAATAATTTTCCTTACTTCATAGTTTTGTTGGCCCATGAGCACATTCTTTGTTGTGATCATTCTTTGGTGATAGGGTTTCCTTAAAGTGAGAACAATAACACACCATGAAACACATGGAAGATGCAATGTTACTATTAGTGGAGTGGAATGTTAAAATGAGGAACATGATAATACACATTGATAGGCCCACATACAGGGTTAGATAATATCAAAAATGATCGAGAAATGTTTCATGGCTAGGTTCATGGCTGCCACCATAGTACATGGCAACAACGTGAATTACACAAGCAGGAACAAATGAACATGAAAATTGGATGATGTTATGTTGAGGGTCATACCAAACACTAAATTTAATGTATCTTAAGGGAATGAATTTTATATTTTTTGAATTACATTTCATGTCATATATAAAGACACGAGCAATCCCAATAAAGGTAGGACAGACTATATTCATCTAGTACAAGAAATGTAAATTCAATAGTTTGGGATGAGGACATCCATATGTATAGTTTGGACCAATATCGGTTCAATATTTCTCATTGGTACATACAGTTTATGGTTTAGTGTTGTAGGATTGTGGTCCCCACTATAGGGTAGTATAAATAATTGGTGTATTGAATTCCTTTGTGAGGCTCTAGCTAGGATCCTCAATTGTATCATTAATCATATTTTTTTATTAAAGAATCCTCATGAAAATCATATATTGTAATATAATCCCATTTTTATTGGGTTAATAGAATTATGGTTTTTGGTGTCCCCAAATAATCTTTTATTTTACCCCATAACAATTTATTTAGAACATCATATATCATGTGAGCATAAATTTGGTGAGTCTTGATGGAAAAGAACTATTAGATTTGTTCCACTTATTTTAGCATGGATCATTCATGGATTTTAATAAAACCATATTGTTCCTTCTATTAAATAATGCCTTATTTTATATCTCTGATTTTAAATTAATGAAAACGATATAAATCATTTTTCATCTTCTAACTGATATCATCGATTTATCCCAATTACCAAAATAATGGTATATTCACACCCATAAAACTATTTAAGAGAGGGATAATAATCATTTTTTCATGCTACCCAATAAATAAATATTATGGATGAATGTAATAATCCCTATTAGAATATTTTCTCCATTTTAATGTTTAACTACATACTATTCTGGTATCATTAGGAATGACTTACATAGTTTCCAAATTATTTTAATTAATAATTTAAGTACGCATATTTATTGAATCTGGTTTACTCTATACTAAAATTATTTAATTTTAAGGATCCTTTATCACATCCTCATGTGGATTATTTATCATATATATTTTTATCATCTATGTCAATAATTATGAATATCATCGATAAAGACACAATTTAATCATAGATACAATGACATTTTATAGGAAACACACTTTATTCTCCTCAAAACTAATGTTATTATGTATCCAATAGTGGCCAATAAAATCCATAATCCTTTATCTACCACACGATCACAATTTGATTCAATATTTTTCTAGTGTCACTTGTAACCAAGACACAGTACCTTGAAATCCAGTGTTTATATATTATGGTAGAGTCTAAATATATAGGCAAGATCATGCTAATATGATGCATTCATTATCAAACCTAGGATCAAAATTATGTTCCACAAATCATAATCCATCTAATATTAATTTTACATATCATAAGACACCCATGGTGCTTATCATCAAAATTGAGACGCAACATCTATTCCATGTGTTACCTAATTACCACCTGAACACTATATTTTATTCACCAACTAGAAAAATATATACATTATTTATACCAAAAATATTAAACCATAATGAATCAATGTTCATTTGTCCCTCAAATCTCAAATGTGAAAAAAGACAGGGCGAGGCATCATACTTATCCTTCCCTCTAAAAAAATCAATACCACAACACCAAAAGTGATTTTGAAAATACTAAACTACATGCACCCAAATACATATAAAATATATTTTATTTATATATAATACAATATAATTAAAATATATTTGATAATTTATGATTTACATTTAATTCATCTTACAATAATAATAATACATACCTGAAAACAACAATGGATTAGTTTCTTTGAATACTGCATTCATAATCAATGTACTTTATTTTTAATATTTAAAATCTCCCAAAAAATCATCTGACATATAACCCTTTTTAAAAGTTTTAATAAAAAATTTATCACCTAGGGAAATAGAAATGAATGAAAGGGTGATATTTTAATCATATTCAAAAGAAACATATTAGATATCACTCAATGAATATAATTATTCATATGACAATAAAAATGGAATGAAGACCATATCATAGCATAGTTATTTTATACAAAAATAGTAAAAGATCATTAATAATTAGTCATCGAATGAGGCATTATTATAATAAAATGGAATCACACATATGATTTTTTACTGATCAATGATAATTAATGAGAAATGATAACATATCATATCAAAAAATTAATTTTTTCAGACACATAAGAAAAAAATTAATTTCATTATTCAATGACCAAAAAAGGATATCATAGTGGTTAGAGACCCATAGTAGATTTAGTTGACTCTACAGTACATCCATTCATTAGAAAAATATCACATACCAGAACCACAATCTTGATATATTACCTTAATGTAAAAGGTTCACTCTATATTCTAATCCATATTATCTAATTCATTATCTATAATTACCCAATGCATTGGACGAATTTATTATTATAGTCCCACAAAGCACACAATTAAACCCATACACAATATTAAAATATGATCTTTAAAAAATTAATCATCTCCTTGATTAATAACCAATTAAAAAATATTTTTCATTAATATGTAATCATTTTATTATATTAATCCATACATAGAGATGATGAAAACAATTTTATAAAAACATTCATTATTTCATCATATATTAAATAAACCATGGAATAAAATTGGGTTCATAAAAAAATTCTTTAAATTCTTTCATCATAATACATCCAGGAAGGTGAAATGGTTGGTATGATAAGAATACATCACAAATAAATAATTAAATGCCGTATAGGGTGTTGTAATAGAAGAAAATTACTTTTAAATTCTAAATTATACAATATAATGAATGCCTAAAAAATAGAAATTTAATTTGGTATAATAAGAAAATAAATTTAGAATATTAAGAAAATAATGTTCATTGAAAATATAAATTAAATAATTTAAATTAATCCTCAGTATATAATAGGTTATTAGTGTAAGGAAATGTTATTCATGGTGATTATTTTATGATTTCTAATTATTATCAAACTCTTGAAGAAATCCAAATGTGAAAAAAAATAAAAATAATTTGATATGAGTTCTTGAATTAATTTCTTAATAATATATAATATAGAAATATATTATTTCTCAAATTTTTATTTATATATGAATATATTAAGAAAATTTAAGAACTTGATTTCGAGGAAAAATAATTCTCAATACAAAAATTAAAATTGGAGCATACTCTTATTAATCATATCTTCATGGTCATATTATGTACCACAAGTAGATATCAAAAACTAAGAACTAAAACATCCACAAATAATTGTATGAAAACAATTATATGCGGTTAAAATGATAATGATAATTAAATTTACCTAAATGTATTTTTACAGTGATAATCATGAAAATAAATATTATTATAACATATACTGTTATCTAAAATCTTATCATTCATCATATGTGTTAAAAACATATAAATAATAATATATATTTTTTTTAAATATATTTGATTAAATTATTAATACATATCTCTATCTAAATAATTACCTTATAATTTACAATTACCCTATTACTAACAATTATATATTAAAACCATTATTGAAGTGAAAACATGCATGTCATCCTTACATGTTTCAAATTAATATTTTCTATTTCACACACCTTGTTTATAATTCAATCATATATTGAATATTTTTTTAAATATTTTTATCATATTTTTAGTGTAAAAAAGCATGAATAAGAATCCAAATAATGTGGTGATGGAAAAAAACTTACACCGCTTCATAGAGACGTTATTTTGGTATATATACACCTCTAAAGATTCATACTTTTTATGGTGGAATGATAGAAAAATATTTAATAATTCACCTATGTAGATTCAAATTTATAGTGTATATATTATACATTTTTGTTGAATTTATTCCTATCATAATCCATCTATTTAGGTAAAAATGATTCATGTTGCTTCATGGATGTGGTGGTCCATAATAATTAGTTGCGAGAATATAAGTTTCCAACAGATGTGAAGGAGATTGAATATGGATTTAATAATTAAAATAAAAATTATATATATATATATATATATATATGATCATACGGTTATAGATAATATTAATGGTTCTTATGAAGAGGTAAAGACTAAAATTATTAGGTAAGAACATATATATATTAATCTAGTTTTTTCATTTAAGAAGCACCTTCATCATAATTGGTATGGCTTTGGTAAAGATAAAAACATCAAGGTTATAAATAATTATTGTGAGTGGGTATTTTGGTATATATTGGAAGTGTTAAGAGTCACAATTTTTATAGATATGTTATAATAAAAGGTTTCAATATATATGTGAGGTTTTTGAAAAAATAGTAAAGACTCAAAACATTATTATATAATATATGTTGTACACGTCTATTATTATTTAGAAATGAAAATTATTATATTATAATAATATTACGTTAAAAATATCATTAAAAACAAATTAATTAATGTTTAATGAAGGAATTATAACCCTATATTCTAGTTTATCCCCCAATTTAACACTTCTTATACATTAATATAGCGATTTTTATTTATCATGGTTACAATTAAACATGAAAAAAATTATATTTTTTATATAACCACTTATTAATTATAATGATTCAGTATATGGAAAAGGAATTATTATATTAAATTAATAAATTTGATATTAATTAATAATAATGTATATTTTCAACATTGTGCAAAACAATTTTCACGAAAAACTCATTTTTAAATCAGAAATTAAATTGAAATTCATTTTATTCCTTTTAAAAAACATTAATAAAATGTTATTTTATATTGTTTGTATATTATAAATAAATAAATTTAATATAATTATTCATTAAGTATTATTTTAATTAACTATTATAAATATAAAATCGCTTACATAACTATTCTTCAAAAATAATTTACTCTATAATCAGTGAATAAAATTTTTACCTCTAATAAAATGTTAATTGATGTATAAATGTTTATTAAATTATATTAATCAGAGAATAGAATTTTATATAAATATAATATATCATTATTTATCAGTGTGGATGATATATAGAAATATATATTACATTTAAAATTAATAATTTAACATGAAATGATACCATTTTAATAGTAAAAATTAATTATTTCATCATAGTAATTAATGGACATGATTAAATAAAAATGTAGTTATAATAATTTTGAATAATAGATTTAGTCCTATTAATATCCTATAATAAAATAACATGTGATAAAATTCACATTTATTAATAGTGTTTTGATAGTATACCACATTTCATTGAAACTCATTATTTCATGAAAGAATACTCTAAATACATCAATGTTATTTAAAGATAAATGTTTTATAAAATTTAGCTGTGATAAATTCAACTAATATAAAAATAAATTCAAACTAATTTTTTTTGATAATATGATATAAACCAAATAGGATACATATACCTCATTACACCATATAGTTCATATATTTATTTCAATAATTTTTTGTTTTTTTTTGATAGTTCAACCATGTGAGTGTTATCGAACAAAAAAACATTCCATCATTTTTCAAAAATACCCTCTAGTTGTTCCTTATATAAAATATCATTATATAGTGGTACTTAATATATGTTATGTTCCTATAAATGATTTGGTATATTAATCTCCAATATATATTCAAGGATCATATCTTGAACATACGAGAGATATAGCGGAAGACAAATGTGATAAGAAATATTATTGATATGGTCACGAGTTTAGAAGGGGAAAATATATCATGGTATAAACATTCACAATATTAAAAATCTAAGAATACTCTCCAATAGAGATATAATTATGAATTGTATGTCACTATAATCAAACTCTAGATCTCAGAAATGATTTCATAATTAAATTTTTTTTATTCTCTAAACTATCATTATCTATAAGAAAAAATCTATGACATTTTGTTTCAATTAGTTAGATAGACTATGTTAAAAAATCATTATTTACCCATCATTACCTAACCATATTGTAGTTTTTAATTCCTTACAAAGAGGGATTGAAAATATTCTCTATGATTTATAATGAATTTTATTATCTTATAAAAATTCACCCTAATGACGGTTTTTCTTTTATATTCCATCAAAATAATCAAAAAAATAATAACATATATTTTATTGATTGAAATGTCATATCAAAATAATAATATAAATAAACATATTATGTAAGTAATAGTTTAAATATCATTTTCCATTCATTTTCAATAAATACATTGAAATTTTACGTAATCCTCAAACCCTAATTAGATAAATTATAATGTGATACCCCATGTGACCCTTAATATTATATAATTTATATACGATAGAGTTTATCTGTGGATAAATAAAATCTATTATAAATAAAACGCCAAACCAACATAATTTAATGGCCAATATCTTTGAAAATATAACTACCAATAAATGTTTTAGGGAGCGAGTTGATAAACACAATGACAATGTTTTCCCATTTCCATTCTAGTATAAGAAATTGTTTTTTTAACCTCATAGGATTGATTATTTAATCTATGAATTATCATTTACTATGAATTGAGATACAAAATCTATTATACCGCTTTCCATGTTTCCCTACTAGAAATTATATTTTAGGTCTCCACACATCTTTACATTAAAATTATGGATAGACAATGATGGGCTATAAGCATCATACAACATATAATTTAACAATAATGGTTTTGATTAGAGGCATACATAATTCAAAAATTATATCATTCCATTAAAATAATTGCAAAACTCAAGAATAATCCTCCCATTCTGTATCAACTGCACATTTTTTTCTATGCCTCATTAATCGTTATATAGAGTAATGATTTAATAATTATCTGAAAATGATATGTTCTTTACCCTATAATCAAGATTTCATGACAATCCCATTAAAACCACATATAAATTGGATCTCTTCAAATTATCATAATATAAAATCTAACAAGTTAATTCTAGGTTATATCATCATAGATAATGTTCATCTTTGATGGGACACAATTTATTGCTATGTCATATTCATTAACAAACTACCACAACATTATTTTTCAAATACTATTCACCTTCAATGTGTATAAATTCATCATTATTTTATTTTTTAGTATATATATATATCATCATTCAACATATAAATAATTTTTCATCATTAATATTCCCAATATTACTAATTAAGAGTCCAAATCATTATTTGTGAATTTTTATTATTAATTTTCAATTTATGTGAGGCTTATGATTCTTCGTAATACTATATCCTACTTAAATTGTTTATTTAATATCAAAGATCAGAAATCCTTCTACCGTATTGGGTATTGTGTGCACAGATTCATAGACAAAATTTCATTTTAACTCGAAAATATTTCTATCAAACACATTGATTCAATGAATCATTTATCATTTTAAATATACATTATTATTTAATTTAATAATAATGGTAAATTTATAAAAATTAATAAACATTTTATATCCAACCATGGAATACATTGGAAAGAGGTCACTATGTGTATTATATTATTTGGATCAATAATTGTCACGACTCACCTTTATAAAGATGAGGTAAGGGACAAAAGATTTCCAAAACTGTCATTCCTAAATTTAAAGGAATGATAATGACCCCCAAAACCCGCCTTCAATAGTCCATAGAATGGAGACTAGCCTCAAGGACATATAGACACATGTAATATAGATGTTATTACGCATTTTTTAGTAGGAATAAGAGATAATATTGTAAATCCATAACAACACCAATGCTAGAAATAAATGTAATGAAAAAAATTCAATTCCCATATGCATGATCTATTAATAATGGTCTACAAAAGTACAAGAATAACTCCAAAGGAAAGAACCAAAAGAATGAAAAATACCAACATCAACTGTCCCAACATCCAAGCTAATGGGGTCTGGAATGGTCCTCAAAGTCATCCTAGAAACCTGGAAGGGGTTTTATACATGTAGGGGGACTTTACGAGTATACTCAGTAGGGAAATCCAAAATTTCTCGTTCACAATTGGGAGGTATTCTAATTCCCAGTGACAAAAAAGTGATAATTGTATCACATACTAAGGAAACTATCCACCATACCTCACCAAGGCTCAATCCCATGATAGTGGAAGTAATATAATGAAATATTAATAACACTTTGATATTTTGGGTACCCCACACCACTTTACCACTAGTCATTAATGAAATCATACGCGCCAGACCTCTCCCATCTTTCTCCCTGCAGTCCCACTACCATACCCCGCCCGCACACACCTAGGAAACCATAACCACCCATCCTTCCCAAAATTAGCTAGGCCACAACAACCACATTATCCCATGCCCACACACACCTAGGAAAGAACAACTACCACCACGCCTGAAGACACCTGGGTTTGAACAATTACTACCATACCCAAAGAAACCTGAGCCTCATCTCGAAGACAATTGGGAAACAACCTCCCACGAACACATATTTTGACCACCAAAACTACCCTGACCAAATTATCAGGGGCTATAATGTATGTCATTCCATCACAACCTGCTCGAAGGGTCATGTGAAACTCAGGAAAGAGAGTCGAAAACAATTTAATAACCATCCAATCATAAGATATTTGGGAAAAACACCCTCCCCCATGAAATGGGGGTGTTTGGAAGAATGTTCTCAACATGGGTGGGGTGTGAATAAAAAAACATATGAAAGAAATTATACCTATAGGTAAAAAATCACTCATCCAAACCTAGGGGTTCTTACACTATCCCCCACACAAACACCATATTTACTATTCATTCATAAAAATCCCATCAAACATGACCAAGTCACATCTCATTCTGAAAAAAAATTCCTTATTTAAGCCATTATTTTTTCATATTTTAGTAATTCTATTTAAATAATTCTTTAATATCAGGAAACTAATTTATATATCCACAAGCCATTGAAGGAAAACATAACTATATAGCAATTTAACCATTAACACCAGGTTCTCTTCTAAAGTCACATCAACAAAATGGATCCACAAGATCCATCATATTACTAGAACCAACCCAATCCCCAACATACGTCACTTCATGACCTCATATCCACAAACCAATGACTACACAATATCAAGGGATCCCATCCACATCCCCATCACCCCACAAGAATCCAGGAAAAAAACCACACATGTTACCATAAGAAATCATGGGGATTTCCAGAATAAAGCACACAATTCATAATGTTAATTCATTATGTTTAGTTAATCAGTGTTATCACACAAGTATAGTTGTTCGTAGGATATCCCATTAATCATCTAAGTTTTCGTGATTAACTAGATTACATGTTACAATAATTCAATAATAACAAAAGACAAGGGTTCATTAGTGAACATGGAAGGACCAACAAAAGACATGATTTTCAGTGGACATATGCCCATACAAATCACTACATATTAACAAGGGTAATAGAGTACAACCACATCATCAAACACAAACCTTCATTCTTTTTGAGTCTGTTTATTATCTTTGTTATAGCTGGGTTTCATCTATCCTCGTAGAAACATTATAATTCCATCCCTGCATGATAAATAGTAAATAAATAAGAAGTAATAACCCTACATGGATGATCAACGATCGACTTTTCTCTCCACACGCAATGAATTGGGGATGCACGTCTTTCATGGGAGGAAATCTGAGGACTCCAAGAGTTATAAGAAAATATTGAGGATAGTTGAACCACATGCCCCATGAAGGGGGACTCCAAGCACACCAAGGACAAGAAGGAGACCATCCTAGAATAAGAAGGAAATAATTATAGTGTGATAAAAAGAAAATATCCTGGAGTTACGGGATAATAATATCTTGAACATCTTTAATGGTCGATTGTCGTTTCACTACACAATTGTGAGGTTACACCTGATGGATTTATTTATCATTTAATAATTCACATTAGAGAGGTGGCCACAATTATTGTGAGTTAATGGATATCATTTAATTAGAGGAAAATGTACGTAACATGGGAAGAACTGTAAGTATGGGAAAAAGGGTGTGGAACCGAGGAAAAAGCAACATGTTTCACTATGTCAAGCATCACCCAAATCTTGGGGGATTTTAGATATGATTTACAAGATTTTAATGGAATTGGAAGGGGTATTAAAACACTATTATATCTAAATATATGTTTCGAGAGTGGAACTAGAAAAAGAAACAAGGGTGGAACACCATTCGGTGAGACACCATAAGCTTTGACACTCGCATGATTTTTCCCTCATGTCACCACTATATGTGCGGCCACTTTCATGGTGCAACACGCAGGGTTCCACCATTAGCAGTGCCACCATTTCTGTGTGCCACTATGATGGTGCAACCATTATGTTGCCACCATCAGCGGTGCCACCATTTTGGTGTGCGGTCATGACTGGTGCCACTATTTCTGTTGAATCGTTTGATGGAACTGAGTTATTGGAAAACCCTTTAATGATTCATTATTTTGGTAATTACATCAGATACCTCTCAAACTATTCTATCCCTTAGAATCAAAACTAGACCAGAAGAAAAGAGGGGGGTCTGAATAAACACATCGAAATATAATTCATAGGTGAAAACTTCCTCAAAATATCAAAAAAAAATTCTATCAAGTAACCACACAATATAAAAATGTTTCATTGACTATAAATATAGATTATGGAGTCCTTTCCCCCACGTCAAGATATCATCCACTTTGGGTGACACTGACTCACCCGCACGGGTTTAATCTTATTCACCATATTTCATCATTATTAGGGATCAATTTATCCCTTCCCCACAGTTAGGACTAATTACACACACTCGGAGAATAAAGAAAAAATTCATTTCATAGTTAACAAGGTCGGGAACTAAATCACAAACAAGTAAGAATCAAAATAGAAAGAAAAACTCAAAATTGATTTGGGTACTGGGCACGCATCTCATACTCCCATTCAAAGGAACTCTCATAGAGGCCACCACGACTCCAAATCACATGAACCAAGGGAAGTTTTTATCCACAAAGCACCTTCTCCTTACAACCATTGATCATCACAGGTTGCTATATTAACATCACTTCTTACTCGATATCCAGATTTCACCAGTCTAGGACATGTAAATCATCGTTTAGATATAGAAGGAGATGAGAAATATGTAATATGTTGTGCACTATTAGTAGTAGTAGTAGTGGTATCACTAGCTAATAAGACACTTAGCCGACCAGCAACAACACCTCTATGGATCCAACAAATCGGGGAGAATGCTTACACCCCCTGTCGAATGTCTGTTTCCCACCCTGAGGGGACACCTTCAAGAACATGTAGTCTCCGACCTCTAACTCAAAGGGTATCCTAATATTATCAGCATATAGCTCCTGTCAGTCTTAGATAACCTTCATCCTCTCTTGTATAAGCTAAAGCTTCTACGTCGTGCTCTACACCACATCCGAGCCAAGAACACTTGTGTCCCTAACCTCTGTCCAACATACAGGTGAGGAACAAAACCTCACATACAATGCTTCCAATAGATCCTTGATAGTGGTAGAGTGATAGATATTGTTTAAGGAATGCACTTCTGATGGCAAGTGTCGTAACCATGATCATCAAAGACCAAAACACATTCCTATAGCATATCCTCCAATGTTTTGATGTTGTTCTCTGTCTGCCCATCTGTCTGGGGGTGGTAAGCAGTGCAGAGTCATATCTGGGTGCCAAAAGCATATTACAAACCATTCGAGACCCACGATGTAAACCAGGTATCCTGATCAGATACACTGGACCTTGGAACTCCTTTTTAATTCAACAATTCATCCACGTGCCTTTGTCCTAGGAAATCCACCATGATCGACAAGATGATTTCCATGAAAGTGAGCTTATTTCATAAGTAAATATACCACTACCCAGATAGCCTCATAGCTTACCTGAACCCTAGGTAGTCCTTGGACTAAACCCATTGATAATTCATCCAAATTTCACTCGATGAATTCTAAAGGATACAACAAACCTCATGGGATGCTGTGTTCATCCTTCAACTGCTGCCACAGCTGACACCTTGCACAAACACCGCCACCACCTACATCTCCCCAAGACCCCAAAAATGAACCTTAATCCATGGTACATCGTGGAATATCCTGGGTATACCATCAGGTTTGAGTTTTGGATCTCACAAAGAACTCTCTCACACATTCCCACAGGGAAAAAAACCTTCCATGAAATAGAATATGATTCTGGCAATCTTCCAACCATCCTCTTGAAACATTGACATGACTAACATGATCTTTCATCACTTCAGCCTCTATGTCCCCCCACATAGACTTCTCCACCTTCCGTAAAATTGAGGACTTAACTTCCATCAGGAACAGACAACATATTCCATCCTCCACCCTTATATCAAGGTGCAGGGCAGCCAACTCCTCCACTGCCTTCGAAGCATCTACTGACTCTCAAACTGCTTCCTTTTGTGATTTTCTATTCATGGCATCAACCACCAAATTCCAACACCATTAGTGTAAGATATTTCAATTTCGTAGTCTTAATGAATATATATCCACTTCCACTGCCACAAGTTTAGGTCCCACTGGGAGAAGATATACCTCAAACACTTGTGATTAGTGAAGACAAAAAAAAAAGATACCCGAAGAGGTATTACCTCCTAAAAAGTATTGTGAACACAACTATTGTCATCTCCAAGTCGTGAGTGGAATATTAATATTCATGGGGATGTAACTTCCTATAGAAATAAAAGATCACCCCTACGGTTGCAACACCATACATCCCAAGGCTTGGCTTAAAGCATGAAAGAACACCGAAAACGTCACCACTTCTTCTGGAAATCTCAGTTCTGGGGCACTAATCAGCTACCTCTTCTGATAACAAATGGTTGAACAGTACTTCTAAATCCATATAAAAGAACGTTCTTTCTTGATTTTTGATGTTAATTGAACTACAAATCTAGAAAATCCGAGAACAAATCATTGGTAATAACCAGCTAATCCTAGGAAACTATGAACATCTGTCACCTTCTTGGGTGCTACCCAAGAAACAACCACCTCACCCAATGATGGGTGCATTGTTATCCCCTACTCAAACATCATGTGTCCATGGATGTGTACTTCTCATGTCTAGAAAATACACTCAGACAACTTCATATTTGGATGGTGCAGTCAGAGGACCTCTAAAACAGTCCTCAGATGCTATGTGTGATCCTGCTATGATCTTGAGTAGATCAATATTTCACCAATAAACACAATTAAAATGTAACACCCCAAGCTTCTACGGTACGTTTCCCTTTGAATAATGCGATAGCGTGTGTTGTACGCAACCTCGAGTTCTAACACACACCACAACTAATTAAACTAGCCGTTGTGAATAGTAATACCTAATTTTTGAAATCATATATATTCTATATTTCAAAATGGACTTCATTTTTGGATTCGGAATATCAAAATTAGCCTAGGGTGAAATTTTGGTACATTTCGGATAACTTTCATATTTTGATGAATAGTGAAAATTTCTAAATTTTAATTAAAAACAACTTTTTTAATCAAAATAATTAATAGTGATAAATTATGAATTTGAGTGGTTTTAAAGTATATTTAGAATATATTTTTACCATTCAATTTAATGTTTATCATTGGACATAATTTTACAATTAAACCGAACATAAACAAGTGTCAATCTTTTGATAGTTATTATCTCTTAAAAACACGCTTTTTGTTTTAACAGCGGGAATTAATTTTAAATTAATTTCTGCCACTTCTGTGTTTTGAATTTAGGAAAATGGATTCCATATTTGGAATCAGGATGTTCAAATTGTGTAAATAGGTAACTTTTATTTTTAGACATTTTGAATAGTTACTGTGGTAAATATTTTATTTACCATGGTTAAAGGGTGAATCCGGTAAATAAGGGTTAAAAAAATAATATTATAATAATACAAAATTATCCTAAAACGTGTCCTAACCTTATTGGTGGACACATACCCGACCATGGGCATCCTTGGGTCAATTTGGGGACCCCTTGGAGCCACTTGTATTTGGTAGGGACACTTTATATTAATAAAGTTAAAATAAAAATAAAAATGGCATAAACTTACATCTTTTAGAAGAACAATTTTTACATAGGGTTATACATGTTGGATTTTCGATTATAAATATTCATTAGAAAGCTAAAACGATTTCCTACATAATGATATTTTACTTATAATTTTTAGACATTAAATAATTTATTTTATTTATGACACAATGATGATGCAGTAATTACTATAATAGTGAAAAATTAAAATAAGTGATATTATAAATACCCAAATAAATATAATATGAAACTTTTAATGAATTAAACTAATTTTATATGATAATATGATAAATTAGGATTGATTTAATTGACTTTTTTCGAAGTAATCAATCTGTTAGGAGTTTCAAAAAAATCAACTATTGAATAGTGTCAAAATTGACATAAAAGAGTTCTTAAAACAAATATTATATTATTAATTGATATTAAATTCCTAAAAATCTAAGGATCGGCCAAGAGACTTATATTATTATAGGTTCCTCATTAATGGACCACTTGGGGGTCGCTTGGATGTATATAGTAAGTTTATTAACCATATTATATAAAAATACAAAGAGACATTGTAAAAGTGAAACTAATTAACTTAGAGTTAATACTTAAAGATAAGGTTAATATAAGTACCCAAACCTGTCTAAATTCTATTGGATGAGTTGTTTGCGACCTATCCCCACCTCATCCTTTGAATAGTCAACTTTGGAGCCTTTAGAAACCGAATATGAATTTATTATAAATTAATATTTCTAGCTTTTCCAAAGGTGCCCCTCACCCCTCTTATAAAAGGGCACTCCTCCTTCTCATTTCTTCACACCTTCAAAGCCTTTTGGTTCGGCCAAACTCTGCCCAAATACTCTCCCAACATCCCTCAATACAACCTAGAGGCCTTAGTTTGATCAGAAAGCCAACCTAAGGAGCCCTTTTGATCAAATCAAAAGGAAGAACCCGAAGAAGAGGTAATGATTTCACCACCCTTTTCTAAGTTCATTTCTTCTTCCACTTCTTCTTCCTTTGTTCTTACCATTCTGAAATAATAACTCCAGTATCTCACATATACTGTGATGTTATTATAAATATGGTACAATCATATTCAGTATTCTATCCACCCTTTGAATAACATGTCACCATACGTGCGTACGTACGGCTTACCGTCTCCACGTCGTGGTGTAATTGTTATTCAATATAATATTATTTGGATGGGTATAATAATGATGTGTAACTCATGTAAATAATAAATATAACATGTTAATGATTCTGTATATATGATATACCATCCATTTATATATTATTTTAATATCAAAAGAATGATATTGTCGCTCGTGCGTACGTACGGACTACCGTCTCCACGAACGCGATGAGATTCATTCTCCATCGTAACCATTAAAGCGTAATTATCATTTTATGATTTAAAAATGATGTTTAAGGACTTGATATCATTCTGGATATGAATAATATACAACCTATCCTTTACAAACATGTCTTACGTAACAAAACATATGAAAGAAAACAAGTAAGTTAACACCCGAAACAACGATAATACTAAGATATTATTATCAAATCAATATTAAAAGATCATATATGATATCATATTAATGTATATGATTCTTGTATAATTTAATAACAATTATTTCACCATTATACAGGAGGTTAACCTACCACAACCAAGGAAAAGTACAAGGTAAGGGTTATTTCACAATCTCTTCATTATCCGAGGTTGTATTATACGTAATAATCTACTGGGATCTCTTTATCATCCACATCCATGTTTCTTAGAAATGTATTTCAAAACATTTTTACTATTTACAAGAATATGGGTTAAAGTCATTTATACCCTTGTTTGACTTTTTATAAGAGGTTTATAAAGGAATCTTTCCGTCGTTTTCAAAACAAGGTCCTTTTTAACCTTTTCGACAGAATTGAGGTAAGAATGTTTTTTTTAACTTATACGGCGGGTGCGGTTATTTTCCGCCGTTATAAAATCGTCGAAGCTTCCCATACAAGCTTATAAGAATATTTTCAAAGAAAATGTTTTATTTTATATGGATCTTAAATGATTTCAAAATAAAAGGAGATATTTCTTTTAAAAGAATTTTGATTTCATCTATGTCAACATCCTTTGATGGATTTTAAGATTATTTGAAGTTGATTTATTAAGATACAAAGCTTCTATATTGTATTGAAGGTTTTGTGATATGTTTGACTGTGGATGTGCTATTTTTATACCATTCATAGTTTATTGTGAAAGTATTGACATTTCGTATGCTAGTTTTAATACGAATGTTTATGTTATGTTTAAACCTTTTCATATGGGAATGCATTGGACTTAATAAGTGACGGGTGGAGCCCGCTATAGCTCCTCGATGCATCGGTAGGTCTCATGAGACAAACTAGTGTCTTGGCACAAGGCCTTGACAAAATCTTATTTGTAGTCTTGGCACGAGGCCTTGGCTATGTGGTTATGATAGTCTGGCATTATGCATTCCAACATTATGAAAGTGGTTATTGATTTTTGCATGTGATTATTCGATTAGTAGAATATCCATGTGAATAAGTAAATGGCATTATTTCATTTTACTTTTTCCATACCATGTTGAAGTTCAATTTTAAAAGGCTTTTGTTTTAGTAATGCATTGCCTTAAATGTTTATTCTTATTTATGAAAGTTTCCGCTATATTGTTATCCTTACTGGGCATTTGAGCTCACCCCTTTTCTATGTTTTATTTTTCCCCAGGATGTGAAGAAGTAAATTATGAATGACCTGCAGGGATATTATGAGGGGATAGTAGTGTGGATTATGGAGGCATTATGTTGTTGTAGTAGTTTTTCATTTTATGATGTAATGTAAAACTTATGAATATATCTAGTGTTTCCAAGGCTACTAAACCAATCGGTCTTTCGAGATTTGATCTTTCTTGTGATCATGCCAATGTTATGTAATAATGCACCGACTCTGGGTAGCTGGGGTCGGGGCGTTACAGTTGGTATCAGAGGAAGTTTAGTACAAACCTTGGAAGATAGATTTAGATAAACTCTGATTAGAGCACGTAGACCTAAGATGAACTTTGAGGATTAGTATAGAAGAACTTCCTAGAATTTTGGTATTGTAGAGATTTTGTGAGTTTTCCGAGCAATAAATCCCTGTCTGGATACGAGCAGGTAGAGGCGGCTCTGGCACAGATGTACCTAGGGGTAAAACCCGAAAACACCGCTTTGAGCTAGACTCGAACGGGAACTGGTGCACGACAACGGGCCTTGCTGCACTCTTGGTTACGACACTCCCGGGGGATATGCTAAGGATAACTCTCATTTTCTTTACAAATCATTATGAAGGGTTTATGAGTATATACTTCCTCAAAGAAAACATTTTTATGATTGTGGATTATATCCATAAATAGTTCAATTTATGTTAAGTGTTTTATAAGTATGGGATTTTGTATTTTGATTCATAAACTGATCTAGTTTATGTCATTGTTTAGAAATGGCGCCTAGTGGAAGAAATGGAAACTGTATCAATGCACGCACTCCATGTAGGGATTTCCCTCCTGCTCAAGATAATTATAGTGGGGCTGGTGATGCAACTGGTGCTGATCAGCTAATCACCATACTGGGACAACTTACTCAGGTTATGAATAATAACCTTACCCGTATGGAGCACCCTGATCCGCAGCGTGGAGGATCAATGTTAGATCAATTCATGAGACAACAACCACCAACGTTCAATGGGAGTACAAATCCCTTAGTAGCTGAGCAATGGATATTTTCCCTAGAGAAAATATTTCAGGCTTTGGGGAGTAGTGAAAGGGAAAAAGTTACCATGGCAGTTTACCGCCTCACTGGAGATGCTGATCAATGGTGGTCATTGATTCAAAACATGAAGGAAGATGATGAAGTATCAAACATGGAATGGAGGGAGTTCAAAGATCTGTTTTTAGAAAAATACTTTCCTCGCGACCATCGAGCAGATATGGAAAGACAATTTCTGAGTCTGAGACAAAAGGAGGATGAGAATGTCACAAAGTATGAGGCTAACTTTACAAGGTTAGCGAGGTACGTTGGTGATTATATTCGCAACCCAAGAAGTAAGATTGATCGTTTCTTTGATGGGTTAAAACCATTTCTCCTTCGAGCATTAGTCTCACAATCCTTTTCATCGTACGAAGACATTGTCTCATGTGCTATCAAGACCGAAAAGGAATTCTCTAAGTCTTATGACTTTAAAGCAAAGCAAGAGAAGAAGAGACCTGTTGATCAATCTGGGAATGGAAATAAGGGGAAGAAGGGAAAGGTTGAATATCCATCTTGTGGTAAGTGCGGGAAGAAACACCCCGGTGCTTGCCTGAAGGGAATGGGAGTCTGTTACAAGTGTGGTGAAAAAGGCCACCAAGCTCATGATTGCAAGGGGAAGAAGGAAGCTACCAACGTTCAGTGCTACAATTGCAGGGAGATGGGGCATTATGCAAATGCATGTCCTAAGCGTCAGGAGAACTTACCTCAGAAAAGGCCAAGGGATCAAGGCCAGGCTTATGCTATCACTACTGCTGAGGTAGAAGCTCCGAAAGACGTGGTGGCAGGTAATTTAATGGTTTCCTCAAGTTTAGCAAATGCATTATTTGATTCTGGATCATCGCATTGTTTCATATCTTCCCAGTTTTCTAAGAAAATTAGATATTTCCAATTTGATTTAATAAGGGAGTTGTCAGTTAAAACTCCTAAGGGAAGTATCGTTGCAACAAAGTTTTGTGAATCAGTCCCCATTAGAGCACATAAATTTTCTTTATCTGCTGATTTCATCGTCATACCTATGATTGAGTTTGATATAATCCTCGGTATGTACTGGCTTTCGGACTATGATGCGAAGATTTATTGTAAGAAGAAAGAGGTTACGATTCTTGATGATAATGATAAAGAACACCTTATTTTTAGAGCAGAATCGTCACCACCTAATTCTTATTTAGATCCACCCCCTGTAGCTCAACTTAATTCAATTATCGGGGAGGAAGAGACTGAAATAACTGTCGGTGAGGAAAGGAATGTTCAAATAGAAGATGTACCTATTGTGAAAGAATTTGTAGATGTATTTCCGGAAGATTTACCTGGACATCCTCCAGAACGAGAAGTTGAGTTTTCTATTGATTTGATTCCTGGATCAAGGCCTATATCGAAGACCCCTTATAGAATGGCCACTGTAGAGCTAGTCGAACTAAAGAAACAACTAGAGGAATTGATTAATAAGGGATTTATTCGCCCTAGTGTTTCTCCATGGGGAGCCCCTGTTCTTTTTGTTAAAAAGAAAGATGGATCTATGAGGTTATGTATCGACTACAGGGAGATCAATGCTATAACGATAAAGAACAAGTATCCCCTACCTCGTATTGATGATTTATTTGACCAACTGCATGGAGCTCAGTACTTTTCAAAGATTGACCTTCGATCTGGATACCATCAGTTGTGTGTGAAGAAGGAAGACATTCCGAAGACAGCATTTCGAACCAGGTACGGGCATTACGAGTTTACTGTAATGCCGTTTGGATTGACTAATGCACCCTCTGTATTCATGGATCTGATGAATAGAGTTTTCAAGGAGTATCTCGATGAATTTGTGGTGGTATTTATTGATGATATCTTGGTATACTCCAAAACCAACAAAGATCATGAAAATCACTTGCGCATTATCTTGAAGACTCTGAGGAGGCATGAATTATATGGAAAGTTTAGCAAGTGTGAATTCTGGCTTCAGGAGATTTCTTTTCTTTGCCATATTGTCTCTAAAGATGGAATCTCTGTTGATCCTTCTATGACCAAGGCAATCCAAGAATGGCCAGCACCTACGAATATAACTGAGGTACGTAGTTTTATTGGTTTGGCAGGTTATTATCGACGTTTCGTCCAGAATTTTGCCCGATTGGCTAACCCATTAACGAAGCTCACACGTAAAGGGGTTAAATTTGTTTGGACAAAAGAGTGTGAAGAATGTTTCGAAGAACTGAAGAGAAGATTAGTCAATGCTCCTATATTGACTCTACCATCGGGGAATGATGGGTTCGTTATTTATAGTGATGCATCGAAGAAAGGACTTGGCTGTGTCCTTATGCAGAATGATAGAGTTATTGCCTATGCATCACGACAGTTGAAAATTCATGAACAAAACTATCCTACTCATGATCTTGAGTTAGCAGCTGTGATCTTTGCTTTGAAGATATGGAGGCACTACCTCTATGGTGAAAAATGTGAGATTTATACTGATCACAAGAGTTTGAAGTATATTTTCTCACAAAAAGAACTCAACATGAGGCAAAGGAGATGGCTTGAATTACTCAAGGATTATGATTGTACGATACACTACCACCCGGGGAAGGCAAACAAGGTGGCAGATGCTTTGAGCAGAAAAGACCATGGAGTTCTGAACATGATGAGAATTGAAAGGGATCCAATTTTCATGGATCTAGTGAAGATGGACATGGGAATAACCAGGGAAGGTGAAACATCAATGCTTTTTCAAATGGTTGCCAAACCATCTTTACTAGAAAGGATTAAGAGTTCTCAGACCGATGATGAAGAATTTCAGAAGAAGATTAAAGCTGTGAATGATGGGAGATTGAGAGACTTTGTGTATGAAGATGGAATTTTGAAATTCGGGAAGAGACTTTGTGTTCCCAATATACCTGATCTAAAAAGGGAATTGCTGGATGATTCTCATAGTTCCAATTTCTCTATACACCCTGGGAGCACCAAAATGTATAGAGATTTGAAAGAACATTTTTGGTGGGACAACATGAAGAGGGAGATTGCTGATTTTGTGTCAAGATGTATGGTTTGTCAACAAGTGAAAGCTGGAAGGCAACAGCCTGGAGGAGTCATGCAACCTCTTCCCATACCGGAGTGGAAATGGGACAATATTACGATGGACTTTGTCATGGGGCTACCAAAGACTCCTAGAAGGAACGATGCAATATGGGTTATTGTTGATCGTCTTACCAAGTCAGCACATTTTCTTGCTATAAGAGAAGATCTACCCCTGGAACGTCTAGCAAGACTATATATTAATGAAGTTGTGAGACTTCATGGAGTACCCCTATCGATTGTTTCTGATCGTGATCCCCGTTTTACTTCAAGATTTTGGAAAAGTCTTCAGAAATCCCTAGATACTGAACTTCATTTGAGCACTGCTTACCACCCTCAGACAGACGGACAATCAGAACGGACTATTCAGACCTTAGAAGACATGTTGAGATCTTGCTCACTTGACTTTCAGGGTATGTGGGATCAATATTTACCACTGGTAGAATTTTCCTATAACAATAGCTTCCATTCGAGTATACAGATGGCACCATATGAAGCGTTATACGAAAAGAGATGTCGTACACCAACCTGTTGGGATGACGTTGGTGAAAGAAAACTTGTAGGCCCAGAGATGGTGGAGGAAACTGTGGAAAAGGTGAAAGTAATCCAAAATCACATTAAAGCAGCTCAAAGTAGGCAGAAGAGCTATGCCGATAATCGAAGGAAGGATTTGGAATTTCAAGTCGGTGATCATGTTTTCCTGAAGGTATCTCCATGGAAGGGAGTCATACGTTTTGGTAAGAAAGGTAAATTGAGTCCCAGGTACATCGGACCTTTCGAAATTCTAGAACGAATTGGGGCTGTGGCTTACCGATTGGCAATGCCGCCAAGTCTCTCCAAAGTTCACGATGTGTTCCACGTATCTCTGTTGAGGAAATACATGCCTGACCCAACGCATGTACTCACCTATGAGGAATTAGAACTGGAACCCGATCTTTCCTATTGCGAAGATCCCATCAAGATTCTTGATACGAGAGAACAAGTGCTGAGAAACCGGACGACGCGTCTGGTAAAAGTTTTGTGGAGGAATCATAAGATGGAAGAGGCAACGTGGGAACCCGAGGAACTTATGATGAAGAACCACCCGAGTCTTTTTATGCAGTAATACCCTAGAAATTGCGAGGACGCAATTATTTGAAGGAGGGGAGAATGTAACACCCCAAGCTTCTACGGTACGTTTCCCTTTGAATAATGCGATAGCGTGTGTTGTACGCAACCTCGAGTTCTAACACACACCACAACTAATTAAACTAGCCGTTGTGAATAGTAATACCTAATTTTTGAAATCATATATATTCTATATTTCAAAATGGACTTCATTTTTGGATTCGGAATATCAAAATTAGCCTAGGGTGAAATTTTGGTACATTTCGGATAACTTTCATATTTTGATGAATAGTGAAAATTTCTAAATTTTAATTAAAAACAACTTTTTTAATCAAAATAATTAATAGTGATAAATTATGAATTTGAGTGGTTTTAAAGTATATTTAGAATATATTTTTACCATTCAATTTAATGTTTATCATTGGACATAATTTTACAATTAAACCGAACATAAACAAGTGTCAATCTTTTGATAGTTATTATCTCTTAAAAACACGCTTTTTGTTTTAACAGCGGGAATTAATTTTAAATTAATTTCTGCCACTTCTGTGTTTTGAATTTAGGAAAATGGATTCCATATTTGGAATCAGGATGTTCAAATTGTGTAAATAGGTAACTTTTATTTTTAGACATTTTGAATAGTTACTGTGGTAAATATTTTATTTACCATGGTTAAAGGGTGAATCCGGTAAATAAGGGTTAAAAAAATAATATTATAATAATATAAAATTACCCTAAAACGTGTCCTAACCTTATTGGTGGACACATACCTGACCATGGGCATCCTTGGGTCAATTTGGGGACCCCTTGGAGCCACTTGTATGTGGTAGGAACACTTTATATTAATAAAGTTAAAATAAAAATAAAAATGGCATAAGCTTACATCTTTTAGAAGAACAATTTTTACATAGGGTTATACATGTTGGATTTTCGATTATAAATATTCATTAGAAAGCTAAAATTATTTCCTACATAATGATATTTTACTTATAATTTTTAGACATTAAATAATTTATTTTATTTATGACACAATGATGATGCAGTAATTACTATAATAGTGAAAAATTAAAATAAGTGATATTATAAATACCCAAATAAATATAATATGAACCTTTTAATGAATTAAACTAATTTTCTATGATAATATGATATATTAGGATTGATTTAATTGACTTTGTTAGAAGTAATCAATCTGTTAGGAGTTTCAAAAAAATCAACTATTGAATAGTGTCAAAATTGACATAAAAGAGTTCTTAAAACAAATATTATATTATTAATTGATATTAAATTCCTAAAAATCTAAGGATCGGCAAAGATACTTATATTATTATAGGTTCCTCATTAATGGACCACTTGGGGGTCGCTTGGATGTATATAGTAAGTTTATTAACCATATTATATAAAAATACAAAGAGACATTGTAAAAGTGAAACTAATTAACTTAGAGTTAATACTTAAAGATAAGGTTAATATAAGTACCCAAACCTGTCTAAATTCTATTGGATGAGTTGTTTTCGACCTATCCCCACCTCATCCTTTGAATAGTCAACTTTGGAGCCTTTAGAAACCGAATATGAATTTATTATAAATTAATATTTCTAGCTTTTCCAAAGGTGCCCCTCACCCCTCTTATAAAAGGGCACTCCTCCTTCTCATTTCTTCACACCTTCAAAGCCTTTTGGTTCGGCCAAACTCTGCCCAAATACTCTCCCAACATCCCTCAATACAACCTAGAGGCCTTAGTTTGATCAGAAAGCCAACCTAAGGAGCCCTTTTGATCAAATCAAAAGGAAGAACCCGAAGAAGAGGTAATGATTTCACCACCCTTTTATAAGTTCATTTCTTCTTCCACTTCTTCTTCCTTTGTTCTTACCATTCTGAAATAATAACTCCAGTATCTCACATATACTGTGATGTTATTATAAATATGGTACAATCATATTCAGTATTCTATCCACCCTTTGAATAACATGTCACCATACGTGCGTACGTACGGCTTACCGTCTCCACGTCGTGGTGTAATTGTTATTCAATATAATATTATTTGGATGGGTATAATAATGATGTGTAACTCATGTAAATAATAAATATAACATGTTAATGATTCTGTATATATGATATACCATCCATTTATATATTATTTTAATATCAAAAGAATGATATTGTCGCTCGTGCGTACGTACGGACTACCGTCTCCACGAACGCGATGAGATTCATTCTCCATCGTAACCATTAAAGCGTAATTATCCTTTTATGATTTAAAAATGATGTTTAAGGACTTCATATCATTCTGGATATGAATAATATACAACCTATCCTTTACAAACATGTCTTACATAACAAAACATATGAAAGAAAACAAGTAAGTTAACACCCGAAACAACGATAATACTAAGATATTATTATCAAATCAATATTAAAAGATCATATATGATATCATATTAATGTATATGATTCTTGTATAATTTAATAACAATTATTTCACCATTATACAGGAGGTTAACCTACCACAACCATGGAAAAGTACAAGGTAAGGGTTATTTCACAATCTCTTCATTATCCGAGGTTGTATTATACGTAATAATCTACTGGGATCTCTTTATCATCCACATCCATGTTTCTTCGAAATGTATTTCAAAACATTTTTACTATTTACAAGAATATGGGTTAAAGTCATTTATACCCTTGTTTGACTTTTTATAAGAGGTTTATAAAGGAATCTTTCCGTCGTTTTCAAAACAAGGTCCTTTTTAACCTTTTCGACAGAATTGAGGTAAGAATGTTTTTTTTAACTTATACGGCGGGTGCGGTTATTTTCCGCCGTTATAAAATCGTCGAAGCTTCCCATACAAGCTTATAAGAATATTTTCAAAGAAAATGTTTTATTTTATATGGATCTTAAATGATTTCAAAATAAAAGGAGATATTTCTTTTAAAAGAATTTTGATTTCATCTATGTCAACATCCTTTGATGGATTTTAAGATTATTTGAAGTTGATTTATTAAGATACAAAACTTCTATATTGTATTGAAGGTTTTGTGATATGTTTGACTGTGGATGTGCTATTTTTATACCATTCATAGTTTATTGTGAAAGTATTGACATTTCGTATGCTAGTTTTAATACGAATGTTTATGTTATGTTTAAACCTTTTCATATGGGAATGCATTGGACTTAATAAGTGACGGGTGGAGCCCGCTATAGCTCCTCGATGCATCGGTAGGTCTCATGAGACAAACTAGTGTCTTGGCACAAGGCCTTGACAAAATCTTATTTGTAGTCTTGGCACGAGGCCTTGGCTATGTGGTTATGATAGTCTGGCATTATGCATTCCAACATTATGAAAGTGGTTATTGATTTTTGCATGTGATTATTCGATTAGTAGAATATCCATGTGAATAAGTAAATGGCATTATTTCATTTTACTTTTGCCATACCATGTTGAAGTTCAATTTTAAAAGGCTTTTGTTTTAGTAATGCATTGCCTTAAATGTTTATTCTTATTTATGAAAGTTTCCGCTATATTGTTATCCTTACTGGGCATTTGAGCTCACCCCTTTTCTATGTTTTATTTTTCCCCAGGATGTGAAGAAGTAAATTATGAATGACCTGCAGGGATATTATGAGGGGATAGTAGTGTGGATTATGGAGACATTATGTTGTTGTAGTAGTTTTTCATTTTATGATGTAATGTAAAACTTATGAATATATCTAGTGTTTCCAAGGCTACTAAACCAATCGGTCTTTCGAGATTTGATCTTTCTTGTGATCATGCCAATGTTATGTAATAATGCACCGACTCTGGGTAGCTGGGGTCGGGGCGTTACATAAAAACCATTCTATCTATTCCTAGAAGACATGGTTCATGATTCCCAAGAATACAACTTGGTTGTTTGTAAGGCTAAATGAGATGACTTAGAACTCAGTGTTCCCATATCTTCACCTGATGGAAGTCTTCAAGATGCCTCCCTCCTTCATCCTCAACAGGTGATATTTGACCACATGTCGATCTTGGAGAACCACCATGCCCCATCAACTGGTTGAAAAGGTATTCTATCATCAAGATAGGTTTATCGTTCTTGACTATTACCTGATTTAGTCTCCAGTATTCAATTAACAGCCTGAGACCACTATCATCCTTCTTTATGACCAAGACCGGATCACCCCGTGGTTGACGCACATGGATGGACCAAACCCTTCTTCATCTGATGATAAATATGAATCCGTAACACCCACAATTCAGAAGGATACATCTGATAGGGAGACATAAAAATTGTACGGGCATCGGGTTTTATTTCTATCCCGAACTCAACATCATGTCGGGAAGGGGGGTAGAGTCACCACCTTTACAGGTATGATTTCCATGAGCTCCCCAACAATCCCTAGGTCTTCCACCAACCCTATATATTCCAAATCCGCTAATATTGTATCTAACATGGAATGGAGTGTCTCCACTCGTCGGTTGCCCTCCAAAAAACACCCCTCACCATCAAAAGCTACATGTTGGCCGCCCATATCTGAAAACTAGATCCTCCTTCAGAAGAAGTCAATAACAGCTCATACATATAACAACCAATTGATGACTAAAATGACATCATACGGCTACATCTACATGAAAAGAAAGTATCCACTGGACTGATGTGGTCCCAACATTATTCTACTTCTCTAAATAACATGAGACAAGCAGGTCGAACCTCTAACTAGAATACTCAATACCAAAGGTATGTTAAGTATAAAGACCCAACCTTAAACATTACATAATATTGAATTAAATGAATAATTAACCTTGAGGGTCTTTTCAGGTTTAGAGTTTTAGATATTTAGGCCATAACTATTACATTTCAACATGAATATTACAGGTAGACACTACTACTCAGTACCCATTTTTTCAATAATATAAAAACTCTTAAAAATAAACATGTCTAGTTCCATGTTTTATATAGAATGGATTTTCCATGATCCCATCCTTGACCCTATTCATCTTTAAGTCTTTTGGAAAACATTTCAAAACATGGAATGAGCCTAAAAGGCTCAGTAAGGGTTATAAAATAGTGAATGGATTTTTTTTTCATAAATACATACAAAACATGAACTCTTTTACATACCTCATTAAATCATAAGATTTACAAAAGACACATTGAAATCATAAATCATAAAGGTAACTTGCGGCATCCATACCATACTTAAATTTTAGCTATCACAGCTACATAGGGAGTTACTTTGGAATACCATTCATAGTATATTCCCTAAATCTCTTAGGATAAACATTAATGTTTACCTACATCACGTTACCCAATCCATTGGAGAACTATCTCGGGCTCACCCGCCCTAGGTTTATCACGGAACCACCCGTATACGTAAACAATTCCCAATAACCTTAACATAATCATAACATATAACACATTTATAAAGGATAGATAACATTTCTACATTCCAATATATCAAATAATGATATTAAATTAAACAATGTTTAATCAAATCATTTTCAAAACCACTTAAAAAGAAATTTTTGAATCAAAGTGTCACACACCACTTTGAAGCTTTTATATGAATTATCATTTGAAAACATTAACGTACATATAAATAAATCCTAAAACCCATTTTGAAAACATGGACATTAATTAGAAATATTTACATGAATAAATCTTTAAAACATTTAAAATGATGTTTTAGTTAAAGTGTTTTTAACAAAAAGAGGGATGCCTCGATACAATTAATTGAAGAATGAATTTTAATCAGAATAATATAATATCATGAGAATAAAGGGATTCATGATATAATATTTCAAAGGACAGTATATACACCATATAAGTGTGAATTGGTTCATAACAACAATGAAGTCTCAATGGAAATGTAAATTGAGATAAAATCCCTTATAAAGATGGAATCCATAAATTAAGGATAAATCAATCTCATAATTGTGTGTGACAAATATAAATACACCACATGTAAGTGGATATTAAGTGTAAAACAATCCGAGGTCATTCACACATATTCATAGGATGACATAAATAAAAAAGATAATATCAACCCAAAGAATGGAAATTGGGTTAAGGAGTTCCCTTACCGATTTGGTAACCTATAAAACATATTCCACATGAAATAAGATCATAAAATGAAGATGTAAATACTAATAAATGAGAGTATATTACACAGAGTACAATCATGTTCAGTACGTAGACCACACAACGAAAATAGTGGCAAGTATAGCATAAATCTCACGAGAATAAAAAGTGAGATGAAACCCTTTACCATGTTGTAATCAACTGAGTCATATGAAAAAAAGTTAATAACCACCAAATAAATCACAGAATAACATTAATATAATGAAAATAATGATAATATATATATAATTTCAGTACACAATACACCACATGTAATGAATAAGTGGAGAACAATGTAAATATCATGGAATTGAAAGTGAGATAAGAAAATCCCTTACAAAAATTCGGAATCCTAACGGCGCCACATAATAATTCTTAAAATGAATTGATGAGAGTAAGAGGGGGGTCTCTCATAATATGAAAATACAAATTAAAGTATGGTGAATATAAATTAACATCCTCCAACATAAGAATATGGAGCATAAATTAAATGTCATAAAAGAGAGTACTTGAAAAGAAAGAGAGAGGTCGGATCCCTTACCTCATGTCTGACTTGACTCGATCGTTCTTTAATCTCCTGAATAATAAACTAAAGATAATTTATACTTACTTAAGAACATTTTTCAAGTTTATTATTAATTTTATATAACTTAATACCATGTTATAAACATTATGTAATCATTAAGTTAATAATGTTCGTTTTGTCGATATTTGGTACTTGAGTCAAAAATGGACTTCTTATAGTTACATGTTGTTCATGTGGTCAAAGGTTCATTATATACAAAATTATATTCATGATTTATATATCATATATATCATATATATCCAGTATATACATGTATTTATAATAGTACATAACATTTAGAGGTATGAAATGAAATGCACTGTACATGGAGACGGTAAGTCGTACGTATGAATGAACACTACTTTCATTTCTATTTTTTATTTTAATGGAAATAAATAAAATGATAAATATGTATATTATAATTCCTGTATAATATCATATATAATATCATTAACTCCTTCCTTCATACATCTCACATAAGGCAGTAACGAATCACATCACTTTGAGGGGACGGTAGTCTGCACTTCCTCAAATGAGATTATCATATTTATGCACAATGGAAACAATAAAGGCATGAAATAAAAATGGAAGTACAGAAGCATAAGGAAATAATAAACATAATATATATCATATATAAATATAGTTCCATTATAATGGTCACCATGAGAGGTGGTAAGATGTAATTGAACAATCATCGTTTCATGAGGTGTTAGTTTGTCATCCACAGAAACATTATGTTCTTCATCCATTAGATGGAGGTGTGTGTATGTGTAGTTCGAATACTTATTATAACAACATCCTAAAATATTTAGGATACTGGTGTTGTTACAAATGAAATAAATAAAAAGAGTTTATGTGTTGGAGAAGTAAAATAAATGAAAACAAGTTAAGAGAAATTGTTACCTTTAATTTGGGTAACTCCCATTGGTTTGAACCAAAGGACTTCTTGAAGTGCCTTCTGCCTAAGGTAAAGATTTTAGGAGTAGGGGAGGGATGTAGGGATCCCAATTTGGCAGAGTTTGGACGAGCCAAATTGCTTTAGTGGTGTGAGAAATTTCATAGATGTGGTCTCCTTTTAAAAGGAAGAGGAGGGGCTCTTTATGAATTAGTGAAAATAATATTTTATAATATAATTATATTTGGTTACAAATGGTCAAAAAATCATTATGTTCGATGATAAGATGACTCATAACCTAAATAAAATCATCCAATCAGAATTTTCCATGTTTTGGATAATATTTTAATCATTATAATCTTATTTATTTTAGTCATTTATTAATGTGGTAAATACTACATCATTATTTTGTCATACATAATTTAAATTATTAGAGGTCTAAAAATTATAAGAAAAATACTATCATGTAGGAAACCTTTTATATTTCTAATAAAAAATTATAGTCGAAAATAGGACTTATATATCACCATATAAAAATTAATTACTAAATGATTTTTGTTAATGTCAATTTTGCCTTCACATTAAATCGATTAATCTAAATTGTCAGTTTCACTCCCATGTGGATCAATAGGGTCCCAAATTCGACCCAAAGATTCCCATGGTCGTTAATGACTGAAAAAATTAGGTTTGTACATGTGTTAGTGAAATATTTAATTATTATAATATTTTTTTACCTTGAATTACTCTATTTACTTTAACCGCGGTAAATAAAAGTCAAAAGTTACTATTCACCAAAAATTACTTTCATCTTAATGAACCACATTTTACTTCATGATAACAACCATGTATGTTGTATTTTTGAAATTAAATTCACATAAGTGGTAAAATTCTATTTAAATTAAATAGTCAGTTTTTTTAACTACCACTAAGCGGTGTCACTATTCATCAAAAATTGATGTTTTTTAGAAAAATACCAAAAATTCAGACTAAGCTATATTAGATATTCCGAATTCAAAAATGATGTCTATTTTTCAAATTTCAAAAAATATAAATTAAATTAATTAATTTAATAATTAATTCCCACTGTTAAAACAAATAGCGTGTTTTCATGAAACAGTAACTATCAAAAGATTAACACTTGTTTATGTCCAATTTCAAAGTGAAATTAATTAAAATGACCAAAATTGGATTAAATGGTAAAAATATATTTTAATTTCACTTTAAAACCAATTAAAAAGATAATCTATCCATATAAATAAATTAGATTAAAAAGCACTTTTTAATTAAAATACAATATTTTTCAATATTCTTTAAAAAATGAATTTAATCCGAAAAATACCAAAAATTTACCCAAAGTAAAATTTGATGTCCCCATTCTAAAGAAGGATTTTATTTGGACAATTAGAATATATTAAAGTAACCGAAACTATATTTAACGAGGGTTCTCCATTAAAAGGCGATAAATCGGCCTTTTAATGTAAATTATGCTTGAAATTAGATTCATTCATATATTAAGACTATAACTTTTATTGGATAAATATAAATACATGTATAATCGTATTATAGTTATTTTTTTTCATTCTCACCAATAAAACGGCTAGGAGTTAACTGACTTTTAAAATAATAATATTATATTATTAGTATGCAATGTAAGATTCCAAAGAAACTCGTTGTTGCGCATCGGGTGCGTTATCGAACATAGCAACCCTTTTAAGCTAAAATTAATATTTAATTCACCAATATTAATAAATATAAAAATCTCTTATTCTTCATTTACCTGGGATGTTACATCCTTCCCCCTTTTGGGAATTGTGTCCTCGCAATTTCAAAACTGGGCTTGGAAACTTCATTAAAAGTCCCACATCGGAAAGAGAGTGAATAAAACTATCACTTTAAAATAAAGGAAAATAAGTACAAAGTTTACCCAAGACAAAAAATACTAGGATTCCATGAAAAAATTTATATGGAGGAGAAAACAAATCATCATGTTCAGATGGAGAGTGATAGAAAACATGTTTAGGAGAACGTTAACCACTAGAAAATCACAAACTTGTGATGGGTTAAACAGTCTTCTAACTAAAAAGAATTAGTAAAACTAACCAGGGACTTCAAGTAGGCTAGTGGTAGGTGATGCACCCTTGTCGCCCTTCAGTTGTGTGTTCGATTCCTACAACCTTGCCGGATGCGACGGGTTGTCAGCCATCCTACTGGTTTTCATTTTTATAAAACTCAAAAATAACCTTAAAATGTTTTAACCTCAATGTTTTCCTTATACCTCTCATTTTCATCCAAATTCATTACGATCTCAACATCTTAATTCTTGAAGTCTTATTTCACCACCATAAGATAAAATAAAATGATTCCCAAAAGGAATAACAGCATACCTTGATCATGGCATCCACTCGGTTTCATCGTCATCTTGTTCACATAGGTAGAAGTACCATGCATTACCACAATGATTTATAGATCCTTAAAAATCATTTTATTACTCTATCCAAATACACCTTGTACAACATGGGTCATATGGGTGTTCATAGAAAAACTGTTTTAGAAAATAATCAAATATGACATAAAATTCCAAAACATCTGATGAAAGATGATTTCTATAAAATAGTCAAACAAAATTTGAGTTGAAACTTTCTATTATTGGTCCTTTTAAAATACCATAAGTATGTGCTAAGAGAATATATTTGAAAAGAAAATATAAATATGTTGTGCAAGGGTCTCCTTCCTCAGCACCACTTTTAAAATCATAATATGCTTCAAATTCTTGTGATAAGGTAAAATATTTCAAAATACCTTGATAATATTTACCTTTCTTGAAAATATGAAATCATTATGAAAATAGTATTTTCCTAAATACAACCCAAGATCCACGATGATAATGAGGTATATTGGAGGTGTTTGATATCTCAAACAACTGCTTGCAAGTGAGTTGTATGCTAGAAAAAGATTCACAATCATCTAAACATGATTTTGCAATAATTATTGAAAGCATGTCATCAGGAAGAGATAGGAATGTAGTTTTAGATCCTTCTCCTTCAATTTGTAACTTACTTTACATGACATAAAAAAAGTTATAAAACAAGGATTTAACTGAAATAATAGATTTAGGGACTAACCATGTGTCTATCAAAAACTCCTAATCACTAAAGTTGTCTAAACTGACCTCTGATGCCAAATATAAGTACATAGCCTTAAACATTACATAATATTGAATTAAATGAATAATTAACATTGAGGATCTTTTTAGGTTTAGAGTTTTATAGATTTAGGCCATAACAATTACATTACAAAATGAATATTCCAAATAGACACTACTACTCAGTACCCATTTTTTCATATTATAAAAACTCTTAAAAAGAAACATGTCTAGTTCCATGTTTTAGATAGCATGGCTTTTCCTTGATCCCATCCTTGACCCTATTCATCTTTAAGTCCTATGGAAAACATTTCAAAACATTGGATGAGAATAAAAGGCTCAATAAGGGTTATAAAACTGTGAATGAAAACATTTGTTCATAAATACATACAAAACATGAACTCTTTTACTTACCTCATGAAATCATAAGATTTATGAAAGACACATAGAAATCATAAATCATAAAGGTAACTTGTGGCATCCATACCATACTTACATTGTAGCTATCACAGCTACATAGGGAGTTACTTTGGAATACCCATCACATTATATTACTTAAATCTCTTAGGAGAATCATTCATATTTACCTCCGTCACGTTACCCAATGCATTGGAGAGCTATATCGGGCTCACCCACCCTAGGTTTATCAAGGAACCACCCGTATACATAAACAATGCCCAATAACCACAACATAATCATAACATATAACACATGTATAAAGGATAGATAAAATTTCCAAATTCCAATATATCAAATCAAGATATTGAAATAAACAATGTTTAATCAAATCATTTTCCAAACCTCTAAAAATGAGATTTTTGAATCAAAGTGTCACATACCACTTTGAAACTTTTAAATGAATTATCATTTTAAAACATTAATGTCCATATAAATATATCCTAAAACCCATTTTGAAAACAAGGACATTAATTAGAAATATTTAGAAGAATAAATCATTAAAACTTTTAAAACGATATTTTAGTTAAAGAGTTTTTAACAAAAAGAGGGATGCTTCAATACAATTAATTGAAGAATAAATTTACATCAGAACATTATAATATCATGAGAATAAAGGGATTCATGATATTATATTTCAAAGGACAGTATATATACCATATAAGAGTGAATTGTTGCATAACAACAATGAAGTCTCAATGGAAATGTAAATTGAGATAAAATCCCTTATAAAGAAGGAATCCTTAAATTAAGGATAAATAAATCTCATAATTATGTGTGACAAATATATATACACCCAATGTAAGTGGATATTAAGTGTAAAACAATCTGAGGTCATTCAAAAATATTCATTGGATGACATAAATAAAAAAAGATAATATCAACCCAAAGAATAGAAATTGGGTTAAGGAGTTCCCTTACCAATTTGGTAACCTACAAAACATATGCCACATGAAAGAAGGATGATAAAATGAAGATGTAAATACTCATAAATGATATTATATTACACAAATAGTACAATCATGGGCATTAAATACACCACACAAAGAAAATAGTGGAATGTATAGCATGAATCTCACGAGAATAAAAAGTGAGACGAAACCCTTTACCACGTTGTAATCAACCGAGTCGTATGACAAAAAGTTAATAACCACCAAATAAATCACAGAATACCATGAATATAATGAGAATCAGGATAATATATAAAAAATATCAGTACACAATACACCACATGTAATGAATAAGTGGCGAACAATGGAAATCTCACGGAATTAAATGTGAGATAAGAAAATCCCTTACAAAAAATCGGCAGCCTAACGACGCCACTTAATAATTCATAAAATGAATTGATGAGAGTAAGAGGGGGGACTATCATAATATGAAAATAAAAATTACATTATGGTGAATATAAAAAAAAATCCTCCAACATAATAATATGGATCATAAATGAAATGACATAAAAGAGAGTACTTGAAAAGAAAGAGAGAGGTCAGATCCCTTACCTCGTTTCCGACTTGACTCGATCGTTCTTTAATCTCCTAAATAATAAACTAAAGTTAATTTATAATATCTTAAGAACATTTTTCAAGTTTATTATTCATTTTATATCACTTATTACCATGTTATAAACATTATTTAATCATTTAAGTTAATAATGTACATTTTGTTGATATTTGGTACTTGAGTCAAAAATGGACTTCTTATAATTACATGTTGTTCATGTGGTCAAAATTTCATTATATCTAGAATGAAATTCATAATTTATGTATCATATATATCATATATATCCAGTATATTCATGTATTTATTATTGTACATAACATTTAGAGGTAAGAAATGAAATGCACCGTTCATGGAGACGGTAATGCGTACGTACGCATGAACACTACTTTCATTCCTATTTATTATTTTATTGGAAATAAAACATAATTATATATAGTTATATTATAATTCCTGAATAATATCATATATAATATCATTAAATCCATCCTTTATACATCTCACATAAGGCATTAACGAATCACATCACTTTGAGGGGGCGGTAGTCCGCACTTCCTCGAATGAGATTATCGTTTTTACGCACTATGGAAACAATAAAGGAATGCTATAAAAATGGAAGTACAGAAGAATAAGGAAATCATAAAAATAATATATATCATATATAAATACAGTTCTATCATAATGGCCACCATGAGAGGTGGTAAGATATAATTGAACAATCATTGTTTCGTGAGGCATTAGTTTTCCATCCACAGAAACATTATGTTCATCATCCATTAGATGGAGGTGTGTGTAAGTGTAGTTCAAATACATATTATAAAAAAATCCTAGTATATTTAGGATACTGGTTTTGTTACAAATGAAAGAAATAAAAATATTTTATGGGTTGGAGAAGTAAAATAAAAGAAAACAAATTAAGAGATACTATTACCTTTAATTTGGGTAAGTCTCTTTGGTTTGAACCAAATGACTTCTTGAAGTGCCTTCTGCCTAAGGTAAAGATTTTAGGAGGAGGATAGGGATGTTGGGATCCAAAATGGGAAGATTTTGGAGGATCCAAATGGCTTGAGAGGTGTGAGGAATTTCATATAAGTGGTCTCCTTTTATAAGGGAGAGGAGGGGCTCTTTAGGAATGTGTGAAAATATTATTTTCTAATATAATGATATTCGGTTTCTAATTGTCCAAAAATAATTAATGTCGAATATAAGATGACTCATAACCGAAATAAAGTCATCCAATCATAATTGGACATTTTTACAATAATATTTTAATCATTATAATCTTATTTATTTTAATCATTTATTAATGATGTAAATACTGCATCATTATGGTGTCATAAATAATTTAATTTATTCGAGGTCTAAAAATTATAGAAAAAAATACTATCATGTAGGAAATCTCCTTATCTTTCCAATGAATATTTATAGTCGAAAATAGAACTTATATATCACCATATAAAAATTAATTACTAAACGATTTTTGTTAATGTCAATTTTGCCTTTACATTAAATTAATTAATCTAAATTGTCATTTTCACTCCCAAGTGGATCAATGGGGTCCCAAAATCGACCCAAAGATGCCCATGGTCTTTAATGACCCAAAAAATAAAGTTTGGACAAGTGGTAAGGTAATTTTGATTTATTACAATATCGTTTTACCTTGAATTACCCTATTTACCTTCAACCGCGGTAAATAAAAGTCAAAAGTTACTATTCATCAAAAATTATTTTCATCTTAATGAACCACATTTTACTTCTTGATAACACCCATTTATTACAGATTTTTTAAATTCAATTCACAGAAGTGGTAAGAATCCATTTAAATGAAAAGTTCAGTTTATTTAACTACCACTAAGTGGTGTCACTATTCATCAAAAATTGAAGTTTTTCAGAAAAATACCAAAAATTGAGCCTAAGATATATTTGATATTCCGAATTCAAAAATGATGTCTATTTTTCAAATTTCAAAAAATAGAAGTGGAATTAATTAATTTTAAAATTAATTCCCACTGTTAAAACAAATAGCATATTTTTAAGAAACAATAACTATCAAAAGATTAATACTTCTTTATGTCCAATTTCAAAGTGAAATTAATTCCAATGACCAACATTGGATTAAATGGTAAAAATATATTTTAATTTAACTTTAAAACCAATTAAAAATATAATCTATCTATATAAATAAATTAGATTAAAAATCACATGTGAATTAAAATACAATATTTTTCACTATTCATTAAAAAATTAACTTAACCAGAAAAATACCAAAAATTTACCCAAAGTAAAATTTGATGTCCTCATTCTAAATAAAAATTTTATTTGGTCAATTAAAATATATTAATGTAACCAAAATTATATTTAAAGAAGGTTCTCCATTAAAAGGCGATAAATCGGCCTTTTAATGTAAATTTTGCTTAAAATTAGATTCATTCATATATTAAGCCTCTAACTTTTATTGGATAAATATAAATACATATATAATTATATTATAGTTAGTTTTGTTCATTCCTGCCAATACTATGGCTAGGAATTAACCACCATGTAAAATAATAATATTATATTTTTAGTGTGCAACGTAAGATTCAAAGAAACCTGTTGTTGCATATCAGGTACGCTATTGAACATAGAAACCCTTTTAAGCTAAAATGAATATTTAATTCACAAATATTAATAAATATAAAAATCTCTTATTCTTCATTTACATGGGATGTTACATGAAGTCTCTCAACATATAGACCTAGAGAATGGGCCAAACAAGGTGGAAAAAAGGATTGTAATGCTCCTGAATCATTAATGGCACACCCAAGATTACTTAACAAGCTGATCGTACTTCGGACGACCATCATCCCCTCTATAAATGCTACCTCTATGGTGTGAAACTACCCACACCCAGCTCTCATTCCCTTCTACTATAGACTGCCTAACTGACCACACACGAGTCGAGGTCCCTGAGGAGAGACATATAGTCAGACTCCTTTTGCGACATCTACCCTTGAAGGAGCGGGTGCTCGTTGTCCATATTTTTGCTGTAGAAAGGGTATGGCTGGAAACCGATGGTGCAGAGGTGGACACAGAACCAACCCAGCACAACTATATTGCACTCGGTTTAGCCATTGGTTCCAATGATTCCCATGGCTTCCATAGATGAGGCATCTCAGACTTAGGACAGAAAAGGAAGAGTGAGGACTATGAGATCAAAAATAGAACTTCTAGATACTGCTCCACACTGGCCAAAACCTAGAAGGACTAAAATCTAGAGGCATGCTGCTGACAAACATCCCCTTTGACGAGCCTAACTATATCCCTTCTCAGGGCACATGTCTTTGTGTGTGTTTCCCCTCTACCACATCAGCATTCTTTGGGACCACCATGTATGTCGGTAGAGTGAAGAGAGTAACAACATACTGAAGAGAATTTCAGAGTGCCTCCTTAAAATGTCTCTCCCAAGACTCCTCATCTAGAAAGATTCCAGGAGGAAAGCGAAAGAGATCCTTGATCTTGATCCCAAAATCTCTCACTTACATACTCCCTTTCTGATGGGAGAGTAACTTATGCCTTTTCTCATCCTTCATCATGGAAGAGACGAATTTTGCCCAGAACTCTCTCTCGATGATAGTCCACGAAACCTCACCCTCTCTCTTCTCCCCAAGATAGAGAATCCACCACCAAGGTTATGCTCCCCACATTTGGCTTACAGCCTGAGGAACCTCGAACTTCATCATAACCCGAATCCAGCAGATGGCTATCACCATCTTCTGGATCCATCTCTTTTTCTACAAGTATAAGATACTCCCATCGTACTTCCTGAGGATTTGCTGCTGAAAGGCATGAAGTGACCTCTTCCACTAGTCATCCACCTTCTCTCGATTATCCCTCTATTGATCATCTAAATCATCCTCATGGGCCTCGATTCCCCACACTACACATGGTCGTCATTTGGGTTCCATTTATACAAGGTAAACAAGAAATTCCTATGACCAAGTAGTTTAAAAGAGGTTAAATTTTTCAGTTGATTTTCATTTATTTAAAAAAACACCAAAATACCCCAGACACACATGAACACAACTCATTATGATGGATGTACCTTTCCTAGGGTCTCCTCCCTACAATCATTGTAGCCTCACTAGGCCGTTCAGTAGGTGAAAAGTCCTTAGATCAGATCAATGGGGCCCGAAAATATCATATCCTAACAAGTCTCCCATGGCCAATATTAGACACTAAGATTGAATAACGTTGTTTTCATACCATCCCATTCAATAATCATTGTGCATAACATCAGACTCCACCTTTCTCTTATACATCATCTAATTACATTCTCTCATAACCATCCATCAACATGATGAGGGAGGGGACATTAGATTGCCAAACACATCATTCTTCAATTTGAAGGAGAGATAATAATCCCTGAGTCCCACCCTCTATATGTGATGGAGTGTTGATTGGAACCGAGGAAATAAAATAACATATAATTTTGATGGAATTACCCTTTTTGTTTAGTTGTATCTGGAGATAAGTTACTAAATCAAAACAAAAAACAAAAAAGTAGGAAGTAAAAGTAAATCAAAACAATCCATTCCCATATGCATGTTCCAATAATAATGTGCTACAAAATTACAAGAAAAACTCAATAGGAAAGTACAAAAAAAACAACCTCAAAAGTCCAAAAGTCTGAGCTAATAGGGTTTGGTACAGTCCTCTAATTCCACTCAGAAACCTGGATGTTGTTATATATATATAGAGTCAGTATATAGGTATACTCAGTAGGGAAAAACAAAACATCTTGTGCACAAATGGGGAGGCATTATAATGAACTATGAGAAAAAGGAGATAATTAAAGAACCCAGCAAGGAAACTATCCATCCAACCTCAACAAATCACACTCCTCATATAATTCAAGGTAGCTAAAGAATATTAATAACTCATCAATGTTTTCGGTACCCCCAAAACACTTTCCCGCTAGTTATTAATGACATCCTATGTATCAGACCTCTCCCTCGATTCTCGCAGCAGTCACACTCCCATACCACGCGCGCACACAACTGGGCTTCCACAACCACAAATCCCACCTGCAAACACCTAGGCCACAACAACCACATGTAACCATGCCATCAGAAACCTAGGCCATAACAACTACCACAACATCCAAAGACAACTAGGCCCGAACTATTATTGCCACGCTCGAAGACACCAGGGCCAAAACTTGATGAAACATCCGAAACAACCTTCGCACACACTCCTGGTCCAACCACCACAACTACCCTGGCCGAAAAATAATGGGATATAATATACCATAGGATGTCACAACCTTCCAGAAGTGTGTTGGGAAATATTGGAAAGGGAGCTGAAAATTAGCAAATAACCATCCACACAAAAGAGTAATGGTAAAAACACCCTCCCCCATGAAATCGGGGTGTTTAGCACGAAGTTCTCAACATAGGTGAGTTGTGAATAATAAACATAAGAATTAAAATATACATATAGGTAAACATGATCTCATCCCAACCTTGTGTTTCCAACACTAGCCCATACAAAAACACCCTCGTTACCATTCATTTATAAAAAGGACATCACCCACAACCAAGTCACAACTCATTCCTAGAAATCAATTACCATTGAACCCATCCATGTTTGCATATTCAATTGATTATATTTAAATAATATTTCAATACCAGGAAACTAAAAGGAATAGCCACATGACTGGGTAGGAAAACACAGCCAATAAGAAATTTAATCTTTCACACCCGGTTCTCTTGTAAATTCATAGCCAAAAAATGGATCTATGAGATCCCTATATGTACGAGAAAAAACCCAAGCCCCACCATATGGCCCCATGTGACCTTAGATACACAATACAATGACTTCACAATAGAATGGGATCTCATCCCCATCCACTTCACCTTACAAGAATCCAGATGAACAACCACTCCTATTACCAAAACCAATCAAGGGGCTTTCCAGAATCATGTACACCATTCATTATGTACCTTCTTTATGTTTGGATAACTAGGGTGATCAAAAATTGATTGTTTTTAATTGGAAATTCATTTAATCAATCGATTATACATGATTATCCAATTTCCATGTTATAACCATTAAATCATCACAGAAGACAAGTGTTCATTAGTGCGCAAGGAATGACCACCAACGACCATGATATTCAGTGAACATAATCCCCTATAAAACACAACATATAAACAAGGGTAGAAGAGTACAACAACATCATTAAACAAACCCCTTATTTCATTAAGATTCAGTTTAATATATTCATTAAGGTTTGGTTTCATCCATCCCAATATAAACAATAGTAGACCCTCCCCTCATGATACACTGTAATGAGAGATGAAGCAAGAACCTGACATAGATGATCAATGATTGATGTTTCCTTCCACGCTCCATGAATTGGGGATGTACGACATGTAGGGGAGGCAATATGGGGACTCCTTGAGCGAGCAGAAAAGCTCCAACACAGGTGCACCACTTTCCTTGGAAAGGGGGACACCGAATGAACCAAAGAGAAGAAGGAAAATATCCATGAAGAAGAAGGATATAATTCTAGTTTCATAAAAAGACGAGGTCTTTGAGTTATGAGATATGAAAATCTTGAACGACCATAATGGTGGATCATGAATTCACCACGCGGTTGGGTTCTTACACGCAATTGAAATAATTTCACTTTTATAATTAACATTGGATTGTTGTGCATATTAGCTATGAGTTAAATTATTACCTTTAATCAGAGGAAAACACATGTAACAAGGGTGGAACTGGAATTACAAGTAAAAGAGTGTGGAACTGAGGAAAAGGCCACATGTTTAGTTAAGTCAAGTGTCGCCCAGATTTTTGGGGATTTTAGATATCATTTATGGGCTTTTAATGGAATTAAAAGGGGTATTAAAACACTATTACATTAAAAGATACGTTCTGGAAGTGAAATTGGAATAAGAAACAAGGGAGGGGCACCATTTGGTGAGAAACCGTAAGAGGTGCCACTATCACGATGCCTCCCTCATGATTCCAACTTATGTGGTACCACTGTTTTGGTGTGAAATCGTGATGGTGCAACCAGTATGATTCCACTGTGATAGTGCTACCCTCACGGTGCCACCAAAATGGTGCCACCGTGAGCTGTGCCATAGTTTTTGTGTGCGATAGTGACCGGTGCCACCGTTTCGGTGGAACTGTTTGATATAACTGAGTTTTTCTCCAACACCTTAATAATTCATTGTCGAAGACATTAGAATAAAATACATTTTTTAAGGATCTGGTGATATAAGAACTTTGGATCCCATGAGACAAATGAATGAAAATTATAGTAGAAGAAAATAATATTTCATATATTTGGAATGAAACTTCTGCATACTCATGGTCATCTTCGAAATCCAATAATTATGTTAATTTTATACCTACCTTGTGAAATATACATGATTATCATCTAACAAAGATACCACAAAATTATTAATGCATTCTCTAAATATATTATTCCTTAAATACATGACTATATTAGATGAATCGGAGTGTCCAAATGGAATAACTATATATTAACAATTTGAATACATCATATGGAAGGTTTCTATAGGAATATATTCCTATTTGACCTTCATATTTTAATATATTCTTCAATGATCAATGTTGTATGAATATGAAGACTATAACATTTGATCCAAAAAATCATCTATATAGAGTGAAAGATGTATTTCCTTAATATCGATCTCTTAATGTTCTAAATATGAATTAAAAATATGATCTTTTCGATAATTATTCACAAAAAATGATCATGTTGACTCCATCAATTCAAAATAATAATTATTAATCATATATATATATATATTCTATTATTGTTTATTCTTTAATTAATTTAACTCAATTATATGCAATAAATATGGATTCACTGAATCAAGTGTACCACTATATATTAGATCTATTGGAATCACAAAATAAAAATTTAGGTGATGATTAGGATATTAATATTGAAATACATTGTAATACCCTATAATAACTGTAATGTAATCATTTGTTACTTTATCATTAACTAATTTTAAAAAATATAAAACTGGTATAGTTTGTAAGACCAATAAAAAGAAATTAATATACACTATATGATCATGTTTATCCTCACAATGAATGATGATCAAATGCTGATTTAGAATATCATATCTCATAACTTATATGGAGACTTGTTTGGGATCAACATATATGTATCTAATCAATATAGAAAATCTCTTCATATTTCATAAATGGGTGAATATTATCATTTTAATGGAATAAATACAAAAAAAGAACATGTTATCTATAACACAATAATGTTATATATTTTTTTATTAATTATAATTCTAAAATTTACTAATTGAGACATCATTGACCCTTGATTATTTACTCATTCTAAGAGATTTCCTTTAAATTTGGTCATTGATCAATATTATTTTCTTCTTTTAAATAATAATGTAAATGAATATTTATCCATTCATTACAATAAACCTTATTGATTTATATATAACTATTCATTTTTAAAAGATATTAATTTCCCTATGACCATTATTTTCATACATAATACATGTTATCATGTAACTGAGACATTTAACTATAAATTTATTCTCAGATTACAAAAGACTAGCTAGTAAAATATTATTATTTTAAAAGTCATAATCATCTAAACATTCCAAAATTATAAATTTTCACTTTTATTAAAATTATGATACTCAATACGGTTTATATTTTTAATCATAACTCATGTTACATAAAATGTATAATTAAAAGTTTTATCAATCCATATCCATATTCATTTTATTTCCTATTAAGAAAAATATATCATTTATCATAATAATAATTGTTAACATTATTTATCCATGGAGAGATAATTTACTAAAAATATAAATTTCAATTTGAATATAAAGACACATTACGAAGAGAAAAAATTCACTTGATTATGAAATTTATTCTTATGATGTTGTAGACAATCAAATCTTATTTAAACCCATATTTTCTTCTCTTAATAATAAAGATTATCTCATGCCATCAATAATTAAATTCTCTCATTCATTATAATATATCATATATATAATTTTAAATAACTAATACATTTCCCCAAGGTGTATCAATCCAAGTATGCCATTGGGGAGCTGTATCTTGGTGAATGTAATGATTGAGTTAATAACCAACTAATATTTTTAGGTCAATTAACAATATGTGAATATATACAAGATCCTAAGTCTACATGTTTGAATGAAAATAATTGTTTCATTTCTTGGGAAGCACAAAATAATTCTTTTTCATAAATGGTAGGATGTAATCCTTCAAATATCAATATTTATAAGGTTTCCACTATATTTTTATAATCATAGTATATGAAAATAAAAAAAATTACTAATATAAGACCAATTGAGGAATAATAAGAATTACATACATAAATAAGAATTAAATTTATACAAATAAAAATAATAAATATCCAAATAATAATAAACACCTACAAACGTTAATGGTATATTGGTTTTTAGGAATATATTAAAATAATTTTATTTGAGGAAAGATCTTTAAAATATAACATAGTGTTATTCTCAATGATGATGCTTCAAAGATATAAATTTCATTAATAATTTTTTGATAACATGTGAAAATTTTATAATAAGAATGGGTGAGCACTAAAGCATAGTAAGGGTGATTATATGAGGTATCATTCAATAATCATAAGTGAAAAAAATATAAAAATATGTTTTTCGAAATATGACAATAACATATAAATATCAGACCCAATTATTAGAATTTCTTTAATCATTATTCATTGAATATTAATTTATCATAAAAAATAAATAATTCATACAATTTAAAAAAAATTCTATCATTATCCATGAGAACATATATAATAAGGAATAATTCTAAAAAACATCACAATTGCAAAACCCAAAAAATTCTAAAATATAACATTTAATTGATTGCATGAATAACATGAAGAAATTAAATTAGAAATAAACATAAAATACAAAGAATTTATTCTATAGTTAATATTATTTATTAATCACTTATATATATTTTAATTATAGAAAAAATTAATTATATTGTTTTATATGCAAGAACTATTTTTTGGGTAGTTTTTGTTACATGAATGACTAAGTTTTAACAAATAATAATAAAATATTTCTGTTAAATATAATTATATAAAACATATAACATACATTTATTGTTAAAAATAGTAATTAAAGTTTTATAAATATATTTTTGAATTCATTTGGTAATAATGAAATATAAATTAATATATAAACCAATTAAAAAAACAAGAATTTTTTTTATAAAAAACAATTTTTATAATTCCCAAAGCACTTTAAAATAAAAAATATATTTAATTAATATTTTTGAAGGATATTAATGAAAAATAAATATACATATATATATATATACCATTGAATATATTTTATATTCTTACAGTATATTTTATAGAAATAGGGGAAGAAAAATAACAATTTTACACATAAAACATATATTCTTTTCAAGGAAAATTTATCTAATTTTAATAGCTAAATTATTTTAAATAATTTTTTCGGAATGTTATACTATATATATTAAAAAATATAATTAATTTTTGATATCATAAAATAAAAATTATACTGGAGTTAATTTTTTATTATTTTTCCATGATATTTCATTTTTTGATGAATAATGAAAAATACTGAATTTAAACTAGAAACATCTTCTTTGTTTAAATAATAATTAGATTAAAATTAAATTGTAATTTGTTTTAATGTTTTATTAGTAAAATTATAATTATTTAAAAACCAATTAGGTTATTTTAATCAGATTCAAATTGAACTAGGATATAAAAAATTTCAAACTTTTGAAAATTTTACTTATAAAGCTTGCTTGGTCTTACCATATGCTTGATTAATTTCAAGTTAATTTCATCCAATACTGTGTTTATATTTTTGGAAAAAATATCTCATATTTGGATTAATAATTATTTTAAAAAGATACTAAGTCAATATTTTTTCCATAAATATTATTGAATCTAATTAATATAAATTATAACGATTTATGTAAGATTAATCATAACAAGTAACTATATATTAAACATAAGAACCAAAATTACATATTTTTATTCAAATATCCATTGTATAGAAATATTTAGACCATATCATACCTTTTATATTATAATATTCATCATTGAATCCACATGACATGGAAGAAAAATCCCTAGAAATCCTTCATTCATGTATTTAATAAATCACACTCCTCCCCCACTGTAAAGAGACTATGTCTAATCCCAGTTATTCACACCTATAAATCCATTTGGATCATGATAAATATTCTTAAATAGTCTCCAAATATCACTCCCCACAATTTATATGCCTCAATTGTTCTATATAGATAAAAATTTATGCGTTTTTTGTAAACCAAAAGGAGTTACTATAATAAAGGGTAACATCTTCAACAAAAAATTTTGATTTATTTTCTTTTCAACGCCATAAAATATTTTTATATCATGAAAATATAATAAAATAATTATATTAAATATTATATTATATTGTTATGACAATATTAAATTCTACACATTCACAAATATCAATCAAAATAGGATACACAATCTTCATCTAACTGTACGGTAAACAACCACCCAGCAAACTGATGTCATTCATTCTTCCATTTAAAAAAAAATCAATGATGTCTATAATGAAATTTATATTCAATATATATGATATATATGATATATACGATATATATGATATTTATAATTCATTTATTCTTTTGAAATACTTATATAACACATACCTTAATACATTCCATTTTTTGGGAATACGATAACATCATTTGTGGACGTATGGAACACTTCCTTCTTAAAGTGATGTGATTAATTAACGATATACAAGTAATGTATAAAGGTTTATTTTAATTTATATATTTGATATATAAGATAAAATTATTTATATATAATTATAATATACATATATTCTATTAAATTTTTATTATGTTAACTCAACAATTAAATTAAAACAACATTCATGCGTACATATGTTCCATCGTCTCCAGGAAAGATGCATTTAATTTTCTATCTAAAAATATTATGGATCACTATATATACATATTTAATGAATATATATAAAAATTATATCATATTTTTACTTTTAGGATATGATGAAATCATGGTCAATGAAAGAAGAACAAATATAACATGTCTAAACATTCTCAAAAAAATAGGCAATTGACACCCAAAATAGTAAAAACAATGAAATGTGCTAAACAAATGGGTAATAATGTATTATTATAATATAATATATGATTTTATGAATATGATTATGGTTTTTTAATAAGTTATTACCATGTTTAAAACCCTTATACCTGAGGTTAAAGTATCCTCACCCAAAAGAAAATAGAAGGTAATGGATTTCATCTCATTAAACATTCCATTGAGATGTAATTGTTATTGTACACAAATTAACATAATGTGGTCTATATAATACCACCATTTAATTTAAAAATAATATTCACTCTTTTTTCAAGGTATTAAAATTTTTAATAAGCACTATCTCTTTCTATGGGTTTTGGCATTATATTTTCCCTACTATAAATATTATATTTTCACTATCAATTTATTCTTAGATTGTTAACATTCACTTGAAACAATAAAATATATATGAAAATTTTTTATTTTACATTAAAAATATCTAAAATATATATATTTTAATATAATGGATATTATTTCTTCCTATATTGGGTATCATTTTTATATACAGTGTTCACATTGATTTTTATTTGATTAATAGGGGAATAATTGATAGAAACATATAAATCATTCAATATAGATATTTGATAAATCATTTCATTCATGAATTTAAGGGATAATTCAATATTTGATGATTATTTTATTATTCTCTACCCTGGTGTGGTACATGATTATCCAAGATACTTAATACATTAAGTGTCTTATTATATTAATCAATCATTTAAATTTGTGTAAATTATACTATGCTGAAGTGAAATCTCAATGGTAAGGGTATCATGTACATGGGATACATGATGCCAAAAAACAATGAATTTCCTTTATTTATAATTCAAATATTATTTAATTCCAAGTGATTTTTTGACATATCAATTGATTCAATTCATTCTCAGTTTATTCCTTAAATATAACTTGTTATAGTTATGTACCAAGACATATTGACTATTCATAGTAAAATTATTTTTATGGAATAATTATCAATTATTTTCCATGCCATGATGATTATGATAATTTATTCAGTACTTATTTTACTACACATTCCTTTATTGAAAATTTTATATTATCCTTTATTTCAGTCACTGGGATATGAAGATAGATTCATTGAATGAGATACATGAAAGATGTTTATTATTTGTTTCTGTTTTTTATGTCTTATTACCTATTTTCTAATGAAATATTGTCAACAATTATATAATTTGGTTTTCCAAAATTACTAAATAGATTGTTCATTTTGGATTTGATTCCTTATAATCATGATAATATAATAAAGTAAGGAATTGACTCTAGGATTCTCTGGTTTGGGTGATAAAATTGTTATTACAGTATGTTTATTTGAAAATAATTAAACCAGATTTAGAACAAATATATTATGGTGAATAACCATAATATAAACTTTTAGGATATGTATTATATAAAATCCTCGAATTTTTGAATGTTAGAGATTATATGGGACTTCTTATTAATACATCCCTCTTTGGAAACAACATGTGGACATTATTATAGAAGATATGTACATTGGGGTAACAATATTTATATATTGTGATAGTACTAAATCACGAATAGTTTGGTATGTGACAACTTTCTTTACTGCACACCTGTTTTGAAATACGTGGTTGATATGGTTAACATAATTCAAATTTCCATTACAAAAATTAATAATGGATTAAAAAGTAATTACTCTCCTAAATAAACCATGTTTATGATTATGATATTAGATATGAATTATTTTTTTCAGTTCATGTTATGTGTTTTTACATATTTGAAATTATATAGAGTTCATAATATTTTAAGCTAATCTAGTATATGAAATTGTTTCTAAGTTGTTTCTATGATAATGAAAGGTATCAATACTCTAGGGAAATTTAAATTTTTCCCTATTGATGAAATCAATATTTCTTGTATTTTAATAGTTAAAATTATTGAAATACTAGGGAAATATAATCGAAAATTTTAAAATAAAATTTCTTAAATGGGAAAATGTATTAAATATAGAGAATATAATATAATGGATCTATTTATGTTATAAAATCCCCCATTGTTTAGCGGGATAAATTTTCAAATTGAATTTGACTAAATTATTATTTCTTTAGAGAAGAATTATATGGATTTCGGGTGTGGTGAAAAGTAAACATTATAAATACATTGTATTATATCAATGTAAAATTTGATCAGTTATATTCATTTATCAAGAATACAAGGAATTTATTAAAAAAGAAAACATGTAATTAACTACATTTATGGTCCAATTATTCAAAAAATATTTCCCTCCTGAAAAACAAAAGAGATGAAGAGAATTATCCTTAATTTAAATCAAAATAAGAATGAATTTTTTGAAGAGCATTGAAGTACCTTGAAAAAATTATTATGGTGTGCTACTGTTTTCATTCACAAAATGAAGTTCAGGAATAACCACTTCATTGAAGGTCATAATACAGATTAACAATGATCATTGGCGTTATAAACATTTTAATAATACAAGGAAAAAATTTTATGTACTTTAATTATTCAGATGTAATTATTCAAGTCTTATGAAATATAAAGAAATAAATATAATTATAGAAAAAAATATAATATAAAAGATAATGATAATAAATGATAGAAGCACCATCCAATATTTGATAACTGTGGAAATAATCACTCTGTAAGAAGTGTGGATAAAAGGGCCTCCAAGAAAAAGTATGAAATGGAAGGAAATAAAACACTAATTTTCAATGTTTCCATTGTAATGATATGGGAAATATTTAATCTAATTCCCATTTAATCATGAGATTATAACTTAAAAGAAAATAATGTAGAATTTTCAAGAATATGTTATTAACACAACCAAAGTATAATGATTAATGTGTCCCTTCATTTGGAAGTCTGAAATATGTTGTAAATGTATTTTATTTATGATGTTCTCATTATATGAATTATGATATATGTATTTATTTTATGAAAGTAATTTTTCATTAAATATTTGACATCATATTTTTAGTGGTACTTTGAAAAGTGATTTGGTACCATGTTAAACCTTCTGTAAAATACAATGCTGAGGGAAAAATAGTCCTTAATATGGTATTGAAAATTATTTTTTGATAAAGATATAATTGATATGGGTAAATTAAATTGGAAAATATAGACATCCTAGTAACTAATTATATAGATTTTGGTAATACTATGTAAATGTGAGACAATTTTAACCATTTTTGAAAGGGTTTATGTTAAAAAAATTGATGTGGTTTTAGATATTATTGTATTTATTCACCAAATGATAAATATTATACAATCAAAATAAGTATAAATTGTTCAAGTATTGAAAAATGTAAAGTAATTTTGTTATATAAATTTACCAAGTATGTTTATATAAAAATATTCATTTAGAATTAATGAAATCTTCAAATATTTGGAAAGAAACCATGAAAAAAATATTTTTTCCTATAATCATCATTTTATATGGTGTTAATGATATTTATCATGAAACTTGTTTTTGAATTTTTTGTCATCAACATTCATATGAAAATTTTGTCTATTGTATTTTCCCTGAAATTCCATGATATTTTTTTATATAAATTAGATGGGATTATTTTGAGACCATATGCTTTAAAATCACATGATTTCGATGCCTGGTGATCCCAGAATAGTAATTTGAACTTTTTTTCAGTTTACTTAATTAAAATTGCTACAGGGTTATTCAAACATATAAACTTATTCACATATCAAGAATATTAGGGAAATATTGAACTCAGAGTGTCAAGATTCGCATAGAAAGGACATAACTTCGACCAGAGATGTTAGACTAAAAAAGATAATTTTTTTACTTTTTCAGAATAGAAATATATTAAATTAAAAGTAATTTTTTTAATTTTCCTCATCTTTGTGTGGTGGCATTCCAGCACTACAGAGTAGAGATGAGGTGGTGACAAACATATTTAATGAGATTCTATAAATGTAGTGAAATATATATGTCGTTTCATTAATGAAATACTATAACAACGTGATGACGCAACATAACAGAAACACTTCGACACATTTATATATTAATGGGATAATATGTTGTACAATTCGAATGTGTAATTTCTATAATGGATGGTGGAGGTTTTTATCTCCAATAAAGAACTCCTAAGAATTTCTAGCGACATCGTCAAACCATGACGAATGGGACTAGTGCGTATTGAATTCCACTAACTTTGAAGAACTGAACATGGATTATCGTTGACGGATCACTCTAGCGATGAACATGATAACCTATAGGGGTTTTTTTGAATTCCATTTCCACTTTCATCATTTTAAAATGACAAATGTGAATCAACCCATGAATTAGTTGATCCACGGATCCCTCGTTGTAATGAGAGGGTGCCTTTTTCTAGGGAATATTATATTGGGATTAATTATTTGTATTATAGAATATAAATCATAAACCTCCTCATGTTTAAACTCTAACACGGTGGGAACATGTCGACATTAACAAGCACCGAGCCCCACACCCCTACCAGTCTTCATAGATGAAAATTAGAAATGTTGGAAAGAAGGTTTTGAGCCCTTAGTAGTGAATGTGAAACACTATAGAGGCCATAGGCAATGATTGTGTAAAATACGGACAACCAGAGTGGATGTGCCTACTGCAGCGGCTATGGCCCGGTTGTGGCGCACTTCAATGTGGTAGTAGGGGATATTCTCTAATCATCTCGGGTCACGACGGTGCGACAAGAGATGTAGACTATGGTCTGGTGACCTGCAGATGGAAGCGACCATCTAAACACATCAAGAGGATTGCATCGCACCCCAAGGTCATACCTCTTGCAGGTATGAGGTCCACTAATCACGTAAATTGGTGTCAAATGTGGTTGGCTTTTCCAAACATAGAATGGATGAAATGGATTCCCTATTGGGTTTCTGGGCAGGAGATGTACACCCCACATGGGGGTTGGACAGGGATGCGCAAACCTTGACGATATGTCTATTTGGATGGAAATAAAGTCGACATAGTTCTGTAGGATGTGCCAGTAATTTAACACCGGACCACTGAGAGGCCCAGGATAAGAACAAACTGGCCTACTTATTTTGGGATGGGTCGGATGAGACAGGGTTGCTGGGCACCCCGGCGGGCTGGATCCTGACCAAAAAGGGCCAACCCATACCAGAATAGGGTAGGATGAGTCATCCAAATAAAACAGTGTTAGTTGGGACACCAAGGCCATGCTGGTCAAATCATTCCGACCAAATCGGACTAGGTCAGGACACAATCGGCCCATTTTTACTAAAATTCTAATATAACTCAAACTGGGTGTCTGATTGATGAGTCATTTATAGCATTGGAATTCGAGCGATGTGGTGGATCATTTTGCATGATCTAAGGAGGATATCATGGAATTTGGAATTTGATGAATGGATTCAGATGTATTTTTTTCAGAATCCATCATAGTAAATTTAATGATCCTACGACTGATTGAGTCCCAAAGACTACTAACGTGAGAACTTGTGTGGATCAGCTATGATGTATCAGTCGGAAGAGGCTTTGTGTCACCTGAAAGGCCCATAGTGGGGACTGGCTATGTGTGACCTAGCACACCCATGATAATCATCCGAATGTTGTACCTCATTATGATGGTGACATTTGGAAGCATATCATTGTGACTTGGAATACCTATAGTGGATAGATACTCTATGTGACCCATAATACCCACAATAATAATTAGGGATTACTACCACATCATTCCCAGGATAGTGGGAAGCAGCTTAATGTGACCTGGTAGGCCTATGGTGGGTAGAAGCTCTGTGTGATGCAACATAACTATGGTACTCATCAGAGAGAAGTACCCCATCATCCCAAGGTGTTCAGTGATATGACTGATGGACCTACTTTTATACTCTATATTATACCTTGTGTTATGTCTTTCTTCATGACCATGCTTCATGGTTTGCATATAGATATCTGTTTGATATTTCGTTGTTGTTCTGAGGTCAATGCTAAGTATTTTTTTACTAAACCCCGCATGGTATTCCCCCACATGTGTTATGGTCTGGTGCAGATGAATGAAATCATGGTTCTGGATTTGGTTCCCCCGGACCAGTTAGTGGCTAGTGTGATCTGATAGGCATGACTTGCTTCTACCGCTTCCGGTATCTACAATATATATACCCATAATATGGGGTTTTTAGCAGATGACATTACATCAATATTTCACAAACTATAATTGTAGGTTTCTTTTGATGTGTTTATATTAAATCCCATTTACTTTTAGTTGTAATTATACACTCAGTTGTTGTTTAGTGTCCTTCATTTCCTCTTTTCCAGTGGTCTTTGGATGTGGTTGTGTGTGTGTTCCATTAATCAAGGAAATTACACCAACATGTGTGTTGAAGCCTTCATCCCTAGTCTCTAACCCAAGGAAACTATGATGCAGGCTTGGAGGGGTTGTGACACTGACCCTAGGGGATGGGTCCTAAAAAAGTGGTATCTTAGGTGGTCAGTTCTACCAAAATGACCGGGAGTTTATTATTTAGGGGAAAAAGTGTTAAATGTTTTGGGTTCGTCTTTCAGATTCAGTATTTCAGTGTTTGTTTTGAGGCTGATGTTTCCATACACTATGAACATTAATTATACTTTTCAAATCTATACATAAAACCATTAATCACATGCATCAAATAAGAATTGACTATTTTCACAATTTATTCTTGAATTAGAGTAAGCTAGTCAGGTATAATTTACTAACTATTGTACATACAAATCTATATTATGTTTCCTCCACACAGATAGCTTGCTAGGATTTTAATATATGACTCTGAGGATAGTCCACCTAGCTATAAGGCCTCGGTTTAGGGACTACTACTATAGATAGATCCTCTATGTGGTGCTCCGCTGCTACCACCACATGTTGATAAAGAGTTACTATCAGTGTTTCTAGTAGTGGATTCACATATAATCAGTGACTTGAAAGAGTTAAGGGATATATAATTCCCATATTAAAAGGAGATACATATCCTAAGGCTGTTGAGGAATAGCTGGAGCTAGTAAAATGGGTATTCTTCATCGTTAGAACACCACTTGACCAGATAGAAATCATAGCTGCGAGCCTTCTTTAGGGAATGGAAGGGTGATGTTGGAGCATGACTTTTCAATCTCATGATGAGGAAACCCTTTCCTTGATTTACTTCAAGATGCTTTTTGGACAGGGTTTCATAACTATGACCTTGATATCAGTGTACACAAATGAGATGGTTCACCTTACAAAGGGAAGTACATCTGTGGTTGAGTACTCATTGAGGTTCATAGACCGCCCCCACTACGCCAGTGATATGGTGTAAAAACTTTTTTTGAGGACCTGAACCATTGAGAAGGGACTACACCAATAGATCAGGGAATCCATGGTGTATCTTGACATACCTACTCTAGATGGGGTGCTGGAGTGGTCCCTTGTGTGGAATGATTCCTTGTAGAGAATATGTCGATAGTAGGAGCCATCAGTAGACATTGGCGGGTAGAGTGTTTAGTAGTGAGCAGTAGGAAGCTGACAATATTTCCCAAGAAGGTCAGATCATTCAGGGTATGCCCCCTAGAGTCATTGTCGATAGTGTGGGGATCCCAGAGTAGTGGGAGTTATTTGGGAGCCAGGTTGTGTTTCACATGTGGCAGGGATTGACACATGGCTCATGACTGCCCAACCCACCACAAAGATTATCATCTAACAGTCAAGGGACCACTGAGGTAGAGGTATAGGTTCGGTCGAGGAGGTACCCAAGGTTGCGGATGTGGTAGGAGAGTATTTCAAGAAGAAGGCGGTGGGAGATAGTTCTTGGTACAACTAAATCCACCCCCATGTGGTCCACCACAGTCAACGAGAGTAGGTGGATATGGGAGAGATTTGCTTCAGGCAGTGGAGTAATATGAAAATGGTGCTCCAAATATTAATATAGTTAAGATATATGTCTTTTACACCTTAGAAACGGTTCTTATAGAGATAGGTCATTTTCACTCTTTCCTTTCCATGAATCTCGTTTGATGTTTGTAGATTCTGGTGGAGCCATTGGCTAATTCTTAAGAGTAGTGACTCTAATGAGAGGGTATTTGACAATAATACATTGGTTCCAGCAATGTGAGATTGCTCTTGGAGGCGAGAGCTTTATATGTGAACTCTTAGTTGAGGCATCGAGTTTATATGATTCCATCATGGAAATATAGTGGTTATCCATTATTCATTATTTGATAGACTGTATTAGGCATAGAGTGTGGTGTGTCCATGAATATGGGACCTGGTTTTCCATTATAGGATAAAATGGGACTCTTGCATCACATGATAGAATTTATTGGGGTTGGTTGAAACTGATCACCCTCTTAGTGGAGAGCATGTCCCTCATTATGGTGGATGATAGGAGTCCATGTTTTCCAATATCAGTGGAAGAGTATGAATACTTATTTTTTTAAGGACGTTCCAGGTATTACATCCTCATATGGAGGAAGACCTCTGCATCGACCTATACCCAAGGATAACACTGATACCCCCACCAAAATATTGGATGGATACCCTGTAGATTCAAAAGTTGAGGGTCCAACTAGGGGACATGCAATAGAATGGGTTCGTATGGCTCACCATTTTACCATGGGTATCACCTAGTGTTGTTTTCCAAGAAGGAATATGGGGTATTGAGGTTATGAATGGACTATTGTTTCCTGAACTAGGTTACTATAATGAACAAATATCCTCTTCCCAGAATTGTTGACATCTTCCATCAGTACAATAGGCTGAGGTGGTTCTAAAAAATAGATCTCATATCATGTTATCACTAGCTTCTAGAATAGAATGTGGATGTATTGAATACAACCTTTAGGTTTCATAATGGCTTCTATGAGTACTTGGTGATTCCATTTGTTTTGACTAATACTTTAAGAGTGTTCATTGGACTCATGAACATGATATTCCAACCATACCCTATGTAGTTTATCTTCATCTTATTTGAACATATCGCTGTGTACTATGTGTCAGTGGAGGAGTAAGCTACATACCTATTGAATGTAATGGATACACTATAAGAGAAAAATATTTATGGGAAGTTCTCTAAGTCTATGTTATTTATTTGTTATGTCCACTTTATGGGACATGTCATCTTGTAGGATAGAGTTTTGGTTGAGCTGATGATGATCGAGGCAATGATTGCTTGGGATCCTCCCAAGATCTTGATTAAGTTGCAATGTTTTTTAGAGATTATTGGATACTACTAGAGGCTTTTCCCTAACTTTTCCATATTAGTAGTACCATAATCCTCTTTAAAATAGACAGGAAAACCCTTTATATTAATGGAGAAGCACCGTCAGTGTTTCTAAGAGATGAGGCGGAGACTGAAAAGTGCCCCATTATGAGACAACCATTGGACGGAGATGGGTATGTAGTTATCTAGAATGTATCAAGAACTAGATTGGTTTGTTTCATGATAAAATAGTGATCAGTGATTTCCTATGAGTCCTTCCAGTTGAATAATCATGAGTAGAATTTCATGACCCATGACCCAGAGTTAGCAGCAGTGGCCATTCATTGATGTTGTGGTGGAACAAATTGAAGGGTCAGTGGTTTACTGTCGAATCTAGACACTTGAGTCTCTGGTATATCAATCCTAGAAGTAAATAAACATGATAAATTATAAATTTTTAGTGTTCCACTAATAATATTACATTGAGATAATCTATACTCTTGGTAAGGGAAATGTGTCAGATGACGCGCTCAGTAAGAGGTCTGGTTTGTAGCTGCTGAGTGAGGTAATAAAGCAGCTAGAGGCGATGAATTTGCAATTCGTGTATGATGACGGGGAAGCATAACATCAGTCGATGACTGTCATGCCCCCGATCATACAGTGAGTAAGGGAGGCACATGTGGTTGATGTAGACTATGTGTCTTAAAGTGATCATTTATCTTCAAGAAGGTATTATGATAGATTTTCGGTATGTAGGTTTAACATCCTCATTTTCAGAGTTTTCACCATAGTAAAAGTGATTTTGAGGAATGAGGTGTTGATGGAGTTCGATAAATCCTCTCTGGTAGTGCATCTTGGTTTGTAAAATATGTATCAGGACCTCCAATAATAGTACAGGAGGCCAGGAATGAGGTATGTGGTGGTAGTGTTCATTTGACTATGCCTCACTTGTTAGCAAGTGACGGTTGAGCATCTAGTTCCAACAACATTGGCCCACCCCACATGAGGTTACAAAATTTTTATTAGATTGTATCTTTATAGAAATATTAATGGTATTACCACACAAATTTGAGTTCCATGATTCTATCTGGTTGGTTGTTGACCGACTCACCATGTTAGCTCATTTCTTACCCATTCAGGAGATGGGATCAGTAGAGTTCTTAGTAAGACTCTACGTATATGAGATTTTGGGGCAACACGGGGTTCATATGACTATCATATCAAACCACAAAGCATAAATCACATCTCAATTATGGAAGCGATTAGTGGAGGCTTTTAGGGCTTAGTTCTACATGATCACTTCTTTTCACCCACAGTCTGAGGTTCATATAGAGCGGATCATAAAGTCATTGGAGAACATGTTTCATGATTGAACCCATTATTTTGAAATATTTTAGAGTACCACCTGCCATAGGTTGGACACATCTTCTTCGTTTAAATAATAATTAGATTTAAATTAAATTGTAATTTTTTAATGTCTAATTAGAAAAATTATAAATCTTTTAATCCCAATTAGGCTATTTTATTCTGATTCAAATTGAACTTGGATATGAAACATTTCAAACTTTTGCAAAATTTTAGTTATAAAACCATCATGGTCTTACCGTATTCATGATTAATTTCATGTTAATTTCATCCACTACTATGTTTAGATTTTAGAAAAAAATATCTCATATTTAGAAAAAGAATTATTTAAAAGAGATACTAACTTAAACATTTTTTCCATAAATATTATTGAATCTAATTAATATAAATTATAACAATTTATGTAAAATTAATCATAACAAGTAACTATATATTAAACATAAGAACCATAATTACAGATTTTTTTCAAATTTCAAATGGATAGAAATATTTAGAATATATCATACCTTTTATATTATAATGTTCATCATTTAATCCACATGACTTGGAAGAAAAATTCCTAGAATTCCTCCATTCTGGTATTTAATTAATCCCACTCCTCCTCCATGATAACAATATTATGACTAATCACAATTATTCACACATATAAATCCATTTAGTTCATTCGAAATCTTCCTAAATAGTCTCCAAATATCACTCCCCATGACCTATAAGACATAATTTTTCCATATGGATAATAATTTATTCGTTTTGTGTAAACCAATAGGATTTACTATAATAAGGGGTAACATATTCAACAATAACTTTTGATTCATTTAATTTTTAATGCCTTCAAATATTTTTTATATCATAAATATATAATAACATAATTATATTAAATATTATTTTATTTTCTTATGAAAATATTTAATTCAACACTTTCCCAAACATCCATCAAAATATGATACACAATCTTCATCTAACTTAATGGTGAACAACCACCCTGCGAACTGATATCATTTGTTCTTCCATTTAAAGAAATTCAATGATAAATATAATGACATATAAATTCAATATATATGATATATATGATATTTATGATATTTATAATTTACTTATTCTTTTGAAATACTTATGTAACACATACCTACGTGCATTCCATTTTTTAGGAATTCGATAACATATTTCGTTCTTCAATTTATAACAATTCTATGATGTATATAATGACATATATATTAAATATATATAATATATATGATATTTATGATATTTATAATTCATTTATTCTTTTGAAATACTTATATAACGCATACCTTCATGCATTCCATTTTTTGGGAATACGATAACATCATTTGTAGACGTATGTAACACTTCCTTCTTATAGTGATGTGATTCATTAACGATATACAAGTTATGTATAAAGGGCCATTTTAATATATATATATATATATATATATTATATAAGATAAAATTATTTTATTATAATCATAATATACATATATACTAATAAATTTTCATTCTGTTAACTCAACAATAAAATTAAAACAATATTCATGCATATATTTGGCATGTCGTCTCCGTGAATGATGCATTTAATTTCCTATCTCAAAATATTATGGATCACTATATATACATATTAAATGAATATATATAATAATATATCATATTTTTAATTTCAGGATATGATGAAATCATGATCAATGAAAGAAGAACAAAAATAACATGTCTAAACATTCTCGAAAAAATAGGCAATTGACACCCAAAATAGTAAAAAAAAATAACTAAACAAATGTGTAATATTATATGATAATATAATAATACATGCAGTTATGAATATGATTATGGTTTTTTAATAAGTTATTACAATTTTTAAAACCCTTATACGTGATTTTGAAGGACCCTCTCCCAAAAGAAAACACTAGGTAAGTGATCTCATATCAATAAACATTCCATTGAGATGTAATTATTTGTTGTACACAAATTAACATTAATGTGGTCTATATAATACCCCCTTTTAATTTAACAATAGTATACAATATTTATTAATTATATTCAAATTTTTAATAATGACTATCTCATTCTATGGGTTTTGAGTTTATAATTTTCATTATTTTAAATGTTATATTTTCACTATCAATTTATTCTTATATTGTTAACATTAACTTGAAACAATAAAATAGATATGAAAAATTGTTATTTTAAATTAAAAATATCTCTAATATATATATTTTAATATAATGGATATTATTTCTTCTTATATTGTGTATCATTTTTATATACAGTGTTCACATTGATTGTTATTTGAGTAACAGGGGAATAATTAATAGAAAAATATAAATCATTCAATATAGATATTTGATAAATCATTTAATTCATGAATTTAATAGATAATTCAATATAGGATGAATTATTTGGATATTCAATACCTTATTGTGTGACATGAAAACCCAAAATACTTAATACATTAGATGTCCCATTAGATTAATCAATCATCCAAATTAGAGTAAATTATACTATGCTTAAGATAAATAACAATGGTATAGGTATCATGTTCATGGGATACATGATGCCAAAAACAATGAATTTCCTTTATTTATGATTCAATTATTATTTAATTCTATGTTATTTTTTCATTGAAATAACAATTTTTTCAATTCGTTCTCAGTTTATTGACTAAATGGAACATGATATAGTTATATACCAAGTCATGTCGATTATTCATTGTAAAATTATTTTTTTGGAATAATGATCAATTATTTTCCATGCCATGATGATTATGATAATTTATTAATTATTTATTTTATTACACTTTCCCTTATTGAGAATTTGATATTTTCTTTTTTCTCTATCACTTGGATATGAAGATAGATTCATGGATTGTGATACATGGAAGATGTTTAATTTTTTTTGTTCTGTTGTATTACCTATTTCTGAATGAAATATGGTCAATATGTATATAATTTGGTTTTCCAAAACTACTGAACCGTTTTTTCATTTCAGATTTGATCCTTATAATCAGGATAATATAATAAAGTAAGGAATCGACTATAGGCTTCTCTAGTTTGGATGATAAAATTGTTATGAGAGTAAGTTTATTTGAAAATAATGAAACCCAATTTAGAACACATATATTATGGTGAATAACTGTAATATAGAATTTTAGGATATGTACTATATAAAATCTTAGAATTTCAGAATGATAGAGATTGTGTGGGACTTCCTATTAATACATCCCTATTTGGGAACTACATGTGTATATTGTTATAGAACATTTGTACCTAGGGGTAAGAATATTTAAATATTATGATAGTAATGAATCAAGCATAGTTTGGTACATGACAATGTTCTTTACTACACACCCATTTTGACATGAGAGGATGTTATGGTTAACATAATTCACATTTTCATTACAAATATTAATGAAGTATTAAAATGTAATTATTCTCTTAATGAAACAATGTTTATGATTATGATATTAGATATGAATTATTTTTTTTCAATTCATGTAATGTGTTTTTACATAATTGAAATTATATAGAGTTCGTAATATCTCTATCTAATCCAGTATATGACATTGTTTATAAGTTTTTTCTATGATAATGAAAGGTATCAATACTGTAAGGAAATTTAAACATTTCCTTTTTGAGGAAATCAATATATCTATTATTTTAAAAGATAATATTATGGAAATATTAGGGAAACATAATAAAAAAATTTAAAATAAAATTTTCTAAATTAAGAAATGTATTAAATATAGATAATATAATATAATTGATATATTTATGTTATAAAATCCCCGATTTTTTTGTTGGACAATGTTTCATATGTATTTGACCAAATAATTTCAGAGAAGATTTTTATGGGTTTTGAGTGTGGTGAAAAGTAATCATTATAAATTCATTGTGTTATCTCAATGTAAAATTTGATCAATTATATACATTGACCAATAATACAAGGAATGTATAAAAAATTAAACACGTGGAATTAACAACATTTAAGGTAAAATTATTCAAAAAATGTTTCCCTCTTGAAAAACAAAAGAGATGAAGAGAATGTTCTTTAATTTAAATCAAAATGAGAATGAATGTTTTGAATAGAATTGAATTACATTGAAAAAATTTAGGTTATGCTACATTTTTCATTAAAAACATGAATTTAATTAATAAAAAAATTATTGAAGGTCATAATCCAAATTTACAGTGATCATTAGCACTGTAAACATTTTAATAATACGAGGAAATTGTTTTATGTACTATAATTATTCAGATGTAATTATTCAAGTTTGATGGAATATAAAGAAAGAACGATTATTATAGAACAAAATAAAAAATAATAGATAATGAGAATAATGGAATGAAGTACCTTTCAATGTGTGATAATTGTTAAAATAATCACTCTACAAGAAGTTTAGATAAAAGGGCCACCAAGAAAACGTATGAAACAAAAAGAAGTAAAACTCTAATATTCAATGTTACCATTGATTTTATAGGGGAAATATTCAATTGAATTCCCCATGAATCATGATATTATACCTTAAATAGAAATAATGCATCATTATCAAGCAGATGTTACTAACACAACCGAAGTATAATGATTAATGTGTCCCTTCATGTGGATCTATGAAATATGTTGTAAATGTATTTTATTGATGATGTTATCATTTGATGAATTATGATATATATATATATGTATTTTACTAAAGTAATTTTTCATTAAATATTTAAGATCATATTATTAATGGTACTTTGAATAGTGATTTGGTACCATAATAACCTTCTGTAAAATACAACGTTGAGGAAAGATAGTCCTTAATTTTTTGCGAAATTTATTATTGGATAAAGATATTATTGATATGGGTAAATTAAATTGAAAAATATAGACATCCTAGTAACTGTTTATATTAATTTTTGTAATACTATGTGTAAGGGAGATACTATTAACCATTTATGAACGAGTTTATGTTAAAATTTCGATGAGGTTTTAGATGTTGTTGTATTTATTAACCAAATGATAAATCATATGCTATGAAAAAAAGTATAAATAGTTCAAGGATTAAAAAATGGAAAATAATTTTATTATATAAAATTACCAAGTAGCTTTATATAAAAATATTCATTTAGAAATATTGAAATATTCCAATATTTGGAAAACAACCACGGAATAAATATTTGGTCCTATTATCATCATTTTTTATGGTGTTAATGATATTTTTCCTGAAAATTGTTTTTGAATGTTTTTTCATCAACATTCATATGATAATGTTCTCTATTGTATTTTCCCACAAATTCCTTGAGATTTTATTATATAAATTACAAGGGATTATTTTGAGACCATATGCTTTGACATCACCTAATTCCAATGCCTGGTGAGCCTAGAAATATAATTTGATCTTTTTTTCAGATTATTTATATAAAATTTCTAGGGGGTTATTTAAACATTTAAACCGATTATCATATCAAGAATATTTTTGAAATGTTGAACTCAGAGTGTTAGGATTCTCCTAGAAAGGAAAAAACATTGACCAGAGATGTTCGACCAAAAAAAATAATTTTTGGACTTTTCAGAATATAATTAAATTAAATTAAAAAGATATTTTTTTAATTTTCCTTATCGTTGGGTGGTGGGATTCCAGTACTGCAATATAGAGATGAGGCGATGACGAACATATTTAATGTGATTATATAAATGTAGGGAAATATTTGTGTTGTTTAATTAATGAAACACTATAACAACGCGGCGACGCAACATAATAGAAACACTTCGACATATTTATCTATTAATGAGATAATATGTTGGAGAATTAGAAAATGTTTTTTCTGTAACTGATGGTGAAGGCTTTTATCTATAACAAAGAACACCAGAGAATTTCTAGAGACATCAGAAAACCAGGAAGAATAGGACTAGTTGGTGATGAATTCCACCACCATTGAAGAACAGAACATGGATTCTCATAGATGGATCGCTCTAGCGATGAACATGACAACATGTAGGGTTATTTTATTTGAATTCCTTTTCCATTTTCTTCAGTCTAAAATGAAAAATGTGCATCACCCCATGAATTAGTTGATCCGCGGATCCCTCATTTTAATGAGTGGGTTCCTTTTTCAGGGAATATTGTATTTAAATTAATTATTTGTTTTATAGAATATAAATCATAAACCTCCTCATGATTAATCTAGAACACGGAGGGAACATGACTACATGAACAATGATTGAGCCATGCATCTCTATCATTCTTCATGGATAAACATTATAAATGGTTGTAAGAAGTATTTGATCCCTTAATAGTGAATGTGAAACACTATAGAGGCCATAGGCAATGGTAATGTAAAAGTCCGACAACCAGAGCGGCTACGCCTGCAGCAGTGGCAATGGGCCAGTGGTGGCACACTTCAATGGGGCACCAGGGGAGATTCTCTGACTGGATCGGGCCGTAGAGGTGCGGAAAGATCTATAGACTATGAGTCGGTGACCTGCAGAGGGATGCGGCCATCCGAACGCATCAAGAAGATTTCCCCTCACCCCACAAGTCATTCCTCTTGCTGGTATGAGGTCCACTGATCACGTAAAGGGGTGTCAAATGTTGTTGGCTTTTCCAGCCACATCCTAGAAGAAATAGATTCCCCATTGGACATCTGGGTGGGAGATGTCAACCCCAGTGGGGGGTGGGACAGGGGTGCGCAAACCCTTCCTATATGCGTATTAGGATAGAAATGAATTTGGCCTAGTTCTGTAGGTTGTTTTGGTAATTTAACACTAGACCACTGAGAGGCCATGGATGGGAACAAACTGGACTGCTTATTGTGGAATGGGTCTGATGAGACAGGGTTGGTGGGCGACCCGGTGGACTGTACCCTGTCCAAAATTAGACAACCCACACTAGAATAGGGTAGATTGGGTCATCCGAATCAAACAAAGTTAGTTGGGACCCCACGACCATGCTGGTTGGGTCGGTTTGACCAGATCAGACCGAGTTCGAACACAATCGTCCCATGATTTCTAAAAGTCCAATATAACTAATAATGGGTGTCTGATTGAAGATTAATTTATAGTGTTGGAATTATAGTGATGAGGTGGATCATTTTTCATGATCTAAGGAGGATTTCATGGATTTTGGAATTTGATGAATGGATTGAGATGTTGTTGTTTTTCAGAATTCAGCATAGTATGTTTAATGATCCTATGACTAATTGATACCTGATGACTACTAACAAGAGAACTTATGTAGAGCTGCGATATTGTATGACTAGGAAGAGGCTTCGTGTCACCTGGAAGGCCCACACTGTGGATTGGCTATGTCGACCGAGCACACCCATGATACTCATCTGGAAGGATTACATCATTATGATAGAGAAAGTTGGAAGCATATCTTTGTGACCTGGCATACCAACAGTGGAGAGCTACTCTATGTGACCTATAATACCCAAAGTAATAATTAGGTATTACTACCATATCAATCCAAAGATGGTGGGAAGCAGCTCTATGGGACTTGGTAGGCCCATGGTGGGTAGTAGCTCTGTGTGATTCAGCATACCCATGGTACTCATTAGAGAGAAGTACCCCATCATCCCAAGGTGTTTAGTGATATGACTGAGGGGCCTACTTTTATACTCTAGATTATACCTTGTTTGAGATGTCTTGCTTCGTGACCATGCCTCATGGCTTTCATATATATTTCATTGTGTTTTTTCATTTTTTTTGAGTTCAATTCTTTGTATTTTGTTACTAACCCATACAAGGGATTCACCCACATGTGTTTTGGTCTGGTTCAAATGAATGACAACATTGTGATGGACTTGGTGGACTCAGACCGGGTAGTTCCTAGTGAGATCCGATAGGCATGACATGATTCTACAACTTCTTGTGTCTACTATATATATACCCATAAGATGGGGTTTTAGTAGAATAATTTACATCAATATTTACCTATTCTTATTGTAGGTTTCTTTTGATGGGTTTATATTCAAGCCCATTTACTTTTAGTTTTAATTCTACACTCAGTTGTTGTTCAGTGTCATTCATTTTCTCTTTTGTAGTAGTCTTTGGATATGGTTGTGTGTGTGTGTCAGTACTGAAAGAAATTCCACCAACATGTGTTTTGAAGCCTTCATCACTAGTCTCCATCCCATGGACACTATGATGCGGGCTTGGGGGAGTCTCGGCACTGACCCTAGGGGAAGGGTCCTAAAAATATGGTATCTGAGGTGGTTGGTTCTACCACAATGACTGGGAGTCTATTATTTATGGGAAAAAGTGTTAAATGATTTGGGTTCGACAATCAGATTTTGGAGTTCAGTGTTGTTATGGTAGCCGATGTATCCATACACTGAGAACATTAATTTTGCTTTTCAAATCTATGTATAAAACCATTAGTCACATGCACCATATAATAATTGACTGTTTTCACAATTTATTCTTGAATCAGGGTTATCTAATTAGGTATAATTTACTAACTATTGTATATCCTAATCCATATTAGGATTCCTCCACACAAATATCCAGATATGATTTTAATATTAGACTGTGAGGACAGTCCACGTAGCTATAAGTCCTTGGTTTAGGGACTAGTTCTAAAGAAGCCCCCGCTAGGTGGTGCTCCACTATTACCACCACTTGTTGATCCGGAGTTAATATCACTGTTACCGGTAGTGGATTCACATATAATCAGTGCCTTGAATGAGTTTCATAGATAGATACTTCCTATATTAAGGGGAGAAACATATCCTCAGGCCATTGAGGAATAGCAGGAGGCATTGACATGAGCCTTCTTCTTAGTTAGAATGACACTTGACCAAATATAAATCATAGTTGCGAGACTGCTTCTGGGCATGGAAGGTTGCCAGTGGATCATGAATTTTCAATCTCATGATGAGTCAACCCACCCCTCGGTTTACTTTGAGATGCTTTTTCGAGAGGATTTCATCACTGTGACCTTGTGATCAGTGCACATACATGAGGTAATTCACCTTACAAAGGGAAGTACATCTGTGGTTGAGTACTCATTAAGGTTCATAGACCTCCCCTGCTACTCCATCGATACAGTTTAAAAACATTTTTTAGGAATCTAACCATTAAGAAGGGACTACATCGATAGATCAGGGAATCCATGGTGTATCTCTACATCCCTACTCTGGATGGGGTGCTAGAGAGGGCCGTTTTGTGGAATGATTCTTAGTAGATCAGACATCGAGAGTAAGAGAGAACAACAGACATCAGATGGTAGAGTGTTTAGTAGTGAGCAGTAGGAAGCAGATAATATGACCTAGGAAGGTCAGATCATTCAGGGTATTACCCCTGGAGTCATTTTCAGTAGTGTGGGGCTCCTAGAGTAGAGGGAGTTATCAGGGAGCAAGGTTGTGTTTCACATGTGGCATGCATTGATACATGGTTCATGACTGCCTGACCCACCACACAGATAGTCATCTAACATTCAAGGGACCACTGAGGTAGAGGTATCAGATCCGTCGAGGAGGTCCTCAATGTTGCAGAAGTGGTAGTAGATTAGTTTTAGAATAAAGTGGTGGGAGTTAGTTCTAGGTACTTCTAAAACCGCCCCTTTTGGTCTACCACATTCTAAGAGAGTAGGTGGATTTGGTCGAGCTCAGCTTCAGGCAGTGGAGTCATATGAACATGGTGCTCTAATGATCACTATATATAAGATATGTGTCTTTTACACCGTAGATACAGTTCTTATAAAGACAGGTGATTGTCACTCTTTCCTTTCCACAAATATCATTTCAGGTTTGGATATTCTAGTGAAGCCATTGGATAATTCTAACGAGTAGTGACTCCAATGGAAGGAGATTTTACAATAATATATTGGTGCCAGTAGTGTGAGCTTTCTCTACGAGGAAAGAGCATCAGATGTGCCCTACTAGTAGCGGCGTTGAGTCCATATGATGCCATCGTGGGAATATAATGGTTATCAATTGTTCATTATTTGATAGACTATCTTAGGAATATAGTGTAGTGTGTCCATAAAGATGGGACCCAATTTTCCTTTAGTGGAGAGAAGGGGACTCTTGCAGCTCATTATGGAATTTATCGAGTTAGGGTGTAGCTGATCACTCGCTTGTTGATGAGCTTGTGCCTCATTATGGTGGACGAGAGGATTCCATGTTTTCCAGTAGTGGTGGAAGAGTATGAATACATATTTCTTAAGGACATTATAGGGATTACATCCTCACATTGAGGAAGACTTCTTCATCGACCTGTACCCGAGGATAACACTAATATACCCAACAGAATATCGGATGTATCCCCTGTAGATTTACATGTTGAGGGTCCAACTTGGGGACATGCAATATAATGGGTTCGTATGGCCCCCCATTTCACCATGGGTATCCCCCTAGTGTTGTTTTCCGAGAATTTGGAAGGGGGCATGAGGTTATGCATGGACAATTGGTTCCTGAACTAGGTAACTGTAATGAGAAAATATCCACAACCATGAATTGTTGACATCTTCCATCAGTAGAAGGGAGTGTGGTGGTTCTAAAAAATATATCTCATATCTAGTTATCACTAGCTTTTTGTATAGAAAGTGGATATATTGAAGACAATCTTTAGGCTTCATAATGGATTCTATGAGTACCTGATGATTCCATTTGTTTTGACTAATACTTGAGGAGTGTTCATTGGACTCATGAACATGATATTCCAACCATCCCCTAAGCAGTTCATCATCATCTTATTTGATCATATTGTGGTGTACTCTCTGTTAGCACAGGAGTATACTACACACCTATAAAATGTAATGGATACACTCTAAGAGAAATATATTTATAGGAAGATCTCGATGTTCATGTTCTTGATTTGGGAAGACCATATTATGGGAAACGTCTTCCTATAGGATGGAGTTTTTGTGGATACGATGAAGATATAGTCATGGATTTCGTGGGATCCTCCCAAGAGCTTGATTGTGGTGTAGAGTATCTTGGGATTTTTTGGATAATACATGAGGGTTTTCCTAAATTATCCAGAGTATTAATACCATTATCGGCTTTGAAACAGATGGGAAAACCATTTGTGTGAATAGAGAAGTGTCGTCAGTGTTTCCAAGAGAAGAGGCGGAGACTAACAAGTACCCCCAATATGAGTCAACCATTGGAGGGAGTTGGGTATATAGTTATCTATGATGTATCAAGGACTGGATTGGTTTGTGTCATAATAACATAGTGAGAAGTGATTGCCTATGGGTCCTGGCAGTTGAAGAAGCATGAGTATAAATTCATGACTCATGACCCGAATTTAGCAGCAGTGGTCTTTCTTTGATGTTGTGGTGGCTCAACATGATGGGTGAGTGGTTTAAATTCGAATCTGGCCACATGAGTCTCTAGAATATCTATCCTAGAAAGACATGAACATGATACAATGGAAATGTGTAGAGTTCCTCCAAGACTATTACATTGAGTTAATCTATATTCTTGGTAAGGGAAATGTGCCAGAAGACGCACTCAGAAAGAGGTTTACTTTGTAGCTGCTGAGTGAGGTAACAAAGAAGCTAGATGCGATGAATTTGTTCTTCGTGGATGATGATGGGAAAGCATAACATCAGTCGATGACTTTAACTCCCCTAAACATTCAGTGAGTTAAGGAGGCACATTTTGAGTATGTAGTCTATGTGGCTTGAAGTGATTAGTTATCTTTAAGAAGGGCTCATGATAGATTTTCATTACGTTGGTATAAAATCATCATTTTCAGAGGGAGCACTGTAGTACAAGTCATTTTGAGGGATGAGGTGTTGAGGGAGTTCGATGAATCCATTCTAGATTTATATCTAGTTTTGGAAAATCTTTATCAGGACCTCCAACATTTGTACTGGAGGCCAAAAATGCGAAAGGTGGTGGTAGTGTTCATTTCACTATGCCTCACTTGTTATCAAGTGAATTCTGAGCATCTAGTTCCAACAAGATTGGACCACCCCACATGTGGTTAAAAATTTGATGTTAGATTGTATCTCTATAGAAATAATGATGGGATTACCACACACATCTGAGGGCTATGATTCTATCTGGTTGATCGTTGACAGAGTCACCATTTCAGCTCATTTCTTACCCATTCAAGAGATGGGATCAGTAGAGTTCACGGTAAAACTCTATGTACAAGAGATTGTGGTGAAACATGGTTACCTTTGACTATCATCGCAGACCAAAATTCTTAATTCACATCTCAGTTATGGAAGGGATTAGAGGAGGTGTTTAGGGATCAGTTGTACATGAGCACAGCTTTTCACCCACATGATTATTTTCAGATGGAGCGGATCATAAAGACATTGGAGGACATGTTTCATGCTTGAACCCTTTATTTTGGACATATTTTAGAGCAGCACCTACCACTAGTTGGGATTTCATACAACAATAGATATCACTCGACCATTGGAATGGAACCATTGGGGATTTGAATGGGTGACATTGAAGATCACATTAATGTTAGACAAAATATTTGGAGTCAGCACTAGAGTGTCCAGAGTTCTTATGGGATACCACTGAAAATGTTCAGATCATCTAGGAGTTGATGAGGACTACCCAAAGCATACATAAATATTATGTTGACATGGGACAGAGTCCCTTCGAGTTTGAGTTGGGAGAAAATGGGTTCCATTGGGTCTCACCCCAATACATATTGCAGATATTTTATCGAGGAGAAAATTTATCTCCAAGGTTCTTCAAGCCATTATAGATTCTTAGTGGAGTTGGAATGTTGGCGTACCACATAGATCTTCTTCTACGATTCACCATGTCAATGACACATCATCGATTTGCGCTAAATTAAGATTGATGACGGTGCTATGTTTTTTTAGTTGTTGGTGGAGATAGAAGATCTACATGAGTTAGTCATTCACAGATAGTTGATTCATCTAGTGTGAGTTCGGTGGCAACACTGTAATCTCCATGTTTGACCATGGGAGTGGGAGGCTCTGATTCAGGCTTATTACCCCCATTTATTAATATTTTTGTTTTGTCTTATGGGGATATGAATCCCTAATTGTAGGGGTAATGTAATGTCCTAGAAATTCCATGTGTTTTCTATAAAAACCCATAATGGGATTATATCAAGACCTGAAATTTTGACGACACTTGATTATGACGCCCAAGGAACCCAAAATAGAAATTTTATCTTTTTAATATCGTTCAAATAAACATTTGAGTGGGTTTTTTATCTTTGAAACTATTGCTCAGATCAGAAGTCATAGGGCACCATTGAACTCACAACATCAGGGTTTTTCTAAGAAGAAAATTACATCAATCATCGAGGATCAATAGAAAAAGATAATTTCTAGACAATTCATAATAGAAATAATATAAATTATAATGTTATATTATTTTATTTTCCTCACCATTTAGTAGTGGAATGACAGTAATATTGTGTGGTAATAAGGGAGAGAAAAACTACATTAAAGAGACTCATTAAAAAAAGTGTTCAGATACGTTGTTTCATTAATAATACTCTGTAATGAAACAGCGATGTAGTGTAATTGAATCTTTGCAACACGTTTCTAAATTAATGAGATAACATGGTGGAGAATCCGAATGTAAAATTATTCTGATGGATGGTGATGTTTTTCCTTTCCAACAATGATTTATATTTAATCACTAGCAACATTATCACAGCTCGAAGAATGGGATCAATGTGCAATGATCACCAGTGGATTCGAAGAACATATTGTGGATTCTATTTAATAAATCTCTACAAAAATTAAGTTGACCACATGTATGTGATGTTTTTATTTGAATTCCATTTCCATGTTCTTCATTCTAATACGACGAACATAGATCAACCCATGAATAGGATGACCCGCGGATCACTTGTTAATATAAGAGGGTCTATTTTTTATATTCTAATATTGAGACTGATTATTTTCTTGATAGAACATGAATAATAATCCATTCAATGTTTAAACTCTAATATGGAGGTCTTGATCCAAAAAAAGGCCGGATCCCCTCTTCTTTTTGCCTTCTTTGTGAAAAAACCATCAAAATGAAGGAAATATGGTTTCGACTCTATAGTAGGCAAAGAGGATCCCCATGGAGGCCAGTGTAGAGACCCAAAGCATGACGTACATAGAAATTAAATTACTTTTTTGGAATACCTAATACATAACAAAAAAAGAAACCAAAGGACCGTAATAGTTTAGTGTCTTTGGAAACTTGTAATATAATGTTCTAATCTCGGTGAAATATCTTCAACATCTCCCATAATGATCTTCAATTTTTTTCATACCTAAAACCTTTCTTTATATCTTGAGAAAAAGAAAACATATATGGGGTGACCTCAAATGCTCAGTAAGGGTAAGCATGGAGAAAATAATACAAACCATATACATTTGAACTTCAAAACATGAACATAATGTTTACACATCAAAATCTTGAGTTGTGAAATAAATCATGACAGTACGTAAGGCATATGTCATAAAGAAACATCAATCACAATAAAATATAATTGGAATAAAACATTTAATTTTGGAAAACCATTACGAACATGATTCGATTTTCATAGTATCCATGGCAGTGCTGCCAAGACTATCATAGAGGATAAAGTCCCTTTCGGAATCGAGTTCACTCCTCGTTCCAGTCTGGTATCACTAAACTGGATTAACTTACCATTCCAGCCATGTCTATATCATGAGATATAAATCTTTACCCATTTCATTGGAGGGAGATATAGGTCCCACCCATCTCATAATGAAATCATTCTTACTTTGGCCATAACATAAACATAAATCATTCATCATAACCCAAAGAATAAAAATGGGTTTCATAAACATCATTCCATAATAACATAATCCATATAAAAAAATGGATATCATTTCATCATATTAAAATTTAATCCATGTAAATCAAAGAGAAATTATACTTGAAAAATACACATATGAAATAATGTAATCTTAAATGGAAAATGCTTTTGATCAAACACGTGAAAAGAATAATTGAAGAAAATATCCTTTCTTCTTCAAAATCATTTTTTTTCACAAAATGCTGTCCAATTTTAAAAGAATATGATTTTGTTGAAAATAGTAATGAAATATTATTGAGTAAGTATCATCAAAATAAGGCTTTATGAAACCAAAAAAATACATTCATGCCATATAAGTCAAAAAAACATTCTTCTCGTACATTTTCCAAAAAAGTCAGAAAGTACCTCATAAAAGAAAGATTCATTACATACCATGTAGTAAAATTAAAAAATGGGTAAAAAGAAATTTAAACATACATGACATTTTTTTAGAAAACAAGTACATGGATGATAAATATAACCCCAGTAAATACTTACGAATAAACAATCTCGGATAAAAACGAGATCGGAGAAGTTATCCCTTAAAAAGCTATTTTTGTAAATAAAATAGATCACTTATGAGTATTAACTATATGTTCACATAAATAAAGTATAAATAAATTATAATATATAAAAATTCATTTATCAGAAAATCAAAAAACATCATAAACAAGAAAGAGATGATCAACCCAAAGAACGGAAATTGGGGTAAGAAGTTTCCTTAACTAATGTCTCATATGCTTCATTTTTATCTGATCCTAGTGTATAATGATTTAAATAATTCTATTGACTTATTACAGAATCATATTCATTGTTATGATATCATATATGGTTCACTTATGACTTTATATTAGCGGTTCTTTTGTAAATGTCATGTTAAAGTTGCGTTTTGGATAAAATCGCCTCATTTATCATAAGTGCTTCGACTTGAAATTATTAATATGATTACATAGATAATGATTACTTATTTCCAGAATATAAAACATTATTTATATAAAATATATATTCATAATATAAATATATATAATAGATCAATAAATGGAAATAAATACACTGTTCATGTAGACGGTAGGCCATACGTACCCATGAACATTGTTTTCGTTACTTTATTGAAATGAATGGAATTAAGTAGATGAAATACATATATATATATACATAAATCCAATAGAATTATTATTTCATATATTTCATGATTACTTATTATATATACTTTATAATCATTCTTGAATTGTTAACATGGAAAATGAATCTTATCGCGTCGTGAAGACGGTAATCTGTACATACGCACGAGCGATGATATCATTCCCATGTTTATTGAATGGAATTGGAGTGGATGGTATAATATATTATAATAATAATAATGTTATAATAATCATATATAGTTATTATTTTCACCATTATACCCATCCAAGTAAGGTGGTGGGGGGAAACTGATTACACCACTGCGTGGAGACGGTATTCCATATGTACGCACACGCTGTGATTTCATTTTCCATATGATGGATAGATGGTGAAATAGGGTTGTTTCATATTTATAATAACATATTAGTATATAATTAATACTGATGTTATTACTTTATAATGAAACAACTAATGAATATGATGTATAAGAAGAAAGAAACTGGAAAGAATCGGTAGAAGAGATTACCTCTTCCTCGACGCACCTCCTTTAAACATCTTCTTAGGGAACTAGAGTTTGTATTTTTAGAAGAAAAGAACCTATATGATATAATTAGATAGGTTGAGTAGAGGAATTGGCAGGGTTTGGCCGAGCTTCAAGGCTCAAAATGGTGTTATGAGAAGAGGGAAGGGGTTCCCTGTTTACAAGGGAGGAGAGGGGCACCTTTGGAAAAACTTAAAATATTATTTTTTAATAAAGTCATATTCGGTTTATAATAGATCCAAATTTATTTATTTCGAAGATAAAATGGGAATGGGTCAAAATAATCTCAACCATATGGTTTTAGGCATTTTTCGGTTACTATTTTAACCTTATCATTTAGATATAACTCTAAGATAAATAATTTAACGTTTTTCATGATTTCTTGTTTTCTTTCACTATATGGTTATTAAAATTACTGTAGCAAGATAAAAAACCCCCAAGTGGTAATTATTAATCTATATAACTTTATATAATTCATTTGGCAGAACCTTAGATTTTTAAGAATAGAATAACAATTACTAATAAAATATTTGTTTTAAAAACATTTTCATGTCCATTTTGAGACTATTTGGTAATTGATTTTTTGAAAATCATAAAAGAATGAATATTTCGAAAAAAATTGATTAAAACAATACTAACATGTCATAATAACATATAAAATTAATTTAAATCATAAAAAGTCTCATATTACATTTATTTGGGTATTGATAACATCAATTAGATAATATTTCATTAATAAGGTAATTACTGCATCATCATTGTGTCATAAATAAATTAAATTATTTAATCTCTAAATTTATAATTAACATACAATTATGTAGGAAATACTTTTAAAATTATAAATAATATTTATAGTCGAATTTATCATATGTATAACCATATATTAGAAATGTTTTAGTTATTAATAATAAATTTTTAACTATTTTAACTCTTCATTAAATAAAAAAATAATAAGTGACCTAATCAAATCCAAGTGGACCAAAAGGGTAATATTTTATTCCTAAGGTTGTTTTTTGTATAATTACACTTATCCAATATAATTAGGACATGTGTTAGGTTAATAATATTATTATTTTTACCCTTAATTACCCTATTAACTTTTTACCATGGTAAATAATCATAAAAAGTTACTATTCACAAAAAATTGTTTTTATCTTATTGAACCACATTTTACATATTGATATTAAGCGTGTATCTCGGATTTTCAAAATTCTTCTCAAAGAAGTGGTAAAATTAGGTTTTATGTAAATTTTCAAATTATCCGGGGAGGTGGGTAAAAGACGGTGAAAAGTTTAATAAAATTTTTATATATCTACAATTATTATAAAATGACTCCAATGAATTACATTGAACTTATATAAGTATTATGTATCTACATTGACCTACAATATGTTTAAATAAAATAATTATTTATTTAAATAAAAAATCGTTTTTTAAACTATAACTAAGTGTTTTCACTATTCATCAAAAATTGAAGGTTTTCCGAAAAATACCATAATTTCACCCTAGGCTAATTTTGATATCCCGAATCCAAAAATGAATTCCATTTTAAAAGACAAAATTTATAAAATTTCAAAAAGTGGGTATTACTATTCATAACGGCTAGTTGATAATAATATTATAATAATATCTCATTTAGTGAAACTCGTGATTGCGTAGTACACACGCTATCGAGGAAGGTCTTGATTGTGTGTAATGCAAGCCATGTCAGGGCTGCGTGTATTGAACGCTCCATTTGGTTTTGCGTATAACATAATCAAAACATATTTCATTAATACATTAAAAAAAATATATACTTAATGTTGCATAGAATAATTTCCACAAAATGAACTTGAAATTGTGTGTAACACGAGCCAAGAATAGTGTTGTATATACTGAAAGCCAATACAGTGTTGCATATAGTAGAAGATAATATTGATGTACTATATAATAGAACATATAAATGAAATTAAAACTAATATATCTCATAAAATCTTGGGTTGTTACATTCTACACCCCTTAAAATGTATTTCGCCCTCGAAATTCGTTGGGGTAAAAAATGGTTTTCTACTTGAAAGTTTCTTTCATAGAAACCAACATCGTAAAAAAGGAATACCAAAACATAATTTTATAAAGTGAAATATGAAACATATCAGTTACCCAAATTATCTCATCACTGGGTTTCCACAAAGGAGAACATATATGAAAATATTGATATGGAAGAGAAATCTAATCATCATGTTCTGATGGAAACTGGTAGAGAACATGGGTAAGAAAAACCCAAAAATCATAAAGACATAAATTTGTGATGATCTAAGGTATCATCTAATTCATCAGATATAAGTGCACTAGGACAACATTTTTGTTTTTCAAAATCATTTCCCTACGGTTGAAGAATTTTTGAATTAAAAGAAATACATACTTGATTTTGGTACAATCTCACTGTTGTTCATGCCTCGAAAAATTTCCTCTTCATCTCTTAAAGAAATGAAGTTGAATTTGTCTTCTGTGAAGTTATAGAGGATCATGCGATAGAATGATAGGTCATTCCATTTTTCTCAAACATAAGGTTAGAAATAGTTATATACATAAGTCCATTTATGAGAAGATTAATCGTATACGGTTCCAAAAATGGACTTATACTTCATCTATCATACCGCTTAAAAAAATAAAACTAGTTTCTACTAACCAGGGACTTCCTGTAGGCTAGTGGTTGGTGATAAAGGTCGTTCGCACTTCGGTTGTGGGTTCGACTCCTACATCCGTTTCTCACATGATGGGTTTTCTCTCGTTCTGCATGTTGTCCCTTTTCTTAAACTACACTATTATAACATTCCATCAATAATATTGAAAAAAATTCTAGCCTTAAATAATACTACCTTATGTCTAACTAAATTCATTCCAATCATTAGGATTATTCAAAATACATCTGTCCAATCTCATAGTATAAATAAAATGATTACTAGAAATGTCACATTACAAGCACATGAATACCATCATTTATCCACCATATATCATAATATATATCTTATTGATCACATTCCAAACATATGAATACAAGAATCATGTATTCTCTTAAAACATAAATAATCATAGAACCATAGTGAAGTCATGAATGCTATCAAAATGTAACTATTTCCACATACCAAAATCACATAAATTCTATATACTCAAACGATGATATCACTTTGTCCTTATATCAGTCATGATCTCATTAATACTATAAAAAATTTCAGTATCTCCTTATCCCTTCTTTATGTGCATATTAGGTGCTTTCAAAAAATATCTAAATAACCTTTTATGGTTACAAGTACCATTCAACATATACTTTCGAAAACATATGGAATAACAATAGTGTAACAATACTTATTTGTCTCTTTATTCCATACTACCAAGAGATTACATATACAACATTACTCTCGATAAACATGTTATCATTCCACTACCTTCTTAAACCATTGAACGATCTTGAAAATTTCTTTGATGTCAGATATCATTTGTTGTCTCGTCATCATCATCAACATAAATACTACCCATATGACCATGTTGATTCTCTTCATGAGTCTTTCCCTTAGGGAATTGGTTTGCATAATGCCCATACATTCCACATTTAAAACATTTATCCATTGTTGATGTCTTAGAAATACCATTATCCTTGTCCATGGTGTAATATAAAACTTTTCCTTTAAAATTAATGACTTCGTGAACATCTTTTCTACACATAAATCATTTTCTAGTTCCTTGGAAAAAACTTTCATGATGCCTCTTCCCACATGATTTACATAAGGGAAATTTAACTTTTATTCCTCTATGATCATCATGAAACTCCATCTTTCTCTTATTAGCTGATTCCGGAAACATACCAAAGATGAGATTATTGATCATATTATAAGATTTCTGATTTGGAATAATAACGATATGTAGAATTACAGATCCAATTTTATTTGGTTTCTCGTGAATAATATCATTCCATTGTCAATCATATCCTCCATTATCGTGAATCATCCTGTTTTCAGCCATTTTTTAATACCAAAAAAGAATAGTGTGAGAGGAAAAAAATCACAATCATGGGGGTGTAACATTAATATCTAACATCTTAGGATTAGTCTAATATTGTTACCATAATTCTAGGACTATAACCTATACATATACTTAACCTTAGATATATCCCTAGATATACCATATAAATATCTCTAGGGATTTGACTAATGTTTTCTCATCCTAGTTTCCAATGGTTAACTAAACCTTTCCTCTAACACCAACTATAGTGGACCAAATCATGACGTAAATAGACATTACATTACTTTTGAGGAATACCTAATACATAAAAAAACATACACCAAAGGACCATAATAGTTTAGTGTCTTAGGAAACATGGAATATAATATTCTAATCATGTTGAAAGATCTTCAACATCTCCCATAATGATCATCAATTTTTTTTCATATCTAAAACCTATCTTTAAATATTGGGGAAAAGAAAATAAATAAATGGTGAGCTCAAATGCTCGGTAAGGGTAAGTATGGAGAAAATAAAACAAACCATATACATTTGTACTTTAAACATGAACATAAAGTTTACACATTGAAATATTGAGTTGTGAGATAAATCATGGCATTACGTAAGGAATATGTCATAAAGGAACATAAATCATGATAAAATAGCATGGGAATACAACATTTTATTATGAAAACCATTAAGAACACGGTATGATATCAATAGTATCCAAGGCATTGCTGCCATGGCCATCTTAGTAGACAATGTCCCTTTCTGAATCGTGTTCACTCCTCGTTACAGTCCTGTATCACTGAACCAGATTAGCTTACCATTCCAGCCATGTCTATCTCATGAGATATAAATATTTACCCAATAAATTGGAGGAAATATAGGTCTCATCCATCTCATAATGAAATCATTCTTACTTTTTCCACAACATAAACATAAATCATTCACCATATCCCAAAGAATAAATAAGGGTTTTATAAACATCATTCCATAATAACATAATCCATATAAAATAATGGATATAATTTCATTATAATAATAGTTAAACCATGTAAATCATAGAGATATTATACTTGAAACATACACATATGAAATAATGGCATCTTAGATGGAAAAAAAATTTTATTAAAAAATTGAAAAGATTTCTTGAGGGAAATATCCTTTCTTCTTCAAAATCATTTTCTTTTCAAAAAATTATATCCAATTTTAAAAGTAAAGGATTTTGTTTAAAATAGTCATGAAATCTTATGGAGTAAGCTTCATCAATGTAAGGCATTATGAAACTGTAAAATTCCTTCCATTCCCTAGAAGTCAAAAAAACATTATTCTCATACTTCTGATGAAAAAGTCAAAAGTACCTCATAAAATAAATATTCCTTACATAAAATGTAGTAAAATTAGAAAATGGGTAAAAAGTAATTTAAAATTACATAAAACCATTTTTAGAAAACAGGGACATGGATGATAAATATAACCCTAGTAAATACATACGAATAAAAAATCTCGGATAAAATTGAGATTGGAAAAGATATCCCTTAAAAAGATATTTTTTTAAATAAAATATATCACTTATGTGTATTAAATATAAGGTCACATAAAGACATTATAAATACCTGATAAGATATAAAAATTCATTTCTCACAAAATCATCGAATGACATAAACAAGAAAGAGAAGATCAACCCAAAGAACGAAAATTGGGTTTAGAAGTTCCCTTAAATCATGTCTGATATGCTTCGTATGTATCAGATCCTCCAGTATAATGATTTAAATAATGTCATTGACTTATTACTGAATAATATTAACTGTTATGATATCATATATTGTTCACTTATGACTTTATATTACCCATTCTTTTGTAAATTCCATGTTAAAGGAGCGTTTTGGGTAAAATCGTTTCATTTATTGTACGTGTTTCGACTTGTAATTATTAATATGATTACTTAGATCATTATTAATTAATTTAATAACATAAAACATGAATTATATATAATATATATTCAGAATATACATATATATAATATATCGATAAATGGAAAGAAATACACTGTTCATGGGGATAGTAGGTCGTACTTACGCATGAACGCTGTTTTCATTTCCTTTTTGAATTGAATGGAATTTACTATATGACATACATATATATATATACAGAAATAAAGTAGCATTATTATTTAATATATTTCATTGTTACTTATTATATATATTTTATAATCATTCTTGAATTTTTAACCAGGAAAATGAATCTCATAGCGTCTTGGAGACGGCAATCCGTACGTACGCACGAGCAATGATATCATTCCCATATTTATTGAATGGAATTGGAGTGGATGATATAATATATTAGAATAAATATTATGTTATAATAATCATATTTAGTTATTATTTACACCATTATACCCATACAAGTATGGTGGTGGTGGAAAAATTGATTACACCATAGTGAGGAGACTGTATTCTGTATATACGAACGAACAGTGATTTCGTTTCCCGTAGGATTGAGAGAAGGTGAAATAGGGTTGTTTAAAATTTATAATAACATATCAGTATATATGTAATACTTATTTTATTACTTTATAATTAAACAACTAATGAAGAGGATGTATAAGAAGAATGAAACTTGAAAGAGTCGGTAGAAGAGATTACCTCTTCCTCGACGCACCTCCTTTAAACTTTTCCTCAGGGCACTATAGTTGGTCTTTTGAGAAGACCATGGCCTATATGATATTACTAGTGAGGTTGAGAAGATGAATTTTCAGGGGATGGACGATTTTCAAGACTCATAATGGTGTGAAGAGAAGAAGGAAGGGGTGCCCTTTTTATAAGTGAGAAGAGGGCACCTTTGAAAAAACTTAAAATATTATTATATAAAAAATTCATATTCGGTTTATAATGGCTCCCAATTGATTTATTTCTAATATAAAGTATTTATGGGTCAATATACTCTCAACCAATAAGTTTTAGAAAAGTTTAAGTCACTATTTTAACCTTATCATTTATATTTAACTCTATGTTAAATAATTTACATTTTACTGTGTCTTCTTGTTTTCTTAAATTATATGGTTAATAAACATACTATAATAAGCCAAAAGATCCCCAACTGGTTCATTAATAATATATATAACCTTATCTAAGTCATTTGGAAAAAACTTTGATTTTTAGGAATATAATAAAAATTAATAATATAATATTTGTTTTAAAAACAATTTTATGTCAATTTTGAAACTATTTGGTAGTTGAATTTTTTGAAAAGCATAACAGCATGATTATTGAGATTAAAATTATTTAAATCAATTATAACATGTCATATTAACCTGTAATGTTATTTTAATTCATAAAATTATCAAATTTCATTTATTTGGGTATTTATAACATCAATTATGTTAATATTTGATTAATAAGGTAATTGGTGAATCATCATTGTGTCATAAATAAATTAAATTATTTAATGTCTTGAAATTATAAATAAATTAAAATTATGTATAAAATCATTTTATACTTCTAATTAATATTTATAGTCGAATTTATCTTATGTATAACCCAATATTAAAAATGTTTTAGTTTTTAAACATTGATTTTAACTATTTAAACTCTTCTTTAAATTAAATAATAATAAGTGTCCTAATCTAAACCAAGTATAAATAAAGGGTAATATTTTATTTCTAAGGTTTTTTTGGTCGAATTAAACTTATCCAATATAATTAGGACATGTTTTTGGGTAACATTTTTACTAATAATTACCTATTTATTTTTTACCGTGGTAAATAAAAGTAAAAAGTTACTATTCACCAAATAATATTTTTATCTTATCGAACAAAATTTTACTCCTTGATATTAATCGTCTCTTTCGGATTTTCGAAAATCCACTCAAATATGCGGTAAAATTAAGTGTTATGTAAATTTTCAAAATCTCCTAAGAGATGGGGTAAAAGACGGTGAAATGTTTAATAAAATTTTTATATATCTAAAATTAATATAAAATGACTCCAATGAATTACGTTGAAATTATATAGGTATTATGTATCTATTTTGACCTAAAAAAAGTTAAATAAAATAATTAATTATTTACATAAAAATTCAGTTTTTAAACTATAAGTCAGTGTTTTTCACTATTCATCAAAAATTGAAAGTTTTCAAAAAATACCAAAATTTCACCCTAGGCTAATTTCGATATCCCGTATCAGAAAATGAAGTCCATTTTGAAAGATAAAATTTATAAAATTTCAAAAAGTGGGTATTAATATTCATAATGGCTAGTTTATAATATTATTATAATAATATCTCGTTTAGTGAAACTCGTGATTGCATACTACACACGCTATCGAGGAAGGTCTTGATTGTGTTTAATGAAAGCCATGTCAGGGCTTCGTGTATTGAAATATCTGTTTGGTGTTGAGTATAACATAATCAAAACTTATTTCATTTATATATTAAACAAAATCTATACTTAATGTTTCATAGAATAATTTTCACAAAACAAACATGAAATTGTGTGTAACATGAGCCAAGAATAGTGTTCTGTATACTACAAGCTAATACGGTGTTGCATATAGTACAAGATAATCTTGGTGTAGTGTATAATAGAACACATCAAAGAAATTAGAAATACTATATCTCATAAAGTCTCGGGTTTTTACAGCCAGAGTCATAAACCATATGAATAATGGACCACTCGAGTAGAACCAATGGTCAAAAGAGGTGGCAGCAATTAGATTGGTACATGCCATGATGATCTTCTGGGGAAGGCATCACGGCTAGCTCGGGCTTCAACTGTGTGGCATGAGCCATTGTCATTGGTCCGACAACTAGAAGAGGGACGCGTACATCCGACCCCGTCAGGTGGAGCGATGCATGCCATACGGGCCATGGCTCTTACTGGAACATGGTCTAGTGACTATGTGCAGGGGGATAAATGTAGACTGATTAGCTGGTCATGGAATTATTGATTTATACACCCCCTCCAAACGTCTAGGATGGAGATGATCGGATTGTCGAGGAGGCTGGACATGGGCGTGCAAACCGTGTTGTCATGCGACCAGAAATCAAAATGAATTCACCCACTTCTGGGTGTCAAGAAAACTTATTAACACTAGGCTACTAAGAATCCCAGGCTAGGAACAAATCAGCCCACCAATTGCAGGTTGGGCCAAATGAGATCGGGTCTCTTGACGACCGAGAGGGATGGACCCCCGACCAAAATGATCCAGGTCCAGCAAGTCCCAATTAACATGGTTGGCTAGTCAGGTCGGAGCAAGCCGGCAGAGACCCAAACAGGGTTGTATTGGGTCAGCCAAGCCAGACTGTGACAAGTGGGCCCCCTGAGCTAGGTTGGTTGGGTCGGTCTGACCAGGTCGGACCGGGACCATATACAACCCGACCCTATTAACTAAAACACAAATATCACTTAAATAAGACATCTGATTGACGATACATTTTCAGTGTTAGAATCCTTGTTTTGGGGAAGACCATTTTGAATGATATATGGATTATTTCCTAAATGTTGGAATGTGATGAATGGCTTGATGAGAAATTTCAACTGATATTATGTGCACTATATGTGAAGATCCTATAACTAATTGAGAATTGAAGAATATAGAGACTGAAAGCTTGAAGTACATGGAAATTAAATTACTTTTGCGAAATACTTAATACATAACAAAAACAAAAACCAAAGGACTGTAATTGTTTAGTGTCTTTGGAAATTCAAAAAAATAATCTTTTAATCTTGGTGAATGATCTTCAACATATCTCATAATGATCATCCCTTTTTTCATACCTAAAACCATTCTTTATATCATGGGAAAATAAAACATATAAAGGGTGATCTCAAATTCTCATTACGGGTATGGATGGATAAAATAAAACAAACCATATACATTTGAACATCAAAACATTAAAATAATGTTTAAAAATGAAAATTAGGAGTTGTGAAATAAATCTTGGTAGTACATAAGGCATAGATCATAAAGGAACATCAATCATGATAAAAATATCATGGTAATAAAAACATTATTTGTGGCAACCATTAAGAACATGTTATGATTTCCATAGTAGCCAAGGCATTGATGCGAAGACCATATTAGTGGAAAAAGTCCCTTTCTGAATCGAGTTCACTCCTTGTTTCAGTCCTGTATCCCTGAACCAGATTAACATATCAATCTATCCATGTCTATATCATGAGATATAAATATTTACCCAATGCATTGGAGGGAGATTTAGGTCCCACCAATCTCATAATGAAATCATTCTTACGTTTTCCACAAAATAAACTTTAATCATTCATCATAACCCAAATAATAAAAATGGGTTTCATATACATCATCCCATCATAACATAATCCATATAAAATAAATGGATATCATTTGATCATAAGAAAATTGAAACTATGTAAATAATTGAGACAATATACTTGAAACATACACATATGAAATTATTTCATCTTAGATGGAAAATAGTTTTGGTAAAATACTTGAAATGAATTCTTGAGGAAAATATCTTTTCTTCTTCAAAATAATTTAATTTTTTCAAAATGAAATGAAATTTAAAAAGAAAATTATTTTGTTGAAAATATTCATGAAATCTTGTAGAGTAAACATCATGAAAATAAGGCGTTATGAAACTTTAAAAATTTGTTCATCCCGTATAAGTTAAAAAAACATTCTTCTCCTAATTTTTCCGAAAAAGTACAAAAGTTCCTCGTATGGTAAAAAAAGATATTTTCCCTACATACCATGTAGTAAAAGTCAAAAATTGGTAAAAACGACTTTACACATACTTGAAACCATCTTTAGGAAACAGGGACATGGATGATAAATATAACCCCAGTAAATACTTACGAATAAACAATCTCGGATAAAAACGAGATTGGAAAAGGTATCCCCTACCTTATGTCTGATATGCTTCATATGTATCTGAACCTTCTGTATAATGATTTAAATAATGTCATTGAATTATTATAGAATCATATTCATTGTTATTCTATCATATATTGTTCACTTATGACTTTATATTACCCGTTCTTTTGTAAATTCCACGTAAAATCAATATTTTGGGTAAAATCGTTTCATTTATCGTACGTGTTTCAACTTTTTGGCCATCATATTATTACTCATATCCTGATTTAATTAATTATATAATGTAAAACATAATAAATATTCAGAATATACATATATATTTTATATATAGATAAATGGAATGAAATACACCGTTCATGGAGACGGTAGGTCGTACCTATGCATGAACGCTGTTTTCGTTTCCTTATTGAATTGATTGGAATTAAGTAGATGACATATATATATATATATACATAAATCTATTATCATTATTATTTCGTATATTTCATTATTATTCACTATATATACTTTATATTCATTCATGAATGGTTAACATGGAGAATGAATCTCATCCTGTCGTGGAGACGGTAGTCCGTACGTATGCACGAGCGATGATATCATTCCCATGATCATGGAATTGTATAGAAGTGTATGTATAATATTTCAGAATCAATATCACATTAAAATAACCATATATATTTATTTATTTTCACCATTACACCCATCCATGTAAGGTTGTGGTCGAAAACAAATTACACCACGATGTGGAGACGGTATTCTGTACGTACGCACACGTGGTGATTTAATTTTCCATAGGATGGATAATAGTTGAAATATGGTTGTTTCATATTTATAATAACATATCATTATATAATAAATACTGATGTTATTAATTTATAATGAAACAACTAAAGAAAAATTAGTAGAAGAAGAAATAAACTTGAAAGATTCGGTAGAAGAGATTACTTCTACCTTGACGCACCTCCTTTAAAATTCTTCTTAGGGAAGTAAAGTTGGACTTTGGAGTAGACCAGAACCACCATAATGTTTCCAGGGAATTGGAGAAGATAAATGGGCCTGGTTTGGCCGAGATTCAAGGCTCAAAAGGGTCTGAAGAGAAGAGGGAAGGGGTGCCCTTTTTATAAGGGAGGATAGGGGCACCTTTGGAAAAAATTAAAATATTATTTTATAATAATGTCATATTCGGTTCATAATAGGTCCAAATTGATTTATTTCTAAGGTAAGGTGGGTATGAGTCTAAATCCTCTCACACAATAGGATTTAGACAAGTTTAGGTTACTATTTTAATGTTATCTTTTATATTTAACTCTATGATAAATTATTTAACTTTTACAGTTTCTTCATGTTTTCTTACACTATATGGTTAATAAACATACAATAAAAATCAAAAATAAACCCCAGTGGTTCATTATTAATATATATAACCTTATCTAAGTCATTTTTTGAACATTATATTTTTATAAATTATTTAACAATTAATAGTCTAATATTTTTTTTAAATACTATTTTATATCAATTTTGACACTATTTAGTAATTATTTTTTTGAAAATCATAACAGCATTATTAGTTCTAAAAAAGTTAATTAAATCAATAATAACGTTACATATTAACCTAAAAAATTATTTCAATTCATAAAAAGTATTAAATTACATTTATTTGGGTATTTAAAATTTCAATTATTTTAATATTTTATTATTTAGATAATTACTCCATCACCATTGTGTCATTAATAAATTAAATTATTTAATGTCTAAAAATTATGAATAAAATACCATTACATAGGAAATATTTTTAACTTTATAATGAATATTTAATGTCTAATTTATCATATATATAACCCTATATTAAAATTGGTTTGGTTATTAAAATTTGATTTTAACTATTTTAACTCTTTTTTAAATAAAATAATAATAAATGTCCTAATCTAAACCACGTGTACCTAGATTATAATATTATATTCCTAAGTTTGTTTTTGGTCGAATAATACTTATCTAATAGAATTAGGACATGTGTTAGGGTAAATATAATATCATTTTTACCCTAAATTAGCCTATTTACTTTTAACAGTGGTAAATAAAAGTAAAAAGTTAGTATTCACCAAACATTATTTTTATCTTATTGAACTACATTTTACTCCAAGATATTAACCATGTCTCTCGAATTTCCAAAATCCCACTCACAAAAAAGGTAGAATTAAGATTTATGTAAGTTTTCAAAAAGCTCCTAGGAGGTAGGTAAAAGACGGTGAAAAGTTCAATAAAATTTTTATATATCTAAAATTATTATAAAATGAATACAATGAATTATATTGAACTTATATAGGTATTATGTACCAATTTTTAACTAAAATAAATTTAAATAAAATAAATAATTATTTACATAAAAAGTCAGTTTTTAAATAGTAACCTAGTGTTTTCACTATTCATCATAAATTGAATGTTTTCAGGAAAATACCAAAAATTTACCCTAGGATAATTTCTATATTATGAATCTAAAAATGAAGTCCATTTTGAACGATTAAATTCTTAAATGTTCAAAAAGTGGGTATTACTATTCAAAATGGCTAGTTTATTTAATATTTTAATAACATATCATTGTTTAGTGAAACTCGGTACTGCGTAAAACACCCGCTATCATGGAGGGTCACAATTTCGTGTAATATAATCCAATTTAGGGTTGCGTGCAGTGCAAGACTCCTTTTTTGTTGCATATAATAGAATCTAACAATATTTCATTTATACATTGAATATATATATATATATATACACTCAATGTTGTGTAGAATAATTACTATTAAATGAACCTCAAATTGTGTGTAACATGATCCATGAATAGTCATGCGTATACTACAAGCTAATACGGTTTTGCGTATAGCACAAGATAGTCTTTGTGTACCGTACAACAGAAGATATGATGAAATTAAAAAGAATAAATATCATAAAATCTCTGGGTGTTACATTCTACCCCCCTTAAAATAAATTTCTACCTCGAAATTCGTCGAGGTTATAAATGGTTTACTACATGAAAGTTTCATTCATGGAAACCCACATCATAAAAAGGAATACTAAAACAAAATTATCAAAAGTAAAGAAAGAAACAAAACTGTTACCCAAATTAACTCATTACTGTGTTTCCACATAAGAGAACAATGGTGGAAATGTGAATATAGAAGAGAAATATAACCATCAACATCTGATGAAAAGTGGTAGAGGACATGGATATGAAAATCCCATCCATCAAAAAGCTATAAACTTGTTATGATCTAAGGTACCATCGAATTCATCAGATTTATGGTCACTAGGAAAACATTTTTGGTTTTCAAGATCATTTCCCTAAAGTTAAAGAAATTGGAATTAGAAGAAATAGTTTCTTTATTTTTGGTACAATCTCACCGTTGGTCGTTCCTTGAACAATCTCCACTACTTATCTTAAAGAAATAAAGTTGAATTTGTCATTTGAAAAGTATTATCATATCATGTGATAGAATGATGGGTCGTTCCATCTATCTCAAACAAAAGGTTATCAAATGTTATCAAATATACATAAGTCCATCTATAGTGAGATTAATCATATTTGGTTCCTAAAATGGACTTATACTTCATATATCATACTTCTTAATATAATAAAACTATTTTCTAGTAACTAGGGACTTCTTGTAGGCCAGTGGTAGGTGATAAAGGCCTTTCACACTTCAGTTGTAGGTTCGATTCCCAAAGCCTTGTCCGACTTGACTCGTTGTCGCCCATCCTACAGGTTGTCCTTTTTCTAAAACTACATTATTATAACATTCCATCGATAATATAGAAAATGTTCTAGCCTTAAAAAACAATAACTTATGTCCACCATAATCCATTCCAATCATTAGGCTTATCCAAAATACAGTTGTCCAATCTCATATTATTGTGAAAAATAATACCAGAGAGATCATATAACAAGCATGTGAATACCATCATTTATCCCCATATATCATAACATATGTCTTGTTGGTCACATTACAAACATTAGAACGCCTTAATCATGTATTCTCTTGAAAAATGAATACCCATTGAACCTTACTGAAAACATGAATGCAGTTAAAAGTTAACACTTCCAGAAACCAAAATACCACAAATTCTATATACACAAACCATTATATCACTTAGTCCTTATATAAATCATGAGATGATGAATACTATCAACCATATTATTTTATCCTTATCCATTCATTATGTGCCTATCATCTGCTTTCCAAAATATTTGAATCACTTTCAGTGGTTACAGGTAGAAAAAATTTATTGAAAACCACAATAGACTAATACAAAAATATTCCAATATACCATAAAATTACCTCATTAGCATTATTCATGAATACCAATACATAAACACTTCAATCCATCCTCTTCAATGATTTTCATGGAATAATTCCTTAATTGATTTAGAAGTAACCTCTTAGGTCAGGGTATTGAGTAGGGTAATGCCCATGTTCTCCACAAATAAGACCTTGAATTCCATGATAGTTTGTCACTCTATGGCCCTTTTCTCTACACAGATAACATCTTCCCCTCTATTTGAGGTATTCCTCATGGTTCTTCTTCCCTTATTTAGAAATCTCAATATTCCTTTCTCTATGCTCATCACCATGCAGAAATGTATAAAATTTCATCTTCCTTTAATTTGAGGACATAAGAATATCACCAAAGTTCACCTTGTTAATCATATATCATGATTAATGATTCACCATAATCACAATATCTTTCTCTCTAGGAATTACACAATTTTGTTGATCATAGTCACCAATTTTTCCATCGTAATCAATGTTAACTGAATTCCTTCTCATTCCATCCACTGACTAAAAGCAGAAACTATAGTGTAATAAATAGTTAAAATAACTAGGAACCATATAATCATTAAAAGGCAATTATGGGATGTCTAACATATCACACATTCTTTAATCCATGACAACTTAGGTTCACCATAGGTTATTTAGGATCTTCAACATAACTGTAGTACTGTAACCTATTGTTAAACTAAACCTTAGGGACATCCATAGACATACCTTAGAAATATCTCTAGGGATCTCACTAGAGATTTCACATCCTAGTTTCCAATGGTTGACTAAACCTTTCCTCTGATACTGACTATAGACAGCCAAATCTTTACATACATGGAAGTTACATTTCTTTTGCATAATAAATAATAAATAACAAAAACAGACACCAAAGGACTGTAATAGTTTAGTGTCTTTGGAAACATGGGAAAATAATCTTATAATCTTGGTGAATGATCTTTAAAATCTCCCATAAAGATCATCCCTTATTTTTCATACCTATAACCTTTCTTTATATCCTGGGGAAAATAAGACTTATAAATGGTGAGCTCAAATTATTAGTAAGGGTAAGCATGGTGAAAATAAAACAAACCATATACATTTGAACTTCAAAACATGAACATAAAGTTTAAACATCAAAATCATCAGTTGTGAAATAAATCTTGCTAGTACATAAGGCATAGATCATAAGGGAACATAAATCATGATAAAATATAATGGGAATACAAAAATTAATTGTAGAAACCATTAATCACTTGTTATTATTTCCATAGTAGCCAAGGCATTGCTGCGAAGACCATCTTAGCGGACAAAGTCCCTTTCTGAATCGAGTTCACTCCTCATTCCAGTCCTGTATCACTGAACCGGATTAACTTACCGTTGAAGCCATGTCTATCTTATGAGATATAAATACCTAACCAATGCATTGGTGGGAGATATAGGTCCCACCCATCTCATAATGAAATCATTCTTATGTGTGCCAAAACATAAACATTAAACCTTAATCATAACCCAAAGAATAAAAATAGGTTTCATAAGCATCATCCTATCATAACATAATCCATATAAAATAAATGGATTTTATTTCATCATAAGAAAAGTGATACCATGTAAATAATAGAGACATTATACATGAAACATACACAATTTTAATTAGTTCATCCTAGATGGAAAATAGTTTTGAAAAAACACTTTAAATGAATTCTTGAGGAAAATATCCTTTCTTATTAAAAATCATTTTCTTTTCACAAAATGCATTGAAATTTTAAAATAAAATGATTTTTTGAAAATATTCATGAAATATTTTATTGTAAACTTCATGAAAATAAGGTGTTATGAAACCATTAAAATCCGTTCATTCCCTATAAGTAAACAAATCATTCTTCTCGTACTTTTGGTGAAAAAAATCAAAAAGTAACTTGTATGGTAAACAAAAGAAAGATTCATTGCATACCATATAGTAAAAGTCAAAAATGGGTAAAAATAACTTTAAACATACTGGAAGCCATCTTTAGAAAACAGGGACATGGAAGATTAATATACCCCAAGTAAATACTTACGAATAAACAATCTCGGATAAAAACGAGATTGGAAAAGGTATCACATACCTTATGTCTGATATACTCTATAAGTATCTGAACATCATGTATAATGATTTAAATAATGTCATTGAATTATTAACGAATCATATTCATTGTTATAATATCATATATGGTTCATTGATGACTTTATATTACCCGTTTTTTTGTAAATTCTATTTTAAAGCAGCGCTTTGGGTAAAATAGTTTCATTTATCGTATGTGTTTCGACTTGTTGTTCTTGATATTATTACTTATATCCTGATTTAATTAATTACAGAATGTGAAACATAATATATATTCATAATATACATATATATATATATATGATAGATTGTTAAATGGAATGAAATACACCGTTCATAGAGACAGTAGGCCGTAGATACGCATGAATGCTGTTTTCATTTCTTTATCGAATTAAATGGAACTGAGAAGATGACATACGTATATATATAAATAAATCTGGTATCATTTTTATGTCATATATTTCATTATTATTAATTATATAAAATTTATATTCATTCATGAATGGTTAACATGGAAAATGAATCTCATCACGTCGTGAAGACGGTAGTCCGTAAGTACGCAGGAGCGATGATATCATTCCGATGATCGTGGAATTGTATTTAAGTGTATGTATAATATTTCAGAATCAATACCACTTTACAATAATCATATATAGTTATTTATTTACACCATTATACCCATCCAAGTAAGGTGGTGGACGAAAACAAATTACACCACGGCCTGCAGACGGTATTCTGTACGTACGCACACGCGGTGATATATTTTTCTGTAGGATGGTTAGAAGGTGAAATAGGGTTGTATCATATTTATAATAACATATCAGTATATAATTAATACTTATCTTATTATTTTATAATGAAACAACTAATGAAGATTATGTTGAAGAAGAATGAAACTTGAATGAGTCGGTAGAAGAGATTACCTCTTCCTTGATGCACATTTTTTAAACATCTTCTTTGGGATGCAGAGTTGTCTTTTTAGAATACCAGAACCTCCAAAATGTTTCTGGGGATGTGGAGAAGAGAAATGGTCAGGGTTTGGTCGAGCATCAAGGCTCAAAAAGGTGTGAAGCGAAGAGGGAACGTGTGCCCTTTTTATAAGGGGGGAGAGGGGATCATTTGGAAAAACATAAAATATTATTTTATAATAAAGTCATATTCGGTTTATAATAGATCCAAATTGATTTAATTAGAAGATAAAGCGGGTATGGGTCGAAATAATTTCAACCAATAGGTTTTAGAAAAGTTTAGGTTACCATTTTAACCTTATCATTTATATTTAAATGTAAGTTAAATAATTTAACTTTTACAATGTCCTCTTGTTTTCATACATTATATGGTTAATAAACTTACTATAACAACACAAAAGAACCATATGTGGTTCATTATTAATATATATAACCTTATCTAATTCATTTGGATGAACCTTAGATTTTTAGGAAGATTATAACAATTAATAATATAATATTTGTTTTAAAAACTATTTTTTGTCAATTTTGACACTATTTGGTAATTGATTTTTATGAAAATCATAAAAGAATTATTAGTTCGAAAAAAGTTATTTAAATCAATACTAACATGTCATATTAACATATATAATTAGTGTAATACATAAAAATTCTTAAATTACATTTATTTGGGTATTTATAATATCAATTATTTTAATATTTCATTATTTAGGTAATTACAACATCCCCATGGTGTCATAAATAAATTAAATTATTTAATGCCGAAAAATTATAAATAAAATACCATTAGGTAGGAAATATTTTTTTTATTTCTAATGAATATATATAGTCTAATTTATCTTATGTAAAAACCTATATTTAAAATGATTTAGTTATTAAACTATGATTTTAACTATTTTAACTCTTTTTTATATAAAATAATAATAAATGTCCTAATGTAATCCAGGTGGACCTAAACGATAATATTATATTCATAAGCTTTTTTTAGTCGAATTATATTTATCCAATAGAATTAGGACATGTGTTAGGGTAATAATAATATCATTTTTACCCTTAATTACCCAATTTACTTTTAACAGTGGTAAATAAAAGTAAAAAGCTAATATTCACCAAAAATTATTTTTATCTTATTGAACCACATTTTACTCCTTGATAGTAACCATGTCTCTAAAATTTTCAAAATTACACTCACAGAAGCGGTAAAATTATGTTTTATGTAAGTTTGCAAAAAGGTCCTAGGAGGTAGGTTAAAGACGGTGAAAAGTTTAATAAAGTTTTCTTATATCTAAAATTATTAAAAAATGACTCCAATGAATTACATTTAACATATATAGTTATTATGTTTCAATTTTTACATAAAATAAAATTCAATAAAATAAATTATTATTTAAATAAGAAGTCAGTTTTTAAATTATAACCTAGAGTTTTCACTATTCATCCAAAATTGAATGTTTTCAGAAAAATACCAAAAATTCACCTGAGGATAATTTCGATATTCCGAATATAAAATTGAAGTCCATTTTTAAAGATAAAATTCATAAAATTTAAAAATGGGGGTATTACTATTCATAACGGCTAGTTTATATAATATTTTAATAACATATCATTGTTTAGTAAAACTCAGTATTGCGTACAACACACGCTATCGTGGACGGTAGCGATTTTGTGTAATGTAATCCACGTTAGGGTTGTGTGTACTGCAAGACTCATTTTTTGTTGCATAAAACAAAATCCAAACTTATTTCATTTATACATTGAATATATTTATATATATACACTCAATGTTTCATAGAGTAACTACTATCAAATAAACTTGAAATTATGTGTAACATGATCCAAGAATAGTGTTTCATATACTGCAAGCTAATACGGTATTGCGTATAGTGAAAGATAATTTTTTCTGAGCATACAATAGAATATATGAAAGAAATTTAAAATAATAAATCTCATAAAATCTCAGGGTGTTACAAAGACTGCTAAAAAGTGACCCTTTGTGGACAGGCAATGATGGCCAAGTGGATAGAGAACCTATGTTACCCGACATAACCACTATTGTGTGTGGCACTGTGTGACCCATCAGACCCCTGGTACACATAAGAAGAAAGTACCATAGTACAATGGCCAATATGGGAAGCCACTCTATGTGTCATTACATGCACACAATATGGAGTTACACTTTGTTACCCATCATACCCATGATACTAATTAGTGAATAACACCACAAAATTGCATGGCTAGATCATAGTTGTGTTGTGTGACCTGATTGGCCCACATTGTGGGGTGGATCTATGTGACCCATTATTCCGATGGTACAAAACTGGGAGGAGTACCCCATCTTCAAAAGGTGTTCAGTGATAAGATTGATGGTCTGACATTTCTACTCTAGATTATACCTTGTGTGAATTGCCTTACTTTGTGAACATGATTCATCGTTTTCATGTGAAATTATTTAGGGTAATTCATTATTTTTTTGGGGTCTTTACAAGTATTTCCTTACTCACCCCTACAGGGGCTTCACCCACATGTGTTGTGTTAGGTGAAGATGACCAAAAACGTGGAAAATTACTTGGTTGCCCAAAACCATGTGGTTCCTAGTGTGATCAGGTAATCAGGACATGCTATAATGACATCTGGTAGCTACTGTATACTTTCCCATCTGGTGGGGTTTTTCACAGATAGTTTTCAATCTATCTCAAAATCACTCTTATTGCAGTTGTCTTTTTTGGTTTCATATTCAAGTCCATTTACATACAATTTTACTTTTACACTCAATGGTTCTTTAGTAGCATGCATGATCCCTTTTTCAGTTTAATTGGGTTGTTGTTTTTTCTCTACCTTTGTACAGGTACTCAAGAAGATGCCCCCCTCTTACAGGTGTTCAACTCTGGTGCCAGTGGCCAACCCATGGCCTTCGGGATGTGGTCTTGGTGTTGTCATGGAATGGGCCTCAGTGGATGGTTTGTTAAATATATATCTCACTCTTTCATAACATGATAATTATATGTATCATCCATGTCCATGTTTTAATAATGTTATCATATTGGAAATCATAGTTTTCTAGTGTCCATCACAGTTTTTATTTCTTATAATTATGAAGATGTGTTATTAATCATATATTAATGTGATTTTTTTTGTCGAAAATAGTAGTTTTAAAATATCAAACCCTTGATTAATAAGACCATGTTCAATTTTATATGATGTAATTTAACAGAGGGGAGAGAATGTAACACCCTAAAAAATACAAATGAATATCTTCAATTCTATATCATGTATGACTTGAAACACCATGATTATAAAGGAATAAATCCACTTGAATGTATATGAAATGTTTTCTATTTTAAATAAAACCAATTCTATTTCATGTAATTCATGAAACGCTATATTTTAATATATTACACACATGACAGAAATTGTGATGTAGTTTGTTTTAAACAACATATTGAGTTTCACTAAACAATAATATGTTTTTAATAAGGAATATATTATGATAATACATATATATTATGTTGATTTTTATAAAAATAAAGAACTAATTTATTATTATATACTGTAATTTATTGGTTAACAACTAAATAGAAAAGAAAAACCAATCATTTTTCCTAAATCGAATATAATATTATAAAGAACCAAAATTTTGATTCCAAGTTCATTTTATCATAAATAAATTCATTACATTTCTATTAGTTAGTGATATAAATGAAATATATATTAATTTTTTGATAAATAGTGAAAAAAATAAATCTTAATTAATAGTTTATTTGTCATGTATATAATTTATATCAATAAAATATGAATTAAATAAGTTTTAAAAGTTAACTAGTTCCATTATAGATAAATTAATTCAATTTAGACCATTTTAATATTTTTCACCTAGAAATATTATATAAATTCATTTCAATATTATGAAAACTTTATGTTAAGAACCCATTTTCTTGACACATCTGTACGTTTCATATATAATTAATTTCGTCCAAATATGTTTTACGAATTTGGAGTAATATTAATTTATTTTGAATTAGAATAATTTATAATTACTAAAAATATGAAATTAAATTTTTTCAAAAAATATTATTGAATGTAATTTAAATTATCTACATTGATTAATGATTTATTGTGATTATAAAAAGAGTAAAAATTATTATTAATAATAAAAATGACCTATAAATAATTCTAAAACCCATTGTATTGAAAAATAACAAAAATATTTTACTTTTTTCAGAAAAAAATTATAATTGGAACCATGGGACATGGAAAAAACAGAAATGTAATTCTATCTGTTGAATAATTACATGAATGAAACTCCCCCTAAACTATAAAAATATAATCACCCCTTCCATTTATTAAAATATATCGACCCATTTATATAGTTCAAACTCTTCCAAAATAAAATGCTAATAGACCTCCGAGGATGTATATTGTTAGAATCCCAATCGTGTTACCAAAATAAGAGGTAACATTTTTAAGGATCACATTGGTTTTATTTTATTCTTTAGACAATACATTTTTTATATCATTAAAGATATTTAAAACAATATAATAAATATAATATGTTGTTTATAAAAATATTTCTAAATACACATTAGCATATATCTATCAAAATGGGATACACAATCATTATTCGTGTGACTAGCAAACTGCCATCTCGCGAACCTCTATCATTTGTTATTCCATTTGCAACCATTCACTATTCTAAATAATTATATAATTATAGTTTATATATGATATATATAGTACTTATAATGTATTTATTCTTATTTAATTAATATATTACACAAACCATCATGCTTTTCAAATTGTGTGAATATGATAACATCATTTGTGGATCTGTGTACTATTTCATACTCAGTGCGATGTGATTCATTCATGCTATACATGAATGTATAAGGGATTATTTAAATAAAAAAATTAAATTAATGATACTATTATTATAATATAATTATTATATACATATTTAATATATAAATTTCATTAATTTTAAACGATAAGAAAATGAAGAGAGGATTCATGCGTATGTACGACATAAAATCTCCATGAATGGTGAACTTCATTTACTATCTAAAAATATTATATATATATATATATTGTTGAATTTAGATATTATTTACATTATGGAACTGATTAAATCATTATCTAATTATCAATAACAATCAAAAAAGTCAAAACAATCTATAAAAAGAAGGAAATTAACACATGCAATAGTAAAAATATTGACTGATTGTTATCAAAAGGGTAATAATATATAATAATAAGATAATATATATATTATTATTAATATGATTAAGGATAATTTATATGATTATAACATGTCCAAAACTCTTAATCAGGAGGTTAATGTATGTTCACTGAAAATGATTCATATGTAACAGATTTAATTCTAATTTACATTTAATTGAGACATATTTCTTTAATATAATCCAATTAACATTAATTTTGTGCATATAAATCATATTTTCCATTTAATATCTTTATTCAATAATAATTCATTTTTTATGATTCACATAGAAATATATCATTCATGAGGTTTTTATTTGTAAATAACAATGTAGTAATATTTATTATAAAATAACACTTTATATTTTGATTGTTAAATATCATTTGAAACAATAACATACATATTATAATTTTTATTAATCACTAGAATAATAAATAATATCTATATTCTTATGATATGAAATATCGTATTTAATAAAATTGAAACTATTTATATATATTTTCCCTATAATTTTTATTTTATTAACATGTAAATTATTGGAAAATAAATATATTTTATTTAATACGGATGTATGCTAATGAATGTTGTAAATTAATTAAATTGGTTATTAGATATATGAGGATGAGTATTATAATTCACTGCATGGTATGGGTACTTGTTAATGTAATACCCTCAATGCATTGGTAGTATCGCGAGACAAGTCAGTTGTCCTAATCAAAGTAGTTTAAACTATATTGAGAATAAATCATGATGGTAATGATATAATGATCCTATTAAACATGGAATAAAATATTTAATAACTCATTTTACTAATTATTTAGTTATTATTATAATCTATAATATTTTTTAGTTGATATATATATATATGTGGATTAATTTCACTCAGAGTTTATTGATTTAATGGCATGTGTTTATATTATCTATAATACCATATTGGTTATGCTGATTTTAGATTTTTTTATAGAAGGTTTGGTCATTAACTAGGCTTCCATTGATGATAATTCTAATTGATTCATTAATTTATCATTTTTACTTACCCTTACTGAGCATTTGAACTCATTTGTATTTTTTCTTTTACCAACGATATGATGATAAAATCATGTAATTTATTTCGATGATTAATTTTATTAGTAGTTGTAATGTATTATTTTTTATATTGTATTCCCCAATATAATATAATTATCATGTACGTAGTATAATTTTTGATAACTTGTAAATATAAACGATCATTGAGATTTGATTCCTTGTATTCATTATATTTTAATAATATAATTCACAGAATCTAGGATTTTGGGTTCAGGGTGCTAAAATAATCCAGTTTATTTATATTATGTTTCACATTAATATATTATAGAAGATATTTTAGGTATATATATTATTTAATTAGGTCATAAATATTTCATAGAAAATACATATTTTCAAAATTTGAAATTTATATTTTGTACTGATTTTATTAATTATTTGAAATGTTAAAAAATAATCATGTTTTCTTTTCATGACTAATCTTCATAAATGTCAACCTGAGTCATTCTATTTTACACAACCATATTACCATAAAAAAATAAAAAATGTATGATAAAAAATATATCTATGAGAAAGAAAACAATGATATATTTTATTAGAGTGAAAAATACGAATAACTATAAAATATTTTACAATTTCATAATATAGTTTTTTCATATAAAAAATGTCATATCCACATGATATACGATATATATTTTCCTAAAATTAATATAATAAACCCTAGAATATGAAAATAAGTACTCTTTTGTGAACCTAATGAATTATATACAAAAATGTTGTAAAAATCCTTTCAAAAATAACATGATCCTAGTTAAATCCATAAAGGCCCTCTAGTATAGTCCCTCAATCATTACACTGATCAAATGAACCATTTCCTAATGCATTTGAGATCTATACTGATATCACATATTTTTAATGTTATTTTATATTCACCCATTAAAAATGATGTGTCATATTCAGCCATCATCATCTATAATTCGCTATTACCATTTCATGAAAGAATCAGTTACTTATTAAATATATTCATAAAAGAACCATTGAATCACACTTTTAAACTGATAAGATATAATTTTAAAGATATATATATATATCCAATGTAATGCAATTTTAAAAACTATATATCAATTAAGAAAGGGAAGAATTGTTTCAAATTCAATAATACATGGAAGATTATAAGAAAAATAACAAAAATATATTTATAAGCATTCAAAATAAATTATGAAATATAGATTAACATAGAGAGCTAAATTTTTTATAGGTGAAAATAAATAAATTAAAATTAATCATATTGAAATAATTTAAATGAAACAAAATTAATAATAAAATAAAATCAATTTTCAATACATTTATTCCCATATAAATACATCAATAATTTAATATTATGAATATGTCCATATAAGAAAGGATAATAAAAATATAAATTTTAACCATTTTAAATGAGGTGTTTATTTTAATATATCCCTTATGAAATGTTATACTTATCAAATACATTATTTATTATTGATTTAATTAGACAAACTCTTATGATTTACACAAATATACTTCCTAGTATGGATTTACGTTAAACTGAAAGCCTCTAGGTCATGGGGAGTTAATTTGGTGAGAAACATGCGGAGGGACATTCAATTATATTAGACTAAAAATATTTTAGAATGTGTGGATAAAAGGTTCTCTTATATATGCGATTGTAGTGGATCAAATTGAATTTAATAAAAAATTAAATAATATAAATTTCATTTCATGATAAATATAAAAAAATTTATATAATCAGATGATATGATGTTGAAGGGGGTACATATTCACAACCAAATAAAATATATATGTTAGGTGATATTTTAAGAATTATAATATCGTTTTAAGACAACATTATCCCCATTTTCTATTACTATGGAATCAATTTTTTGTGCTAAAATATTCATAAATGTTATTAAATTCAAATTTGAAAAAATGGACAACGATTTATATTTTCAACCATGTCTAATTCAATTGGTAGATGAATATTTTTTTCTTATATTTAATATAACATGGCTTATATAATATGCCATTATTTTTAATTTTGGAACTAATAAATTCATTTTACTAAGAAAAAAATGAAACAATTTCATATATCATTAATTATAATCTCAAAAATATAATATAGTTTTCTATATAATTCTCAATACACAATAACAAAACAAGAAATTATTACTTTTAAACTATTTAAACCAAATTTATGAATTTTTCAACAACATGGTCAATCATTGTGTTGGTGTTGATTATGAATTTTAGGTAAATAATTTATATGTAAAATTTTAAAAAAATAATTATCATGATAATGAAAAATAATTTTTTAAAATTAAAAATTTAGAGCCAAAAATATGTTTAGTTTATACTTTCAAAAAAATATTATAGAAATTAAATTCAAGAGATTTATATTTTTATTTAATTTTACAATATATATATATATATATATATTAAAATTTAAGATGAATCAAAATTCAATAAATTTAATTCAACGATGTTTATGGAATAACCTCAACCATGTAATATATATAGGAAATATGCTCAAAATATTTTTACTACATTTTATATTATATTTATTTTTCTATACCTGATTTATCCTCACAAAGGAGACAAATAATGTCTATAGAAAATTGGGAACCCTAGTGTCAAACTAATGAAATAATATTTCTATATTATTTTTTCATAAGTGCATGAACTTAATTTAAGATTAAAAGAAACATGAAATGAGAGTATATTTTTTTATAAAAATGACTTTTAGTGGTCCCAAATGTATTTCTACCAATAAAAAGTGTCTATATGATTGAAATTTTACTAATTTGAAAAAATATATAAAAATAGTTATCTTACATTTATATGAAATCTAATTAATCATGATACGTTTAAACTGCATTAAAAAATATTAACTATTCATTATTTAATGATGAAGAAATCAGTTCAAAAATATATGAAAATATCACAATAATAAAAAAAATTTATAGTGTTTTATATATTTATATATATATATATTTAAAATAATAAAATTTAGAAACTAACCTTTAAAAAATGACAGTTTATGAAAATAAAATTATTAAAAATAAATATATTAACTATTTAATTTGAAAACTATATATTGTTTTTATAATGAATATAACTATGTCATTCATGAATATTAATAAGGAGTGAAATTTGTAGTTATTTTTCACATGTTTTTTAGATTACCAAAGTTTAATATTTCCTCATATCAATTGTATTTATTTCCTAATCAAGCGGGGAAAACATTTCGTACATCAATTTTCATACACATTTATTGCTTCATCAATCTTATAGTTTTTTAAAAATATCATAACATGGGGAATTACCTTATTAGGAAACAAATGATTCCCTATTCCACAATTATAATATTCTCTTCAACATCAGTGTGTGTCTCTCTCAACTGTACTACTTTTGGTCTCTGAACATGAGAATAACCTGGAAGAAATATTAACAGAAAATAAAAATGGAATACTTCATGTACCTATGATAAAATTTTTGGAAATATAATTTTATATTCAACTATTCGAAAATTATACATTAATTCATATTCTGAAATAAATAGCATTAATTGATTCACCATTTTACTAAAACACATATACATTTTTTTAGAGATACGTTAGTGATATCAATATCACCTTCCTAAACAAAATATTGCTTCCTTTAGTTATCTGCTTAAATTTTGAACTAAATGTGAGGCATAAATTTATATGGGTGACTCATATTTTCTTTCCCAAGCATTTATTTTACAATCCCTAGTCATAAAAACATTATTTCATCTAAATTATATTAAATAAATGGATTCCTAAACCATTTCCCAAATAATTAAACAAATGTTTCCAATTATACAATACATATAAAATATCAATATTAAATAATGAAAAAAATAAATTATATTGATTATAAATTTACAATTAGGGATAATTGTTTCATAATTACTAAGCATTTTAAAAGACTATAAAAATGAATGACGATTTAAATGTTTAGTGAAAATTTCATTTAACATAGAAAACAATATAAAGGAAATTACAAAAATAATTTTTGATTGTTTGTTCATGGTAATATAAAAAGGAACATAAATAACCATATTACCTGAATATCATAATGTGATGCATATGATAATCTTAATATAACTCCATATTTTCTAGAATGGGAATTAAATGTGCACATTTATTTATTTGATCAACTGTTAAACAAATAACATTATTATCTTGATCAATCATTTGTACTCCCAACAAAACATCAATGGTTATATTTTCCCATTCCAACTCTAGATCAGAAAAATAAAAAAAATTATAACACATAATTATCATTATTTTTTAACCAATTTACCTTTCAATTTTTTTAAAATCATTAATAACATTTTTAATTCCATCCCATATATAACATTTTTTAATACCATAATACATCTAAATTCTTACCTGTAGAATTTATTATTTATTAATTCTGAGATTCAATCAATTATTATATATTTATCATGAAAATAAAAGGCACCCAAATTCTATTTCTATATTTCATGTCAACCCCTTTTCCAAAATTATTATCTAATAAAAATAATATTTTGATTACTGTCACAGTTGTTGGTTTGGTGAAATAATAAATTTACTATTTTTTAGAGATATAATGATATCCCTTTTTGGTGATATCATTCCCCATGAAAGTCACATCCCCAATCAGTATTCATATTTAATTGACTTTTTAGAATACCTATATATATAATGTATTCAGTTTGGAATTTAAATTATCATATTATTCTTTTTTTAAAAAAAAATAAAAATATCAACAATTCCTACTATGGAATCTATTTCATTGTTGAACATATATACTTTACTCATTAAGGCCCTAATGATTTATGGGAGATTATTTACTATAAATTTAATCAATATGAATTCATATTTCTCGTACTTTATTTGAGGATCATTTTTTAGGATATAATTTTTATTCTAACTTACACGATAGTATAATTACCAAAGGTTGGCCGTAGAGAAAATTTCGAATAAACATAGAATAGTTAATATGTAAAAATTCTATGGAGGAGGATAATTTTTTAAATGTTTCTTATTGAGATACTGATAAGCAATGAAAATGTTCATTTTCACGTACTTATCCTAGATGAGGTGCACTGGTTTGACCTCGGTGAATCACGTAAATATAGAAACCATTTCTATTGATTCTCTTATAAATGTTTCATCGTATCCTCATTTTTTGAAAAATCTCAATAGATTCATGGATATTTGATAGGCTTTGAATATTTAAATGATTAATTTTTCAACCTCTAGAATATAAGGAATTCTAGTTTCAACTGGGAATTACCTTAAAACTGGTTTGTAATCATTGAATATATTCTCAATAGTTTCGATCAGTTGAACTAGGCACAATGTATCTCAGTGTAATAATATTCATGCTTAATATATTGGAACAAAAGAATTTTCCACCTCCCCATTTTACATTATATTAATAGAAAGAAATTCATAACAGAGAGGGTGACCTCCAAAACACTTCAATTCCTGATATCTCTATATACAAGAATATAATAAAAAACTAGAATAGCGTCATATTCTATAATAGGGATAATCGAATTGTTTTTTAGAAAATTTATCCTACATATATGGACATGGGAGGGTTTATATATTTGAAATTAAATAATTAAACCATTTTCCCAAGTCACTGATATCATGAATTTAATTTTTTTAGGTGGTTTTTGAATTTTTATATTCTTCCTTGATAGGTAAAATGATTTGAGGAATAATAAAATATTACATTTACTATCCTTAAGTGGATAACTAATGTTCTTTTCCCCACATCGAATTATGTATCCACCATTACTATTGTGGTAACAATAGAACACTTTCTTCCCAAGACATAGACGTTATTTCAATGTATTTAATTAGAAATACATGGAATATGGAATTAGTTAAAATATTTTATTCGTTAAATATAGTTGATACATTATAGATTCTGAAGAGGTTCCACATGATAATTCCCTTATTCCATCACATTAGTTGTTTTCTCCCATCATCGATCAATATATACATCCTATCCCCTTATGTACAAAATGTATTTTCTTTTCCCCATTATGAAACTTTATGAGAATCTTATTCCTATAAATTTGGTAAGTGGGATGATTGAATTTCATACCACCATCAGTTATGTCCATCCACCACCCTAATTAATATCCATAATAGACATCTAATAACGTGAACCGTGAGACTATTTATGTTTAATTATCAATAGTTTCACATTGAGGGCATCTCATAAAATTTTTTCAAACATGTAAGGGCCCATAATAATTACAAATTTTAATAGATTTAAATTTATTCCACTAGATAAGATGTTAACATTACATTTACTGTGACTGGTAATGTTATAGGTGTATCATTATATTCTAGTAATTGTTCCTTGCATTCCCGGATGGATTCATAAATAGTTTTCTTTAGGATATAGAAATTCCTATCCATTTTGATATAGAGGGTCAAGGATAATAATTCCATATAAATATGTATTTACTCCCTCTCCATCACTACAATATATTATTCAGGCTGTGTATTATCTATAATTTTCCACCATTGATCAACATATCCCAATATATAATAAATATATATCATTCCCATCATCTTATAAAATAATTATAGGATTGAGAATATAATTTTCATGGAGTTTATCCAATGATTCTTGATTATGGGATCAGAAGATGCATTAAATTCTAGAGGACTTTAACACATAATGGTCTCAATTATGAAAAGATCTTTTGTGGTGTTTATCTTGATCATTCAGGGACACCAAGAGGGGGTGAATTAGGGTACCCTACAATTATGAAAAAATTTATTTCTATCGATTAACCCATTTATACTAGATTATATTTCCCATTTAAAAGAAATTGAACTGTTGTGTTCTCATAATAATAGAATATGAAAATAAAAAAATAATAAGGGATATAAATGAATTTTATAGGGTTTGGTACTAAGACAAACTCTATTTCATGATCAACCATCATTTTTTTATATATTATCTTATTACTATTAATTTTAATGATTAAAAAACATATAATTTTATTATAATGTTCTTACTGGTATAAAAAAATCATCCTAATTCCATTATTCACTTTGTACTAGTTTCACCTTTCTTCATCATTTTTGTTTATACTGGCACAACTTTTTCTTCCAAGATATTCAATAATAATTTTAAAAACTTTAACAGTGATAATGGATTTTATTTCATCAATGAATAATATTTTACTTCAAAATAAGTTCATTATAATCCACTAAATTAACAATAGATTGATAATGATAGCCTTATTCCATTAATAAGTGTGTGATGCTACATCCAATTATATGATATGATAGAATGAAAATGTGAAGAATTTATAAGCATAAAAGATGTTGAATTATTCTTTTATAAATCAAATGTTCATGTTCACTACTTTTATAAGTGATGTTCCCAAACATATTCAAATGTTTTCCTACAGTGAACACGATTTCATAAACTATATTTTATATATGGAGGATCATGAACAATTTATAACCAAATCCTTATCGAGGTTGTGTTTCATGAAATTTGAAAATAATAGATTTACTTATATGTTATGTTAAATTATGTATACCTCAATGAATTGGTTCAAGTGTTTTAATTAATCCTGTTTTTCACATAGGAATGTAACAATAATAAACCCTTCAATTTCTTCTTTTATTACGAAAAATCTTTATTCCTTATAATTTCTTCTTTCATGTACACACACTGCCTATTATATCTTCATGAATTAAACGTATAAATTTTCTTCCTTCATATTGTAATTGATTATCATTTTTTATTCATGTTTTCCAGGCCAATCTAAAACATGAGGATAAATGTAGACACTATGTCTTCATTGGGAATAAAACACATATTTTAGCTACATTAATCAATAACACTAAGATACTCAAACCCATTTATTCAAGCCATGAGTGGGTTCACATCTTCATTATGAAAACTACTTTAAGAGACACTCTCTTTTTTTGTCTCCAAATATTCATATAACCCATGAATGATTTCTTGTTCATATACCATCACAAAATCTAGGATAATGCCTTAATGTGTATTACAGAATGTTGTCATGAATCAAGTTATTTATGAAGATCGTTTGATAACCCATTGAGTGTTTTGGGGGCCTGTGGGATCCACCTCTCCATTGATAACACCAATACATTAATTTATATCTCTACGAGGAACTAGATGTTTAGGGAGGATCAGTTTTTTTAAATTATTATCTAATTCTTTCGATTGGAAGCAACCCCTTATATCAAGAGTCTTCATTATTTATTTAAAATGATTTATTTCCATTCATCAAAATTTTAAACTGAATTGAATATATAATAAAATGACATTTCAATGATTGTATTCAAATTCCAATGTTATTCGGAATATTTATATGAATTAAAAAAGACATGGAATATTCGAATCCTGAGATCACATAAATTTTTATATTTTAATAATTTCATGCATATGATATGGATTACTTAATTGTCAATGTGGAATCATGATCATTTCATTTATCTTAATTCTATCTAGGAAATCTTCTCGAGGTAATCTGAAGAATTTATTTTGAGTTTTACCCACGCATGTGAGATAATAGATTGTAATAATGATTTCAGTTCTATATGAAAAATTAACATAATTAGAAACATCGTAGATTATTTTCAGAGTGATGTCAACAATGTTGGATGGTTTTACATAGGTTTATAGAATGTTAAAGGTAGAATATCTAGTAGAGGAGGAAGAAAAATTATATATATCTTATATTATATCATATGACAGTGTGTTATATCTTATTTTCTATGATTCTGGAATAGTACCAATGTTCATTTTGTACCACATCTAATTTCCCATGTAACCTAGTACAATATCTCAATAATGTGTGATCATTAGTGGATTATAAATCTATTAGCCCTCTATTGGTACTACCCTATATCGATTCATCAGGCATGCCATTATTCACGCATTTTTTGGGTTATTATCAATACCCATTCCATCCATTCAAAAGGGAATTAAATCAAGGGATGATAAACCTCTTGCACCACTTGTCGGATTTCCTAGGTTTATCTCCCATTTGGAGTGGTAGACATCAGTCCCAAATGAGCATTTTGTAGAGTTTTCCTTGGTCATCCAGTGTGTTGTCAACTATTTTGGTTTTGGAAAACATTAAATCCATAAAAACAAGTGTGTCAAAATTTATATTCCATCCATTATCTAACTTAAACAAATAATAAAATTCCAATCCCCCAGTAATCTATTTAAATATTATTAATTCAATGTAAATATATATATAGATTTCATGGGAATGATAAATTTACATATTCTCCTCATTGAAATTAATTATTTTCATGGTCATTAAATAAATTGATCAATAATTATTCTTGTTTTTATCGTATTTCATTGGGGGATTTCATCATTCCTCTTATTTCATGTTTCAAATAAAAATGGTAGTCAATTGGGAATTTATTACCATAACATGTTAAATTTTAGCTCACATGAGTTTTTTCATATCATTTCCAAATTCATTAAAATTTTCTTCACATAAGTTTCCTAGTGGGTTCCTCACACTCTCATCTAGAGACAAAAAAATTTGGGAAAATATAGAATAATAATTTCATACTATTAATCACATAAATTGGAAACAAGGAAAATTAATGGGATAAACCATAAATAATTTATATTCAATAAAATATGAATTTTATGGATTCCATATATGATATCAACGAGCTCATTCCATATATAAAATATTATAAACGTTTTGATCCTTCAATAAAGGATTGTAATGAGCTTTTGGATTTTCCACAGAATAACCCATGGGTGTTTTAAACCAGGTGTTATATATTGAATGTTTTCAGGCACTCTATAATAATCATGTCCAGTTCAAATTTCGATGTTTAATATTAATACAATAATATATATATATATATAATACACTGCATATTATAGTATTTAGACAAATATATATTTTTATTATTACCACTTTGTATATATATTAAAAATAATTATTGGAATTTTCATATTTTTAGAACAATTTGTAAGGATTCTATTATATATTTATAATATAAATAAAAATATTACAATACTTTTCTCAAACAGTAAACATGAAAACCGATTTTCTAATAATCTATATTTTATCATATATTATGTAATTGTGAACATAATAAAATCTTAATGGATAATGAGTACAAGTATTTTTCAGTAAATTTGGACATATAATGAAAATTTTATTTGAAATAAAATGTAATTATTGAAAATTTTCTAGATATATTGAAAACTAAATAGTTCTTCTAAAACATAAAAGGATGAACTAAGGATCTATAAAAAAGGGATACTAATAAAGTCTTGTAAAGGAAAAAAATTATATATTGCAACACATTAAATGTGATATAATATTCAAATCATTCAAACATATGTGGTATTTCAATAATTATAATGAGAAATGAGGCATGATATAACATGATGTCATAAAGAATATATTGGAATGTCAAAATCTATATAAATCTTGGAATTATAAATATAATTTGACTTTGAATGAAAATATCACAAAAAATAGGGTCTATTAGATAAACACTATTGAACCATACCTGTAAATCCCCAATAATTGAATGTAAATTATAACTATGTGAATACCCATGAGTGGAAATTGATATGGGTGTTCACCACAAAAATGATTGAAAAGAAAATACATTGGATAAATTCAGTATCATAACTAGTGTATATAATTTTTATAGAAGTGGTTACTAAAATAGAAAGGGGTCATTATTTTCTTGGGAATCTTAACAATATTAAGGGGGAAGTATAAAAATGTTTCACTACAATATACTATATTAAATAAAAGGAATAATATTATGTAGGTTCTTGAAACAACTGGATATGAAATGATTCCATTCTTTGAGATTGTTTTTCGAGAAGCATTGTTGGAGATTATTAACATCATGGGGGCACAATCAAAATACATTATTGAGGTAATGATAGACTTATTTCATTCTATACAGGTTTTTAGTGAAGTGGAATTGGAGATTGGGAAGGTTTATTTAGAAATCAGGGAGAATAATTTATTTATTTCCCAAAAGACGTTTCAGACTATATATGGAAATATAATCATAACTACACACTATCCAATAGTTTTTTCTGATTCCTTCTACCAAGTTGAGGTTATTTTCCTTAATTTTTATGCTTAATGAAATATGTCATTAAAATTTTAATCTTGGTTATGTGGAAGTTAGTTTAATATTTTTTATGTAAATAGTTTCTCTCATGTTTTAGTTATTGAATATGATATTGGGTCTTCTCAATATAAAATCCTAGTGATGTTATCTCCATCAATATCTAAAATAAATGGTCTTTACATGGAAATATACTACTTACTGAGGCCATCAATTCCTTGTTCTATTTCCTTTGGACATTATCACAACACATTATATATTGTATTCATACAAGCACAATTATATAGATATATTAATTTCAAATAAGATTTTTAATTATATTTTAAATCACACATGATATATTATTTAAAAATTACTAATTTTTTTCATATATTTATTAAAAATTAATTATATAATAATGAATTTATTTATTCCAAAAGTAATTTTAATTTAATAAAGTCATTGTCAAAAAAATAAGTTTAATGAAGATACTTGAAATTGTTGTGGTAGTAATAAACTGGGTTGATTTGATTTTTTTAACCAATGTTTTGGTTATGGTATTTATGGTAGGATGATGTGTAACTTTTATGATGAATTTATAATTAATTCTAAATGAATTAATACAAAATTTCATTCAATATATAATTCAATATAAATGATAAATTATAATAAATTATACATGAAATATAAATGATTTAAATATGGTGATGTTTTAATATCAAATACCAATATAACTAATGGTATGTAATTAGAAATATATGTTTTCACCATTGTGTCTTATGGTGATATTCTTATAATGATAAATGTTTGGTCATTAAACTATAGTAAACAAATTATGTTTTGAAATTACTCAATTGTGATAGATTATTTTGTTTAGGTTGTTACATACCTTATTGATATTTTCTTCAAGTTATGGAAAGTGTATGCCTTTAGTGCTTGAATTCATTATATGTGATACATAAGGGTAAGGTGCAAGATTATATTCCTAAATGAGGGTAAAATTAATTTTATATATTCTTATATTAATGTAAAACACATGGTATTTGATTCCACATTATTGCAATACTTAAGTGATATGAGACACCTAAGGGTAATATGAATGGGATTCGAGTAGCATGAGTATATGATCCATATTCAGTAGATGTTTATGGGAGAGGAATAATATAAAATCGATTCATGAGGATATATAATTGATAGGATATGGATAGGGAATATTTTAATGAAATGTTTTATAGTATTCATCATTGTCATGAAAATATCCCTCTACAGAGGTATTTTCCCAGTGTAGGATGAGCCATCCCTTGATAGTGGCATTCTACCTGGACCTGATAATATTATTGATGACCATGGCAGTGAACTAGTTTATTATGAGTCAAAATTCTAATTTTCATGTCAAATTATTATTTATTAGTTAATATACTAGTTTATATTTTTAATTTATTCACTATATATAACTTCATTATTTTTTTAAGACAATTTTTGTAGTTGATTGCTATGTTTGACACGCACTACTACTGGATGATCACTAAACATCAATACATTAGTATACATTAACATGATTGCGGAAATATATTGAGATTATGTCAATGATTTCATGGTTGATATGTGTAGCTCATATGGTATTATAAGAATAGGATTGGCTTGTAATAGTGGCATATTATATCCCTTTATTTGTTTTTATTCTTGTACTCTAATTAGTATATATGATCAAACTAGTGGGCGGTTTATTGTATATATTTTTGGTTTTCTAATGCTTTACCATAGTCCACGTGATTTTTCAAAATGTTATTAATTTATGAATATTACTATTATTTATTTCCATTATAATTTTTATTTATTTATTTTCTATTACACACAATGATATTGGGTGTATATTCTATCTACCGTACGATCTTACTCATCATCTACAAGTCCGCAGCCTCTAGAGAATGTGGATGCATTCGTGAGGTATTTTGGAAAATTGGTCCATCCTTGGGTAATATAGTGATCCATGGAAGAATGTTATCAAGATGATGATGTACATGGTACATACAGACAATATATAATATGTAAAGATAATATTATATAATTTGATAGGTCAATAAATGTATCATTATACTAGTGAACTCCGTTCAATCGATGAACTGATACCATGGAAATTCATCGAGGATTGGAATTTTAATAAATTAATGATTATAAATAGTTATGATTATTTATGATAAATTTAAGGAAGATAATTTACATTCATTTAGAGTGTTGTTTAAATGAAATAAGAAGAATATATTTATCACAAAACATTTCTAAAAAAAATTAAAAAATTCATGATTTCCAACATCACATATTATATTTACATTACAAAAAATATTAGCTATGAATCATTAAAATAATATATTAACTTTTTAACAATAAAATAAATAACTCATAGGCATTATAATACAAAAATACCAATTTGATGGATTTTTTTTATTTTAATATTTCATTATTGAAAACCATATAGTTATAAAAGGTAGTAAATAATTATTTGAATATTTGTAATTAAAAATATTAGAATCAATGGAAATAATATATTTTATGGTTCCAAAATTATAAAGGAGAATATTTTAGGGATGGTTAAATATACACGGGGACTAAAAAAATTTATCATAAATAATGGATGTTATTCTTTTCAATCTATTAAAATTTTAGAATAAATAATCCAAAAAATGATGTTTCTGATATAAAAAGTCACTTCCCCTAATAAAAAATGAATATTAACCATATATTATAGAAATTTATAAAAATTGAACATATTTAATAATTACAATGAAGCATACAACAAGATGAATGTGGAATAAATATTTTATAATAAATCCACTTATGTAACCATATTATGTTATATTTGAAAACTAAATTTAGAATAATATATTGATTTTAAATCACTAAAATTTTCATAAATTTATCATTTAATGGAAATGATTGTCTGATTTTATATCATATAATATTAACATTAGTTATTTAGATATCATATCTTAATTGGGTGATATTCAGATAAATAAACAAATACATTTGATACTACTATTATTTTTAAGTGGTATTGTCTTCATTAAAAATAAAAGACTATTTTATAACATTTATACGAATGATTATTCATCTTTATTTCACTATTATAGTATTTTTCAAATATTATTTATTTATAAAAAAAAATTCTCTATATTTGTTAATCGAGGTGATTCAGTCAATTTCATTGAATGTTCTTCAATGTATAAACCATGGAAAATTATTTTTTAAAATATCATTATAACATCTAGAATAATATATTTTTATTTATTTGATTATTCAATTATAACAAATTTAATTTACATAATTATGTTTTTGAATAATCATTTAAAATAAAAAAAATCTCCTAATTGTTTTATTTAATGTAGTTATTGTTAATTTAAATATTTTTTAATTTTATTTAGGTATATAAGGAATTCTATTATATTCACATGATATTAGGGGAAATATTTATATAATCATTATAAATTAAATTCTAAGAAATAGTAAGAATTGTGATTTTGTAATGGAAAAAAATATAGCATTCCATTGATGTAATAGTCCACACATACACACTGAGAAAAATTAAATTTTCATTAGAATAGGAGGTTGGAATAAATTTAAAAGAAATATTATTTCATCATAATATTGAATTTATAAATAATATAAATTTTCAATTAATAAACATTCTTATATATCCCAAAAGGTGGGATATGGATAATAGAATTTTGTCTTAATGGTAGAATTAGTATACTTGAACACATTACCGAATGATCATTTTATAAATAACTATATAGGAAGAAGTTAAATTGATATTTAATTATTATAATTAAATATCTAATTATTAACTGTACTTGTTGTATAATAAATTCATGTGTGGAAAAATATTATTGTGTAGAGAAATTAAGAGAGATCAATTTAAATAATTACATCCCACATTGATTTTCTACCATGTTTAACTTCTTATGGATCCTTATATTAGTCATTTAGTATAAACATGGATTCTATTTTATAGTGTGTGGGTTGATAAGAAACTAGGATATGGTTTCTCATAACTATTTAAATGACATTAATGGAGACATTTTGTATGAATACTTGTATTTATAATTTATAGTAATGGTATTTCAATATTAATTTAGAATCTAATGTACTATTAAAGGGATAAAATTCTACAAAAATTAGAAATAATTAATTTGGGAAAGTATAATGCTAAGATACTTATAATAAAATATATATTTTTTATTTTTATATAATTCGTTTCATTTCTACCCAATGGTTAAACCCATTTCATTTTAATTCAACTTTACAAGGGTAATTAAATTTTAGAGAAGATTATCATTTTTTTCATAAAGCTATAATGAAATTTATAATATGTTTTGGATGTAATTTATGAAAATATGACAAAGTTTTTTAAAAAATATATATATAGGTGATATAGATTCTTTTTAATATTACTGCACATAGAACATAAAAAAACACTTATAGTAAAACATTAATTTAGAATATAATGTATATTTATTAAAAAATCACTAATATTGTTGATTAAAATGGAATTCATAGGTCATTATGAAAAATATATGAATTATATTTATAAAAAAAATTATGAAAAATATAAATAAACCATGTGATATAATAATTAGTGTTTTAGAAGGAAATCAATATATTTATTATAATGAAAATTCCTTATATTTCAAAATATTAAACATGAGATTTATAATATCATCATATTAATATTAAATGATTCCTTTTACTCCATAAATAAATGTTTTTTAATGCATTATATTTAATAAAAATATTTAAACGATTCATATATCAAGTTAATGCTATCAATTTTTTTGTATTATTAAAAACAATATTTCCCACTATTCAACTAAAATTCACCAAGTCCATAATGATCCACAAGACATAATCTTATTTAATTTTTTAAATAATAAATAATAATTATTATGTAAAATCTTAAAATTAATATTACAAATTTTATTAATTGGAAATTTATTTAATATAAAAACAAATTTAGTTAAATCATCATACATAAGAAAAATATACATTAGAATTTTGATTGTCCTTATTATCATTTCCATTAAATTTTCTTCAAAAATAAAATATTATTCATATATAAAAATATATATTTTTATTTTTTTTATCTAACTATAAAATATTTATTAGAATAAAATATTATTGAAGAAATGAATCCAATTTTATAAAAAATAAATTTGTATGTATTAAATAAAAAACTACTTTTAAAATAACTTGAAAGTAACTACCAAAATATTTCAAAACATAAAAATTGTATTTTACTAAATGTATGAAATGATAAAATGTGTAGAATGATATATTCAATCCATATACATTATAATATATCTATTTTAAGAAAAATTAATTGTCATAGATATCTTGAAATGTGTTAACTTCATGTTGGGAGAAAACATGACACTAAAATAATATATTATTAATTAAAAATAATCATTATAAACTATCAATAAAAATCTAATGTATGATAATTAAAAAATATATAATAAAATTTATACAGTTTAAAAATATATGAAAAAGATATCTATAAAATAGATATAATATTTTAACAATTTGAAATAAAGAAAATATTTTAAAAAAAATAACCATTTTTCTAAAATAAGTTTTAGTTTCTATTTTCTAACATTGTATTTATAAAATACATACCATTTTAAGTCATGTTAATTAGAAAAAATATAATCCAATTTTTAATTCAATATATCAATATAATGCTAGGGTGCTTTTTTGGGTTTTTTTAATAAAATCATTCATTTTTTAATTATGATTGAAAAATAATGAATTTTAATTGAAAATAAAAATATAATTTTATTTATTTATAATTTTATATTATATATTATGTTAATTTTAATGAAATATTTTTTACATATTATATAAATTAATCATATTTAGATAATATGATTACTTTTCACATGGAATTTTAATATAAAAACATTTTAATGGTTTGATAATTTAGCTTTCCAGAAACAAACATTCTCAACACCTGTACATTAATAATATTAAATCAAAATTATCCTCTACAATAAATGTAATTTTAAAAAAATTATTTCATAAATAACTTCAGAATAAATTATATTAACTAATATTTTCAAATTCATTTTTTTTACAAAAATGAATATTAAAAATATGAAAAATTATTTACTGTGGTTGAGGGAAAAGTCTATTAATGGGTGGAGTTTTAACAAAAAAAGTATTAAATTGAAATAAAACATCACTGAATGTTGTTATATGGACATAATTCCACATTAACGTATTTATTTCATTGGAATATTCCCTTTTGGACCCTTTTTCATGTGAAAAATAGGGCTATATCTTTTTCCAAAAAAAATATCTATCATTTATGTCACAACAATTACAAAAGGTCATCCACTCAACACCCTAATTCACATTCACAATATAATTTGTTTTCGGCCATTACCTACAAAAATAAAATCCAAAATTACCAACTCTAATTCTACTATCCATATTTTTGGTAGAAATATATCATATTGAAGCTTTGATGTAAACATAATGTAGATACCATAATAAGAGGTAACATTCTTCCCATAGAGTTTTCTATATATATTTTACTCAAACTCATTCAATATTGATTAAAACATGATGGTATAATATCCTAGTTATCTTCCATATATTAATACATTATATTATGTTAATGACCTACAATCATCTATACTTAAATCAAATGGGTTTTTAAATCCTCAATTGTGTATAGGACGGACTACCGCAACGTGAATCCATATCATCAATTTTTCAATTTATATATCTTCTGGTTTGGTGTTATAGTGGGTAAAAAGTATATTTATATTTTTATAACATAATGATACATATGTTTTCATTTACTAATTTATTTCTTTTTAGTTTCTATTATATAGGTGAAATGATGTCATCCATCACGTATACAATGGTCTACCACATTGTGAAGTAATGTGATTATTTTATCAATAATTCATTGCATGGAAGATATTAAATATATATTTAAAAAAGGCATATGATATAAATTTAATAATAAAAATATTATTTAAATATTTAACCCTATAAAAATAAAATATTCAATTTTTTTATTACACTAAAAAATTATAACATTCAATGGATGATATATATATAAATATTTAAATTATAAATAATTAATATATATATATATATATTGTATCATAATAATTGTGTAATTAAAAAATATTACAAACCATATTTCAATAATTATCATAAAAATGGAGACATTACTCATCATTATGTATGGAATACTACCTCCAGGACTATAACAAAGTTCAACATTCTTAAATATCATTCATGATTTGTTATAAATGTATAATATATTTTTATATGTGATTGTTATATAATTATAATAATTACGGACATGTATAAATAGTTTCCACTTTCACCAAATTCATCCTACCATGTAATATTTTACACGAAAGTGAAATATCATAAAAAAACATAACGTAAATAGAATCACGTAAGTAATCATATATTACATAGAAAAATGTAAAATACAAGGTATAGTAAAAATAAAAATGGTTACAAATTAATTTATTAATTAATATTTTATTATTATTCATGATGATAATTAATGTGCATGACAATTTTGACATAAAGAATGGGTTCCTCCTCTAGATTTTTCATCTTTGAAACATACATAAACACTTATTTCTCATGTATAGTGTATATACATACATTTTAAATTTTATATATTATATTCATTTATCATCAATTCTATGAATTTATTTTTTAATTATATTTATTTCATGGTGCTTATCATACAAAATTTACCAAAGGCGTAAGAGTTTATTTCAAAATATCATCATTATTCAAGATTATTTTTTTAAGTCTCCATTGGGGATATTATTTCATATCACAATATTTATATAAACATATGTTATTCTAGTATGTTTATTCATGAAATTTTACATGTTATTGTACTACTATTAAATAATTGGTACTTAAAATGATATGTAAAATAATTTTTTGAAAATCAAACCTTATTTCACGATTAATTCTGTTATATCATGTAGATTAAAATCATGTTATCTAAAATAAATTTCCAAAATATTTTGTATTTCTCAAAATCATTTATTAATAAAAAATTTTAAATAATTTATTTTTTTAAAATGTTTCTAATTGAATATTCTTATCATTTTATGATGAAGGAACATGTTTATTCATATTTTAGTAAAAAAGGAATGATAATTTTATCTTATATGACATGAATTAAATTCCCATATATCTACAATATCAGTTAAATTGAATATTTCCATACATGTGTATGGGAATATTTTCAACAAAAATAATTTCAATAATATTGATGATTTCTTTTGTTTTAAAATGTGATTTTGAAGTAAAATAGTATTTAATATATTATATGAATTTTCTCATTTTGAAATAAAAATCTTGAATTTTAAAGAAGTTATTTTAATCAATAAATGTTCAATGTGATGATTCAAAATCATTTCAAATATATGAATAAATTCACTAATGTTACTTATTACTTAATGGGGATATACTCAAATGATGTTAACCTTATTATTCATTAGGATTTGTTATCATCAATTTGACTATCAATTTATTATATTTTTCCAATTTACTATAGAATTTATGGTTTGATAATATGAAAATTGATTAGGTAAAGTGTTTACCCTTCATTTAAAATATTCATTAAGATTTATTTTGTTTGTTTGGTTTATCCCTATTCATATGATAAATTCATTGGGACTTATATGTGAGGGGAGGGGACCCTTATATCCCCTTAATATATTGGTTTGTGTAATGATACAATCAACCTATTTTTTGTTGACTTCATAAATGTTTTTGTTGAATTCATGTAACAAGACATAAAGGTAATAGATTTATATGGATAATCCCCATCAATATTACAACTCTAGGGAAAATTCATGATGGTTTTTCAATCATTATTAATTCATTATTTATGAATTAGGTGGAAAATATTCCATTTAATTTAATAATAAGCTATAATATCCATGGTTATCTTAAAATATCATGTTATAATTTATATGGAATTATTTAATTATCATATATTCAATCTGTATTATGATCATGTTTATGATTAAATAGAATTAGATTCAATTTTCAACATTTCTAGATTTATTATTACATACTTATTCACTAATTCTGTTGTGTAATAACTATTATTGAGAATTTGAACTCACCTCATTCTTAGGTTTTATTTTTCATTGAATTTTAAAAAGTGATTTTGGATTCATATATTGGTATATGATAAGGGGAATAATGTAATTACAAATCAAAATTGTTTGTGTATTTTATGTTTTAAATTATAATTATACTTTTAGGATTGAATTTAGTTTACCATAACTAAAAACCCATTCACTCCATCACGATGTGTTTCTATGTAACTTATGATGATATATTGATGTCATCATCAACTCATTATTACAGGGGTTTGTGATTATATAGTTGTTATCCAATTATGTTTAGTCAAAAAATTGAGAATGTTATTTATTAAAACTTAATCTTAAAAACATAAACATATTATAAAAATTGTGAATAATAACAGAAGAACATTCTTATATCTTTTTATGGAATTAATTATTTAGTTTTCCAAAAAAATAATCCATGTATGGATACCTAATGTGGATTTGGTTATAAAAAATGGAACATAAGGGTAATAAACTAGTTATTAGTGGACTGGGATTGACCTGATCATCAAATGAAACATGAAATCATGTCATACTGTGCACCATGGATTCCACTATCGATTTATAGTATAAGGATAATTAAAAAATTCATTTAAAACTATTACCATTTATTTGAAAGTAAATTTATCCCTATAAAAATAATTATTATGATAAGATTATTAAATATACATAAATGATTCAATTTATTTTACGGGCCGCAGTAGTTTTGATATTACACATTATGTTTCATGATGTTATTTTCTAAATAACTGTATTCATTTTTTATAAAGGGTGCCAAATAAAATTAATTGAATTCATATCAATACACATAATCCAGTAATAATATTACTCAAATGGAAAATATTGAAGTTTGATTTGTTTTTTTAGATGAATATAATCAAATTATAATCCTATTGGGAAATTAAAATCATGTTATTACTAATAACCATTCCAATTAAAATATTATTATTGATCGAAAACATGGGTTATGAATTTAATTATTCTTCATTCATCGTCATCCTCTATCATTAAATATGGTTAAAAATCCATTTTTATATGTGAAATGGATACATTACTTAGATAATATATTACGAGCAATGAGAATTATTGGATGAGATTATTTTTTCATAGAATTTTATCATATCTCCGGATATGTGGGTCATTAGAGATAATTAATTTAAAAAATATTGATAATGATAAAATAACAAGAATGGAGTTGAATGATTTTAAGAAATTAATTTTGGAAAAATTTGTTCGTCAGCTAAAAATAGTAGGTATGTAAAAAAATGTTGAGTGGTATAAAAAACGAATAGTAAAATGTTATAATCTATAATTCCATATTTACAATGATATAAAATCTTTTTATAGACTATGTACATAATCTAGGCTGAAATGTATACCATTACATTCATGGGATAAAGAAAACCTCTAAAAGGAATGTTGTCTACCCAACATTCTCATCATAATGAGAGATAATATCATGTTCTACCAAGATAATAAATATATCTCCCCATATTATGTTATAAACAGGAAACAAGAGTAGAAGATGATGGAATAGAGAAAATTAGATAAATGGAATAAAGGAATGTATAATTTTCCAACATGTGATATATCTGGATGAAAAAACTATGTACATTGATAAATTGAGAAGGTGTTTTATTAAAATATAGGTAAAAATGGAACAATTATACTAATAAAAAAAGAAATAATGAATCAACCAATGTGAAATTTTTTCATTGTAAGGCATTGCGGAAATATAGAAATGAATTCCTCAAACATCATAGTAAAGTGAATGAAATTTTATTATGGGGTCAATGTAATGCTAATGAAATAAATATAGATTATGTGTAATGATTACCATTATTATATATTTGGATCCATTAAATTTTCTTTTAAAATTATATTATTAATGAAAATATAAAAACATATAAGTAATAAATAGTAGTAATTATTTTTTATTAATATTAATGAGTATGTTAAATATTACTGACGACCAATAAAAATGATTCTAAGGCTTGTTGTCCTTCATGGGTAACATATTTTTCAGGTAAATATAAAACATAAAATGATGATAGTTGTGGAATATTTATATTGGTATAAATTGTTGATTTTTATGGATAAATAAAATTTTCTTCTATTTACTACCTTGGAAAAGATTCATGATATGTTCATTTTGGAAAAATAGAAACCCTATTTCTAATTTTTGGGATCATAATCTATTGTAGAGGTAATAAGGTAACCTATTAATAATTTTTTGAAGATGAAAAATGGATGGGGTTTTATAGAATAATTTATTACATCACCTTATTATGGTTTACAAATATTGGATATCCTATGAGATTTATTTTTTAAAATATTACCACAGATCAATGGTGTGACTTTTCATTCTATTACTGATCTTACTATCAATGAAATTATAATTACATTAGTTCATTAATAAAGAAATAACTTTGGGATTTTCATTTCATAGTGATATTAACGAGTTGAAAATTGAATGAAGAAAACCGAGTTGATTAAATTATTCTTATGAGAATTTAATTTATCATGTATGTATATTTTCTTATATTAGAAGATAGCCATGTAATAACACAACACTAGTTTAGAAACATGATAAACTTATTATCCTTAGTCACAACCCACCTTCTTCACAATAATTAATGGGGTATCAAGATTCTATGACCTTCCTTCCTTGAGGAAAAGAAGATATAATGACCCTCGGGACCTACATTTAATAGACCCTAGGTGGTGATTATATCTAAGGGTATACAAATATAACAAAAAATGGGAGGCATTACCCTTTTATAGTACCCAGATCAGTAGATAAGATGTACCAACCTTAAACAACTCGATGAACAATATATATATAAAGATACTAAACTATATTCCACACACATTAATAAAGTAAAACTACTGACAATACAATGAAAAATTCATTGCAAGTATAGAAATAAATCATGATAGTGAAACAACATTCATACCCAACATTAATACTATTAATGTCAAAAACGGATTGTGTAAACTCCATAGAAACCTGAATACAGTTTCATGTGTATAGTGTGAGGATACATGAATACTCAGTACGTAAATACTCAATTCAATCAAGAAAAACTGGGAGAAGCATACTAATTCCCCTATGAGAAAACAACAGAATCTATAAAGCACCAATAAAGGTATACAATGCACCTCATCCACACTAAGTCATGCTGACAAAATAATACAAATAATGTCATGTGATATAAAAATAACATCAATGTTTGGGTACCTCACACTAGTCCCCACTAGTTAACTATAATATAATGACACGTCTAACTCTTCCACAAGCCCTGTTGTCAAAACCCTCTTGCACACACCTAGGCCAAAAACCACAGACAACCCACCCATAGAGATCTAGTACACATCCATTAAACATAAATAATCCTAGAATCATATGATTCACATATATGGAACCCTCTTCATAAATAAATGGGCCTCCGCCCAATGATATATTTCGAACAAACCGACTCTCACACAAACAAAACTGTAGATCAGGTAACAAAAAATAATCCATTATAGCTTGATCGAAGAGACTTGGCTGGTAAATTATTTGAACATTTAGAATATAAGAGACAATAAAAATCCATCCATCGTCCCACCAGTATGTTGGTAAAGACACCCCCCATAGAAATAGGGGTCTTCAACACATAGTTTTCAACATTAGTGGGGTGCATAAAAAAAGTAGAAACTAAATGTTTATAAATATAGGTAAACAAACATTAATTCCAAAATATGGTTTCCCAAACAAAAAACCATCAAAAAAACACTACATATTCTTAAATCACTAAATTCATACCTCACCACAAATGATGTTCATTTTGAAAGATTATGTATACCCCCATCTAATTAATTTAACCAATTATCATTCTACAACTATCAATTCATTCATTTATTTATTCTATCTATTCCTAGGAAACTGACAAAAAAATCAATAGCAACCATTCCTAGAAGGCTAAAACCAACTAAACAATACACGCAACAAAACACACAGTAAACTGCCCACTATGTTCTTCCTCAACATTTACCACCCATTTTTATTTCAAAACTACCAATATTATCCTTCAAATTTATCCCTCCAAATTAATTCTCCCATAACCAACCTCGGTAGTCCTGTATTACTACACCACCACAACTAGCACACCCATAACCATGAAGTCCTCTACAATACCAAACATATATCCCCACTTCCCATACACTACCAATAAATGGTCCCATTGCACAAAAATTCCATCCCTTCCACAATCAGTCTATACCTTAAATTGAGATACAATAACAATACTAATACCACACCATAAACAAAATGACACCCCCATCCATTGCAGCACACTAAAAAAAACCAACAATAGGTACCAATTCCAATATATCATAGCACACATCCAAAAATATCAAACATGAATAATTTATATTTGGAAAACATCGGTCTTTATATTCCTCATTGACAATAAGGGGTGATCACATAGGAGTTTTAATCATGGGGAATCCATTTAATTTTAAAAGGTATACATGATTAATAAGATTGGTATTTAATGAAATTAATAATATGGAAACAATAATAGTTGTAAATAATCCCCCATATAATGGAAAACACAACTGATAGCCATGGTTTTCCGAATCGACATTGCCACAACAGATAAAATCATCAACAAATACATAAAAAAATAACATAGGTGATCAACATCAATCCACCAAAACCCATTATAATGTTCTTATTAGATTTTATATTTTTTAAGAGATTGGATTCAATAATTTTCCCAAAATAAAATTACCACGCCCACCCCACATGATAATAAATTTTAGTGATTTAGGAAATTCTTACATGGAACAATATGCTAAAAAATACCTCCTGGCTCGAATAGCAAGAAAGCTAAAATAAAAAATTCTAAGGGAAACATGATATATTGCTATGTCATTGTAGGAAACTCCCCAATACGGGAAGGCTCTAGAAGCACCAAGATAAAATATATGAGTGGACATAGATTTTATAAATAGAATGACAGTTCATATATCAACAAAACATGAAACAGTTCCAGAAGTCATTAATGTGGGATTGCGCTCAATATTACTTTGTTTCAATATAACAAATTCCTTAGATAACTATAATATTTCTGATATATTTAATATCAATTTCAATTATTTTAGAGAGTCTTAAAAATGCATTAAACTAAATTTACATTAAATAAAATTCAAGTGGTGTGAAATTGGAATAAGTTGTAACGATCAATAGATAGGTGAGTCACTGATACCGACAGTGGGTCACAGATGGCAGATTCACTAATGTCCTGAGTCATAGACATCAACACCCAATGTCACTGAATCCAAAACCTTTATTCATCGACACAGATTCTCTATATTTTCGAGATTGAAGCAATGAAAAACATAAATCAATGCCCTGACTCAAAGACAATGTCTCCTAGAATCATCGAAACCAACGCCCTAACACACTAATACTAGAGTGAAACCTCAACATCCAAGAACACCCTCTCTTATACCTAAACAACCATCTAAAATACATTATATACAAGAACCAAGTCACACTGACCACTCAAATGAATCAGTGATCACCTTCCACCATGCCACGATATTATCCTCTTTGGGCGGCACTAACTCGCCTACATGGATTTGAATGCATCCGTATTAACGCGTCAATTTTTGGGATCAAGTCCTCCCCTCATAAAAATAGAGAAAATATTCATATTTAAAATAGCAAATATAGACCTTGTCTCATATATAACAAGGTTATATAATTACATAAAAATAAAAACACATGATAAAAACTAAAAACAGCTCCATTTTCTTGGCACAGATCTACATCTCTTACTCCCAAGTACTATCTTCCTGACACCATGACTCCATTACATGGGAACCATTGGAATTATCCTTCCATAAAGAACCTTATCTATATGATCTTGGATATCCACTAGTCATTACATAAATTTTACGTGTCCTCAATATCCAACTCCCCTCAATCAATAATATTGTAATCGTCATAAAGATACTGATGAAACTGGGAGATGTGAAAGACATATTTAATCCTTCCAAACAATGGAGGACATGTGAGCAGATATTACACCTCCTCAACTCATCCCAACATCTCAATGGGTCTATTGAACATGGGATACAGCTTACTCCCTTAAAATAACCTTCTCTCCCATCATCAAGAGAAAACAATCAAGAAAATGTTTTCCCGAGAAACAAACACCAAAGGCCTTATCCACTAATATATATATATATATATATTATTCTATTCATATGATACCTTCATCCTCTTAGATAAAAGTTTCACCTTATCATTTGTACTCTACACCATGTCCAAACCAAGAACACCTACCTCCCGAATATCCATCCAGCATAAGTGTGAATGAAACGAACTTTCGTACAAGGACACGAACTGAACCATGATAATGGAAGAGTTAATGATACTATATTATTAAAACTATTCTAAGTTAGAATTACTCTTCAAAGACTCACTGATTTCCATAACACAAGCCCATAACATTTCCCCAATGTGCAAATGGTCCTCTCTTTTTCCCCATCTATCTAAGGGTGAAAGGTAGTGGTGAGGTGTAACTTGGTGCCAAAGGCATGCTGCAATCCCATCCACAATCCTAATGTAAAACGTCTATCTAGATCACATATGATGGATCTTGGAACCCTAAGAAGGAACATAACCCCATCCCCATAACTCTGGGTTATGGTTTCTACAAAGCTTCACTTCTTCATTACTATAATGTTATCTTATTTCATCAACTGATCAACTACTGCACAACTAGAATCAAATATTCCCTGAAACCTTGGTAATCATGTGAATATATCCATTGATATTTCATCACACATACAATCATGGACATCTAGGGGGTGAAACAAACTAGCGGTAACATGGTACGTAGAATATTCTTTGTGGAACACCAATAACTATTACCCAAACATTGTCACTGCTTGCTTCATGCAGAGCTACTAGAACTACTCCCTCATTACATGTTACTTCTTGAAATCTCATGGGTGTACATAAATAAACCATAGAGATATTCCTCATGTACTGCAATTAGAAAAATTGTATTCCCACAGAATAACATAGAATTCATGACCATCCTTAAATTATCACATTAGAGTATCACCCTGGTCAAAGTTATAACACATCACCTTCACCTTTCAGTACCCCCATTATGAGTCCTCTAACTTCTTACTCATAGAGGAATGTGATGTCATCTGAAACAGGTAGCATATACAACCATCAATTCCAGTATATATGTGCATGGTTGAAGACTCCTCTATTACTCTCCATTAATCCTTTGATTCAAATATATCCTCTTTATGTGCATTCATTCTCAAATAATCATCAATAATATTTCACATATCTCAGGTGTAAGATATCTCAAAATCGTAATCCAAGAGAAAATCCATTCACCGCCAATATCATACGTTCAGAGCCGACGAACCCGTACTTGAGTGGTAACGACTCATTCTTGGCATCTAGGAGACCCGGGTTCAAAAACACTTGGAGGAAAATTTTCTATTTACTGTAGAAATAACTATAGTAGTTATTGTAGAAGTTACAGTTTGGTACTATAGCAACCAAAACTGTTTACCCAATTCAGGCCTTCGGGCCACCTGTTTGGGCCTATAGGTCCCAAGGGCCTTTGGGCCATCAAAGGCCTTTGGGCCAGAGGGCCTTCAGTCCGATGAGGCCATGGAGTAAACCAATTCACATAGAGAAGGCCTTAGAAGATGATAAAGAGAAACAAGAATAGCAGTCACCAGAAGCAGAGCTAACCGGATAAGAAGAATTAAAGGTTGTGGAATCCTCCATCAGGAAAAGTCACCGTGCATCTTGGTATGGGGAAATACTATATGATTAGTAATGAAAGGGGGTGTTAAGGTGATCAATGGTGCAGATGCTGGGGAGGGTTAGTTCTAGTGGGTTGGGCCAACTGGTCTTGTATTGGTCATGGTATTCCTCTGGGCCTTCGGGCATCTATTGCAAGTCATGTTGGGCCTTGTGCCTTGGGCCTAATGGACATGTATGGGTTCCCCATCAACCATTAAAAAGAGGATTATGCGTAATAAAATAAAAAAACATGCCTTCGGGCAATTCCGGCAAGTTCAGGTAACTCTGGGAAAATTTTCATCACATGATTTTGTTATATGTAAAGACCACAAAGTGATGCCCAACAAGGTAATTTCACCAAAACATCAGTGAAATCATGAAAACTTCTAGCCCCAGATCATAGATTCCCTTGCTACATTTTTGGTGGTGTAATGGATAGACTAATAAAAGATCATTCCATACTTCCAAATCAACATCCATCCCAAGCCTAGACGGGATGTGTCACGAACCATCTCTCGTGGCTCGTGTTGTGACTAACCCAAACCCACTTTATATATGCCTGGGGTTGGCAACTAGTACTAAAGGCATATTCCCTAAAACTGGGATGGAATTCCTTTATAACCTGTAAACACACCCACAAGCAAGCACACATCTGGATATGAAACACTACGAAAATTGTATAACAAAAGAGTGATGAAAGTAAAAGGGGCCAGAATACAAGCCCACCTAAAATGTACAAGTACAACTGTGATATAATATAAATGATGAAAAGGTAATGTCATTGGTTGGGTCATCCTCTGAGGTTCCTGCTTAAAGGGTAGGTACAAATCGCCTCCTCATCACTATTTATCTGTCTATCTCTTCCGTGTACTGGCACACCGTATGGTCCTTTTCTGGGTACCTTCCAGATCTGGAACTCTCGTCCTCAGTTAGTGTTTTCCTTCATCAACATCCAACACAACAAGGTGTGGGCATAGCCCATGCAGGGGTGAGTATAACGATGCTCAGTAGGGACCCGAAGACCCTCTATGTCTCACAAAATCCAACAGGAATAAAACAAATGTACGAACTCCACAGATAACCTTACTTGTGTATATTCCAATACATATACCTCAGTTATCAAGTAATCCATCTAAATCATGAAGAAAAATAGAAGAAGTGACTCAGCTCATACTAGGATTTATTATAGGGTAGTAGTAACAATTAAAATTATGAACCCATGAATGTTGGATAACTCCTCATCTATCGAGTATAGTGGGCCTTCCACGTCACACAGAGGTGAATCCCACTAACCTTGGACGGCTGAGGTACTCCTCCTGACGAGAACATTGGGTCTGCCGAGTCACACAGAGGTGCTCCACCTCATTGCCTGTTGAGGTACTCCTCTTATCGAGTTCCTTGGGTCTACAGCATCACCAAGGAACTCCCCACAATGGGTCTCCAGTGTTAAAAAGTTTCTCCCCAGTGGGCTAGTTGAGTCACTCTAAGTCGAAATGGTCAGTAGTTGTCAAGTCTCATCCAGCTACTAGGTTCATGCACAATGCTCGTTTGTCTTTGGGATGACCCTTTCCACAAGATATTGGTCGATAATCTTGCCACCATGATGTCCCATTAAGATGTATCCCAATTGGCTACCACATGATAAGGATCTCAACATTATAGACAACACGTCAATTGTACACATGGTCTGTGAGTTATTAGTCATTTAGTCTCAGGGGCTGGGTTGGATTCGTGCTCGATCCAACCTGACTATTCCCCATCTCAATCCAAAAATCAGTGGAATATACTAAAACTGACTATCTCACTCAAATATTTTTAGCTACACTGACGGTTCATCAAATAGATGACCAGTGCCGATGTTATGTCCAAGAGAAGGTAAAAAGAGGTCGTAGTAGGCCCGAGTCCGACCTGACCCTACTTGACCCGCTGGGTATGGCCTAGCCCACAGTGCGGCCCGGACCGATTGTCCGCGAGGGGACAAGTATAGTCGCAGGTCACCGCAAGGGAACAAGTCCACAGGGCGGCTCGGAGGGCCGGTGGGCGGTTCAAGTCTGTGCGGCTCGAAGGGTTGCGGGCGGCACGAGCCAGGGCGGCTAGGAGGGTTGCGGTGAGGGAGGTTCGTTCGAGGCATACATCTTGTTACACCGGGAGACTGGAGCACCGTAGGGGGTCATGGGACCTATCTGACCGGGAGGACAGAGAACCGCGGGACGGCTCGAAGCTAGTTCGGCCGGGAGGTCGGAAGGCCGTAGGGGGCATAGGGCTGGTTCAACTGGGATGGTGGAGTGCGACAAGGGCACGAGGCCGATTGGCCCGGGAGGCTAGAGAGCTGCAGGGCGGTTCGGCTGGGGCGCGGAGCCGAGGCATGTGGTCGGTTCAACTGGGAGGGTGGACCACCGCCAGTGGCTTGGGTAGGTCCGACTAAGCTTGGAGGCCAAAGCACAGTGGGGGCGGCGCGAGTCGCGGAGGCGGCGGGTACCAGTGCCATTGCCTTCATCACCATAATCACCATCCTCCATTTATAAGTACACATCAATGAATAATGGCGTAGGGGTCAGTCCATATTTGTTTGGCCCACACCCTCCATGTTTCAGGTGTTAGAAAGCGGCTCACAAAGTACAAATCATGAACGAGTATGGAATATATTTTAAAACATCATTTCCCACAACAAATTTCTATCTATATTCTGAATCACGCAAAATAATTATAATGGGAGAACACGGAAATCGTTAATCAAATTGCAAAATAATCCCCTACCTTGTTCATTGTTCGTTGAGGTAAAAAGGTAGTACGGTCATCTATTTATTGTAGATAAGGATGTCCCATGTCAGGAGAAGTCCTGAGAATGAAGGTCAAAGGAGGACAACGTTCTTCGTTGGTGGGGCATTTTTCTTTGGAGAGATTTACCCCAACTTCTCCATATCCTTCTATACTACTACTTGGCCAAAAAAGGAATATCCAAAAAATTAATATATTTTTATCTATCTAATTAGTTGGAAATCAGTTTGCTTAATTAATTTTCAACAATTAATGTGTTGTGTTGGCATAACATCCAAAAGGAAAATACCAAGGTTTGGAACAATTAATCAACAAGGGTTGGCACAATTATATATAGTAGGAGTTGAAGAGGCTCTCCCTCATTTATAGTGGGATTTAAGTGGTTTAGTCCTTGGGTGGTCCCCACCACCATAACCTCTCATCGGTGTATAGGTTTGGGTGGTCCCCACCGCGATAACCTCCCATGGGAGGTTAAGGTCTGGTGGTCCCCACACCTCTACTTCCACTTCGAGGTTTTAAAAAACAAAATATAATAAAACGTCTGTTTATTTTATATTATTATTTCCACGAAAAACCCAAAAAAAACTCTTTCACCCACGGCCAACTACCGTTATAGTCTCTTTAAGTGAAAATTGGCATTGCGAGTTCAATTGTGCCATTACATTTCAATTCAAAGCACTAGTTCAAATCCTAGAAAAACCTGATTGCACATTTACTGAATGTACCGAAAAAATTCAAAAATTCAATTTGGGAACTCTAGGTCATGGAATCACACTCCGTCAATTTTCACACACTTGTAAAATTACCATTTTATTTAAAATATATATAAATGGAAATTCCAGATCATTAAAATCTCCCCACCTTAGGTTTTACGTCCCCAGTAAGTCATATCTTATACTAAGGGAACAAGTGGGGGTACTGAGCACACATCTAAGCCTCTCGCTCCAATGTTCTCTCCTGGAGGTTCTCGTGATGCTAGCGAATGCGCACTAGAGGTATCGACCATCCACGAAGGACTCACTCTTGTCGATTCTATATATCTACTAGAACCTCCATTAAAGTCACCCCATCATCGACATCCTGCTCGCCATGGTCGATGATATGACAAGGGTCGTGCATGTATCTCGTCAGTATGGATACGTGGATGATGTCGTGCACCTGGTGTAACTCATGCGGAAGAGATAACTGGTAAGCCACCTCTCCAGCTCTACTAGGGACTTGAAAAGGTCCTATGAACTTTAGAGATTAATTTCCATGTCGTCCAAATCTCCACAAACCTCATCAATGTAAGCCCCGTAAAAAGGCATGGTCTTCATCCTTGAAAGCTAGAGGTATCTGTATTCTACCATCATATGACTTATGCCATCTCTGTACAGTCTTCATCTACTCCTGGATCATCTGTGCATTCTCTGTGGTAGCTGGTACCATCTCTGGTCCCATGAGTTCTGACTCCCCTGGGCCAGTCCAGCACAAAGGTGATCTTTAAGGCCACTCTTATAACTCCTCAAAAGGTGAAAACCTAATGGTGGACTGATAGATGTTGTTGTACACAAACTCCACCAGAGGCAAGTGATCCTCCTAGCTGTGACTGATGTCAAGGACACAAGCGAAGATCATGTCCTCGAGGGTCTAAATGGTCCGCTCAGTCTGCCCATCAATATGAGGATGGAAGGTGGTTCTCAAATAGAGCGTCATCCATAAATCCTGATGCAACCCCTTCCATAGACAGGGAGAAAATCATGTATCATGATCAGAGACAATAAAATAGGTTACTCGATATACTTTCACAATCTCTTGCACATAGAGGTGTCACAATCTCTCTACTGAACCCTGCTCTATGATCGGTAGGAAGTGGGACAACTTGGTGAGTCGGTTGATGATCACCCAGATAGAGTCACGTCCCCTGGATATATGAGGGAGTCCTATCCCAAATTCAATGGATATCCCATCCCACATCCACTCTGTGACCTCTAAAGACTGAACCAAGCCTAGAGGTACCTGATGCTCCGCCTTCACATGCTGAAATGTGAGGCACCACGAAACATACTATGCTACTGCCTTCTTCATTCCCGGCCACCATTGTTGCCGTTGGAGATATTGCTACATATTTTACACTACTGGATGTACCTCCAGATAGGATGTGTGGAACTCCCTCAAAACGTACTTTTTATGTCATACTGGTGCCATGGTATGTTCTCTGAATAGGATGACGTGCTGCCCACCTTTAGAAAATCCATCAGTTGTATGTCTTATGGATATCTGAGCACGTCCTGTCTCGCAGTCAGCCTCCCCGCACAACACCTCCTTGACTCTCTAAAAAAGTGGGGGAGTGACTGTAAGAGACTGAAGTAAGTTTGCCTCATCTCTATTCACAAAGGATATCTATAAATCGGCCAACTGCTCTGTCGCCTCACCTAGTAGCTGTATACCAGACCTCCTGCAGAGTGCATCTACTACAACGTTATCCTTCCCAAGAGTATAGACTATATCAATGTCAAAGTACTAGAGGAACTCAATCCAACATCATTGTCTCATATTCAGTTCATTCGGAGAGAAGATATACCGGAGGATCTAGTGATCAGAGTATAGGGGAAAACGGTCCCCCATCAGATATTGTAACCACATGTTCAAGGTGAAGACCATTGCTGTTAATTCTAGGTTATGGGTAGCATAGTTCTGCTCATACTATCTAAGATTCTGAGAACCATATGCCATCACTGCTCACTCCTACATCAGAACACATCTGAGTATGGTACCTGATGTGTCGCAGTAGACTACGTACCCTACGCCTTCCTCTGGAAGCCTCAATATGGGGGCACTAGTCATCCCTAACTCAGCTCTGAAAACTATTCTGGCAGCTCCCTAGACACAAGAATGGTTGCCCATTCTTTTTCAATGCTAAAAGTGGTGCTGAAACTCTAGAGAAGTCTTGCACAAATCTATGGAAGTATCCTTCCCATCCCAAGAAACATCGTACCTCCGAGACACTATTCATGGTAAGTACATCCTTCACTGTAAAGGCTCCCTTCTCACCGATGAAGGTAAACATGGTTCTATTCATGTGGACACACCGCACCTTGCACCTAATACTGTCAATATGAGCATTGACTGTAGATAACCTGTCCATACCCAAGAGGACATCATAAGGGCTCAACGCTACTACCTAGAGATCCCTTTTGAAGCTCTCGCCTCCTAGAATAAGATTTCACTGCCGACACCAATTCGTAATCGCTGCATCTGCTCTCACATGAGTCTCCAGCCATATGGATCGAGACAATGACTCTGTCAGAATCTCTGAGCTCCGAACGAGGCCTGTGGCAATAAAAGAGTGACTCGAACCTGTGTCTATAAGTACTGCAGCTAAGGTGGAGTAGACACATATCATACCTCTTATCATCTCCCGAGTGCCATGATCGTAAGCCTCAACTAACTTGAGCTAAGCTCTTCCCTTTCCACTTACTCCTTGAGGTCGGGTGGACCTCCTAGTAGTGGTGGCGGTAACATCTCAACTTGTCACCCACCACGAATAACACAACTAGCTCCTATACCACCTCTGCCTTCTGCTTTCATACCTCCTAGGTCAAACCTCTGTCTCATCCTGGGCTGTCCGTCGACCGTATGCTGATCATCCGAATAGCAGGTTTGACAGTAACGAGCCATAGGACCATGTCCATCGCATGCATAACAATACCTGCTCCTGGCATGATTGGATTTTTTTCAGGTGCCCTGCACAACAAATCCTATGTCATGCAGTCATCCACCTATAGGTCTGGTGATCTTGGACCTCTGCGACATAAGTCTTCTACCTGCTACAGAAGTCTCCACTACATGATGGCTGGTATTGGGTCTCACTACTAGTGACTTTTCAGAAAGGAAAATATCCACCAATAGGGATCTCTCTAACACCCCCACCTGCATCAGGATGCTGAGTGAGACCATCGAAGCTCTAATCTCTCGCCTGATCCCATGCTCAATGGTATGGGCCCTGAAAAATTGGTCCTGCACCATATCAATGGAGTAACATGAGAGGTCAGTGAACCTCACTATGTACTGATCCACATTTATGATTCCCTGGTGCATATGAAGAAGATCATGTATGTGCAATGCACGAAGAGTCACTAGGACAATCTTTGCCGGAAACAGGCTCTCGAAGTCTACCCAGAGAAGTGTAACCTTGTATTGAACCTGGATCACCAAGCTTCACCATCTGCCTATTGATTTATAGATAAGGATGAAGAAAAGGATCACAATGAGATCGGCTAGTGTTCTTACCAGTTAGAAAACTCTATATACAGCCTCCAGCCAATCCTCATCCGCCGGCAGGTCCATCTCTCCTCTAAACCATGATCGCCTATAGCGCTAGAACTTTTGCAACGTGCTCATGCGGTCTGTACCATCAACTGCTGGGTTGGTGGTATCAGTGGACCAACGGGGAGTGGTACTGATGTTTCCTTCATTGTTACCTCTACTGGAAAAGGGACTTTCACCAAGGCCTCGTCACTCAATGGGCTATCTATGTGTAAAACTCTCAGAACACTAACTGGCTGTCTGCGGGGAGGAATCCTCAAACGAAATAGGTGCAATACTATAAAAAGTTAAACCTGGTGAGCTGAACTAGTGGGCAGTATCAATGACTTCACAAGGAAGACACTTGAAAACAAACACGCAATCAGAGTTTTCACGCACAAAGTCAGATATGAAAAGTTAGGATCCTAGTGTATGGATACATCGGCCGTCGCACCAACACTAGATTCCCTAAACTAAAAACCATAGTCACTAGAAATAACACTATTTCTGTTAAAAATAATGATCAAAGTCCTATGTTTTGTGGTAGAACGTCTCCCTCTGATACCAATTTTTCACGACAAATCCCCCGGGACCCATCCCATGATTACCCAAATCCCTCCTTCCATACGCTAGGGGCTGGGGACTAGCACCAAAGGAATATTCTCTAAAACATGGAATTCCTTGATTTTATAACCTGTAAACACCATCACATGCATGAACAATGTTGGATACGAATCACCAAGTAAACTGTATGAGAAAAGAGTGTTGAATGTAAAAGGGGACATGATAAAAGCCCAACTGGAAAGTACAAGTGCAACTGTGATACAATACAACCTAAAAAATGAGAAGTCAGATGTTGGGTCACCCTCTGATGTTCCAACCTGAATGGTAGGTACAGATCGCCACCTCAACACTCCTCGTCCGTCCATCTCTTCTGTGTACCAACACGTCGTGTCGTCCACCTCTCGGTACTATCTAGACCTAGTACTCTTGTCCTCAGTCAACGATGTTCATCATCTACATCCAACACAACAATGTGATGGCATATCCCATGCATGGGTGAGAATAACAATACTCAGTAGGGACCCCGAGACCGTCTAGGTCTCACAAAATACGATAAAGATAAATCACAAAGTATGAAATCCACAGATAATCGTACATAGTTATATGCCCATATATATACCTAAGTTATCATGTAATTAATATAAATCATGAGGAAAACACAGAGGAATATACTCAACTCATACCAGTATTTATTCTAGGTTAGTAGTAAAAGTAACATTTTGAATCCTCGATAGCTAGAGAACTCCTCCTCGATCAGGTATAGTGGGCCTGTCACATCACACAGAGGCACTTCCCGCTATCCTTTGAATGATGATGTACTTCTCTTGTTTAGTACCGAGGGACTTCTATGACACACAGAGGATCTCCCTACCGTGGGTCTTCCACGTCACATAGAGGTGATCCCTCTCATAGCTTATTGTGGTAGTCCTTCTATCATGTACCGTGGGTCTGTCGTGTCACCAAGGCGCTCCCCACTGTGGGTCTGCCGCATCACCAATGCGCTCCCCACCTGGCCAATCGAGTAACTCTGATTCAAACTAGTCTGAATCTTCATGTCTCATCAAGCTACTAGGTTCCCGTACAATGTTTGATAGTCTCCTGGAGGATCTGATCTACGAGTTACTGGTCTATACACCATCCAACCCGAATTCCCACAAAGATGTTTCTCAAAAAATTTCCATGTCATAGAGATCTCAACGTAACAGACGACATGTAAATCAGAATCCTCGTCTGTGTGTTATTAGCCTTTTTGTCCTGGGGTCCCGATTGAATTCATGATCGATCCAACATTACTGCTCCCCATTTCAATCCAAAACTCAATTGAATATTCTCAATGGGACCTTCTCGCTCAATGATTTCCAGCACCGCTGACAGTTCGAAAAACGATGATTGGTGCCAATGTTATGGCCAAGATAAGGTAAAAAGAGGTTGTACTAGGCCTGGGTTCGGTCTGAATTGGTCGGAACAACCCGGCCTATAGTGCAGCCCGGGCCGTTGGGTCCAGCCTGATAGGCCACGAGGGACCAAGAAAATCCACGAGTGGCCCTGAGCGAGTGAGGTAGTTGAGTAGAACATCCATGGTGGCTCCGAGGGCCGATGGCAGCGTGAGCAGGGTGGCTTGTAGGGCCCCAGGCAGTGCATGCCGAGGCGGCTCAGAGGTTCGTGATGAGGGTGGTTTGGCTGGGGTGCGGGGCTGGTTCGGCTGGGAGGCCAGAGCGCCACGGGGGTAGCGTGGCTGGTTCAGCCTGAGCTCTGTGGGGCTATTCGCAGCAGGTGTGGCCAGGAGGCCTGAGTGCCACGACGGGCGTAGGGCCTTTTCCGCCTAGAGGTCGGAGTGCCACGAGGGTACGGGGCCTGTTCATCTAGGAGCTAGTGGTGGCTCTGTCGGGGTGTGGAGTCGTGGCGCATGGCTGGTGCGGCCAAGAGGGCAGGGGGCCGCATGTGGCTCAACTTGGGATGGTTCGACCGGGAGGCCAGAGAGCTGCAGGGGGGGTCACTGGTCACAGAGGCTGCGAGTGGCGGCAATGTTTCCTTCGTCACCTTTTTCACCTTCCTGCATAACAAAGTACACATCAATAATGAATAGTAGAGGGGTCGGGCCATGTTCTTTTTTCCCACACCATCCATGATTAGAGTGGTATCATGTGGTTGTCAAATAAAAAAGAATGAACAAGTATAGAAGATATTTTAATACATCATTTCCCACAACCCACATCAATCTCTATTCCCAATCCTGCAAAATAATTAGAATGAGGGAACATTGTAAGAATTAATCATGTTGAAAAATAAACTCTTACTTTGTTCGTTTTTGGTTGATGCAAGAAGGTATTATGGTCCTCGATTCACCATAGATGAGGATGTAGCACTGTAGGAGAAGTCTCGAGGAAGAAGGTCGAAGGAGGTTGGCATTTTTTGTTGGAGGGGCATTCTTCGTTAGAGGGAATTCTCCCAAGATCTCCCAATCCTCCTTTGCCAATAATTTTCCACCAAATGAATATCCGAACAAAAAATATGTTTATATATTTAATTTGTTGGCAATCAGATGGTTTAATTAATTGGGAACACTTAATATGCTGTGTTGGCATAAAATTTAAAAAGGAGAATTCCATGGTATGGAATTATTAATTAAGCAGGGTTGGAATAATTAAATATAGGAGGCATTGAAGAGGATCTACCTCATTTATTTTTGGAGTTGAAAGGTTCAGTCAACAGGTGATCCCCACCACCACAACCTCTCATGGGAGGTTAGGTTTGGCTGGTCCCTACCACCATAACATCATGTGGGAGGTTAAGGTCTGGTGGTCCCCACACATCCACTTCTACTTGGAGGTTTTAACAAACGAAATAAAATAAAATGTCTGTTTATTTTATTTTATTATTTCCACAAAAAACCTAAAAAAATTATCGTTCACCCACGACCAAATGCCACTGAGTTGAAAGTCTCCTTAAGCGAAAACTGGTGCTGCGAGTACAATTGTGCCCTCAGATTTCAATTCCGAGTACCGAGTAAAAAGTTAAAAAACCCGCTCACACGTTTATTGAACGTACCTGATTTTTTTTCAGAAATTTATTCTGGGAACTCTAAGACTTGGAATCATAGGTCGTCAATTTTAGTGGTCTTGTAAAATTACCATTTAATTACAAAAAAATTACTTGGAAATTCTGCGTCTTTACAAGAAGAATCACAAAACACCTCAAACATCACCAATTATTCTAGAAAATTTAACAATGGTGCACTCACTAACTTCTCCATAAGATAGTTTAAAAATACATAAGACTACTCACTCCATAAAAAGGGTTGTATCAATCTGGTCGAATCCCTCAAGAGAGCATCTACTCGAGAGAAATCTGGTACAAATATCATGTAGTAGCCTTTGAGGCTAAGAAAACTATGAACCTATTCCAGATTATTAGGATTTTCCCAATAATCAACTACCTTGAACATTGAAAGGACCATTGTTACACCTAAGTGAGACACCACAAGTCCAAGAAAGTGAACTAATCTTTTCCAAAACATGCAATTGGATTGCTTTCAATAGGGCTAGTCGTGCCAAAGGACCTATAGAACAATCCAGAGATACTCGGTATGAATGTCTTATGACTTCGAGTATATTTGAATGTCATCAATGTAAACGATGATGAACTCATCCACAAACATAGAAATTATGGATTTTATATGTTCCATGATCATGGTCGGTGTGTTTATAACAATGAACGACATAAATGTGAACTCGATGTTCTTATTACTACACAAAAAACTTGATTTCAAGATGTCAACATCCTTCACCCTAAACTGGTGATTCCCGGACTACAGATCAAACATATTGAGCCGACTATCCTCCCATAGTTGGTCAAAAATATCAACTATTCTCTATAGAGGGGATAAATTTCTTGATCATTACATGATTCACTATCCAATTTTATATCAAAAGCCTCATTCCACCATCTTACATCTTAAAAAAATATCATAGCACCTTATAGCGACAAACTGGTTCAGATGAAACCCTTCTTCACCAAACCATCAATATAAAATTTTCACTCCAACAACTCGAAATGTTCAATCTGATATAGAGCCAACCAAATTGAATGAGCACTAAGCAATAATTCTATCTCGAACTCAATGTAATGTCGAGGGATATATTAAAAACCACCTCGTGGAAAAAATCCATAAACTCTCTGAAAACTCCCTAAATCTCTAATATCTCATCGTTTATTAATCCCAATAAAAACACAGCTAACAAGGAAAGAAGATTCTACATGTGCTGGTTTCCCATATGACCACTCCACATGCCAAATCATTCTACACAATGTACACTCACTTAAAAAACCATGAATCCTCTCTAAATAAAGTCGATAATAGAATAGATAAGGCACAACCATTCAATGTATGGATTACGTTGTATGGCTTCCTCTATAGAAGAATGAAATCCATACTGGATTGATGTGGACCAAATATCACTATATATCCTCAGAAAACAGCACACAAGATAGTCTGACCACCTACCGACGTAGTCAACACCATGGGAATGGAAAGTCACTCTACATATAGTCCCATGTCATGGGTGTGGATTGGTACAATTAAGGAGTGTGAAGCTCCTGAATTAATCAATCCATAAGAAAGTGTACTATAAATAATAATCATACCTCGAAGGATCTCCATCCAAACTTGAATTGTTTGCTCTGTGTCATGTTACATCACACACCATGATCCTCTTCCCCTCGATAGTCAATCACCTCCCAGACCTTGCTTGGTTAATTTCCATGAGGAAAACCCCTAGGTCACCCTCATCATGCACTGTCTACAGTTGTTGAAGGATGAGCCTCCTATTAGTGATTCTCAAATATCATGACTGGAATCAACTGCTGAGGCGAGTGTGAAACCTGACCACCTCCACCATATTGATAGTGAGAAAGGAACCGAACATGGAGATTCTAATATCCCCAGAAATAAAAACACATCATCGCTAGACCCATGAAAAAATTTCATGTACTGAAGGTATGAACTAAAACTGTTTTGGTCGGTTCCATACTGGCTGAAACCTCGAATCCCATAAAACTATAGAATTCTTGATGACATGGTTCCACTTTTAAAATCATAGCTAAATTCCCTCCCACTAAGATTCTCCAAGAAATTAAATATTTTCCAAAAACTCATCCTTCTTCTAAAAATCTATGTATTTATGTAGGGTGAAGGGAGTAACTTTATACTAATGAGAAGGAATAAGTGCTTGATTTGAGCTTCATGCATGATAATCCTCATCCATAATGAGATCTCAAGAAATGAGAATGAGGTCTTTTAATAGGATACCCAACTCCCATACTTAAATACTCCCATGTTAGAGGGAGATTATCTCCTACATCATCTCATCATTCATTATAGAATAAAGTAATTAAACCATGATCTCCTTTTCAAAGACGTCCTAGAGAACATCAATATCCTTCCTCTCCCCAAGGTAAATATTTTACAACTAATGTGGTAATCCACTCATATGGCCCTCTTCAATGGGAATCTGATTACTCGTTCGGAGGCCAGATCAAGATGATTGCAATCACCTGCTCATAGAGCCAACACTTTGTCTCATTGTCTAAGACAAATTTGTCACACATTCCCATATTGTACCACTAGAAATAATGACTCATCTTCTTCCACTGATCATATTCCTCCACTGGATTAACCATAAATTTGTCAAATTGGTTAGCTGGATAACCCTCCACTGATCATACCATAGGCGGGCGATATATGTGATCCATAGCTAAAAAAACAGGGAACACCTATGACTAGGTAGTATAAAATATTTATCTAATGTTTACTTTTAACTCATTATTTATTTTAATCACTCGAAAAAACCCAAAAAAGCTACTACATAAGGAATCGTGATGCATGTAACTTTCATAGGTTACCTACCACGAAACTGTGTAGCCTCACTTGGTCATTAGGTAAGATCAGAGTCCTTAAAAAGATAAAGGGGGCCGTAAAACCATGTCTCCTAGCTGGTCAAGAAAATCCTTTGCCACAAACCCATAATGTCAAAAAAAAATTCACCTAAAACCCATGCAATCCGGACATTGTGCAACTTCATACTCCAAACGATGTCCACAAACCATCACTTTCATAACATTGTGTCATGAACAACCTTTATCAGGATGAAAAGAAGGATGCAAATATAATGATCACATGTGGGTTTTAATCTCGGGGAATCCATTTCCTTTACTGTGTTATTCATGATTAATCATATCAATATTTAACGAACTTATTCACATGGATTCAAAAATAGCTATAAATAATCTCCCATATGTAGTAAAGTACCACCAAAGGCCATGATATTTAGAATCCACAAGGCTACAACTGACCACCTCATCAATAATGATAAAAAAATATCAACATCAATAATCCCCGATATCGTTATTAGGTAAGTATTAGAATTTATCTTTGCTATAATATTAACTTATTATGTTCTCACAAAATAAAATTACAATGCCAATCCCACAAGATAAAAAATAATAAAATAGAAGAAAGAATTCCATACATGGAACAACAATTGAATAAAACACCTCCCTGCACGAGTAAGAGGATAACTCAGTGGAAAAACTCGAATGAAACCTCCATCAATGGAAACGAAAAAACAAGGGACTCCATTAGAAGGGAAACATATAGTCATAGAATGAGAAAAAAGAGGAGAGGACCTCATCTTTAGAAAAACATTACATATCTAATTTCAATGGAACAGGAAATGGTTTCCAATGTTAATGATGTGGTATCACAGTCATGATTAAGCAGTTTGAATATTTCAATGTATCTGGAGAATTATTATATTTAAGATATATTTAATATCCACTTAAGGGACATCATAAATGATTAAAAATTTAATTAAACTGGGTTTACATAAAATAAAATATAATTGTTGGGAAACTGGAAAAAATGAAAATGAGCCACCAATGGGTGAGTCACTAAAACCTGACTCACTGATGCCATCACTTGTTGATTCCATGAGTCCCGAACACTGATTCCCTGATGCACTTACACTGACACCATGACATTCTGACACCGATGTGAAGACTTACCGACACTAATGCCTCGACTCACCGACACTGACACCCGGAGACAACGACACAGATATCCTGAGTCACAGACACCCACACCCTGACTCACTAACACTAATGCAATGAATCAACAACACTAACACCGTAACATATTGAAACAGATGGAAGAACTATAAAACTATCAAACTCTTAAAATAAGCTATTTATACCACCCAAAATAGCCCAAACACTTGATTTTGACAATGTAATGGGCCTTCGGGTTCCAAGACATTATATACAAGTATATTGATTTCTGATGAATAAAAAATACTCTACAAAAATCATAGATATTTGTTTCTATAGTCATTAAACTCTTCTATAAAACAATATTTCATGTGATCAATTATAATTTTCAATCATTACAAATTCATGAGAACTGATAATTTGTTCAGTGTCCATATATTCATTTCAATAATTGTTCTCAAACATGGATAACACATTATTTTATTTTTGGAGATGAGATTTTATTATCAATTTGTCACGTATAAATACAATGTTTCATTTACATTTATTTTTATGTTTGTGTAAAAAAACCTTTTTAAATAAAAATCCATTGATTACTAAAATAAATATTAAATTGCAAGGATATATTTTATAAAATTGGTTTAATTTAAAACACCATATTTTAAAATATCAATAATAAATTTGATATAATTATTATCACACAATAAATATAAAGTAATCTAACATTCAAATAAATTAAAATATATATATATATTATAAATAAATTTAAATTCAATAATAACATTTCATGAATAAAACAATAGTTTTGAGTGAAACATGATACACAATTAAAATACTTTTAATTAAAAATTAGTAATAAAATCGAGACGTAATTAAATAATTATTTATTATAATTAAATAATTTATGAAGATTATATTCATTAAACAGAATAAAAATGTATATCAATTGTTTTTAGAGAAAATAGAACCAATTTAAATAGAATCTAATTCTTTTCAAAAAAATATATTTTTTTCTACAAGATGGGTTTGTCATGATTTATTTAAAAAATAAACAATTATTTTATACTAAATATATAGTTTTTTGGAAAAAATAAAATTTATTTTCAAATTAGAATAGAAAAAATATCTTATGATGAATTTGTTGAATTTGTCAAAAAAATCATTTTTTTGTTGAATACTGAATATTAATGAATTTTAATTAAAATTTGTTTTTGATTATAATTTTTTATAATTATAAGATATATTATAAATTGGATTTAAATTATAATATTATTAATTTTATATAATTATATTTATTTTGTGTAACTGGAATTTTATTCATATTGTATTTTGATATATACATTTCAATATTTTAAACATTTTACATTTTAAAAAAAGGATTCTCATCATCTCTATTTAACTAATTGAAAATTAAAATTTTCCAAATATGTCAATCAATTTAAGAAAAAATGGATTTCATGTTTTGAATGAATAACATTTAAATTTTCATGTTATTTAAATGTAATATTTTACCAAAATGAATTTTTAAATCCTTAAACATTATTTACCATGGTTAATTTAAAAATTGGTCAATGAGGGGGATAAAATAAAAATTAAATTCTTAAATTGACATGGAAGCATTTATAATCCTTATTTTGAAGAAATATTTTTACCTTAAAATTTATTTTTCTTAATTATACTTTATTTTTTCCTTGAACAATTAATATAATGAGTTTCCTCCATTTTCTATAAAAATTATACAAGTGTTCTACAAACTTTATTTTAAAAGGACACCCAATATCAACCAGTCATATCACCATAAAAAAATAGGAATTGAAAATACCAAACCAAATCCCTTCTATACATCCCTTATCTAATAATATAATCCATATATTTTGAATAATTCCAACCAATGAAGGCTTTTTTTAAACCTAAGAATGATACCCGAACAAGTGGTAATGTTATGCAATGAGTGTTTTTGTTTACTTGTTCCAAAAAATACATAAATTGTTAATAAATATTGATTATATAATTAACATATTATTTTTAATATACTGATATTTTTAATATAATTACATACAACTATCCCAACATACATAAAATTGGTTCAGAGATCATCATTCATCTGTTTAGTGGAATACCTCCATTCGAATTGATGTCATTTTTTCCCATTACCACAACCCTTGGTTGAGAATAATGATTTATATAAAGTATAAATATGATTTATAAAACAAAATTATATAAATGGTTTCATTAAATCATATATACCATTTAAATTTTCATTTCAAATGGGATAAGACATCAACACCCGTGTGTTTGGAAGTCTACCAACTCATGAAGTGATGTGATGTGTTTATCAGTAACTCAGTACATGGAAGATAATAATGATAAATGTAATACATATACATTATTTAATTGAAATAAATATTATATAAATTAAATAATAATTATTATTAAATGAAAATATATCAAATTTTTACTGACAATAAAAATGATATTTTCATTCGTGTTTTTGTCGAATGCCACCTTGGCAAAGTGGTGTTACTCTATTTTCATCATGATAGAACTTTTATGATATATATATATATATGTATATGTAAAAATTAATATGAGATATATTATATTATTAATATTTTTTAAAAGATATATATTACTTACCTCCTTTCAATAATGGTCATTGTTAAATGGAGATGTTACTCATGCCTACATATGGCCGACCATCCCCATGAACGTAATGTAGTTCATCTTTCACAAACATCATTAATTATTTTTATAAATTTTATATTTTATGTATAAATATATTAACTATTTAATTATTGGTATTCTTTACAATTTTATATAATCATTGGTTTGACAATAGTTAACCTACCAATTCATTTTTGACTCATAATCTAAATTTCATTGAAACATTGGACGCGAAATTAAATGACAATGTAATCATACATGACATGATAAAAATTTAAATAAAGGATTAATATAATTTAAATATTATCAAAATAGTGTATATAATTATTATAAGACTTTTAAAATAATGATAAAGAGGTTATGGAAAGAGTTAGACTCATGTTAATGGTATATGGACTCATATTTACTTTGGTTCGACATAATCCATATTCTCCACAAAATATATTATGTGGAATATATAATTCCATTTTCTATATGTAATAAAATATATTTTGTTTTATTAATTTAATTTAATGTTTCATTTAATTTTATATCATTAAATAGATTGATGATAAAATTGTTAAAAAGGATAATGATTTATTCTACAATTTCATCACTTCTGGAGAATGATTTTCTTTAAGTATTCCTTATAAAGAATAATTTGATATCACAATTTTAAATCCAATATATTTTTGTATCTATTTTAGTTAATGATATTTTTTTAACAATTTTTAACATTATCATCTCATTGGTACATAAAATGATTAATAAAATGTTTGTAAGATAATACACCATTATTTCTCTCTTCATTTGAAAATACATATTCCTCTAAAAATAATGTTTTATAAAAACAATTACAAAAAGGTTTTAGAATTGAAATGAAAATAATTAAATGAATTATTACCCATTTATTAATTATTTATTGGATAATCTGAATAGTATCTTATTGATTTATTCCATATGAATAACTTTTCAATACATTTTATAGTTGCAAATGAATGCTCTTTTTAACTTTTACAACATGTTTAGAAAATTAATCTGAAATGAAAATAATTTAATGGAATATTACATGTAATTTATACATATATCATTTAAAATAATATTATTTTGATAATTATTTATGAATTGATAATTTATTAAAAGTCATTTTCAAATAAATGTATTGGTATTTTTATTATTATTCCGGTTTTAAAACAGAAGGGAAATTTATAAAGAAATGATATGTCCCTCAAAGAATGTTATAAATAATAACTCATAATAATTTTCAATATATGATGATATTATTTAATTTTAGTTATTATATAATCAATATATTATACAATGATCCCTCCTTATTACTTATCTAAAATTTTTATGAATATTTTGATTGAATATGTATTATGTTGATACTATTCATGTGACTCGTGATGGAATATAATTATGTTTATTAATGGGTTAATTTATATAAATTACATATAATAGTTAATATATTATTAATTATGTTCATTTGGATTCACCACTATCATAGGAGGAATGAATTTTTCCATGTTCTTGATTGGCAGGGGACACTATAGCTCTCAATTCTTAGGAAGGTTTCATTGGAAAAACTATATATGGTTTTGGATTATTCCATACCAATTTATTTATATGTCAAGAAAAATGCCTCAATATTATTTGATGTCTTGAAACTGGAAGATATGGTATTATATTCCTTGGAACATGCCTTGGTGCTATTTTATCTACATCCAACATTATTCATTCCATCATTATTAATTTAGTTATTGATATTCTAGGTGATTGATCGATTAGTTAGAATATCCAGGGTTATGTTTCATGATCATATGAATATTTACACAGAATTATTTGATAATATTTAAATTATTTAATATTATTATGATCATTTTTATTAAATAAAATTTATTTTGATTATTTAAAATTTCATATTTATAATTTCTCTATTTATTTCATATCTTCTAATACATTCTTACACATACTAAGACTCTATGATCACCATTTATTATTACTTTTTTCCATCAAATAAAAATGATTTGTAATTTATATAATAAAATATGTTATGATGATTTCCTAGATTCACAAAGATAATATTTGTGTTATTTTATTTTTTCATTTATAAAAATAATTTCATATATGTATCATGATTACAATGGCTAAAAAACCATTCGGTCATTCGAGATATGAATCCTTGTATCAAATTAAAATATAAAAATGTAGAGATCATTTATGAGATATTGGATTCTATATCTCTACATTATAAAAAATACTAAATGATTTATAATTTATTTCTGTGTATGTATTTTAAATACACTTCATTAAAAAATTTTATCATGTAAGAATAATGTAAATTAAATAAAATATTTAATAATAATTCATTCATAAATATTAATTCTATTATAAAGAATATTCACCCAATAAAATTACATTTTTATTGATAACATAAAATATAAATTTTAGAAATATTTAAATAATAATATCTTACATTCAATTTAATAAATACATCAAATCATAAATTAAATCCATTAATATTATTATGTATAATCTATATCTATAATATATTATATTATATTTCTATTTCATTATTTATTATCCATTAATTGTATTATAATAAATTTATTACAATCAATACCCATCATTAGTCTACCTATTGCATACTTGTTTATTGAAGGATCACATTTCCAATAACCATATATTTTATAACTATATATAAAATGACTATATTTAAAACTTCAATATATAAATCATTTATATTTTCTTACTAAACACATCAATCTAGTAACACTTCTAATTTCAATAGTTAAAAATTTATATATCACAATATGATTTTCCATTTAATATTTTTCCAATTGTAATGGTTTTATTTGGTCATAGGTGACCCTCAAGGGTGATTATGATTCAAGAGAACTCCAAGTGGTGATTTTTTTTCTTTTTTTACTATTTTCCGCATTTAAATTATTCATACTTAATAGATGTAATAGTTCACCCCGATTAATGATCCCTTATGGTAATATATTTTTCATTTTTTTTATTGAATTTTTATTATGAATGTCTTTTTTTTCATTTTTTATCTTTTATGACTAATTTATTATTCTAGTTCAATTAAATTGAATGAAAAAAAATTAATTTCATATATAAACATGTTGTTAAAAAAATAATATCCTTCTAAAAACACAATGCATTTTAAATCACACATATGAATGATCATTTTATATGAATCATATGTGTGGTTTATGATATAGGAAAATAAATATTTCTCCAATAGGCCAAAATCAAAATTAGAATCAAAGTAAATTAAAATAAAATAACATATGAAACATTTTCTAAAATAGTGTAATCAGTAATCATAATGAAGAAATGTAAATCATATTTTCTAGGTAACATAAACACCTCTGAGGGAATGGTGTTAATAATTACACAATGCAACATCCATCAAAAATCCATAAAAAATCTCACATCACCACTCTACCATCTCTCATATATTCATGGTAGAAAAAAACTCTAGCCAAAGATGTTATATTTGTAAGAAAATCAACACAAGAAACTTTTGAACACCCTATCAATGAACAAGTAGTCAATGTATATTCATAAGAGTCACATAGAACTAATTCCCTACTCATCATATTCAAAAATCCACCACCAAGCTCTGTGGTATGGGGTGTTAAATAATGGAGAACATACGAACATATCTGAGTTCCTAATAATAGGTAAATAACCTATTTGGATCCATAAATAAAAATCATATAAATTTTCATAATTAGTAATCAATATCACATGAAATATCAAATGCCATTATAGTATATAACAATTATATTTATTTAGTTTCTTTACAAGAAATAATAATTTAGACTCATGGTCATAGTAGAAGACAATAACTGACCTCCAACTATGATCTTGTCATTATAAATTTTATAACAACATTAAAGGAGAATTTCTCCATCCATGAGTTATATCTATGGAAGCCCATATATCAATTCAATTAATTCCATGATTTATTAAATAAACTTACAAATGATACAATTAAAAGTTACCATAATTCATAATTTATTGGTAATATTTTGTACATAGAATACTAAAATGATAAATAGATAATGAAAAAAATATTTAAAATATCTTTATCATTCCCCAGAAATTACATCACCCTTTTGAAGCTGAATAGGATAATTTGTAGACATATATATGTAATCGGTGATCTATAAATCCATGTAAGGGAATAAACTAAAATTAAAATAAGACAAATTTGTACAAGTGATACTATAGGCAAATGAAGGCATGATTTTATGTGTTGGAATCACAATATTGAATAATGAGGCATGATATAATATTATAGAATAAAGTAAACATTGGAATGTTGCAAAAACATTAAACATGCCCTTATAAATAAATGTCAAAACTAATTTACAACATATAATTTTATGGTGTAAAATATAAATTAATTTAATAGGATTAATATGTAATACTATTAGTGAAATGTCATTAGATGAATAATTTACTCATTGCAATAGAGAGCTATTCGGAGGAACCCATCATTTTAATATCATGTAATGCATAAATGTTCCTCAAGAATCATAAAAAAACAATTCATTTAACAATTTTTAATCCCCCAATCATGGATTTTTTATTATATAAGATTAGATCCCAAATAAAATTATGAAAGGTACATCTATGAGGATAATATTGTGTAGAAATAAGGATGGGTATTTAAAAAAAATATATCCAGAAAAATGACCTTATATTTCTAGAAACATAATAGTGGATCGAAACCGTTCAAGTGATGCAATAATGACATTTAAAGGAGTATATCATCACTTTAAATTCATAATGGTAATAATATGGATGTTTTAAATGATATACCTACATGAAATATTAAAAAAATTGGAAAATAGAATATAGGGGCTTAAACAATGAGGAGAAGTATACGATCCCTTACATTAAAAGGGTGCTTCTAAGATCATGGGAGGAGCGTATTGATTGATTGATGGAGCCTTAGGAAAACTCTATAATGTAATTAAATAGTTGATTCATGTAATAAAAGTATTTTGTGTAGGTGAATGGGAGTTGGTGTGGGTATTTATAGAAAAAATGATTATAATTATTCATAATTTCCAATCCTAGGTTTTGGAAACTAAAAGAAAATGTAAAAAAATCTACAATTCATACCATTTCCCCCAAAATTACTGTAAATTTAACCTACTTAAAATATATACTTGTTCATAAATATATATCTCTTATAAGATACAATTTATTTTATGGACTTTAGTTATGCTTAAAATTAATTCCTTTTAGATCCTTCAAAATATAGTATATGTATTGAATGTTACATTAAGGATTCCTAAAATTAGTCATAAAAATTAAAAACCAACTTATTTTAAATGGAAAATACTTATTTGGTTGTGGGTACTTTTTTTAGGATATATTAAATCACCTTTCAATCAATATGAAGTCATAATTAAAACCATATATTTATATAAAATGAAATTTTTACCCAAAAATTTTAAATATAATGAAAATTATTATAAAATTAACAATGAAAAATTTTGTCAAGATAACTTATAAAATAAGATTTATTTTATCTAAATTCATATTTATTTATAAGAGTTTATACTTCTAAAAAATTGTCACATATTCAAAACAAACATGGTTTTATATAACTATATTATTTGGACATTTATAAAATGTATTTTTTATTTTGAAAATTTATTTTATGTTTTCTATTGAATAAAAATTATATATTATAAATTAATACTTTAATTAAAAAATTGTAAAAATTTATAATAATAGATAAAAAATAAAATCCTAACTAAAAATATATATTCCCAACAAAATACAGTTTTTAATTCATCCTATTAAACTATAATTTAAATCATAACAAATATTTAGAAATTTAAAAAATTTGTAAATTATAAATTTTATCAATGTTTTAATAAAATAAAAATTAAAATTATTACTAACAAGATCTAGTTACAAATACCATTATTTCACCAATTTTATCCCAGAGAGAATAGTTCTCAATGATGATATTTTATTTGTAAGGTTCATCTTACTTGGTATATGCCATGATCTCCATGACCAATAACTTATCACATTAGTAGTTTCATTCATGATTTTTTATACTCATAATAGTACTGATCAAGTTAAAATTCCATTGAATCTATTTCTCATAGAAGCTCTGATAAATTTTATTCAATGGGTATGATAATATTGGTCAAGTTCATTTCTTATTACCCTTCATTCAATTTGATTTAATCATAACGCACAATATCCTGATAATAATGGTCAATGTACATTATTTATATTATCATCTATTATGATACCCAATGTTCTATTTCATTTTTAAGACTATATATATTCAAAATATCAAAAGTATAGATTTGATTTCTATAAAATATTTTCATAGTAATGAATTTATTTATTCAAAATTTTAATTTTTTAAGTTGTTATTATATCTCAATAGGGTATTAGTATAAATCATCAGTAAAACCAAAAAAATATTCGTACATAATTATTTATATAGTGTATGTTTGCGTGATATGCTAAAATGATAAACAAAAATTATTGGGAAATCATAAATATGAAATATTAACATACCCATGGGTTTTAAAATATCACATGTGATTAACCATATATTCTAGGGTATATGAAGCAATTTTCATGACCATAAAATATTTATTTCAAACTGATACTATTTCTATAAAAGGATTCCACAAACATTCCATAATAGATATTATAATTGGATTTGAGGGAGTATCCTCAGAATCCAACGTAATTAGTAGAATCCTGTAAAATCATATTAAGAATATGAGGAATAAAATATTGTTGGGTATAAAAATCCAATACTTTAAATCTTATGCATCTAATTATTACATTTTCATGAATTCAATATCTGGAATCATTAGAAATAAAATATCATAATGCATCACTTGATCAATATGAGGTATTTACTTGGAATCCAATAGTAAAAAATATAATCACATATATAGATAGATCTGATGAATAACTAGAAATATATTCCAATATCATAGTTAATAGTACATGACCTTAGGGATCACTATGTATCAATTTTTATGTGATGATTCTCTTTGACATACATGGAATTTAGTTTTTTTGTCATGATTAATAATATCCATATCATAGGGAGGAAATAACTGGAATACATAATATAGATGAATATAAGTATCCTAATGAGATCATCTCTGGAATCAATAATTATATATCTAAGTGAATGAATCCACCTATTATTATATCCCAATAATATTATTTATTATAATAGGGGTTGGATTCCTACCCAACCCATTATTTATCATTATAGATTTAATCTCATTTTTTCATCCAATAATTTTATCTATATCCCTATCAGGTTGATACCATCGATTTAGGATTAATAGTGACACACACATTCATCAAAAAAATATTTAACCTCTATCATTATCAAGTGTAACATCGAACAATAGTACACACCAGGGCCCCCAAGGTCCCCTAATAGCACATAAATCCCACATAGAATCCTCCATTTATATTTTTTCTTTTTATAATCCCATTACTCCACTAGAATGAAGTCACTCAAGGTCGTCAAGGATATATTTTGTACACACAATACACATGGGATAAGACATGTTACCTCAAATATAGAGTTATAGAAGAAATATTATCCTGATAATAAATAATCCAGGTTTTTTTTCACCAAATCTATACATAATCTACACTATTTATAATCATCTATGTATACATAAACCAAGGTGGGAGGGAACACACAACTCATTCTCAATAATATTCTATGTATATAGTAATTTCATGTAAAGGTACCCGGATGTCCTACAAGGGATTACCTAACAAAGACATCATAAGGAACACAATCAAAATCAATTCCTCAATATTCAATATTTGGTGAATCAAGAATATGAATTAATGTCTATTAGGGACCTGGGAAATTTTTCATCATATAAATGAGATTTTTTATATAAATCATTTTAATTTAAAATTTTAATTGGGATTAATGTGTCCAATCATCATATTTGTTAGTCTACCAATCACAAACTAGAAATGAATTAATAATATCATTTACATATAGAGAATGATCAATGGACAACCAAACCCATTAGAAATGTCATTTCCTTTATAAATGATTATAGTAAAAGTTTTCAAACTACATCTTTGTACAATGTTTCATTTTACATTAACAAAAGCACCTAATTCACTTTATAGGAAATTATTTATTTAAAAAATATTTTCCAATATATCTCATAAAATAATAATTTATAAAATATATATTCTTTATTATAAAAAAATATTTATACATATAACAAATGAAAATCTACATAAATTTAAGGATTATTTAAATAATTACCTCACTCTTTCATAAATTAAAATACCCATTTAACATGATAAATTAATTATAAAATAGTGATTTAGTATAATATATAAGTAATTAAGAAATTAATTAATATGGAATCATTAATTAACAATTCACCCAAAAAATAAGTTGTGCACTCCAAAATATTCATTGATGAAATTAGGATAAGTGCTTATTTTTTAAATTTGTAACATCATTTTTAGAATTATATATGGGGATATTTTTGTCAGGGTAGAACATATACCCTTATATGTATATATGGTTTAGGAGTAAGTTGAAACCCTAAAAAATTACACTTTTATTCTAATATATCCCCAATGTCCCTAAAAAAATCTACTTCATTAAACAACAATTAGTTAAATTAATTAACATGATAAAAATCTAGAATATGTAAACATATTGAAATAATGAGCCATGTTAAAAAAATCAATTAATCGTTGATATTGGACCGACTCTCTACAAGAAAATTTCATGGATCCCTCCATTATTGATAATATGATGATGTTCTCTATCCCCACCCCAATTATTATCCATGGTTTATGGCTTCATGGAGAAAAGTCATTCCCAAAAATAAAAATAATGTATACTAATTGTGGTGGAAGAAATTTTCACTTTACTAATGGAAATTATATTTCATTATTTTAATAAAAATTAAAATTCTCATTTCATTGAAATTATTATGAAATACGCCGATATTATCAATTGTACCATGTATATGAGAATAAAATAATTCCAAATTCATCAATAGAGATGAAATTTAAATAACTGACATTGATAAGGAGGAACAATCATTAGTGATACTTGTTAAATAGTATTTAATAAATACATAGTGTTATATTTTGAAATACCAACTGGCACAAATTTTAACCATATGGTGTATATAGGGTAATCACTATATTATATGTTTAACCGAATCAATTAAAATATTTTTGAGATAATTTACTAGGTCAAATTATTATTTAATATATAATATGACATAAAAAATAAATAGGAAAAGTATATTCCCCAAAAACATTTATGAATGAATTATGTATTTACTCAATCGGAATATAAAAATACAGACATTGTAAAATCACATAATAATCACTATTTAAATCCACCATGAATATTATTTTAATGAAATTTAATTCAAGATGTGAGTATTAAATGGGTCATATTTTTTTAAATTACTCTTGAATGAATATGTAATTATATATTTACACCAAAAGAGATATTTTTATTCATAGTATGTTCTAGTATTTAAATCACTCTTCTGGGGATAAATTTTAATAAAATAAATAGTGTTTTGTTGAACAAAAGTAATTGTTAAATCCTTCATTACATGTGAGGGTGTATAGATGGAAAATTTAGTGGTCATTGTATTTATTAAACTATAAGTAAGGTTACATTCAATGTTGAATTAACACTACGAAAACAAATTATTATTTAATGTCTTGGAATAGAGTAATATTATACACTAAATATTTTTATATTTAAATAGAATAGAGTTCTTTAACAATAAGTTTTTATTGTTGAAAAATACAGAATTTTTTGAACATTATATGTATAAATTATTGAAAAATATTGTCAATGTTTAATAAAATTTATGTTGTCAAATTCATATAATATTATAAGTCAATTTATTTCGATTTTGTAAGAGTAACCCAATTGTCACATCACCACTATTGAGAGGAATTTAAAAAATTATATTTAGATAGTTGGTGTATGAATCAGATTAAATACCATTGAATGATTTTATATTATTAGTAATACATGGAATTCAATGAAAATTTTAATTTAGATAAACATGGTTACATTACCTATGTTTATGTCATAAAATTACCTTAACATTCATGAGATAATAAAATTTTACCTTTATCCACGAATACAATAAATAAAAATCTAAATCAATGTGAGAGGATTAATAGAAAAATTATATGGTGGAAAATTATCATACGAGTTACAAGGTTTTCATGAAATATAATTTTATTTATAACTGTGTTATAAATATGAACATGAATGTATATGAATGAAAAATAAATCTCAAACATGTTGTATTTCATGAATTTAAATTGAATGGTAATAATGAAAATAAATTATCTATTAATATATAAAATTGTTAATAGATTGATCAAAAAATCTAAAAGAATCATGAATATAATAATACCATTAATAAGATATTTATTATTTTTTATTATTATTTTAATTTTTTTGAATAACCTAATTTTATCATGACAATTTACATGATGTGTTATGACACAATTCCATAATCATTTTTAGTGAAAAAAAATTAATTCTCAACAAGGACTTCTCTAACAACTTAAAAACCTTTACTAAATATAAAATAAAATTCCCCAATTGCAGAAATGTTGTTATGAACATATAAAATTCAATACCATCAATCCGAAATGAAAACATATTTGAAGAACAACCTAAATATAAATAAAATTATAATATCCCAATATCCAATCCAAACAATTCTAATAATCTACTCTTATAGTACCAAAATCTCTAAAACCATAAAATATTCCACAACCAAAGAAAAAAATATTAATATAATGAAGAATGGATGAATAATTACCTCTTGAACCTTTATTTACCCAACATTAGTTGAAGACAAGGATATATATACACATCACTGAACATTCTATAATCATATTTATAGTGACCCAAGGTTTTATAAATAAAATTTTTCTTGTGATGTAATTAAATGTCATATTATGTAATATGGTTTTACAAAACACTTGAACATATTTATTTTTATCCTATCATAACTAAATGAATATTTAGTATCATTACAGTTGATAGTTTAGTCATTGAACAATTAATAAATGATTAGTATAAATATAGGGTTTTAACATATCCAGTTGACAAATAAAAATGTAGTGATGGTCACTTTCAATGAGATCATAATATATGAAGCCCATTTATCAGTGTTTCCAAAAGATATATCACAACTAGAGTATTATTTTCACAAATCGAAAACTAATATCCATTAACTAAATCTTTAATGATACAATTTATTGAAAACTTCAACACCTTTGAGATCACAACCCAAAGCATATACACTGAACCACACCATAAGAGTCTCACCATTACACATCTCACACTTATTGAATTTTATGATGTATTGAATTGATATATATCAAAACCCTAGTATTATTAGTATGAAAACTTTTAATATAATAAGGAATATATTTTTTAACTAGTAATGTTATTTTATAAATTTTTTTATTTAGATAAAATAAAAAACAAATATTTTTTATGGTTAACATTTAAATTTAATAGGGTAATTAATTTCAATAAAGTTATGGGAATATTGAAATAAATATTATTTTAATAAAATATTATTATGAAATAAATGTTTTCAAAAATAAATAATTATAAAATTTTTATGACGTTCAATTTAAATTTTATTACGATATGAGATCAATTATTGTTAATAAACACATCGTCTCTCAATAAATAATTATTCTTATTTTTAATGGAAAAAATTTACACATTAATGATTTTTTTTTGATAAAGTGAATCGTATTTTTTAAATCATAATGGTGATATTATCCAGTGGAGAATTTTTCATATGTTTCTATGTTATAAACATTTTTTGGTAAAAATTAAATAACGTATAAATATACAGTGCGTATTATAAAAACACAATGACCCAAACGTGTTGTATCAAATTTTATAACGGGTATCCGTGAAAAAATTAATTTTTCCTATTAAAAATGTGATTTTATGTCTATTTGATTATATTTATAAAGCCTTTATGAATCCTTTAAAATCATAAATATATTTTATGGATTTTATATCATTAATTTAAGACTATGACTCACTTAAATATAATAATTTTTATTATTTTATTAATTTATGCCCTTTGTTTTATAAAATAACAAAACCAAATTTAATTTGGTAAAAACCATGTGTAACACCATCAAATGTTTTTTGGTTTTTCTTATTTTTTTATACATTCTATAACATATTATAGAGAAATAATAAAAAAGCCCCCATTCCTTTTCTATATATACCCCAACTAGACTCCAATGATTAAAAACCAAAAATCATTGGATCAATCCATTAATATTTACTCAAACTTATATAGTTGTCTTATGGTTTCACCATGATATCAAGAACCACCTCCCAAGAATTTGGAGTAACACTCTTAAGTAAGGGATCCTCACCTTAACTTATTTATTAATGGTTATTTTTATCTTACTCATGCGATTTCAAATCCATAATCTTAGGATATATCATTCCATATCCCTATTACTTCCCATTTTTTGTCCAAATAATTAGATTCACCTTACACTATATTCTAAACATTTTAAAAATTATTATGTGACGTTGTTATACTGCCAAAATGACACCTAATTTTTCTATGCCAAAAAATTGTGCAGTGAATACCATACCCATTTTCTATCAAGGGTGATCACCTTTAAAAACTCAAAATTCATTTACATTGGGAATATATTTATTTATTACACACTCTTTGATCTTGTAATGTTATGTGATTACTAATGAACTATTTTTTATGATCAATATGTAAGACTTAATTAGGAGATATAAATGAATGTGATGGGTGCACTGAGAATTAAATAATATTCTAATGCAATGCATAATATTTAATCTCATGAGACGTCATATTGGGAGATATAGAGTGATAATAATTAATCAATGGTACTTATTCTTTAATGTTTTATTGGTAGTTATCTTGAATTATATTGAGGATGTAGTGTTTTAAATTGTTTTCGACATTTTTCATGTTTCCTTTTCGATTATAATGTTATATCATGTCTCTTTATTCTTATTTATGATTATTTCGCTTATTTGTTTTTATTATTGTCTAAAATGTATTATTATCATAATTATATTGCATGTCTATCAGTTTTCAGGGAATTATAGATCACCCTATTTTTATATATGCCTCATGGTAATCCCATTCATATTTATGTATGAAGGAATATAATGATATTTTTAATGATGTTTTCAAAAATGATGATGTTTTTGTTATTTTAATTTCTCATTTCATGTATCTAATTCTGAATGAAAAAATAAATCACGATCATCTAGGTGATATTATGTGTAATATTATGTAATAAATTATCTATTTATGTGAAATAATTAATAATGTTGTTATAGGTGGTGTAAATAAAAAATATTATTTATTTTTTATATTATGATTATAAATATCTAGAGAAATCTATAAGGGAAATATTATGTGTGGTAAAAAATCCATATTTTTAGGTATGAATAGTATAATAGTATTATTAAGAATATAAATATGAATATAGATAATACATGTGGATGTGGATCTATAATAGATGTATAAAGGGATAAAACATGAAAACAATACATTGAGATAGACTCTATCAAGAAATGGTGCACTACAACTGGCCTTTCTACACACCTAGTTTGAATTTCACTAAATATATGCTCTAGAAAATTCATAATATTTTTTTCAACAACTATTAATCAAATAGAAAATACCCATAAAAATATATATTTTGAAATTAATCATGGATAACATATTTTAATTCCTATAAATTAAAAACAAAAGAAAATACATTTAAATTATATGTATTCTTTTAAATATCCTGATATTACATTCTTTGAGCTTAATTGGTTAAAAATAATCCCCATTATTTTCTCCTTTATTTTTTATAGGGATCATAAATTAGTGGAATTTGGTTAAAAATTAATATGATAGGATATGTGATGAATACCATAATAATATTTCCCACCCGATGGGAGAAGGAATCAAAAACATTATAATGATACTCTCTTAGATGAAAAAACTTATGAATAGAATCCTTGATCATGTGGAGCATGAAAATAACCCTGAGAATGAAAAATCTACAATTTATATTTTTATGAGATAAATGAATATGTATTTAAGTGGATCATATGATCCCTCAATCATGGAATAATCGATCAACATCATGGATAATATATTTTTCATACAACAATTTTTCAAAAAAGAATTCGATGTATTTGGAAATTATTTTATTGTGAGATAATCTTAACCATGGTGGATCATTATCAATTATATAAAACCCAAAAAAAATTGAAGAGATGGTTAGGACAGAATTCATTTTGTTCTCAATATAGTTTTTCCATGATCACTCTATCTTAAAATGTTATAGAATTTCATTTCCCTCATGATAAACTATGTCTAACCAATTGGGGAATTTGAGACAAACATAATAATAATTTCATGATAAACATCTAGATTTTTCATTCCCCCTTGAATGCATGGTTAACCACTTCATTGGGTAGTTAAAACATGTTTAGAAATATCTGTGGTGATTCATGACATTGACAACCATGATAAAATTTTGTAATGTTCCCACGGATATTAAATTGATATTGGTGAATCTGAATGGTGTCAATGGGTTATTAATTTTAATATAGAGTTTAATTATGATTTTATAATAGGTAAATCAAATAGTTCCAGGATATGTCAACATACATCTATTTAATGGTGTGGAACGAAGAACCCTAAAAAATGAAAGAGGTGAATGAGAAGATGATTTAGTTGTTGGAAAGGACACCAATAAAGAAATTTACAACATTAAAAACACATTAATTAAATAAAGGAAATTAATTATCTATTAAACCTTCATAATATTGTTACTTTTTCAATTATAATGAACTGGAGCACTTCAGAAACAAATTAAACTAGACTAGGGTTAATGGCAGCATCCAACAATATCCATGGCAACATGGGTGATATTTTTTCCATCATAGGCATTGAGTTTGACCTCAAAAATGAAGTGGTTAAATTTTTTCATGTTATTCATAGAACAATAAAAAATGTTAATTTTTTTTGTTCTTATGAATTCCTTTATTTCAAAAAATATTATTATAACTATTTAAACACCATCACAATCCCTATAATTATAGGTTTTTTAAGGGATAACTGTGAAATTATTAAATCATGATAATTTTACTCCACCCCTATCAAAATTTGTCAAATAAACATCATAGAAAACATTTTAATACTCCATTAATAGGAATTTCATGAAATTATGGGTATTGATTGGATCTCCCTATATAGAGAAAACAAAAATTTCTATGAGAATGAAATCAGTCTATGTATAGAAAATAAATCCCCAATTTTATACAAGTGAATGGAGGGGATGAATCATCTTTAACCCGAACATCCCCTGAAATGATATTATTTACATAAAAGAATAAATATATAGGAAAAATTATTAAGTCAATGAATGAACCAACCATTAATAAATTCCCATTATAAGAGAAACACTAATGTGCTTCCCTATGAATTGTCTAGTCTTTCACAAATTTTAGAGTTTTAATTATTATTCAATTTGATTCATAGGTAGTCACCATTATCCATGACCCCATATCAATTTTTTGTAGCGGAACACATGGAGGTGATGAAAAAACTATAGGTAAATATTGATTAAGGGTTTATACACCCATATACTTCTCCATGGGGTGCACCCATATTCATCATCAAGAAGAAGGATGGGTAAAGGATCCTTTTCATTGATTATCATGTTATCAGAAAAATCATGATAAATAACAAGCATCCATATCCACAAATTGATGACTTGTTCGATCAGCTACATGAATCAAAATAATTATCCATGCTAGATTTGTGGATGCAATATTACCATGATTTGGGGAAGAAGGTGGAAATCCTCGAGACTATTTCTTAGAATAAGGTATGTGTCCAATGAGTTCATAGTAATTCCATTCAGAATCACTAATTCTCTAGAAATATAAATTGACATGATGAATATAGTATTTTTGATTATCTTGAAAAAAATTTGGTTGCTTTATAATTGGTATTCTTGTATTATCAAAATCCAATTAAAATCATGATGAACATCTAAGAATTATTTTAAAGTACTTACCAAAGTAGAAACATTATACCGAATAAAAAATGTGATTTATGGGTGATATATGTCTCATTCCTAAATAAAATTATTAGA